>OU026154.1:79918258-84718258 GCA_907269105.1 Volucella inanis
CGCAGGATTTTTTCTTATTGAGTATTTTATTGACAACCTACCATTCTTGTTTAGAGTTCCCAATGTTACTAGCTAATTTACTGGTGAAGTAATTACTTTTGCAGGTTAATATCTCAGATTTAACTTCTCGACAGATCCTATCGTAAAACCGTTTAAGCCTAGCATTATTAGGATATTTCTGAATAAGTAAACAAATCTTCTTTTTCTTATTAATTTTTTTAAGTAGTGGGAAAGGCATACAATTTTTAAAGGCTTTAATTTATTGTCCCTTTTATTTTTCTTCTGGCCAGATAAAGAAATGTAATACTTCAATCTTGTAAGAAACAAATCAAAAGCGAAATTAGGATCAGTAGCATTATATGGTATACTTCATCCCAGAATTCAAAATGCAAATGTGTTTTTAAGGCAACAAAGTCGATTTTATTAAATTCTCTGTCAGCAGATATATTTTTTCTAGTAATCTCACGACTATGCTGAATACTGGTTAAACTATGGTCAGTTATTTTCAGTTCATAAATTAAAGTTTTATAGCTCACACGACTGTTCCAGTGTAGTCTTATAAAAATATGGTCTAAACAAGGATGAAAACGAGTAGGCTGGTCACTCAATATGTTTTTATAGTACACTTCTGCAATCTGTAGATACAAATAAAACAGAAATGGACATCAGAAACCATGCAACTAACACTAATAATATCTGCGCTTGCCAATTTATACTTTCCAATTACACGTTCTTTAAGGTTATTACTATACAATACCGCAACACCGCCAGCTGCATAATCATCATTGCAGACAGCATCGAATGTGAAATTAGGAATTATATCAAAATCTGACTTTTCTTCTTCAAATATGCAGATCTCAAACAAAAAAATTAGATCTGATAAGTGATCCAAAGTTATGAGATGAGAGAGAAAAGTATTAAAGTTAGCTCTTAAACTACGAATACTACCTTGATCAAAAGCTATAGAGAAAATTAAAAATACAAGTTAATTCATCTAAATCTATATTGTCCCCTTTAAAGTAATCCCCATTGACTGCAACACACTTATGCCAGCGCTTGATCCAATCCTGGAAACATTTTTTATACTCGGTTTTCGGTACGTCCATCAGTGCTTCCTGCGATTTTTCCATTACCTCCTCTCGGTTGGTGAAACGTTCCCGTAGAAATTTTTAACTCGATTGAACAGAAAGAAATCACAGGGAGCCATACCAGGTGAATTCGGTGGCTGTTGAATGGTATTTGTTGCATTTTTCGTCAAAATATTACGAATAATGATGGCACTGTGCGACGGTGCGTTATGGTGGTGCAAAATCCACGATTTTCTGCAAACAATTCTGGCCTCTTTCGGCGAATTGCTTCACGCAAACGTCTCATAACGCCCAAATAATACTCTTTACTGTCTGGCTTTCTGGCAAAAATTCATGATGCACTTCACTTTTGTAATCCATGAAAACCGTGAGCATTGCCTTTCTTTTTTGACTGAAAAACGTGTTTTTTTTTCTCGTCTCGGCTCATTTGGTGAACGCCACTCACTTGCCTGATGTCTGGATTGCGTGTCGTACTCATAAACCCACGTCTTGTCTCCAGTAATGATCCATTTGATGAATGTGGGATCGGATTCATCTTCGCAAATCATCTCTTTTGCGACGTCAATACGGTCTCTTTTTTGCATGAAATTGAGGTCTTTTGGCACCAACAACGAAAACCCAAATCATTAACCAAAATGTTTTGGATGGATCTATAGGCAATGCTCAAGTCCTCCGCTATCTCTCTGATGGTTAATTTGCGGTTATTGACCAACATTTCTTTTACTTCATCAATGTTTTCGTCGGTTTTCGATGTCTATGGTCTGTCACTGCGTTCATCATCTTCGATTGAATAGCGACTATTTTTGAACTGCTCGGCCGCTGGTAAACGACCGTTTACTTTAGAGAATCGTTGCCGAAACACTTTTCCAATATTTCCAACGTTCGCGCACAATTAAATCCGTTTTTTACGCAAAATTTAATACAAGTTCGTTGTTGCAAATTTAAATCCATTTCTAAAATTGTAAAAAATCACCAACACACACATAGAAAGATGTATTCTTGGCTACGTAACGTAGCTATGACGCTAAGTTTCAGAGGGAATGTCAGCAAAAGATGTACCAATTAACAAAAAAAAAAAAAAAAAAAACGAAAACATAACGAACTTCTGTTGATGCCAAATTGAGTGCATCGTTGCCTTGTTGATGTTTATGGACTCTCTCTGACGTCCTCGGCCACAACAGTGATATTCTTGGTCAGACGAGCAATAAAGGTCCGGCCACTTATTGCGACATCTCTAGTGGATCCAGTTTGCACGAGACGATTAGCCAAACGCTTATTAATTCAGCGTTCTTCAGGTATGTGTAGCCCCATCGTTTGTTGTCAACTAATTATCTCTCAGTCTACAACGTAAATATCAAAGCACAATGACACTTGACCCCACTTGTTTAAATTATGGCATATTTACATTATGACCATACTTTTGCCCCACCTTGTAGCGTTTTGTGTATTGTATTGTAGTTTATATGCTTCGCGGTTTTTGGTTTTTTTTTTGGAGATGGAACAGACCGTATGATTTTGACTCGATGTCTTGCGGTGTGTGCTTTTAAATTTTCTATTAATACCTTACATCTGTCATCTTCTTGAAGTCAGAAGCGACATTTTGTATCGTGAAGGCAAATAATACCAAGTATTACGAACATTTCAAGCAAAGGAATACGATTAATGATCCTGGGAATAATTATATTATAATTGACGCGGATTTTATTTACCCTGAGGGAGGAAAAGAGTAACTCCGGTAACTCTAATGTGCTTTGGTTTTAAATGTTTGAAAATTATAGTGACTAGGAAATAAAGAGCTCGGCAATGCATTTCATAAACAAGTTGTACGATTTAGAAAAAATCACGGTAGGTAATTCAAAGTCCGAAGGTGGGCTTGAGGATATAGTGAGCATTCACAGCTAGACCGGTGTTATGGTTAAAAGTATGAAGGTGCGGAATATTTAACAATTTCAGTGGAGTACTGGTGGCGGAAATAAGGATAAAATAACGTGAGACAGGAGACGTTACACCGGTTTTCCAAGGTGCCGAATAACTGTTTCATATTGACTTCGCCTTTGAGTTTTATTGCACGGTTTTGGATCATATGCAAAGAGATCTTAGGGACAACTCACTAGATGTGGTCATTGTAGTCAAATTTTTGCGCATAAATGCCTTATTATTTGTGGCCAGATCAGGGGGGATGAAATATTCTTTACATCGCTTAAGGAAACCTAGACATTTTGCACACTTTTGGCGACATAATATATGGTCATTCCAACGATTGTTGGTCATTCCAAAGTTGTCATTGACACACATCCTGAGAATGGAAAGTTTTTGATGCAAATGCCAATCATGGATAATGGCTGGGTATTTCAATTTCGCTTCAACTATCCACTCTGTTGATAGTTTCCCAACTGGTAATATAGCTAATATCGGAATTTAATGTGCTTGATATACTCTGTCGTTACCGTTCTACAGCCAAAAAACAGGGACGGAAGTCCAGAAACGAATATAAAAAGTACTGTCATCAGCAAAGGAATATATTGGATTAGAAGAAGCATTTAAGAATTTTTTGATGAAAATTGAGTGCCGGAGTCAGAACGGAGCCTTGGGGCATATCAGCATTTATTTTGTGAATATCAGACTTTTAACCATCCAAGACAACTAGAATTTGTCCTTTTCGAAAGGTTGTTACTAATCCATTGAAGAAGAGAGTCGCCGATCCCAAATGTAAACATTTTGGACAAAAGATTCGAAACTCTGCCAAATACCTTAGAAATATTAAGTGCACCTATCTTGCTTTTGCCAGATTGATGTACGCCTTGATTTCACTTTTCGGTGAGACATGTCATCAAACAACTGGTGGACAACTGTCGGTCATTGATAAGTTTTCCTGTTTTGAGATATTTCATGAGCTGACGTTTTATCAGCGTTTCGATGACTTTGGAAAGGAAAGGAACGTAATCCCCATGGGTCTGTAGGAGGAGAGCGAAGAGGATTCGCCTTTTCTAAGGACAATCTGGACAAATGCTGTTTTCCATCTGTTCAGAAAGAGTCCTAAGAAGTAGGATTGATGAAAAAGCTTGCGCAGTGGTTCTGCCGGCTAGAATGAACAAATCTTTAGAAAAAGTTGAGACATATCATATGGATTAGCAGATCTGTGTATGTTAAGATCTTTAAGTACTCTTACTACTACATGATTTCGAAAGTAGATCCGTTCCATTGAAGATTCAACGCACACAATATGGAAATCTTGAACTGCATATCGCAAGATATGCAGCAACCAGATTTGTCTTGTCTAAAGTGCTGACAGCTGAAATGTCATTGTATATAAACGTTGGTATGGAGTATGAGGCAGTGGCATCCACATATTTATCGAGGAACCATAATATCTAGTTAAAATTTCTACAGAAAATATTAGGTCTACTCCAATTGGCTTTCTTGTGTTGCCATACGATTCCTTTAGGGATGTTTTCTCTAGCTCTGTGGTCAGCATATGAGAAATTAGCTGATACCATACAATGGTCTGAAGATTGTACAGGGGAGAACACATCAACGGTCTAATTATCAGGATTAGAAGTTAAGTCCCCGGTGTTGGCGGTGTAATTATCAACGTCTGGTGTCCGTGTGGGCTTATTTACAAGCTGCGTTGTTGTTATCTACCTTCGGATTTTGTCTCTCTAGAATTTCGAAGCCACTCAGAATTGTGTATATTGAAATCGCCCGTAATAACGATTTCAGTATGATGATACTGAATTGTTCTGTGGATAATTTGCTTATGGAGAAGGAATTTTAACAACATTAAATCGAATTCCGGATTAGAACAGGGATTACATTGTGGTACAGTTTTGCTAGCTTATGTACATCCCTACGCACGTAAATGATGAGTCCGTGTTGAAGAAAGAATAATGCACTAATTCGTAACAAGACAGCTTCAGGTCTGAGTGATCTAGAAGGTATAGGTGGGGATCTACCTGTATTTAACAAAGTGCAAAAGCAACTAGTCTGAATTTGCAGACGTGGAAGTAAGTAATTACTTTTTAGCCTGCGCGTAATTGCTCTGCCTACTCTAAATTGGATTACTGAATCCACATGTTGCAGATGTGATGCACTTACAACAATATGAAACAGTGTAACAATAAAATTCAAACTCGCAACCCACTATCCATCAGATGATACATGCACTCAATAACTTCTGCTGCATGACAGTGTTATACAGTAACGGCAGTGGTCGAGTTTAAAAAAATTCCCATTACAGATATTGACGTCAATCCTACCTTAATTTAGTTCAAGGAATTAGGATACAGTTCAAGTCAAATTGTTGAACTAAAAGCAGATGGTTTCAGATTACTTGGATTTATTTCTGGATACTACGAGATCAAGCATGCGCACAGCGCTATGATACAAAAGGAAATTAAAGATATTCTGACAGATGAGGGTCAGGCAAATATGAGTGCTGCCATTTAAAAGGTATCATGTAAGTGATGCCACTATTCCAACACATCCGCTCAACTTTATAATTGTCGATCACTCTAGTGTCAGTCATATTTCCCCTTTTACAAAATTTAAATTTTCTTTTATGATTCTTACGTTACAATTTTCTTTCCAAATAGTTTAAAAAAAGATTACATTTCAAATTATTATTTAAGTAAATGTGTAGTTTAAATTTAATTCAAAAGTTAAATGAGATGAATGACTCGAAAAGAAAAAATCAAAAGGTCATTCCCATACTGGTAAAATGTTTGTTATGTTATGATAGCGTCGGCTATCATATCTTCAGACCTCCAGATAGTTGATTTGTATTACCTTATCAGCTACTGCATCTCGCACGTAGTGGTAGCGGATATCTATGTGCTTGGTTCTTCCCTGGTTTGCTTGGTTGTTTGCGATATCGTTAGCACTCTGACTATCGCAATAAAGGTCAATGTGGCCATGGTGTAAATTTAGTTCTATGATGATATGGCGGAGATATGCAGCTTCCTTTGCCACGGATGATAGTGTGATGTATTCGGCTTCGGTACTGGATGTGGACACAATTCTTTGCTTTCTGAATCCCCAGTTCACTGCTTCCCTGACTTACAGAAACACGAAACCGGACTGGGATTTCCGATCGTTAGTATCTCCAGCCCAACTGGAGTCTGAGTACGCTTGAAGTACTTTCCTGTAAGAAAGTTTGGACATTTTAGTGCCAAGTAAATACTTTATGACTTTTAGTGCAGAAACCAATTTTGACGCCTTGGGTCTTCCACATGTTGGGAAAGAGCATTCACGATGTACAATAATTGGCCTGCTAAACGTTGATAAGTACAGCAGTCGTCCGATTAGCTGTCGGTATGAAGTTTTATCAAGCTTTTCCCTCTCGCCCTCTGTGGTTGGTTCGCCTTAGAGTGTTAGACCAACTTGTGCAGGCAGTCGTGGTGGCTACGCTTCTTCGAAGCTATATAGTTTTGCCAGGCTGTTGATGTATCCTGTTTGCTTGATGCTGAAAGTCCCGTTGATACTGGATACCTCTAGTCCCACGCAAAGCTTCGACACTCCTAAGTCGCAAATCAACAACGTAGATGGTCGTGATTGTGATTTTATTTCCATTGATTTTGTGGTAAATGCATCTATCGTATGATGATAGTGTAAGCTGGATTTCCCTTAAGGTTTTATCTAACCTTAAGTTCCATTGACGGCCTGACTTCTTGAGACCACAAATTGCCTTCCTTAACTCCCATACTTTGTTCGTAGGATCCCTTTGAAAACCCTCTGGTTGTTCCATGTAGATCAGGGTGTCAAGGTCGCCATTGAGGTATGCCGCTGAAACGTCTAGATGATGAAGCTCTTATGGAATGAATATTGGCTACAGGTGAGTACGTATCAATGTAGCCAAGAACTTGAATCTGGTCATATCCCTTCGCCACTAACCTCGCCTTCCTTCTCTCCACTCTACCATCTGGGAGAAATTTGGTTTTATAGACCCATTTGGATTTATTTACCTTTCTGTTAGCAGGTCTGTAGACTAACTTCCAAGTCCCGTTTTTAATAAGTGAGTTATATTTTTCCTTCATTGCACAGTACCAATCGTCTCGGTCAGCAATACCATCCAACTGCTTCAGGCTTACTGGGTCGGTCTCTATTGTAAACCAGTTCTTCACAATTTGATGCCAACACCATAGTTCCATTTAAGGATGTATCTAGGTCTTCTTCAGGTGAATCATCGGATGAAGTCCGCTCTCTAGTGATTTCAGCTGGTGGTCGTTGTTCCCTGTTTTCTGTTTTTGGAGTTCCATGAACCAATTTGTCCTTAACGTCATTGTTATTGTCATCCGGCGGCTCAAGGTTGAATATGCAGAGATTTGGCTGGTCCGCTTTAGCATTCTTGGTAGCACTTGATGCTTCGGCCAGGAATCCTACGTCTCTACTCCTAGTAACAACACGAGCTCCACGCTTCCAGAGCCGAGAATTCATGGTCGATACCATTTTGCTCAAGGAACTCTTTGAATTTACCGTTTGTGTATTCGGTTCCATTATCGGTTCTTAATGACTTAACTGTTTCGCCCATTTGTTTTTCTCCATATGCTTTGAACACATTGGATTTTTCCAATGCTTGACTTTTCTTTTGCATGAAGTAAAAAAACCTACGCCGAGAATAGTCGTCAATAAACGTAATAAAATAGACAGATTTGCCTAATGATTCAGTACGCATTAGTCCACATACGTCTGAATGGATCAGTTCCAGTCTTCTACTGTTTCGTTTGGTATCGCACACACCGAAGGGCTTGGTGGATTGTTTAACACAAATACAAGTCGCACAGCTGCTTTCATCGGTCTTGAACTGCTGGGGTAATCCTGTCACAATACCAGTTGACAACATCTGCTTCAGTGATACTAAGTTTAGGTGGCCCATCCTTCTGTGCCGCAAACTTAATGAATTTTTATCTTCCATTGCTGTAAACGCTAGGTGTCTTTCGCATGTAAGATACAAGCCATTCTTCTTGGCAGCTGTTATTAACAGTCTGCCGCATTGGGCGTACAATTTTGCTTGTTTATTTTCGAAAGCGACTTTGAAGGCATTATCTGTTGCTTTACCTACGGAGATAAGATTTTCTCTTAGATTTGGGATGTAAAGCGTATTGAAGAGCTTTATATTATCTTTGACGTGGATCAGATGTTATGGAATGCTTGCAGTTCCGATGCCAACTATCTTCACTCGTTCTCCATTAGCCAATGTTGCATACATTTGTTGGTCTTGCACATATTAACTGTCGAACATTGATTGTGTTGAGCACATATGGGACGTTGCTCACGAATCAAAACACCACTCTGTTTCGTCATGCGTAACTCTAAATAGAGATTGTTCGGTTATTGTGAACCCATAATCAGTGTCAATTTTGTTATTTGATTCCACTTTCTTTACCTTTTCCCTATTTTGAAAACAATTTTTAGCCTTGTGGCCCTTTTTTCCACATGTACGGCATTCAAATGAAAAAGAATTACCTCTATTTGGAAACTTCTTACACTTGTGTCTGCCTTTCGAGAACAATGCCGTGCTCAATTGTCCGTTTGACTCCTTCTTCCGGCCGCTGACCTCTAAGAGTCCAGTGCACACCACGTCGAGCTCTGGGTAACTGCTTTGTGCATCGAATGCAGCTTAAACGTCTTTATATTCGTCTGCAAGTCCATCGATAAGGATTACAACCCTCAAGTCCTTGTCCAATTCGTTCAATCTATTTACGGTTGTTTTAAATTCGCATAATAATCATTATGATTGATGAGGCGTCTAAATTCTTCAGCTTTTTGCCTTGGTCCTTTGCGGTTATATGTAGCTCCTAGGAAGTTCCAAATATTACTCGACAATTTTAAGTCTTTCATGTTTCATGTTCATGTTCTTGTCGTCCCAGGATCGCTGTGAATCGCCTGAATCCTCAGGTCTTGGAATTGATCCCTTTATGTAGCCAGTTAAATGTGCTTTATGAAGGATCGCTTCCATTTGCGGCTTCCACGATTCATAGTTCTCTCCGTTAAAGGGTTGAACACGGTTGATCAGATTTGTGTACATTTTTCAGGTCAAATTTTATTTTTTCGGTTAAAAGGACAAGCTTCTGTACAAACTATGTGATCTGGTTGTGTGTCTGGTTAATGTTGAAAAAAAAGCAGATGGGTTCAGATTACTACGAGATCAAGCATACGCACAGCGCGATGATATAAAAGGAAAGGAAGGTTATTCTGACAGATAAGTGTCAGGCAAATATGAGTGTTGCCATTTAAAAGGTATCATGTAAGTGATGCCACTATTCCAACACAAATATCATACAAATAAATACAAGAGCGTTTCAAAATAGTCTGAAAAGATAAATGGTTCCAATATTATATTAACATATTCTGAAAATCTGGCGAAGACATACTGATAACATCTCGAAGAGGAGGATCTCCTAAGTCTGGTCGAAGGTCAATAGCTACCTCAACAGCACTACTGTCAAAAAAAGAGCTCCGCATATCAAAACTGATAAAAGGTACGATTCAAGCTACAACCATTCTACAACCATTTCTTCATGGTTCTTTCAGAAAAAGAAGAATCAGTGTAAAGTTACACAAAAGTCTCCACTAATCTAGTGAAACCTTATAGTCTGTAAAAATAACAAAATAGCTTGCATCTGCAGTACAATTTTAAATGAAGTAAAAATTATTATCAAAATTTCAAAATACCTCATCTCGTTTTGTCCCTTCAAAACATAACACTGGGATTTTTCACGATATAAGTGAATTAAAGGACTCATAATTGGAGGTCTTCTTTCTTTCTTTCCCTTATAAATCACACTCACGGGGATATCCAACCCACTAGTCACCAAAGATTTCTGGATGTAGGAAATCATCAACTGTTACCGAAGTGGTAATTTTTTTAAACCGAATAATAAGAGGATACATACATATAATGAAACTGGCTGGTGTAGATAAGCTTCTACTTGAAATGTTGTCATGGTCTCATAACTTCATGATGCCGCTCTGGATCTTTCTGTAGTTTAGATCGTTAGAGCTACACTTCGTACTCCTGTACTGAATGCCAACATCATCAAAGAAAACTTGTTGAACATACGCGCTAAGAATTTACAAACGCTGAATGCTCAAATTTTGAATATCTAAATGCACTTATTCGGACAACCTACTTTGTTAAGACTGTTAACTTCTAAACTAAGACTAATAATTCACTAGAAAATCTGATCCTGTACCTGTATCCTTTTCTATCGTAGTTTCTTCGTTCTGAGTGAATAACAATAAATCAACATTTTGTAATAAACTTTGAACATATGAGATAGCCCAAAATAAAAGTATCATGCAGATTTCAGAGTAATCAAAAAATATAGTGTTCAAACGTATTAAAAGATACACAAGTCCTAGGGATTTTTTTCAAACTCATTACATAGACTTTGCCTTTGGTGGCCCATAAATTTTAATAAAATGTCTAGGCCCCCTGGTACACATTTTTTTCTCTTTTTTTTCGATACTTTTTAGTCCTTTCAAAGTTTCTTTTGATGGTTACTTCATGTGGGTGTTAAATATTTTCATCTTTTTTTAAAGTAATCAGCAGGGCAACACTCTAGCGGAACTTACAAAGTTTCTGATGTAATAACCAAAGTGAATGTCTCAAAAGTCTCGTATTAAGGAAGCAAAGAGGATAGCCAAACTCAAAAGCTACATAGGTAGTCTGCATATAAGTGTGTAAATATGTATCTTTTACTGAATATTCCCTTACGTGCAGTGGTGGGCATGTGTTGATAATAAATTGGTTTCCAGGAGAAACCGTGTAATGAAACTTTTCAAAGTTATTCCCTAATGGACTGTTTTGATCCATCCAAAACGTTGGAGCAAATTGATAGGTTTAGTGATTTAGAGCTGTTTTTGGGGTTCTTCTTCACTTATTAGGCTGATCCTTGATGAAATTTAATAACCACATCACATAATTTATTTCTTTGTAGCATTAAAACGAAGCGTAATGAGCGCTCTTAGGTTTAACCAGAAAATCATAGGTTGTAAGGCAAAACTTGTGGCTTACTTCATTTTTTCTTGATCAACAGTTTTTATATTGTTACATTTCTTTGGCACATATGATTACAATACTAAGTATGTATGTATGTTTACAAAGGATTTCAAGATAGAAGTGAATTCAGCAGTGTTATGAAGCAGGTAGTGGCACCAACGCTCAATATAATATTGTACAATATATTCCCGAAAAGTGTTTCTATTTTTAAAAGGTTAAAATCCTATTTTCTGTTGTCCAAAGGGCAGGACACCTTTATTCGGTAAGCCAATATTAGAATTTTCAATTCATAATTGTGCTAAGCATCCTCGGTTTGTAGATTGTACGCATAATACCTGAGGGAATTAAAGTGAATGACATTAATGTTTTCAGGCGAAGAAGTTATCAGTTCACTACTACACACTAGCTAGCTATTTCCTCAACAATCACTCATGAATTCTCTGAACCCGGAATTCAGCAATTTTTACGATTAACAAAGCCATCTAGATGAAGATGGGCCTCATCGCCAAGAACAGGCGTTTTTCTTTTGTGTAAGGATATTTTTAATAACTTTGAACTCGCAGTCGTCACGCTGTCTTTTTTTTTTGTAACAACACTACCGCACAAATGGCGCAAAACTTAAATCTTGAATAAATTTTAGGACAGCCTTTACACGCTCGCCAGTAAATATAGGCTAGTTGTTTTGCCACTAAATGAACTTGTATAGTTTATCAAACTTCACAGAATCGCAAGACAACTCTCGATTACAGATGGCCCATACTGGGCAATAACTTGGCTTGGAAAAACTTAGATGTGCTGTATAGCTGAATACAAAATATTGAATTCCTTTATCCTCAGCCGAAGGAAAAGGCGTGGTATGATTTCAATTGCAAAGAGACTATTATGTTCCATAGGTAGTACTTTTTCTTGTCAAAAAAATATAACAAATTCTGGCTCATTCTCTATCCTAACACTCATTTAAAGTGATATTTTAACCATAAGCTCTTTAAGCAGAGATACAAGGCTTGCAGTGGAGACAGAACACCGCTTTGCAGACAGCCCCTGTTTACCCTCGCCATCACATATTGGTCGCAGTCATCATCCGCAATCAGTATCCTATTCATCAGCATTGCTTTTATCCACCAAACTAGTGATTCATCTATGCCATGTTGTCTGGCCGTTTAAGCATCTCGTCAAAATCACACTCAACGTCGATGGAAATGCCCAGCACGTATATCTTCTTGTCGCGTGCGCCTTCAATTCTGCCTTCTAGATATTGAAGCGTACTCTCACAAGATCTTGTGCATTGACAAGGCAGTTTTGCGCCCGTGGATCTCGACCATTCACTATATGCTCTTTAACATGAAGGAAATCAGACTTATAGACCTGAAAGTCTCGGCGAGCGTATATTCCTCTTTCCCAAATTTTACATAAAAAGGCTATTCTCATTGTTGGCCATGATTTGACAAAATGTGTATGCCAGCGCCAGGCTAGCACTGAAGATTTTCTTCAGAGTTACCAGCAGTTGGTCTAACCGCTATGTCACATAACTGGTTCTATTCCATTGGTGCCAGGTGATTTGATGACATCAAAGGAAGCAGCGGCCCGCTTAGTTGTGTTATTAAGCTCACTGGAAGCCTCGGTAAAAGTAGCTGGTTGTGAGGTGGTTCTGATTAGGTTATCTGGGAAGTGAGTCTCAAATAGAGAGTGCTTTCGATTTTCTGTGATTCCAGCCTGGTTGACTTTCCTCACCGACAGTTTCGATCGATTTATGAGATGCATTCCTCGAAATCCCAATAAGCTTCTCATTTTCTTTTTGGTTCGATATGCAAGGACTTCAGTCTGCATCCAAATTAGTTTTGTGACTTGTTTAGAAGTTTCTAATTTCATTACGAAGTCCCTGCAGATCTGCGTCCCACTAAGGAACGGCCGATATGTAAGATTGCTTTCTAGCTAGACAGAACACTTAATACAGGAGCCGTTCAGATTTTTAACAACTCTCCCCAGCTTTTGTTCTGTACTGAGCTTAGGTAGAGTAATGCTTGACCTGCCGAACTTATCTTTAAATCGTATCCAGTTGGTTTTCCGCAGGTCAAGACTTCGTATTCGATTCTGAATTCGATGTACATATGTTCTGCAACGGAGACCTTCGATAGTACTTTCCAGCCGTTAATCTCCTTCGCATGTCTGTTGTATAACGTCAGGTCAATTAATTCCTGTCTTACCCTCGTAACAAAAGTTGGCCGATGGCAAACATTGTTGACAATCAGGCCAGACGATTGTATGAAATCCAGGAGGTGATTGCCTCTCACCTCCTTCTTTCAATTATAAAAAACTAAGCAGACGCAATGACGAATTTGTGCCATTCTCCGCTTGTTTCGTTGTTTATGTCTGCAGCAAATAAATCTTGGTTGCAAAATTGCCTAAAATTAGACGATGAGAGTTAATTCGGCACAAAAAGACAAGTTCTCAGTCTTGCGACGGTGTAAAACCCCTCTAACATTTGAAACTACAGATTCGTTTATTCCACATCTTTGATTCCAGTGTGGATACCATGTAAAGTTTCGATTTCAACACGAAAAGCCTTCTACATAATGAAGCAATAGCAGACTTGGAATGTTAAAAGTCGCTCTGAGATGTATAATAAGTCATTACCAGATTTAATGTTCTTAAAAGAAGCTTTGTTCATGCCCACAAGAAGAGAGGAGCTCCCTGTTTTCGCGACTCCAGGGTTCTGGATATAAAGGCGCATTAGAACTTCCAATGTTTTTCTGAGTTGCCCCGGAACCCAGAGAATAACGCGCGTTAGTTTAAGGTGTCTGAAAACCTTAAAAGTCTTAGTTTACAGAAGTGGGATTTTCGCCACAGACTTGTTTAAGCATTTAAAAGTTTACTGCTAGAATGCAAACAGTTTCTGCTTTGGCTATCTCCCACAGTTAATCGACATAGAGTTTTGACTCAACATCGTTTAGACTGTTTCTTGATTCCTGATTCCTGGCTTCCTGATTCGAAGCACCAAAGAGGAGATTGCAGCGTCCTTGTAAGTGCGCCAGTCTCGTTCCATTTGGCATTTCGGGGTTTGTTTCTCGGCTGGGATTTCACCGCTTTGGCCGACTTCTGTCTATTAGAGCTACGACCTTTGCTGGTTGTAGCACTAACCTCGCCCGGGCGGCGTGTGCGTGTGAAATCGCCGTTCGTTTTGATGTTGGCAATGGCTTCAAGCAATTTCCGTCCAGTTTCATCCGGGCGTCGTACGCGTAGAGACCCATCGCCCCTGTTTGGGACAGAAAAAGAGGGCGCAGCTTCAGATCTGAGAGGTTGATCGGTTTCAGTGGGTGTCACTTCCACTGACATTTCTTGTCATCGCTCCTTAGCGATGCACATTCGACGGTTTTCTGATCAAGACTAGGAAGTTTCGGAACAAACTTTCCTGACACACGTTTCATCCCCAAAACATTTGAAAAAATTGCATGACACAAGCCGACCGATATGCCAAAATCCTTAGCAACTTTTCTTACATATAGTAGTTCGACGATTTTCGAAAACAATTTTCTTCACAGCTTTGACGTTTACATCTTTTGTTGATGTACAGGGGTGTGCAGAGCGAGGTTCGTCATTGGCATCTTGTCAGCCGTATTTTTACTTGAAGCACATTCATCTTGTGCTACTGTCAATATTTCAAGGGTTTTAGAGCACCTGATTCCATTTTTAACAAATTTGATGAACATTTTTTGCTCCATTTTTTATAATAACTGCAAATCGCCGAGCACACCAAAACAAGTCTAACCTTTCTGTAGGGTTTTCTAATAACGACTTGACAACTTTTTTTTCATATGGCTACCTCGGGCACGTTTGCACCGGTCGCTTCGTTGGACCCAATTTTCAACGACTCGGCCACACATTTCGGCCGAAACGGCCGCTATTTCGCGTTCAGTGTTGGCTCTGAGCTCTTCCACCGTCGTCGGCGTGTTGGCATAAGCCAATGACTTAACGTAGCCCCACAGAAAATAGTCAAGCGGCGTTAAATCGCAAGAACGAGGCGGCCAAATGACTGGCTCATGTCTTGAGATAACACGCTCACCATACTAACTCTTCAATAAATCGATTGTAGCGTTTGCTGTGTGGCTTGTGGCACCATCCTGTTGAAACGACATATCGTCCAAGTCCATATCTTCCAATTCGGGTCAAAAATAATCGGTGATCATGCCGCGATAACACTGACCATTTACAGTAACGTGACGATCGTTATCGTCGACGAAAAAATATGGCCCAATAACGCCGCTGGAATGCAAACCGCGACAAACAGTTATTTTTTGTGGATGAAGTGGTGATTCATATGGGTTTTCACCCGACCAATAACGCATATTGACGAACCCATTGAGCCAAAAATGAGCTTCGTCACTGAAGATGATTTTGCGATTAAATTCATCATCTTGGCGCATCTTCTCCAGAACTCAATCGGAGAACGGACGTCGCTTCAAATGGTCCGTCGGCTTCAATTCTTGAGTCAGCTAGATCTTGTATGGGTGTAAACAAAGATCTTTACGCAAAATACGCCATAATGTGGTCTGAGCGATGCCCAATTCTTGAGAACGCGGTGGAATTGACTGATTTGGATCGTTTGCTACGGACGTCTGAACGGAAGCGATATTTTCGACACTTCGACCAACCCGTTGTCTCAATGACACTGCAACATCACACAACGAATATGTAGACTCAAATTTTTGCACTAAACTTGTTATTGCCTGTCTACCTGGGCGAGAATTACGACCGAAAATTGGAGTTAACGCTCTTAAAGTTGCAGTCACCGACTCCGAATATCTGTAGAAAATTTTTATAATTTGCAGAAGTTGCTCGTTACTGTACTGTACCATGATGAAAATGTTGAGTTTACTGAATAAATTGACAGTGGCAGTTTGATGATTAGTGAAAGAGTGCGTTCACAAATTAAATTCAAAGTTCTCAAGTCCCTATATCTTTCAAAAACAAATTAAGTATGCTATATATACCTGGAATATTCGGGACATCGAATGCAGATTGCCCGCTAAAGTTCAATAGTCCTTTAATTTCTGAGAACATCTTGTACATGAAACCGTAAAATGAAAGACCGCCATAGAGAATTGGACGCCGATGAACGCAGCAAAGAACCTATAAAAACACAAAGTAGCTAGTTAGACACTACCACAAATGATAGAGCAGGAAAATAAAGATAGTTTTTATTCAGAAAACCCTCGAGGATTAAGAAGGAAACACAAAAGTCTAAAATATTGAAGAACATCAGCTTATAACATAATACACATTGCGATTAAAACAATGATTACTATACACTCTCTTTCAACTTTTTCAAGCGAAACCAAGTGCTTCAACAAAAGTCCCCCTGAAGCTCAATCAAATTCTAAGAAGTACATATATACATATGTACAGGTATGTATGACTGAGTGATTTCCGAATATACGAAAACGAAAAATTAATATAAAACATCAAAAGGAAATTCCCTTGAAAGGGGGAACTTCCTTTGACCTATATCTGAGGCTCCGCAATACCTATTTGAACTTTCTACTAAAAATGAAAAAGTCCTTGATAGTCAATATTTTATAACTGGCTGGTTTTGGACAGAATACAAACACATATATCGGAAGTACACATATCTATGTAATGTAGCCTTTAAATGTGACATCCATATGATATACAAGGCAAGATTAGGACAAATTTAAAGTTACAGCTTCTTCCTGATATGACGATAAACACGGAACCTGGGGAATATTAGTTTGAAATTGAATCCATTAATTCAATTTGGCAGAACACATAAACACCGGAAGGTGATCGTATCATAATTTCAAAATGATGTTATCTGTAATGGTTAATATATTCGTATGTTGGGTTATTCGATGATTCCTAATAACTTTATGAAATATTCGTATTTTTTTAACAAAACAAACAATAAAAGCTCTTTTTAGGTATACAATGAATGACGTATTTACATTAAATAAAGAATACATAACGTACAATGGCCCAACAGAAAATGTTCTCCATATAGCTCAATACCTAGCAAGTTCATACAGAGTTACATTGGAAGTTGACTAAGATCCTTCCCCACTAAAAGTGGGTCTTTCTGCTACGGTACGAGCTCTGCGAGGTAGATTTAGCCTCAGGCTCATCGGTTGGGGGTGTCGATGTTCGTACATTGCATTGCATTATTCCAACTCTCCCATCTGAAACCTTGTAAGTTGATTTTCGCGCATATTCTTCGTCATTGTAGAGACTACATAATTCGTCAATGATTTTTTTCGTTGACTTCTACCAAGATCTGTGGCGAACCACCACTCAGCAGGATTGGTAGTTGCATTTCCATCCAAGCTTGCACTAGCCGACCAATGGCGGCCAATTCTAGTCTCCATTTCAAGAAATCACACGTCCAGCAGTGTCATTATTCACAATCTGTGTAGCATGTTACACCATTGTGCTTAAGATTAACGTTGTCCACGTCCATATCATCAAAGAAAACAAAATATCTGTCAACATTATTCGGTGACGCAATCCATTCACTGAAACGGTAGTACCAGCATAATTTTCGAAAAATGACACCATCAGCTCAAAAATCGCACCAAACTATAAATAGTTTTAGATAGTGAGGTTGCTTCATAATTTCTCTTGAGTTGGAGCCCCAGATGCGATGGTTTTGTTTGCTTATGTACCCTGACAAATGGAAATGAGCCTGGTCACTCAGTATAATGATATGCACAATGAACTATCATGATCCTGTTCATTCATTTGCAGTATGGCGTTATGGGTAGTCTGTTGGCTCCAATTCTTGTGCAAGTTAGACCTCGAAAGCATGTCGGCCAACATTTCTATGCAAAATGAAATGCAAAGTGGTTGCGAATATGCGTAATTTCTTTGATTGTCTCGAAATGGACACACCTAGGTTTTCAGTCGCACTCTCAGCTACGGCGGTGATATTTTCAGCTCAGCTTGCAACACCAACACTAGTTGGAGCCTTTGTATTACTAACCTGTCCGAAACGTTAAAATTTATTGATTAAATTCACCATAACTGTGCAAGAAGGCGCTTGATGATGACCAAAATCAGTACGAGCTTTACCACACACGTTTTCGCGATATTTTCACCGTTTTGTAGTGAATTTTCATTATTTCAACAAATTATGAGAGTGAATATCAACTTATTTAATAAACTCATAGTTTTACTTATCAGAAGGAGACTTCAGCCGACTTGGAGAGCACAACTGTTGGTAGTTTGATAAAGATCAGGCTAACCAAAGAGGCTTATTATTTGATGCAAAGGTTCACCCGAAGCTGTAGCGCAACCGTAGTAAGTAAGTAAGTAAGTAAATATTTGTCCTTTCTCGAGGGCAACACATAGTTTGTTTCATAATTGTTCCATAAGAGTTCTTCAATATTTTTTGCATACCATATACGATAGTATGCAACAATGAAAAAGAATTTTAAATGATTGCGCTGTCAACATTTGTGTCTCTTAAAGATTTTGAAAAAGAGGACAAGAAAGCGCTTTCCTCTGATTTTTTTTGCACCAAAAGACCACCTATATTTCTGTCAACGCTAATGGAGCTGCGATATTGCCATAATGTGATTCCACAAGTTTAGACACAAGCCGATAAAGTAGAAATTGGCCTTACTTTTAAAAAATTCTATAACTAATCGCGGTTTGCTAAGAGATGGGGTAACTTGTATTATTTCTTTGCTATTATTCCATGCGTTGGAAAGCTACTGTCATTGCACGTCATTTCAGTATATGTCATTCATTTGAAACGTAACCAACAATTTTTTTTTTTCACTCAAATATGTCGAACTTTGTGCCTGAAAAAGTGTTTTTGCGGGGAGCTCTTCTTCATGAAGAAATCTGCTGCCGAAAGTCATCGTATTTTGGTGGAAAATTATGGTGAACATGCGCTAGCTGAGCGAACGTGCAAAAAGTGGTTTGCACTATTTAAAAGTGGTGATTTTGGCTTGGAAGACGATGAACGTCCTGGGCAGCCAAAAAAGTTTGAAGATGAAGAACTGGAAGCATTACTCTATGAAGATTGTTGCCAAACACAAGAAGAGGAAGTCATTTTTGCATCGGATTGTTACTGGTAACGAAAAAAAGGATTCATTACGACAACCCCAAGTGCAAAAAATCATATGGCCAACCAGCCAAATCAACGGCAAAGCCGAATATCCATGACGCGAAGGTAATGCTCTGTATTTGATGGGATCAGATTGGTGTGCTGTATTATAAGCAGACACGAGGCAATAATTTTCCATCATGACAACGCTCGGCCCCATGTTGCTATTCAGGTTAAGAACTATTTGTAAAACAGTGGATGGGAAGTCTTACCCCACCCGCCTTATAGCCCAGACCTTGCCCCTTCTGACTACCATTTGTTCCGGTCGATGCAGAACGCCCTCACTGAAATACGGTTCACATCAGAGCAGAATATCAAAAATTAGTTTGATTCATTCTTGGCTGCCAAGCCGGCGCAGTTCTTTTGGGATGGGATCTACAAATTGCCAGAAAGATGGGAAAAAGTCATAGCTTCAGATGGGCAATACTTTGAATAATACTATTGTACATGTTCAAATTTTGAAAAAAAAAAAAAAAACCGCACGAATTAAATTACATACCCAATACATATATGAAACTCGATAAATAGTTAAAACAAGGATGCTCAATTGCTCACGCTGGATTAGAAGTATTTAATATAAAAAAAATTTTCTTTTTTCATTATTAATAAATATTTTGGGGTGTGTTTCTCACCTTTCTATAACCTCAATAACTTCGGCACACTATATACAAAGGTAAACTCGATAATTAACAAATGCCGGACTACTGATTAGCAACATAGCTAATTCACATGTTGTTTTTATGGGAGCTCACAATACTCATACGAATTTAGCCATGGCTCTATTTGCCTATCTATAGGGTCTATAGTAAGGACACGAGATGGAGCGTTACTATAATATCCTGCGCGTGATTAATGTATTTTATTCAGCACTTACAAATAAAACTCAATTTATTTGAATAACGTTTTTGTATTTCAAAGTCTTTCATACAACTCACTGACTGAAAATCATGTTGTTTTGTTTGCATTCCTAATACCACTATTTTCAAACTAGTTCAACCGAGTTTCGTTACTAAGCTGAAGTTTTCAGTTAAATGGTTGTTTGTCTAGGTATGTACTCTGACGATGGAAACAATGGCGATGACGAAGCTGATGTTGTTGCTATGCGTGTAACTCACACATTGTGCACTCACCCACGACGCCCCTTCACCGCTCACGGTTGATTTCTTTCAAGTTAGTGTTCCACCACGCGCGTTATCACCTCTTCTTTTGTCACCTTTTTGTTTCTCTCACATGTCTAATTTCGCCCGCACTGTCCCAACACCCCCGTTTCAGCACAATTCGGAATCATTTCATTTCGCTAATTCGTTTCATCGAAGTTCGGAATCACTTCATGTCGCTTTTTCGTTTCGTTGAAATTGGAAATTACTGCCCAACAAGCGATAAAAAGTTTCACTTCAAAAAGCTTCGTACAAGAATCTAAGGCCGAAACATAGATGTAACTCCTAGTTTTTTTTTTTTTCAAAATCCAACAAAGTGTGAAAAACAAAAATAAAAATCAACTCCGGAACCCGCAATCTCACGATTCGCAATCTTACGGACACTTTCAAAGTGGAACAAAGCAATAAAAAATTTGAAAAATTTCAACAAATCTGACTCAGTAACCTCTTGATCGAACCATAATTACTAGTCTTTTTAAATCAAAATTTCAAACTGATGTGAGCAACCGCCGTAAGATCTCCACCAACACCTTCAAGGTAAGCATCACGTAAAATAGGAGTGGATGTTCATCAACCCTGCGTCTGACATCATCAATCTGGCTAAAATAACCAGAATACAGAAACCAACAAACATCACAAGGACACTTCCTTTTAGTCTCGTATAAGAAACAGTAACTTAAAATCAACCTAGAAAACAGAACCATGCTAACCCTATAGAGATTCTTATGTCAAATTCTAAGCCTAACTCTTACAAAAAAAAAACCCAACTCCTAACAAACAAGCTCCTGATGGAAACTGCAGGTTAAAAGTTGGAACATTTTCTTTCTTCACTTCTTCTTGACTTCAATCTGCCAGTCGTTTGTATACAAAACATTCTTCCACCCTGGCCAACCCAATTCCCAAACGTGTAAATTTTATTCTTGATCCTCCTCACAGTCCTTTAAAAAAAACCCAACAACATATCCTTATTCCACTCAAACAAAAACGGCTTATCCTAACTTTATTCACTCTAATATTTTAAATCCCTTCCCATCTTCTTTGCTAGAATACCACCTTTACTTCTTTTTTAGAACCCATACTTCCTCCAAAGGCAAAGTTTACCAAGCACCTTATCGATTCAGGAGAGGAAGGCCGGTATATCCTCCCTCTATTAAGAGATCGTAGATTATCGTTTCTATCCCGCCTATATACATGAAAGGCCAGATTCTGTTTGCAAGAAAGCCTCCCCTCAATCATAATGATCTGCGTTAACTTTTTATACGTTTTCATGATTTATAAGATTTGAATCCTGACTATGTATCTAATGATCTCTCTTCTTTTAGGTCTCATGTAAATTCCAAACGTATACTACACATTTAGGGAACACGGTCTAGTTTCAAAAACTACAATCGCTCCCAACCCGCCGCTTTATTCTTTCCCGAATCCGCCCAAATGTCTGTCCCTGTATAATTAAAACGTCAGAGGATTAAGAACTAAGATTTCTGCTATAAGATATAGTGCGCAGATACTGCCCTACGACATTTTTGTCCTCACAGAAACCAATCTTACCCCTAATATTAAGAATAATAAATTATTTTCCCAAACTTCGATGACGATGGTCTAGATAAAGAGGAAAATTTAGATAGCAGTGGTATACTTCTAGCTATACACTCTCGTCTCGAGCCTAGACCATTTAAAAAATCGTCCACTTCTTTCTTTGAATTCATTTGTGCCAGAATTTCCATTTGCACGCGTAAACTATATATATGGTGCTGCTATATTCGCCCCTCTCAACCAATTCAAGGTTACCAGCTAGCTGTATGCAATCGTTTGTACTTTTAATGCTGCTGATCCCAACGAGGTTGTTATTTTTTCAGATGATTTTAATCTACTTAGGCTTCTATGGGATCAGACTGACCAGTCCTTCTTCAATGCAACAAATCCCACCTCTGATAAAGAAAATCTTTTCATCGGCTGCCTTACTGACTCAAGTCTTACAGTTATGTGGTGTCACAAATAACATTAGCAGACAACTCGACCTAGTCTTCGCCACAGATACAGATAACTGGCTTATTTTAGAAAGTAGACATCTTCTCTCCAAGTTGGATAGTTACCACCCTCCTCTTTTTCTTACGTTGTCGTATGATAATGTTCTTAATCCTGTTGCCTATGAGTATTCAGTTTAAATTTTCAGGAAGCTAACTTTCTCTACGTTAACAATGCAATCACATCCTTTTATACCGAAATTTTGAAATGTCTACCGCAATCAGTTCCTTTTTACCCAAAAATAATCCCTCATCTTCACCATCCCATATATAAAATAAACTCGGTATACTTACTTAAAATCACGTTCCGACGCCGATTTCTTTTTCTACTAGTCTGCCCAAATAAATTTATCTGTAATTTGCCAAACTCTCTATGACAATTATTTAAGCCGTGGACTACACATTCATTTCCGACTCCAAACGGTTATTTCAATTCATCAAAACTTAAAGTAAATCGGATAACTATTAATCATCTCTGAATTTTCTTGATAAGTGCTCGGAAGATCCCCAAATTATTGCAAATTTCTTCGCAATCCATTCCCAAGAACGAGAACACTTTTACTTTTTTTACTTAAATAGCTACCCACAAACAACTTTGGAGTCTATGTCTATATTTTTAGAGCAAGTTTAAGATAAAATAGTAAGTCTCAAAGATGACTATTCTGCTGGCCCTGATGATCTTTTCCCCTATAATTTTAAAGAAATGTGAACTTCACCTAGCCCAACCTCTTACAGCTCTCTTTTAGCTTTCTATCATCCAAAGATTATTTCCCTCAACCTGGAAAAGGTCTTTTATTATTCCCCTACAAAAAAAGGTCGAAAAGACATTATTTTGAAATATTGACCAACTGCTAAGCTGTCCTGCTTAATTAAGCTTTTTGAGAGCATTATTTGAGACATAATGCTTTTCCATTGTAAATGTATTAATTCCCAATACCACCACGGATTTTTCACGGGGTAGATCTAAAACCCCAACCTAACGGAATTCGTATCAAGTACTTTATGTGCACTAAAACCTGGAAATGATGTCGACGTGATTGCCACCGATTTCAGCCAAGCCTTTGATAGAATTTTCCATGGTATAATCCTTCTAAAATTAAATGCTCTTGGTTCTCAAATAAGCCTTATAGCATGGGTTCAATCCTATTTTAATGAACGACATACTATGTTCTACTTAGGTTCATGGTTTCTAACCCAATTAAGGCCTCCTCTGGGGTCTCTCATGGCAGGCACCTTGGTCCCTTATTATTTATTCTAACCATTAATGATCTAAAATTTATACATTCATACATTTCTGTTTACGTAGATAATATGAAAATCTTTCAGACAGCCTACTACTGCAGGAAGATCTAGATAGATTTTGTGCTTAATGTCATAAGAATTTCCTTGAGCCTAACGTCAATATACCCGCAAGGGCTTTCCTCCTTCACCACCCTTCCATCTTATCAATAATCTGCCTGTTCCCTTAGTGAATGAGTTGTGTGATTTAGGTGTTGTCTATGATAAGAAATTCAGTTTACATTCTCACATTGATAATATAATATAAAAAAGCCAAACTGACCCTGACTTCATCAAGCGCTGGTCTAAGGAATTTTGTAATCCTTATTTCACCAAATCCCTTTACATAACCTTTGTTAGGACTCTTCTTGAATATGTAAGCCAAGTTTAGTCACCCTACTACACAGCACACATCTTCCAGATAAAAGCTGTTAGACGCAGGCTTTTACGATTTGCTTTACGTGGTTTTCCCTGGGATGATAGCCAAAACTTACTACCATACACCGGCTAAAACTTATAAATTTACAATCCCTTTCTATACGCCGTTAAGTTGCCGATATTCTGTTTATTCATCAAATTATAGTTGGCAATGTTGATTGCCCTCCTTTACTTCAACTTATTTCTTTTTTACACCAACCAACGCTTTGCCACTTTTCCAGCTCAATCTCCACAGAACGAATTACGGACATCTAGAACCAATGTCTACTATAGAATGCCTCTCAGCAAACTCTCTCATAAGAAAGTTCTTATTTCCATCTATGCCTCATGTTCTAACTTTCTTTAACCACCCTCCCCTTTTAGTTTTAAGAATATGCTTGCAATATGCCTTAATAAATCTGTCCGGAGTTAGCCCGGGCCTCAAATCAAATCAAGATCAAAAATCAAACCAAATTTAGAAGAAAACAATTGCTCGTTTGAATAAGCTCGAGTGATTAAAAAGGAAAAGTTTCACTATATCTACAATATTTTATGATGAGAATATACGAGTATAACCACATTTGTATGGTTCTCTTTAAAATAGTGCTACAAAGTGAACGCAATCTTATCTGGTTGACGCTAAATATGGTTTAGATATTCGCGAAGTTTCTCATATTTTGGCAATTAATCAATAAACAGGCTTTCGCTAACATAATTAAAACTTAGGTCTTCTTACTTGAATTTGATTACAAAATAGCATTCAGGAATCTGTTTGATGGTTGAATAAGCGTAAAATATCCAGACTACATCTAATTTACTACATAAACGCTGAAGATAGATGCAATATGCTGGCATAGTTGCAAGAAAGTGAACCTTAAATTTGCATGTATTCGATTTGACATCGTAAGAAGCCTGAGTTTCATATGAGCATAGCTCTATCATACCACTTTTTTAATACTTTTAAATACAATTAAGGAGAAATATTCTTTTATTCTGGAAATAAAATTTGTGCGCAAACATTTGAACATATGAGTAAGTGTTTACTGGCAAAAATAAAATGCATATACCTGGCAAAGATATTAACCATTAAGATAAAGAAACTCATTAACGAAATACTCGTATCAATATATAGGGTTTTCTTATAACGACTTGATAAATTTGAACGTTTATTTATGAAAAACACGTACAATAGTATTATTCAAAGTATTGCCCATCTGAACCTATGACTTTTTCCCATCTTTCTGGCAATTTGTGGATCCCATCCCAAATGAACTGCGCCGGCTTGGCAGCCAAGAATGAATCAAGCCAATTTTTGATATTCTTCTCTGATGTGAACCGTATTTCAGTGAGGGCGTTCTGCATCGACCGGAACAAATGGTAGTCAGAAGGGGCAAGGTCTGGGCTATAAAGCGGGTGGGGTAACACTTCCCATCCACTGTTTTCCAAATAGCTGTTAACCAGAATAGCAACGTGGGGCCGAGCGTTGTCATGATGGAAAGTTATTGCCTCGTGTCTGGTCGCATATTCCGGGCTCTCTTGGGTTCTCTCTCTTTCTCTCAAACGGATTAATTGTGTTCGATAGCACTGTCCATTGATATTTTCACCCGGTTTTAGTATCTCATAATACAGCACACCCATCTGATCCGGGTTTCACATATGATGTTTTGCGCTTGGGGTTGTCGTTATGGATCCATTTTTCATCACCAGTAACAATCCGATGCAAAAATGACTTCCTTTTGTAGCGTTCCAGCAGCATTTCGGACATGCAAAACCGCCTTTCGACGTCTCTCGGCTTGAGTTCATGTGGAACCCAATTTCCTTGGTTTTGAATATATCCAGCTGCTTTTAAACGTTGTGAAATGGCTGCTTAAGTGACACCCAAAGATTCTGCGAGCTCTTCTTGTGTTTGGCTATAACCTTCATAGAGTAACGCTTCCAGTTCTTCATCTTCAAACTTTTTTGGCTGCCCATGACATTCATCATATTCCAAGCCAAAATCACTACTTTTAAATCGTACAAACCACTTTTGGCACGTTCGCTCAGCTAGCGCATGTTCACCATAAACTTCCACCAAAATACGATGACTTTCGGCAGCAGTTTTCTTTATATTAAAGAAATGAAGAAGAACTCCCCGCAAAAATACTTTTTCAGGCACAAAGTTCGACATATTTGAGTGAAAAAAAATTATTGTTGTTTACGCCTTAAATGAATGACATATACTGAAATGAGGTACAATGACAGTAGCTTTCCAACTCATGTTACAACAAGTTACGCTATCTCTTAGCAAACCGCACGAAGTTATAAGCTATAGGCCCAATAAATGCAAACCATTTGAGATATTTCAAAACCTGTATTATTAGCTGAAAGTACAATCAAAACATTTATGAATGGAACTCGACTTCGTTCATATGGTCACCGCGGGCACGTTTGCAGCGGTCGATTCGTTGGACCCAATTTTCAACGACTCGCCCACATATTTCGTCCGAAACAGCCGCTATTTCGCGTTCAATGTTGGCTCTTAGCTCTTCCAACGTCGTCGGCGTGTTGTCATAAACCAATGACTTAACGTAGCCCCACAGAAAATAGTCAAGCGGCGTTAAATCGCACGAACGAGGCGGCCAATCGACTGGCCCATGTCTTGAGATAACACGCTCACCATACTTGCTCTTCAATAAATCGATTATAGCGTGTGCTGTGTGGCTTGTGGTAGCATCCTTTGAAACCACATGTCGTCCAAGTCCATATCTTCCAATTCGGGTCAAAAATAATCGGTGATCATGGCGCAATAACGCTGACCATTCACAGTAATGTGACGATCGTTATCGTCGACTAAAATATATGATCCAATAACGCCGCCGGCAAGCAAACCGCACCAAACAGTTATTTTTTGTGGATGAAGTGGTTATTCATGAAGCACATGTGGGTTTTTACCCGACCAATAACGCATATTTTATTTATTGACGAACCCGTTGAGCCAAAAATGAGCTTTGTCACTGAAAATGATATTGCGAAGAAATTCATCATCTTGACGCATCTTCTTCAGAACCCAATCGGAGAACGTAGCTCATTAGTGTACTTTACTATGATGAAAATGTTGATTTAACTGAAAAAATTGACAGTGACAGTTTGATGATTAGTGAAAGAGTGCGTCCACAAATTAAATTCAAAGTTGTCAAGTCCCTATTGGAAAACCCTATATTAACCATTAGGATAAAGAAACTCGTTAACGAAATACTCGTATCAATATATAAAATTCGTGTAGCGTTTGTTGTTAACACATATTTCGAACTGCGTCATCGTCTGTATGGACAGTTTTTTTCGGCTAACTGAAAAAAAAAAACATTTTTTCTCTCTCTTCTCATCGTTTTACCAGCACGTCCTTACTTCAGAATTCTAAAAATCTTTCATAAAATCTTATTCTGACCAATAAAACGGGAGAATTCTGATAAATCTCTAAAGATATCGATATCTTTTGAAATGCAAATGCAAAGAAGGTATTCTCATGTATTGGTCATGACTGCCATCAAAAGAAAACGCAATTCAATTCTGTTTTTTAATGTTCGCAAACTTTGTGCAGCAGCTACACAATCAATTTTGAGAATACAAAGTCTGTACATGAAAGAAGATTTTCCTTTCCCATCTTTATTTTGCTATTCTGTTTGTGAGTTCTTTTGTATTCATTTGCGTCCGTTTTCACAAACTTTGAATTGCTCTTGCTGTGGGCAGGGTCCATTTCAATGTAGTCTATAGTATTTTCCGAATTCGTCTTGTCCTGAAGTAGTTAAAAAGTTTTATTTTTTCCCTTTCTTTTCCGTATAAATTTAAAAGTAAAAAACTCAAATTTAAATAAATGAACAATTTCAGTTTGCCAAATAGGAGTTGAACATACGTATGTATGTCGACAAACGCAAACAAAAAATCGATTGAAATTAGGTTAACGTATCCAAAAATCAAATGGAAACCGAATAAACTTTGCTATGATCAGCTTGTTATACACGATACAATTCAATTCTGAACAATAGAAAATTTGAGGTCTCATACACAGCTTTTGAAAGTCCCTCATAGCATGATTGGATCAACATTGTGTTCACTTGCATTTGAAAATAATTAGATTTTCGGTTATAGATTTCATATTTCAAATTCCTTGGAAATGTAAACGATGAAGGAGCTCTTTAATTCACATATGGGTATGAGATGAAAAAACAGGGTAAATTTGCTATATATGGCGTCTTAATTGTTTGATTGTTGTTCATGAACCCTGTGCAAATACTCTTGCAAAAGATTTTTAGATCAAAGATGCAGAGAAATATTAAACCTAAATTCGAACCTGTTAAATATGGTATACAAATATTTCATTAATTCTTCAGGCTTTGGAACTCATTTTTGGTTAACTGACACAACATATCCTACAGTTGGTTTCTGCTGACGTACGAGTAATTAGCAATTCTGGCATCGTGTCCATTAACCAATGTCAGATGACAGGTGTTGAATATAGACAGTTTTGCCAAATAACACATGAGCAAACATATACTGTAACGATTTTCTTCAGAAAGCGACAAGAAAACACCCACTATTACTACAAAAAAACTAGAAAGTATTATACTTCCGTTTGGTCAACTGACACACAAAGGCAGAAAGGCACGTTGCAATATTTTTTTTCCCCTGGAACAAGGCCTAGAATTTTTCTTTCTTTTTTTTAAAGACGAGTGTAAAGAATTAACAGTACCATTGCCCACCACTTTAGTGCCGAGTGCCTGCAGCCTGATGCCCACAGTAAGTGTTGCAGGATGTTGTAGCATTAATACCAAGCGTGGCCCGCCACGACACTTACTGAGAAACAGCTTAAAAGTTGTTGATTCATTATATACATGTCGGGAAGTATTAATTTGGTCCGCTGGTATCTTGGAGAGTCATACCATCTGTACTTTGCTCACATGAAACACGACTCAGTGATCTCATTTCCCGCGATCCTATTGAGACTTGAGAACCAAACAAAATTCAGTAAATGCAGCAGTTAGAATGTGCTCAGATAAGTCTTGCATTTTTGAACAAGTTTGGAAGTCGTAACACAATTCAACAAGGCTTTAAGTGTAATTTGGCTGTTCTTACAGACGTATATAGATAATCCTCTCCATCCACCTATCATCAAAAATTTAGGCCTTAACCCTAAACGTAATAGATTAAAATATATGACAAACCAACTAATAATCTTGGATAAAAATGAAGTCACTATTAATGACCCTCGCAAACACTTAAAGGACAACGATCTTCGGATTTGCACTTGGAATGTTCGAACCGTTAACAGACCATGTTCAGCCGAACAATAAGCAGAGGCCTTTGACTGCTTTCACACAAATAATACAGCGATCTAAGAAGGGCGATAGAATAGGCCGGACATAAGGAGGATGGTAACTGTGATATGTAGCATACTATGGTGGTTTTTATAGAGAAAAGAAAGAGCCCTTATTCAGATGCGGATTTGCCATATGCAGCAGACTTGAACTCCTGAACTTTCAACACCTGAACCAGCATCTTATGACAATCCGTATCAAGTCTAAGTTCGATTACATAAGCCTAATATGCACTCATGTCTCTACGGAAGACAAGAACGACGCCATCAAAACTCAATTCTACTCGTACGAGCTCATCGACAAGACATATGAGTAATGTCCAAAGCTAGATGATTTTAACTCCAGAATAATAAAGGAGGACTTTTTTAGTATGACAGTTGATAAACATAGCCTAAACGACATTATGTCTATCAACGGACTTAGGGTTGTTGATTTTCCCGCGGGATGAAATATTACTCTATCAAGCACACGGTTTTCTCATCTCAATATACATAAGAAGATATGGCAGTCTACGGATCTTCAAACGCTAAATCAAATTGATCATTCAGCGATAGACCTAGGGCATGCTTCCAGTTCAAACGTTCCGTACAACTTGCACTGACTCCGATCACCACCTTATTATAACCAAGGTACGGATGCAGATTTCCCAAGAGCCACAATAAAGAACTACCGTGAGAAGATATAATGCAAGATCCCTCAACAAATCCTATGCCGCCAGCATTAAGTTCGGAAGACCAATGGCAAATCTGCCAATATGCCATCACAGACGCCGGCACTGATGTGCTGTGTTTCACCCGACCACAACCAAGAAACAATTTATTGAAAGATACAGACAAGCACATGCAACTAATCAAAAAGCCCACAAAGCGGCACTGCAATGAAGGACTTGAACTATTCGTGAACTCTACGAGTAAAAGAAGATATAAATGGGGGAGCTCACCGTCACCGGTTGTCACCGATGCGTTCGCAAGTATTGAAACAAAAATTGCCAAAATGGGGTTAGCAGTAAATGAGGGCAAAACAAATAATTTGATGCCAACAAGAAGGTAAATACAACATCGACGAATTAGACAGAATGTGACAATGGACAGCTTTAATTTCAAGGTAGTAAATGACTGTCTACTTTTGCTCTGCTATGAACTCTGCCAAAAACACCTCTGAAGAAATTAAACGGAGAATCGCTGTTCCCAATCGCTGTTTTTTTTTTTTTTTTTGGGTTAATAAGGCAATTGAGTAATAAAGCCCTATTTCGAAAAATTAAGGAGACGCTGTATTAGACTTTGATCATCCTAGGAAAATATCCTCAGTTATTTTGAAAAAAAAAAAATACAATAGTTCGAGAGGTATGCGGTGCTGTTCGCAACTTAAGAGGACAAAACTCAGCGACAAACTGTACGAGTACTGGTGTGAGTAAAGCAAGGAAGGGTTTGCTTGTTGAGGCCCAGGTTCACCTCCAACTGTGGCGCCACTTAAGTAAGTCAATACTCCAACAGGGTTGCGTAAATATATACCCGCTTGGGAGACATGCAGAAGTTTTCTGCCTCAGATGTGAAAACTATTTTAGACACAGGAAAATCGATTTCGTAATTTAGTGTCAGTGTGATGTGAAAGTCATAACACTAAAGTCGACGCGCAGGGTCATTACAACTCCAGTGCATGTTGTAACGAAGTAGAATATGAAAAATAGCTTTCAGAAAGGAACCTATGATATGAAGTGAAGGGAAGCCCCATGAAACCGGACAGACCTTCTTCGGAGTCTGGAGGGAGCAGTAGTGACGTACTTTTGTGAAAGTTTGTTGCGCCATATAATCCATTCCTAGAATAGATATAAGGGGTTTTATTATAACTCTGTAGATTAAGGAAAAAAACTCTCCACGGTTACAAGCGCCATGTCTTTCAGAAAGCTTCTTTAAATTGCCAGAAGGCCAACAGCGCCTTGGAGGTACTTGGTTTCTTTGGATAAATTTATGAAGATGAGTCAGATCATTTAGCTTTCGCCCTCTACTAAAGAGAACAACTTCAGTTTTGAAGATATAAATTGAAAGGACTCTCTAATGCATCAATCGTCGATCTCGTCTAGAGCCGCTTGCATGCGGATTAGTACAAATAGTCGCTAGACTTGATGTTACGTGTTGATGTTAGATTACAATGTTACAGCAAATATTGAGAGCAATAAAATTGTGGCTGGCCAACATTCACCATATGCTGTGGAAACAGTACACCGCTATGGGGTTAAACACTTTTATCTTCGCCTTCCCACCCACTCTATTTGATCCTACTCAGCAGCATGCTACAAAATTGTTTTTTTGTCTATGTCGTGTTTTCTAGCTGAGCTACAAATGCCGTCAAAAGTTATAGTACATTGTCGAAAGAAGTACCCTCAATGTTAATGAAATATTTGTATTCGAAGTTACCAGCATCTGGTTCATACTTTTCTTTGCATAATTGTATATATGCCACAGGTGCCAGAAATATTTTTTTTGAAATATTCGAAGAAAAAACATAGCCTCACCTGTTACAAGCGATGAAAGACGGCAGCTACTGCGTGTTGTGTTACTCAGCTCACTCAACAGTTTCTTTGAGCTTGTTTAAATCAGGTTCCCTATCTCTGTTTTCCGCTGAGTATACGTAGTCGCTATAATTCTGCGTTCCACCATTGAACAAGTAGAATCTGTAGGCGCATTTAAGAATTAGCTCAGAATATTTAGTTGAAAAACCATTCAGGTTCTAAACAGCTTCCACTATTTTTTGTTTCCTGCTAGGATTATGCGGAACATTGAAGAAATTATCGTGCTTTTACTGGAAGGATGTCCAGTTGTGTTTTGTTATATTCCCCCTTTCCAACAACGCAGGGATCTTGGCTGAATTCGATGTACTCATAATCTGACACGGAAGCTTCCGAAAGTAACATACATTTCAAGCGGTTATCTCCATGGCGAAATTGTTAGTTCCACAGCGTTAAGTCTACTACTTTTTGCCTTACCCTTGTAATAAATGTTGTACCATACATCGGCATCTCTTCTAAGCTACCTAAGTATAAGAAGGGCAGAGTCTCTTCAAATACACCAGCGGAGAATTATTAATCTCGATCCATTAACAAAGTCAAGCACAACAGGTCGAGTTGAAATATTAAATAGGAAAATTTACAGATTAGATTTAGGCAATCTCTCTAGATGAGGGTAAGATGAGAGATTTAATATTGTTCACGTCAACAACCAGACTGATAAATTTTTTATCATTTATCATTTTCACCCGGAAACCTAACTCTTGTTACCTAATTAGAAGGAGTCATCATGACGAAATGTGAAAAAACTGAAAGTGTCATTGTAGGATGGGTTGAATAGCGCGACAACTCCGCTGAATTTTTAAGATTTGTTGTATTCCTCAGTCATTTGTCCGGTCTATGCATTGATATAGGTATAGGTTGCGGCTTGCATACCATAAATCAGCTGGTTTTACTACGTTCAACGAAGATATTTTGCAATATAAAGTCAACAGTAGAATTTCGTATAACGTACTTAAAGAATTGAATCACTTAAATTCAAAAACATCACCAAATTCTTGAGTTTTTTGACGAAATGATGCATAATAGAACGGAATTAGAATAGTATCAAAAGGCCTGATTTTAGCCAAGCCCAAAAGAAGTGCAGTAGCAAGACAGACGTGACATATTTCAATGGTTTATTAAACAAAAAAAAAAAAAAAAGAATCACGCTCAGTGTTTTTTTGAGGTGAACTCCTTGTTATACAAAACGAATAAACATATGGAATACCATAGTTATGCGCTCTGTGATCTCTGTAGTTTTCGTCAAATTTCCGAATCAATAATACAGCCATCCACTGAGGCCAGTTTTAGTGTGGAACAATGAATCATTTCCTGCTTTAATAACATAAATTCTTAAATTGTCAAGTTCATTTGAAATATGGGTTGTACCACATGACTATAGCAACAATTTAAAAGTCAATATTATTTTTTCGTGAATCTTTATTCAATCAAAATATGATCCGTTGGCATCTATGACATTCTTCCAACGTGATATAAGGTCAAATATTCCTTTTTCGTAGAATTGCTGACTTTTTGAGGCAATGAAATCTTCAAAGGCTTTTATGACCTCTGAATCCAGATTGCGGAAAAGATGGTAATAAGTTAGGAAAATATCAGAAGAGTTTGGTGGAAGAATTTTAATTCCCAACTGCAAAAGTTTTTGCACCGTTACTTGTGAGGTATGGGGTCTAGCATTGTCATGCAATGCGGACCATGCCTATCAACGCAGGTAGCTTTTCACCAATTTGGAATGTAATGTGTCGATTTAATCACAATATTTGATAGCGTTTATTGTTTCTCCTGGTTGAAGAAAGGAAAAGTGGTTTGGTCCTTTTGATGTCCACGAAATTGTTACCATAACCTTTTTCTGTTTGAAGATCGTGCTTGGGGATGTGTTTTAGTTTTTCATCTGCATCCAATAACTGCCCAGATCGGTTCAGCTTGGTTTCCTAATGCAAGCGATACGCAGATTTAAAGGCGCCGTAGTTTTTGGGATTACCTTAGTTCCTGGGGTATCCTCTTATCGAGTATCTTTACATTTCCAATGATATAAAGGTGTCGACTTATTGTCATTGGGGAATACTCCCATGCTTTGTGCCATCCCCCGCACCGATTTTGTTGGGTCTGCATTCATCGTCGCTCTTAAAACATCGTCGTCAACTAACGCTTTCGGCAGTCCACATGGTTCATTTTCGAGGTTGAAATCTCGCGAACGGAACATTTCAAACCAACGTCGTATAGTGTGTTCGTTTACCGCTACATCCTCAAATGCGTCATTAGTGTTTTTCATTGCCAATGACGCATTATGTCCCATTTTAAATTCGTAAAGGAAGAGGGTTCAAATTTGAACTGCCGACAGTATGGTAAATAATTCTTAGAAAAAAAAATAAAGGTACTTGTAACGAACCCTCAAATTCTCACACGTCAAGCACCCGCACCACTTTATTTTATAAAAGAAAATTTTAAGTTCCGGAACAGATGTTTACTCAAGAACTTCTTATTTCCGAAGGAGAGAAAATCGGACATTTCATGTGGCAATAATAACACTCGGTTTCTCTTCTGCCCAAAATGACAAGAAATTCCGAAACGACTACTATAAGAGATCATCTAAAATATTTCAGCTCCGAAATACTGCGCGTTCCAATACAAATCGCGAAAAATTTCTTTAATGACTCTTTTAGACTTTCCACTGCCTCCAATTTTAAGAAACCCTTAAATATTAGCATTCATTAGAAAATGTTCACTTTGCCTTCGATTTAGGAAAAAGCCTTTCTGAGTGTATTTTTATGATGGATTTCCATGCTCACAGATTTTAAACGTTTGCCATCAAGCCCAAGCAATTTCTTGGAACAAGTAATTAACAAGTATACAAGCATAGAGATGAGCACATCAAGTCGAAGATATGAAATAAAGACTTAAAAAACAACACCCTATTACTGTTGGGATGAGTAGTCACATTCATCAAATACAAAATATTGTTTGAAGTTTACCATTGAAAAATCCGCTTTAAATACATAGTCAGTCACGACTCTTTTGATAGGTAAACATTATTTGTTTAATATTAATTCTCACGCATTGACTGATTTAAATTTACGTTGACGCTTTAAACTTCGTAATTGAAACATGCAACTTGAGGCATATTTAAAAAAATCACTTTTGTTTTTTAATAATCAGCGCGCGCTTAAGGGGTTTTTGTACCCTTAAAATGTTCGTACACAGCACGGGGGAAGGAAATTTAGGGAGAAAGAAAAGACAGGTACCGATGTACATTGTTTTTAAATGTTTGTAAATTATAACGAGGTATACGAAGGTATACTAATGAGCTTTCATAGCGAGATAAGTGTTACGGTTGAAGGTTTAAATAGGCGGAATGCTACTGGCGATTTCAATGGAGCACTGATATTGGTATCACCAATGAGTTTTATCGCACGGTTTGAATCTTATCTAACAGGTGCAGAGATGTTTTAGTAGCACCTGACCAGATATTCGCATTGTATTTCTTACATCGTTTAAGGAAACCTAGACATTTTGCAGCATTTTTGGTGACATCGAATATGTGGTTATTCCAACGTAAGTTATCACTTACACACGAGAATGGAAAGCTTATCTGTTTCGACTATGCAAGTGCCATTTATGAATAATGGCTGGGCATTTGAATTTCGCTTTAATGACAGCAGACAGCATTGAGTTTTGGAAGCATTAAATTCCACTCAGTTGATAGTTCTCCAAATGGTTATGCCTTTAATATCGGAATTTAATGAGCCTAACATAACATACGCTGCCGTTCCCGTTCTACAACCGAAGAGCAGGGGCGTGAGTCCGCGAACGAATAAGAAAGGCAGAGAGTATTGTAATCAGAAAAGGAATATGTTGGATTAGAAGTAGAAGACAAGAGATCATTAATGAAAATTAAAAAGAATTCCGGAGACAGAACGGAGCCCTGGGGTACACCATCATTTATTTTGTGAATATCAGATTTGAAACCGTCCAAGACAATTTAAATTGAACGTTTCGAAACGTAATTTCTAATCCATTGAAGAAGAGAGTCATCGATCCTAAAAGCACGCATTTTCGACAAAAGAGTCTGATGCCAAACTCTGTCAAATGCCTTAGAAATATCAAGTGCAACTATCTTGCTTTCGCTAGATTGATGTGGGCTTTAGTTCCACTTTTCGGTGAGACATGCCATCAAATCACCAGTGGACCTGTTGCTACGAAAACCATATTGCCGGTCATTGAGAAGTTTACGTGTTTCGAGATATTTATCAGCGTTTCCTTGGAGAGAAGAGACGTAAGTGCAATGGGTCTGTAGGGGGAGAGAGAGGAAGATTCGCTTTTTTTAGGAATGGGCTGGACAAATTCTGTTTTTCATCTGCCCTGAAAGAGAAATAAAGAGTAGGATTGATGAAAAAGCTTACGCAGTGGTTTTGCCAGCGTGGAAGAATACCTCTTCAGAACAAGGATAGATGTACCATCTGGACCAGAGGATTTATGCATTTTAAGATCTTTGAGTACTCTTGCTACTACACGATTGCGAAAATGGATTCGTCTCATTGTAGATTCGACGCACTCAAGTGAAGGCGGGGACAAAGCACAATCTGGGAGTGTTTGGCCTTTTCCAAAGAGCTGACAGCTGGAATGTCATTGTAAATGAGCGTTGGGATAGAGGATGAGGCAGAATTGCTAATGTTTTTGATGACTAACATATGTTAATCTGTCAGCTCCAAATGCATTGGTTCATTTAAACGATTTGGTATTCCGGTTTGCTTTTTCGGTACGATACTAGAACAATATCGATGGCACTTTAAATAGTTTATTTAGCATTTTTCCTTCATATAGCTACTTCAATTAGTAGCAGTTTTAAAACATAATGAAATAGAGGGTGATTCGTCGTAAGGTTTGATCGTCAGTAGGCTTTTTTTTTTTTTGACAGATCACGCATGACTCCTATCAAACTGCTTTGTTATTTCTGCTCAGTATCGTTTGGCAAGTCATCATGGAAACATTCACACTACAACAGCGTCTAGAAATTGTTCAGCTGTATTACGAAAATCAGCGTTCTGTGGGAAATGTTTTTCATGCGATTCGAGGAACTTACGGTGCGACCTACTGAAACCACTATTGCCAATACCATTCGCAAATTTGGGTCCCAGCTTACATTAGTGGATGATACTCGACCGGTTAGACTACATCCAGCACGTAGTGAAGAGACTATAGCAGCTGTAGCTGAGAGTATACGCGAAGACCGTGATGAATCGATTCGATCTTGGCCTAAAAGCGTACAAAATTCGACTTGTGCAAGAATTGAAGGAAGGCGACTTGAATTTACGTCGTATTTTCAGTGAATGGGCTCTGGAAAAACTCAATGAAAATCCGGTGTTTTATCGTGAAATTTTGTTAAGTGATGAAGCCCATTTCTGGCTCAATGGATACTTTTTTAAACAAAATTGCCATATTTGAGCTGATGAGCAACCCGAAAAGTATCAACGGCTACCATTTCATCCAATAAAAACAACGGTATGGTATGCGATATGACTATTTTCTCTAGGGATATGTAAAGTCTTCAGATCTTCAGGAATAAGCCAACTACGATTGACGCTTTGGAAGCTAATACTACTCGTGTTATCCGTGAGATACCAGTCGCTATGTACGAACGAATCGTCCAAAATTGGATCTTCCAAATAGACCACCTCAGACGTAGTCGTGGCCAACATTTACATGATGTCGTTTTTAAAAAGTAAATGCCATAAATTGTTCTTTTAATTTATAATAAAAGTTTTAAGTTCGCTTTCAAATTTATTTAATTTATTTTACATTAGAAATCAAACCTTATGTTGAATCACCCTATGGAAACCGTGATTTGAATCAACAACAAAGTTTTGAAAGATTTTCAAAACCTTTAATGAGGCATTTACGTCTACCTCAGAAGTAGTTGTAATTCAAGTGAAGATTCTCTTTTATCCTGAAATAATTGGGTCCTGGAAAGAAATTAGGGTTGATTCAATAAGCGGATCCTGTGTGTCGTGCACATGAGGAAGTTTGAAAAGAATGTGACTAACACCAAGACTGAATCTCACTCAGGCATGGTCGCATAACTTCCCGAATATGGAAACCAATACATGATGAGAAATCAGTATGAGTTACGTAACTCAAAGCCAAAGATAGATGAAAAGAAGAGCCAACGTCGATATGAGCGCAAACGTTGGGAAAAGACACCAGCAAAAGAAGCGCATTCTATTCGTTGTACTGTCGAAGGATTCTACGTCGGCTTTGGGGAATGAATACAGCGAAAATAGTGATACGAAAGTAACGATACGACAAATTATTGTAACATTGATAAGGTCGTTTTCTAAAACTCCGCTCATGCAACGAAAAACAACCGCTTTGTACACAAAGCGGGCAAAGAAGAATCAGGGAGGAAGATAAGAAAAATACCGATAAACATTGGTCTTAAATGTTTGCAAGTTATAATGAATAGGAAATAGAGAGCTCGACAAGGCATTCCATAAGCGAGTTATACGACTTAGGAACGGATCACGATATTTCAGAGTACGTTCGAAAGTGTGCTTGAAGGTATTCAGATGAGCATTCATAGCGAGACGGGTGTTACGGTTGAAGGTTTGGAGGGGTGAAATGCTGCTAACAATTTCAATGGAGCACTGGTGGTGGAAACAGAGATAAGATAAAGTAAGACAGGGGATATTACAATGGTATCGACTGACTGATATTAGTATCACTTATGAGTTTTCCATGATTTTGAATCCTATTTACCAGGTGCAGAGGTGTTATTGGAGCACCTGACCAGATGTGGGCATTGTAATGCAATTCTGGGCGGATGAATGCCTTATATGGTATATTGAGGCCAGATCAGAGGGGATGAAATATTTCTTACATCGCTTGAGGAAACCTAGACATTTTGCAGCATGTTCGGCATCAAATATGTATTCATTCCAACGTAAGTTGCCGTTGACAATGCCCATTGACATACCGAAAATGTAAAGTTTTTCGGTTTAGACGAAGTATGGTAAGTGCCAATCATGGATAATGGCTGTCTATTTAAATTTTGCTTTAATGATAGCAAATAGCATTGATTTTTGGAAGCATTAAATTCCACTCTGTTGATAGTTCCCCAATTGGTTATGCTGTTAATAATTAACATACGCTGCCGTTCCTGTTGTACAGCCGACGAGCAGGGATGTGAATCCGGGAACGAATATGAAAATCAGAGAGTACTGTCATCAGCAAAGGAAATTATTGGATAAGAAGTAGCAGTTAAAAGATTTTTGATGAAAATTGTGTGTTGGAGACAGAACTGCGACCTGAGGTACAACAGATTTTATTTTGTGTATATTAGACTTGAAACCATCCAAGACAATTTAATTTGAACTCTCCGAAAAGTTGTTTCTAGCCCGTTGAATAAGATAGTCACCAATCCCAAAAGCACGCATTTTCGACAAAAGAACCTCACGCAAATTCTATCGAATGCAACTATCTTGCTTTCCCCAGATCGATGTACGCTTTGGTTCCACTTTTCGGTAAGACATACCATCAAATCACCAGTGGACCTGTTACCACGAAGACTAAACTGCTTGTCATTGGGAAGTTTTCGCGTTTCGACATTTTTCATGAGCTGACAGTTTATGAGAGTTTCCATGACCTTGGATAGAAGGGATGTAAGTGCAATGGGTCTGTAGGAAAAGGGGAAAAGAAGATTCGCCTTTTTTAAGGATTAGCTGGACAAGTGGTCTTTTCCATCTACTTGGAAAGAGATCCACCCAAAAACCATTGCAAATTTATTTTCCAATCACTTTAACAAATCTTTTTCTAATCCCCCGATCCTAGCTACTTTAGCTATATGAGAAATTGTTCTGAGACGTTTCTCGGTAAATATAGTAGAACAACATCTTTGGTATCTGAAAACATTACAAAAATAAAGTTGATTTTTTGTCCGGTCCCAATGGCCATCCGGCTATTGTAATAAAAGGTGTGTAACCCATCTAAGTCCTCCTATCCATGCCCTATTAAACTTGTCTGTTTTAATAGGTATTTTTCCTTTGAAAGGAATCTTATATCATCCCTATCCGTAGAAAAATCCTCTTGCATACCCAAACTTTTCGAAAGCGTAGTCTATAAACAATAATTACGATCACTTTTAACCAATATCTAAAATGATGCGTACAACAACCAACTACGCCGAATAATTTGACGTAATTAGCATCGAAAACGAAATCAAGAAAACACTACTCAATATGCCACAACATTAACATCTCCCCCGACCACCATTTCTCCTCGGCCCATTAAGTTAAGCAGTCTTTGTTAGTTTTTAAGCCTATCTCTAAGTGTTTGCTTGTTTATAAGCCTAATAAAGACCCGGGCCAAGATTAACGAAAACTGGAAATGGATGAATTGTAAGTGAAGTCATCGTCTTGCGTAGGAGTTTTTAATTTCGAAGAAAACTTAGTGAAAGCTGAGTTTTTTTTTTTTTTTTTTGTTTTTAAACACCACAAGGACAAATTCGAGGTATGCCATACATGTAGGAATAGAAATTTTGAAAAAAAAAAAGATAAACACACTGTGTGTAGTGTTTTCAATTTGTTAAGACACAATACAAGTAAAAAAAGAGAAATACAATATGATACTCAATTAATCCAAAGTAAGAATAAGGAAAAAAAGAAATTAAACTATAAAACAACAAAACTTTAATTCGCAGGCCTTTACCCGCATCCGTATTCGTCCGGTCTTTTCAAGCTCTCCTTTGTGACTAGCTTCCTTATTTCCTTATCGTTCTTTTGCCCTTCTCCTTTACTGGTTTCTTTTTTCCAATTCAGCATAAATCCTAAACCAATGGTTCTCCTTTCATTACCCACATACATGGTAGATAAACCGGCTCAAATGGCAGCACACAAAGTACTACGATTTCGGCCTTACCACTGGGAGCTTAATCATATTGAAGTGATATCCGTAGCAAGCCAAAACAATCCTTTCAAAATAAAATACTTTAAGTTGCTATTAACAGAAGCACTTGAGACAGTTAACAGTTTATTCATTTATTTATTTATTTTTTTTTTTTTTCAAAAATATAATGTCATCAAAATAGGTACATGGCCACATTACGGTAATTATCTTCAGAAATTCGTATCGACAAATATGCATATCATGGTATCCTCAAGAGAGCTTTCAAGAGCGAAGTGCTTATTCTTATGAATTTATTATTTCATCAGAGTGAGAGGCAAATATTCCTATATTCCCTGTACTGCAGATTTTTGTTGAACAGGGAATAGAACTATATATTATCGCACTTATTGTCCCTTGTATACATACTCGTTTGTTACATATTGCCTTCTAAAACTAGCTAAGTGTATGCCAGAAGTTCTCAAATAGAGCGATATTATGCTCCGCTCTCTGATGATTTATTTGTTAATCAGATATCTGAGTTTCAGTTTATCTATGACAACATGAACATTGTTGTTGTACCACAATGACTAACTCTGTCTTAAAATTGGATATTAATGTGATTTTTGTTGCCCGTCTTGTATTAGACATGTTACTAAATATGTACACTTGCGGTCATAAAAACAGCACCATATCAAAATGATTGAAAAATTGTTAATAACTACGATTATAATTTTTATAATGAAATGAAGTTTCATATGCCATCATATGAAGTTTAGATATGCCACTTTTACCAAAAAATTATCAATACCGAGTTGCTCCTCCTTTGGCGGTTATAACCGCTTTTATTCTAGAAGGCATCGAGTTTACTAAAAGTTTAGTAATATCCCTTGAAATTTCAGTATTCCATACATGTTCCAGAACTTTATTTAGCTTTTTTTACTCTCTGGTTTATATTCAGCCACCTTACGTTTCATTACATGCCACCAGTGTTCGATTTTGTTTAAATCGGACGAATTAACGTGACAGTCTAGTCTGGTAATTCCGAGGTCATCAAACGTTGTCTTGAGCTGAAAATTATTGAAAGACTCTAGTTACTTGTCTGTTTATTATTTATAAAGTAGACATCTAGAAGTTGATTTTTAATACTTTACTTACGGATTTGGTGCGGTGGCAAGGTGCAGAATCATCTTGAAAAATGCACTTGTCAGTATACGAATGATGCTGTTCAATTGCTGGTACCAATAACTCCCTTACTACTTCTCCATACTTTTGAGCGTTCAAAGTTCCATTAACAAAGGGCCCAAAACGTAAAAAGAAAAACATCCCCAAATCATCTGGCTTTGAGGAAACTTTACTGTTTTGACTATGCACTTGTCCTTAAACCTTTCACCTGCTGACCGTCGTACGTATGGCAAATTGTCGGCACACAACAAATTAAATTTACTTTCATCGGACCATATCACACATCGCCAATCATCCTGCGTCCAATCTTCGTACTTTTTTGCCCACGTCAAGCGAGCTTTTTTCATTTTTGTGGTTAGGAGAGGTTTTTTTGCTGGTCGTCTTCCATATAAACCTATCCCCCGTAACCGTCGGCGTATGGTTTCGGCGCTTAGATCAACTTGATGAAATTCACTCAGCTCTGCTCTTATACGGAGAGCACTTTTAAAGCGATCTTTCATGCTTATTCGTTGTAGTACATTGTCCGCCTTCTGGGTTGTTTTACATTTTCGTCCCGAGCCTTTTTTCCTTTCCAGTGAATCCAAATTTTCTTTTTCCTTCATCAGTCGTACGATAATTGAATGACAGCATCCTATTTTAACCGCAAATTCACGATAGCCAAGCCCTTCTTCTTCTAAAGTCAATATTTGAACTTTTTCGTCCCGAGTCAGTTAATGATATTTACCAGACATTTCACTTTTTTTTTTTACTTGTCACCTGATTTTTTTTGCACTGAATACGAGGCCGAACTCCGCTATGGGGAATACCCTTCAATAGTATGGGAAAAGCCCTTACGATCTGATGTAATTAGGCATTTTTTGAGAACTCATTAGGTGGTGCGGTTTTTATGACCGCAAGTGTATTCAAGTGTATTCTAATTACAACACATAATTGCATGAGCCTCCAAACACTGCACTACACACTGTATCACATTATGTATGTACGAATATATAGTTCTAAGACAATAAAGTCAGTCCATTGTTTTCTACTTTACCTACCGGTCATATCATTTGTTACATGATGTCAGAGGAGGGACAAAAAAGAAAGTATTAATAATAAAATGGATAAAAAAAGATTAAATTGAAAATTACAAATATCAATAGCAAACGTAATTTCAAATTAAAGTACGATGTCTGGCCCAAAAAAGGCATTATTCGTGTAGCCACTGAAGCAACTGTTAAAAAAAGAACTGCATGCAGTAAGATATGATAATAATTTCGATGATAATGTCCCTATTGACACAAATAACAACTGATACGAAGAGATACATGTAAAAGGCAAATTGATTAGACACCGAATCACAGTCGCGCCGTGAAAATTTTGAAATTTGTAGTACAAATTGAAGAACTCAACATCGATAACTAGATATTTAACGGATTAGGATGTGCCAAAGTTGAGTTACAAATCGACAAGATGCTTAACTTAGGTATCATCCCAGCAACACATGTTAATAAAAATATTATAAGGCGGTATCATCCACTCAAAGTAGTCAAGAAAATTGGAGCGAATGTGAAAGGATCGAGATTCTTCACTTTACTTGATTGCAAGAAAAGATTTCGGCAGAAAAGAGTAACCCTCTGTACATCGAAAATTTTAACAATGGGTAGTCTCTGGGGTCGAGTATCGTATAAAAGAATACAATTTGGTGTAGCATCAGCTTCAGAGGTGTTCTACTACATGTCAAATTGGATTGGATCCAAAATACCTGGGTCGCTATAAACAACATTCTCGTGCATGGCAGAATGATAAGCGAATTGGAAGTAACTACACACGAAGTATTAAATAGAATTAAAAGTCCAGGAATTTAGTTAAAAAAAGTTAGATGTTATTTTTTTTCTTTAATAAAAGAACTATTGAACTCGTAAAAGCAGATCCGGATAAAATTAGTGGAATTAAATTTCTTAAAGCATCTGAGACTAGGGTAGAACTTCGGAGATTGCTTGGAATCACCACATATCTGAGTGGGTTCATATAGAATTTTTCTGACTTGACACATTCGTTGAAATCCTTACTCAAGAAAAATGTTGGATCTGGACAAAAAACCGTGATTGTAAGCGCCTAAAAAATAATTGTGTTCACGCACGCTGGTATTGAAGTTCTATGGTCCAAATTAAAGCTTAAAGTAGTGACAAGAAATTTAAGTGTGGTACTGATTTGCTTGAAGAAGACGAACCAGTTGCAAAAGGTTTTCCAATAGGGACTTGACAACTTTGAATTTAATTTGTGAACGCACTCTTTCACTAATCATCAAACTGTCACTGTCAATTTATTCAGTAATCTCAACATTTCACCAGCAACGTCTGCAAATTAAAAAAAATAACGTTACTGTGAATGGTCAGCGTTATCGCGCCATGATCACCGATTATTTTTGACCCAAATTGGAAGATATGGACTTGGACGACATGTGGTTTCAACAGGATGGTAAAACAAGCCACACAGCACCCGCTACAATCGATTTATTGAAAAGTAAGTATAGTGAGCGTGTTATCTCAAGACATGGGCCAATCGTCTGACCGCCTCGTTCGTGCAATTTAACGCCGCTTGACTATTTTCTGTGGGGCTACGTTAAGTCATTGGTTTATGCCAATACGCCGACGACGTTTTAAGAGCTCAGAGCCAACATTGAACGCAAAATAGCTGCCGTTTCAGCCGAAATGTGTGGCCGAGTCGTTTAAAATTGGGTCCAACGAATCGACCGCTGCAAATGTGCCCGCGGTGGCCATATGAACGAAGTCGAGTTCCATTCATAAATGTTTTGATTGTACTTCAAGCCAATAATAAAGTTTTTGCAATATCTCAAATGGTTTGCCCTTTATTTAAATAAAAGTTATCAAGTCGTCATTAGAAAGCCCTATATATGCATCTAAAGCTCTATCACCGTTTCAGATTTTATACCCACAGATAGAAAAAGAAGCTTCAGCTATCAAATTCATGAATACATAATAGGAAAACGAATTACTGTGGAAGCAGTGCACAAACCACCTTAGATTTGAGTTAAAAAAAAAACTATTGGATTAGTTTGAGTTAACCCAATTTAATCCACAAGTCCTATACCAGAAATATTATAAGGAAACTTACTGATTGATACAGGTGACAATAAACTTCAGCAACTATTCAAAATTTATCAACTTGGAGGAACAAACTCCTTGCAAAAGGTTCCATTTAAATATAAAAAACAAATACAAAATGAGACAAAAAAATTTGATGGTACTTAAAGCGTCTAGTCGGGAAATGTTAAGAAAATTTCACGAAGGACTTTTTGTAATTCAAAGATGCCTGAATCAAGCTCGTGAAATATTCTTCTAGGTCAGAAACAGACTTTATAAAGCCATGTAGTATTTGTCAGGGTTATCAAGTATCTAAAGCTAAAGAGCCTTTAATTTTGAAAAATATTCCCAAATTACCTCGGGAAATTGTAGCTGTGCATTTATTTAATTTTAATAACAACGATTACGGTCTTATTACCGACAGTAACTTTGGATTCTTCGATTTCGCCTGTTTGCAAAATTCGTGTTCGAATAAATTTATAATGTGTGTACCGTAAAAGTAGGAGCTGCTCCCCAATGTTCTTCTTTTTTGAATTTCGAATTACTGTGCTTCGAGCTTGCTTCGACGTTAGGAGTTACCCACCAAGGCATTTCCAAGCGATTTCATGCGTTAGGAATGACTCAGAAACAAGGAACTTGGGTTCCTTATGGTTAAAAGTCAAGGAACGTTGAGCGTGACGGGAGACGAAAAATGGTTTCATTACAGCAACTCAAAGAGGAGAAAGTCATGAGGACTGCCCGGTCATGCTTCTTAGTCGTCGGCTCGGCCGAATATTCACGCTGCGAAGGTTATGCTGTGTATTTGGTTGGACTAGGTCGGTGTTATTTATTATGAACTGTTGAAACCCAACGAAAAATTGATTCTAAAGCATGATAACGTTTGGCCTCACTTTTCCAAACCCGTTAAAACCTACCTGGAAACGCAAAAATGGGAAGTCGTACACCACCCGTCATATTCTCCAGATATTACGCCGCCCGATTATTACTTGTTCCGTTCGATGGAACATGATCTGGCTGATCAACAGTTCCGCTTATATGAAGACACCAAAAAATGCCTTAATTCGTGGATAGCCTCATAAGATAAGCACTTTTTCTATAACTTTATTCGAGCTCTGCCAGAAAGATGGGAAAAAGTTGTAGCTAGAGATGGGTAATACTTTGAATGATTTATTTCTTAACATTTTTTTCACAATTAAGTTGCATTTTCATCAAAAAACAACGATAACTTAGTTGCGCACCTAAAATTTGTGTGATTTTAATACGAATCTGCCTAAAAATGATTCCCTGAAAGATTTAAGTGCTTCAGTGGGAATGGGAATAGTAAATACTACCTAAACTGCACGTTTCGCTGACAAATGATTACCCAGTACTTGTTCTTTACGGTTGGGCAAATTTTTATCGTTCGATGTTTCTGACCATAATCTACTCTTATGTACCTACGATGTAAATCTGTCTAAAATTGGTACTTAGCTCAGCCTCTTGTGAGTTTTTTGGAAATGTATGCAAACAATATACCCTATAATTGGATTAAATTTGCTTGCTCTCTTATCATTGTGTCATAGTCTCATTAAATTAATTTTTGGGCACTCTTTAATCACTGTAACGTAACTTGAATTCCATGTTTTGCATTTCTTTTTGCACTTTGTTTCGTATAATGCTTGTAACGTTCTTGATCAAATTGTACAATAGAAGACGGTAATAAAATTGTAAGAAATTTGGGATTTCCGTTTCGACATCGCTGGATTTCGTCGAAAAATTGTCACTCATTAACTGGTCCATATCGAGCCTACATAAGTCCATTCCCATCACAGCGTCATTAATGTGAATTCTATTCTACAAGGATTCTGGACAATCGAAGAAGCAGATCCTTAATCTTTGTTATTCGAAGAGGAAAGGGACATCGAAGCACATTTTCTCCAGACTCATAAAAGAGAAAACAAGGACAGTTACATCGTTGACTGTAGAAAGAAGCTTCCGTTTTTTGAACAAATCCGCATAAACCGACAAATTTGAGTTGACTGATTCTCAGATGCATCTTCGCTAGCATATTCTGCTGTTACTAACAGCTGGCTTTCAAACAACAATAATAACTGCTATAACAAGGGTAGCTTTATTAAAAAACAGTGTCAACACCTCGTTTTGAATTGTGCGGAGCTCTCCAGTTATCTCGTCTCGTTATACGAATTAAATAATCTATGACATTGAACATATCAAAAACATTTGCCTGGTGTCACTCCGAAATAGTCTTGCATTGGTTATCTCCCCCCTTCCCTTCGGCGATGGGCTAGATTTGTTTTTAATCGTACTACTCAAATTTTTAACACAATACCGCAGAACTAGTGGCGTTACGTCTCTTCCCAAGATAGCCCTGCCGATTGCGCATCACGCTTTCTTTAATCTTCAAATCTTGTTGAACATAAACTTTGGTGAACTGGCCCGAAATGGCTGGCCTTCTTGAAGAGAATTGGCCTGTATTGAAATTTGATTTATTACGACCATCGGACTGTAAAATTATTAAAAGTGAAAAACGACAAATACCAACTGTAAGCCGTAAAGCATTCGTCCTAGTATCGTCTACAGCGTGTGGCAGCTAATTCTTTACGGTTCGTGAAAAAATTGTTGCGAAAATCCAAATAATCATCGGTTAGTCCATCTATCTCTTCGCGAAATTCACGCTGCTCAAGTAGCACTCATCAAAAATTCTCAATAATCATCATCTGGAGAAGATATTCAGAATCTCAACAAATTGTTGCTGTATTCGGCGTTCCTGGACAGAGAGGGACTTTTACGTGTTACTGGAAGAATTAGACACTCAAATATATCTCACAACATTAAACACCCTTTAATTCTATCTAACAAGTGTGATTTATCCGTTCTTACAGTGACCGATGTACAATACATCTAAAATATATACTAACAAGGGTTTCGAAACTTTCGCCATCGTCCGCCAGCAGTTCTGAATACTTGGAAGTCACAGTATTATCTGAAAGACTATTCATCGCTGCAAAATCTATTTTATCCATCGAATAGTTCGTGCTAGCAAATTATTGGGAGACCTAGCCTCTGAACGCATTCAACCGAATCGAATTCATTAACACAGGTGTTGATTATGCTTCTCCCTTTAAAATCCGTCATTCTCGTGGTCAAAATTCAACATTTAGTTAGGCATACATTGCGTTATGTGTGTGCTTTTTTGAAAAGGCCCTCCATTTGGTGTTGGTTAGTGACTTAATCTCAGAAGCCCTTCGGAGTTTAGTTCCCAGAAGAAGAAGATGTGCCAATTTGTACGGTGACAATGGTACAACATTTCACGGCGCTCGGATATGCTTGACTGAAATGCACAAATCGGTCATGTCTCGAGGACACAGTGAGCTTTTATCTACTGACCTTTCCTGTGACAACAATAATTAGCATTTTATACCCCTATCTGGTCATAATTCGGCAGTCTATGTGAAGCGGGCTTTAAATCAATCAAATTTCATCTACGACGAGTAATTGGAGAAACACCCCTGACATATGAGAAACTTACCACAATATTAGGTGGAATCGAAGCAATATTAAATTCTCATCTACTTTGCAGAATATCTGACGATAACCTTAACCCACAAAAACCGTCTCATTTCCTTATAGGTGAGCTGTTAACTGCAATACCGGACCCAATACTGTTAGAAGTACCAAACAACCGATTGTCCCAGTGGAATCTAATGCAAAATATGGTTTAAGGTTTTTGGCGACGATGGCTGGAGATGACAAATTAGTTCGAATCGCAAAAATTCGGACTGTACGAGGAAGTTTTGGTCAACCCTTTTCTAGGCTAGCGATATTGCCCACTTCCTGAAACCTTGATCCAGGATTATTATACACCCTGACTGACTCGAACTGCAACTTTTGAAAAGGCTAAAATTTTTTTAATTTTTTGATAAATTTTATTCTGCCAAAGTAAAAAATGTTGGAAGGTACATCAGTTTTCAAATTGTATCAGTAGTTTTCAATATGTCCATCCTTGGCACGAATAATGAGGTGGTCCAAAATTTGGTATTTTTTATTGCCAACTTTCGCCTTCAAAATACAACAGACAGAGAAATCCGACGGATTTGCATCCGGAGAATTTGCGATCCATTATGTCGAAGAAATGAAGTGTGGAACATTGTTTTTTAACCAATCTTGGTTAACGCGCTCTTTGTGAGACGGTGCCGAGTCTTGTTGAAATGTCGACGGTCTCCGACAGTACTGCCTCTAAGACAGTTTCATGGTATACGAACGCATTGATTTTGACGCCACGGTCCAAAAATACGAACGGAGCAACCGACCATCGGCGGTTATGGCGGCCCAAACCATCACCATCGGTTCTGCCTGATTTCTGGTGGCCGTCCGAAGGTGTAAATTTTCGACGGACCTCTCTGGCAAGTTAACTCAGTCATTTCGATTGTTGGTATATTGCTCGATAACAAATGGCAACTCATCGGGAAAAACCAAATTCGGCACTCACCACTTTCGTGCAAGCGTAACAACCCCTTCGCTCCTTTTGACTCTAACTGTTGCGGTGTAAGATCGTGTGCTTTTTGAAACTTCAATGGCTTGAGCCCAAGCTCATTTTTCAGTATGTGTTGCATTCGTTCCAACGAAATGTTGAGCTCACGAGCCATTTTTCTTCCACTTCGACACGGATTTCGCTCAATTCGAGCCTTCACTTTCCGAACCATTTCTGCCGATGTTTCTGTTTTTTAATGACCACCTCCATGGCGTTTTGTAGCGCTGCCAGTATCACGGTAACGAGCTATGGTTCGAGACACAAATGATTTATTCACGTGAGGTGCTGGAGGGCTCTAACGATAGCTACTTGTGATTTTCCAGCCAAATATAAAGCAATCACACTATCACGTTTGAATTCCATCGCGGATAAAAGTTTTTCAAACACAACTGAGACACAAATCGTTTAAAAGGCTTGTAAATAATACAATTATCTGTTATGTTTCAAAATTTGAGCTCACTGTCATGAACGATTTGGAAATTATAGCAGTCTGAAGTCGGTTGCAGTTCGAGTTAGTCAGGGTGTACATAGATCTTTTCTGTTATTTACTCTTGTTCATGTTATTGGTCTAATTCTTTGCGCATAATTCTTGCAAGCATAATCTCGTTCAATTGGATCAGTACCTTTAGCCTGTACGGACATTGTAAGACCAAATTAATTTTTTTCAGATTTGTATTCAATAAAATTTGTTAATCCATATTTCAATTTTGTGATATTCATTTTGTTTTCGCTAAATACACTATTAATCTTCAACAACTGTATTAGAGATCTTATCAGCTTTACATAGTTAACTGAAGATCTTTCTAAAATCTTTCCCAATAGGTTCTAAACTAACTCAAAGACAATTCTTTGTGATAAAAGATAATAGAATAACGAGGATAGGATAATTTTCAATAAAGAACAACCCTTTAAAGTGTGCAGGAATTAACTTCTTAAAACGAAACACCAACCGTTTCCGGTTAAATGGTCCTCGTGCACACATGGTACATCTTTTAAAATTCCATGTATTTAGCGTACCTTCTTAACAGATTACATTTTATGGAAATTTATCAATAATTGTCTCAACATTCACCGTTGTTTTCATATATTTTATTTGTCCAACTATATAATATGAATGTATTACAAATATCTGTAGGTACTCGTGTATCCATTGTGTACATTGTACATAACTCTATAGCCACGAAAATAAATCTCCCAAATATAGACAACAAAAGCACGAAATACAATTGTTATGAAACACAAATTTGAAAAGGAAAAAAAGGTAAAAAGCAAGGACACCAAACTAGCAACCAGGATTATGAGTTTATCCTTTATCTATTTTTAGGTAGACAGTGATGGTATCCCCACTCTAAAGATAGTTTAATTCTACTTTTATACACAGAAAGGGAACACAATACAGTCAGCATGGATTTTTGGGACTTTCTCAGAATATAATATACATATATATCCTGGAAAGCAAATGAAAGGCAAACGAAATAGCCAAAGTGAAGGATAATATTGTTCTTACCTTTAGAAAAGTTTAAAGTTGTGTTTACCTTCGTCTGCTCGTTAAACTTTTTATCTTTGTTTTAGAAAAGGATATTTGCTTTAGAGGATTGTTTTTATCTTGTCTTTCATTATTTAGCTGGAAGGGGAACTGGCCCAGGAAGTGTATAAGCTTTATATTTATTTTCTGCCTTATTGAATGGAACACAAACTAAACGAAACGCGGACACACTCGTAAATTTTATTTCTCGAATCGCGTAGAGATTAGCTAGAAAGTAAATTACAGTGATATTCTCTGCGAAGCAATAATAACATTTGTTGTTTGTTCCGACTAAATTAAATCCAATTTAAATGAAGTACGGTATTCCAATCAAATCTTCCATTCCCAGAATCGGGCAAAGAGCAATCTTTCCGAAAATGTCAATTAGCCTCCATTATACCTATACGATATTAAATGGATCATACGGCCCCACAGCACGCGTTTAAAATTTCTTAGAAATGGATTTTCCATATTTTGAACATCGACAATAATGACATCCTTAGATGTCCTATCAGAATTTAAATTTGAACTTTAAAAACTTGGAGAGTCCAGAGACATTTTATTGGCCTCTAATCATTTTTGCCAACGATGTTTTCATTTTCTGTGGTGGAGGACGATTTAAATGTCCTGTGTCAGCCAGCCAAACTGCTGTGTGTGCTGGCATCACCGTTGATTCCATGAAGGGAATTCTTTCACTGGGAATCCTTCTGACGAAGGAACTCTTACTTCTACTTTTAGATGTCTCTCAGCCATTTATGTTAACAGGAATTGCTTCTACATATACGTATGTGGTCTAAAGTTCATTCTAATGTGTTCTCCTCACACATAGAAAGACTTAGCATAAGTTCATCGTAATTTCACTATTACCTCACTATCCAACAAGATATTAAAATGCGATGTAACTCATAATAAAGTAACCACGCGTCCTTAAATTCGGTTACTTCTTATGCAGCCACAAGGGTCATCGCACGGAATAGTTTCTACAGTCTAAGTCGTTTTCCTTAAGACAGTACCGAGGTTTCAGCATGTTTGGCAGTGTCTGTTTTCGTTTCAGAATCTTTCAAAAGAAAGGTAGGCTTAGAGCAGAAAAATGGACCACGATATTAAACAAACCGACTTGCATGTTCGATCATCTTTCATAGACCATGGTAGATACAATTGATAAGGGTGGCGGTTCAGCATGAACCCAAGTACAATTTGCCTTTTTGTTACCACGAATCATGTGACCTTTTTTTATTTTATAATTGGCGCGCGCACAAGAGATTTGATGTTTGCACATTGCACGGACAAAAACGCGTTAGTGAGGGGGGAAAAAAAAGAGATGTCGGTGATGTGCGTTGATTTTAGAAGTTTGTCAGGTATAGTGACTAGAAAGCAAAGAGCTCGACAGGGCAGTCCATAAGCGAATTGTACGGCTAAGGAAAGAATCACAATATTTCAGAGTGTATTCAAAAGTGGGCTTGGGAATGTACTGATGAACATTTATAACGAGACGAGTGTTACGGTTAAAAGTTTGAAGAGACGGAATGGGACTGGTTATTTCGGTGGAGCACTGGTGGGGAAAATTGCGATATAACAAGGTGATAAAGGAGACGTTACGATCGTATTCGAGGGTGTCGAATGACTGTGAAACATTGGCATCACCTCTGGGTTTTATAGAATCATCCTTTCTAGCAAAGAGGTCACTTGACCAAATGTGGGCACTATGCTCCTGTTTTGGGTAGATTAATGCATTGTATGTTAAGGCCAAGTCAGAGGAGGTAAAAGATTTTTTACATGGCTTGTGGAAACCTGGACATTTTACAGCATTTTTGGCGACATTGAAAATGTGGTCATTTAAACGAAAGTTTTTGTTGACACACATATCGAGAATAGAAAGTTTTTCGGTTTCGGCGAAACTTATGGACAAGTACCACTTATGGACAATGGCTTTAACGCGTTTTGCTTTAACAACAGCAGATATCATTTTGTTTCGAAAGCATTAAATTCCACTTTGTTGATAGTTTCCCAATTGGTAATGCAGCTAATATTGGAATTTAATATGCTAAACCTACGCCGTCGTTCTCGTTCTACAACCAAAGAAGAAGTACGTGAGTCCCTGAACGAATATGAGAAGCAGAGAGAACTATCGTCAGTCAAGGAATATATTGGATTAAGAATGGCAGACAAGAGATTATTGATGAAAATTAAAAAAAAGTGTCGGAGACAGAACGGAACTCTGGGGCACACAAGCATATATTTTGTGAATATCTGACTTGGAACCATAGAAGACAACTTGAAGTTAACGTTCCGAAAGGTTATTTCTAATTCATTGAAGAAGAGAGTCATTGATTCCAAATGCACGCATTATCGACAAAAGAGGTTGATACCAAATTCTGCCAAATGCTTTAGAAATATCAAGTGCAACGATTTTGCTTTTGCCAGATTGGTGTAGATTTTGTGTCCACTTTTCGGCAAGACATGCCATCAAATCATCAGTGGATTTGTTGCTACGAAAACCATACTGCCAGTAATCAAGAAGTTTTTGCGCTCGAGATATTTCATAAGCTGAAGGTTCACCATGACCTTGGAAAGAATGCACGTAAGTGCAATGAGTCTGCAGGAGGAAAGAAATACAGATTCGCATTTTTAAGGACCGGGCTGGAAAAATGCTATTTTAAATCGGCTTGGAAAGAACCCTAAAGAATATGATTAATGAGAAAGCTTTCGCAATGGTTTTGCCAGTGTGGAAAACAACTCTTCAGAAAAAAGAATACTAGGTGTGTGACTTTATATTTTTAAAAAAAAATATTTATTTATTCATCAATATTAATGTTATCTCCTTCAAAGTAATCCTCCTTAGATATAATACATTTCTGCCAACGCTTTTTCCAATCATCGAAGTTCTTCTCATAAGCACTTTTTGGTATAGCCTTGAGCTATTCCAGCGATGCCGTTTTTATTTCCTTATTCGTTGCAAATCTTCGTCCTTTCATAGGTCTCTTCAGTTTTGGGAACAAGTACAAGAATAGGGAACAGTTATGACATCTTTGAGCAAGATCATCATGAACGTCACGACGTTTTTCTGACCAAAATTAAGAAGTTCTGAAACAAACTTCGGTGATACACGTCTCATGCTCAAAACATCCGATTTTCCAAAACAATTTTAATAATGTGCTGGAGTATCCATAGCGAGGTTCATCATTAGCCATCTTGAAAGAGTTAGCACCACCTGTGCAGTTTTAGAGCACTTGATTCCAAATTTGATGTAAATTCTTTGCTCCACTTTTTTCAAATCACTGAAACCATTTCTATCTGTCAAAAACAAACTAAATATGCTACGTACCAACACAGTAAAAAACATCATCAATAATCGAATGTACGTTGCCCTCGAAATTTCAAAAGTCTCCATACGTTTTTAACCATCTGGACCAGCGGATTTGTAAATGCTAAGACCGTTAAGAACTCGAACTACACGAGAGCGAAAGCTAATTCGCCCTATCGAAAATTCAGCGCTCTCTAGAGAGAGCTAGAATTTTTAATGTTTTTGACGAACGACCAAAAATGTTTAGTAACTTTGGGACAATGTAGTATTTTTTCTCGCAGTTTTTGTTCGTATTGAAATTTTACACGCTTGAGAAAGACGTTGAAGTCATTTTTGGCTGGTTTGAATTTTGCTTCGTACCGTGCCTGTAATAAAGGGTCTAATTCAAAAGAGAATATTTTCAGTGATCATATCAGCAGTGGCATCCATGCTGTTGTCGAGGAAACGTAATGACCAGTTGAAATTCCTAAAGGTATTAAGACAGCTCCGATTGGTTTTCTCATATTGCAATATGGTTCTTTTAGGAATCTTTTGTTTAACTGTGTGGACGGTGTACGAAAAATTATCTGATATGACACAATGGACCGACGAGCCTAGAGGGGTGTACTTATCAATGTGAGACTTTAAAAACAAGTCCGGGTAATGGTGGTGTGACTATTAACGTCAGGTATTCATATGGGCTCATTTACAACCTGAATATCTTGTAAGATCATTTCCACAGCGAAGATCTCGAAACACTGTCTTTCGGCTGTTATCTGTCCAGAATGTCGAAACCACCCAGAATTGTGTATTTTATAATCGTCCGTAATTACGATTTCAGTATGAGGATACAGGGATACACTTGTTTGTATGGAGTCAGACAGCGCATCGAACTCGTTAAAGGTCGAATTGCTGTCCAGTTTTAGGGATCTGTGAAGAAAGCAGTAGTGAATAAGATGGAATTTTAGCCAGAAGCAGTTGAGTTCCGGGTTAGAACACGGATAACAATGAAATGGATGTTGGCGTGCATCCCAAAAAATCGACACCATGATCTTGCCTGCAGATGAAACGGTCTTCTCCTTCTTTGGAGCCGGTTCTCACTTTTATATCCATTGTTTTGATTGTTCTTTTGTCTCGGGTGTAAAGTAATGGACCCAAGTTTAACCCATTGTTAACGGCGCAAAAATTCTGCTTTGTTGTTGTGAAACTTCGCTAAACACTCAATTGAAACATCTTCACGACACTGTTTTTACTCGAGTGTGAGCAAACGCGGCACCCATCTTACACACAGCTTTCTCATGTCCAAATTTTAAAATAATACGCGATGTACCGCACTTTTTGAAATGCGTGAAATGTCTGCTAGCTCGCGCACTTTCAGTTGACGGTAATCCAGTACCGCTTCGTGGATTTTTTTCACCATTTCTGGAGTCGTAGCCTCATTTGGTCGACCATTGCGATGATCGTTTTGGCAGCTCATACGGCCTCGTTTAAACTCAGCAACCCAAAATTTTACTGTTGTTAACGAAGGAGCAGACTCACACAGAGTAGAATCCAGTTGGTTGGGCTGAGGCCTTTCAAATTGTATCACATACCGATGACCAATTTTCTCCATTTTCACGAATTCACTGACAACGTTCACTATCGATGGTTGCCAAACAAATACTAAACAACGTGGTGCTTTCAAACTTCAAACATATGCTTTATAGACTGCGTACTTTTCAATAAAGTAATATTTTCAAACATCTACAGCCATATCTTGGTCAGGCCGGGTACTTCTGGGACCGCCATCGTACTAAGAAATCTGAGCCAGAAAAGGAATATAGTCTTCACGGATGGCTCCAACACCGACAACGTTAAATTTTAGTTCTCCTTACGAAAACTTTCATCTGTCTTCTTATCAGAATTATATGCGATCCTCATGGCAATGAACCACGATATATTTTGAAGAATCAGTGCATCTCTAGGGAAAGCCAAGCTCTCACATGATTTCCAAACTACTTCGAGAAGACAAGGCTTTTCTGAACTCGTTCGGAAGAGTCTTATTTAGGTCCCAACTCGCAACCTGATCAGTTAGGTCTTTCAATTACCGTCTTAATCGGAAGAAAATTTAAAGGTTTGCAGTATATGGTACAGGCTTTCGGAATAGGACCATGAAATCTCGTACTGAGTCCAGTATGCTCTTTATTATTGTAAATCAATACTCCGCACGATAAAATCTAAAGTGTAACTGTTTCGCTTGCATGTCAAATCTGTACTATCGTATAAGTTCAGTTATTATACAATAAGGTGATCAAATTTGTGAAAGTTGGTTTCTCCAATGCCAACATATAAGTATCAAGGCATCACCGTGCGGCGTTCCAATTGTTCTGATGTGAGTTTTTTTTTTGTTAAGTTGATACATTTGTTGTTGACATTCCCTTTAAATCTGAGCGTCATACCTTGACATTTGCAAAAGTTACGTAGCCAAGAAAACATATATCTCTGTGTGTGTTGACGATTTTTTACAATTTTAGAAATCGATTTAAATTTCCAACAACGAACTTATTTTAAATTTTGCGTAAAAAACGGATTTAATGATGCGCGAACGTTGGAAATGTTGAAGATGTGTTTCGGCAATGATTCTCTAAAGAAAACGGTCGTTTACCAGTGGAATGAGTGGTTCAAAAGTGGTCGTGAGTCAATCGAAGATGATGAACGCAGTGGCAGACCATCGACATCGAATGAAGTAAAAGAGATGTTGGTCAGTAACCGCAAATTAACCATCAGAGAGATAGCGGAGGACTTGATCCGTCCTAGACATTTTGGTTAATGATTTGGATTTCCGTCGTGTAGAAGCAAAGTTGGTGCCAAAAGACCTCAATTTCATGCAAAGAAGGGCCGTGGCTGAATCTGATCCCACATTCATCAAAAGGATCATTAATGGAGACGAGATGTGACTTTATAAGTACAACACGCAATCCAGACATCAGGCAAGTGAATGGTGTTCACCAAATGAGCCGAGACCAAAAAAACCACGTCGTTTTCAGTCAAAAAAGAAGGCAATGCTCATTGTTTTCATGGATTAGTGCATTACGAATTTTTGCCAGAAGGACAGACAGTAAACAAATAGTATTATTTGGGCGTTATGAGACGTTTGCGTGAAGCAATTCACCGAAAGAGACCAGAATTGTGAGCAGAAAATCGTGGATTTTGCACCATGATTTAGCACCGTCACACAGTGCCATCATTATTTGTAATTTCTGACGAAAAATGCAACAAATAATATCCAACAGCCATCGAATTCTTTCTGTTCAATCGAGTTAAAAAACCACAACGGGGAACGCGTTTCAGCAGCCGAGAGGAAGTAATAGAAAAATCGCAGAAAGCACTGAATGATTTCAAGGATTGGATCAAGCTCTGGCAAGTGTGTTGCAGTCGGTGGGGATTACCTTAAAGGGGACAATAAAGACTTAGATGAATAAACTTGTGTTTTTAGTTTTCTGAATAAATTCCGGAACTTTTTGATCAAGGTGGTATTCATTGCAAATAATGCAAATCCACTCTTCGGGAAACTGTTTACCTGGTTTAAGATAGTGGTGTGACAATCAATTTTTCAACTTAATTCCTGCTTAACGTACCCGACATTTTCTTGGTACCTATTTCTACAAGCCCCTGAGCTATATATTTTGAATATGCACACAGTGTAGCGTTATTTGTCAAGGTTATGATGTTGGTTGGTATTTCTACACCTTATCTCCTCGAGTTGAAACTGATACAATGTTCATAGCTTATAGTTGTTGTACTGGTACTCTGTTTAAGATTAGACTCTGGAATTTAAAAATTCCTCGTGACTAAAAAAGTTAAGGTCCCCAGTACTCTTATGTCAGATTTCTTCAATCAAAAAGAGATTTCATGTAAAAAGTTGGGCATCTTGGGTTTGAGCAAAGTAGGATTTTTTGAGGTTCCAGTCCACAACACATAGCAATGTATTACTTTATTCCGGAAAACCATTCAGAAGACCCAAGGAAGCTACAGTAAGTTTGCTCTTGATGGCAAGAGCGCTAAATGGCCCAATTTCTGGGAAGCGGTATAATGCTTTGATTCCGGTAAAGAGTTTGTTGTTTCAGGATTGTTTTGTACTACACCTCGACTTAGCTCTGCGCTGTTTTCAACACATTAGCAATAAAAATGACGGGCTCAAAAGCATTTTTAAGAAGGCTAAGCGTGGTAACATTGGGTTTCTGGGAAAAGCTGCAAACTGCAGTATATTCAAAAGTACTCGTAGTACTCATTATTAAGTCTCGATATAAAATCAATACAAAAATCACTTATTGAAAGAGTCAGTCAGTCGACCAGTCAAACCTACAGAGGAGTAACATATTGTTGTAGTTTCAGTTTGTAATTATTTCTTAATGTACTAAACTGTATTGAAATAATTTATCGGATTGAGTTGTTATTCTTAGAAGAAACAGTTTAATTGGCGACGAGGATGGCGGAAAGGGCTAATTTAATAAATTTATTCGGGAAATTACTTGACCAACAGTAGGAATATCTCATTAGAAGCAATTTTTTGGTAGTATAGTAGAAAATAAGTCGAATCCAATCTACAGGCTCACAATAGTATCTCAGAGTTTCCACCGTTTTATAAGCGAAAGCAGTGCTGCGAAAGCGAAAGCAACAATTGCAACAGCATTTTCAAGCTATAATGTTGCTGATGATCAGAAAAAGGTTTCCTTTTTGTCGGGATCATGCCCCGATTTATACCAGGTGATACAAAATGTACTCGCTGATACAAAAGCTGATGCATGATGATGTTTAATGCATGATATTATTGTACTTCGTACTATATATAATGCAATAAGCTCTGCTGCCTTGCAGAAGAACAATCCAAATTTAGACGATGTTGTAACGATAGCTAATGAGTCGACACATTAGTCTCATTTAGCAATTAAAAGTGAGTACGAAGGCATGCAAGTGCATCAAGTACAGGAAATAAGAAAATATTTTTCTCAAATTCGATTAACTTCGCGAGGTCGGATGTTACATCAAATTGTGGGGTCAACGATCACGGTGGGAATGTTATTGGCCGCAAGGAGACTAACCGATCCTGTACGGCAAACCATTTTTCAGTGTCCAATGCGTGAAGCCATTTGTAGGATTTGCAACGAAAAAAGTTACATATCATCGGTTTGTCGATTTCGGGAAAGGAAAAGTAAAAAAGGTATCAAAGAGATAGAACAAATACAAAATTTAAGAGTTGAAATTGTGCGGGTGGTTCGTTGAAAGTGCCTCGTAATGGTAAACATTTTATGGTAAAGTTGATGGTCAATAGTGAAATTCCTAACTTTCATTTGGACACGGGAGCTATTTGTTCGATGATGGGTCTGACTTTTTATGAAAATTTGGATGAATTATTATGCTCCGAAACTGCTGCAGTTTTGCAAACATACGGCAATTATACAGTTCACATCAAAGGCAGTGTCGAGGTCGATGTAACCTTCCAAGGTAGCGACTACAAACTACCGCTTTTGGTTACCAATAATACATGGCTGAAACCACTTGATTTAAATCCATACCATTTTCAGTTAGTACCAACCTCCAAAAGATACGTGTATAAATTTGATAGCTGTCGGACGATTAGTTCTCGAGATATAGCGTTGTGAGTGAAGCAACTTTTGTTATTGTGACAAAAAAGGATTCAGAGCAATTTCGTGTGTTGATTTGTCATTGCTTTTTGATGGGAAAAAATGCAGCCGATGCAAAGAAATGGCTTGATAAGTGTTACCCGGACTCTCCACCAGCCGAACGAACTATTCGCAAAATTTAAAAGTGGTCATACAAGCACCGAAGATGAAGCACGCAGTGGACGTCCAAAAGAGGCTGTTTCAGTTGAAAACATCAAAAAAGTCCACAAAATGATTACGAATGACCGTAAAGTGAAGTTGATCGAGATAGCTGAGGCTCTGAAGATATCAAAAGAGCGTGTTGGATATATCATACACGAATATTTGGACATGCAAAGGCTCTGTTCAAAGTGGGTGCGGCGTTTGCTCACATTCGACCAAAAACTACATGTTGCTGATTCAGAGGAGTGTTTAAAGCTGTTCAACAGCAATAAAGCCGAATTTTTGCGTCGGTATGTGACAATGGATAAAACTTGGCTCTATCACTTCACAAAAGAGTCAAGTCGGCAGTCAGCTGAGTGGCGAGCAGGCGATGAACCTCGTCCAAAACGATCAAAAACTCAACAGTCGGCTGGTAAGGTTATGGCATCCGAATTTCGGAAATACATGGAATAATTTTGATCGACTATTTCCAAAAGGGGCAGACTATCAACAGTGACTATGACATTGCGTTGTTGGAGCGTTTGAAGGACGAAATCGCAGAAAAACGGCCGCATTTGAAGAAAAAGAAAGTGCTGTTTCATCAAGACAATGCACCGTGTCACAAGTCGATAAAAACGAAGGCAAAATTGAATGAATTCGGCTACGAATTGCTTCCCCACCCACCGTATTCTCCAGATTTGGGCCCCAGCGACTATTCCTTGTTCGCAGACCTCAAAAGAATGCTCGCCGGAAAGAGATTTAAGGCCGACGAAGAAGTCATCGCCGAAACTGAGGCCTATTTTGAGGCTAAACTGAAATCGTACTACAAAACTGGTATCGAAAGATTGAAAAATCGTTTCAATCAATGTATCGCCCTCGAAGGCGATAAAGTTGAATTTTGTAAAAATTTTGTGTTTTACTATAAAACGGCACAGACTTTTCAGCTCATGTGTTACGTATGAAGGCAACAGTATTCTTGGTGTAGACTGGTTCAACAAATTTGAATTCAGTGTAAGTTATTCTGCCCCTCTTGTCGCTGTAAAAAAAAGTTCAGGTGATACCCACATATGCGGTTATTTTAGGGTAACTATTAATCCTAAATTAGAAGTTTTGATAGATGCCCATTTCCTCGAGAGGAAGAGATTTTCCACAAATCCTAAGTGATGCGCATTTTTAAATATCAGTGAATGAAGAATCGAAAGAGCATTTGGTCATTAAAACGTTTTTTGAGCTATACCAGTACGAGCGTCTTCCATTTGGAGTGCCTAGTGTTACGGAAATTTTTCAACGACTTATGGACAAGCTGATCAGCAGCATGAAGCATTGCGCTGCGTTTTGAGAGATTTTGATTATGATTATGGGATCATAATTTAGTTTAACTAGGATAGCCAACTAGCAAATTGAATCCAGGACAAGCGATTGCTGTTTTCCTGACAGCATTTCCAACCATAGGGCCAAAAACAGAAAACTGATATGTCCAAGACGTTGAAACCTAGAGGAAAGAAGTGCTCTATATTCAAAAGTACTCGTAGCACTCATTATTAGGTCCCGATATCGCTCACAGTAAACTTTACTTGTATGTGGGTTATAATACATACAATCTGATAGAAATATCACTCATTGCAAGAGTTTAACAGCTGATGCCCTCTCACACGACTGATGCCAGTCGTCCAGTCTTCATAAAACCTCCAGAGGAGTAACATATTGTTGTAGTTAAAGTTTGTAATTAATTTTTAATGTAATAAACTGTATTGAAATAATTTATCGGATTGAGTTGTTATTCTTGGAAGAAACAGTTTATAAAGAAAGTAAAGAACTAAACGCTTTTGTTGCAGTGGTAAGGACAATTAAGACATTGGGATTCGTGACTGAAAAGCAGGGGAACTAGATTGAAATAGTCCAAAGTATTACTGCATAAAATAAATGTTAACATTATATATTGTAATAAATAAATTTTCATTGGTTTAGAAACGACTCTCGTATTCGTGAGTTTAGAAGTATCTCAGCTTTGAAAGTTAATTAACGCACTCGATAATTTGAGAACAAATTTGAACCATATAAGTCCTCATATCTTACCATGAGTCCATCTCGAACTTTTGCTTTCAGATAGCACCGTTGTATAATATTTCCGTTGTATATAGTTTCCAGAGATGAACTGTCTGTGCTTTTTGGCTATCCAAAAGACACGCCGAAATCCTAAACTGCCCTCGATTTTATGGTATACGAAATGACTGTTCTAATTTCTTCTTCGCTGTATGCGTATAATAAAAAAAATGTTGGGAGTATTTAGTTAAAAGTGAGCCAAGCAGCGGCCTTATGAATAGTAGCGACTTTGCCTTGGAAGATCCTACAGCTAATGAATGGACTGAGAGATTATTTAATACACAGGTTCTTTTCACTCCTGAGTTCCTAAAAATCAAAGGGCAGAGGTATTGGAGATCTACATGCCATTGGGCTGCCATTGGGCTGCCATTGGTAAACATTTTAACGCGCTGGTGGTACCTATGCAGGCGGTTCATTGCATTTTTGTAATAAAGTTGATGATTGCCCTCTCCCAATGCATATTATCCTGAGCGTTGAGAGAAAATTGGTTTTAAAAATGTAATGTCAACCCACCTGGTTTTGATGACCTTATTTTTGCGCTACAACCCTCTCCCATAGGTAGAAGGCACCTAGAGCTACTTTGCAATCCAAGTTAAGATTTTAGTATTGGGTATATATTTTAATTCGTGCGGTTTTTTTTCCAAAATTTGAACGTTTATTTAAGAAAAACGTGTACAAAAGTATTATTCAAAGTATTGCCCATATGACTTTTTCCCATCTTTCCAGCAATTTTTGGATCCCATCCCAAAAGAACTGCGCCGGCTTGGCAGCCAAGAATGAATCAAGCCAACTTTTGATATTCTGCTCTGATGTGAACCGTATTTTAGTGAGGGCGTTCTGCATTGACCGGAACTAATGGTAGTCAGAAGGGGCAAGGTCTGGGCTATAAGACGGATGGGGTAAGACTTCCCATCCACTGTTATCCAAATAGTTCTTAACCGGAATAGCAACGTGGGGCCGAGCGTTATCATGATGGAAAATTATTGCCTCGTGTCTGGTCGCATATTCCGGTCGTTTTTCGGCTACTGCTCTCTTCACATGGATTAATTGTGTTCGGTAGCGTTGTTCATTGATGGTTTCACCCAGTTTTAGCAGCTCATAAAACAGCACACCCATCTGATCCCACCAAATACAGAGCATTACCTTCGCGCCATGGATATTCGGCTTTGCCATTGATTTGGCTGGTTGGCCGGGTTTCACATATGCTTTTTTGTGCTTAAGGTTGTCGTAATGGATCCATTTTTCACCACTAGTAACATGCAAAACCGCCTTTCGACGTCGCTCAGCTTGAGTTCATGTGGAACCCAATTTCCTTGCTTTTGAATATATCCAGCTGCTTTTAAACGTTTTGAAATGGCTGCTTGAATGACACCCAAAGATTCTGTGAGCTCTTCTTGTGTTTGGCAACAATCTTCATAGAGTAATGCTTCCAGTTCTTCATCTTTAAACTTTTTTGGATGCCCAGGACGTTCATCGTCTTTCAAGCCAAAATCACAACTTTTAAATTGTGCAAACCACTTTTGGCACGTTCGCTCAGCAAGCGCATGTTCACCATAAGCTTCCAACAAAATACGATGACTTTCGGCAGCAGTTTTCTTCATATTAAAGTAATGAAGATGAACTCCCCGCAAAAACACTTTTTCAGGCACAAAGTTCGACATATTTGAGTGAAAAAAAAAATTATTGTTGTTTACGCTTCAAATGAACGACATATACTGAAATGACGTACAATGACAGTAGCCTTCCAAAGCATATCCCAATGGAATAATAACAATATAATAATACAAGTTACGCCATCTTTTACCAAACCGTACGAAGTTATAGACCCAATACTTGGCAGCTTTTTAATAAGGATTGTGACATTTGCCTTAGTTGAGTTGATATATGGTATCTTATTGTGCATATTAAAGAACTTTAGATAGTGTCTGTGGTTGCTTGTCCTTAAAACATATTTTATGGAAAAAATTACTTTTCTATGGAAGTCGTGTTACGTATATTAACTACGAGAATATTGCTGAAAATTTATAAAATAAAAATGACCAACAATTTGTTGATCCTTATCAATGATAACTATAGATGTTTAAATTTGGACTACACCCAAGACTGACATCATGGATAATTTGTGGCACCCTAAAGGACTCAATTTAAATGTCCGTAATCTTTTAAAGCAAAATGATCACAATCTCAACTAAAAAAATCTCATCATTCTCGTTTTCTGCAAGGACAGAGTCCATAAGTTGTAATATGAAAATTTTACTACACAACCACTAAGAATGTGTGTCCACTAAGAATGAAGGTCTACTAACCTAAGTTATCTTTTATTGGGTTATGTGAAAATCTTTTCTTCATGTACGCAGAAAAGGTATTAATTTTCATTCCTAGAAGAAAAATATCAGAGGAAAGACAATGTTTATATACAGTTCAAAAAAGGATCTGAAGGAACTACAAAGATGCTTCTAGGCATCTATCTGGTCAACTTGCTTGGAAAGGAAGAGTAAAGCTTTTGAATTTATGAATGCAACTAGGATTTTGTCTGCAATGTTTGTAGTCAGAATTAGGCATCTTTCCTACACACACACGTATGTTATATGCGTACACCGAAAAATCTGAAATTTCTTCTACTTTCATACCACCCTCATGCCACCCTTATGCCTCACTAATGCCACTAAGTGTTTCTTTTTGAGTTCATATTTGAATGTATGTTGATTTGAATTTATGTTTTTGAAAGAAAAACGACCGGAGAAGGAGAAAAAAATTCAGAAACAAAAGGAAAAAAATAAATGATTCCTTTGAGTTGGAAAGTCTGGCGCAACATGCAACATTTTAACCTCCAGACTTGGAATAAATTGCAAACAGAAATCTTGACAAATGTCCTTTTTATGTTTTCATGTTTTTGTATGCTGCAGCTCTAAAGCTACACTAAAACAATTTTTGTTTGTGGGTCTGCTCGAGTGCAATAGAACAATAATAGCGCGATGGTGGTTAAAGATAGAAAACTTTTCTCTTAAGAATTCGTCGCTCAAAACTTATCCTTTCTTCTAAAGTTGTTTTTTTTTTTTTTTACTCTTTTGCTCTTCTTTTACTCCTCTTTATCTTGAATTTAATTTTAAAATAGTTTTGTTTTCACCTTTTTTTTTTCCTTTTTTTCAATTGCAGACTCAACCTGAAAAACTGAAAAACGATTAAAGTACGCGCGAAGCAGTACGGTGAAACGGAAATTTTGCTGAATGAACTTCTTTCGAAGAAGACCAAGGATACCGACCGTTAGTAAGCGCTGCTTTTTGTGCCGTCTACAAACTATTTGTACGACTATTGAAACGACAACCCCTCGAAACATTCGAGTTGACGACGACGAAGAAAAAAAATGTAAAAGTTACGTGCCATTCCAATTTACAGTAAAATTTGAGTATAGTTATGGTGACGGATATACGCAGGATATTTTGTGAGAGCTTTCTCATTTTTGTGATATCCCTAAACGGTAAGTGAATAAAATTTAATCGAGATACTCTTACATACATTTATGTTCATTTTCTAAGCCATAGCGAATAAAAATGACACACATACTCGTAAGAATACGAGTACACTTTTGTTTTACGACTTTGATTATGAAGAGTATAGTAGAAGGGTGGGACTAATATAGGGAGCGTACGAATATTCGTACTGTATTGTACAAAGTGGTGCGAAGAAAGAAAAAAGTCAATAAAATCGAATTTGCGACAATTTCCACTTCGATTCGATATGGTGGTAGGTATACGTATTGCAAATAACATCCACTGAGTGGTGTGGAGAAATTGAGGGTCGTCGGAAAGTAATAACTATTTGCGGGAAACGAGAACGGGGAGAAACAAAAAGCTATTTGAAGTTTTCAAAACATACATGGTATTTGTATATAGGGAAACAAATATCCGTATGTTCAGCGATTGGATATGCCTTTGGGGAGAAATGCTTGTTTGTTTTTTTTATTTGATGCGGGGCAATTGCTACAACGATAGTATTTCCAACAAATTGTATCTAAAGAACGAAAACAAACGCAAAACCAAAAAAAAAAAAAAAAAAACGATCAGTTTGACAGCATTGGAATACATACAATGACATAACTGGTGTATCAACTAGGCTTCAGGGCAGCACCTAGTATTTACAATGCAATTTGAGACCACGAACGGAAATGTGTGGTTAAGGTACTCAGTTTGTGTAAATTCTTTTTTTTTTTCTATTTTTTAAATACTTTTCAAAAATACTTTACACAGTTTTTCCAACAGAACATTAATTGCTTTTTTACTAAGAAAAATAGGTACTATTTTGTGTGTGATTTTAATTAAGATAAGTTTTGTTTTTAAACACGCTCTGATACTTATTCGAAACGTTTTACAGATCTGATAGATAAATTTAAATTTGGAACTGATGCTTTAGCAGATTAGGATATGCAAAAAATTTTGATATTTTTCAGTTGAATACACTAGGTGTATGCATAAGTTTTTTCCGGTTTTTTTGGTAAAAAAAAAAATACGTAATTTTCTAGGGAAATTAATTTTTTCTATTCAAAATATTGACTATGCATTCTATGCATTGCTCCCATCTTTCAGGTAATTTATGAACAGCATGCCAGAAAAACTGCTTGTCTTTTGCGGCATACTATTCGTCGAGAAGGATGTCCCATCCAAGCGTTCTCAAAGTGTCTTTCACTAGTTTTGCTGTGTGAGATCGTTGTGAGAACGTTGTCATGTGACAAAATCACTTTGTTCTGTCTTCTGGCACATTCCGATCGTCTTTCGATTAATGTGTGGTTTGTTGGCGATAGTTGCGTATTAACAGTTTCGCTGGGATTCAAAGGTCCATAATAAACAATACCGCTGTGCTCCCACCAGACACATACCATGGTCTTTTGCCGAAATGTTTTGGTGTTAAAACGACTGGCTTCGCCAGGTAAAAGCCACGACTTTTTCCGCGTCGGGTTTTCAAAACGAATCCATTTTTCATCACCCATTGCAATTCGATGCAAAAATGATTTGCTTTATTGATCTACCCCTATTACTCGTAAACGTCTGCTGATTGTTTCTTGTGACACATGTAATGCTTTTGCTAATTGCCGTTGAGTTAAAGTTGGGTCTTTATATTTTTGTGGTCTACCATAACGCTCGCTGTCTTTCACAATGTCGAAACCATGTCTCGCATGTTATAATAGGTGGAACGTGTTCATAATATGTTTCTAGCAGCAAACGATGACTTTCAACAATCTTTTTCTTTTGATTAAATAAAAAAATGAAAGGCGTGCGGTAAATGTTCTTTTTCAGTCACAAAACTTGACGTGATCACTGAACTGACTCAACTTGTGTGTGTTTGTAGTTAATTATCAGAGGGACAAATAAGTATGTGTCAAATTAACAAGGTGGCGCCATCTCTTAGTACTTGGTACTTCAATGAATCATCTAAAATTTAACTTATATACGAGTATTCTGTCAAAATACAACCAGGACTCAGTCATTCAAACGGTTCGCGAAAAGTAACCTACTTCGGAATGCAAATGTTTTTTTATTCTCATCTATTCCCCTTTCAGTTTGATACATTTATTCCAGCGATTTTCCAACTTCTTGATTCCGTCCGAAAAGTAATTTTCCGAAAGGTCAAAAACAACATTTTTTTTCGCTTCATTTGAGGCCGTTTTGCAATAATTTCGGCCTTCAATCGCACCAATAATGCACAGTAATACTCGCTGTTGATGGTTTTTTCCTTTTTCGAGGTATTCCACGAAGAGTATACCATGACAATCTCAGAAAACCGACGCCATAACGTTTCTGACCCATCAAGCCTCCCCCGGCCGCTTCGGAGTACTCGTGCCGGCTTCAGTCCATTGCCGGACACTCATTCTGTTCTCTAGTGTGTAATAGTGAATCCAAGTTTTACAGTTACAGTTACCAATCGACGCCAAAAGTCCGCCCGATTCGGCATCAGCAAGTCCAAATACTCTTTCGAAGTGCTCTCGCGTTCGTGTTTTTGGCCAGGAGTGAATATGCGCGGCACCCAGCGGCAGTATAGCTTTTTCATATGCAGAATATTGCCTAAAATATGGCGTGTGCGCTCAGTGCTATTCTTTGTGGTATCTACTAGCTCGCGCACCTTCACTTTCCGGTCAGCCAAAACCATTTCAGATATTTTTTTGATATTGTCGTCTGTAACCGCATCGGAGGGCCTGCCGCTGCGGACTTGATTGTTAGTGGAGTTGCGGCCACCACGAAACTCTCAAAATCAATATTCGATGGTGTTATCTGACGAAGCATTAGCCCCATAATATTTATCAAACTTTTCTTTTGTTTCTTTCGCCTTTTTGCCTCTCAAAAAATAATGTTTTATGAGAGAACGAAAATCGTTTATGTCCATACTCAACATGATGCCAAACACGTCAACAACAATCAGCTGTCAAAACAAAACTAAAGACAGTTTCGCACTGAAATTTGGCATATCTACCTAAATATGAACGGACTTCAAGGCACCATAACCTTTTCTGCAGTAGCAGGGCATTCTAGCACTCAGGGAGGTTTCCTATATTGGTACAACTGTCATTTATTTTGTCGTTGAGATTGTGCCAGTTTGTTGTCAGTGGCCAAAGACATTGTGTGTTGCGGACGGAATTTCTAGTTTGGACGCACTAAAAATGTTGAAAAAAGCCTATGGGGACACCGTAATGTCAAGAACAATAGAATTTAAGTGGTGCAGAGCGTCCAAAGAATGCCGTGAAATTATTGAAAACTTGTTTCCTCCAAGACGGTCTGCAATGGTTTTGCTTACATAATCGACCAACTGAAACCACTATTGCCAATACCATTCGTAAATTTAAGTCAAAGTTTACATTAGTGGATGATACTCGACCAGTTAGACCTCATCCAGCACGTAGTGAAGAAACTATAGCAGCTGTAGCTCAACTTGTGCAAGACTTGAAGCCAGGCGACTTGAATTTGCGTCATATTTTCAGTGAATGGGCTCTGGAAAAACTCAATGAAAATCTGGTGTTTTATCGTGAAATTTTGTTCAATGATGAAGACGATTTCTGGCTCAATGGATACGTTAATAAACAAAGTTACCGTATTTGGGTTGATGAACAACCCGAAGAGTACCAAGAGCTCCATTATATCCATTTAAAACAACGGTATGGTCTCAGTGAGCTCTGGTTTCATCAAGACAGCGCTACGAGGCATACAGCGCGTGAAACAATGGTCTTCTTGAGAAATCATTTTGGCGAGCACTAAATTTCATGTTTTGCTACGGTAATTTGGCAGCATAGATCGTGCGATATCACACCTTTGTTCTACTTTCTAAAGTCTAAAGTCTCAGGTCTTCAGGAATAAGCCAGCTACGATTGACGCTTTGGAAGCCAACATTACTCGTGTTGTCCGCGAGATATCAGTCGCTATGCTCGAACGAGTCGCCCAAAATTGGAACTTCCGAATGGACCACCTCAGACGTAGTCATGCCAAAGATTTACATGATATCATTTTCCGGAAGTAAATGCCATGAATTGTTCTTTTAACTGATAATAAAAATTTTAAGTTAGATTTCAAATTTATGTGTTTTTTTTTTTTTTAACATTGTAAATAAAACCTCACGATGAATTACCCTTTGTGTAGACACTTTAATCTAAGCAGAACTTAGGTTAAGTTAGGGTAAGTAAGAGTAACTGTTGGGAAAACCAATCCATTTAGGATTCTTGGCCACAAAGATATGTGATCTTCCTACTCTTGGAACAAATTTGATCACCTGACGAAGTGTGGAGGACTGTTGACGTCTATATTCTTTAAATCGCTTAAATCGTTGTAGAAGTAAATGGATATTCCTTCTTTGGAAAAGAGCTGGGCCTCCTTATCCGTGCAGCTTCTGCAGAAGTCATTTGATCCAAAAAGATGCGGGTATCCCTTGCCGATGTCACGTTTTTCTTCAGCCAGGACAGGACATTTTTAATCCTGTAAAAAACAGTAATTTTGCAGGCGCAAAATGATTCTTAGATTATGCTTATCAGAAAAAGCACCATAACCAACCCCGGTAACAATCTCAGATCCATCTGTATAGAAGTGGATTGATTTGTAATTCATGGAAGCTTTCTCCGCCCTGAAGGATCTAGATGGAATGCTTACATGAAAGTCTTTGTCATGTAAGGCATAGTGTAATCGATGTTCTCTGGAAGTATTTGTAGTGTGTTAGGAATATTAACATGGCGAAATAGTATATTTTTCCACTATGTAGTCGCTTTAGGGCGTATAGCTGCGTTAAAAGCCACTTGCCTGCTAAAAATGTCGACGGGTGTTAAGTGAAACAGAATATCCAGTGGCCCGGAAGGGGTAAGACGTAGGTAGTATGTACGCGACGACTTCTTACCCCTATGCACAGACATGCTGTCCTTTGGAGTTAACTTAGTTTGCTGCAGTTCATCGCGTTGTCTAAGGTCACCCAAGAGAAAACCACCCCGAAGGTGTGAACCGGTTTTATAACCGAGATATATAGCCAATGGGTAATGCGATATTGAAGGCCACATTTGTTCCTAATAACTTTTTTGGAAAAAAATAAAGATACTCCCTGCTATCACCCACTTCCACATATATCACCAGTTCGTTGACCACTAAGTTCCAGAGGAAGGCTGGGAGGATACTGCCTTGCGGGATACTCCTGCTGACACATCTTTTAGCAGAAGGCCCATTTAGTTTGGAGTTGATTATCCTGATATTTAGCATAACACTGATCAACTCCTCAAGTGAGTCGTCTTATCGTAGCGGCAGAGTTAAGAACGCAGTCGTGATTGCGGATGTGTTGACGTTGTTAAAGTCGCTTTCTATATCCAGGAACGTGAGCATTGTGTTCTCTTTATAATGCAGGGATCGTCTGAGGTTACCAGTCAGTGAGTGTAGAACTATTTTCACCGACTTTCCTTTACAGTTTCCGCATGTTGAGCCGTAGACAATAGTCGTGGATTAATTTTAGATCATATTTATATCAATCAGTCGTTCAAAGAGAAGGAAAGAAAGATGGTAGACTTATAGGTGTGAAATCCTCAAGGACAACATGATAGCATTTTCCGGCTTTGGGAATAAAAACTACATTAACTCCATGATAAGGGAATTCTACGCATCCTCCTCATGATATTCTTTAGAGTTGCGATATAGATCTGATATAAGATCTGAGTACTTTTGTAGCTCGGCAGATATTATACCGTCTGGCCCAGGAGACTTGTATAGTTTAAAGTTATATAGCGTCCAGAGCAGTGTGATCAGACCGTGAATTTTATTCGCGGTTGCAGTAGTCCTGCCAAGGTTGTCACTGGCCGTTAATAAGGATTTACCTTGAAAATGGGTGTCCGGTATCAGGTTGAGTTAAACATCATTTGAGGTTGGCCAAGAGCCATCGATCCTTTTCTTCAAACAGTTAGTAGAGGATTTAGCATTTTTCCTGAATTCTCTTCTTTACATTTTGGTTCCTTATATAAGTCCAAGCCTGTCACTTTTCTTGTGCTTGTTGCTTGGTTAAAAAGCTTTCTGTAAAATGTTGCTTCCTGCTTCCACTGCGATGTCATTTGTATCCTCCAATTTTGAAAATGTACCAAAAAGCTAGTTTAAATTTCCTACAGGATATTGGAGGCGGAGACCGTCGATCAGGTTGCCACCTAAGGAAGGGTATTAACGTTCTAAGATCTGAGGCTGTGTTTCCTTAATGCCGATCAGCATATAACTCATCCTTCTTATGAGCCCTTAGTCTGCCCTTAGTTTGCGCCAGAAGGTTAAGGAACTCCTTGTTGATCACATTTAATGTGCATCTATAAAAAATCCTTTATGCCTTCAGTTTCCCGACTTTCCAAGTATATGTCGGAATATAAAGCCTAATGATCTCCAAAATGTCTTCTGGGGATTAGGCTTCAGCTATGAGGGGTGATCATCTTTTACGAATCCTATGGAGAGCTTCTCTAGAGTCATTGACCTTACTTAACTACTACCACTCGACAAGTTCGATGCTCAAGTGGCACAAGCAAAACTTACATCGGCATTATATATATATTCTCAGCAGATACTTTGCAGAGGACAAATTTATTGGCCGAATTTCATGCATGGATAAGCCCCAAATCATCAGGGATGGAATCCCTAATTTTCATAATTTACATACCAGGGCATACCGACGTAACGTCCACACCATAAAACATAAAGATTTTCGGCATAGATTCAACGTCAATATATGGGCAGGCATATTGGGTAACAAGCTGATTGGCTTCCTACAAGGCCTATTTCGAATATTAACCTGAAATATTTGAGAAACAAATTACCATAATTATTAGGCAATATACCACTGCAATAAAGAAAAGCCGTTGTGTAAGAGTAGGATGGCACATCGCACACTATAGCCATGCAGGCGGGATGGACACGTCTCAGTTACTTCCCAGTTCTCCGAACTTGAGCACAATTAACATTTATGACAGATGAAGGTCACTGTTTACTCACAAAAATAACAACATTGGATGACTGGATGAGGCAGCTGTGAATTTTTGGAAAGACTGGGCATTTGTTAGTGCCTTTCAAAAAAAGCAATAGCTTGCTTTGTTGTAAAAATGTGCAACAATATTTCTATTTTTTTTTTTTTTTTTAATTTTGAAGGATTTCGAATTCATCATTTTACCTTTTTCAATAAGTGTTCTCATATCTTGAAAACTTCTGATTTGAGATGAAATGACCTCACATTTTTTCGTAAAAATTAGATACACGTTATTTGGACATTTTTTTCAAAAAAAAAAAAAATTATTATAGAATTTAAATTCTAAGTTTAAAAAAATAATAATAACTTGTGACCCATTAATAGGACATTATAAGGACAACATTTTCCTAGAAACTTTTAAAATACTTATATAGGGTTTTCTAATAACGACTTGACAACTTTTTTTTTTTTTTTAAAAAGGCAAACCATTTAAGATATTTCAAAAACTTTATTATTGGCTTGAAGTACAATCAAAACATTTACGAATGGAACCCGACTTCGGCCCATGTCTTGAGATAACACGCTCACCATACTTATTCTTCAATAAGTGTGTGCTGTGTGGCTTGTGGCACCATCCTGTTGAAACCACATGTCGTCCAAGTCCATATCTTCCAATTCGGGTCAAAAATAATCGGTGATCATGGCGCGATTACCCTGACCATTCACAGTAACGTGACGATCATTATCGTCGACGAAAAAATATGGCCCAATAACGCCGCCGGCATGCAAACCGCACCAAACAGTTACTTTTTGTGAATGAAGTGGTGATTCATGAAGCACATGTGGGTTTTCACCCGACCAATAACGCATATTTTGCTTATTGAAGAACACATTGAGCCAAAAATGAGCTTCGTCACTGAAGATGATTTTGCGATGAAATTCATCATATTGGCGCATCTTCTCCCGAACCCAATCGGAGAACATACGTCGCTTCAAATGGTCCATCGGCTTCAATTCTTTAGTCAACTTGATCTTGTATGGGTGTAAACCAAGATCCTTACGCATAATGTGGTCTGAGGGATGCTTAATTCTTGAGAACGCCGTGGAATTGACTGATTTCTATCGTTTGCTACGGACGTCTGAACGGCAGCGATATTTTCGACACTTCGACCAAGCCTTTTTCTCACTGGCACGGCAACATTACACAACGTATATGTAGACTCAAATTTTTGCACTAAACTTGTTATTGCCTGTCTACCAGGGCGAGAATTACGATCGAAAATTGGAGTTAACGCTCTTAAAGTTGCAGTCACCGACTCCGAATATCTGTAGAAAATTTTTATAATTTGCAGGCGTTGCTCGTTAGTGTACTTTACCATGATGAAAATATTGAGCTTACTGAATAAATTGACAGTGACAGTTTGATGATTAGTGAAAGAGTGAAAGATTAGTGAGAGCAGTTAAAACAGGGTACCTTAAGTCTTTGCTTGAAACATTTGTATCCCGTAGGGGAGTCATTTCCGTTCCCCTCATTCATACAATTTCGTTCTCAAAATATGTTAAGAAATCTGCCCTTAAAATGTTTGATACATTATTCAGGGCCCCCTGTATAACAAAATAGTTTTTTCCTTCAACTGAAATTCTTATTATATAGGCGGAGCCTCCTAGTCACGAATAGCTATTAATATTTTTTTTTTGTCAACTGCTGTTGTCTTAATTCATTAATAAATTGGTTTGCGTAGGTCTAGGAGGTCGGGGTATTGAAAATATGATGACTTCCAGTCCTCTCCTATTTTTATTCAATGCAATACATTCGTAAGATATGTAAGTTTCTACAGTTCTTACTTACTCGATATGTACCATAATGCCAACTCATTTTCTTTGTACTGTATTAAATGGTTTAGGACGAAATCGACTAACAGGATTAGAACTTATTTTCATCCTTTTCAATAATTATATCAAACAATGAAATTTATCAATATTAAGCAGAATTTTACTATCATTTAACGTACAATTATTCCATTAATATCGTTTATATCATATAGACAACAATTGATGGCGACTTTCATTGTTATTGTACAGAACTCTCTTGAATGTGAAGCACAGTGCAAGTTTCGTTAGGTAAAGAATTTTTTCTAAATCGGGAGCGCATTCAATTTCTATCACTGTGTTTACATCATTCTTAATCCCGAGTATTTTTTTGTTCCTCAACCAAACTATTAAGTGCGCAACTAAGTTATCGCTTTTTTTGATGAAAATGCAACTTTATTGGTAAAAAATGGTTACAAATGAATCATTCAAAGTATTGTCCATAACTAGGTACAAGTTTTTCACATCTCTCTGGCAGATCTCGAATTCCGTTACGGTAAAAGAGTTTATCTTTTGAAGCTATCTACGAATCAAACCACTTTTTGATGTCTTCATATGAGCAGAACTGCTGATTAGTCAGACAATGTGCCATCCAACGGAACACGTAATAATCGGACGGCGCAATATCTGAGGAATATGACGGTTGGGGTAGAACTTCCCTTTTAAGCGTTTCTAGGTAGGTTTTAACGAGTTTGATAACATGAAGCCGAGCTTGTCATGCTGTAGAATCGCTTTTTTGTGCCTCTGCCCGTATTGTGGCCGTCTTTCGCGCAGTGCTCAGCTCAATCGCATTAATTGAAGTCGATGACGTTTACCAATGATGGCTTTCTTGTTCTTAATAAATAACACCGACCTGGTTCCATCAAATACACACCATAACCCTCGCAGCGTAAATATTCGGCCTAGCCGATGAAGTAGCGGCATGACCGGGCAGTTCCCATGAGTTTCTTCTCTTTGAGCTGCTGTAATAAATCCATTTTTCATTACCCGTCATGATGCGATAAAGAAAACCCTTCCTTTTTTGCCGCTGGAGCAGTTGTTCACAGGCGAAAAGCGACTCGCAACGTCTCTTGGCTTCAAATCATAAGGAACCCAAATTCCTTGTTTTTGAATAATTCCCAACGCATACAATCGCTTGAAAATGGCTTGACGGGTAAGACCTTATACTAAAACAAGCTCTTCTAGCGTTTGGCACAGACGCCTTCAGTTCAGCGTCTTCGAAGGATCTTGGCCTTCATTCATTCATTGTTTCGCATAAAGCAGCATCTCCGTTTTCTTCGAAAAAAAAGAAAATCAACACTTCCCGGAAATAACGATTGCTTATCACAAAATCAGACATTTTTACACAGTCAAAAGTATATGACGCCAAAACAAAATCACAAATGTGTCAAAACGGTTTGTTTACCATATGTCTTAGCTTGGTTCATGACGTTTTAAATATGTCAAAACCGACTAGCACAAGCTAGAGCCAACTATTGACTTAGTGCTTAGAGTTATTTAGGATTGCTTAGGGTTGCTTAGAACTTAATTGCGCAATGTCCACAATGATGAAACTTAGCCGGTACTATGCTAATGTATGACGACGTATGTCATCAGTCACGAAGCGATAATTTTTCGGATATTAATGGGACAGTCTTCATTTCCAGTTAATAGTTTTCGCAATACAAGAGAAGCTTCTTGTATTGAGCAACTCTTGGTTGTTTATGTATGTATGCTTGTTGTTTTGCATTGCATACGCATAGTCTTTTCTTTGCTTACATTTTTGTGTTTTCTATGCACATAGGCAGCTGGGGAATTCTAAGAATGGAATCAACAGTGGCGTCCTCAGTTCCAGTTAGGTCGAACTAGTGTTATCTCTATATGAGCTGCTTCAACGTATTTGTTGTAAATACCAGCTCTGTAGGTATCGCCAATACTAAGTTAGGGTGCTGGAAAAGAGTTGGTGATAGATAAGCCCTTAATAAAGGCTAACACATTTCCTAAGCGGGTTACTAGCTCCGGAATTTGGTGCGGACATTTTTGTCCTAGGGGTCCCAAATAGGGCCTGACCCTTCATGTTGGGAGTTGTGCGTGTGGTTAACTGCGCAACCACGTTGAAAATGAAATTTTTACGAAGCGACCAATAGTCTCGGACAAAGATGTATCAGTAGTTTTTAATATGTCCACCTTTGGTGCGAATAATGGCCTTGAGACGGTCGAAGTCCTTGTTTGAGGTGTTCCAAACTTTGGTATTTCTTAGTGCCAATCTTTGCCTTCAAAATACCCCAGACAGAGAAATCCAACGGATTTGCATCCGAAGAAATTGCAATCTATTGTGTCGAAGAATTGAAGTGCGGAACATTGTCTTTTAACCAATCTTGATTGACGTGCGCTTTGTGAGACCGTGCCGTTGAAATGTCCACGGTCTCCGACCGAAATCATTGTTTGCCCAAGGCTTTAATACTGCCTCTAAGACAGTTTTATGGTCTTAATTTTAACGCCACGGTTATGGCGGCCCAAATCATCACCATCGGTGCTGTCTGCCTTCTGGTGGCCGTCCGAAGGTATAAATTTCAGAAGGACCTCTCTGGCAGGTAAACTCGGTCATTTTGTTTGTTGACATATTGCTCGATAATAAATGACGACTTATCGGAAAAAAACAAATTCGGCAACTCACCATTTTCGTGCAAGCGTAGCAATTCCTTCTCTTTAGGCTCTAACTTTTTCCTGTTGCGGTGTAAGATCGTGTGCTTTTTGGAACTTCAATGGCTTGAGCTCAAACTCATTTTTCAGTATGTGTTGCATCCGTTCCAACGATATGTTGAGCTCACGAGCCGTTTTTCTTCCACTTCGACGCGGATATCGGTCAATTCGAGACTTCACTTTCCGAACCATTTCTGCCGATGTTGCCGTTTTTGTACGACCAGCTCCATGACGTTTTGCAACGCTGCCAGTATCACGAGCTATAGTCCGGGACACAAATGATTTATTCACGTTGAGGTGCTGGAGGGCTCAAACGATAGCTACTTCTGGTTTTACAGATTAAATAATAAAATTATCTGTCATCTGTCAAAATTTGAGCTCACAGTAATGAACGGTTTGGAAATTATAGCAGTCTGAAGTTGGTTGCAGTTCGGGTCAGGCAGTGTGTAAATATAATTTCTCCTTACAGTATTATTTACAACATAGTACTGTGGGAAAATATAGGGTTTTCCAATAGGGACTTGACAATTTTGAATTTAATTTTTGAATGCACTCTTCCACTATTCATCAAACTGTCACTGTCAATTTGTTCAGTAAACTCAACATTTTCATCATAGTAAAGTACACTAACGAGCAACGTCTGCAAATTATAAAAATTTTCTACAAATATTCGGAGTCAGTGACTGCAACTTTAAGAGCGTTAACTCCAATTTTCGGTCGTAATTCTTGCCCTAGTAGACAGGCAATAACAAGCTTAGTGCAAAAATTTGAGTCCCCATATTCGTTGTGTGATGTTGCCGTGTCAGTGAGACAACGGGTTGGTCGAAGTGTCAAAAATATCGCTGCCGTTGAGACGTCCGTAGCAAACGATCCAAATCAGTCAATTTCAAGGCGTTCTTAAGAATTGGGCATCGCTCAGACTACATTATGGCGTATTTTGCGTAAGGATCTTGGTTTACACCCATACAAGATCAAGTTGACTAAAGAATTGAAGCCGATGGACCATTTGAAGCGACGTATGTTCTCCGATTGGGTTCGGGAGAAGATGCGCCAATATGATGAATTTCATCGCAAAATCATCTTCAGTGACGAAGCTCATTTTTGGCTCAATGTGTTCTTCAATAAGCAAAATATGCGTTATTGGTCGGGTGAAAACCCACATGTGCTTCATGAATCACCACTTCATTCACAAAAAGTAACTGTTTGGTGCGGTTTGCATGCCGGCGGTGTTATTGGGCCATATTTTTTCGTCGATGATAACGATCGTCCCGTTACTGTGAATGGTCAGCGTTATCGCGAGATGATCACCCATTATTTTTGGCCCGAATTGGCAGATATGGACTTGGACGACATATTTTGGACAATATTCTGCATATGAAAAAGTTATCCTGCCGCTGGGTGCCGCTCATACTGACTCCTGTCCAAAAACACAAACGCGAGAGCGCTTCGAAAGAGTGTTTGGACTTGCTGATGCGGAATCGGGCTTAGATGGGTAACTGTTGAACACCAGAGAACAGCATGAGTGCCCGACAATGGACTGAAGCCAGCACGAGGCTTGATAGGTCGGAAAGGTTATGGCGTCGGTTTTCTGGGATTGTCATGGCATACTCTTCGTGCACCATCCTAAAAAAATTTATAACCATCAACAGCGAGTATTACTGTGCATTATTGGAGCGATTGAAGGCCGAAATCACTGCAAAATGGCCTCACATGAAGGGAAAAAAAATTTTGTTTTTGCAGGACAATGCACTGGCGCACAAGAGCATCGCAACCATGACTAAAATCAATGACTTACGGCTCCAATTGCTGTCGCATCCATTGTATTCACCCGATTTGGCTCCCTTGTACTATTATCTCTTCCCAAACGTCAAAAGATGGTTCAGCAATAAAAAATTCAGCTCACGCAATTAAATTATCGACGTCACGGAAGAGTATTTTGCAGACCTTCCGGAAAATTAATTTTCGGACGGGATAAAGAAGTTGGAATATCGCTAGAATAAGTGTATCAAACTAAATCTTTTTTTTTTTTTTTTCATTCCCAAGGAGGTTACTTTTCATCCCATCTAGTATTTTACAAACTACAATAGTTGAACTTTGCTTGTCAAGAATGTTGCAGTTAAGATTGCCACTCGGGATAACAAAAGGAAAGCTTGGCGAAATAAACCGTGGGACATTTGTAAGTGGCCTATGGTCGATGTTTTTATTTGGTCTTGAATCCTTGCCAAGCAAAACATTACCACTTTCCGAAAATAATTCTAAAAGAGATAATCTGTTCCACAATCAGGTTGTGACTTTCAATTAATCCCCTTTTTCACGTACAAGGCATCATCGTTCCCGACTCTAGCCATGGATTTAATTTCCATTTACTTACACAACTTTATCATGCAATTAAGAAGCAAACCATGTTTCGGATATGTTGTACAATGCATAAAACATCCAAATTAGACTCAACAAATATACAATACATATAAAGAAATTTGTCTAGTTTTCGCTTTAGGCTATGGCAAATACATAAACAACCATGTTTGTGAGCCGAGTACTCGACCATCGAAAACAAATTGTCACAAAATATCACACCACCATCATCAAACATATTCATAATTATAAACAAGTCGTTAGAAAAACAAAAAAAAAAAAAAAAAAAAAATCAATGGACACTTCCCGGGGCAAAAGAGAGAGCAGGGAAATTGGCATCGGACACTACAAGCCGTAACGAATAAATACATAGATAATAATGAACTGGGATAATATAAATGAATATGTACGAGTATAAAAGACAAATAAAGAGATGTGCATCCAAATGTAAATCTCCTATGTTGGATAACTCGTGATTTTAATTAAACGTTGTGACAATGCAAGGAATTATCTTCTTCAGTATTTGGTGAATTTTTTTGCTTGTTATTCTTGATTTTATCTACTTCGATGTTTCCAGAGTCAAGTAGAGATTGTTGTTGTCTGTTATCACCCTTGGGGTTTCGACTCTCTTTTGTAGTTCGTTTGGCGATTTTGTTAAGTTTTTCTATAAAGTCAATCGGTGTGGCGTGTGTACTTAAGTTTGATTGCAAGTCTAAGCATACATCTGTTCTTCTCGGCCGGTTATTCGTGCATGTAATCGAATCGTATACAACTTTACAACAACAACAAATAGCAAGGGCGAAAGTATGCAGCCCTGTTGAACTCCGTTGCAAGCCTCAATTTCATCTGACACGTTTGACATTTACCAACTTTATTTACAGATCTCATTGTAGCCACAAAATTTTCTGATACTACTCTCCTGCATAAGGCACGCCGTTTTGCACTATAATTCAAGCTGTTGAAGACCTTCTTGAAGTCAATGAACAACAAGTGTTGCAGAGATTTATACTATATGTATTGTTCAGTAATGATCCAGAATGTGCTGATGTGGTCTATGGAGGAGGATCCAACCCGAAAATCTGCCTCTAACTCATTCTAGAACGCAAGCATATTTCGCTTTAGTCTCTAAACTCTGTCAGTATTCCCTTTTTAGGCAGTTTTACAATCATTTCCCTAGAATTCAGAGCGGGGACTTTTGTTTTCTAATCTTTCCTAATCAATGGCTGTAGGATTTTCGCTGAGATGTTCAGTGCGTCTTGGAAAAATTCCGCTGTGAAGCTATCTATACTCTCCAACTGTCCTGTTGTTCTTTAAGGCCTTAAAAGCTGATATAATCTCAGTTTTACTGGGAGCAGCGATGTGTTTTTGAAAATTGAATTCAGCGAAACGCTCAGCAGTCGCTAGGATGGGTTCCCTTACTTATTAAATAATTTCGTACAGAAGCAAACTGAACCCTTCATCTGGTAAGCTATTCTTCATCTGAGGTAAATAGGTTGATGTTTAAGCATTTTACAAGATGATATTTGGAAATTGTAGGCTCGTTTGAGATATTGTAGATGGTGCCAGTGCCATTAATCTACTGGCTGGGAGCAAGCAATCGTGGTGGCAGGCTATCGAATTTTACACTACGCAGTGTTTTCTTCTGTTTTATAATGAACTTCCAACTCGGGTCGACTTCGATCTTCGACCAGGCGGCTGACGTTGCAACAAAAGTCTACAAATCTTTCGCCGTTTTAATTTCTGATGTTTCCAAGGCTGGAGCAGCTCTAAATGAATTGATCTTTTTATAAACGCCAATACAGTCATTTTTTACTATTATTGTGGTACCGAAAAGGTACATTTTCGCAACACATACAATATGTGTATTTAGATATAGGGTGATTCATCGTGAGGTTTGATTTTCAATAGGCTTTCTTTGACAGATCACGCATGACTTTTATCAAATTGCTTCATCATTTTTGTTCAGTATTGTGTGGCAAGTTATCATAGAAAGCTCTGACACTACAACAGCGTCTCCAAATTATTCAGCTGTATTACGAAAATCAGCGTTCTGTGAGGAATGTTTTTCGTTACATTCGAGGAATTTACGGTGCGCATAATCGACCTACTGAAACCACTATTGCCAATATCATTCGCAAATTTGAATCCCAGTTTACATTAGTGGATCGATTGGTCGCCGTTCTCAGCAGCTTGGCTTGGCGTATTCGACAACTTAACGTATTTTACGTGATGATCTCGGCCTAAAAGCGTACCAAATTCAACTTGTGCAAGAATTGAAGCCAGGCGACTTGAATTTGCGGCATATTTTCAGTGAATGGGCTCTGGAAAAACTCAATGAAAATCCGGTGTTTTAATGTGAAATTTTGTCCAGTGGTGAAGCACACTGAAGTGAAGTCGTGAAGAACAGACGTGTTTATTCTGTTAACTTTGTATTAATACATTTAGTTCTTTTCATATCTTTTAAAATGCTGTGCTCAATTTGCAATAAGAGAATAGATCGCGGTGTAGATAAAAAAATTACTTGTGTGGATTGCAAAATTTACTATCATGGTAATTGTGCTAAACTAAATGAAGCAGACATTGATTATATGAAAACACATAATGTTCCATATCGGTGCGACAAGTGTCGCAAATCTCTTCAAGTGCAGGGTTCGTTGACCCCTTCTACATCAGCACCAACATCATCCAAAGATCCAAGCATAAATCCATCAAGCACTAAAAACCAACGAAGTACATCTCAACTAACCAATACCTCCTTGCCACCTACTGGGCAAGCAGCAAAAACCGCAGGAGCACGGGACTTATTGTCAGTGTCCACAGAAGAAGTCACCTTTCAAGTTCTTTATAAAGAAATTGCAATTTTCTCTCCACGATAAATCAGCTTAAAGAAGAAAATGATAAACTTAAATCAAGAGTAAATATGTTAGGGAGCAAACTAAATTGGAGAGAACAGAAGAGCTTGGGATACCTGGAGTTGATGAGAAAAACGTCGGCGAATGTGCAAGGACAATTTTCAAGAATGCGTTAGGTGTATCTTTATCGTCTGATGATATGGTAAAATGTTTCGTGAAACGCACATCAAATACAAAAAACAACAAACAAAAAATTATTTCTTGTCAATTCTCTTCTCCTGATGTCAAAAACAAAATCTTAAACGCCAAGAAATATGCAATATAAAAAATGAATACATCACTATTTTCTGCTAGAACGAACGAACGTGTAACCTCGAATCTTTCGTTATACTTCCTGACCTAATATTTGTTAGTGAAATATGGATTTTTAATAATGAAATAAGCAATTATCGAATTACAGGTTATGAATTTTTTGCGAACACCAATGAAACGTATGTTGCTGGACGTGTAGGATTTTTATTCGCGAAGAATTATTACTATTCAATTTTGAAGTAAAAAATCTGGAATTTGTGAGCGCCGATTTAATAGAAACTGCTTTTAACCTTTGTAATAAGAAATTTAAATTTATTTGTTTATACAGGCTTCACTTTCATGGTGTGTAAGTGTGCTTGGATGAATTTTCAAGGTTCCTAAATAGTGAAAAGACAGTTAACCTTATTTTTTTTAGGTGACCTTAACATAGACATTTTAAAATCAAGCTCTTTTGCTGATTCTTACCTTACAGTAATGGCTCATAATGGTTTATTTCTAGGCCTATTTCCAGGACATGCATTGACCACGTATTTGGACGATTTTCAAACCTATCTACAAATCAAAGTTTTGGTGTCAACTTCGATTTAAGCATAACTCATCATTGTATGACTGGTATATGGTTAAATGGTATTATGTGCACAAAGACTATTAAGAATACATGTTCAGCTAGTTTTACAAAGACAAATTATTACTTACTTATTATTGAACTACAAAACTGAAAACTGGTGTGAAATTTACTCTGAAAGTGATGCATCGAAGGCTTATAATTTATTTTTAAAGATTTTTCAAAACTACGTTAAGAATTTTTCTTACACTTTTATACCCAAAAAATCTAAATACAGATTAAAACCTTGAATTAATAATAATTTACTTAAGATAATTAAACTTAAAAACAAGTTAGTTACAAAAGCGCACAAGCATCCGTTTAATCGAAGGCTTAAACTAAGAGCCAAAAATATCTATAAAATCGTTAATAAAGAAATAATAGTGGCTCGAGATAGATACTATCATTCAAAGAAACATAGCGCCCTAGGCAACCCTAAAAAAGAATGGAATTTCATTAATAAAATAATTGGTGGATTACGACCCAATTCCTCTAAATCAATAACAATTGATATCAATGGAACTATTGTCGATGAACCAGTGCAAATTTCTAACATTTTTAATTCTTTTTTTTCATCGGTAGGCCGTTTAGCTGATCAAGACACGGATAGCTGTAGAAGTTGCTTTAGACAAAGCTTAGTGGAAGAAATTATTTGTAATAACAGCTTCTTTTTTTGAAGAAATTACAGGTTCAGAGGTATTTAGTACCATATGCTCACTCAGCAATTCAAGGTCATGTGGCGATGATGGTATCTCAAATATTTCACTTAAAAAAGTTGCAATATACGTAGCTGACATTTTAGCCTTTATTTTTAATTTAAGTGTGCATTCGGGTACTTTTTATGCCAATGTAATACCTCTTTTTAAAAGAAGCAATAAAAAAGACAAAAACAATTACAGGCCCATTTCCTTGTTACCATCAATATCAAAAGTGTTTGAAAAAGTCGTAAAGAGGCGTATATTAAAATTTCTCAAAAAACAAAAATTCTTTAGTCCTGCTCAATTCGGATTTAGAGAAGGTCTTTGTACAGAAGATGCTCTTCTAGAGTTCTTTTTGTGGATATCACCAAGGCCTTTGATGTGGTGAATCATAATATTTTATTAAACAAATTATTTTGTGCAGGATTTCGCGGTTTTATGCTCAAGTGGTTTACCTCCTACTTGAGTAATAGAACTCAAAAGGTCTTAATAGACAACTTTGCAAGTAATCCAAAAGTTATCAGTCGAGGTGTACCCCAAGGCTCAGTCCTTGGCCCAATTTTATTTTTCATTTATATCAATTCGCTTTTTAGCCAACCGTTTTTGGGCAAGATCACTACTTTTTCGGATGATCTTAGTATTGCCTATAGTTCAAAAAGTCTTCTCGATTTAACTTCTGATATTAATCATGATGTCCACATCTTAAGGACTTGGTTTGGGGTGCATAAGTTAGTCGCAAGCAATAAAACAAAAGTCATGAGCTTTAGTACTAATACTCGTGATTCTTTAAACTTGGAAATCTATTTCCACTCAAACAAATGTCCCATATCTAATGAACTGGTATGCAACTGTAATTTGAATAATTCTTTAAAAAGGACATGTGATGCGAGTTGTTTCAAGATTGAACCAGTGAATCAATATAAATACCTGGGTTTAAATTTCAACTGTAAAATGAACTGGTCTGACCATATTACATCATTGAAAAAATATTTACGCTCTGCAATCCATGTCCTATTTCGCTTAAGAAAATACTGTGGTAATGAAACTTTTAACAAAAATATATATACAAAAATATTTTAAGAAAAAGATTTGTAATGCTAATCGTTTGGTACGGTCTATGATCTTGTTTAGAACGTTGAAAATTTTACCTTTAAAGCACTTATACTACTACAAAGTGTCCAAATTTTTTTTTTTTTTTAAAGAAGTGGTTATTTGCAAAGTCCAATCTCAAATTCACATAATTTACGAAGCGGATCTAACAACTTAATTCAAGTGCCGTTATTTCGAACAACTTTATACAAAAACTTCTTGACTGTCGTTTCCTGCAAATTGTTTAACAGGCTTCCAGAAAATATTCGTTTTCAAATCAAAAATTTGCTGCCGTATGTAAGTTAATTCCGAATTAAATGTTGAATACTTAAAACTAAATTATTTATACTTTATACCCCACTCTTTTGTAACTATTTTATAACTTTTTGTTACTTTCTAAATTTTCGCTATGAAGTGGCATTACTACTTCAATAAACAAAATTGCCGTATTTGGGCTGATGAGCAACCCGAAGATTACCCGAATTTAACATCTGTTAAAAACAACGGTATGGTGTGGTTTATGGGCTGGTGGAATCATTGGTACATATTTTTCCAAAAATGAGGCAAATCAAAATGTTACCGTCAATGGATATGTAAAGTCTCAGGTCTTCAGGAATAAGCCAGCTACGATTGACGCTTTGGAAGCCAACATAACTAGTATTATCCGCGAGATACCAGTCGCTTTGCTCGAACGAGTCGTCTAAAATTGGACCTTCCGTGGCCAGCATTTACATAACATCATTTTCATTATACATTTACATTATACATCAAATCTCACGATGAATCACCCTATATAAGCAGTCAAAAAAAAAAAAAAAAAAAAAAACTAATTTGGAATTCGAATTCAATACTCTTTCCTAGATCAACTTCTCTTTAAGACAACTTCAAAGGGGGCTAAGACCAAAGTTCCCTATGAAATAATTAGCAGAGTATGCCGGTTATTACTGCAGAAGAAAATTCTTGACTGGTCTCCTATTTAATTATAAGAAAATGTAATAAAGAATATCAACAAAAATTCATATGAACTAATTAATGTAACCAAAAACCTTCAAGGCTTGTAAATTAGTGCGTTATGGTAGGAAAAAAAATTACCACAAAATACCTTTGTATAGTTCCAATTATATTCTAGTTTTCAACAACTCCCATCTATTATCTGAGGCTGAGGGAAACAAAAAATTACCAAGTCCATCCCTCAATTTCATTAACGTATAACTAGCAGAAACAATATTTTGTGGATCTGTAGAGAGGGGAAACAAGAAACCCATAGACACCTAAGTTTATTCCCAGTCATGAATAAACTACATCGACCATTTGTTGCAGATACATATCCTGAATTATAACCCCAACAAAAAGGCACCCCTAACATGCTTGGCCTGAAATAAATAACTGAAATGGCATGAAAATGAAAGAAGGTTGCGAACCGAATCGAAATTGCTTCAAATGTGCTTCCACCCATAAATAGCCAATGACGAAATTACATAAATTTTCTTTCCAAAAAAGGTACAAACTCACAAAAACGAATGCCAAACCAGTAGGGTGTAGAACAACTTTTGAAAGCCAACCCCGTTTTAAGACAGAAAAAAAACAAGTTAACTGAAACGAAAAAAATTTGCTAAAGAGCTAAGTCGTACTCGTACAAAATACTCGTACGTATCGAAAACACTGTGAAACCAACTCAAGCGATACTTCTGTGATATTACGTTCTTCAACTTAATAACGTGAACACAAATAAATAGCACCACATGGTTAAATCCCACGCATCGAAAACATTTTAGTCACGTACAACAAATAACTTCCACCAAAAAGCTAAATATCGAAGTAGAAGCACACCGGCCAATACCAATCCATTAGAATGGAGAAAATTCACAAATCCGAGGATGAGGGTCTACAAGGACTTTATTCTTCACTGGCCAACTTTCGGCATCTGCATGTGTAAAAGTATTCGTATACTCGTACTCCTGGGTACGAATTTCGGCTGAGCTCGATTTGTTTCGTTTGGTTTCGATTGCCGACCAACGAAGTTTTGCCAAAACTCTCAATTAGCATCCCTAAGTAGGTTAGCTGGCTACTAGTTCGCCGTTTCTCGTTATCCGATCACCTCTGGAAGGAAGCAATCAAATAAATGTGTGCCTTGGACCTCTGTGCTATGCAGAAAGTTCTTGTCTTCAATTTTTTTTGTTCCAGTACAGTACAGTATTGAATGTGTTTCGAACCATTCATGCTACAATTCGGATTGTGGATAGGTATATTCGTAAACAGAAGCACGGAAGCGGATAAAGATTTTCCTGAATGTGTGTGACATGTTTAATTGTATCCCTAAATAAAGTTGGTTCATGGTGGTGGAGAATGCCAATACTCGTTTATGTTTGTACGTACACACGTAATTGGTGGAATTAGTGACCAAGTGAATTCCAAAATTCCTGCTTATTTCATTGATTGCAATATGCGGAATGAAATTGGGCTTTTAGGCAGGCAAACAGACCATTTGTTATAATTTTATTTTTGCGAAAGAGGCGATTGTTAGAGGAAGAGTTTAATAAAAGTTTTGTCGGAATTATTTCGGCAATACCATATATATTCCGAAACATAATAAAAGCGATTTATTAACAAACTTCATTCATCCGATAAAAGTTTGTTTAATCGTGGCACTAATTGAATTGACCATTCACGTTAACTGTTATGGTATTGATAGTTACATATGGTATACTTATCGAAGTTTATTGCTTTATAATGACTTACGTACTCAATGGACTTTTTGTTTTGTGGGAAATCTTTGGCTAAAATAGAATAGCTTCAAGCTTGGTGAAGTTGCTTTAAGTCACTCTGAACAAGTTCCCTGGCATCCGCCTGTTAAATCGAGGACTAAACGTTTAATGTCACATTCGCCACCTCGACGTCAAGTTGCTTCAGTTTTGCGTATAACATTTACATCTTTGAACAGCTCAGATAGCACACGACTGAAGTTATACGAAACTCTTGCGGAACAATGTCTTGAACACATATTTGAGTGTACGATATATTAAATTTTGTTTTATGTAGTCCTTAGGTCCTGTGACAATACCTAAGTCTGTCTATGAAGCCCGAATTTACATCGGAGGGTCTCGGCGCCAAGTGTTGATACTTTAGTAGATATAGTTACAATATGTGCCAGCTATCGATGTCATAATTCAATTCCTTTTGAATTGTCTGTGTAATTGATTGCTGTTTTCTCCTTTTGTACTCTGTTTATACAAGCGGGACCGATAACCGAATACCCAACAAATTTTCTGCAAAAATATTTTCATAAACTTTTTTGGCCTATATGTACAGTACAGTATAGTACAGCATTTTAAAGTTTTTATTTTGTTATTCGTAAGAAGGACGTGTTTAGATTTTTCCCAGATTTATCGCATGGTGAATACTTTATTTTTTGGATGATTTATCAGGACATCGATATTGTGAAGACTATTACTTGTATAAGCGCTATTAGTATGGTTTATTTTGAAAAAAGCAGGATGTATAACGACAGGATAAAATCAATTTTAATCGGATTTAGCAATTTTAGTAGTCTTAATGTTCAGTGTCGTTATACGAACTTTTTCTGGAACAGATCCAAATTATCGCGGCGACGTATCATAAAAACTGGAAAGCCACCTGTACATCATCAGTGTTGATATTTGCTAAACATATTACTCGTATCTGTTCCAAAACAAGGTTGAAGAAGTCACATGATAGCACACGTCTCTATGAGAAGTTCAGAATGAATTTCGAAGAGTTTGGAGGTTTTTTTAGAATGGGAAGGTGGAAATCTTGCATAGGCACCAAAGGTCCTACGTCTATTGGTTGTGTCAGATTCGAACAGACTGAAACCACCTCCCGGCGAATCTTTCCGGTTATTCCCCAGCGGAACTACTGCTAAGTATTACTTCGCGAGGGACGGATTTAAGCTTTTTGCTTCGTCACGGGGTGCTTAACGAATTCGCGTTCCGCTGCGGTTTTAATAACTTTGATCGCACATTATTCGTACTGCTGCATGGTTCACAGCAGCCCAAAGATCTTCGGATTTCAACATATATTGAACTATGATTTCTGGGGTTGGCCGTTCAACAAATTCTTCACACAATATAGCTCTTTCGTGTGCATACTGAGCACATTCGAAGAAAACATGCTCTACGTTCTCTATAGCGTTTCTCTCATGGTTTCACTTGTAAGATAGTAATTCAGTTCGTCGTGTTTTCGTTTTACCCAACTTTCAATTCTTGGGATTAGTCGGTACGTCCATCTCCCTTTTTGGGACTCGTTCCATTGTTCTTGGCACGCTTTTATACTGCGGCTTCTTTCGAATTTCTTTGCTTGATTAATGAATGGCCCGATTTTCACGCGATTTTCATAAAGTCGCCTAGCTTCTTAAGCTGGGATATCGATTGGTACCATAGAGGATAGTACCAATTTCGCGTCGTGGGATACCATTCGAAATGTACTGCTAACTCGGAGTGCATATAATCTGTACACAGATTTGATTCCCTGCATGTGTGCCCCCTTATTTTTTTGCCCCGTACAGCTATATGAAGGCTACAACTTAGTCGTTTGCCTTGCTTCGGGATGCCAAAATTCGACTTGAGTTTTGAAAGAGCGCGTATGCGAGGTGATGCTTCTAATTAAGCCGAGCATCAATCAACACTCCCAGGTATTTTATAAATGAGCTGGAAATAATTGTGTGCTCTCCTACTTTTATCTTTTATCTAGCACCCTTCTACTTGTAATAAGAACGGATTCCGTTTTATGTTTCGCGAGGTGAAAAATCATATCTTGTAGCCAGCTTTTTTTTATCGGTGCTATTGCTTCGTTGCAATATAACTCGATTTCTTCGAGTCGTTTCGCCACATCTACAACAGCAATATCGTCTGCAAAACCTATAATGGAGGCTTCCCTGATGACTGAGAGTCGTAGAATGTCGTCATACATCACATTCCACAGTAAGGGATCTAACACTGATCCTTGGGGCACGCCTTCTGTAATTTTATACAATTTTGTGTGCGTCGGAGTCGTAAAGGAGCAACTTATCGGTAAAGTAGCTCCTGATCAATCTTAATATGTACTTTGGTATATTTAGTCTTTCGAGACATTGTAAAATACGCGACCAGTTCGCCGAGTTAAAAGCATTTTTCACGTCAAGTGTAACCACGGCGCAGTACTTTTTACTGCCTCCTTTCCATCTTCTGCCTTCTGTAGCCGATATGGCTTTGTCTATTACGACTTAAATCGGGTCGATTGTCGATCGGCCCTTTCTATAGCCGTACTGATATTCCACGAGTCCATCATTGGCTTCAATGTAGGCTGTAGTCTATTGCATATAATTCGCTCTTATATTTTGCCCATTGTGTTGAGCATATAGAGCGGCCGGGAAGATGAGGGCTCCTCCGGTGGTTTATTTCCTTTCGGTAATAATACCAACCGTTAGTATTTCCATTGTTCCGGAAATATTCCCTCGCTTAAGCATGCATTATACATGCTAACTAAAACGTCTAGGCGAGCCTTCATCGCTATAGTAGAACTCGCTTAGTAGAACTCCCTCATGTTGAGAGGAGAACAGAGTTTTTACAGTTCTGCTGAGTAATAGCGGGAAAGTTAATGCAGGTCTCTGAGGCGATTTGAGCTTCGCGGTTATAATTTTGTACCCTTTACCTCATACATTTTCGTTCAATTGCGTACAAAGATCCTTGAAGCACTGTCTTTTGCTGGACTTAATGGCGGATTTGAGTGCGGCGCGTGCTTCCTTATACGCTGTCCTCAATATCAAATGTCTATCCGTATCGCGTCTAGACCGTTGGTATTTTTTTCGTGCCTTAAGACAGGCTGATCGAAGTTCCTTAATGCCGTCGTTCCACCAATACGTTTTGTGACCTCGTTCGAGCCATTGATATATCGCAGGCAGCATGCTGTGGTTGCGTAAATTGACGTACGATCTCGTTCGCTGATCTCCCTTCAACTATAGCTTCAACGATTGCGTACTCTAAGAGCTCCGCATCTAAGGTGTTCACGTTTCATTTCGTCTTGCTAGTTTGAGACCGAGGGTTTCGAGATCGTGTAAGACTATGGAGATCGATTATAATAGCATTTTGGTCACTGTGTGTAGTGATATCAACAATCGAGCCTGCATCTGCTCTACTAAACGTGTTCGCATTTCCCACATTAGCTACGACGACGTCCAAACTAGAGAGCGCTTCGAGTAGAATGGTTCCCCTTTTATTAATTAGCACTCCTCCCCATTCTACTGCCCATGCGTTAAAATAACCGGCTATGATAGTTGGCGTATGATCTTTAGCATCGAGAACTATGCTTTCGACGACTCGTTCGTATTGCTCAATAGTAAGGCTTGGAGGGACATAACTGCTGTATATGTATATATCGTCTAACATTGCTCGTAGTATCTGAAACGTGGTATTACCACACACCCATATGGTGGATTTTTCCGTCGCATCATGCGCCCAGTTATCTGAACTAATATTGCAATATTGCTTCGAGAGTATTGGAATGTCGACCTTTTGCTCGTGGACCGCTTGATGCAATAGATCCTGAGATACCTCACATTGATTTGAATTTAGTTGCAGAATTTTCATGTTTTCGCGTGTAAGCTCTTAATTGCTTTTTTATACTCTGGGCACCTAACACTACCGGTTATATGTCCAAAGTCTACTCCGTTTAGTATTTTGATTTTGCCTTGCAGTACTTCAATTTATGCCCTTTTTCTCCGCATCCGAGGCATGCCTTCGATCGATCGGTAGAACTTAGTTCTAGTAGGGCGTGGTTCTTCTGGCGCTATTTCACTCTTTTTCTTCGGATATGGAGTCTTAATACGCTGTTCCGTAGCTTTATTAGGTCCGTCTCCTTCCCTTACCCTCTTTGCAGGACGGTTTACGTTTAATTTTTGGGCTTAGTGATTTGTCAACTCTGGCAACGATGCCACTAGTACTCGGCGTTCCTCTTTGCACTTCCCATTCGAGTTGAGAAACTTTGCAACGCAGGTTAGATGGCTCGACTTCGGTTTCTCGAAAAGCGGACTTAATTAAACTTCCGATTTTTTTTTTATTTCACCCGTGGACGTTGGGATTGTTTTTTATAAAAAGAAATCAACCCATCGATTTTTGTACCCAATTGTAACAATTTATTTCCCGTTTGAGGCGGAGTCTCAGTGGTTGGCCTGACCATTGGGCTCCAATCTACCACTTTGGGAATGATTCGCCGGTTTTGTATCACGTGTTCCTTCAGGACAGTTGTTTTTGGTGATGAACGCGTGACCCTTATACTTTTCTTGAATGAGTCTGTCGTGATGTCTGCCTCGAGGCGATTCCTTGTAGTATTACTACCTACTAGGGCCAAGGTTGCCACTGCCATAGGAAATATTGAAGATGTTTCTCTGTTATTGCAGTCATTGACTTTGAGCCTGCTTTCGTATTCTCCGCCGCCGGTACTGGGGATCCGACTTCCTGCACCGTAACTTTATTTCATTCAGTCTCATTGAATTTATTTTGAGAGTAATTCCGCTTTTGCCAGTTTTTTGGCATGGGATAACTGGCTAAACTCCACACGGGAAGTGCTGTATGATATATTTGGGTCAGTATTTTCAGGATCCTGAAGACAGCCATCACTTTACAGAGTTCTTTGATGAATCCGAAAATTTAATCTGCAATTAATTTATACGACCGGACTGATATTGGCTGATTGTTGTAGGAATACGAGTATGCTGGGTGTTCATTTCTTTTGATAGGATCATATTTTATCATTTCTGAATCTGCAAGTGATCTAATGCATTATCGCTGCCAAAGCATTACCATTCTTGTTCTTCTTCGGTATTTTTCAGCTTACCTAATAGTTACACTGAATTATTTTTTATTGGGTGGGAAAACTTCTTTTACCAACGGAAAACTGAGGACTAAATGCTTTTTTTCATATAATATGGCTCAGTGATGAGATCGCCCTCACAATTACCAGGAACACTGTATCAGTTAACTCCACGATATGCTTAAGCTGAAAGACTCTACAGTTCTTTTTTTTTCTAAACGCAGCTGAGTTCTCTCCATCTTTCGTTTTTCTTTGTACTCCTCATTTATGTTTTTTCCTCGTCAGTTGCTTTATATCTCTTTCACATATTCCATCGTACCGTTACAACTGTTTCTACACATCAAAAGTGCTTGTTTTATTGCCAAGTGGTAACCATCGGGTACTCGTCGATATCCATCCAGACGCGATTTACCAAACTTATAAGCGCGAGCGCTGACCATCGAAACAAATGAGACCTTATTGGACAAGACCTACGAGCATTGCTCTAGTTATAATATTAAAATTATTCTCGGCGATTGTAATGCAGAGCTGGGAAAAGAGAGGATCTTTGGCAGTATTGTTGAAAGGTATAGCCTGCATGACACCACCTCCGAAACCGATTGGATGTACGAAGGGATAGGAATAGATGGGAATAGTAGAGTCGCAGTTCATGCTGAGAATTCGGAAAAAGCATTTCTGTAAACTGTTAAATGTCGATAAAGAACCAAATACCACTGTCAGTCAGAATGAACCTTTCAACCTGGAAGTTAAGATAGCCATATCTAATTTTAAATATAACAAAGCTGCTTAAGCGGACGGGCTAATTGCCGAGCTCTTCAAAGCAGGAGGTGATATCTTGGTAATGAGCATACGCCAACTTATATGTAAGGTACTCACATTGTATGACGAAAGTTTGCCCAATGAATGGAACCCCAGCATTGTCGTAATCATCATTCTTCTTAACATCACCCCTAGATCCTTTCAGCCATATTATCTGAATTGAAAGTGCGATTTAATGGTTTGTATATGTTCTTTCCAGTTTAAGTTCTGGTCAATTACCACTCAAAGGTATTTTATTTTAAATAAGATACTGTTTTGATAATAAAGCAATTACTAGAATAACATGAAATATCTATTAAATAACATTTACCACAAATATGCAACGGTAAAAACAATTTTTTACAATCAAGACCATGGAAACATAAGTTATAATCTTTTACAACGTTGTTCGATAATTTGAAGGACATCAGTTTTGTTTTTTCACTAATAATCAATTTGTGAAGCATACACAACATTTTTAATGTTTCTAAATCTTCTGATGTTTTTGCAACACATTCCAATTCAGTATCAAGCTGGTATGTGAATGCAATGTCGTCTGCAAAGGCCGTTGGCATTCCATTAAGGTTAAGACCAAAGAGAGAGTTTGTGTTAATTAGAAATAGCAAAGGGCCAAGAACTGAGCCCTGTGGTACGCCATTTTTTAATAAATGGGAATCACTGTAGCTTCCATTTACGTTGACCGTTTGTTTTCTCCCTTTAAGGTAAGAAAAACCAACACTATATAGAAGGTCATGATGCACCATATCGAAAACTTTGGTCACGTCGATAAAGAGAGCCATTGTAGATTTATTACGGTTGATACCTCCATATAACTGGCTATACTCTCTTAGAATAGCATATTTGGTTGACCTAGATTTTCTAAATCCAAACTGGTTCTTGCTAAAAAGGTTTATTCGGCATAAAAGAGATATCATGCGCGATTTTATATGTTTTTCAAATATCTTTGAGAACAAGGGTAGTAGAGAGATAGGTCTGTCATTAGACATTTTCCATTTATTACCTTTTTTAAAAATAGGAATAACTTCAGCGATTTTAAGGTGTTCAGGGAAGTAGCCATATTGAACACTCAGATTAAACAGGTAACATAGAACATCCATAACATAAAAACATATTTTCTTCAATAACATCTTTGAAATAAAATTACTCGAACACGTATTTTTATTTTTTAGTGATAATATGACCCTAAAGTCTTTCCTTGACGTAAAGGGTTGGAAAACAAAACTGTTGGATTGGGTATACGTTGAGGGCGCAACAGAACAACAGCAATCAGTTGAAATTGCTATAAATAGTTTCAGTTTTTCAGAAGTTACAGTGACATTATTATTTTTATTTTTATATGACATTATTAGTGCGTACTTCAATATGCAGAAAAAGAGCTCTGAATTTGGATCACTTTTACACCATAACAATAGAAACAACGTCATATACCATATATACTCCACACTTTAGATCGAAGTTTCCTCAAATACCAATTGTATTTGATAACTAACTAATTGCTTCTACGAAAATAGAAGTTTTGAGTGAAGGTCTATACATAAAACCAAAAACTCCTCAAAAGAAAATTCTAAACTTTAAGCAAACAATCCGGAGGAAAATATTATTTTTCCTAATTGGATATTTTCAAATTGTAAGAAGATCCTGTTTATTTAGAACACACATATGTGTTTGTACCGTATAAGTTATTCAACAATAACTTCTCCGTCTTTTCTTCATCAAAGAAATTCTGAAATACGAAATTTTTCCTTATGGCTTGTAAGACTTCTTTTTTACTTTGAGGATTCAGAGCTAAAAATCAAACCAAACTTTTTCACAGGAGCAATTCGACCGCTGACTTTCTGTTTTTGAAAACCAAAACTTTTATCAACCTGCTTTCAATTTTATTTTCATTCATATTCCACGAAACAATACTTGTTTTGAACGTATCGTAGAAGATTTTATACAAAAATATGTATGATCGGATTCATCTCTTTTGCGACGTCAACACGGTCTCTTTTTTGCATGAAATTGAGGTCTTTTGGCACCAACTTTGCTGCTACACGACGGAGACCCAAATCATTAACCAAAATGTCTTGGACGGATCCATAGGCAATATTTAAGTCCACCGCTATCTCTCTGATGGTTAATTTGCGGTTATTGACCAACATTTCTTTTACTTCATCAATTTTTTCGTCGGTTTTCGATGTCGATGGTCTGCTACTGCGTTCATTTTTTTTTTATAAAAACCCGCATGCGCACCAAGGGGATATGAATACACTTTTACTGGTTTTTCTCTAGGGCTCTCTCAACCAGTGGGTCTTAGTAGGTGCTAGTTGTTAGTTCGTTACATTTAGCTCAGCCAGCAACCAGCCAGTGTTATGCCTTCATGTCAGTGTCAGACCTTTTCAGAGAATTGCATCGCACGGGATTCGAACCCGCGACCCTCTGCTTGAGAAGTCTATGCATATACCACTACACCACGGTCACCCGTCATCTTCAATTGACTCACGAGCACTTTTGAACCGTTCGTGCCACTGGTAAACGACCGTTTTCTTTAGAGAATCTTTTCCGAAACACTTTTCCAACATTTACAAAGTTCGTGCACCAATAAATCCGTTTTTTACGTAAAATTTAATACAAGTTCGTTGTTGCAAATTTAAATCCATTTCTAAAATTGTAAAAAATCGCCAACACACACAGAGATAGATGTACTCTTGGCTACGTAACTTATGTAAATATCAAGATATGATGCTAAGATTTAGAGGGAATGTCAGCAACAGATGTACCTACTTAACAATAACAAAACAGAACTCAAATCGGAACAATGGGAGCGTCACACGGTGGTTATTCCGTTTCTTTTTTTCATCAAGGTGGTATCATGAAGAGATGTTAAGGGGTTAAATAAAGGAAAATTCCAGCCCACTAGGCAACAGCTGCCTTGTGTTCTCTTCTGGCGTTATCCATTGCTTTAACCTATGCCAATTTATACTGTGGTTAAATTATTGGCGATTTCGAGGCTTTTCGACATTCTTGAACTCTGACACCAACGTACTTTCTCTTGTTTCAATACGGCGCTGCCTTCTGCTCTCTTCCTCTGTACCCGCATTTTTTTCATTTCATAGTTCTGTTCTGTTATCCGACTGTCAAGATTTCGTATGCCCAAATGAAGTTTGTAACGGAAATCAAAATGTCTAAAAGTATGATAAGTCTGACTGGTGTATTGCAATAAACCTGTTTATCAACCCCAGAAAGACTGTACCATAGTAGTCCCCTTCAGTCATATGAGAAAGCTGAGTCTTGACCTAATCTAATAACAAATATACTAAACTCACAGTAGCAGCGGAAGTCGCATTTGTCGCCTCAAAGATCTTTGAATTCGACATGATCTTTGCGCTTAATGATTGCATACCAAAAAGGTTTCGACATGTGGTTCAACACAAGAGTAGTGATCCCAAATCGACAACGGAAATCTTATGTCAAACTTTAAAAGCAACAAGTGGACAGTGGAAAACGTTTACAAGCCAAAGGGGAAAAAAGTACTAACGTGTTTCAAGCTGAGCTTCATGCTAATCAAAAGTGTACCAGTGTCATTTTTGAAATTGGAATGAACACGGACAGACAAGCAGCACTGAAAGTCTTAAGCTCAAAATAGAAATGCTCGAATCATTGTGAGGGTATATCGAAATTTCCCATTGGTGATATGGTATGCCGATTGATTTTGTTTGCTTGACACGGAATGCAGCACTTAGCTTATCTGGCGCAACCTTTGTTTATTGAAGGCTAAACATAGCGTTGGGCGCTGAGGTTTTGTGATGCTCGCTGGCCAGGGTGTGCTTAGGAGTAAAGTGAGTCGAAAACCTGTTTTTTAAATTGTTAGTCCTGACTGAACGTCGCAGTATAGATGACCTTTCGGATTTTGCGGTGCTCGTCCGTAGCTTGAGCTTCAGCAAATGTTTCGGAAGAAACATCTGTTGCGATTTCGTCTATCCGCAAAAGAGTGTCCGCAACGGTGTTATCAGTGCCAATAGTACATCAGAACCGGACTGATTTATAAAGTCAAACCTCCTGAACTGCCTTGGTATTTCGCGTTCCATCCGTTGCTTAAAAATATGGATAAGCAGCTTATAGTCCGTATATATGGTCACGTATCGTCTCTCGAAGATTTGGCGAAAATATTGCAGCGCTTCATAAGTTTGCAGGCAGCTCCCGTTCATAAGTGAGAGTTAGAATTGCGGCTAAAAAAAACTAAAGGCTACCAGGAAGATTTAGATCGCTGCTGTAGAACCGCTCCGATTGGTCATTCTGATCTTAAGGTGGAAGTCATCTGGCCTAACTAGAGACAGGGTGGCCATTCGTGGTTCTAATGTGATTTTCGGCATTGTTTTTGTCTGAACGCGTGAGAAGGTTAACTAATCAAGCGAGATCACTCTGGGAGGGATGCGTACGGTTCTTCGACGTCGGTTTGATTAGTTCGACCTGATTTTACTTGTGTCTTTGAAACTTTCCAACTGCAAATATACCGGTAGTTTTATCAATAATTCACTGTTGTTTAAGGTCGATTAATAAGCCAAAATGGCTCAAAAAATTAGCCTCGACTATAGGTCGTTTAGCATTTCTCTGCGCAATCCTAAGCTAAGCTTAAGGGTACTGCGCGATAGGTATTTATAAAAGAACCGTTGGTAGCATATAGCTGATAAGTAAGCGGCGTTAGCGATGCCTTTGTTCGTTGTCATGTATAGACGGACACCTCTGACCCTGTGTCAAATAAAAATTTATATGTTGACGATCTATCTGTAACGCAAAGGTGGCAAGATGTTAAATGAAGGTCGTGTTCCGCTACTAACGACCCTCGGCAGAGTTTTCCGAAAATTTACAACCCGGTTGGCATAAACGGGCTTTTCGTCCAAATTTAAAATGATGCCAACCTAATTTTGAATTGAATGTTACCTGCCTGGTTTGTAAAATATTCCTGATTTTGCTTTTGTGGCTTGGACTTTGGATCTCGATGGTCGGTTTGGAATGTTGAATGCCGGCGACTATTAAAGAAAGGGAAGCTACTTGTTTGAAAATTTACAAGAGTTTCTTATGAATTTCGAATGTTTCTACTACGGCAAAACTATGTGGCGAAAAAAAATTATGCAATTTGTCTGTAAGATCAGTAAGCGCAGTGATAGAAGATGATCTCTGCGCCACGAGACAGGCCTGTGTCTCGAAGAATAGAATTGCTGCACAGCGAGTAGCAAGAATTTTTTAAAATGTAACATCAATAAATTCAAATTCAATAAATTTTTCGTTCAATTCATTCCGGACAACAATTAGGTTAAGGAAGTATTAGTGGTTATGAATTCCATATGCGTTTATTTGTGACAGGCCGCAGATCAGCCGGATGGTCGAAACTGTCAAACCTCAGTACTGCCAGACTTCTATGCTTATACTCAACACCTTCTTCCTCGCTAAGAAAAGGTCGGATACTGCAACCTTGCAGGAGCTTTTTTACTTCGTGTTGATCATAGCAACTCAATTCCTAGACCACATGATGGTGCAATAGATTCGGAGTCGACATGATCTTAATTGAATAATAATGGAACACTTCACTAGGTAGAGTATGTTTAGTTTCCCGACCCTCAGTTGATGTTCTTCGTCGTAACGCTTTGGAGCACTTAGTAGGCTTGGTGAACTTGTCGCGGTTTGTACTACATATGTTCGGTCGGATGTCTGATGGTTCATGTCTTGTAGAATCTATTGATCACAAATTGGTTTATCATGGGTAGGCTCGCATTCAGTTCGGCGAATTTGGTCGATATATCGGATGTACTTCTGACCATCTATCATTATTTCGTAGTGGAGACTTCCCTACTCGAACTTGGACTAAAACTCCAATATTATGTATACTGCTGTATTTCCATAGGTATGTCATTGTTTTCTGTTTTTATCGATAATTTTCTCTATACAACTAGTTTTGTTCTAATTTGGCGGCTTAACATTAATTCAGATGGACTTATTCCCGTAGTGCTGCTTGGTAACTTTCTCTGCTGCATCAAAAATGTGCATAGTTTCTAGTGCAAATTTTTAGACTAATTTTCCATAGCTCTAAGGCCTTGTTTTACTGTGTAGACAAATCTCTCAGCTTGCCCATTTGTCGCTGGATGTAATGGAGCAGAAAAGTGTTTAACGTCAAAAAATTAGTGAATTCGAATCCTCGAAACTGCGGACCAAGATACTTTTTAACGGAAGTCGAAATCTTGAAAATATTTTTCGTAACGCCACTATTGTTGAGGAATCACTTGTACCACCCACTTGGTAAAAGCATTACCGATTATTAGAAATAACTTCTTCATAAATGGACCAGCATAATCCAAATGCAAATGCTCCCCTGGCCCCTTGGGGTACTCCCATGGGACAGTTGACACATTGTGTACACCATATCTTTGTCTATATATCTCCACCACACATGGCTCCTAGCTAACGCTTTCATGCGTACCATTCCTGTATGTGCTGTATGTAACTCTTCACGTAACTGACATGTGATTCGTTGGGAAGGTTGAGCTGATATCGAGGCTATTATCAATTTTAGGCTTTTCGTAGGGGAAACGAGAAAGAAAATCGGCATTTGCATGCCGTTTGGTATTCCGGTACATGATGTCAGAATCGAATTCGGACATAATGTGGTAAGCATAATGCTGATATAGGTGATAAATCCTTGTTAGGGTGCAAAATTCTGGTAAGTGGCTGGTGGTCTGTAATAAGTGTAATTTTCCGGCCATACCAATATTGATAAAACTTATGATTATTTAAGCGATCTTGAGGCAAACGCTATTGGCCTTTCTTCACCACTTTGTTGTATGTCTAATATAACAGCAACGAGCCCTGTAGAAGACGCGTCTGTGGCTAAGACTAGTGGTAAGTCTCAGTTGTACTTTGGGCTTGTTATTTCCTCTTTCAACTTGTGGAATGTACTATTGCACCCATTACTCCAAACGAATGGCTTATCTTTTTGTAAAAGCTCATTTAATTGGAAAATTCTGACAGTAATTTATGAGCCCTTAAAACGTACGTAGTTCAGATATATCATTTGATTTTTTGCAATCTACTTTGGCTTGAATTTTGTCAGTCATAGGCTTGATTCCATCTTCATCGATTATATGACCTAGATACGAGACTGTTTTTAAAAGAAATTGACATTTGCTTCTGTTAACATGTAGAACTTTGTCGCGTAAAATTTGAAAATTTTAAATTTTTAGTTAGTTCTCTTAAGGTGTGACCTTGTATAAGAATATCACCAAAGAAACAGGTAACGTTACCGAAGATCATGTCCAAGAACTTTTTCCAAGATTAATCATCACACCAAACACCAGTCGATTTACCTTTATGTGTGCTTGTATTTTGGCTGAATCATCATCAACAGGCATGTGAAGGTACTCTTGATGTAAGTCTAACACACAATTATATTTGCCACCACCAACGTCTGCAAATATATCTTCAATACAAGGCATGTGATACTTGTCGTCTTTAATTACTTTAAGTTAGATTTGTAATCTGCGCATAGTGTTAAATCTCCATTCTTATTGACGACTCGAACTATTGGAGTATCCCATTGACAGTGTGTAATTTTTGAAATGATGTTCGCTTTTCCTTACCTCTCAATCTCTACCTCAATTTTATCTCGAAGAGCGTAAGGAACTGGGCTACGTTTCATATAAATTGGCTTTGTATTCTCATCATGTAATTTAATGGAACATTTTTATTTAGGAATTTTGACAATTTCTACAGTAAATATATCAGCGTATTCCTCAAGAAGCCTACTTATTAATTGCTTGCATTCACCTTCTGATAAATCAGCATCTTTTATTTCTTCAATTGAGATTATTTGCTGCGTATCCATTCACGGCCTAAAATGGGTTCTACCTTTTGCTGTTACACTTATAGCGTTTTCTAATAATGACTTTACAACTTTTTTTTAAATAAAAGGCAAACCATTTGAGATATTTCAAAAACTTTATTATTGGCTTGAATTACAATCAAAACATGTATGAATGGAACGGTGCAGGGAATTAAGTCCCCGGGACTTAGTGGACATAGTTCCCATCTTATGGGAAATAGATATACTTTTGCAAATTGCAAAATTGTGTGGCTTTAATTCTCCTTAAATGTGAAATAAATTCCCACTTCCTTCGAGAAGAAATAAAATAACAAGTCAAGTGTTTATGTAATTTTATTCATGAAATTAAAACAAATAAGATTTCTATTTAAACCAGTTTAAACCAAATTTAATAAGCAAAATCGCGAAAATTTTGAACTAAAGGTGTATACTCGTAGGTAGATATATCTAAATATATAGATAACACAAAAAAGTAAATATTGTATGACTTCAAACAAAGTTAAACTCCAATTTACAAAAAAACTTTTGTGAAGCTCTTCACTATAGTCCTGCAATATGGACACAATATTACAGATGTAGCGTTTGTGGAAATTGTATGATAGCAATTTTCGCACATCTTGATGTGGTTACATGGCATTAGAAGAATATTACGAGTATTCTTAAAACAAATAATGCACAACGTGTTGTTTTCGTGCATTAAATTACTTTCAGCTTCTTCCCTTTCCGGCTCTGAATCTTCTTGTTCCGTCATTTGAAATTCCATGTCATCTTTCCTGTTAACATTTTTTATTATTTGCGGGAGATATTCTAAAAGACTTAATCGGTTGCTGTCGACTTTCGAAATTAGTTTCGATAGTAAAGCATCCCTCCTTACAAAAATGGCTTTGGAGGTTCAAACATAAGAAGCGTTTCGCCGTCAATAGCCGACATAAAATCATATGTAGAATTGTAATCCCCTTCGATTTAACAATTAACAAATTTTAAAAAAATTGCAGTTTTTGCTTAACTTTCTCCCTAAGCGACTATTGTAGCCTTCAAGAGCACTTGTTATACGCATTCGCTTGTTATGTACAGAAAATGATTCCGAGGTTTCCTTTGAAACATCCATTGCCTTTTATAATAACCCATAAAGGAAGATAGACTTGAGAGCGTTTCGTAAGCTCCGTTCAAAGTCAGTTGTAACAGAAACTGCTCGAAATTCATACAGATTTCGTTCGATAAAGGTGAACAAATGCTTGTACATAGCCGTTGACTTATTTGTGGCCAAAATAAATAAGAATGAATAAACCTATAAATATATGTTATTTATCAGAAAATATAAACTTATTTCTTACATTCAGTATATATATATATATATTTTTTTTTTTTAAAGCAGAATCTGGTAATTACTCATAATAGCATTTCAAAATGAACTTTTTAAGATCATTAAGTTTGGAAAAAATCGGACGATTTTTTCATTGATTTTTCTTTTTCAAAGTCTTGTTAACTGCACCTCATTTCGAGATGAACTAAATGAACTTAACTAGTTCATTTCGAGATTCAAATCAAAAAAATCAATGAAAAAAAATTTAGACTACTTAAGAGTGTTTTGTTGTTGTCGAGAAGACACTTACGTGTTCTGCATAAGCGAAATGAATTTAACTAATTGTTTGTACCCACATGAATACACAAAATAACGTTTTTGGAATGTGTTGGGCATTTCTTGTATTAATCTTGTTAGTTTTTTAGCCATAAATATAGTATATGCAAACTCTTTTTCCAAAACTGTATGCTGGTAGAAATGGGTCTTGTTACTTAATCGAGAAACTCCAGAGCTCTCCATGAAGGCTTGATTTTGGTAGCACTTTAAAACACTACCTGGACTCGTTGGGCACTTCGGTAAGCTTTAATTTTTAATTTTATTAAGTCCCCTTTTTAAACGCTTAAAATTTATATCGATGGCTTCATCGCTATACTTTGCTCGTTGGTCATCTAAAATCTCGCGAGCTGTAAGCCTCCGTTTTAAAGGTACACTGACACATTCTCTATTGAAAGCATTTATAAGTTTCATTTTTTCCATCGTTTGTTCTTGGTTCTGATGTGGATGACGAGCTTCATTTTCTTTGATCAGTTCTTTGCTTTGATCGTGAATTATTATGCTTCCCTTGCAACCCTTATCAAAATAGCACCTCCACCGGGAAAGGTTGTTTCTTGTATATTTTTTTATATATATTTGTTTATCTATGCGATGATAAACCAACACACTGTTTTTTCGAAATCCCGTAATAAATTCCATTTTATTTTCCATTTTAGCACACACTTAAGTTTCCCACGACTTAACTTCGCGCCGTCTTCACAAAAATGCATTAATCAAATATACTCATTAAAATAAACGCCTAAGAACAAGTTATCAGTGTTTGTCATAACTAACTGTAGTTTAAAGCTCTTTGCTCAATTATTGTTTTTGATAGTTAGTTCCCTCTTCATATTTCGAATTGTGTACTAATTTCCCATAAGAAAGTGGATTTCGTTCCCAAGTGAAACTAAGTGCACTTTGCAAAAGTGTATCTATTTCCCATAAAATGGGAAATTCCCTGCACCGAATGGAACTCGACTTCGTTTATATGGCCACCGCGGGCACGTTTGCAGCGGTCGATTCATTGGACCCAATTTTCAACGACTCGGCCACACATTTCGGCCGAAACGGGCGCTTTTCGCGTTCAATGTTGCCTCTGAGCTCTTTCAACGTCGTCGGCGTAAACGTCGTTGGCATAAACCAATGACTTAACGTAGCCCCATAGATAGTCAAGTGGTGTTAAATAGCATGAAAGGGCGGCCAATCGACTGGCACATGTCTTGAGATAACACGCTTTTGGCACCATCCTGTTGAAACCACATGTCGTCCAAGTCCATATCTTCCGATTCGGGCCAAAAATAATCGGTGATCATGGCGCGATAACGCTGATCATTCACAGTAAAGTAACGATCGTTATTGTCGCCGAAAAAATATGGCTCAATAACGCCGCCGGCATGCAAACCGCACCAAACAGTTATTTTTTGTGGATGAAGTGGTGATGCATGAATCACATATGGGTTTTCACCCGACTAATAACGCATATTTTGCTTATTGACGAACCCATTGAGCCAAAAATGAGCTTCGTCACAGAAGATGATTTTGCGATGAAATTCATCTTCTCCAAAACCCAATCGGAGAACGTACGTCGCTTCAAATGGTCCATCGGCTACAATTTTTGAGTCAGCTTGATGTTGTATGGGTGTAAATCAGGATCCTTACGCGAAATATGCCATAATGTGGTATGAGGGATGCCCAATTCTTGAAAACGCGGTTGAATTGACTGATTTCGATCGTTTGCTACGGACGCCTGAACGGCAGCGATATTTTCAATACTTCGACCAACCCATTGTCTCACTAACAGGACAACTTCACACAACGAATATGTAGACCCAAATTTTTGCACTAAACTTGTTATTGCCTGTCTACTAGGGCGAGAATTACGACCGAAAATTGGAGTTAACGCTCTTAAAGTTGCAGTCACCGACTCCGAACATCTGTAGAAAATTTTTATAATTTGCAGACGTTGCTCGTTAGTGTACTTTAATACGATGAAAATGTTGAGTTTACTGAATAAATTGACAGTGACAGTTTGATGATTATTGAAAGAGTGCGTTCACAAAATAAATTCAAAGTTGTCAAGTCCCTATTGGAAAACCCTATATAAATCTCAGCTTCTTGACCGTTGTAGGCTACCTTCATAATACATACGACCACTTAATTTTTGTAATCCAAAAACGTATGTATATAGATATTCTTATATTTGCTCGTACTTTTTACACGCAGACCTTATTGTATTTCGGCTCCAGTCCGAAGTCCAAAAGTGTGATATCGTATGATATATGCGGCCAATTTACCGTAGCAAAACGTGAAATTAAGTGCTCACCAAAATGATTTTTCAACAAGTCCATTGTTTCACGCGCTGTATGACTCGTAGCGTCGTTTTATTGAAACCAGAGCTCACCGAGACTATGTGCACATACTCCATTAACGTGGCACGATAACGGTTACCATTTACGGTAACATTTTGATTTGCCTCATTTTTGAAGAAATATGGACCAATGATTCTACCAGCCCATAAAGCACACCATACTGTTGTTTTAAATTGATGTAATGGTAGCTCTTTGTACTCTTCGGGTTGCTCGTTAGCCCAAATACGGAAAATTTTTTTTATTAACGTATCCATTGAGCTAGAAATGGACTTCTTCGCTGAACAAAATTTCACGACAAAACACCGGATTTTCATTGTGTTTTTTTTAGAGCACATTCACTGAAAATATGACAGAGATCCAAGTCGCCTGGCTTCAGTTCTTGCACAAGTTGAATTTTGTACGCTTTTAGGCCAAGTTGTCGAATACGCCAAGCCAAGCTCCTGAGAACGACGACGAATCGATTCGTCACGGTCTTCGCGTACACTCTCAGCTACAGCTGATATAGTCTTTTCACTACGTACTGGATGTGGTCTAACCGGTCGAGTATCATACACCTATGTAAACTGATACGCACTGGCAATAGTGGTTTTAGTAGGTCGATTATGCGCACCGTAAGTTTCTCGAATCGCACGAAAAACACATCTCACAGAACGCTAATTTTCGTAATACAGCTGAACAATTTGGAGATGCTGTTGTAGTGTGACTCTTTGCGTGATGACTTGCCAAATGATACTAAACAAAAATGACAAACAACTTGATAGGAGCCATGCGTGATCTGTCAAAAAAGCCTATTAAAAATCAAACCTCACGATGAATCACCCCTTAGTAGTGGTTATGAAATCCATATGCGTTTATTTGTGACAGGCCGCAGATCAGTCGATGATCTGCTGATTGATGATCGAAACTGTCAAACCTCAGTACTGCCAGACTTCTAGGTTATTATTATTGTCCTCTAGTGTTAGAACCGTATTCTGTGTTTTTTTTTTTTTTTTTTGTAGGTGCAGCTATCGTACACGTCATTTTGACACGAATGGCAATCATATGGTGGTCGCTACATATACATATGTATAGAGCTCTGTGGGAAAAATTGGTAAATGATATGGCCCTACCCCCGACTACAAATAAAAAAATCCCTGTCAAAAAAAAACAGTTTCGCTGTTTTCGGGAGTTTTCAGTCATGTTTCATCCTCCCAAATAAGTAACTGTTTGAAACGCTGCTTAAATGTTTCTATAATATATTTGGATCCATATTAAGGATTCTGAAATATTCCGCCCTTGACGCTTAACGACAAACTTTTATTAAAAGGTAAATGTAGCTTTTTCTCATTGAATATTTCATGAATCCTTATATTCAATGAAGCCTATTATCGATTCATGGAGGCTGTCCCTTCATGTCATTTCATTTATTTCGATTTGACCACTGTAAAAATCATCCTTGAAGAACAGGTTACAAAGTATAATACACACAGGTTGATACAAATAGAAGAATAAAGGCTTAGACTGAACAGAAAATCGCAAACAAGTTACAAAATGTATAAAGGAAACAAAATACGTAAGTAAGACATTTCAAGTCGAATGTTTTAAGTAGGAAAGGGCTGCCCAGAAACTCTTTTGTTTAGAAATTCGTCTAATGGAAGACTATTCCAGAATGTGATTGCATAAACGAAGGAAGGACAATAAAACGGTTTGGTGTTAATTTTAAAGTGCGACTAGAATAAGAAAAAACTATCTTTTTGATTGTAATATAAATAATGTGAACGAGTTTTGAGACAGTATCCGACGATCTTCTGAGTATATGCAGAGATATGGTGAAATTTTCTGAAGTCATGCTACGAAATTGAATGCAAGGTTTAGCTTGCTATATGAGCTAGAATCGGAGGTAGCAAAATGTTCGCAGCTATAAATTATTGTAGGCACGATGAATGCATTGGCTAGTTTGAGCTACTATGAAGGCCGTAGATTTTAAATATAAGGTGCGTGATAAGTCAAAGTGTTGTTAAATAAAGTTCCTAGATTTTTTTATTTTAGTCACAATTTCAACATGGGAGTTGTTTAAAACGATTGGTAGGATTGGATGTGGCGCCGAGATACTGATAGGATCCTCTGGATGACCAAGATGCTATAGCAATTAGGTCTTCATTTAGTCTTGCTACTGCATTTTCTATCAACACTATTGATGTGCTCAAATAAAGTTGAACATCATCAGCATTTTCATATGAAACTTACAATTTAATAAACACATTGGTAAATCAGTCATAAATATTGAGAATAATATGGGTCCAAGTAATGAGACTTCAACTTAAGCCCTCGAATTCGTCAGATAAATTAAAGAGGTTAGAGAGTTTACTATATTACACAAAATTATAGGGTCAACTAGTCAAAGTCAAGTGGTGTCAGAAGTGTAATATAGTTAAAATCAGTTATAACGCAGATGTCGTCTGTCACTTTAAGTATAGTTGAGAACTAAAGAAGCCTGATTGGAAGGGGGATAAAAGTTTGTTTTGTTGAAAATACTTTTTTCTTTGTCAAAAGACAATGAATTCAAAACCTTTTGAAAGGTAGGGCAATTTAGCTATTGGTCTGAAGTCTGTGGCGCTGCTTTTTTCAAGAGTTTGAAGACTTTTTGCGAATGCCAAGCTTGCAAACTTCCTTCCAGATCTCCTTATGGGTTTGATTAGTAGTTAATCTGTGAGCAAAATACAGATATTTTCCCTCTTAGCCCTTCTGTTCTGTTAGAAAAAAAAATTGCACGTATAACGTTTCGGGTCACAAAATGACCCACATTTATTTTTGAACAAATTTGATGAAAAAAAAGAAACACAAAATACATACAAATTCAGAATTTATTTGATATGTTCTTCACAACAAGTTGGACATACTGGCTTATTACAGACACTGCATGTAGTAAAAGTTTTCTTTTCATATTTTTGAGGACAAAACTTGCAGAGTGATGATGATGACTATGATATTGATTCCTTATTTTGGATATTTTGAACGATGGCAGCAGAAACTTCGACTCTAGGAAGACAGTTTCGTCGAACAATACACACCCGAACTAAACTTTCACCTAACTCTTGTAAAAATAGACGACGTTTATAAAGTTTATTGTTATTCCAATTTTGGGTGAATTTCAGTCCACAATATGAAGGCGTTTAGTGCGAAAATGCCAATTAAATTTGAAAACAAAGCTACTGAGCAGCGGTAAGTTTGTCGTTTGCATGAGTATTTGCGAACCATTTGATCCATCGTGTCAACACGGCCCTTAGTTGAGTTGTAAAATTTAATTATTTTGGAATCTACTTCGGAAGGTCTGCAAAATACTCCTCCGTGGCGTTGATTATTTCCTCGCGTGAACTGAACTTTTTATTGATGAGCTATCTTTAAAGGTTTATGAAGAGACAATAATCCGAGAAAGCCAAATCGGGCGAATACGGTGGATGCGACAGCAATTGGAGGCGTAAGTAATTGATTTTAGCCATGGTTGCGATGCTCTAGTGCGCCGGTGCATTGACTTGCAAAAAGTCAATTGCTCCAATAATGATCCTTCTTCGAGGCAGTCCACGAAGAGTATGCCATGAAAAAACCGACGCCATAACCTTTCCGACCCATCGAGCCTCCCTCAGACGCTTCGGAGCACTCGTGCCGGCTTCAGTCTATTGCCGGGCACTCATTCTGTTCTCTGGTGCTCAACAGTTACCAATCGAGGCCAAAAGTCCGCCCGAGTCCAAACACTCTTTTGAAGTGCTCTCGCGTTCGTCTTTTTGGTCAGGAGTGAGTACGCGCGGCAACCAGCGGAAGGATAACTTTTTCATATGCAGAATATTGCCCAAAATATGGCGTGTGCGCTTAGTACTAATCTTTGTGGTATCTGCTAGCTCGCGCAACTTCACTTTCCGGTCAGCCAACACCATTTCATGTATTTTTTTGACATTGTCCTTTGTAACCGGTTCGGAGGGCCTGCCGCTGCGGACCTGATCGGTAGTTGAGTTGCGGCCACCACAAAACTCTCGAAACCAATATTTGACGATGTTATCTGACAGGGCATTATCCTTATAATATTTATCCAACTTTTCTTTTGTTTCCTTCGCCATTTTGCCTCTCAAAAAATAATGTTTTATGAGGGAAGGAAAATTGTTTTTGTCCATACTCAACATGATGCCAAACACGTCAACAACAATCAGCTGTTAAAACAAAACCAAAGACAGTAGACGTGGTATGTCTACCTAAATATGAACGGACTTCAAGACACCATAGCCTTTTTTGCAGTAGCAGTGCATTCTGGCGGTTAAAGAGGTTACTTTTCACTCCACCTATTGGGTATGTAATTTAATTCGTGCGGTTTTTTTTTTCAAAATTTGAACGTTTATTTAAAAAAAAACATGTACAATAGTACTATTCAAAGTATTGCCCATCTGAAGCTATGACTTTTTCCAATCTTTCTGGCAATTTTGGCGCTTGGGGTTGTCGTAATGGATCCATTTTTCATCACCAGTTACAATCCGATGCAAAAATGACTCCCTTTTGTGGCGTTTCAGCAGCATTTCGGACATGCTAAACCGGCTTTCGACGTCTCTCGACTTGAGTTCATGTGGAACCCAATTTCCTTGCTTTTAAATATATCCAGCATCTTTTAAACGCATTGAAATGGCTACTTGAGTGACACCCAAAGATTTTGCGAGCTCTTCTTGTGTTTGGCTACAATCTTCATAGAGTAATGCTTCAAGTTCTTTATCTTCAAACTTTTTTGGCTGCCCAGGACTTTCATCGTCTTCCAAGCCAAAATCACCCCTTTTAAATCGTGCAAATCACTTTTAGCACGTTTGCTCAGCTATCGCATGTTCACCATAAACTTCCATCAAAATACAATGACTTTCGGGAGCAGTTTTCAGTAATGAAGAAGAACTCCCCGCAAAAACATTTTTTCAGGCACAAAGTTCGACATATTTGAGTGAAAAAAAAGATTGTTGTTTACGCTTCAAATGAATGACATATACTGAAATGAAGTTCAATGACAATGAATAATACAAGTTACCATCTCTTAGCAAACCGCACGAATTAAGTTATAGACCCAATAGTATTACACTCGTGCGTTGGATAATCTGTTCAGTTGTCCTACGAAAAAGCTGGTTTTCGGGAGGTGTTGCTATCCAGTTTATATCCCAATATATATGATTATATTAAAATATATGATTATTATCACTCCTAATATCATCGTCTGAAACATCCTCGTCCTCCAGTAGTTCGTAGTCCTCATTACCACCATCACTATTCTCATCTTCAAAATCGTCATAAATTTTTTCAATTTCTTGTACCAATCTCACTTCCATTCATATGGTGTATCTTTGTACATAAATGGCATGGTAAGGTAACATGCAATAACAATATGCAAAATTGTACATCCATACGTATGTTCATACAAAATTTACTGAAAAAAAAAAAAAACTTACTCCATCATTCCTTTCTCCGTTTTCTTCAGCCATATTTTATACACTTATATCTCTGTGGCAGGAAAACACGTATACGAATACTTCAAAGAATAACTTATTTCGACAATTCATGTGCATACACTTACCTAAAATTATGTCTGGAATATATGTAATTGTTAAATAACTGACTGACGTAAGTAAAAATATGTTAAAATTCGTGCACTGAGTAGGAAGGAATTGAAAAAAAGGCGACTCTAAATAAAAATTAATTAGTTTGTAATCTTTTGAGTCATGAAATCAGCAGAACAGATTGGCTAAAGATGATATTAACTTGATTTCAAGATCTATTAAATTCTCTACACATTTCGCTACACCAAAAGCCTTTCCAGCGTTGAACCAACTTGTCTGTTCGTGACATCTCATATAGAATGTTATTAGTCATCCAAAAGCATTTAACATTCGTAGGACGACAAAGTGAGAGACTGATTGATACCGTTCGTTAGCAAGATTGGTTAACATAACACATGGGCTGAAAACTCCGTGCCGTTTGTAAGAGGGCACCACTTGAATGGATTCAAGAATGGACACCAAAATGGATTCAAAGCAATTTCGTGTGTTGATTTATGATTGCTTTTTTATGGGAAAAAATGCAAAGAAATGGCTTGATAAGTGTTACGCCGACTCTGCACCAGCCGAACGAACCATTCGCAAGTGGATTGAAAAATTTAAAAGTGGTCATACAAGCACCGAAGATGATGCCGTGAACGTCCAAAAGAGGCTGTTTCAGATGAAAACATCAAAAAAGTCCACAAAATGATTACGAATGACCGTGAAGTTAATCGAGATAGCTGAGGCTCTGAGGCTCTTGGACGTACCCTACACGAATATTTGAACATGCGAAAGCTCTGTTCAAAGTGGGTGCCGCGTTTGCTCACAGTCGACCAAAAACAACAACATGTTGCTGATTCAGAGGAGTGTTTAAAGCTGTTCAACCGCAATAAAGCCGAATTTTTGCGTTGGTATGTGACAACGGATGAAACTTGGCTGCATCACTTCACACCAGAGTCAAATCGGCAGTCAGCTGAGTGGCGAGTAGGCGACGAACTTCGTCCAAAACGACCAAAAACTCAACAGTCGGCTGGCAAGGTTATGGCATCCGTATTTTGGGATACACATGGAATAATTTTCATCGACTATGTCCAAAAGGGGCAGACTATCAACAGCGACTATTACATTGCTTTGTTGGAGCGTTTGAAGGACGAAATCGCAGAAAAACGGCCGCATTCGAAGAAAAAGAAAGTGCTGCTTCATCAAGACAATGCAAGGTGTCACAAGTCGATAAAAACGATGGCAAAATTGAATGAATTCGGCTACGAATGGCTTCTCCACCTACCGTATTTTCCAGATTTGGCCCCCAGCGACTATTTGCTGTTCGCAAACCTCGAAAGAATGCTAGCCGGAAAGAGATTTAAGACCAATGAAGAAGTAATCGCCGAAACAGAGGCCTATTTTGAGTCTAAACCGAAATCGTACTACAAAACTGGTATCGAAAGATTGAAAAATTGTTTCAATCAGTGTATAGCCCTCGAAGGCAACTATATTGATAAATAAAGTTGAATTTTGCAAAAATTTTGTGTTTTACTATAAAACGGCACTGACTTTTCAGCCCATGTGTTAGTGCTTTCCAACCATTTTCAACATTTTTGTCCTTCCAAATGTTGCCACTAAATTCTCTAGTAAAATTTTGCCAGCTTCGAAGGCTGGGTCCAATAAGTTGTAGAATGAAATCTTAAACCGTTCTTAGAGATGTATGACAGATATGGCATTCGTATTGTAGTTATTTCGTTGAAACCCGATTTCCTTCGACGAAACCAGAATTTCTTATGTGCAATCAGTTAACAAAATCAGGTATATGGAAAATATGTACGACACATTCATCTTAAAGAAACAAACTTGATCTACGTAATATACCATATTTCCTAGAACCACTAGTTCCTCATTTAAGAGCTCTTGATGCCCCATATCGTATGATGAGCGTTAGGGTCGCACCCGATGAAGAAGTTTTAAGCCTTCCAGCTTCCAGTACCACTCTTTCCAGGTTATCAGCAGGTAGAGTGCCCACATGATCGTGACCAATGCCAGCCGGTCTCTATTCTAGCAACGGCTAAGTCACGGTCGTTGAGCTTAGAAAGTAAAAATGCATTAAGGCTACGTTTCACTAATATACAAGTTCTAATCTTACCTTTGTCTCTTGTATATAATGGAGCGTCCCAGGTTCCCGAACTACGCTTTCTACGATCTATGGTTCCTGTATTAGGATAATGTCTTTTGCGTTTTTTGAAAGACCGAACCCTTTTTTGAGTGATGAACATTAATCTGAAGAAATCGTATCATTGCTACAATTTACCAGAGTAGCCTCCATCACGGTGCTATTCGATCTCTTTTTAGTTCGTCATCGGATTTAATTTTTAACATAGTATCGTCGCTGTCCATTTCTATAAAAAAAATATCGACGCTCCAAGATCTAAGGTTGTATTTGAATTTTCAGTTAAAGGAGGAAGAGGTTGCTTATCAGCATCCAGCTCATCCTTCTTATAGCCCATTAAGTAAATTAACTCGAAACTAAACCCAATCATGCCTTTAGTTAATCTATAAGGGCCCCTTAGTTCTTTCAGTTTCGCGACTTCGTAATCATAAGTCGGAGGGATCGGAGTGCTAAGCCTGATAATCTCCAGAATGATTCCTGGAGAGAAGAGTTCGGCTGAGGCCCTGATTCCTTAGGAGGAAGAATTGGTTTGGGAAATTGGTGGGAAAGGGGAAGAATCCTTTAGTTGCAGGACTCATCTGCAGAACTTCTCGAAATTCAGTGACCTTACATAGAGTCTACAACTCGACAAGTTCGATGCTCAGGGTAGAAGAGATTTATACCATACAGACCATCGAATCTATGCGTGTAAGATCTTTTAATACTTTTGCTCCTACATGAGTCTAAGTGGATTACCACCATAGAAGATTCGACGAAGTGTAGTGTAAGCGGTGACATGACAAAATCTGGAAGCAAAATGTCTAGCTAGTTGAGTGGCTTTATTTAAAGAGCTGAGAATTGGTGTGTTATTGCAAAAGCGAGTTCTAATGAAGGATGAAGCAGAATTTCTATTGTTTTTGTCAGAAAGTTTACTATCTTTGGTCATATAAGAACTTCAAACGGTTAAAAAAGTCATTACAAGCATTTCTGGCTCATTCGAAATTTTTCGGTTATCCTTTCTGCCGATCTGTTCATTCGCCGAAAATTTTTCTGGATTGACACCAAAGTCTTTTCGCTAGATCGATGCCAATATGTCAGATATGACCGAAAATCACTTTAAAGCGTTCTACTCATTGTATACTTATACTTCTCTATTGAAGGCAACTTGGCCATGCGAGACGAATTAGATTCTTTTTAAAGCTGTCGGTGGACTATAATCAGTTTGATGGGCTCACTAAATATGTTATTCTGTTCACTGAATTCTTCGAAACCAGAGTTAGCCTCTTTTATTCTTTTTTCTTTCCTTCTTCAAAATCAGCCTTCAGGGACATATCCAAGAGTTTTCTTGTTTCTATAGGAAGTCGCTGCTGAATTTTTGTAGTAGAACGGGTTTAAAGCATTCAGGTTTTAAGTAGCTTTTGTCACGTTTTGAATTTACACGCATATATGACAGATATAACTGTCTACTCCTGGTAATTTCTTTAGCATACCCGTTGGAGAGCTTGAAGTCATCTGTCAGCTGTCATCCTGTCTGGAAACCAATATTTTTGATAACCAAGCCGTTTGTTATGTCGGTTTCGATAAGAAGCGTCCTAAAGTAAAATTACTAACGAAATTAAAGTCAGAGAGCTTTTTTCCTCTTGATCCTTTTTAGACAGTAGAGAAACAGGCGACTATATGTACAAGAGATTAAAAAGTCGAAAAGTTGCGAATAGCTTTAAGTTGCTTTCATATTCTAATTCTATCTAACGAAACAGTATGCTAAAGGGTTTATTTTAAAATGCATAACAATTTTGTATTTGGATAAAATGAAACCTTAAACATTTTTTATGATCTGTCAATGTCAAAACGTCAGTCATGTTTATATTTTTATGACGGTGAACTTCATGAACGAGTTACTTTTGGAAATGATAAAAAACTACCGAAATTTTAACTCAGTGGTCGCAACCTTAGGTGCACTTACTCCACAGACAGTATGTGCGTGCTATAGTGCATAAATTTGTATCAGTTGAAGCAGCTTCAACTGCTTCAGTTGCTTCAGTTTAAATTGAGACAAATAAGTCGATTCCATATGAATTGTGAATCTCTCATTCCACATTGTAGCGAATTTTGCATAAAAGTCTTGGCCTACACTCTTACAAAATCCAATTAACTCAAGAAATGAAACCTTTTGATTATTTAAAGTGCCGAAACTTCTCAAATTGGGCTCTGCAAAATTTTAAAGGCAATCCTGAATTTCATCGAAAAATCATCTTCAACAATGGAGCTCATTTTTGGCTTAATGGCTTAATAGCAAAATATGCATTATTGGAAGGCAGCAAACCTACGTGTTTCAAGATACTCCATAGTATCCACATAAAGTGTGGATTTAATGCCGCAGATTGAGATTCAACCGTATTTATTTGTCGATAAAAATGATCGTGCCATGTTGGAAGACTATTTTTGGCCAGAATCGGATGGATTTGACTTCAGTGGCATATAGTTCTAATTAGATGGTACCACATACCACACAACTGATCAAATAACTGATCTTTTGAAGGGGAAGTTTGGTAATTGTTTAATCTTGAGAAATGGTCCAGTTGAAAGGCCACCTCGCTAATGGGATTTAACGCCGTTGGGTTTTTTTTTTATGGGACTATGTTAAGTCGTTGGTTTTTGCCAATAAGCAAACAATGTTAGTGGAGCTCAAGGACAATATCGAAAACGAAATATCTGGTCGACATGTGTGGAAGAGTGATGTAAAATAAACTCCAAACCATCGATCGTTGCAAACGTGCTCGCTGTGGTCATATGAACGAGATCGAATTCCATACTTAATTTAAATATAGAGTGATTCATCGTAAGGTTTGATTTATAATGTAAAATAAAACACATAAACTTGAAAGTGAACTAAAAATTTTTATTATTGGTTAAAAGAACAATTTATGGCATTTACTTTTCAGAAATGATATTATGTAAACGTAGACCATGACTATGTTTGAAGTGGTCCATTCTGAAGGTCTAATTTAGGGCAACTCGTTCTAGCATAACGACTGGTATCTCGCGGATAACACAGGTAACGTTGACTTCCAAACGTGGCAGCACGTTTCACGCGCTCTATGGCTCGTAGCCCCGTCTTGTTGAAACCAAAGCTCACAGAGACCATGTGCTTGAATTTCAGGAAGCACAGAGTCCCTTAATTTGGCGCGATAACGCCTCATTTTTGAAGAAATATAGACCAATGATTCCACCAGCCCATAAACCATACCATACCATTGTTTTTAATGGATGTTATGATAGCTCTTGGTATTCTTCGGGCTACTCATCAGCCCAAATACGGCAATTTTGTTTACTAACGTATCCATTGAGCCAGAAATGGGCTTTATCACTGAACAAAATTTCACGATAAAACACCGGATTTTCATTGAGTTTTTCCAGAGACCATTCACTGAAAATATGACACAAATTCAAGTCGCTTGGCTTCAGTTCTTGCACAAGCTGAATTTTTTACGCTTTTAGGCCGAGATCCTTACATAAAACACGTCAAGTTGTCGAATACGCCAAGCCAAGCTGCTGAGAACGACGACGAATCGATTCGTCACGGTCTTCGCGCACACTCTCAGCTACATTTGCTATAGTCTTTTCATTACGTGCTGGATGTAGTCTAACTGGTCAAGTATCATCCACTTATGTAAATTGGGATGCATTGGCAATAGTGGTTTCAGTAGGTCGATTATGCGCACCGTAAGTTTCTCGAATCGCACGAAAAACACATCTCACAGAACGCTGATATTCGTAATACAGCTGAACGGAGACGCTGTTGTAGTGTGACTCTTTCCCTGATGACTTGCCAAATAATATTGAACAAAAATGATAAAGCAGTTTGATAGGAGTTTTACTCAATCTGTCAAAAAAATCCCATTGAAAATCAAACCTCACGATGAATCACCCCTTATAAGTACTGGAATAACTAGGGTCTTAGCAAGAATAAATCTCAGTTTTTGTGGTGCAGTTTTTTCTCTAAGATACGACGAGAGTAGCTTTACAGCCAGAAAAGATATGTTGAAACCTTTACGTAACTTATTAATAAGGAAACGGTGATCAACCCTATCAAACGCCTTTGAAAAATCCAAAAGGATAAGAAAAGTGACATGGTCTTCTTCTCGTTTCATTCGTATATCTTCCACTATGTTCAAAATAGCGGTGATGTAACTATGTTTGACACGAAACCCAGGTTGAATGGAAATCTATAAGTTATTACGTACAAGATACTTGCTAAGTTGTTTATGCATAATTCGTTTACAAATTTTAGACAGATAAGGTAGTACTGAGATGGATCTCAATTGCTCACCTGTAAAATTCTTGTGAATTGAAATTATTTTTGCCTTTTTCTACTGAGAAGGAAAAACACTGCGCATTAGAATGGTATTAATAGCGAGCGTTATATACGAAAGCAATAACGGAAGTATGGAGTTTATAAAAACCTGATGAACTCCATCTATTCATACAGCATTAGACTTTATGGTAAAAAAGCTTTCCACTATATCTGTGCTCTCTATTCTTGTGAAGAAAAATGGTGTATCAGTAGATGCTGTAGGAATACAGGAAGTTCTATTGCCAGGGGAGATATAAGTGCATTGATTCAATAAAAAAGTTCGATTTATATCACTTGTACAGGTAACCTTCGGTTGGCCTATACCTAATTCATGAAGATTATGTCACGACTTTCAACCGTCTATATTAGTATTGATCTGATTCGAGTAGAACTGTGTTTTCGCGATCTTTATTTCACTCTTCGGAAGCGCTTCATTCGTCAACCAAGCACTTGCCTTCGGCCGTACCAATCCGGTTGATATTGGGACGTATGTATCAAAAAGATAATTAATGTTATTATGAAGAAAATCAATTTAGCCATTCGGTGAGGTCATTCCGTAAACAAGATTCCATGTAATGGAACGAATATGGTTTTGAACAGCAGCGGAAACTTAACTTAACTTAACTTAACTCATTTACTTGAGACGGGCCACGTCCTCCTGGGCTTTTGCGCCCATCATAACTAGTGTTTTTATTTTAATATTTTCCAGCTTACAAAAGGTAACGGGGTTTGTATTCAACGTAGTCACGTGGAGGCCCAATGAGTCTTATAATTAAGAGTCGCATGGATTATTTTTGGGTATTGGTATGTCAGATACTTTATAAAATGGACAGGAAGTCGTGAGTTCGATACATAATGTCACTACCGAAAATATATTTAATCTTCTTTTAACTGTAATTACTAAATATCCTTTCACAGTTCATATCTGTGCCCATCCTAATATACCAAAATGTTTCATTCAGTCTTTTCTGGAAACTGAAGTTTGTTTACTGATAAATGAATGGACGTTTTTAATTTCCCTCAAATGATGAAAAGTTAAATCTGTTAGTATACTCGCATGTCAGAAGTTCATTATCTAAAAATAAAAATAATGCTTCCATGGGGCATTTGGAATAGTGTCGAAAGCCAATTTTGGATGCCTTTTTCGATGTAAGTGATAAGCTATCTCTATACAAGGTTTTGTTTTCTCAAAACACATAATTCGATTCCCAGATTTCAAGAAATGTCAAATCATTGTGTATGTATTGTACAATCCCTTAAGGAAGATGTTCTTATTTGGATGTACGAAAATAAGATGAAAAATTGTATTAAAGACGAATAGCTACCATTACACTCAATTGACAAATCTTGAAAGAAGAACATACGTGTACATGACAACTAACTCTTATACATATGTACGAATACATTCTCCGATTTTCCGTGTTTATTCTTTTTTTTTCCGAATACCTAATCCCGGTGGTAAATGCAATTCTGCTTATTCATGGGAAAAATTTCATTATTTTCTCAAGTACGGCCAAAGCAAGGAAATATGTGTTCCACAAAATAAACCACAGGATATCCCTTTGGCCCAGATGGCGGTAATGTCAATTGTAGGATTAGTTTATTCCTAAATCCTCGGCACCGTCTTTAAAGAGTTTTCTCGTGTTGTAGTTGGTACTGAAGTGAGTACTGGTACTAGTGATGGTGCTGCTGTTTCATTCGTACTGTGGTTTCGATGCCATTCTATTTGGTCAGTAGATTTAGTGGGTGGTCAGTACATTTTTCGATGAATACATAAATCCCTTATGCCTGGTTCTCTGTGTTCCACTTTTGCTTCTCTACATAGACTCTGCTGCCATTTCTTCCATAAAACGTGCACTCTGTTGAAATTGGGTTAAGTACTTTTTTTTTTTTTTTTTAAATATCTTCTTCATCCATTTTCATTTTCGTATGTTTCTCGGTCTTTGAAATATTTAAAGTTGTTCAAATTCATAGAAGATCTGGATGGACGATTTATGCGAGTCCTTTGGTTCATTGTTTGATGAAATTATTCTATTTGTGCCATTGTAATGAAAATAAATAACCCAATTCCGGAAATCAAAGAAAGATGGAAAGAGAACTTGCCCTGGGCATAAATTTATAAATTTTTGTGGGAAAAACTTCGTCGGATTTCCATTTTTATGTTATAACATGAAAAAGGACTTTTCCTTTGAGGATATTAATAAGAGATATGTTCAATTTGCATTCCAAGTTTATAGATTATTGTTCTTATTAATTTGTAATAAGCTTTTATTTTAACCGCTAATGAGCTACGGAATATATTGCCCGCGGGAGCAATAAGATGCTGAGTTCAAGTTTGCCTCGACCCTAACTACCAAGTCTTTCAGAATACCAATTTGGTTGGAGACAGTTAGACACACTTTTGAGTTAATTTGTGAGTATATCCTCGTTATTTTCCTCTGTTAACCTTTTATGATCTTGTAGTGGTGTTAAATTTGAAGGTAATGGTTTTTTATTATGAGGTAGCAACAACGTTAATGTTATGGGGAAAGTTTTATTAAATGTTATAGAATCTCATCTCATCGTGTACAAAAGAGTAACGATCCTGCTCTGAAAGAGCAACAGGAGATTCTCGATGTAACAGTTATTTCGCATCGTAACGCTACTAATGAAAATGACTGCAAAGTGCCGTAAAAGCCCACCTATCAATCACAAATTCTCTTATGAAATCACCTGAAAAATCTTTCCCAACCAGTGGTGACCCCGTTTTGTGGCATACCAAAATTGCGAAACTTTTTCCCAGTTCCCGTTTTAGCTGGAACGTTGTTAAGTATGTTAGGGGGCTAACGCATTGTCAACTCATTAGGAAATTCTCAAAAATAACATAGTACTAGGTGGGGTGAAAAGTAACCTCTTTGGGAATGAAAAAAAAATTGTTTTAAATGTTTTTTTTATTTTATTCAATATAGTCCCCTTTTAGTTTGATACTAAACTTTTCCAGCGATTTTCCAAATTCTCGATCCCGTCCGAAAAGTAATTTTCCGGAAGGTCTGCAAGATACTACTCCGTGGCGTCGATGATTTCCTCGTGAGCTGAATTTTTTATTGATGAGCCATCTTTTGAGGTTTGGAAAGAGATAATAGTCCGAGGGAGCCAAATCGGGCGAATACGATGGATGCAACCGCAATTGGAGCCGTAAGTTATTCATTTTAGCCATGGTTGCGATGTTCTTGTGCTCTTATGCTATGATAATCCCAGAAAACCGACGCCATAATCTTTCCGAGCCATCGAGCCCCCTCGGCCGCTTCGGAGTCAAAACACTCTTTCGAAGTGCTCTAGCGTTCGTGTTTTTGGTCAGGAGTATGTATGCGCGGCACCCAGCGGCAGTAAAACTTTTTTATATGGAGTGTGCTCTCAGTACTAATCCTTGTGGTATCCGCTAGCTTCACTTTCCGGTCAGCCAACACCATTTCATGTATTTTTTGATATTGTCCTCTGTAACTGCATCGGAGGGACTGCTGCTGCGGACTTGATCGGTAGTGGAGTTGCGGTCACCACGAAACTCTCGAAACCAATATTTGACGGTGTAATCTGACAGAGCATTAGCCCCATAATATTTTTCCAACTTTTCCTTTGTTTCCTTCGCCGTTTTGCCTATCAAAAAGTAGTGTTTTATGAGAGAACGAAAATCGTTTTTGTCCATACTCAACATGATGCCAAACACGTCAAAAACAATCAGCTGTCAAAACAAAACTAAAGACAGTATTGCATGTCTGCCTAAATATGAACGGACTTCAAGGCACCATAACCTTTTTTGCACATTCTGGCGGTCAAGGAGGTTACTTTTAGTATAGATTTGTATTGAAAATTATTGATGAGCTTCTGCCACTTTATCAAATCGAAAAAGACGCAAGTCTGGGATAATCCTAACTTAAATGCTAGTGCTAGAACAATGGTGGTTAAAAAAGGCGATAGGCGATAGAACGAGGTGAGACAGGAGCCTTTACTACGATGTTCGAGGATGTCAATTCACATAGTAATATTAGCATCACCTGCGAGTAATATCGCACGGTTTTGAATTGGCTTCCAAGTCGGACGGTTCGAGATTCAATAGCAGCTGCTTCCGAAAGACATTCTTTTCTTTTCTTTTCTTTTTTTTAGGCAACTAAAATTTCGTGAGATGAATGGTTGCGGTTGCCTTAACTACATCAACAAGTGAATGAATGCTGAATGTCATCCATTGAGCGAAATAAACTCTGAGCCCAAACATCTCTCTCTTTATCTCTATCTCTCTCCCTCTCTCTCTCTCTCTCTCTCTCTCTCTCTCTCTCCAGTTTTCTGAAAAATTTAACACAATGCTCAGGCATTTTACGGATAGTAGTACCCCTCTTGAACTTTAAGTTCTTTACAAAAAAAAAAGATTTGGGAATTGTAGATACTTTTATTTTGGCCGGATGCATGCCTATACTATTTCTTAGACCATAGACTATAGACTTAGACCATAACCATTTCGCAACATTTTTAGTGACATCGATCGTTAGTTGTCATTGACACATTCATATACTGAGAATGGAAACTTTCGGTCTAAAATGGCCATTCATGGATGTTTAAATTTTGCTTTAATGACAGCGAACCGCATTGTGTTTTGGAAGCATTAACTTCGACTTTATTGTTTGTTCCCCATTTAATAATCCTGTTCATATCGGAATTCAACCCGCCACGGTTGGACTCACTGTCGTGAGTCCAGGAACGAAGATGAGGAGCAGAGAATACTGTAGTCGGTAGATTAGATTATATTTGATTAGACGTAACAGAAAGAAAATTCTGTTACGAAAATTAAAAAGAGTTTCGAAGACAGAACGGAGCCCTGAGACACACCAGAAGTTATTTTGAGGGTATCAGACTTGAATCCGTCGAAAAAAAAACTTGAATTAAACGTTCCGAAAAGTAATTTCTAATCCATTGAAGAATAGAATCGTATACCCCAAAAACAACCATCTCCGACAAAAAAGCCTGATGCCTAACTCTTTCATAGAAATATCAGCTGAAATTATCTCACTTTAGTCGTTTTGATGTATGATTTGTTTCCACTTTTCGGTGAGACACGTTAAAAAATAACCAGCGGCCCTGTTGCTACAAAAACTATACTGCCATTAAGGAGCTCTCGTGTTTCGAGATATTTCATAAGCTGACTTTCGAAAAAAGGGACTTTGCAATGGGTCGGTAGGAGAATTGAGAAGAAGATTCGCCTACTCAAGGAGTAGGATTGATAAAAAAGTTTACACAATAGTTTTGACAGCGTTGAAAAACATCTCTTCAGAAGAAGGAGTGATATACTATTTGAACCAGCGGATTCGCAAATGTTAATATCTTTAAGTATTCTTGATACTATACAAGTGCAAAAGTGGATTCGTCCCATTGAATGTTCAACACACTCAAGTGTAAGCGGGACAATCTGGAAGTGTTGAGCTGGTCGCAAAGTGTGTAGCAAGCAGATCAGCCTTGTCCAAAGAGCTGACAGCTGGAATGTCATTATAAATGACATGGGATGGAAAATGAAGCAGGATATCTAATATTTTTGAGGAGTGACCAATTAAGATATTGCTACTACTTTTGGGACATTATGGTACTTTTTGCCTCAGCTTTTGGTCGTATTGAAATTTCACACGCTTATGAAAGACATTGCAGTCATTTCTGGCTCTTTTGATAAAGGGTCTCAATCAAAAAAAAGTGTCTGTCATATCAGCAGCGGTATTTACGTCATTATCGAGGATACATAACGACCAGCTAACGTTCCTAAAGAAGGTGTTAATTCCGCTCCAATTGGCTCTCGTGTATTGCCATACGGTCTTTCATCTCTAAAACTATGACATTGTGGTTTGACAAGCCTAGAAGGTAGAGCACATCGGCTTTGTATTTAACAGGGTTATAAGTTAATAACAGACTGGGGTATAGCTGTCAACTACTTGTATTCGCGTGGGCTCATTCACAAGCTGCGTCAAGTTGTTGTGATCTCAAAACACCATCCCAGAATTGTGTATATTGAAATTGCCCGTAATAACTATTTCAGTATGGATATACAGGTATACAATTCCTCGAATAGAGTCAGACGGCGCATCAAACTCGTTAAAGGTCCAGTCCAGGCTGTCTAGTTTTTGGCTTCTGTAAAACAAACAATAGTAGATAATTTGCTTACGGAAATGGAATTTTGACCACTTGAAATTGAATTCCGGATTGGAACAGGGGCTACATTGTGGTGGACTTTGGTAACCTACATTACTACGCATGTAAATAGCGAGACCCCGATGCGAAAAGAATACCATAGTTATTAGTGACAAGAGTTCGTAGCCATGTAGCTTCAGATCAGTGTGATCTGAGTGGGGTGGGCGGGGATAAACCTGTAATTAGCTAAGTGCAAAAAAGCTGATCTGTACTAACAGACGCGGACGTACGCAGAAAAGTGATAACTTTTTAGCCTGAGTATGTTAGCTACGCCAACTCTAAATTTTCAATGCGTAATCACAAACAAACACAAAAAATCGTTAAATAGGTGGCGTGTATATAAACCTGTATGGAGTTTATAGGTTTTTTTTTTTTCAAGATCTGCCGTAGTGCGAATATTTAGTCGATGGTGGGCTTTTTTGGCGTAATTCCACACAAACCTTCACACAATACGGAAGATAGCACTTTGTAGGCGATGTTAAAAAACCTGGTACCCCTGTAGTTGGCGCAATTTCGAGGGTCACTTTTTTTATTGATTGGACAACCAAAGCTGAAGTTCCCTTCACCGGGCATACTTTCGTTCAACCATATTTTAAAGATGGAAGACCTCAGCAGTCTTCATGGTTGAGCTTCTAATCAGAGAAATCTATAATTACGAATATGTCATTGAAAGTCACTGAACAAGGCTATCCTTCCTCAAGTAGTAAGCGACACATCAAAGAAGTGGCTTTAAGCATTGCGTTTACGTTTATATATTTTGCAGTTACATCAGTAACTATGATTACTAGATTTGTATATATATCCAAAGAATTTGTAGCAAAGGTTATAGCGTTCGTGGAGTAGCACATCTATAACGCCGCATTGGGACCTCTTCAGAAGTGGACGTGATTCTTCGGCTCTCAACCATGCCCGTTAGTTGGAAGATCTATGCCTCTCCAAAATAATGTAAGAAATACCGAGGCCTTTCGTTTGCTAAATAGCTTAAGACTCTTTAGTAGAATAAAGCCTATTATATATACATATATAGCAGTTTTACCATTTTTTAAAAGCAACATGATGTCAAGCTCATAGGATGATAGGGCATTTTTACCACCCGCCAAACTTGCGGTAAATATTTTCTTTCAAAGTTTACTTGGTAGATCTAGCCCTTCTTGGAACCTTGAAAAACTTATATGAGAAAATTATCAACTTCGCTTTGTTTTTGCTAAGGATCTCGCTAGAAACGCTATTGATTTTGTTTACTACAGAAGTTTTTCATGCACCTTGAGCTGAGTTTTTTGGATGTACTGCGATTGGTGGTGAAGTAAGCAGCTATTTTTCGAAAGAAGAACAAGAACATTTCAGTTTTTTTTTTGAGAGAACTCCTTGGTGCCGGGCTACGATTGACATGGAATCAATGTTTATTTTTCGACAATATCATCGTTTCCTTACGATTTTACGTTCGTGATTTACGTATAAGTACAGATCTACAATCAGTCATATTTTAGTACATTTTTTCGTGATTTTCTAGATCCTAATTCCGCCATGCGGAATGTAAGTTAATCTGCTATCAATATCGCTGGTTAAAAAGGCAACTTTTACTGAGAACCACTGCCCTTTTTTTAAACGAATAACAACAGGAATTATGACATTATGGTTTGAAAAGTACCTCAAGCATATGGATTTTCGGCTATTTTTGACCAAATGCACCATGTTAGTTCAATTTAAAGCCAATATTTTGAGTATTTGGGATTTAATCTCACAAGTAATGATTGAATATTGGCTTCCAAGACCAAGTTTTTGGTTTTTCAACGTATAGTCCATCAAAGGCCTTACGATTACAGGAAGGAAACGAGTGGCGTCAAGTTGCAGGACATAGTTGAGCATATCATGAATTCTACGAAGTGCCATTCTGTTGGAATCGTCAATCGATCAATCGTTCCATTGTCCATATTCTCGATTACTCTTCGGCAATGCTAACCGTTCAGTTTTAAGCGAAATCTGGCCTTATTTGGAAAAAATATAAAAAATTAAGGCCCAATGATGTCAATGTGAATATCACTTAGACAGTTGACATTTTTGGATCTAATGCAGTCTCATGAGTTTATTATGGATTTGCCCAGCTCCACACCACTTTTTGACGTTTGCTCCGTCTTATTCGACGGCTTGAGGTGTGTCTATTTTTCGTTTTTCGTTACGTTGGTGATAACAAAGTGACAACTTAAAATTAAATGGCACGATAAGTACAATGAAGTTATGTATTAAAGCACTGGAGATACTTAGGTCAAAGACAGAGGTCTAACTCTAACGGAAATTATAAAAGTCGGTTTTTAACAAGAGTTAAATTTTTCTTGAAATAATATTTAAACAATAGTCCATCTCCTATTTTGATGTTAACCGCAGCCGCATTCAGTATGGTGGGAATTATTATTGTATCAACTTAAATTTCCGTTTTTTTATTTGATAATACTGTATGTGGTCATGTACTTTGTTATTTGCTGACCCTTGGGAATTAGGCAGAGGCGCATACAATGTCTTTTACACCTATGATGACCATCACATGATCCCTTATGATGAATTCTGGAATGTGATTAAAATTCATTAATTAAACAGCTCTGAGGGTTATCTCCTTAGTAGTGTGACAATTATTTGAAGTCCCATTATTTTACCTTTTCTTACCAAGTGTTTTATTTTTTATCTGTAAGACTGCACGTTGAACGAGGTACTTATAGCATGTTGCCCTGTGGAACGTTGATAGTACCCATGACAAACTCTTACGGTACAGAATACAATTTGTGTCGCTTCTCTTCTCCGGTGTGGCTCCTTATCACTACGCCTTCGTAAATTATCGGACCTGTGGGATTGTTCAAATATTCTATCGTATTTACATTCATACACATTCTGTTTTGCTGTTGGTTTTGGCTGCGGTTGTTATAAGAGCTGGTCGCTGTACATTAAGATGCAGGTGTGGAAGCTCAGTGCTACTAATTTTTCTGGGGGACCCCTTGGGGCTTGCTTTGTCAAGATTTTTATAGACAAATCACACAACAGTTGCAGTGGCGTGAAAAGAGACATTACACATCTATTCCAACAGGCGACTTGTCACTGATTCCCACAACTAGGTGCCAAGTGTTCTTTTCTTCGGTGTTGTGCATGACTGGCATATATGTACGTATAGTTCATACTTTTGTGCATTAGAAAGATCAATACCCTCTGCGAGGCATTAAACCATGTGTAATTTTGGAAATTGGTACTCTTTAGCAAGTCAACAATCCGGTACACTTATTATCGCAAAGTTAGTTTCCTTCCAATAGCGATAATCGCCAATTTTTATGCACTAAAGAGGTTAGAGTTCATGTTTCTTCAATCTATATTTTATCTCACTCAGCCAGCCTTTTTCGACAGATGCTTAAAATGCTGGTTCCCTTGGCATTAGATCGCATTTAGTTGCTGTTCAACAACAACTACGATTCAGCTATCGATCTTCCTTTCAGACAAAGAACTAATCCATTTTGCTCCTTGTAAAGTTCCTTTTAATTAAATCTTTCAGTCTTACGAAAAATGATGAGTAAGCTCTTCACTGATAAGTTGCCTATAGTACCAGCACCCATCATGTCAGAGCCAAGTACCTGCAGCCTGACGCGAGCGTAAGCGGACATTTACTGAGATAGTGCTCCGCGGTGTCGTCATCACTTTCGCAGCAAGCATCGTACTATGTTTTGTCACTTACACCAAGCACATTTAAGTGCTTTGCAAAAGTGTAATGTCCCGTTACGATCCCAATAAGCAGCTTGCAGTCTTTCCTGTTAAGAAACAAAAGGAAGTCCACTGACTTCCTAGAGACGTCGGGAAGTATTCGTTTGGTCTGCCTGCATCCTGCTGTGCAATCTGCAGTTGTGCTCGTATGACACCCAACTATCAATGGAAGCCTTAACCGAGGACGCAGGCAGACCCAACGTACTCGTAGGTTGAGGTCTTGAAAAACTCTCCTTTAAGCCGTGTCTAGCAAGTTCGTAGGCGATTTTATTTCCCGTGATTCCAATGTGACCTAAATTCACTGAATTTGGCCCTCCGACTGCGTTCAATGATCTCTTGCATTCTCGAACTACCTTGGAAGGCGTAAGAGGATTCAGAGCAAGGCCCTAAGCTCAGCTTGGCTTTCGCTGCAAATGCAAATGCTTCGCAACCTTCATCGTTTTTCTGCAAAATAGTTCGCTGCCATCAATATTGCGTAAACTTCTGCTTGGAAGACAGATGCAAGCTTTCCTAAAGTGAAGTGAAATCTAAAGTTGTCGTCCTCCAGAAAGACACCATCGCCACATCCTATATTGGTTTTGGAGCCGTCCGTGAAGACCCGACTGCATTCCTTTCAAAGATTAGATTATGACCGAAGCCACAAGGAAAGCCAATTTCATATTTTTTCCGTAACAGGAGTTCTGATGTCATTGCATCTGACGGCATGTCCATGAGACCAAAGTCATAAGACAGCAGGCGCGCAAGGTCATCGAAACTCCAGTGCGTATTGTACCTGAGACCACTTCTTTTTAATCGGAAGATGGCTTTGAGGATGTAGCCCATGATATTAATATCAAGCAGAGGGAGATTCTTCAACATGTCTAGAGCAGAACCAGGAGTCTGGTGAAACCAGCCATTACCTATTTTCACGAAAGCTTATCCCACTAGAGAACCGACGCATAGGATATTATTGGTCTTATCATAGGCGTGTACATCCAAATGACCTTTTTTGATGACAGACCGCATGTCTTGCCGAAAGCTCTTCTGCACTGCCAGAAGTTCGAAAGCGCCTTAGATGCTTTCGTCGTAACATGTTTAGTCCAGAGAAGTTTGTTATCGAGGGTACTTAGCTTCTTTGAAGAACTGGATGGTGATGCCTTTAAGCACTAGATGGGTTAGAAGAGGCAGCTTCATCCTTCTCGTAAATAGAACAACTTCAATTTTGAGAGAATTGAATTAAAGCCCATGATATAATATATTAATCCAAAAACTCAGTAATGCTGGTTTTAGAGGCAATATATCTGAATGGTTTAGGACATACTTGTTTAATCGATAACGGCTCGTTAGAATAAGAGGAGTTGTAAACAATGAAGTAGACAGTCCAAAGGAAGCCACCTTGGTCCTTCCTTATTTATACTTTTTATAAATGATCTTCCGAATTTATTGAGATATTGCTTTTGTCTTATTTATGTGGACGATGTTAAACTATTTGCCAATATAAAGACTATGAATGGATGCATGATGTTACAATCTCAATTTCTTCACTATATGGTGTAGGTTGAACGATCTACAGCTAAATATTGAGAAGCGTGCTTGTATGAACTATAATAGATCTTTTATCCAATTTTACCAAGTCGAGGAGTTTAGAGATCTTGGTGTAATATTCGATAGCAGGCTGACATTTCATTTACATGTAAATTACTTCGTCTCGAAAGCAAACTCCGTTTTGGGATTCATAAAAAGGAACTCGGTTGATTTTAAAGATCCATACCCACTCAAAGCCCTTTATTGTAGTATTGTGTGCCCTGTCTTGGAGCATGCTTGTGTGATCTGGAACTCTTGAATTGCCTTAAATATAGATAGAATTGAATACAATATATCCAAAAGAAATTTTTAAAATTTACATTACGTCACTTGTTGTCTAGAAATGGCACTGAAGTTCACCATTCCTGTCGTACTAAATGCCTTTTACTTGGTATGTAAACGCTTAACGAGTTTTAGTATCTTGGGATCATATCAGATAACAAATTAAACCGGAAGTCACACATAATGTCCCTAAAAAGTACTATATATATCTTTAAACAAAATGTGTCACTTGCGGAAACTTGTGCCATCGAGATCACTTTCAGTTATCTACTACACATTGGTCCAATCACAACTTGAGTATGGTCCTGCATTTTGGAGTTGTGCTTATATACGAGTAAGTAACCTGAATCCTATTATTATAGCAAAGACAAAAATTATTCGATTATTGCTATGTAAAAACAGATTTGAGCCTTTGCTTGCCCTGCTCCAAACAGCAAAAATACTGCCTCTTCCTTACGTTAGAAGTGGTAATATTTACTTTAGAACAAATGGATTATATTCGCTAAGAAATGGGTCTACAATTGATGTTCCCAGGGTTAATAGAGATCACAATCGACGTTTTCTGACTTCAATAGCGCCTTATATTTTTAACAAACTGCCGTCAAATTAAAGTTTGGTTTCTTTCACAAACCCCGCGTGCTGTTGACAAAAACGTGCCACATGGGCATAGCACCCCGGCGTTAAATCCGGGACCCTAGAGGATGCATTCGCAAGGAGCCCATATATCTCGATAATTCTTTCGATGCTTTTCAGCATGAAGGAGGTCAGACTTGGCGTGCGAGTAGTCCTCCTTTCCGACTCATCAAACAGAGGGTCGCAGGTTCGAATCCCGTGCGAGTCAATTCTCTGAAAAAGTTTCATAAAATTTGTATGTTGCATAACACTGATGTTGGAGTGGTTGCTGGCTATGTTAAATGTAACGAACTAACATCTAGCACGTACTAAGACCCACTTCTTGAGGATGCACTGGCTCTAGTTTGACAACCACCTCTAGGAAAAATATCGAAATCTAATACACCTGAGTTTCAAACTAATACACCACCCGGCCGCGCCCTGGAGGAAAGCCAATAAAATTGTATTTATATCCACTTGGTGCGCTCGCGGGATTATATAAAAAAAAAGACCACTCTCACTGTTCGCCAGGGATTCGGTATGTATGCCAGTGCCAAGCTAGCAGTGAAAATTCTCTTCAGAGCTGCCAGCAGCTGGTTTATACCTTTTTGTAGCATAACTATGTAAATACTATCGGTGCCAGGCGACTTGAAGCCATCAAAGGAAGCAACAGCATGTTTAATGCCTCATCCGTCACCACAACCGATGAGATATACCAGTTACCGCGTAGTGTGTTGTTCAGCTCACTACCAGCTTCTTTGATAGGACCAAGTTGTGAACTGGTTTCGATCAGGTTACCTAGAGCATGTCTCTTTCTTTTTGGTTCCAGCCTGGTTTATCTTCCCCTTTTGAGGACTTTGATCTTTTTGCATAAAGATTTGTAAGAGGAGCTCTTCGAAGTCCAAATAAGATTCTTACAATTTTGTTGCTTTGAACTGCAAAGATTCCAATCTTCCTCCAAATTAGTCTTAAGGGACCTGTTTAGAAGTTTTTTCGGATTCCTTACGAAGACGCTGCAGGTCAGCGTACCACCAAGGAACTGGCGATCTGCAGGATTGCTTACTAACTGGACATGCCATTTTAAAATACTTGTTGATGTTGCCGTTCATGTTCTGAACACCTTCTTCAAGCTTTTGTTTTGTCCTGAACTTAGAGTACTATTGTATTTTTTTCAAGCACTTCCATAAATCGTGTCCAGTTGGTTTTATGCGGGTTCCTCCTCTTCAGCAAGGTCGAGACCTTACATCCGATTCTGAATTCGATATATCTACGATCTGACATGGATAGTAGTACTTTTCAGCCAGTAATCTCCTTAGCATACCTGTTGGATAAAGTGAAGTCAATTACTGGCTACCTTATTCTCGTAAGAAAAATTGGCTGTGAGCCTACGTTGTTGACAGCCAGGTCAGACGATAGTATGAAATCCATTAGATCTCATGTTGCATTTGCTACAGCCCCAGAGATTGTTCTGAGCATAAGCATCGCAGTATATGATGAGATTGCACAAGTTAAATTGACGAGAGTGAGTTCGGCACATAAAGACAAGCACTTGATCTTACCGATCGCTCGTCATAAAGAGCGTTTATTCCACATCCATGGTTCCTGTATGGATATTATGTGGGGTTTTGTACTCAACAAGGAAAGCCTCCTACATAGGAATGCAGATAGCAAACTTGGAATGGGTTTATTTGAGTACACAAAAATAGATGTGTACTGGGGTGGTGTCTTCTATCCGCCCTCATTTGGAAACAAAGTGGAAATTAACCTTTCTAAGGTTCAGATAGGGACGTGAGTCATACCTAGACTTAATGGTCTCGACAGAAGCTTTGTCTAATCCCACAACAAGAGAAGATCCGTTCTTGTTATCCCGATTTTTCTCTTCCTGTGAGAGTAGTTTTTCCACTTTTTAGTGTCAAGTCCAGGGTTCTGGGTATGAATACGCATCACAACATCTCCCGTTTCTGAAAACCTCAAAAGTCTTGGTCTCCAGGAGTAGGATTTTCCGCACAGATTTGTTCAGCCATTCAAGAGTTTGCTGCGTGGAGCACCTCTTTCCAAGGGTTCCATTCTCCATACCGTAGCCCTCTGCTTGACACAGTTGATCGACACACTGTTTGCACTCAGCATCGTTCAAACTGTTGTCATTGCTGGCCTTCCTTATTCGAAGCACCAGAGAAGAGATAGCAGCGTCCTTATATGTGCGCCAGTCTCGTTCCCTTTGGCATTTCGGGTTTTATTGGAGATATTTTTTTCCAGCGACGTCCAAGTTCCGTCCGCCAGAGCTGCAACTTGTGTTGTTCTTGTGCGCTGGGAAAGCCACCACCAGGGTTGTTTCTGAGCGGGGATTTCACCGCTTCGGCCGACTTAAGTCGATCTTTTCAATTGGTTTGATCACTTCAAGCGATTTCCGTACATCAGAGCTGTAGCCTTTGCTGGTTACAGGACCAGTTTCATACGGGCATTGTGCGCGGAGAGACCCATCGATGGGAATGTCGGAAACTTTCTTCCTTTTGACCCTGTTTGGGACAGAAGAAGAGCGCGCAGCTTCAAATCTGAGAGGTTGATCGGTTTTAGTGGGTCTCCATCGCATTTTCAGCTGCCCCTTAGAAAATAGTCCTTCAGAGTGTGTCTTTTTTGAAGCCCGTTCCACCTTTTCGGTTTTCGGAGACAACAGTACCCTGACCAACCACTGGTCTATTCTGATGAACTTTAACCGTAACAGGCAAGGTCACTCTCATACTCTCCCCATCGTTCCAGCTCAATCTACCGAACGTTTTGTAGAAAGAGTCGCAGGAGTCGTCGGAATCAAGTGACCTAGCAGCTCCTCGGTCAGCGCTGAAAACAGCGGGTGGTTGTAAATTATCTCGGGTGGAGCCTCCAGAATCCGTGCCCGGCCGTGGACTACGCCAGGATTGTCGCCATTGAGAGTACTACCTGAAGTATAATTCTGTTGGGTCACCTCTATACTATTAACTTTTTTTATGTCTTATTAAGAGGTCCTTTGCACTTAGTTCGACGTCTTACTTGAATTCTTTTCAGAACCTTAGGATATTTGACTCTTAAGCCTTCCTGCCACGACAAGGCAGCCAAAAAAAGGAAGGGATTTCTTCTTTAAAACGCTTTTGCTTGGATGATTTTGATTTGGGGAACCAAAAGGCTGGAGAGATATTTTCTTGACTGACGTCTTAATGAATGTGCATTCTTGCACACTCAAAGAGTCCCTAGGTATATAAATTGAATTGAAAAATTGGAACCGATTATCGTTGTTGGCTATCAGAAAATCCTTGACATCCCTGATGACATCTAAAAGGCACTTCATTTATAAAATGTTTTTTAAAAAAAAAAAAACACTTCCCACAGTGGAGCTTAAGACAGATTGACTAACAAAGCTTTATAATTCCAGCCTTAAAAAAAGAAGGAGATATATATTTTTTTTGCCATTTTCACAAGGATCCTCCTTCATCATTTTGACATTGAAAAGCTGCCTAACACCTAATATAAATACAAAATCCAAAAATTTATTCAAAAGAATATAAAATAGAAAATGGCATTAGTCATAACAGATAGTCGACTTAACGAGTCACATACACCCAAATCCACGATAGTCTATTTACAGTCGAGTGCACTTATATGAACAAGATAAATCAAAATATATATGAACTGGTATATGTATATTTCACGCCAACCTATCCAAAGTATTATTCACTCCATAAAATACAGCATAGACCGTGAAATGTCAAAATTTGCTCCCAGGGTACATCCTGTTCAACATACATACGGGTATGTACATACATACATATGTATGTGGATGCGGGTGCCCTGTTTAACAATCTACATGATAAATTGCGGTTCAGACAACACAGCCCCTTCCCGTGTGATTGTCTAAATTGACAAATAAATTGACGCATCTGAGAGCATATAAAATGGAAGAGATCTCCTTTTTTTCAGTTACCATGTATCCTCGGAAAACAAGCGTAATAAACAGATTCCGACAGATTCTCCCAACAAAGACAAAAAAAAAAAAGAAAAGAAAGCAGCAACGCCAGGCCAACTGAAAAAGACGCTGGATTATAGCTTTGAAAAAATTCAAATGTCATTGGGCAATTTATTTCCACATCCGAATGGTACACGACGTATCGCGAATTTTTATAGTTCTTCGTCTCTACGGCGCGATTGAGATAAAAGTGGAATACCCAACCCACTTGAGATGTCAAAATATCCAAGCTACTTTTGTTGAAAGATATCACTATACCGAATGGTTGCCGACGATTTTTTAAAGCCACATCCAACATCCAAGTTGGTAACAGACTCGTACTCGTCCTCTTACTCGTACTTACGTACCACGTTCCAATGCAATCTAAAGTGAATTCAAAACTGTGAATGCATTTAGTCGTCGTCGGTCGTTTGTCGGCGGTCTGCGATCGTCTCTCTTAAATTGATATGGAGCTTAACCCTATCCTAGAAATAGAAAACACGACGCATATCTATTCCAATTCTGATGTATTCCTTCAATCTAAAACGTGACTGGAATGAATGCTATTCGCTGTAGTTTGGTACGAGTATCTCAGGAATTTAAAAGAAATACATAGCGAAATGCTCGTACTTTCTCTCCTTCGCTGGGATTGAGTTTGTTGGCGATACGACCAACAAAGTTAGCAGAGTGGCCTTCAGAATGATTTCTCTACTTTGAAGGACTCTTTTCTTTTTTTTGTTTCTGTTTTGGTTCCTTTTGTCGAAGGGATTTTGTTTTATTACGACAATTATTCATGACATTTCTATGATAGTGCAAGGCTCTATCTTCTAAATGGCAACAAGGTTCGATGTAAGTAAGTAGGCTAGTTGAGATGAGAAGAATCTCTTCTATTGCATGTAATTGGAAATAATGTGGGCAATGATTTAACGGATAAGTGAACATATAGAGGAACAATCCTCAAATCAAATTTGCTGTCCTATGCATGATATCATTTTGAGTGAGCAATGTTTGGAAAAATGAAGCAAGCTTGAAGTTAACGACCATTAAAACTTTGCAGACTATTTTTAATAAACTACCGACAGTCTGGGACGAAGTTTTCGCAGAATATTGTCGATTTTTGGATACAAGGTTGCCACAGAAAATTCAGGAACAGACATAATATGAATATTAGTTGTACTGTTTGTGGTTTTCTTTCTGATGGAGTTATGTTTAAGCGTTGGTAATTTGGAGCAATGATCACGAAACATTCGAAATTGTATTTGGAAATTCTCAAAAACTTTTCAAGTAGATAATTATGCAAACGAATACACGCTTATGTTTAGACAATACCAATTTCGAACAATAATCACAATAATTTAGAAACTATGTTCGAAAACTCCCAGAAAGTTTTCAGAGTATCCGAAGCGAAAATACAATAAATTCCAAACTAATGGCTTGCTGATTAATTTTCTATAGATCTTCATTATTTTGGTGTTCGAAATATGATACAATAAAATGCAATGGCAAACATTGGATTTCATGGAATCCCTTGAATTATTCACGTTGATTTCAACAGATATCCTGGAACATAGACCTACAGATAATTGTACGAATGGATCAATTTTTTCTTTCTAGCAAACAGCATCATTATCAGGGTTTGGATAAGCAACATTCACACTGTTAGATGTGAATTTTCAACTCCTTTTTGTATGACTTCAATAGATGCCTTGAAAATCACGCAAATTTTCGAAGTAAAGGGAAAAACTAGGAGATGATAGAACAAAGAATGTTCATATGAATACAATATTTTATGGTGTACGGGATCTTCCGAGCTTAAGTCGCATTGAGTCTCATTCCATTTCATTTGGCTTAGCTTTTGAAGTTTGCATCATCTTTTCGTAATTTTAGCCGAAGTACGATGTTTTACTTCCGCACCAGTTCGCGTATTTAATTACCTAGACTTCATGGAGTATATCTCTTTTTGACTGTATGTCACGCTCCACTATAACAGCACTTAACTCCATTAAAAAGGATCTAAACAACGAACGACGGCAACGTTAGAGAGTTATACTACAGCTAAAGACGAACATTTCATTATTAGATGGCAAATATTTAGTTTGAAACTTAGATGGTGAGCTAGTCTGTGGCCAAAAGAAAGCAAATGAGGTATTTAAAAGTATCTATGGTGAGCAAACAGAAATTTTAGAAAGTTTAGGAGTGTTATGTCCAAAATAAATGCGAAAAACGATTAAATGTCTGCTGTAGTGTTCAAAAAACGTGGTAAAAGCATTGAGAAAGTAAAGTGCTTAAAGGAAAGCCGTATTAGGTGCAAAGATGTAAGCATATTATCATATAATATACATGGATTGCAAAATTAACTACCTCTTACATAATGAATTCTTTAAGTATGTTAATACCTTTATTGTTGTTGTATTACTCGAACCCCACATAATTGAATACAAAATTGAAGACTCTAAGATTTATTTTAAAGAATTTGATTTTAGAAACCAGCAGTCAGATACAGTATCTATGGATAATTGATAGGTAAATGTATGTGTGGAGTAAAAACCATCTGAGTGAATGCGGATGAAATGGATGAATGTATTTGACAACACAAAAGGGACGGAAACGATTAAAATTCATGAAGACAATGAGATATTTACAATTATTCCTTTGTACTTAAGAGATGCAAATTGGGATGAGAAATTATTTGTGGTAAAACAGTTTCTTTAAATGGAACACTTACTCAATCCTGTAGTTATTAATGATTTAAATATCAGAATTAGGGAAATGCAGCAATTGGTAGAAGACATTCATCGAAATACTTTTGAAGCAGGTTCAAGCATAAGGAAATCTGTAAAAAATTTACGGATTCTTGTAGTGAATATGGATTGGTTATAACCAATGGACTAAGAAAAGGGGATGACGTTGAAAATTTCACATATGTGAGCAGCGTTGAAAATTCTGTCAACGATATACATGTGTACAGTATCACATGAGTTACTTGTAAACAGTTACAGTAAATACAAAAAGGACATCTTAGAGCTTCAGGATTTAGCTGACATAATAGAGACTGAATCGAATTGAATTGAATTCATTACATGGAGTAAATAATTTAATTATCTTCCAAAAATCAAGTGGTTCGATGCAAATTGCTCCGTAGAGAAGGAACTCGCTTAAAGCCAAAAGCCCAATGGATAGAGAGAATTATATCAGACAAATAAAAAGTATAAAAATATCTGGTGAAGGATAAAAGAAGATAAAAAAAACAAGCCACGCAGTAGTGTCCGGGAATGTTAGCATCAGAGTTCAGAACCTACTTTAAGGAACTTCTAAACCATCTGTAAACTTTCAAAGATTTTCTGTATGTGGCAATGTTCCGAGAGAACACCGATCTAGATGCAGCTACAACAATTAGAGAGGCAAAACAGGTTTAAGCAAAGGCGAGGTTAAATAAAGCCCCAGGATTCTATACGAGTTCCTTAATTCTAAAAATATATCCTACGTCTCAGGGAGATTTGCGCAGTTAAACTTATCGTCCTTAGCCAACTCAGTCGTCGGTCAACTCCGCCGAGGGTGGACCATTTTTGTACGGTAAATTAAAATTTAAGATTAAAAATAAAATTAACAGATAGAAAATACAATCAACTTTTATTAAAAGTTACACCTACTCGTACACTATTAAAATCATTATGCATATAAAATTTATATAAACATAACTAAATAATTTAAATAAACGCATTTATGCGCCTCTAAAGCGTATGGTTTCTTCAACGTATGTAGTAATATCCTTACTTGTCGGAGGACAAACATACAAGCTACCGCACTTACTTATCTTAAAATAAATTCAGAAGGAGTTGCCATGGGTAAAAAACTTAGTCTTACACAAATGGAATAGAACAATTACTATAGAGGGCAGAATTGTTAGCCAAATTAAAGCTTAGCTACCATTGGAAAAGAATACAAAGGATGCCTGGCGGTGCGATTCCTCGGGTTGTGGTTCAAATAGAAAGTCTATCAACCCCGTCAGCTCATTCCATTCCACTACCAGTTATAGGGCAAGCAATACCAATTGTGCCCCAAGAACCTGGTCCGGTACCAAACATACAACAGTTCGATACAGCAATTGTCAGTAGAAACAGCAACGTTGCAATTGTAATGACCAAACAGGTAGTCAGGAATACATTGACAAACAGCAACAGATTCACCAGGAGAAATATGAAGCACTCAAATCAAATCCCAATGAACTCAAAACCTATGCTTATCTATTCAAATCATCTGCAAATATCAATCCTTCCTCTTCTGATAGTGGTTATATGCCCCTTCAACCAGTTAATTAAAATCTTGTAAAGGTAAACCCACAGTCACAACAACAGTTGCTCAGTTCATCGTCATTAATTTTTAAGAACGACTCTCGTATGGTTGACAATAATATGCCATCCGGAAACAGTGGACCTGCACCATTACCGCAAATGACAAATACATCGAGAATCAATAAAGATTTTGAAAATCAACGATCAGGAAACACTAATAACCAACAATTCAGCAACAGTAATCAACTCAACAGTAATGTACCACATCACGCTACCGAAGATGAATTGAAGGCTTTGTTTAGTCGTTTCGGCCCCGTTATGAATTGGCAAATCATTTGAAACCCGATCCTAAAGTCATCACATACCAGGATCTTCTGTCTGATAAAAATTGTTTGTCAAATAGCCTGCTTTACTTCCCCGAAAACTCACCCGACGGCTAACAGCTCAATGTTGAAGAGAAAATACCCAGTTTGCAGGTGAAAATCGTTCGCTCTCTAATACTAGTGGCATGATGCTTGGCAACCCCAATAACAATAGCCTCTCCCGTGGTTCAAGAAGTGTTCCACGCATGTGGGGCAGTTTTAATCGCAACGACAGCAGAAGTCCACCCGGTAGTAGACCACAGTCACGTGGTGGCAATGTAAATTCAGGCTAAAACACGGTTCAGGCGGTTGTACCAGCTACAGCCGACGCTAACCATTAATGTCCATTTACACACATTAATCTTTGTAAAACTGTTGTCCATTGTCGTTTCGGTTGCCGATATACCATAAACTAAGGTACTTAGCGTAATATTATAGTGTTGAGTCTTCCTGTCTTGGAATTGAGATTTGCCTCATAACATAACCATCTCACCGCCAGACTTTTAATTGTTGTCGGCACCTAGTCAAATTTTTATCATTCAAAAAAGGTTCCCATCGGATAGTAACATTGTATGATGATGGCTTTCTTCCTGGTTCTTTCTATCTGGTTCTTCCTTTCCGCTGACGTTATGCTCCTAGATTGATTCGCATCTGCTTTCAGCTGTCTTTTCAGAGAAAGTGACAATGTTCTTTTCCTGATTCACGTTCCGGAATCCGATCTGTGTCAATTAGTCTTTTTCTTTTTTTTCTTACTCAAATTCGTCAACTTGGTGGAATTAGAGCGGGTAAGTCACGTAGCGACTAATTGCGCAGATGAACTTAAGCCTGATCTAACAACGTTTATATTTAAAGTAATTTGACATAGCAACGAACGATGGTTTATAAATTTTTTGTTCACATTACCATATGATATCATCAGGGTTTTCTTCCGGTTTCGTATTATTGGTTATCCTTTATATCTTTTGGTATTTTATTTTCCTTCATAGTTCCTATCCATAGCCTCACTAAAGCACTTCTTCAGCTTTCCCTTCTCCATCCGTTTTCCCTTAGTTTTTGCTTCTAGGGACTTCGAGTTACTCTCTAGAACTCGTGCTAGAACTTCATCTGCTATTCGTCGTGTATTCGTCGGCAAATTCAATCGCTGTGGTTGTCGTAAGACATTACATATACTGGTAGTGTCAAATGTGATCTTCTGCGCTTGATCCTGGCTGAACAGCCCTTTTCGAGGGGTTATGGGAGGTTAAATCAGGAACAATTTAGGCTGCCACTGTAGACTTTCGATGTCAAACTACATAATGGTATTTATTTTGTGTCCTTGTGATCGGGATGTCCTTGTCTTCACATTTGATGCAAAAAGAAGGTGAAGCAAGTCGTTCAACTAGAAGACTAAATAAATCAATCAATCCGGCGGGCAGTTAATTGATCGGCAGACTGTTCTCTTTTCACCTGCCTGAAACAATGGTCGACTTTTTAGTTGAGAAGCTCGTAGAAGAATTCTGTAAGCATGCCTGTATAGAGAGTATCATTGGCAAGTTTAGTTTTGATGTATGTTGGTATGTATTTACATGTGTGAAACTCAAGTCTTGTTTCTTAAATTTTTCTGTGGCAAATAAGCAGTGAAGGCATTGCCTGCATACTCTGTAACAATCTTTGAATTACGTATACATATAATACAGCCCTTTTGTCCAGCTCGTTAACCTTTAATCGGAATGGTCTAGTAACTCCTAGTAATTGTTTTGTTGCATGTGCTTTGCGAGGTGCTCCTCCAGTATGGTGAACTTTCTGAGGGGCCAGAATTCGGATTATAACCTTGTTGTGTGGAATAGCACATCATTCAAGTGGCCACCTTGACTTCTCTGGTAGTGCTTCAAGCGGTCGGTCGAATATTGGCCATAAGCTTGTCCTAAGTGGTTGGTTTGTTAGCGTAGGATTAACGTAGCTCCAAAGAAAATAATTGAGTGGTGTTAAGTCGCATGATCGCGGCGACTAATTGATAAACGCTCGCCGTTAGATGACCCAGTCACCAAATTTCTGCTTTACAGCTTCGATCGTTGCGTCGCTTGTATGACATGTAGCGCTGTCTAGTTCGACTCACAGCCCGCAAATATCGATGTTGTCGAGCCCTGACTATAGAAAGTCGGTTAACACCATTCTACCTATATCTGAGACCATTGACGGTAACGGAGTCGCCTTTCTCGTTTCGAGAGAAATAAGGTCCCATGATTTTGCCACGAATTAAACGAGACCTAATAGTCAATGATTGTGGATGCCTTGATTTTTGCCTGTACACTTGAAGATTGCGTTCGCTCCAATAACGGGAATTTCGTTTGTTGACAAATCCGCTTAGGCAAAAAAGGGCCTCGTCCGAGAAAATGATTTTTTGCCCAAAATCCGAATCTTCGGCCAACATTTACAGCGCCTAATTAGCGAACTCACGGCATCGTCTGTGATCATCTGGCTTCAATTCTTGCGTTAGCACAATCTTATACAGATGTAGGCCCAAATCCAACTGCAAAATAAGCCGGGTTGACTCTCTGACGATACCCAATTCAGCTGACAGGCAACAAATTAACATTTCTGGGTTTTCTTCAATACGGACCGTTACGCCAGATATGTTTTATTTTCATGTCGCATTAATCTCTGCCTGGTTGGTGGCTTAAGATCCAAAAGAGTGTACTTACGCTTAAACTTTTTCATGGTGCGACGAATTACCTGCACATTGAAGCCTTGATGACAACCGACCTCACGACAAAATTCAAAGTGCGTATTTACAACTGAGACGAAATTTCGATAATAATTTTTAATAATTAATAATGGTCAACTTTACTGAATATGTCGACAGTTGGATGCCACTGGTAACATTGACAACTACTAAATTATAAAAATTGTAAAAACTTTAACCGCTATCTGGTCGCCCGTTTCTTTGACGATATTTGTCCTCGGACAGCTACAAACGAAAGATATCGTCAAATCGTTTTCTGATCGATTCTCCCTTAATCTTTTACGAGGTCCTATGCCGCCAGCATCAACTATCGAATACCAGCGACAACATTGGTAGAAAGCTCTGATGTACTGCATTTCACTCGGCTACCACAACGAAACCCCTGGTTTGATAACGAGTGCCGGCAAGCACATACAGCTAAGCAAGATACATACAAACCTTCGCTAGGTAGAAGGACTAGCTCTAGTGAGTACACCGGCTTCTTAGGATAAAAAAGGAGAAGCATCCGAAGCGCACCGACGAGGAAATTGAGAGATGCTACTCCAGTAATGAAATTCGGAAATTTAACAAAAATGTAAAAAAAAAAAACATTTCACCGAACCCCGAACCCAAGCCTGTAGAGGTGAACAAACAAATACTGCTGTCAGGCAGAATATACATTTCAACCTGGACGATGTAGACAAACAATGTACAGCGACTTCTACCTAGCCAGAAGAATGAAGGTCCAAAGACGTGATGGATGGGTCACGAATCAGTACTATAGAGGTATTCCGCGACTCAGGTGGCACACACAAGTGAAAGGGGAGTTCAGCCAACTTTGCGTGCAAAACTGGAGGCAGGTAAATAAAATCCAACTGGCTGGAGACTCTTGTTGGTTAAAGCCCAGTTCTACCACGAACCATGCCGGCAAATTAAATTATAGTATTAGAAAGTAAAGAAGGTATTCGATAGATAGATAGATATTGTGTATATCATTTAACGAAAACATTATTTTTTTAAACTTTAAACTAAGAAGATGGAAAGAATTAATGACTATGAAGGAAGCTACAAAAAAAACCTTGAATACAAGTGAGAAAAAATAAATAAATAACAATAATAAATAACTAAATGATAAAAAAACAAAAATAAATAACACGCAGAGATTAAATAAATAAATAAACAAATAATTGAATTAATTATCAAAAGTTTAAATACTCGTATATATCGTAGTTGATAAAAAAAAACTGGTTTACAAATATGTAACAAAGATATTGGTTAAGAATTTAATTGGGCTAGAGAGTTATTTGAAAAAAAAAAACACAATTTTGTAAAAATTGCCCGTTAACTTAATGATCAATTGATTGGAGATCAATAAAAAATTCGATTGGAGATGAAGGTCAGAGCTAGAATCATGGTAATAGTCCGATGTGACAGCCGAAATTTCGACGTTTTTTCGTGAATTTTTTAACAGGAAAATAAAATGCGTACGTTTTGTAATTTTTGTTTTGTAAACTTTATTCTTATAAATTTACCAATAAAATGCATAGAAAAAAAATTTCGGATCTAAGCTAATTTTTACCTAGTTAAACTGTTTAAAAATTTATTTATTTTTAGAAAAATTTAATGTTTTAAAGGTTACGTATTTACCTATGTATGTTTGAAATAACAGATACATATTTTAGCCAAATCGACTAAACAGTTCAAATACATAGTTTAGAGAAGAACGCGTTTAAGATTTTGACAATACTTAAATTACTAAAATAAAAATGGTGCATAGAGCAATCCTTCCGCTTCCTCAAAGTTATCATTTTCAGCGGCTTTGAGAGACCTGCGTAAGGTTCTGGCCTCTTAACAGTTGGCTTCTGCAGTTTTCTCTGCCCTTAAAATTGGTCCATTGTCAACCGTGTCAGCGTAGTCCTTGACTGTTTGACCTATTGTGACGCCCATCACCTCCACAACTTTGAATGCTGGTAGAAAACCCTCATTAAAGATGCAGTAATAGCATGCTTTGGAGCAAAATTTCATATACAGTAATTGAAACTTTCGTTATTTATTTTGGGCGTTTCCCCCCAAAATCTGTTCAGCAAGTCATCAGATGCTAAAGTCTCGTACACTAATTTTATAGGATTTATAACTTGCTCGTCAAAACATACTGGGTAATCATAAGTGTTCTCTTGATTTTCTGCTTTCAATTGTTAATATTTGGACCAAGAATCTTGGCAGTAAAAGTGCTGAGGGTTTTCGTCTGTCGATGTAATGTGGTAGAATGTAGCCCACACGGATTTCTTCATTTCTTCGAGAGATTAACAGTTTCTCGTGATTACTAAATAATGAGTACTAAGTACTCATTATCAACATAAGCTTATTAGTTAACTGCAACGGTTTAGGTTTCGGTGGTTCAGCGCTGGTCGATGAATCTCTTTTCTTCCTACGCTTTTTCGGAGCACTTTTCACGGTGCTTATCTCTTCTGTGGCCTTTTTTTTCTCAGTTGCCTCTAGTTGTTTTTTAGCTTTTGTGTACTCCTTAAGATTTTTTTTCCACCTTAAAGTGCTCGGTACATCAGTTTCTTTAAGTGCAATACGTATTCTTGTTTTTTTACTTCTGGGTCGCCATTGTAATATATCAGTTTATTATCAGTCAAATTTTTGTGGATTTTACTGTCCTTATCTTCGATGTACCTCACATATTTAACACCATAACCCTGCACAGAACGCTTGAATCACTACTGCCCTCGTCGTTTGCAGTGCATTCGTCCTTGTGATCATCATATAAACTCTCGGTGTTGATGGGTCTTTTGTTGCTAAATACTGGCATCTTTTACATAGCATATGCTTGACTTAAATATTGCATCAACAATTTTATTGGAAAATTTTTCTATCAATGACACAATGCTGTCATTAATTGATTTTCTGGGTGACCTTCTCTCACATTTTTTTCGTTTTCTTCCTTTACTGATATTGATATCACCGTTGTAAAGTTTACATTTTAACGCCGATTCTAATGCACTAAACACCAAAGCGAAACTGATTATCACACCGGACTACTACCTTATATCTAGATAAGTTAAGCATTATTTTCAACAGTTTGTTTTACGGTATTTGCAATTTTTGTATTTGACATGTTGCATAATTTTCCCATACTTGGCATTCATATAGTAGTATTGATTGAAATACTATTTTATGGATGAAGATTTTGCTAGAGTTGCTAAGCATAGATGTTATGCTAATAAAAGAGTAAAGCATCTTGATGGCAATATTTACTTTGTTGATGGTGTGTGAAATATGTTCTTTATATGTAAATTTTTCATCTAGATGAATACGCAGATTCTTTACACATTTCCAGGTTAAATTTAAACCAGACATATTAAGCGGGTTGTTAGGATGATAGCAATTAGGTCTTTTGCGACTGAAAAAGATTGATTGCACTTGATTGATTTCTACTTTCCATTTATTAAAATAACTGACAGATATTCGATATTGAGATTGAACTCAAGTTATGAGAATATGCTTCACAAGCTTGGAAAGTCAGAGGTAAAAATAATGCAAAGCACTGGGCCAAGAACGGAGCCTTGGGGTACTCCTGCGTAAAATGAAAATAGAAATGATGCATAACGTAGAATGTTATGGACGTAGACACTTATATGTCTGTTAGTCAGGAAACTTTGTATAGTTTTGACTAGATACAGGGGAAAACAGGAGTCAATCATTTTATAAAAGATCCGACCGTGGCAAATATAATACTTTGGTCACTCCTGAACCCAAATTTCTCATCAAGAAAGATACACCTGTCATCAATAAATCTCATAAGTTTTTTCTTAATAATCTTCTTGAAAACTTTGCTAAGACAACTGAGTAGATTTATCGGCCTGTAACTATCAGACATTCGGGAAGTATTGGAGTTTTAAACATGCAATCACGAGCAAAGTTAGAAATCGTAACCCTGATTAAGGTAGTTGCCTGAGATATGTATCAATCAATACAGTCGGATTTCCTCAATAGCAGAGTTTTCAAGACTTACTCAATTGTTGTTCGAAATGCATAATCATCTGGGGACGGGATACAGCTTTAGGAAAAAAGCCTATTAAAGGCTTCTTTTCCACAGACTTAGTGACTGTATCAGCGAGGTGCCAAAAATGTTGGCTTCGTCAAAATAAATGTAGAAAACGTTACCTGGTCTATGCGGTCTAGGAATTCTCCTCTTCTTATTCTTTACAATCTGGACTAACTTAACTTAGTTTTCTATTCCAATCCGTATTTCTTTCAATTTTCTCTATATCTGATTTATTTACGAAAGAAGGGGAAACGATATCTTTGCCATTGTCACTTTAAGGAATTTCTAATTTATATATTAATAAGAACGGTATCTGCTATGTTGGTAAAGAAGTTATTCCAAACTACTTTTTGGACACTCGAGTCTATGGAACTACGGATATGCTCTGAAAAAACTTTTATGAGATTATCAATGTCTTCTGCGTTAACATTTTCTAAGTCTGTTGGAATGTTTCTGAGTATCGATTTTAACTCTGATCGAAATTGTACCCGGTTTGCATGCTTAATATCTGGTCAATTATGCACTGTTTCTGTACTTGCTTTAAGGATTATATAAAAGACTGGTTTATGGTCAGAACTTAGTTCGCTTAATGCAACCGGCTGAGAGAGTAAACTCGGTGAATTTGTTATAAATATATAAAGTGGCTCTCGAACCAGCCGGAGTATATGTTGGACTAGAAGGAAAAAATACAGAAAACGGAAACAGATTAGACAGACAGTAAGTTGCAACCCCAATCCCTATGTCTATAGTTTAAGTCCCCTCAGATTATATAGTCTTTGTTTCATGCTAAAAACTCCCCTAAATTGGCGTTCAGATATTGTATTTTTTTTTTTTATTAGAAACGTTACCACCGGGAAAATAAACACAAAACAGTTTTATTGCCCAACCTTACCTTCGATTTAACGGGTTAGCCACCGAACATCGCACAAAATTAAGAGCTCTACAGGTCTTTTAGATTGGTTCCACAAACTCAGTTAAATTACTTTATCAAGCTTTATAGGATTTCTATCCATCAAACCCGACTTGTACTAGTATAACTAAAGAAGCAATTTCAAGACAACCATTAAAAAGGAACGATTTAACAGAAATATTATATATTTATGTATGTACATTTTTAGATCAATGTATTGCTGAGTCTTTATGGAGTCCAGGTAGCGTACGAGTATACTTTAACTGCAATTCAACTTGCAATGACATGAATCTATCGAACGACCACGGATTTTATTTACTTATTTGTTCTTTTTTTTTATACTCTACTTACATCAGCATGCAGCTACTCATTTGCCCTTTTGATGACCCTCCAGTCTACCTCCATAACTCTTCTGGCTGTATATAAACTATGCCAATTACAATTTATTTTCTCAGCCATAATTTTTCCTTTTCTCGTTTCGGTCGGACATAACCCCTTCCTCAAAAGAGTGCACTTTTGCCACTTTCTTTTTTTATTTGTACGATTGCAAGGCAAGAGAAATATGAAACGTTTGAGGACATAGCAAACAAGGCAAGAAAGGAGGAGAAATACAATTTTTTCTGAACCCGGTCATGACTTATTTATGGCAAAGTGGCCAAGTAGGACAAAGTGATTTTGTGTAGCCCCTGACTGAAATTCTTTTTCATAATTTACATTCATTCTGTGATATAATTTATCACACACACATCTAATCGTACATGTATCTAGGATGTTCTTTTCCAATGTAAGCAGAGTTGTCACTTGAATAAGATTACTTTATTAATTTGATAATGCAAATAGGTTTAGAAATGCAAGAGTATAGGCTTATGTTATCTTGAAGTAAAAACTGTGAGAAACTGTCTATTCTGGTGGTACTTCACTAAATATTCATAAGCCAAGAAAAGTTGATGGACTTACAGCCTACCGGAAAAATCAAAATTTAAAACATAACTTAGAAAATATCTTTTGAAGATTCTTTTATGAAAATATGAAGGAATCCTGCAAAATCTATTGACGTTATATAGTAATGTTCTCGTTTTTAATTCAACTAATGAAAGTTATTTGGGCAAACTGTATAGCTCCTGCATGTTATTATATGGAGTCACCCGGCAAGTTTTCTTTCACTTAAGGCTTCTCTGGTGAGATTTTAAAAATTTCTTTCATATCTTAGGGCGGCAGCTCCTCTAAGCGCATTGACAAAGGAGCTTCTGCTGAAAAGAATCATCGACACAAAACTATTAGGGTCATCGGCATACCGCAGAGAATTGTCAACAAACAACTTCGATTTCTCGAACGTAGACGCTGTAAAATGTTTATTTATGGTAGCGGCATCACATTTTAAATGCAAACACTGAGATAGTTTAAAAGACCTAATGCAAGGATATCAAAACAGACCGTCCAACTGGACCCAACTCGACCGAAATTGGTCCTTCTCACCAGGTAATAGAGTTTTTGAACTTGTTTATTCAGGTAATTTCTAGGAAATAGGATAGAAAATTTCAATGGAAGCAAAGTAAACAGCGCTGTGTGAGCTAAATCTGTCGGACCTTATTCACATACAAAATAGATTGTTAGGATGAAATGGAGACTACAGCCTCCAACTTTTATTGTTACTCAGTTTATTGTACACACTGTAGCAGTTTGATGACATCAATTTTATCTATCTCGCTCGTCCCTCATTTCATGTTTTTAGAAAATTACCAAAATATTCAATATGCAGTACCTTCCAGAATTTTGGACAACATTTTTTTTTGTGTACGAAGTGAAGTTTGACTCAAAGATAAATGCTAAAACTGGAGCCTTTTAGCTAAACTGGAATGCGATATACGAGTAAATAGGTATCTGCTAGGTATATCTGTCATATACAATCCCTGAACTCGAATTTGACAACGTTACAGGTAGCTATAAACTATTGCTTTAATTTCTAGGAGATATCCACACAGTTGATCTCTGTTAAATACCTTGTTACCAAGATGCTCGAAAAAACTACAAATCCCATTAAATTTTCAAGAGTGAGACTATCTCAGGCATACATTCAATCCCTGAGAATGAACTAACTGATCTACCCTAAATGATTCTGAGACGTACAAAGTTTTTTTTTTATATATGAAAAGGTCATTTTACTTTCTGTTCTTTTATCTATGATATTCTGAGATACATTGTACGGGATTATCGATCACAAATCATCACAAAAGCTCTGAATATCTGACAGCTAACTCAAAAATATACACCCTAACTGACTCGAACTTCAACCAACTTCAGACTGCTATAATTTCCAAACCGTTCATTACTGTGAGCTCTTTGACACATGACAGATAATTTTATTATCTACAAGCCTTTTAAACGATTTGCGTCTCAGTTGTGTTGAAAAATTTTTATCCGCGATAGAACTCAAACGTGATAGTGTGATTGCCTTATATTTGGCTGGAAACCCACAAGTAGCTATCGTTAGAGCCTTCCAGCACCTCAACGTGAATAAATCATTTGTTGTCTCGAACCATAGCTCGTTACCGTGATACTGGCAGCGTTGCAAAACGCCATGCAGGTGGTCATAAAAAAACAGAAACATCGGCAGAAATAATTCGGAAAATGAAGGCTCGAATTGAGCGAAATCAGCGTCGAATTGGAAGAAAAATGGCTTGTGAGCTCAACATATTGTTGGAACGGATGCAATACATACTGAAAAATGAGCTTGGGCTCAAGCCATTGAAGTTCCAAAAAGCACACGATCTTACACTGCAACTGAAAAAAGTTAGAGTCGAAAGAGCGAAAGAGTTGCTACGCTTGCACGAAAGTGGTGAGTTGCAGAATTTGGTTTTTTCCGATGAGTCTCCATTTGTTATAGAGCAATATGTCAACAAATTGACCGAGTTTACTTGCCAGAGAGGTTCTTCGAAGATTTACACCTTCGGAGCCACCAGAAAGCAGGCAGCACCGATGGTGATGATTTAGGCCGCCGATGGTCGCTCTCCGCTCGTATTTTTGAACCGTGGCGTCAAAATTAATGCAATCGTATACCGTAAAACTGTCTTAAAGGCAGTATAGAAGCCTTGGGCAAATAATCATTTCAGTCGGAGACCGTGGACATTTCAACAAGACTCGGCACCGTCTCACAAAGCGCGCGTCAACCAAGATTGATTAAAAAACAATGTTTCACACTTCATTTCTTCGGCACAATGAATTGCAAATTCTCCGGATGCAAATCCGTTGAATTTCTCTTTCTGGGGTATTTTGAAGGCGAAGGTTGGCACTAAAAAATACAAAAGTTTGGACCATCTCAAACAAGCACTTCGCCGGGAATGGGCTAAAATACCGCAGAGCCACTTGCGTGCAGCGTGCGATACTTTCTTCGGCCGTCTCAATGCTATTATTCGCGCCAAAGGTGGACATATTGAAAACTACTGATACAATTTGAAAATTGATATATTTTCCAACATTTTTTGCTTCGGCACAATAAAATTAATCGAAAAATAAAAAAATTATAGCATTTTAAAAAGTTGCAGTTCGAGTTAGTCACATATGTTCTGATGTGGCGAACTATTCTCCATAAAAGCGAGAGAATACACGATACGCTTTAGCCTAGCATGGTTAATTTTTTCGAAAAATCCTTCTTGCCGTAACAGGATATTCTGATCTATTCAAGTCTGTCAGCATAGACTTATCACAGATGCTTAAATTTGGCTAGATCGCATTTAATGATAGTGTCTTAGCAAAAGGCATTTACCATAGAAAAACCCTGATAACACATGGATTCAATTTAGAGAGGTTCAGTCGCTGCAATAGTTCTTTTAAGCTTTATGTAGCAAGTTAATCCGAGTCTTATTTCATAGCATTTTAAGGTTTTTTTGGACTAAGATATTTATGTGTGGGAGCGGTTAAAGAAAGTTACGTGAGGCATATGTGGAAATAAGAATATTCTTGAGTGAGAGTTTGTTGAGATGAAACTCGAAGAGAGTTCACGAAGCATCCCAGACATTGGCTCTAGGTGTCCGTAATTCGTTCTGTGAAGATTGAGCCGGAAAAGTGGCATAGATCTAAGATTGCGTGGATTGGTGTTAAAAGAAATAAATTGAAGTAAGGAGGGACAATCGATATTACCAACTAAAATTTGATGAATAAAGAGAATGTCGGCAACTTTTCGGCGTATAGAAAGGGGTTGTAAATTTATAAGTTTCAGCCGATCAGTGTATGGTGATGAGTCTTGGCCATCATCCCAGGGAAGACAACGTAAAGCAAATTGTAAAAGCCGCGTCTAACAGGTAACCAAACTTGGCTTACATATTCAAAAACAGGCCAAACAAAGGCTATGTAAAGGGATTTGGTAAAATAAGGATTACAAAATTCCTTAGACCAATACTTGATGAAGCCAGGGGCAGAGTTGGCTTTTTTATATTATATTATCAATGTGAGAAGGGAAATTGAGTTCCTTACCGCAGATAACACCTAAATCATGCAACTCATTCACTAAGGGAACAGGCAGATTAAAGATTAGATAGCAACGAAGTGAAGAAAGGGGGCGTTTACGTGTATAAGTAATAGCCTGATACTTATTGACATTTAGCTCCAAAAAAATTCTTCTGACACCAAGTCTAGATCTTACTGCAGTAGTAGACTGTCTGAGGAAGATGATATTTTTATATCATCTGCGTAAACAGATATGTATAAATTTTTAATGATACAAGCAACATCATAAATGGTTAGATTAAATAATAAGGGACCAAGGTGGCTAACTTGAGGGACACCAAAGGAAGCTTTAATTGGGTCAGAAACCATGGACCTAAATAGAACATGGTAAAGTCGTTCGTTTAAATATGATTGAACCTAAGTTATAAAGTTTATTTGGAAACCAAGAGCCTTTAATTTTAAAAGAATTGTATAATGAGAAATTCTATCAAAGGCTTTGTTGTTTTCCAGATTTCAGTGCACATAATTTAATTTTGGTGGGGGCTTAATACAAGCTATAACTTAAAATTAAATTTAAACTAAAACTTAAAACTAAGGTTGGTTATTGTGGTGAAGGTGAACCGATTTGAGGTGGGAAGTGGTGCGGTGGAAGTCAAAGACGCTAGGGTTTGAATTAATTTGTCGTAGCATCCGGGAGATTGGGTCGTTCGCGCCATAGGTGGTGTGGTGGGTTGGGTGATAGAAGAGACGAGGGGTACGTAGATTACGAGGGTTAGTGTTGAGGAAAATAGAATTGTGAAGGGACGTGCATTCAACCTGACCTGAAAGAAGTCGATGAATGAAGAGAAAGTCGAATGCATCTCTGCGTTCCTCAAGAGTGTTTAGGTTAATACGGCTGAGACGGTTTTGATAGGGGGGCAGAGTAAAAGAATCATCCCAGGGCAAACCTCGAAGAGCGAATCGAAGAAAACGGCCCTGGATGCTTTCGATTTTCGAGATATGAACGCGATGATATGGGGACCATACTGGACTGGCGTACTCTAGGAAGGGACGAACAAAGGTAATATAAAGGGACCTGGTCACGTATGGGTTGGTGAATTCTTTGGACCATCGTTTTACAAAACCTAGTGCAGAGGTGGCTTTAAGGATTATCCCATCCATATGCAAACGGAAGTTGAGCTCCCTATCACACAAAATGCCGAGGTCGCGAAGAGATTCAACGGAGGAGATAGGTTGGTTGTGGAGAAGGTAGAATCGGGGAAGAGATTTGAGCCGCTTATGTGAAAAGGTGATGGATTAGCATTTGGTGATATTAAGTTCCAAACAATTTTTAAGGCACCAGATCGAAAAACTATCAAGGTCTTGTTGAAGAAGGAAGGAGTCATGGGGAGAGGAAATGGTTTTGAAAAATTTGGTATCGTCGGCGTAAAGGGAGACGGACGAGTATTTAATGACCCTATCGAGATCATTTATGGTTAATATAAAGAGAAGGGGGCCGAGATGGCTACTTTGAGGAACTCCAGAGGTGGCCAAAAATGGAGCGGAGTGGGCTGACCTAAAACGAATACTGTAAAAACGGTTTTCAAGGTAAGAGGATATCCATTTTAACAGTATGGGTTCAAAGCCGAGGGCAGACAATTTGAAGAGTATTAATCGATGAGAGATTTTATCGAAGGCTTTGCTAAAATCGGTTGCAACTACATCGACTTCGTTGCCGTTCTCTAGGGCAGAGATGGCAAAGGATACGAATTCAACGAGTTTTGTGGTGGTTGACCTACCCTTTAGGAAGCCATGTTGTCTAGGGAAAATAAGTGATTTGCATTGGAAACTTAGAGCTTCATACAAAATACTTTCGAGGAGTTTGGGAATATGGGAGAGTTTAGCGATTGGACGATAGTTTGTTATTTCGTTCTTTGATCCTTTTTTGTGGATCGGGGTTATAAAGGAGGTTTTCCAAACCTGAGGAAATTCTCCTTGTGAAAGGGATAGACGAAAGTGATCAGAAAGGGCAAGGGAAAGAGACGAAGAACATTTTTTAAGAAAATGCCATCTGGACCGGGTGTAAATTCGTCATTAAGTTGGTGTAACTTACATTCGATATAGGAGGGTTCCAAGATGTGAGAGAGAAGTGGGCCGTTGGAGAAGTTCAGTAGATAACGAAAATAGGAGGGATCTGGTACAAAGGAGTCGTTGGTGAAGGATTGTGCTTGTGCTTGACACGAATTCTGTTAAGTTGGTGGTCGTAGATCCGCCTGATCTGATCTGATTCAAAAATTGTACATATTGACTAGATATGATATGAATACTCTTTCCAGGAATGGATAAGCAAATTGTTTAAAAGATCTTTCGTAAAGAAAATATATATATATATTAGGATGATTCATCGTGAAAGTGAACTTAAAATTTTTATTATCGGTTAAAAGAACAATTCATGGCATCTGTCTTTTAAAAATGATGTATATGTTGGCCACGACTACGTATGAGGTGGTCCATTCGGAAAGTTCAATTTTGGGCGACTCGTTCGAGTATAGCGACTGGTATCTCGCGGATAACACGAGTAATGTTGGCTTCCAAAGCGTCAATCGTAGCTGGCTTATTCCTGAAGACCTGGGACTTTACATATCCTCAGAGAAAATAGTCTAAAGCTGTGAATTTGCACGATCTAGGCGGCCAAATAACCGTAGCAAAACGTGAAATTTAGTGCTCACCAAAATGATTTTTCAACAAGTCCATTGTTTCACGCGCTGTATGGCTCGTAGCGCCGTCTTGTTGAAACCAGAGCTCATCGAGACCATGTGCTTGAATTTCAGGAAGCAAATAGTTTGTTAACATGGCGCGATAATGGTTACCATTGACGGTAACATTCTGATTTGCCTCATTTTTGAAGAAATATGGACCAATGATTCCACCAGCCCATAAAATACAATATACCGTTGTTTTTAATGAATGTAATGGTAGCTCTTGGTACTCTTCGGGTTACTCATCAGCCCAAATATGGCAATTTTGTTTATTAACGTATCCATTGAGCCATAAATTGGCTTAATCACTTAACAAAATTTCACGATAGAACACCAGATTTTCATTGAGTTTTTTCAGAGCCCATTCACTGAAAATATGACGCAAGCTCAAGTCGTCAGGCTCCAATTCTTACACAAGTTAAATTTTGTATGCTTTTAGGCCGAGATCCTAACGTAAAATACGCCAAGTTTTCGAATACGCCAAGCCAAGCTGCTGAGAATGACGACGAATCGATTCGTCACGGCCTTCGCGTACACTCTCAGCTTCAGCTGCTATAGTCTCTTCACTACCTGATGGTTGTGGTCTAACCGGTCGAGTATCATCCACTTATGTAAACTGGGACTCAAATTTGCGAATGGTATTGGCAGTAGTGATTTCAGTATGTCAGTTATGCGCACCGTAATTTCCTCTAATCGCACGAAAATCATTTCTCGCAGAACGCTGATTTTCGTAATACAGCTGAAGAATTTGGAGACGCTGTTGTAGTGTAAATCTTTTCACGATGACTTGCCAAACGGTACTGAACAAAAATGACAAAGGATTTTGATAGGGGTAACGCGTGATCTGTCAAAAAAAAAGCCAATTGGAAATAAAACCTCACGATGAATCACCCTATATATAATGTACTAGATCATCCTTGTACGGCCAGAAGGCCAACAGCGCTTCGTCAGTGTTGAAACTGATTTATATCACCAGCGAAGTTTATTATAAATTTATATAGAACCATGACGTTGATATGTTCACCGACTAGTATGCTAGAAGGCCTGGATTCAAAAGTCGAGCGGCACCAAAGGAAAAAACTGGACAAAAGATGAAAGTATCTTTTTAACTCTCCTTCATTTAAGGAGCCAAACGAATGATTTCTAATTGTAAGCCTATTTCTTAATAGGCTTTCGAAAACACTGCATGTGATAAAATGATTTCAAAGAAATAATTTCTTTCTCACAAAATGGTGTTGTGTGACCAGGCATTTAAAAGTTCTAATCAGATTGATATAATTTTTACCGACCTTGCTAAATATTTTAACAAAGCAAACCACAAAGTGTTTATTATTAAGTTGAAACGCATTTGGTTTATCAAAAATATTTTAGATTGAATATCATCGTATCTTCGAATTCAGTACGTTAAAACATGTGAACACTGTTTGGATCCTATTAGAGTAACACCCAGTTTGCTGAAAATTAGTCGCATTTTTCCATTACATTACGTTCTCTTTGTTAACAACATTTCCCCCAACTTTCGAGATATAACATTTGTTTTATTCGGCGATGAAGTGAAACTCTTTCATACAATTAAAACCGAGGATTGTTTCTTGCTTCTACAAGGTGACCTGAGTATAGAAACCCGTTGATGTCAACATGGTCTGTTGGGCTTAAATGTATATAAATGCCACAGCTTAACTAAATTGGTAAACAAAAAAAAAAAAAACTAAGCATACCCAGGTAAATTTAAAAAAGGATGTTGGAATCATACTGGGTTTACAACTCACCCATAAATTTCATGTAGACTATGCAGTATTTAATTTATTCAGAATGCTGGTTTAATTAAGCGTAATACAAAAGATTTATCCAACTCCTCTGTTTTAGATTTTTGTAGTCCGATTTGGAGTCCATAAAGCGACAATCACTCTCTTTCTATGGAAAGGATACAAAAATATATCACGAGGCTTGTTTTCGAAAGCTTAGATGGAATATCGACAACTAGATGCCTTGCTCAACTAGATGCATTAGTTTTATCTTGCTGACTCTTGAAGATAGACAAATATATTTCTGTAAAAAAAAAAATTGTGACATCATCACCCTTTCGTCAGGTAATCGCAAAATTCCGAAAATGAATTCCTGAAAGGTAGATCAACTACCACTAGTATTTTCTTTCTTTGCTGATGATACGAAATTTTTTCAATCCATTTCCTTACAACATGACTCCAGTCTCCTTCAAATAGATCTAAATAGTGTTTCAACCTGATGCATCAAGAACTTCTTACATCTCAATCTCACCAAATCTCAATCGATTACCTTCTCACGTAAGTGCAACAAGTCTCCTCCACGAATTTACCTTCTCCATGGCCAACCTATATCCCTTGTTCAGTATATTGGTGACCTTGTTATATTATGCGACAGAGAGCTTAATTTCAGCTCGTACATTGGTGAGATAATTACTAAAGCAAACAAAATCATCTGGTCACTATATTCGCTTTTGTTCGCCTCCTTCTCCAGTATTCTAGCCAAGCGTGGTGCTCCTTTCAACAAGTTCATGTATCATGAATTGAGGGCATCCATCGTCGTTTTCTTCAATTTGCGCTTAGGGGTCTACTTTAGGAAGATCCTCTAATCTTACTTCCCTATCGAGACCGTCTCTAACTCATTAACCTGAATATCCTTGAGGAAGGAGGTGACGCAGCAGAGATTTTTTTCAATCATCGACTCCTCTCAGGCTCCTTTCAGGCTCCGTTGTTTGCACTTACCCTTCAAATCTACGTTGCGGCTCTCTTTTTAATAATCATCGCACCTCATATGGCTCTAACGAACCAATCTCCCGTCTGCTGCGGAAGGTAAGCTCCAACCTTTCCGTTTTCGATCTTAACCTTAGCACTCTCTAACTCAAATTCGATCTTCTTCACGATCCATAGTTTTAAGCATAAGTGATTAGTTATTTGTAAATCCTAGTTTTTAAGTTAGTTTAAACTTGTATGAAGCCCCCACCAAAATCAAAAAGTATCCCTCAATCTCCCGCACTATTCCTCCAATAATTTTTATTTATTTAATTTTTTTTTATTGGAAACGTGAGTCCTTTTAGAACCTTTTAATCAGGATGTAAATACCTCCTTATAAAAAGAACAATCTCATTTTTAAGTCAACTAAAAATCAACTCAGATGGCGCTACAGTTCAAGATGAACCTGGGCATCAACTAACAATCTCTCCACATAGCTCGGTTTTTAGTTAACTGTCTCGAGTTCCGCTCTTCAAGTCGATTGAGGTCCTATTTTACTTATTCGCTCTACCTAAAGTAAGGCATTCCTATACCTGTATCCCTCCGGGTTGGATACAAAGATTCGAAGACGGTCTAAAGCATATTAATGACACCGGGGCAGAGATAATGCGAGCTTAGATGGAAATGTATGGCCATTCCCAATACTGCTGTCAAGGAGCACTCAATATTTCTTTTAAATTGGAGGATAAGAAAGTGCAAGTGCAGGTATTAAATCGACAAAGGCGCAACGGGAGATTTTCATCTTGTGCGGAGATTTGACTATAAGCGCTGACACTTATCATTGTTGGTTTACATGCTTTCGTTCAGGAAATACAGATCCACCACAGATGACAATTAAATCTTGACTGCAGTTAGCGTTGACAGGTTTTTGACGATACGGGAGACCGCTCAGCGGTTAAACATCGCCCATACAACCGTTTCGCGAAGACTGAAAAGGAATGGAGTGTCGAAAACTGTGGATGTTTGGGTTCCTCACGAACTCTGTGACTCTGGTCTGCGAGTTTTTGTTAAGATGAAACTCGCCTAAAATTTTCCTGAAAGGAGTGGTTATAGGAGACGAAAAATGGTGGTTTGCAACAATATTTGTCATAAGAGGTCATGGTGTGCTCCTGGTGAAAACACCACAATCGGTCTATAAACGAGATTTGCATCCCAAAAAGGCCATGTTGAGCATTTTTTGAGATTGGTGAGGTGTCCCTTACTTCGAGCAATAAATAAAAATTGCTCTCAGCTCGATACTCTGAAGCAGGCAGTGGAAAAAAAGCAGCCAGAGTTGGCGAACATGAAGGGCGTGATTTTCTATCATGACAACGCCAGACCACACACAGCTTTAGTGACAAAATTAAAGCTGAATTCATTTGGCTGGGAAGTTATGCAACACCCATCGTACCCTCCAGACCTTGCCCCGTCTGACTACCAATTGTTCCGCTCTCTCCAAAACAATTTGGACGGAAGGTAATTCAATTCCAAAGATGGGATCAAAACGTACCTGGAAACCTTTTCGACCCATTAGTCTGCGGATTTCTACAAAAGAGGCATTATGTCTCTTTCAAAATGTTGTAAGGAAGTAATAGAACATGATGGAAAATATCTGACTGATTAAGTACCATATAAGGTTTTATACCAAAAATGTGTATTTGACTTTATCCCTAGAAAAACGGCAGAACTTATTGACCAGCCCAATATGTAGGCTCTACTATGACGCGGACTTTGCCGATGTAATTTGCGTACAAAATCAACCTTACAATTCTAATTCATTTTCCTGTGTTACCCTACACAAGCTGGTTATGGATTGAGCTGAAACTTTTCTGTTTAGCCATATTATTTTTATAATTATTACATGTAATTATGCCATTCATAGTTAGCCGACATACGAGTATATTAACCATTACAGTTCACATAAGTTGATGTGCTTATTCTGCCAAATTAAAACAATGCACTCTGTGGAGTTAAAGGAATTGAAACTAAGGTTGCACAGATTATGTGTTGATCGTCATATCAACTATAGCTGTAACTTTAACTTTGTGATTGTGTACCATATGGATGACATATTTAAAGCCTATGAATAATATCATGCAAATATGTTTACTTTCGATATAAGTTTACACACTCTGTCCAAAACAAGGAAGTCGATATATCCGGAGCTTTTGATCCGTCTACTCAAAAGCAGGACAAAGGAATGCCTAAATTCATTTATCTCTAGTTCACTCTTTCCATCGAATTTTCTTTGGAAGTTTTTTATTAGTATTTCATTCTCATATATCCGAAAATCGCTCCTCAGTCATACATACGAGTACATATGTATATATGGTACTTCTCAGAAATGAATTGAACTGCAGGGGGTTTCCATTGAAGCAAATAGTGTAGCTTGAAAAAGTTAAAAGAGAATGTAATCCTTCAGCTGACACTTGAGTTAAGAAATTGGCACTTAGTTCTTTAAGTTATTTTTTAACTTTGATCCCAATGTGTTTTAAGTCATTGACTGATGGTTATAACGTATCCCCTTTTATTCAGTTCTTCAGTATTCTGAGCTTGTGTGTTTCCCTCCCAACCTTCGGGTGTTTTCTCAATGACTATTATCTATTGTATATTTTGCTCCATTATTGTTTGTGGTAGTGCCTAACCAGATGCTTTGTTGTTTGCTAGATTCCTCACTTCCTTCATAGGGGACTAGTACTCTTTGGTGATCTTTCATAATATACCCTCATCTTTCTTTAAACTAAGAGTAATTAAGACATAAAGTTGCTGTAAAATTTCCGTACCGTATTCATGTCCCTTAGAAAGACAGTTTCTCCTAATTCTCTTAAAATTATAAAAAGTTCTGGCAAAAAATCTGAGTTATTGTCAGTAAGGCTGTGTTTGTCCAGATAAAGGTGCTCCAAATTCCTTACTTATTTACAGATTCTTTTTTAGATTTTTAGATTCTCAATTAGAAGACGTGAATTTCGTTTATCCATACTGCAGAGTTTGGCACAAGAAACAAATTGAAAACGGTACCCGAAATCCGCAAACTGATTACTAAAAGCTGTATTGATTCTTTTTTCAAACAAAAGTTGATGGCTTTGCCATTCTGTTGTTCCTTTCCTGTTAAACCAGATCGCTGCAAGTCCACGAGTTTACCCAGCACAACAAATGAAGTGCATCCAAAAGTAATAAATGCAGCCTTTGAATATGCAGTGACAGCAACTAGTTGTTTAAAGATGTCCTGTCATAGAAAATTCGCCACTACCCTGATGCTTTACCACATACTGTAGTACAGATAAATTAAATAAAAAAATTGGTAACGATAACACTTCTCTCTGCATTATTTCGTTCTAAAAAACTTTTCAAGACTGTTTAAGCTGCTCATACGAAATGCCTCTTAAATAAATGCTTGATACAGGCTTATCATAGCGAAAAGTCCTACGAGTCTAAACTGTGCTGAATGGATTGAAATGGCGTTCGTTTAAAGGATAAAATTCCTTTTGATTTGGTAAATGAATGTTAGTGTCTTACTCTGCACGATATGAATGCTTATGCATCTCTGACGCTATGGTCAAACGACAAACACAGAATGCTCCATACTTATAGCACCACAACCCTGCATATTTTTTTTTATCCAAAAGATGATTTTTATGAAAGAAATAGCGGTTAAAAAATAACTAAAAGAAAAAATTGTCAGCCTTGAAAGCTAGGCGATTAAAGCGAAATCTCATTATGCTCGATATATAATTAAAATGAGGATGCTCACCCTGGATCACAAGTTTGTTATATATTTTATAAAAACAATTTTTTTTTAAAAGTAGCAACTTTTCATTATTTGAGATTTTTTTAGGCAGAATTTCTCACTTCTTTATAACTATGTAAACCCGATAAATAACAAATGCATCAGTCGTACACTGATGACACTTGCTGGGGATACTCGTTTAAGTTCTCATGAGAACTCGCCTTTCCTATATTCGGGTGTAATATAGACTATGAGCACGAAATGGATCCAGCGCGCGAGTAATGTGTTTTGTCCACTTACAAATAAAACACATTACAAGTTTTTCTTTACGTGTTGATGAAGCTTTTATTGTTGTTACCAAGTTATGTCTGTGAAAGTACTTTAACGATGGTAACAATAATGATGACGATGCTGATGGCCTTGCTATGCATGTAACTTTTGTATTATGCCCTCACCCACGACGCACCCTCTACCACTCATGGCTCATTTTATCCAAGTTAGTGTCCCCCAATACGCGGGAAGGTAACCCTCTTTTTATTCTTAACTCTAAGTTTGTGGCCTTTTCGTTCCTCTCCCATGTCTCATTCTGACCGAGCTGCCACACCATGCGCGCTATTCTCTCCCGTTTTTTTTTTTGGTTTATCGTGTCGTCGGAGTTTTAGCATTTACAACGAGATGATTGTTTAGGGTTTTCTAATAAGAACTTGACAACTTTTTTTTAAATAAAAGGCAAACCATTTGAGATATTTTAAACACTTTATTATTGACTTAAAGTACAATCAAAACATTTATGAATGGAACTCGACTTCGTTCATATGGTCCCCGCGGGCACGTTTGCAGCGGTCGAATCGTTGGACCCAATTTTCAACGACTCGGGCACACATTTCGGCCGAAACGGCCGCTATTTCGCATTTAATGTTGGCTCTGAGCTCTTCCAACGTCGTCGGCGTGTTGGCATAAACCAATGACTTAATGTAGCCCCACTGACATGGCAATATCACACAACGAATATGTAAACTCAAATTTTTGCACTAAACTTTTTATTGCCTGTCTACTAGGGCTAGAATTACGACCGAAAATTGAAGTTAACGCTCTTAAAGTTGCAGTCACCGACTCCGAATATCTGTAGAAAATTTTTATAATTTGCAGACGTTGCTCGTTAGTGTACTTTACCATGATGAAAATGTTGTGCTTACTGAATAAATTGACAGTGACAGTGTGATGATTAGTGAAAGAGTGCGTTCACAAATTAAATTCAAAGTTGTCAAGTCCCTATTGGAAAACCCTATATATGAGAGTTTGAAGTGAAAGTACTTTATTGGCTACGTAGGAGCACTACTCGTGAAAAATAGCAATACAATGTTAGATAATATTTTTGGCATTTATAAAGATTGTCGTACGGTTTTGAATGCTATCTTATGTGGGTGAAAAAGAGTCTTAGAATTCGTTTTATCGGATTTCGGAATCATTTCATGTAGCCTTTTCGTTTCATCGGAGTTCGGAATCACTTAATGTCGCGATTCGAGCCATTCTCTTTAAAAACAATAACATATGTTACTTATAGAAACCTAGATAGGATATACTTCATATTGTAGTTGTAATATATGTATGTATACCTACTATAAAACAGGTATTTACGATTACTTCTACTTTATTGCGTTATTGGCAACTATCTACTCTATTAGTTGGAATATGTTTGAAGTTAATGTGAAATTTATGAGTATTCTCTTTCATAAAACCGGAGAAATGCTGGATTTTTTCTTAACAAAAAAATTTAACTTAAATGATTGTTGTATGCTGCCATAAGTGCAGCCAGGGAAGCTAACATGATAAACCTTAATAACAAAAAATAATGTAGGAGTATATGATCAATTGTTAGAACCCATCGTCTCTCAACTGCCATCTGAAATAAGCTGAAAAAATAAACAAAAACGTAAGAAGGTTTATTATGGTATACGGGAAAGCTGTGAAAGCATTTTGGTTAAAGCTATACTAATGCTCTGGATACACCTTATGTTTGACATACGTACAAGAGTTCTTGTGAAGTGAAATTGCTTGTAAATGGAATAAGATACCTACAAGGCAATACAGGGATGCTCGTTGTTGCCTCCTCAATTAGGTTTAAGAGGTAACCGATAACCATTGGTATCAAAAGATGTATTGAAAGGGAAGAATGCAACTGGAAATTTCGGTGGAGCCATGGTGATATCTCTGTCCCTATTCCTTTGAAGAGATATTGACATCACATTTTACAATCATTGGTTTAACCTACAGAATGTTACTGAAGGGACTTACACTTTCTGTCAAATATTGCGTTGCCGAAAGCGCCCTTAACATCGCTAAAAATCCCCGACGCATACTCCTTGCAAGTGTATATTTAATCCTATAATTAAGTTATTGCAATTCAGCCTTGCTAAATTTGCAAGCTGATAAGCATGTTTCCTCAGGGACTGATTTGCCTAAACCTACTGTGTCTGGATAAAACTAACATGTCTGTTTGTTCAATTAATTTATTTGTTAATTCATATTTCAATAATTAAAAATGAGTACTGTACAGGAGAAAATAAAATCACACAGCGCGGGTATCCACTCTCATCCGCCCCAAATCATAGTACTGTTCCCGGCACTCTGTCACTGTCGTTGCTGTATTTATCATACGGAACGGACAGTGACTGGGTGTATGTAATAACTAATGTATAGCGGTTGTAAGTATGAATTTTGTTAATGCTCTGTTCTCTATATTTGTATGGGCATAGCACCTGCAACAATTTGATTCGGTAAACAAATTTTCACTTCGCAGCCTTGATTAGCATCGTTAGTGTTTGTGTTTTTAGTGTTTGGTTCTTAAAATGCCTCGGAAATTCAGAGTGGACTTAGCAAATATTTGCGGGCTAAGAAGTAATCACTTTTTTGCGTACCCCCACTTCTGTAAATGCACGCCAGCTGCTTTGCTTTGCCACTTAGTGAAACACAGGTAGATCCACATCCACACCTCTCAGATTACTCTGATCTGAAGCTACGTGTAACATGGAAAAAAAATGTCGGGAACAGAAGAAAGAGTCACCGAAATACATTAGTATCGTAACACAATTAGCTACTTTAAGGTAAGCTAACAGCTAATTTAATTTTTGTGTGTGAATTAATTAATATAATAATATAAAAATATAATAATTAAAACTCCGTCTATGGTAAATATGTTCGTTCATGTGACCACCACGGCTACTGTTGCAAGCGGCTATCCGAATATCAAAATTATCGATGACTTTTAGAAGAATAATGGAACAATGGCCGCTGTCTTATTGGCATGGACCTTACTCTTCAGATAAGCTCACAGGAAGAAGTGTAAGTGTGTTAAGTCGCATAACCTTGGAGGCCAACCAACTTCTCCTCTAACCAAAATAATGCGATCTTCAAATTTCGTACGCAATAAATTAATTGATTGATAAGCAGTAGCACCATCGTGTTGAAGCCAAAGATCCTCCAGACCCAATTCATTAAATTTTCGAAAAGAATAACCTGTCAATATGTTGTGGTAACGTTCTTAGAGTGCTATAATTGAAGCCCAATTATTGACTTCGGTGACAAATTGAGGTATCAGCTCAGGAATCTCCCCGATCACAACGTGGATGCCGCTATTGATATGATCACATACACTTTTTTTTTTAAAAAAACCCGGAATCCCTCATCGGATGAAGAATATCAAACCAAAAAAAAAAAGCTTGGTACGACTCAACCTATGAAGAAGCTGTTAGTCGTCTTTCTTAAGCGTGTAAAATTTCAATGCGATCAAAATCTGTGGTAAAAAATACTACAATGTCTCAAAGATAGTAATAATTTTTGGTTGTTGATCAAAAATATTAGGAATTCATCCCAACTATCATTTGTAATAACATTCCAGCTGTCAGCTCTTTGGACAAGACCGATCTTTTTGCTGCACACTCTGCGACCAGTTCAACACGTCCAGCTCGTGTTTTCTTTCCGTCTACACTTTAGTGTGTCGAATCTTTGATGGGGCGAGTCCACTTTCGTACTCATATACTAAAAAGTACTCTTGATCTTAAGAGATCTTAATATAAACAAATCTGCTGGTCAGGATAATATATCTCCATTTCTTCTGAAGAGGTGTTCTTCAAAACTACTGCGTAAGCTTTTCAATCAACCCTTCTCTTAAGGGCTCTTTCAAAGGATTTGTCCAACCCGTGCCCCCAAGCCCTCTTTGAACTTGCTAGGTAAAACTCAAAACCGTGCGAGGAAACTCATAGGTGACACCAATATTGCACAATTAATTGGTACGCTTGAACACCGACGTAGCGTCTCTTGTCACACCGTGCTCTATCTCTATTTTCACAACCAGTGCTCCACCGAAATTGCCAGTAGTATTCCCCCCCTTCAAGATTTTGACCGTTAATCTCGTCTCGCTATTAACTCTATCAGTATACCCTCAAGCCCACTTTCAGACGTACTCTGAAGTAGTATGATTTTTTTCTAATTTTTTACATATAATGCCCTGCCGAGCTCATTATGTCTTAGTCATTATAACCTCCAAAGATTTAAAACCAACGTGCCTTGTTATCTCCCTTTATTTCCTCCCTAAGTTTCTTTCCAAAACGCTATGTTCAAATATTTAAGGGTAGTAATAACACCTTGAGCGGGCGAGGTGAGGTCTTAGATCAACAGAAAAAAAAAAAAAACGAAATAAATAAAAGAAAAAGTCGAATGTGCAAAATTATTTTTTATTGCTTGAATACCTTCCACCGAATGAATTTCATAAGGAATTGACACTGCATGTGCTATTAAAAGGTGGAGAGATAATTTTTTTAATAGAAAGAAGCCCCAGAAAGAAGATTATGTACTATACGTATGTAATAATCTACATATAATCTATTGCAAAAGTTTGGAGATGTTTCCACAGATTGTTCTTTGATAATGATTTGTACTCAAAGTTTCCAAATCTATGAGCATTGAGTGTTGCCGATGAGTTGTGAAATTAGCTTGCTATATTAAGATGGGACTAACTCGCGCTAATCACAAAAACAAAAAATGGAATTTCTAATGTTCCTCTTAGAGTGTTAATAAATACAAAAAAGGCAGACGTCTGAGTATACATTGGCACATATTGGGGTGATTGCAAAGTTATAATGATCCAAAGACATGTCAGTTGATGACTATTTAGATCCTTCTTAGAAGTTTGAAGAATATCATTGTTTTCATACTTGGTACGTATCATTGGTCTCTACAATGGTTAACAATAAAGCTTCTTAACACCTTTTCCATACTTAATTAACTAAGTGATATGTAAAAATGTTAAATTCATATCCTTCTCCTTTGTTGCGAGAATAATTTTATCTAACCACAGGTAGCATGATCTTTTTCGCGCCACCGATCAAGTCAACAACTACCTTTCAAGTAGAATCAATTTGTTTCGATTTGTATAATCTTTCTTCCCCGACTCCAAATAATCAAAATGTAATCATCTTTACCTCATGTTTTACGTTTGAAGTATAATGAATATTACCCTGATTCAAGGGCGATATAGCCTCTAATTAGCTTCTAACAAATTGTTTATCTTAAAAATTTTATAAAGAATCGCTTTAGAATATTCTTGTTGAATCTTGTGCCAAATTTTGACTAGTAATCTTATTTTTGGTTTCTAAGAATTACAACAATCAACACAGTTCATTTTTATAAGATAAAGTCGGTTCTTATACTGCTACAGCAGTCGTAAGATCCGACTAAAGTCTCTTACAGCAGACAGCAATAGTCCCTAAATGATTTTTGAATTTTTTTCTCAAAAAACCCATAGTGCTTATAATCAAGTAGGCTAACTTTTCGGCTTAACAGTCGAAAATGTCGCATTTATAATCACTCTTATATCTATGTAGATCGCATAAAGAAAATTTTCGAGCAATCGTGTATATTGTGCATATGACACGATAGATGTTAAAATAGGGTACGAGTACTCTCAGTTTGCTGACAAAGTCATAGAGCTACAGTTTTTCCCAGTATGGTGTTTTACTATAGAACTTATGATTCTCATACCTATATCATATCATAGACTTGGGCTCAAAACAAATTGGTGTTTGTCTTTAGGTTCATTTTAGGAAAAAGACTTTGGGCATAAGCATGAAGATTAATATTATCTCTTGCTTCTTCTGTACCCCACTTAGTGAGCTTAACACCATACTTTATAAACAACATTCTAGGTAACTTCTTTGAGAAACTTGCTTTAATCAAATCAGTACATTGCTGGCTGTATTTCCCTCGCAGATTGGCACAGGATTCAAACCTGGAATTGCCAGACCTCCCATTTCTATCAGACTTCATGAATATACAAAAGCAGCGTTTTCCGAGTCGAGATCCAGCGATGACAGCTAAGCCTCTGTCAAGGACCGTGGGGGTGGCCGTGGTATAGTGGTATATGCATACACTCCTCAAGCAGAGAGTCGCGGGTTCGAATCCCGTGCGAGGCAATTCCCTGAAAAAGTCTTTTCGTAAAATTTACATGTAGTTATATGAGAATCCCGTCGGCGTCAACTCTGACATGAAGGCATAACACTGATGTTGGAGTGGTTGCTGGCTGAGCTAAATGTAACAAACTAACAACTAGCATGTACCGAGACCCACTGGTTGAGGATGCATTTGCTCGTCCCGTCCAGTTTGACAACCACCTCTGGGAAAAATATCGAAACCTAATACACCTGAGTTTCAAACTACTAGACCACCCGCCCGCGCCCTGGAGAAAACCAGTAATAGGGTATTCATAATCCCTTGGTGCGCGCGCGGGATTATAAAAAAAAGGGCAACATGGATCGCACGCTGGTAATACCTTTCTCATTGATATTCGTAGCTGTTGTCATAAAAAAATTGAGTGACTGGCAAAATAACGTTTACCCCTCAAAGCAGATTATGTAGATACTTGCTCATGTGAAAAGAATATAATCCTTTAGTTCGTTTTAAATGGATAAGTTTCAAATTGTTTTAATGTTTTATGTAAGAGGTCGCTGCTTGTTACAATTCAAAGCCAACTATCAGCCTGCCTACGAGTATTTCCTATTTCCACTAATTAAAATTATTTTCTTCTATCTATCAGTCTCAGCTCTGTCCTTTTTTTCTATTCAATCTACGAAAAACTCCTCAAGGAAAAAAATTTCCAAGACAGCGCCTATCCCAAGGTCCACTTAAAAGCAACCGCACAGTACTATTGTACCCTCTAATCTTAAATAAGATATTGGGAACAACACACAATCACCTGAAAGTAAGAGGTGGGGTGTTTTTGACTCCTGCATCACATTTTTAGAGAACCTTTATTGGTAACTTTTCCTTGTCGAAAGCTCACATGTGTAGTTCAAAGGATTATGTTACCCCGAATGACACCCCCAGCTTCACTAGAAAATCGCATGATGCCTTTAAGTGCTATATGAACCGGACTAGTCAGCCCGTTTGCAGTGCACCAATCGTCAATTACGTTTAAGGCCGCTTGAGCAACTTGAGTAGACAGTCGTAGGCATGATCATACAGATAGCGAAAATACATAAATGTTAAACTCATTGAGAAAGATAAGCAGTGGGTCGATCAACGTGCATCATAGGATTGGAGAAACTGAAGGTTGCCTTATCATATCATATCATATCTTGGCCGCAATCGGCACACCATATCAGCACCTATTAACCACAATTGCTTCTATCCACAGTAGTAATAGTAATGTCTGGCCGAGTTACACATGCCATCAAAATTTGCGTCGTCAAAAGCACCCGGCGCATACTTCTTTTTGTCGACTCCACTAGATTTCGAAGGGCTGTCTCGCACTATTTTCCGCGTTATTTGTTTTGTACAGAAAATACATTCGCAAAGCAGTTTTGGGTACATAAAGCTTGACCATTCTCTTCACTCTGAAGGTAGCCAGCCTGATTTCTTTTTGAACTTCTTGAAAGCCAGCAACTGGATTTACATTTACTTCACAGTGCAATGGGTGCTAATATTGGTCTTTGTGGTTAAGTATTAAGCAATTCCAAATGTCAGAGAGATTTTCTAGACTTTAACTTTCATTTCTACGACATTACCATAGGGCCGAATCGTTTCAGGATTGTTTACACAATCCTTCCCAATTTTTTTCTATTCATTTCCACAGAATTTTTTTTTATTACAGATGAGCACGTGACAACCCCAGCCTAAGACCCGCTGGCTGGTCTTGCTTTTCTGCATGATAAATTTTGTTTACTTAGTTTACTTACTCCATATGCTATGGTACTGGAGATGTTATATAAAAAATTTCTGTGCCATTGACAACTCTACTTGCACACCAACTTTGTAATTTCCCCATTTTGTACAACAAAGAAGAGAGATCCTGAAACATGTGGTTTAAAATCATCTACTTGCACAATGCCTTTGTTCGGTTTTCTGGTTTATGTACATAACCAAAGAGTGGGTCTGACTGGGCGCAGATACTTTGACCACAATCCCATTCCCATGGATCTGACTAATGAAGGCATGGTCACTCATCTAAATGACGATGAATTCAGTGGTTGGACAAGCCAAATGCATCAATCAGTTCTGTTTGTTTTACGCTTCACCATGTGCGTGGTCAGATGGGTTTATTTTAATCATTCATCATTTAATGGAAATTGCTCTCTGTGTCATTGGGCTTTTCACTTTAAATGGGCTTCGGAAGAATTCGTGTCCCATTTAAAATATATATAAATGCACAAAATATACGAGCAGATAGTTTGTGCAAGAACGAAAACTTTTATTATCCTAATTGATGATTGGTCTTGAAACCCTGATAGAACTGGTTTTCTGTGTGCACGATTTGGCTTCTCAGTTCGACTTTAAATTGAAAGTCTTTAATTTTAAACTGCACAATGAAAATTTAACTTCGCTGACAGTCGTAAAATTAAAAATTAAATAAATTCTCACATAGTTCGTACCTGCCAAATGAAAACTACATTGTGTTGTACAATGCATGTGCAATTATTCTCCTATTTTGTTTAAAAAGTTTTATGTTGAGTAAATTGAGGTCAGACAAAATTCAATTACTTGGCTTAAATGCACACATTTCCAAAAATTCAAATTTGAACATTTCGAAAATCAGCAAAACTGTATGCAAATGGGTTGTTGAACCCAACATCGGACTTTTGGAATAAAGTGAAATAATGTCTACCATCAGTTTCTTTTCGTCATGCAGGGTCTCAATTGAATTTTGTTTTCTTACGATATCTTCCTTTACCATTTGAAGATAAATAAATTTGGATTTCACTCACATGTTTAATAAAGCGAACAACGAGAAAAGATTAGATATGAACTTCTATATTTGTTTCAAAGGTTTCCATATTCTCCTTATTGCCCATGACAACAGTTTTTTTAAGATTACTGTAACCTACCGTCATCTAAGGTGCTTATTCCAAGTTTTTTTTTCCTCCGCCAAAAGTTGATGGGATATCTATCTCGAAGTATAGTCAACATATGCCTATGAAGACTTGGAGCTGCACCAACTAAGTTGAAATAGAGTTGAATGGTTTCCGGAGTTTCGATATCTCTTTGCTAATTGTAAAAATACAGCTGATACTTGCCGTATCTGGTAGATTTCACTTACCATCTCGTCCTGGTTGGAGCTTGTTCCTAATAACGGTCCATGAATGTGAATTAGGTGATAGCTCTAAGCGGCCATTGGAGTAGTAAAGGGTTTCATGGCATTTACTTTGAAAAATAATATATTAGGTATATATTTTAATTCGTGCGTTTTTTTTTTCAAAATTTGAACGTTTATTTAAGAAAAACATGTACAATAGTATTATTCAAAGTATTGCCCATCTGAAGCTATGACTTTATCCCATCTTTCTGGCAATTTTTGGATCCCATCCCAAAAGAACTGCGCCGGCTTGGCAGCCAAGAATGAATCAAGCCAATTTTTGATATTCTGCTCTGATGTGAACCGTATTTCAGTGACGGCGTTATGCATCGACCGAAACAAATGGTAGTCAGAAGGGGAAAGGTCTGGGCTATATGCCGGGTGTGGTAAGACTTCTTGTCCACTGTTTTGCAAATAGTTATTAACCGGAATAGCAACATGGGGCTGAGCGTTGTCATGATGGAAAATTATTGCCTCGTGTCTGGTCGCATATTCCGGGCGTTTTTCGGCTAATGCTCTCTTCAAATGGATTAATTGTGTTCGGTAGCGTTGTCCATTGATGGTTACACCCGGTTTTAGCAGCTTATAAAACAGCACACCCATCTGATCCCACCAAATACAGAGCATTACCTTCGCGCCATGGATATTCGGCTTTGCCGTTGATTTGGCTGGTTGGCCGGGTTTCAAATATGATTTTTTGCGCTTGAGGTTGTCGTAATGGATCCATTTTTCACCACCAGTAACAATCCGATGCAAAAATGACTTCCTTTTGTGGCGTTCCAGCAGCATTTCAGACAGCTGTTTTAAACGTTTTGAATTGGCTGCTTGAGTGACACCCAAAGATTTTGCGAGCTCTTATTGTGTTTGGCAACAATCTTCATAGAGTAATGCTTCCAGTTCTTCATCTTCAAACTTTTTTGGCTGCCCAGGACGTTCATTGTCTTCCAAGCCAAAATCACCAATTTTAAATCGTGCAAACCATTTTTGGTACGTTCGCTCAGCTAGCGCATGTTCACCATAAACTTCCACCAAAATACGATGACTTTCGGCAGCAGTTTTCTTCATATTAAAGTAATGAAGAAGAACTCTCCGCAAAAACACTTTTTCAGGCACAAAGTTCGACATATTTGAGTGCAAAAAAATTATTGTTGCTTACGCTTCAAATGAATGACATACACTGAAATGACGTACAATGACAGTAGCTTTCCAAAGCATGTTCCAATGGAATAATAACAATGAAATAATACAAGTCACGCCATCTCTTAGCAGACCGAATTAAGTTGTAGACCCGAGCATAGAGACTAGTATCTCGCGGATAACACAACTAATGTTGGGTTCCAAAGCGTCAATCGTAACTAGCTTATTCATGAAGACCTGAAACTTTACATATCCTCAAAGGTGTGAATTCGTACGATCTAGGTGGCCAATTAAATCATCAAAAAAATTGCTCAACAAGTCCATTTTTTCACGCGCTGTATGGCTCGTAGCGCTATCATGTGCTTGAATTTCAGGAAGCACATAGTCCGTTAACATGGTGCGATAACGGTTACCATTGACGGTAACATTCTGATTTTCCTCATTTTTGAAGAAATATGGAGCAATGATTTTGAAGTTGAATTTTGTATGCTTTTAGGATGAAATTCTCACGTAAAATACGCCAAGTTGTCGAATACGCCAAGCCAAGCTGCTTCGTCACGGTCTTCGTGTACACTCCCAGCTACAGCTGTTATAGTCTCTTCACTACGGTGCTGGTCGAGTATCATCCACTAATGTAAACTGAGACTCAAATTTGCGAATGGTGTTGGCAAAAATGGTTTCACTTGGTCAATTATGCTCACCGTAAGTTCCTCGAATCGCACGAAAAACATTTCTCACAGAACGCTGATTTTCGAATACAGCTGAACAATTTAGAGACAGTGTTGTGATGTGAGTCTCTCTATGATGACTTGCTAGACAATACTGAACAAAAATGACAAAGCAGTTTGATAGGAGTCATGCGTGATCTGTCAAGAAAAGCCTATTAAAAAACCTCACAATGAATCACCCCTTAAATGCTTGGCACAATTACATAAAAAGTAAAGGTTAACCTCATACGAGTTTTGTTCAGGATATGCAGAGGTCCTGCCCCTTCATCAAGACGTGGATAATGATATACATTGCAATTGATTCTGACTTTCAAACAACAGGTTATATATATAATGTCTATTTGAAAACTGTGATTAAGATATTGCTAAATTCATGCTACATGCGTGATATAAATCCAAATCTCAAAAATGTGGACTTTTGTGGGCTTGTGAATGTGACATAAGGCCAAATTCTATCATTTGACTTAATAACACTTTGATAAAACGATAGTAGGCCAATTTGGCCTTTGAAGTCCGTGTTTATTTCCTTTATTTCGACTACGCGATATTGCCTCACAGTCACACAATATCTGCAAATATCCATATTTAACAACTTGAGTCTCTGCTTGTTTCCATAGGACACAGTGTCTTGTCAGAATTCCTATTACTGTCCTAAACTTATCCTTGTTTAATTTTACTAACTTTCTAGATCTTCTGCTAGAAAACCTTGGATACCCTGTGTCCTTGACCACCTTACTTGGCAGTTTTTGTGGTTTCTTCCCTGATAACGACCCTCACTATGATGATGGGTTGCAACCACACTATTTTCGAGTAGCCCCCCTTTTCTTGCAAACTCATCCGCTTTTTTTATTTAACTGCGGTGTTAAGGGCACCTTGCACCTAAAGCCAATCACAGAAATAAGAAAAATGAATATCTGCAATGGTTTCATGGCTTTGAATGCGCTGAAAAAACACCAAAAAAATGCCTGACAGTTGTTGACATATGGTCGGATTATTCGTAAAAACTGTTTTTTTTTTAGAATTTAAAACTATTGAACTGTGGGAAATCTTGAAGATAGATAATTCTGGCATTTTTATCTTAAATCCGAAGACAAAATTTTGAAATTTGGCCTTGTTCCTTGACCTTATGTCACGGACCGCTAAAATGATCAGGCGAAACAAGTTTTCTGTTCATCCTACCCAGCTAAGCTGTTCTATATGGCTTGCTTGTGCGAAATATTCCCTTCTTCACTATATCGTTGGATGTAATTAAATAATAGATTAACTGTAATTAAATTCCAATAAATTCGCCTGTGTTGTGGCGAACATAGTATGTAAACTAAATCCCTTCACATTTCACTCGTTCATCTATAATCCTATAAAATGTGTTTTTTGTACATAATATGGACAAAGTGTTACTTTTGGACCATGTTTCTGCGCTGGTCTTTTCAAAACATGATTTATTGTTTCCTACATATAATTGCCAAATTGACTTTTGGCCGGACACATCAAGTTACACATACCGAGATTTCAGAAACGTTGATACAAATTCTCTTGAACATCGTATTAATCGTATTCCATGGAACTTCGTTTGTTACATACCTTCGCCAGATGACCAAATTGATTGTATACATAGAAACATAAATACGTTTCAATTAAAACGAGAATTGTAAAACGTAGAATCAAGGTGTAGTTAACTCGTAAAATTAGAGTGCTGATGATGGAACGTGGCCTGGCATATCGGCAATGGAAAAATTTTCGAGTGGTACAACTTCATCAAGCTTATAAAAACTTGCGAAACAGTGTTGTTCGCAAAATAAAAACTGCTAAGTTGCAATTTTATTTCAACCGCTTCAGTTCTACTTCAGATGGTCGTAAAGTAACATTTGTGAACTTGGGATCGGGAGGCAAAAACATTTATAAAAATGACTTTAATCGGAAGTTTTTATCAAATCCAGAGACAAGTTCAGTTTCTTAACTGGCACGTCTTTTGTTTTTGCAATCGTGGATGATACTGAAATAGTCAAATGTTTGTTATCTATAAAATCATATGCTATTGGAGTTCATGGGATTCAATTGATTTTTGCTTAATCAATTTTAACACCTTTGCTGCATTACATCTTACACATTATAAACCCTATTTTTATGACTAATATTTTTCCTTACTAATGGAAATTTCCAAAATTCATATCTATCCCTAAGAACTTAGTAGATGAATAATTTAGACCTATAACGATCCCTAACTGCCTCTCTTAAATATGTAACAACTGATGGATAGCAGGTAGTGTGTAAAGATTTTGTTGGTGCACTGTTTCATACCTACAGCAATTTGATTCGGTACACCATCGCCAGAATTTTCACTTCGCAGCCTTGCTTAGTATCGTCGGTGTTTATGTTTGCTGTGTTTGTTTGTAATTATGACTATTGAATTCAGGGTGGACGTAGCCAATATAGGCGGGCTAAAAAGTAATCACTTTTCTGCTTCCGTCCACGTCTGTAAGTACCGATCAGCTGTTTTGGCACTTAGTGAAACACAGGTAGAGCACACCTCTCAGATCACTCTGATCTGAAGCTAACTGACTAACTGGCAATTCGACCTTTCACGAGTTTGATGCGCTGTCTGACTTCACCCAGAGAATTGTATCCCTGTATCCTCTTACTAAAATCGTGACACGGGCTTCGACATTCTTGACAGACAACACCCGAAGGACGGTGTGTTGAGATCTTCGCTGATGAAAATAATTTAACCCAGCTTGTGAATGAGCCCACACGAATACCAGACGTTGATAATCATACCGCGAACACCCTGGACTTGTTTCTCCCCTCCAATGACATTCCAGCGGTCAGCTCTTTGCTCAAGGCCAATCTGCTTGCTGCACACTTTGCAGGTAGCTAAACACTCCCAGATAGTTCTTTGTCCCCACCTACACTTAAGTGCGTCGAATCTACAATGGGACGAATCAACTTTCGCACTCGTATAGTAGCAACAGTACTCAAAGATCTTAACATGCATAAGTCCGCCAGTCAATATAGTATATCTCCCCTTCTTTTGGAGAGGTGTTCTTCCACGCTGGCAAACTCAACCATCCGTCCCTAAAAAAGGCGAATCTTCTTCTCTCTCCTTTTCCAGACCCATTGCACTTACGTCTCTTCTCTCCAAGGAAACGCTGATAAACCGTCAGCTCATGAAATATCTCGAAACATGAAAACTTCTCAAGGTCCACTGGTGATTTGATGGCATGTCTCACCGAAAAGTGGAACTAAAGCATACATTAATCTGACGAAAGCAAGATAATTGCACTTGATATTTCTAAGGCATTTGACAGAGTTTGGCATCCGGCTCTTTTGTCGAAAATGCGTGCTTTTGGGATAGAGGACACTCTTCTTCAATGGCTTAGAAATTACCTTTCGAAACGTTCAATTTAAATTGTCTTGGACGGTTTCAAATCTGATATTCAAAAAATAAATGCTGGTGTGCTCCTGGGATCCGTCTTCGACACTCTTTTTAATTTTCATTAATGATCTCTTGTCTGCTACTTCTAATCTAATATATTCCTGTGCTGATGACAGTACTCTCTGCTTTTTATATTCATTCACGGACCCACGACATTGCTCTTCGGTTGTAGAACGGGAGCGACAGCATATGTTAAGCGCATTAAAACTTAATTCGTGCGGTTTGCTAAGAGATGGCGTAACTTATATTATTCCATTGTTATTATTCCATTGGAACATGCGTTGGAAAGCTACTGTCATTGTACGTCATTTCAGTGTATGTCATTCATTTGAAGCGTAAACCACAATAATTTTTTTTCACTCAAATATGTCGAACTTTGTGCCTGAAAAAGTGTTTTTGCGGGGGAGTTCTTCTTCATTACTTTAATATGAAGAAAACTGCTGCCGAAAGTCATCGTATTTTGGTGGAATTTTATGGTGAACATGCGCTAGCTGAGCGAACGTGCCAAAAGTGGTTTGCACGATTTAAAAGTGGTGATTTTGGCTTGGAAGACAATGAACGTCCTGGGCAGCCAAAAAAGGATTGAAGATGAAAAACTGGAAGCATTACTCTATGAAGATTGTTGCCAAACACAAGAAGAGCTCGCAGAATCTTTGGGTGTCACTCAAGCAGCCATTTTAAAACGTTTAAAAGCAGGTGGATATATTCAAAAGGAAGTAAATTGGGTTCCACAAGAACTCAAGCTCCAAAGGCGGTTTTGCATGTTACTGGTGGTGAAAAATGGATCCATTACGACAACCCTAAGCGCAAAAAATCATGTGTGAAACTCGGTCAACCAGCCAAATCAATGGCAAAGCTGGTGGGATCAGATGGGTGTGCTGTTTTATAAGCTGCTAAAACCGGGTGTAACCATCAATGGACAACGCTACCCAACACAATTAATCCGTTTGAAGAGAGCAGTAGCCGAAAAACGCCCGGAATATGCGACCAGACCCGAGGCAATAATTTTCCATCATGACAACGCTCAGCCCCACGTTGCTATTCCGGTTAAGAACTATTTGCAAAACAGTGGATGGGAAGTCTTACCCCACCCGCCTTATAGCCCAGACCTTGCCCCTTCTGAGTACCATTTGTTCCGGTCGATGCAGAACGCCCTCACTGAAATACGGTTCACATCACAGCTGCTGCCGGCGCATTTCTTTTGAGATGGGTTCCACAAATTGCCAGAAAGTTGGGAAAAAGTCATAGCTTCAGATGGGCAATACCTTGAAAAAAAAAACCGCACGAATTAAATTACATACCCAATATAAACCGAGTGGAATTTAATGCTTCCAAAACTCAATGATGTCTGCTGTCTATAAAGCGAAAATACCCAGCCATTATCCATGAATGGCACTTGCATCGTCGAAACTGATAAACCTTCCATCTTTGGTATATGTGTCAGTGACAACTAACGTTGGAATGACCACATATTCGATGTCGCCAAAAATGCTGCGAAATGTCTAGGTTTCCTCATGCGATGTAAGAAATATTTTACCCCTTCTGATCTGGCCACAATATATCAGGCATTCGTCCGACCAAAATTGGAGTGTAATGCCCATATATGGTCAGGTGCTACTAAAACATCTCTACACCTGCTAGATAATATTTTAAACTGTGCGATAAAACTCATTGGTGATACTAATATCAGTCAATAAATCGCCACTAGCATTCCGCCCATTCAAACTTTCAACCATAACACCCGTCTAGCTATGAATGCTCACCGGTATACCCTCAAACCCATTTTCGGCGTACTCTATAATATCGTGATTCTTTCCTTAGCCTTACAACTCGCTTATGCAATGCCCTGCCAACCTCTGTGTTTCCTGGTCGTTGCAATTTACAAAAATTTTAAAACAATGTACATCGTTACCTGTCTTTTCTTCCTCCCTAAATTTCCTTCGCCCGTGCTGTTACGAACATTTAAAAAAAAATGTGAATTGAGTTTAGTGACTCCTTTATTCTTCAAGTGCAATCAGGACTTCGTGCAAAACACAGCTATATGACTGATTTATTAAAGGTAGTGAATGACATAACAAATAGACTAGATACTGGCTATATCGAAATCTACAAGAGGAAGCACAAAGTCACACCTCAAATGTGGGATAAAACTAGACCGGGCAAACATCCCCGCTCACATATTTGCATATAATAGATACTATCGGCTTCATGAAGCTAGTGACAAACAGAATTAATAACTCCTTAAAATAATTGGATGTATCTCTAAATCTAACAAAGTCTAACTGTAGATTTTTAATGATTGATTTAATTAAATGTTAATAAATAGTGATAAATTGATGATTAAAGTGTTTGCACTGGAGGAAGAGCGGCTACCAAAAAAGTACTATACTTTCGCACATCTTACGAACAAGAGGAAATATAGTGGACGAATGGCAGCGTCTTGCGTCAAAATGTGGGGTGATCCTTAACATTGCACCAGACCTACAGTCTGATCCTCTTAGAAGATAGTTTGATACCTTGTTAAAAAAAGAAAAACTGTCAATTTTATATATCAGAAATATGTCACTGAGGCCTATTATAACCAATATAGGTTGTAATGTATTATACGAGTGCTGTTTGATTGGAAAATAGGAAGCGCTCCTAAGCCAAAATGAGTGTCCCATCATATATGTAGTATAACCTCTTTTAGCCCGCCTGTCAAAATTTGATGACAATCCGACGTTTAGTTTTGTTTTGACACCCATTTCATGTATCAAGCAGTATCGCTCCGTGATTCGATTTTTTTTTTTTTTTTTTGAATTGCAAAACCTGCCCATTCTCAATGGAGATGAGCTGATGCATGCTTCGTATTTATTTATCACGTGCTGCTTACAACCAGCTCGGCAGTTAAGCCATTAGATTTCGCAGCTTTATTAGACCTAACCTGGTCGGGTAGATGGAAATATTGTCTGTCCTGATCCGGGTTGAATGGTCTATTCTTCTTGACGATAATCTTTCCAGATTATCAGCCTCGACTGTAGTTTTTCATTCTCGAAGATTTCTGTTCCTGTTTTACAACTTTACCATGTTCGTTATTGTTTGATGAAAACTCGAAACTTCATTCTTCTGCAACAACTCTCTAAGACCTCGATCGAGCGTTTCTCATGCTCCTATTTTCTTTTGATCTTTTGCGATACCCTATCGACTTTTTATACATGGCCTGTTACCTGTCTGCATTCATCGTCGATTCAACGGTTTTTTTGTTACCGTATATCAGGGGCGACGTCCCTGAGTGCTTTTTGGCAACGATTACTCTGATTTTCTACGTTAGATGCTGCAGACATCGGACTCCTCGAGAGGATACGTGAAATTCAATCGTAACAGGCAGTTGCGGTGTTAGATGTTGGCCTTTCTCACAATTGTTCACTAGCCTCCGGCTATTACAGGTATCCGCATTCGAGTTCTAGCTACAACAAGATTATGGTCCAAGTCGACGTTAGCATCTAACTACTAATATTTTCAATATTTGTTTGATCTGCATTTGAAAATTTTGTAGTCGAATTTATTATTAACAAGAACTGGTAGCTGATTTGTGATCAGTTTCCAAATGCTGCAATCAAATAACACTCAATCATATAGGGGGTGGCCGTGGTGTAGTGGAATGTTATATGCATAGACACCTCAAGTAGAGGATCACGAGTTCGAATCCCGTACGAGGCAAATCTCTTAAAAAAAAAGTCTATTCATAGGATTTGTATGTAGTTATTCGAAAATCCCGTCGGCGTCCACTCTGACATGAAGGCATAACACTGATGTTGGAGTGGTTTCTGGCTGGGCTAAATGTAACGAACCAACAACTAGCACGTACTAAGACCCACTGGTTGAGGATGCACTGGCTCGTCCCGTCCAGTTTGATAACCACCTCTGGGAAAAATAGAGAAACCTAATACACCTGAGTTTCAAACTACTACACCACCCGCCAGCGCCCTGGGGAAAAGCCAGTAAAAAGGATATTCACATCCCCTTGGTGCACGCGCGGGATTATAAAAAAAAAAATAATAATCAGCGTTGATTATATGCAAACTTGTCTAACACCACTCGGTTATCGAATAATTTTTTTGACTATGTATCGTTCTATAGTAGAACACACAACTCTCAGCTGTTCCTGCATGAAGCGCGCTATAAGTAGTCACTCGTTGATCAGTTGAACGCTTTTTCGAAATCAATGCACACCAATTATAGCGAATCCGTAAGGCCTTAATATACATAATACACAGGAGTATACAGCATGGAAATCTGTTTAATAACTGTCTTCAATGCAATCGAAAAACATGCTGGCTGTTATTTTTGCAAATGAAGGAGCCGCACAGATGTCTCTAGAACACTGATAGTTTGCCTGAGTGTGTGACAGTGATTTTTTTCCTCTTCATTCACTTCTAAACATATTTTCAGAACTTTTCCTTGCATCCTTGCAGTTACTCTGGGTGTAGATACCCGTTGGAAAACCGCCAGGTCTTGCCGCCTTGTTTAGGCCCCTTTGATGTACGTGGAACATAAAATCTCTTAGCTTTTCGGTCTTTTAGTCATTAGGCATTCTGACGAATTCCGATTTAGTAATTTGCATGTAAAATCTTAAAAGGAATAGCAAAATTAAAGACTTAAAATACTTGATACGTTGTTGTATTTTCGCTTTTTTTATTACAGCGATTTTAAGCAAACTTGGCAGTAAAATTCGTCACTTCGGGAACGATATTAATTTTTTTTTTTTCAAATAGAAACAAAGTAGTTAATTTTTATTTTTCACAGTGTTTTACTATATTGAACTAAGTGCAAAAGAAAATTATGTAAAAATTAAACTAAAAATCTAAATGATCATTTATGAACTTCTAAGTTACTATACAAGAGAATACAAATGACTTAAAAAATAAACTTGGTTAGGATCATAACAAGAACTTTATTCTATTTGTATGTAAGAATTTACCAGTCTAAAAATATTTTAAATTACTAATAAAAAACAACTAAAAGTGGTGTTCCCGAAAATGATTTAGTGTTCCCGGAATGACTGAGGCGTTCACTAAATGATGTAGTCCGGAATTTGTTAATTGGTAAAGGTGTTTTTTTTTTTCTTTTTGAAGTAATAAATGCTAAAATATATTTTTATAATATTTCATCAATCCTTGTAGTAGTTACGTTACAGTATACAGGGTGAATTTTTTAACTTGAGACATCCAAATTACTCGAAAAATACGCGATATCGCGAAATAGGTTTCAGACAAAAGTCATATGGTTCTGAAGGAGACATAAGATGGTGACCACGAGTTTGACCGTGAGCCAGATTTTTAAGGTCAAACAAAGGTCACTTTTGATTTTTCAAATGATAAGTCCTGATTTTCATTGCTCAGTCGTATTGCTCTTAGGCTTGTCATTTGTTTTTACATACTGCGTTTAGACAAAAACAACGACATGGAGGTAGCAGTATATTGTTTTCTTCGGGGTGATTAATTAGAGTGGGTACCCTTGCCTCCCACTGTTGAATCATTGAATTCTTCCCATTTCGATATTTATTTCCCGAGACTATTTCAACAAATGCTCTAAAATGTGACCATTCACTTCAATACACTTGTCTATCCGCGCTCTAAATGAACCAACAGAACTGATAAATATTTCTGGCGTAATCTTCCGGCAAGCTTCAGTTATTCGTCTATTAATGTCCTCACGTGTTGTTGGCTTTTTTTTGTAAGCCTCACTTTTTAAGTAGCCCCACAAGAAGAAATCAAGTGACGTAAGATCAGGTGATCTAGCAGGCCATTGCTAGATCCCTCATCCGATCCATCGTTGATGGTAAACATTGTTTAATACGTCCCGGGCTATTTGGGAATAATGGGCTGGACAACCATCATGTTGAAACCACATTGTTTGTCGCAACTCCAATGGCAGTTCTTCTAGTAATACTGGAAGATAGTCCCGCAAGATGTTTGCATACTTTTCGCCATTCAAGTTGTCTTCAATAAAATATGGACCTATTAATTTATCCCCAATAATTCCCGCCCAAACATTAACATTCCAAGGGTGCTGGCGTTCAACTTGTCGCAACCAAAAAGGGTTTTCGGTAGCTCAGTAATGCATATTATGTCGATTGACCGTACCATGATTGGTGAAAGTCGACTCATCAGAGAATAAAACCTTGGCAAAGAAAAGGGGGTCTCGTTCAATTTGCTGAAATGCCCATTGACAAAAGGAAACCTGGTTGCGAAAATCCTCACTAGAAAGCTCTTGATGCATTGAAACATGATAAGGATGGTATATATGCCGATGTAATATCTTACAGACAGTGGTTTGAGAAATTCCTGATTCACGACTAATTTGACCAGTGCTAATGTGAGGATCATGTGTAACGGCAGCTAACACTGCTATTTCATTGTCCTCAACAGCCAACCTATCTGACCGATTCCTTTTCTTTGGTTGCATACTTCCTTCACCAGTGAATTGTTGGATGACCCGGAAGAAAGAAGCGCGCGATCGTATCTAGTCTGGGAAACGTTGGGCGTAAAGAGCAACAGCACCATCGATGTTCCTTCCACTTTCTCCATAAATCAATATCATTTCAATTTTCTCTTGAATTGAAATAGCCTGCATTATTAATCTGGAAAACGTTACTCATAATAATCAGTTCCTCAAAACAAATATCGAACTTCTAAATGAAGTACAGTTCCATTCAAGTAGAAAAAAAGGGCAGAGTTCACATCATACACTCTCAGATAAGTTTAGGACAATTTGTCTCTATCTGAAATGGGGCTCAAGATCAAACTCGTGGTCACCATCTTATGTCCCCTTTAGAACCTTGTGACTTTTGTCTGAAACATTTTTTGCGATATCGCGTATTTTTCGAGTAATTTGGATGTCTCAAGTTAAAAAAAAATCACCCTGTAGAATTGACAATTGCAAAAGCAAAATAAAATTGGTAACAAACCTCTTAAGCTTCTACAATACGTTAGTTAGTCGTACATAACTCTTTTGAAATTTAACCTTTAACAACTGAAACTATGTCTAAGACTAACTTCAGTACTCATTAGTATAAATCAGTCCTCAAATACAGTCTTATCGATAAAGTTGAAAGTAAATTTAAATCATAAATCAGTCACACATTAGGCTTTTAAGAATTATAATAATAAAATAAATAAAACAGGTAACACAACAGTTTTCATTTGAAAAAATAACTAAAACTGCACGTTCCTGCATCAAAGAAACACGCTTAAAGTATTAATTAATTAACATTTTTCAAGTATATCAACTTTAGTGTTATACTCGTGGTTTTTTTTCAATTTTCCGTGAAATATCTTCGCAGTGTTGCGCACTGATCTCAGGAAAGTAACTTTGAGTTCTGCGTCGTCTTCAACACAATTCTGACTGATGGCAAGGTATCTTTATGGTAGAACATATTCCTCTTTTGGATAGGCACTTTAACCAATAAAAATGTTCCAGGACCAATTAAATTGGAATGAATATTTTCTTTGCTATTTGTATTATACAACGATCTGGCTGCCTTCTCGTCAACATTGACCTTTAGAGCTTTCTAACGATCAGAAATTGTTTTTAAATTTTAGTCATCAGAGGACGAAGAGTCAAGATCGTCAGATCTTTAAAATTTATGTTTGTTAGTTCTTGTTGACACGGTTCTATTTCTTAAGGCATATTAACACCCGTGGGTTCGATAAAATCGCTGAATTTATTTCTGGAAAGCATTTGCAGTTTTAACACATTTTGCAAGTTTTTATATTGAAACAATTCTATAATAACTTCAGAGCCTTTATCCCAAACAATATTGTTGATTTTCATCACACCTGGAATAGCATCAATTGATTAAGGGATCATTTTCTTTATGCCTTTAACTTCATTAAAAGAAACTTCTTCCACGTGGATATTAGACTCTTTAAGTAGATTAAAAAATTCTGAGGCAGTCCTGATATCTTTTCCCATCAACACATGGCTATCGGCATTTCTTTTTACACTATCCATCGGACCCTTTCCACGTAGCTTTTATGATTTGTTTGCATTCGTCAATTAAAATTTTGAGCTATAGATTTACATTTGTACGAATACGATACCGCGAGTATTGGTCCTTCAAATTAAATATGCAGGATGTCAATTTTTTTTCCAAAATTTTCCTTAAAATTGGTTTCATATGTTCCCACACTGCATGGGCCTGGTGATCTAAATTTTCAGTCAATGTAGCAAACGACGTGGTTTGCAACTGATTGATGGTCTTCATTTCGTGAGTATGAATAGTTAATTGATTTTTTAAAAAAGTGCGACGACTGTATTTCTTTTGGGGAATTCCACTGTGACGTTCGCGACATTTGAACATTTTTTTTTAATATTTAAATCGTTCTAACAAAGCACCGGCAATACTTGTGGATTATTGAAACATATTATTTATAAGCGTAATACCAATTGACTTAAAAAAATAAATATCATATGTTTTCCTGTAAAAGAAAAAGAATACAAAATAGTTCTGTATGGTGAGACGCATGCGACATTAATACTATCAATATTTTTCTTCAAATCTTTTATTTAACTAATTTAGCTAAACGAGTGTTTAATGAATTGAAACAAAAAATAGCTTTAAATGCTTCGATTTCAAGGAAAATAAAATTTAAGAAAATTCAAATAACAAGTAACAATTCACTTTAGTAAAAACAAAAATTGGTGTGTGACGCATGCGACATATGATGAAACGCAAGCGACACATACGATTTTAAGAAATGTAGTTAATATTTTTTTTAATTTAAACACTTCCGTTTTTGGATCCATAGAATGTTTCTTAGCATGAATTTCATCCCCAATACACTGCAAAATGTGAAAATTAGAAATGCATGTGATGGGTTGCACTTCATTCCATGGCGATATTTCATCAATCTTGCATTTGATTTCATCCTCTGAAATGTAGACTACTTTGGTGTTTGGCACTAAAGATGAGGCAGCGGAAGCTGCACAATTAAACCATTGCCTTGAGACATAGACTTTGGTTTTACTAAACGTTTAATATTTCCACCTATTACATCGACGATACCGTTTCCATGCGAAGTCGCAAAATACTTCCACATGAATGAAGAGTTACAATAAATTTTTTACTGACATAATGGAGGAGTTTAGCCGTATACTTGTTTTTAAATTCGGAAGATGGACCATCACTCCATATTACATTGGTTATATCTTCACTTCTCCTTTCTAATATATAATTAACAAATACAAATATTGCGTTTTTATTTTTTTGTTGTGTGTCCGAACATATGGCATAAGATTGCAGTTGATTTTGAAAAAAGACCGCTGCTGTGAACAATGTTACACTCGCTGTAGACCACAAAACGCTTTGTACTTCATATTGATATTCACAACTGTAAGACATTGCAAAATCGATTTGGAAAATTTGAGTTGATGATGCTATTTTATCTTTTAGGAATTCATCATTTTGTATTCTTTTAATATCAACATGTTTTATGAAACTACAAAAATCTTCTTCAGTTTTTTCTAATAATTCTTCAACGCTAGTTTCTTTTTAAATTAATTTCAATTTGTTGTTTTCAGTTTTAGACCACTCTTTCCAATTTACGTCTTTAGCTAGGTTATTTGGTTTTTTAATTGTTCTAAGGTTTGTACATTTTCCACATATATTTTGCCAGCAGTTTGAATTGGGAGTTGTGTCACATAGCACATCTTTGAAAAAACTTTGGGGATAAGGGACGTTTAGTCCTTTGAGCTTCATTATAAAATTTTCGTGGATAAGACATTTACAATATTCATTTGGAGTATCTTTAAGAAGTATATCTACAAAGTCTTTTTTGAAAATAAAAAAAGCTTCCTTGAGAAACATTATCATATAATGTTTCTGAAGGATCCTTTTTTGACCATTTTCCCAAACAGCTATACTGTCTTTTAGGCCAGGACAAGTATACACAATATCAGGTCTGTAAAAAAATTCTGTCACAACTTTTTCCTCCTCTGTATGACCTTTTTCAGTTTTTGAACTAGAACCCATATCTGTAGCGAAATGTATCCCTATACGGTCCATCACACCCTTGACTATATATTTTTATCTTTTCCAGACAAGTTGGAAGACTTCTTAAGCATTTAAGAACGACTTTGCTATATGTTTGACGACACCTATATGGATAATAATTCGTAGTTATGGAGACGTCGGCGTCTTAGGAAGTAGTTGGTAACAATTCCGTTTTTTGTATTCTTTGCCTTTCCCTCTCCCGGCGTTTCTGATCTCTTTTTCGCTTCCTTGATTCTTCTAAATCTATTCTAGACAAACCTTCCTTTAGTGATTTTCTATAATTTTTTGCTCTCTCGTTTTCTTTTTTTCTATATTCTGGATCCGTCAGTTTCTTCTTATTTATATATTTCATTGCTCTAACAGCATCTGTACTCCTTTTCGTGCTCTGCATCGTAGATTAAAAAGGCTAAATCAAAAATTCGACTATAAGATCTTTCAACCTAGTACAAATGAAAATTGAAAGCAAGTAAAAACTGCAGAAGATTCAAATATAGACAATCTACTTAGAATAAACAATAAGTTGTTTACCTAAGAAAAATTAAGATTCTGTCTGTATGATACGACTCACAATGGAAAACAATGTCATTTTAGCGTGACGTTACGCGACAAAGATCATTCAATCTGAAAATACCGTTTTCTTATTGGCTATGTAATTTAATTCGTGCGGTTTTTTTAAAAATTTGAACGTTTATTTAAGAAAAACATGTACAATAGTATTATTCAAAGTATTACCCATCTGAAGCTATGACTTTTTCCCATCTTTCTGGCAATTTATGGATCCCATCCCAAAAGAACTGCGCCGGCTTGGCAGCCAAGAATGAATCAAGCCAATTTTTGATATTCTGCTCTGATGTGAACCGTATTTCAATGAGGGTGTTCTGCATCGACCGGAACAAATGGTAGTCAGAAGGGGCAAGGTTTGGGCTATAAGGCCAAGTAGTTCTTAACCGGAATAACAACGTAGGGCCGAGCGTTGTCATGATGGAAAATTATTGCCTTGTGTCTGGTCGCATATTCCGGGCGTTTTTCGGCTACTGCTCTCTTCAAACGGATTAATTGTGTTCGGTAGCGTTGTCCATTGATGGTTTCACCCGGTTTTAGCAGCTCATAATACAGCACACCCATCTGATCCCACCAAATACAGAGCAATACCTTCGCGCCATGGATATTCGGCTTTGCCGTTGGGTTGTCGTAATGGATCCATTTTTTATCACCAGTAACAATCCGACGCAAAAATGACTTCTTTTTGTGGCGTTCCAGCAGCATTTCGGACATGCAAAACCGCCTTTCGACGTCTCTCGGCTTGAGTTCATGTGGAACCCAATTTACTTGCTTTTGAATATATCCAGATGCTTTTAAACGTTTTGAAATGGCTGCTTAAGTGACACCCAAAGATTCTGCGAGCTCTTCTTGTGTTTGGAAACAATCTTCATTGAGCAATGCTTCCAGTTCTTCATCTTCAAACTTTTTTGGCTGCCCAGGACCTTCATCGTCTTCCAAGCCAAAATCACCACTTTTAAATGGTGCAAACCACTTTTGGCACATTCGCTCAGCTAGCGCATGTTCACCATAAACTTCCACCAAAATACGATGACTTTCGGCAGTAGTTTTCTTCATATTAAAGTAATGAAGAAGAACTCCCCGCAAAAACACTTTTTCAGGCACAAAGTTCGACATAGTTGACTGAAAAAAAATTATTGTTGTTTACCCTTCAAATGAATGACATATACTGAAATGACGTACAATGTCAGTAGCTTTTCAACGCATGTTCGAATGGAATAATAACAAGGGAATAATACAAGTTACGCCATCTCTTAGCAAACCGAACGAATTTATAGACATAATATAATATTTTTGAAATTTGACTAAATATTACCGATTTGTGTGGAATCCCCCTTTTGAGTATTTTGTCGTTTAGTTTTTTGAAAAGTCAATTTGGATCATGGTCTCATTCTCAGTAAATTTTTCTTTCAGCTCCTTATTTTCTTTATTATAGTTGTAAGTGCCATAAAGATGTTGTTTCATTATTGGAATTTTTTCAGCTAAGGTTTTTCTCAACTCTTTGGCTGTGGTTATAATAGGAATTTTACTTGTAATTTTAAATGCCCTTTTTTCCCCCTTAATAATACTTCCTTTGTTTATGGATTGCCATTGAAAATATGTCACAGAGTCTTCACTTTATCCTTCTAATAACGTCAGTTCTTCGCAAATATCGCATAATTCATTCAAACACTCATAGGAATTCAAGTCGCAAACATATTATTTAATAAATGTTTCGGTTTGATGTAAGCTATTTAATTTCCTTAGTTTTAGGTTGAAGTTCTAATGTTTAACACACACAGACAAGTTTCACAGTCTCTTAGTTTTGGTGCTACGTTCCAAAATGGCTTCGCTCTTAGTAATTTTGGGTATGGTAAATTGATTTCAGTTTCTTCAACAAACTTTGGATGTCATGCTTTGACTGTTGATAAAAAGACGCGTTTTTGGTTCTTGAAACCATCTTTTTTTTACGAAGTCCCATTTACCGGGACACATCCTACCTTCTCCATCCTATATCCTTGATCTTTTAGCGTACATTCGGCTTCCAAACTACTTCGCGAACTCAGAATGGTTTTGTTAATTTTCTCTTTGGGCATAAATGTCTTGGCAATATGCAACAATTTATATTTCCTAATGTCGGTGCCTCTGACACATTTTTAAAAAACTTCTCTCTTGAGTTTTTCTGTTTTGTTGTTACCTTCGTCTTGAGTTGGTGTTCATAATACCTCCCCAAATAGCAGGTGCTAGAGGGCACAGGTATATCTTTGATTAACAGTTTACAACCCAGTATGCTCTAGTAACATAACCAACCAGTAGTATCTAACGGACACATTAAAGAAATAGAAGGTATTCAAACGAAAATAAGGACATTGTGAATAGAATTTGGCCAAAATCAATTTAATTCTTTATTATACACGAACAATTACCTTACAAGTACAACAATTTATAACAAAAAGATAACAAAAGCTGGTATAAAAATTATTTACAGATTTTGCAAATTTTTTTTTTACTTATCGTAGCATTGTTTGGAGGTCCTGGGTATATGTGACAGCAGTTCTTTCTTTTTACAGGTTCGGATGACTGAGAAGTTGATTGATCTGATCCTACCACGTCTTGGATGGCTGCTAGGTGGTAGCTTGTTATGCCTTTTTCTGTTCGCCTCCATATGTGAGGACTAATTAGATTGGTGGTAATTTCTCGTAGAAAAAGATTTCTTTGTGTATAATTTTTTTTTTTTTTTTTTTGATTCCAAGTAGGATGTAAAGTTTTCCATATAATAAACGACGCGATAACAACATCAGCCATCTGTTGGTTTTACGTCGAGTTGTATATTCCTAAACCATTTTATCAAGTGTATCGACACCTCCCTTGGTAGATTTGTAGTATAAATTTACTTCAGATTTATGCTTATTATTTGCATCTATTTCTTTGCTGCGATGCATCGTTGACAAGAAAATAACAGCACGATTTTTCTTTGGCACGTACGATACCAATGTCATATTTTTAGAAAAACCAAAAACATTCAATTCGACGTCATGGGTTGTATTGGATTGAAAAATTCGAGGTATACAAACCTTATTTTTTCTCATTGTACTCAATATTGTTAGGCCTGCTTGTGACAAGAATTTTGCAAGATCAAGGCTTGTAAAATATTTGTCAAAAGTGACTTTTCTGTTACTTCTGGTTCATACGACTGATTGACTACATTGTACGTCAAATTTTCCGCCCTGTTATTGCCTTTTTTTTTAAGATATGGTATGCCAAAAGGAGAATATAGTGGGGTGAAAAGTAACCTCCTTGGGAATGAAAAAAAAATGTTTTTTATTTTATTCAATATAGTCCTCTATTAGTTTGATACACTTATTCTAGCGGTCTTCCAACTTCTTGATCCCGTCCAAAAAATTAATTTTCCGGAAGGTCTGCAAAATACTTCTCCATGGCGTCGATGATTTCCTCGCGTGAGCTGAATTTTTTATTGATGAGCCACCTTTTGAGGTTTGGGAAGAGATAATAGTCTGAGGGAGCCAAATCTGGCAAATACGGTGGATGCGACAGCAATTGGAGCCGTAAATCATTGATTTTAGCCATGGTTGCTATGCTCTTGTGCGCCGGTGCATTGTCTTGCAAAAACAATGAGGCCGTTTTGCAGCGATTTCGGCCTTCAATCGCTCCAATAATGCACAGTAATACTCGCGTTGATAGTTTTTTCCTTTTTCGAGGTAGTCCACGAAGAGTATGCCATGACAATCCCAGATAACCGACCATTGCCGGGCACTCATTCTGTTCTCTAGTGTTCAACAGTTACTAATCGACGCCAAAAGTCCGCCCGATTCCGCGCCTATTTGGAAGATTTAATTTTGGACGACTCGTTCGAGCATATCGTCTGGTATTTCGCGGATAACACGAGTAATGTTGGTTGCCAAAGCGTCAATCGTAGCTATCTTATTCCTGAGGACCTAAGACTTTACATATTCTTAAAGGCATGATATGCACATTGATCGTTAACATGGCACGATAACGGTTACCATTAACGTTAACATTCTGATTTGCCTCATTTTTAAAGAAATATGGATGAATGATTCCACCAGCCCATAAACCAGATGATACCGTTGATTTTAATGGATGTAATAGTAGCTCTTGGTACTCTTCGGTTTGCTAATCAGCCCAAATACGGCAATTTTGTTTATTAACGTATTCACTGAGTCAAAAATTGGCTTCATCGCTGAATAAAATTTCACGATAAAACAGCGGATTTTCATTAAGTTTTTCAGAGCCCATTCACTAAAAATATGACGCAAATTCAAGTTTCCTGGCTATAATTCTTACACAAGTTGAATTTTGTACGCTAGAAGGCCGAGATCCTCACGTAAAATACGCCGAGTTGTCGAATACGCCAAGCCAAGCTGCTGAGAACGTCGACGAATCGATTATTTAATGGTCTTTGCGTACACTCTCAACTACAGCTGCTATAGTCTATTCACTACGTGCTAGATGTGGTCTAACCGGTCGAGTATCATCCACTAATGTAAACTGGGACTCAAATTTGCGAATGTAATTGGCAATAGTGGTTTTACTAAGTCGATTATGCGTACCCAAGTTCCTTGAAACGCACGAAAAACACTTCTCACAGAACGCTTATTTTCGTAATACAGCTGAACAATTTGGAGACACGTTGTAGTGTGAGTCTCTCCATGATGACTTGCTAAACGATACTGAACGAAAATGACGAAGCAGTTTGATAGAAGTCAAGCGTAATCTGTCAAAAAGAGCCTATTAATCAAACCTCATGATGAATCACCCTATATTTTGATATCATCAGTTTGTTTCCATCGGTATTGTTTGCAACATTCTGTTGGCTTCAGCGTTTGTGTGTTTTACTATAATTTGTATTATATTTTCGTTGAAAAATAGGTTAAAACTTTATTTAGGATCGAATATAACTTTCACCGGTGGAAGAATTACCTTATGAATATGTTGTCGAGCACGATTTCTTTATCACAATGACTGAGTATTTGAAAAGGTACTAAAACCGAACAAGTAATTGAAAATATGAGCACAACAATATTATTGTAACAAAGAATACACTGTGAGTATACCGTCAATATTCTAAATGAATACATATAAACAAAAATTGCCGACCTAACCACATACTCCCTTTACAAATTGCTGTTGTGTCTAGTGGACACTTGTGGGTAGCTTAGTTATTGATAATAAGTAATAGACTTATAATTTTATTCATATTTTCAATATGAATCTATCCATAGGGATAGATTAGATAAAGCGGTTTTTCGCAGATACAAACACTTACATTTTTATACATCTTTGAACTCAAAAATGTGTCCGCCAGACACTTGTGGATATTAGGAGACATAATGTCTCCTACATTCTTTTTCTCCTGTAGTTGTTCTTTTTTTTAATTTTTTCCCCATTGCTTAATTTTTAGGTCTCAGTTCTGTAATCATACCTTGTTGCTTTAATATTTTTCGATATGCTTTGCTCTGTATTTTTTTACTCTTTTTCTTCCACGTTGCTTTTGACTTAAGCCTCGAGAGGATGGTAATGGCAATAATGGTATGACTAACTCATTATCTGAAGGCGGAGGCGTATCACTGACTGCATTTGCTAACATCTATTTCTTGTCTCTTTACTTTTTTGATGTTTTTTTCCATTGTTTTGTTAGCGCTCGTTTTTCAGTCAAATCCGATATTTTATTTACCCTGTTTTCCGTTTTCTTTTTCCGGTAGCTCACCCTGTCGTTAGCTCGTTTAATTTCTTTTTGTTTCACTCTCATAGGATTATATAAAAAATTTCTTTTTCTTGCATTGGCTTTTCCGTGTTACGTAAATAAGTTAAACTATCTTTTTAAGGACTTTTTTAGACTTTTTTTTTTCTTCTTTCCATTTTCTTTTGTTTCCATGCTTGCTGCAAGTAAATATAAAACTCTTATTTCCACAAAATACAAATATCATATTAGATGATGACCTTTCGGGAACTTGCAATCATGTTGGACAACGTTGCCATAATGACTGCTCCCAAAATGAAGCCCGCCATCGTAGATGCTTATTTAAAGGTTTACCTCAATTTAACAATAATAATTTAACAATTTAACTGTACCTTGATTTAACAAACAGTTACACACATTCCCGCAATGATTTATAATAAAGGTTTGGTCAATATAAAATGATTACAAGGGTACTTGTCATTTAAATTATTATATATTTGCGAATAAAACAAATTACGCCTGTCTCACAAAAAACCTAATATTTGGTGTGGTGTGGCTTTCTCTATTTTCGATGACAGAAAAAATCCGATTGGGCATTTAATCTGACAAAATGACGAATTTTAGCAAATTCGTGTCGATTTCTGCCCACTGTGGCGTTTCTAAGGTCACACACTGAGTTAAATTGGCGGCCGTTGCCATAAGCTTAGCTTGCAAGTATTCCCCACAAATTTTCAATCGGTTTTCAATCTGGGCTGCATGCTGGCCATTCCAATTTTTTGATGCTTTTAGTTCTAAACCAATCTGAGATCACTTTTGAGGCATGAACTGAGGCATTGTCCTGTTGAAAAGTGTACTCTGTGTCACGATTTTCATTTAAAAATGGGGCCAGCGTTCAAATACATTTTTGTTGAAATTATTGCGAGCTGTAGAGTACTCTGATAGGTAAATGCACCCCACACCATAACGCTACCGCCACCGAATTTACGCTTTTATCTTACCACGCTATACTGATTCAAATTGTACCAGTTAGAACCATAATAATCAGGGCCGTCAAAATTGAAATTTTTCTCGTCTAAAAAAATGACCTGCGCCACTCAGTTGTCCACAACATATGCTGTTTAGCAAAATCCAGCCGCGCCTGCTAATGCTGTTAATCGAGGCTTAGCTTTGAGTTTTGTCCACTTTATGTTGGACGACGCATTTAGTACCTTGGCATCCTGGCGCACAGATACTGATAAATCTAGTTTTTCCTTAATTTGCCTACAATTCAGTTTATTTTTTGTCGCTTCATCACGTATTTGGCCTTTTTGTCGCCGTTGTGTTTTTAGTGTTGCCTATATTGGGTGCTTTTATGGCATTTTTATCGCCTTTTCTTACTCGTAAATAATTTCTTATGAGGCACTCGCTTCTCCTGATCCGTTTAGAATAGCCTTCTTCTTCGAGTAAATACACTTTAGTTTACTTGTTACTTGACAATCGCTTTCCTCTTGGCATTTCTGAAAAGATTACATTTATAATAACATTAATAGTGATTCCTACCTTCTCACCTAACTGCTTTTACTTTTATTTTAAATGTAAATTATCGATTTAAATTTAATTGGCAGTATTTTTGTGAAATGAACTAAAAATCGAGCTCACTGCGGAAATTTCCATGATTTCAATGCATGTAGTCATGAAATCGTCTTTGTTTGCGATAATGGTAGTTTAACTTAGCAGAAAACTGGTTCTAAATAGCAGCTAAATCCTCAAGAATTACAGTTTCATATAAAGCAGCTCACTTTTGATAAAAACAAAGTGCGCTTATACGAATGTCTATGACTGTATACTTTGTTGGAAAAGCTTTTAACCAATCCTGCGTTTATTTTGTCTATGTTGGTTTAAAAACTTATTTTTTAGGGACAAAACTACTCAATATGAATGTTAAAAACATTTAAAGTTAGATTTTACTATATTTTCAAGTAAGTTGAAGTTACAAGGTAGTGTTTCGGACGCGTTCTCTGACTTTTTAACCTTGCTTTCTGTTACTTATTTTTCAAATATTTTTTTTTAAGGTATAGTTATATCCAACTAATTTCAATACTATTCATTGCCTATTTACTAAAATTCATTCAAATTTATTTATTTATGAGTTGCCAAAGCAAATCCGAAACCTTCGTAGTTTTAGACTCTTTTCGAATATAGTCCTATCTACATTTTTACTGTAATATTTACGGATATTGAGACTTAAAGTCAGAAGTAATCTTACTCGGAACCCACGCAAAATATCCCTACTGCGTAGCATAAAATAGTGATATATTTTCTATCTCAACATATCTCAATGAGGATTTTCACATCGGGTATGTTAGCCGTCAACACTTGATAACTATGCACAGAACGCATGTGAACAAAATTTAGAGGACCTCGTGGTCAACTGGTATCTAAAACATAAAACAGCTTTGTTATGGAAATAGTCCATAAGGTATTTCATCAAAAATTGCTATATCACTAGCACATGCTATGCTTATGTAACACATGGGCTGAAAAATCAGTGCCGTTTTATAGTCAAACACAAAATTTTTGCAAAATTCAATTTTATTTATCAATATATTGCCTTCGAGGGCGATACACTGATTGAAACGATTTTTCAATCTTTCGATACCAGTTTTGTAGTACGATTTCGGTTTAGCCTCAAAATAGGCCTTTGTTTCGGCGATTACTTCTTCGTCGGTCTTAAATCTCTTTCCGGCGAGCATTCTTTTGAGGCCTGCGAACAGAAAATAGTTGCTGGGGGCCAAACCAGGAGAATACGGTGGGTGGGGTAGCAATTCTTAGCCGAATTCATTCAATTTTTCCATCGTTGTCATGGACTTGTGAAACGGTGCATAGTCTTGATGAAACAGAGTCTTACTTTTCTTCAAATGCGGCCGTTTTTCTGCGATTTCGTCCTTCAAACGCAACAACAACGCAATGTAATAGTCGCTGTTGATAGTCTGCCCCTTTTGGAGATAGTCGATGAAAATTATTCCATGTCTATCTCAAAATACGGATGCCATAACCTTGCCAGCCGTCCGTTGAGTTTTTGGTCGTTTTGGACGACTTGAAGTGAAGTGATGGAGCCAAGTTTCATCCGTTGTCACATACCAACGCAAAAATTCGGCTTTATTGCGGTTGAACAGCTTTAAACACTCCTCTGAATCAGCAACATGTTGTTGTTTTTGGTCGACTGTGAGCAAACGCGACACCCACTTTGAACATTTTGTGGACTTTTTTAATGTTTTCATCTGAAACAGCCTCTTTTAGATGTCCACTGCGTGCATCATCTTCGGTGCTTGTATGACCACTTTTAAATTTTTCAATCCACTTCCGAATGGTTCGTTCGGCTGGTGCGGAGTCCGGGTAACACTTATCAAGCCATTTCTTTGCATCGGCTGCATTTTTTCCCATTAAAAAGCAATGATAAATCAACACACGAAATTGCTTTGAATCCATTTTTTTTCTCATTTTTTCACCACGCTATATCTCGAGAACTAATCGTCCGACATCTGTTAAATTTATACACGTATCTGTTAAAGGTTGGTACTAACTGAAAAAGGTATGGACTTAATTCAAGTAATACCCTCTCAAACAAACGGACTTTGCAGCACATGTGTTAACTGTTATATATTAACTCAATTTCCGATGTTTTTTTTTTTTTTTTTAATATTTTACTTCGCTCATCTGTGAATTTCCGATATAAGGTGTGATTTATCGTGAGGTTTAATTTTCAATAAGCTTCTTTTGACAGATCACGAGTGACTCCTATTAAACTGCTTTGTCATTTTTTTTCAGTATCGTTTAGCAAGTCCTCATGAAGAGACTCACATCACAACACTGTCTCTAAATTGTTCAGCTGTATTTCTGTGAGAAATGTTTTTCGTGCGATTCGAGGAAATTACGGTGCGCATAATCGACTTACTGAAACCACTTTTGCCAATACCGTTCGCAAATTTGAGTCCCAGCTTACATAAGTGGATAATACTTGACCGGTTACACCACATCCAGCACGTAGTGAAGAGACTTTAGCAGCTTTAGCTGAGAGTGTACACGAAAATCGTGACGAATCGATTTGTCGTCGTTCTCAGCAGTTTGGCTTGTCGTATTTTACGTGAGGATTTCGGCCTAAAAGTGTACAAAATTCAACTTGTGCATGCATTGAAGCCAGGCGACTTAAATTTGCGTCATATTTTCAGTGAATGAGCTCTGAAAAAACTCAATGAAAATCCAGTGTTTTATTGTGAAATTTTGTTCAGTGATGAGGCCCGTTTCTGGCTCAATGGACACGATAATAAACAAAATTGTCGTATTTTGGCTGATGAACAACCCGAAGAGTACCAAGAGCTACCATTACATCCATTAAAAACAACGGTATTGTGTGGTTTATGGGCTGAATTATTGGTCCATATGTCTTCAAAAATCAGGCAAATCAGAATGTTACCGTCAATGCTTTCTGAAATTCAATCAGATGGTCTTAGTGAGCTCTGATTTCAACAAAGAGAAATCTATTTGGTGAGCACTTCATTTCATGCTTTGCTACGGTAAATTGTCCGACTTAATCACACCTTTGAACTATTTTTTCTGGGGACATGTAAAGTTTCAGGTCTTATGAAATAATCCAGCTACGATTGACGCTTTGGAAGCCAACATTACTCGTGTTATCCGCGAGATACCAGTCGCTATGCTCGAACGAATCTCCAAAAACTAGACCTTCTAAATGGACCACCTCAGACGTAGTCGTGGCCAACATTTAAATAACATAGTTATCAGAGAGTAAATGCCACAAAATGTCCTTTAACTCGTAAATAAAAATTTTAAGTTTGCTTTCAAATTTATTCTGATCTCACGATTGAAAAATACCCTCAACTTTCGGGCTTCAATATTTGATTAAATATGATTATCAACTTACCACCACTTGCTAGTAGTTTGGTTACAAAAACTTTTACACGTTGCCGCTTGCTCACCAATTTTCTAAGAATCATTAAGATTGCACATGTAAAGAATGAGAATAAATGCTGACTAGCAGATTTTTTTGCAAACTTAGCGTTTCTGACTAAAACCCCCCTAAGGTGAGCGCAACTGATGGTGCTCTAAGGACCTGCAACGTACTTTCGATATCCAAAGAAAATACACAAGTGCAATCTCAGGGATGCTTATGTAAAAAAAACATTTTTTATTTAAGGGTACAAATTGCCTGTACTCAGGAGAACCATTAATTAAACGCTTTTCGGTATATTTTCATTACACAGGACTTAGATCACAGGTTTGGTCATCCAACAAGCTGTCAGTTGAACGCTTTCCTAAATGATACACTATTTCCAGCTTGCACCAATCGATTTGTAACTCGTTAGCAGTCCACTGTTCTCCCTGCATTTTACTTTTTGGGAAAATTTCGCACCAAGAAATCCATTAATTCTTGGTTTTGTTCGTTTTATATCAATGGATTTGTATCTAAGCAAGTGTTCATCATCATTACTCTAAGTGAAAATGAAATAATCCTCAACTCGCTTTTACTTTCAAGAGACACGGTCTCTACACTTATCTGTTTTATTGATTCTTTCAACTGTTATTACGAAGATTTTTCACAACTTTATTTTTTCGTTTTTTTTTTTTTCTTCTTCCTTTTGAGGCTTCTTTGTTTTGTCCTTAATGAAAGAAGCAAGAAACATACAAAAATCACCCTACCTCCAAAAACAGGAGAGTAATTTAGCTAGAGAACAAGAACCGAAAGGAGGACAAGGACTCCCTCTGGCACTATCTTAGCCAAGTTTTATTTTCTTTTTTTTTATTTTGGTCCACTATCTACTATCCGAGTCTGGGCCATTTATAGCATCATCGCTATTAGACGCAATTCTTACGTGAGTTACATGGATGGCCGACGAAATAAAAAAGTGTATATAGTAAAAACTGTGCCAGAGAATAGAACAAAGGACATTTAATTCTATCGTAAATCGGTTTGAGCTACCATAGAGTTTTGTTTTAGCTTTTAAAGTAAAATTAAAAGTTTTCCTTTTTTGACAGACAGACAGAAAAGAAAATTTTTACTAAACAAGTGGAAGGGAGCACTAAGCCAAGTGTGACAAGTTGTACGAATAGATACGTACGAGTGCATCCGTATGTCTCTAATGTATCTGCACGCTCGGTGTTCACTGCATGTTGTTTTCTCGAGGAATTAAAAAGTTTAATAAGTTTGTAGTGCAGAAGTGATGGGATTAGTACGAGTATCTCGGAAGGATATTCAGAGTTAGTTTGATTTATGCTGACAATTTTAATCTGGTGTGTTCTGGTTTTTTCTCCAATGATAGATGATTGCTGTACTCATGGTATACGCTGCTGGGTTAATGAATGAGTTATGTTGGATTAGAGATAATAAATTGCTTTTTACTCTTCACACGTTGAAGGGGATTCGATTTTTAGGTTTTAACAAAGCTTACCTAGAGATACTAAAACCCTCAGTATAGGAGTTGAATTGAAATTAAGTCTAAGATGTAGTAGTGTAGAAGCGTCATTAATAAAATAGTGACATTAAAAACAATCGTAAAAATCACTAAAACTGTGAGCACGTTTATGGTCTCGTAATGAATTAGAGCAGATTAGAAAGTTTTTTTTTAAGTAGATTTAGTTTGCTACCGTTTTCTGAACCTTCAAGGATGATGAAAAAGATTTCGGATTATTTTTTATGTTAGTAATTTTCCATAGCCAGTAAGAGCTTCACTTTTACGAGTATGTTTTCACATATGTTTTCACTAATGACACTTTGTTCAATCTGGTATTACTCATACAACTTTGGATGGCGCCTACAGTTTGCAAGAGCCAGGACTTTAATCCTCTCTAGTTAGCTTGGTCGAAAACCAAATATCTTCACATTCTGGATTATTGAGCTAATACATGTAGAGCCTTGGGTGAAGTGTTCATCCTGCTGTGCTGTCCTTGGATTAAATTCAAAAACTCTTCGGGCAAGAGCAACGTTGTTCATTCCTTAGATATATTACGAGTGAAAGCATTTGAAAGGGTGCAGACATTTTATTAATGTCAGATATTCTTCATGAATTTAAACGAAACCATTTACTTACTAAAAGGACACATTTTTTCCCGAGACAGCCAGTGATACTTTCGTCCCTGTGGGTAAGACCCTATACCTCTGTACTTTATTATTGGAAATCGTTTATGTTAACTATTAACAGCGATATTGTCTCCAAGATGTTGATTTACTGTCAAATTGATTTTAGCGACTTCCAAGTTGATAGTCCCTTACAGACAGAGCTTCTACACAAGATTTTAAATTATCAGCATATGCAGGCAACTGTACTCATTTGAATAAGGTTATAACTTATATTGTTAAGTACTCATGTTGGCTTTCAAGTTTTCTGCAATCCTTTCGCGATTGATTTAAAAAAAAAGCAGCGTAACAGCTTCTCGTGTTTTCTTTGCCTTTTTCTAAAACCAAACAGACAAAACTGAGAGATTCTGTGCAATTGTTGCCAATTTTAATAGAGAGAGAGACTCTCTTGAGCTCTTTGAGACTAGTTTGAACAATGTAGAGCGTCTTTGTTTTTATGGATCAGGACCAAAAATTTAATTAAACTGTTAACTACTTGTTACGCCAGACTTTCTTATTTCTTTTGGAGACGTCTGTCATTTCTGTCTTCTGTGTTGAAAGAGCTTACAACCATCTTCAGATCATCTCATCAAGACCTTTAAGTAATTACTGAAAACGGGTGATAGATAGTAACAATTACCAACTTCTGGATCAAGCCAACCTTCCCATTTAAAGATGGAAGATGGAAGACGGTATGGAAGGTGGAAAATTTGCCCAGTTGAGTGCAACATTATATTAAGATTGTTACTACGGTATAAGTTGATATAAGCATGAACATCCTTAGTTAAATATTTTCTAGATAATTTATATACTTTATTATTAAAACGATCTAGTTGATTAAAACTGGGCTATCGGCACACAGAAGGTTTGCCTGTATGAGTATATCTATTATTATGGATATCGTTGTTCCTCAAAGCTATTATAAGTGTACAGATATAGTTTCTAAATTTTTCTGCCACAAGGTATTCTACAATATTTCGTCCGTCGAAATAACTGTTTAATGTCGACGCTTATTATCTACAGGTAGTGCGAAATCCACACTCACCTTAAGGAATCAGACAACGGTATTATTTCTAAAATTGTGAGAGGTTAGGTCCAATTTCTAAGTACTGATACACGATTCTGATTTCTTAACTCTTTTTTGTTTTCTGTGCTGAGTTACTGCCTTAAACTTCCTCCCTACCCACCCAACTCTGGGTGAGTAAAACCTTACAAAGTAAAATTTTGAATATTCCATGGAATTATTCTTAAAACAAAGGATTAGCGGTTCATTGAAGGTATTATTCGCTTGATTCTTTTGGTCAGGTTGTGATCTAACTCATTGAAATGGAGAGTATTATTTTGAAGTTACGTTCATGCCATTATGTGCGGAATAGCACATCATTCAAATGGCTGCCTCGATTTCGCTGGCAGTGCTTCAAGCAGTCTGCCCAATTTTTGATAACTCTTTCCAATATGTGCGGCGTAGTTCCAGCAATAGTGTGTCAAATGTTGGTCTCGAGCTCGTTCAAAGTGATTGGCTTGTTAGCATAGACTAAAAACTGGACGTAACACATGGGCTGAAAACTCAGTGCCGTTTTATAGTAAAACACAAAATTTTTGCAAAATTCAATTTTATTTATCAATATAGTTGCCTTCGAGGACGATACACTGATTGAAATGATTTTTCAATCTTTCGATACCAGTTTTGTAGTACGATTTCGGTTTAGCCTCAAAATAGCACTCTGTTTCGGCGATTACTTCTTCATCGATCTTAAATCTCTTTCCGGCGAGCATTCTTTTGAGATCTGCGAACAGGATATAGTCGCTGGGGACCAAATCTGGAGAATGCGGTGGTTGGGGAACCCATTCGTACCCGAATTCATTCAATTTTGCTATCGTTTTCATCGACTTGTGACACGGTGCATTGTCTTGATGAAACAGCACTTTCTTTTTTTTCAAATGCGACCGTTTTTCGTCCTTCAAACGCTCCAACAACGCAATATAATAGTCGCTGTTGTTAGTCTGCCCCTTTTAGAGATAGTCGATGAAAATTATTCCATATGTATCCTAAAATACGGATGCCATAACCTTGGCAGCCGACTGTCGAGTTTTTGGTCGTTTTGGACGAGGTTCGTCGCCTGCTCGCCACTCAGCTCACTGCCGACTTGACTCTGGTGTGAAATGATGGAGCCAAGTTTCATCCATTGTCACATACCGACATAAAAATTCGGCTTTATTGCGGTTGAACAGCTTTAAACACTCCTCTGAATCATCAACACGTTGTTGTTCTTGGTCGACTGTGAGCAAACGCGGCACCCACTTTGAACAGAGCTTTCGCATGACCAAATATTCGTGTATGATATATCCAACACGCTCTTTTGATATCTTCAGAGCCTCAGTTATCTCGATCAACTTCACTTTACAGTCATTCGTAATCATTTTGTGGACTTTTTTGATGTTTTCATCTGAAACAGCCTCTTTTGGACGTCCACTGCGTGCATCATCTTCGGTGCTTGTATGACCACTTTTAAATTTTTCAATCCACTTGCGAGTGGTTCGTTCGGCTGGTGCAGAGTCCGGGCAACACTTATCAAGCCATTTCTTTGCATCGGCTGCATTTTTTCCCATCAAAAAGCAATGATAAATCAACACACGAAATTGCTTTGAATCCATTTTTTTTTTTTTTTTTTTTTTCAAAATAGCAAAAGTTGCTTCACTCACAACGCTATATCTCGAGAACTAATCGTCCGACAAATTTATACACGTATCTTAAGAAGCTTGGTACTAACTTATGGTATGGATTTAATTCAAGTGGTGCCCCCTCTTAGAAACGGCACGGACTTTTCAGCCCATTTGCATGATCGTGGTGGGCAAATGATTAATGCTCGCCGTGAGATGACCCACTCGAGAAATTTCTCCTTTACACCTTCGAGCATTGCATCGCTTACATAGCATGTAACGCCGTCTTGTTGGAACCACATCTTTGACTATGGAAGTCGGTAAACATTACTTTATACCTCAGACCATTGACGGTAACGGTGTCTCCTTCCGTACCAAAGAGTCAACCTTTGTGGATGCGTTGATGCTTGGCCGAGCACTTGTGGATTGTGTTCGCTCTAATTACGGCAATTTTGCTTGTTGACATAGCCGCTAAGCAAAAAATGGGAATTATCTCCATAACATTTCTAGCGTCCAAGATGCTATAGAAGATATAGGCCCAAAATCAACCAAAAATAAGCCGGCGGTGCCTTATTCAGCTTATCGGCGCCGTATCGACATTTCCTGGTCTTCTACGGCAGTTTAGGAGTCAAAAGAGTGTACTTTTCCACGTTGCGAAATATTTTTTAATGTTGAAAAGACTTTCTCGTAATTTCCTCCTCAGGACTTTCTGCGCTGCATCTAGTTCACGATATTAAACTGGAGCCGAAGGATCTAGTCGCTTTTATACACTATTTTCATCGTGTGAGATGTTTAGTAATGTTAAAAAAACATCGATAGTTTAATCCATTAATCGATTGTATTTAACTATCGGGACTATCAATAGTTGGGAAAAAATATCGACAATATTTCCAGTCGATGTGTTTTGCTGTTGGGGATTTGACTGAAAATTTTGCTGGAATTTAAAAGAATCTAAACTGAGCCTTAATTCATGTACTGAAAAAAGAAGACTTCACCACTTCAATAGGGGAAGTCCCGTATCAAGAAAAACACTACACTGTTGTAGTTATTTATTTGAATTTTATTACATGGCTGTGAATATTTGAAATGAATGTTATTAATGCCCAAACATATTCTAGTTCAGTTGATTGTACACAGTTGATTTATTTTTTAATAAATTTTATTGTGCCAAAGTAAAAAATACATCAATTTTCAAATTGTACTAGGTGAAGTGAAAAGTAATCTTCTTGACCGCTAGAATGCGCTGCTACTGCAAAAAAGGTTATGGTGCCCTGAAGTTCGTTCATATTTAGGCAGACATGCCTAATTTCAGTGCGATACTGTCTTTAGTTTTGTTTTGACAGCTGATTGTTGTTGACGTGTTTGGCATCATGTTGAGTATGGACAAAAACGACTTTCGTTCGCTCATAAAACATTATTTTTTGAGAGGCAAAACGGCGAAGGAAACAAAAGAAAAGTTGGAAAAATATTATGGGGCTAGTGCTACGTCAGATTACACCGTCAAATAATGGCTTCAAGAGTTTCGTGGTGGCCGCAACTCCACTACCGATCAAGTCCGAAGCGGCAGGGCCTCCGACGCGGTTACAGAGGACAATGTCAAAATAATACATGAAATGGGGTTGGCTGACGGGAAAATGAAGGTGGGCGAGCTAGCAGATACCACAAAGATTAGTACTGAGAGCACACGCCATATTTTGGACAAATTTTTGCATATGAAAAAGTTATCCTGCCGCTGGGTGCCGCGCATACTCACTCCTGACCAAAAAAAGAATGAGAGAGCACTTCGAAAGAGTGTTTCGACTTGCTGATGCGGAAGCGGGCGGACTTTTGGCGTCGATTGGCAACTGTTGAACACCAGAGCACAGAATGAGTTCCCCTCAATGGACTGAAGCCGGCACGAGTGATCCGAAGCGGCCAAGGGAGGCTCGATGGATCGAAAAGATTATGGCGTCGGTTTTCTGGGATTTTCATGGCATACTCTTCGTGGACTACCTGGAAAAAGGAAAAACCTTAAACAGCGAGTATGACTGTGCATTACTAGAGCGATTGAAGGTCGAAATCGCTCAAAACGGCCTCACATGAAGCGAAAAAAAATGTTGTTTTTGCATGAGAATGCACCGGCGCACAAGAGCATCGCAACCATGACTAAAATCAATGACTTACATCCACCGTATTCACCCGACTTGACTCCCTCGGACTATTATCTCTTCTCAAACCTTAAAAGACAGACAGAGACAGAGAAATCCAACGGACTTACATCCGGAGAATTTGCAATTCATTATGTCGAAGAAATGAAGTGTGGAACATTGTTTTTTAACCAATCTTGGTTGACGCGCTCTTTGTGAGACGGTGCCGGGTCTTTTTGAAATGTCCATGGTCTGTTACCGAAATGATTGTTTGCCCAAGGCTCCAATACTGCCTTTAAGACAGTTTCACGGTATGCGATCACATTAATTTTGACGCTACGGTCCAAAAATACGAGCAGACCAATCGACCATCGGCGGTTATGGCGGCCCAAACCATCACCATCGGTGCTGCCTGTTTTCTGGTGGGCGTCCGAAGGTGTAAATTTTCGAAGGACCTCTCTGGCAAGTTAACTCGGTCATTTTGTTTGTTGACATATTGCTCGATAACAAATGGCAACTCATCGGAAAAAACCAAATTCTGCAACTCACCACTTTCGTGCAAACGTAGCAACTCCTTCGCTCCTTTCGACTCTAACTTTTTTCTGTTGCGGTGAAAGATCGTGTGCTTTTTGGAACTTCAATGGCTTGAGCCCAAGCTCATTTTTCAGTATGTGTTACATGCGTTTCAGTGATATGTTGAGCTCACGAGCCATTTTTTCGCTCAATTTGAATACCACGGTGACGATCTATGGTTCGAGACACAAATGATACATTCACGTTGAGGTGCTGGAGAGCTCTAACGATAGCTACTGGTGGTTTTCCAGCCAAAACTAAAATTTTTCAAAACAACTGAGACGCAAATCGTTTAAAAGGCTTGTAAATAATAAAATTATCTGTCATTTGTCAAAATTTGAACTTTTGTCACTGTCATGAACGGTTTGGAAATTATAGCAGTTTGAAATTGGTTGCAGTTCGAGTTGGCAGGGTGTATTACGCACACATTCACTAACCTGATTCGTTTTACACATGAAGTTGTACATCATTGTAAGTGATTTCTGGATTTCTCTGGTTTTTTTATTTACATGTTTAACAACTTGTTCCGTGTTTGCTTTGGTTTATTATTTGTAAAATATAAAACAAAAAAAGGATAAATAGAAAAACCAATCTACAGTGTGGAATTTTTTCAACAAAAAAGAGCAATTTTGTACGTGTAAATTGTGTGGGCAGGAATATGGTATAAACATTCCGGAAATACCACTAATTTACGTGAACACTTTAAAAGAAAACACCCCAATGAAACAAGAAAAGGAGCTGGTGGTTCATCCTCTGAAGCAGATGGAGATGAAAATCAAGTTTTCCCAATAGCATCCAAACGAATATATACCATCAAAAATTATTTCCAAAGAAATCAAAAATACGATCAAAACTCAAAAATTAAAAAAGATCTTGATGCTCTCTACGCAAAGATAGTTTAGCTATTGATATGCTTCCATACAGGACTTCGGATCACATAGGGTTGAAATTATTAGTTCAAGCTTTGAACGACAAATATGAGTTGCCTGACAAAAAAAAAAAACTCTTAAGTGCAAACTTATTTCTAAACAATATGAAGAGTTAAAAACTAAATTAAGATGCGAATATTTAAGTCTAACAACAGACATGTGGACGAATAATGCAAATGAAGGAATTTTAGCATTAACGTGCCACTTCATCGAGGGTGCGGAATTAATTTATGAGTCTTTGAATTGTTAATTAATTACAACAAAAAGTAGTTGCAATTGTGACGGACAACGCTGCATCAGTGAAAAGACCGCTGAATTATTGAAAATTAGACACTTCCCATGTTTTTCGCACTGTCTTAGTTTAACAGTACAGGACTATTTGAATGTACAATTATTCGCAGAAATGACATATTAGCTAAAACAAAGGCAATTGTGGCTTTTTTTTCACAGTTCAACATTTGCTAGTGATAAACTTCAAATAAAAAATATTTTAAACTTATTCAAGAAGTATCAACGCGTTGAAACAGTTCTTACTACATGATAAAAAGAATTTTAGAAATATGAAGCGTGGTCGCATTCGCAATTAGCGAATGTCAGAAAGCACCTCCTTTTCTCAGCAGAGAATTTCAATGCTCTAGGCAATATTGTAGGACTTCTAGAACGTTTTGAAATCGCGACAGCAACAATATCTAATGAGCTTTATGTCACTTCATCCTTAGTTATACCACTCATACGTGGTCTTTCTGTTGAATTGTCAAACTTGGAAAAGAGTTTGATAACTATTGAAGTCCAAAAGGTCTTGCAGTCCTTGAATAGTTCAATCAACCTTAAGTTGAAACCGTTCAATACCAGGACTTTAAATATGATTTCCACATTAATGGATCCTAGATTTAAAAAAAAAGGTTTTACAACACTTGAAGAAGCAAATAACGCATCTCAATTATTACAAAGAGAGTATGCTGTTATTATTGCGTCCTCAATCCCTAAAAGAACAGAAGTGCCGATGCCAGCGTCTACTGGTTTTACTGTTTTTGCCTAATCAACAACATCTCCAAATGGCAACACCAGTAAGTGACTCAATTATTGACCTTCGTCAATATTTTGAAAAGCCGGTGATATTTAGTGACCAATCGGTTTTAGAATACTGGGATGAAAGTAACAATAGGCTACGTTTAATGGCAAATAAATATTTATGTTGTCCACCGACGTCTGTTCCTACTGAACGAACTTTTTCGAAAGCTGGTCACATTATGAAGGCGAAAAGAAACAGATTAAGAGATAAGAATTTAAACACATAGCATACGTACATTATTTTTAAATTTTTATAAAACTTAATATCTAACTTAAAATAAACCTTAGTCTACCTAACCTACATACACAATACAAACACCTATACATTATACACAATAATATACATAAATCAGTATATGCCTTTGTATATTCCAATATATGTATATATTTTTTAATAGCAAACTTAAGCCTATGTAAGTTGGCCATCGCTATTTACATGGCAGTCTCCATCAGAGACGATCCACACTGCTTTGTGCGACATCTCTGTTGTAGTTGAGTCGCCTGTCCCCAGCTGTCCGATCGACATGGAAGATTAACTGGACCGCTGCTCTATCCTGGATCAACCCTATCTGATCTAGGTAGAGAAATGCTTCCAGCGGAACGAAGAAATCAGAGCGCACACTCTCGTGGTAAAGGTAATTGGGGTAGTAAGCCCCAGATATCAGGTTATTCGTCGAAGTCATTGCTCTTGCAATGTGCCTTTGAGTTAGTTTAATAAGGAAGTTGTCCACTCGTATTAGGTTCGCCCTGTTGTAAAGAACCTCATAAGGATACAATTGTACAAGCGAAGGCAAGTTCTCTCAAACAACCGAATTTTTCCATTAAGCTTGCTCGTACATCTCGTACAACCACGTACGGGACATCCAAATACCAGCATGGTCCTGATAAGGGCCATGTAGCAAATTACCTTTACCATCGCATTGAGTTGGCTGCTATAAAACAGTCTCTTTGTAAGGTACAAAAGCGCCTTTAGCTCTGGCCAGAGCAGCATCTACATTTTTGTCAAAATACAGAAACTGATCTAGCCAGATTCCAAGGTTTCTGCCTACCTTTCGACAGGCAAGAGGCTGTCCGTGATGTCCAATGATTGAGAACTTTCGCCAATTTTTTCTGGTATCCCTAGAGGCTCTAGACAACGGCGTCCTAAAGAGAATGGTTTCCGACTTTTGAAAGTTGATTTTCAATTTCCAGTCATCGTCAAATCGTCTTATCTTATCGAAGTCACGCTGCACGAGAGTATTAATGATCTCAATTCTTGCACCTGTACGCTATCAAATCGTCTGCGTACGCAATACTATAGTATGGGGAAGCGAATCTATCAAGTCGCTTATATAAATATTGAACAGGATCGGCGAATTGACCACGCTCTGCTGAAAACCATTTTTAATTTGAAATATTCCAACAGTAGTCACATCACCATTTTTCCTGATGAACTGTCTGCTGGTGAGCATATTGTAAAGAATGTACAGCCTAGTCAACTTATAGAAAAGATCCTCTAACCATACGGTGTCGAATTCCTTCTCCAAGTCGACAAGACAGGCACCAGTACATTGGTTTTTGCCTTTATTCCATTGGATATCGGACACCAATTTAGATGCGGCATGTGAGATATCATGTCCCGTCTTAAAACCGAATTGATTATCCGGAGTTACATGTTTGTCCTTAACCCACATAGTCAGAGCTCTATTGATTACCTTTTCAAACACCTTACTGATATTCGGAAGGAGACTTATCGACTGGAGATTCACCGGATTGGATATATCCTTTCTCTTTTCGGGGATAGGTTGAACCACCGCCGTTTTCCAATGCGCTGAATAATGTGCATTATTCATTGCATTATTAAACAGGGTGGTGTAAATGTCCACCGCTTCTAGAGGAAGTTGTCGTAGCACGATGTTCGGAATACCATCGTTCCCCACTGATTTCTTACTAATAATTGTGTCGAAGATCTCATGGAGATCTTCCTTCGAAATGAACGAAGGTAGGTCATCCTCTATGGCGATGCCATTATTTGCCATATTTTCATCGCTGAACTGGGTGAAACCAGAGCCCTCGGATCGCCAGTTCTCTACTTAATTTTGAAAGCCGAAGTCGTGCACCAAGACGCGACTTGGTGGTGGCCTTGTATAGTTCCTGGAAAGTTGCCCCTATGGCCTCAACCTTCTCCTGTGGATACTCGATCACAAAGAAGTCATCATCATCAGCTGCCTCATTTGGATTAATACCTTCTATTGTCAGTACCAGTTCATTGTCTGTTGTCCGGGCTATTTTAAGGCACTGAAGGTCATTTTGATTTTTTCTTCGAAATAGTTTATTTATTTGCGGGAACATATTCGGGTTGATAGTGTTTACAGCCCGAATCTTGTTGTTCCAATGCAAACTTACAGAAATTCTGCAATTCTCTTTTGTTAGTGTTTGAATATTTTTAATCGACGACTTCAGTGTCCTAATCTCCGGGTCTTGTCTGTCAGATTTTTGAGTGTTGACAAAAGTCTACTTTTCTGTCGGTGCAGTGCGTCAATAGTAGGATTGCGAAACAGGTCTTCGTTAGTTGTACGTTGATACCCCAGTATTGTAATGTTCATTGTTTGTTTAATTGTCTCGTCCATTCGTTTTAGGTACTTGTCGATCTCCTCGTCTGTCAAATTCCTATTTGACGGTGGGTGGAGCGTGTTCGAGGAGAGTGCTCGTGTTAAGGTTGCGGAGAAGCGTGTCCATCGAGCCTTACAGTAGTTGTAAAAATATCTTTGAACAAACTCCTCCAATTCCGCAATTTCGTTTTGAACTGTAATTTCGGTGCTAAAACCACAATGGTCGCTGTCATACACGAATGTGCGCAGACAGTTTAGCGTTTGTAAATTCGTACCTGTCAGTCGTATACGTCCGTCGTACAGCAGTAGATCCAAATAAGACCCGCCTCTGGGAAACGACGGGTTATCCGTCGCTTTAAGACCGAGTCTGTACATGACATCGTGCTGACCCCACCAATCGAGTAGTAGGTTCCCTCTAGTATTTGGCAAATGATTTCCCCAATCTCTGTGTTTAGCGTTGAAATCTCCGCCGATTATAAAATAATTCTTCGCCGATACCAGCCTCAGAAGTTGAAAAAGCGTCTCGAGCTCTGTAATGAACAAGGTGGATTGTGAAGCCTCAAGTGCATAAACAGAGGCCAAGTACAGCCGCTTTCCACTGAGGAGCGGGATGTAAATGACCACAGCTTCCAACACCCGAAACCTGCGCAACACGCCCTTGTACACACTGTGAAATTTTATGCCTTCTTTAATGAAGATCGCGACACCACCTCCACGTTTGGATCTGGGCCGGTTTCTTCTTCTAACAATAATATTATTGTACTCCAGTTTGTGATTATCGGTTAGCTTGGTTTCACTAGCGAAAAGCACATCTGGAGTTTGGTCATCGCGGCTCTTCGTTCGATCCTAATCAGGGAGTTAACATTCACCGCAAGGACCTTTAAAGTTTGCTCCACCATGTGCGTACCCATTACGACATCTGTTGCGTTAGGCCCGACAGCAGCGCTTAGATCAGATCCACCAGCTTGGCCTGTTCTTGTCTTAATATCGGGTACGAGTACATCCAAATAATAATGGGTTTTGCTTTCGGCAGCAGTCCTTAAATTAGATGTTATTGTACAAATTTCTATCTACCTCTGCACTAGCAATTAAACCGCACATTTTACGAGTAGATGTCTATGAGATTGGTTAAAAATACATTAAACATTATTTTAATATATAGTACTGCTGAAAATTTCACCTGAAAATGATCTTCTTTTTGAAGTAGCATAAAGGTCCTTTAATCGACGAAATGAAATGGATCAACAAAAGGTACATTCCTATCAAAGAACCGTACTTTACAGTTCATTCATTTCTTCCTTTTGTTATGGTTGAACATAAAAACTTTCGGAAGAAATGCTCAACATACCCGCATGTGTGCACATATATATAAATGTTTATGCACATACAATTGAAACAACGCTTTGTATTGACGATTTCTGAGTGGAACAAATTTAAACAAATTCAAATGAGCTCAATGCAAATTCGAAATTTTGTTGGATTTCAATTACTATATTTAATCCTATCATGTAGTGTAGAGCACCGTTTTATTCAATCATCTTTGTGGTTAAAACTACGGTACACTCATTTTTCGCCCTCTTAACTCGTTACTCAAGTATGTAAGTTCAAATAAGTATGAAACGTGTAAGGAACGAAAGAATGTTACCTTCATTAAACCGAAAGCAACGCAACCCCAGAATGCGAAGGGATAACAAGATGAATGCAAATTTTCTCTCAACTGTTCAACCAACTCTGTGTATGTAATTTAAATACTCTGCATCTCTGGATCGATCGTCGATGGTGATGGCGGTGAATGACAGACAATAGTACTACAGAGCTAAATCGAGAAGGTGAAACGAAAAATTCCGGAAATGCTCTTGTACATCAGCAGTTTTATCTTTTAATTTAGAAGATGTTCATGTATGAAAAGCACCTTAAGCTACCATTTTCATTTGCTTTCGAATGTTATCCATACAGCTTTTGGATCACGGGTAAAGTTTTAAACAGATAAAATTGCATTTTCTTTTTTTTATAATTGGATCGAATTCCGTGGTATGCGTTTTTTTTTTTGGCAATGCATTCGCATAACAAAACATTTGAATTTCCAATCCTGAACCAGACAACTTGTTAGTCTGGAAGTCCCTTAAGCTGCTCGAAATGATATTAATATTGCAACGTTCTTTTGCAACTATATGTTTTCTGATAGAAGCTCGTCGAGTTTTGTCAAGAAACAAAATCGGTCACCATACTCGGCTACCATTTGCCATTTAGCGTAAGCGCCCCACTTTCATTGGTAGTGAAAAATATGGTCTGAAGAAGCCAATAGCGAGAAATCTAAACCAGATGTATGTTATTGAACTCCATGAGTAACTTCTGGATCATCTCACCCTAAAAAAAACTTACTTTAGTTACCCTTGTGTGTGGTTTTCCACACATTCGGCATGTCTGGGTATTTTACAGTAGCAACATAATTATTTTGTAGTAAAAAACATATTTATTTCTGTATTCCTTTAAGCGTTACATTAAATAAGTTTATCTTTAATGCATTTAATGCAAAGATTTCGGTTATGAGAACGTTTACATACACCTTTTTGGCAAAAACAGCACATTGTGTTGTAACCGTAGTTCTTAGTTTTCGACTTCTCACTATAACAAATGTGACATCTAGCTTTTCCCTCAATATTTTCAGGAACACTTTTGGATCATTTTGGAAGAATACTGAATGATGTTGATGAGCTCTCTCGAGATTCGGAAGGTTCACGAAACAGTGAAAATGTTGACTGGGCCATTGAGCTACTGGTTTCCCCAACTGATTCATTTTGAGAATTATTACTAATGGCAGAAAGTAAGAACGCCGCTGATTCGGTTCATGGAACACCTTTTCTCATTATCATATACGATTTTGCAAGACAAATTCCAAGCTCTCCCAAAAAAACTCGTCGCATTGTTGTTTTGTTTATTTGCCAATCTAGTTTTATATCTTTGAATATAATCAAAGCATTAAGAGCTGATATATCGATCATATTTGCGAAAACTGCCAACGGCCATCGATTCGTCTCTCTTTTAGAGCTGTAACAAGACAACATCTTATCAATTGTACACACGCCACCTATGAGAAAGAGTACTCAAGCATTCAAAAAAATTTTATAAAACAAAAAGCATTGAAACGCACCTTTCAGAACATGTTTCAGAACAAACTAGTAGCCAACATTTTATTCCATATCGCTCAAGCTTAGAAGGCATATCATACACCGTCTTGCATCTTGCATCTTAAACGAAACCCAAACAATTGCTCGTCAAAAGTAACACAATTCAAATGGGTTAAAATAATCAGCCAATAGTTCAGACCATTTGTCGAACATTTCACGAATTGGAGAAAATTTTGTCCGTGGAGCTTTCTTGGCGTCTGCTCATAACATTATCAAAACGAATAACACGATTTATGTATTGAAATGTTTTCTTCGAATTTATCGCTCTAAAAATGAGCGATTATTCTTTGATCTACCATAAATTATTAGAATTACGACAACATTAGATTCATTTCAAACGTGGACATACCATATGTATGCATTAATAAACAGCTTACATGAAAGCTCCGGCCAAAATGCGAACACCGATATAATACCGCGCTCCCATTGTTCTGTTTTTTTTTTTTTTTTTTTGTTAAGTTGGTACATCTGTTGTTGATATTCTCTCTAAATCTTAGCGTCATAGCTTAACATTTGCAAAAGTTATGTAGCCAAGAGTACATTTATCTCTGTGTGTGTTGGCGATTTTTTACAATTTTAGAAATTGATTTAAATTTGCAACAACGAACTTGTATTAAAATTCGCGTGAAAATCGGATTTAATGGTGCGCGAACGTTGGCAATGTTGGAAAAGTATTTCGGCAACGATTCTCTAAAGAAAACGGTCGTTTACCAGTGTTCGAAAGTGGTCGTGAGTCAATCGAAGATGACGGATGACCGTAATGTGGTGGTATATGCATATCAAGCAGAGGATCGCGGGTTCGAATCCCGTGAGAGGTAATTGTTTGAAAAAAGTCTTTTCATTGAATTTGTATGTAATTATATGAAAATCCCGTCGACGTCAACTCTGACATGAAGCCATAACTCTGATGGGGTGGTTGCTGGCTGAGCTAAATGTAACGAACTAGCAACTAGCACTGGTTGAGGATGCACTGTCTCCAGTTTTGAAAACCACCTCTGCGAATAATATCGAAACCTAATACACCTGAGTTTCAAAACTACTACACCACCCGCTCGCGCCCTGGAGAAAAACCAGTAAAAGGGTATTCATATCCCCTTGGTGTGCGCGCGGGATTTTAAAAAAAATGAACGTTGTGGCAGACAATTGACATTGAAAACCGACGAAACCATTGATGAAGTAAAAGAATTGTTGGTCAATAACCGCAAATTAACTAACAGAGAAGTAGCGGAGGACTTGAACATTGCCTATGGATCCGTCCAAGGCATTTTGGTTAATGATTTAGGTTTCCGTCGTGTAGCAGCAAAGTTGCTGCCAAAAGACGCCAATTTCATGCAAAAAAGAGACCGTGTTGACGTCGCAAAAAAGATGATTTGCGAGCCGCGACCAAAAAAGAAGTCAAAAAGGAAGGCAATACTCACGGTTTTCATGGGCTACAACGGTGTAGTGCATCATGAATTTTTGCCAGAAGGACAGACAGTAAACAAAGAGTATTATTTGGGCGTTATGAGACGCAATTCACCGAAAGAAACCAGAATTGTGCGCAGAAAACTCGTGGATTTTGCATCATGATAGTGCAGCGTCGCATAATGCCATCATTATTCGTAATTTTTTGACGAAAAATGAAACAAATACCATCCAACAGCCATCGAATTCTTTCTGTTCAATCGAGTTAAAAAACCACTACGGGGAACGCGTTTCAGCAGCCGAGAGGAAGTAATAGAAAAATCGCAGAAAGCACTGATGGACATACCGAAAACCGAACATAAAAAATATTTCAAGGATTGCATCAAGCTTTGGCATAAGTGTGTTGCAGTCGGTGGGGATTACTTAAAAGGGGACAATAAAGACTTAGATGAATAAACTTGTGTTTTTAATTTTCTGAATAAATTCCGGAACTTTTTGATCAAGGTGGTATTCATTGCAAATAATGCAAATCCACTCTTCGGGAAACTGTTTACCTGGTTTAAAATAGTGGTGTGACAATCAAGTTTTCAACTTAATTCCTGCTTAACGTACCCGACAGTTTCTTGGTACCTATTTCTATAAGCCCCTGAGCTATATATTTTGAATATGCACACAGTGTAGCGTTATTTGTCAAGGTTATGATGTTGGTTAGTATTTCTAAACCTTATCTCCCCGAGTTAAAACTGATACAATGTTGATGGCTTATAGTTGTTGTACTGGTACTCTGTAAATAATTCCTCTTGACTAAAAAAGTTAAGGTCCACAGTACTCTTATGTCAGATTTCTTCAATCAAAAAGAGATTTCATGTAACAAATTGCACATCTTGAGCAAAGTAGGATTTTTTGAGGTGGGAGGGTTCCAGTCCACAACATATAGCACTGTATTGTTTTATTCCAGGAAATTATTTAGAAGACTCAAGGAAGCTACAGTAAGATTGCTATTGATACCAAAAGCGCTAAATGGCCAAATTTCCTGGAAGCGGTATAAAGCTTTGATTTCGTTAAAGAGTTTGTTGTTTCACTATTGTTTTGGGCTACACCTCGACTCAGCTTTGCGCTGTTTTCAACACATTAGCAATAACAATGGCGGGCTTAAAAGTGCTGTATATTCAAAAGTGCTCGTAGTACTCAGTAGTACTCATTATTTAGTCCCGATATCACTCATAGTAAACTGTGTTATGATAGTATCTCAGTCAAACGACCAGTCGACCAGTCAAACCTACAGAGGAGTAACATATTGTTGTAGTTTCAGTTTGTAATTATTTCTTAATGTACTAAACTGTATTGAAATAATTTATCGGATTGAGTTGTTATTCTTAGAAGAAACAGTTTAATTGGCGACGAGGATGACGGAAAGGGCTAATTTAATAAATTTATTCGAGAAATTACTTGACCAACAGTAGGAATATCTCATTAGAAGCAATTCTTTGGTAGTATAGTAGAAAATAAGTCGAATCCAATCTACAGGCTCACAATAGTATCCCAGAGTTTCCACCGTTTTATAAGCGAAAGCAGTGCTGGAAATCGATTGTATAGTACAACAATTACAACAGCATTTTCAAGCTTATAATGTTGCTGATGATCAGAAAAAGGATCATGCTACGTTTTTTACCAGCTGATACAAAATGTACTCGCTGATACAAAAGCTGACATTTGAAGTGATTGTCATTAAGCTTACTAGAAAATTTTGCTGCAAGCAACCCTTCGTTGATAGTTTAAAGCATGATATTATTGTACTTCGTACCCCGTATGATGTAATATGCTCTGCTGCCTTGCAGAAGAACAATCCAAATTTAGACGATGTTATAACGATAGCTAACGACTCGACTAACGAGACGACACATAAGTCTCTTTTTGCAATTAGAAGTGAGTACGAAGGCATGCAAGTGCATCAAGTACAGGAAATAAAAAAATATTTTTCTCAAATTCGATTAACTTCGCGAGGTCGGATGTTACATCAAATTGTGGGGTCAACGATCACGGTGGGAATGTTATTGGCCGCAAAGAAATTAACCGATCTTGTCCAGAATGTGGTGTACGGCAAACCAATTTTCAACGAAAAAGGTTACATATCATTGGTTTGTAGATTTCGGGAAAGGAAAGGTAAAAAATGTATCGAAAAGATAGAACAAATACAAAATTTAAGAGTTGAAAATGTGCGGGTGATTCGTTGGAAGTGCCTCGTAATGGTAAACATTTTATGGTAAAGTTGATGGACACGGGAGCTTTTTGTTCGATGATGGGTCTGACTTTTTATGAAAATTTGGATGAATTATCACGCTCCGAAACTGCTGCAATTTTGAAAACATACGGCAATTATACAGTTCCCATCAAAGTCAGTGTCGAGGTCGATGTAACCTTCCAAGGTAGCGACTACAAACTACCGCTTTTGGTTACCAATAATGCATGGCTGAAACCACTTGAATTAAATCCATACCATTTTCAGTTAGTACCAACCTCCAAAAGATACGTGTATAAACTTGACAGCTATCGGACGATTAGTTCTCGAGATATAGCGTTGTGAGTGAAGCAACTTTTGTTATTGTGAAAAAAAAATGGATTCAAAGCAATTTCGTGTGTTGATTTATCATTGCTTTTTGATGAGAAAAGATGCAGCTGGTGCAAATAAAGGGCTAAATAAGTGTTACCCGGACTCTGCACCAGCCGAACGAACCATTCACAAATGGATTGAAAAATTTAAAAGTGGTCAAACATGCACCGAAATATGGTAATTTTGTTTATTTACGTATCCATTGAGCCAGAAATGGGCTTCATCGCTGACAAAATACCGGAATTTCAATGAGACGCTGTTGTAGTGTGAGTCGTTCCATGATGACTTACCAAACGATACTGAATAAAAATAACAAAGCAGTTTTTGAAAATCAAACCTCACGATGAATCACCCTATAGAACAAAATTGTTACCTAACTTTAAATGGAAATCGAATTCCAATATTTTATCATTGTGTTTTAGACTGGTGATAGTGGAAATATTGTAAATCAAAATCCCGTTTTGTTTACAGGTCTATGTTGTCTAAAAACAGAAATCAAACTTAACACATGGGCTGAAAAGTCCGTTTTATAGTAAAACACAAAATTTTTGCAAAATTCAAAATAGTTGCCTTCGAGTGCGATACATTGATTGAAACGATTTTTCAATCTTTCGATACCAGTTTTGTAGTACGATTTCGGTTTAGCCTCAAAATAGGCCTCTGTTTCGGCGATTACTTCTTCATCGGTCTTAAATCTCTTTCCGGTGAGCATTCTTTTTAGGTCTGTGAAGAGGAAATAGTCGCTGGGGGCCAAATCTGGAGAATACGGTGAGTGGGGAAGCAATTCGTAGCCGAATTCATTCAATTTTGCTATCGTTTTCATTGACTTGTGACACGGTGCATTGTCTTGATGAAACAGCACTTTCTTTTTCTTCAAATGCGGATGTTTTTCTGCGATTTCGTCCTTCAAACGCTCCAACAAAGCAATGTTATAGTCGCTGTTGATAGTCTGCCCCCTTTAGAGATAGTCGATGAAAATTATTCCATGTGTATCCCAAAATACGGATGCCATAATCTTGGCAGCCGATTGTCGAGTTTTTGGTCGTTTTGGACGAGGTTCGTCGCCTGCTCGCCACTCAGTTGACTGCCGACTTAACTCTGGTGTGAAGTGATGGAGCCAAGTTTCATCCATTGTCACATACCGATGCAGAAATTCCGCTTTATTCCGGTTGAACAGCTTTAAGCACTCCTCTGAATCATCAAAACGTCGTTTATTTTTGGTCGACTGTGAGCGAACGCGGCACACTCTTTAAACAGAGCTTTCGCATGTCCAAATATTCGCGTATGATATATATATCAATTTCACTTTACGGTCATTCGTAATCATTTTGTGGACTTTTTTGATGTTTTTATGTGAAACATCGAATGATTGATTCGCTAAAGAGCGAAGTGACGAATCTACGAAATGGGTTAGTTCAATTGTTCTTGTTCAATAATCGAACGGTGAATTGAGGGTGTGCCTCGACCTACTTAATATAATTTGAGCAAGGGGATTTTGCGTGCATATTTACAATTTCCAAATTGAGATTAATGTAAATCAAAATTAAGTGGATCTAAATTGTTTACGTCCTTAGACGCCAGCTCCGGGTTTTTAATGCTTAAATTGGAAGAAGGCTCATCAAAAATTTGATCATTTATAACGCCATTTGGCCGGCTTAAGTATCTTAGACTCCCGTTTTATATAAATGCTGCTGCAGAAATTTTTCACAATGAAATGCTGGGAAATTTCAAGGATATAGAAAATGTCGATTTCTCACTCCATGCAAACAATTTAGAAGTACATAATAAAACCTTAAATCTTGTTTTGCAACGTGCACGTTCAATTGGTTTACGATTCAATAAAACCAAATCAAAATTTCTTAAATCGGAAATAAAATTTCTTGCGCACATATTTAGCGAAAAAGGCGATATGTGAAATGCCATGTCCTTCAAATGTTGTCGAGTTGCAAAGGCTTCTTTCCTATAAAGGAAAGAAGTTTTGTATAATTGGTCGTTGACAAGTGAAGAAGAGTTTGTAAACTTAAAAGGACTTTTATCAAAAGCTCTAAATCCCTTGTATTTTTGTTCAGTATCGTTTGGCAAGTCATCATGGAAAGACTCACATCACAACAGGGTCTTCAAATTGTTTCGCTGCATTACAAAAATCAGCGATCTGTGAGAAATGATTTTTGTGCTATTCCAGGAACTTATGGTGCGCATAATCGATCTACTGAAACCATTTTTGCCAATACCATTCACAAATTTGAGTCCCAGTTTACATAGTGGATGATACTCGACCGGTTAGACCACATCCAGCACCGTAGTGAAGAGACTATAGCAGCTGAAGCTGAGAGTGTACGCGAAGACCGTGACGAATCGATTCATCGTCGTTCTCAGCAGCTTGGCTTGGCGTATTCTAAAACTTGGCGTGTTTTACGTAAGGATCTCGGCCTAAAAACATACAAAATTCAACTTGTGCATGAATTGAAGCCAGGCGACTTGAATTTGCGTCATTTGTTCAGTGATGAAGCCATTTCTGGCTTAATGCATACTTAATAAACACAATTGCCATATTTGGGGTCATGAGCAAATAACAGTAAATAAAAGAGTAAATGCCATGAATTTTTCTTTTAACTGGTAGTAAAAATTTTAAGATGACTTTTAAATTTATGTACTTTATTATACAATATAAATCAAACATTATGATGAATCACGCTATATATATACACCCTGACTGACTCGAACTGCAACCAATTTAAGACTGCTATAATTTCCAAACCGTTCATTACTGTGAGCTCAAATTTTCACACATGACAGATAATTTTATTATTTACAAGCTTTTTAAACGACTTGCGTCTCAGTTGTGTTGAAAAAATTTTATCCGCGATGGAATTCAAACGTGATAGTGTGATTGCTTTATGGAAAACAACAAGTAGCTATCGCTAGAGCCCTCCAGCACCTCAACGTGAATAAATCATTTGTGTCTTGAACCATAGCTCGTTACCGTGATAATGACAGCGTTGCAAAACGCCATGGAGGTGCTCATAAAAAACAGAAACATCGGCAGAAATGGTTCGGAAAGTGAAGGCTCGAATTGAGCGAAATCCGCGTCGAAGTGAAAGAGAACATATCGTTGGAACGGATGCAACACATGCTGAAAAATGAGCTTGGGATCAATCCATTAAAGTTAAAAAAAGTACACGATCTTACACCGCAACAGAAAAAAGTTAGAGTCGAAAGGAGCGAAGGAGTTGCTACGCTTGCACGAAAGTGGTGAGTTGCCGAATTTGGTTTTTTTCCGATGAGTCGCCATTTGTTATCGAGCTATATGTAAGACAGACAAAATGACCGAGTTTATTTGCCAGAGAGGTCCTTCAAAAATTTTCACCATCATACGGCCATCAGAAAGCGTGCAGCACCGATGGTGATGGTTTGAGCCGCCATAACCGCCGATGGTCGCTCTCCGCTCGTATTTTTGGACCGTGGATTCAAAATTAATGCGATCGTATGCAGTGAAACTGTCTTAGAAGCAGTATTGAAGCCTTTGGCTTCGGAGACCGTGGACATTTCAACAAGACTCGGCACCGTCTCACAAAGCGCGCGTCAACCAAGATTGGTTAAAAAACAATGTTCCACACTTCATTTCTTAGACACAATGGATGGCAAACTCTCCGGATGCAAATCCGTTGGATTTCTCTTTCTGGGATTTTTTGAAGGTGAAGGTTGGCACTAAAAAATACCACCTCAAACAAGCACTTCGCCGGGAATGGGCCGAAATACCGCAGAGCCACTTGCGTGCAGCGTGCGATGCTTATTTTTATTCGCACCACCAAAGGTGGACATATTGAAAACTACTGATACAGTTTGAAAATTCATGTATTTTCCAACATTTTTTGCTTTGGCACAATAAAATTTATCAAAAAATAAAAAAACCTGTATAATATGTATAATTAGGCCTATAATTTTGAATAGCTTATACATACTCGTACATTAAATGTCGATTCTTTTTATTATTCTTTATTATCTGTTATCTATTCTTTAAGGTATCTATTAAATTTGTATTTGTTTTATTTAGATTTAATAATTATTTACTTTTTTTGGATTTAACATTGGATCTGTATGTTAGTGCTCTTCTGTAATTAGAGCCCTCATTAATACTAATGGAGAGCTGTCACACATTATCCAAGCTGTTATCATTAAGCGTTTTCAATTCAGTCTTAAGAACACTGTCAATCAATAAACGTTTACTTACTCCAACTCGATAACTATTAAATCAATAGTTGCCCTATATTTATCAGCTGTGTAAAACCTGCTTTCGTTAATCGAAAGTATGCCTCGGTGAATCAATATATTGTCTAATAAGAAGTAATGCATGTTGGGATATACGAGTAAAACCAACGATTTTATTTGACCATCCCTATTGTGGAACTAATTCTTAGTGAACTAAAGAGCACTTATATGAAAGCATTAACTTTTAAATCTCTATAACATATTTTCACACCTTAGAATTCTATGTAACAAAATAGTAACTTGTGTTGGTAGCATCCAACTCGATGCAAGTATGAAGATTGTATGCTACATGGCGTATAGTTGTATTTGGCTGTCCTATGTAGTTTAACCTGAGAGCAAGTTTAATGGAAAAGATTTGGGTGTTTTAAAGTGCTTGCCTAAGACCTTTCATTCGCTAGTAGAGAACACAAAAGTCGAAGTAGATAAAAATCTGTCCTAACAAAATCTTATGCAATAGGGCCAACCTAATAACAACGGAAAGTTTCGTCATTAAATTGATTTGAAGGTTCATTACTAGAGCAATGACCTTGGCAAACAATAATCTGATCTCCGGAGCTTGTTATCCCAATTATCTATGAATATCATTTGAGCGTGTGCTTCAACAGCTTCCTGCCACCAGAGGCATTCCTCCATTTTAATCAAAAAAAGAGCTGATACAAGACTGGTGCCGCTTGTCTTTCAAATCGCTCAAACAGCTGCGAACCGACGACTCAACTACGACTATGTTGCTTTGCAGCACCAACAATTTTAGTATCTTACTGATGGGAAGGAATCTCATTCGTCGTTTCCTTCTTATTAGGGTTAGCCACATTTAGGTCGCTATGCCTAGTAATTATAGTAATAAACTGAATATCTAAAATTAAGATAGCTTAAGTAGGTTTAAATAACACTAAAAAAAATATCGTTAAAACTATGTAGTACAATTTGTAGACATACTCCTTCCTATTACCAGAAAAATATTAGTTTACTTACTTACTGACAGAATATATGAATTTAGAAAAAAATATATTTTGAGGGTAGATGTGAATTTTACACCTTTGAGCAGAAAATATAAAATTAATTAAAATTTCACACAAATTGTATGACCACAAATCGTATAACTTCTATAGAAAACTTATGAGATTTTTTTTTTTTTGTAGCTTAGAGTCTGATGTAAGAAGCAATTTCTTCAAAACATCTTCCATTGTTTTAGAGCGCGAACATTTTATCTAATTTCCTTCCTAAAATCTCTTTATGTCCTTGTTCCGGGCTTCTTGAGCCTCTTCTGATAGTTTTCCAATCGGAAGTAATGCGGCAATTATTATTTAAGTTAATGTCAACCCCAGTCACTGATGCAGACACTTCAGCATTTCGGAAAAATCGTCTTGCAGTGTTTCCGTCTTTTGTTCTACCAAACCCAGGTTTGGGGCAATCGATCACGAACTGCTCCCTTTTCAACCTCACTTTTGGCTTGCCACTTTTTTATCGAAAGTTTGTAGCCAATGTGGAGTAGGCATTCAAAAAACCGTATCCAGCAATGCAAAATTGAAAGGCCAAAGTTAAGTTTCGAGGAGTCATTCTGAATTTTTATCATTTTTTCAAGATTATTAAAATTTTTTATAGTGGCACTACTTATGAAACACTTTTGTGTAGAACTTGTTTCAGTAACAGCATTGCAGACTTTGCCATCAATCAGGGTAAAAATGTGAGCTGTAACTCTTTCGCCAATACTCACTTCCGATGTCTCCAAATTATCAATTTGGGGTTGGATATACATAACTCTTCTCTTTCACAGATACTTCTTTGGTTTCGCGTACATAACTAATCCAGATTGGTCTTCAGTATCTAGTTGAAGAAGGGTGTGGATTTTGCCAAATAATTACCTTTTGTGCACTTTCTATCCGCAAAGGTACAAAGGATGTCAAAAAAAGATTCTCATCATTTCCCATGCAGTTTTCTCCAAATGTCTGTTTATAACGACTTTGTCCAACACCAATTAGAAATGAATTTTAAACTCTGAAGCTGATTTGAAGTTAACCGTAAAGAAACTTCCTTTTGAACTTTTAGTAACCGGCTCACAGTGAGATTTAAAAGCGACTGCAATTTTACCTCACCACAGGCATCATTAATTAAAATATCACTGTGGTATGCTTCATTTTTTGTCTGCTGCACTAAAGAATAGCATGGAAATTTGGGTTTATCTTATTTCTGAATAACATTATACTGGTGTCTTGTTAATTTAGCTTCGATTAACATACATAGATAAAGCTTGTTCACCATATAGTTTTGTAACTACTAAATCGCTGCTAGCAAGTTTCATTGTGCTTCTATATCCAACGACGCGTGTAGATACCGAAGTTGCTACCTCCTTAACTTGCTGTTTTTTTTTTTTTTCTTTTTTTTTTCGTTTGGTCCGCTCCGAATATTGACCGAATTCCAAATCAAGTCTGCCGCTCTTATTGATAAATTCTCTCTACCTTCCATAAGAATTAATGGCAAGCAATCCATTTTAACCTCATTTGAGAAGTAAAACGCGATAAGGTTTTATGTAAATTTGTTAAATAGTGAGGGGGGCAGTTGGCTCATTTTTCCATGCCTTCGAGTAACGGTCAACTTATTGCAAGTTTCTAAAAACAATATTAAATATTGGTTAACTGTTTCGGGATATGATCACACAAATTGACACAAGTTAAGTTGGTGAATCTGTTGTTGACATTCCCTCTAAATATTGGCGTCATAGCTTGACATTTACAAAAGTTACGCAGCCAAGAGTACATCTAGTGTGTGTTGGCGATTTTTAACAATTTTACCAATGGATTTAATAAAAATAATAATAACGGATTTAATAATGCGCGAACGTTGGAAATGTCGGCAAAGACTATCCAAAGAAAACGGTCATTTACCAGTAGCACGAGCGGTTCAAAAGTGGTCGTGAGTCAATCAAAGAAGATGAACGCGGTGGCAGACCATCCGCATCGAAAACCGACGAAAACATTGATGAAGTAAAAGAAATGAGATAGCGGAGGACTTGAACATTGCCTATGGATCCGTGCAAGTTATTTTGGTTAATAATTTGGGTTTTCGTCGTGTAGCAGCAAAGTTGGTGCCAAAAGACCTCAATTTCATGCAAAAAAGAGACCGTTTGACATCGCAAAGGAAATGATTTGCAAGGCTGAATCCAATCCCACATTCATCAAAAGGATCATTCCTGGAGACGAGACGTGAGTTAATAAATTTGACACACAACCCAGACAATAGGCAAGTGAAAGGCGTTCACCAAATAAGCCACGACCAAAAAAGAAGTAAAAAAGAGTGCAATGCTCACGGTTTTCATGGATAACAACGGTGAAGTGCATCATGAAGGCCAGGCAGTAAACAAAAAGTATTATTTGGGCGTTATGAGACGTTAGCGTGAAGCAATTTGCCGAAAGAGACAGGAATTGTGGGCAGAAAACTCGTGGATTTTGCACCATCGTAACGCACCGTCACACGGTGCAATAATTATTCGTAATACTGTCCAACAGCCACCTAATTTAGCTTCCTGTGACTTCTTTCTGTTCAATTGAGTAAAAACCACCACGGAAACGCGTTTCAGCAGCCGAAAGGAAGTAATCGAAAGATCGCAGGAAGCACTGATGGACACACCGTAAATGGAATTTTTAAAAAAGTTTCGAGGATTGGATCAAGCGCTGACACATAGATTACTTTAAAGGAGACAATATAGATTTAGATGAATTAACTTGTATTTTTAATTTTCTGAATACAATAAATTCCGAAATTTTTTTGATCAAGGTGCTAAATCGACAAAATAACCTGGACTCACAAAATTGCGGATAACTCCGAAAGGTGCAAGAAGGTGCAGCTATTTTTTTGTTCTGATTAGATGACATCTTAAGGTACAAATTAAAAAAAAATAGAAGTGGGATTGCTCGGGAACATGAACAAATCATCCATTTTATTTTGGGGTTAAGGAGAAAAACAGCTACTGGAGAGGTGCGATAACGTTTGTTAGTCAAAACGCAATAAAACACATCGTACAGTATTGCATTATTATTAATTGTTCAGCACAAATCTTCAGAAAATGATTACATTTTAAAACCTGTCCAATAAGCTTTCCAAAAAAAAAAAAAACAAACCACGAACAAATGTTTTATGTTGTTTTTCAAGCTTTGCAAACTGCACACGTGAACTACGAAAAAAAATTCAACTTTGCAATGTCACTGTTTCTAACTGGTCTTGGTGTTTTGTTATTCTGATAGCTACGGTATTTTATTTGAAGTCTGCATACTTTTTATGTCATGTTTTGTAGCCAAATACCCCACAGTGCATCGTCCTTATATTCCATGTTGCTGTGGATAGTTCGTTGCCCTTATTTCATTTTCTGGGTCTACAACTGTTTGATCCGTACATTTTCTGAGGCGAGTGTGAAGTTCTCAAAGCTGTGATGTTTTTTCTAGTGCGTAGTTGGTGGACGGCTCAGTTATACCACTGTGCGCTAGGTGTTATTTTACTAGGGATAGGATGATATATGTTTCCCTTAAACCTCCACCTCCTCGTCCGGGCTTAAGACCGTCATAATACATCCTGCCTCACTCGAACTGCAACTTTTTAAAATGCTATAATTTTTTTATTTTTTGAAAAATTTTATTGTGCCAAAGCAAAAGATGTAAAAGAATACATCGATTTTTAAGTTGTATCAGTAGTTTTCAATATGTCCACCATTGGCGGGAATAATGGCCTTGAGATAGAGAAAGAAACCATCGCACGCTGCACCCAAGTGAATCTGCGGTATTTTGGCCCATTACCGGCGAAGTGCTTGTTTGAGGTGGTCCAAAATTTGGTATTTTTAAGTGACAACATTCGACTTCAAAATACCCCAGACAGAGAAATCCAACGGATTTGCACCCGGAGAATTTGCAATCCATTTTCTCGAAGAAATCAAGTGTTGAGCATTGTTTTTTAACCAATCTTGGTTGACGCGCGCTTTGTGAGATGGTGCCGAGTCTTCTTGAAATGTCCACGGTTTCCGAAGCCCAAAACTTTAACACTCATCTCATTCGTGCAAGCGTAGCAACTCCATCGCTCTTTCGACCCTAACTTTTTTCTGTTGCGATGTAAGATCGTGTGCTTTTTGGACTTAAATGACTTGAGTCCAAGCTCATCTTTCAATATGTCTTGCTTACGTTCCAATGATATGTTGAGCTCACGAGCCATTTTTCTTCCACTTCGACACGGACTTCGCTCAATTCGAGCCTTCACTTTCTAAACCATTTCTGTCGATGTTGCTGTTTTTTTATGACCACTTCCATGGTGTTTTGCAACACTGCCAGTATCACGGTAACGAGCTATGGTTCGAGACACAAATGATTCATTCACGTTGAGGTGCTGGAGAGCTCTAACGATAGCTACTTGTGGTTTTCCACCTAAATATTAAGCAATCACACTATCACGTTTGAATTCCATCGCGGATAAATATTTTTCAACACAACTGGGACGCAAATCGTTTAGGGTGTAAATAATAAAATTATCTGTCATGTGTCAAAATTTGAGCTCACTGTCAAGAACGGTTTGGAAATAATAGCAGTCTGAAATTGGTTCGAGTCAGGCAGGGTGTATATTATGGCGGAGTTTAAGTTCATTACCATTTACCTTAAAAATCAGCATTTTTTTTCTATTGTAAGCTAAGTTTATATAGTTACACCTAGGTAGGTATTTGTTTATTTGGATAAAACTTTGTTGTACTTAAAAATCACACATTTTATTGTTTTGTTTGTTGTCTATTTCTATTAACAATATGTTAAAAGAAATTTTGCAAACATGGAAATGGTCAACACTAAAAAAAATATCGTAAAAACTATGTATTACAATTTATAGATATACTCACTCCTATTACCAGAAAAATATTAGTTTTCTCATATCACGTCCAAAACTTACAGTATATTCGAATTTTGAAAAAAAAGTATATTTTTAAGGTTATTTTGAGGGTATATGTAAATTTAACACCTTTGAGCACAAGATGAGCAGAAAATATAAAATTAATTAAAATTTCACACAAATTGTATTACCGTTTCTAATTAGGTGACACACTTTACAATTTAATTCAATTGTGTACGAATTGCGAATAAAATATATTTCACTATATGAAATTACTTCTACCCTATCTCAAGTTAAAGACTGACACAAGGAAGAAAAAATAAAAAGGAAAAATGTACAGCTAAAATTTAAACATTTGTTGAACGAAGACAGTAGTGTTTCTAATAAGTTGGCAAGAGCCAACTTCTGATATTTTTTGCTAAAAGAAAGGCCATCACATTATTGATAAAGAAGTTTTATAGTGCATACTTGAACTTGGATGTTCGTAATCAAGATAAAAACTGGGTACCAAATATCTGTTGCCTTAGCTGTCATACAAAATTGACGTGTAGGCTTGGAGGAAAATTTAAAGAAATGTCTTTTGGTCAACCTGCACTATGGCGCGAACATAAAGATCATGTGAGTGACTCCTATTTTTGTCTTACATCTCCACATCCACATCTCACATCTCCAGACGTATTGTCTTTCACGAAAACAGAGCCGCACTCGGATGACATTATAGTACTTAAGCCACCTAATTTTGAACCGAATAGAATTGACTCTGACGAAGACTTTAAAGTGAATTGTGTGGAGGAGGAAGAATTTTCAGTTCCAAATAACTCAAAAATTCCTCATCTGATTAGTCACTCAGAGCTTAATGATCTAATTAGAGATTAAGATTTAACTAAAGGAAAATCTGAAGTACAAAGTTCAAAATTTAAGCAATGGAATCTCCTTCAGCCGGGTGTTAATGTTGCTCATATTAAAGAAACGTACAATGAACGTTTCGTACGTTTGTACGATGTACTTAATCGTGTATAAAATATAGAGTTTTCTAATAACGACTTAACAACTTTTTAGTTAAATAAAAGGTAAGCCATTTGAGACACTTCAAAAACTTTATTATTGACCGCGGGCACGTTTGCAGCGGTCGATTCGTTGGACCCAATTTTCAACGACTCGGCCACACATTTCGGCCGAAACGGCCGCTATTTCACGTTCATTGTTGGCTCTGAGCTCTACCAACGTCGTCGGCATATTGGCATAAACCAATGACTTAACGTAGCCCCACAGAAAATAGTCAAGCGGCGAAGCGGCCAATCGACTGGCCCATGTCTTGAGACAACACGCTCACCATACTTACTCTTTAATAAATCGATTGTAGCTTGTGCTGTGTGGCTTGTGGCACCATCCTGTTGAAACCACATGTCGTCCAAGTCAATTCGGGCCAAAAATAATCGGTGATCATAGCCCTATAACGCTGACCATTCACAGTAACGTGAAGATCGTTATCGTCGACAAAAAAATATGGCCCAATAACGCCGCCGGCATGCAAACCGCACCAAACAATTATTTTTTGTGGATGAAGTGGTGATTCATGAAGCACATGTGGGTTTTCAACCGACCAATAACGCGTATTTTACTTATTGACGAACCCATTGAGCCAAAAATGAGCTTCGTCACTGAAGATGATTTTGCGATGAAATTCATCATCCTGGCGCATCTTCTCCAGAACACAATCCGAGAACGTACGTCGCTTCAAATGGTACATCGGCTTCAATTCTTGAGTCAGCTTGATCCTGTATGGGTGTAAACCAAGATCCTGAGCGATGCCTAATTCTTGTGAACGCCGTGAAATTGACTGATTTGGATCGTTTGCTACGGACGTCTGAACGGCAGCGATATTTTCGACACTTCGACCAACCCGTTGTATCACTGACAAGGCAACATCACACAACGAATATGTAGACTCAAATTTTTGCACTAAACTTGTTATTGCCTGTCTACTAAGGCGAGAATTACGACCGAAAATTGGAGTTAACGCTCTTAAAGTTGCAGTCACCGACTCCGAATATCTGTAGAAAATGCTCGTTAGTGTACTTTACCATGATGAAAATGTTGAGTTTACTGAATAAATTAACAGTGACAGTTTGATGATTAGTGAAAGAGTGCGTTCACAAATAAATATCAAAGTTGTCAAGTCCCTATTGGAAAACCCTATACATAGATGGTTGATTTGTGCTGCCTTAAAAGTTGTTGCGTTACTTTTGGGGCCACAGACTGGTTACACAAAGTATTGTTGTTTTTTATGTGAATGGGACGGTCAAGCTAGAAATCTACATTACATTCAGAAAACATGGATTTCAAGAACTACTTACATTCCAAGAAAAAGAATATTAAATTTGACAGTTTATTTGATGCACAAAAAGTTATATTACCGCCTCTGCACATTAAACTTGGGCTTATCAAAAACTTCGTAAAAGCTATGATCAAAGATAGCCCCGGATTTACGTTTTTGAGGAACAAATTTCCTTCTTTAAGTGAAGCTAAAATTAAGGAAGGGATATTTGTAGGTCCGGATATCAAAAAGATAATAAAAGATGCAAAATTCATTTCAAGCCTAAATGAAGTAGAAAAAGAAGCCTGGACTTCTTTTGTCGCAATCACTGAAAACTTTTTAGGGAATCATAAATCTCCGCAATATGTTGACCTTATTGAGTAGATGTTGCAAGCCTTTCATAAAATGAAAAGCAATATGTCTTTGAAAATACATTTTCTGGACTCGCATTTAGATTTTTTTCCCAGAAAATATGGGGGCTATGAGTGATGAACACGGAGAGCGATTTCATCAAGATATAGCTGTGATTGAAAAACGATATCAAGGACAATGGAACCCTGCGATACTTGTAGACTACTGCTGGTTGACAATTAGGGATTTACCAACCACAGAATACCATCGACAAACAAAAAAAAAAAAATTATCCTTTGAGTACGTTGAGAGACATAGATTAAGTTTTGAGGTTAACTTAGAGCGCTCGCATAGGGCCAATAAGTTATAAGTTATATAAGTTAATTAATTGTAAATAAATTCGATATAATAAAAAATCATATAAAATAAAAACAAAATTGTGTTGGTAATATTCTTATATTTTGCCGAGTCTTTCGATTGGATAGACATTCTATTCATAATATTCAATTTCAGCTTATCTCGCTCAAACATTTTCAGTTCTCCTCTGCATCACTTTTGAGATTTGATTAGTATTAGAAAAATTATTGTCAATCCCTTCACGAAGTGATTATCATTATTTTAGTCAATACCAATTATTTGTTTCTCAATTGGCTATATTTCTATAATGCCAATTAAAAGAGGTATGCTAGCCTGAAAATTATTTTATTGATTTGGGAGGAGGATTACATTTCAATTAGCTTATAGAGGATAAAAAATTTAATTGATAGATACTGGGTGTCATTAAGGGGTAATAAAACCTTTGAAAATATGATATGCGTTAGAAAAAAAAAAAAAACTTCGGCTCAGAAATAATTTTGCTCCAACGTTTAATTGGGGTGCAAAAATTAATCTAAACAATTTAATTGTCATGCTCAAATGATAAGCTATATGATAAGAAGGTGACATTGAAAGTGCTTTGATCATTCAAACTTGATTTAGCCCATTAAAGACCAAGCACCTTTACAATAGATACAATTGAGAAAACTTTGGGATTCTCTTTAATAAGTGTTATATTTAACCAAGTGATACAAGTTTCAAAAATAGATTATATCACGGTTAATTTTTACAAAGGTGTACTAAAGCGAGTACACTGGTCAGATATAAGCGTTGTTATGATAACTTTTGAAACATTCTTTTTCAAGGCAGAGTGTAGTTTGTGACACAATTTGCATCGTAACTGATTTTTTTTTGGAAAATTTCCACCTTCACTGCGCACCACAGAAATCGTTGAATTTGGTTTGTTCGGTGCTTTGGTTGATGATGGCGAGCATAAATAAGTCCTTGCTACTGTCCTGACAAATGAAAGAAGATTACAGTTTTTATCGGTTCGTAAACAATGCAAACGCCAAGGAATAACCATCATTGAATTTATCATATGTGTAAAAATTGGCCACCACTTTTTTTCCCTTTATTTTTATACGGTAATTGTTCAGAAATTGATCATGATCCTTGCCCTTATTGTATGAGATCAAAGGTTTTGGCTGAGGAATCCATAATTTTTCTTTTGCTGTGGTTGACCATCTCTTAACTTTTCCTAACAGCTCCAAAGTATTGTAATTTGTTGCGACTGTAACAACTGCATTGTCTTTCCATCGGGCAATTAATATGTTGTTGTTCTTATTAAATTTGTGACATACCACCTTGATCAAAAAGTTCCCGGTGGCGTCAGAGTGTGGCGCTCCCATTGTTCCGATTTGAGTTCAGTTTTTTGTTAAATTGGTACATCTATTGTTGACATTCTCTCTAAATCTTAGCATCATAGCTTGATATTTGCAAAAGTTACGTAGCCAAGAGTACATCTAATTCTACGTGTGTTGGCTACGTGAAATGGACTTAAATTTGCAACAACGAACTTATATTAAATTTTGCGTAAAAAACGGATTTAACGGTGCGCGAACGTTGAAAATGTTCGAAAAGTGTTTCGGCAACGATTCTCTAAGGAAAACAGTCGTTTACCAGTGGCACGAGCGGTTCAAAAGTGGTCGTGAGTCAATCGAAGATGATAAACGCAGTTGCAGACCATCGACACCGAAAACCGACGAAAACATTGATGAAGTAAAAGAAACGTTGGTCAATAGCGGCAAATTGGCCATCAGAGAGATGCCGGAGGACTTAAACATTGCCTATGGATCCGTCCAAGACATTTTGGTTAATGATTTGGGTTTCCGTCGTGTAGCAGCAAAATTGGTGCCAAAAGACCTCAATTTCATGCAAAAAAGAGACCGTGTTGACGTCGCAAAAAAGATGATTTGCGAGGCTGAATCCAATCCCACATTCATAAAAAGGATTATAACTGGAGACTAGACGTGGGTTTATGAGTACGACACACAATCCAGACATCAGGCAAATGAGTGGCGTTCACCAAATGAGCCGAGACCAAAAAAAACACGTCGTTTTCAGTCAAAAAAGAAGGAAATGTTCACAGTTTTCATGGATTACAACGCTGAAGTGCACCATGGATTTTTGCCAGAAGGCCAGACAGTAAACAAAGAGTTGTATTTGGGCGTTATGAGAAAAGACTAGAATTATGGGCAGAAAACTCGTGGATTTTGCACCATGATATCGCATCATCGCACAGTGTCATCATTATTCGTAATTTTGACGAAAAATGCAACACATACATGCCATCCAACAGCCACCGAATTCACCTGATTTGGCTCCGTGACTTTTTTTTGTTCAATCGAGTTAAAAAACCACTACGGGGAAAGCGTTTCAGCAGCCGAGGGGAAGTAATGTAAAAATCGCAGGAAGCACAGATGGACATACCGAAAACCGAATATAAAAAATGTTTCGAGGATTGGATCAAGCGCTGGCATAAGTATGTTGCAGCCGATGGGGATTACTTTAAAGGGGACAATATAGATTTAGATGAATAAACTTGTATTTTAATTTTCTGAAAAAAATTTTAATCAAGGTGGTTTTGCTTTCATAACCGTCTTCATGGATTTAAGTGGACATTTTGTTGTTCCATTGTCCCGAAGGGTACCTGTCGCACGAAATCCTTTCCTTGTCAATTTCGACAAAAGGTCATGACTTGTGAAATAATAATCAAAAAATACGTTGTGATCACTTGGTGTATTTATTACTTCAAGTAAATCGAGTACTACACGAGGTCAAAGTGGTAAACATTTGTTCGTTTGACTTACGTTCTTGGCACCACAATATACATCAAAATTGTAGCAATAACCATCGTCACTGCAAAGCATCCACTACTTATAACCATTACGAACCGGCTTTCCACGTATGAATTGTTGAATGATACCCAAAGTATTTTATCATGACTTCGTCTATTGACAGGTTTTCATTAAAAAAAAAAAACCATTTTTGATAGTTATGGCAAATCATTTTCATCAACGGCCGAACTTTTGCCATTTTATCGGTTTTGTCAATAAAGCGTTTGATTTCCTTGAATCGATTGCGACACATGGCGTTTGCTAATAACGGAATTCTTGTGTTGTCATCGAGACACCAGTACAAAAATTCTTGGGGTAAGGAATGGTATCCGGAAAATAGCAAAATTTCCACAAACTTTTTGAGATCGTCTTTTATGAATATGAATGAGTGGCAGTTTTGGTCGAGAGCATATTTCTTGCTTTGCTCCACAATCAAATTCATAACATCATCGTCCAAAAAATGTTCAAAAATTTGAACCTCGTCATTTAAAACCAACTTTTCGTTTATTTGTTTTAAATTTTCCACGTATTCGAATGTTTTTGTCATATCCGTGGAATAAAAAAATTGGTTTGACCATTTAGGAGCACAATCATGAGGCTCACCTTCTTGTCTTAGACGAGCAATTAGAATGTCGTCACCACTTTCAAATCCATCGCTTACCTCAACTTCTACTGCTCCTGGGATGTCAAAATGCTTAAATTGAGCAAATCGTCCTCGCAAAAATCCTGTTCATCCGTTTGAACATCAACAGCCGGTGGAATATTTACTATTTCCCGTTCATTTCCATCATTTGTGATATCATCAACAGCTAGGATAGCGCTTTCCATAAACATTCTTTCAAGTTATGGTTTGAGAAGCCATTTTTCTCTAAGTCGTCATAAAAAAAAAAATTAGCATAGTTTTGGCCATTGTACTCGAACCGATCACAAAATTTAACGCAAATACTTGAAAACAGATAGCAAATTCAAGAAAATGAATCCAAATGACAAAACACATAAAAACACAAAATAAATTCAAAGAAATAAAATTCAAAGCCTACTTTTTGAAAAATACCTGAGTACAGTGGCAGATAATGGATTAACTTCGATTTTAATTTATCAACACCAAACTTAAAGTCTTACGAGGATTGTTGAATGCAGAATTGGCACGGGGTAATCTGCTGGCCCTAGAATTCTAATCCGCTGTACCAAAAAAATTAAAGGGTTTAAAAAGTTCACATTTTATTTATTTGAATTTGCGGTTAAAATTATTTTAGCATCGTCAGTTTCTAAAGTAGTAGATACATTTAATCAAAAAGGAAGTTGTACCATTATTAATAGAAACGTCTTAAGAATTAATATGGAAGACTACGACAAATTGTTAGTTGATTTGCTTAAAATGATGTTGATCCGAAATAAGTGGCGTGAAGAAGCGGAGTTCTGCAATTTTAATACGACGATCAATTCAATATTCGTCTTTATCGGTGATTATTAGAACTTATTTTATTTAAAATATATGTAGACATTCAAAAAAGTTTGTGAAATCAAAAAAAGATTGCAATAAAATTAATTTTTATTTATTTCCCTATGGGTCGTGAGTCAGATGTGAAAAAAAGTCAGATGTCCTTGAAAATATTTCAACTGTTTTAGTCTATATTTTCGAGCTAATTTAGATTAGATTCGATTATTGTGAAAGTTGGTATAAAGAATCCCAGATCACGTGGACCTATTGTGATATCCTCCATTTATAGTTCATCCATGATCACGCAATTTGTTCGAAAGGCGGCTACATCTTTAGGTTAGCTGGCGGCTATATCCGCCGCTTCAAGGTAGAATTTACTTAGGTAACGTTGACGTGTTTTGGTTAGACCATTGCAGTCACATAATATAGTATGAGTTCTGTAGTTTCAACGTTCTCGTTGCACAGTCATCATAAATTATCTTGTGCTATGCCCATAGTCATCAGGTATTTTTTCTCACGGCAGTGTCCTGTGGGAAAACCTGTGGTTACTCAAATCTGACTTCTACTTAGTTGTAGTAGTTGTTCTGTTCTTTTGTCGCAACAGCTTTTCATAAAAGTTTGAGCTTGTCTGTTTCCTTTGGTTTCTCTCCAGAAATGAAGCTTCTTTTCCTCTATCCAGGTTTAAATCTTTCTTTTTATTGTATTGGTCTTGGCATCAAAAACTGAGATGTGGATCCTTTTCTGGCTAGTTCGTCTGTTTTCGTTGTGTTTCGTTGCTTTTATCTCAAAGGCGTTAACTGCAAGTAGGGCTGCTCTGCTGTCGGAGAGAATTTAAATGTTCTTTTTTTTTTGTTACATATTGAATGCAAAGCTTCTTGGCACAGATTTCAGCCAGAAATACGGAGTTGCTTGAATGCATATTGGCATGAATGGATGTCTCAGTGCTAGGACCGCATACTCCTACTCCAACTCCTTCATTTGTTTTGGATTCGTCTGTGTACAATACATGTAAGTCCTTGGAAAAACTTTAAATGGAAATGGATTCCAAGTAGTTTGTCTTTTTTGAATTTATGAAGAATTGCAGCATGAACTAGTTCGGAATTGGATTCATCTTCTGTGATGAAGACGTAGGCATTTACCATTGCTTCTTTCATGAGTTCCAAATGATGTGGTGGGATGTTTGGGATACCTTCAAGCGCAGCTGTTGATGCAGTTTTCATTGCACCAGTTGCGCAGACACAGGTTAGTCTCTAGAATTTGCTGAATTTTACCTATGTAGAACTCTGCTATGCTTTCTGCCTACCAAGCGGCGGCTGCATACGTGATGAAAGGTCTCGTTACTGCCGTGTACATCCATAGAGTCATTTTGGGATTAAGTCCCCAATTTTTTCGAGCTAAGCATTTGCTGGTCCATAGTGAGGTCCTGGCCTTGTCAATAGTATTAGAAATATGAGGGTACTATGCAAGTTTTTCACCCTGTGTGATTCCTAGATATTTTACTTCCGTTGAGAACTCTATTGTTTCACCGAAGAGAGTGGCATTTCTGAGTCTTTCTCGCCTCCGTCTCTTGTGATTTTAACAACGGTGCTTTTCTTGGAATTGGTTTTGAGGCCTTCTTTGGTGCACCATTCTGCAACTAAGTTCAAAGCCCTCTGAAGGCGATTCGGGATTTTGTCTTCGAATTTACCTCTGATTAGGATAGCAATGCCGTCAGCATATCCTTAGACATAGAAGCCATCATTGCTGAGTATAATCATTAGTTTATTAAATACGATGGACCATAGTAGGGGTGATAGTACTCCTCCCTGAGGCCATCCTTTCGTAGCTATCACACTGAGTTTATTGTTGCCTAATGAAGTTTTTTATTGATTGGTCCTCTAGCAAGCATTTTATCCATTTATATGTGATGTCGTAATGCCGTTTGAATGCCTCTCTACATATATCTGGGAGAATTCAGTATTGTCAAATGCTGGAAACAACCAACCGCTACCACTTTAGTATCTCTGAGAGATTTTTCTATTCTTGTGGTAAGATTTTTTAGGGTATATGTGGTTGATTTTCCAGGTTGAGATTCATTTGAAATGCCCCGTCTCTGATACGTCTATCGAGGAGTTTTTTCAATAGTTTTGAGAAAAAAGGAAGTGAGGCTGGTTGGTCTATACGACTTTGGTAGTTCAGGCAGTCTGCGTTCTGCCTTAGGTATATATTTGAAAGCAAAGTCCTTCCACTTTTTTAGTAAATATCCCCTCGCGTAGATAGCTCTGAATAAGTTAATTAATATAGGGGGATGCCCTTTTGTAGTAAAGCTGTGAATATTCCTCCCAGCTCTGTTTCAGTCCTCTCTGAGCGGTCTATTTACCCCTCTCTGGCGAGGGTTTTCTTGGGCTTCTGGAACTATTGTTGAGTCTGGGAAGTGTGTTTCGGCTAGGATCTGCAAAGTCTGTAGCCCTTTAGGTTTTTTCATTAACCTGATAGGATCAGTGTGCTGCTTAGGGAGTATTTTATGAATGCGGGCACACTTTCTACTGTCATCGATTGTATGACAAAAGTTTCTCCACGATTCTCTCTCTGTCCTTCTCATTTCTTGGTTGTTTATGATGTACATTTTCGAGCTAATTATCATCGTTTTCGTTCTGTCTTTGAACTCTTTGTTATTAAAGTCTTTTAACACACTCTATCACTATCAATGAGATCAGCTCTGATCATAATCTAGCTTTTTGCCGAATATGCTAGAGAATATGTTAGAGGAGAAAAAAGTGTAATATATTCAGGATTAAAGAAATGCTAATTGATGGCACTTTAGATAAGAAATAAATCTAAGACTACGAAATATTCTAGCAATGACAGTATTAGTTCCATCTCAGGCATACATATGTATGTATTTAGATCAAATATAAAGGCAAAGTAAAAAGCTTTCGATTATTTAAAAAATAATAAACAAACAATTAATCACGGTATTTGCAAGAGGGAGGCATAATTTCTTTACCATTTCATCTATTTACTGTCTCAAGATACATCGCACAATAAGGTACAATGCTGTAAGAAGCTGCTATGGAGATCGATTTAGACTTCATCTCCACGGGAAAACCGACTTACTGGTCGACCCATACCACAAAAATACACTATCTTACCAATTTCGTCGTTGAAGACGGAAGATCTAAAAAATAAATAAATTAATAAATGGCGCGACAGCCCGGTGTGGGCCAAGGCCTAGCTTCTCGCACTCATTTGTGTTTCTCATTTTGTGAATTTTTTCACTCTTGAGCAGGGCCTACTGTTTATTGTCGGTTCCGAATGGCTCTCCTGAGAAGCTTTTTCATTAGCAGAATTTAACTTTTGGAGGTTTGTCATTGCCCGCAGGGTGATGACGATTACGAACCCAAGTAGGTGGCGTGACAGCCACCACAGTGAGTCAACCATCACGCCATCGCCACCACCAAGAGGAAGAAATACCAAATGTATAAAAGTTAATGAAAGCTTTTGCCTTTCAATACATGTCAATATTTTACAAAATTTAAAAAAAATAAAATGCTAAGAGAAATTACCAATGGACAGTGGTGCATAAGGAATGATGATTTACACTGGAACCCCGGATTTTCCACAGTTGAAGAGGAAAAAAAAACTTTGTGAGAAAACACAGAATTTGACTAAGTCATGGATGAAAGAAATCTGAAGCAGCGTCTTCAAATCTTTTGACCGAGCGGACCTTTTTCTGTATAAAAAAAAACTTGCAAATCTCTTATGGAATAATATTGTAACTATAACAGAATTTAATTCAAAATTATTTGCATAACCTGCTTGTGTTTTAACGACATATTATATAAAGTAGATTGCAATATCTAAGAAGATACCCTGAAGACTGCCACAAATGGCAAGACATTTGTTATAACATTTTCCAGACTGAGGGAGACAAGAACAACGCTAAAATAGTCCAAAGACACACACCCTGCTTTAGCAAAATATGGTAGCATCTACGAAGATGTTATACATTACTCCAGGCACCACCCAAATAACAGTCTTAAGTAGCTAAGCAGTCATTTTAATATAAGCAGGACTTACCCGAAGACTGGAAAGACACTTTGCGGAAGACATATTTATTGGCCAAAGGACGGATGCATTCCAATTCACCAGAAATGGAATTAGACTTGTTCCGTAGCCTCCATGGTTTTCGGACTTGACCCCAATGGATTTCATTTTATACGGACCGATAAAGGATAGTGGTACAATGTCAGAAATAACAAGAGTGGAGAACTTGAACAATATGATTAACGAGGCAGCTGCGGAAGTTCGTGATGAAATGGAGAGAATGGACATTGCTAGAGCGCTTCAAAGACAATTTGCAATAAAATAATTAAAGTACGAGTTCAACGGGACTCCGTTCTTTACCATACACGCATCCATTTGAAAGACGTTATCTTTAATAGGAGTCAGAAAAACGCAGTGCCAGGCTTTCCTGAAAACCTATGTATCTTGTACGATTTTTTTCTCAAAATATGTCAATGGATCTTCCCTTAATGTCTTCGATACATTATCCAGAACAACTTGTATGTACATAACTAAATGTGTATAAAGGGTTTTTGGTAGATGCGTTTCAAATGCCATAGATTGTATGTATTCCGAATTGTCCACAAATAATCCGAATTTTGTCGCAAAATTCACAGTCAGTTACGACTTCGTAACTTATTCTCTCACTATTGCACTGCCATTAAAAAAGTAAATTGTGAAGAGAATATTGAGGCCGTACGGAAGTCGATAGTTCAAAAATGTAATCAATATATTGATAGAGCTGGACTTCTTTCAAACGTCCTGGTTGCGTATTTTTGGAAAAGATTTCGCCGTATTGGTTTTCATGCCGCCAATTATTTTTTTTTTTTTTACGAATAGAGATTTTAAGTGTCTGTTCACATTGACGTAATCATGAAAGTCTTTCCCATGAACTTCGTGTTCACATTTTTAATTGGAAAGACTAGAGTTCTTGAACCGGACTATTTCTAGTTTTCAAATGTGAGAAGTTGATGTGATTTTTTCCTCTTATTTGCACTTCCTTACACTTCAACGATCAAAACTAAAATGAAAAAACGTATTAGAAATATCATGATTTTCGCTGCAAGTAACCCTTCTTCTTTCCCACGCATTAAAAATCTTACTCTCTCTTTCAGACAATTTTCCTTCGTACGTCAATGTGAACAGACACTAAGACCGTACTTTGGTTTTGAATGTTTGCATGTTATTGTGACTAGGGAACAATGAACAAAACATGGCCTTCCATACGCGGTTGTGCGACTATTCAGAGAACGTCCAAAAGTGGGATTGAGGGTTAACTGATGAGCATTTATAGCGAGCTCTATGATTTAAGGTTTGAAGAGGCGGAATGCTTCTGGACTTCTGGTGGTAGAGTGATGGCGAAGATAGCAATAAGGTAAGGCAGTAGACACTGCGCCGGTGTTCAGGGCTTTCAATTAACAGAATTGTGTAATATAAGAATCACCTATGAGATTTTAAATCTATCAAGTGCAGATAGATTTTATAAGCACCTGACTAGATGTTGGCATTGAATCCGCTTTTGGCCGGATAAATGCCTTTTAAATTAAAGCCGGATCAAGAGGGGATCCAACGGCTTATTCTGCTGTAATTTCTCTATTCAAGTGCTAGTATTCCATTACAACAATTCTTTTTTTGTTTATTATTTCTTGAAAGAATGAAGTCAGTTAAAGCTGATTAATAACACACTATTGGTAGGGTTTTTACATAAGTTAGGTTAGGTAAAAGCGGCTGTTGGAAGGACCACCCATTTAAGCCTATTGGCCTGTTGGCCACGTGGATCTGTGATCCTCCTACTCTTGGAACCAATTTGAGCTTATGGTGAAGATAAGACTGTTAACGCCTATATTGTCTAGATCGCTTAAGACATTTAAAAAGAAAAGTTCTACATAAGTGGGAGAGAGCTTGGCATGCTTTCTTGCCTTCTTGCCTGCTTGCCTATAAGATAGTGTCTAGTGATGACACCTATGTTAGCACTGAGATGTTTCCTACTTTAAAAGATCAAACTCTTGGAGCGATTCGGATCCAGCTTTGGCCAGATATGTTTCCTCACAAGAAATATTGATCCAACAGTCCACCTAAGGTTTGTTCTTTTATTACTATCCATCTTAAGCATTAGTTTGCATTAGTACTAATCAGGGAAGGATCCAGATGATCGTGGCCAATAGGTCCCTTTGTTGGTCTCTAGTCTGGCAACGATTATGTTGAGGTCGCTGGAAGTAAGGAAGTTAGGAATTAAAAATTAATTAAGGCTATGTTTCACTAATTTACAAGCTCTAATATTACCTTCGTCTCTTGTATAGATCGGATGGTATACAGGTGTTCCAAAACCACGAACAACGCCTTCTACGATCCATTGTTTTTGGATTAGGATGATGTCTTCTGCGTTTTCAGGAAGACGCAAAACAAATCCAGCCGAGTCCATTTTGGAATAATGTTGATTAATCTTTAAAAACCGTATCATTGCTAAAATCTACTAAACGAGCCTGATCCACGGTGCTGTTCGAGTGCTTCGATTCTGAACATGTGTCCAAGAGCTCATCTTCATCCTTTCCATTTCGGACAGAGTCTCAGAGGTGGAGACCGACTTATTTGTTGCCTTGGATAGCTCCAAATTCTGAGGCTGTGTTTCGTGCTTCGTTTAAAGAAGGAAGAGGTTGCTTGTCAGCATCTAACCCATCCTTCTTGTTAACCCTTAGGGCTATAGTTTAGAATCCGATCCGAGTTATGACTTTTGTCTTCACCATTGTTAAGGTATTCCTTATTGATCTGAATTTAACGCACATCTGTAAGGGCCCCTTAGATCTTCCAATTTCTTGACTTTTCGGTCATGAAGGGTCGGAAGGGTGGGGTTGCCTGAAGAGGTGGTTTCGGCTGGGATACAAATGTGGGCTCTAGGTCTCCTAGGGATATCCTCCTTAGCCATGACCTCGAGATTTGCACCTGGCCAAATCTCTCCTAATCCATCCATGGCTTTGGAGGAAAGATCGAGAGATCTTTGATCAGCACAAGCGATAAGTTTGAAGTGTCTTAGGTACCAGGCAGCGCCGCTTATGATGGGAGGTGTTCCAGAGTTCCCCCGCATGTTTTAGCTTGAGCTGTGGCTTAGCTTGATGGAATGGATCCGAATGTTTTTTGGCGTCTGATAAAAAGTGCCTTGGGTAGAGCTTGCTGACTCGGATGAGCTCCTGATTTCTCCTTTGAAGGAGGAATTTTAGTAGCTGGCGGTGAAGGAAGTGATTGGACAGTGGCTTGCCACAGTCTTACCACTCTCTGAAAGTGTGGTGTTTATCTCGTTGTATTTGCCTTTAGAAGATGGTTCACCATGGTCTGCCATAGTTTTACATCTGCTCAATAATGCAGGAGCATTGCCGGTTGTCGGTCCAGTCACCGTTCTACCGGTCCCGGGTAGAATATATCCATTGATATCCCACAAGTAGTGAAGAAAAATCTGTACAGAGATCCGCTGAATACAGATAAGATTAACTTATCCAGACGTCGGCACGTACAACTGAGATATTTTTGGAGATGCCAGGCCCTCAGCCTTTGATTTGGTGGAGAAGGGGATAGTGGGGGGAAGTAATCATCTTTTAAATTCGGGACTCATCTGGAGAACTTCCCGAGATTCATTGACCTTATACAATCTTACACAACTCGACAAGTCCTATGTTCAGCTAGAGGAGTTTAGATTTAAGTCGACACCTTTTCTAAGTCACGGCTAATGATCTTTTGTTGGCAACACATGATATGTTTGCCACATTTATTAATTTTAATTCTTGCGCCAACAACAAGGTGTGTTCCTAACTAAACAGTTAATTTTTTAATTTTTTAAAAATAAGGAAAACCGATTTATCTTATGCAATATACTTGAACTCATGTAGAATGGGTGTTTGAGATCGTCACCCAGGATGTTCTTCAGGATGTCGGTACAAGTATTTTGGATGGCTTGTACGTCGAAAAAACGCGTTCCTTTCATTAGCAAATACATCTTTTTGAAAATAAATGGTTGACAGCTAAAATTCGATCTAAGCCAAAAATTGGTAACAAGTGTCGATCGATGAGATGGTGCATTATCGTGCAACAAACACTAAATTTCTTCTGCGTGATATTTTGGACAATTACGGTGCCCCAAACGCTTTACAACACCAAGATAGAATTTTACATTAACTATTCCGCCTAGTGAAATGAACTTTCTGTGGACAATGCCCTGTGGATTGTAAAAGCAAATCAACATTGTCTTCACTTTTGACTTCTCCAAAAGAGATTGTTTGTCGTTTTGACTTGTCTGTGGCTTTCCACTGGGCAATTATTTCTCCATCGTATCGAAAACAACACGTTTCATCAATAATCACAATGTTGTAAGATGAGGTTTTGTTATTTTTGGTCTCCTTGATGTTGAATTCTAAACAATAATAATGAATGATGACACCAACATACCGTTAGTTCAGATGCAATACCTTCGCTTCTATTCGTCCAATGGAAATGGAATGAAATTTGGATGGATTTACCTTTCTGACGAATGTAATTGCCAATAGATGGCCTCACTAGAAATACATATTTTAAAAAGTTCTGTTTACTTGGAACTCATTGGATACTCATTACTACTTCATTAGGTAGTACTGCATTATATTGTGTAAATTGCAATTAGTTGTTGGTTATTTCTTTCTTTAAATAAATATACTTACACCTTTAGGTGCCCTGCGAAGTACTCGCAGTTCACTTTGTCTTCTCCGTCAGTAGTCATCCGTTTGTATATATACTTATTTATAGCTCTCATGACTAAAAGATAGAACAGACTTTTCTGAGCAAGATAATAAATTAAGCGTCTTTAAAAGATGAAACCAAAAATATCTCTCGTATACTAAACTAAATGTGTATAGACACATGTACGAGTATGCTTACAACTCACTTTCATTCTGAATATAAACTCACAATTTGAAATTCAGAATTTCAGAAATGACTTGGTACATTCACGCCATGCCTGTCCACTCTTCCAAACACCTGCTTAATTGGAACCGCATGGGTTCGGTTCACGAGTCTTCATCGTTAGAGTGGTTGTCTATTTATGTTCAGTATTTTATATCTCACATCTCATATTGAATAGAAAAAAGGGTAGAACTCATCGTTATTTGGGTCTTTTTCGTCCTTGTCCTAGTCCTTGTCCGTTGTCCCTTTTAACACCTCTGGCTAAAATTGCATAAGAAATCATCCAAACTCTGTGAAACCAAGCAGTTGATTAAACCAAAAACCAAATGGTATCTGTTAGCTGGATTTGGATTGGATGCTTAAAATGAAAGAAAACTGATGGAAACCCTCTGTGGCAGCAATTTTACTCAAGAATTCCCACGTTTACTGGCTAAAGCTGTGTATGTTGATGCAAGCATATGTATATGTAATTTTGAAAATATTCACGAAAAGCATCCGGATGAATGCAAGATGTCCTTTTTAACCATATACCTACGTACAAGCATATGCCACGAGGTATCGTGAGGTGAAAATTTTCACCCGTAACTTAGCTGCTTCATGCATTGCGCTCTGTCAAATCCCTTCGCACTGAATATTCATTAAAATGATTTTAGTATTCCCTCTTTTTTAATTTAGTTTTTTTTTTTTTTTTTCTTCACTCATCCTTTGTGTATCTGCCATCCGTCAAATGGATGGCATATTCCCTCAACTTTTCAATGTAAGGTTGCTGTGCTCTGTGCAAACCAAACCAAAAACCGTATTCAACTTACTTCAGTACACTACATTCATACAAAGTGTGTGTTTTCTATGGCAACCCCAGGGATTTTGATGTAATCTTTCAATTTTCCATTTTACACTCGGTGGCAAAGTCTTATTTTTATTTTTGGGGAGACTAGTATAAAAAAGTCACCACTTGCCCTGCTAGGAGGCCTGCTTTCTCACAACGGACGTTGCCTGAAATGTTAATATGATTTCACGATGAGTGCACTCGGCCGTTGCCACGATCAGAGTCGTCTGGTTCTATCCAGATGAAATCTAATTTTAGGGGATGAAGGCTTCATTAAGTTCTTAGTTTACTTTTCCAACTAACAACGTTCGGTGGGGACTTGTGACTTTCTATTTAAAAAAGTTAATTTTCGACTGAAAATAGTTTATGATTTGTTAAGACCTAGTGCAGTAAAAGAAGATTCCAATGAAAGCTGTTAAGCAATCCAATAAAGGAATCAGGAATTTTCTGATGCATTCACGGATAGATATATAACACTTTCCGCTTATGCTGGAGGGTAATATAGTCTAATTTGTTTAGGTTACGTACTCGTATATGCATGAGCCTGGAACTTTGGACGTACGTTTAGTGTAAGCTAATTTTTGATTTCCTTAAGATAGGAATGTGAATCAATTTCACATAATTATGGGGAGGATTCAAAGAAATAAAATCAGCTAAACTTATCGTAGGAGAGCACACAATTTACTCCAAATAATCTTGGCATTCATGGTTGGTTCCTCATGTTTGTTATGTCTCTAAAGCTTTTTTTTCGCGTTGTAAATTGCTTTTAATAGAATTTCCCAGTCTTTTGGAGTAAGACGAGTTAAAGTGCCTGAAGTACTCGCACCTTACGTCAACGACGAATACCTGCAGCCTGATGCGAGCGTATGCCAGACATTTACAGAGGTAGTGCACCGGTGTGTCATCATCACTTACAACTCAGCATTGCTGTCGCTGCAGATCCAAATGCTTCGCCTTCTCAATCATCTCTTCACAATATAGTTCGTTGCCGTCAGAATTGCGTATATCTCCGCTTGGAAGACAGACACAAATTTTCATAACGAGTGAAATCTCACGTTGTCGCCCTCTAGAAAGACATCAACCCCTTCCTAGAACGGTTTTTTAGCCATCCGTGAATTTTCGACTACATTCCTTTCCTGGCTCGGATTCTGACCGAAACCAATCTTGGGCCAGGGAAAGTGGGTGTCATTGCATCAGAAAACATGTTCATATGACAGACGGCGTGCAAAGTCATCAATGCCCCGGTGCGAGTTGTACCAAAGACCACTTCTTTTTAAATAGGAAATGGCTTTGAGAGTGCACCACATGATACAAATATATAAGAAGGGGGATTCATTAATGCATCTAGAGGAAAGCCAGGTGTGCCAGGAAAAAACATCAGGCAGCCGAGAGAGACCGTAACGTATTTTCGTGAAAGCCTGTTTCACCAGATAACCGACACATTGGTTGCGTCGTTGCGTCATCATAGCCGTGTAGATTCAAAAGACCCTTCTCCGTGACAGTCCCCATGTATTTTCAACAGCTCGTTTGCACTGTCAGAAGGCCGAAAGCGTCTTAGAAGCTTTTGACATAACATGTTTGTTATCCAGGATAACACCCAAATATCCTGCTTCTTGCTTCTGCTTCTCATAGTGACAATAACCTCAGTTTCGCGAGGATTGACTGAAAGTCCATGCTGCCTGCGCTACATAATCCGCAATAGGCTTGTGCATTTTTGCCGCTGTCAAAAGTTTCGTTGTCGAAAGCACCTTCAATGTCGATGAACATTCCCAGAGCGTATTCGTTCTTGTCAAGTGCGCCTTTAACTCTGCCTAATAGATTTTAAAGCGCATTTCCGCAAAATTTTTCGCTTTGTTGCATCGCACACAGAGGATACAATTGCAAGGCAGTTAAGTCCTCTCTCTCTCACTGTTCGCCAAGATTCCGGTATGTGCGCCAGAGCCAGGCTAGCAGTGAAGATTCTCTTCCGAATTACCAGCAGCTGATCTACCCCTTTTTGTAACATAACTGTGTATATGCCATCAGTGACAAGTGATTTGAAACCATCAAACGTAGCAACAGCATGTTTCATAGCCTTATCTGTCACAATAACCGATGAGCTATACCAAATACGGTGTGTTGTATTATTAAGCTCACTATGAGCTGATTCAGATTAAGTTATCTGGAAAGTAAGCCTCAAGCATGAGAGTTTCTATTTTCAACTCAGTTTAGGTACTATCAGATTTTCTGTATGCTTACAGCCTGGTTAATCTTCCCCTTTTGAAGACTTTGACCTGCCTACTGATTTCACTGCTAGTTTCGATCTTCTTGCAAAAGGCACTCTTCGAAATCCGAATAACCTTCATATATCCTTTTTGACCCGATCTGTAAATTAGTTAGTCTTTAGTGACCTGTTTAGTGAAGTTTTCAAGGAACGCGCGATCTGCAGGATTGCTTACTAGCTGGACATTACATGTCAAAACACTTAATGAAGGTACCGTTTAGGTTTTGAACAGCTTCCTATGGATTTTGTTTTGTCCTGACTTGGACTTATCGAGTTCTTCCTTAAATCGCATCCAGCTTGTTTGCTTCGGATTCTTCCTCTTCAACAAGGTCGAGACCTCGCATCCGATTCTGAACTCAATCAACCTAGGTTCTCACATAGAGATTTCCGATAGTATGTTCCAACCAGTAATCTGCTTAGCGTAACTGTTGGATAACGTTAAGTCGATTACTTGCTGTTTTGCCCTCGTAACAAAAACTGGCTGCTAACAACCGAGTTAGACAATAGTATGAAATCCAGAACATGATTTTCTCTCACGTTGCACTTGCAAGTGACCCAAAAATTATTTAGAGCATTAGCATCGTAGCATACGAAAAGCCGCATCTTCTTGGAATCACAGTATTCAGTGAGTTTGGCTAAGGTCTTCGGTGATGGTGGTAATAGCGAATCATAGGGCAAACAAACGGACGAATTTGTGTCATTCTCTGTTCGAGAATTTCTTTGTTGCAAAATTGCCCAAGCTTCGGCACATCAAGATAAGTTCTCGTTCCTTCCGATCGCTCATCGTATACGAGTAGAAGTGTGAAACTGCCTAAACATCCGAAACTACGAATGCGTTTATTGTACACTCGTGGTTCTTGTATGGATTTTATGTCAAGTTTTGTTTTGATCACGGAAAGTAGTAGCAGGCTTAGAAATTTGTTAAAGATCGGGAAAAAAGTTAAGGTTGGCTTTGCTTTACTAGTATGGACGTAAACAGCGGTCACTTTGCTGCCAACTTAAGGCTCAACTCAATAGGATGATTCGACTACCATTCGGGTGATAGCATACATTTTCTTTTTTCATTCATCATTCCTTAGGATATCTACATACTTGTCGACCAGATGGATAAAGCATTTCTTCCTCCCGAGCTTAAAAAAAGCGAATCCTCTTCTCTCTGTTCTTCTACTGTAGTAGCGTCCCTTTTTTCATCGAAACGTTGATAAATTATTAGCATATAAGATATTGAGACATAAATTTTCGGTTTTCGTAGCATTGCTATATCTTATATTTAGGAATATGGAACCAAAACGTGCACATACCAGGTGTACCGGTATGAAGTGAGTTTTTTTCTGAAAATAAAACACTAAAATGGGCCATTGGCTATTGTATTGGCTACACATTTTTCCCATCTTTTAGGTAATTTATGGATTCTACGCCAATAAAACTGTTCGCCTTTTGAAGCAAACCAAAAAGTCACCCAGTTTTCGACTTCCTCGTAGCGTCGTGTCCCATCGATGAAAACAAATGGTAGTCGAAAGGAGCCAAGTCTGGTGAATACGGCGGGTGTGGTAACAGCTCTCAGCCAAGTGCTTTGGTAGTATCCTAAACCAATTTTGCTGTGTGTGCAGGTGCATTGTCATGGAGCAAAATTACCTTGCCGGGTCTTCTGGCCCATTCTGGTCGTTTTTCGATCAATGTATGGTTTAAATTGATCATTTGTTGTCAGTAGCGATCTATATTAACGGTTGTACTAGGTTTTAGAAGCTTGGTGGTGTCCCAACAGACACACAGCATTGCCTTCTTGCCGAATGGATCTGGTTTTGCAGTCCAAGTTGATGGTTGTCCCGGATTAACCCATGACTTTTTCCGTTTAGGATTCTGAAAATAAATCCATTTTTCCTCGCCAGTAAAAATTCGATGCAAAACTGCTTTTTTATCGTGTCTTTGAAGCAAAATTTCACAAGTGGTTTTTCGGTTTTCCATCTGTCTTTCATTCAATTCATGTGGAACCCATTTTCCAGACTTTTGGATCTTTCCAATAGCTTTTAAACGGTCAGAAATTGTTTGTTGTACAACATTTAACATTTCTGCCATTTGTTTTTGACTCAAAGTGTCATCTTCATCTTCAAACTTTTTTGGTGGTCGTGCACGTTCTTCATTTCGCACATCAAAATCGTTATCTCTGGACCATTGAAACCATCTTTTGCACGTTGTTTCTGATAGAGCATTATCACCATATGCCTCGACAAACATTCAATGCGACTCTGCAGCACTTTTCTTCAAATGAAAACAAAAAATTAATGCTGTACAATTTTCTGATACAAAATTCGACATTCTTAAGACGATGAAAAATATGATGTTGTTTGCTCAATAACTTGATGTATACTAAATATGTTTGACAGGTGTCATAGCAACCAAACAAAAAAAAGTTAAAGCCCGTTCACAATAAATGTTCCCTATCGAGACATTTGTGTCTTGACGTATTAAGTTGGCGAAAGAAAGATATGTATAGGGTGTTCAAATTTGAGGTATCATTTTAAATTTTGAATGAAAGACATAAATTGTGCGAAATCTGTTTTTATTTTTATTGGAAGTTAATGTACATTGGTTCCGGTTATTATTGAAAAATAATGTCGTCGAAGTGACCTTCTCTGCTAGTTCGGCAGACTGTCAACATTTTAATAAAATTTTGAATCACTTTTTCGTATAATGACAATTTAATAATGTTGATGATGTTATCTTTGAGGTGTTGAACAGTTTGAGGATTATCGGCATAAACTTTATTCTTCAAGAAACACCATAAGAAAAAATCTAGTGTTGTTAAATAGCATGATCTTGGTGGCCAATTTACGTCAGTTCTTCGGAAAAGTATGCGATTGTTAACCTTCTCTTTCAAAAAATCGAATGAGTTCGTTGCTGTGTTGAAACCACATATTCTGCACCTCAATATCTTCCAATTGACTTCACAAAAAGTTTCTAATCATCGCTTGATATCGAGCTCCATACACAGTAACTGCATTGCCATTTTCATCTCCGAAAAACAAAATGGACCAATTACGCCTCCACACTACAATCCACAACATATAATATATAAAATGATACGTCAAATTTGAACACCCGTAAGTTGCACTTGATATTTCAAATGCACTTGACATAGCTTCGCATACGGAACTTTTGCTTGAACTGAGTGTACGAGTATTTGAAGGTGCTGAATTCTTTCTTCAATTGAAAGTAGGTTTGTTTTAGCAACGCTAGGATTACGTTAGATAGCTTTAAGCCTGATATTCGTAAATTAAATCCTGGAATGGGTTAGGGCTCCTTTCTATATCTGTTGACTTCTACATCAAATCAGGCATATAACTTTACTGATACTTTTACTTTCAGTTCATACCTACTCTTCAGCTAAAGAACAGGAACAGCATGGATAGGACATTGCCAACACCTAGGAGCTTTCACAATTGGTATATAAGGCAATACAACATACCTTGTCTTCTAGATCTTAATCTTGATCCAATCTGATGAAATCCCATGAAACTTTTATCTGTCCAAAATTCATGTACAATTTGTGATTTAAGTAACCGTCGCTAGATAGTATCCATTACCGTGCTTTAAATTGACATCAAATTAGGCCACTCAATTTACATTTCCCATCATCGATTTAGTTTCTCTTACCTAATATTGTTCTCCCGCTTCTTTAAATTGTCCGCCCCTTAAACTTAATCCCAAACTTAAAGCCTTTTTCGGATGTACTTTGAAAGATGATCATTCACACTAAACCCGTTTAATCCACTCATTGGATGCTTCTTTATTTTATGTCCTTATCGTCGTTCTAATCCAAACATAAGTTGAATTTTATTACGAAAGCACATAATTATGTGCCTTCAAGGATGTGTGTGCGCAACATAATCAAAACAATTCCAAAATACGGGATCAGCACAAGATGTGAAGACGCCGAAACGTGATCGCCCCGCAATAAAAGAAAATGTCAAATTTGACGAAAGATTTTGCTCTCCATGCGTGCGAGGTATAATTAACGCAAGTACAGCGCCATACGTTCTCGGATTGGGACCTGGAAAACATGCATGCTGACATTTATCTTTGCAAGAAAATCGTGTTATTGTGTAAGCTCCATTTCCACATTCGCGGATACGTTAATAAGCACAATTGCCGCCTCTGTGGCACGAATTCAAGAAATGCAAATGCACCCAGAACGAGTAACTGTTTAGTGCGGTTTATAAATCGGAGGTGTCAGTACTGTACTGGCTGTACTTTTTCGACAATGAGACCGAAAAAGCCATTGCAGTCAATGGATTGCGCTACTGAGATATGAAAAACGATTTTTTACGGCCGAAGCTTGAGGATACGGACAAATTCTTCCTTCAACAAGATGGGGCTACGTGCCATACAAATTACGAAACAGTCGAGTTATTGCGGACAAAATTTCCAGGCCACACGTAATTTTTCATTTCGGAGACACCCGTTGACCGCCAAGATAGCAAGACTTGACACTATAAGACTTCCTTCGCCAACCATCCGCAAATAATTCCAACATTGAAGTCGCCATCGTCGAGCTAGAGCCCAATTATGAGAAAGAGTGATTGGAAATTTTCGAGAAAAGGATGAGAGTGTGCAAGTAGAGCCAAGGCTATAATTTGGAAGATATTGTAATCAATAAATAATCACCATGTGTATATTTTATAAAGCAATAAAAGTTTCAGAGACAAATTGTTCGTTTTATTCAAAAAACAAATGCTACTCCCCATGTTGAAACACCCTTTAGGTACACGTTTAGTGTTTATTGTCGCTCTGGGTTTGCATATTGTAGTCATTCTTTGAACTCAGGGAGAGGTTCGTAACTGGTGATAAGTGGAACTAGGACTGTGTAGAACCATAGGACCATTTTAGGTAGAAGTTCCCACTTTTTTTCGGAGATATCAATGTATGATTAGCAAGCGATCTTGTCCAGTTTTCGACATTAAACTTTTAGTTAGGTTTTGGATTAAGACTAACTATATACATATAAATATATATCAGTGAAGAATAGGGATAATGTTTGGTTGATGATCCATAAAACTTAAAAGTTCTGTATTCTAGTCCAAATCTCTCTTGGATTTAGGTCAACAAATCGTTCAACAAATTAGGGCGTTTCTCTGTGATTTCATCGGTCTCTTAGGGGAACATTCCTAATAAAAAGATAACCACGCCATCCTCATATGCGTCCATTGCCATTCCATTATTTTCAAGCTTTGATACAACAATGGCAAGAAATGTAAAGTTTTTGCTGCATCTGAAGCGACAGGTTGCATTTTTAATTTTCATATGGTTCCACTAATTGTTTAATATCCTGTGTCTATAATTTGAATATAAGTAGTTCCCCTCAACCCTGTTTAAGTGCTCTTTCCAAATTCTCCGCGTTATTCGTATATCAGCATGTCATCTTTAATGCAGATCTCTTAAAAAGTGACTCTCGTGCTTTCCAAGTCAAAGATGTGGCATACTCTGTTGGACTCCAAATCGTTGACAACCGTAACCCAAAGCGATTTTCGGATAAAGTTATCCTTAGAGTTATTAAACTTATGCAACTTTTTTGGATAATTAGGGCATGAGACGTGTGTCAGCCAAGTTTGTTCTGAAACTTCTTAATTTTGATAAGAAGATCATCGTTGCTTGTGAGAAATTTTTTGGCCAAAAACAACACGACAATCATGTCTCAGCCACCATATTCACCCGATTTGCCCCCATGTGACTTTTTCCTGTTCCAAAAACTGAAGAAAGCTATGAAAGGACGAAGATTTGCAACGATTGAGGAAATAAACGGCACCGCTGAAAGAGCTGAAGGTTATATGCTTCGAGTTGGCGCAAGAATATTATATCTGAGGGGGATTACTTTAAAGGGTACAACGTTAATATTGATGAATAAACAAATATTATATATACAAATAAATATATATATATTGCATCCAACATTTCCTAAATCATGTAAAGTCATAGCGATTGTTGAAAATTCAAATCCAATCTCTGCTTGTCATTTTAGGCCAATTAGCGCCTTACCATGCCTCTATAAGGAAACAAATATCTACTTACCTATCTTCGTACCGTCTTTTAGACCCTTTTCAATCAGGGTTTAGATCCAAAGATAGTTGCTCCTCTACTATGATAAGCATCATGGGTGATAAAAGGCGTGAATTTGATAGAGGCTTTGTAACACTCTTTTAACTACTCGATCTTTCAAAAGCATTCCATAAAGTCAATCATAGATTCTTATGCTGGAAGCTCAAGAATTTATTTGGTTTCGGCGAGCGAGTACACAGGCTTATTAGACGTTATCTCTCTAAAATATGGCGAAGGGTTGTTACTGGTTACAAATATTCAGAACTCAAAATAGTTAATAAGCAAAGTGTGCCTCAAGAATCGATATTTAGGTCTATTTTATTCTGCGCATTTATTAATGACTTGCCATCTCGTATCTACTTACAGCGTTTCATTAGTAATAATTCCCCACCGTATTTTTTCAACAAAACCCAATTCCGCAATCCCTAAGATTGAGAAGATCTTACAACCCATATACATGTACTTAAACTCATCACGTCTTGCTTTCGTTCCCGCTATAAGAGTATAAAATTCACTACCCCAGCACATCAGGAGAATATCAAGTGCCGTGGACTTCATAAATGCAGTCCTCCTACACTTCTCTCGCCAACCATCATTATTTTCTGTACCTCAGTGTGTACATTCTAAAAAGCATCTTTTACATGTAAACCGGTGGCTAAGTATTGAATTAGAGAGTGTTTTTTTCTTTAATTTTTTTTCCACAATATCATGAAGAGTCGTTTTCGTAGACCTGCGCTTCACGATATCATTTTGGGATTTTTATTAAAAGATGTGATGTATTCCATTACGTGCTGTTAATCTATTGTAATTGGCCTGAAACGTTTTGCATATTAAGTATCCTCGCTTTTGGTTTGTACTCTCTTTTAAATTCGCGGGACGTCGATGAGAAGTAAGTGGCTTCCTACACCATGTGCAAATAAACACTTGGCTGAGAGATGTCGCAAGCATCGGCCAGCCCCGTATTGCTCGTTCGACGTAAAATAGCACTACTATGGCCGAGGACATCCGAGAGAGTGTCAACAAACATCGACGAGACAACGATGCACACAATTTGGGATCAACAGATGTTTGCTGCGTTGAATTTTGATGAAGGACCTGAAGATGTTCCCTTGTAAAGGGAACACCACTTGGTGTTTGCTTACTGTCAAGTGAGGTAAACTTACTTCAATGCTCTGTTAAACATGGTGCAAGAAGAGAACGATTTAATATACAAATCCATAATGAGCGACGAAACCCATTTTTACTTCAGTATTTATATGAATAAACAAAATTTGCATTTTTGGGGCACGGAAAATCCACATAAAATGCACGAAGAACCACTGCACCACCTTAAACTGAACGTTTGGTGCGGCATTTGCAGTGAAAAGTAATTATACCTTATCGGCCTGGAACACTCACATAACATAGCTCGGGCAACGATGGAGATTTTGAAACCACAAACTTTGCAAGTCTTGAAAGCTAACATTGAACAAGAAACCACCAACTTGGAACCAGAACGAGCAATAATTCACCTCAGGAGGTAGTCATTTGATCGGTATAATTTTATGAAGATAATTTTATAATTTTTTTATGAAAACAGAGCCCAATTTTTTTCGTTTCTAACAAAATGGCAATCAAATCATATTATTACATAACTTTTGCCGTACCTAGTACAAAATTTTGTAGATCAAGCCGTAACCATATATATATTGAAGCCCTGGACCGTGAATTTTTTGGATACAGTGCTCTTGGATAATGCTCACGTTTACATCTTCCTTCTGAGAAAGATTCAACATATTCTTCCGTGTGCACCTCGATCACCGAAAGACGATATTGTTGTCGTGAATGAGTTATGTCTTCCACAACCGATAAGTTTTTCGACAATTCGTCAGCTACTTAATTCCCGCGTCTAACACTCACAAGTTGGAAAAATATCTTCTGACTTCGCTATAAAAAAAAAAAAACATCTGTCGTAATCCGTTTTAGAGCAGAGAAATGACAGAGTAAATGTAGAGTCCAAACATTAGTTGTGTTTATTTATTCCTTCTTATTCAATCACTATATTCGATAGTTTTCCCAGCGTTGTTTAATAGCTTCGATAACCTGTTTATAGTGGGAATCGTCGAGCTTCTTAAAATAGTCATCAACCGCAGACTCAATGTCTTTAATGATGGCAAACTTTTTATCACCGACCAATTTTTTCTAGTTCGGGAATAGAAAATAATCCGAGGGGGCAAAATCTGGCCAAATAGTCGATTAAAACATCCTCTCGACGCTGTTTTGGTGAGTAATCGTGGCACCTATGTATCTTGCGCACAATTTTTTTATGTCCCATTTTTCAGCCAGCACACACTTTTTGAAATGTCTACCATATCTGGTAGTTTACGCACTTCCATTTGACGGTCATCCACTATCATTTTGTGGATTTTTTTCACTCACCTCATTTGGTCGACCACTCGATGTTCGTACTGACAGATCGTTCGGTCTCGCTTAAATTCATTGAGAGAGTTCACTGTTAATGGCTGTAGAACAAATACTAAACAACGTAGCGTTGTCAAACTTCAAATTTAAGCTTTATAAGGTTGGTACTTTCTACAACAATAGTGATATTTCTACCACCGGTACAATGCATGGTTGATGGACAGAGCCTCATTTTTGAGGTGAGTGCAATGACTTGTTTTTAGGGCTTTTCCGCTTAGCTTTTTTAGCTGTTTTTTTTTAACTTTCTTAAAGGGCGGAAAGAAGGGTTTCATTGTAAAAAAAAACAATTTTTTTAAAATTTTTTGAGCAATTTTATTCAAACTTTTTTTATGTTGTTAAGTTTACTCTTAACAATATTCCGTATTTTTTTTTATGCGGAAATATTGAAAAATAAGCCGGTGACACAGCTTGCCCCAGAACGTTTTAGAAAAATAATAATTTGTGGTGTTCACTATATCTTATCTGAAATCAAAAACCATTAAAATTTAGTCAAAGTATCATCAAATCTTCCCTCAACGTTCTATGATTATTATTTTTTTCATTTAAAAATTTTTGGTGACCATCTAAAGTGTAAACTGCTATTTTCCATGAAAAATTCTGCCATTTTGTGGTAGGAAATAAACGTTGGGAGGAAGTATTTTATATGTAGAAAATGTGTACCAAGTTTGAAATGAATCGGTCAAGTAGTTTTTAAATGGCAGTGAGCACGGGCTTTGAAAAAGTAGTTTTGAGAAAAACGCGTTTAAAAGTTTATGAGCTAAAAAAGTGAAGAAAAAAATTTTTTCTTTCAACTTACACAGAATCATCGATTCCAGCCCCATAGAGTAGATTCCCTGCAGCAGCTTTGATGTCTTGAGCTTCTTTTTTCTCAATTCTTTGTTTTATCCTGGCTTTTTTTCTCTGCTGCTGAGCTTGGATCTGTCAGTGCGATTGCTGTCCTCCAATATTGCGTATTCATGAAGTGCTTGGGCCGGCGTTGATATTCATATCTGAAGGAAGAGTGAGAAAAGCACCAGCACCTTCGTTGAAAGTGCATGCAGTCCATACATAGGATGCAAATTCAAGAATTTGTTTACTGCCAGATGATTTTTTCGGTGCAATTCTCCAAATTAGCTGGTTCAAACTTTGGTTGGCATATTCTTGAAACATTTAACAATAAGACAAGATAAAAAGTAAGTGCAAACCCTTACCTCCCCTCCCCCCCCCCTTAGACTTCTTTCTTTCTTTCCATCTTAGTTATTCTCGTTAACAATACCGGCTATTTTGTTCTTGTCAATCTTGCCCAGGATGATGGCAGTTTTACTGCACCCTTACCTTTCATGATGGTGCCTGATAATTTCTATATCTTGGGCTATTAACTTAGGCTAGAGAATCAATTTTTAATGTCTTGGTGCTAGCTGATTTGGAAATTGTGTCTAGTCTCAAACGCATATGCGGAATAGAAACGGAGTGTTGTCTCAATATCTTTAACGAGACCAAGTTCTACTGCAATTAAATTATTAAAAATATTTTACTTTCACGCTATATAAGATATTGGATATGTAATTTAATTCGTGCGGTTTTTTTTTCAAAATTTTAACGTTTATTTAAAAAAAATATGTACAATAGTATTATTCAAAGTATTGCCCATCTGAAACTATTACTTTTTCCCATCTTTCTGGCAATTTGTGGATCCCATCCCAAAAGAACTGCGCCGGCATGGCAGCCAAGAAATAATCAAGCCAATTTTTGATATTCTACTCTGATGTGGACCGTTTTTCAGTGGGGGCATTCTGCATCGACCGGAACAAATGGTAGTCAGAAGGGGCAAGGTCTGGGCTATAAGGCGGGTGGGGTAAGACTTCCCATCCATTGTTTTCCAAATAGTTCTTAACCGGAATAGCAACGTGGGGTCGAGCGTTGTTATGATGGAAAATTATTGCCTCGTGTCTGGTCGCATATTACGGGCGTTTCTCGGCTACTGCTCTTTTCAAACGGATTAATTGTGTTCGGCAGCATTGTCCATTGATGGTTTCACCCAGTTTTAGCAGCTAATAATATATCACACCCATCTGATCCCACCAAATACAGAGCATTACCTTCGTGCCATAGATATTCGGCTTTGCAGTTGATTTGGCTGGTTGGCCGGGTCTCACATAAGATTTTTTGCGCTTAGGGTTGTCGTAATGGATCTATTTTTCATAACCAGTAACAATCCGATGCAAAAATGACTTCCTTTTGTGGCGTTCCAGCAGCATTTCGGACATGCAAAACCGCCTTTCGAAGTCTCTCGGCTTGAGTTCATGTGGAACCCAATTTCCTTGCATTTGAATATATCCAGCTGCTTTTGAACGTTTTGAAATGGCTGGTTGAGTGACACGAAAAGATTCTGCGAGCTCTTCTTGTGTTTGGCAACAATCTTCATAGAGTAATGCTTCCAGTTATTCATCTTCAAACTTTTTTGGCACGTTCGCTCAGCTAGCGCATGTTCACCGTAAACTTCCACCAAAATACTATGACTTTCGGCAGCAGTTTTCTTCATATTAAAGTAATGAAGAAAAACTCCCCGCAAAAACACTTTTTCAGGCACAAAGTTCGACATATTTGAGTGAAAAAAAAATTATTGTTGTTTACGCTTCAAATGAATGACATATACTGAAATGACGTACAATGACAGTAGCTTTCCAACGCATGTTTCAATGGAATAATATAAGTTACTCCATCTCTCAGCAAACCGCTTAAGATAGGAACATAAGCTACCAGTTTTCTTCTTCTTCACATCCTAGTCATACAGCTATCGTCATTCAAAGTGAGATTTCTAAGGGTTGAAATCAGGAGACACACACGTAAATGTTGAGCTGGTTATAAAAAAATGGCTAAATTTACCTCAGAAAAAACTAAAAGAGACTATTTGTTGTATATTTACATGCAGTTTTGTGGGAATATATAGGGTGATTCATCGTAAGGTTTGATTTTCAGTAGACTTTTCTTGACAGACCACGCATATCTCCTACCAAACTGATTTGTCATTTTTGTTACGTATCGTTCGGCAAGTTATCGTGAGAAGATTGACACTACAACAACGTCTCCAAGTTGTTCATCTGTATTTCGAAAATCAGCGTTCTGTGAGAAGTGCTTTTCGTGGGATTCGAGAAACTTACGGTGCGCATAACTGACCTACTGAAATCACTTCTGCCAATACCATTCGCAAATTTGAATCCCGGTTTACATAAGTGGATGATACTCGACCGTTTAGACCACAACCAGAACGTATAGCAGTGAAGAGATTATAGCAGCTGTAGCTAAGAGTGTACGTGAAGACCATGACGAATCAATTTGTCGTTCTCAGCAGCTTGGCCTGGCGTATTTTACGTGAGGATTTCGGCCTAAAAGCGTACAAAATTCAACTTATACAAGAATTTTTGTTCAGTGATAAAGCCCATTTCTGGCTCAATGGATACGTTAATAAACAAAATTGCCGTATTTGGGCTGATGAGCAACCCAAAGAGTACCAAGAGCTACCATTACATCCATTAAAAACAACGGTATGGTGTGGTTTATGGGCTGGTGGAATCATTGGCTCATATAATTTTTTAAAATGAGTGAAATCAGAATGTTAACGTCAATGGTAGCCATTATCGCGAAATAATAACGGACTATATGCTACATGGTCTCGGTGAGCTCTGGTTTCAACAAGACGGCACTACGAGCCATACAGCGCGTGAAACAATGGACTTGTTGAGAAATCATTTTGGTGAGCACTAAATTTCACGTTTTGCTACGGTTATTTGGCCGCCTAGATCGTGCGATATCACACCTTTGGACTATTTTCTCTGGGGATGTGTAAAGCCTCAGGTCTTCAGGAATAAGCTGGCTACGATTGACGCTTTGGAAGTCAACATTACTCGTGCTATCTGTGATATACTAGTCTCTCTGCTCGAATGAGTCACCCAAAATTGGACCTTCCGAATGGACCACCTCAGACGTAGTCGTGGCCAACATAGTATCATTTTCGATATATAAATGCCATGAATTGTTCTTTTAACCGATAGTAAAAATTTTAAGTTCGCTTTCTAATTTATGTGTTTTATTTTACATTATAAATTAAACATCACGATGAATCACCCTATACTAGGTGGAGTGAAAAGTAACCTCCTTGACCCCTAGAATGCGCTGCTACTGCAAAAAAGGATATGGCACCTTGAAGTCCGTTCATATTTAGGCAGACATGCCAAAATTCAGTGCGATACTGTCCTTAGTTTTGTTGTGACAGCTGATTGTTTTTGACGTGTTGGGCATCATGTTGAGTATGGACAAAAACGATTTTCATTCTCTCGTAAAACATTATTTTTTGAGAGGCAAAACGGCGAAGGAAACAAAAGAAAAATTGGATAAGAAGAAAAAGAAAAAGACGAAGCTAATGCTCCGTCAGATTACACAGTCAAATATTGGTTGCGAAGGTTTCGTGGTGGCCGCAACTCTACTATCAATCAAGTCCGCAGCGGCAGGCCCTCCGATGCGGTTACAGAGGACAATGTCAAAAAAATACATAAAATGAAGTCGGCTGACCGGAAAGTGATTAGTACTGAGTGCAGACGCCATATTTTGGGTAATATTCTGCAATGAAAAAGTTATCCTGCAGCTAAGTGCCGCGCATACTCACTCCTGACCAAAAACACGAACGCGAGAACACTTCGAAAGAGTATTTGGATTGCTGATGCGGAATCGGGCGGACTTTTGGCGGCGATTGGTAACTGTTGAACACCAGAGAACAGAATGAATGCCCGGCAATAGACTAAAGCCGGCACTAGTGCTCCGAAGCGGCCGAGGGAGGCTCGATGGGTCGGAATGGTTATGGTGTCGGTTTTCTGGGATGGCATACTCTTCTTGGACTACCTCGAAAAAGGAAAAACCATCAACAGAGAGTGTTACTTTGCATTATTGGAGCGACTGAAGGCCAAACAATTTTTTTTTTTTTTTTTGCAAGGCAATGCACCGGCACACAAGAGCATCGCAACCATGGCTAAAATCAATGACTTACGGCTCCAATTGCTGTCGTATCCACTGTATTCGCCCGATTTAGCTTCCTCGGATTATTATCTCTTTCCAAACCCCAAAAGATGGCTCATCAATAAAAAATTCAGCTCACGTGAGGAAATCATCGACGCCACGGGGGAGTATTTTGCAGACCTTCCGGAAAATTGCTTTTCGGACGGGATCAACTAAAAAAGGATTATATTGAATAAAATAAAAAATAAAAACATTTAAAAAAAATTTTTTTATTCATTCCCAAGGAGGTTACTTTTCACCCAATCTAGTATAAAAAAAAATTGTTCTTTCCTGTGTCCAACCTTTTAAAGACTTTGTGTAGTTTCAACCCTAAATGAGTATTTTAAATCTTAAAATCGCAGGTAACTCCAGTAAAATCTCTTTTCTATCATGCAATCCCATTTGTATGTGAATTTTGTATATTTTTTTTCTACTTTTCGTTGATCTTTCAGATGATTTACTATACACCAGCCACACCACATCAATTATAAGGATCTGGCATCTGAAAATGTTCTATTGTTGCCTTATACTTCTCCTATTGTAGGTAAAAATCCAATGAGATATGTCTTCCAATCGGTTTCACTAGAAATCAATACAAAAAATTGCAAATCCTTTATTAGCACATATATGTACATATTTTGCTTATTAGCATAAATCTGAATTCTAAAGGCGTCAAATAGACATTTTTGCCAATCTCTTAACGCCGATTGGATTCATAAAATATCTTTAAGTTTTTGAAGTTTTTTTCCGAATGGTCAAAGAATGCCTTGAGAGCACTTATGATGTTAGCCTAAAGTATTTACGTATACACCAGAAGTAATTACGTATACCTATGTATATATTTTTACAAAACTTTAGACCATAACTAGTCACATCTAAACATGTTTTCAACATAGTTTTCAGCTTTTTTTCATTTTGGGAATTAAATAATCTTCAGTGCTTGCCTCAAAGTCCCTTTTTGACTTATTAAAACATTCCGCCAGCGCCAAGTCAGACTTTGTTAACTTTATATAGTGGGTATGAATTTTTAATAAACGTTATCAACCCTTAGGATGACCATTTGCCTTCCCCAAGACAATCTCGTTACTGTATGATTTGCTTTCGGAAAAGTTTTCTCATTGAAATTTCCAAAGCCATAAACTTTAGACATTCTGTATACGATGAATAGATACTAGTGTCATTTTAGTACTCTGTTCAACATCGTTTCCTAAACCAAAGTCGTTTCGAAATTCCAGGACTATAGTTCCTTGGAGCATATCTCACTTATTCTAATTCGACAATTGATGTGAGGGGTGGATATAAAACGGAAAAGAAAAAAATAAAATGAAAGTTCAAACATGTGAGATTGCTCTCGTCAAAATCTGATTAGATCATCATTAATCCATAGCACTATGAGAGAAAGTTTAAGGAAATTCTGTTGTTGTATTCGTGTGAGTAGATGTAATATAAAATGTTGCGAAACTATCTCTGGCAAAGATTGTATCATTCGTCTTTCATAATTTATTTACACTATACAAGTGGTGATGTTTATAGTTACAAAGGCGTTTCGATTCAAACTTTTTAAGAAACTTTTATCTGCTCGAGAATTTATAACGTATGATTGTGGTTCTACAGGCTATAATTGTATCCACATAATGAATTGTTAAAGTTGATTAAGTGGCAATTGTTGGAACATATTTATGGGGAAGATAATACAATATAACATAGTTTGAGATATTTTTGCATATCTTGGTATGTCAAAAAATTGTTCCCCACCTTTCAAAATTTTGATTGCTTTAAACTTACTTTAGGTGTCAAAATGAATGATGTGTTAATAAACATGAAATGAGGAAACAGTGGAAAAAAGCTATTTTTTCATATAAGATACCTCCCCACTTTATTGAGATTTTTATTACAAAGTCAATTATATCTGCAGTTTGTCTTATTGGTAAGTATCAGAAACCTAAACTATGTTATAGACAAAAGAAAGTTATCAACTATCTTTTAAACAATAACGACAGGGATTGACTTTGAATTAGAAATTTTTATTCATTATTAAACGCGATTTTAGACAAATGGATTCCTTAGCTGTTGGTAGGTACATACATACACCAATGACTTTTTTTATTTTTTCATAGCCCCACAAGAAAACGAAATATTCCAGTGTAGTCACTCGATCTCGATAGCCAATTCACTGGTCGATTTCGCGATATAATATTGTCGTTGAAATTCCTTACATAATTTAATATATAGATTATTTGATATAAGTTGTAGATATAACTTACAGCACAGCTTACGACTACATTAACCTGACAAACACTGTCACTTTTAGAGTCGTAGAAGACCGAAACAAAAGAGTCTTCAACATCATCATTTTTGTCTAAATAAGAAGACAGTATTCCTGTCTTAAGGCTTGTGGCATTTCGTAAACCTTCGATATTATCTCAGTTGCACAGTCATCCCCCAGGAAACGCCGATATGATATCTCACTAAGATTTTTAACTTCAGACAAGTGTTATGTATAAACTAATACTAAATTACTAATAAGGAGCTGAGGCAGGCTTATTTAAAATGACCTGCCTCTTGCTAGAATTAAATATTTGTTTTTCTGCACTGTGATGATGGGTAGTTTAAGCACAGGTGAAAAGATAAGATCGATGAAAAAAAAATTAAATAAAACAACAACGGCTTTATTTTAAAGCTACCTTCATGCCATTACGAGTATGTGACGAATAGCATAGTATTCAAATGTCGGTCCAATTTTTAATAACTCGGTTCAATATGTGCGCGTTAGTGCGGCAATAAAGTGTCGGATGTTGGCCTCGAGCTCGTCCAAAAGGGTTGGTTTGTTAGCGTAGACTAAGGACGGGCGTGGCCCCAGATAAAATAATCGAGTGGTGTCAAATCGCATGATTGCGGCGGCAAATTAATGAGTGCTCACTGTGAGATAACCCAGTCGCCAAAATTCTCCTTTAACACGTATTGTGGATTGTATTCGCTCCCATAATGGCAATTTTGCTTTTTGACATAGCCGTTGCGCCAAAAATGGGCCTTGTCCGAGAAGATGATTTGTTGGCCAAAATCCGGACCTACAGCCAATTTTTTTTTTTAATTTTGGTGGGGGCTAATGCCCCCATTTATTTTGCTTAATACCTTACGCAGCATACGGGATATTGGTTCGTTAGAGCAATATGTGGTGCAGTGGATAGGTTGATAAAAGAGACGGGGGCAACGTAGATTTCGAGGGTTAATGTTAAAGAAAATGGAGTTACAAAGAGACATGCAATCGACGGAGCTTGAGAGGAGTCGGAGAATGAAAAGAATGTCAGCTGCGTCCCTTCGTTCCTCAAGTGTATTCAGGTTAATTAGTTTGAGACGGTCTCTCGGGAGGTAAGATAAGAGGATCGTTCCAAGGTAGACCTCAAAGAGCAAATCGAAGAAAACGACGCTGGATGATCTCAATACGGGATACATGAACTCGTTGAAAGGGACACCACGCTTGGCTAGTGTACTCGAGAAGAGCGCGAACGTAAGTGATGTATAGTGATCTGGTCACGTACGGGATGCAGAATTCTTTGGACCATCTTTTAACGAAGCAAAGTGATGTGATCAATATGCGAGCAGAAATTAAGCTCCCTGTCGCATAATATGCCAAGGTCGCTGATAGTCTGAACTAGGGATATAGATTGACCGTGGAGAACGTAAATTCTGGGAGCAGACATGTTGCACTTACGTGAAAAGGTAATCGATTGACATTTGGTGACATTGAGTTCTAAGCAGTTTTTGATGGAAAAACTATTTAGATCTATTTGAAGGACGCTGGAGTCATGTTGTGAGGAAATGGGTTTACAAAATTTGGTATCGTCAGCATAGAGAGAAAGTGCTAAGTGTTGAATGACCCTTTCAAGATCGTTAATAGTTAATATGAAGAGAAGTGGACGTAGGTGACTACCCTGAGGAACACCTGAAGTGGCCAGGAAAGGGGCCGATAGGACAGACCTGCAACGAACTCTATAAAAACGATTATCCAGGTAAGGAGATATCCATTTAAGCAAAATGGGTTCAAAGCCCAGGACGGACAATTTGAACAGGATTAGCTTATGAGATATCTTGTCAAAAGCCTTATTGAAATCAGTTGTTACAACGTCAACTTCTTTACCACTTTCTAAGTCTGAGAGAACAGAGGACACAAATTCTACGAGGTTAGTGATAGTTGATCTACCCTTCAGAAAGCAGTGTTGATTAGGGGAAATAAAAGATTTGCACTGGAAGCTTAAGGCTTCATACAAAATGCTCTCGAGAAGTTTGGGTATATGAGAAAGTTTATCTATAGGGCGGTAATTAATGACTTCGCTCTTTAATCTCTTTTTATGTATCGGTGTTATGAAAAAAGACTTCCATATTTGTGGATATTCACCTTGAGAGAGCGATAATCGGAAGAGATTTGCAAGGGGTTGGAAAAGTGTTGAGGAACACTTTTTAAGAAATATGGATGGAAGGCCATCTGGACCGGGTAAGTATTCATCATTAAGTTGCTATAATTTATTTTCTATTACTGTATGATCAAATCTTTGAGAAATAGAGGGTCCGGTGGGGAAGTTAACCAGATATTTGAAATAAGAGGGATCCGGTACGAAGGAACTATCGACAAAAGATTGCTTAAAGAAAGTAGCAAAAAAATTGGCTATGGTATGCGGATCGGTTGATGATGTGTTTTCGTATGAGAGGGATGGAGGAAAACCGTCAAATTTTTTTTTGTAGTTACCGAATTGGTAGAAAGACCTAGGATCGTTTATAAGCCTTGATTGCGCACAATCAAGGTATCGCTGATAGAGAACGTTATAAAGCTGAGCGAATTTAAGGTATGCCCCGAGATAGTTTGAATAGTCAACAAAAGAGTTGGATTGGAGGAAAACTGCCCAGAATTTGTTTCTCTTGTTACGTAAAGAGCGAAGTTTACGATTATACCACGGGGGGCTCGTAGAAGGAGTCTTATTGCGGGTAAAGGGGACATAGAGAGAAATAGAATTGAATAATTCTCTATAGAAAATAGAGAGAGCACTTTTTAGGGGCGAAATCAAAAGAACACTCACTAAGATATGCGTTAATTTTGCGGAAATTCGCTTTATGAAATTCGTAAGAGGAGGCGGTTATAGATAGGGTGGGGCGAATAGGAGAGTGGTGGAAAAGAGAAAGAAGAAGTAGTAGATAAAAGTTATCAATGGTCAATAGTGAAAGGGGACAGAGCGAGACAGAGGAGTTTATGGGATCAGTGGTGAAAATGAGGTCTAATTGCCTACCCATATAGTTGCGGACCCCACTAACTTGGCATAAGCTAGAGTCTGTGAGCTCTTCTAAGAAGAGACATTCTTTACTCAAGGTAGGCTTAGCGATAAAAAAAAATTCGTCAACAGATTGAGTCCAGTGCAGCTGGGGTAGATCGAAATCTCCGAATACAATGATATCATCAAGAGGATCAGATAAGTTAATTATCTCGAAAAATATTGAAACTAGGGGGAAATAATTCCTGATTCTTTATATCGGGAATTAGATTAGTTTCGGTCAGAGCGTAGACCTCAAAAGGGAGAGCGTAAGACTGGCGCAAGATCGCAGTCCTCTAACGTTTTGATAGTAGATGGTAAGAGGAAGGTTATTTCGAGAGGGCATAGGAGTGGATGGTCGAAACACTTTAGGGACGAAAAAATTTTGTTGTTGTCAGCTCTGCTCTGTTGGAGGTGTGAGATCCTTTTTGAGTGCACATAGTAACCGAAAGCAGCAAAGTCGTCTGAGACTTTTTCGGGAGACATATTAAAAATCTCGTGGAACTTAATATATAAGTTCCTCAGACTTGTAAGGTCAGTAGAAGTGATAGTTGGGGCATGTGCAGATGGGTTAGATATTTCAGAAGAGTTAGTGTGAGCGGTTGGTGTTAATTTTAAAGAGACGCATTGACGCGGGGGCTTGAATGGAACGGAGGCTGCAGATGCAATATAATTGGAGGACTGATGAAGTCGGTTCGGGATGTGAGTGGGAGGGGTGAAATTGGGGAAGATGTTAGTTTTAAATATCCAATTAGGTTCAGATTTGGAACGTTAGCTGAAAACGGTTTTCTGTGTAGAGTCAGGTTTGGGACGGGTTTCGGTATTTTATTAGAGTCCGGTTTGGTACGGGAGTTGGAATCGGGATTAGGTAACTTATAATTAAGCTTCTTTTTATCCTGTTTCTTGGTAGGTGTGTCAATCCATTTACAGATGCGCATCTTTCCAACGTTGAAATAAGCACCAGCAGGGTTCTTAAATAACCATTCGTATGTAGTAGGTAGGTCGAGTTTAAAGCTTCGATTACCTTTGTGGTGAGATGGCAGGAACATTTCACAATTGCAGATGGTGATGCCGTATTTGTCCGCGAAGAATTTCGTGATCCAAGAAATATCAGCGCTTACGGGGGTGCCTTTTCGGTTTCGATTTTATCCAGTCTACGCCTCCATTCGGAAGGTGTCCATGTTGTACCAAAATGTTTGATGAGCTTGCGTGGGGCGGCGACGGGAAAAGTAACAGTTTCGGTCTCTTGGATTGAAGGGGCAGCGGGAGAATTTGTAGATTTATTTAACCATGGTGGACGAGGAGGTGGTGGTGAAAGTGGGTCGGCTTCGGTTTCCAGTAATTCAGCCAAAATTTATGTATTGTAGTGGACATTCTGGTGGTGTTGTGTTTGGATTGGTAAATTGTCAATTTTGTTGCTTACCGTTTCGATATGATTCTCGATATCGAAAATGGTTGATTGTGCTGCAGCCAGATCGTCACCAACACCGTTGATTCTATCAAAGATTACTTCGAGCATTGGATCAGGCTGCATTAGAGATGGTTGTTTCTTTGAGGTGGATTGAAAATGAGTCTCAAGATCTTCACGCAGGCTGTTTATTGATTCGCACAGTTTTAGGTTAGAGATGTTTTGGGCGGAACAAAATGCTTTGAGATCATTGATCGCAGTATTCATCTCGACCAGACTTGCAGATTGTTTTTCGATGTTGGTGAGCTTGGACTTTCGGTTGAGGACAGAACCGAGTTGCCTAATTCATCAGCGTAACTGACACTACTTTCTAAATTGGACTGATTTGTCGTAATCAATTTTGTGAGACTTTTTTGGAAATAGTCATTAGATTCACTGAGGAACTTTATAGCAAGCAACACGTGCGAAAACGAGATGAACTTGCACTCATCACAAAAGAATAGGAGGTTGTCAGAGAACTCTTTGATGAATACGGATTTTATTTAATCCGACACAAATTGCATGGAATGATTTTCAAGATTCCCTTACAAGTAACAAAATCAGCATTGAGATCAAAGATTGGGCAGTTAGTGATTCCGCAAGACATGGCGAAAAGGGTAAAGAAAAAAAAATCGGAAAATTGGTCAACACTTGGGGTAATGCAGTAAATATATGCGGAACCGATATCAGAAGTGGCAATGCGACAGTTATTGAGCACGAAAAATTGAGGTAAGTCAAAAAAAAAAACCAAAGATACAGTCAGCACTTGGTGTAATGTCGTGAAACTGATAGCAGAAGTAGAGATATGGAAGGGGAAGTGTATAATCACACTCAAACTTTTGAACGGTGCGACGAAATGCCTGTACACTGAAGCCATGATGATGACCGACCTCACGACGAAATTTGCGTTGCGTATTTAAACTAAGCCGGAACTTCGATAATATTGTTTAATAATTTCCGCAAGTTCGGCAACCATAAGACGATGCATGATCAAATGGCAAACCTTACTGACTATTTTGGCAGTTGGATGTCAATAGTAGCTTTCATAGCTGCTTTAACATAAGAATTGGAAAAACTATAATTGCTATCTGGTTACCCGTTATAAAAGTGCGTTGAGTGCGAACTGCGCTCTTGACAACTTTACCCCAGAACAACTTTATTTATAATGAACCTGTTCCCATAGTAACATATATGCACAACTTTGGTGTTATCTGTGTCAAAGTACTCAACTTCGATGCTCACACTGAAAACATCATAAGAAAAGCCAACTCTGGTCTCGCATTCTTTAGGCGTTGGTCTTAGAACTTTCCAACGAACATGTCACTAAGTCCCTTTATATGTATAAAATCTGTTGAGTCTAAAATTGATTCTAAAATGCTGATATTCCTCAGAATAAAGGCTTTATTTAAATACTTCTTCACAAAAAAGAAATATAACAATAATATTCAAAATTGATTCGAAAATCAAACATCACAACTTGCATTATATCTATGTTAAAAGGCGTGTTCAAAAGTAAAGCCACTTTTAAAATATCGCTGGCAATGTTTGTACTAGGTGGGGTAAAAAGTAAACTCCTTGGAAATGAAAAAAAAAAAATTTTTAATTTTTTATTCAATATAGTCCCTTTTTAGTTTGCTACACGTATTCTAGCTATTTTCCAACTTCTTTATCCCGTCCGAAAAGTAATTTTCCGGAAGGTCTGCAAAATACTCCTCCGTGGCGTCGATGATTTCCTCCCGTGAGCTGAATTTTTTATTGATGAGCCATCTTTTGAGGTTTGGGAAGAAATAATAGTCCAAGGGAGCCAAATTCGGTGAATGCGGTGGATACGACATCAATTGGAGCCGTAAGTCATTGATTTTAGCCATGGTTGTGATGTTCTTGTGTGCCGGTGCATTGTCTTGCAAAAACAAATTTTTTTTTCGATTCATGTGAGGCCGTTTTGCAGCGATTTCGGACTTTCGGACAATCGCTCCAATAATGCACGGTTTTTCCTTCTTCGAGGTAGTCCACGAAGAGTATGCCATGACAATCCCAGAAAACCGACTCCATAACCTTTCCGACCCATCGAGCCTCCCTCGGCCGCTTCGGAGCATTCGTGCTGGCTTCAGTCCATTGCCGGAAACTCATTCTGTTCTTTGGTATTCTACAGTTACCAAAAGTCCGCCCGATTCCGCATCAGCAAGTCCAAACACTCGTTCGAAGTGCTCTCGCGTTCGTGTTTTTGGTCAGGAGTGAGTATGCGCGGCACCTAGCTGCAGGATAACTTTTTCATATGCAGAATATTGCCGAAAATATAGCGTGTGCGCTCAGTACTAATCTTTGTGTATCTGCTAGCTCGCGCACCTTCACTTTTCGGTCAGCAGACTCCATTTCATGTATTTTTTTGACATTGTCCTCTGTAAGCGCATCGGAGGACCTGCCGCTGCGGACTTGATCGGTAGTTTAGTTGCGGCCACCTCGAAACCAATATTTGACGGTGTAATCTGACGGAGCCTTAGCCCCATAATATTTATCCAACTTTTCTTTTGTTTCCTTCGCCGTTTTGCCTCTCAAAAAATAATGTTTTTATGAGAAAACGAAAATCGTTTTTTTTCCATACTCAACATGATGCCAAACACGTCAACAACAATCAGCTGTCAAAACAAAACTAAAGACAGTATCGCATTGAAATTTGGCAAGTCTGCCTAAATATGAACGGACTTCAAGGCACTATAACTCTTTTTGCAGTAGCAGCGCATTCTGGCGGTCAAGGAAGTACATTTATTTATCGATATTTTGTTTGCTTTATTGGTACACATGTACCGAACATAATATATGTTCAAAGTTTCAAATATATAGAATACTTAGTTTGTTTTTGACAGGTAGAAAGGGTAAATGTGTTTTGGTGTGCTATGCGATTTTCAATTATTATAACAAATGGAGCAAAGAAGGAATCAAGTGCTCTAAAGCACTTAGAGCATAAAGTGAGTCTGCTCTATGTAAAAAAATGTTTACAAGTAGCACAAGCTCTTCTAAGATGGCCGAGATGATGCCAACGATGAAATTCGCTCTGGATGTGTTACCATATTAACAAAAGATGATAACGTCGAAAGAAAAATTTGTTCTCTTAAGAGAAGTTGCTGAGGATGTTGGCATGTCGGTCGGCTCGTGTCATGCAATTTTTTCGGATGTTTCGGGCATGAGATGTGTGTCAGCGAAGTTTTTTCCGAATCTTTATTCAGAAAAACTGTTGCATGAGCATCGCTCAGTAGCTCAATGACGTCGATAATGATCCCGACTTGCTCAAGAGCACCATAACTGATGACGAATCATATGGTTATAACATCGAAACCAAAGCCTACTTGTCTCAATGGAAGCATACAGGAAAGTCAAGACCGAATTAAGCACGCCAAGTTCGATCAAATGTCAACGTTTTGACCAATATTTATTGCGATTACCGCGGCGTAGTGGCATCAGCAATACGAAAAAAACATCCGTTATTGTGGAAAAATAATTTATGGCTTTTGCTTTTTTTGGCAAAAAACATTTTTTATAAATATATAAAGTCACCTTACTTTCTGAATACACCTCATATGTGAGAACATATGAATTTATTGTGCTTACATTTCTTTAAATTCTTTGTAAAAATATCACCGAACACTTCTGAAGTTGAAATTTATTTTACATCAATAAGCTTCTTTTGCACCAAGTCCCGAATGTGATGTATTTTAATATCAATATGTTAGTTTTGTTATGATAAACGGGGTTTTGAACTAGTTGCTGGACACTGATTTTGTCACCATGAAGCTTTTTTGGACCTTCTACTAAGAAGATAAAACCCATTTCTTCCAAAAGAAATTTTCTCAAATGGATATTACCTTTTGAAACAGAGGAATATGTCACGTCCTCTCCCTCAGTGATGCTTTGGTGCCTCCAGCCAAAAGTTAACTATTTTTTGCAATCGTTTCAACCCTATTTGCATGGCAGAAAACATTATGTTGATATTAGAGACTATTTTTCTAAGAAAATTTTAGTCAGCTCTAGTATTCCAGAAGACGGCCATTTAGTTCCTTAAAATTATTAGAGAATTTCTACTGCCTCATGTATGCTGATGATATTAAATTTTCAGCTGAAATATCAACTATAAACGACTCGTTTGTGTTAAAAGAAGACCTAATTGTTTCACTTAGTGGTGTGAAATAAACGACATAAGGTAAAATATAGACAAGTGTGCTGGAACGAGCTATAATACAGCTCTGCATCGTCTTTTTCAACATTTTTTAATAAGTAGCAGTATACATATTGTATTAAATACCTTGGTGTAATTTTTGATCGGAAGATAACTTTTCACTTACATAGTTACCAAAGGGAATTCTCTCTTAGGGTTTGTTAAAAGAAACTCCTCTGATTTTAAGATCCGTATACTATTAAGGCATCATATTGCAGCATTGTGCGTCCTGCCATGGAGTATGCTTGTGTTGTCTGGGGTCCTTTCCTTGATATACAGATATATTGTACAAAGAATCGAAGGCATGGAAAGAAGTTTTTCAAATTTGCCTTACGTCGTTTGTGTTTTAATATTGTCCCTTATGTTCATCGTTTTTACTGTTCTAAATGTCTCATACTTGGAATGCAATCTCTTTAATCGAGAAGAAAAATATATTATATCATGCTGACCCGAGATATACTATCTACGACCATTGATAGTGAGAATTTGCTTTGATGTCTGAATTTGTACACTCCTTCAAGACTTCTAAGACCTACACCCTTACTATTGAAATCCGTAATAATACATTGCATTGGCAACGTGAATCTATTTCTTGGTGTGCCTGTATGAAGTAAGCGTCAAGATACAAATGTCTCGATATGAAATATTTACTGTAAACAGGCCTTAATTTTTTTTTTTTTGGTTACTATGACACCTATCAAACATATTAAGTATACATCAAGTCATTGAGCAAACAACATCATATTTTTTCATCGTCTTAAGAATGTCGAATTTTGTACCAGAAAATTGTACAGCATTAATTTTTTGTTTTCATTTGAAGAAAAGTGCTGCAGAGTCGCATCGAATGCTTGTCAAGACATATGGTGACCATGCTCTATCAGAAATAACATGCAAAAGATGGTTTCACGGTTCAGAGATAAAGATTTTGATGGGAGAAATGAAGAACGTAGAAGACCACCAAAGAAGTTTGAAGATGTCGAATAGCAAACAATATTGAATGAAGATGACACTTTGAGTCAGAAAAAAATGGCAGAAATGTTAAATATTGCACCACAAACAATTTCTTACCATTTAAAAGCTATGAGAAAGATCCAAAAGTCTGGAAAATGGGTGCCACATGAATTGAATGAAAGACAGATGGAAAATCGAAAAATCTCTTGTGAAATTTTGCTTCAAAGACACGATAAAAAATCAGTTTTGCATCGAATTGTTATTGGCGATGAAAAATGAATTTACTTTCAGTATCCTTACCTGGGTTAATCCGGTACAACTATCAACTTCGACTGAAAACCAGATTGATTCGGCAAGAAGACAATGCTGTGTATCTGGTGGGACCAGAAAGGTGTAGTGTAGCACGAGCTCCTAAATCCTGGTGCAACCGTTTATACAGATCACTACCGACAACCAAAGCACTTGGCTGGGAGCTTCTACCACACCCGTCGTATTAACCAGACTTGGCTCCTTCCAACTACCATTTGTTTTCATCGATGGGACACGCATTAGCTGAATAGCACTTCCAATTCTACGAGGAAGTCGAAAATTGTGATACTTTTTGGTTTGACAATGCTGTGTATCTGGTGGGACCAGAAAGGTGTAGTGTAGCACGAGCTCCTAAATCCTGGTGCAACCGTTTATACAGATCACTACCGACTACAAATGATCAATTTGAACCATGCATTGATCAAAAAACGACCAAATTGGGCCAGAAGACACGGCAAGGTAATTTTGCTCCATGACAATGCACCTGCACACAAAGCAAAACTGGTTCAGGATACAACCAAAGCACTTGGCTGGGAGCTTCTACCACACCCGTCGTATTTACCAGACTTGGCTCCTTCCAACTACCATTTGTTTTCATCGATGGGACACGCATTAGCTGAGTAGCACTTCGAATTCTACGAGGAAGTCGAAAATTGTGTTACTTTTTTGTTTTATTGGCGTGGAATCCTTTTATTGCCTGAAAGATAGGAAAAATACGTAGCTAGCAATGGCCAATACTTTGAATAAAATGTATTTTACTTTCCCTTTACTTTACTTTACCGCTACACCTGGTATATACAACACAACTTGTGTATTTTGTGTGATTTTCTCTCAATATTACTATCACCAATACTACCAAGGCGTTTGTGCTTACCACCGGCCAGCTCAATTTTTTCTTTGCCTGAAAAACCAGAGCTCCTTTTCTGCTTATCAGCATCAATTCCTAATGCAATGTCCAAGATACCAAACGTTGCAGATGCTTAGTTTTTTATGATTATTATGATGATTTGATCCGTTTTTAGACTTAAAGAAGAATGCTCGTTCTCACGTCTCTAAGCTTCTTCAACTTACTTATTCTTGAACGCAGATGTGTTTGGTAAAAGATCTTTAGACTCCATCGCAATAAAAAAAATGTCAACAGCTTCTTGGAAGAACAGATAGTAGAATGATCAGTTCATTTTGCAATTTAATATCTATTTCCCGTAACTTTTCAAAAAGGTCAAAAAAGTTATTAATGTGTTCTGACAAAGGGGAGTGTTCTTCGATTTTCGAATCTAAAATCTGCTTAAATACTGTAGCCTTATCTGCAAGTCCTACGGGACAGTGGACTTTTTCCACCTTTTTCTAAGAACTCTTGCAGTTTTTTTACATGCAGAAGCAGAAAAGACTTAACACAGTATAATCGACCTCAACGCTTTTTCATATTTAGTTTCCAAAGCACGTATTACTGCATCATCCCATGATGGCTTCTTGCTTGTTACATATTTCCACAAGTCACTGTGTATTGACATAGTTAACATCACCAAGCTTATCAATTTGATACAACGAATCACTCATCGTTGGCTTTTCGCAAAGAAATTATAAAAGCAACCGATTTTTTATTTGTTTTGTGCACGAGTTGGTGGGGAAAATAAAGAAGAGTCTACACTTCGATAAGCTTGCGATAGCGGAGTTCATCGATATTGAAGGAGCTTTCAATAACGTAGAGTGCAACATCATTAAAAATGCTATGATAGACGCTAACATTGAACAGGGCATTACAAACTGGGTTGGCAACATGCTTTCAAGTAAGAAAATAAATTTTTACATTGGGCAAAGCTTGGTTAGAATATCTGTAATCTGAAGAACCCCTCAGGGGGGAGTCATATCGCCACTCCTATGGGTGCTGGTTATCAGTGACATCTTCAAAAAGCTCATATAAGTGCCACCACGTATGCAGATGACGTGGTCATAATAATGCAAAACGGAAGTGGTTCTTTTCACAAAAAAAAAAAAAAACAAGATACTGCAGTTTAAACCTCACCTTTACACCTTTCTGCACCTAACACAGCTTGATTTACAGATCGAAAAACTTGCTGGCAATAGTGCGATATAAATCACTAATCTGGGTTACTTGAAGAGCAGTAGTTTCGGACATGGCACGATCCTAGCTGAGCTACTGCCAAGAAGTGCAATTCTAACGGATGAAATTCCTTCTTTGGTCGACTTCGACATCCCGTATGAAAAAAAAAAAATTTCCGGTAAGGAAGGACTGGAAAGAAATGCAATAATCAGGTCAAATGAAATTGCAATTTTCGCAGACGGCTCAAAAACAGAGGAAGAAACAGGTACTAGTATTTTTTCAAAAGACCCAGATCTAAAAGTGTCTAGAAGACTACCGGACACAAGCAGTGTCTTCCAATCAAAGGTTCTGAACTCACTAGCGGCTGAGCTAATGCAAATGAGATCGGTATCTAAATCGACAGTAAGACTGTGTTGGGTGTCAGAACATTCCGGTATTAAAGGAACTGAACAAGCAGATGAACTTACAAGAAAGTGGGGCTACTCGAAAATAATGTGGTTGCCAATATCGAACCACCCCACCCCGAACCAACGAAAGGTGGTCAAGTATTGAAGGACACAGGACACAGAAAGCTAATAAAATTAAGCAGGGACAAGCTTAGGACAGCAATAGGAATCCTAAAACGACAGACCTCCTGCAGAAACATAAAAAAAAAACTCAAATTGTCAGATACGGATATTTGCAAATTCTGCGGTGATCACTTTAGGACATAACACACATACTATGTGAATGCGAGGCAATATCGCAGTCGAGGAAAATTTTTATTTTATTTTTTCGAAAACCTTGAGAAAATATAGACGATATGGAATTCATTAGTCTTCTTGGCTTTTGCAAAGAAATTGGGTGCTTCACCAGGGAGATTGTTTAGGTTGTTACTATTTGGCATTTTGCTGACTAATGTTAGTGTGATGAAATATACATCATACCCTTGTTTAACCTAACCTAATCTTACCTACTTTTTAATACGAGTTTACGATTATGTGCAAACGTATGCCTGGGCCGATAAACATTGTTAAGAATAAAAGACTTGTATTAGTTCTCTATTGACTGACTAAACAAACGATTTTGCTACAGAAATAGTAAGTCGAGAAAGTATGCAGTACGATTACATGCATGCAATGTTAAAACAGGGTACTTATGAAGCTCCTACAACCACTTTTCGTTCTCTTCTCGAATACGCCAGTCAATTCTGGTCACTCTGTTACGAAGTTTTATCTGTTTCCGTGTTTTTTCATTTCGGGTTACGCTGTCTACCCTTGACTGACAGCTTCAACCTTCCATTCTATTTTGATTGCCAGAAGCTGATAGACTTACAATCCCTTACAACACATCACGACCTTCGTAACATTCTCTTCGTTTATTAAATTTTGACTGGTAACATTGATTCTCCCACTTTATTACAATGTATCTCAACAAGTTATAAACTAAGAAATAGTGTGTTCTCTCTTCTGTTCTAATTTGTATTGAAGTATCGTGGACTCATGTCCATAATGCTGACCGAAGTCAGTTCTATTCAACCTATCTTTGACTACCACCTAAGAAAACTCTCCCTCAAAACCGCCTTTTACTACTTATAAGCCTGTCCTTCCATATTTCCACCCTATAGCGCTTAGAAAACTTTTTAATTTTTAAGTGCAGTATTTAAGTTGTTTTCTTTTTTAAGCATAATACTAAAAAAAGCAACCTCCTTGACTGCCAGAACGCGCTGCTACTGCAAAAAAGGTTATGGTGCCTTGAAGTCCGTTCATATTTAGGCAGATATGCCAAATTTCAGTGCGATACTGTCTTTAGTTTTGTTTTGACAGCTGATTGTTGTTGACGTGTTTGGCATCATGTTGAGTATGGACAAAAACGGTTTTTGTTCTCTCATAAAACATTACTTTTTGATAGGTAAAACGGCAGAGGAAACAAAAGAAAAGTTAGATAAATATTATGGGGCTAAGGCTCCGTCAGATTACACCGTCAAATATTAGTTTCGAATATTTCGTGGTGGCCGCAACTCCAATACCGATCAGGACCGCAGTGGCAGGCCCTCCGATGCGGTTATAGAGGACAATGTCAAAAAAATACATGAAATGGTGTTGGCTGACCAGAGAGTGAAGGTGCGCGAGCTAGCAGATACCACAAAGATTAGTACTTTGGGCAATATTTTGCATATGAAAAAGTTATCCTGCCGCTGGGTGCCGCGCATACTCACTCCTGACCAAAAACACGAACGCGAGAGCACTTCGAAAGAGTGTTTGGACTTGCTGATGCGGAAATGGGCGGACTTTTAGCTTCGATTGATAACTGTTATAACACCAGAGAACAGAATGAGTGCCCGGCAATGGACTGAAGCTGGCACGAGTGCTCCGAAGCGGCCGAAGGAGGCTGATGGTTCGGATGGGTTATGGAGTCGATTTTCTGTGATTGTGATGGCATACTCTTCGTAGACTACCTCAAAAAAGAAAAAACCATCAACAGCGAGTATTACTGTTCATTATTGGAGCGATTGGAGAGGAGTATTTTGCAGACCTTCCGGAAAATTACTTTTCGGAAGGGATCAAGAAGTTGGAAAATCGCTAGAATAAGTGTATCAAACTAAAAAAAAAAAAAAATTTTTTCATTCCCAAGGAGGTTACTTTTCACCCCACCTAGTAAAGCTATTCATCATGGTTGAGACGGACTTCAATCTTAGTTTGCTCCAATTTTCATTCCAATTTGCATTATCAGTGTCCGCATAGGCATAAAACCCATTAAAAGCACTAAATAAAGGTTTATCCTTTATTTTGAATGAGAAATCTTTGCTTGGACGTGTATAAACATTGATGTCTTAAACAGCAGCAGTTTGTCCATTCGTGTCCTGAAAGATAATCGAAAGTCGCCTGCTTCTGAAGTGATTTTAACATAGGATTCGAAAATTGCTCTACCAAGCTGGAGACAGGGCAAACAATATTCTTCAAACACCCTATATACTCGTACGTATGTATATAATCCAAGTTATCGGTGGAATTTACCAGCTAATATATGATATTATAACATATTACACTCATCACTGCTTTAAGACAGTGTCGAATAGAGAATAATAATGCTCCTTCGAGACCTGAAAATCTCTGATTGTTATTCTTGCCTATATACCATATTATATAAAAATTCCTACAGACGCACAATTTCTTAGAAGCAAAACTCAAAAAAGATATATATATACATATTGTACAAACAAATAAATAAATAAATGGACTGCTTATGAATACATATAGAACACAATGTATCTTCCCAGGGGCAATTCTTGATTGAAAGTCAACATCAACGTAATAGTCTTTAAATACGCACGAATAAAATGATTTAGCGTTCGAAATTATAATTTGAAAGCAAAGTGAAAGTAGCCAGACATTTGTGTCATTAGAGAAAATTGAGTATTTTATTTTGCAGCCACTTTTGACAGAGAAATAAATTCAGCTCACGTTGAGTGACTGCGTACCGTCCTGTTTTGATTGAAGTTTATCCAATCAAAAATACCAGGTTAATGCACGAGTGTACGACGAAAGCAAAAAGAGAAATGAAGTCCTTAAATTTTCTCACGATGGTAAAGGCATGTTCGACTATATAATGAAAAACACAATTCTGCCATTAACCACCACCTCTAACCACCTGTCGCCATATTGTTTAGGTTTCCGGGACGGAAATCTTACAGCTGAGGTGTCGCTCTTATTTTATTTGAAATTTTAAAATAAAAAAAAAAAAACAACTTTTGTCACAGTTCCAATATTTAATCGAATTACAGTGTCTCAAGTTTTTGATTCTAAATTGGATGGATTTAGCACTGTTGGTGTTTGGGGAGTTAAAAGAGATTTACGAAACATTGTTACATAGACGTTTTCCTAACAGTATTGAAACCCACAGCTGGTGGATACTTATCTTCGTATTTAGATTTTTCAGTGTTTGAGTTGATCAATTGATTCGTGCTAAGTGAATCAAAGTGACGTGTGTAAGGGTTAGAGAATTCCTTGAAGCATCGCTTTACGAATCCCATTGAAGAATTAGCTTCGTTAAAAATATTATAAATGTGCCGCCGGAGATAAAGTTCGTTATCACATAATCACATAGATAGTAAGCTGACAGAATGTATTAATTAATTTCCAATAAAATAGGACCTTGGAGATGGTGGCGCACGTTTACACAAACAAGTTATAGGTTAACATTTGCTAGCATCAAGTTCCAAACAATCTCTTTCGCACTAGGTAGAAAAGATATTCAGAGTACCTATCTTATAGTGTTTTAGAGTCAGAGGGTATTGAGATGTGCATATGAATCATCGTGAGGTTTAAATTTCAATACGCTTTTTTTGACAGATCACGCGTGACTCCTATTAAACTGCTTTGTCATTTTTGTTCAGTATCGTTTGGTAAGTCATCATGGAGAGACTCATACAACAACAGTGTCTCCATATTATTCAGCTGTATTACGAAAATCAGCGTTCTGTGAGAAATGTTTTTCGTGCGATAATCGACCTACTCAAACCACTATTGCCAATACCATTCGCAAATCTGAGTCCCAGTTTACATAAGTAGATGATACTCGACGTTAGACCACATCCAGCACATAGTGAAGAGACTACAGCAGCTGTAACTAAGAGCGTACGCGAAGACGGTGACGAATCGATTTGTCGTCGTTCTCAGCAACTTTGCTTGGCGTATTTTGCGTGAGGATCTCGGCCTAAAAATGTACGAATTGAAGGCAGGCGACTTGATTTTGCGTCATATTTTCAGTGAATCGGCTCTGGGAAAACCCAATAAAAATTCGGTGTTTTATCGTGAAATTTGGTTCAGTGATGAAGCCCATTTCTGGCTCAATGGATACGTTAATAAACAAAATTGTGATAATTGAGAGGATAAGCAACGCAAAGAGTACCAAGAGCTACTATTACATCCATTCAAAACAACGGTACGGTGTGGTTTATGGGCTGGTGGAATCATTGGTTCACATTTCTTCAAAAATGAGGCAAATCAGAATGTTACCGTTAATGGTAACCATTATCGCGCCATGTTAACGGAATATGTGCTTCTTGAAATTCAAGCACATGGTCTCGGTGAGTTCTGGTTTCAGCAAGACAGCGCTATGAGCCATACAGCGCGTGAAACAATGGACTTGTTAAAAAATCATTTTGGTGAGCACTTAATTTCACGTTTTGCTACTGTAAATTGGCCGCTTAGATCTCTATTTTCTATTTTCTCTATAGACATGTAAAATCTCAGGTCTTTAGGAATAAGCCAGCTACAATTGACGCTTTGGAAGCCAACATTACTCGTTTTATCCGCAAGATACCAGTCGCTATTCTCGAACGAGTAGCCCAAAATTGGATCTTCCGAATGGACCACCTCGGACATAGTCGTCACCAATATTTGCATGATATCATTTTTAAGAAAAAAATGCCATAAATTGTTCTTTTAACCGATAATAAAAATTTTAAGTTCACTTAAGTATTTTATTTTACATAATAAATCAAACCTTACAAGGAATCACCCTTTAGTTTCTTAATAATGAAATCTACTTCAATGTTTGTCAATATAAATGTTAGAGAGCCGAAGTGACATCCTTGAGGTACACCAGATGTAGCTCAATGGAATCTGAAACAGCAGATCTAAAAATAACATGTCAAATGAGATTTGATCCACAAAGTGAGCCCCGGTTGGAAGTCAAGAGCTTTAGACTTGAGAAAAATTATTTCGTACGAAATGTTATCGAAGGCTTTGCTAAAATCGGAAACAATTACATTGATTTCGTATCTGTCTTCCAATGCATAGAGAAGGAGGATGGAAAGAGAGGAGCCGATGAACGTTGGTTTTAAATGTTTAAAGGTTATTTTGACTAGGAAATAAAGAGGTAGGCAGGGCATTCCATAAGAGTACAACCGAAAGTGTACTTGAGGGGATGGGCATTCATAGCTAGACGGATCCATTTCAATGAATCAATGGTGGTGTAAATAGCGATAAAACAGAGTGAGACACGAGACATTACGTCGGTGTTCAAGAGTGTCCACTGTCTGGGTGATATTATTATCACGTATGAGTCTTATCGCACAATTTTAAATCCTATCTAGCAGGTACAGAGATGTTTTAGACGCACCTTACCAGAAGTGGGTATTCTACTCCAATTTCGGGTGGATAAATGCCTTATATATTGAAGCTGGATCAGAGGGAGTAAAGTACTTTTTACATCGCTTGAGAAATCCTAGACATTTCGCCAGTATTTTTGAAGACACCGAATATGTGGTCATTTCTACGTAAGATGTCACTGACACACATACCAAGAATGGAAAGATTTTCGGTTGCGACGATGCAAGTGCCATCCATGGGCAATGGCTGGGTGTTTAAATTTCGATTTAACGACAGAAGATATCATTGTGTTTTGGAAGCATTAAATTCTATTCTGTTAGTGATTCCCCAATTAGTTATTAGTTATGCTGTTAATATCAAAATTAAATGAGCTTAACATACGCTGCCATTCCCGTTCTACGTCCGAAGAGCAAGGAAGTGAGTCAGGATCAAGGCTATGACAAGCAGAGAATACTGTCATCAGCAAAAAAATATATTGGATTAGAAGTACAATAGCAGAAAAGAGAACTTGATGAAAATTAAGAAGAGTTTCAGAAACAGCACGGAGCCCTGGGCGATACCAGCATTTATTTGGTGACCATCAGACTTGAAACCATTCAAAACAACTTGAATAGAATAATCCGAAAGGGAATTTCTAATCCACTGAAGAAAAGCACGCATTTTCGATAAAGGAGCCTGATGTCAAACTCTGTCAAATCCTTTAGAAAGGAATATCAATTCCAACTATATTGCTTTCGCTAGATTGATGTACGCTTTGGTTCCACTTTTCGGTGAGACATGTGAACCCGTTGCTATGAAAACCATACCACCGGTCATTGAGAAGTTTTCGTGTATTGAGATATTTCATGAGCTAACGGTTTATTAGCGTTTCCATGACCTTGAAAAGAAGAGACGTAAGTGCAATGGGTCTGTAGGAGTAGAAAGAAGAAGATTCGCCTTTTTTAGGGACGGGATGGACAAATGCTCTTTTTCATTTGCTCGGAAGGAGCAGTGGTTTTGCCAGCGAAGAATAACACCTCTTCAGAACAAGGGGAGATATACCATCTGGACCAGCGGATTTGTTAATGCTAACATCTTTAAGAACTCTTGCTATTAAAGGAGTGTGAAAGTGGATTTTTTCCATTGAAGATTCGACACACTCAAGTGTTGGCGGATAAAAACCGCATTCTGGGAGTGTTGCAAACACATTGGCCTTGTCCAAAAAGCTGACAGCTGGAATGTCATTGTTAATGAGTGTTGGAATAGAGGATGAGGAGAATTTCTTATATCGACCAAAAATGCTTATTACTTTTGGAACATTGTAAAGAGACTTTGCAGTCATTCCTGGCTCGTTTAAGCTTTCTTCGGTTTTCCTTTATCGGGTTGGTCTTGAAGGACCAAAACCTCTTTACAGCTCGAGTCGTAACATACTTTTTTTTGGTTTTATACTCTTCATCCGATAAAAGATTTGATTCCAAAGAGAATAGTGTCTGTGATCATATCAGCAGCTAAAGTTAAAGATATCAGTTAAAATTCCTAAAAAAGCTGTCAAGACCGCTCCAGTTGGCTTTCTCGTATTGCCGTACTGTTCTTTTAGAAATCTTTTCTCGAAGTACAAGAAATTAGCTGATATATCACAATGGTCCGACGAACCTAAAGGGCATGGCCCGTCAATCGTGTTATTATCAGTGTGAAAAGTTAAAAACATGTCCAGGATGTTAGAGGTAGAACTTCCAACGCCCGGTATTCGCATTTCTGCAACAACACACCAGACCTCGGTTGTTTTCTGTCCAAAATGTCGAAGCCACACAGAATCGTGTATCACCCGTAATAACGATACACGACATGGAATTTTAGCCAGGGGCTACATTGTGGTGGAGTTTAGTTAGCTACAGCAGTACCACATAGGTGGCGAGACTGCTGTGAGAAAAGAATAATGGCACTAGTTCGTAGCCATGTAACCTCAAATCAGAGGGATCTAAGATGTGTAAGCGGGGATTTACCTGTGTTTCACTTAGTGTCAAAACAGCTGGTCTGTATTTACAGAGGTGGAGGTATGCAGATTTACATGTTTGGTATTAATATCAACTGATGCAGGTGAAGTGTGGGCACATCAACATGCGTAGCAAACGACTGGTTAAAGAATTTAAACAACAGGTTTGACATATCTTCAAGGTTGTACGAGGATTCGTGTGAAACACTCAGAGAAGGTGGGTAACTATCAGATTTTCGTTCGGTGTTTAGGTGTTCGGTGCATAAAGGATTAGAGATAAGTTCAGTTTGTATTCGAGTTAAGAAATCGTGATAGAGTAATTCACAGAAAAGCGTATTAACGTTGCTCGTAAGCAAAAAGTCGAAGGTAGATCCAAATTTAAGACACCATATATGCAATATGCTATGCATGTGTTATATAGTGCATATGCACATATAGTGCACGCAGCGAGCGTAAGGTGCCCATACATACCACACTTTTGTACACACTTTGGTGCGCGCATTGGTGTCGCCTTCCGCCATACACATCACACAAAATTCGCACACATTAGTACAGTTAGTTCGGACTTGGACGTAGATGGAACAGTGCTATGAGCAGTGAAAGTGACAGTGATACTGCGGTATACACGTCATTAATAATCATTGCTGACCTGGAAAAAAAAAAATGAAAAAGAGAAAAAAACGAGTTTGGTGCAAGAATTGGCATCTAAAAAGAAATAAGTTTTTGACATATGTCTGCTAAGAGAATTTGAAGAAAATTCACCGGAAGATTACAAAATTTTTTTTAAGAAAGAACCTCTTATCAAAAAGATAGATACCAACATGCGGGATGTAGTTTCTCCTTACGAAAGACTTTCGGTGACCTTGTGATTCCTTGCATCTGGTCAAAGTTTTGAGGATATAAAATTTCTTACCTCAGTGCTTGGGAAGAATAACAATTGAAACGTGTCAGGGAATTATCAAGGGACTAAAAGGATATATAGAGGTAAACAATACAAAAAAACATAAAGAGACCAATTAAGTCATACATAGAAACTTAACATTAATTCATAATAAATAGTAAAATATCCACATTTTTATGAAAGGAACTGATCCTGCTATCACAAATAATAAAAACAAAAATAAATTCATGTAAGTATGTACATATATAAAAAAAATATAAAGTGTGAATTCATATTCACTAATATTCAGTGGCATTAAATAAGTCTTCGAATGTCTTGGAGCTTGATTGCGAAACTATGTACTATCTGTTCACTACTTCCTAATAGACAAACGAACGTCGTGGGAGAATCATTTGCGGACCATGAATATTGCGAGTGTTGAGACTGATATGGAGCGGAGCAAGAAGTCATTTTTGATGAAAGTGGAGACGAGGTTTCTCCAGAAGTATTTCTCAACTTGTTGACGATTCTAAATGTCATTTTTTTAAGTTGACCCTGCATCTCTCTCCGTTTTTTTTTTTTTTTTTTTTTTTTTTTTTTTTTTTTTTTTTTGTGTCGCTTAAACGCTCTACCGCTTTTTCCTTGAAGTTGGTCTTTTTCTTGTTATTGGTATTTCTTTTTGGAAAATTAAAAAATAGATACAATAGATACCAAAAACAGAAAGTGAGTGGAAACGAATTGCCGAAGATTTTGAGAAGCAGTGGAATTTTCCGAATTGCATCAGAGCCATTGATGGTAAACATGTGCAAATAAAAAAGCCAGCAGGATCGGATTCATATTATTTTAATTATAAAAAAAAAAACGTTTAGCATTGTGATGATGGCAACAGTTAACGCCAATTATGAATTTATAATAGCTGAAGCTGGAACAAATGGAAGAGTATCGGATGGAGGCGTTTTCTCTCAAACGAAATTTAAGCAAAAGTTATTAGAACAAGAACTGCAAATTTACCAGATTTTGAAAAACTCCTTTCGAATGAAGAACCACTTCCATTTGTTATCGTTGCTGATGATGCGTTCCCTTTGATGGAAAATTTATTGAAACCGTATAACCATCAGTCAGCAAGCAGAGAATAGCGCATTTTTAATTATCGTTTGTCTAGAGCAAGACAAATTGTTGAAAATGTTCTTGGCATCTTAGCTAACCGATTTCGTATTCTACCGAATACTATCAATTTGTCACCAGAAAAAGAGACAATTATTGTTCTTGCCTGCTGTTATCTGCACAATTTCTTGAGAAAACGGAATCCAAGACAATATTTGATAAATTTAGTAGATGTGGAAAACACTGTCACAGGTGAAATAAATAAAGCACAATGGCATTCCGATGTACAGCTCCAGGAGCTGCAGAAGTTGAAGGACAGAAATTCGTATCAAATTTTGCCACTATTTCAATACTGTAGGTGCAGTTCCATGGCAAGATCAAGTTTTACAAATGTAAAGAAATATTTTTGTATCGAATAAATATTTATATTAAATAAAATAATTTGTTCCCTTTTTTTTGTTTTATTAAAGTTATTCTTACCACTATTTCTTCACCGGAACGTACAGCTTCGAGACCTATTGTTGACACCCCTTCAATCCGACTCTCCTAGTCTCGCTGAAAATCCATTTCATGGAAATACCACAATGTAGGAACATAAATGGAGTCAGCTCCTGCTCCTTATCGTTCACTTCTGCGAATTTTTAATAGCTCACAGCGGTAAGATGAGCGCATGGACATTATTTTCCTTTTTAAAACATCAATAGTTGCATGTGTTTCGTTTTCTTTATATTTATTGAATAACACATCCCACGCACGGTTTTTAAAATTTATTAATTTTACCTGCCAGAGCTCAAGGAAATTCCTAAACATTTCTATCATTGAGCGCCAACATTCGCAGTTCCTAATTGCCTTTTTGAAATATTTTTCTATACGATCTTAACACTACCGCGATCAAACGAAAACTGATATTTTGTATGAGCGTGCGCGCACCAACCCATCCACAGCACACTTTTAGGAACAACGACACCGCAAAATCCGTGCGCGGACTGCCCCATACACACCACACATTTCAGAACACCGACACAAGTGCGCACACAAGTGTGGTGTGTATGGACCGCTTAACTCACAATTATAACCGGATGGTGAGGATGTGGGATCGAGAGGAACACTTTTTTTCTTTGCAGTCTTGGAAATCAGGGTTTTGAAAGTTTCAATAGCATTATCTATGGAAATATTGGAGGTAATTGAGAAGCTGTCGAAACAAGTCTCACTGATTGCGAAATCAGCCCTATGAAAATCTAAATGGTAAGAATGTTGCAACTGAATTATCTTATTTTCTTTACCCTAAGCGAATAGAAGTAGCTGTCCAGTTATGATAAAAGTTTTAAAAAACTATTGTCATCGGACATCGGAGTCAAAAAGAAAAAAAAAATTTTCTTAACTGAAGTGCATGCGATTGCTGTCAAGAAAATGAGTCTCGTCATCACAACGTACCCACTGAAGATGAGGAAAGTTAAAACCTTCCAAAACTGTTACCATTCCTCAGGAGTCTATAATTCTAGATGTATGGAGTCAATAGTATCTAGAGCAATCTATTAAATTTAAATTGGTTGGGAAGGGCTATTGTAAAGGTGTATTATGAAAATAGTGTACTTGGAGACTGTAATTTTTGCACAAATGTCTTCTAAAATTTCCGAATGAGAGGTTTTGATAAGTTTAAGGTCAAGACTGGTATGGATTGCCACGACCATAAAAATAATTTATGTTATCGCAACCCTCGTTACGAAGAACTTCAAATTCTGAAGTGAAAATTTCATTATTTTTGATGTTGGAATGCAAATTTCTTTCGGTAAGGGCAAATATTTCATAGCAAAGCCTTTGTGAGCTAAGGAATATGGTGGAGATATTATAGCGCAATCCTCTTTCGTTTTGGTAATAAAGATAAATGAGGTGGAGGGCCATTAAGCAGTGGGTTAAACTGTGGTTAGGAGCAGTAGTAGTTTTTTTTTAAAACTGGCGAGCGATCGTTGAAGGTGAAAGATGTATTTTGAGTTTACATGGAAGGCAAATGCAGAGAGCCCATTTACGACATCGAATGGAGAGATATTGAAAACCTCATAAAATAGAAAGAAAATTTGTTTCAAACCTTTTGGGTTAGTTGGGAGACCTTCTGGGTGTATTGCGACAAGGATATTTGTTTCGGTCATGCCATCAACGCAAACAGAGTCAGATGTATCGTATTCCTGAGGAATGGCATTACAAGACAACATCGCTATCTCTAAGTAGTTTTGTCCGTTAATGTATTGGAGGAAGCAAAGGGTCCAAAATCCGGTAGACCCGTTGGTTGTATTGAGAGAGAATAAAGCTGAAGATGAAATAGAGTAGAGAATATTGGAATATATAAACTTCGAGTATTTAGGAGTAGAAGAGATATTATCATAGATGTTTGGGTGGGGATTGAAGGAAGGCTGTCTAAAAGTAAAGGACAAGAAGCGGCTTTTAGCTTCAAAGAAATTCGGTTGTGCTTGGGCTTAGCCCAGATAAAATTGATTTGGAATGCGTGGACAGAATTGAAAGATTTATGATTTATATGTTGATTGGTTTAATGGTTAAACGTGCAAGCAAATTAGGAAAAAGGACATGATATTCTTTCAAACAACTTGATCTTGTTGTATAAGCTTTTATTATACTCGATATGCTTTTTAATAGTCTTTGAGACTTCTTTTTGATCATTTTGCTCTTGAGCATATAACTCGCAGAGTAAAAAATATTGCTGTCGCTATTCAAATGCTATTGAAATGCGCTACCAACCACTGAAAATAAAATTATCATCAACAATTTAATGCTTCAGGTAATTTTATTTTATGGGTTTCAAGTACGGGGTGACTGTGCACAATATAACTTGAAAATACGTCAGATATCTAAAAACAAGATCCTAAAAATGATGTTGCATTTTCCTTGGCAGCACTCAACTCACTATTTACATACTTAAGGGAATATTGAACAGATTTGTACTAAAATTGTAAAATTTAGAGCCACATTTTTTGAACGTTGCTGTTTTGCTAATAATCCTTTTATAAACGAGTAACTTCAGTATAAGTTCAATTATGCACTTTGATCTCTTTTTGCTACTTAAATTGTTATACTTTATGTTATTTGCTAATTTTTTGATATATTGTCTGATGTTTATTTATTTTTCTTACTATTTGTACGTTTAACTGAAATAATATGTTATGCATTTTTTTATTTATTTATTTGCTTAATTATTTATTTATATATTTATTTATACAATTTTTTTAATGTTTTATTTATTAATTTAATAAACTATCTATTCAGTTATTTATTTATTGCTTTATTTGTAGATTTCCATATATATTTGTTCATACTAAATTAACTCATTCCTTTCAATTAAGAGGTTTTTATTTGTGTTTTCCCTTGAAGTGAAATTTTTTCTCTTTTTCTTAAAATCCGTATTATTATAAATAATGTTTCAATAGAAAGATAAAATAGTATCAAATCTCTGTAATTTTTACATGAAATAAATTATCTATTTCCCCGCATACTAGACTAGAATATTTAAGTCTGTTATTCAACCTTTTTTCTACATATATTAAGTATATATATTAATTCGTGGGGTTTTTTTTTCAATATTTGAACGTTTATTTAAGAAAACCATGTACAATAGTATTATTCAAAGTATTGCCCATCTGAAGCTATGACTTTTTCCCATCTTTCTGGCAATTTGTGGATCCCATCCCAAAAGAACTGCGCAGGCTTGGCAGCCAAGAATGAATCAAGCCAATTTTTGATATTCTGCTCTGATGTGAACCGTATTTCAGTGAGGGCGTTCTGCATCGACCAGAACAAATGGTGGTCAGAAGGGGCAAGGTCTGAGCTATAAGGCGGGTGGGGTAAGACTTCCCATCCACTGTTTTCCAATTAGTTCTTAACCGGAATAACAACGTGGGGCCGAGCGTTGTCATGATGGAAAATTATTGCCTCGTGTCTGGTCACATATCCCGGGCGTTTTTCGGCTACTGCTTTCTTCAAGCGGATTAATTGTGTTCGGTAGAGTTGTTCATTGATGTTTTCACCCGGTTTTAGAAGCTCATAATACAGCACACCCATCTGATCCCACCAAATACAGAGAATTATCTTTGGATATTCGGCTTTGCCGTTGATTTGGCTGGTTAGCCGGGTTTCACATATGATTTTTTGCGCTTGGGGTTATCGTAATGGATCCAATTTTCATCACCAGTAACAATTCGATGTAAAAATGACTTCCTTTTGTGGCGTTCCAACAGCACTTCGGACATGCAAAACCGCCTTTCGACGTCTCTCGGCTTGAGTTCATGTGGAACCCAATTTCCTTGCTTTTGAATATATCCAGCTGTTTTTAAACGTTTTGAAATGGCTGCTTGAGTGACAGCCAAAGATTCTGCGAGCTCTTCTTGTGTTTGGCAACAATCTTCATAGAGTAATGCTTCCAGTTCTTCATCTTCAAACTTTTTTGGCTGCCCAGGACGTTCATTGTCTTCCAAGCTAAAATCACCACTTTTAAATCGTGCAAACCACTTTTGGCTCATTCGCTCAGCTAGAGCATGTTCACCATAAACTTCCACCAAAATACGATGACTTTCGGCAGCAGTTTTCTTCATGAAGAAGAACTCCCCGCAAAAACACTTTTTCAGGCACAAAGTTCGACATATTTGAGTGAAAAAAAATTATTGTTGTTTACGCTTCAAATGAATGACATATAGTGAAATGACGTGCAATGACAGTAGCTTTTCAAAGCATGTTCCAATGGTATAATAACAATGGAATAATATAAGTTACGCCATCTCTTAGCAAACCGCACGAGTTATAGACCCAGTACTTCTCTACTTACTAGCGAATCCCTTACCTGAACATATAAAGTGAGCATCGTGAGCTTCTCAATTCAAAGCAATAAATTTTCTTTCTTTCTTAGGGCTTTGTTTTTCTTTTCCAATAAAACTTACTTGTATCTTTAAGTAATATAATTCTTTTTCAGTTTTTATAATAATATTTATTAATATAGGGTGATTGATCGTAAGGTTTGATTTATAATGTGAAATAAAAGACATACGTTTGAAAGTGAACTTAAAATTTTTACTATCGGATAAAAGAACAATTCATGGCTTTTACTTTTTGGAAATGATATCATGTAAATGTTGGCCATGACTAGATCTGAGGTGGTCCTTTCGGAAGATCCAATTTTGGGCGACTCGTTCGAGCATAGCGACTGGTATCTTGCGAACAGCACGAGTAATGTTAGCTTTCAAAGCGTCAATCGTAGCTCGCTTATTTCTGAAGACCTGAAACTTTACACCTCTCCAGAGAAAATAGTCCAAAGGTGTGATATCGCACGATCTAGGCGGCCAATTTACCGTAGCAAAACGTGAAATTAAGTGCTCACCAAATTGATTTCTCAACAAGTCCATTGTTTCATGCGCTGTAGAAATATGAACCAATGATTCCACGAGCCCATAAGCCACATCGTACCGTTGTTTTTAACAGATATAATGGTAGATCTTGTTACTCTTCGGGTTGCTCATCTGCCCAAATACAGCAATTTTGTTTATTAACGTATCCATTGAGCCAGAAATGGGCTTCATCACAGAACAAAATTTTACGATAAAACACCGGATTTTCATTGAGTTTTTCAAGAGCCCATTCAGTACAGCTGCTATAGCCTCCTCACTACGTGCTGGATGTGGTCTAACCGGTCGAGTATCATCCACTAGTGTGAACTTAGACTCAAATTTGCGAATGGTATTGGCAATAGTGGTTTCAGTAGGTCGATTATGCTCACCGTGTGTTCCTCGAATCGCACGAAAAACATTTCTCACAGAACGCTGATTTTCGTAATATAGCTGAACGATTTGGAGACACTGTTGTGATGTGAGTCTTCCCAAACCTCACGATGAATCACACTATATATATCTATGTATGTGAATAACTTATGTAAAATTACTTTGATTAGATCTCTAAAAAGATAAAGCCTTACAAGTGCTTGCCTTGGTTTTTTCCATAAGGACATACAAATTCTGTATTTAAATAAAACACAGAATAATTGAGATATTGGGCTGAAATTTATTCCAGGTGTGGTACACATGTTCGATTTAAGTATGCAATTTGCTATACTATAGTTCACATGAAAACCATGAGCACGTTTGCAGCGATCACTTACTGTGAGCCAATTTTGCACTACTTTTTTACACATATCTTTCGGAACGTTGGCAATTTCGCCAATTGTTCCTCACACGTTGTTGGCTTGTTGGCATAAACCAATGACTCAATGTAACCTCATAAAAGAAATCTAACGGCATTAAATCACATGAACGAGGTGGCTATTTAAGCGGACTATTTCTCGAGATTATACGATTACCAAACTTCTCCTGTAATAGATCAATTGTTTGACCAGCTGTGTTGCATGTGGAACCACATATCACTGATGTCGATTCCATTCAACTCTGGCCTAAAATAGTCTCCCAATTGTTCTATTTCAGAACAAATGAAGTACGTTTAAAATGTTTAATAGTAAAATATATATTTTATCCAATATTCACGAGATCTTAACTGGAGGACGACTTAAATTGAAGTGACCACAATGAACTGACATTAGATACTTGTTGATCAAGTACGTCGGTGTTTATTTATGTAAACACAAAATTTAATGGCGTTACGGTTGCCTTATTAGCAAAGTAAAAACGATGAATAAATACATAACACTCTCCACTACTCAAATTTAAGGAACCTCTTACAATAAAGAAGTAATAATACCTGTACTCGACATTTATAAGTTTTTGTAGCAACTCGTTGAGTTTTTCCTATAGCTATTGATTTATGACTTTGACTTTTATTTAAATTACCATATTTTCATCGGCCAATTCCAATTCAACCATTACTTTGGCCGAGGTACGGCTTTGGCTAAATGGTGAATATCTTTAATTTTTAAAAGTAAAAATGATAATGTGGTTGAACTTATGACTTTGGCTATGAGAAGCTTGCTTAAGGCAAGGATGAATTCTATCAAACGGTTGGAATACCTTAGGTATTCACACTTTTCTTAAGTAACATTTCCCGTCGTCTTACACACATTACAGGACCCGACAAACATTGCAATCTCTTTATGGATATAAGACTACCAGACATATTACCTACTTAACATCTGTATACGAACGTAGCCCACGTGACCATTGTGTCTTCTAGACTTCGAGAAGGAAATGACGCAAGGTTTGAGGAATGACTAAACGATAATTATAGAAAACACACTGGTCCTCTAAACCAATTTGATCCTTTTTTAAGAATAACGGATGAAGATCATCTTTTATACAATAACTTTGGGTCAACTGCAATGAAAAAAATTCTTAACAGAATGCAAACTAGTATCTTTAAGTGTTTCTTTTTGTACCAAGTCAAAATCAAGTAGGTGTTTTACTTCTGACTTCACGTTCAAGAAATGGTGTGAAAGAAAATGAACATACTAGAACCCCTCTTGTATACTATTTTGTAATGGTATTGGGACAAAATTATTGCTCAACGTTGTAGTCTGGTAGCTGCAACAGCGGAATTGTGCTTACTAGGACTTTGTCCAAATTGTCCGTACACAAAACGTACGTATGAAATTTCTTAATTGTGAAAAAAACCGCGAGCCCTTCTCTATGCAACTGAGAATAGTTGCGCTCGGATGCACTCAATGTGCATGAAGCGAAGAAAACTGGCTTTTCAACGCCTTGTGCGACATGTGCTTAGATTGCTCCAACCACGAATAGGCTGGCATCCATAGAGACAACGATTTATTTGTCAGGATCGTAAAGCTCTAAAAAAAATTATTGAATAAGTACTCTTTACACGTTTTAAAAGCATTGTCACAATCGACTGACCATACAAATTTTTTGACATTTACAGGCGAATAACTAACCGCAGCAAAATTTGGTACAAATTAATGGTTAAAATTCAACAAACCTATAAAAGGCTCTAACTGTTAAATGTTAGTTGGAGCAGGTGCTTCGAGAAACGCTTTCACAATCTCTTTGTTCCGTCTTAACGTCTTTGCAAATTAATTCAAACATTATGCAAAGAAATCCGGCGAAGAACTTGCAAGTAAAGTTGCCTTACATTCATCAACTGATGAAGCTGCAACCAAAACGCCATCAACATAATATTTAACTCTTTTTAAACCCAACAAAATTCTGTCCATGACTGACTGGAAATCTCTAAACGATTCACTCATTTTCACTTGCAAATTTCAATTCATTCACACAGAAGTATGAACAACCTGCAAGCTCGGCAAAAATTTCCTGGATTTTTGGAAATGGATGGTGCACAGTGTACATAACACATGGGCTGAAAAGTCCGCGCCGTTTTATAGGAAAACACAAAATTTATGCAAAATTCAACTTTATTTATCAATATAGTTGCCTTCGAGGGCGATACACTGATTGAAACGATTTTTCAATCTTTCGATACCAGTTTTGTAGTACGATTTCGGTTTAGCCTCAAAATAGGCCTCTGTTTCGGCGATTACTTCTTCGTCGGTCTTAAATCTCTTTCCGGCGAGCATTCTTTTGAGGTCTGCGAACAGGAAATAGTCGCTGGGGGCCAAATCTGGAGAATACGGTGGGTGGGGAAGCAAATCGTAGCCGAATTCATTCAATTTTGTCATCGTTTTCATCGACTTTTTCTGCGATTTCGTGATTCAAACGCTCCAACAAAGCAATGTAATAGTCGCTGTTGATAGTCTGCCCCTTTTGGAGAGAGTCGGTCAAAATTATTCCATGTGTATCCCAAAATACGGATGCCATAACCTTGCCAGCCGTCTGTTGAGTTTTTGGTCGTTTTGGACGAGGTTCGTCGCCTCCTCGTCACTCAGCTGACTGCCGACTTGACTCTGGTGTGAAATGATGGAGCCAAGTTTCATCCATTGTCACATACCGACTCAAAAATTCGGCTTTATTGCGGTTGAACAACTTTAAACACTCCTCTGAATCACCAACACGTTGTTGTTTTTGGTCGACTGTGAGCAAACGCGGCACCCACTTTGAACAGAGCTTTCGCATGTCCAAATATTCGTGTATGATATATCTAACACGCTCTTTTGATATCTTCAGAGCTTTACTTTACGGTCATTCGTAATCATTTTGTGGACTTTTTTGATGTTTTCATCTGAAACAGCCTCTTTTGGACGTCCACTGCGTGCATCATCTTCGGTGCTTGTATGACCACTTTTAAATTTTTCAATCCACTTGCGAATGGTTCGTTCGGGTCGTGAAGAGTCCGGGTAACACTTATCAAGCCATTTCTTTGCATCGGCTGTTTTTTTTCCCATCAAAAAGCAGTGATCAATCAACACACGAAATTGCTTTGAATCCATTTTTTTCACAATAACAAAAGTTGCTTCACTCACGACGCTATATCTCGAGAACTAATCGTCCGACAGCTATCAAATTTATACACGTATCTTTTGAAGGTTGGTACTAACTGAAAATGGTATAGACTTAATTCAAGTGGCGCCCTCTTTTAGAAACGGCACGGACTCAGCCAATGTATTATATTCACTTATTTATTGTGACTTTACAGTACACACAGATTGGGATTGCGCCATCTTAGTTTTGGCAGAATAACAATGGGACTTGCACAAGGACTGACCGAGACCTCAACTAAAATTCCTTCAATGATTAACCAATCTATTTTGGCTACAACTTCATCTCAACGTTTGAAAGGAATACTATAAGCTGAATGAAAAACAAGCACTGAATCTTCTTTTAAAACCATATCTGCTTTAAAACCGTGGGGTGACCGTGGTGTAGTGGTATACGCATAGATTCCTCAAGCAGAGGGTCGCGGGTTCGAATCCCGTGCGAGGCAGTTCTCTGAAAAAGTCTTTTCATACAATTTGTATGTAGTTATATGAAATTGGAGTGGTTGCTGGCTGGACTTAACGTAACAAATTAACAACTAGCACGTACCCACTGGTTGAGGATGCACTGGCTGCAGTTTGACAACCACCTCAGGAAAAATATCGAAACCTAATACACCTGAGTTTCAAACTACTACACCACCCTCCCGCGCCCTGGAGAAAAGCCAGTAAAAGGGTATTCATATCCACTTGGTGCGCGCGCGGGATTATAAAAAAAGACGACATTTGAAAATCTAGATTTCATCGCCCTAACAATAATAATGTCTTTTTTAACTTGACTTACTATGCAAATATTTTTACAATTATTTCTCCAATCAGTGAAAATTTTGTCTATCCAATCGCGACCCAATAAACACAAATTCGACTTGTCAACTTTGACAGCTACGATTGCCAAATTATACTTCCTTCCGGCGCGGCGAGCTCAACTTCTGACTCCATGACTTATAAATCCTCGATATTGCTATCTGTAGCAGATGCTAGATTATCATTATCAAGACTCGCATGAAAAAAACTTACGTTGCAGCTCCGGTATCAATTTCCATTAAGACATCGATCACACATCGTGGACGTTGGTTGCCGTAACTTTTAGACTTCTTCTTCTTCTAACACTTAACTCTTGCTTTTTTTTTTGTCCTCTCAAAACTTAGATTGTCATGCTCTAGAAGCGACTGCTGAATTTTTTCATGCTTGAGGCGTACTTTAAACGATAAGACAATTGATCGTCTAATATCATCAACTTGTAAGCTACCAATTGTTAGCACGGTTGACACAGATGGCACAGCGGTTACTGGAAATTATCCAGGAAATTACCAAAATAGCACTCTTGAGATGCGGCTTATAGATTCACCGTATTTTTGAACAATGTGATTGAATTTGAACCGCTCTACTCTTTTGTTGGGGTTAGGCGCAAACTGAGCTCGGAGTAAGCTTTTATTTTTTACGAATGACTTTGCACTTGTATCTGCTGGATAAGTGAGCTTCGCTAACAGCCCATACATAAATTTTCACATTATACCGAAGAAGTAGGTTTTTTGTCGACATCTTTTACTTCATTTTATTTAAAGTTATTGATTAAGCGATTTTCGTAAACCTTAAAATTATCTCCAATTTCTTAGGGTTCGACATAACCGATTAATTTTGATATGTATAATAGTATATGTTATATCGGGTTTCCCAATAACGACACGACAACTTTTTTTTTTTAAAAAAAAAGGCAAACCATTTGAGATATTTCAAAAATTTTATTATTGGCTTGAAGTACAATCAAAACATTTATGAATGGAACTCGACTTTGTTCATATGGCCACTGCGGGCACGTTTGCAGCAGTCGATTCATTGGACCCAATTTTCAACGACTCGACCACATATTTCGGTCGAAACTTAACGTAGCCCCACAGAAAATAGTCAAGCGGCAATTAATCGCACGAACGAGGCGGCCAATCGACTGCTTTTGGCACCATCCTGTTGAAACCACATGTTGCCCAAATCCATATCTTCCAATTCGGGCCAAAAATAATCGGTGATCATGGCGCGATAACGCTGACAATTCACAGTAACGTGACGATCGTTATCGTACGACGAAAATATATGGCCCAATAACGCTGCCTGCATGCAAACCGCACCAAACAGTTATTTTTTGTGGATGAAGTGATGATTCATGAAGCACATGTGGGTTTTCACCCAACCAATAACGCATATTTTACTTATTGATGAACCCATTGAGCCAAAAATGAGCTTCGTCACTGAAGATGATTTTGCGATGAAATTCATCATCTTGGCGCATCTTCTCCAGATCCCAATCGGAGAACGTACGTTGCTTCAAATGGTCCATCGGCTTCAATTCTTGAGTCAGATCTGGTATGTGTGTTAACCAAGATCCTTACGCAAAAAACGCCATAATGTGGTCTGAGCGATGCCCAATTCTTGAGAGTGCCGTGGAATTGAATGATTTGGATCGTTTGCTACGAACGTCTGAACCGTTTGTCTCACTGACACGGCAACATCTCACAACGAATATGTAGACCCAAATTTTTGCACTAAACTTGTTATTGCCTGTCTACCAGGATGAGAATTACCGAATAGACCGAAAATTGGATTTAACGCTCTTAAAGTTGCAGTCACCGACTCCGAATATCTGTAGAAAATTTTTATAATTTGCAGACATTGCTCGTTAGTGTACTTTACCATAAAAATGTTGAGTTTACTGAATAAATTGACAGCAACAGTTTGATGATTGGTGCGTTCACAAATTAAATTTAAAGTTGTCAAGTCCCTATTGGAAAACTCTATATAACTTTTTTTATCCTCGTCGCCAATTAATGTTCTGTCTCAGCTCAATTGGTAGAGAACTTACTTCCACATCCGAATAACATTAATTTTTTCAGTTAACTAAAATCGAAAATAGAAAACAACAACAAGCCAGCTTTCACTAACAATTTAATCTGCCCGATAAATGTTGGATGCCACTCATGGAGCGAAATAACCACTAAACCAAAACATCTTTCTTCTCCTTCAAAAACATTTTCCAAAAAACTAAAAAGCATGCCGAGGCATTATATGTAAGTGTATTCATACCCACATTTTGTGGGTGCTTTTTTTTGAAGTCTATTTACGTAAGCACGTTCGGGTTTTATACATATTTTACTTATTGACAAAGCCATTTAGCCAAAAATGAGCTGCATCGCTGAAGATGATTTTTCGATAATATTCAGGACTTTCTTCAAACTTTTGCAAAGCCCAATCGGAGAAGTTTCGAGGCTTCAAATGATGAAGAGGCTTCAGGTTTTAAGGCAATTTGATCTTGTAGGCTAAGATCTGCAAAATTTGCCCCAATATGGACTTAGAGGTTCCCAATTCCTGCGAACGGCGTGGAATCGACTGATTTGGCTCATTGAATTAAACTGAAGCAGTTACGGCTGCAACATTTTCAGGACTTCAAGTAGTGCTTTGCCTCATTGGCAGAGGAACATTCAATAGTGAGTATGTTGACTAAAGGGGGTATTCTAGTTTACAAATTTGAAAAAAATTGAAATTTTCTTTTCATATTTTCAAAGTTTAGACATTCAAGAATATGCCCTTAAAAGGATTTTTCAAAATTTCAATTATTTACAATTACTACAGCCATTTTTGTAACGCCGCATCTGCTCCGGTCTGAGCTGACTTAAAACCTTAAAAGCATTTTTCTCGAAACAACTTTTTTCAAGTTCTAATGAACCGATTTATTTAAAATTTGGATTGAATGATCTTTGAACATTCTTCTATTGCATCCTCTCAAGCACGCACTATTTTAGAAAAAATCGGAACTGTTAAAAAACATGTCAACAAAAAAAAAAATACAAACGGCCGCATTTTGTGAAATATTTTTTTTTTTTTTTTACTTTTTCAAGGTTCGGGCTATAGGGACATCTATAAACCAGGACGTACTTTTTTTTGGACTCCCCACTTTTCCAGCTCATAACTTCGTGAATTTTCATCAATAAACAAATGATAAAAAAATGTACGGTAAAAACATTTTTTGTTTCATTTGTACAGAGCCTCAAAGACCGCCCAAAATTCATGACTCTAGACTAGAACACCCCATTAAATAAGGCGATTATTACGACCAAAAATTGGAAAAGCACTCTTTGTAATTGTTACTCGTTCGTGAACTTCACCATAATAAAAATGTTAACCTTGACTGACATTTTGACATTGACAGATCATATAAAAAGTTTAAGAGTGCATTTGTATTGAAATACAAAATTGTTATGTCCCTATTAGAAAACCCTTTACTTAAATATATAAACTGAAAATTAAAATCAATTGAAAATAGGGTAACAATCCAGTTTTGAGACTCCAATTCGAGTCATGATTGGGATTTATGAACACAAATTTGATTGGAGCTTAATTTTAGGAAGAGATTTAAGCTGGGTATTTTGTTTCAAAAATTTTCCGAAACTTTACTGTTGCTTTCTAGTTTATTTCGTTCCAATTGAACAGTTTTATCCCGTCGAAATTAAAATATCTAGTCAAATTTACAAGGGATATCAACTTTGAAGAATCTGAAACTTATCTTCTCGCTATAAACGGTGAAGGCATATTTTTTCTCAAAATATTTGTTTAGCCAATTAGGATTAGTATTTCTGGTGAAGTAGGGTACAAAGTTCTGTATTTTCGTGTTCCCTTAATTAAGTTTTTCACTTCAGTTTGTGTTCACCAGTTCTCGAGATAAAAACGGATTTTATGTCAGTGTCATTGCTGGTGACAAGATTTGATAAATTGGCATTGGCAGGCGTGCACAAAGTTAATGCAGTCATATTAGTGATTCCTTCAAGATCAATGAAGTTAGGTGCAATATTTTCGGTAAGAATTTCATCCATTATTGAGGTGTTGTGGATTGGGTGTGTGTACTTGAAGTGTATTTTACCTCTTCGATTATTATATTATAATATATATATTATTCCTGCGACTGGAACGTTTGTTTTTTGTTGCTACGGAGTTGGCTTTTAGTGACGCACTGTTCAATTGAATTGTTTTATCGCGATTATCCAATCCTTTGACACTTAAATAATTTAAATAATTGACCACACTGAGTCTGTTGGATCCTTTTAACATCTAATAAAACGTTTTCTTGCACAGGTAGGAAGGTAACGCACTGAAGTTGGTTACAGGACGATAATTTACTCTGACTTTTGCTTACAATTTTGAACAATTCAGGGAGCAGAGGAGAGAGCTTAGGTTGTAACCGGCAGAATTGTTTTTCATTACCACTTCATTGATTTTATTGTACAGAGCATTTGTAGGATGCGCAGTTAATTTAAATTCACTGCGAACTTTGTTCATTGTTGCTTTATAGTAATTAAAACTGACTTTCTGCAACTTTTTATAACTATGCCGAAATTCGGATCTGGTATTTGCATTATAAACTATTTGATCCACAAACAGACATTTTCCACATACAACTAAATTGGGATAAACAATGAAATTTATGACACCGGTGAAAATTAAATGGAAACACTCTTGGTACTGATAAAAAATCACAAAACAAAACAACAACAAAAAGTTGGGTTTTGTGGATATGAACATATCGTAGTATTGCAAATAGGGTCAACTTTGGGAGACTAACAAAAAAAAGGTTAACTTTTAAGCAAAAATGTAAAAAATTGTCAAAGGAACAAAATTTAAAAACGTTAACACTCTATGGAGGTTAGGTAAAGACTTGATAAAGTATTTCTTAACACTAAAAGTATAAACAATGATATTAGGGCCGGAAGAGCATGGCACTTAAATAGAACAGTCAAAAACCCAACTTCTCAATCAGCAAGTAGATATAGTCTCAGCAATGAGGGGTAAGGCATTAACCTTGCAATTCGAAGGCCGAGAGTTCCGAATCAAAATTTATATCTAGCGGTTACGAATCAGGCGTACTAAGACTGAATATTTGAATTCCCTTAGCAACCCCAAATTTTAAGAAGGAATCATTTTACCAAAGTGCAAAAAAATGAAGTACTTAGGCTTTGTTATTAGCTTATAAGGAAATTATGATGACTATGTCGCACATAGGGCTTGTTGTTTACGACAGTCGTTCATCCAGCTTTTACATAAAAATCGCAATGTTCGACTATGTACTAGAAATATATAGGGAAATGACAGTGACAAATGAAAATGTTAAGAATGTCAGGGGGTGTAATAAAACGTAATCTTTAAAGAACTACACGCATCCATGGTCTCTATATAATGAAATCGATAGCAGAAAAACTTCAATCTGAGAAAATAAGCTGGTTTTGCCATGTTTAATAAAGGTTTTTGGAAAATCCAGGCCAAAAACCAGGTTCCAGCTGAGGTCTAAAGAAGAGGCCGAAAGAAAAACTATTGGATAAGACATCCAATAGGGTGGATATAAGGTAAGTAGCAGTGTAGATATGTTGGAGAAATGTTTGGCTTTAGAATCCTTCCATCGGAAGGAATCTCTTGAATCTTTGTTAATTGGGTATCTTATAGCCAGAGAACTAGTGGCAATATTACCTGGTCTGGTCTTCCTGCAAGGCACCATGTTCCGATGAAGAATACCTGATTATAAATGAAACAAAATTAAGGCGCTTCAGAGTTGTACTGCATATTAATTAATAAATGACATAGTAACATATGACATAAATAACAAATGACCAAGATGAGGCTACATTTTTAAAAAGAAAACTAAAGAGCACAGAAAGTATATGGTGGAGGAAAATATATATTTGGAAAGTGATCCTATATTTATTAAAAATGTTAAATGATAATCTGATTATTGAAGCACGAGCTTTAACCTATAGTGGCAAACACTAAAGTATATTGTTACACACGCCCTCTAAGTTGTTATATACATGGTTCCTTTATTCGAGCTTGAGAGGACCAGATATTTCTTTCTCCAAACCAAACTCCAGATTTTAAAAATGTCTTAAGTGTTCTGCGCCAGGTGTACCTAAAGCTCCATTCTCCTCCCATCTTTTGATAGTGTATATTTTTGTATCCTTCGGTTAGGGGGCAGAATATACTATAAGTAGGTATAGTAAGAGGCAACTAAAATCCACCCTCCGTATACCGAGTGTAGCATATACAAAACATGCAATGAACAAAACAAAAAGATGTATTATGTTATACTACCCCAGGTGGCAGTCCAAGTTTTTTGAAAAATCCACACTTTACTGAGATCGGCTCTAAGGATTCTGGGGAGAGCCATTTATTGCAGTCCCTTAACTCCTGTACAAAAAGTTTAAGGGTATATCGATCGCCATTACCCGCCCGCCGGTAATGCCGATGTGCGAAAAACGAGATTCAGAGAAACACAAAATGATGAGGATGTCAACGAACTTCGTGTAAAGCTTAATAAAATGGAGTTACTTTACCATGAGCTTAAGAAAGAGGTTGATCTACTCCGAGAAGAAAATAAGGCTCTAAAGAACTTTCATCCCTAAAAAGAATGCGAAGGTAGTCCACATCGCTCAGAATACCACACGGACATGGAGATAAAGAGGAGGCCAAGTAAAAAACAAAAAGCCGGTTCTCCACCCGAAGACGAGACGCAAAGAGAAGACAAGCACAAGGAGTCGCGATCGGAATAACAAGAAATAATACATGGGCTGAAAAGTGGTGCCGTTACTTAGAGAGGGAACTACTTGAATTAAATCCATACCATTTTCAGTTAGTACCAACCTTCAAAAGATACGTGTATAAATTTGACAGCTGTCGGACGATTAATTCTCGAGATATAGCGTTGTGAGTGAAGCAACTTTTGTTATTGTGAAAAAAAAATGGATTCACAGCAATTTCGTGTGTTGATTTATCCTTGCTTTTTGATAGGAAAAAATGCAGCCGATGGAAAAAAATGACATAATAAGTGTTGCCCGGACTCTGCACCAGCCGAACGAACCATTCGCAAGTGGATTGAAAAATTTAAAAGTGGTCATACAAGCACCGAAAAAGTCCACAAAATGATTACGAATGACCGTAAAGTGAAGTTGATCGAGATAGCTGAGGCTCTGAAGATATCAAAAGAGCGCGTTGAATATATCATACACGAATATTTGGACATACGAAAGCTCTGTTCAAAGTGGGTGCCGCGTTTTCTCACAATCGACCAAACACAACAACGTGTTGGTGATTCAGAGGAGTGTTTAAAGCTGTTCAACCGCAATAAAGCCGAATTTTTAAGTCGGTATGTGACAACAGATGAAACTTGGCCCCATCATTTCACACCAGAGTCAAGTCGGCAGTCAGCTGAGTGGCGAGCAGACGACGAACCTCGTCCAAAACGACAAAAAACTCAACAGTCGGCTGGCAAGGTTATAGCATCCCTATTTTGGGAACACATGGAATAATTTTCATCGACTATCTCCAAAAGGGGCAGACTATCAACAGCGACTAATACATTGCGTTGTTAGAGCGTTTGAAGGACAAAATCGCAGAAAAACAACCGCATTTGAAGAAAAACAAAGTGCTGTTTCATCAAGACAATGCACCGTGTCACAAGTCAATTAAAACGACGGCAAAATTTAATGAATGATTCTACGAATTGCTTCCCCACCAGATTTGGCTCCCAGCGAATATTTCCTGTTCGCAGACCTCAAAAGAATGCTCGCCGGAAAGAGATTTAAGAAGTAATCGTCGAAACAGAGGCCTATTTTGAGGCTTAACCGAAATCGTACTACAAAACTGGTATCGAAAGATTAAAAAATCGTTTCAATCAGTGTATCGCCCTCAAAGGCAACTATATAGATAAATAAAGTTGAATTTTGCAAAAATTTTGTGTTTTACTATAAAACGGCACTGACTTTTCAGCCCATGTTTTATAGGTACACTGATTACGTAGATTGTTTTGCTCTTACAGTTTATGACTTAAATATTTATGTTCTAATCTACTTTCGCTTGACTCTAAAATAATATATTTTAATAATAAACTTTTAATTTACATCTTCACAAACTAAGTATACTATATATTCTTTTTTTAAATTTTATTTTACAGATATGACAAATGGTGGTGTTCAAGGCCCAATCGAAGGATATAATTCTTTGACAGAGCTCACAACACCTCCGCCAATTAGCTACGTTAATCCAAAATGGATAGAGCCCTATTTTGACGCAGCTACTCCAAAAAACGTTACAGCCCTGGTGGGTAAATCAGCATACCTTAGTTGTAGAGTCAGGAACTTGGGAAACAAAACAGTAAGTAATGACGACTCTCCATCCTTAGGAAACTATGTAAACCTCATCCAGAGAATTCGATTTTTCTACTCCTTTCAGCCATAAAACCATTGCTCACTTCAAACTGTCAATTAAAATATAATTGCAATAACTCTTGCTAGTGTTTTGACATTCTCACGTAATAAATTTTTATGCCAACTTAAGAGGAAGAATACGAATAGCAAAGACAAATCGAAAAACTTTTCTGTCAAATAAATACAATTAGTGGCCGGAAAAATCGGCAGAGTGGACATAAACTTTTCTTCAACTCCACGACTTGTAGGATTTTATTTACAATAAATCATTGAACCAATTTCCAAAGCCATCCTTTCATACATTATTAATAAGTTGCTTGCTGCTTCTTTCTATGAAGAATAAGAACTTCAATCGAAAAGTGCAATTAATTGTAATAATCTACTTTTGACAACAATCGAATGGTAGAAAGAGGTCAGTGGACTTGAATTTAGTGGTGTTGGAAGTACATTGATAATAAATCTTAAATAAACGTAAATACAAAACACATTACCGGAAATAATATAACCTTCTTCCCTCAGTTGAATAAGGTATAACGTTGATGGCAAGGGATGATATTTTGGTTCCTTGAAATTTAACTCTTTAATATAGGGTTTTCCAATAGGGACTTGACAACTTTGAATTTAATTTTTGTGAACGCACTCTTTCACTAATCATCAAAATGTCACTGTCAATTTATTCAGTAACCACAACATTTTCTTCATGCTAAAGTACACTAACGAGCAACGTCTGCAAATTATAAAAATTTTCTACAGATATTCGGAGTCGGTGACTGCAACTTTAAGAGCGTTAACTTCAATTTTCGGTCGTAATTCTCGCCCTAGTAGACAGGCAATAAAAAGTTTAGTGCAAAAATTTGAGTCTACATATTCGTTGTGTGATATTGCCATGTCAGTGAGACAACGGGTTGGTCGAAGTGTCGAAAATATCGCTGCCGTTTTGACGTCCTTAGCAAACGATCCAAATCGGTCAATACCATGGAGTTCTCAAGAATTTGGCATCGCTCAGACCACATTATGGCATATTTTGCATAAGGATCTTGATTTACACCCATACAACATCAAGCTGACGATGGACCATTTGAAGTGACGTACGTTCTCCGATTGGGTTTTGGAGAAGATGCGCCAAGGTGATGAATTTCATCGCAAAATCATCTTCAGTGACGAAGCATTTTTGGCTTCACCACTTCATGCACAAAAAATAACTGTTTTGTGCGGTTTGCATGCCGGCGGCGTTATTGGGCCATATTTTTTCGTCGATGATAAGGATCGTCACGTTACTGTGAATGGTCAGCGTTATCGCGCAATGATCACCAATTATTTTTGGTCCGAATTGGAAGATATGGACTTGGACGACATGTGGTTTCAACAGGATGGTGCCACAAGCCACACAGCATACGCTACAATCGATTTATTGAAGAGTTAGTATGGTGAGCGTGTTATCTCAAGACATTGGCCAGTCGATTGGCCGCCTCGTTCGTGTGATTTAACGCCGCTTGACTATTTTCTGTGGGGCTACGTTAAGTCATTGGTTTATGCCAACACGCCGACGACGTTGGAAAAGCTCAGAGCCAACATTGAACGCGAAATAACGGCCGTTCCTAACGAAATGTGTGGCCGAGTCGTTCAAAATTGGGTCCAACGTATCGACCGCTGCAAACGTGCCGTGGCTATATGAACGAAGTCGAGTTCCATTCATAAATGTTTTGATTGTACTTCAAGCCAGTAATAAAGTTCTTGAAATATCTCAAATGGTTTGCCTTTTATTTAAAAAAAAATTTCTCAAGTCATTATTAGAAAACCCTATACTTTCGTTCTGATTTCATTCTTGAGTGTACATTTTCTGAATAGAGTTAAGTGCACTTACTATCGAATATACTCGTGATCTTTTTGATTTTGTCTGTTTGACAGATAATTATTCTCATTTCCCTAACCGGTATGTTCCTCTATTTCTGTTTATGTATAAGTATGTATGAGTACGCTACTGCATCCACAGATTCTACTATAATTGGACATATGTTGGCACTGTCTTATAATCATGGCTAAGCAGTGAAAAACCCCGATAAAGTCATTGTCAAGTCAGTTAGTATTAAATCTGTCCTTTTCAAGTCAATTAAAATATTTCTGCTCTTGGCTCTTTTCAATTAGGCCAAAGCCAACCTTAACTCACCGAGCAAAGATAGAAATAATACAAAACTGCTTTCAACACATTTAATTACTTGGTGGACGCCTTCCCACCCGTTTGTATCTGTGTTGCCTGAATGTGACTGTGGCCATTTAATGTTAAGGGGACCGGACGGTAGTGTGAACAATTAAAATATAAGAGTTTTATTTTTTCAAATTTTAAAATAGGATTTAAGGTTGAAGGAAACGCTTCCTACTGGAAAATCGCATACCACCTTGATCAAAAAAAAAAAAAAAAAACGGAATAACCACCGTGTGGCGCTCCTATTGTTCCGATTTAAGTTCTGCTTTTTTTTTTTTTTTTTTTTGTTAAGTTGATACATCTGTTGTTGATAGACTTAGCGTCATAGCTTAGCATTTGGAAAAGCTGCGTAGCCAAGAGTAGATCTATCTCTTTGTGTGTTGGCGATTTTTTACGATTTTAGAAATTTAAATTAATTTAAATTTAATTTAATTTAAATTTGCAACAACAACGGATTTAATGGAGCGCGAACGTTAGAAATGTTGGGAAAGTGTTTCGGCAACGATTCTCTAAAGAAATCGAAGATGATCGTCGTGAATCAATCGAAGATGATGAACGCAGTGGCAGACCATCGACATCGAAAACCGACGAAAACATTGATGAAGTAAGAGAAATGTTGGTCAATAACCGCAAATTAACCATCAGAGAGATAGCGGATGACTTAAAAATTGCCCATGAATCCGTCCAAGACATTTTAGTTTATGATTTGGGTTTCCGTCGTGTAGCAGCAAAGTTGGTGCCAAAAGACTTCAATTTCATGCAAAAAAGGGACCGTGTTGACGTCGCAAAAGATATGATTTGCGAGACTGAATCCAATTCCACATTCATCAAAAGGATCATTACTGGAAACGAGACATAGGCTTATGAGTACGACACGCAATCCAGATATCAGGCAAGTGAATGTCGTTCACCAAATGAGCCGAGATAAAAAAAAAACACGTCGTTTTCAGTCAAAAAAGAAGGTAATGCTCACGCTTTTCATGGACTACAACGGTATAGTGCATCACGATTTTTTGCCAGAAGGCCAGACAGTAAGCAAAGAGTACTATTTGGGCGTTATGAGACGTTTGCGTGAAGCGATTCGCCGAAAGAAACCAGAATTGTGGACAGAAAACTCGTGGATATTGCACTTTGATAACGCACCGTCGCACAGTGCCATCATAATTCGTAATTTTTTGACGATTTGGCTCCCTGTGACTTCTTTTTCTCAATCGAGTTAAAAAACCACTACGGGGAACGCGTTTCAGCAGCCGAGAGGAAGTAGTGGAAAAATCGCAAGAAGCACTGATAGACATTTTTTTTTTTATCATCCCGCGAGCGCATTAAGGGGATATGAATACCCTTTTACTGGCTTTTTTCCAGGGCGCGGGCGGATGGTGTAGTAGTTTGAAACTCAGGTGTATTAGGTTTCGATATTTTTCCCAGAGGTGGTTGTCAAACTGGACGGGAGGAGCCAGTGCATCCTCAACCAGTGGGTCTTGGTACGTACTAGTTGTTAGTTCGTTACATTTTAGCCCAGCCAGCAACAACTCCAACATCAGTGTTATGCTCAACTCATGTCAGAGTTGACGCCGACGGGATTTTCATATAACTACATACAAATTCTATGAAAAGATTTTTTCAAAGAATTGTCTTGCACTGGATTTGAACCCGCGACCCTCTGCTTGAGGAGTCTATGCATATACCACTACATCACGGCCACCCACAACACACCCCGACATACCGAAAACCGAATATAAAAAATATTTCGAGGATTGGATCAAGCGCTGGCATAAGTTTGTTGCAGTCAATGGGGATTGCTTTGAAGGGGACAATATAGGTTTAGATGGATAAACTTGTATTTTTAACTTTTTGACTTTGACTTAATGAGCCTCAACCAGCGAAAAGTCTTTGCAGCGTCTTTGTAGACGCTGGGTCATTAAAATGGAAGTTCCGCCAATACTGTTATCTTAAACCTGGAAGCTGTGATTGCATACACTCGATGTGTCAGACCCAGTGATGTTAAATCCCAGATAACCCTGTAATCCTTCCATAAGAATTTAAAGAGAACTAATAGAAATATTTTTGTTTTTATATTTCTTATTTTTTTAACCACATGATCAGTGAACCGTGAATTGTGAACATGCCTATTTATCGTAAGTGTTTTTAGTTTGGCCCAATTCGTGCTAGTTTTCATTTAATTGTTTACCGAATTAGTGCGATTTTTTGCAATGGAAGATTTGACCACATCTATAGTATAGTTGATGGATAGTTATATTTTTTTTTATTTTATTGGTCTTGCGGTGTTCCATTGATGGAAATATACTTCAAATAAGTTAATCTTTACTAGTGTACCTAATTTCCAACGATAACACAATGTTATCGCAAAACGTAGAACATCAAACTTTGATATCATTCTAGAAGGACTGTAGGACAACAGTTGAACTGCTTGATATTCTTGAAGCTTATGAAGATGAAATACCTCAAAATGAATTGGATGTGAACGTCTTACCTCCTACTAATGCAAATGAGGATTTGACGGACGAAGACTCAGGGGTTGAAGAAAACCCGATGATAGATAATGTGCCAAAAAAATCGATTACACTCGGAATTTGTCGTCAACATCATCAATCAGGACAACGAAGAAATACTAGAAGCGGATACGTCTTTAAATACAGACCCTTGCTGCAATCAATATATCAAACGTTCCCGTCTCGAACAACAGGTATTTCTTGCACCACCAGAAGTTAAAAGACGAAGAAAGTTAGGAACAAAAAATACTGCCGCAAGTTCTTTCAGTTGGACAAAAAATGAGGTACTTCAAATCATGGGAGAGTTTTTCTGCTATCTTGTGCTGCTATTAGAGCCAGGAAAATAACCACTTGAACACTTCCCTATATTGTTTGTATGATGACGAGATCCTAAATTTGTTGGTAAAAAACACAAATCAGTAAGCCGCAAACAAAAATCTTGCTCTGAACTTTTCTGAAAACGAAATGTTGATTTTCACCGCTATCCTTTTACTGAGTGGATATGCATCAGTTCCAAGGAAAAACATGAACTGGCAAAAAATGCCTGATGCACACAATGAACTAATATCAGACGCAATTTCAAGAGATCGCTTCCAGCTTATCATGTCAAATATTCATGCATGTGATAGCGTTAATTTGAATCAATCGGATCGTTTTGCAAAAATACGGCCATTATTAGATATTTTGAACCCAAACTTTCGTGAATTCGCACTGCATGAAGAATTTCATTCAGTGGATAAATCTATGGTTCCATACTTTGGGGGACATGGATGCAAGCAAAGCGTTAGTCTTTGCCGAGTCTACATAAGGGGGTCATTCGTGAAGTTGATCTTTAATTCCTTTTTTTTTTAAGGATCTGATCCGCGGGGATATTGCGACTTAAAATACCTTTTGTACCTCAAAGGTACAGTTCTTGTCATGAAATTGAGAATCTCTTTGGTGGAGATTTTGAGAACTTCCTCACGGAAATTATAATTTCTTTGAGGAAGTATCTTTCCCTTAAGTCAGTTATAACCATCCTTTCATATAAGAGCTGTTCCGCAGTTTCGTCGATTTCCACACAAAGGCGAGATTAAGTTTTCTGAGTAAAACCTGCTTTGTGTAGGTTATATCGTTCGTAGCACTGTCAGGTTAGAGATCCAATCAGTTTTCTGGTATCATCCCCTTTAAATTACAGAGATTCTCTTTATCGTTGATTTAATTGCTGAATTCGGAATATTACAGAACGGTTCAGGGTTGATGAAGGAATCAGCCGAACTATTTCTAGCCAATTCGTCGTTTATTTTTTTATCTGACAATACTTTTATGACCAGGCACCCATCAAAGTTTTACTTTGTTCATATAGGACAAGTATTGTTGTGTATTGAAGCGGTGTAAGTCTGCATTGCAGTCAATGAGGTTATAGCGTGGAGTATTAATGGCTGCTGGATTATCCGCTAGTATATCGATCTTATCTTATCATTTTCCTATTGAGGATTAAATTGTCAAACAACTGAAGGATATCATGTACCATATTTCCGCTTGAAATACGCATTGTGGTGTTTGGACCAAATTTATCATGAGCCACCCAGGTATGCACACATAAGTTAATACTTTTGAAGTTTACGGTTGGATTTGGTAGCGTGGATCTCAGCTTGGGATCACTATAATGAACCTTACATCATGGGCTAAAAAGTCAGTGCCGTTTTATAGTAAAACACAAAATTTTTGTAAAATTCAACTTTATTTATCAATATAGTTGCCTTTGAGGGCGATACACTGATTGCAACGATTTTTCAATCTTTCAATAGTACGATTTCGGTTTAGCCTCAAAATAGGCCTCCGTTTCGGCGATTACTTCTTCATCGGTCTTAAATCTCTTTCCAGCGAGCATTCTTTTGAGGTCTGCGAACAGGAAATAGCCGCTGGGAGTCAAATCTGGAGAATACGGTGGATGGGGAAGCAATTCGTAGCCGAATTCATTCAATTTTGCCATCATTTTCATCGACTTGTGACACGGTGCATTGTCTTGATGAAACAGCACTTTCTTTTTCTTCAAATGCGGCCGTTTTTCTGCGATTTCGTCCTTCAAACGCTCCAACAACGCAATGTAATAGTCGCTGTTGATAGTCTGCCCCTTTTAGAGATAGTCGATGAAAATTATTCCATGTGTATCCCAAAACACGGATGCCATAACCTTGCCAGCCCACTGTTGAGTTTTTGGTCGTTTTGGACGAGGTTCGTCGCCTGCTCGCCACTCAGCTGGCTGCCGATTTGACTCTGGTGTGAGCCAAGCTTCATCCATTGTCACATACCGATGCAAAAATTCGGCTTTATTGTGGTTGAACAGCTTTAAACACTCCTCTGAATCATCAACACGTTGTTGTTTTTGGTCGACTGTGAGCAAACGCGGCATCCATTTAGAACAGAGCTTTCGCATGTCCAAATATTCGTGTATGATATATCCAACACGCTCTTTTGATATCTTCAGAGTCTCAGCTATCTCGATCAACTTCACTTTACGGTCATTCGTAATCATTTTGTGGACTTTTTTTATTCTTTTGGACGTCTACTACGTGTATCATCTTCGGTGCTTGTTTGACCACTTTTAAATTTTTCAATCCACTTGCGAATGGTTCGTTCGGCTGCTGCGATTTCTTTGCATCGGCTGCATTCTATCTTTTGAAGATTGATACTAACTGATATATGGATAAATGGATAAATGGTATGGATTTAATTCAAGTGGTGCACTCTCTTAGAAACGGCACAGACCTTTCAGCCCATGTATTATGTCATTTACTGCGTAGATCACGTCAAACTCAGGAATTTTATACAGGAGATTCTAGTTGATTTACCGCTCCTGTTTGCAGTAGTCTGACTATGCTGCGAATTGCCATCATTTTTACGAAGAGATGGAGTGGCATTAAAGCAATGAAGGCTTCTGTAGCCGCTGTAGATCATGTGTGTAAATTAAACAATTCGATTCGCCGTGTGCGAAAAAAAATTATTTTTATATTTTTATTTCAAGTGAACTGATTTCAATATCAAGACACAGCAATGGATACACAACTTACTAAGTAACTGGGTGACAATCTGTCACTCCCTTATATCTATTCATACCTTGCTAACTCAGCAAATTCAGAAATGCGCGTGGCGACTTGTTGTGTGATATTAGATATCGTTGCAACATTGTCTCTATACGTTTGTTCGTTCACCTTGAAGAGGTGTGGGAAAATCAAGTTGGTTAGGAAGAGAAAAAAATACTCTTGTTCTTGTTGGAGTATGTAACCTGTATTACATTTTGTATAACAGATTCCTCTTTTATTTTGTACTAGTTGGGAGTATGTGATGATGGTCTGCATCATTATTGAATACGGGGTTTGTTACTACCATATTCAGGATTAATTCGTGCGGTTTGCTAAGAGATGGCGTAACTTGTATTACCCCATTTTTATTATTCCATTGGAACATGCGTTGGAAAGCTACTGTCATTGTACGTCATTTCAGTATATGTCATGCGTTTGAAGCGTAAACAACAATAATTTTTTTTTCACTCCAATTAGGCAGAACTTTGTGCCTGAAAAAGTGTTTTTGCGGGGAGTTCTTCTTCATTAGTTTAATATGAAGGAAACTGCTGCCGAAAGTCATCGTATTTTGGTGGAAGTTTATGGTGAACATGCTCTAGCTGAGCGAACGAGCCAAAAGTGGTTTGCACGATTTAAAAGTGGTGATTTTGGCTTGGAAGACGATGAACGTCCTGGGCAGCCAAAAAAGTTTGAAGATGAAGAACTGGAAGCATTACTCTATGAAGATTGTTGCCAAACACAAGAAGAGCTCGCAGAATCTTTGGTTGTCACTCAAGTAGCCATTTCAAAACGTTTAAAAACAGCTATATATATTCAAAAGCAAGGAAATTGGGTTCCACAAGAACTCAAGCCGAGAGACGTCGAAAGGCGGTTTTGCATGTCCGAAATGCCTCTGGAACGCCACAAAAGGATGTCATTTTTGCATCGGATTGTTACTAGTGATGAAAAATGGATCCATTACGATAACCCCAAGAGCAAAAAATCATATGTGAAACCCGGCCAACCAGCCAAATCAACGACAAAGCCGAATATCCATGGCGCGAAGGTATTGCTCTGTATTTGGTGGGATCAAATGGGTGTGCTGTATTATGAGCTGCTAAAACTGGGTGAAACCACCAATGGACAACGCTACCGAACACAATTAATCCGTTTGAAGAGAGCAATAGCCGAAAAATGCCCAGAATGTGCGACCAGACACGAGGCAATAATTTTCCATCATGACAACGCTCGGCCCCACGTTGCTATTCTGGTTAAGAACTATTTGAAAAACAGTGGATGGGAAGTCTTACCCCACTCGCTTTATAGCCCAGACATTGTCCCTTCTGACTACCATTTGTTCCAGTCGATGCAGAACACCCTTACTGAAATACGGTTCATATCAGAGCAGAATATCAAAAATTGGCTCGATTCATTCTTGGCTGCCAAACCGGCGCAGTTCTTTTGGGATGGGATCCACAAATTACCAGAAAGATGCGAAAAAGTCATAGCTTCAGATAGGCTATACTTTGAACAATACTATTGTACAGGTTTTTCTTAAATAAACGTTCAAATTTTAAAGAAAAAAAAAAAAACGAATTATGTTACATACCCAATAGTTGATCAAGTTTCTCGCAATCTTCTGTGAGTTTTTTTTCTTAAACACTCTTTGATTAGGAACACGTCGTGTAAGAAATTTTCGTTGACACTTTGCTGACGCCGCTCCAGCACTGCCATTACAAAATCCATAGACAAAATTCATTGAAATTCGATAAACAACTTATGTATATCGGTAAACGAAAGTGCACTTATTTTACAGTATTTTTTTAGTAATAATAAATTGCGGATTAGTTTTTTTAACATTATATCTGAAAATTATAAGTCTTAGGTAAAAGCTTTGTATGATGAATTTGTATTTAGTATTGCGGCGCACCAAAATATTAAAAAAAAAGTACAGTAAAAAGTACAGTTCTCTGAAAAATGTTATCAAAAAAAAAAAAATTTTGAACACAAATTTCTCGAAAAGGAAAACATGGAGGGTATAAGTAATTAAATATAAATTTACCACTAATAATTGGCTATCAAACGAGCCCAGCTTGGTTGCTCTAGGTTTAATACACAAGAAGTTATAACCAAATAATTGTTGGTACTTACTTCCCTGAGGGAACACCCCTATATACGATTTTCTATTTTCCTAAAACTTATCAATGAATCAGATCCGAAAATATTTGTGCCCAGGACCACTATGTTTTATTCCCCAGGTCTTACTCTACATACGACTCCAAACCCACAATCACTTCGAAGCTACCGTTGTCAATAATAGCGTTTTGTCCTAGACGGCGGGCAGATGTTTTTTGACAACATGTACATTGTACTTGGTTATATCCTCATTTACTTGAACGCCAACTCGTTTCGCATATACTTCAATTGGCGTAAAATCCTCTATAATTGTATAGTGGAAGCGACAGATGGTATATATGTATGTTTACTACGAATCAGCAGGAGCTTTACAAACTTGTTGAAGATAGTGCCTGAAGTAATCTTTGCATCAAGTGTTTATGTATTGCTTACTGAGCTAGATATACGAGTTTAGCAGTCGAAGACTGCACTTTTGTTATTACTTCTTACAAAAAAATTAGGCGTTAGTACTGACTGACATGGATATTGTGCATTTATGATAGAGGGTCCAAATTCAAAAACATTTTGCACACATGCGGTATAACCAGTCTCCCTAATACGTTAACTGGAGTCATTGCAGATAAGAACGAAAGGTAGTATGAAATCATAAAGTAGATAGTGATATCTTCAGAAAAAATAATAAGCTCAGTTTTGTGATTTTAAATTTCTCTATGGGGCCAGCTGCTGCCTTTGTATGTATAGCAAAATGAATACATAGGAGATATCTGGTGACCGTATTTACTACCTATTTTCAGCTTTTTTTTTTTTTTTTTGATCGTGCAACATATTGCCAGATTTGACGTTATAAAATTGAATTGTGAGCCAGAGTCTAATAGTGCACGAGATTGAATACGTGACCCATTAGAAGAGACGACATTAACAATCGCAGTAGCCAAATATGGTAGACATGACTTTTTCTCTTTTTGCTACCTACGGCTGTATTGGCAGATGTGACAGATGGTGGATCGGCACTTAAAATATTCTTTTCTTTATAACGCTTACCCCATTGATTGGATTGAAGGTTATCACCACTGCTGATTGACTGCTGTTGACTGCACTCTTGCTGCTGATTTCGTTTTCTTCTGCTGACTTTCAGATAAAGCAAGCACTCTTGCTTCTGGCCTTTTTTCTGGTTTTCCGGTGATTATTAGCTGAGTTTTGCTGCTGGGGCTGCTGATAATGTAGAAGGGTGTTGTGTTTGCCATCGCATTTCTGACAACTTCTGGACTGTATCTCTCTGTACAGGGTGACTGACCCGAACTGCAACTTTTTAAAAGGCCATAATTTTCTTTATTTTTTGATAAATTTTATTGTGCCAAAGCAAAAAACTTTGGAAAATACATCAATTTTCAAATTGTATCAGAAGTTTTCAATATGTCCACCTTTGGCGCGAATAATGGTCTTCAGACACCCGAAGAAAACATCGCATGCTACACGCAAGTAGCTCCGAGGTATTCTGGCCCATTCTCGGCGAAGTGCTTGTTTGAGGTGGTCCAAACTTTGGTATTTTTTTGTGCCAACCTTCGCCTTCAAAATTCCCCAGACAGAGAAATCCAACGGATTTGCATCCGGGGAATTTGCAATCCATTGTGTCGAAGACATGAAGTGTGGAACATTGTTTTTTAACCAATCTTAGTTGACGCGAGCTTTGTGAGACGGTGCCGAGTCTTGTTGAAATGTCCACGATCTCCGACCGAAATGATTGTTTGCCCAAGGCTTTAATAATGTCTCTAAGACAGTTTCACGGTATACGATCGCATTAATTTTGACGCCACGGTTATGGAGGCCCAAACCATCACCATCGGTCCTGCCTGCTTTCTGGTAGCCGTCCGAAGGTAGAAATTTTCGAAAGACCTCTCTAGCAAGTAAACTCTGTCATTTTGTTTGTTGACATATAGCTCGATAACAAATGGTGACTCATCGGAAAAAACCAAATTCTGCAACTCACCACTTTCCGCAACTCCTTCGCTCTTTCGACTCTAACTTTTTTCTGTTGCGGTGTAGGATCATGTGCTTTTTGGAACTTCAATGGCTTGAGCCCGAGCTCATTTTTCAGTATATGTTGCATCTGCTCCAACGATATATTGAGCTCACGAGCCATTTTTCTTCCATTCTGTCATGTGTCAAAATTTAAGCTCACTGTCGGTGAACAGTTTGGAAATTGTAGCAGTCTGAAGTTGGTTGCAGGTCGAGTTAGGCAGGGTATACATATGTAAGTTCTACAGGTTATGGGCCCAGTTGGGGTAAATCTAAATTTTGTTTTTTATAGAATTTACATTTTTATCTCATTACATAATGTCGCTTTCGAATACAGTGCAAGGTCGTATTGCAGTTTTCAGTGGTGAGAACTACCCAACTTGGAGGGCGCAAATGGAAGGAGTATTGCATAAGTTTCGCCTTCTTAAAATTTTTCAAGGAAAAGAGAAACGATCGATCGATGATAAGAAGGGGGAGGAAAATTGGGACGACAAGGATCTTAATGCTCGGAGTGAGATTTTACTGGCCATGGAAGGCTTCCAGCTATAACAGAAAAAGTGTGCGGTATAAGCTCGAACAATTCAAAAAATTATTAAATATTTGTATGGATAGTACTCAGACTATAGACGAGTATCTGCTGGAATTCTGTGCTATAATCAGTCGTTTGACGGAGCTAGAAGCAAAGCTTGATGATGATCTTCTTGTGGTTGTACTTCTATATAGTCTCGACGAAAATTATAAAAATGTGCAAGCAGCATTTGCAGTGCAAAAAGACTTGCCTACATAAGAAACTGTCCATATTAGATTGATGGAAGTTGGCGATACCAAGCCAAAATTATGGAACAATAATGCCTTGAGAGTTAGAGGCAAATTTAATAATTTTTCATTTCATTCCAACAAACCCAAGAAGTCAAGTCAAACGACAATTGCCGACGTAGTGGGCGTAGAGGTCATAAGGCAAGTAATTGCCGATCAAACAGAGAAGTGGCAAAGAAGGTAAATGACACATACTTCGAAACGGGCTTTATGATGCAAGAGTCTTTGGAGTTCTCTCCTACGAGAGCACTCGAGATATAATGTGATATATATGTCAAACTTGCAAATGATAAAACAAATTAAGATCATGGGAATTGGAACTGTTGAAATTGTCAGCGAAGTTAATAAAAAAAACATATACTTTCTTCACAATTTCAAAAAAACCAAAGCCACAATGAATGGTGTGAAGGTGTATTTTGAGGCAGACAACGCAAGCATTTAGAACAGGAGAGGACGGCAACTTTTGAGTGCGAAAAATCTGAGGGACTTTATTTTGTTTATCCATCGAAAGAAGGAGCCTGTTAAACCGCGAATTCTGGAAACGAAAATGTTAAGAAAGAAGGAAATTTCAAAACCTGGCATAATAGAATGGGGAATTTAAATGGAGCATCCCTGAAACACCTAGAATGTGAAAAGCTTGTACGAGGAATCCCAGAGTTTAAGAACTATGAACTGGACTGTGATGCATGCATCAGAAGTAAACAAACACGTCTGCCGTTTAAAAGGAATAAAGGAAAGACAACATCATCGTGCTTGGAACTCATACATTCTGACATTCGTGGACCCATGAAGACAGAATCTCTGAGTAAGTCATTATATTTCGTAACATTTCGAAATGATAGACAATTTTTTTTTATTTAAGAACTTTACCGAAAATCAATTAAATAAAAAAATAAAGAGAATCAGATCTGATAATGGATCACAATATACCAGTCGCTCTTTTATATCGTCGAGATGGCAAGGTGTTTGAAAGTTAAGGCTGATTTTTCTGAATTCTTGTAGGCCGAACTAGTTCTTACTTCAGCTCACATTCGAAATCGTTATCCGACGTCAGCAAATAAAAACAGAGCTCATGAAGAGTTATGGTCATCAAAGATTCCTGATGTTTTATACTTCAGAGAGATAGGTTCACGTGCGTTTGCATTAAAGAAATCCGGAACCCAGAGTAAGTTTGATGCCAGAAGCGATGAATTTATGTTAATATAATATTGTGATGGTACAAGATGTGTAATTAAAAGTCGAGATGTAGTTTTATTGAAAATAATGAAAACAAAAACCAACCTGAAACTGTTGAGTTTGATTTAGTAAACGAGAAATCACGATCGAGTGAAGTTGAAAAACATGAAAAAAGATTGAATAAGTCTCATGATGAAGAAACCGAAAAGGGGAAGAAGAAAATTTTGAAGAAGCTTTAGATGACCAAAGTTAGGACTTTGGAGAAAGAAACTAAACCTGCTACAAGTTCTAGATCCAAACGAAACGTTCCAATTCACAACTATTAGAAATCATATCTCTCAAACGGATCCGAAGAGGATGATCTTTGACGAATGGAACAAGGCAATGAGTATTGAACTTGATTCTCTAAAGAAGAATAAAACTTGGAAAATTGTAGATCGTCCCAAGAACAAGAATGTTATTGGATGCCGATGGGTATTCAAAACTAAGCGGAAACCACACGGAACTGTCGAAAGAAGGAAAGCTAGACTAGTTTCCAAAGGTAATTCCCAACTATATGGTGTTGATTATTTTGACACATTTGCTCCAAATGCTGAGATAAGCTCTATCCGCATGCTCTATGCTATTGCTACGGAATTTGATCTCGATCTTCACCATATCGATATTTCAACAGCTTTCTTGTATGGAGACCTGGACGAGGAAATTTTCATGGAACAGCCAGAAGGTTTTGTAAATGACAAAACAAAAGTCTATAAGCTTTAAAAGTCAATTTACGGTCTTAAGCAGTCTGGACATAACTGGAACAAAAACCTTGACAGCATTTAATTCAAAAAAGAAAAAAGGTATTAACACTTTAAATACTGCATTTGTTGATGACTTAATTGTGGCAACGAACAGTCCAACCGATTTTGCAAACTTCAAATTACATCTTAAAAAATATTTTGAAATTAGAGACATGGGTGAACCCGCTTTAACCATAGGACTAGAGATAACAAGAGACTGAATGCAGGGGACGTTATCTATCAGCCAGTCAGATTATATAAAGGGCTTAATTTCAAGATATAATCTAACTAACTTCAAACCACAAAAGTTACCATTGCCACCCAAAACAAAACTTGAAAAAGTGCCTCAAATTGAAGGAGAAACTAAACCTGTTAACCAAAAATCATATCAGGAACTTATTGAGAGCTTACTCCACCTTTCTACATTCAGTAGGTCAGATAAAGCGTATTCTGTAAATACTCTTTCGCAGTTTAACCAAGGCCCAAGAGGTCAACATTGGATTCAGTTATTTCAGTTTTAAGATATTTAAAAGGTACTCTCAATACAAAACTTGTATATTGCAGATCTGCAAAGCCGATCATAGCCTGCCGACTCAAGCTATGCTGAGGACGTAAGCGATCGTAAGTCACAATTTGGTGTAATTTTTGTCCTTGGGGGTGCACCAATCGATTGGGAATCTTGCAAACAGCCCATTGCTACGTTGTCCAGCGCTGAAGCAGAGTATGTCATCTGAACAACAGGTGCAAAAAGTGTCAAGTATTTCGAGCATGCTGATGAATCGATTACCTTATTTACGGATAGTCAAATTGCACAATACATAGCTGACTTTAAAGAAAGGCGCTCGCGAACAAAACCTTCACATAAGATACCACTACATCCGAGAAAACATAGCTGATGGCACAGTGAATCTAAAATACTTGTCAACTGAAAATATGTTAGCTGATCGATTTACTAAAAATTTATCTGTGGCAAAACATTATGAACATTTTAAGAATCTTGGAATGATATAGGGGTTTCCAATAGGAACTTGATAACTTTGAATTTAATTTGTGAACGCACTCTTTCACTAATCATCAAACTGTCACTGTCAATTTATTCAGTAATCTCAACATTTTCATCATGGTGAGGTACACTAACCAGCAACGTCTGGTTAATCCCAATTTTTTGTAGTAATTCTCGCCCTAGTAGACAGGCAATAACAAGTTTAGTGCAAAAATATGAGTCTACATATTCGTTGTGTGCTGTTGCCGTGTCAGTGAGACAACGGGTTGGTCGAAGTGTCGAAAATATCGCTGCCGTTCAGACGTCCGTAGCAAACGATCCAAATCAGTCAATTGCACGGCGTTCTCAAGAATTAGGCATCGCTCAGACCACATTATGGCATATTTTGCGTAAGGATCTTGGTTTACAGCCATACAAGATCAAGCTGACTCAAGAATTGAAGCCGATGGACCATTTGAAGCGACGTACGTTCTCCAATTGGGTTATGGAGAAGATGCGCCAAGATGATGAATTTCATCGCAAAATCATCTTCAGTGACGAAGCTCATTTTTGGCTCAATGGGTTCGTCAATAAGCAAAATATGCGTTATTGGTCGGGTGAAAACCCACATGTGCTTCATGAATCACCACTTCATCCACAAAAAATAACTGTTTGATGCGGTTTGCATACCGGCGGCGTTATTGGGTCATATTTTTTCGTCGACGATAACGATTGTCACGTTACTGTGAATGGTCAGCGTTATCGCGTCATGATCACCGATTATTTTTGACCCGAATTGGAAGATATGGACTTGGATGACATGTGGTTTCAACAGGATGGTGCCACAAGCCACGCAGCACACACTTATTGAAGAGTAAGTATGGTGAGCGTGTTATCTCAAGGCATGGGCCAGTCGATTGGCCGCCTCGTTCGTGAGAATTAACTCCGCTTGACTATTTTCTGTGGGGCTACGTTAAGTCATTGGTTTATGCCAATATATCGACGACGTTGGAGAGCTCAGAGCCAACATTGAAAGCGAAATAGCGGCCGTTTCGGCCGAAATGTGTGGCCTAGTCGTTGAAAATTGGGTCCAACGAATCGACCGCTGGCTTGTACTTCAAGCCAATAATAAAGTTTTTGAAATATCTCAAATAGTTTGCCCTTTATTTAAAAAAAAAAGTTGTCAAGTCATTGTTAGAAAACCTTATACAATCGAGGGGCTTGTGATGAATTTAATAACGGGTATGCAACCTGATCTCAAATTCAACGTCAAAGAGTGGAACATTCCAAATACTAGATGGGGTAAAAAGTAACCACCTTGGGAATTTTTTTTTTTTTTTATTTTGTTCAATATAGTCCCCTTTTAGTTTGATACACTTCTTATAGCGATTTTCCTACTTCTTGATCCCGTCCGAAAAGTAATTTTCCGGAAGGTCTGCAAAATACTTCTCCGTGGCGTCAATGATTTGCTCGCGTGAGCTGAATTTTTTATTGATGAGCCATCTTATGAGGCTTCGGAAGAGATAATAGTCCAAGGGAGCCAAATCGGGCGAATACAGTGGATGCGATAGCAATTGGAGCCGTAAGTCATTGATTTTAGCCGTGATTGCGATGCTCTTGTGCGCCAGTGCATTGTCTTGCAAAAACCAATTTTTTTTCGCTTTACGTGAGGCTATTCTGCAGCGATTTCGACCTTCATTCGCTCCAATAATGCTCCAATATCACTCGCGTTGATGGTTTTTCCTTTTTTGTGGTATGCCATGACAACACCAGTAAACCTCGGCCGCTTCTGAGCACTCTTGCCGGCTTCAATCTATTGCCGAGCACTCATTCTGTTCTCTTGTGTTCAGCAGTTATCAATCGATGCCAAAAGTCCTCCCGATTCCGCATCAGCAAGTCGAAAAACTCTTTCGAAGTGCTCTCGCATTCGTGTTTTTAGGCAGGAGTGAGTATGCGCGGCACCCAGCGGCAGGATAACTTTTTCATATGCAGAATATTGCCCAAAATATGGCGTGTGCGCTCAGTACTTATCTTTGTGGTATCTGCTAGCTCGCGCACCTTCACTTTCCGGTCAGCCAACACCCTTTCATGTATTTTTTTGACATTGTCCTCTGTAACCGCATCGGAGGGCCTGCCGCTGCGGACTTGATCGGTAGTGGAGTTGCGGCCACCACGAAACTCTCGAAACCAATATTGAACGGCGTAATCTGACGGAGCGTTAGCCCCATAATATTTATCCAACTTTTCTTTTGTTTCCTTCGCCGTTTTGCCTCTCAAAAAATATTATTTTATGAGAGAACGAAAATCGTTTTTGTCCATACTCAACATGATGCCAAAAACGTCACGAACAATCAACTGTCAAAACAAAACTAAAGACAGTATCGCACTCAAATTTGGCATGTCTGCCTAAATATGAACGGACTCCAAGGCACCATAACGTTTTTTGCAGTAGCAGCGCATTCTGGCGGTCAAAGAGGTTACTTTTCGCTCCACCTAGTACTGTTTAGCTATCAGACTTTCACTTCAATATTCCTCAACGTGTTGACTTGCTCTTAGATGTCGATATTTTTTACGACATTTTGCAGATGGAAAAGATTAAGCTGGAACACGCTAATCTATTTTCTGTGGGGCTACGTTAAGTCATTGGTTTATGCCAATATATCGACGACGTTGAAAGAGCTCAGAGCCAACATTGAACGCGAAATAGTGGCCGTTTCGGCCAAAATGTGTGGCCGAGTCGTTGAAAATTAGGGAAAACGAATCGACCGCTGCAAACGTGCCCGCGGTGGCCATATGAACGAAGTTGGGTTCCATTCGTAAATGTTTTGATTGTACTTCAAGCCAATAATAAAGTTTTCGAAATATCTCAAATGGTTTGCCTTTTATTTAAAAAAAAAAAAATTGTCAAGTCGTTATTAGAAAACCCTATATTAACTTGAATTTATAAAAGAATATTGCATTTAGATTTTTATTAATGCTATGCATAATATATGTATATAATTGCTAAGCGTTGAGGAGGTATGTTAAGCAAAATAAATTATTATTATGCTACGGCAACACTTACACTTTTACAAATATTATGCCATCTACATTCGGGTTTATCATTTTTTTTATTTTTTTTTTATTTTTTTTTTTTATTTATGGGAAGGTGAGAAATCTTCATAGACACTATAGGCCCGGAGCCTATAGTAGTGTGAGATTCTTACTCACTAAAAAACACCTCCCTTATAAATTTGTCTTGTCGAGGATCTGTTGAACAGAAATATTCGTATGACCTTGTAATCGATTATTATGTTTCCGCGCAAACAATTTAATTACGTTCTGAACGTTTTCGACTCCTAAGTCTCTGTGGATATCATCGTTTCTAATGTACCACGGCGAATTAACAATACCTCGAAGAACTTTATTTTGGAATGTCTGTAATACATTAATGTTACTATTTTTACACCAAATGTCCAGATCGGTTTTAGCACTTGCTTGTATAACAGCAGTTTGTTCTCTAAGCTAAGCTTGGAATACTTTCCAATAAGCCAGTAAATATCTCTATATTTGATTTCAAGCTCTTCACGTTTTTTCTTGACGTGTGCTCTCCATTTTAGTTAAGCGTCGAGTGTCATACCGAGATATTTGGCCCCGTTCGCGTAAGGAATTCTTACTGCGTTGATAAACACCGGTGGATTCTCAATTTTCTTGAGAGTGAAGTTCACGTGGACAGACTTGTTTTCATTAAGCGCGATTCGCCAAGTCTTTGTCCAATTGTTAATCCGTGTAAGGCCACGTTGCAACTTTGCAGTTGCTTCTTCGACTGTTTTAGCTGTTGCCAAAATGGCAGTGTCATCAGCAAATGTGGCATCAGCAGTGTGTTTGCGGTATATCACGGGTAAAAAGCAAATATAGCAGAGGGCCAAGTACACTTTCTTGCGGCACCCCCGCCTTTATTGTCTTAAAAGTAGAATATTCGTTTCCGTGTCTCACGGAAGAGTCGGTCTTCCAGGTATAAACCTAAAATACAAGACAATTGCTCGGGTAGGGCTTGTCGAAGTTTATATTTTAGGCCCTCATACCATACCTTATCAAAAGCTTGCGAAACGTCAAGGAATGCGTTTGAACAGACTAACTTACACTCGATTGCTCGTTCAATTACATCGGTTATTCGATGCAGTTGGTCAACTGTAGAGTGTTGACTTCTAAAGCCAAATTGATGATCAGGCAAGAGGGAATTTGTGTCGGTAATTGGTTTAAGACGATTAAGAAGGATTCGCTCGAACACCTTCGATGTAATCGGAAGAAGCAATATTGGTCTATATGACTTGAGTTTAGTCAGCGGTTTACCGGGTTTTGGAACCATAATAACTTCTGCTACTTTCCACTGGTGCGGTACATGCTCTAATCTAATGCTGGCATTAATAAGATAGAGCAGCTTTAGCAAACCTTTTTTCGGCAACGCTTTAAGTATCTCTCCCGTTATTAAGTCATATCCCGGGGCTTTATTAGGCTTAAGCGTGTCTATAACCTGTCTAAGTTCCCTAAGAGTAGCCTTTTCTACTGGAAAGCTTGTCGCCACGTCTAGCGTATTGACATTCTCAGGAAGCACCCCCCCATCGAATGATTTAAACGTTTCTGCAAGATGGTCGGCGAAAACATTAGCTTTTTCCTTATCTTCTTTCGCCCAGTCATCCTGGTTTCCTATTGGCGCCACGTGTATTTGGGGCTTTCGAACGCTTTTAACGGCTCTCCATATTTGAGAAGTTGGTATCCTTTGTCGCTGTGAGTCTTTCAAGGTAGTTATTAATACCTTGATTATTGAAGTCTTTAATCGATTTTTTCAACAAGTTGCAGAGCCTACTGAAGGACGTTTTATCTTGTGATGCCCGGGTTTCATGCCACATCTTCCGCGCTCTTCGTTTCTTCCTTATCATTTCTCTGATTTCCGGTGGATATCTTATGCCGACTTTGGGAACTTTGTTCGATTCGCGGGGAGTGTTCTTCCAGGCCGCTTGCTGTATGACTTCAACGAAGTGTTCAACTTCTTTTTCAAGTTGATACGGCGTTCTAAGTGCTACTTTCAACTCAATATTGTCTACAACGTCTATTCGGAAATCTTCCCAGTGAGTTTTGCTGTTAGTTAATCTGGGTGGGCTTTGTTTCTTAACCAAGGATTCGCACAGTGAGAGGATAACTGGAGAATGATCGGAGGAAAGATCGAAACCCTCTTCAACATGACGGGTTTATCATGTAATACCTTTGCGGTGTATCTAACATTTTTTTTTTTTTTTTTTTCCTTTCTGATACTTCAATAAACTACTTACTTATGGAAAGTCGTTCTTAAATATAATAAAAAATTCTACAGTTTACCCCAAAAATTCGCCCAAAGAAATACAATTCTTCACAATAACTTCGCCATAAAATGAATAATTATGTATATCATAATCACTTCGGCATAAAACTAAAAATCGAAAATCAATCTAATGACTTCAGGACCGAGATATGCAGGTTGCCAAATATAAATTGAGCCTTCTATTAGTATTTATACAATTTTTCTTTTAATTACATTGATTCAAAAACACATTGTCCTAACAACCTCAAATAAGCAATTGAATTTTGATGCCTCAATTTTCTTAAATTTTCTGAGAGATTTCGGAAAACAAATCCACAAAGAAATTCTTTGATTGGCTGACTTATTTTGCGGGCCAATTTTCCTTCAGCATTTTTTATTTTTAACAAAAAAAGCTCTACAATACAGCATTTTAATTCTAATTCTTCGGTAAAACAACAGTTTCTATTCAGATACAGTCCTTATTGTCATGTTTTGAGTGCCGTACTCCTACAAAATGCTTTACAAATACTCAAGGTAATTGTGTGCTACTGAAATAAGGTTTAGAAATTAAAAATTCAGTAGATTTAAATAGAACGTTTCTGAAAAAGGAAATATTCATTTTTGCTACTGCTACAGTGGTGAAAAGATATAAAAAGTGAGTACCCTGGGTCTGTAAGGCAGGTAACTGTAATCTAACTAGGTTTCCGGTTCATGGAGAACATTAGGTTCGACCGTAATTTGAGGGTGTTATTAGCCGAAATTGGAAATTGTTATTGCGCGACTAGGAAATTGAACAGAACACCAGAGCAAGTAAGGATACATTCTGTACACTTAAATGGAATTTTAATCTTAATGGATTTAAACGACATAAGTGTAAGTATAGATTGAAAATTTATGTATATGTATGGTTTGTACATTGTGCTAATGCTGGATCAGGCGGATCTCGATTTAGTATTGGACACATGGAAGAGAACTATGTCTTAATAGTTCATGTGCAGCCTGCTTAATACATAATCCCTATCTTACATCCCTCAGTAGAGCACAAATCTTAATGAGCGAATCAAAATTAAACTGTTTGTCAGTTAATAGGATATGTACGTATGTACATTAACCTTGAACGTGAGTACTATCTGACAGTGTTTAGAGTTACAAATAGTTTTGTTTTTTTTTTTCACTGTAAAATCGGTTTTATAAACAAATAATTCTTTCCATTTATAACATTCACTCAGTTTATTTTTTTTTTATATAAAGGGGCACACTTAATATGACCGCGAAAAAAATGTGATATTTAAGAATTTCTTTAAAGAAAACTACCTACTGTATCAAATATTTTAGAATTTGGAGAATATATTTACAAATAATTAATGAATATGCACTGAAATTTTCAAAGGAAAATATAAAATTTTCAGTGAGTTATTTGCTATCTCCCAAGTCACAAACAAAAAAAAAAAAAACAATGACCCACGATTGTGAAAAAAAAAATAGATTTAACGAAATGGCAGAGTTTTGAAGAAAAGATGTCGAATTTTGCCCGAAAATTTGATGATTTTTGTCCCGCCAAAATCACAACCAAAAAAACTGTAGGAAAATACAAAATAAGCCAAGAAAAAATCAAAGCGATCGGATGGTTTGTGTTTGAGTTACAACTGCAACAAATTTGTAAAATGATTGATGTAATTTTTATAAATAGATAAAAATCATACTTAAGGCTAATCCGATATTCCAGGCCCATATACTTCACCTTTCTCTTCTTCAAAAAGAACCTGCTGGGCTGTTGAAGCTCTTCTTCGAGATGATCGCCCCTTTTTCTGGGCAGCCTGTTGGCGATACTTTGCTACTCGTAGTCTTGTTTCATCTTTACTAGCGACATAATCTCTTGTTGCAGGTCCAACTATCTCTCCCATCACATTAATTTTTTTTCTTTTTAATTAGATGTATAACTGTCATTGAATATTGAAAGAGCAAAGTAATTTGAAAATTCAATAGTTTTGAGACCACTGTGGAGGTGTTTCTGGGCACAGCAAAGTGCTTTAGTAAACCAGTACAGCTTTCGTTATTATTCTGCGTATTATTACCCTAACATCTATCAAGCAATTCACGCCGAGACAAGTTCTCGTACATTGACTTTAAACTTTTTCAAAAATTTGGATCAAGTGGAAGATAATCGTGCTTGAACTTACTCAAGTTCATTCCTTCGGCTTCCACGCGGCGCGCCTTCTGGATAGTTTCCACGATTTTGATTCTTATCAGTAGCCCAGATTGCTATATATTCATTCATTCATATTATCTTGATGTATCATGGTCGCTAGGCCGTAATACTTCTGAAGTTTCTTAATTAAGTTGACGGTTAATTTTTCAAACTAATTCATTGCTATCCTACTCATTTTTTAACCTGTAAATAGCAATCTAGTTTTTCTACAAGGATATCATATGTATTCAAATCTAATAATCCTTTATATGTGGTACTATCATCATCACCAATATACTGCGAATACGTCACCCCCGTATTTACTACTCGAGCGACCAAACATGATTTTACACTGTCGACTTCCAGTTTTAAAGCCGATCCTTTATGATTTATGTCGCAATCATCTTCGTGTAGTGAGAGCTATTCTTCATAAGCTTCAGGACTACTGCCTTTTTTTATTTTCCCAAAAGACACAACTTTGACAGTAAGTAGATTTTACACACGAATCGACGATTTTTTTTTACACAATATTCCTGCCAGAGTTACTACACAAAACGGTGAAGTATAGCCACGTTTTTCCAACGGGTCATCTCCCGAAACTATCAAATTTGTTCTGAATTTTCTATGTCTATGTAATGTTTGCTCTCTTCTTCAACAACTCTTTTCATACTAAATTTACAAACTAATTCTACGGATAACCATAAATTTGCAAAACATCCATGAAATAATAACTCTGGTAGACCTTCTGACAAACGTAATTTTCTGACCGCTGAGCGGCAACTCTTTAGAAGGCTGTAACTCAAAAACTATTTGAAATATTCATTTGAAATTTTAGAATGTTATTTTTAAAAGTATGGACTATAGGTATATAGTCATAGGTGTGCCCCAAAATGTAAAAAGATTTCCCCAGTTTTGTCCATAGCTTTTACGAAATTCTTCATTAAACCCAGCTTTATGTGTAAAGGTGGAAGAATAACATTTTATGGCTCAATCAGAGGTGAATATTTAATATTTTATTGTCCAGCAACAAATTCTGATTCGGCAAGTTAAGTTTCTCTGTAACTCGACTGTCTCACATACCAAAAAAGAAAAAAGCAGCAATACTTTGTTAAGTCACCCTATAATCTTAGTAACAGGGCTATCACTTTTAAGTGAGCACAAACTTTCTTACTTGAGTCTCTATACTGTATCAAGTTAAATATAAATTGCATACCAGGTGTACCGGTATAAAGTGAGCGTCAAGATACAAATGTCTCGATAGGGAACATCTATTGTGAATAGGCCTTAATTTTTTCTGTTTGGTTGCTATGATACCTGTCAAATATATTTAGTATACATCAAGTCATTGAGCAAACATCATATTTTTTCATCGCGTGATGAAACGTGGAAGAACGTGGAAGACTACCAAAAAAGTTTGAAGACGTGGAATAGCAAACAATATTGAATGAAGATGGCACTTTGAGTCAGAAAAAAATGGCAGAAATGTTAAATATTGCACAACAAACAATATCTGACCGTTTACAAGGTATGGGAAAGACCCAAAAGTCTGGAAAATGAGTGCCACATGAATTGAATGAAAGACAGATGAAAAATCGAAAAACCACTCACGAAATTTTGCTTCAAAGATACGACAAAAAAATCAGTTTTGCATCGAATTTTTACTTGGGAGGAAAAATGGATTTATTTTCGGAATCCTAAATGGAAAAAGTCATGAGTTAATCCGGGACAACCATCAACTTCGACTGCTAAACCAGATCAATTCGGCAAGAAGACAATATTGTGGGTCTGGTGGAACCAGAAAGTTGTTGTGTACCACGAGTTCCTAAAACCTGGTGAACCGTTAATACAGATCGCTACCGACAACAAGTGATCAATTTGAACCATGCATTGATCGAAAAACGACCAAAATGGGCCATAAGACACGAAAATGCTCCATGTAAATGCACCTGTACACAAAGCAAAACTGGTTCCACAACCAAAGCACTTGGCTGGTAGCTGCCCACCCACCCGTCGTATTCACCAGACTTGGCTCCTTCCTACTACCATTTGTTTTCATCGATGGGACGCTCATTAGCTGAGCGTTAATTCATTTTTTTCTTTTCTTCAAAAAACGAACAGTTCCATAAATTGCCTGATAGATGGGAAAAATGTGTGGCTAGCAATGGCCAATACTTTGAATAAAATGTTTCTTACTTTCCCATTAAAAATTAGTGTTTTATTTTTCCAAAAAGCGCTCACGTTTCTTTTACAGTGATTGAATATGCTGGAGGTGTGGAGGAATATTCGCTACCATTATTTAGAGGAACTGCTTTTAAACTGGTTTTGAGATCCATCAATAAAGAAACATTTGTTTTGTAAGTGATCCGTGATTCATTCATTAATCCGTTAATGTCGTTAGAGTAGCATATGGATTCGTTCTGTGTGAAGAAGGTAGCTAAATGTTTGTTTCTTTTCCTTGACAAAGATATCTAAGTTTTAAGTGATAACAGATTCCGTTCTTATAGTCTAGAACCGAGAATTTCAAACTATCTGATGGATAAATTTCAAGTCACGGAACAAATCATTTAACTCTTACTGCTGAATCATGTGTGGTTCTTTCAAGAATTTTAAGGAAATACATGTTCGGATATTTCCTTCTCTAGCGCATGATTTTCTTCATGGTCATCCTCATCACTTGACTTTCCACATGATTCTTATGTTCTTGGCGTGTGGGTACAGGAAACTCTTCACTATGAGGTATTGGCATGGAAACAGAAGCTAGTTTTTATATATTTTTTTTTTTTTGTAACAAAAAACCCTTTGACTCTAGTTAAATAAAAACTACTATCTTGCAGTAGAATAGCAAGATAGCTTCGACTTCTTTTTCCCATTCAACTATTCTATAAGTATAACATAAACAAGATACAAAACAATTTCTGAATCCATTCTTTATCTTGTTTTACAGAACGATTAAAATAAAGTTGATAAACGTGCTTTACTTCTTAAGTTCCAGCCCTTTCTTGGGGCAACAATCACAAGTGCGAAGACCGATTTTCTTATAGATTGTATCGTACTTACACTCAAGACTATCTCAACACATCACTTTTTTAAATTATTCCGATTGCCAAACGACCGAGCAAGACAACTAAGTTGAATTTTTTGTGCACTTAACACATGAAGGTAGCTTTCATAAATGCGTCAATAACACAAGAAGTTGACGTGATGGGAAAATTTTGCTTTCCATTATTATTTTAAGAAACTCTAAAGAAACAGTTACTAGTATCATTACCCATATTACCAAAACTTTGTCAAGCAGTGTAATTAACTTACAATTTTAGCTAGATAATGACTGCATTTGCTCCCAATTTACCTCAAGCATTTTGAAATGACTGGAAAATTGACAACTGCTAAAAAAAAATTTGTATCTATAGGGTTGGCACCTAAGTAATTGAGGATTTCACATTTTGATGTCTTTGGCTATATTTTTGAATGGCTTCTATCAATGACATATTTTTTTTCCTTTCGACATTTCTTAGCTGTCAGTCTTACTTTAGAAGCAAATTGAGATTATTTTTCTAAAAATTTTAATATGCAATGCAAAAACAAGCATTTCCATTGTATTCTAAACTTTTATTTCCGTAAAGGAAAAAACGCAGCGCAATCTGCTAAAAAGTTACGTGATGTAATTAGTGAAGAAACCTTAAAATAAAAATACTTCCGGAATGGGTTTGACAAATTTCGTTCCAGAGATTTTTCACTGAAAAATGAACAACGATCAAGTCGACCAGATGAGCCTAATGATGATCAAATAAAAGCCAAATCGAATCGGATCGTACGAGAGATAGTAAAAAAGTTAAATGTGTCACATACAGCGATTGAGAAACATTTAAAACGTATGAAACTCGGTAAAGCTTGATATTTGGGTTTCACATGATTTGAAAGAAATTCATTTAAAAAAGCGCACCAATGCTTGGGATTTGCATCTCAAACGCAATGAATCCGCCCTTTTTTGAAACGAATCATCATTGCTGATGCAAAATGGATTATTTATAGTAACGTCAATCGACAATGATTATGGTCCAGGCTTGATGAGCCAGCACAATCCACTTTGAAAGCTGATATCTACAAAAAAAAAAAAAAAAAAAAAAAAAAAGATTTTGCTCTCAATTTGGTGCGATTGGAAAGATGTGGAGTATTTTGAGCTATTTCTAATGAATCAAACGATCACCTCGGAAGTGTACTGTCAACAACGGTACAGATTAAATGCAGCGTTCAACGAAAAACGACCATAATTGGTCCATCAAAAATTGACACTTTCACTATGACCACGCTAGGCCACATACATCTTTGGTCACTCGCCAAAAAATATTGGATCTTGATTGAGAGTTGGTGTTACACCCACCATATAGCCCTGGCGTTGTTCCATCAGATTACGATTTATTTCGATCTTTGCAAAACTCTTTAGATGGTAAAACTTTCAATGATGATGACGCTGTGAAATTGCACTTGGTTCCGTTTTTTATTAAGCTGCCAGAAAAATGGCAAAAGGTCATTGAATAAAATGGAAAATATATCATTGATTAAAGTTTATTCGTTGTAATTAAAAAAAAGGGTTTTATTTACGTGAAAAAATTTGCCAATTATATAGTTCTCAACTTGAGAAGAGGTATTATTTGAGAGTGGGCAATTGTGATTTTTGTGAACAAGTGTTTTGGCGTTCCATGTTGTGCAACCCAATTACAGTTCAATATTTTAAGAGTATATCCAGTTAACACCCAGCTATTTGCTTAGCAGAAGCGGTTGCGTGATCATACCTTTTCATACGTTTAAGATGTATTTGGCACATTTGTTAAATTTAATTTTCTCAAGAACGAAAAATCCAAATTTGCAAAGATTTCAAACCCATACAATATAATGGGCAATAGAAAAGACATAGTGACAGGCAGGTACCGCTTTGTTGGACTCAATCCCTTTACAAATTTTTGAGACAACGTAGCTTATATGATTATTCCAGTTAAGATGTTTGTTGAAGGCACAGTAAGAAGGAGGTAAATTTATAATTTTCCTGTTGTTACTAATAATCAGCAGCGTCTTGGTCTTTGAAGAATTACGGTTAAGACATTTTTTCTGAGACCAAAGATACTATTATAGAAACCATTGTAGATGTGGGCATTTCTTTATATAGCTACAATTCATCCCCATAGATATTATAATCGGAGTGGATTACTCTTTTATAAATCCTACACACATACATATAAACACAGTGAGCAAAAGAGGATCAAAGGCAGATCCTTGGGGTACCCCCAATGTTATTGACATGAAAGACAGCATTTGATTGCATTTACTAATATTGTCTGGTTTATGGAATCAAATACTATAAGGCTATCATAAGTGGCGTCATATCTCTTTCCATGCCAGAACGGATGTCGTCAGTAATTTTTAGTAGCACAGTTGTGCAGTGCAGATTGGTATTAGATCAATAAATTATTTAGTTCGAGGAAGATTTTCATTTGCTTACTTACGATTTTCTCAAACACCTTACATAGAAACGGAAAGATAGCAACTGGACTAGTCTCAGAATTATTTTGAGAGCGTGATTTTGGAACAAGTTTAATTTTTGCGTGCTTTCATTCATCAATAATAATTCCTGCTATATTAATTGTATTAAACTAGTTTCTAATGTATTTGGAGAGGACTGGCGGCAAGACTTTAATGAATCCGGATGAATGCTGTCCAAACTTACAGCTTTCGGTTTATAAGAGAGAATAGGCTCACGTCTCATCAACACATTGAAAAAAAAAAAAAATAGAGCCGTGTTCCTAGTTCTGCTGATTATTTTTTGGTGATGCACTATTGGTAAACTTTTTAAGTTCATTAAGGTCAATATTGCTACATTCAGATTTAGATTAGATAAGGTTAGGTTGAGTTAAACAGAGATATGATGGATATGCCATCACATAGTAACCACGCACCAAAACGAGCCCATCGCGATAACCGTGGAACCAGTTGAAATTGTCTTTAAATGGCAAAAACCCAAAAAGCTTCCATGGTGAAACACCCAATTTATTTGCAAAAGCCAAAAAGGCCTTTGAAGTCCGTGCCGTCTATTTCATTCAGGTTTTCGAAAAAGTATTTCCCTAAAAATGTTCTTCAGCTACGCGATATTGCTTCGCATTCACTCAGTATGTGTATTTTGACATCAACTGCATGCACATCACCGCAGAATCTGCAAATATCCGTATTTGACAACTTGAGCCCTTTCTTGCATATTTCCGCGGGAGACATTGTTCTGTCCAAGTTGTTATTAGAGCTTTGGATACCATGTGTCCTTTAAGACTTAACCACCTTAGGTTGACAGTCTTTGTGATTTTTTTTCTCGATAGTGCCCCTCACTTTTCTTACAAGCTCATCCGATTGTTTATTTCGTTTAATGCCACTGTGTCCTGGCACCCAGCACAGTTTTACCCGGTTCTAACTGGATAGTACCGTGAACTCTGTGCGACATCCAATGACTGTATCAGAGTTGATGTTGGTAAATTCCACTGTCTTGAGTGCAGCCTAGCTATCGATGTATAGTAGATAGCGATATCTCTTTCGGATATCGATCTCATTTGAATTAGCTCAGCCGCCATGAAGACAGAATCTCTGATTGGAAGACACTGCTTACCTCCGATAGTTTTATGGACAATCTCAGTTCTGGGTCTTCTGAGAAGATACCCGAAGCTGTTCTTTCCTCTGTCTTCTTTTATGGTTTGCTACCTCCGGTGCTTTTTGTAGCATTATCGGTAGAATACCACCCGGATAGGGGAATTTGTATGACTTAACGGACTGAGTAGCCAACTGATTCGCAGTACTTCTGCCATGAAGGTTCTGACTTCCTTATAGCTACTTCAATTGTTTCTTACCTTCGAAGAACTCATTCCAAGTATCGTCGCTTCTGAAAAACTTCGCCCTATTATACAATTTCCTAACCTCTTTCCTTGTTAAACCTATCTCCCTATTCCACTTTTTTGGTTGAATCCTTTTAGCTGTTCTGTTAGCTGGGCAAGCTTTCTCGAACGCCATGGTTAGTACCTTATTGGTATTTTCTACCGCCAATAAGGTGGTTGATTGTATATCCAGGTGCTATTTACCATTTCTGTAGGATTTCTTTAAGGATTTCTTTGAAAACCACATATCCTGTTCCGAAAGTTCACAGTCAGATTTACTTTTAGTAATGTCGACTTAACGAATTAATTTCCAAAACTCTAAACTTGATTTCTTTGAGCTGAACTTAGCTTAAGAGTACATATTTTTTGCTTTTACGAATCAGGCAGGTGAAAGCTTTTGCACTTATTGGAATTCGTTATATACCATACATGTGGCTCTTGGAATATTTGCAATCTAAAATACAGTAAATTGCGTTTGTTAATAAGGTCTTTAATCTGTTGAGTGAACAAAGGAATGCTGTATTATTGTATTTTCCTTTTTACAAGGAGTACATGTTTGTCGAAAAATACAGCACAGAAGACCACAGTGAACAATTAAAGCTGTTACAGCCATTAAATAATGTACAAATTGTACAAAGACATCCTTTGAACTAGGACGAACAATATTTAAAAAGAAAGTATAATCATGTCATGGTAAAGTGAAGAAATTTGAAGGCACTTTTTCAGATTGGAAATCAACAATCATTAGCAAATTCAAAACTCGGTTAATTGACCGCATCTACAAATTACTTGTTTTTGCCTCTTTGATTGTCGAGATTAAAATCTCCACATACATCGACTTTAGTGCAGAGAGGTTCAAAGTTTTAAGATTATTCCTTACATAAAGTTAAAATATGTATTTAGCAACATCTTCGATCTTTCAAAGCGTTGCACCAGTGGACACTCACAACTCCCACTCGTATCACATAGTCTAGCACTGTTTAAGGAACATAGAAGTGAAAAGAACGGAACACGGAAAGGACAACGACCTTCTGCACGTGGAATTTTCGGACTCTTAACAGGCCACGTGCAGCCGAGCAATTACAAAGGTCCTTGCCTACTATTATGCAGATATGTGCGATGGGATGGAGCGGACTTATGGAAGATGAAAACCGTGATACATAATATGGCGAATGGTTAGGGAAAAAAATGCTTATTCGGATTTGCCATTTCGGCAAATATAGGCCAAAATAAAGGCAATCCGTATCAAGGTTAAATTTTCTAACATAAACCTAATATGCGTCCATACCCCTACGGAAGACACGGACGACGCCATCAAAAAATATTTTTAAAAGCTACTCGACAAGATACGATAGATGACGCTGCTATTTCTAAATCCAACTAGAGAAACGGAAGCTGCTAAAATGGGTTCAGCGATAAATGAGCACAAAATCAAATATATATATGGTATGCTGTCAGCAAGAATGGACACATAATATCGAAGAATTGGACAGAATGTCTAAGTCAACATTTAACTATATGACCACAATCATACCACCAGTCGATGATGTCAAATTTTTCAGATTGTAAGCACCTGTAGTCAAAATTTTTCAAAGCAAAATGTCCTAGGCTTTTGAGCAACGCAGAAATGCTTTCGGCAGGAGTATGTTAAAAGGATAGTAAAAAGTGGTTGTTGGAAAGACCAATCCACTTAGGCCCATTGGCCTACTGTGATGCCACGTGGATCTGTGATCCTCTTACTCATGGAACCAATTTGAGCTTATGAAGAAGCATAGGAGACTGTTAACGTTTACATTGGTTAGATAAGTCATTTTATGCTAGAACAAGGCTCCTAAGTGAAGTTTTTTTCTCTGGAAGGGAGCTGAACATTTACGGAGAAGGTGGAGGATTGACTTCTCTTCCTCTTCATCTATGCAGCTTCTACAGAAATCGTTTGTAAAGGTAAAAAGCCTTTTTGCATGCTTGCCTATAAGAAAGTGTCCAGTGATGACTCTTAGAGCAATTCAGATCCAGCTTTGGGGAAATATATTTGTTCGCTAGAAATGTTGGTTCAACAGAGGTCTGTTCTTTTATTAGCATCCACCTTTAGTGATTGGTATGCCTATGCTAAGGTTTTCCGGTAGAAAAGTTAGAGTGGCTAAAACTTTGGCAATGTGGCCCGGCACGCAACCTACATTGGTAAACGTTAGATCTGCTCTGCCATCTCCATAAGAGATGATCGGCATTCAAGGGCAGTTTTAAAATTTAATGAGATTGAGTCCAGGAACTTGAAGCGGCCATACTATCCGAAAAGATACAGATATCCTTTGCAGATATAACGTTTTCTTCATAAATTGTTTGTCCACTGTGTAGTCGCTTTAACAAGATATCGAGGGGTGTCAATTGAAATAAAAAATCTAATGCCGCGGCAGGGATTAGAACGTAGGGCTCCGCTTATGCATAGACATGCTGTTCTTTGGACTTTGTTTAGTTTGCTGCTGTTGCAGCATTATCGGACGGTTTTAGATAATGCAGTCAACAACCCCGTAGGTGAGTATCGGTCTTATGACCGAGATGTGTAGCCAAGGTGTTATGCGTGGTTGAAGGGCTCATTTGTTCCCAATGCCTCTTTTGCAAACTACTGTAGATTAGGTTTCCAATTTGTTTTCCAGTCAAAAATGAGACCCAGATATTTTGCTGTATCGGAAAACACTAAACTATTGAGGGAGCGTCTATAATTTAAATTTTATATTTCCTGGAAAAGAGGACAAGATCAGTTTTATGGGGATTTACTCCCAATCCACAGCGATCTGTCCAACGAGTTAAACTGTTAGGATTTAGCTGTAGGAGTTAGAGTAGGAGTTTTAATATGAAAATGCTTACCTGGGACCGTTTGAGTAACGTCATCCGCATAGGCAATCACCCTGCTAACTCCACTTCCAGGTATAACAACAGTTCATTAACCACTTAGGAGAGAAATGTCACCGTCTTGCGGCGTACCCCTGCTGACACATCTTTTAGCAGAAGCCGCACCTAGTTTGGAGTGGATTATCCCCATAAGGCTGACCAAATACCCAACTAAGTCGTCTACCTGCAGATAAGACAGCGCAATCGTGTTTGCGGATGTGTTGACGTGGTTAAAGGCGTGCTCTACGAAAACAATCATTGTGTATTCTCTATATTGTAGGGATTGTTCGATGTGGCTTGTGAGTCAATGCAAAGCCATTTCCACTGTATTTGCTTTACAGTTGGCATGTTGAACTGTTGACAAAAGTCTTGGATGAATTTTAAATCGTAAATGGATATCAATCGATCGTTCTAGAGATTTCAGGAGGAAAGACGATAGATTTATAGGTCTGAGGTCCTTGGGACAACATGTGAGCATTTTCTGGATCAGTTCTACACAGCTTTGTACTTGACAAACTTAATAAAAAATAAAAAAAAGTCCTGTAGATTTGCACAGAATGATTGGGGTCATGTCTCTCAGAAGCATCGTTTGTTGGAGTGACCCGCTCCGCAAAATTATTTTTCCAGCTTGCTCATTATATCTGTGTCCGCTCTAAAAGCTTGGATGACCTGATATTCTCTTTTTGCTATTCCAACCTTTTGAGGCTCATTTCCTGCACACGAATAGCCCAATGCTAACAGACTTCTTCTTTTGTGATCCCCCTTTACTGAAGTTTGTTTAAATTACAAATTCTTGTTCCATGTATGCTTAAGTTACTAAAGCTGATTTAAGGCAACCAACTAATATTTTATTATTGACACTTGCAAATCCGATGTATTATGCGTACTCACACATTTTACTTTTATTCAAAAACTTATCTATTAAATAAATTGAACCCGAAAAATCGACTGTATTGCATTAAACTTTAATTTGAGCTGTTTTCTCTAGGCGATTTAGTTTTAAAACAGCAGTAGTACGTCGCGTGTGTTTCGCTTAAGAATGCCACATTCATTTTAAATTTCCTCCAGCTCCGCAGCTTTCATACTCATGTACGAGTACATCATGAATACAAGTATAATAAACATATTATGCCATCGAAAGGATTCTCAAAATTGTCAAGATTTATTCGGTGTACATTGCACATGAATACATACATATGATGTTTACATCTGCTGACAAGATTTCATAAAAGACAAATTATACATACGTGTCGATGTTTACTTAAAACTCACTGTCAAATCTCAGGTCAAGTACCTACAGTAAACAAGCCATTAGAGGAGTTGGCAATTTTCTCGAAAATCTTTTCAATCTACACGTACGAGTATACAAGTATTACCAGGCCAACAAGCAAATCAGGTCATCTCTTCAATTTTTCAATCCTTTCTTCAAGTCACAACACATTTTTTTGTATAGGTTTCATTTTTACACATATACATATGGTATGTTGTCTCAACTTTCTGATTTCTTTATACATGGTTACGTACGTAGAAAACAACAGCTTTTTTATGATGCCAACTTTCGAAAACGATGATATGTGGAGGTTATAAATGGATGCCAATAAACGTGTTTTTTTGGTAGATGCGAGCACTACATAGGTAGACTGCTTGTACATAAAATAAATTATCTAACTTCAAAGCTCTTCGAAACACATGAATTCCAGTTTTGAAAAATTGCTGGCTACTGAAAAACAAAACGTATGGCTGCAAAACGTTCTCTTTCTGTTTTTAAAGGTAACAAAACAGAAATTTTTATCGCTGAAGGAGGTGAAAGAAGATGTTTACCTTTCCGCATCTTTAAGTTTGTTTATGGTAAATGTGGACTAAAATTCTTCTGATGTCCTTGTACTCAAAGTCACAATAAAATATAAAACCCATTAACCACCACAATAAAAACAGCAGTGAAACACTTGTTTTCGTATTGTTTACAAGCCAATGAACAATAAACCAATTAATAGAAAATATTAATTAGGTACATCGTACAGCTCTATTGTCACTCGTAATGGGTTTGAAAACCTTTCTCATCAGGCAAGTACTTCGTGGATTGTTCGGGTGCACTATAATTAGATTGTGGCCTTTCTTTATTGGAGGGCGTGTGCTGAACCATTTACTTCGACGCGTCAAATCCGTCAAATATTCGCGCACCCATCGGTTCCAGAAGGAGTTTGCATATTTCTATCTCAGAAGCCAGTTCTTTTTTACGTCGCACTATCGTTAAGCATCTCGCCCCTTATTTTGAATCCGCTTGATGAGCCTTGTAAGAAATAGTCCGGGGTGAGAGCCTCATCGTTATTGTTTTCTATTGGAACATAGGTAAGTGGTGGTAAATTTTCTATATTTTCTACATCCGCCATCATACTTAGCAGATGTTCATCACCCGGATTGCTCTCAACTTCCACCCATGTGAGGAGATTCTGGTGGTATGAAGTTCTACTTAAACTGCACTTCGGACTTCTCGCCAAAGTCATTACATGCAGACCCTTTATTGCCTCTCTCAGCCCTTCGTTGGCTCCCCGGAGGTTTTGTCCATGATCGGAGAATATTTCTTTCGGTATACTTCCTCTCGCGACGAAGCACTTAATTCCCAGGATGCAGGAATCACTTGAGAGTCTGTGTGCGATCTTAATATGAATAGCATGAATTGTTAGGCAAGTGGTCAGCATTCCCCATCTCTTCTCCTTGTGCCTTCCCACTTTAACATAGAGCGGACCGACGTATGAGAACGCTCGCGTGTATGACATGAGCCTTGCTGTTGGAAACTGGGCCATAATCAGCTCAAATTTTCTCGCATCTGTGCGTTCTCTAAATCGTATAACTGCGTTTTGGTCCATGTACGGGGATACAGCTGATACTCTTCTCTAGAGCCTTCTCTCTTGCATTCTCAATACAGAAAGGTTTTCCGCTCGGAGGCGCTCTGTTTCCGAAAAAAAGTCGGCTCCTTTTAATACACCCCTCTTGCATTTTATATCGATGAAGCGAAGCATGTTCATGACTCCCCGTAAAAGTCAATTCCATCGCGAGAAGCTTTTAAATTCGATCAACGAATTGGTGTAGCATTCTCTTTGTAGAACGCGTGGTCTTCCGCCAGTTGTTGACATGTACTCCAAACATGCTTGCGGTCACTTCTGTTCAGGTTGGTAGAGAAATTCTGGGCCATTGAACCACCTGCTATTTGAATGTAAGTCAAAAGTATTCCTTTTCTTGGTGGCATTGTCATCTTTTTCGTCATCATCTCACTCTCAGCATTCAAAATCTGTGCGAGCTCCTCATCGATTAAGGTCACTGAAGACCCATCGCGTCGTCCAACTTGGCTCCTCTGAAATGCAACGATACTGGCAGGATCTTAAACAGAAGTGAGGCTTCACCCTGGTAGTTCATAGTGCAAATAAGATACGTTCAGTTTGTTGCTTTATCATCGTTCCTTACTATATGTTAGTTCGGTGAGTATTCGTTTCTAGAGCGGGCCTGTTTAGCACCCTGTACTTCCTATATAGTATGTGCACCCATCAAACCTACAAGTCTGTGTCGATGAACACCTGTATCTGCCATGGAAGCGTAAGCACGTACGACAAGCTGAGCATCGCTTTATATCCGCCCATCTCCCTGGAAGAGTCATGTTCAAAAAAAGTAGCAAATGGAGCATCTTTGATCTCTTTTGTGGATAACGCTTTCTTTCTTTCGTCTTCATTCTTCCTTTTTGTGAATTTTAATGAATCGCCTCCACTTCGTCACTATCTTACGATCCGAATAATCCCAAGGTTGTATCGTAATTTTAACTTGAGCAGCACCTTAAAGATACCCCAATCTAACTTTAATTGCTTGGGCAACGAACTCATGCAACAGACAGAAATTATTTAAATGTGACAAAAATCCCGCCGACCTTATGGTACCGCACACAGTAGGGACTGAGATAGCAAAGTCAATAACAGTTTTAAGTTTATCGGCCTTAGATGGAGGCTCATTTCGAATTTTTACCAAAATTGTTTGAATCATCATCTCCGGTCGGCCATATAACATTCGCAAGGCTGAAATAACATTATCAACTTGATCTGGGTATATAAATTGAAATCATACCTTTTCAACCGCTACTCCTGTAAGGCAGCGTTGTAGGCGGAGAAGGTTTTCGTAATTAGTGTACGCGCACGTTTTCGTGGAATTTTTGAACCAGCTAGTAAAGAAGGGACATTCTTCTGGCCAACCTACAAACTTGAAATACCCTTTCGACATTATAGTATCTGTCTTGCTGCCATGCGATTCTTATTTGTCATCTATACAACCGGAGAGTCAGGTGAAACTTCTGAGTAGACTGCAGAAGGCTTCGAAACATGTGCACATGGGTACTGGGAAGGATGTCCATGCGGATGATTGGCTTTAATATTCACATCAGGTACTCTCTACCTATAGCGAACTACCCGATACAGAGGTATCGTCTTACATACCCAGTTTTCTACGCGTTCGTTTTGAAATGACTCAGAGCTCGCTGAATCATACTCATCGTCGATGGTAACCTGCTCCAGAAACTCGTATTTCTTTGTAAGGTAGTCCTGTTCACATTGCTCTCAAAGCTATTCCTCCTCCTCCAGTTCCTTTACCAACTGATCTGTATGCTTGTGGGTTGAACTTTGAGAATCGGCTCTCACTGCAGACTTTCGGGACGAATGGTTATGAATTGGTTCCGTTTAAGACTATGAGTGGATTACGGGCTGATTTGGTCTTCTCGAGTGTAACTTTTAAATACGACTCTAGCGGCGGAGGTGTAGGAACATGGGTCTAGTTCGGATCTTACTGCTTCCGTGCGTGGTTTATGGCTCAAATACCCAACTATCAAATGTTTTTATACTTTTTTCGAAAGGAAAATAATAATCCCGTGTTGGTCGCCTCAAGCGACAGCGAACGTGTAAACGAGTCAATGTAGGTCGCAGGAAGCAACGGCGTATGTGGCAGGATAATCTTTCCGCCGTGGTGGCTTCAGACGACGGCGTGTGTCACAAAAAAAGGGGAAATAAAATCTCATGTTGTAATTGTAATTGTATGAGGCATGGTTTTCTTTATTTATCTCTTTAGTGTTTCTCAATGGATATTTCCGAACTTTGAACATTTTGTCTCTGGTACTACTTGCATCGTCTTCATTCACAAAGTGAAGGTTAATTTTTATATCCCGAGCCTTGCCTTGCTCTTTGTTTCCTAATCATTATAACCTTCAAACATTCAAAACCAATGTAAGAACTCATCGGTATCCGCAAAAAGTGCATGCCCATCAGTCAGTTAAAGAAAGTTGTAAGGATAAACTAACAGCTTATTACTTGTCAGTTGATCAAAACCTTTAATTAATATACGAGGGCGGTCCCAGAAGTACCCGGTCTGACCAAGACATGGCGGTAGTTGCTTGTATTGAAAAGTACGCAGTCTATAAAGCATATATTTAAAGTTTAAAAGCGCCACATTATTTATTATTTGTTTGGCAGCCATCAATAGTGAACGTTGTCAGTGAATTTGTGAAAATGGAGAAAATTGGTCATAGTTATGTGATACAATACTTTTATTTGAAATATAACCAATATAAAAACTGAACTGGATTCTACTCTGGGTGAGTCTGTTCCTTCGTTTACAACAGTAAATTTGGGTTGCTGAGTTTAAACGATGCCGTACGAGCTGCCAAGACAAGCATCGCAGTGGTCAACCAAATGAGGTGACGACTCCAGAAATGGTGAAGAAAATCCACAAAGCGGTACTGGATGATCGTCAACTGAAAGTGCGCGAGCTACCAGATATTGTAGGCATTTCAAAAAGTGTGCCGTGTGCAAGATGGGTGCCGCGTTTGCTCACACTCAGCAAAAACAGTGTCGTGAAGATGTTTCAATTGAGTGTTTAGCGAAGTTTCACAGTACCAAAGCAGAATTTTTGCAACAATGGATGAAATATGGGTCCATCAATTTACACCCAAAACAAAAGAACAATCAAAACAAAGGCGAAGACCGTTTCATCTGCAGGCAAGGTCATGGCGTCGATTTTTTGGGATGCGCGTGGTATAATTTTCATTGACTATCTTGAAAAAAGGAAAAACTATCAACGGCCAGTATAATGCGAAATTAATGCAACGTTTGAGCGAACATATCAAGCAAAAACGGCCGCATTTGGCTAAGAAGAAAGTGTTGTTTCACCAGGACAATGCAGCAGCTCACAAATCCGTTATTGCAAAGGCCAAAATTAATGAATTAAAGTTTGAATTGCTATCTCATGCACCCTATTCGTCAGATTTAGCCCCTTGTTTCCAAACTTGAAAAAATGGCTCAGTGATCAAAGGTTTTCCAACGATGAAGAAGTGATGTCGGCAGTTAATGGCTATTTTTAGGAGCAAGAAAGTTCTTATTATAAAAAAGGTATCGAACTTTTTGAACATCGTTGGGGAAAGTGTATAGAGTGTATAGTTGAAAAATAAATAAACTTTTTTCCAAAAAATTATAATACTCATAAATGTAGGATGATTCATCGGGACGTTTGAATTATAATGTAACACATAAATTAGAAAGTGAACTTAATTTTTTATTATCGGTTAAACGAACAACTCATGGCTTTTACTTTTTGGAAATTATATCATGTAAATGTGTTCCATTCGGAAGGTCTAATTTTGGACGACTCGTTAGAGCATAGCGACTGGTATCTCGCGGATAACATGAGTAATGTTAGCCTCCGTCAATCGTAGTTGGCTTATTCCCAAAGATCTGAGACCTTATATGTTTATCCACAGAGAAAATAATCCAAAGATGTGATATCGCATAATCTAGGCGGCCAATTTACCGTAGCAATACATGAAATTAAGTGCTTACCAAAATGATTTCTCAACAAGTCCATTCTTTCACACGCTGTATGGCTCATATTGCCATCTTGTTGAAACCAGATCTCACTGAGACCATGTGCTTGAATTTCAGGAAGCACATAGTCCATTAACATGGCGCGATAACGGCTATCATCGACGGCAACATTCTGATTTGCTTCATTTTTGAAGAAATATGAACCAATGACTTCGCCAGGCCATAAACCACACCATACCGTTGATTTTAATAGATGTAAGGGTAGCTCTTGGTACTCTTCGGGTTGTTCATCAGCCCAAATATGGCAATTTTGTTTATTTACGTATCCATTGAGCCAGAAATGGGCTTTATCACTGAACAAAATTTCACGATAAAACACCGGAATTTCATTGAGTTTTTCCAGAGCCCATTCATTGGAAATATGACGCAAATTCAAGTCGCTTGACTTCAATTCAAGTTAAATTTTGTAAGCTTTTAGGCCGAGATCCTCATGTAAAATACGCCAAGCCAAGCCGCTGAAAACCTAGACGAATCGATTCGTCTCAATTTGGAGACGCTTTTGTTATGTAAGTCTTTCTGTGATGAATTGCCAAAGAATACTGAATTAAAATTCAATTTGATAGGAGTCACGCGTAATCTGTGAAAAAAAGCCTATTGAAAATCAAACCTCACCATGAATCACCCTTTATATACAAAAGCACAAGTATCATGTCGTCTGCATGCCTTAAAGACAGCGAGATTAAAAAAAAAGGACTCGTAAAACTTCTTCTGCAAGAACGGCACTCTGTTATATACAATGACCACATAGACATCATTGAACCTTAATTTTTAAGTGAACATCTTTTAATAAGGATTTTGTAATAGACAATGTATTCGCTTAAGTATTGCTCTTTGTACGTTCAACGAAATACTCTTTAGTAAATGTATAAGCCCGCTTCGAGGCATGGAAAGTGGATATCCATTATTCCTTGAAGTACGTTCCATTGTAAAATTGGTCGCGTTTTTACAGGGACGAAGTAGGCCATATTAAGCAGAAAAGAACATGAATAATATTGTATCCTCATGCTCAGCAAGCGCTGATGTTTACTCCAATATGAAATTTCTATCCAGCTGCCGTCGATTATGTAATTTTGCAAATGAATTAGTAACGCTTCTCATTCAAGCATTTATGTATGCTCCAAATATTTTGTTATGCATTCTATAGATAAAACTTCTGAAGCGAAAATCAGTCCAAGTTTTCATTTTTAGTTTTACGTTCTTTAAATGCTTATTTCTTCTTGCAGTAAGAATGTGTTAAAAGCATTTGTCCCTTTTTCTGGAATGGATTTGCACTCTAGTTGCACGTCGACAATTGACTGAACTCGATTAGGACTGAGAAAATACTTTAATTGGGTCAAACCCTAAACTTTGAATACCACACAAAATCTCCCGAGGGGATTCAGTTTTTGTTTTGTTTGTCCTGAATTTCAAATGGAAACCGCTCTTCAGTAATTAGACACACATTTGCGTTGCGCTTTTGAAACTTTTTCTAAGCCATTTCCTGCCCCAAAAGTAACTTTGCCGTCTCTTTGAATTCGTTCTTTTTTTTTTTACTTTTTTTTTAGGTATCCTGGATACGGCATCGAGATATACACATTCTTACCGTGGGGGCTTACACATACACATCAGACCAGCGATTCCAAGCCACTTATCACAAGGAGACAGAAGACTGGACATTACAGATTAAATGGGCCCAAAAACGTGACGCTGGGATGTACGAGTGCCAAATTTCCACTCAACCGGTGCGGAGCTACTTCGTTCGGTTGAACGTTGTCGGTGAGTTGCTTTTTAACATTTTAACTGATAGTAGATACAGACGCCTTATGCTGGCAAAATACGAATAGTGACAGGAATTTGGGATTACTCAATGACGGTGTACGAGTGCGACTTTCTTGTCGTTTTTATCCCAGATCCTGTTCCATCGTCCAGATTACTCGATATTTTTAAGCGTATGTGAGAATTTTTTTATTTGTTGCTTTTTTTTTTCTTATTTTGTACAGTGCCAACAGCTACAATACTGGGGGGACCTGACCTTCATGTAGATAAGGGCAGTACAATAAATTTAACGTGCACAGTTAAATACAGTCCCGAACCACCTGCGTATATATTCTGGTACCACCACGAAGAGGTAAGTGGGTAGTATCCTTTTTATCTATTTACCTTTCCCGATCATTTTTTCGCCACAAAATAAGCACGGTGGAAATTAAAAGTTCAACCTCGAGCGTGGAGGGCGTGCGTGAGGTGTTTTAATTTTTTAATGAGAACGAAAGAGTTTGGTGTCACGAAAAATTCATCCTGTTATGGAGCGACTTCGTGCTTTACGTGTATTTGCATAGAGAACCTTTTGGCTAAGAGTACTCGTATAGAGATGCGTGTTCAGGAAGTGAAAGAGGATATTAAAGGATATTAAATTGGACCAGCAACAGATAGAGATAAGAATTTAATTATTTTCTTTTTCTCTGTTTTCCTTTTTCTTTTCTTTGTTTGTATTCGAACGACACTAAAAACAGTGCAAAGTTGATGGTAGGTACCCTTGTCCTTTCTGTTCTTCCAGGCTGCACTGTTTATTCTGCCATATTTCAAAGACGATTTTTGTTATTTTCTGTGAAAATTGCAAGGGAGTAGATTGATAGGTAATTAAGAGAATACATGTCAGAGCTGGGGTATTAAATTTCGAATAATCACTCAAGTCTCAAAGAAAAGAAAAAATAAAAGTACGAATACAATCTTTTAATTTTTTGGTTTATAGAAGAATACACAGATATTTTGGGTTTTTGGTCAAACAAAAAGATGGATTTAAAATATTCGCGTGGGTAGTACTTTTTCAGAATTCTTTCCTGATAATACAGCAGACCGGAGACCTTTTTTATGTTTTAAGGACGGAATGATTTTACTTTTCGTTGTCACTTGAAAGAAAAATACGGACAAGCAAGACAGGACATAAGAAGAAGTCTAATTGAATTGAATGGAGTTGCCCTAAAAAACTACTGTATCACAGAGAGTGTTAATTTATTTTCTTGTGCAGAATATTCCATGTATTGCACGTACCCTACGAGAATAGTTGATATTGTGTATTTATCTATTGGGTCTATAACTTAATTCGTACGGTTTGCTAAGAGATGGCGTAACTTGTATTATTCCATTATTATTATTCCATTGGAACATGCGTTGAATAGCTACTGTCAGTGTACGTCATTTCAGTATATGTCATTCGTTTGAAGCGTAAACAACAATAATTTTTTTCACTCAAATATGTCGAACTTTGTGCCTGAAAAATTGTTTTTGCGGGAAGTTTTTCTTCATGAAGAAAACTGCTGCCGAAAGTCATCGTATTTTGGTGGAAGTTTATGGTGAACATGTGCTAGCTGAGCGAACGTGCCAAAAGTAGTTTGCACGATCTAAAAGTGGTGATTTTGGCTTGGAAGGCGATGAACGTCCTGGACAGCCAAAAAAGTTTGAAGATGAAGAACTGGAAGCATTACTCTATGAAGATAGTTGCCAAAGACAACAAGAGAAGACTCAAGCAGCCATTTCAAAATTTTTAAAAGCAGCTAGATATATTCAAAAGCATGGAAATTGGATTCCACATGAACTCAAGCCGAGAGACGTCGAAAGGCGGTTTTGCATGTCCGAAATGCTGCTGGAACGACACAAAAGGAAGTCATTTTTGCATAGAATTTTTACCGGTGGTGAAAAATGGATCCATTACGATAACCCCAAGTGCAAAAACTCATATGTGAAACCCGGCCAATCAGCCAAATCAACGGCAAAACCGAATATTCATGACGCAAAGGTAATGCTCTGTATTTGGTGGAATCAGATGAGTGTGCTGTATTATGAGCTGCTAAAACCTGGTGAAACCATCAATGGACAACGCCACCGAACACAATTAATCCATTTGAAGAGAGCAGTAGCCGAAAAACGCCCGGAATATGCGACCAGACACGAGGCAATAATTTTCCATCATGACAACGCTTTGCCCCACGTTGCTATTCCGGTTAAGAACTATTTGGAAAACAATCGGTGGGAAGTCTTACCCCTACCGCCTTATAGCCCAGACCTTGCCCCTTCTACTACCGATCACATCAGAGCAGAATATCAAAAATTGGCTTGATTCATTCTTGGCTGCAAAGCCGACGCAGTTTTTTTGGGATGAGATCCACAAATTGCCAGAAAGATTTGAAAGAGTTATAGCTTCAGATGGGCAATACTTTGAATAATACTATTGTACATGTTTTTCTTAAATAAACGTTCAAATTTTGATAAAAAAAACCGCACGAATTAAATTACATACCCAATACATTGTGTAATATCATATGACTTAGGTAATTGATTAACATTTCGTATAAAGTTGTTACATTCACATGAGATAAAATGTAAAAAATATTTTTACAATTTATAAATTATTCGAATAAATTTAACTGCTTTCAACAGGACATCAAAGGATCTAAAAATAAATAATCAAATGGTGCTTCTTATTTGCTAAGATTGGCTAAATCGAAGGTTGATCAGTTCTGCCGGGTTTTCCAACAGTCCCCTGGCAAATTGAAATCCACAAGAACCGGCAAAATCTAGCACGGCGATTTTTGATACTAGCTACAATCTAGCATACAAACCCCTTGAAATGTGAACAATTCTTACTCAGCTATCGCTTCCGGAAAACGTTCTGTTTCTTCCATTTGTTTCTTGTACTGTTTGCATCGACCACGAACACGATGGATCGTTTTTGAATTCCGTTCTCGTTTTGTTCTTTTGGTATTACATTCGATACTAAAAGTTACTAACATTGTGCCTTGGTGCACAAGCTCTAGTTCCCTACGTGGGATAGAAAGCAGTCGAAGACGATCAATTTCAGTTTTTGAAGATATGAGGCAAGAATGGACTTCTACTTGATTTGGAACATGAAGATAGGCGACTTTCACACATATATCTTCCCTGACACCACAAAATATGTTAAGCCTTATTTCACTGGTACTTGTAAGGCTGAATCCGACAAAATAAGTTCCATTTCCATAAAGCCATTTATTTTTTATACCTTGGATTCTATCCTAGATCTCCAGATATACCTACTGTAATAGTATTTTGAATTTAAACAACGCGTTGGCAACTGGCCCGAGGTTTTTGTAAATCTGCACGAGGAATTACAGTACCTACAATACTACAATACAAAAGTAACGTCCTTGACCGCCAGAATGTGCTGCTACTGCAAAATAGGTTATGTTGCAGACATATGTACTGTCTTTAGTTTTGTTTTGACAGCTGAGAGGCAAAACGGCGAAGGAAACAAAAGAAAAGTTGGATAAATATTATGGGGCTAATGCTCCGTCAGATTACACAGTCAAATATTGGTTTCGAGAGTTTCGTGGTGGCCGCAACTCTACTACCGATCAAGTCCGCAGCGGCAGGCCCTCCGATGGGGTTACAGAGGACAATGTAAAAAAAAAATACATGAAATGGTGTTGGCTGACCGGAAAGTGAAGGTGCGCGAGCTAGCAGATACCACAAATATTAGTACTGAGCGCACACGCTATATTTTGGGCAATATTCTGCATATGAAAAAGTTATCCTGCTGCTGGGAGCCACGCATACTCACTCCTGACTAAAAACACGAATGCGAGAGCACTTCGAAAGAGTGTTTGGACTTGCTGATGCGGAATCGGGCTGACTTTTGGCATCGATTGGTAACTGTTGAACACTAGAGACCCAGTTTTTTGCAGACCTTCCGGAAAATTACTTTTTGGAGGGGATCAAGAAGTTGGAAAATCGCTGGAATAAGTGTATCAAACTAAAAGGGAACTATTTTGAATAAAATAAAAAAATTAAAAAAACATTTTTTTTCATTCCCAAGGAGGTTACTTTTCACCCCACCTAGTATCTCTAGTTCGGATTTAGTGTCACTTGTTCATGGTAAAAGATTAACTGGTTAACAGATACGACCCATATCTCGATTAAATTCATTTATGGCATTTTAGCCAATCAATTGGGTTTGAGACATGTCGTTGGAAAGCTGGTGCCAAAGAAATTGAATTTCTTACAAAGAAGAGCTGTGTGTGGTTATTGCAAAATCAAGTCGAAGTTGAGGACTGACTATTAGTAAGAAGTATTATTTGGATATTATGAGACGTTTTGGTAAAGCCATTCGTAAAGAATTCCTCAATTGTGGAAAAACAATTCATGTATCTCACAACGCATTGGTTATGCGTGCATTTCTTCTCACAAATAACCATCCAAAAACTATCAAATTCACTAATCAGCCACCGTGTTACTTTTTCCTGTTCGGCCGACTCGAGGAACGCGTTTAAATAGTCAAAAAAAGATAATGGACAAATTGCTGAGTGCACTGAAGGCCATTATTGAGGCCCGGATCAATCCCGGACAGTTTTCTGAAATGTTAAATACGAACTTAAATACTAAACTTAAAACTATGACTTATAACTAAAAACTTTTCTTACTAAAACTAAGGTCTAATGACGGGAAAAATGGTTGTTCAGGGAATTTCGAAGGGCTTAACTACCGCAGTGGGAATCTAACACTTGACGTTCCCGATTTGTTTTACGTAGCATTCGACACAGTGGATCGTTAAGACCATAAGTTGTTCTGTGATTATTCAAACGAAAAAGGTGGACAGATCTTAAATGACACGGTTTGCTATTTAATGGAATTTGTGAGAGTATTGAGGGACAGTCGATGATGCCGTTTAAGAGTTTGTGGATAAAGAGAATATCAGCGAACTCCCGACATTTTTCCAAAGGCAGGTGACCGAGTAGTTTGAGTCGATCAACACAGGAGGGTTGAATATTGTGGTCACCTTATGGTAACCCGCGTAATGCGAAACGTAGAAATCTCCGTTGGGCAGCTTCAATGCGCTGGATATGTGAATCGTAGTAAGGGAACCATGTCTCGTTGGCATATTCGAGAAGTGAACGAACAAAAGTTATGTTCAGTGATGGGTCGGAGAATTCCTTAGACCATCGTTTGGTATTCGTATTTTTCTACGTTGAGCTCGAGAAAGTTTCGAGAACCTATTTAGATCATCTTGTAAGGGTTGAAAGTCGGAGAGGTTTGAAAGGTTTTCATATCATCGGCATAGATATGGTAGATATGTGGGAGTGCTTTATGACGTTAGCAACATCGTTAATAGTCAAGATAAAAATAAATGGGCCAAGATGAGGAACACCCGAAGTGAGAAGAATTGGGTCAGAGAAAAGGGAACGAAAATGGACAAGATAGTAGCGTTTTTTAATGTACGAATTGGTCCAAGAATAGAGTTACTTGTACGAGATTTTATCAAAGTCCGTGGCGATTACATCAATTTCTTTGGAGAAAAATCCTCTTTCAGTTTATGTATTTTGTCTAGTAATTGCGCTGAATTAATTTCAACTGAAGAGGGAGTTATTTGACAACAGTCGTTCAGGTAACAAAAGTATTCAGGATCGGGATCATCAGATTGGGACGGAATCGATTGACTAAAGAAGTTCGCAAATAGATTAGCGATGGCTGTTGAGTCATCCGAAGACATGTTAGACAATTTGAGAGTCGATGGAGAGCAATCGGATTTTTTTTTTTTTTTTTTCGTGTTAATAAATTGATAGAATTTTTCAGGGTTTGAAAAATAAAAAAAAAATATTTTTCAACATAATCCCCTTTGAACTCGATACACTTGTGTCAGTAATGCTGCAACTTTTTTAATCCCTCCTTACTAGGGCCGTTTGATGAGTACCCGAATTGGAAGATAGGTAAAGTTACTGAGGGCCATCATAACCTCCTTTAGCCCGCATGTCAAAATTTGTTTTGTATTGACACCCAATTCAAAACATCGTGTTAGTGTTTTTTGCGACCGTGGAAAACCAGCAGTATCGCTACGTGATCTGATTCTTGTTTTTGAGTGGCAAAACCTGAGAGAAAATCAAGCCCATTCTCGATGGTATGTATGGGACCCTTTCACCTTCACAACCGTTTACCATTGATTTGTAGAGTTTCGCAACCAGGCGGCCCAAAAACGGTCAAAGAGGTCAGCCATATCCTGCAAGAGATTTTGGGCAGGAAAAAGCTGTCCGCGCGATAGCTTGCTCACACCGGAGAACAAGCGCAATCGTAAGACCATTTCAAAGACATGCTTCGTCCTTTTCAGTCGAAATCCAGAGGTGTTTCTGCGTCGTTTCGTAACCGTCGATGAGACATAGATTCATTGGTACACATCAGAGACCAAAAAACATTCGAAACAATGGGTTTCACCTGGTGAACGTGCTGCAAAGAAGGTGAAGACCGTGCCTTCACCGTTTTTTGAGACGCACAAGGTGTGATCCACGTTGGCTATTTAGAGAAGAGAAAAACAATCATCAGGAGCATACTACGTCGATTTATTGGGCCGATTCAACGACGATTTGAAGAAAAAATGACCACATATGGCGAAGAAAAAAGTGCTCACCAAAATTGGTTGAATTGCACTACAAAATGCTCCCTCATCCTCCGTATTCTCCAGATTTAGCTGCCTGTGACTTTTTTTTTTTTTTTTGTTCCCAAACCTAAAAAGATCGTTCGCCGGAAAGAAGTACTGGTCGAACGAGGAAATCATCGTCGCCGCGGAGGAGTATTTTGCAAAAGTCATACTCTACGAGTACAGTGGAAGACCTTATCGTTACAGTTGTGTGGAAAACTAAAGTTTTGAGAAAATTGTTGAGCTTAGTGTAATTGGTTTTACGGAAATCGAAGTGTCTGGAAGGAAGTGTCTTAAAGCCTCAAGGAATTATTGTTATCAAATGAATAAATAACGAGGAGAGGTGGGTGAAAACGTTCTTATTTCGAAAGAATTAGTTCTAACACGGGAGGAATACAGTTCAAGGTGTCAGATCTAGTTTCCAGTCCATGGAGTTAGAAATTGGGTTTTATTTGAAAATGGCCAGAAATTGTGAGACAATCTGTGATGAGAATTTCTTTGTCAGAAGCTGTATTTGTGGTAACAAGATAGGATTTTTCCTTCGAATGAGTCCATTAGAGATGAGATAGATTAAAATCGCCGAGAGCAATGATTTCATTACAGGGATCTACGATTTGGAAGAGGGAATCGACCACATTAGTCGCGAGTTTATTACAGTGTCTTGGTTGGGACGGACGAACAATAGCAACAGTGGATTTAAGGTTAATGTTTGGAGGGAGTAACTTTAACACAAATGAATTCGAAAATGGCAGTAGATGACTTTTTGACGAACTCAGGGTTCAAACGAACTTTGATTGCTAGAAGGACACCTTGTTCTATTAGGAATTCAGACGTAAATAGTTCCGAATCCTTGATATTAGATATTAGTTCAGTTCTGATTAAAGCAAAAATATCCTACGGAAGCTTTTGAGAGCTAAAAGAAATAGAAGATGTTTTCGTACGCAGCCCCCTCACCTTTTTGGTAGTAGAGGGATAAGGGATTGTTTGCTGGATTATAGGGCATGTTAGGAACAATAGTAGTTCTTAAAACATGAGAGGCGTATGAGGAAAGATCGTTATCGATGTCTGTAGAAGAGATATTGAAATTGTTGTGAAAATCGGCAAAAATTCGTCAATGATCTTTAAGATCAGTGGGTGTTTTTCCTTTTGGAATTGTACGGAAGTGTTGATATAGCCGACGGTCCCTCAGGCGGGAATGAACATGATGACCGTCGTTTCCCACATCGGCTAGATTCTTGGTTAGTTTGGGATGCAGGTGGAAGCAAGGAATCTAGAATTGTGAAGAATAGGATTCAGCCAACGTGGATGAAGGAGGTTTAAGTGTGATGGAGCGGATGAGAGAGCAGTGTAATATGTGAGGTTTGGAATTTTGTAGAAGATGGATGGGGTGTAATATTAAAAAAAACACGTTTGAGTGGGAGAGATTTTGTGGGAAGGGAGACATCTTCATGCTCTTTTGGGTGGATCACATGAGGAGGGAAAAGCTAATGATTCTGTGAAGAAAGCGAGGGAAATAAGCCAACCTTAACCTACAGTTGGGATCTCAATGGGACGACTTGAATTGTTTATTCCGCTTAGGGTTATCTTTAGTTTTTCAGGGGATTTGGGTTGGTTGGAAGACTTAGGGGTATTAACCGATTTAACCCTGGACTTAAGGGTCATTTTGTTCTTGTCTTTAAAAATCTGCATCTTCATTCCATCAAGTTAAAAGATCTCTGAGGATGGATTACGATCCGTTTAATTTGAAACGAGAATACTTTAATTTCTTGGGCGATGTGATTTTCTGGCAATTGTCTATGGTGATCTTTAATCTGCGCTTAAAAAAGTTCATGTGCCTGATTGAGTCTGTGGTTACGGAGTGATGCACAGTCGGCCGGGTTTTGTGAAGATGGAAGGTATAACCAGTACTCTGGTGGTATAACCTTTTGTATTTGAACAACGCGATTAGCAAAAACGCGCACTATCTGCTGCGATGTTGATGAAGCCAAGCTATTGTTACAAATGAGTCGCTCCATCCGTAGAATTTACGACACACAGGTCGATTACTTTTCTAACATGCAAGATCAATTTCGCTAAGCTATCGGCTTAATGGGAGCTATACTGGGCTTTGCAGTAAAGAGACGAACAAGAACATTGTAAGCGTTTATGGTTCTAGCGTAAGCCACAGCAGCATACACGGATTGCGATGCATCTGCAAAGCCATGGAGATCTGTGACTGCGGCCGAATCGCCAACTCCTATATACTTCGGTATTTGAATAGCTGCTAAGCTTCGTAAGTTCGCATGATAGTCGAACTTGTTTAATCGATAAAAGAACTTGATCGTCCCAATTTACTTTTGGCTCTCAAAGGCACTAAAACAGTAGCTTGGGAATAAGTGTCGCTAGGGCAAGCAATCCCAGCTGATCAAATAGCTTTGCGGCGTCTGAAAGGAACAAGCTTTATGTTAGATGTGAAATATTTGTATCATAAACCTGCATGATGTACGCAAAAACATCAGAATATGTGTACCATTAAAGACCTAACGCTCTTACACTTTCAGCATTGGTTAGGTCAAAGGTTGATTTAATTTCAGGAAGTTCGGCCTGACAAGAACGACAGTTAAATTTTATGAGCATTTACGAAGATGGAAATCACCACGTTTTAAGACATTGGTAATAGTGATTTGCAACCGTTGTAGTTTATCTTCATTTTAACTCCAGGTTAGTAGATCGTCCATATGAAAATCGTTCTGAATTATTTTGGATGTTGCAGGAAAATTGTGACCTTCATCAACAGCAGTTTGTTGTAATACTTTAACAGCTGAATGGGAGGCTGATGTCACTCCATATGTCACATTCAACAAACGATATTCAACAGGATCTGTTGACTTGCACCGCCTGACGATATACTGGAAATCGACGTAATCAGGATGGAAACGTACTTGGCGGTAAACTTTTGCGACATCAGCAGTTAGTGCAAGCCGATGACACCGAAATCGTAGCAAAGTTTCAAAGAGATCAGCCTGAAGTTGCGGGCCAACCAATTGCGCATCATTCAAAGATAATCCAAAATACCCTGTGTGGTATATAATAATATCTACCAGGAATCGGGTCATTGGTGGCCTTTTCCATATATCTCAAGTCGATGAATTTCTGAATATACTCTGCTCGAACAGCCGCGTTTAAAGATTTTCATAAAAAAAGGGAATAACCACCGTGTCGCGCTCCCATTTGTTAAGTTGGTACATCTGTTGTTGACATCCCCTCTAAATCTTAGCGTCATAGCTTGACGTTTACAAAAGTTACGTAGCCAAGAGTACATCTATCTCTGTGTGTGTTGGCGATTTTTTACAATTGTAGAAATGGATTTAAATTTACAACAACGAACTTGTATAAAATTTTGCTTAAAAAACGGATTTAATGGTGCGCGAACGTTGGAAATATTGGAAAAGTGTTTTAGCAACGATTCTCTAAAGAAAACGGTCGCCTACTAGTGGCACGAGCGGTTCAACAGTGGTCGTTTTCAGTCAAAAAAGAAGGCAATGCTCACGGTTTTTATGGATTACAACGGTGTAGTGCATCATGAATTTTTGCCAGAAGGCCAGACAGTAAACAAAAAGTATTATTTGGGCGTTATGTGACGTTTGCGTGAAGCAATTTTTTTGACGAAAAATGCACCAAATATCATCCAACAGCTACCGAATTCACCTGATTTGGCTCTCTGTGACTTCCTTCTGATCAATCGAGTTAAAAAAAATCGCTACGGGAACGCGTTTCAGCAACCGAGAGGAAGTAATGGAAAAATCGCAGGAAAACCGAAAAAAAACCGAAAATCGAATATAAAAAATGTTTCGAGGATTGGATCAAGCGCTGGCATATGTGTGTTGCGGTCGATAGGGATTACTTTGAAGGGCACAATTTAGATTTCGATGTATAAACTTGTATTTTTAATAATTCATTTGTATACTTTTTGATCAAGGTATAGTATATCGTATGCCAGAAATGACTTATTGACGAGAAGGCGAGTTCGGTGATCCTTTAACCGCCAGAAATGGCAGGAAACCCTGCTCAGGAGACTTATGTAACTCTTTTAGACTCTTTTCATTTGAGCCACAAATATGATACTTTATTTAAAATACAAATTAGGGCGCATCTTATGACAATCTCGGAGTTCGTATCTGCACAATAGTCATTTTAGGAATCAATTTTGGAAAAGGTTCAGAGTGAACATGTCGATGATTCAGTATTACACAAAAAAGAAGATTTGACCACGGACTGAATCTAATGAAATTTCTTAAAAGTTGTCCTGAGCGTCGATATCGTCAACGTTCAATAAGTGATTGGTATCCATAAGCTTTTTCTTCATCCAAACCCATGTGTCTTACAGTTTAGCACACAAATGTATCCACACATGTAAAAATCCAATTCCTTTGTCTTAATTTCCGGAAACATTTTTGTGATCCGTAAGGTTTCTTTGTCTCAGTATTTCTACATCACAAATTAATTACGTTTGAAACTCGGGACAAGCAATCACTAGCATATCCCCGTGAATGTGTCATGTCAGAGACAAGTAAAATTCCTCCAATTTCGTAATTACCTTCTCGGTTAGTACTGAGAGTACGTTTGTGTACTTTAATTATGGATGAGCCATGAGCAGGTGACTGGCAACCATTCTGGCTTTCAAAAATGTTTTTCTCTACCCAGATAGGTTACTACCATTTCACATATACAATACAAGTTCACCATGTATGTACAGGTGTACATTACGAGTACCTATACATACGGATAAACTTTTATGTAATTTTGGTAATTAACGCAAATTACTGCACCGCGGTTTTGGGTATCCACATTGCGTCGCGGTCGGTTGGCCGTAGAAACTTGTACTCGTATAACTGACATAATCGCCAAAATTTCAAAATTTAAAACTGTTGTGTTTACTGAATTCGACAAATGTATGTATATACCATATGCATAGGTATATAGGGGGATGGTTTATAAAAGTTTGTCTACTTTCTGAGGTGGTGAAACTTCTAACTACTCGTAAGTCGAAATGTTTTCAAAACTTATTTTGGCGAACTAAACATTGACTAAGGTTTACAAGTTTTGTCGGACAGAAAAATAAACCAAAAACTCTAAAAGAGGAGAAAGATAATTAAAGAGATTCGCAACTTGACTGAGACAAAACTGCGGTAATAGACGGAGTATTCGAAGCAATGTTTTCCGGAATTGCTTATGTACGTGTTTCATAGAGTTTCGGAATTAATTGTGAAATTAGTTTTCAGTGGTCGTAGTTGAAGCTACATGATGCTAAATACGGAAATTTTTTTTGGATTTGGTGGATTATTTCGTACTAATAGGTAGCGAGCACGAATGCTTTTTATTTAAGTGCCTTGTCTACGGTGTAGTCAAATATTTAAGAGACAATAAACTGTATGTTTACGTGACCTCATTACATTCAGGATGAGTGAAATGAGTGGGATATAAGTAAAATTAGCGTCTATTTAGCTCATTTCAAAATGAATTTCGTAATATTCGAGAATTGGAATTTAAAAAAAAAAATCATGGATAACAAATCTATTACAATATATGGACAACGAAAATATAAAAATCGGTGTTTTCTTGAACTTTTTTTTTTTTATATTGGGTCTATGGGTCTATGTCGAACTTTGTGTCTGAAAAAGTGTTTTTGCGGGAAGTCCTTCTTCATTACTTTAATATGAAGAAAACTGCTGCCGAAAGTCATGGTACTTTGGTGGAAGTTTATGGTGAACATGCGCGAGCTGAGTGAACGTGCTAAAAGATGTTTGCACGATTTAAAAGTGGTGATTTTGACTTGGAAGACGATGAACGTCCTGGGCAGCCAAAAAAGTTTGAAGATGAAGAACTGGAAGCATTACTCTATGAAGATTGTTGCCAAACACAAGAAAAGCTCGCAGAATCTTCGGGTGTCACTCAAACAGCCATTTCAAAACGTTTAAAAGCAGCTGAATATATTCAAAAGCAAGGAAATTGGGTTCCACATGAACTCAAGCCGAGAGACGTCGAAAGGCGGTCCGAAATGCTGCTGGAACGCCACAAAAGAAAGTCATTTTTGCATGGGATTGTTACTGGTGGTGAAAAATGGATCCATTACGACAACCCCAAGCGCAAAAAATCATATGTGAAACCCGGCCAACCAGCCAAATCAACTGCAAAGACGAATATCCATGGCGCGAAGGTAATGCTCTGTATTTGGTGGGATCAGATGGGTGTGTGTATTATGAGCTGCTAAAACCGGGTGAAACCATCAATGAACAACGCTACCGAACACAATTAATCTGTTTGAAGAGACCAGTAGTCGAAAAATGCCCGGAATATGCGACCAGACACGAGGCAATAATTTTCCATCATGACAACGCTCGGCCCCACGTTGCTATTCCGGTTAAGAACTATTTGGAAAACAGTGGATGGGAAGTCTTACCCCACCCGCCTTATAGCCCAGGCCTTGCCCCTTCTGCCGATGTAGAACGCCCTCACCGAAATACGGTTCACATTAGAGCAGAATATCAAAAATTGGCTTTATTCATTCTTGGCTGCCAAGCCTGCGCAGTTCTTTTGGGATGGGATCCACAAATTGCCAGAAAGATGGGAAAAAGTCATAGCTTCAGATGGGCAATACTTTGAATAATACTATTGCACATGTTTTTCTTAAATAAACGTTCAAATTTTGAAGAAAAAAACCGTACGAATTAATATATATACAAAATATAAAAAATCGTTTTTTTAAACTCGGTTTTTGTAACTTAGTCTATTGATAATGTTGTTTACTGCCGTTTGGCACCATATACTTAAGGTGCTGATCACTACTGCTGTTTCTATATAATTGACTATGAAGTCGTAAGTTCTAGGTTTAATGAAGCTTAGTCTCACATGTGTCTCGTAATACGACGTCATCTCCTTTTTTCCTGGAAATAAATATCTTGTTCCATAAGGATCTTTAAAAAAGAGTACATTCTTGGCAGGAGTGTTATTCTTCAGCCGGTTGATTTTTATGCGCCTATACCAATTACAGTTTCTAATTTTATCTAATTTAGTTTACATCTCGAGGGTTCCAATAGAGCGTTGTTTTTGTCCAACTAGAGGAAGCTACCGCCTACTTAGCTCAGAGTAACGCATTTAAGCAAGATTTATTCTTTGCAAGATATCAATACTTGTGTAAAATTTTCATTCCAAGGTATTCAGAATCCTTGACCACATTGAGATTGTAGTCGTTTACAGATATCTCTACGGTTTAACGAGAACTTCTCTGTGAAGACTCAATTTTACTGGATGCACATACGTTTGTATGTTACGCTTTGTCATAGCCTGCTGACTTCCTGAGATACCGAATGAGTACTGTGTTGGAGGCAAAAGTTCCATCCTTGGTTTGAGTCGAGGCCGATCTTAAACCTCTTTTTAATCTTAGTGTCAGTACTTTTGGTAATTCTACATCGCACAGTGTGACATTTTGTCATCTATACAAGGTTTGACAAAAAATAACTTTAAAGAACTGACAATGTCCACTTTTTTACTTTTTTTTACTTTTTTAGTATATCTAACAGTAGCAGAACTTCATCTTTGGCGAGGCTCCTGCAGTCGTTCACACAAACATGTTGTCCAACACCGGAACTCTTTGTTTCTTGACAAAATGTATTATATCTTGAACTTTTTCATAACTAGAACCACTCGTCCATTTTTTAGCCCAAGTCAGCGAAAAGCTATAGGTTTCAATGTCTACAACACGGACTATTTTCTTCGTCATCAAGTTAAAAATTGAGATTGCCTTGCCTGAAACCTTGATTTGTTTTAAATAGCTTGTATACATTTTTTCCAATTTTTATCACGCTAGTGGTATGAGTCTGTTTTACCCTGCAAAGTCGAATGAGCTTTGTAATGATACCAAATCCCGACCCAGCTTCATTAAAGGTATGTGTTATCCTACCGTTTAATGCAGGATATACTCGACTAATAGATCTTTTCTTTTTTTAATTTTCCCTTCTTACCACGTCCAAAGCCACACAGTTTCGTGTTTGCTTTACATCTGAGTTGAGCATTCGACTACCTTTAGCTTTGAATATAAACTCTTTGTCTCCAGTCCTAAACAGCTATGTCTGTTCACCGCCTTATGTACCAGAGGCTTTACTGTTTTCAGCTGGGCATTAGTCGAGTAGGCGGGTGGCGGATCATGAACACCATCATCAGCTTCATCATTGTTAGCATCATTTTGTATTTAGTCGTCAGATTAAATACGTCCCAGTCCAACTAGACCGAGTTTACTATTGTGATAGAGCATTATTCACGTATTTGGCACTAGAGGCCCGTAGAAGATACGTGTAATGCTGATGTAGAAGTACTTGGCGTATACCCGAATGATGTTAAGCTGCTCAGAAGCCGTTGTAAATCTAGAGACAAAGTACCGCAAATCCAACATCAAGATTGTATCTAATGTTTATATATAGGGTTCTCTTATAACGACTTTTTTTAAATAAAAGGCAAACCATTTGAGATATTTCAAAAACTTTAATATAGGCTTGAAGTACAATCAAAACATTTATGAATGGAACTTGACTTCGTTCATATGGCCACCGCGGGCACGTTTGCAGTGGTCGCTTCGTTGGACCCAATTTTCAACGACTCGGCCACACATTTCGGCCGAAACGGCCGCTATTTCGCGTTCAATGTTGGGTCTGAGCTCTTCCAACGTCGTCAGCGTGTTGGCATAAGCCAATGACTTAACGTAGCCTCACAGAAAATAGTCAAGCAGCGTTAAATCGCACGAAAGAGGCGGCCAATCGACTGGCCCATGTCTTGAGATAACACGCTCGCCATACCTACTGTTGAAACCACATGTCGTCCAAGTCCATATCTTCCAATTCGGGGCAAAAAAATCGGTGATCATGGCGCGATAACGCTGACCATTCACAGTAACGTGACGATCATTATCGTCGACGAAAAAAATAACGCCGCCGGCATGCAAAACTCACCAAACAGTTATTTTTTGTGGATGAAGTGGTGATTCATGAAGCACATGTGGGTTTCCACCCGACCAATAACGCATATTTTGCTTATTGACGAACCCATTGAGCCAAAAATGAGCTTCGTCACTGAGGATTATTTTGCGATAAAATTCATCATCTTGGCGCATCTTTTCCAGAACCCAATCGGAAAACGTTTGCAGACATTGCTCGTTAGTGTACTTTACCATGATGAAAATGTTGAGTTTACTGAATAAATTGACAGTGACGGTTTGATGATTAGTGAAAGAGTGCGTTCACGAATTAAGTTCAAAGTTGTCAAGTCCCTATTGGAAAACCCTATATTTTACAATAATATCGTTATCCACTATGTGTTACAGAAAGTTTTGATCAGAAATCGAAGTTCTTATCAGTAATTTGCTTTACTGCTATCACTAGATTCCAAAGCCCTTCAGGAAAACGATAGTGATAGCAGCAGTATTTTATACCACAAGACTACAGCTGGCTAGAGAGGTATCTGTCACATCTTTTGGTGGCAGATTCCAGATCGTAACGTCGTTCTTTTATTTGGTAAAACTTTAAAAAAAAAAAAAAAAACTCGAACGGTTCGGGTATGCTATGATATCCAACAGTATTGCAAATAACATTAAAAATGGTATATCAGCAATTTCAATGCTTTTTTTCTCGATGAGTGCTCATCATCCTATTGAATTTTCCATTGCAATACTGCAAGATCTTCGACGTTGTCTCAACATAGGTTCGGGCATTCTTTCCCTTTTCTTCATCACGAAGGACGTCAGATCTATAATAAAAGGTATACGAGTGCATACAGTCCGAGGGTAGGTCTGTTAAGCAGCACCAAGTTTACAATGATGTTTGTAGCAGCAGACAACTTGAAGTCATTAAAGTATTCAACGGCACAGAAATCAATCATTATTTCGAACTACGACGGGTTGTCAGTTCGCCCCAGTAGCTTGCATTAAGGCAGGCCCTCAAATCGTATTGTAATCAGATTTTATTGCACGCAATCTAACATTCGAATTCTGACCCAGTATGCCTTGCACTAAACCTCTTAATTTTCCTGGTAGGGATACAAATTTCGTTACGATCTTAGCTTTACTCTCCTTACGCGAGTCATGTATTGTAAATCTTCTAAAAATTATGAAAACTCATAGGAAAGTCTAGGCTTTCACAACAAAAAACGGTTTCGGGCAGATTTTAGAATTGACTGAACGATTAAATATTTTAATTGAATCATTAAACCACAATTAATCGAACCCGGCTCGCGAGATTTTTCAAGTTAATTTAACCTCGCCGAAATAAAAAACTACTTTTTCAAATCGTATAATAGCGCGTGCGATGTTGAATTTAGATGCCTGACAACTGTATTTAGTTCGTTATCGCTTCATACAGTCACTGAAATGCTCTTTCCAATTCCTCAGCATCGACTTCGTTTCCACTACGATGTTCGCTTGTTTATCTCTATTGCTTCGGTTCGGAGCTTATATCCTTATGGAAAAACTTCGGAATCTGATTGTAGGAGTATCACGTCTCAATTTCCTCGACCGCATTCGTCTAATGCTCTTTTTTTGTGCCCTCACAAGCCGGTGTTTACCTCTTCTCTTCTGCTCGTAGAGCACGAGTACATCTCTATTCGTTCTATGCAGCACGTCTTTGAATGCATTTTGCTTAGCTAGAGTTTTTGCCGGCACTCGCCATCAAACCAGGGGTTACATTGTAGTAACTGGGTGAAATCTACCACAGCAGAGGCAGCATCTCTGACAGCTTTTTGGAAATGTTGCCACTGTTTGTTACTGGCAGCAGAGAATCTCTTAAAAGATTAGCGAGACTCGATCGGAAAAGGATTTGCCGATCTCTTGCGATTGCAGCCATTCATTGTCAAACTTCCTCACAGTATTAGTTTTCCCTTGCGATATCCGCAACCAAAACCTTGGCTACAACAAGGTAATGATCTGGGTCGATGTTGGCCCTTCAGAACGTTCAGACATCCATCATACCAGATAAGTAATTGACAATTGATTTTTCAGGAGTTCTTCACGTTTTTTCTCTGTGGTGGCGTGCGTGCATATAAGGCTAATATTGGCAAATTTAGCCTTCCCTTTCGGAAACTCAGAAACGCAGCTTTTCATACTCTTTTTGTCAGACCCAGCCCTCGCGTTTCTTGAGTGGAGGTAATATCTGTTTTGGTGCAGTCCAGGGATTCAGCTAATATAGTTGTTCGACTGCACGTGACCTATTAAGGGACTTAATATTCTACATGAAGATTGGAATATCATTATTCTTGTTTGCAAGGGCTGTTTACAGTAGAATCGTTCGTAGCCGAGGCTTGTTATTGCTTTGTAACTTAAATTTATCTTCCATGGCTGGGCAATTACCTCGACTTCACAACCACAAACTAGGTGGGCCAGTTAGACTACAGATACCCCTAGAACAAGGGGTCGGTTAGTCCGAAGTCAAAAACCTCTCACAAATTTCAGCGCTGCCGTTGGTCTAGTAAGGGCTCATCCCTTCGGATGATATAAGTCGTCATATGTTTCATTCCGGAAATTTACTACCCCGTTAATTCCATCTGGGGAATTTATCCGCTGTTCAGTTTATAGTGCTTATATTTTTGTCTGCTGGTCAGCACTCGCGCTTTTAAGATTGGCAAATCGAGTCCTGATGGACATCGACCAGTGCCCGATGCTTACCACTTGGAGGTAAAATAAGCACTTGTGATGTGTAGAAACATTTACAACACTGGGTATCGCATGGTTGACACCTCTCAATTTCTACAGCATCCAACCACTTTTCTCTATACACTCAAACAATAGAAAGTGAAATTGAAGCTTTTGGTGTATTAATAAATCAAATAAGCACTCTGTTGGCAGTGTCAAATGTCTTCTTCAATTTGATAAACAATAGGTAGAGTAGAAATCGATATTTAACGTACTCCTGAGTAATGACCTCCAGTATGATGATGTTGAGGCAGGAAGGTTCCCATCAGAAATCCTAACTTTTTCGTTAGACATGGAGTTTGCTTTTAGGATGTTATTTATTTCGCTCTTGGATTAATTATTTAAATTACCATATAAGCATATGCAGACACAACACAGATACCTCTTCAGTAATCATACTTCAAAAGGTCTCATTTTTTAGGAAGCTTGACGATCATTCCTTTCTTCAATCGTCAGAAAAAATCTTTTCACGAGTATGATACGAGTAGGTGCAGTATATAGCTTGATGTTATTTGCGCTACTTGTGAGATTCTCGTGAGTACAATGTCATATGCTATTTTACAGTTTCTGATATCAGCTTTACTGAAGGTTCTGATAACTATTCGAAAATTGGTTATTTAATGTATCTCAATCCGATTCTGTTAAATATCATAAGTGAAAACACGGTTCAAAATCATATAAAAATGCTACTTCAATCTATCGGGATGATTACAATAAGAAAAGCAGAAGTCCAAAAGAGGGAAGTCCTTAAACTTTTCACTATGGAACTGCCAATAAATTAGACTTTTAAATATTGTTAGCAAATATTTCGGACTAAGTAACTGGCTCAAGATGTTCAAGCCCTACACTCCGGAAAACGAGGAGTGTAGTGCAGGAGTTTGAGTGCTGCACAATAGCCAAAAGTCATCATTCCCTACTCGGGGCAGAATTCGGTTTCAGTAGTTATATAATAATTGTTGGCACGCGGTTAGCGGTTAGCAGTGTGATTGATTTTATTTTCTAAAAAAAATATAAATTTTACAATACGTTTACAAGTATTTAAAACGAAATTTTTATAATACAATGATGGAAAATTATAAAAAAAAAAAGACTTGAACTTGTGCAGGTTATGTCATGGTTACTTTTCAAAACAAAAAGAATCAAGAAAAAACGAATATTTCAAATCTAAACGATCTTGATATAAATGAAAGTGTTCCGAAATAGTTAAAAGGCTACTTTCACTTACGACGGTGCCAGCTCTATTCAAAAATAAAATTTATTTTAGCTCGCTGGCAATAACTTAATCTAGAAGTGCTCAAACAGCCGCTCTTACAATTTAAGCCAATATACAAGGTGTACCGGTATGAAGTGAGCGTCAAGATACAAATGTCTCGATAGGGAGCATTTATTGTGAACAGGCCATAATTTTTTTTTTTTTTTTTTTTTTTTTGCTTGGTTGCTATGACACCTGTCAAACAAATTTAGTATACATCAAGTCATTAAGCAAACATCATATTTTTTCATCGCGTTAAAAATGTCGAATTTTGTACCAGAATTTATGCGGAAAGCATAAATTTTTTGTTTTCATTTGAAGAAAAGTTTTGCAGAGTGCCATCGAAAGCTTGTCATCGTCTTAAGAATGTCGAATTTTGTACCAGAAAATTGTACAGCATTAATTTTTTGTTTTCATTTGAAGAAAAGTGCTGCAGAGTCGCTTCGAATGCTTGTCAAGACATATGGTGACCATGCTCTATCAGAAATAACATGCAAAAGATGGTTTCACGGTTCAGAGATAACAATTTTGATGTGAAAAATAAAGAACGTGGAAGACCAACAAAAAAGTTTGAAGACGCCGAATTGCGAACAATATTAGATGAAGATGACACTTTGAGTCAGAAACAAATGGCAGAAATGTTAAATGTTGTACAACAAACAATTTCTGACCATTTAAATGCTATAGGAAAGATCCAAAAGTCTGGAAAGTGGGTGCCAAATGAATTGAATGAAAGACAGATGGAAAACTGAAAAACCACTTCTGAAATTTTGCTTCAAAGATACGACAAAAAAATCAGTTTTGCATCGAATTTTTACTGGCGAGGAAAAATGGATTTATTTTCAGAATCCTAAACGGAAAAAGTCATGGGTTAATCCAGGACAACCATCAACTTTGACTGCAAAACCAGATTGATTCAGCAAGAAGACAATATTGTGGGTCTGGTGGAACAAGAAAGTTGTTGTGTACCACGAGTTCCTAAAACCTGGTGAACCGTTAATACAGATCGCTACCGACAACAAGTGATGAATTTGAACCATGCATTGATCGAAAAACGAACAAAATGGGCCATAAGACACGGAAATGCTCCATGTAAATGCACCTGTACACAAAGCAAAACTGGTTCAGGATACAACCAAAGCACTTGGCTGGTAGCTGCCCACCCACCCGCCGTATTCACCAGACTTGACTCCTTCCGACTACCAACTAAGCTGAGCGTTAGTTCATTTTTTTCTTTTCTTCAAAAGACGAACAGTTCCATAAATTGCCTGAAAGATGGGAAAAATGTGTAGGTAGCAAAGGCCAATACTTTGAACAAAACGTTTTTTATTTTCCCATTAAAAATTATTTTTTTTATTTTCACAAAAAAAAAAACCGGTACACCGCAATGCGGTTCGCAGCCAGTTTGCCGTGACTGTGATCAACTATATAGGAAACAAGGCTGGAGTAATCTTTGAAGACGGAGGAAGTATTATAAACGCTTCATAGGTTTCTGTCAATATTGCAATTTTGCATTCTTACGGTCTATCTACAACTGGCAATTATATAGCGTGTTATATAACAAGTATATAACGAGTATATAACATCCTTTTGTAGAACTATAATGTGATTCATCGTAAGATTTGATTTATAATGTAAAAGACAACACATAAGCTTAAAAGCGAACGTAAATTTTTATTATCGGTTAAAAGAACAATTTATGGCATTTAGTTTCCGAAAATGATATCATGTAAACGTTGGCCAAGACCACGTCAGCGGTGGTCCATTTGTAAGGTCCAATTTTGGGCGACTCGTTCGAGCATAGCGACTGGTATCTCACGGATAACACTAGTGATGTTGGCTTTCAAAGCGTCAATCGTAGCTGGCTTATTCCTGACGACCTGAGACATTACATATCCCCAGAGAAAATAATCCAAAGGTGTGATATCGCACGATTTAGGCGGTCAATTTACCCTAGCAAAACGTGAAATTAAGTGCTCACCAAAATGGTTTCTCAATAAGTCCATTGTTTCACGCGCTTTATGGATCGTAGCGCCGTCTTGTTGAAATCAGAGCTCACTGAGACCATATGCTTGAATTTCAAGAAGCACATAGTCCGTTAACATGGCGCGATAACGGCTACGCTTGACTGTAACATTCTTATTGGCTTCATTTTTGCAGAAATATGGACCAATGATTCCACCAGCCTATAAACCACACCATACCGTTGTTTTTACTGGACGTAATGATAGCTCTTGATACTCTTCGGATTGCTCATCAGCCCAAATACGGAAATTTTGTTTATGAACGTATCCATGGAGCCAGAAATGGGCTTCATCACTGAACAAAATTTTACGATAAAACACCGGATTTTCATTGAATTTCCCAGAGCCCATTTACTGAAAATATGACGCACATTCTAGTCGTCTGGCTTCCTTTCTTGCACAAGTTAAATTTTGTACGCTTTTAGGGCGAGATCCTACGCCAAGTTTTCGAATACGCCAAGCCAAGCTGCTGAGAACGACGACGAATCGATTCGTCACGGTCTTCGCGTACACTCTCAGCTACAGCTGCTATAATCTCTTCACTACGTGCTGGATGTGGTCTAACCGGTCGAGTCTCATCCACTAATGTAAACTGGGACTCAAATTTGTGAATGGTATTGGCAATACTGGTTTCAGTAGGTCGATTATGCGTAAGTTCCTCGAATCACACGAAAAACATTTCTCACAGAATTTGGAGACGCTGTTGTGGTGTGAGTCTTTTCATGATGACTTGACAAACGATATTGAATAAAAATGACAGGAGTCACGCGTTATCTGTCGAAAAAATCCTATTGAAAATCAAACATCACGATGAATCACCCTATTGTTTTCAAAGGGATGTTTTCGTTTAAACTCCTCTATTGTGTCCTTTATAGAGTTAAAACTTACTTCAGGATAAGCAGAAATTGCCTGACTAATCGTTAATTGCCATATGAGTCTATATATGTAGACAAATGTTCATATAATGTACATTGAACGGCAGTAGAGGGATATCCACTATTTTCCGACTTCAGTGATTCCATTGCTACCACTTAGGTTTTATGCCCCGCTTTCGAGGCTACCAGGCAGCTGCAAAACATTTTTGGAAACTATTCGAATATTGTTGCAATTACCGCAATTTCAGTAAGTATCATCTAGTTTGGAAAACAACATGATATGGGCTTTTCTTTTTCATTTTTTTCATTTCATTTATGTGTACTTGCATACACAAATTTACTTACAAGGCATCTAGGAACATACTCGTAGATGCCATGAAGAAGAAAAACAAATAATTACAAAAATATTGTAAAGGTAGTTATTTTAAGTTTAAAACTACATTTATTTTTTTGCAAATGAAATGGGCAGAGTTTTAAAAATGACATAGTATGTACTCGTATATTGGTGTTGAATTCCAATATACCAAATTCTAATGCTATGGACAAAAAATAAATATTTAAGAAGTTGAAATTAAGCAAGTTAACTTTTTGGGAGCGATTTGAATGAGCCTAGCTTAGTTTCTTAAAGAGAAACTAAGTTAAGTTTTTAAAAAAATTTTACCTAAAGGTGCAGTTTAGAATATTTATGTGTTTTGAGATTATCTGGAAATGTGGTCATATTTTCGGAGACCTTATGTATATCGAATCGAATCTAATTTTCTAAACGATAATGCAACATCGTAACTATAAGTTACTGAGCAGTAGTTTATTATAGGCATAAGCGAAGCTCTTACGATCTTAAACTCGTGACTTTTACTATAGTAAGGTCGGAACATAAGCAGACAATATATAAAGTTGACGTAAACCACCATATACGAGGACTGTTTGAGGAGTACCTGGATCGGAAGATAGGTGGCACTATTCGGTCAAAATGAGTATAACATCATCGGATCGGTGACGATCGGTTTTTGATGAACTGCGCCCAGGTGGCCCAAAAACGGTTATCACAGAGGAAACCGTGGACAAAGTCTATGATCTCGTATTGTTGGACCGCCAAATAAAAATTCGCGAGTTGGCTGGGATAGCAGGCATCTAAACTCAACCAGAGAACAAGCGCAATCGTGAGACCACTTGAAAGACGTGATTGACACTGTTTAATCGAATTTCGAAGGAGTAGCTACGTCGTTTCCTGAACGTCGATGAGACATGTATTCAGTGGTACAGACCAGAGTCCAAAGAACAATCGAAACAATAGATTTTACTCGGTAAATGTGTTCTAAAAGTTATGGCCATCGTTTTTTGGGACGAGCAAAGTGTAATCCATGTTGAATATTTGGGGATGGGAAAAACAATCACAGGAGCATACTACGTCGATTTATTAGGCCAATTAAATGCCGATTTAAAGAAAAAACGACCACATTAGGCGAAGAAAATTTGCTCTTTAATCACACCTTCGCAGTCAACACAGCTAAATTGGTCGAATTGTCCAACGAATTGTTCCACCATCCTCCGTATTCTTCGGATTTGGCTCCCTGCAACTTCTTTTTTTTTCCTAAAAAAAAAGTATAAGTTTCCCTTCTCTTAATAGTTGAGCCGTCCTTCTGCTACTAGTACTTATGTTATCATATTTTGTATTAGTTGGGTTTCCGCTATCATGAAGGTTAGTCTCCGTAGTCCGAAAATCATTTAAAAAAATGAAATTAAACATAATCCGAAACATTACCATCAACAATAGTGACTCTTATCTGATCGATATGTCTTCGGCATGATGTACGGTCAACGTCCACTAAATGGACGTGGAATGCAAAGCTGCGCTTGCATTCAGAATTCTTCGTCATGTCCGTGTGTGAGGGTCTCAGTAGTTCTAATCTGGTTCCCAAGTTAAATTTGATCTGAGATGGAGTTTCCCCCGTTGTTGTGGAAGGAGTCTTTCTATACTGGAGAAGTAGACGACGTATTTTCGAATTAAGATCACCTGGATCGTTTCTCGATGAATGTAGTTCGTTCTTTAAGATTTGAACAGAACGCTCCGCTTTCTCGTTTGTAGATTGGTTCGATAGTGACGTAAGCCTGTGCACTATGTCATTTGATTTTAAAAAGTCATTGAATTCCTTGGATGTGGAATTAGTTCCATTGTCGGAAACAACAGTTCTAGGGATACCAAATCTAGCAAAGGTGTCCTATAGAAGCTAGCAACTCGCTTCATTTAAAATATTTCCGGCCATATCTTCGCATCGACAATGACTAAGAATTAACATTACATAAACAGCCTCTCGAAGTCAATATGTAGGTACTGCCTGGTAAAAAGTGGTACCTTCCATGGATGGGTCTCAACTTTAGTCGGTTCAGCTTGAACTTTCGCATAATAACGAAACCCCATTGCTAGTTCTTCAATGTCTCGATCAACTATAGGCCAATAGCAAACGCTCCTTGTTAAGGCCTTCATTTTGATTATGTCAACATGTGCGGAGTGTAGTTCCCTCACAACTTCCGAACGTAGAGCGGAAGGTATTATAATCCTTGTTCCTCGGTGAAGGCATTCATCATAAAGCTTCAGTTCACCTTCCATGCCTTTATATGAAGAATTATTGTATGTAAAGTTCCAATGGATTCTAGTTGAAGCTCTTTATCCCTCTTAATTTCTCTAGATATATTCTTATTTGTTACTGGTTAGTATTCACCCCAGAGCTGGTTAACTGGAAATGTATTCACAGCGATATCGCCGTGTATCTCAGAAGGATTTCTGAAAATAAAATCAGCATTAATGTGCTCCGTTTTATTTCTGTATTTAATTGTGTAGTTAAGTCCGCTTAAAAACTGGGCGTAGTGTAGTATCCTTTGAGCTGTAAGTAATGTTAAGTTCTTTTCTGGATTAAATATTTAAACAAGAGGCTTATTGTCCGTAATAAGTATGAATTCCCTTCGGTAGCAGTAGTTGTAAAATTTATGTAATCCCCAATAAATCGCGGGGGGATTACATAACTCTTAACTATATTAGTAAAACGCGTCCGAGCAGTTCAAAGTTTAGAGACTTAGTGATTCATTGTACATACATAAGTTATATAAAGTATAATATGGTACTATAGGGTTTTCCAATAGGGACTTGACAACTTTGAATTTAATTTGTGAACGCACTCTTTCACTAATCATCAAACTGTCACTGTCAACATTTTCATCATGATAAAGTACACATACTGGCCCTAGTAGACAGGCAATAACAAGTTTAGTGCAAAAATCTGAATCTACATATTCGTTGTGTGATGTTGCCGTGTCAGTGAGACAACAGGTTGGTCGAAGTGTCGAAAATATCGCTGTCGTTCAGACGTCCGTAGCAAACGATCCAAATCAGTCAATTCCACGGCGTTCTCAAGAAATGGACATGGCTCAGACAACATTATGGCGTATTTTGCGTAAGGATCTTGGTTTACACCCATACAAGATCAAGCTGACTCAAGAATTTAAGCCGATTGACCATTTGAAGCGACGTACGTTCTCCGATTGGGTTCGGGAGAAAATGCGCCAATATGATAAATTTCATCGCAAAATCATCTTCAGTGACGAAGCTCATTTTTGGTTCAATGTGTATTGAAGATGCAATTCTGCATCTATAACATGTGGTTTTACCATCTTTTTGAGACGAGCTGTTCGCTTTCTGATTGTGCATAGTTTTCTCAAATTTGTTTGTCCAACCTGGCCGTTTTATCTGGATTTGTTGTATAATTTTCATCAAACGGCTTTCCGCTTTTGATGCCTCCATCGCGAGTGCGTATACAATTGTTTTCTCCAACGACATGTTCGTTTCTCTTTAATATCTGAGTCCCCCAACCCTTGAATAAACTGCGAAAGTAGGTTCGTATCCAGAGTTGACATTTAAAATTGCAATGTACTCTTAAATTCTTCAACTCCGCTAAATATTGAGCCACTGGTTCGCATTCGTGCTGCAATTTCAGTAAAAACTTGTGTTGCTCTGTGATTTCATTGGGCCTGGGACTGAGATGATTTTTGAGAAGCGTTACCAAATCGTAGTTTGATTTCGTGTCCCGGTCATCTGTGAGGTTGGACAAGAACTGATAATATTTAGCTCCTATACAATTGATTAATATTTGCCGCTTTTTGGTAGGGTCAGCGATGCCTTCCAAAGATATATAATTTTCTAATCTTGCGATGTAATTGGTGAATCATTCTTCACGTTCGTTGAACTGATCGAAGTGCAGGTTAGGTGTGCTGGTGGTTGTTTGTAAACTCTGCAATGCATTGGTAAGTGCTTGAATTAAATGCGCAGTATCCATCATCTTTAAGATTTTTTTAATATTTCAAAATCCTCGTCGCTACTGATGAACATTCCCTGTAGTTTGTAGTCCGTGTAAATATCATGTACTTTGTATTTTTGGTAAGAGATTAAAAACCAAAAACAAAAAAGAACCAGGTCCGATTTTGATACCTGATCCATACAGGAAAGAGCAACCTTTTATTTCGTTAAAATATTGACAATTCATATTGATTCACAATAGTTATAATAGGTTAATTCACAATAGATTAAGCAGATTACTTCAAGAGGTTAATGTAGGTCAATTCACTATTGTTAAGGTAATTTAGTTATTCATACATGTATGACAACTATTCAACTCGACCTCAACTCAAGCTCGGAACTTTCTGACGATTCAATTATTTTGCATTTATATTGCGATTGCCAAATTGTATATGCAACTCCATTGCCACTTTTTGATTTTCTGTCATTTCGTAATATAATATATATTATCCCGGTATATTATGTCCTGATTTAACCAATTTTCGCTAATGCAAATAAAATCAATTGATCCACTGAGAAATAATCGCGTAACTCATCAATGTGTGCGGGTGTACTTTGCGTATTAAATTGAATTCAAATTGAATTAAGCATAATGCGAGGAATACAAAAATTGTCCAAACCATTTGTAATCATTTGCAATGTTAAAAACTTAGTAAAATAAGTAAAAATATAAAAAAAAAAAAACAAAGAAAAATTTAGATGGTAAGTAGAATACATGTATTAGTAATACGAAAATAAAACGGAAAGACTTATACGCGTTGTAGCTAGAGGATTGCATCCCTCTTGCCTTAAAGAAAACATCGTAAATGACCTTAAAAATAAAGATTTTAAGATAATCGAAAAGTTAATATACTTGCGCGAAAACAGAGCAATGTTGAAATCGAGAGGACGACCCCAAGACGCGGCCTTCCCTTCTTTAGGCTAACTTTCGACAAAACCGAAAGCCTAGAAAGAATTTATGCCATAAATTCAATTTTGGGACTTGTTGTCAAAATTTAACCTCCGCATTAACTGCAAGGGAAAACATCCAGCTAATTATCGAGGCTGCGAAGTCGCGAAGGAGTTGCAAAGGCTACGAGATCAATCAAAAACGAAGCCTTTGAAAAACGCAGAGACAGCTAGAATGAGAAATAACAACAACGGTCCTACTCCAAAGCCTTTAAAGAAGGGAATGGTGACAAACGCTAAAATCACCAATAACAACAACGTCAAAAATAACAATGCGCAAGTGGAAAGTGGAAAAACTTACGCGCAAATAGTGGCGCGAGTTAATATGACTAACTGTACATCACCGGATCCTGCCTCAAATGTGTTATCAGTAATTCTCAAAAGACTAGAAAAACAGACTAAAATAAATAAGATAATAGTCGAACGGCTTCTTAAGTTCGAAGCCAATTTCTGTAACTAATTATGGCAAAGAAGCTCAATATACTTGCGTGGAATGCCAACAGGCTACAGAAAAGGCTTGATGAGCTAAATATTTTCATGCAGGAAAAAGTAAGTGACATATGTTTAATTTCCGAAACTCACCTGGCAACAGAATCGCGCGTGAAATTAAAAGGTTACTGCGACTACCACGCTCATCATCCATCGGGAAACGCAAGAGGCGGGTCATCCCTATTCATAAGAGACTGCATTGAAAATACTTTGGAAGCAATAATTGAACTTGACAAATTTCAAATGACCGTGGTGTGCGCTAAAAATAAAAATTACTCTTTTAATATATCCTCAATCTATTGCCAATCGCACTGCAAAATAGAAAAACATTGACCTATTCAACTCTCTTGGACCAATCTTCATTATTGGTGGCGAGTTTAACGCGAAGCACATCTTTTGGGGCTCAAGATGTATCTCTCAAAAAGGCAAAACTCTTTACAGGGCTGGTATGGAATGTGGTTGCTATTTTTACTCAACAGGCAAGCCGACATATTAACTAAGAGCAGAACTAACTGGGAAGATTTCCGAATAGACGTTGTAGACAATACTGAGTTGAAAGTAGCACTTAGAACGCCGTATCAACTTGAAAAAGAAGTTGAACGTTTCGTTGAAGTCATACAGCAAGCGGCCTGGAAAAACACTCCTCGCGAATCGAACAAAGTTCCCAAAGTCGGCATAAGATATCCACCGGAAATCAGAGAAATGATAAGGAAGAAACGAAGAGCACGAAAAAAGTAGCATGAAACCCGGGCACCACAAGATAAAACGTCCTTCAGTAGGCTCTGCAACTTGTTGAAAAAATCTATCAAGGACTTCAATAATTAATGTATTAATAACTACCTTGAAAGACTCACAGCGACAAAGGATACCAACTATTCCATATGGAGAGCCGTTAAAAGTGTTCGAAAGCCCCAAATACACGTGGCGCCAATAAGAAGAAACCAGGATGACTGGGCGAAAGAAGATAAGGAAAAAGCTAATGATGGTCGTGCAGAAACGTTTAAACCATTTGATGGGGGGTGCTTCCTGAGAATGTCAATACGCTAGACGTGACGACAAACTTTCCAGTAGAAAAGGCTACACTTAGGGAACTTAGACAAGTTATAGACACGCTTAAGCCCAATAAAGCCCCGGGATATGACTTAATAACGGGAGAGATACTTAAAGCGTTGCCAAAAAAAGGTTTGCTAAAGCTGCTCTATCTTATAAATGCCAGCATTAGATTAAAGCACGTACCGCACCAGTGGAAAGTAGCCGAAGTTATTATGGTTCCGAAGCCCGGTAAACCGCTGACTGAAGTCAAGTCACATAGACCAATATCGCTTTTTCCGATTACATCGAAGGTCTTCGAGTGAATCCTTCTTAATCGTCTTAAACCAATTACCGACACAAATTCCCTCTTGCCTGATCATCAATTTGGCTTTAGAAGCCAACATTCTACAGTTTACCAAGTGCATCGAATAACCGATGTAATTGAACGAACAATCGAGTGTAAGTTAGTCTGTTCAAGCGCATTTCTTGACGTTTCGCAAGCCTTTGATAAGGTATGGCATGAAGGCCTAAAATATAATCTCCGACAAGCCCTACCCGAGCAATTGTCTTGTATTTTAGGTTCATATCTGGAAGACCGACTCTTCCGTGTGCGGCACGGAAACGAATATTCCACTTTTAAGACAATAAAGGCGGGGGTGCCGCAAGGAAGTGTACTTGGCCCTCTGCTATATTTGCAAACGGACGACACTGTCCTAGCCACATTTGCTGATGACACTGCCATTTTGGCAACAGCTAAAACAGTCGAAGAAGCAACTGCCAAGTTGCAACGTACTCTTACACGGATTAACAATTATACAAAGACTTGGCGAATCGCGCTTAATGAAAACAAGTCTGTCCACGTGAACTTCACTCTCAAGAAAATTGAGAATCCACCGGTGTTTATCAACGCAGTACGAATTCCTTACGCGAACGAGGCCAAATATCTCGGTATGACACTCGACGCTAAACTAAAATGGAGAGCACACGTCAAGAAAAAACGTGAAGAGCTTGAAATCAAATATAGAGATATTTACTGGCTTATTGGAAAGTATTCCAAGCTTAGCTTAGAGAACAAACTGCTGTTATACAAACAAGTGCTAAAACCGATCTGGACATATGGTGTAAAAATAGTAACATTAATGTATTACAGACATTCCAAAACAAAGTTCTTCGAGGTATTGTTAATGCGCCGTGGTACATTAGAAACGATGATATCCACAGAGACTTAGGAGTCGAAAACGTTCAGAACGTAATTAAATTGTTTGTGCGAAAACATAATAATCGATTACAAGGTCATACGAATATTTCTGTTCAACAGATCCTCGACGAGACAAATTTATTGCGCCGTCTGAAAAGGACTAAGCCCCTCGATATAGCGCGGTGATTATTTTTATTTTCGATGGAAAATCGCCTGCAGGATATCTTATAAAAACAAAATAAAATGCGATAGAAGAACTGCTTGTTGAGTGTGAACTCAGTCGTGGTTTGCATAAGGGAAGTGTTTTTTAGTGAGTAAGAATCTTACACTACTATAGGCTCCGGGCCTATAGTGTCTAAGAACATTTCTCACCTTCCCATGAAAAAAAAAAAAATAAATAAATAAATAAATATAAATGTATTAGTAATACACCACCATTAAAAATTGCTGACTCCAAGATAAAAAATAAAAAGTGGGAGCACTGCAATGTGGAAAAGATCAAGAAAGCTATTTTTTCATTTGGGAATGTACCATAGATTGGGTTTCACATTTGTGGAATGACAGTCTGCGAAATGTATTCGTTAATTTGTGGAAAAATAAGCAAATCGTTGCTGTCTTCGCAAAAACTAGTTGATTTTGGCCTTTTTTTTTAATCTACAGATAAATTAATTGTCGCTTGTCTGTCTTTAAATGGCATATCCAAAACGCCATGAAGCAAGCTTAGACATATTGTAAACAAACCGTATTGACACATAAGTGATTTTGTTTTTGGCGTCATATACTTTTGGTTGAGTGAAATTGTCTGATTTTGTGCCAAATAATCGTCATTTGCTGGAAGTGTTGACTTTCTTTTTTCATTCGAAGAAAGCAGTGGCTGAAGTGCATCAAGAGCTCCAAAAAGTTTACGGAGATGCTGCTCTAAATGAAACAACTTGACGTGATTGGTTCCGTCGCTTAAAAGACGGTGATTTCGATGTTGACGACCGTCCGTGTGAAGGAAGGCCAAAATCCTTCGAAGGCGCTGCGAAGGTTATGCTGTGGATTTGGTGCGACCAGGACGATGTTATTTATTATGAACTGTTAATATCCAACAAAACCATCGTCGGCTCGGTCGAATATTTATACTGCGAAGGTTATGATGTGTACTTGGTGGGACCAGGTCAGTGTCATTTTTTATGAACTGAAAACGCTCAGTCCCACGTTGCCAAACCTCTTAAAACCTACCTGGAAACGCAAAATGAGAAGTTCTACCCCACCTGCCATATTCCCTTGATATTGCGTCGTCCGATTATTATTTGTTCCGTTTGATGGCACATGGTCTGGCTGATCAACAATTCCGCTCATATGAAGACATCAAAAAATGGCTTGATTTGTGGATAGCCTAAAAAGATAAACACTTTTACCGTAACGGTATTCGAGTATATGGGAAAAAGTTGTAGATAGCGATGGGAAATGAATTATTTTCACAATAAAGTTGCATTTTCATCAAAATGTAAATGTGTAAATGGCTTATCAAAATTTTTCAGTGGTCGCTACCCAACGATTGTTCGAAAACCTCTTTTAAAATTTGGTTACACTAGTACACAGTGATGCTGTCTTTGGATGATGAATAAACAGATGAAAGAATCTCTTTCAGGCTCTTCGTCATCGTTGCCCTAATTTGGAGAATCCTACCTCCTACACCCTATTCAACGCCACATATTTACATACATTCGTTTACTGTCAGACCTGCCATACTCTCATCGTTAGTTAGCTTTTAGATAGCAAGCAAGGCATAAAATTCTCGATTCGTATTTAAACTATAATAAATTAAATTGTAAAAATAATGGCATACTGTTTCAAAACAGTAGAATGCAAAGTTATTCTTTGCTTTTGTTACTTCCAAATTCCTACCATTTTATTTCGACGCACTATCTTCAATCTTCCTGTGATAATAACTCAGCATTGTTTCGTAACATATTTATGGACCATGAACTCCTCTCGTCGTTTCTACATCAAATCAAGTTCAGCATTCACCGATTTGACAATTTTTTCTATTACTTTTTCAGCTAACTTTCACTTTTGAAAAAGGACTAATAAAAATACCCTTCCAAATTTAATGACTTTTTCCTAAATTTATATTGGATAATAAAATAATTCCCACCATTGAATACCCAGGGCGCTTCAGGAAGCTATGGATTGAAAGCACCCCTTTTTCAATTGTCTTCATCCAGAAGCAATAATTACTCGTATCCGCCCCAAAACAATAAAACAAAATTACCAAACAAATAGAGCTAGAGAAGCAGAAGAACAGCTGAATAAAAAAACAAACACCAAATCCCTTTGGATCTGTTTTGTTCCAATTCTGTTCCCCAAAAGTGTCCTCTTAATTTTATTACAGTCAACATTAAAACATCGATAACGAGATAACTTCCGAAATCACTTTTCCAGCCACCATCGCGTGCTTCTTGCCTGTACAAGAACGGAATCATATATTTTATCAAACCAAAGCTGCGGCGCGCGGTTTCCTTTACAAATTATATCTGCTTTTGCAATTTACAGCCTCACAGGACCACTTCAAAAACCCTCACGCATGCCAACAGAAAGTTTTAGCTCCCCCTCACAAAATAATATGTTATATCCTCTCATGCCATATATCCTTTTTCTAATCACTTGTGAAGTAGACACCCAAAACGGTGACAAATATAATGACAACAACAAAAAAATGTGTTCATGTATTTTCCAGGTCATTAATTATGATTCATCGAGAGGTGGCGTTTCGGTAATTACCGAAAAAGGCGATGTCACAACATCCTTTCTCCTGATACAAAATGCAGATCTGCCAGACTCGGGAAAGTACTCTTGTGCGCCATCGAATGCAGATGTCGCAAGTGTTCGAGTGCATGTACTAAATGGTAAGTGTATAAATATGTTTCTGAATATGTAAAGAGCCTGCCACACCAACATATGCACCTACATGTAGTCGTATGTGATGAAGTGCTCTTGGCTAATATGTAATACATATGATAAAATGAACTTCTACCCTATCCTATCCTAGTCGCTGGCCCAATTTTGTGTTCTACTTTACAGGGTTGTCATCGTGCGAAACATTGTTACCAGTTCCGCTTGATAAAAACATAATTGCAGAAAGTATCTCGCCGAATTTGGTAGCGGCGGTGGGAGGACTTAATAATTAAGACTACGCACGCTAAAAGCTACTCGAATTCGAAATGACTCTGGGGAAAAAAATTCGACATGTACCTCAATTAAATGCACAAATCTCGAGTACATTGTGGGTGAGTAGGAGGATTTGTGGTACGACACGAATGAAAAGGCCTAATGAGATTATAGTCTGAAGAATGCTAGTGACAACAATTTGGAACGCACGTATGGTTAATACAAGCGTACAAATATGTAAATATCCAGTCATGCTGTTATGCAAATAATATGAAAGGGTGAATCTGAACCAGGTTTGAAATTTTGAAAATGACAAGAAGCTACACTCTACAAACAAAAGGGAACAACATTTCTATTAATATTTTTCAACATTAAATTACCTTTTCCGTTCTAACCCTTTTCTGAATTTTACACACAAGTTTATAACAGAATAAACTTTTCCTTTTGTGTTGCCTTTTTATACTCTTTGACTTGAGCTTTTTTAACAAACCTGGAACTCACTACTCGTACACAGTTCACACTACCTTATTTGTATCAGATTAGATCAGACCTCTTTACCGAGCGTTGGCTTCGAATTCAGTTTTTTTTTTTTGCTAAACAGAACTTTTAAAATCCATATAAGACATCTAGAAACTATATTAATAGCCCTCTTCATATCAGTAACACTCCCTTACTTCCAGATTTTTTATCATGGGGTACCATGTATAGCTCCCACAATCCCATTCTGCAATCCCGCAAATTGCACGTGGTGTAGTAATATATGCATAGACTCCTCAAGCAGAGGGTTGCGGGTTCGAATCCCGTGCGAGGCAATTCTCTGAAAAAGTCTTTTCATGTTAACCCGTCGGCGTCAACTCTGACATGAAGGCATAATACTGATGTTGGAGTGGTTTCTACCTAAGCTAAATGTAACGAACTAAGAACTAGCACATACTAAGACCCACTGGTTGAGGATGCACTAGTTCCAGTTTGACAACCACATCTGGGAAAAATATCGAAACCTAATACACCTGAGTTTCAAACTACTACACCACCCGCCCGCGCCCTGGTGAAAAGCCGGTAAAAGGATCTTCATATCCCCTTGGTGCGCGCGCGGAATTATAAAATATAAAATAAAAAATAAAAAAAAATAAAATGAACTTCACTGATTGTTGTTCCTGACAATTGTTCGTGACATCGTTGCATGATGAAGTTTTCCTAAAATTGCTAATTAAATTTAATCACATTTGATTTGAACCAAGCCTTTTTATTGTGTCAAACATCTACCCAGCTTTTTGACGCCAAATATTTTCACAAATCTATGTTCATATCTACCCCAGATGGTAGGCCCCAATAATAAAGCTAGAGGTAAACTTTAAATCCTTGCCCAAAACACAAACCGCAAAACCTCAATAGAAATGTTGACGACGAGCCAGAGCTGAAGTTGCTTCTGATGTGATAATGAATGTAGTCCGATACATGCATCCAAGAAAAAGCATGTAACGCTGCACAACATCGAAGTACAGGGACCTGCGTGCGATTGATCGAAAAACTGCTGATTGAGGAGCAGCACAACAATCAAGTGCGTAGCGAAGTGCTTGCTTGTAACTGCATGGTAAACTCTTACTCAGGCAGGCTGAAATAACAAAAGCATGCTTGGTCAGTACCATAATACTATTGACGATGGACAACGACCTTTGCATCTGTTATTGGAATGATCGGGCCGTTAACAGACCACTTGCAGTCGAGCAATTAGCAAAGGCCCTTGAAAGTTATCAAGCAGATACCACCGCCATGCAGGAAGTGTGATGCGTTGGGATGGAAAACTGTGATATACATACCACCTTGATCAAAAAGGAAAATTGAAAATACAAGTTAATTAAATCTATATTGTCCCCTTCAAAGTAATCCCCATCAACTACAACACACTTATGCCAGCGCTTGATCCAATCCTCGAAACATTTTTTATATTCGGTTTTCGATATGTGCATCAGTGCTTCCTGCGATTTTTTCAATACTTCTTTTCGGCTGCTGAAACGCGTTCCCCGTAGTGGTTTTTAACTCGATTGAACAGAAAGGAGTCAGGGATCCAAATCAGGTGAATTTGGTGGCTGTTGGATGGTATTTGTTGCATTTTTCGTCAAAAAATTACGAATAATGATGGCACTGTGGCGACGGTGCGTTATCATGGTGCAAAATTCAATAGTTTCCTGTCCACAATTCTGGTCTCTTTCGGTGAATTGCTTCACGCAAACGTCTCATAATGCCCAAATAATACTCTTTGTTTACTGTCAAGCCTTATGGCAAAAATTCATGATGCACTACACCGTTGTAATCCATGAAAACCGTGAACATTGAATTCTTTTTTGACTGAAAACGACGTGGTTTCTTTGGTCTCGGCTCATTTGGTGAACGCCATTCACTTGCCTGATGTCTTGACTGCGTGTCGTAATCATAAACCTTCTTCTCGTCTCCAGTAATGCTCCTTTTGATGAATGTGGGATCGGATTCAGCCTCGCAAATCATCTCTTTTACAACATCAACACGTTCTGTTTTTTGCATGAACTTGAGGTCTTTTGGCACCAACTTTGCTGCTACACGACGGAAACCCAAATCATTAACCAAAATGTCTTGGCCGGATCCATAGGCAATGCTCATGTCCTCCGCTATCTCTCTGATGATTATTTGCGGTTATTGACCAACATTTATCAATACGAAACACTTTTCCACCATTTCCAACGTTCGCGCACCATTAAATCCATTTTCTACGCAAAATTTTATACAAGTTCGTTGTTGCAAATTTAAATCCATTTTCTAAAATTGTAAAAAATCGCCAACGCACACAAAGACAGATTTACTCTTGGCAACATAACTTTTGCAAATGTTAAACTATGACTCTAAGATTTAGAGGGAATGTGAACAACAGATGTACCAACTTAACAAAGAAAAATAGAACTTTAATCGGAAGAATGGGAGCTTCACACGGTGTTTATTCCGTTTTTTTTTTATCAAGGTTGTACATCATATTATGGTGATTGCTTTAGAGAAAAGAAACAGCGCTTATTCGAATGCGGATTTTCCATATGCAACAGACTAAGGCAGAAAGTCTTAAGCTCCTGACACGTGAGCGTGCATCTTATAACGATCTGAATTAAGGCTAAATTCGCTAACATATGCCTTATATGCCCCCATGCCCCTACGAAAAAAAAAGACGACGCCACCAAAGAATTTTTCAACTAGCTCCTCGACAAGACATATGGGGAATGTCCTAAGTATGACTCCTTGTACGAATTTAACGACAGGATATTAAAGGAGGACATACACATTTTCTTTGCGGCGGGACAAAATATTACTATAGCAGGCACACGATTTGTTCATCTCTATATACATGGCGCCCTCCGGATCATGGAACGCTAAATCAAATTGATCACGCGATAAACGTAAGGCACGCCTCCAGATAACATGACGCGGATCTTTAGCTCTTTAAGGTGCGAATGCGGATTTACCGAGCCCCACCAAAAATAAGAACTGTATACTATGATAGGATATAACGGATAACCAGATAAGAACGATAGGAACAAAAATTATATAAAACAACAACATTGTGAAATATAAAATTGATTCTGACTTTATTTTGAATCTATGGTCATGCCATTATATGTGGACTTGCACCTCATTCAAATGGCCGCCTTGTCAAATTTTTGATGACTCGGTCCAATATGTGCGGCGTTATTCCGGCGTTATTCCGGCTTTATTCCTGCGTTATTCCGGCGTTATTCCGGCGTTATTCCGGCGTTATTCCGGCGTTATTCCGGCGTTATTCCGGCGTTATTCTGGCGTTATTCCGGCGTTATTCCGGCGTTATTCCGGCGTTATTCCGGCGTTATTCCGGCGTTATTCCGGCGTTATTTATGTGAGCCTCGAGCTCGTCCAAAGTGGTTGGCTTAGTGTAAGTGAAAGCGTAAACTAAAGACTTGACGTAAAAATAATCAAGTGGTGTCAAATCGCATGACCAAGTCCCCAAATTTCTTTTTCACAACTTATTGCATCGCTTATATGGCATGTAGCGCCATCTTGTTCGGATACATCGGATAGCTCTGACCACAGAAAAACATCGCTCTTTACTTAAGACGATTGACGGTAACGGTGTCCACATGACAGATAAGAGTTCATGATTCCGCCATGCGATAAACGGCACCAAACAGCCGATCTTTGTGGATGCACTGATGCTTGGCCGAACACTTATGGATTGTTTACGCTCCAATAACGGCAATTTTGTTTGTTGACAGAGCCACTGAGCTAAAAAGGACGGACCGGACGGCTTATAGGCTGAAGTATTCAAAGCTGCTACACCAATTCATTTCTCAGATCTGGTCAGAACAGTGTATGCCTGATGAATGGAATCTGAGCATCGTTTCCGAGATCTACAAAAAGGAGACCCCCTCAATTGTATCAACTATAGAAGTATAAGTCTTCTCAATATCGGATAGAAGCTCTTATCTGCCAAATTGTGTGAAGGTCTGAAACCTTTCCTGAGCAACTTGATTGTCACCTATGAGTGCGGTTTCAGATCTTGAAAGTCCACAACCGACCTAATCTTTACATTCCGGCAGATCCTAGAAAAAACTCAAGAAGTCCAAATCGATACCCACCATCTTTTCTTTTCATCGATTATAAAGCCGCATATAACGGCGTGCATAAAAACAAACTCTATAACTCCATGTCTAGATTCAACATTCCTGCCAACTCGTCAGTTTATACAAGATGAAGAATTCTTGCTGCTCCATCATGGTCGGTAATGAATTACCCGAGACCTTTAATGTCAAGAAAGGTTTTAGAGAAAGCGACTCGCTTTCTTGTGAAACCGCCCTAGAAGAACTTGCCCAATACCTGGATACGCGGATGATATTGATGTGGTTTGACAGTGGGTCTCACGGTAAACGAGGACAAGGCAAAGAATTTTCTCAAAAGAACGCACACCACCGACGACGGATTGGCCATAACTTTATAATTGGAAATTATAACTTTGAGTCAAATAATGATTTCGGTCAACGACATCGGTCTAGAGATCAGAAGTAGAAATACTTTTGGCAATCGCTGTTTCTTTTTCAAGATTCAAATAAGTAATAAATCTCTCTCCCGCAAAACGAAACTGGTTTTATTCAAGACCCTAATCATCCCGTCCCTGCTGTTTGACTTAGAGGCTTGAAACTTTTCGAAAATGGATGAAGTAAAACTGGATCGTTTCGATAGAAAGATACTGCTCGTAGTATTCGGTTTCATTTGTAGTGACGGAAAAACGGTTTCATTTATATAACAGTACGGAGTGTATAGCAACATCGGTCAGGTTTTACAGGTAATTCACCATTTAAGATGGTAAGACCATTTTAAACGTGAAGGCTGCATAGCTCCCTTCAAAACAACATTCGAGGACGGCTATATGTGACGTGCAACATTGGAGGCAGCTGACGATAGATCGTGCTAGTTAAAGAGACTTATTCGTTAAAGTTCAGATTCATCCTGCTCTGCAGCACCAAATAAGTAAATAAGTAAGTTGAATTTAAACAGAAAGGAGGGGAATATCCCCGGGCTCACAGATTACTTATCGTTCAGTGGTTGCAGCATCATATTCAAAAACGAAGAGACTGATAACTATGCAAACGCAAAAGCTAGTCTGCTTTGGAGATGCACAATCAGTCCAAACCTACCTACCTATTCGAGGGTGGCCGTGGTGTAGTGGTATATACATAAACTCTTCAAGCAGAGGGTCGCGGGTTCGAATCCCATGCGAGGCAGTTCTCTGAAAAAGTCTTTTCGTAGAATTTGTATGTACATAATTATATGAAAATCCCGTGGGCGTCAACTCTGACATGAAGGCATAACACTGATGTTGGAGCGGTTGCTAGCTAAACTAAATGTAACGAACTAACAACTAGCACGTACTAAGACACATTGGTTGAGGATGCACTGAGATTTCTGACAGGGATAATGGTCGTTTAGAAAGCAGCAGCCTGTCCCTTATTGTTCTCAATAAGCTATACATATATTGCTGTGTATATTGACACTCATAGAACCACTAAAGATTTGACTTTGTAAAATTCCGCGAGTTTCTGTTCGACCTGAACCTGACTAATACTATTTGACAATAAGTCTACACCAAAAAATTGGCCTCTTCGAGAGCGGAAAAAGTGGGTGGAAACCTCAAGATATATAAAGAGATTAGAATACAGATTCCTGTCAACTTACAGGGTATGTAAGATGCATAAGGAAAACCTCATAAACCATACTAACCTAACTTAACTAAAATGCATTTCTATTGTGTTATAGGGCCTGCTCGGCTCCAGGTATAACGGAAATATCATACGACTGTTATTATTCGCTAGAAATAGACACGTTTTGTCAGTAGCTTGTCATTCATACAACTGTGCCTCAAAGTAAATTTTCGTTTCAGAATAAATATTCTGAAGAAAATGGATATTAAAAGTAAAGGCTCTCGAGAAGCTCATCGATCCATATCTTTTTGTAAAGATCGAAGCAAGAAGGAAATACCGCCCAAAAATCAACATACTGCCGAAAAACCGAAGAAAATCTAGTGATTTTCCAACTTTCCCAAAGGTCAGCAAAATACTCCTCCGTGGCGCCGATGATTTCCTCGCGTGAGCTGATTTTTTTTATTGAAGAGCCATCTTTTGAGATTTAGGAAGAGATATTAGTCCGAGGGAGCCAAATCGGGCGAATTAGGTGAATGCGACAGCAATTGGAGCCGTAAGTCATTGATTTTAGCCGTGGTTGCGATGCTCTTGTGCGCCGGTGCATTGTCTTGCAAAAACAATTTTTTTTTTCGCTTCATGTGAGGCCGTTTTGAAGCGATTTCGCTCCAATAATGCACAGTAATACTTGCTCTTGATGGTTTTTCCTTTTTCGAGGTAGTCCACGAAAAGTATGCTATGACTATCCCAGAAAACCGACGCCATAACCTTTCCGACACAACGAGCCTCCCTCTACCGCTTCGTAGCACTCGTGCCGGCTTCAGTTCATTGCCGGGCACTCATTTTGTTCTCTGGTATTCAACAGTTACCAGTCGACGCCAAAAGTCCGCCCGATTCCGCATCAGCAAATCCAAACACTCGTTCGAAGTGCTCTCGCGTTCGTGTTTTTGGTCAGGAGTGAGTATGCGCGGCACCTAGCTGCAGGATAACTTTTTCATATGCAGAATATTGCCCAAAATATAGCGTGTGCGCTCAGTACTAATCTTTGTGGTATCTGCTAGCTCGCGCACCTTCACTTTCCGGTCAGCCAACACCATTTCATGTATTTTTTTGACATTGTCCTCTGTAACCGCATCGGAGGGCCTGCCGCTGCGGTAGTGGGATGCGGCATTTGGCATGTCTGCCTAAATATGAACGGACTTCAAAGCACTAAAACGTTTTTTGCAGTATTAGCGCGTTCTGGCGGTCAAGGAGGTTACTTTTCACTCCACCTAGTATTAGTTCAAGTGCCAACAAATTGAAGACTGATCATGAGACATCCGGACCAGAAGAACCAAACATTGGGTATCGAATTTTGAATTTTCTGGCTGTGTTTTCTGTCTTACCGGAATGTGTAAAATGTAAAAAGTGTGGTGTTCGGTTCTCAATAGAGAGCACTAGATGACTCGGTTTTAAAATTGTATTTTCGTGTTTTTAACGTGCAAACCGTCTTTTATTCTTTCGTACGCAATAAATATGTTACACGATTCTTTTTTGTTATACGCTTATTGGGGATTGGTTTACGTAGAGCTATGAAATTATGTGGACTTATGGATTTACCGCCTCCGCTTTAACAAACGACGTATGATATCATAATTAATCATTTTCTTTCTGCTGCTTCAAGTATTGTTCAATTAGTGTTACAACAATCTGTAGAAGAATAACAATAGGAAATAACAAAACAAAATTCAAGTGCTAATATGACAAAACTGACCATTTCAGGAGATGGTACGTCAGTTTACAGGAAAAGTCGTTGATGTTGATGTTTCTTATAAAATCTTATTGTATTATTGTGCTTGACATAACTATTGGAATAAACACAAATATACCGAGCAATATGAGGAATGGAAACCTAATCATGATGAAAATTGCCAGATCAATCATGACGGATCGACTGTCAAAATGGAAGTAGACACGCTGAAAGAAATATTTTCAAAATCCGTCGAAAAGCATGGAGTTATGCATACTAAATTCTTTAGGGATAGCGACTCTAAGACATACACCATACGAAACCGTATGGTGATGAGATTGAAGTTGTAAAAAGAGAATGCGTGGGACACGTTCAAAAGCGAATAGGAACCCGTCTTCACGAATGAAAATTGACGGTAAAATTTAAAGACAAACTGATCATTTACTATGGCTTAGCTATTTGCAGAAACTGTAACTCCTGACATTAAAAAAGCGGTATGGGCAACATTTCACCATTACCGCTCAACAAACAGAAACCCTCAATAACTTTTCTGTCCTGAAGGCGTCGAATCGTGGTGCAAGTGGCAACAAGAGCGTATGTTACAACCGATGTATAGCGGGTTGTGAGTATGAATTTTTGTTCGTATGCTGTTGTCTCCAAATTTTTACTTTACAGTGTTTTTGTGTTTGTCTTTTTTCATAATGACTCGGGAATTTAGAGTGGATATAGCAAATATTCGCGTGCTAAAAGTATTTATTTTTCTGCATACATTTACGTCTGTAAATACAGGCCTAAATCACTCTGATCTAAAGCTAGAGTGCCATTATTCTCCTCTCACCGCGGTCTCGCGATTTACGTGCGTAGTGATGTAGCTTACCAAACTCCACCATAATATGATCCGTGTTCCAATCCTGAATTTAACTTCTTGTGAATAAGCACAACTTCCATAAGCAAATTATCCACTGCCGCTTTATTTACAGAAGCGCCAAACTGTATCCCTGTATCCTCATACTGAAATCGTTATTAAGGCCGATTTCAATATACAAAATTCTGGGTGGCTTCAACATTCTGGATAGACAACACCCGAAGGAAGTTGTCTTGAGATCTTCGCTGCGGAGAACGTTTTGACCCAGCTTGTAAAAGAGCCCACACCTGTACCAGATGTTGATAGCCATATCGCCAACACCCTGGACTTGGTTTTAACTTCTCACCCTGATAAGGTGTACTTATGTGCTGATGTGCTCTCCCCTCTAGGCTGTATCAATCTGTATCAGATAATTTCTTTGTACACTTGTCTTGGCCACACAGTTAGAGAAAAGATTCCTAAAAGAACCGTAAGACAATAAGAGAAAGCCAATTGGAGCGGACTCAACTACTTCTTGAATTTTAACTGATCGTTATTTTTCTTCAATAACGACGTGGACGCCGCTGCTGATATGATCACAGACACCATTCTCTTTGAAATGAAATCCTTTATCTCTCATCGGATGTAGAGTATCAAACCAAAAGAAAGGGCAAGGTACGACTCGAGCTGAAAAGAGGCTGCCAGGGTTAGAGAAATGTTTTTTCGGTCCTACAAGACAAACACGAAAAACCGGAAAAAGGTCAAACGAGCCAGGAATGGCTGCAACGCCTTTCTTAAGAGTGTGAAATTTCAATATGACCAAAACTGAGGCACAAAATACTAAAAAATTTTTGGTCGTTCGTCAAAAATATTTGAAATTCTGCATCATCCTTTATTCCAACGCACATTTACAAAGACATTCCAGCTGTTAGCTCTTAGGACAAGGCCAATGTGCTTGCTGCACACTTTGCGGCCGGTTAAACGCTCCCAGATTGTGCTTTCTCTAAGCCTACACCTGATTCCGTCGAATCTTCAATGGAACAAATGCACTGCGTACGCTTTTCCATCCATCCTTCTCTTTATTACTCTTACCGAGCAGATGGAAAACAGCATTTGCGTTCTTTTGGGATCGATGACTCTCTTCTTCAATGGATTAGAAATTTTCAAGTCAAAGTTTCAAGTCTAATGTTTGCAAAATTAATGTTGGTGTGCCCCAGGGCTCCGTTCTGTCTCCGGCACTCTTTTTAATTTTCATCAAAGATCTCTTGTCAGATACTTCTAATCCAATATATTCCTTTGCTGATGATAGTACTCTCTGCTTTTCATATTCGTTCCCAGACTCACGCCCCTGCTCTTCGGCTGTGGAACGGGAACGTCAGCGTATGTTAAGCTCATTAAATAACGATATTAACAGCATAACAAATTGGGGAACTATAAAGCGAGTGCAGTTTAATGCTTCCAAAACTCAATGCTGTCTGCTGTCATTAAATACCCAGCCATTATCAATGAATGGCACTTGCATCGTCGAAACCGATAAACTTTCCATTCTCGGTATATGTGTCAGTAACAACTTACGTTGGAATGATCACATATTCGATGTCGCCAAAAATGCAGCGAAATGTCTAGGATTTATCAAGCAATGTAAGAAATACTTTACCTCCTCTGATCTGACCACAATATATAAGACATTTATCCGCCCGAAATTTCAGTACAATGCCCACATCTGATCGGGTGCGCCCAAGACATATCTGCACCTGCTAGATAGGAATAAAAACCGTGCGATAAAACTCATACGTGATAATATCACCCAGACGATGGACACCCTTGAACACTGATGTAATGTCTCGTGTCTCACTCTATTCTATCACTATTTCCATCTCCAATTCCAACACCCGTCTCGCTATATATGCTCATCAGTATACCCTTAAGCCCACTTTCGGACGTACTCTAAAATATCGTGATTCATTCCTAAGACGCATTCCTAGTCATTATAACATTCAAACATTTAAAACCAAGGTTCATAGGCACCTCTTTTTCCATCCTCCCTAAAATTCCTTCGACCACGCTGTGTGCAAGTATATTAAGGGTACTCAACTCTCTTGAGCGCACGCAAATTATAAAAAAAAAAAAAAAAAAAAAAAAACCGAAAGCTAAAAGAGAACTGAAAAATTTCCGTCATAATTATTCCGCATTGCCAAGAATGGTGTTAGATGTCATTAAACCAATACTCGAAGACCTCAGCAATGACAAATTGTTGGAGCGCTCTGTAGGTGGATATACCCAAAACAGCAATGAGAGTTTTAACCAACTTAATAGAAAGATAGTTCCAAAAACGGTGAACGGCGGTGCCGAAATAGTTAACATTGCTGTATTTCTTGCAACATGCACATGACGAAACTCGCTAAACAAAAAAGGTCGAACACGGGGCCGACAACAAAATTTAGAAGCTATGAACATTCCGTCGACTGTAGAAAACTTACACTTTGGTCCTAGTATCGAAGATTAAATGTGCTCGTAAGTTCACAAATTTCATGATTAATTCATTCCCAAATTTTAAAACGCGTTTTTCCCAAAACCACGTTTTTGAAATCGGTACCCAAAATTTCTCGAAAACCAATAAACCAAATACCTTAAATGTTATTGTGGTTATTCTATACATCAAAATCGTCATCACTCTTTCGCTGGGCAATGGCAAACCCCCTAAAGTCAATTTCTGCCTATGAAAAAAGCTTCTCAGGAGAGCGGTTTGGAACCGGCAATAGGCCCGACAGTAGGCGCTACTCAGGAGTGTAAAAGTTTACAAAGTGATGTGTCTCTCATGAGTGCGGGAAACTAGGCCTTGGCCCACACCGGGCTGTCGCGCCATTTATTTATTTTTTAGGTCTACCCCTTCACAGACTTTTCTACTTAATTAGTGGTCCATCTTCTCCAATTTCCGGAGGTCCATGTTATTTCTATTCTCTGCTGTCCCTTTGATCTGAACTACAATATAATTTTTGAACAAACATTGCGGACGAAAGAAAATAGGGATCAAAGGAAGAAAGATATCGATGACATACATTAGTGGTTTGAAATGGCATTTCATAACCATTAACGGCTTAGGGAGGAATTATGATATTTTAGATATGTACAGCATGGGAGTAAACTGATGAGGATTAATTCATAGAGACGGATATTATGGTTGAAGGTTTGATGGGGTGGTATGCTATTGATAATTTCTTTAAAGCTCTGGCTGTAGAAAAAGAGATAAGCAAAGATAGATTAAGAGATATTACGCCAACGTTTATGGGTATCAATTCACTGCGAAATACCAGCGTCAGTTTCGAATTTTATGGCATGGCTGTGAAGAGCACATATCCAGATATAGACATCCTATTCTGCAGGGAAGTTGTCATAGACACGCATACCGAAAATGGAAAGCTTTTCTTTTAACGATACAATGTCGTTTATGGGTAATGTCAGGGTTTGTCAACTTCGCTTCAACGAGAGCAGACAGCAGTATGTTTTGGAATCATAAAATTCAACATTGTTGATGGTTTCTCAATTAGACATGCTGTTAATATCATAATTTAATGATTGGAACATACGCTACCGTTCCGGTTTCATACCCAAAAAAAAGAAGAAAAGAGGAGACTTGTTGCTACAAGAACCATAGTGCAGGACATTGGGAAGTTTCCGTGCTTCGAGATATTTTATGACCTGACGGTTTATCACCGTTTCCATAGCCTTTTTTGGAAAAAGTTATAAATCTTTGGACTGACGAAAAACCTTTCATATTCGTTTTGTCAGTGTAAAAAAAAAAAACACATATTCAGAAGGAGGGGAGTTACACCATGATAGGTATGTAGGTAGGTAAAAGTGGCTGTTGGTTAGCGTAGGAGACAGTTAACGTCTATTTTCTTTACATCGTTTAAGTCATTTTAGAAGAAAGCTTCTAAGTGAAAATTTCTTCTCTAGGAGAGCGTTGAAAATGTACAGAGCAGGTGGAAGTTTGTCTACTCTTCCGCTTCGTCCATGCTGCTTCTACAGAAATCGTTTTTTAAGGCGCCAAAGCTTTTTGCGTGCTTGCCTATAAGACAGTGTCTAGTGGTGATACGTATGATGGCGTTGAGATGTTTTCTGTTTAGAAGGTTTAGAATATTGGAGCGATTCAGATCCAGCTTAAGACAGATCTGCTTGGTCGCTAGATATGTTGGCACAACAGTCGTCCTAAAGTCATTTTATTAGCATCCAGCTTTAGCGATTGGTATACCTATGCTACCCTTTATCGGGAGAAAAGGTAGAGTAATTCTAATTTTGGCGGGTTCATCGGCCATACAATTCCTTGGAATGTCTCTGTGACTCAACAAAGGTGAAGATTTAACTGCTTTGTCGTCTCCGTAAGAAATAATCGGATATCATTTGCAGATATCACGGTTTTTTTTCAGAAAGAACAGAGCTTCTTTAATTGCCAAAATTTCTACCTGAAACACGCTTCAGTGACTTGGAAGCGGAAGCAAAGATTAATATTTAGCTTATCTGGAAAACACTGCCACCAACCCCGCTATCGGTTTTAGATCGATCTGTGTAAAAGTGAATTGACTTGTCCCCTATGAAAGCATCTTATTCCAAGTAGGATCTAGAGGGGAAGTTTACATGAAAGTTTTTCTCAACCCAAAAATCAGATATGGTGCAACGATGTTCTCTATGAGGTTTTCTAATATGTTAAGGATATTAGCGTGGCCAAATAGATTATTTGTCCACTGTGTAGTCGCTTCAAGGCGAATAGCTGCAGTTGCAGCTTCTTTGACGCTTTCTTGAATGTTAGATTTCCAGTTTATAGTAGTTTCCTGTCAAAAACACTAAACTGGTACCATTTATTGAGGTATAATTGAAATTTTATATTTCCTGGCGCACTCTATGTCCAGGAAAGCGACCATTATGTACTCTCTATATTGTAGGCATCGTTCGATGTGCCTGGTCAGCGAATGCAAAGCCGTTTCCACCGACTTTTTTTTACAGTAGGCATGTTGAGCCTTTGATCAATTTTAGCTCGTGGATACCAATTAGTCGTTTTAGAGTTTTTAAAGTTTAGAGTTTTTGGGACGACATGAGAGCATTTTTCGACTTTGGGAATGAAAACTACATTGACTTCTCTCCATGTCAGTGAAATTTGGATCAGTTCTATACAGCTCCTTTTGATACCTTTGTAACTGCCCAAAGCAGTTTGTCTCTTGTAATCAGACCATGAATTTTCGTCACGGTTGCAGTAGTCCTGTTTGGGTAACTATTGACCGCGAATAGGGAGCTTCCTGGAAAGTGAGTGTCCAGTAGAAGATTGAGTGGTTCATCACTTTAGGTTGTCCAAGAATCATCGGTTTTTTTAAACAATTATGCATCATAGGATTTGAAGAGAGAATTTTTTTTAAGCGAAATGCTCTCTAGGATTGTCATTTTGCCTTCCTCAGATGTTTTTTTTTATATATATTTTGAGGGATTCTTTGTATGAGTTCTTGTACTTTTTGCTAGATTCAAAAGTCTTCTGCAAATGTTTCTAAGCGCTCCCAATGCTGATGTCCACCAGTGCAGCTTTGTCATGCCTCCAGTTAGTAACTTAAGTTAAAGTTAGTTAAGAGGATGGTGCTTCTGATAGTATTCCTTCGTATTTTGGCCAATCATTTTTCCTATAGTTCCAAAATGCGGCTGTGAGTACCATCAATCAGGCTGAATTGGATGAATCTGTGGTCTGAAAATAGGTGTTCATACGATACCATCCCGTTTTTTAGCTTTTGAATGATGTTGTCGGAGACAAGAGTGATATCTTGCACTTTCTATCGGTTTCCTGTTATAAAAGTGGGCTCACTACCAATGTTGCAAACAATGAGGTTAGTACTTATAATATAATCAAAAAAGGACTCACTTCCATCTTTGATGAGCGTTGGGGTCGCACCCGATGAAGAAGTTTTAAGCCTTCCAGCTTCCAGTACCACTCTTTCTAGGTTATCAGCAGGTAGAGTGCCCACATGATCGTGACCAAGATATGCCAATGTCAGCCAGTCTCTATTCTAGAGGTTAGAAAGTACAAATGCATTAAGGCTACGTTTCACTAATATACAAGTTCTAATGTTACCTTTGTCTCTTGTATATAATGGAGCGTCCCAAGTTCGCGAACTACGCCTTCTACGATCTATGGTTCCTGTATTAGGATAATGTCTTTTGCGTTTTTGGAAAGACCGAAGCCTTTTTTGAGTGATGAAGATTGATCTGAAGAAATCGTATCATTGCTACAATTTACCAGAGTAGCCTCCATCACGGTGCTATTCGATCTATTTTAAGTCATCGGTTTCCATTTTCGACAGAGTGTCGCCGCTCTCCATTTCTGAAAAAAATATAAACGCTCCAAGATCTAAGGTTATATTTGAAGTTTCAGTTAAAAAAGGAGGAGGTTGCTTATCAGCATCCAGCTAATCCTTCTTATAGCCCCTTAAGAAAATTGACTCGAAACTGAACAAAATCATGCCTTTAGTCAGTCTATAAGGGCCCCTTAGTTCTTTCAGTTTCGCGTCTTCGTAATCATAAGTCGAAGGGATCATTGTGCTAAGCCTGATAATCTCCAGAATGCTTCCTGGAGAGAAAAGTTCGGCTGAGGCCCTGATTTCTTAGGAGCAAGAATTTTAGTAGCAGCAGCAAGTTGGGAAGGTGGTGGGAAGGGCGAAAAATCCTTTAGTTGCAGGACTCGTCTGCATAACTTCTAGAAATTCAGTGACCTTACACAGAGTCTACAACTCGACAAGTTCGATGCTCGGGGTAGAAGAAAGTTATACCATACGGACCGTCGAATCTATGTGTGTTAGATCTTTTAATACTTTTGCTCCTACATGAGTCTAAGTGGATTACCACCATAGAAGATTCGACGAAGTGTAGTGTAAGAGGTGACATGACTAGCAAGTGTCTAGCAAGTTAAGTGGGTTTATCTAAAGATCTGATAGTTGGTGCTATATTGCAAAAGCGAGTTCGGATGAAGGATGAGGCAGAATTTCTATTGTTTTTGTCAAAAAGTTTACTATCGTTGGTCATATGGAAACTTCAAACGGTTAAAAAAGTCATTACAAGCATCTCTGGCTCCTTCGAAATTTTTCGGTTATCCTTCCTGCCGATCTGTTCATTCGCCGAAAATTTTTTTGGATTGACACCAAAGTCTTTTCGCTAGATTGATGCCAATATGTCAGATATAACCGAAAATCACTTTAAAGCGTTCTACTCATTGTATTAAAGGAAACTTGGCCATTCGAGATGAATTAGACCCTTTTTAAAGCTGTCGGTGGACTATAATCAGTTTGATGGGCGCACTAAATATGTAATTCTGTTCACTAAACTCTTCGAAACCAGAGTTGGTCTCTTTTATTCTTTTTTCTTTCCTTCTTCAAAATCAGCCTTCAGGGACATATCCAAGAGTTTTCTTGTTTCTCTAGGAAGTAGCTGCTGAATTTTTGAAGTAGAACGGGTTTAAAGCATTAAGTGAGGCCTCCATTCAGGTTTTAAGTAGCTTTTGTCACGTTTTGAATTTACACGCATATATGACAGATTTACCTGTCTACTCCTGGTAATTTCTTTAGCATACCCGTTGGAGAGCTTGAAGTGATCTGTCAGCTGTCATCCTGTCTGGAAACCAATATTTTTGATAACCAAGCCGTTTGTTATGTCGGTTTCGATAAGAAGCGTCCTAAAGTAAAATTATTCTCGAAATTAAAGTCAAAGAGCTTTTTTCCTCTTGATCTTGACAGTAGAGAAACAGGCGACTATATCTACAAGAGATTAAAAAGTTGAAAAGTTGCGAATAGTTTTAAGTTGCTTTCATATTCTAATTCTATCTAACGAAATAGTATGCTAAAGGGTTTATTTTAAAATGCATAACAATTTTGTATTTGAATAAAATGAACCCTTAAACATTTTTTATGATCTGTCAATGTCAAAACGTCAGTCAAGTTTATATTTTTATGACGGTGAAGTTCATTAATTTGGAAATATATTAATTTGGAAATTAGATTAAAAACAACCGAAATTTGAACTTGGTGGTCGCAAGTCGCAAGCACTTACTATACAGACGGTATGCGCGTCCTATATTGCATAAATTTGTATGAGTATATTCACTGTTGAATGTTCCTGTGCCAATGAGACAACGTACCGGTTGAAATACCGAAAATATCGCAGCCGTAAATGCTTCAGTTCAAATTGAGCCATTTAGTTGATTCCATATGAATTGTGAATCTCTCAGTAGCGAATTTTGCATAAAAGTCTTGGCCTACACTCTTACAATATCCAATTAACTCAAGAAATGAAGCATTTTCATCATTTTTAAATAAATCCTGTATTTCATCGAAAAATAATCTTCAGCGAAGAAGCTCATTTTTGGCTTGAGCAAAATATGCATTGTTAGACAGCAACAAATCCATGTTCTTCAAGATACTTCATAGCATCCACATAAAGTGTGGATTTATTGCTGCAGGTGTGATTCGACCGTATTTATTTGTCGATGAAAATGATCGCCATATAATGGTCAATGTGATATGGTCAATCGTGCCATGTTGGCACTATTTTTGGCCAGAATGGGATGAATTTGACTTAGTGACACGTAGTTCTAACTTTATTGGGCTACGTTAAGTCGTTGGTTTATGCCAATAAGCCAACAATGTTAGTGGAGCTCAAGGACAATATCGAAAACGAAATTGCCAACGTTTCGGTCGATATTTGTGGAAAAGTGGTGGAAAATAAGCTCCAAACCATCGATCGCTGCAAACGTGCTCGCTATGGTCATATGAACGAGATCGAATTCTATACTTAATTTTAATATACAGTGATTCATCGTTAGGTTTTATTTATAATATAAAATCGAACACATAAATGTGAAAGTGAACTTAAAATTTTTACTATTAATTAAAAGAACAATTCATGGCATTTACTTTCCAATAATAATATTATTTAAACATTGGCCACAACTATGTCTCAGATGGTCCATTCGGAAGGTCTAATTTTTGGTGACTGGTATCTCGTAAAAAAGACAAGTAATGTTGGCTTTGTCTTGAAGACCTGAGACTTTACATATCCCTAGAGAAAATAGTCCAACGGTGTGATATTGCAAGATCTAGGCGTGTAATTTACCGTAGCAAATTAAGTGAAATTAAGTGCTCACCAAAATGATTTCTCAACAAGTCCATTGTTTCACGCGCTGTATGGCTCGTAGTGCTGTCTTGTTGAAACCAAAACTCACATAGTACGCTAACATTCCGATTTGCCTCATTTTTGAAGAATATGGAGCAATGATTCTACCAGCCCATAAGCCAAACCATATCGTTGGTTCTAAAGGATGTAATGGTAGCTCTTTAAACTCTTCGGGTTGCTCATCAGCTCAAATACGACAATTTTGTTTATTAACGTATCGATTGAGCCAGAAATGGGCTTCATCACTGAACAAAATTTGACGATAAAACATCGGATTTTTATTGAGTTTTTCCAGAGCCCGTGCACTAAAATAATATGACGCAAATTTAAGTCGCCTGGCATTAATTCTTGCACAAGTTGAATTTTGTACGCTTTTAGACCGAGATTCTCACGTAAAATACGCCTAGTTGTAGAATACGACAAGCCAAGTTGCTGAGAAGGACGACGAATCGATTCGTCATGGTCTTCCCGTACACTCTCAGCTACAGCTGTTATAGTCTCTTCACTACGTGCTGAATGTCGTCTAACCGGTCGAATAATATATCATCCACTAATGTAAATCGTGATTCAAATTTGCGAATGGTATTGGCAATAGTGGTTTCAGTAGATCCATTCTGCGCACCGTAAATTCCTCGAATCGCACGAAAAACATTTCTTACAGAATGCTGATTTTCGTTATACAGCTGAACAATTTGGAGATGCTTTTGTGGTATGAGTCTGATACTGAACAAAAATAACAAAGCAGTTTGATAGGAGCCACGCGTGATCTGTCAAAAAAGCCTTTTGAAAATCAAACCTCACGATGAATCAGATCGTCATCTCATGAAATATCTCGAAATACGAAAACTTTGCAATGACCGGCAGTATAGTTTTCGTTGCAACAGGTCCACTGGTGATTTGATGGCATGTCTCACCCACAAGTGGATACGAAGCATACATAAATTTAACAAAAGCAAAATAGTTCCACTTGAAATTTCTAAGTCATTTGACATAATTTGGCAACTGGCTCTTATGTCGAAAATGCGTACATTTGGGACCAATGACTCTCTTTTTCAGTGGATTAGAAATAACATTTCGGAACATTCAATTTAAGTTGTCTTAGTTGGTTTCAAGTCTGATATTCATAAAATAATTGCTAGCGTGCCCCGGGGATCTTTTCTGTCTCCAATACTCTTTTTAATTCTCATCAATGATCTCTTATCTGCCACTTCTAATCCATTACATTCCTATTCTGACGACAGTACTCTCTGCTTTTCATACTCGTTCCCTGCCTCACGTTCCTGCTCTTTGGCTGTAGAACGGGAACGCCAGCGTATGTTAAGCTCATTAAATACCGATACTAACAGCACAAACAATTGTGGAACTATCAATAAAGTGGAATTTAATACTTCCAAAACACAATGCTGTCTGCTGTGGTTAAAGTGAAATCTAAATACCCAGCCATTATCTTTCCATTTCCCATTCTCAGTATGTGTGTCAATGAATAAAAAATATATTTTTGTCCTTCTGATTTGGCCTTAATATTGTATATATATGTATAAGGCATTTATCTACCCAAAACTGGAGTACAATGCACACATCTGGTCAGGTATGTCTTAAAAATCTCTGCACCTGCTAGATAAAATTCAAAGCTGTGCAACAAAACTCATAAGTGATGCTAATATCACTTAAACAATGGACATTCTTGAAAACCGACGAAATGTCTCGTGTCGCTACTTCGCTACTTCCACCACCAGTACTCCATACAAATCGCCAGTATCATTCCACTGCTTCAAACCTTCAATCGTAATACTCGTCTCGCTATGAATGCGCATCAGTATACCCTCAGGCCCACTTTCGGATGTACTCTGAAATATCATGATTCGTTCCTAAGCCGAACAACTCGCTTGTGGAATGCTTTGCCGAGCTCTCTATTTCAAAGTCATTGCAAAATTCAGAAATTTAAAACCAACGTACATCGGTACCTATCTTTCTTTCTTCCCAAGGTACCTTAACCCCTTGAGCGCGGGCTATTTAAAAAAACACTCATCATTGTTTTTCCCGGATGTGTTTTACTCGAAGATACTCTGTTATTACTTAAATCATGGACATTTGAATATTTTTTAAATACAATATTATATTTACCCGCTGTTATGGAAAAGTCTGCTGAAATAGAGCCGAAGATTCTAAAACACACTAGTATTTGTCCCAAGTTCCCAGGTTTATGTTGGAGAAGCTTTTGTTGAAGTATTGTATGTGGTTTTAAAATAATATGTAGTACTCGTTGAAACGAATATTAGGGACAACTGAATTTTATAAATCGGATCTTTTTCATAAACTAGAATTTATCAATAGACAAATGCATGAATGTTGTTTCTTATAAATAACATTCAATATAAACGATTGCCTCATGGAAGCGTGGTATATGAAATGGTCAAAATATATCTCACAGAAGAGAAATAATATATTCCTGCCATATACAGACCAATAGGATTTAGTCAAAGAAAATTTGTGACAGAATTCGAGTCAAAATTTTGCAACATCCGAGTTTAGCTCAAGAAGATATCCTACTGTTTGGAGATATCAATATATATGTATGCTATACGAACACAAGCAATGCTCTTAAATATCGGAAATGCTAACTTGACTAGATTTAAGAAATGTTATTAAAAATATACAAGAATAGACCGCTTAAAAGTAACTAATGCTGTAATTGATCATATCACATCCTACTGCGAAAAATTGACAGTAATATCAACTCTTTTGCTGTAGAAAGCTGTTTAACTGATCACTACCCAATCATGTACTGCGTAAAAGCACATGTGTGGATACACATGTCCCGAACATATGTTCCCAGTTTCAAGTATATAGCATACTTAGTTTGTTTTTAACAGATAGAAGGGTTAAGCGTGTTTTTATGAACTCGGCGATTTTTGTTGGTTAAAAGAAATGGATCAAAGAATTCGTATCAAATTTTGTGTAAAAAATGGAATCAAGTGCCCTAAAACTCTTGGAATGTTGACTGTGGCATACGGTGAGTCTGCATCTGAGAAGATGCCAATGTAAGTATATGTATCTACTACATCTGGAATAAATTTTAGCCCGATATTTGAATTATTCTGTGTTTTATTTAAACGCAAAATTATTGTATCCTAATTGAAAAACCTGAAAGTTTTGTATCCTTTTGAACTTACTGTTGATGGCGATCGTCATTCATCTTCTGGAATTCATTAAATCAGTTTCATCATCAGTGTCTAATCTATTCTACTGTTTTAGCGCTTAAATCATTTAGTAGTTTCGGAAAGTTTGTAAATGTGAAACTTTTTGAACTGACTAAATGTCAGGTCAAAATATTTTGGGTCTATAACTTTGGGTCTATATATTCGTGCGGTTTGCTAAGAGATGGCGTAACTTATATTTTTTCATTGTAATTATTCTATTGGAACATGCATTGAAAAGCTACTGTCATTGTACGTCATTTCAGTATATGTCATTCATTTGAAACGTAAACAACAATAATTTTTTTTTCACTCCAATTAGGCAGAACTTTGTGCCTGAAAACGTGTTTTTGCGGGGAGTTCTTCTTCATTACTTTAATATGAAGAAAACTGCTGCCGAAAGTCATCGTATTTTGGTGGAAGTTTATTATGACCATGCGCTGGCTGAGCGAATGTACAAAAAGTGGTTTGCACGATTTAAAAGTGGTGTTTTTGGCTAAGAAGACGATGAACGTCCTGGGCAGCCAAAAAAGTTTGAAGATGAAGAACTGGAAGCATTACTCTATAAAGATTGTTACCAAACACAAGAAGAGCTCGCAGAATTTTTGGGTGTCACTCAAGGAGCCATTTTAAACCACTTAAAAGCAGCTGGATATATTCAAAAGCAAGGAAATTGGGTTCCACATGAACTTAAGCCGAGAGACGTCGAAAGGCGGTTTGCATGTCCGAAATGCTGCTGGAACGCCACAAAAGGAAGTCATTTTTGCATCGGATTGTTGCTGGTGAAAAATGGATCCATTACGACAAAAAATCATATGTGAATCATATGTGATCAAATGGGTGTGCTGTATTATGAGCTGCTAAAACCGGGTGAAACCATCAATGGACAACGCTGCGGAACACAATTAATCCGTTTGAAGAGAGCAGTAGCCGAAAAACGCCCGGAATATGCGGCCAGACACGAAGCAATAATTTTCTATCATGACAACGCTCGGCCCCACGTTGCTATTTCGGTTAAGAACTATTTGGAAAACAGTGGATGGGAAGTCTTACCCCACCCTCCTTATAGACCAGACCTTGCCCCTTCTGACTACCATTTGTTCCAGTTGATGCAGAACGCCCTCAGTGAAATACGGTTCATATCAGAGCAGAATATCAAAAATTGACTTGATTCATTCTTGGCTACCAAGCCGGCGCAGTTCTTTTGGGATGGGATCCACAAATTTCCAGAAAGATGGGAAAAAGTCATAGCTTCAGATGGGCAATACCTTGAATAATACTATTGTACATGTTTTTCTTAAATAAACGTTCAAATTTTGAAAAAAAAACCGCACGAATTAAATTACATACCCAATGCATGGCGCTGAATTCCATGCATTTTTTTAGAACCTTTGCATTTTGGATTCTTTATAGCGATGTACATGATTTATTAATATCATACAAACCACCATCGTTGAAGTTGACCTTCAGTTAACCCATTTTCAATTTGAATTTAAAGTACATCTCCATATGCCATTACGGCAATGATTTCCAATGTGAAAAGAGCCTTTCATTTACCGAAACTAATAGCATTAGCAAAACATCAAGTGACAACCACAACAACCACTCCAAAGCCCAATAGTCCTATGTGTCGCCATACACTTTTGGGCTTGCAACATTTTGCAATTTGTTCCAAACAACCAACGGATGTACGAATATCGGAGTATCGGCGATGTGCCTATCCTTCCGCATGCCAAAGTCTGCTTAATTATTTTCGGTTGATTGATCCCTCGCCCCATTTATCCAACAAAACAAAGGTACACATACGAATGAAGTTACTAGGGCACGGTCATGTATTTAACACAGCTGCAGCGGCGACGTGATGGCAACGGGGCACGCATTAATTCGATTGCCATAAAATCTACTCAGTCATGCAAGAGTATGGTCTAATGAAGACTCAGAGCGAGCTTGCTTGCAATTATAGTCTCCTTTCTTGTGAGCACTCTAATTTAGACGTATCGTATTAATCATCAAGGAAGGTGTTGCTAAAAATATATTTGGGCCCATCAACCCAACATTGCCTTGTCATTCGATGGTATTCCTTCTCCTTCCATTGTGTTAAAACCGATAGAGATAATTCCTTTTTTGAAGGCTGTATCATCACTTCACACTTCACACTTCACACGATGTATCTTGCTACATGAAACATACATATACTCGTATGTTCGTATGCTTCTATGTATACCATATATGCTGCTCCTTAACTTTTATATGGGACGAAGAAGCAACCCCATATTTATAAATCAACAAAGGGAGAAAAACTCCCAATTTTTTATGTATGTATCCCATGGAATTGCGTTGTAGCATTCTGCCTAGGAGGTATCTACAAAAGCCATGAAAGCAAAATCTCTCTACTCCAGAGTAGCTCCAACATCCGATTGGATTCTCATGACTTGACACTTTATTACGAGATTTCTATGACACAACTAGAGAATATGGATTCAATAGAACACAGGTACTATAGGGGGTAGTTAAGGGTTCTATCCACTTGGTACCATAACCTATGTTGTAGTAAGGTTACCTTCCGATAAATTCCTTCCAGTTATGCTTTATTTCTTTAAGGGTCCTTCCGAACACAACAAAATACTCTTTTTACTTCGTAATTTGATGTAACATAAGTGCAGTGATATTCTAGGAAGCTTACTTTGGAAGGATGCAAAGTTTAGGGTCGTGTTTTGATTTTTTTTTTTTTTTTTGCCTGATGTAGGTAATGGTCAAGGCATCCTGTGTAGGTATGTAGAAAAGGTTCGACGAGGCATCGTTCGTTGATTCTGTGATACGATTACTATTTCGTATGCGAAAATATCAATAACTCTGTTTTTACATAATCTCATGATGAAAACTTTATCTATTCAGTTGCTTATAGTAGATGCAGGAATGGGCAAGTTTCTGATACGATTTCATTTTAGTCTTGTTGCTGGTTATATGAAACCCCATTAAAGGAACGTTATAAATGGGATTCATCAGGGTTTGTTAACACTACCCACATTGGTTTGTGTATACAGATATATATTTTATTAATTAATTTAGAGCCTGAAATCATATTTCATTGATATCATATAGGTATAATTGATCTGCTTTATCTGGAAAATAAAATAGTGAAACTGAGGATAAATGATTATCCCCACGAAATAACACATGGGCTGAAAACTCAGTGCCGTTTTATAGTAAAACACAAAATTTTTGCAAAATTTAAGTTTATTTATCAATATAGTTGTTTTCGAGGGCGATACACTGATTGAAACGATTTTTCAATTTTTCGATACCAGTTTTGTAGTACGATTTCGGTTTAGCCTCAAAATAGGCCTCTGTTTCGGCGATTACTTCTTCATCGGTCTTAAATCTCTTTTCGGCGAGCATTCTTTTGAGGTTTGCGAACAGGAAATAGTCGCTGGGGGCCAAATCTGGAGAATACGGTCGGTGGAGAGGCAATTCGTAGCTGAATTCAGTCAATTTTGCTATCGTTTTCATCGACTTGTGACACGGTGCATTGTCTTGATGAAACAGCACTTTCTTGTTCTTCAAATGCGGCCGTTTTTCTGCGATTTCGTCCTTCAAATGCCACATTTGGAGATAGTCGATGAAAATTATTCCATGTGTATCCCAAAATACGGATGCCATAGCCTTGCCAGACGACTGTTGAGTTTTTGGTCGTTTTGGACGAGGTTCGTCGCCTGATCGCCCACTTGACTCTACCGACTCAAAAATTCGGCTTTATTGCGGTTGAACAGCTTTAAACACTCCTCTGAATCATCAACACGTTGTTGTTTTTGGTCGACTGTGAACAAACGCGGCACCCACTTTGAACAGAGCTTTCGCATGTCCAAATATTCGTGTACGATATATCCAACACTCTCTTTTGATATCTTCAGAGCCTTAGCTATCTCGATCAACTTCACTTTACGGTCAATCGTAATCGTTCTGTGGACTTTTTTGATGTTTTCATCTGAAACAGCCTCTTTTGGACGTCCACTGCGTGCATCATCTTCGAAGCTTGCATGACCACTTTTCGTTCAGCTGGTGCAGAGTCCGGGTAACACTTATCAAGCCATTTCTTTGCATCGGCTGCATTTTTTCCCATCAAAGCAATGATAAATCAACACACGAAATTGCTTTGAATCAATTTTTTTTACAATAACAAAAGTTGCTTCACTCACAACGCTATATCTCGAGAACTAATCGTTCGACAGCTACACGACAGATACACGTATCTTTTGAAGGTTGGTACTAACTGAAAATAGTATGATTTTAATTCAAGTGGTGCCCTCTCTTAGACTTTTCAGCCCATGTATTACATATATTTAGAATAGTTTTAAGTGTTTATGGAGATTTACATTAAGTACAGGTGTGCATGCATAAGTGTGTGAGTTTCTTTAAACTGTCAAAAAAAAATTAAAAATTTTCATTTAACCATTATGGTGCATTTGTAAAAATAGTTTCGCCCTCCGTATGTTATTGTGGCAACCTAAGTAGAGTAACTAGAAGAGCAAGAAGTTTATTCCTTCAAAAGGACTATTAATTCCCTATCGAAAAACCCCATGAATCTTACATCGAATGTCAATTTGGTTTCGACACTCGTGAAACAAACAGGATTAGGATTTGAGTGAACATTGAAAGGCTTTACTCCTGAAGAACGCGGTATAACCGTCACGATCTATTTGATCAACAATCTCGGTGATTTTTTCGCATTGACGAGACCCATTTCCTGTGTGGATGTGCGAACAAACTGAACATCCGCGAGTAATACACAAAGATCTATTACATCCACTCAAAGTTACTACATGGTGTACTGTTCAAGCTGGAGGTTTTTTTTAAGTGAGCGCTACAAAGCTAAGATCAATTAATTTTTCATTCCTCAGTGTGATGAATTGGAACAGAACGACAAGAGGTTCCAGTAGGACAGAACAACGGTCATACCACACGAGCCACAGCTAACATTCTAAAGCAAAGGGTTTAAACTCTTAAGGATCATACATTATGGCCCTGCTAGGGCCCTCGCCCAATTATCAAAGCTTCTTCTGCTAATAATATTTTCTAATAAAAAGGGAATTTCAGCTGAAGCCACCGAAGGTTGATACGATTTGACCAGTTTCGAGCTGCCTGTCTTAGGTCCTGTTGAATGGCAGGACCACCAGTAGTCCATACCAAGACTTAAAACGTGGTACCGGGCGGGCCAGGGTCGGGCGGGCCAGGGTCCCCAGACTTGTAGACGTAAGCCGTCTAACGCGCAGAAAGGGTCTTCAAGTTGGTTTCGACCCGATGTAGAGTTGCAAAAAGTACTCGTTAATGGGACCTTGGGTAGGCTTCAACTCATATCAATGGAGTAGCTGGTATCAAATTGAATTGACGGAGAGAGATAGCAAGGTGTATCCTTAAGGCTACGTGGCACTTCACTTAAAATATATGATACGTGTCCATTAACAAAAGTAAGGTGGTTATTTATTAGTAAACAATTAAAGGTTTCCCAATAGGGACTTGACAGCTTTGAATTTAATTTGTGAACGCACTCTTTCACTAATCATAAAACTGTCACTGTCAATTTATTCAGTAAACTGAACATTTTCATCTTGGTAAAGTACACTAACGAGCTACGTTCTCCGATTGGGTTCTGGAGAAGATGCGCCAAGATGATGAATTTCATCGCAAAATCATCTTCAGTGACGAAGCTCATTTTTGGCTCAATGGGTCAATAAGCAAAATATGCGTTATTGGTCGGCTGAAAACCCACATGTGCTTCATGAATCACCACTTCATCCACAAAAAATAACTGCTTGGTGCGGTTTGCATGCCGGCGGCGTTATTGAGCCATATTTTTTCGTCGACGATAACGATCGTCGCGTTACTGTGAATGGTCAGCGTTATCGCGCCATGATCACCGATTATTTTTGGCCCGAATTGGAAGATATGGACTAGGACGACATGTGGTTTCAACAGGATGGTGCCACAAGCCACACAGCACACGCTAAATTCGATTTATTGAAGAGTAAGTATATCTAAAGACATGGCCGGTCGATTGGCCGCCTCGTTCGTGCGATTTAACGCCGCTTGACTATTTTCTGTGGGACTACGTTAAGTCATTGGTTTATGCCAACACGCCGACGACGTTGGAAGAGCTTAGAGTCAACATTTAACGTGAAATAGCGGCCGTTTCGGCCGAAATGTGTGGCCGAGTCGTTGAAAATTGGGTCCAACGAATCGACCGCTACAAACGTGCCCGCAGTGGCCATATGAATGAAGTCGAGTTCCATTCATAAATGTTTTGATTGTACTTCAAGCCAATCTCTCAAATGGTTTGCTTTTATTTAAAAAAAAAGTTGTTATTAGAAAACCCTATAGAATAGTAGAATGTAGAAGGCTTTCCGATGTATTTGAAAAGTCGCGGCATTTCTGCCCCAAACAAAACAGTCTTATCTTGAGTTTTGTTATTGTTTATTGAATTAAGATCGCTAATTTGCTCGGAAATTTAATGCTTATTCGAGAAATTGTAAGTCTAACATAATCTCTCCAACCTCTGATCTATGGGGTCAATTACGGTCACAATTTGCAGGGACTCAACCTTCCACACTCCTCTTACTCACTTATATAAGGTTACACTAAACGTCTCCAGCCAGAATGATCTTTAGCAATCTTCTTACAGCTTCGCATGCTAAGTTGGTTGAGGTCCCCTTTCACTTGCGTGCGCCAACTGAGTCGCGGTCTTTCTCTACGGCGCTATCTCTCGGGGCAGATTCGAAAATTGTTCGGACCGGATGATTGATGTCCATCTGCCCTCTTCTGGCTAAGTCAATGTCGCTGTACAGCCTGTACAGGTCGTCGTTGAATTCCTCTCAAAGAAGTCAAGAGCACTCTAATCCATTTTTTTATAAAATCCATTCCTCTGCACAATAGAACAGGACCGGCATTATAAGGGTCTTATACTAGATCAACTTTTGTTATTCGATGGAGAGATTTGATATTCAATTGCCTTCTTAGCACAATCGTCTTTGATCTCAGGGCTGGTGTCATTATCTGAATTGATAGCGGAGTCTTGGTAGACAAAGTCTTTAACTACCTTAAAATTATATTTATCGACGTCGGTGTTGGGTGTCCTTTCTTGTTGACAGCATATACTTGGTCTTACCTAGTTGACTCTTAAACTCATCTTCACCACTTCCGTCTCAATACTCACGAAAGCGCCACTGATATACCACTTGCCCCACTTGTGTGGGCGCGTGAGTTTTGCAAAATTCTTTCAAGAATGGTGTGACCTTGATGTAGCAGCATGCTTTCTCCATCGCCATTCGGATGGCCAGTACCCGATGGTTTCCAATTTGAGCTAAAATAAGCACAATTAATGTATAGAAACAGTTACAACACTGCCTACCCTATTTCTACAGCAACCAATACACACTCCTCATAGAATATTAATTTGTCAATTTAATTCTGCCTGTCTTGTCCTGATCAAAACCCTGCTATCAAATCTACAAGTTCATCGTTCTGCTTGTCTTGTTTGGATATAAAACAGTTTCTCTACTGACAACTTGAGCTTTAGTCCTGCATGTGTCTTTAATACATCTCCAGGTATTGCCATAAAGTCATATTCTGTCGCTCATTTCTCGTATATTGGTAAAAATTGTGTCATTTAAGTTTCCCTGATCGCCTTGACTCCTATCGGTGTAATACCTGTGGTTCTAAGGCACAAGTCCTGCCATAAGATGATGATCATTCCGATTTCAATAATTGCGCCAAGACTGTGACAGATACATATATATAAGACGATTCCTAAGGTTCATGGCTAAATGATCGATCTGGTTCGATGTGCGTTGAAATTGATCCAATCATCTGGTAAGTCTCATACTCAGGTATGGTGCCTTCGTTAACAGGACGAATGATGTTAGAGAAGTTCGAAAAACGTTTACCGTTGTCACTACAATTTAATAGCCGTTTAGCTATTTTTTGGTGCGCTAATGCCACTGTCGATCTTGGCACTGAAATTCGCAACTACGATGGCATTGTCCGCGATAGGTGCTGTATTGTATATAAGGCTTTATCTTGCTAGAGGTTCTAGAAACAACTCGGATTCATGGTACCATATTATTTCGCTTAATATCATGATGTCGATTTTAAATTGCATGAACTTATGTGTCCTTCCATGAGTTCAGAAATGACCGTTATGAAAGATAAGGTACTCATATATTACATGGAAAAATCATTTTATGAATACTAATCGCTGAACAACGGCCCAATGTGCACTTGTTTTATCGTGTAAACCGTTTATTATTCCTTCTCTTCCATTTTCAAATATTCCTAGAGATTCTTTCGTCGTCGTAGAACAAAGTTTTACACATAGCTACAGGATGTAAAGCTGAACCAAAACATTACTGTAGTAGTTGCTTTTGTATGGCATTTGTGAGCCGTTTGGCATTTTATTTTGTTGTTTTAATTAACAAAACCTGAGCCTGTATCTAAATTCACAATTCTTTTGAAATATCTGTAGCAATCCTTCACAAACGTACGGCTTTGGCAGAGATACTGAAACTTAACATTTATCTTATCTATTTCTGCAGCCTCAAGATCGATATTTTAATTGTATTATGGTGGCAACCTAATTATTTAGCCACTGATGGATAGCGGAGTGTGAATTTTGTTAGTGCACTATTTGCTCTGATTGTATCATTACCGAATTTAATTACGTAAACCAACATCAGAATTTTCACTTCGCTTCGTAAGGCTAAGCATCGTCGGTGTTTTTTGAATTTTAAATAGAGTGAACATAGCAAATACATATTCGCGGGCTAAGCAGTAATCACTTCTCTGCGTACGTTCAGTTTACAAGTACAGGCCAGCTATTTTGGCATTTAGTAAAGCACTAAAAGATCCCCGCCCAATCCCGTCAGATCCCTCAGATCTGAAGCTGCTTGAATACGAACTACTGCCATTATTCTTCTCTCACCCAGGTCTCGCCATTTACGTGCTTACCAAACTCCACCAAAATGTAGTACCTGTTCCAATCCGGAATTCAATTTTCGGTGGTTAAAATTGTATCTACGTAACCAAATTTACCACTATTCCCTTATTTTCACAAGCCCAAAACTGAACAGCATTTCGACCTTTACCGAGTTTGGTGTGCTGTCTGACTCTATTCAAAGAATTGTAATCCTATGTACTCATACTAAAATCGTTATTACGGGCGATATTGTTCTACAGAATTTTGGGTTGCTTCGGCATTCTGGACAGACAACACCTGAAGGACGGTGTGTTGAGGGCTTCGCTGCGTAAAACAACTTGATTCAGCTTGTAAATGAGGCCACACGTATAGCAGACGTTGATAGTCATGCCGGCAACACCTTGGACTTATTTTTAACTTCTCATTCCGATTAACACAATACAAGGTCAATGTGCTATCCTTTCTAGGCTCATCGGACCACGGTGTCATATCAGCTAATTTCTCATACACCCACCAGGCATTTAGAGAAAATATTCCTAAAAGAAACGTACGGCAATACGAGAAGGCCAATTATAGTGAACTTAACAGTTTCTTTAAGAATCGTTATGTTTCCTCGTTAACGACGTGGATGCCGCTGCTGATATGATCATAGACACTATCCAATTTAAAATAAGATCACTTATCCCTCATCGGATAAAAACTATTTAACCAAGAGTCTATCAGGTTTAGAGAAATGTTTTTGCGGTCCTACAAGGCCAACCCAACAGAGGAAAACTAAAAAGGGTTCAAACAAACCAGGATTGACTGCAACGTCTTCGTTAATGGTGTTAAATGTCAATACGACCCACAATTGAGGCAACAAATAATGCATTGTCCCGAAGGTAGTAAAAATTGTTGGTCTTTCGTTAAAAACACAAAAAATTCTGTCTCATTCTCTATTCCAACGTTTAATTATAATGACATTGCAGCTGTCAGCTCTTTGGACAAGGCCAATCTACTTGCTGCACACTTCAACTCTTCCGGATTGTGCTTTGTCACGGCCTACACTTGAATTAGTCGAATCTTCAGTGGTATAAATCCACTTTTGTAGTAGCAAGAGTACTTAAAGAACTTAACATACACAAATCCGGTGGTCAGATGGTACTCGTATATCTCTCTTTCTTCTGAAGACGAGTTCTTCCACTCTTACAAAACTACTGCGTAAGCTTTCTTATCAATTCTACCCTTAAGGACTCTTTCCGACGAATCTTCTTACACCTCCTAAAGACGCATTGCACTTACGTTCCTTCTTTACAAGGTCATAGAAACTTTAATAAACCGTCATCTCATGAAATATCTCGAAACACGAAAACTTCACAATGACCGGTAGAACAGTTTACGTTGTTGTTGATCCACTGCTAATTTGATGATTTGTCTCACCGAAAAGTGGAATCAAAGCGTACATCAATCTTGCGAAAGCAAGATAGTTGCACTTGATATTTCTAAGGCATTTGACAGAGTTAAGCATCAGGCTCTTTGGTCAAAAATGTGTGCATTTGGGATCGTCAACTCTCTAAATTAGAAACTACCTTTCGGAACGTTAAATTCAAGTTGTCTTGGATATTTTCAAGTTTGGTCTTCACAGAATAAATGCTGACGTGCCCGAGGGCTCCATTCTGTCTCCAACACTTTTTTTCGATTTTTATCAATGATCTCTTGTCTGTCACCTCTAATCCAAAATATTCCTGTGCTAATGGCAGTACTCTCTGCTTGTCATATTCGTTCGCGGACGGAGCAGCGTATTCTAAGCTCATTAAATTCCGATATAAACAGCATCACCAATTGGGGAACAATCAATAAAGCGGAACTTAATGATTCCAAAATACAATGCTGTCTGCTATTTTTAAAGCGAAATCTAAACATCCAATCATTATCCATGAATAGCAATTGCATCGTTGACACCGAAAAAATTCCATTCTCGTTATGTACATCAATGACAATCTACTTTGGAATGACTACAAATTCGATGTCGCCAGAAATGCTGCGAAATATTTAAGTTTCCTCAAGCGATGTTAGAAATATTTCAACCCTTTTTGTCTGGCACCAATCTATAAGGAGTGGAATGAACATATCTTGTCAGGTGCTCCTACAATATCACTTTACCTGCAAGATAAGATTCAAAACCGTGCGAAAAAATTCATTAGTGACTCCAATATTGCACAGTCAATTGTTACGTTTGAAACCCAACGTCTCTTGTCACTTTATTCTACTGCTATTTTCACCACCAGTGCTCCACGAAAATTGCCAGTAGTATTCCTTTTAATGGTAACACCGAGCTAGGAATGCTCATCAATATACCCTCAAGCCCACTCTCGGACGTACTCTAAAATACAGTAATTCGTTCCGTGCAACTCGCTTATGGTATGCTCTACAGAGCTCTCTATTTCCCTGTTATTATAACTTGTAAACATTTACGTAAGACCGATGTACATCGGAATTTCTCTCCCTAAGTTACCATGGCCCTCGCTCTGTGTAAACAATTTAAGGGTACTAATAACACCTTGAGCACGCGCTAATTATAAAAAAAAAGGTAATCAGGCGATTTCTCTTCTTGGAGATCTAATAAACACTGTCAACATTCCATTAACTGATGTTTGACAATTGTTAATTCTAAGTTCGTCTTTGTGTTTTTGTTAATTATCTTGAAGCTTTGGACGTTAATAATTTTCCTGGGTTACAACTCGATCCAATGGGCTGGAAATTGGAATGCAATTTCCACCCGCAGTACCCCAATGTAGATAAGCAGAGATATAAAATTCATCATAGTCTTGGAAATAAATTCAATCGGTAAAACTCTACGATTCGCGCTTTAAAATTCAGCAAGCATCCCCATTTAAGTTACAGACTCCCATTGATTCTATAGCGCTATTGCTGAATATTGAATTGCAAGCAAAATTTATTTAAAAGTTAAAGGCAACCCACAGGTCTTCATTTACAATACCATATTGTTGAAGGCGTCACATGATACTCGATTGATGATTTGAGATTAATGACCGGATTGTGCGATATTATGTATGACGATAAAGTATGACAAGAACACCCTTCAACGCTTAAAAATGAGGAAAATCCCTTGCTACACTTTTATAATTAAGTTCAATTTTAACTTCTTCTTCTGGCGCCTGAGAGTATCCTTGGAAGCAGGGAAAATTAAGTTTGAAACAAAACTAATCCAATATTGTCAACTATGCCTCTTATAGGGGCAGACAACATATCAAATAGCCTTGGCTATCTGAAAAGTTAAACGACCGGCTTCTGAAGAAACTCCTCAAAACTGCTGATATCTGGCAAACGGAAAAATAGGACACTTGAAAACGAATACATTTACTTTGTTTCCAGACATTTTCTTGTCGGAAATAGGAAAAGGGGCTAAAAATACACTGACAACTAACTAGCCTGCGGATCCTTGCAGTGGTTAGACACTAAAAAGTTCTGGAGCAGAAAAGAGAGATGATTGTGGAAAAGGTGAAGGAAAATTGCTACCCAGAGCTATCTGTAGAGACAAAAATTCATTGCTATGCTGAGTCACTTACTCACAACAAATCTACAGGTGATGTAGATTTGAATTCTTCAGAACTCATGCAAGCAGCACTATTAATTTGAACGATCATGGTTCTTCATCTTATGATGGCTAAAGTCAAAAACATCAGCAAATGTACTATTTAGTCTCAAGTAGCAGTTGGTTAGGTTCATTGAAAGAATGAATAAGCAAAGCTTGAACATAGATAGCAATCACAAGCATGATAGACAAGAGGTCGTCTATGTTATAAGTGAAGAAAAGTATTGTTGCTAATTTATAATAGATCAAAGTGGAAAACATTTTTTGTTTTTGTTATCCTAGCCATCTTAAGCGGCTAATGTGCATATTTTCGCATAATTTTCTCAAGTATTATGTTGAAAAAATTAGTATGATAGCGTATCACCTTGAGAAATTGATTCCAACCTTTACGAAGCAGCGAGTGTTCTCCATGCACAATCTCATGAGTTTGGCAGGAATCCCAAGTAAAGACATGGCACTATTTATAGATGGCATCGTTTGGGGCCTTAAAATCGATAAGGAGATGGTAATAATCGAATTGGACTTCTTGGGCTTTTTTTTCAGGATCTACCGTAGTGAGAATATATGGTTGATTATGGACTTAGCGGGCCTAAAACTACACTTATACGTCCCTTTTAAATCACTGACAAATAACTTCTTGTGAATCGGGCAAACATTACCAGTCGAAATAGCTCATATAAGGACTACTGACCGTTGACTCCATCGTTGATTCAATGATGTAAATTCATCCGCCATACGTCCTACCCCTGAGGTTCAGTCATTTCTAGCATTTCCCTATTTAGTTTTTCGAGTATTTTTGTCACCATTAAGGGTAACTGAACTTATCAATTCAGTTTTGCATTACAAGCCACATAAAAGTTACAGAAGCTTTAAAAAATAACATTCCTGTCACATTTTCTATCTTAATAGATAGTGTCAAGCCTAGGTCCGTCTTGGTCATTAATTTCCAAAGCAATCGACTCTTCTTTAACGTCGTTTAACAAAGCCAAAAATAATTAAAGTTCCACTCCATTGGTCATCTCAAATGTGGTCATAAATGTCTTTCCACTTTAATGCAGTTCGTTTTAATTCTTCGAAGTCCTTCTTTCCGTCGCTCTTGAAAGGAATTGCGAAATTCATATCATCGTATGTCATTCTTTTCATCCCATTTATGTCCAAGACAGTTGTCCAGCTGAACGTTGCCCCATTAATCTTTTGCTTCATTCTGAACAGGCAAAAACAAAATTTAACCAACCTGAAACGAGCAAAAAAAAAAAAAAAACAAAAATTACTCATTTCGCCGAGAACCACAAGGAGGGGTAGAAAAAAATAGGTAAGCTGGACGCTGATTGTGGTGTGCGATGCACGGTGTGCGGTCTGCGGTGTGTATGTCACCTCTTGACCACAATACTTCCATCCGAAACCATCAAAATCCATCAGGCAGTGTTACAAAACAGAAATTAAATCAGCACCCAAGGTCCAACTTAAACCAGGAGTAATGACTCTCATAAATAAGATTCGTTCCTGCTTCAACTTTCTATATGGTAGCCGGATCTCTCGAACTTTATCACAAGCCACTACTCATGCTGCCTGAAGGTATTTTTACTTTTTTTTTTTTTTTGCGCATTCCTTTCTATGATTCCAGCCCTCTCCCCTATGGAACACAGGTTAAAACTACCCCAAAGCAAAACCTCCCCCTATTCAACTGTTGGCTCACCATTTTCGATTTCCAATTTATTAAAATATCAATCACAATTTATAAATTGAAGGATAAATAATTTAGCAACGCAGGTTGGTAACGCGACCAAAGTGATGTGGCGTCATTGCCCAGGGATGGTCTTAATCGATTTTCACAGTTCATCTCCCATTCGACTAAAGATCCATCTTAACGAATGTGGGAGTGATGGGAAAAATTACGCCGCCCGTTGTAGCGACAAATGCAATTTGTCTGAGGTGCAAGGACGTGGAATTATTTCGTAATGAGGATGCCATAAGCAGAATCCTATTTCAAGATACTCTGACTAACACGATTACGGTGGCGACGAGCACGACAAGGACGACAAGGACGACAACGATTTGCCAGGATACAATTTGGCTGTGGCAAATCTTTTGCCATTTTTTTCGTTGCCTGCTGCAGATGCATCAGGCAGGCCTTGAAGAAAAATGTATGTTTAATGGGAAATAATGGGTGAACAGGACGAACCGAACAAGGCACAGAGGGTAAAAAAAAACTTATTCCACTATAAGGAAGCAAAGCGAAATTATTCAAAAAACTATTCGAGTGGATTTGACACTTGAAAGATTTGTGGTGTTAGTTAGAAATCGGGAAAAACTTTACAAAACCGGAAGTTGAATATCGTTTGTGGTTGCAATACTATATACCGAGATTATATCTTTTTCTCTTTTTCGAAATCTGTTCCACTGTGTGTTTTAATGCGGGATTGTGTAATTTGAAAGGAATTTTTTTGGATGTTCGTTTAACTTTTATCTGTACAGAGGCCATTAGCCATTTATCAGATCTTTATTACTAGAATATACTGTTTCATTTATTTAATTTTGTGAATACGTTTTTAAACAAATTGTATTTTGAATTTCACCAAATATAAAAAATTTAACTTGCATATATGTGCCCATATAATCGCATATATGTATCCTATTCCTTCTCAAAGGAGCAAACAAATTTAATAAACCCTTATCTGCCATCGTGTGGCATAGGCAAGTAGTCTAACCTATAGCTTCTCATACAACAAATCTCAAGGCCAAGAGCTGATAAACAATGGCAACATTTCTGGCTCCGAATTTATTATTTTTACACGAATATTTGCTAAAGCCCCAGAATTGTTTTAGGTGTGTTCGAGACCATTTAAATTTGAATTTTTCGAAACAGCTCGCCGAAAAATTCTCGAAGAATCCAGACACAATTTTTCACCAAACAATGCATCTAAGAGGGTGTAGTTGTTGCTCTCTGATTCTTCGTATCCAGAACTTGGCAATGCCTCTTATTTATTATACATATCCATTCAAATGTTGTAAATATGCTTGTTACCTACTTACTTAGATAACACAACAGTCCTTTGTCCACTAAGGCCTCAGGTAACATTTCAATTTCAATTCATTAGGACATTATAAATTATACATTAAAAAAATTCCTTCAAAGCACAATAATCGTACTAACAACAAGATTTGGCATAAGAAAACTTTAATTCAAATTAAGGTAATGCATATGATTAAATGTGTCAAGTATACACACATATGTATGTATGTAAAGTAACTTGGCTAAGGTTTTCGCTGATAAACCACAGAAGTTCTACACCGTTGGAATAATGGCCAATATGTAAAGGGTGATTCATCGTAAAGTTTGATTTGTTATGTAAAATAAAACACACAACTTTGAAAGTAAACTTAAAATTTATACTACTGGTTAAAGGAACAGTTTATGACATTTACTTTTTTAAAATAATATCATGTAAATATTGGCCACAACTACGTCTAACGTGGTCCATTTGGAAGGTCCAATTTTGTAACGACTCGTTCGAGCATAGCGAATGGTATCTCGCGGATAATGTTGGCTTCTAATCGTAACTGGCTTATTCCTGAAGACTTAACATATCGCCAGAAAAAATAGTCCAAAGGTATGATATCGCACGATCCAGGCGGCCAATTTACCGTAGCAAAACGTGAAGTTAAGTGCTCACCAAAATGATTTCTCAACAAGTCCATTGTTTCACGCGCTGTATGGCTCGTAGTGCTGTCTTGTTGAAACCAAAGCTCACATAGTCCGCTAACATGGCGCAATAACGGTTACCATTGACGGTAACATTCTGATTTGCCTCATTTTTGAAGAATATGGAGCAATGATTCTACCAGCCCATAAGCCAAACCATATCGTTGGTTCTAAAGGATGTAGTGGTAGCTCTTGGTACTCTTCGGGTTGCTCATCAGCCCAAATGCGACAATTTTGTTTATTATTGAGCCAGAAATGGGCTCTGAACAAAATTTCATGATAAAACACCGAATCTTCATTGAGTTTTTCCAGAGCCCATTCACTGAAAATATGACGCAAATTCAAGTCGCCTGGCTTCAATTCTTGCACAAGTTGAATCTTGTACGCTTTAAGGCCGAGATCCTCACGTAAAATACGCCAAGTTGTCGAATACTCCAATCCAAGCTACTGAGAACGACGACGAATCGATTCGTCACGGTCTTCGCGTACACACACAGCTATAGCTGCTTTAGTCTCTTCACTATATGCTAGATGTTGTTTAACCGGTCGAGTATCGTCCACTTATATAAACTGGGACTTAAATTTGTGAATGGTTTTGACAATAGCGGTTTCAGTATCGCGCGAAAAAACAATTTTGACAAGCTGTTGTGGTGTGAGTCATACAAGATGACTTGCCAAACGATATTGAATAAAAATGACAAAGCAGTTTGATAGGAGTCACTCGTGATCTGTCAAAAAAAGCCTTTTGAAAATCAAATCTCACGATAAATCACCCTACATAACAAGGAACAGATTAGGAAAATAGAAGAGATAAAAGAAGATTGGTAAAGAATAAACAAGGTAGAAGAGAGAAGTGTGAAAGAACGATGTGATGGGGTAGTAAGTTTTAAAGTCTAATAGAGTGCAAAATAAACGTCAGAAATGCAAGTAATTGTAGGAGGGTTGTTTGATGAATACACGGAATTGATAAGGAAACTTTTTTAGGTTTTGACAATTTATTTTTCAATATAATCTCCTTTTCAACTCGATGTACTTTTGCCAGTGGTGCTGCAACTTATTTAACACCTCCGTACAGTACGACTTTTGTTCCTTGAATTCCTCGTTCGACCCGTACTTCTTTCCGGCGAGCGATCTTTTAAGGTTTGAGAACAAAAAAAATTCGCAGGGAGCCAAATCAGGAGAATACGGAGGACAGCGGAGCAATTCGTTATGCAATTCGACCAATTTACGAGGATGGCGGAGCAATTCGTAGTGCAATTCGACCAATTTGACTGTGGTGACTGCAGAGGTGTGAGCCGGTGCGACCCCAAATGTGGTCGTTTTTTCTTCAAATCGGCGTTCAATGGGCGTAATATGCTTCTATGATTCTCCAAATAGTCAACGTGGATCACACCTCACGCACCTAAAAAACGGTTGCCATCACCTTCCCGGCCAAAACCACGGTCTTCGTCTTCCTTGTAGCACGTTCACTAGGTAAAGCTCATTGTTCCGATTGTTCTTCGATCTCTAGGGTATATCAATAAATCCATGTCTCATCGACGGTCACGAAACAACGTAGAAACTCATCCGAATTTCAATTAAACAGGGCCAAGCACGTCTTTGAAGTGGTCTCACGATTGCTTTTGTTCTCCAATGTGAATAAACACGGCACAGCTTTCTCATACCCAAAATCTTATGCAGGATATGGCTAACGCATTCAGTTGAGGTGCCTGCTATCCCAGCCACCAAAAACAACCGTGCGGCCACGGTGAAACTCTGCGAAGCAATGGTAAACGGTTGTACCGGAAGATGAATGCCTCACATACTCACCAACGAGATGGGGATCGAATCATGGAGCAATGCTAAAAACACTACCACGATGTTTTGAAATGTGTGTCAAAACAAAACTAAGCATCGGATTGTCATCAAATTTTGACAGGCAGGCTAAAAGTCGTTATGCTAAATTCAGTCATACTCATTTTAGCTCAGTAGCGTCACATATTTTCGAATCCGGATACTCGTGCTTATAGTTTCAGTAAGCTGTAGTTGTTTGAACATATCACTTTTTTGGTGATATAAAGCATATGTTTCAAGTTTGAAAGCGCTACGTTGTTTAGTATTTGTTTGGCAGCCATCAATAGTGAATGTTGTCAGTGAATTTGTGAAAATGGAGAAAATTGGTCACCGTTATGTGATACAAGGCTTTTATTTGAAAGGCCTCAGCCCAACCAATATAAAAGCTGAACTGGATTCTACTCTGGGTGAGTCTGCTCCTGCCGATACCGTACGAGCTGCCAAGACGAGTGTCGCAGTGGTCGATCAAATGAGGTGACGACTCCAGAAATGGTGAAGAAAATCCACAAAGCGGTACTGGATGATCGTCGACTGAAAGTGCGCGAGCTAGCAGACATTGTAGGCATTTCAAAAAGTCGGGTACATCACATATTATTTGAAAATTTGGACATAAGAAAGCTGTGTGCAAGATGGGTGCCGCGTTTGCTCACACTCAATCAAAAACAGTGTCTTGAAGATTTTTCAATTGAGTATTTAGCGAAGTTTCACAGCAACAAAGCAGAATTTTTGCGCCGTTTCATAACAATGGATAAAACATGGGTCCATCAATTTACACCCAAGACAAAAGAACAATCAAAACAAAGGATTCAAAACGGAGAACCGGCTCCAAAGAAGTCGAAGACCGTTTCATCTGCAGGCAAGGTCATGGCGTCGATTTTTTAGGATGCGGATAATTTTCATTGACTATCTTGAAAAAGAAAAAACTATCAATGGCCAGTATTATGTGAACTTATTGCAACGTTTAAGCGAAGAAATCCAACAAAAACGGCTGCATTTGGCTAAGAAGAAAGTGTTGTTTCATCAAGACAATGCACCAGCTCAAAAATCCGTTCTTGCAATGCCCAAAATGAATGAATTAAAGTTTAAATTGCTACGTTATGCACCCTATTCACCAGATTTAGCCCCATCGGATTATTTTCCGTTCTCAAACTTGGAAAAATGACTCAGTGGTCAAAGATTTTCCAAGGATAAAGAAGTGATGTCGGCAGTTAATGAGGCAGTAATTGAGTAACAAGACAGTTCTTATTATAAAAAGGGTATCGAACATCGCTGGGAAAAGTCTATAAAGCTGAAAGGCGATTATGTTGAAAAATAAATAAATTGTTTTTCCAAAATTTTTGTGTTTTACCAAGGAGCTGGACTAACTACAAAAAGTAATTTTAACAAGTCGATAGCGTTAAAATTTTTTATATTAAAAATAATGGAACATAACGGTGAAGAGTTAATGTCAAGGATATCATCAAGGAAGTTTTGGTTAAAAAGGGGAGTTAATAAGGGATCAGAAACAGTTATGAGATCAAGCAGGTTGGGCTTAGGTGTTGTCAGAGTATCGCGTCGGATTGCAATGATTAAAACTATATGGGGTCCAAAAGAAGAAGTCAAGTCTTTGATTTGGAAAGAACGGGAGTGATTTTTTAAAAGTTTGGCTTTCAAGTCGTCAGTTATATTGATGTCCTGATATATCGCGAAAAACTCAGGGAGACCACTGAAAAAAGGCTGAGGAGTGCAGTTTCTATTCGGATTATAAACGCAGGATACTAAACCTACATTGGGAGGCCGTAGTGTAGTGCTATATGCATACACTCATCAAGCAGAGGCTCGCGGGTTCGAATCCCGTGCGAGGCAATTCTCTGAAAAAGTCTTTTCGTAGAATTTGCATGTAGTTATATGAGATTCCCGTCGGCGTCAACTCTGACATGAAGGCATAACACTGATGTTGGAGTGGTTGCTGGCTGGGCTAAATGTAACGAACTAACAACTAGCACGTACTGAGACTTGGTTGAGGATGCACTTGCTCGTTCCGTCCAGTTTGACAACCACCTCTGGGAAAAATATCGAAACCTAATACACCTAAGTTTCAAACTACTACACCACCCGCCCGAGCCCAGGAGAAAAGCCAGTAAAAGGGTGTTCATGTCCCCTTGGTGCGCGCGCGGGATTATAAAAAAAAATAGATATTTATCATACTAAGGCTTCTTGCGTTGAAGTAACAAACCTTAAATCCCTCCTGATGTCTGCACAAAATATAAATCGCTCTCGCTATTAATGATTCTCTTTTCGTGAATCAGATGGATGAGACAACCTCTTCTTATGAACTCTCCTGATGTATCCAAGCCATTACAGTTGACGCGTTTTAATTTTACGAACTACGTTCATATTTTTATAATAACTCATAGCTCATAAACTTTTTAAACTTTAGATCCTAGTTTGTCAAAGGTCGTCCTTTCTCACATCACACTAACGTTTATGAATTTCAAATTCTTAATAGTGGTCGACGGATCGATATAAGGAGGAAATTTCACGACATGGTGTTTCCTCCGCAAAATCCAGTACATGTTTGAAAACCGGGATTCTGGTTTCAAGCTGTGCAGTGCATTGTCAGATCAATTTTCTCGGGATTACAAATGTCCAACTCATTATATATATGTATATCATGCCAACTTGTATATATAACGCGGTAAGAGACCTCCACTTTTAAGACAATAAAGATGTGAAAGATGTAAAAAACGTTAGTTCCTTCCTTGATTATGATGATTTAGTCGGGCAATGTGATTCAGCAGTCTGTGGGTATTTTTGGTGTACTCAGGCACAAAATTTTAGACCTTTTTTGGATCATTTGTACACGTTTTTATCGTTAGAAATCCGAGCTCTAAATCAAGCTGAAACTAAATATGTTGTAGTCAGAATAGGATATATTTTTTAAAATAGGTATTTCTAATGCGACCATTTATTGGTCACCTATATTGCATGCGTCGGAAAGGAAAAAAAAATTTTTTTTTTCAAATTGTATTACCTTAGCGGACAGTGATTGGTTTACAAGTGGAAGTTAGATCTAAATTATTGCATTGCAATATTATAAAACATCAAAAAACCAGTACTTTGGTATAGTGGGCTATCATCCGAGAGAGAGAACAGCCATGCCTGCAACTCGTTTATGTATTAATATTGGGTCTATAACTTTGTGCGGTTTGCTAAGAGATGGCGTAATTTGTCTTTTTCCATTGGAACATGTGTTGGAAAGCTACTGTCATTGTACGTCATTTCAGTATATGTCATTCGTTTGAAGCGTAAACAACAATAATTTTTTTTTTCACTCCAATTAGGCAGAACTTTGTGCCTGAAAAAGTGTTTTTGCGGGGAGTTCTTCTTCATTACTTTAATACGAAGAAAACTGCTGCCGAAAGTCATCGTATTTTGTTGGAAGTTTATGGTGAACATGTGCTAGCTGAGCGAACGTGCCAAAACTGGTTTGCACGATTTAAAAGTAGTGATTTTGGCTTGGAAGACAATGAACGTTCTGGGCAGCCAAAAAAGTTTGAAGATGAAGAACTGGATGCATTACTCTATGAAGATTGTTGCCAAACACAAGAAGAGCTCGCAGAATCTTTGGGTGTCTCTCAAGCAGCCATTTCAAAAAGTTTAAAAGCAGCTGGATATTTTCAAAAGCAAGGAAATCGGGTTCCACATGAACTCAAGCCGAGAGACGTCGAAAGGCGGTTTTGCATGTCCGAAATGCTGCTGGAACGCCACAAAATGATTTCATTTTTGCATCGGATTGTTACTGGTGATGAAAAATTGATCTGTATTTTGTGGGATCAGATGGGTATGCTGGAAAACTGGGTGAAACCATCAATAGACAACGCTACCGAACACAATTAATCCGTTTGAAGAGAGCAGTAGCTGAAAAACGCCCGAAATATGCGACCAGACACGAGGCAATAATTTTCCATCATGACAACGCTCGGCCCCACATTGCTATTCCGGTTAAAAACTATTTGGATCTGAATAATACTATTGTACATGTTTTTCTTAAATAAACATTCAAATTTGGAAAAAAAAAACGAACGAATTAAAATATATAGCCAATAAATGATGCATTATGCGCTAATCTTGAAAGTTAAGAAGAATACCTTAGAATACAGTACCGCATTTATAAATATTAAATATTTGGTGTCCAACAATGACATTGACGTGATGGGACGAAGTAAGCCTAATACCACTAGTAGAGCGTCGGAGCTTTCTTGACGTCGGAAATTTCTTGACTTCTTTGTCAAGATAATCTTCATATAGCAAAAATCATTCAATTTTTAAAATTGAGATATCCTGAGGATATCTCTTCTAATAAGATTAATCAACTCTCTCAATCCACTGGGATCTAGTACGAGCCATTTAAGTCTAAATGCCTGTCACCTATCCCGATGAGTCTATGTGTAATTGGCCTTAAAGAGAGCTGGAAAATGTTTCATTTATTTGCGTGGGACATTGATGACTCTTTCCTGTGAGTCTGAAGACGTAGTTCCTTGGAACGTCCAAGTGTCCCGGAACCTAATAAACTGTGATCTTGTGCTGCTTAAAAATATCGCTTCGAGATGCGAAACTACTTTTAGCTACACTCGGTTTATTCGTCTTCGAGGTAACAGATACAATCGCTGTTTGGCTATCCATAGATATTCCAATATGCAATTCCAGTATTATGTTTAGACTGAAAAAAGCAACGGCCTGATGTGAGACTTTAGCTTGAAAGCCCTTGGCTGCCTTCGGTGAAATGACTTCATCTTCAATTCGTTCCATTCTCTTATACAATCAGGTGATTTAAGTCAATCTTGAAGCCAATTTCAGTACATTTAAGATCAGCTGATTAGAGAATGCCTTGATTTATTCATTAGACTGGTATATTTGTAACCAGATAAGAACGATAGGAAAAGAAATTTATATAAAACAACAACAGTGTAAGATATAAAATTGATTCAAGCTTCAATTTAGAGCTACGTTCATGTAATTATATGTGGAAAAGCGTAACATTCAAATGGCCTCCTCGGTTTCGCTGGTAGCGATTTAAGTCGGTCCAATTTCTGATGACTAGCTCTAATATGTGTGGCATTATTCCGAAAATAGGCTGTCCAAAGTTGGCCTCAAGCTTGTTTGTCAACAAAACTACTGAGCCAAAAATTAACTTCGTCCGAGAAGTATTTGGTCAAAATCCAGATCTCCGAACAACATTTCCAGCGCCCAATTACCGAACTCACGGTGTTGTCTATGATCATCTGGCTGCGATTCTTGCGTCAGCACAATTTTATGCAGATGTTGGTTGAAATCCAGCCTCAAAATAAGATGGGTTGACTCTATGGTGACTCAAAGCTCGTCACGGCGGCTTTGTTTTCTTAATTTCACACCAATATCTGTCTGGTTGGTTACTTAAGATCCAAAAAATTGTCTCCCGCTCAAACTCTTTTACGGTGCGAATAACTGCCTTCACACTGAAGTCATGATGACGACCTACATATGGTGCCGAAAGAGGGCTCAACTTGGCTGCCATGCGGCGACTACAGAAGCCTGAATGCAGCGGCGGTACCGGACAAGTACCCGTACCTTACGTTCACGACCTTGCCCACATCACACACGGCCGCATGATGTTCAGCACAATCGACTTAGAAAAATCGTATCATCAAGTATCAGTAGAGCCAAGTGACATTCCAAAAACGGTTATTTTAACTCCATTCTGGTTGTACGACTTCATGTTCATGACGTACAGGCTTTGAAATGCAACGTAAACGTTTCAGAGGCTAATCGAACAGGTACTCTGGATCTGGATTTTACTGTTGACTAAATTAAAGACATCCTTGTCGCCTCTTAGAAATTGGCTGATCATGAACGTCACCTACAAATCATCTTTAAATGAGTTCAAAACAACGGACTGGTTATCAATCTATTCAAGTGCTTGGGTAAACTTGAAGCCTTGTTCCTTCCCAAAGGAACTAAACCTTTGCTAAGCAAAGCCGCCGCGATACAGGAGTACAAGAAACCCAAAATTCGAAAAGACTTACGACGATTCCTGGTTATGATTAACTTCAACCGAAGATTTATCCCGAATGCTATAGACATTTAGGATCGTCTGCCAGTTTAATTAAGGGTAATGTGAAGGACGACATTCGTCGAATTTTGTAGAGATGGGATGCCGAAGCCTCTTTTGAACAGTACAAAGCACTCTATAACGCAATTATGCTGGCTCATCCATGTTACTGCCCGTTTTGCAATAGACATTAAATGCAGAGACTCCGCCACTATCATTTTTCTCGAAGAAAATAACATCGACTTCGGGCAATCGGAAGTAGACAAAAAAATTGATCATCGACATGGCGACTTGTAGTCGAGCAGAAATCCCCATTAGCGACATCACCGTGGATACCGTAGCAAAAACGTTTATAGCACGGTGTCTCATCCCGTGTCACTTAAGGCAGAGGGCGACAGTTTGACTCCAATTTATTCTAACAACTTAACAAAATGCTGGGCGTCCATCACTTGCTAACAACCGCCTACCACCCCTAAGCGAATGGCATGGTAGAACGGTGGCATCGTTCCCTAAAATTCGCTTTTTAAACGACGATGCCAGCCAGGAAAGAATTGCCACTTATATTGCTTGGCCTCCGAGTGGTCTGTAAAGAAGGCTTCAACGAAATATCAGCCGTGATGCTGTAGGCTAAGGCGCTTAAAATACCTGGAAAATTTTTTGTATATCGATAGAAAAACATCTACAACAAAGATTATTTCCGGCAGTTCTCCATGTTTTTGAAGAAGTCTCAGCGTGAAGATAACATTCATCAGAGCTCAGCGGAAGCATTCTTCGCTCAACCTGCGTTAGCAAGGTGTACTCATGTCTTCGTATAGGTAGATACAAACCGCAAACCTCTGCTACCGCCATACAATGGACCATATAAATTCGAACATCATTATCAAAAATATTGCAAGCCAATTGTCTGAAGGCAGTTTTCATCGAAGGTTGTTTTTCCAATTCATTCGAGCAATTACGCCATGTTAACCGTATAAATCATACATCTGCTGAAAATTGCTTTGTATTCGTAAGCGTTGGAATGGCATTGACAAGTTAAGCTTGCACCTGTACAGTGTTACCGTTGTCTTCAGTTCTTGAAAAGCACCAAAAGTATAAACTGTCCGTAAATTATAGCCATAGTCTTTTAGTTCTATGTTATATTCATACAAATAAGAACAGGAGGCTCACATCTATTCCACTTGTCGAGAAAAAGAAAAACATCTATGTACCATTATTGTTTCAACAGACAACGACAATCATCTAAAAATCAAAATCATCAATCCCCTCTATATGTTGAACAACATTATTTTATGTGTCCTATTGCTTGGATGTAACAAAAGGACAATAATTGTTAAGCCATAGTTGAAGCACTCTGGATTGGTAGGTGATTGCACATGTAACCAAATTAGCACTGTTCAATCAATGAATGTGTAAGTTGAAAAAAAAAATTATGTGATACTGATTTTAGCATTGTTTAGCTTAAAATGTGTCCTATTATTCAGTACCAGGATAACAGAAACAGCACATATGTTCTCGTTTCTAGTCAGGCACGCACTTATTCTGATTGAAATTCAGCTCAGCTTATAGGTAGATGTTTTACAAACTGAAAGTCAATTCAATATCACAATATCAAATAGATGTCTAGTAGTAACAACAACCAACAGAATATTATATATAAATTAGAAGGAACATAAATCAATACCAAAAATACGGCAGGCAAGTCCAATTGACCTTCATTAAGGTACGGTATTAGTCAACGCCTTACAGGACTTGAAGTTGGATGTGCTCACGTCAGCAATACAACAGTTCCTTGGCACAAATGGAAAACTCATTAAATCCTATTATCGCTCAACAAAGGACACACATAGCAGAAGAAAGCAAAATAAATCACTAACAAAGGTGTTGACATAAAATCAGATCAGATCTCCACCCAGTTTAGTTTGTGTCCCCTTTTTACTTGTACCACCCTACGAATACATAGTCTTACATATAAAAGCACTATTTATGTGTTTCCATTTCATTTAGCACACAATTAAATAAATCGAAGAGAAGAGGATTTTTACTGGAACAACCTGTCTTTGTGTCATATCTTAGGTCTACATCTACTCGTTATTGTTTGAGGACGGATGCTGGAGGGTTATCAAGCCTTCATACGAGTTAGCTATAAATGTCTTAACTGCCCCAATCGACCATCCTATATACATACATGTCGTCCTCCTTAAACTGTGATCACTTCGAAATGAGTTCTTATTCCAATAATATGAAGACGCACACAGATACGCACTAACATGAATACACGGATAAAATAGATTCAAATGGATACCAATAAATATCTCGTCTCTGCAGATTTGTTGTGTATACATAAAATATCCAGAATACGAGCGACAATCTTCCCGATTAACTTAGAAATTGCCAAACATCAATTTTCAAGGAAGGTGTATAAATAAACGAGAATTATTAACAGATATGTTACACACATAGATAAATGCTAGTTTCAGTGTGGCCAGTTTAAGTAAAAAGACGGAATTTTTGTAAACGATGTCCCAAATGCATGCAATTTTTTTTTTTTTGCAAAATAGGGTAATGTCTGAAATAGCACATCGGATAAATGGCCTCGACAGCCTTGCTGTCGCAAACACACTCTTTTATCGGCACTTTCCATGACAGTTTTACATAAATGTGGCGGAATCTCGTTGATACAGCGCCCAATTTGCTCCTTCAAGGCGTGAATTTTATACTTCAAAAAACCTCAAAAGAAAAAGTCCAACGACGTTAACTTGCATGATCTGGGCGGGTAACTCTGGTCACCAAAATGGGAAATTACACGACCAGTAAATGATTCATGCAATAATTGAATTGTTTCTTGAGCTGTATGGCATGCGGCTCCACATGTCTTCTACATTTAAAATATAGGGTTTTCCAATAGGAACTTGACAACTTTGAATTTAATTTGTGAACGCACTCTTTCACTTATCATTAAACTGTCACTGTCAATTTATTCAGTAAGCTCAACATTTTCATTATGGTAAAGTACACTAACGAGCAACGTCTGCAAATTATAAAAATTTTTTACAGATATTCGGAGTCGCAAAATCATCTTCAGTGACGGAGCTCATTTTTGGCTCAATGGGTTCGTCAATAAGCAAAATATGCGTTATTGGTCGGGTGAAAACCCACATGTGCTTCATGAATCACCACTTCATCCACAAAAAAAATAACTGTTTGGTGCGGTTTGCATGCCGCCGGCATTATTGGGCCATATTTTTTCGTCGACGATAACGATCGTCACGTTACTGTGAATGGTCAGCGTTATCGCGCCATGATCACCGATTATTTTTGGCCCGAATTGGAAGATATGGACTTGGACGACATGTGGTGCCACAAGCCACACAGTACACGCTACAATCGATTCATTGAAGAGTAAGTATGGTGAGCGTGTTATCTCAAGACATGAGCCAGTCGATTGGCCGCCTCGTTCGTGCGATTTAACCCCGCTTGACTATTTTCTGTGGGACTACGTTAAGTCATTGGCTTATGCCAACACGCCGACGATGTTGAAAGAGCTCTGAGCCAACATTGAACGCGAAATAGTGGTCGAGTCGTTGAAAATTGGGTCCAACGAATCGACCGCTACAAACGTGCCCGCGGTGGCCATATGAACGAAGTCGAGTTCCATTCATAAATGTTTTGATTGTACTTCAAGCCAATAATCGTTATTAGAAAACTCTATATATTATTTATCTGTGATTGCCCCCATTGAATTATTTAATCTTTCTTCCTGTTGTCCGATTTCAGTTCAGCAATCTTTTAAGTAAATGTTTCTATTAGTTGATTTTTTTTTTTTTTTTTTGCCAGGTTCAAACTTAAGTCATCGTATTTGGAGCTTAGAAAATAGCAACTTCTAACAATTTTCTTTCTTTCTGGTCTCAACAGTTTGATTTAATCTAGAACAAATGAGTTGTTGTCACCAATTGCGTTATTGATACTTAGGCTGCTATCTGCTCATACTATTTTTGCTGACTGGACGTCCAGTGTTTGTGCCTAAGACACTAATACATTGCTAGGAACTCTGTATTTTGCCCTTTAACTCCTTTGTTTCTGCATGGCTGACATTTCGAGGTTTCTCTTCTTGCACCCATGTTTCCCCATGATTTTTCGCTGACCGTCGTGCACTCAAAGTGCACATTGCTTTTAGGAAAATATGATGAAACTAAAACAGTAAAAATATGCCAACGGGAAATTACACCAAATGGAATTGATGATAACTCAATCGCCGATGAACTTGTCAGACAAGGATAAAAATTCCAGGACCTGTCTGCATTCCCGATTAGGCTAAGCTGCATTTCAGACCTAACTGAATCCCATTGGTTGAGGGTTCTGTTCCTCTGGTATTAATCTGGAACCAGCCAAATTTGTTTATGAAAATTTATTCACAAGCGCACGTCATTGTTGCTAAATGTAGGTAAGCGCATGTCTATTGCCAAACAAGGTGTTAAATAAGCTGCCGATTTTCGTTATTTTGCACTTCAGTCGCTTAGAATTAGTTGAGAACAAACAATGGAGTGACACACACCTGAAAAACGTGGAATTATTATTACTGCTTATTTGACCAATTTCCGATCTGTTGTTTTAACACAGCGTGAACTTCGTCGTTGTGTTGCTTGTCGTCCTGCAACATGTGCGCGAACAATTAAGTGTTTGGTTGATCGTCTTGTTAAAAAAGTGGTCGGTCCCGTGTTGCTCGTTCGACCGTTTTGCTGTGACCGGGGACGTCTGAGGGAGTTCACAAACATCGTTGAGACAACGAAACACATAATTAGGTATCAACAGACCGGTACCAAATACCTGTATGAAGTGAGGGTTTTTTTTGTGAAAATAAAACACTAATTTTTAATGAGAAAGTTTAAAACATTTTATTCAAAGTATTGGCCATTGCTAGCTACACATTTTTCAGGTAATTAATGGATTCCACACCAATAAAACTGTTTGTCTTTTGAAGCAAACCAAAAAGTCACCCAATTATCGACTTACTGCTGATTATTTATCGTGTCTTTGAAACAAAATTTCACAAGTGGTTTTTCGGTTTCCCATCTGTCTTTCATTCAATTCATGTGGACCTAATTTTTCAGACTTTTGGATCTTTCCCATAGCTTATAAACGGCCAGAAATTGTTTGTTATGCAACATTTAACATTTCTGCCATTTGTTTCTGACTCAAAGTTTCATCTTCATCCAATATTGTTTGCAATTCGACGTCTTTAAACATTTTTTGGTGGTCTTCCACGTTCTTCATTTCTCACATCAAAATCGTTATCTCTGAACCGTTTACCACCATACGCCTCGGCAAGCATTCGATGCGACTCTGCAGCACTTTTTTTTTAAATAAAAACAAAAAATTAATGCTTTCCGCAAGTCATCATTTTCTGGTACAAAATTTAACATTTTTAACGCAATGGAAAAATATGATGTTTTCTCAATGACTTGATGTACATATACTAAATATGTTTGACAGGTATCATAGCAACCAAACAAAAAAAAATTAAGGCCCGTTCACAATAAATGTTCCCTATCGAGACATTTGTATCTTGACGCTCACTTAATATCGGTACACCTGGTGAATTGCAAACCGTACATCGACGGCCAGTCAAATCGAATTTTTCCTTCTTTGTCTCCTGTCGTTGGCTGCTTTGGCGCGACAGCCCGGTGTGGGCCAAGGCCTAGCTTCTCACACTCATTTGTGCTTCTCACTTTGTGAATTTTTAGACTCCTGAGCAGGGAATACTGTTTATTGCCGGTTTCGAACGACTCTCCTGAGAGCTCCTACCAGGATTCGATCCCAGGTACGTTGGCGTGACAGCCAGGGAGTCAACCATCAGGCCATCGTCACCACGGCTCTACAGGATTCCGAACCGATTTGATGCCCTACCTCGTGGAGTATATTCTGCCCAAGCTCCAGCCATGGATAGCCAGGATATGAAAAACCGCTTACGATTGCTCACCTTTTTTTCCCCCAGAGTACCCAAATCAGAAGGAAGACACAAAGAATGCAATATTCCAATACATCCGCTTTCTGGGATGGAGAATTGACATATCAAAAGATAAGACGATATGTTGTGGTTAGAAAAAAATTAGATGGAGATTTATTTTCACATTCAAGACATACACGTTAAACGAAATACGAAGGATCTAAAAAATAAGACGTCCAGATATATCTAGAAAATATAGTATATGTAGATTGCTTACCAGCCCTGTGAAATAAGAAGTGCGTAAGGTGTGGTTTACTACGTAGGCAGCGGTATTCCTGGAAGCGAGTAGCTGGTAATCCGTGCTACTGATATCTATGAAGGTTACATATTCTTTAGCCTAACAAAAAAAAAAAACAGACATTTTCTTAACAACTGTCGTTAAACATTATGGACACCTTTAAACGTAAACCAAGTCTTCACTTTCGATTTTCAGGATGAATGCAAGATTTTCGCTCTCAGTATGCTTATAAAGCTTACTGGACATCCAACCTTTTCTACAGACGAATTACTCTTTCCTAATCTGGTCACACTCCCTATAGCTCAGTATCTCTTTGTAGAATTATTTGAGAGTTTTAATGTTCAGAGTTTAAGCGCTTGAGGCGAGACTCGGCTTGCATATGCCTCATAAATAATTGTTGGTGTAAACAAAGCTATTTGAGCTAGGATGCCTATGAGCGTGCAATCATTCCCAGCCAACCATGCAAAGATTCCTATCCGTGTTTCACTATACTTTCCTAATTAAGGCAAATGTAGGCATACAATGGAAATAATATCGGTTCTTACAAACTGGCACACTACAAGAAAATCCTTAAGGCTTCCCATACGTCTTGAACTTATTTTAAGGCTTAGAATGGCAACTTGGCACAGAAATTAAATGGACACATTGGGTGTATCTGGTTAGGGGAGTTGCGTTTAACCAATATCGCTTCCCTTAATGAGACTTTGTGCTCCTCAAAGCAACAATGAGGAATATCTGAAATTGTGGTGATGTGGGTCTAGTGGAATGTGTGCACCCACATCGACATTTGTGGCAAACAAAAACCGTCTTTAGTTTTCTGAGGAAATTGAAAATCCTGTCGTCGTCCTTTTTTCTGTACTTTTTTTAGTCTGGAATAAGTGAGAAAATTTCTGGAATATGAGCTGAATGAGGTATGGCTTTAATGCATGCAAGAGTGCATTGTGTTAATAATTCACATGCGGCAATGAACTGCACATTGCAGGTTGCCGTCTACCCCCTGCAGTCTGCCGGTTGCAGGTTGCCGGTTGTAGGTTCTCCAGTTTTTGGTTGCTGGTGTTGCAGGGTGTTGTTCTATGTGAATGGCCAGATGTAGTGGAAGATGAATGAGCTGGCTGAAAATTGGTATTTCATGGCACGACAGAATTATAAAGAAGAATTGCTTATGGTCTGGGGTAATTGAATTTTAAAGGATTCAATGAGAAAGTGGAAAATTGCTAAACAACGCGACCACAATCGGTTGCATTTTACTATTTCTTCATGGGAAACAAGACACTACGAAGCATGTGAAACCGGTGGACTTTGAAATCTGATTTTATAATCTGATTAGGTTTAGAGACTTGCGTTTTGTTTCTTTATTATTTTGTTGGAAAGTATGTACGTTAAATAAACAAGAAAAGGGTGGAACTTTATGATGAATTTTTAGTTTCATCAATCATTTCGAATAACTGAATCACATAGTTATTAGTTATATAGGCTTTGCACAGTTTTTACAGTTTTTATTAATATTTTGCTAAATTCTGTCTTATGGTGGTTATATAAGACTAAGTGGCGGTTTCTCTATGGATTCCTAGAAAAGAACTTTGCTTCGATTTGCTTTATTCATTAGAAAAAGTGCTAGAGAGTCCTATAATATGTATATAGTATCTAAAAGCTAGGGAAGTCACGGTAAAAATTACAAACGTCGTAGTTAACAGTAAACCGTAAAGCAATGGTTAACCTCTGAAAATCAAAATTTTCTGCTACTCTATGATGAATAAATTTTCTCTAACTCTAACAAAATGAAAAGACGTACTACAAAGTGAATGGGAAAAACCAGGTCTTGGTTCACCCCAAGCTCTCCCACCAAAAATTAGATATTTTTTTAGCTATCACTGAACTTTTTGAAGATCAGCCTCCAATGTAGCAAGACAGAAAAAGAAAGAAAATATTTAACCGCAACTAATAGCCGTGCAATGAAAGAATTCTTTATCTATCTTACATATACGCGCAATATCTCAGAGCGTAATATTCTCTAAGTTATTTACGAGAATATGCTCTTCTTGGCTTGTCCCTAGGCACAAGGACTTTTCGCACAGAAAATGTAGTAAAACCTGCAATCACTAGCACTTTCCAAAATCTCTTACCAAGTTCCACCGCAACTACTAGGTGGAGTGAAAAGTAATCTCCTTGACCGTCAGAACGCGCTGCTACTGCAAAAAACGTTTAAGTGCCTTGAAGTCCGTTCATATTTAAGCAGACATGCCAAATTTCAGTGCGATACTGTCTTTAGTTTTGTTTTGACAGCTGATTATTGTTGACGTGTTTGGCATGATGACAAAACAGTATGGACAAAAACGATTTTCCTTCTCTCATAAAACATTATTTTTTGAGAGAAAAAACGGCGAAGTTTTGGTTTAGAGAGTTTCGTGGTGGCCGCAACTCCACTACCGATCAAGTTCGCAGCGGCAGGCCCTCCGATGCGGTTACAGATGATAATGTCAAAAAAATACATGAAATGGTGTTGGCTATCCGGAAAGTGAAGGTGCGCGAGCTAGCAGATACCACAAAAATTAGTAGTGAGCGCACACGCCATATTTTTGGCAATATTCTGCATATGAAAAAGTTATCCTGCTGCTGGGTGCCGCGCATTCTCACTCTTGACCAAAAACACGATCGCGAGAGCACTTCGAAAGAATGTTTGGACTTGGTAAATGTTGAACACCAGAGAACAGAATGAGTGCCCGGCAATGGACTGAAGCGGCACGAGTGCTCCGAAGCGGCCGAGGGAGGCTCGATGGGTCGGGAAGGTTATGGCGTCGGTTTACTGGGATTGTCATGGCATATTCTTCATAGGCTACCTCGAAAAAGGAAAAACCATCAACAGTGAGCATTACTGTGCATTATTGGAGCAAAATCGCTGCAAAACCGCCTCACATGAAGCGAAAAAGAAACTTGTTTTTGCAAGACAATGCACCGGCGCACAAGAGCATTGCAACCATGGCTAAAATCAATGACTTCCTGCTCCAATTGCTGTCGCATCCACCGTATTCGCCCGATTTGGCTCCCTCGGACTATTATCTCTTCCCAAACCTCAAAAGATGGCTCGTCAATAAAAAAATCAGCTCACGCGAGGAAATCATCGACGTCACGGAGGAGTATTTTGCAGATCTTCCGGAAAATTACTTTTCAGACGGGATCAAGAAGTAGGAAAATCGCTAGAATAAGTGTATCAAACTAAAAGGGGACTTTCTTAAGGTTACTTTTCACCCCACCTAGTAATTCAAGTACAAAAACCTAATGACAATAAGTCTAAAACTTGACATCTTGAATTTCAGGCTCCAGCCAACCTCAGCCCATGATACTTATAAACCGACGCTGCACAAAAGGATAAAAACTACTTGGAAGCTATACAAGCATATATAGATAGAGGAAAAAAGAATAAGAAAGACTACGAAAAAAAATCATCAAATATACTGAGGGTTGAGAACATTGAACGAAAGTTTCACTAGAATATGCAGAGTCATAGTCTTTATTCAGAGTAAAGGCAAACATTCTGTTGAAATAGAATGAATCCCCCAGTTTTTACAATTATAGCCATGGTTTATACTCACCAGCCCAATTCACAGGCCCTAAAGATAATTTTGTACATAAACCCGATGAAAAGATTCTCAAAAAAGTTAAATTGATTAACAAGAAATGAGAATCCTGAACTAAACCATCTAAAACATTACTAAAATCTTTAGTATTGCATAAAAAAAATCCAATATTCTTCATATAGGCATCGATATTTATGGTATTTATGGGCTAGTAGTAGTAGTAGTTGTTGTTGTATTTAGTACAACGCGTACTAAAGTTTCGATTAATTTCTTTGGACTCTGGTCTTATGAATACATGATCTGATTTCATAACAACAGCACTGCTGTTGCCAAAAAATACGAAGTCAATTTTCCCCGTCTCTAGGATTGGTTTCGGCCAGAGTCTGAGCCAGAAAAGAAATAAATTACGGACTGCTCCAAAAACCGATTAAGACCCCAACGCTGGTGTCCTTCTAAGGACCTACAACAATAAATTTCACTGCTCGGTAGCAAAACTTGCAACTGTCTTTCAAACGGAGACATACGCTATCCTGATGCCAACGAACTATATTGTGAAGTATAAGTGGAGCATAATTGAACTTGCGTGGATCCCAGCCAAGTCTCAAAGGAAAGTTTTCCAGGAACCATACTCCTGGTCCCCGGTTATGACTTCCACCGATAGTCGGGTTCGATATGACCATAACTGCAGGTGGTATGCCTCTCCAACTTGCAAACTTGCAGTCAGACCAAACGCGTGATTTCCGTTGACTCTAACAGATCAGCGCCTTCATCGCAGTCCGTCAACAGGAAAGATGGCAGTCTGCTCACTGGCATCATTACTATATTTTTGGTGTGCTGTGAATAAGTAACACAGCATCATATCTCTGAATCTCTGGCCTACACTCGCACCAGGGTCCAGGCACTCGACACTCGGAGTACATTGAATCAGTTCTATGTCTAAATGCTGTATTCCGACTTTATTTACAGATCAGTCTCTAGTCTTGAGGAGAGGAAAATGAAAGCTAGTATCAGATATAACAAGCTTACGCTACCATATAATGATTTTAAGCCAGGTCGAAGCCGCAAAAAACTCGTGCGACTTTGAAAATATTAACAATCTTATAGAAAGATTACCACAAAATAACGTTCCGTTATTTTTCTTTTGATGATTTTGGATGAGCTCAGGAGATACTCGTACAGAAGGAGTTTGCGATAGTGCTAAGTCATAAATACAACACCGTAAAGCCCCTTCAATATAAATTAATTTTTAGAAACAATAAAATTCTGATGAGCCAAATAGTAATGAAAATAAACGGTCTGATTATCAAAGAATACCTGAATTCAAGTCTCGATGGTCAATACAGATCACTGGGTGTAGATCGTCGTATTTTTTTATTGAATTCATGATCGTGAAGACTTCCATTATCCTGAATGGGGAGTTCAAACGAAGTTCAAACGAAGAGCCTTTAGGAACATTCCTAACAAAATCATCGTTATTGTTCAGGCTAAGTAGTGTGCTGATTTTAAATTCCGAGGTGAAGTACTATAGGTCTGTGTTCTACCGCCGCTTGTATTGTATACGCAGCTTTGTCTAAAGAAAGCAGAGAAATTTACTAGAATATGGCATTTTACCCGAAGCTCCTAGCCTAAGTTGACGGCATCAATTTGCTTTCAAATACAGTTCAGATGATCCAAGACTTAGAATTCAAGGCCAGCAAAATACAAATAAATAATTACGTTCAAACCAAAAACTTAAGCCCTTCAAACTCTTTCCCTGAATTTAACATTGCTTACCAGGAGGTTGTTGCATAATATGTCATGCACGTCGCTTTAGTCGTTCATGCCGTAATTTATGTGGCATTTAAATACAATGTGGAGCAAAAGTAAGCTCATAATGTGACTGTGCCATAATTATTGCAAATGGGGTTAAATATCCTATGGTTTAACATTTATGTTGTTGACAGATAGAGAATTAGTTGCCAAAATGCAATGGAGCGATCTAAAGAACGCGCAATTATTGTTACTGCTTATTTGACCAATTTCCGGTCTGTTGTTTGAACGCAGCGTGAATTTCGTCGTCGTTTTCCTTTGTTCTTCACATTATGCGCAAACAATTAAGCGTTTGGCTTATCGTCTCGGTCAAACTGGGTTCACTAAAGATGTCGCAAGAAATGGACGGTCCCGTATTACTGCTGTGACCGAAGACATCCAAGATTCCAAAAACATTAACGAGACAACGATGTACACAATTTGGCATCAGCAGACGTGCGTTGCGTCGAATTTTGATGAAAGACCAAAAGATGTTCCCCAAAAAAGTTCCAACCGTTCACCAATTGCTGCCTGCTGATCATCAAGTGATGTTTACTTACATCCATACTCTGTTAAACATGGTGCAAGTAGAGTATGATTTCGTATAAAAGTCATAATGAGCTACGAATCCCATTACAACTTAAGTGGTTATGTAAATAAACGAAATTTGCATTTCTGGGGCACGGAGAATCCACATAAAATGCACAGAAAGGCATTACATCCCCTTTTGCTATTTGCTACGGAATTTCCAGTAAATAAATGATTGGCCTTTGTTTTTTTTTTAAGGATGCGACGGCAGATTTTTTTTTGCCGCAGGTTGTTGAATTAAACCTCTAGCATTGGTTGGGTCCGGCAAAGCGAAACTTGAGCAATGATGGACATTTCCGGGCGGGTAATCTAGCGTTTCGGCGATGTGAACTGGCCAGCCAGATCGGAAGATCATAGACAATATGCCATCCTGCTGGAACCACATGTTGTCAATAGCCACTAAGTTCTCGCTGTTTCTCAATAGATGGCTCCAGCAGTAAGTGCTCGTCGATTTTGGCATATCCAAAATGTCATGAACCAAGCTTAGGTTTACTATTTACCGTTTTGACACATTGTCTCATTTTGTGCCAAATAATCATCATTTTCGGGAAGTGTTGATTTTCTTCTTTCATTCGAAGAAAATTGCGGTTGAAGCGCATCGAGAGCTCCGAAAAATTTACGAAGATGCTGCTCTTAGTGAAACAATGTGCCGTGATTGGTTTCGTGACTTCAAAGACGGTGATTTCGATGTTGATGACCGTCCGCGTGAAGGAAGGTAAAAATATTTCGAAGACTCTGAATTGGAGGAATTGCTCGATGAGGATACGTGCCAAATACAAGAAGAAGGTGCTTCAGCATATGGAGTTACCCACAAAGCCATTTGTAAGCGATTACATGCGTTGGGAATTATTCAAAAACAAGGAACTTGGATTCCTTATCATTTGAAGCTAAAGGACGTTGAGCGTCGTTTTTTCGCTTGCAAACAACTGCTTCAGCGGCAAAACATGGATTCAATACAGCAACTCAAAGAGAGGAAAGTCAAGGGGACGACCCGGTCATGCTTTTACGTCGTCGTCTCGGCCGAATATTCACACTTCGAAAGCTATGCTGTGTATTTAGGGGGACCAGGTCAGTGTTATTTATTATAAGAAACGAAACCATCACTGGGGGACAATATCGACTTCAAATGATGTGAAGCGCACGAAAAAGTGATACTTTAGCATGATAACGCTCGGCCTCACATTCTCGAAACCGTTAAAACTTACCTAGAAACGCTGAAATGGGAAATCTTACCCCACCCGCCATATTCCTTCGATATTGCGCCATCCGATTATTACTTGTTCTGTTCGATGGCACATGGTCTGGGTTACTAGCAGTTTCGTTCATATGAAGACATCAAAAAATGGCTTGATTCGAGGATAGCCTCAAAAGATAAACACACTAAACCGTAACGGTAAAAAGATAGGAAAAAGTCAAATAATCAAAGCCAATACTTTGACCCATTCATTTGTAACCATTTTTTCACAATAAAGTTGGATTTTCATAAAAAAACAAAAAACAAAAAAAAAAAAAAAACTTAGTTGCGCACCTAATATGTTTGAAGAAATAATCACTTATCATTGTAAAGTAACGTTGGCTATTGAATATAAAAAAAGCTTCAGCCTCATTTTTAAGAAACTAAGAAACAGTGCACTTTTGTAGACGTAATTGAGTCTCGTAAGTCTTTTCTGAATTTTCCTTACACCAAAACCAGCAATTTAGATGATTCGTAAGCCCAGTGAGACAAAAGTGAACCTTGTCACTTATCACGATTCTTTGATAAAAATAAGGATCGAGTTTAAGATGCTCAAGAATCTGAGCTGCAATCTCACTTCATGGTCATGTTGCTTTAGCTTCTACATCAACTGGAGCTTATACGAGATCCTTTCGTAAGTTTTGCACAAAGCGGACGGTCAAAGCGACAGTCCCTAATCTTCCATTTCTGTACGCTCATTATGTTGGCTTCACCTCATATAGAGTGTATGTGGTAAGACATTTATCTACAACACAACGAATAGCTAGCTCAGTTGTTCGGTTGTTAGAATCAAAATCACTTAATCTTTTATACGTTTCGGAAATTGAAGACTGATTGTCAAATCAAATTTGAATGATACTGAAGGGTTCGTCTGATGTGTATTTATAGTGGCTAATCAAACAATACCGAGCGTACATGTAAATGCCAAAAACTCTCAAAAATGATAGCACGGTTTGAAAGTTATCTCTCATTGAAGACCTAAAAGTAAAAACAGAAACTCTCTTTATCATTCAACAGTTTACATACTCATATATGTATAGAGACTTTGCCTTGACATTTCAAAATCTTTCAGGATACCCTCAACGATATGCACCCATGTTACACACTGTGTAGGATCTCCTTCAAAGATATAAAGCTCCTTTACGCAGTCAGGTATCCTGGATATGTCTTTTAATACTGCTTCAGTTCGGCTGCGGCTGGCGCTGGTGTTTGCCTATTCTCCAAAGCCTTCAGTCGGATCTCGAGCCCTTTAAGCTGAGCGAGCATTACGCCCACAGCCTCCGTCACTTCGGTTTATGATTTAGTAATCACATCCATCCTAAATCAGTTATTATCTTTACTTAATTAGATTAAATAAATAAAATTAAATATCGATTTTTACAACATGAAATGTCCGGTTTTCGCTCAGTCGGAAATAAAAAGTTCTCGAGTGAACATCAAATTGGAACCCTCTTCCTTTTACGAATTTATAATGGGACATAATGCGTCATTGGCAATGAAAAACATTACCTAAATGACGCATTTGAGGATATAGCGGTAAAAAAACGCACTATACGACTTTGGTTTGGAAAGTTCCGTTTAAGAGATTTCAACCTCGAAATTGAACCACGTGGGAAGCCGGAAACGTTAAATGACGGCGATGTTTTAAGAGCGACGGTGGATGCAGACTCAACAAAATCGGTGCGGGAGATTGCACAAAGCATGGGAGTATCCCCCAATAACAATAAGTCGACACCTTTCTCTCATAGGAAAGGTAAAGAAACTCGATAAGTGGGTACCTCATGAAGTGAACGAATCCCAAAAACTACGGCGCCTGCAAATCTGCTCATCGCTTACATTAAGAAAGCAAACTGAACCGTTTTTGTACCAGATAGTCATCTGTGATGAAAAGTGGATACTGTATGATAATCGTTACAGATCTGAGAAGTGTCTGGATGTAGATGAAAATCCAAAACACACCCCCAAACCCGATCTTCACCCAAAAAAGGTTATGGTCACTTTTCATTTCTTCAACCAGGAGAAACGTTAAGCGCTATTAATTACTAATTAATATTAATTGTGAGGAAATCGACAAATTGAATGCCAAATTGGCTGAAAAGCAAACTGCGTTGGTCAATAGGAACGGTGCGATAATTTTGCATGGCAATGATAGACCTATTGCAGTTGGAATTTGAAAATCTTCCGCATCCACCGTACTCTCTTGATATTTGCCCAATGGATTACCATCTTTTCCGCAATCTGGATTCAATTTATTGGCAGAAGGTCTTCCGGAACCGAGCAGAGGTTATAAAAGCCTTTGAAGATTTCATTACTTCCAAAAGTCAGCACTTCTACGAAAAAGGATCTTGTATCACGTTGAAAGAATGTCATGGATGCCAACGGATCCTATTTTAATTGAATAAAAATTTACGGAAAAATAATATTGGCATTCAAATATTTACTATAAAATCGACATTTCTTCCTTCCTTATATATATTCATCTTTTTTTTTATCAAATGCTATATCGGCAATTAAGTATTCCAATATTGGTCACGGATTTCTTCGTTCTAGCCAGTTAAAGGAATTTTGGTCTTCTTTTGCTAAGATTTTTTCACAATCACTTTTCTGCTTCATTTGCTTACATCAGTAGTAACACCTTGTTCATTTCCAATAAGTTTACCGTTTTCTCTCGATTTTTCCGAAATGTTTTCAGTGTTTGAAGTTATAAAAAGAAAATGAATTATTATTAGAGCGAATTAATCTTGTATCTTGGTTAGAGGACAAAAGCAATCACAAAAAAAGAGGATGTCATCTACGGAGAAGTCCCTACTCGGGCGCCAGTTAATAATTCCTTCCTTAAGAAATCACATAAAACGTGAACGGACAGGCTTCTTTCTCTCCCCAACAGTTCGGCTTACAAGTCCGATAAAAGACCCGAATCTAAGTTATAATTAAATCTATATTTAACCGATCCATACAACGTCCAAATTAAGGGTAAACCTTAAAGCTAATCGGCTCCCTACTCGGGCGCCAGTTAATAATTCCTTCCTTAAGAAATCACAAAAAACGTGAACGGACAGGCTTCTTTCTCTACCCAATGAGGACGGTAGTCGCACCGTCCAATATGCCATCCCATCGATTCTATCCCAGTGCGTGTATCCGGTGTGATGCAATTGGATCTAAATGGTATTAAGTTTTAACAATTTTTTTATATTAGTTAGTTTTATTAGACAAAAGGAAAAATCTATTATAATTCTGATTCTTGGGCTAGTTCATCATTTACGTAAGGACATTAAGCTATAGAATTTGATTAAGACTCCGACTCTCTCATAGAGAATAATTATTGATTTTTTTATTTTCATTTTTAAAACTTTATTTTGAGTGATTTGCAGTTCTTTAATTAGCACAGTTTCCCCAAGCAGGGGCCGTATGTAACATATTTAGTGCTCTGCGGAAGCATGCTGAGTTCTACTGGGAAACTGAACAACCGGCCGCTTTTCAACAGCTTACTCACGCACTCATTACAGCTCCAGTTTTAAAACTGTACAATCCATGCATGCAAATTTGGATATGGTGCTATTTTATTGCAAAAAGACTTGGAGGACCAGCAATACCATCCGGTGCAATATATGAGCAGGATAACGACTGCCGTCGAAGAAAAATACCATTCTTATGAACTGGAGGTGTTAGCGATCATAGAGGCCCTAAAGAAATGGAGGGTATAAGTGCTCGGAAGTAGGTTCAAGACCATAACAGACTGTAATGCATTTGCAATGACGATGGCAAAACAAGATGTCTCAATAAGTGTATCGAGGTGGACAATGTTCTTACAAGAGTTTGGGTCCACACCGATCAGGATCGAAGGTGAAGCACGTAAACGCTTTGAGCCGAGTATCATGCCTTATGATTGAAGACTCAATAAAACACAGATTGAAGGAAGCCCAGATAAAGGACGAATGGATAAGGACAATGAAGAATATCCTTGTGAAAGCCGGTATACTATTCAAAGACCCAGTGAAAGAACTAGTAGTTGTCCCAACAGTCATGAAGAAAGAAATATTCAATGTAGCACACCAACAAGAGAACACAGAACTTAGTAGAAAAGACATTCTTCATTCCAGGCTTGACGGCAAAGGTTGTAGATATCGTTAAGGATTGTGTTAAGTGTATCATTGCAGAAGCCAAGGCGTGAAAGAGGGAAGGCCTTCAAAGACCAATTGACAATAAAGATAAGCCCCTAGACACCTATCACTTGGATCACGTTGGCCCAATGGAACAGACCCAAGAGATGTATTACCATATCCTCATGGTGGTAGACTGATTCTCCAAGTTTGTTTGGCTTTATCCAACAAAAAATAGTGGAGCAAACGAAGTGGTAAGTCGACTGAAGGGACAAGCAAACCCCTTTGGGAATCCAAGTCGAATAGTATCCGACTGGGCATGGCGTTCACGATAACGATATTCCACGAGTACTGTAGAAGAGAGAATATACAACATCTACTTATCACAATGGGTGTCCCAAGGGGAAACAGTGAGGCAGAGAGAATACACAGAATAATCATACCCATTTTGTCCAAGGCTTGCCAACGGAACGCAAGGAACTGGTACAAATATTCGACAAAGTACAGCAGACCCTTAACAATATGTTACACTATCCAGCAGTACGAAGTTTAGCCCCTTCAGAATATAAACGGGTATAGAAATAAGAATTCCAGACTTTCCGGACCTGCGCAAGTGGATTGAGGACACCGCAGTAAATGAAGTAGATGCAGAACGTTAGAGAACGCTAGAAGAAGTACGTAAAAATATTTTGACGATTTAGAGAGAAAACAAAAAGAACTTCGAAAGATATCGAAAACATGAACAAACATACGAAGCAAATGAGTTAGTCGCCATTAAGAGCATTCAGTTTGTTACGAGTATGAAGCTGCGACTCGTTATCAGGATAGCCGATGTGGGATTGAGATAAACTACGCGATAATAAACTAGACGACGAACAACTATTTTCATAATACATACAAGACCAGTAGAAACGAATCAAAGCAAACAGACGATAATCAGGCAAAAGAAAAACGGAAGATAGTCATACGACCTACTGCTCAAAGAAGAAAGCCGGCACTCGTAATCAAACAGTCATATCGTACAGTTGAGAAGAGGTCGGGGGCTTGACACATTGTAAAGAAAATAATAGAAGAGACTTTGTAAAATCATATGTACATACTTAATTAATAAACTGAATTACTTAACTAAATAAAATATCGAATAAAAGAGTGTTTTTTCGAATTTATTTATCTATCAATCAGAGATCGCTTTCAAAAACTACATATGTCCGCTCCAGGCTATGGAAGGCCATGAAAGCTTCTTCATATAACGTACGGGCCCTTAAACTTGGGTATACGTTACTTATTTCCAGGTGAAACGCCGATGTTTTTAATGACTACATAGTCGCCGGTCTTGAAAGTAGCAGCGAGTTTGTAATTGCTCTCAAAGTAATGCTGATTATACTGCTGAGAGGACGCGATGACGGACGATGCGTTTGACCTTACGGAGTCCAGGTTTCACTCACGACTGGTTTGTTCGTCTAGATACTGTGACAACCAGTCTACAATCGGCCCTCTTTGGAATATGCCAAATAGCAGCAGTCGGAATGTTTAATGGGTTCACTAGGTTTACTTAGCATTGGAGTCAACACCCGGTTGACGCGTTCTACCTGTCCATTTGCCTGGAGTAAGCCAACGGCTACTTTAATATGCGTGATGTTGTGCTGAAGGATATATTTCACCGAATTCTGAAGACGTGAAACAAGTACCATTGTTCGAGATTATTCCTCTAGGCGTACTATAGCATTCGAAATACTTTTTAGGCGAGCAAGTAACTTCTTTAGAACTGGCCGAATTGACGTTTTAAGTTTAATAAACTTAGTGAAAGCATCGATCTAAACTAGCAGATGCTTCCGCTTCGAATGTCAAAAGGCTCTGGCCCCTTCAGAATACTGAAGATGTTTCTATCGTTCGATCTAACTGAGGCGGTATATAAAATGCATTTGAGGCAATTACTTATGAACTTTTCGATCTTCGCTCGCATTTTTTGGAACCAATAGTTTTGAATTTGTCTTTACATTTGCCTACTCCTAGGTGACCCACTTTTTCGTGCACAAGCCGAATATCATTTGCCTCTATCTAGTTCAGAACGTAAGTACATAGGTTATCATCTGTTTCCTTTCTATACACGATACCGTTTTCTAATTCAAATAGGCTCGCACTGGCATTTCCTTCTTTCAACTTCGTACGTAGGTTGGGAATGTTTAGATCCCTGCCTTAAGTAGCCCCTAATTCAAAGTCTACATTACTGTCGTAAACCATACACACGACTTTACTATGGCTTAACGCATCCACGTGACCCATATTGCTACTTCCTCGATGCTGAATCGAATAATTGTAATTTTGTAACTCAAGGGCCCAACTCGCTATTCGCGGGCTAAGTTTCCTTTTGTTGAAAGTCTGAGTGAGCGAGTTGAAGTCGATAATTATTTTAAAAGCTTTGGAGATGATCATTTTGTTTTGCTTACTAAGTAAAGATTTACGATTTACCAAGGGCCAAAGCATTTTAATTACGATGTTTACTTTCTTTATTACATGTTAAAAAAAAAAAAAAAAACAGAACTTAAACTCAAGTGGGTATGAATACACTTATAATGCCTCAGCATTTGGAAGCCAGACCACTACCACTTAAGCTACCACCAATTAATGTGAACGGCGATGGTTAATTTCTGATCCATTAAGTCCGCATTTTAAAGTCCATTGGGTGCTTTTACAATATGTAAAGTCAGTTTTACTTTTTTATTATATGTGCACATTTTAGTTTGCCCAATCCATACTCATTGCAAGCATTATTTTGTAAATACACTAAATTACTAACAGCGATATGCCGAAAACAAACCACCACTCTAAGTCAAAAGCTAGTTTAAATCATACCCCAAATCCCCATTGAAAACAAAATCTCGTCCACAGATTAAATCGACAGGATAATTTCTAATTGAAATAACAATAGATAGATAGATAGATAGGTGTATCACCACGACCAGCATTCATATGTTTTCCTAAATCGATAGAACATTGCAAATTCGATTTTATTTTGATCTGTTTTCGGAACCCATACTTGCCACCCTCTAACATAATCAAGTGCGCCTAGTGCACTCAATGCAAATCCACTTCATTAAAACAATGTACGAGTATTCGTGCTACTTATCTAATTCCTATCAAATATTTTGATTTTTATTTAATACAAATCTATTGAAATTAGTCCGGGCTATCATTTCAGGTGAACATCCGGAGGCCATGCAAACTGGTTCGTCTGGTTGCCAGTACAGTTGGCTGAACATCTGCTTTTTGTTAGGCATCCTATGGTACTGCAACAAGCAGATCCTTAAATTAACTAACCTGTCATCAGCATCAGCTTTAAATAGATGCAATAGCAACAGCAACAGCAGCAGAAGCAGTCACCATGAAGTCACATCTCCAGTTGGAACCGATATCAGATGATACATGGACAGAGGAGCCCCAGCACGTGGACATTCGAATGCAATTTAACTTTCGCAGTTATCACAAATTCCAAACACTAGAACACAAACAGGATTTTCCTAAAAAGAAAATTAATAGTAAGAGGTCCTCTTCAAGTGTACTGTAATATACATATTTAATACTTGGACTTACCAAATAGGCAGATGCAAATCGTACTAACGTAGGTAATTATATTTAAAAAAAAAAAAAATAAAAATAAAAAAATAAAAAGAAAATTATTACAAATTTTTTATTGACAAAAAGTGCATAACCTTAAAATGTAAACACTTTTCCAGTGTAGAATTACTGAATAAATTTGATTGCACAGTATGTACGAGTATGTTATGTATGTAAACTCTTTCAATAATTTAATTTATTTAATTTTGTACAGAATTTTAGCAAAACGAATGAGCAACTACAGTGCACATGGTGTCCCTTTGATTTAGTATACCATATGTGTAAAGCAATTCAATTAAAATCTGTTTCTGGAAAAATTGTTAACCAAATTAACTCTACCACGAATCCTGTAACTTTATGGTTTTAGACTTATCTTTTCCAATTTTTTTTTTTTTTTTTTTCAAAGTTATATTCGTCCAATGGTACCATAGACAAAGCAGAATTGAGTTTCCTTTTTTAATTTACTCTTAAATTAGCAGAATATTTTTATTTATATATAAATTAGCAACTCCCTACGGCCTAATTTTTGGAATATTGTTTGCATCAATTCTAGGAACACCAGTTTTGCTGCAACTGACTTACAGTCTGATTGCGATATTACTTTAACATATATGCGTCCTGCCCCCTTTTACTAGCTTTGATAACTGGCTAAAAGAACTCCCAAAGCGCGAAGGTTGCCTGGCTGAAATACTGCACTATCCCATTTTTTAATTTAACACTTAGATGCATGATTTTTTAAAACTTAAAATAAAAATTATCCTGGCTAAGTCATGACTTTAAGAGATTTTTCTTATCAAAAATTTTTAGTTTTATCCAAGTTTTTGTTTATAATTTGCTAAAATAGAGCCTGTGACAGATATGGCACACCATGCACTAAGGAAAGAAAAAAAAATGCAGTTTTATATTTTTCTTCAAAAATTAATTTTTTTTTCAAAATATTTCAGTACTTTATAACATACATTTCAAAGCTAATCTACTTCTCATGACATTTCTCAAAACAATTGTTGTCTTGATTCAAACAAAGTGCAATTTTGCGCTTCCGACAGGTTATAAATGATTTTAATTTGCATGAGGGAAACTTGTACCTCTGTCGTTCGCCATTCCAAATAAGCATATGTTTGATTCCATCATGTCTTACGTCTGTTGTCGGTATCGGTGTTGTTGGTCCTCTTCGTCTTTTTTCTGAATGAATAGAAGAAACAGCTGGACTTCCTGAGGGTCTTCCACGTTTCAAAGAAGACAATGAACTGGTTCTTATATTACAAAGTGTTTTTGCTAATTCGATTCAAAAGCGAACCAAATTAACGTCATTGTGGGCTGAAGTTCGCTTATACGCATATACCATTTTTTTTTTTTTGATTTTATTGAAATTTTGGCTCTTCAGATGAAACTGTCCATTAAAACTACGCCTCCCATAAGTCGATTATACTCTTTTATCAAAGCCGGACATTTTATCATTATATTTGACTTTGCTTTCCTATCAAACCTTGTTATGTTATTTTCAGACTCAATTCCAATGAAAGTCGATAACACGTTGACGCACTTATTGTCCTTCCATGTGATGTTGGAAATCGAGATTACCTTAAAATCAGCAATAAATTCGAATGAGCTTCCCTTTTTTTCATTTTTCATTGCGTCTTCGCTTGAATGCTTGCTATTCGGAATCCGATTTCTCCTGACTGTTCCGAGGGAAAAGATTCCTAGTTTCGTTAAATAATATTGCAGCTGAACAGACGTACAAAAATTGTCAAAATAAATTTTGTAATTACATGCCCGGAGTACTTTTCGACATAAGACCACAACTATGTTGCTACATGATCCCAAGTCTGGTTCTTTGTGCTGTACACGTTCCGCACTATTTTTTTCAAGACCCATATATACTGCAAAACCAAACACACCACAAAGAACAAAAATTGTATACCCCTATTTATGAGGCTTCTGTGGCTTTTGAAGCACAAATTTGTCCATCAACGGAAAGGTGTTCCTCCATTGAAATTGACAAACTTTTTTTTTTTTTAGGCCTTCAATAACTAGACGAACTTTGTACAGCTTATGAAATGAAGATGAATTTCTGTTTCTTCAACTATCGTTATGGAACGAATTTTTTCAAAATTATAATTATTATTGAATTCTATTATGTCAAGACCAATATTTTGATCAGAATAGTTTCTCACGTTTGAGAACTTCACAACAGATGATATAATTAAAATTCTAAGGTAATTAAAGGTGTCGTATTTTGTTACAAAAAATGAATCTAGCTTTTGGCCGTCCATAGAAATTACTTTGATCTACAATATTAGTAATAATATCATCACAAAAAAAATAGCTCTGTTATATAGGGTTTTCTAATAACGACTTGACAACTTTTTTTTAAATAAAACGCAAGCCATTTGAGATATTTCAAAAACATTGTTATTGACTTGAAGTATAATTAAAACATTTACGAATGGAGCTCGACTTCGTTCATATGGCCACCGCGGGCATGTTTGCAGCGGTCGACTTGTTGGACCCAATTTTCTACGACTCGGCCACACATTTCGGCCGAAACGGCCACACATTTCGGCCGAAACGGCCGCTTTTTTGCGTTCAATGTTGGCTCTGAGCTCTTCCAACGTCGTCGGCATGTTGGCATAAACCAATGACTTAACGTAACCCCACAGAAAGTAGTCAAGCGGCTTTAAATAGCACGAATGAGGCGGCCAATCGACTGGCCCATGTCTTGAAATAACACGCTCACCATACTTACTCTTCAATAAATCGATTGTAGCGTGTGCTGTGTGTTTTGTGGCACCATCTTGTTGAAATCACATGTCGTCCAAGTCCATATCTTCCAATTCGGGCCAAAAATAATTGGTGATCATGGCGCGATAACGCTGACCATTCACAGTAACGTGACGATCGTTATCGTCCACGAAAAAATATGGCCCAATAACACCGCCGGCATGCAAACCGCACCAAACAGTTATTTTTTGTGGATAAAGTGATGATTCATGAAGCACATGTGGGTTTTAACCCGACCAATAACGCATATGTTGCTTATTGACGAACCCATCTTCGTCACTGAAGATCTTGGCGCATCTTCTCCAGAACCCAATCGGAGAACGTAGCTCGTTAGTGTACTTTACCATGATGAAAATGTTGAGTCTTCTAAATAAATTGACAGTGACAGTTTGATGATTAGTGAAAGAGTGCGTTCACAATCTGAAAGCTGTTCCATTTCAGGACCTTAAATTTCTATTTGGTTTTCATCTCCAAGAAGATTATCCATCAGTTCTTCATTCAAGGTAGTACTTTCCATTTGGTTATGCAAAACATCTTCACCGCTCTTTAACTCATCTTCACTGTCACTTGGAATGTTATATAAAATTTTAGCAATTTCTTCTTCTCTAAGAGTGCCAGACATCTAGAAACGAGACAGAATTTATTTGAAATATGCTAAATGCATACTGTGCCAGATGTGCCAAAAACCGACGAAAAACTAACTCTAACACTTTTTTTATTTTATAATCTGATTCAATACACTATAATCTCATTTCAAATTATTTTTATAATTGTTAACTATTCAAAAAAAAAATATTAAACACGAGATTGCTTTGATAGAATCGAACAACAGGCTGCGTATTTGATTTGATGAAAACGGTTGATAGGGAAAAGAAAAGACAGAAAATCGACAGAACATGCTAGATTTGGTACACCATACATTTGAGCGATTATGATTTCTCTAACTAACACTATGCATCTAAGGGTTAATAAAAACTTGTTTTAAACTAAGACTAAGGGACAGGGAAGATCAGCGTCTGGAGAGGTTATAATTGAGGGCGTTTTTGATGGTACTTCTGGAGCAATGGGAATCGAACACATAGGGAGTTCTATTAGCTTACGTAGTGTTCGAGACAATAGTTCGTTAAAACCATATGGAGTTCGATGGTAATTTGGACGAAAAACAGGAACAGGTTGGTTGCGTGGGTTGGTATTAAAAAAAAAAAATCTTATTCTGCAGTGAGGAATAATCGATGGTGTCGGTTGAGATCTGGTAAATAAGGAGAATATTGGCGGATTCGTGACGCTATTGCAGAGATAGAAGACTCATAGCTAGGGAACCATACCTGGTTAGCATATTCGAGAAGAGGCCTAACAAATGTGATGTATAGGTCAGAAAACTCTACTTATCATAAAATCAATGAGAATGCCGGAATTGAGTTCAGTATCACATATAACGTTCAAATTCTGCATTGAAGTGATCTTATCTACAGCTTAAGTTGATAGTCGTATGTAGTTACTTCGGTCAGGAAGTGCTTTACGTATGAGATGGCTTGGCATTTTTTTATGTTAAGCTCAGGGAAGTTTCTGCGATACCATATAGAGAAGCTATTGAGACTGTCTTATCGCGAATAAAACAAACACAAGCCTTTAAAAAAAATAATTTACGCTCTTTATTTGGTTGCTTATAGGCGTCTGTATTCTACAGTGTTTGACTTACGACTAATCTCCTACCTACCGGCAGACTCTTTTCCTAGTGTGGCCACCATCACTAATTATTGTTGCCACTCTATATTTTTTTTCATTATTATCAGTTTCTCTCCTATGGCTGGCTACAACTCGACCATCCTGACTTATAATCGTCCTGATTTCCCCCTTTGTAGTACTACAATTACGTGACTCGTTTGCTCGCGTTTGTAACCATGGTTTGATGTTGGCTGCTTCCCATATTCCTTCATACGGGATCTCGCTTACTTGAAATCCTTCTACATCCTTCACTATGTACCGGCCATTTGGCAAAATCTTTTCAATTTTATACGGACCCTTAAACTTAGGGGCTATCTGCTTACTAGCACCTAGGGTGCTGATAAAATTCTTCGCCATTACATAATATCCTTTCCCATATGCTTTATGCGTTCTGTAGTGGTCCTTTCGTGACTTATTATATTCCTGACACTTAATCATCTTATTAGCAGCTGTCGTTCGTATTTTCTCTAAATCTCTCATTTTCCTCCTCGTAATGCTCATTTAAATTCTCCTTCAGAAAATCAATGATATTTTATAATGTAAATTTCTATGAGTAAATATACAATTAAATAATCTTACGGATTCATCTGCTTCGTCTTCTTGGTGTACGTTGTATATCGGCTTCCTGCTAGGCTTCTTTCATTCTGGACAGTCTGCTGCTATATGTCTCATTCTGGAACAAACGTAACAAGCGCCTTTCTCTCGTTTTTGCTTCCTACACTCGTTTGCCATGTGCCCAACACAATTGCAATTGTATCACCTGATTTGGATCCTTGCTGTATCACTCCTTCGCTCTCGTTGGATGGCTTCCATTCGTTGCGGCTTTCGATGTTTTATTTTTGAAAAGGCTTGGAGTAGTTGTGTCTTTGTAGAATAGCATTGGATGAGTGCCTGTATTCGTAACGATTCATTCGTTATGCCTTCTACCACATATTCAACTAGCTCATCTTCGTCGATTTGAAAACAATTTGTACTGAACAGCTCCTACATCTGTAGCACCAATTCGTCCACTCCTTCGATCAAAAAATTCGGCTTTGAGTGCATCCACTGCAATGCCTTACCTTTCATTTTTTTTCAACATATGTGTCCGCATCATGTTCTCGTCCAGTTTGTATACATACTGAATACTTTTCACTTGGGCTAGCCACACATCTAGATTTGTACTGCCGTCATATTCCGGCAACATGTCTTTCCACATACTCAAATGTTGCAGGGGATATGAATACCCTTTTACTGGAGAAAAGCCATGTGTGTAGGGCGGGTGGTGTAGTAGTTTGAAATTCAGGTGTATTAAGTTTCGATATTTTTCCCAGATATGGTTGTCAAACTGGACGAGACGAGCCAGTCCATCCTCAACCAGTGGTTCTTATTACGTGCTAGTTGTTAGTTCGTTACATTTAAGCCCAGCCAGCAACAACTCCAACATCAGTGTTATGCTTTCATGTCAGAGTTGACGACGACGGAATTTTCATATAACTTCATACAAATTCTATGAAAAGACTTCTTCAAAGAATTGCCTTGCACGGGATTCGAACCCGTGACTCTCTGCTTGAGGAGTCTATGCAAATATACCATTACACCACGGCACGGCACCATTGTTGCACTCATTTGACTTTCGCTCGTTTGTGTGTTTGCGTTAATCTCACTCTCATTTGGATGTGGCAGGTCATTTGCCTGCACTCCTTCGTGTGTGTCCGTGTGTGTCCGTGTGTGTCAGCATTCTTTTGTGTCGTTTCGCTCGTTCGCGCCATTCTTCGCAGCCACTCATTTTCTTTTGCCAGTAGTTCTTTTTCTCTCTTTAGTAATTCTATTTCTTTTTCATATAACCGTTTCTCCCTGGCTGAGCATGCTGCACTTACACTAGCAGCCAATCATTCGATGATGCATCCGTTATCTTCGGATTCCGTTGCCCGTTCACTTCTGTTCACTTCCTTCTCTTGCTCGTCCACTCGGTATTCTGCTTCGGCGTCCTCCTCTGTCCCCCGCTGAGTCAACCGCTGTGATATTGTTGCCTCTTTTTAGAGGTTACCGCTCATTGGTGCTTCGCAGCGTTGCTCGAATGGCACATCGTTTAAATGCATCACGAGCACATTTTTGGCGCCGGCTGTGGAAAGCCCAAGACGTAGTAGCCATTTGCGCAACTCTGCCGAGGAATAATTCGACACAGCAATCGAATGCTCTATTTTGTTCTCTCCTTTTGGGTTTTTTTTTTTCACACTCTTTTGTATTTACTTTTTTGCACACTCTTTTGTTCAGTTCAATTTCGTTGTTTATTCTTTCTTCTTTCCATTTTGACAATCGTTATTTTGTTTCTTTTTTTTTTTTTTTTTGGATTGGATCCCACTTCTGATTTTTAGCCGTTAGTCTTATCGCGAATTAAACAAACACAATCCTTTAAAAAAAAAATAATTTACGCTCTTTATTTCGTTGCTTATAGGCGTCTGTATTCTACAGTGTTTGACTTACGACTAATCTCCTACCTACCGGCAGACTCTTTTCCTAGTGTGGCCACTTTACAATCACTAGTTAGTGTTGCCACTTTATATTTCTTACATTCTTATCAGTTTCTCTCCTATGGTTTGCTACAGGACCAAGGTGACTGCATTGCGGAATACCCAAAGTGGCTTTAATTGGTTCAGTTAACAGAGTTCTTCTAAATAGGATTTAAGCCAAGAAATCAGCCCGGGCTAAAAAGCCGAGTCCATTGAGTTGGGAAAGAATTAACTATGTGCGATTCTATCGAAGCTCTTGTTAAGGTCAGTGGTATTTACATCCACTACCACTAGGTTGGTAGCGGTTGATCAGCCTTTAAGAAATCCATGTTGAAGAACATTGCATTATAAATGATGCTCTCTAAAATCTTGGGAATGCAGGATTGCTTAGCAATGGGTGGGTAGTTGATAATATTCTACTTGTTTTTGTGAACAAAGGTTATATATATATAAGCACTTTTAAAGAGGCCCGAAAAACCCCTGTGTTAGATCGAATGTCTGAAGATACTTACGAGCGGTTAAATAATCTTTTTGGCACATATTTTCAAGACAATCCCAATCAGGAGAAAAATCATTTTTAAGTTTGTTATTCTTGTCTAGTAGCTGTGTTGGCGTTATTTCATTAGATATGTCTGAGTGCAGTTACTCAAGTAACTAAAGTATTCAGGATCCGGCTTTCCAGTCTGGATGAAAAAGTATTCAGTATAGAAATTAGCGAAATTACATATTGGAGAATTTGAGACAAGACAAGAAAGAAAATGGTTAGGATGTAGATTGTATTTGACTATTATAAACATCACATAGTTAGGAGAAATGATAGTGAGCTTGTAAATATTGTAATGCCGATAGCCAAAATTTATAACCAGATTTAATGTACATGTACGAGTACCATAACCTTTTTTTTATGGCGAAATTCAAGTAGTTGTTTGTTATACCAAGGAGGAGATGATAAAGGATTTCTCCATCGTTTCGAAGGAATTGCTTGCGAAATACTCATACAGTGGAAGATATTTTTGTATAAGATTACCCCAACGGAATCGACAGAGGTATTTTTATCGAGTACACAACTAAAGTCAGAGCTTTTGTTTGTAATTTATTTTACGAAAGTTAAAATGAAAGGAAGTTTCTGAATGGGTAACAGAATTGTTGATATCATATGAGAAAATATCAACCAGGGGAGGATGCAGACGGTTCTATTTAGAGAGGAGTGCACACTCACGGGCAACACGATTTATAGCATCAGTTGAAATGTTTAAGTCTATTTGTCTTCCCATGTTATTAGAAGTATCATTTATTTGAAAAGCCCTGAGTTGAAACAGCATTTGAGGCAATGAGATAAGATGCATCATTCGTCTGAATCCATAGGAGATGTGGAAGATTAAAATCGCTAAGAACAATGATATCATCAAAGGGGTCAACAATATCAATTAGGGATTGATCCACATTAGTGAATGTAACTATCAGAGTATATATAACTCTATCACCAATAAATTCGAATTCAGCTGTTACTGACTTTTTAACGATTTAAGGTTCAAAATGATCGTAAATTGCCAGGAAGACCCCTCAACCTGTAAAAGAATCATCATTCTCACGGCTGTCATCACGAAGCACACTGAATTTTGGTGCAAACAGTATTGAATCTTTGATATCAGATATTAGATTCGCTTCGGTCAAAGCAAAAATGTCATATGGAAGCTCTTGGGAGTTAAGTTAAACAAAAGTTGTTTTTGTGCGCTAAGAGGGATGGACTGGTTAAGAACGAATGTGCTTTTTTAATCTAAGATGTGTTTTTTGCAGATGTAAGATACGTTAGAAGAAAAATGAGAATAGGTCGTTAGTAACAACTGTTGGGAATATGTTGAATCTTTTTTTTTTTTTTTTTTTTAAATTCATAAAAATTTGTCGAAGTTCTCTTTTTTCAAGTTGATCCAGATAGAGTCGGGCTTATTATGCAAATTAGCGAGGTAAAGGCGAATTCTACGGTCTCTTAAGCGGGAAAGAACACAGTGGCCGTCGTCACCGATATCGGCTAGTTGGTTAGTAAGCTTTACAATGAGGGAAAGCATAGGGTTAAAGGTTTGAGAGGTTTTGGAAACGATGGGTGATTTGCGGTCGTCCACCAAGAATACGGGGAAGGATTGAGGATATGAAAACTGACAAAATTCGGATAGAACATGGAATTTGAATACAGTTGACCGTGAGATTAAAAAATATACGTTTTGGAAGATTAGATTTCGTGGAAAGACGAGATTTGTGAAAATTTATTGAGTGAATACGGAATAGAAATAAGCGAATGAGATGTTTCCACCTTAAAACTCTATTGAGTGTCTCGATGAGAAGTCATGGAATGCTTATTAGACTCGGGAGTGTGATTTAAATTTGCGGCAGCTGTAAACTTATGACTAGGGTTATTTTTGGATTTGATACTAGACTTGGGATTAGGATTAACACTTGGTTTGTGATGCTCTTTAATTATCTTCTGGTTTCCAATTACTTTTCTTAGCTTCAATTCGCCAAATTAAATGATTACTAACGAGAGGTTGCAAAAAATCCATTTGTATTTCGTTGGAATATTAAATTTGAAACGACAAGTCCCTGATATTTTGGCCGAGGTGATTTTTTGGCAATTGTTTTTAAATTTACGCTTTAAAGAGTCATCAAGCCAGTTTGTGTTATCGAGTGTCTTCAAACCGCGGTCTCGTGTGGTATCTTGTCGGTTTTTTGCTTGTAATTCGAAAACTCTTTTCGCTTAATATTGTTGTCTATTCGGCGGATTTATCGACAGAAAGTATTTTTCACTTGAAGGTCCGACATTCTGCTGCGCCGTATATAAGTAATTTAGCGTAAGATCAGTGTTTTAGAAAATAATATTCGTTCTTCGAACGAAGAGTTATAAATCCAGCTGATTTAGCTGTCATTAATTAGGGTAATTCTTTATACGATCTCAATAAAGATAAGAATTCAGTATTTCAAAGTTTTAGTGTCGTCTTGACATAGGCACTGGGTAGATTTTTTATTTTTTACTTTTATTTTTATTATTTTTATTTTTTATTAATATGAATTAGAATCTTCCATTGTCGGTTCATCTACATACAGATATTATGTGCTTCGTTCAATCTTATGTCATTGAAGTTTTCACATGTCCTACACCAAATAAAACAAATCACACGAGAGAGCCCAGAATACTGAGTGACGTCCAGAATGGCACGACAGAACTGACTCGTTTTTGTGCAAATACCAGTACCTATTCGCAAAGATCCATGCGTTGAAGTCAATGTTTGGGTAAAGTGTTTTAGCGTAGAATATTCTTCTCGTTCGATTATATTAAACAAAATTATGTATGCAAATGCGGGCAAAATCGATTTGGATTTGGCAATTTCATGTCCAGGTGCTCGAGAGTGGTAAGGCTAAGGCTGCAGAGTTAAATCAAATCATCCAGATTTACAGTTGGGTGTTCGTTGACCGTTCTTTTGCCGATCGAATTATAGTCAGTCAAGTGATACTAAGAAACAAGTACGTGACTGTTGGAGAACTTTAACGGAGGAAGGCCATAATTACTGCGGGAGGATTCTTGCAGTGCCCCGGTTTACGGAATGAATACCCACCAATTCGATGTCACTGCAGCATATAAATGATTCATTGAACGAAGAAGAGTTTACGGGCGTTGCAGAAATGACCGAGCAAACGCTTCAACATATCGTATTATCCGAACTGAAAAAGGTGATTTGGTTAACAAAAAAACAATGAAAATGCTTTCTGATTTTCAAAATGGCAACATGGTTTATGTTGTCAAAAAGCCACTGTACGGTTTGTGACAGTTTTGTTCGGTGCTAGTACAAAAAGTTTAGGCCGGGACCTGCGAAGTCTTGGATTGGATTCTACCAAATCTGACACCTGTGTATATTCTCGTGGTTCACATAGAGATTCGCATTAATATTGATTATGTAGATGACTTCTTGGTGATCTCGCATGACTCTAAGAACATTACGAAAGTCAAGGACGACCTTTCGAAGACTTTTGCGATTAATGATCTTGATAAGGTTCAGTGTTGTCTCCCTTAGGAGCTTAGAAGACATAACGATGGGTATACCACTCATTAACGCGGATACATTGAGGATGTAAAAGTAAGATTGGGATAGACTTACAGTAAGCCGGTATTCGCTGCAATATTACTGAGTGGAGTTTTAACCAACAGCGAAAATCTAAAAAACAGAGATCCGACAAAGGTGACATACCGTGAGTTGGTGAGTTTATTGATGTACCTTGCAATGGGAACTCGACCCAACATTGTAACTATATGCAGTCAGCTAACTAAGCAAATTCAACGACTGTCATCAGCAAAATCATGGGGTTCCCTACCTTCATAGGACAAAGAACCTACGGCTAGTTTATATATCATCAGATACAAGGCTCGCAGAAATAGTCGATGCCGACTCATCGGCTCATCCCGTCCACATGCTGCATTCTTACACCTGGTCGATGTATACACTCGAAGTCAAACTCTTGTAGTCGTAACCACCATCTTTCTATGCATAGTGGTAAAGGGGTTATCTTCTTTGTTATAACAATCGAGTTACGATGACTCGAAATCTCGTGCCCAGTAGATAAATTCTGTATCGCTCTAAAGCTTCTACCATAGCAAAGACTTCTACATAATCACCGGATTCAATGCACCTTCTTGTCGTTGCATCAGAATTCGGATCCAATAACGTGCTCAAGAAAATTAACTGAAGTGCAGCCCATATTACTCTAGCAACACATCTTCATACCCTCATCAAATGTATTGGTTCTTATTACATTTTTGCGGCATGAAAGATTTTTGATTACTTTTTGTATAACCTCCTGGAAAACCGTTGGTGAACTGATTAAACCAAATGGCATAGCGTTGTACTCAAGCAACCCATATGAATTTAAGAATGATGTAAGGTCTTTGCTTTCTTCTTTTAAGGGAATCTGTCATGTTTAAAGGAGAGAAGAATTTGTTAACTGCCAAGTACGACAGCTGTTCCTCCACAATTGGCGTTATATATTGCTTCTTCACTATAACTGCATTTAGTTCACTACAGTCTATGCACATTTGACTCTCTCCGTTTGACTTTGGAACTAATACCACCGACGCTGCATGCGGCGACTCGCTTGGAAGAATAATATTGTGCTTCAGTGATTGTCAGTGATCGCAGTCAGTTTCTCCCTAAAGGCAAATGCAACCTGATATCGTTTTCCTACTATAGAACTGTTTATCGTTACCGCAATTTCCATGGTCTTCGAATTGCTTCGTCCCAGTTGAGAACAATCAAGAACAATCTTCACCAAAACAATCTTCAAATCTGGAGATAAGATCTAGCACTTCTTTACGCTGACTTCTTTACGTCACCAAGCCTATAAATTGCTTCACAGATTCTTTCGCACCAACCGCTTTGGAGATGTTGATTCGTTGATGAGTGAGTTATCACTTTCCGTGTCAACAAACGCTGAATATTTTTGTACAGAGAAAATGACGTTCTCCATCACTTAGGATGGAATTCCGCAATTAACTCTTTCTGATCAACTTTGACGACTATTGACAGATGGCCCGCATGTTGGTACACCTCTCGACGCGAAGACACGAACTGTTGTTAGCAAATTATCTAGCGACCTCAAAAGATCATTGCACGTCCAGAAATTCATAGCCCATAGCGTTCGTGTAATGTTGGAATCATTAATCCCAAGATTAATGATTAATTAATTAACTAAAGATTAAGAGAAAGATCATCCAACTTACCTCGTCTTCCGATGATAAGCATTGCGTAGTAAAATTCAACTAACGACTCGCCTGGCTTACGTTTGCATTTCATAAGTTCTTGGTGTATTTTTGCTATTTTGATTGAGCTAGGTAAATCGTTAAGGAGATCACTGGTAAGATCCAACTACGTCTGGAATAAGGGCAGTGCATCAAATCAATTCGATTCGCTATTCCTTTAAGCTTGCGTTGCACCGCAAAAAGAATCATTTCATCACTCCATGAATGTAAGCATCTACTTTGTTGATGATTTGTTGAGACGAAAAATTTCGTTTCATTGGATCGAAGTCAAGGAGGATTCCGATGACATCGTGAGTACTGTTTGGGAGATCCGTTTGGGTTCTAATTGGCGTTTCATACATTGAGACTTTTGGAAAACCTGACCCGTGCGACGTTGCATCTGACGGTACTCTGTTCTGTGGACTAAGATGACTCTCTTAGCTTCCAATTTTCGTCTACAATTGTTGTGTAGCCGTTAAATAGACATTTCTCATACCCACAATCAATTCACCTACCATTTTCGCCAGATTTGTCATCATACTCTTCAAATCATCCAATTGTGTTTGCCATCTTCTCTAGTTATTCCGAATCCACCTCGTCCGATCCATATATCTGGACCAATTTCGCCACTTTTTGTGCCTTATGGCCCATTCTAGGTTGGCTTTTTATTTGCAAAACTGAGCCACTTTCAAACTTTCGAATTTAATCATTTAGTTCTTACTATTTTGTTACCTATCTATCTATCTCTGCATCCCGTTTGTCAGCACATTTTCCGTTGTCGTCGCACTTTCTTTAGGAAGTATGTAGAGAATTTTACTTCTGATTCTGTCAAGATGAATAAACAAGTTTAATTTCCCAAAAGTTATATTTATTTATTTAACAAAAAGGACAAAACAAAACTACAATGCGCAGAAGGCTACCTATTCCCCAAAACAACAAAAAGTTTTGTTTTGTTTTATTGGCAGTGTTGCCGTTGACACATATAGCAAAAGCAAAATCAGAAAAGTAATTTAGTCCTTAATTGATTGAGTAAATTCGGTCATGCAATGCTCAAAAGATTTTGAACTTCCATCACTATTACCAGTGCAGAGATCCCCATTACCAACTTACCACTCCAAATCTTATATCTCTGAAGTTCCTAAAGATCAGCTTTGCGATCCTTTGTAGTAAGAGGCACAGAAAAATATTTAGCAAATGCTACTTACTTTGTGAAAAAAGGAGGGTCTAGTTTCTTGAAAAGGCTCTTATCTAAATGTTTTTATTCATTTGACCAAAATTTTTTCAATACTTTGTAAATACAACTGGTGATATTAACTCTGGGGTCATATTGATTAGCAAGCCCTTAAGCAGGAAGTCTCTAAGCTTATACTAAAGAATGTGTTTTCTATAATAAGCACAGACAAATGAAGGAAGATAATGATGCACGTTAGTTGTGAATGTTTTCAGGTTAAAATGATTTTTAAAAATAGAGCTGGGCTGGACAATACAGGAGGCAGTAGATTTCGGGATGAACCTGGGCTTAAGCTAGCAAGCCTTTCCATTTAGTCCGATTGCCTCCAGAAATTTCAATTTTATCGGGTTTTCTTCTTATTTATATTTACAAAAGAATCATTCTTTACATTTATTTTTTCAAGATTACTTTTCTCAAATGCTGGCAATCGCTACAGCTTACGATGGCGGTCCCAGAAGAACCCGACCCAACAAAAAAACACAAAAATTTTGGAAAGAAATTTATTTCTTTTTTAACACAATCGCCTTTCAGCTGTATGCACTTTTCCCAGCGATGTTCAAAAACTTCGATACCCTTTTTATAATAAGAACTATCTTGCTCCTCAAAATAGTCATTAACTGCCAACATCACTTCTTCATCGTTGGAAAATTTTTGACCACTGAGCCATTTTTTCAAATTTGCAAACAGAAAATAATCCGAGGGGGCTAAATCTGAAGTAGCAATTCAAACTTAATTTCATTCATTTAGGCCATGCAATAACGGATTTGTGAGCTGCTGCAATGTCTTGATGAAACAACACTTTCTTTTTAGAAAAATGCGGACGTTTTTGCTTAATTTCTTCGCTCAAACGTTGCAATAAGTTCGCATAATACTGGCCGTTGATAGTTTTTCATTTTTTTAAATAGTCAATGAAAATTATCCCACGCGCATCGACGCCATAACTTTGCCTGCAGATGAAACGGTCTTCCCCTTTTTTAGAACCGGTTCTCCCTTTTGAATCCATTGTTTTGATTGTTCTTTTGTTTCGGGTGTAAAGTGATGGACCCATGTTTCATCCATTGTTATGCAACTTCGCTAAATACTCACAACATTGTTTTTGCTCAAGTGTGAGCAAACGCGGCACCTATTTTGCACACAGCTTTCTCATGTCCAGCTGTCTCATAATATGTGATGTACCGCACTTTATGAAATGCCCACAATGTCTGCTAGCTCGCGCACTTTCAGTCGGCGATCATCCAGTGAATTTGTGAATTTTCTTCACCATTTCAGGAGTCGTCAACTTATTTGATCGACCACTGCGATACTCGCAGATACGGCCTCGTTTAAGCTCAACAACCCAAAATTTTACCATTGTAAACGAAGGAGCAGACTCACCCAGAGTAGAATCCAGTTCAGCTTTTATGTTGGTTGGGCTGAGGCCTTTCAAATAAGTATCACATAACGGTTATAAATTTTCTCCATTTTCACAAACGTTCACTATTGATGGCTGTCAAACAAATACTAAACAACGTGGCGCTTTCAAACTTGAAACATATGCTTTATAGACAGTGATATTTTTAAACAGCTACCGCCATGTCTTGGTCAGGCCGTGTACTTCTGGGACTGCCCTCGTACACCTGAGTTTCAAACTACTACACCACCCGCCTGCGCCCTGGAGAAAAGCCTGTAAAGCGGTATCCATATCCTCTTGGTGCACGGGCGGGATTATAAAAAGAAAAAAAGTTACAGCCTATCAAAGTGGGTGACCTTTTATTGGGAGATGTAACCACTTTAAACGCTATAACTTCTAAACTAGTACAGGTACAAAAATAGTTTTAAACATTTCGAAAAGATAATTAAGTAATGCATACAAACCTTCAAAGCTTTGGGTACATCTGTGCAGGAACAAACAAGCTATGGTTTGATAAACTCAAAATTATCAAAATTTGCGGTTCCATTTTTTTTACTTAGAACGCATTTTTCTTAAAATTTTTACTTAACAAATTGCAAATTGCAAAATTTCCTTAAAATTATGTTTTGAAACTTTTTTATGTACGATCAACAAATTTTGTAGTAAAAGCAATTTTTTATCAGAAAAAAATGTCCAAAAAGAAATGGAATGGTTGACTTTTATCTGGAGATGTAACCATTTCAAACACTATAACTTCTAAATCTCTTAGATATTTTTTTTTGTGGTCTTGAGAACGACTTTCTTCAAACAGTTTATGGAATGTTAATAACAATTCTTCGAAGGGTCTTCCTTCCATTTGAATACGCTTTGGGCCCGTTTAACCATTTCGGATGGCAGATTAACGGCAGCAAAACTCTTCTCATCTTGGAGCTCTACCAGGCTCGACCTACTTTCTCTAAAATAAAACTTTTCTTTCATAGCACCCCAGAAGAAAAAATCCATGGGTTAGGTCAGGAGATCTGGTTGGCCAAGGGTTGGTGCCGAATCGACCAATCCACCGTTCGTTAAAAGTATGGTTACGGAACGAACTTACCTCTCTGCTACTGTGACAAGGTGCTTCATCTTGTTGAAAGAACATTCCTCAGAACAAGAGGAATATTTTCAAGGATCGTTCTCTAAAAAATTCCAGGTAGTAACAGGAATTAACTCTTTGTGGAAGGCCTGCACGTTCTTCTAAAGTGTTTCCTATCAATCCAGCCCAAACATTTAAGCTAAACCTCCTTTGAAAAAAAGACAACATATTTTGAAGACATTGCTTGCTATACGAGTAATCAAACTCTTATCTTTGAAAGGATGTTAGGCGTATTAAATGGAGATTGGAGTCTGACCTATGGTGCAAATTATGGTGGTTCGTAGCCATTGGCAAAATTCCACTCTTCTTTGGATTCTATTAATCTGTAGAAACCTGTGAATTCTGGTTTTGGGAAGTTTCAACTGCACAGCTAGTCTGCGGATGCTGACTAAAGGCTGAACTTCCACAGTACACAAAATCTCATCCTCAACTTCTGTCACGTCTGACGCAGCGTATTTACGTCCTTCTCTTTTTTTTTTTGGTGCAGTTGACTCAGTATCAATGAGGCGGTGATAGTTATCAGCGAATAGCCGTATTTATATTGTTCTTCGATTTGGGTATCGTCGTTGATACTTCAATCTTGCCAGAACCCGTATATAAACACTATTTCCGCGAATTCATGTTTTGAATACATTTTGTAGAAATCAATTTATCAGTCGGCTGTTCATTTACAGAGAAAAATGTCGATTGGAGATCAATTGAACAAAGAACAATTGAAGCAAAGAATTATTTAGAAGTTAAAGCGTTTAAAATGGTTACACCAGTACATTTCTTTTTGGCCATTTTTTTCTGACAAAAAATGTTTTTTATTACAAAATCTTCTAATCGTACGTAAAAAAGTTTCAAAACATAATTTTTAGAAAATTTTGCAAGGATAAAAATTTCATACAAATTCAGAAAATTTATTAAGTAAAACTTTTAAGAAGAATGCACTTTAAGTAAAAAAATGGAACCGGAAATTTAGATAATTTTGAGTTTAACGAGCCATAACTTTTTTGTTGTTGCACAGATGTACCCAAAGCATTTAAGACTCTTATGCACTACTAAATTATCTTTTCGAAATGTCTAAAACTATTTTTGTATCTGTACAAAAATCTTAAATAATTTGAACAAACAAATTTGAGCGTCGTCTGCTTCTAAACTTATTTATATGCACTACAAACCGAAAGTATAGAACATTAGTATATGTACATTAGTATATCGACAAAAGCCCATCGAGGAACGGAACAATTTAATAATTCTAAGAGCACAAAGCTGACAGGTAGGCGCACCGCTCAGGGGTATACAAAGCCGTTTCGGAGCAACAAACCCTTAAAGATCTATACTTAGTTAGTTTTGCTTAAATTTGTTTCAAACTTTGACCCAACAATCTTAAGATATTGTACAATCATATGAATTAATAAAACAAATAAAAAAAAGGAATTTTTTGACACAAGTTACTGAATTGGGTCTCGAGCATTGTTGCAGGACGAAGATCACCAAATTCTAGGCCTCGTTTTCTCCAGTTATGGCGATTTGAATTGGCCGGCCAGATCGTCAAAACTATTCGGTTGGGGTTTTTTGAAATCTCTCGTTTACCACACGAACCCTGTAAGTCTTGAATCCCAACATTAAACAAGAAATCATCAATTTGGGGCCAGATGTTTTGCAAGCAACAATTTTAAATGTCGTAAAACGATAACGAATGTGCATCAACTCAGGAGATGGTCATTTGATCGATATCATTTAACTAAATGTCATCAATTATGCACCTTCAGATAAACTTTTCGTGAAAATAGAGCCCGATCTCGTCGCTATTGACTTTAAACATTCTGACTGTGACATTCTGTCACAATGTGACTTTGTTGATTCTTGCTGCGCAAGTCTTGCCGAATTTGATTAAGTTTCCGGCCTTGTTCTAGAACTTGCCTAGACCATGTACTGGGGCGATTTTGCAATATACCTTTAGATCGTTGTTCAGGATTAAACCTCGATTTGTAGATTACGGATCATTGCATCACAGGTATTTTAATAAATGCTTTCAAAAGTAGAATTGAAAATAGAAAATATAGTACAACATTTCATTTTCGAATATATTTATATATTATTCGTTCTTAATGATAAGTTTAGTTTTGAAAGCTGAGAAGAGGTGTATGTCGAGAGGGAGGTGAATCAGGCGTGAAAGATATTTTTAAAACTAATAAATAATAGCATTTAGGAATCTAGCTACTTGGTCAGGTCTCCAAAATCAAAAAAAAAAAAAAAACACTTAAACCTTGGATTAATAAAAATATTTTCAATAAAAATAATTTAAAGATTAAACTGGGTATTAAATGTTCAAGACATTTGCAGAATGCAAATTTAAGAAACCGCTACGTTAAACTTGAATTTGAAAGATATAGGATAAATCTAAGAAAGTAATGGAATGTAATTAATGAAATAATCCATCGACGTTCTAAATGCGAAAGGACTATCATTTTAAGAATTGGCTCCACAGAAATCACTGATAATACTGATGCTAACAAATTTTATATTTACTTCGCTTCTATTGCATCCTCTATTCTAGACAGCAATACTATTACTTGCAACTATTGCTCGAGCTCCAGAATTGACAATGATAAAATTAGCGGTAACAGTTTTTATTTTGAAGATATATTTTCCTGCGAGGTACTGAAAATAATAGAATCCCTCGACAACTCTTAATCTTGTGGTAGTGATGGTATATCCAATTATTTACTTAAAGAAATAGCGATCAATGTGGTAGATATTTTGGCTTACATCTTCAATTTAAGTATAGCATCTGGTATACCATATTTCTTGATGACCTAAAATATGCAATTGTTGTTCCTCTTTTCGAAAAAGGAGATCCAAAAAAAATAATAATTACGGGCCAATCTCACTTTTGTCCACTATTTCAAATGTTTTTCAAAAAGCAATTAAAAAGAGAGCCTTACACTTTTTAAATAACAATAAGTTTTTAGTCGTAAACAGTTTGGTTTTAGAAAAGACTTGTCAACTGAAGATGCATTGCTGGATTTCTTCTACTCAAATTATAAATTTTAACAATCTTATACTAACTTACTGGTCCACACAGGCACTCTAAGCTATTCTAAATTCATACATCTATGTCTTTCGACTTAATTTACATTTTATTTAAAAATTTTTATATTGTATGGGGCTAAGAAAAAATTGTTAACAAAAAACTTAGCCTATGGATGTAATTTTTTATTTTTTATAAAAACTTAATATCTAACTTAAAATAAACCTAAGTCTACCTAATCCTACATACACAATACACACATAGACATTACACAATTATATACATAAATTGGTATATACCAATATATGTATATATTTTTTAAGTGCTAACCTAAACCTATGCAAGCTGGCCGTCGCTATTCACAGAGCAAATAGATTGGTCAGCTCTGCCTCATTAATGAGGCTGGTCTGTACTTGACGGAAACGACGACGAAACATCTTCTTTATCATTCAACCACCAGAAATGCTGGTGCTGCCGAACTACATCCCTCTTATCACGATTCCCCACCGCCGTACTGAACATGAGACGATCCACGCTGCCGTGTGCGACGTCTCTGTTGTAGTTGAGTCGCCTGTCCCCAGCTGTCCAAGCGGCATGGAAGATTAACGGAACCGCTGATCTATCCTGGATCAACCCTATCTGATCTAAGTAGAGGAATGCTTCTGGTGAAACGAAGCCGTCAGAGCGCACACTCTCGTGGTAAAGGTAAACCCCAGATATCAGGTTATTCGTTGAGGTCATTGCTCTTGCAATGTGCCTTCGAGTCAGCTTAATTACGAAATTTTCCACTCGTATTAGGTTAGCCCTGTTGTAAAGGACCTCATTAGAATAAAATTTCTTGTACTCCGACTCTGGTGTTCTGTACAAGCGAAGACAAGCCCTAAGGTAAGCCCTCTCAAACACCCGAATCTTTTCCATTAAGCTTGCTCGTAAATTGAACCACACGGGACACCCAAATACTAGCATAGGCCTGATAAGGGACATGTAGCAGATTACCTTTACCCTCGCATCAAGTTGGCTGCTATAAAACAGTCTCTTTGTAAGGGCAAAAGCGCCTTTAGCTCTGGCCAGAGCAGAACCTACGTTTTTGTCAAAATACAGAAACGATCTAACCAGACCTGACCACATTTCGAGAGGCAAGAGGCTGCCCGTGTTGTCCAATGATCGAGAACTTTCGCCAATTTTTTCTGGTATCCCTAGAGGCTCTAGACAACGGCGTTCTAAAGAGAATGGTTTTCGACTTCTGCAAGAGAGTATTAATGACCTCGATTTTTGGACCAGTGCTGTACGCTATCAAATCGTCTGTATACGCAATAGTATGGGGAAGTGAACCTATCAAGTCGCTTGTATAAATGTTGAACAGGATCGGCGAATTGACCGCGACTTGCTGAAGACCATTTTTAATTTGAAATTTTCCAACAGAAGTCACATCACCATTCTTCACGATGAACTATCTGTTGGTTAGCATATTATAAAGAATGTACAAGAGTTGCTTACTGATCCCCAGCCAAGTCAGCTTGGCTAACGGTGTCGAAGGCCTTCTCCAAGTCAACAAGGCAGACACCAGTACATTGGTTTATGCCTTTATTCCATTGTATATCGGACACCAGTTTAGATGCGGCATGTGAGATATCATGTCCTCAACCCACGTAGACAAAGCTCTATTGATTACTTTTTCAAAAACCTTACTGATATTCGGAAGGAGACTTATCGACCGGAGATTCGTCGGATTGGATATATCCTTTCCCTTTTTGGGGATAGGTTGAACCAGCGCCGTTTTCCAATGCGCTGAATAATGTGCATTATTCATTGCATTATTAAACAGGGTGGTATAAATGTCCATCGCTTCTAGGGGAAGATGTCGAAGCACGATGTTTGGAATACCATCGGTCCCCACTGATTTTTTAGCCCTGATTTTGTCGAAGATGTCATGGAGTTCTTCCTTCGAAATGAACGGGGGTAGGTCACCCTCTCTGGTAATGACATTATTTGCCATGTTTTCGTCGCTGAACTGGGTGAAACCAGAGCCCTCGGATCGCCAGTTCTATACTTCATTTCGAATGTAGATGTTGTGCACCAAGACGCGATCGTCCAGGTCATAATTAGAGCCAATTGTATCATAATTGTCGATCTCCTCGTTTGACAAATTCCAATTGACGGTGGGTGGAACGTGTTCGAGGAGAGCGCTCTTGTGAAGGTTGCGGAGAAGCGTGTCCATCGAGCCTTACTGTAGTTGTAAGAATATCTTTGGACAAACTCCTCCAATTCCGCAATTTCGTTGGGAACTGTAATTTCGGTGCTAAAACAGCAATGGTCGCTGTCATACACGAATGTGCGCAGACAGTTTAGCGTTTGTAAATTCGTACCTGCCAGTCGTATACGTTCGTCGTACAGCAGTAGATCCAAATAGGACCCGCCTTTGGGAAACGACGGGTTATCCGTCGCTTTGACACCGAGTCTTTACATGACATCGTGCTGACCCCACCAATCGAGTAGTAGTTTCCCTCTAGTATTTGGCAAATGATTTCCCCAATCTCTGTGTTTATCGTTGAAATCTCCGCCGATTATAAAATAATTCTCCGCCGATTCCAGCCGCATGTTAGGTGCAGCTTCCGTTGTTCTCGGCATTGGCGCCAGAGAAGCAACAGTCGCTTGCTGTACCGTAGCCCCCCTACATGCCGCCATTTGGGCGTAGGAAATTTGGGACGTGAACAGCTGAACGTTTGACCTCCAACTTCTGCTGCTGAGCCAGTTTTGATTTTTTAATGTCAGCGAACTTAGGACAACCCCGATAGTTTGCGGTGTGTCCAACGTTCCCACATAGCACGCACGAGAGCTGCGTCTTATCGGACGCTCCGTCTCTGCCCAGATCACACTCCTCGGAACTGTGGTTCTTTGCGCACTTCACGCATCAAGGCATTGTATAACGCCTTCGCTCCTTTTTAATTTTTCCCAGTGAACCACCTGGTAGTCTAGGACATTGATACTCCTTAGACTATCCAGACGGCTTTCGGGACTGAGCTGCACCAGGAAAAACGGCAGACTCCGCTTCTCCCACCTGGCTCTAGCTGTGGTAAATGGTTTAACACCCACAAACTTGAGTCCTTCGAGCTTTTTGTCTTTGAGCAGTGCCAGGATCTCCTCAGGATCAGAAGACGGTTCTAAACCCTTCAGCAGCATCGATTGCCGCTTTTCACACTTCGGTGTGAATGAGAAGTGCTCCGTCGTCGTTTCTTTTAGGAGCTCTTTCACTTTCGCGTAGCCTTCCACTGTATTACAGTGGATTGCATGACGATCGTTCGCCAATCTCTTAATTTTAAAATTGTTACCAATGACCAACTTACACAGGTCCTTGGTTGCACTTGAGGTATTGATGTGAGGCACCTTCTCCTTCTTTTTCTGCTGCTGCTGGTGTTGTTGTTGCTGCTGCTGTTGTTGTTTTTGCTGCTGCTGTGGTTTCAGATGTTGTTTTTGCAGATGTTGCTGTATCTGCTTCTGCTGTTGTTTCTGCTGCTGCTGTTGTTTCTCTTTTCGAAAAAGGAGATCCAAAAGAAAAAAATAATTACAGGCCAATCTCACTTTTGTCCACTATTTCAGATGTTTTTGAAAAAGCAACTATAAAGAGAGCCTTAAACTTTTTAAATAACAGTTAGTTTTTTAGTCGTAAACAGTTTGGTTTTAGAAAAGACTTGTCAACTGAAGATGCATTGCTGGATTTCTTCTACTTTATTTATAAGGGGCTTGATGATAAAATGTACTGTGCAAATTTTTTTTTTTTTTGATATCAAAAAGGCATTTGATATAGTTGTTTATAGCATGGGTTTAGAGGTTTTTAATTGCTTCCAATCTTATCTTGTTGGCCGATCGCAAAAAATAAAAATAGGTGGTGTATCTAGCAGCAGTTGCAGAATGTATATGGGAGTGCCCCAAAGGATCAGCCCTTGGGCCCATCCTATTTCTTGTAAATATAAACTCCATTTTCAATCAAAAGTCTATCGGTAAATTCACGATTTGAGGATTCCCTATGTATCTGAAAGCCCATCGAATCTTATTTGTGAAATAAATCACGATGTCGACATTTTACTAAGCATAAGATTCAAGTCAGCAATAAAACCAAGTTGATATTTTCAATGAATAGGGTCTGTGTGAGTCTGAATGGTACATTATTTAACGAAAGTGTGTCCTGCAACAGGGATTGCTTTAAAACTGATGTTGTTGAGCAATTTAAGTATCTTGGCATAGTTATAGATTATAAATTAAGTTGGGCAGAGCACATTAATACGTTGATGAAATATTTTCCACAACCTTACGGATTTTCTACTTCTTAAGAATGATATATGGTATAACGGTATGATATATTACTTTCAATAGAAGTTATAGTATGGAATTTGTTGTTGGGGTGGGGCCTACCAAAACAAAATTAAAAAATTAGTATGAAAAGGTTGCAAAAACTGCCTACAACATTCCATGGCGTTGTTTAAGCAGTTAAAAGTCCTTCCTTAGAGGCATTTCTTTTATTTCAAGATATTGAAAGTAATTTTCCTAAGATGTGGCTATTTCCACAGCAGAAATTCAAATTGGCTATTTATATTAAATTTGATCAAATACAGATAGAAAATCTTACAGACCCGATAATCTCAAACTCTAATTTATTGATTCAATGTCAAATTTATATTAATTATTGCTATTAACTATGATTATTGCCTGTCTCTTTTCATTTCTTTTACTTTTTACATTCAATCAAATGTTTTTGTATAATTGATCCTTTTCCTTACCTTGTTTTGTAATAATTGAAATCACTCCCAATATGAATTTTTAAATAATGATGTGTCATTTAGTATTACAATATTTTTCTACAAAAAATACACAAATGGCACTATCCTATTCTTAAGCAAATGTAATATAGCTTCTGACGAATTTGTAAATAATGAACAAAGAGAAAATGAAATAAATACAAATACAAAATACAAAAATCAGTTTATACTATTCTTTGCGGAAGTGAATAGAGTAGGATAGGTAAAATAATAGCTTGAGAGCTAAAGTTTCATCTGATATTCAAAGAGTGTCTGGATTAATCAGAGTGGTTAAAGATAGATAATATGCAGTGTTACACAGAATTTTTTGTCAATATTTACGTTACTTTAAGGTAGAAAGTAAATACAATTGAATTACTTACTTACACTTGCGGTCATAAAAACCGCACCATATCAAAATGATTGAAAAATTGTTAATAACTACGATAATAATTTTTATAATGAAATGAAATTTTTGTTGAGTACTCCGCAGTAGTTTATAAGTATTTCTATCTAATTTCCATCTGTTTATTGAATGTTTGAAAAAAGATATTACCAAAGAAAGAAAAACCAGTTAATTTTCTTATTTTTTTAAAATATTTTAATGCAGTCATTGGTTAACAAAATCAAACGATACATTTTTTATGTATGTGTATATAAGATATTTAGATATGCCACTTTTACCAAAAAATTATCAATACCGAGTTGCTCCTCCTTTGGCGGTTATAAACGCTTTTATTCTAGAAGACATCGAGTTTACTAGAAGTTCAGTAATATCCATTGAAATTTCAGTATTCCATACATGTTCCAGAACTTCATTTAGCTTTTTTTTACTCTCTGCTTTATGTTCAGCCACCTAACGTTTCATTACATGCCACAAATGTTCGATTGGGCTTAAATCAGGCGAATTAGCTGACCAGTCTAGTCTGGTAATTCCGACGTTATCAAACGTTGCCTTGAGCTGAAAATTATTGAAAGACTCTAGTTACCTATCTGTTTATTATTTATAAAGTAGACATCTATAAGTTGATTCATAACACTTCACTTTCGGATTTGGCGCGGTGACAAGGTGCAGAATCATCTTGAAAAATGCACTTGCCAGTATACGAATGATGCTGTTCAATCGCTGGTACCAAAAACTCCCTTACTACTTACTACTTACTCCATACTTTTGAACGTTCATAGTTCAATTAACAAACTGCGAAGGGCCCAAAACGTAAAAAGAAAAACACCCCCAAATCACCTGGCTTTGAGGAAACTTCACTGTTTTGACTATGCACTCGTCCTTGAACCTTTAACCTTCTGACCTTCGTACGTATGGCAAATTGTCGGCACACAAAAATTAAATTTACTTTCATCGAACCATATCACACATCGCCAATCATCCTGCGTCCAATATTCGTAATTTTTGCTCACGTCAAGCGACCTTTTTTTCATTTTTGTGGTTATATTTTTTTCGCTGGTCGTCTTCCATATAAACATATCTCCCGTAGCCGTCGGCGTATAGTTTCGGCGCTTAGATCAACTTGATGAAATTCACTCAGCTCTGCTCTTATACGGACAGCACTTTTAAAGCGATCTTTCATGCTAATTCGTTGTAATACATTGTCCGTCTTCTGGGTTGTTTTACGTTTTCGTCCCGAGCCTTTTTTCCTTTCCAGTGGATCCAAATTTTCTTTTTTCTTCATCAGTCGTACGATAGTTGAATGACAGCATCCTATTTTAACCGCAATCTCACGATAGCCAAGCCCTTCTTCGACTAAAGTCAATATTTATACTTTTTCGTCCCGAGTCAGTTGATGATATTTACCAGGCATTTCATTTTTTTTTACTTGTCACCGTCACAACTCAATTCAAACTGATTTTTTTTGCATTGAATACCCTTCATTAGTATGGGAAAAACCCTTACGATCTGATGTAATTGGGCATTTTTTGAGAACTCATTAGGTGGTGCGGTTTTTATGACCGCAAGTGTATATAATCTAAGAGAAGGACAATTTCTATCGGATGAATTCAATCTTTAATTAGTTAGTACGAGTATGCCAACGATAAATAATTTGATATTAAAGAACCAGTTAACTGATGGTCAGGTAATCAATAGATAGATACCAACAATCTATCTATTGATTACGTGGCATTCTACCGCCACCCACACAAACCATCCAATGAATTACACCACAATCCACAGGACACACTGTCAGTAAAATTTGACAAGAAATTGAATTCACACACAGAAAGAAAAAAACTTAAATTCGATGCACGTACTCTTCATCTAATCAGTGCAATTTATTCAATTCATTTTTTTTTTTTTTTTTACAAATATTTGAGATGGCATGTTAATGTTACGGAAAAGTCGGGAAGTTGGGAAATCGGACAAGTATGGGAACAATGCCATCACCACGAGTTTCATCAAATTTAATTCGGTTTTGGAATTCCATTTATCCAATGATGATTGATATCCGTTCTGAAATCTACCCAAATCCACTTAGCACATCTGCAAACACGAACGCATACGAGTAAGCATACAAATTGTAATTAATACGCCATGTCCACGGGTATGTCATGTAATTGTGTATTGCGGTTGCACCTTGATGTACGTTAATGGTTTTTTTATTGGGAAATCACCGCAAATATTATAAATATCTAAATTTGGTGAAATTATCGAATGAAATTTCAATCATGCAAATGGAGTTATGATGTGTCCGTAAGTGCGGTTAAAATCTCCATCGAAGGAGGCACAAACTGATGGGAACATTGTTTGTGTTTGACAAAGTTGTTGTGGTGTTAATTATTTAGAATGCAATTACATACGCTCTTAGATGAAATTGACTAATAACTATGACAGTGGTAAGAAGAGAAAAACAACCAATTTTCATAATAAATTCAAATATTGAGCGCATGCATTGTATATGAGTTACATAATGGCGAAGGACTCGCATTGGGCGCCAATTCGATATAAATTTTGCATGACAACAGAATGAATAACTATGCAATTACAAAACACAATCTGATTTGATTAGAAAATAATTGCAATTAGTATTAACATATGTTTATTTGTATATCCCAGGTAACATTCACATGCGCTTTATGTAAACTATATGCGGGGACTAAGAGAAATGACTATTGACATTGGTTTTATCTATTGGGTGACTTTTGTTGTTTGAGGACCTAAACTGGAAAACCCCTTACAGCCTGAGCAACCTCTTTCCAGATTTTAGTTAACATACGAAATTTTCGAATGTAAATTTCTAATCCAAAATACTATTTAGGTGTTGAGATATCCTTTTGAGCTGAACGAAATTTTAGCATAAGATTCTTCTTATTAAAATATTCCCTTTGTTTTAATATTGATTAAGAGACGGCATATTAATTTGTTGAGCAAAATAAAATCACTGCTTAATTTGTTTCCTTAGCCAAGAATCAACCTATTCAAATTCAGGCTTTACAATTTCGGCCGTGAGAATTGTTTTTGTTGTAACCAAAAAATAATGATCTGGCTGCTTATTTAGGAATTCTTACAAACTAATTAAAGGTTCATATGCGGGACACTGCAGCTTTTAATTTTCTTTAGTCTCAGCTTCTCGATGATCGTGATAATTATTTCATGATACAGTCGTGACACATTACATTTTCCTCAAAGAGGTTGCAATGCAAATTCCTTTCATTCTAGTGTCTAGTTTTTGAGCTGTTTTTAGGCATTTTAATCAGAACTGGAAATAAGGCTTCCGTTCTCCAAGAAGCCTATGTACAAGCAAATGACTGGACTATTCTGCATCAAATCTCTGACTTCTGCTCCAAAAAATGTAAACTGTGGCAATCTCGAAATAGTTACTATTGTAAGCGATAGTTTATCCTAAGCTGTGAGTGGATATTTCTTAATTTTTTGATAACATTTGTATAATTTCTTATTTCTTCGTTAACCCTTCAATTCCCATACATAGAAAAAATAAAAATTTTAAAAAAATTCTGACCGCACTTTCTTCAAAAAATTTGTACTTCTCTGGTACTTATTAGTTTCTATACAGGGTGAGTTTTTTAACTTGAAACATCCAAATTACTCGAAAAATACGCAATATCGCGAAAAATGTTTCAGACAAAAGTCACAAGGTTCTGAAAGGGACACAAGATGGTGACTACGAGTTTGACCTTGAGACCCATTTTCAAGGTCAAACGGAGGTCAATTTTGATTTTTCAAATGATAATCCCTGATTTTCATTACTCAGTCGTATTGCTCGTAAGCTTGTCATTTGTTTTTACATACTGCGTTCAGCATTACCCAGAAACAAGAACGTAGACGTAGCAGTATTTCGTTTCCTTCGGGGTGATTAATTAGAGTGGGTCCCCTTGCCCCCAACTGTTGAATCAATGAATTCTTCCCATTTCGACGTTTATTTCCCGAGACTATTTCAACAAATGCTCGAAAATGTGACCATTCACTTCAATACACTTGTCTATCCGCGCTCTAAATGAACCAAGAGAACTGAGAAGTACATCTGGCGTAATCTTCCGGCAAGCTTCAGTTATTCGTCTATTCATGTCCTCACGTGTTGTTGCCTTTTTCCTGTAAACCTCACTTTTTAAGTAGCCTCACAAGAAGAAATCAAGTGACGTAAGATCAGGTGATCTAGCAGGCCATTGCCTCGGACCCCTTCGTCCGATCCATCGTTGATGGTAAACATTGTTTAATACGCCCTGGGCTACTTCGGAATAATCGGCTGGACAATCATCGTGTAGAAACCACATTGTTTGTCGCAACTCCAATGGCAGTTCTTCTAGTAATACTGGAAGATAGTCCCGCAAGATGTTTGCATACTTTTCGCCATTCAAGTTGTCTTCAATAAAATATGGACCTATTAATTTATCCCCAATAATTCCCGCCCAAACATTAACATTCCAAGGGTGCTGGCGTTCAACTTGTCGCAACCAAAAAGGGTTTTCGATAGCCCAGTAATGCATATTATGTCGATTGACCGTACCATGATTGGTAAAAAACCTTGGCAAAGAAAAGGGGGTCTCGTTCAATTTGCTGAAGTGCCAATTGACAAAAGGAAACCTGGTTGCGAAAATCCTCACTAGAAAGCTCTTGATGCATTGAAACATGATAAGGATGGTATTTATGCCGATGTAATATCTTACAGACAGTCGTTTGAAAAATTCCTGATTTACGACTTATTTTGCGAGTGCTAATGTCAGGATCGTGTGACTTTTGTCTGAAACATTTTTCGCGATATTTCGTACTTTTCGAGTAATTTGGATGTCTCAAATAAAAAAACTCACGCGATAAAGGTAAAACAACTATCTTTTTCAGAAAGTATTAGCTTTTATTTAAAAAAAAGGATAGTATTTATTTTGATATAAAACTAAGTATTGTAGATTTATTTATTGTGGAACATATATTACACTTTGCTCACATTTTTCGTATGCGTTGATGGCAATATCCGCACCGCCGCACAGTGTGCAATTTAAGCAATCTAGATGGGCAAACCTATTGCGCGTGCAATATCAGAAGATTGGTTTTTTTCATGGTTATAACTTAAATTAAATATAATAAAAACAATTTTTTTTTTTTACTTCATTATTGACTTTATTCAATGTCAGAGTCTTCTGAACCCGATAGATCTGACGAAAATTCTTCCCGATTTTCCGTACTTGTTATGTTATGCTATTGACAAGTGGTATCTTCTAACAACTCCAATACTTCTGAAGTTATCTTGTGAAGATAATCATCTATTGGAACAATAGATGATGCTATTATATTCTTTCCATGAAAAAGTATCTTGTGTACGCTCACAGGCATTGAATACCAAGAATGGTCTCTGAGATATAAGGCACATGTTTGTTTTAAGTATTCATGAAATTTATTAACAACATTTATTAACTCTAAGATGACATGAAATTGCTTTAGAAGCTCTAAATCAACCCCAGTTATTGCAGAAGATAGTTCAACGTTCCTAAAAAATTTACGAGCATTATTTCCATCGTTCGTATTGCCTGTTTGCTGTTTTGGTATATCGATGAGTAGATCTAACTCCCTCCTCTCCTGGACTAGTTTTTTTTTTTCTGTAAGTTTTTGCTTATTTTCTGGGCCACGAACTTACCATGTTTTAATTTCCAATCGATACGAAATATGCAGCAAGCATTCAAAAAATTTTATTCACAAATGAAACGAAGACAATCCAAAAGAGAAAAAATTGGTATTTATAGGGTTTTCTAATAACGACTTGACAACTTTTTTTTTTAAATAGAAGGCAAACCATTTGAGATATGTCAAAAACATTATTATTGGCTTGAAGCATAATCAAAACATTTATGAACAGGACTTGACTTAATTCATATGGCCAGCGCGGGCATGTTTGCAGCGGTTGATTCGTTGGACTCAATTTTCAACGACTCGACCACACATTTCGGCCGAAACGGCCGCTATTTCGCGTTCAATGTTGTCTCTGAGCTCTTCCAACGTCATCGGCATGTTGGCATAAACCAATGACTTAACGTAACCCCACAGAAAGTAGTCAAGCGGCTTTAAATCGCACGAATGAGGCGGCCAATCGACTAGCCCATGTCTTGAGATAACACGCTCACCATACTTACTCTTCAATAAATCGATTGTAGCGTGTGCTGTGTGTTTTGTGGCACCATCTTGTTGAAACCACATGTCGTCCAAGTCCATATCTTCCAATTCGGGCCAAAAATAATTGGTGATCATGGCGCGATAACGCTGACCATTCACAGTAACGTGACGATCGTTATCGTCGACGAAAAAACATGGTCCAATAACGCCGCCGGCATGCAAACTGCACCAAACAGTTATTTTCTGTGGATGAAGTGGTGATTCAAGGAGCACATGTGGGTTTTCACCCGACCAATAACGCATATTTTGCTTATTGACGAACCCATTGAGCCAAAAATGAGCTTCGTCACTGAACATGATTTTGCGATGAAATTCATCATCGGTCCATCGGCTTCAATTCTTGAGTCAGCTAGATCTTGTATGGGTGTAAACCAAGATCCTTACACAAAATACGCCATAATGTGGTCTGAGCGATGCCCAATTCTTGAGAACGCCGTGGAATTGACTGATTTGAATCGTTTGCTACGGACGTCTGAACGGCAGCGATATTTTCGACACTTCGACCAACCCGTTGTCTCACTGACACGGCAACATCACACAACGAATATGTAGACTCAAATTCTAAACTTGTTATTGCCTGTCTACTAGGGCGAGAATTACGACCGAAAATTGGAGTTAACGCTCTTAAAGTTGCAGTTACCGACTCCGAATATCTGTAGAAAATTTTTATAATTGGCAGACGTTGCTCGTTAGTGTACTTTACCATGATGAAAATGTTGAGTTTACTAAATAAACTGACAGTGACAGTTTGATGATTAGTGAAAGAGTGCGTTCACAACTTAAATTCAAAGTTGTCAAGTCCCTATTGTAAAACCCTATACAAGCTTTTCTGAAATACATCTTGGATTATTCAAGTCAGTGGGCTCCGCACAAATAGCATCTTTGTGTTGAAACACAAGATGAAACCGCATTGCATACCTTACCGTTTATAATACATAGTATCATTATGAGTTTAACAAAAACTTTTGTATTATTTAAAGACACTTTTGTTGGAGAGAGTCTAGAAATTTGTCTTAGTTCTGCAATTATAACATCGACTGATTCTTTAGCAAATATAAATTTAATGTGTTTTGCCAAATTACTTTCTTTTGGTTGTCAGTGCCAGAGTACATTTGTATAGGAACCATGGAAATGCTGAATAGTCTTTCGTCCGTGTTTTGCTCTTCAGAAAACTTTTGTCGATATCTTGATTGTTCAGCTCCATCACATCCCCACTTTATTATCACTTGAAAATCATTGTTTTGTCTTAACCTTCCTACGGTCCTCGGGTCATTTTTGACCCACCCAGCATATTATTGTTTCAGCTGCGTTTTTGTATATATTATCTATTTTTGCATTGTGCATTGTAGCCTTTTTATCAGATTTCCGGAGAAAAACTTATTTATCCAAGAATAGAGATCTATTTCGCATTTTTTTAGATACATGTCGCGGGATAGTTCATTTCAAAATATTGAATAATATGTAATATATATTTAGAATACGGAATTATGCTCAAAGAAAGAGAAACAAGAATGAGCTGTTGAGTTCATTATAATCCACACAATTTCAAAGGTGCATTATATGAGTTTTGGTTGTGCAGTTACATTGTTTGACTTACGGCGCTTTTTTAGTATTACAGTAAGCATTTAGTGATTAGTACGTATCTTTGTTTGGAAATTGTACCTTTGTATTGCAGATATGAGTGATAGCGAAAGTGAATTCTCTTTGACCGTATTTTCGTATGAAGAAGAAACTTGTTCTGAGTTCGAGGATCATGTTGAGGTACCTGATTCATCTGACAGTGATTTTAGTGGTGTTGAAAATTTCTTTGTGCCTACCGAAATGACGGTTTCAAAAAATGGTCAAATGAATTACTCAACAAAACCTAATGAAAACGGTACCGGAAGAGCCTCAAGGAAAAATATTATAAAACTGGTGCCAGAATTGACACGTTATTCTTGTTCTAGAATTACAAAAGTCAAACTTTCTGGCTTTGAATTATTTTTTCCACCTCCTTAGATACGTACTATTTTGGAATCAATGGGTTGACATACTACTTTGATCAAAAATTTCGGAATTTATTCAGAAAACTAAAAATACAAATTTGTTCATCTAAATCTATATTGTCCCCTTCAAAGTTATCCCCATCGACTGAAATACACTTCTGCGGTTTTCTGTATGTCCATTAGTGCTTCCTACGATTTTTACATAACTTCCTTTCGGATGCTGAAACGCGTTCCCCGTAGTGGTTTTTTTTAACTCGATTGAACAGAAAGAATTCGGTGGCTGTTGGATGGTATTTGTTGCATTTTTTGTCAAAAAATTACGAATAATGATGGCACTGTTCGACGATGCTAAATCATGGTGCAAAATCCACGAATTTTCTGCCCACAATTCTGGTCTCTTTCGGCGAATTGCTTCACGCTAACGTCTCATAACGCCCAAATAATACTTTTTGTTTACTGTCTGGCCTTCTGGCAAAAATTCATGATGCACTACACCGTTGTAATCCATGAAAACCGTGAGCATTGCCTCCTTTTTTTACTGAAAATGAAGTGTTTTTTTTGGTCTCGGCTCATGTGGTGAACGCCATTCACTTGCCTGATGTCTGGATTGCGTGTCGTACTTGTACTCGTCTCCAGTAATGATCCTTTTGATGAACATGGTATCGGATTCAGCTTTGTAAATCATTTCTTTTGCGACGTCAACACGGTCTCTTTTTTGCATGAAATTGAGGTCTTTTGGAACCAACCAAACCATTAACCAAAATCTCTTGGACGGATCATAGGCAATTTTCAAGTCCTACGCTATGTATCTGATAGTTAGTTTGCGGTTATTGACCAACATTCCTTTTACTTCATCAATGGTTTCGTCGGTTTTCAATATTAATGGCCTGCCATTGAGATGATGAGAGCGCCACACTATGGTTATTCCGTTTGATCAAGGTAGTATTGCCAAAACTTTAAAATCCATCCGAAAATGTAACAATAGATGAGCAGTTAGTAGCTTTCAGAGGAAGATGTCCCTTTCGGCAGTACATGTTATCTAAGCCAGCAAAATATGGAATCAAGTTTTGGGTACTTTGTGATTCTGCAACGAGCAACCTTATACTGGCAATGAAATCGGAAGTACTCAAGAAAAAGATCAAGGTATGCGTGTAGTTCTTGGTTTGATTGTAAATCTAAAGGGACACAATGTCACAACTGATAACTTTTTCTTATCAATTGGCAAAAAAATTACTGGAAAGAGAAATTACACTAATAGGAACAATACGCAAGAAGAAGCCCGAATTACCACCAGAAATAGTTAATATAAAAGGAAGACCAATATATTCATCTAATTTTGCATTTACCGAGAATACTACTCTCGTATCTTATATTCCGAAAAAAAATGAGTAAATCTACTAAGTACTTTACATCATGTCTCAAAAGCAAGTGATCGCTCGGATAAAAAGCCAGAGATAATTCTGGATTATAACAATTGTAAAGGGGGTGTAGTCACATTGGACAAAGCAGTAAGTGGCTGCACTTGCAAAAGGTGGCCTCAATTAGTGTTCAGTAATATGGTCGATATTTCAGCTTATAACGTTTTTGTTTTACGTATTCAAATCCGGTTACCATACATGGAAAGACGGCTGCCTCACAAAGCTCTGCACTTTTTGGAAGGTCTTGAAATGCAGCTTGTTACTCCCTCGAGCACATTTTTCAATTTAAATTGCCAAAAAAATTCAAAGTGATTTTCAAACCGATACCCTACCATCTTTATCATCTCAATGGTGAAATAGTTCAGGAAGAAGAACAACTAAAAGAAATCGATGTCAATTATTGATTATAAAACGGAAATAATTTGCGACATTTGTAATAAGTATATATGTAAACAGCATTCTAAAATCATAACTTTAGTAACGGATCGAAATAACTGACTGTACTTTTTTTTCTTATTATTGAATTAAAAGTTTTGTTAAAGTATTTATGGAAAACATGAAGTTAAGATAAATTTACCTTAATTTTTATTTAAATAACTTTGTTTTTTTTTTCTTTTTTAATATTAAAATTATTAAATAATAAAATCTTCAAGTAAAAACCAAACAAATATCTGAAATAAAACCTGAAAATAGAGTACTGGGTCAAATTTGACCCGAAGTCCGTTCGCGTCAGTAAATTTGAGGACCGTAGGAAGGTTAAATTCAAAGCTCGACTTGTCTTGATACATTTTTTATGTATGTGTATATAAGATGTTTAGATATGCCACTTTTACCAAAAAATTGTCAATACCGAGTTGATCCTCCTTTGGCGGTTATAAACGCTTTTATTCTAGAGAACATCGAGTTTACTAGAAGTTCAGTAATATCCCTTGCAATTTCAGTATTCCGTACATGTTCCAGAACTTCATTTAGCTTTTTTTTACTCTCTGGTTTATGTTCAGCCACCTTACGTTTCATTACATGCCACAAGTGTTCGATTGGGCTTAAATCAGGCGAATTAGCTGGCCAGACTCTAGTTACTTGTTTGTTTATTATTTATAAAATAGACATCTAGAAGTTGATTTGCAACACTTTACTTTCGGATTTGGCGCGGTGGCAAGGTTCAGAATCATCTTGAAAAATGCACTTGTCAGTATACGAATGATGCTGTTCAATTGCTGGTACCAAAAACTCCCTTACTACTTCTCCATACTTTTGAGCGTTTATAGTTCAATTAACAAAGTGCAAAGGGCCCAAAACGTTAAAAGAAAAACATCCCCAAATCATCTGGCTTTGAGGAAACTTCACTGTTTTGACTGTGCACTCGTCCTTGAATCTTTCACCTGCTGACCGTCGTACGTATGGCAAATTGTCGGCACACAACAAATTAAATTTACTTTCATCGGTCCATATCACACATCGCCAATCATCCTGCGTCCAATCTTCGTACTTTTTTTCCCACGTCAAGCGAGCTTCTTTTCATTTTTGTGGTTAGGAGAGGTTTTTTCGCTGGTCGTCTTCCATATAAACCTATCTCCCGTAGCCGTCGGCGTATGGTTTCGGCGCTTAGATCAACTTGATGAAATTCACTCATCTCTGCTCTTATACGGACAGCACTTTTAAAGCGATCTTTCATGCTAATTCGTTGTAATACATTGTCCGTCTTCTGGGTTGTTTTATGTTTTCGTCCCGAGCCTTTTTTCCTTTCCAGTGGATCCAAATTTTCTTTTTTCTTCATCAGTCGTACGATAGCTGAATGACAGCATCCTATTTTACCCGCAATCTCACAATAGCCAAGCCCTTCGTCGACTAAAGTCAATATTTGAACTTTTTCGTCCCGAGTCAGTTGATGATATTTACCAGACATTTCACTTTTTTTTACTTGTCACCGTCACAACTCAATTCAAACTGATTTTTTTTGCACTGAATACGAGGCCGAACTCCGCTATGGAGAATACCCTTCAATAGTATGGGAAAAAACCCTAACGATCTGATGTAATTAGGCATTTTTTGAAAACTCATTAGGTGGTGCAGTTTTTGTGACCGGAAGTGTATTATTTATGTTCGATTTTAGATCAACATCAACATCGAAACGGACTTTTACCATTTAAAGAGTTTTGCAAACTTCGAAACCAATTAAACTCTGATGGTTCACGGTAAGCGATCAGACCTTGGCCTTCTTTTATTGCATTTCAGCTTTCGATGTTGCTTGCGCTGGTATGTGCAGCTGATACCATGATCATTTTCGATTGATGTTGTTGTAGACGATCCATTTCACCAGTAGTGATTCGTTCCAAGTTTCCAAGTTCCCAGTCCAAGACGTTTCAAAAGATTTTGAATTGTTATGTGTGAAGCTATGACGTGCTATGACGATCTGATTTAATTATGACCTCGATTTGGTCATCATCGCCATTTACGTGAGTGGTGATGTAGCTTACCAAACTCCACCACAATGTAGTCCTTGTTCCAATCTAGAATTTAATTTCCTGTGGTTAAAATTCCATCTCCGTTAGCAAATTGTCCACTACGCTTTATTTACAGAAGTCCCAAACTAGGCAGCAATTCGACCTTCAACAAGTTTGATGCACTGTCTTACGCCATTCAAAGAATTGTATCCACATACTGAAATCGTTATTGCGGGCGATTTCAAAATACGCAATTCTGGGTGGCTTCGACATTCTGGCCAGACAATACCCGAAGTACGGTGCATTGAGATCTTCGCTGCGGAAAATAAGTTGACTCAGCTTGTAAATGTGGCCACACGTATACCAGAAGTCGATAGTCATACCACCAACACCCTGGACTTGTTTCTAACTTCTCACCAATATAATTACACCGTTTATGTGCTCTTCCCTTTAGGTTCGTCGGACCATTGTATCATATCAGCTAATTTCTGGTACACTGACCACACGGTTAGAGCGAAAATTCCTAAAAGAATCGTATGGAAATATGAGAAAGCCAATTGAAGCGGACTTAAGAACTTCCTTAGGCATTTTAACTGTTTAACTGTTATCAAACAAAAGCAAATACATGCTAGAACTCGATCTATAAAGAGATTGTCAGGTTCAGAGAAATATTTTTTCGGTCGTACAACGCCAACCCGGCAGTTAAAAACCGAAAAAATTCAAAGAAGCCAGAGATTACTGTAATGTCTTCAATACGACCAAAAACTGAAGCAAAAAATAATAAATTTTTGGCCATTCGTCAAAAGCATTAGAAATTCTGTCTCACCTCCATCCCAATGCTCATTTATAATAACATTCCAGCTCTCAGCTCTTTGGAAAAGGCTAATCTGTTTGCTGCATAACTTGCCACCGGCTCAACATTCCCAGATTGTGCTTTGTCTCCCCCTTCATTTGAGTACGCTGAATCTTCAATGGAACGTACTCGTATAGTAGCAAGGGTGCTTAAAGGTCTTAACATACACAAATCCGCTAAAGAGGAGTTCTTCCACGCTGGCAAAACCATTGTGTAAGCTTTTTCATCAATCCTACTCTTTAGGACTCTTTCCGAGCCGATGGAAAAAAGCATTTGTACAGGTCGTCCCTAAGAAAAGCGAATTCATTGCATTTACGTCCTTTCTTCCAAGGTAATGGAAACGATGATAAACTACTAGTAGCGAAAGCTACTCAATAGCATGTCTTAGCGAAAAGTGGAACCAAAGTCTACACCAATCTTGCGAAGGAAAGATATTTGCACTTGATATTTGTAAGGCTAGGCTCTTTTGTCGAAAATGCGTACATTTTGGGATCGATGAATCCTTACTTCTAAAGATAAGAAACTCTTTATCTTTCGGAACATTAAATTCAAATTGTTTTGGATGGTTTTAAGTCCACAGAAGAAATGCTGATTTGTCGCAGGGCTCTTCTTCTTAATCTTTATTAATGATCTCTTGTCTGCTACATGTAATCCAATATATTCCTTCCCTGAAGACAGTGCTCTCTCTCACGTCCCTGTTTTTCGGCTGTGGAACGGGAATAGCAGCGTCTGCTTAGCTCATTAAATTCCGACATAAACAGCATCACCAATTACAGAACAATCGATAAAACGAAATTTATTGCTTCCAAAATACAATGACTGTTATCGTTAAAGCGAAATGGCACTTGCATCGTTTAAACCGAAAAACTTTCCATTCTCGGTATGTATGTCAATGAAAACTTACGTTGTCAACATATTTGTAGTCAAAAATGCTGCGATATATCTATGCTTCCTCAAACTATGTAAGAAATACTTTTTCCCCTCTGATCTGATCTCAATACGTGAGGCAATTATCCGCCCAAAATTCGAGTACAGCGCCCACATTTAGTCAGGTGCTCCTAAAACCAGATAGGATCCGAAACCGTGTGATGAAATTCATAGGTGATGCCAATGTTGCGCAATCATTCGATACCCTCGAAAACTGTTGTAACGTCTCCTGTCTCATTTTGTTGTATCGCTCTTTTTACTCCCAGTGCTCCAACGAAATTGCTAGTAGGGTTTCGTCCCTTCAAACTCGTAACCGTAACACCCGTCTAGCTAACCGGCCCAGCTTTGGACGTAATCTGAAATATCGTGATTATTTACAAGTCGTACAACTCGCTGCAATGCCTTGCAGAGCTCTTTATTTCTTCGTCATTATAGTTTTCAAACATTTAAAACCAACGCATATCGGTATCTTTCCCTTTTTTCCCTCCCTAACTATGTGCAAACTGCAAACATGTGAACTTCAGCAGATCTCTTACCTTTACGAAAATAAAAAACAAAATACGTCGAAAATGTTCGTTTTTGTACTCAATGTGAAATTAAACAAAATTAAACTCGATTCACTTCTAAGGTAAGCCTAAAGTGACAGCTACCAAATGTTAATATATATTACTTTCTTGATAACCTAATTAGAGATCGTAAGATACTTAACTTTTCCTGTCGTAGTCCTGCTTCCAAAACTTTTTCATCTTAAACAGTTTTCTAATTCATAAGTAGTTCATTGTAAGTCTAACTTCCGGTAATGTAAGTTTAAATATCAACATATTGTTACAAAAACCTGTTCCTCCCTTAAGCCAAATAATTTATTTTTCCAATTGCTCCTCTGGTTAACGCTAATAATATTGTATTTCACTCTTGCTAAATAAATATTGTAACTTTCGTTTCTTAATATAATTTACGTGGTTTAGTTCCCGATATTTCGCCACTTTTTCTTCTTTAACTTAGAGGACATAGCATACCATATACCAATTTTAGGTTGCGATAATACATTACCTAGTTCAAATCTCTTACCCCTAGAAATCCTCCATCACAAGGTCTTTAGCTCATGCTCATCTAATCGCCTTTTATGAGAGGGCAGCAATTTCTGTAGGCCTGTAGGATTGTTCCAATGAACGTATTCCCAATACTAGTAGTTCGAATGGATTTAATTTGCACCTCTAAAAGTTTCAGACTTGCTGACACATTTACAAACTTTCCTCACTTACGGGATAGTTAAAATAAAAAAGTCAACTCGTTAATTGTAATTACTTCAGAACGCATACAAGACACACCTGCATACATATACATGCACAATAAACCTATGTTTTTACTTAATACATAGAAGAAAAAAAATACAATATGTAGTTGCCAGATTGGTCAATTATTGATGGTCCGATTTTTAATTGCTTAACTGACTTAATGTTAAAATGTTATTTCTACTGACAAATACCGTGACCAGACCGACAGAGAATGAAAGCCGTTTTAATTTAAAAAATATATAATTTAATTTAAACAAGACTGAAATGACATTTTGACTATATGTATTTCCACAGAAACATGTACAAGCCTACTTACTTGTACTTAATTAAAATAGTTCAATTTTGCGGTAAACGTTTGTCAGCGCCATGCGGAAATTGCACATAATTTTCCCTTTTCACGAAAATAAACGCGCATATCTACTCAAAATTTTCCTAATTTTTTTTTAATTTATCCAAAATAGAGTATTCGCTGCTGACCACTAAATAACCCATTTCCAACCACATATCGCAATGCACTTGGTAATTGCAGCACAAAAAAAAAGGTTTGACATGTAGAGGTTTCGACATCAGAATTTTGAATGCAATTTTATCAAGTAAATAAAATAAATACTATATAAAACCAAAAGTTAAAAATGCAATTTGGAAGTTGAAAATTGATTTTAATTCACCAAGTACATTTCTATTTATTGCCTAATTAAAAATACAGTTGAAACCACTAATCGAAATTACTTAAGTTAAAAATATGCAAACATATTTAAATGACACCGTGCTCACCTTTTAAGAAATTGAGTGACACATACAAACATAGAAAGTTAAATAATTAAACAAATAGAATTGAAATGAATTGAATTTTTATGAAAGTAAATATGTAAGTTATTAATTATAAAAAAAAACTTTTGTATAATTAAATTTCTATGTGAAATTGTAAATTAAATTAAATTATTGTCGACAAAGTCGAATTGTATTATAAAAATTAATTCACAAAAAATAAAAACAACAAAAAAAACAATATAAATTGAAACAAAACAATTTAAAAAAAAAGTTCTACCATAACACATTATATATAAAACAGCAAATAACTAACAAAAAGAATTATGTGTAATTAACTATATTAAAGAAAAATTGAATAAAGATTATGTAAAATAAAAAAAATAAAAATAGAAAAACAAGTCTCTTTCCTTATTTATTTCTGATTTATGTAAAATCTCTTTTAGCAGATGCATGCAGAATAATTTTGAGAACCTATACAAGGTGGATCAACATAGACTGACTTATGTATTGGGTATATATTTTAATTAGTGCGGTTTTTTTTTCAAAATTTGAACTTTTATTTAAGAAAAACATGTACAATAGTATTATTCAAAGTATTGCCCATCTGAAGCTATGACTTTTTCCCATCTTTCTGGAAATTTGTGGATCCCATCCCAAAAGAACTGCGTCGGCTTGGCAGCCAAGAATGAATCAAGCCAATTTTTGATATTCTGCTCTGATGTGAACCGTATTTCAGTGAGGGTGTTGTGCATCGACCGGAACAAATGGCAGTCAGAATGGGTAATGTATGGGCTAAAAGGCAAGTAGGGTAAGACTTCCCATCCACTGTTTTCCAAATAGTTCTTCCAAATGAGCGTTGTCATGATGGAAAATTATTGCCTCGTGTCTGGTCACATATTCCGGGCGTTTTTCGGCTACTGCTCTCTTCAAACGGATTAATTGTGTTCGGTAGCGTTGTCCATTGATGGTTTCACCCGGTTTTAGCAGCTCATAATACAGCACGCCCATCTGATTCCATCAAATACAGAGCATTACCTTCTCGCCATGGATATTCGGCTTTGCCGTTGATTTGGCTGGTTGGCCGGGTTTCACATATGATTTTTTGCTCTTGGAGTTGTTGTAATGGAACCATTTTTCATCACCAGTAACAATCCGATGCAAAAATGAGTTCCTTTTGTGGCGTTCCAGCAGCATTTCGGACATGCAAAACCGCCTTTCGACGTCTCTCGGATTGAGTTCATGTGGAACCCAATTTCCTTGCTTTTGAATATATCCAACTGCTTTTAGACGTTTTAAAATGGCTGCATGAGTAACACCCAAGGATTCTGCGAGCTCTTCTTGTGTTTGGCAACAATCTTCATAGAGTAATGCTTCCAGTTCTTCATCTTCAAACTTTTTGGGCTGCCCAGGACGTTCATCGTCTTCCAAGCCAAAATCACCACTTTTAAATCGTGCAAACCACTTTTGGCACATTCGCTCATTCGCATATTCACCATAAACTTCCACCAAAATACGATGACTTTCGGCAGCAGTTAACTTCATATTAAAGTAATGAAGAAGAACTCCCCGCAAAAACACTTTTTCAGGCACAAAGTTCGACATATTTGAGTGAAGAAAAATTATTGTTGTTTACGCTTCAAATCAATGACATATACTGAAATGACGTACAATGACAGTAGCTTTCCAACGCATGTTCCAATAGAATAATACAAGTTACGCCATCTCTTAGCAAACCGCACGAATAAGTTATATACCAATAGAATGCATATGACTTTTGCCTTAGAATCATTATTTTCATGAAATTATGATTTGTCAAGATTTGTATGTTTTGTGTGTCAGAATTAACCTTCATTTTCTTGGTAACAAATAACAATTCAATCATGGCAAGCAATATATCTGTAAAATAACGCGTTTCAGAGATCAGGCGCCATCAAATCTGTATATATAAATTTTTCGAAATCCATCTATCACCGGAATGTTCTCAAAGAATTTCTATTTTCTTCCCTGCTCTCCATCTTGCTGAAATCATATGTTAAGGGCTATTCTGAAGGACGCATGGTGCACTATTTCACTCCAATAAGTAGACAAAACTAAAAAAAATTCATAACAGAATTGCAGTTTAAATAACGGATAACTGATAGGTAAAGGTGGCCTTACCAAGGGGCTGGTTCGTAAGCCGCTCGCTGTTGGCGAAAAATTTCGATTTTTTCGTGCTCGTTGGCTTCGATGTTCGCCGTAGATGTAGATGTAGATGTTTGTAGAAGAATTTATAGAATTATTGCGGAGTGAAGGTGCGATATAGGATTTGAAAAGCGATAATTACAAAAATAAAGTGGAAAAAAATAAATCGTGGAAAAGTATAACGAAATAGATGCAAGTGCCACTGTTGAAAGTGTTAAAAAAAAATATAATGCCTTAAGAGCTTTATACACACGAGAACTGGCAAAAATAAAAAAAAAATGAAAATTCGGGTGCAAGCGCTGAAGATGTATATTATACGTTCCAAGTCTTTCGTACTTTAATAATGTGGATTTTCTGAGAGACCAAGAAACACAAATCGACGGTATTAACACCTACGAAAATGGGACAGAAAAGGTAGAGCAAATTTTATATATATATATATATATATATATATATATATATATATTTTTTTTTTTTAATTTTATTTCAACATGATTATGCATAGTTATAATTTTTATACAAAATTATTTTACCAAGATACACTGCCAGTAGTATTAAAAAAACTATAAAATTTGTTACGAATATTACCTGCATTTACTGATATATTGCCATTATTTATTGGCTGCAAATAAGTTAAATTAGCATGTTACACATCTGTCGAAAAATCAGTTTCATTACTTCTCTTTATTTTATTATTTATTTATGAAGACATATTCCTTTTTATTAAGTAATTATGTAAATAACAGCATGTAAGTGTAATTATAGCTGCTTTCTCAGGAGCTAAATTTATAGCATTTTCTACTGTTCGACGTGCTCTAGATAATCTATAGTTGAAAGTTTGTTCCTCCTTTGTTAAATTATGACGACTGTATGGTTTCATTAGGTTTTCCAAAAGCTGAAACGCATCGTCTCCAACTATAACATAAGGAAGTACATCATCATATAATGGTAGTTTTTCTGGTTCTGGCAGGTTAAGAAGACCTTCATCATAGTTGTATTTCAATTGTGACTGGCCAAACATACCAGAATCAGATGCTCGTCCATTAATGCCTACCTCTATTCCTAGAAATTCATAATTTGCGTTCACTAGTGCCATCATCGCTATGCTAAATTGTTTTTTATAGTTTAAATAGTAAGAGCCGGATTAAGCTGGTTTAACTATATCCACGTGCTTGTCATCAATAGCACCAATGCAATGGTTGAAACTCCAATTGTTTTCAAATTCGGCCGCAACTGCTTTCCACTCCTGTGTATTATTTGACATCTGAAATTATTTGAATTATTGAATTTTTTTTTTAATTTTTTTTATTTATTTATTTATTAATATTTTTTTATTGTTCTAGAAACCGAGAGCAAAAAACCTAAATTCGATGAGAGCAATTCTTGGAGAAAGCGATTTCCTTTCTGGAACAACCAAAAAATACCCCGGAAAGGGATGAAGCTACCATTTATTGTGAAGCATGGGCTGTTGGCTTCCGAAAAATGGACGAGCGTCAAAAATTGTATGCCAAACGCTTAATTGATAATGCAATTCTTCAAGGACAACTGGGAAATTTAAGCACGTGGAGTTCCATAAGTCTAGGAGGACAATCAGTTCCCCATTTGGATGTATCCAAATATTCATAACAGCCATTCACACTCTGTTTCTCCATTTCCGCCTGGTTCATCTATGTCATCAAGTGGACAATATGCAGCATCATGTTCTAGGTTATCACCATCAGCTTTTCCCGCCAGATAAACAAATATACAGTTAATTTCTAACGAAACACTTTAGTTGCAAATTCAACAACTTCTCAACGATCCACAATGTCAAGATTAATTATTAATTGTGTCCTATTCGTATAGTACCTTATATATAGGGTTTTCCAATAGGGACTTGACAACTTTGAATTTAATTTGTGAACGCACTCTTTCACTAATCATCAAACTGTCACTGTCAGTTTATTCAATAAACTCAACATTTTCATTGTGGTAAAGTACACTAACGAGCAACGTCTGCAAATTATAAAAATTTTCTACAGATATTTGGAGTCGGTGACTGCAACTTTAAAAGCGTTAACTCCAATTTTCGGTCGTAATTCTCGCCCTAGTAGACAGGCAATAACAAGTTTAGTGCAAAAATTTGAGTCTACATATTCGTTGTGTGATGTTGCCGTGTCAGTGAGACAACGAGTTGGCCGAAGTGTCGGAAATATCGCTGCCGTTCAGACGTCCGTAGCAAACGATCTAAATCTTGAAATTGTCCCATCGCAAATTGGGAATCGCTTAGACCACATTATGGCGTATTTTGCATAAGGATCTTAGTTTACACCCATACAAGATCAAGCTGACTCAAGAATTGAAGCCGATGGACTATTTGAAGCGATGTACGTTCTCTGATTTGGTTCTGGAGAAGATGCGCCAAGATGATGAATTTCATCTTCAGTGACGAAGCTCATTTTTGGCTCAATGGGTTCGTCAATAAGCAAAATATGCGTTATTGGTCGGGTGAAAACCAACATGTACTTCATGAATCACCACTTCATCCACAAAAAAATAAATGTTTGGTACGGTTTGCATGCCGGCGGCGTTATTGGGCCATATTTTTTCGTCGACGATAACGATCGTCACGTTACTGTGAATGGTCAGCGTTTTCGCGCCATGATCACCGATTATTTTTGGCCCAAATTGGAAGATATGAACTTGGACGACATGGTCTTGGTTTCAAGAAGATGTTGCCACAAGCCACACAGCACACGCTACAATCGATTTATTGAAGAGTAAGTATGGTGAGCGTGTTATCTCAAGACATGGGCCAGTCGATTGGCCGCCTCGTTCGTGCGATTTAACGCCGCTTGACTATTTTCTGTGGGGCTACGTTAATTCATTGGTTCATGCCAACACGCCGACGACGTTGGAAGAGCTCAGAGCCAACGTTGAACACGAAATAGCGGCCGTTTCGGCCGAAATGTGTGGCCTAGTCGTTGAAAATAGGGTCCAACGAATCGACCGCTGCAAACGTGTCCGCGGTGGCCATATGAACGAAATCGTGTTCCATTCATAAATGTTTTGATTGTCGTTATTAGAAAACCCTATACTTACTTTAATTAATGTTTTTAATGCTGAAATTATTGCTTCACACCTCTCTATTATTACAATTCTCAGGCTTTTTTTTTTTTTTTTGTATAGACAGCGTAATTTCACAGAGAAGTTCTGCGTATTTTTAAAATTTTCTGGAGATGTTACCTCCAACTTTTTTAATAACTTAACATGCGAACGACTATTGCGTTTATACAGCCAGTCCTTCATCCACTTTCTTTTTTTATTTGTCTTGTTTTCTTTTCTTTCACATAAATAAATCACCATAAGCGCAACCACTTGCGCTTCTTTATCGCGGATGTTCACAGTATGAAGAATCAACACGAAATGAATGCTCGCCAAATGTGTTCGTCGTGTAGGGGATAACGCAAACGTGCATGTTCGGCGAGCATGCTCGTCGTTTAGGGCTACCTTAAGTAAACAACATTTTCTCTTTGTTTAAGCGCGTGGAAATGATTTTACTTACGGTAAGTCAAAGTGGAATGTGTTAAATCAAACGTCAAGTTCACAATAAGTGATCAGCTTAGTTTTATTCATTTTTAATTCTTTTGTGTGGAAAATCAAACCAAATTGTTATGGGTTCAAATAATCAGAGTAAGTAGATAATTTTTATAAATTTTGAAAGTCAATTTACCTGTTTTTTTAAAAAGATTTTTATTTTATAAAGTTGTAACATTTTTTTGAACCATTTTTTTTTTTCATAGACTTTTAACTATGAGCCCCCTCCCCTCTTGACCAGGCTCAATTTTTTTTAGTATAAAGTTTGACTTCTGTTTGACTTTTTTTTATACAGCAACCGAATTGCATAACGAAGGGAAAGTTTTTTTTAAGATTTGGAAAGCCGTTTCGAAAAATAATGTCGTCGATGAAATAGTCGAAAAAAATATATTCAATATTGAATATACTAGAGTGCACTGAATTTGAAAAAAATTAAATGCAAATTTTTCCAAGCTTTCTTCAAAGATGAAGATAAAGTGGAATAGATAGATCGCGTTTTGAAAATCAACAACTCTTGGTTAGAGGAAAATTTCCTCTAATATTCTTAGGAAATTAACGATGTCCCATCCACAAACGTGGTGCTGGTAGGCTTTTATTGGCTTTTAGTGCGGCTTCTGTAAAGACAAAAAAACGCCGCTTCAAAAAATATGTAATACTCATTCTTCTTATTCAGAATTCGAAATCTTGCTTGCGACTAAACAAACCAAATATCAGGACAAAGATCTATTGCTCGTATCATGAATGAAGTTTGCAGCGATAGAGCTACCCTTGTAACTAGTAAAAGAAGAAAAGATCCGGAACAACGCCAATTCACTGCTTTAGAAGCATTAGCACAATATGTTGACGGCAAAATGACAATTCATTCATACAAGTTGATAAAAAAACAGACAGAAAGAATCGGTCAGCATAAGCCAGGTTACGGAAGTCAGTGCTGTGATAAATTTACAATCCTTGGAGAATGTTTTGGGTAGAACTGATTGTACTTTATTAGAATTAATATGTTAGTGGGGCTACGATGGCAGTTCGGGCCATAGTCAGTACAAGCAGAAGTTTTATCGGACTGACGTCACTGACGAATATTTGTTTATGTTATCATTTGTCCCTCTAACTTTAATTACTGACTACGGCACAGTTATTCGGAAAAATTCAAGGCCCTCTGCTGACCAATCAAACTGTTATTTGCTAAGGAAACAGATGAGCTTACGCGGAATAAGTGTGCTAATATATAAACTCAGATTGATTCCCTTATTCGACTACACATTAATCTTACAGAAAGACAAGTTGTGATAAAATATGAATTTCACTTGACTATGATTGAACTGCAACTCTTTGACAGAGACCAAAACTGGTAAACGCTGCCACATTTTTAACGCTTCACACGAAGATATGAATTTACCTCATATATTCAGGCAACCAAACCCTAATACTTACGCCTTTGGTATATCTACACTGCATGCCTGGATAAGAACTTTTTGAGTTTTAAAACATGGCAAGCTAAAGGAGAAAATAAGGCAGTGCTATAGAATACAAAAGGAAACATAAAAACACGTTTTAAAAATGAATTGGCTCTACTAGTAGACATTCCTAAACCCGGATTTGGGACGATAAATGACGGTAACACAGCTCGCAATTTTTTTAAGGAACCTGCTAAAATTGCCTCTATAACTCACATTGACTAAAAATTAATAGAGCGCTTTGGTGTCATTTTACGAGCTTTGTCGAGTGGGTACCAAATCAACATAACCCAGTTTAAAAAATATGCTGAACAAACGCCAGTTCTTTATTTGGATCTGTATCCATGGTATAACATGCCAGTTAAGGTTCGTAAAATATTATGTCATAGCATGGATATAACAAGACATTGCTACCTTCCTATTGGGCAACTTTCGGAAGAAGCTCAGGAGGCCAAAAATAAGCATTGCCGGAGGTTCAGAAAAAGGCATACGAAAAAAACCAGTCGCATTGCTACTAACAAAGATTTATTGGTCATACTACTCATTACTTCAGATCCATTATTGAATAGTTTTAGAGAAGTACCGAAGAAACCAACAGCCAATATTTCCGCAGAAGTTACGGCCTTGTTAGTTGGCCCTACTGTCCCATCACCTCCTCCGGAATGAATCGATTCCTGAATTCAATTACAGAATCTCAAATCAAATAACAAAAGTAATGATAATGAATGAGTTATAAACAATTTAAAAAATATATAAATAATTAATAAAAAGATATCAATGAAAATATATTTTTTATTTTTTTAAATAATTTTGTTCACTTAATATGTAGTACGTGGAACACTGTGGGATGTAAAGACATCTCTATCATAGTTCGTTACACCGCACAATGGTTCCGCTTCCTAAGAAATTCGGTCATAGGGGTTTCGTATGAACGTATCGTAAAACAACAAAATTGTTCTTAAACAGTTCTACAGACAATTAATTAGCAATAACAGAGTTGCCAAATTTGCAATAAAAAAAGGTTTTTTAGTTTTTTTAAAGTTCGAGGTACGAAAAACAAAGAAACCAATTAAAATATTTCAAATTTTGTTTCGTTTTGAAACTGAAGCACTGAACCTTTGTTGATATTTTTCTGACATTTTTTTGACTTTGCAATTTTTTTTTCGTGTGAAGGGCCGATTTTTGTAGAAATACCCATCTAGAAAATAAAATTTAAATATCGAGCTAATTCAAAATAACTAATCTTCTACTAAATTTACTACTCCATCTATACAGCTAACAAATGTAATACCACTTTTGATTGAACAGACTTCTTCTTTCGTGGCAACTTCCTGAGACCAGAAATAAAAGGATCAGAATTGAGAAGAAGCCTGTTCATCAAGTCGGTGTTTGTGACAACCCGAGACATTTTCCTGTTGTTGTCACGCCTAAACTGCCTAACTAACTTATTACAGGATTCGGCTGCTTCCTCCGACAACTCACCTATTGACAATAGGGAGTTCTCAATTACTTCCAACCCATGAATCAGTACCTTTTATGCTGATGACAGCAAGCTGTGCCACGGATAGGCAGCAACAAGCTTACGCGCGGTCTCTAGGGAATATTCTTTAAAAGTTGTAATATTTATATTGTATCCTGTTGAGAGACACTGCAGCAGATGGTGGGATCTGTCTAGAAGGTCCTTGTCTAATCTAGTGATTTCTGCTGAGATAGTTGAATTAAAAAAAAACCTTCTCGCAGTATTCCCGTCGTCTGATGTATCGTTTCCTCCACTTCGCGGTTTATCAACAATCAGTCCTAACTGCTCCCTAAGAGTGAAGATGAGATAAGCCAAACTGATATCTACTAACATCTATGGTTTTACTCAATGATTTCTCAATGTCATTCATATCTTTTGGAGTCAAACCACAAATATAGCACCTGCTACAAGACATGTCACTAAGGGCGCTACACACTTTCCCGGCAACCATAGTTAATTGTAAAGAATGCAATACCTCTATGTCGCGGCCGTTTCAGGTGAAAGAGGATGGTTGCAAGTTATCTCTTCTTGCACAGACAGATCTCTTGTTTCTTTCGCGAATTGCAATCGAATAGGCCTACAATATCTTGTGGAGGAAGACCGTGGGTTTTTACAAATTAATTGATCTGGGTCGGAAGTATTTGATTTACAAATTATTTGTAGATGACAATAAGAAGTAATAAACATAGAACTATCCTCGATACTATATAGAAACTCCAAAACACTGTTTGTATGCACTGTGGCCGGTACTGCTATCAAACCCTCATTTACCGATCAAAACCAATTCCCCATTAATATCAATACTATCAAGAACTTGTTTTTGAGATTCCAGTATCCGAGTTGTAGTATGATCTAATAAAAATTGTAGTTCTACTTCAGCAGACGATTCCGTGACCAACACTTCAGATGCATAACAGCGCTTCTTAGCCTTCAATACTTTTTTGTATGATGGTAACACATTTGATTATTTTGAATTAATTAAGTCTTCCTATAATAGGTACTGATGTTTTGTAAGCTTAGTCTCAGTGAATAGAGATAACACTTCGATCAACTGGAATTATTCAAGAGTGAGTTAACAGCGGAATTATCTACTTTACTTAGTTCTGCTAGGTGGCGTCGTTACGTCGTTACTGCACTCCTCAAAGTCCTTTCTGTGATGATCCTGTCGACTGCTTGAAGAAGGTACTACTGCTGCTGATCGCTGACTGCTGACATCTGCCACAGAAGTTGGTAGGAAGCATACTTCAATTTCTTCAAGCCATTCGGCGTACTTCGACACCATGCGTGAATGTGTTCGTCCGACTTGCTTCCAAAATGCTACAAATCTTATATAGAGATTCTCGATTCATTTTTCTGAGTCGTCAGGAATCACATTTTCCACATCAGGCAAAAACTGCAACATGGCTTGAAAAACTTGACGCCGCCGCTCGAGTTCTGATTTACTGCCTTTGATAGATAGCCAATGGGGTTTCCAATGAGGACTTGACAATTTTGAATTTAATTTGTGAACGCACTTTTTCACTAATCATCAAACTGTCACTGTCAGTTTATTCAATAAACTCAACATTTTCATTGTGGTAAAGTACACTAACGAGCAACGTCTGCAAATTATAAAAATTTTCTACAGATATTCGGAGTCAGTGACTGCAACTTTAAGAGCGTTACTCGCCCTAGTAGACAGGCAATAACAAGTTTAGTGCAAAAATTTGAGTCTACATATTCGTTGTGTGATGTTGCCGTGTCAGTGAGACAACGGGTTGGTCGAAGTGTCGAAAATATCGCTGCCGCTCAGACGTCCGTAGCAAACGATCCAAAACAGTCAATTCCACGGGGTTCTCAAGAAATGGACATGGCTCAGACAACATTATGGCGTATTTTGCGTAAGGATCTTGGTTTACACCCGTACAAGATCAAGCTGACTCAAGAATTGAAGCCGGTGGACCATTTGAAGCAACGTACGTTCTCCGATTGGGCTCTGGAGAAGATGCGCCAAGTTGGTGAACTTCATCGCAAAATCATCTTCAGTGACGAAGCTCATTTTTGGCTCAATGGGCTCGTCAATAAGCAAAATATGCGTTATTGGTCGGGTGAAAGCCCACATGTGCTTCATGAATCACATGAATAACGGCGGCGTTATTGGGCCATATTTTTTCGTCGACGATAACGATCGTCACGTTACTGTGAATGGTTAGCGTTATCGCGCCATGATCACCGATTATTCTTGGCCCGAATTGGAAGATATGTACTTGGACGACATGTGGTTTCAATATGATGGTGCCACAAGCCACGCAGCACACGTTACAATCGATTTATTGAAAAGTAAGTATGTTGAGCGTGTTATCTCAAGACATGGGCCAGTCGATTGGCCGCCTCGTTCATGCGATTTAACGCCGCTTGACTATTTTCTGTAGGGCTACGTTAAGTCATTGGTTTATGCCAACTCGCCGACGACGTTGGAAGAGCTTAGAGCCAATATTGAACGCGAAATAGCGGCAGTTTCGGCCGAAATGTGTGACCGAGTCGTTGAAAATTGGGTCCAACGAATCGACCGCTGCAAACGTGCCTGCGGTGGCCATATGAATGAAGTCGAGTTCCATTCATAAATGTTTTGATTGTGCTTTAATCCAATAATAAAGTTTTTGAAATATTTCAAATGGTTTGCCTTTTATTTAAAAAAAAAGTTGTCAAGTCGTTATTAGAAAACCCTATACAATCGAGGCGCTTGTGATGAATTTAATAACGGGTATGCAACCTGATCTCAAGTTCAGTGTCGAAGAGTGGAACATACTAGATGGGGTGAAAAGTAACCACCTTGGGAATAAAAAAAAAATTTATTTTTTTTTTTTTTTTATTATATTCAATATAGTCCTCTTTTAGTTTGATACACTTATTATAGCAATTTTTCTACTTCTTGATCCCGTCCGAAAAGTAATTTTCCGGAAGGTCTGCAAAATACTCCTCCATGGCGTCAATGATTTCCTCACGTGAGCTGAATTTTTTATTGATGAGCTATCTTTTGAGGTTTGGGAAGAGATAATAGTCCGACGGAGCCAAATCGGGCGAATACTGTGGATGCGATAGCAATTGGAGCCGTAAGTCATTGATTTTAGTCATGGTTGCGATGCTCTTGTGCGCCGGTGCTTTGTTTTGCAAAAACAAAATTTTTTTTCGCTCATGTGAGGCTATTCTGCAGCGATTTCGGCCTTCATTCGATCTAATAATGCTCCAATATCACTCGCGTTGATGGTTTTTCCTTTTTTGAGGTATGCCATGACAATCCCAGTAAACCGACGCCATAACCATTCCGACCCATCGAGCCTCCCTCGGCCGCTTCGGAGCACTCGTGCCGGCTTCAATCCATTGCCGAGCACTTATTTTGTTCTCTAGTGCTCAACAGTTATCAATCGATGCCAAAAGTCCGCCCGCTTCCGCATCAGCAAGTCGAAACACTCCTTCAAAGTGCTCTCTCATTCGTGTTTTTGGTCAGGAGTGAGTATGCGCGGCACCCAGCGGCAGGATAACTTTTTCATATGCAGAAATTTGTCCAAAATATGTCGTGTGTACTCAGTACCAATCTTTGTGGTATCTGCTAGCTCGCGCACCTTCACTTTCCTGTCAGCCAAGACCATTTCAAGTATTTTTTTGACATTGTCATAATATTTATCCAACTTTTCTTTTGTTTCCTTCGCCGTTTTGCCTCTCAAAAAATAATGTTTTATGAGAGAACGAAAATTGTTTTTGTCCATACTCAACATGATGCCAAAAACGTCACGAACAATCAACTGTCAAAACAGAACTAAAGACAGTATCGCACTCAAATTTGGCATGGCTGCCTAAATATGAACGGACTTCAAGGCACCATAACCTTTTTTGCAGTAGCAGCGCATTCTGGCGGTCAAAGAGGTTACTTTTCACTCCACCTAGTGCTGTTCAGCTATCAGACTTTCACTTCAATATTCCTCAACGTGTTGACTTGCTCTTAGATGTCGATATTTTTTACGACATTTTGCAGATGGAAAAGATTAAGCTTGTTCCATTTTACCAATTCTTATCAATAGTCACTTCGGATGGGTTGTTGATGGTAAGTTGCCAGAAGCTTCATCATCAAAATTTATTAACAAATGCAACGCTGTACAAGCGACAAATGTAAATAAACATGATCATACAGCTGTAACATACTCTACGACACACTAAAAGATTTTAGCATATCGAATATTTCTATTCTCTAAGGAAGAAAGAGAATTTGAATTACATTTTTGATCAAACTTTTCCCACCTTCAATCCGGAAGATATCAAGTACGCTTACTATGTATTCAAAGCAACTCCACACAATTTGGGTAGTTCATACGACAATGTTTTGAAAAGATTCTTAGCTCTTGAGAGAAAGTTCAATAGAAATAAACATCTACATGGACAATACATAAAATTTATGAATGAATTTATTCATATAAGGAAGGAGTTCAATTGCTTGATTTTCAACAGCCTCATTTAATAATGCCACACCACTGTGTCTTTAATTTGTCGAGTTCCACCACAAACCTTTTGGTTTGCATTAAATTGCATTAAAATTTCATTTAGTGATAGGCGATAGTAGAACTCATTGAATATTGTGATTCCAGAAAGATGTTACTCATAATATGCTGCGATGCTTATGCTCAGAACACCTTCTGGGGCAGTAGCAAATGCAACGTGAGAGTTAATCATCTCCTGAATTTCTTCTATCGTCTCACCTGCCTGCCAACAACGTTGGCTCTCAGCAAACTTTTGTTACGAGAGTAAAACAGCAAGTAATCGACTTAACTTTATCCAACATGTATGCTTAGGAAATTACTGGCTGGAAAGTACCATCGGAGATCTCCATGTCAGATCATAGATACATCGAGTTCAGAATCGGGTGCAAGGTCTCGACCTTGCTGAAGAGGAGGATTCCACATAAAACCAAATCGACATGAGTTAAGGAGGAGCTCGACAAAAGCTTGAGGAATTTGATCCGAATTTGAACCACACCTTCACCAAGTGTTTCGAAATGGCATGTTCAGTGAGTAAGCAATCCTGCATATCGCCCGTTCCTTCGTGGAACACTGACCTGCAGCGACTTCGTAAAGAATCCACAAAACTTCTAAACAGGTTCCTTCAAAGATAGAAAATTTTAAGAAGCTTATTCGGACTTTGAAGAGCGCCTTTTACAAATCTTTTTTGCGAAAATATCGAAACTATCGGTAAAACCAATGGACTGGTCAAAGCCCTCAAAAGGGGGAGATCCCTCAGGCCGGAAGCACTCAGAAAAGCTGACGGTACCTACATATAACTAGTCGAAAGCAGAGACTCTCCGTCTCATGCTCGAGTCTCATTTCCCAGGTAACCTGATCGAAACCACTTCACAACCAGCTCCTACCAACTAAACTGATAGTGAGCTGAACAACACAACACAACATATCTCATCGGTTGAGGTGACGGATGAGGCCATCAAACATGCCGTTCTTTCCATTGATGGCTTCATGTCTCCAGGCACCGATGGTATTCACCCAGTTGAGCTACAAAAAGGTATAGAACATCTGCTGGCAGCTCTGAAGAGAATTTTTACTACAAGCCTGGCATTGGCATACATAAAAGCATCGAAAAAATGGGGTCGAGATCTATGTGCACAAAACCGCCTTGCATCATCTGTCGGCAATGCAACACGCCGGAAGGGAGAATTAAAGACGCACTCGACAAGAAGGAATATTCCTTGGGCATTATCATCGACGTTAAGAGTGCATTTGACAATGCAACTTTTGATGGCATGTGCAACGCGACCAAACAACACTGCCTAGACGAGTCATTCGTCTTGTGGATTAAAGCAATGCTGGTGAATAGGACATTGATTGTGGATACTGGCCGCGGCCAATATGTGGTGGCTGGTATAAGCAGGAGATGCCCGAAAGGCGGCGTTCTGTTAACACTGCGTCGTCCACTGGTCGATTCACTGCTCAACGCACTCAATAGTGTCCAGCGACTGTCTGCTCCAAAACCTAGGCAACCCTAAACGTGATCAACTACTGGTGCACTAGTAATGAGCTTTCAGTCAATCCTCTCAAAACTGAGGTTGTTCTCTTTACGAGAAGGAAGAAGTGCTTAACGGCATCACCATCCAATTCTCCAAAGAAGTTATGTATTTGGTTGCTATCCTAGATAGCAAACTTCTCTGGCGCTGTCGGCCTTCTGGCAATGCAGAGGAGCTATCGGCAATAGATGGGGTCCTTTGGATCTACACGGTGGAATAAACTCTCGCGAAAAGAACGGTTTATCTCGGATTCATGGAGGCTTTCCCTGGCACTCCTGGCTCCGCTCTAGACGCATTGATGAATCTCCCTCTCCTTGATATTTATATCATTGGCTGCATTCTTAAAGCCATTTTCCGATGTGTGGTACAACACAAACTGGAGCTTCAATGACCTTGTGCACCGGCTGTTTTATGACTCCGGTCTTATGGACATGCCGTCCGATGCAATGACACCTGATCTTATGTTGCGGAAAAAAAACGAAATCGACTTTCCTTGTGCCCAGGACTAGCTTCGACCACAATCAGTCGGCTCCAAAATCAATGCAAGATGTGGCGCTGATGTCTTTCTGGCGGACGACAACGTTAGATTTCACCTCACGTTAGGAAAGCTTAAATTTGTCTTCCAAGCAAAAGTTTACGCAATCCTGATGGCAGCGAACTATATTACGGAGAAACGGTGGCGAGGGTGAAGCATTTGCATCTGCTGCAGCGATTTGCGCTTAGAGCCTTGCTAAAACCTCTTACGACTTCCAAGCTAGTTCGGGAATGCAAGAGATCACTGAACGCAGTCGGAAAGCTAAGTTCAGTGACTCTTGTCTGGTTTCCAGGTCACAATGGGATCACGGGAAAGACTGCAAGTTGCTTACGGGCGTTACGACAGGACATTAAACTTTTGCAAAGCACTTAAATGTACTCTGTACTAAGTGACGCAACATCTTGCGATGCTTGCGGCGAAAGTGGTGATGACACTGCGGAGCACTATCTATGTGAATGTCCGGCGTACGCTCATATCGGGTTGCACGTACAATTATCTATTCATAAGTCTCCTTCACATCGTGTACAGGATCTTGTAATAAGTAATAAAGTGTTTTTATGAGACACTAAAAAGATTCTGTATATGGTAAGACCCTAATCACCTAATCATCCTCGTGCTCGTCTTCTCTACGTTAGCGATGGCGCATGAAGATTTACTGGGTGTTTTGAACGCAAGATTTTAAAAGAATTTCGGATCGCATTTGCGCTTACGGGTAGCTCTACTAGCCGGATACATCGGCCTGATCAGAAAAGAGCGTATTAGTCGCCTGAGTTAGCTACGATATCCATAGCGATTGGATCCCAAAACTCTCTCCCGAAAAGTCTTAGTCTTATCCTCTTGTCCTCTTATCCTCTTATCCTCTTATCCTCTTTTACATGTTTAGAATTTATGTGGACAGTCATTATCGAAAGCTCGAAACTTCCAACCAAAGTCTAATTTTATGACGAACTGCTTAATGAGAAATAGACCAGGCAAACTGTTCGGTTGCAAGTGATCCATAAGGTGTCCTTATATGTCACTTAGGAATGAAAATAAAAGTATGCTTCTTACGCTAAGGACATCAAAAGAGATTAAGAGAGAAATGGATCGAATAGTCCTAATAATCTGATCGGAATACGTACAATTATCTCTTGTCAATGCATGGTAGGAGTTGTGGTGTAAAGAGGCTGTCAGTGTTAGAGAAAATTTTTTTTTTCGGTCCTGCAAGACCAACCCCATTGAAAAAAACCAAAGAAAGTTCAAACGAGGCAGAAATGACTGCAACGCGTTTTTTAATCGCGTGAAATTCCAATACGACCAAAAACTGAGTCAAAAAATATTACAATGTCCCAGTGGTAGTAAACATTTTTTGACGTTTGTCAAAAACATTAGTAGTAGCGAGAGTATTTATAGATCTCAATATACACAAATCCGCTGGCTCAGATGGTATACCTCCCCTTCTTCTGAAGAGGTATCATTCCTCGCCAACAAAACTACTACGTAAGCTTCTTCATCAATCCTACTTTTAAGGTCTCCCTCCGAACAAATGGAAAACAGCATTAATCCAGCCGTCCCTAAAAAAAGGCGAATTTTCTTCTCTCTCTTTCTACAAACTCATTGCACTTACGTCCTTTCTTTCCAAGACCATGGAAACGCTGATAAACCTTCAGCTCATGAAATAATCTCGAAACGCGAAAACTTCTCAATAACCGGCACTACGGTTTTCGTAGCAACAGATCCACTGGTGATTTGATGGCATGGCTCATCGAAAGCAAGATAGTTGCACTTGATATTTCAGACAGAGTCTGGCATCAGGCTCTTTTCTCGAAAATGCGTGCTTTTGAGATCGACGACTCCCTTCTTTCATGAATAAGAAACTATCTTTCGGAACTTTAAATTCAAGTTGTTTTGGATAGTTTTAAGTCTGATATCTACAAAATAAAAACTGGTTTGTCCCAGGACTCCCCGGACACTTTTTTAATCTTTATCAATGATATCTTTTCTGCTTCATCTAATCCAGTATGTTTCATAACCAATAGGGGAACAATCAATAAAGCGTAACTTAATGATTCCAAAATACAATGCTGTCTGTTATCGTTAAAGCGAAATTCAAATACCCGGCCATTATCCATGAAACCGAAAAACTTTTCATTCGCGGTATGTGTATCAGACACAAACTACGTTGGAATGACCACATATTCGATGTCCCCAAATATGCTGCATTTATCTGCCCCATCTCTGCACCTGCTAGATAGGATTCAAACCCGTGCGATAAAATTCATAGGTGATACTAATATCAGTCAGTCAATTGCCACACTCTAATACCGACGTAATGTCTCCTGTCTCATTTTGCTTTATCGCCCCTTCAAACCTTAAACCGTAACACCCGTGTCGCTATGAATGATCATTCTATGCCCTACAACTCGTTACAAATTGCAAACATTTAAAAACAATTTGCATCGGTACCTTTTTTTTCCTTTTTTTTCCTCCCTAAATTGCCTTCGCCAGCGCTGTGTACAAACATTTTAAAGGTACTCAAATCCCTTGTGCGCGCGAATTATTATAAAAAAAAAAACAAATGTTCGTTCAAGGTAGATTCTATATTTGATTCCATATGAGGAATACTTCCCCTGTTGCCTACAAACTAGGTGATTTCCCAGGGGACTTACTAAAAACAGATTTATTATTTTCATACTCCACTCGACCTTGTGGTCATGAGATGCCATTTAGCAAACCCAAATTGCTTGGTCTCTCAGAGCTTATAGTACAAGGCTTCCTCACTGATGATATATCATCCATTTCTTAGTTATTTTGTATTGAATGTGAATTAGTCCTATTGCACCGTCCGAAATAAACCACCTTGCTGTAGCTCATAATTTCTATTTGTCTATTAATTAATTGTACAATACTGCAGTTTGCTTTAGATAACTGCCAAATTAAAATCCACAGATGCTAAATTGTCGGCATGGTCTTAAATTCGAAAAAATAATTTTGGTATTAAATGAATAAAAACCTTCGCGATTCGTGCTTAAAATTTAAGCCAGCAAACCTTTAATGCAAGTGCGTAATGAATAAAAATTAATTAAGCTCACAATCGCTCCGTAATTACTCAACCTGATTATCCCACTAGTTATTTATTCACTTTCAAAAAGCCTACAGATACACCCACGCATAACTATATGAATATGGGAGGCAGGAGAAAAATTGTACGCACATGATAGTGGAACTAAAATCTTTCGAACAGCGACGAGTATATCATAGTATATATCGCGTTCGTACTTATATGTATGACAATGTATGGGTAAAATAAAAATAGCAACTACCAACTACTAATTAGGTATATTTACACATTTGAGGGCTCTTGAAGCGCGTTTCATCCATATCCAGAGAAGCACCAACTTACATTACTTGTGCCCGAATGGAGCCTGTTCGACGAGCTGTGAAAATTTACATTATCCTTTGAAGCAACATATTGACCGTGATGTAAATTTCAAATCGAATGTTCACATGACTTTGCAACAGATGGTGTACAGGGGTTCCCTTCATCATACCGAGTTTCGTTAATAAAGCGAAAACCATTGCAAAACGAACAAGGTAGCCGGCAGCAGAACTCTGCTTCATTGCTAGGCCTTTGCTTTGCCACATATCATCCTATTAGTGAATGTCCTAGGCCTGTGGCTGCAGTATACAAAAACGTATACACGTACACAATGTACTTCAAACAAGCACAATTTATCATATTACATATGAGCATTTAATATGTATACATCACAATCACCCGACTCGCATATAAATTTACGGATGTGTACAAGTAGTCGTACTCGTACTATATATACCGGAGAGCTTATTTGAATATTTCAGATTTTCTAGCTTTAATGGCAGAGGTTTCTAATGGTAGAGCGCTACCAGCAGGGAGCACTGAAATGAGCTGTGCGTTAAAGGATTTATTAGAAGAGTTTAACTTTATGCAGCGACATTACTTTGAAATTCGCTTTAATGCCCTACAAGTCAATTTGGAGCGAAATTGTATACGAGATATGACTAAAATGAAGACAGATGGATAAAGGCAACTCGGATTTAGGATTTTCTGTGACTTTGTATTAATTGGGTCAAATGTTAACCAATTTTAATAGCAATACATGTTGTTTATGTTATTATTTGACAGCAAAAATATTTGTGGGTTAGAGTAAGTATCATACTATGAGAATAATACTGTGCATATAATATCCATGGCATTTTGACGGACATGGTACCTTGTTGTGATCGAAGGAAAGATTTTTTTACCTTTTTACCCCTATAAACCAGCAGGCTATAATGAAAATTTGCATATAATGCTTCAGAAACAAGAGAAGAGCCCTCTCTGGCTATTAGTGATACTCCGAGAACCTATAAATGAATTAGATACCTCCCAATAGTAGAAATAAGAGGTATGTCCTTACTTGCATGCCCCAAAAGGAAGACTATCCACTATCCACTATCCGCGAAATGTGTGCTATTTCACCCCTACCAATTTGCAACTAAATTTATTTTGACGTAAAAATATACCAAATCTTATAAGTAACAAAAAAAAATTAAATTGAAGCCTTCCAAACACTGAGAAGAGACCTTCATCTTAGAGGAACAGCATTACCAAAAGCATTGACATACATGATGCACACAATAACTATCGGTATGTAAACAAATGAATAATCTTGGGCTAATAACAATAATAAAAAAATCAGAAACAATACCACTCGTCATAGGAGCAATAATCCTTACAACAACTATTTCAAGAATTATCAACAGAGGTCTCGGAGAGATCAGAGTCCCAAAACTGCATATTAAAATGAAACAGCCATTACCAAAATAAGATGCCTGGCAGAATACTTGCTATAAGATGGAAAAGAGCGTGGTTCAACGTGAGACCAAGTTAAATGGAAAACATTCAAGTGTTTGCAAGTGTTTATCTTTGCTTGTACAGAACACCAGAATCGGAATACCTAGAATTCTATTCAAATGAGGTGTTGTCTAATAGGGTGAACCTAATAAGAGTGGACAATTTATTGAGCTGACTCAAAAGCACATTCCAAGAGCAATGACTTCGACGAACGATCTCCGGGACTTACTACGCCGACTGTTTATACATTCCCCCAGAAACATTACTCTAAAGGGCTAATTTACGATAAGTAAGCGGTGCCGCTAATCTTCTACATCACTTGAACATGACATGCAAATCAACTATATACAACATAGGCGCCACACAAAGCAGTGCGTTTGTTCTTAAAATTCCTTTTTAAAGTAAACAAATTAAACATCTTACCTTATTTTACTTTGTTGGTTAGAAATATTCTTATTAAGTCTTCTAGTGATGAAAAAGAGCTAAGCGGCTCTGCTAAGAGTCATTCGATTCCCACTTCCACTTCGTTCCTAACCTGGGGCAAGATATCAGAACATAGTGACCCCAATCGTACATTAGAAACTGAAGCTTCTGCCAAATTCTGAATTAGACCTCCTTGTAGCTCTACTATACTTATATTATTATTTTAACATATTGATGACACATGAAGAAACATATTCACGCTTGCTTCTTTCGGCATTCTGCTCAAAACCTGTTAAGGATCGAGTGAAACAATACCACATTTTTTAAAGCGAATCATCTTTACCATGACGCATTTCTTTTAACATATTGATGACACTTGAAGAAATATATTCTGAAGCCTCCTCCACGCTTGCTTCTTTCGGCATTCTGCTCAAAACCTGTTAAGGATCGAGTGAAACAATACCACATTTTTTAAAGCGAGTCATCTTTACCATGACGAATTTCTTTTAACATATTGATGACACATGAAGAAACATATTCTGAAGCCTCCTCCACGCTTGCTTCTTTCGGCATTCTGCTCAAAACCTGTTAAGGATCGAGCGAAACAATACCACATTTTTTAAAGCCAGCTATCAAGTTTAAAGATATATTGTCTCCGTCAACTGACTTTTCAACAAGTTCTTTGAGCAACTTAGGAAATTTGTCTTTAGCAAAAGTTTACGATGTCTTGGCTTTGCTTTGTTTCCAGCTTTTAAGTATTCCCCTCCAGGTTTTTTTAAGAGGCACATAAAAGCCACATAGAGTGGTTACAATAAATGTGTCGAGTTCGGAAGAAAACAGGCAAAGCTTAATTTGCTAGCTTGTGCAGCTTCAATAACCTCTACAGAGAAGTGACTTGAAAGGTTATTGCCTAGCAAAACAACTTCACTGTCACATTTTCTTGTGAATGGTATGAAGTGGTTAAGAACGCAGAATTTGAATATGGAAGCATCAAACCAATCTGATTTTCTTCTGTTATATTTGGTGTTTTTTGGCCCACCTTGCATACATTGTTCACACCATTGCTCTGATTTGTAGACAACGTAGGGAGGCAACATTTCTCCAGCAGCTGAGCTGCAAGAAAAATGACAAATATGCTGCTCTTCGAGCTGTCCATTATCCTCTCCGGATACTTACAACCTTTTTTAAAAACTCATTTTTGAGAGCCGGGGTCATCGGACAAGTTTGTCTCATCATAATTATAGTAAAAATAAAATGTGGTAAGATATCTTCCCCGTTTTCTAATGTCAAAGTATTTTTTAAATGATTAAAGTATGTCTCAATGTAATTTTAAGTTATCTTAGCTTTTGATTGTTTCAAATTTTATCACATCCTCTTACTGACAAGGTCTTGGTGTTTTAATCCTCTTGAGGAAACCTGACAGCCAATCTTCGCTTAACAAATTGTAATTTTTATTATCGCGTTTATCGAGATAATTTGTAGCAAGTTTTTGCACATCTAACATTCAGAGTGGAAAGCCCCATTCGCTTCAAAGAACTTTTTCTTCTTCACTTGAAAAAATAGAGGGCCTTCCAAATTTTTTCCCATGCCTTGCATGCAGTTTGTTAATTAATGTACCCTTACCAATGCCAAATAGCCTAGCAATCAAAATGACTGCTGAAAAATTTCTTCTTTCCACCGCAGAAGAAGAAAAACAGAAAATAAGTGCAAGTTCGGAGTCTGAGACTTTGAGCATTTCTGGCGACGACGGCACGTGGCAGAAGCAAGGCTTCAGCTCCTTGATTGGATATTGGTCTGGAAAAGTTATTGATATTTTCATACGTAGTTTACACTATCAGATCTGCAAATTAGGGGAAAAAAATGAAATACTGCTGAATTTGAGTAGAGTGGCACGAAGAACACGTTGAAAATAATAAACGTCAAGCCAACATCAACATCGGACCATCAGGTAACATGGAAGTTAACGCTGTTATCGAAATTACGGAGCAAGGATCAGCAAGTAAACGGTTATTCGTCGTAAGGTTTGATTTATAATGTAAAATAAAACACATAAATTTGAAAGCGAAAAATTTTGGCTTCCAAAGCGTCAATCGTAGCTGGCTTATTCCTGAAGACCTGACTTTACATATCCCCAGAGAAAATAATCCAAAGATGTGATATCGCACGATCTAGGCGGCCAATTTACCATAGCAAAACGTGAAATTAAGTTCTCACCAAAATGATTTATCAACAAGTACATTGTTTCACGCGCTGTATGGCTCGAAGTGCCGTCTTTTTGAAACCAGAGCTCACCGAGACCATGTGCTTGAATTTCAGGAAGCTCAAAGTCCGTTAACATGGCGCGATAACAGTTACCATTGACAGTAACATTCTGATTTGCCTCATTTTTGAAGAAATATGGACCAATGATTCCACCAGCCTATACAACAATGGATGTAATGGTAGCTCTTAGTACTCTTCGGATTTCTCATCAGCCCAAATACGGCAATTTTGTTTATTAACGTATCCATTGAGCCAGAAATGGGCTTCATCACCGAATAATTTTACGATAAAACACCGGATTTTCACTGAGTTTTTGCAGAGTTCATCCACTGGAAATATGACGCCTGTCTTTAATTCTTGCACAAGTTGAATTTTGTATGCTTTTAGGCCGCACGAAAAATATTTTTCACAGAACGCTGATTTTCTCTAAATAATTTGGAGACGCTGTTGTGGCGTGAATCTTTCCATGATGGCTTGCCAAATGATACTGAACAAAAATGACAAAGCAGTTTGATAGGAGTCATGCGTGATCTGTCAAAAAGAGCCTATTGAAAATCAAACCTCACAGTGAATCACCATATATATCGGAGATGGTGACAGTAAAACTTAGTGAAAGCTGAACCTTACGGTGAACATTTTACTATAAATAAAAAATAATGTGTAGGTCACGTGCAAAAAAGAATGGGAAAACGTCTACGTGATCTGGTAAAAAATACTGTAGAGGATAAAGTTATGAAAACAGGGAAAAATGCTGGTAAAACATGGCGAAACAAAGTACTCGGTGGCAAAGGAAAACTCACTGGAAAAGTCATCGATAATTTGAGTCAATACTACGGAGCAATCAAAAAGACATAATTGTAATTCGCTAGAGGAAATGAAAAATGCAATCTGGGGAACGTTCTACCACCAGCAGTCAACAGACGGTAACCCTCAACACGATAAGTGCCCGAGCGGTGAGAACTCGTGGTGTCCATATCAAAAAGCTTTGGCCACAACAGGAATGGAAAATTTCAGACATAATTACACTCCACTTTCAGAAGATTTCTTACAAGCGATCAAACCGATTTACGAAGATTTGAGTAAGGACGAACTTCTGGAAAGGTGTCTTGGAGGTTTAAATCAAAATGCCAATGAAAGTTTGAACCAGCTTATTTGGAGAATTGCAATGAAAAATCATTTGGCAGCACTTTCAACGAAAGTGCTGGTGCTTTTCTCACCCTTATGTCGGATATGAACGCCAGCGTCGGCCCAAGCACTCATGAATACGCAAGATGGATGGAGAATAGCAAGCTGAGCAGCAGAGCAAAGAAGCCAAGATAAAACAAAGACTTGAGAAAAAAGAGGCTGAAGACATCGAAACTGCTGGGAGTCTACTCTATTGAGTTGAAAAAAAAAATGTTTTCTTCACTTTTTTGGCTCATAAACTTTTAAACGCGTTTTTCTCAAAACTACTTTTTCAAAGTCCGTGTTCAATGCCATTTAAAACCGATTCATTTCAAACCATATAAAATACCTCCCCCCAACGGTTAGTTACAATTTTTTTTACATTAAGGGAGTTTCCCACCCACAAAATTGCGGAATGGCCACCAAAAATTTTTAAATCAAAAAAAAAAAAAAACTCATTGAACGTAGGGGGGAGGATTTTATGATACTTCGACTAAATTTTAATGGTTTTTGATATACTATAGTGAACACCGCAAATTGTTATTTTTCTAAGACGTTCTGGGGCAAGCTCTGTCACCGGCTTGTTTTTCAATATTTCCGCATGAAAAAATTACAGAATATTGTTAAAAGTATACTAAATAATGTACAAAAAGTTTGCATAAATTTGCTCAATCCATACTTATAAAAAAAAATTCACCAAAAAAGTGTTTTTTTTTTTACACTGAAACCATTACTCCCCGCCTTAATTGAAATTTCTTTTTTCTGCATTAAATTTATGCTCCCTTTTATTATTTCTTCAGAACAACTATTGTATCTGCGTTTGTTTCCTTTTGCATGCGACATTTTTATAGATATAAAAACCTAGGTGCAGAAAAAAAAAATGGAATATAAGCAGACCATAACTCAAATGTGGTGAAAATTAGAGCGGTCAAAGCTAAGCGGGTTAAAGTAAAACTGTCAGTCAAAGTTAAAAATTAACGGTCAAAATTTTATAATTTTTGATTTTTTAGAAAGGCGTTTATATTTTTAGGCATAAAACCTGAAAAAAACGGTCAATCCTCACGATTTATACCTCAATTGAAAGAAAAAATTATATTCTACTTACTCTGAGTATGTATATTCAAGGAGAAAACACAGCCTTTTAATTGAAAACTCGGAACCTCTTTAAGGATCTAAAATTAACACATAAAACTTGCACTGACACTTTTGAATATTATCAGATGCATTTGAATATTTTCACCACAATTTATTTACCTCAACTCAGGAAATATAGGGTTTTCCAATAGAAACTTGCAAGCTTTGAATTTAATTTGTGAACGCGCTCTTTCACTAATCATCAAACTGTCACTGTCAATTTATTCAGTAAACTCAATTTTCATCATGGTAAAGTACACTAACGAGCAACGTCTGCAAATAATAAAAATTTTCTACAGATAATCGAAGTCGGTGACTGCAACTTTAAGAGCGTTAATTCCAATTTTCGGTTGTAATTCTCGCCCTAGTATACAGGCAATAACAAGTTTAGTGCAAAAATTTGAGTCTACATATTCGTTGTGTGATGTTGCCGTGTCAGTGAGACGATGGGTTGGTCGAAGTATCGAAAAATATCGCTGCCGTTCAGACGTCCGTAGCAAACGATCCAAATCAGTCAATTCCACGGCGTTTTCAAGAATTGGGCATCGCTCAGACCACATTATGGCGTATTTTGCGTAAGGATCTTGGTTTACACCCGTACAAGATCAAGCTGACTCAAGAATTGAAGCCGATGGACCATTTGAAGCGACGTACATTTTCCGATTGGTTCTGGAGAAGATGCGCCAAGATGATAAATTTCATCGCAAAATCATCTTCAGTGACGAAACTTATTTTTGGCTCAATGGGTTCGTCAATAAGCAAAATATGAGTTATTGGTCGGGTGAAAACCCACATGTGCTTCATGAATTACCACTTCATCCACAGAAAATAACTGTTTGGTGGAGTTTGCATGCCGGCGGCGTTATTGGATCATATTTTTTCGTCGACTATAACGATCGTCACGTTACTGTGAATGGTCAACGTTATCGCGCCATGATCACCGATTATTTTTGGCCCGAATTGGAAGGTATGGACTTGGACGACATGGTCTTGGTGTCAAGAAGATGGTGCCACAAGCCACACAGCACGCGCTACAATCGATCTATTGAAGAGTAAGTATGGTGATCGTATTATCTCAAGGCATGGGCCAGTCGATTGGCCGCCTCGTTCGTGCGATTTAACGGCGCTTGACTATTTTCTGTGGGGCTACGTTAATTCATTGGCTTATGCCAACACGCCGACGACGTTGGAAGAGCTCAGAGCCAACATTGAACGCGAAATAGCGGCTGTTTCGGCCGAAGTGTGTGGCTGAGTCGTTGAAAATTGGGTCCAACGAATCGACCGCTGCAAACGTGCCCGCGGTGGCCATATGAACGAAGTCGAGTTCCATTCATAAATATTTTGATTGTACTTCAAGCCAATAATAAAGTTTTTAAAATATCTCAAATGGTTTGCCTTTTATTTAAAAAAAAGTTGTCAAGTCGTTATTAGAAAACCCTATACATACTGTTATGATTGGTGGAATTATTAATATTTATAAATAAACCAACTTTAAAGTTCAATTGTTTCATTTTAATGATATTTATACAACTTAAATTCAATAATTTCATTTGTATTTAATAACACAACTATCTATCATCGTATGTTCGCAGTACACCGCAGTACACTCCTTAACAAGAGAGCAAGTGGAAAGAGCAGGTGTCACCCTGTTAAAATTTGGAAGATTAGACTTCTACAGGTTGTCACACCTACACATACAAGCACCTTCTGTAATAAACAAGTAAATATTAATCAATTAAAAAAAAACTGCAGATATGACTGCTAAGAATTTATCAAATCTTTTATCTCACTTTCGAATCACTTTTTTTTATTTGCAGATAAAGCGGAGGCTGCACAGATTAGACAGTTGAATGATCCGATGCTTGAAAAACGTACTCGCAAGAGCTGAAGTATTCTGTTGGAGCTAAAGTTAAAAGCTAAATTTATTTCCTATTTTTGTTTAATCATACAATGTTGATAATGTTGATACTTACGATTACTTACCTAAGGCGAGTAAAAGCGCACCTTTTCTGAAAACCAGCATCTTTGTTTTATCTAAGCTATAAAGTAAATAAAGAAGCTATTCGACCAAGTTGACATCATTTTCAACATTTTGATCCTTCAAAGTTCTATTCGAATCTTCATGAGGAGATAAAACATGGACAGGGAGCCCAGTGTATTGATGGAAAAATTTGTGTAGGGACTTAGCTTAAGACGAGGGATACTGCTGACTGTCCTATAACTTGGACTAGGCCACAGCGCAACAATCAAGTACGTATAGTAGTGCTTGCCCTACCTCCTAGTGGTGGACCCTGATATCACCATAACTAAATCCCTACTCATGCTAGTTTAAAGGGTAAAAGACTTTATGCCGTCAGCACGAAGTACCGAAGACCTGTGACAAGCCTGTCAACGTGCTATCAGAAACGCCTCAACTGATGTGCTGAGTTTTACCCGACCACCAAAACAAAATACGTGGTTTGATGGAGAAAGCCGGCTAGCACATGCAGCCCAACAAGAAGCCTACAAAGCGGCGCTGCAACGAAAGAACGAAAGCTGCTCGTGAGCTCTAGGAGTAGAAGAGATGGGATGAACATCGATTTCTCCAGAAGAGGAATAAACAGTACATGAAGAGTGCGATCAAAGATATTGAAAGTTTGTACTCCCGGAATAACGTACGGAAGCTTTAACAACAAGTAAAAAGAACGTGTCAAGGCAAGTAGACCCGTACAGAAGCAGAAATGCAGTCACAGCCGGTGCTGAGAATTTGAAAAAAAAAAATTCTGCAGACTGTATAACGCTGCCGTTGGTCTTTATTAAAGGCTCATTTGTCATCAATTCTTTTCCAAAACCCTGAGTAAGTGTTGGAGATACCTATAGACCTGGTATTCAAATACGTTGAAGCAGCTCATATAGAGATAACACTAGTTCGACTTAACTAGTACTGTGGACGCCACCTTTCCACCCCCTCTTTCGATAGCTACCACCAACGACCTTCCACAGGGGTTGGTTAGTCCACCTCCAGTCGAGGTACTAGGCACCCAGCTATCACCACGTAGAGGTAAGCAGTAGAAGTTGATGGTGCGAGGCTAAATTGAGAACGCTTGTGTTCTCATACAATCGCATTCACCAAGCCTTTGACTCACATCCCCGAAGCGGGTTACTGATTCCGGAATTTGATTTGAACCCTTTTGTTTCAGGAGTCCGAAAAAGGACCTGGCCATCCAGGTTAGTTGTTGTGCGTGGGTTAAATTGCCCAACCATGTAAAAAAGTAGTTGTTACAAAGCTACCAATAGCCTGGGATAAGGATGGACTCACTATCGACGACCCTGTAAAACGAACAAAGAGCAAGGACTTTCGGATCTACACGGATCCTAGGCGACTTTAATGCCTACACAACAGCACGTCTAAAAACTAATCGATTACACTGCGGGATGTAACGTTGCTACAGCAAGCGCATAGTTTCCTCACCTCAATATTCACAAAGGAACACGGCGGACACCAGATCAGCCAACTGTCAAAAAGATTGATCATGTTGCGATCGACGTAAGGCACTCCTCGAGTATTTTAGATGTCAGAACACTTCGAGCGACCAATAAAGACTCGGACCACTACCTAGTTGCAGCCAAGGTATGTCTACGGATATCTCAGACGCCAAAACAACGGGGAAATACTATGAAGGGATTTAACGTTGAACGGTTTCAATCGCAACAATTGCAATGCCACGCAACCCCTGGTTTGATGAAGAGTGCCGGCAAGCATATGCAGCAAAACAACATGCCTACAAAGCGGCGCTGCACAAAAGGACGAGAACGCCTAGTAATTTCTACGAGCAAAAGAGGAGGAAAGACCATCGGTTCCTCCGGAGAAAAGAGAAAAAGCATGAGAAGCGTACGATCGATAAAATAGAGAGGTACTACTCAAGAAATAATGTTCGCAAGTTTTACCAAAATATGAAAAGAACGTATCAGAGTATAAGATTCGAATAAAACCCTGTAGAGATTAACAAGGAAACCTTGTAGACAGAGTCGGTGTTGAAGATATGGAAAAACCTTTTCTGCAGACTGCTAAACGGTGAAGATGACACAAATTCCGCTGTCAGGCAGAACGAACCATTCAATATTGACGATGAAAGTCAAGAATTATGTCTACTCAATCAAAATAAAGTGAGGATAGCAATATCTTAACTGAAGTCGAGCATGGCGGCCGGGCCGGACGATCTATCTGCCGAACTATTTAAGGCAGCAGGAGATGATGATTTGATCGGATAAATGTATGCTTGACGAATGGAACCTCAGCATCATTTTCCCGGTTCACAAGAAAGGAGAACCTCTAAACTGCGCCAACTATAGAGGTCTCAGTCTCCTAAACATACCATATAAGATCACTCTGCCGTATTGTTCAAGCGCCTGAAAATATTTGCCAGCGATCTGATTGGACCCTATCAGTGCGGTTTTAGGCCCGGTAAGTACACAATTGACCAAATATTCACACTACGGCAGATCCTGGGGAAAACCCAATAAGTTCAGATCAATACTCACCACCTCTTTTTCGATTTTAAAGCAGCATATGACAGCACCTACAGAGACAAGACATACAGAGCAATGTCTAGTTTTGGCATCCACGCGCTATCATGTGACTTCCTTAACGTTGTGTTTGAAAGAATTATGCAAAAATCATAAGCCAACACACGAGGTAGTCTTTCAAAAGTTTGTTCAATTACTTGCATACGGCGACGATATTATACATATTATTGGTAAAACACAGCGAGCTTTCCGTGTGCGTTTGCGTAAGAGAAAAAGCTTCGTAAGATATTTGGTCCCGTATGCGTTGACGGGTTCTGGAGCAGACGATTTAACGATGAACTCTACGAGCTGTACAGCGACATACAGGGACATGTAGAGCGTAGGCCGAATGAACATCAACGGTCCAGCCCGCAGAATCTTTTAATGCGAGGAGACAATGCAGTTGAGCATAGTCTTGCCTTCGATGGCGCGCAAATGGAAGTGGACCTCAACTAACTTGGAATACACAACAGGTGGCATTTAGCCAAAGACCGTGCTAATTGGGGAGACTTATTGGTTAAGGTACAGTCCACCACGGGCTGTAGCGCTGCCTAAGTAAGTAAGTAAATGTGAGATATTCATAATACGGCAGCACTGCTAAATCATTTGACAGTAAACTATGTACCATTGTCATCTGTCATTAGTGACATTAGTACCATTGTTTAATAAAAAATAAAAAAACGTGCGGGCTTCTTGATCGAACCTTTAAACCGTCAACTTCGTTTCATTTAAATACATTACAGTAAGTAAGCCTAACATGCCGCCGTCAAGTAGAATTATACACGATAATAAGGGTAGCAATATCTAAGTTAACATCTGACAAATCTGCTAGATGGCTTACCACCCGAGTATTTAAAGCTGCTGGAAATGACTTTGTGCAGAGCATGCACCAACTCATTTTTCAGATGTGGTCAGAAGAATATATGCCTTATAATTGGAATCTCAGCGCCGTATGCCCGATCCACAAAAAAGTAGACCCCAACTATAGAGGTATAAGTCACCTCAAAATCGGATACAAGATCTTATCTGCCATATTGTGTGAAGGAATGGAACCCTTTGTCAACAATCTGACAGGTCCTTATCAATGCGATTTTAGACCAAGAAAGTCCACAATCGACCAAATTTTCACACCCTGGCAGATCCTGGAAACAAGAAGACCAAGCCGATGCCTATATAGATACATAGAGCTATGTGAATTTCTGGTATCCCACACCAAACTCGTCCGTCTGTGAAGAATGACGATTGAGAACGCTCGCTGCTCCGTCAAGATCGTTAACTACTTAACGGAAGACCAGAACTCACAAAAGAACACCTGTGGTAAAATCTTTCAAAAGTTCGTGCAACTAATAGCGTACGCTGATAATGTAGCTATAATTGGGAGAACTTAACGACCTGTCAACGCCGCGTTCGGTAAATGGATATAGATGGAATTAAAGTCAAAGTCAAGTATATGCTGTCAACAAGAAGGTAAAAGCAACACATAGAAATGGGACAGAACATGACAGTCGACAGCTATAGCTTTGAAGTAGTAGTTCGGATTAACTGAACCACCTATGGCTTGAAGCCCAGCTTAAGTTTGAACTGAAGCACCACATAAGTAAGTAAGGCAACAGATCCATTCGATTTTAACGTCGATCCTAGAACACAATCATGATGTTACAAACCAGACAAGAGAATTTACAACATTGTGAACTACACTTGATAAATACTCAATGACCTAATCTTAACTGTATTAAATCACTCCAAAAATATCGGATAAGATTAAAATGAAAGAAAACAATTTGAAAAAATAATAATTTCATTTAAAAACTAAAAAAGAGCTTTTTATCGCACTTCCTTGCCGACGCATAATACTCATAACAGACATTTTCAAACTTAAGATTATATGCGTTTCCAAAATAAAGCAAATATAATTTTTTGACACTTCGATTAGTAACACAGACTGAATACAATACACAATTATTTTCTAATGATTTTTTCGACAGAGTGTAAACAATATAAATTGGAATTTCCATAGTTACAAACCATAAATATGCCCTCACTGTTTGTAAAAGTACTTCGACAAGCTTTCAAAACCTTTGACAGGTCCAACATATCCTCACTTGGTGCTAATCTAAAAATTCTCTATGAATTGACTGAACACTTGACCTATCGTGATATCAACATTAATCCCGAAATTTTCAACGATGATTCGACAGTCGATAAGACCAACAAAGCCCCATGTACATTTGTTCATGTCTTCGAAAGTCCGGATATATCGATGAGTGTTTTTGTCCTGCAAGCAAACTACACAATGCCATTGCATGACCATCCCATGATGCATGGTGTTCTTAAGGGTATTTACGGAAATCTATCGATTAAAAGCTACACCAAGAAACCTAGTTCAGATGGATTGATTTATGATAAATACGCAACAGAAATTGAAGTCACAGAAAATGAACCAAAGTTAGTCACTCCTCAATCACAGTGTGTAATATTAACTCCAGTGGAGAGGAATTTCCATGAAATAACAGCTGTGGGTGGTATTGCTGCTTTCTTCGATATTCTTAGTCCGCCATATGAAGCAAATATTCCCGTATACGGCAGGAGAAAGTGTCACTTCTATCAGCGAGCTAACAGAATTGACCGAACCGTAGTACTACGGAGAATTCCCGAACCACTCAGCTACTATTGTGATAGGGCAGATGCACCAGAGGCTATAGCAGAGAGTTATAACACATACATGGAGGTGTACGGTAGGTCTACGGTTTGATCATAAGTCAAATTGTTCTTTTGTTTATGTATAGATCAAAAATTTAATTTATATACATTTAAATATATTTAACTATTTATTGAATAAAGCAGACACTCGTATGCATTGCGACAGGTCATTGTTATAAGAAGAAAAACTAATATCTTCGAATGTCTTTTTTATTTCTTCCAAAACAACTGGCGAAAATACGTTTGGGAATAAAATGGAGTTGGAAGATGGGTAAGAATGTTTCCGAGTGTTCATGTTGTAATCGATCAAAATGGATGTTCATGTAAATTAATTTTTATAGAATCTGAGCAAAAATCCAGCACACCCGAGGCGAGTTCTCAAAAAATACTAGACGGCACAATCGAGCGCATATTAAAACATTGGCAAAATCTGTACATGTAGCTGTACGATCCTAAAATAGGGAATCTCTTAATTGTCAGTTATAAAGGTATGAGTAATTTTAGGAACATGCGTTTTACACTTAGGGTAGCCAGAAAACACAGTATGTTAAACTCCAATCCAGTCCAGCTACTTGTCCATCTGCGTTATCGAAAATGCCAACATCTATTATCTAAAGAACACACTTTTGGATATGATGGCATTGGTAAGTATTTCGTGTAAGGTTGATTTGAGCACACAAGCTGTAAGCTTGAGTGGATGGATCAGAATGAATCGAAGCATCATGTCATCTATATTTTGAACTATAATAAGAGTTAGTACGTCATAGCCTTTATGACGATATTTGGCTTTGGAAAAAGAAAGAGATAACAACGAAACGGGGATATCGTCTTTATAATGTAAAATCTGAACACATGCGCGAACAACAATCAACAAGCAAACGCTTAGATATGTGATATTCGAATTCGAATGGGAATTCAGCAGAGTACTACCTGATATACTAATAAAACACCAGACCGATCATATTAAGACTTATTCTTGTGGATCTCCAAATTAGACGCACTTAAAAGTTACAGTTAAAATCAGTCCTGCATGAATTAAAATATTCCACAAAACCAAAACGTTACTCGAATACAATAACGACAATTTTGCGATCATCTCACTGCACTAACAATTAAGAGACAAACCGACAAAAAACAATCGTAGCGTGTCATTTGATTAGCGTAGCCTTGTCAGCGGAGGAGAAAAACAACAGATTTGCTACAATTAAGAGTTCACGTGGAGAAAGAAAGATAAAAATCGCCAATAAGCATTTCGAAGAGTTGTCTTGACCTGTCAAACGTATCGGCTAAATATTTCCAACCAAATAAGCAACACGTAGTCTGATATTGAGATCAATTTTATCCATTGATAGTTAGTGTTGGAAAGTTAAACTCACAAGTGAAGTACAACGCAAATGAATCGTATATTCTTCCTTCTTAATCTATTTTTCTCTTCACCATTGTTGACTCTATATTATATCTTATACTTACTTACAATAGTTTAGTCAACGGCCTCGCCACACTGAAAGCATCGGTTCCCAATAGGTCACCGAAATCAAGCAGTGTTGGGAGCGGTAAGTACGTAGGTGGGAGACCACATGGGAACTCAGTACTCCGCGTGCTGTTGACAAAACGCGCCACATGGACATAGTACCCCGGCGTTAAATCCCGGACCCTACAAATTAGCTCCTTAAACGAGCAAAGTTCAATATATATTAGAAATTTCGCACCAATATTCACATAATTCACAGCAGGTTTTAAAAAAATACTACGAGTGTCAAACCTACAAAGGTGAATGTGGGTCGCAAGTTAAAAAAAGGCAAAACAAAGTCGATACTGTGATTAAGAATTGACACCCAACAATGAAAAGTTAAACAAGTCGTCGCAAACTGCAACTCTTATTATTCCAATTCGAATGATGCTATCATCCATCGCTGCTACAAAAAATTCTTTGAAGGGTGTCCTAATTCATATATAGAAATAATAATACAATATTGTTGATGAACTTTAACCCAAATTATCCAGATAGTTTTTGATTCCAACTTTGCAAATTAACCCAATAGAGGAACACGAAATGAGAGATCTTAGCCAACTCAGACTGCTCAACTGAAGGCTGAGGGCTTTAGATTGGGCAAACTTACTATATATTCCTTTTTGGATGAGGCTTATAAAACAATAGTAAAGTAGCTAGTAGAACTCTTGCGACCTGGCATGTTATATGATTGTTGGTTAATGCAGATAGTCAAGATGCGACAGAACGCTATAACATTACTTTTTTTTTGTGTAATCTTTATAAAATCTTGACGCTCTTTAAACAAGGAACAGAATTTTTGAGCAAAAAATGCTTTTTCCGCACCATTTTATGTAACATCTTCTGGAAATCTTGTGACAGAGACATGTTTATATGTCTGATATTGTTACATCTTTTTGAACTATTTTCATAGTTTAGATACAAAAATATCTTCAAAACAAAAAAAAAAAACAAAAAAACCAACAGATTAATCAGTTCTTAATCTTTTTTTTTTTTTTTTGAACTTGCGCATCCATTTCTTAGATGAGCTTTCTCAAAACAAACTCTGATTAACTTGCGTTCCTCGGTCCTCTTCTTCAAAAAATCATTTCGCTTTGAGCATTTGGGAATTGAGCGTTGATTCTTATCCTGAGTTGGTAATTAATTGAGATGGACATTAACAAATAAAAAGTAAGCATTTCCGTACCTTAAGGCATAACTCATAATTCCTGGTGGCCAACTAATTGCTTGCCTTAATTATCGACATTTGGAAACATATGAGCTTGAAGCTATGCTTTAAGACATTATGACCCAGGAAATTGTACATATTGGCTGCTTTTTTGGTGATTTTGGTCCCAAGACATAAGGAAAAATTTTTATTCCGTTTGACCTCATTGACTCAAATAATAAATATTATTGCGATTGGACAATGATAACCCGTGCCGACTTGATGCCAAACTTTTGACATGAAAATTTGTACTGACTTACTATAGGAGGAATTAAGAATTTAATTTTTATTACTTAATTAAAACTCCAATACACTCGAATAGTATATTATTTACTCATTTACATTAAAACATAATATTATTGTTCAAATTTTCTTTTTAACGTTTGTTTTTTACAGTCAGGATAAATTTTCTGGTGTTCTTGTACGCAACGTAATATAAATTGTTTTTGTTCCTCCTCAACTTAACCACTCTTTCGGCTACATCGTTTACTACCCTCAGTGTCGAAACTTTCTTTCTAGCTTCTTGAAACGAAGTATTATTTAACCGCAAAGTAGGACATTCATGTAGAAAACTGTCTTCAATTTTAAGGCGATTGAACAAGGACTTGCTTTTTACTGAAATGAAGTCAGAGATGTTCTTTTCTGAAGCAAATTAAGAAAAGAGTGTTAAAAAAAATATACTTTTACAGAAAACGAAGGTAAAATGCAAATTTTCTTTAATAAACTTACCATACAATGAATCAGAAAGTTCTTCTTTCGATGGGATGTATCGTTTTCCATGAGGTATTTCCTCTTTGGTTAAATTATCAACCATTTTAACTTTAGTTTCTTGGTCCACATCATCGTCAAACAGTGATAATATAGAAACTTTGTCAGTTAAATACTACAAATGCTGAGTTATCTGCTGCTTTTGAGATCTTTTATTAGTTTTCTCGTAAGATCTTGGTAAGGTGCTTTTATTGCTGAAGTGCATTGGAGCCATGGTTTAATGTATGATGTTACAATGAACAAGCAAACATCAATCAATGCCGCCTTGTCTTTGGTTGTGATCTTGAATTGAACACTAAGTAATGATATTTTCAGGGAATAAATTGCTCTCGCCATCCATCGAGCTTGGTGCATGGCACCTGGAGGTCTCCATATCTCCACCTAAAAATATCACAGAAAGCTCTATTAACTCTCGATAATCATCTCTGATTATTTCTTTTGTCAGCTCAGTTCGGTAAAACTCTAGCAAGTTATCAACTTCCTAGTCAGTCAGGTGTTTTTTAATTTTTTCTCTATAGTTCCGTATTTTATCAGCATTAATACTTTTCCAGTTTTCTCGGAACTTTTTAAAGAGTGGAATATCAGGGCTTGTAGTTACTTGACTGATTTTTGCTTCAAATACGCTTTTTAAGACCAATTCATACACGTGATGGCGACAAGCAAAAAATAAGCATTTCTCTATTCAGTTTTTGAAGCAGTAGTATCACAACAAAGAATTTGCACTTTATCTTCTAAATTCCATACAATCGCGTACTAAACTGCCTGTGCTTATTCACTTCTTGTAGATCTTTTTAATATTTTCACAGCAATAAGTTGTTCTTTGTTTTCATAAGAAATAACTATAGGAAGACGTTCTTCTTTTGATTTTCGAGCATTTAACGCAGGCAAAAGCTTGCCGTCCCAATGAACAGCCACAACTTCTGGTACCTCATTTTGGAAATCAATTTTTATGGCCTCAGCGCGCTCTTTCCGTTTTTCTGTGCGAATTCTTTGGATGGAAGGCTTACTTATCGGAAATTCGTCAAATTATATCCAAGTGCTTCAATAGTTGCTTCAAGAATGAACACTGAATCTCTCATACCCAATTGAAACCTATCTAGCGCAACTACTTATTTTGGAGTAATGAAATCTTTCCGCAGAGGTGTTTTGCTGGGTTGCGTGTCCTCGACAAGATTCGGTACGTCCTCTTGTAAATCTAAGTTTTTAATGGATTCAGGAGATGAGTCGTCTTGTAACGGTATATAAGATGATGTCCAAGGAGTCGGCTCAGACAAATATTTAGCACGTCGTTTTTCTTCCTCAACAGTTCTGAGGCGCGCTCTTTCCTCTCTATCAGTCAATTTTTTATCCACTCCTGCCTAAGTGACCAGCTCGACCTGGCTCTCTTTGACGCTGTCAAGAGATTCTATCTTCATTTATTTTTACTAATTGAAGAGCATCGGCGTGTGCAATATCAAACAAATTATCTAAATTGTTGACAAAGTCTTGACGGCGCTGCCTAAATATGTCTTGTGTCGTTTGTGCATTTTTTTTGCAAGTCCCTCCAAACTTGATATATGTTTACAAGTTTCTTCACACAATTAAGCAAAGATTTAGTAGGAATACGTGCCTTTTCCCAAAAGATAATACACTCGCGAATAGTGAGATTCGCGCTTTCATTGACAGTTAAATTCACTTCATGGATATTGTAAAATAAAATTGCTAGAACTTTTCCATAAGTCGGAAGTTTTGAACCCGTTATTTGATGCTTTACGTCACCTAGTAAAAATATAGCCCTTTTAGAACTGCGTAATTCCACTGACATATTGACTGATTGAAAACAATGCGTGTTCTATAGGGTTTTCCAATAGGGACTGGACAACTTTGAATTTAATTTGTGAACGCACTCTTTCACTAATCATCAAACTGTCACTGTCAATTTATTCAGTAAACTCAACATTTTCATCACCGAGCAACGTCTGCAAACATTCTCCGATTGGATTCTGGAGAAGATGCGCCAAGATGATGAATTTTATCGCAAAATCATCTTCAGTGACGAAGCTCATTTTTGACTCAATGGGTTCGCCAATAAGCAAAATATGCGTTATTGGGCGGGTGAAAACCAATATATGCTTCATAAATCACCACTTCATCCACAAAAAATAACTGTTTGGTGCGGTTTGCATGCCGGCGGCGTTATTAGGCCATATTTTTTCGTCGACGATAACGATCATCACGTTACTGTGAATGGTCAGCGTTATCGCGCCATGATCACCAATTATTTTTGGCCCGAATTGGAAGATATGGACTTGGACGACATGTGGTTTCAACTGGATGGTGCCACAAACCACAAACAAACCACAGCACACGCTACAATCGATTTATTGAAAAGTAAGTATGTTGAGCGTGTTATCTCAAGACATGGGCCAGTCGATTGGCCGCCTCGTTCGTGCGATTTAACTCCGCTTGACTATTTTCTGTGGGGCTACGTTAAGTCATTGGTTTATACCAACACGCCGACGACGTTGGAAGAGCTCAGAGCAAACATTGAACGCGAAATAGCTGCCGTTTTGGCCGAAATGTGTGGCCGAGTCGTTGAAAATTGGGTCCAACGAATCGACCGCTGCAAACGTGCCCGCGGTGGCCATATGAACGAAGTCGAGTTCTATTCATAAATGTTTTGATTGTACTTCAAGCTATTTTGAAATATCTCAAATGGTTTGCCTTTTATTTAAACAAAAAGTAGTCAAGTCGTTATTAGAAAACCCTATATAACCAAATAACAAGTAATCACAAGCACATCGACACGTAAGGTCGCATCATCCTTAGAGAGCAAGTACTGACATGTATCAATGTAAGTCGGCATGGGTTACCGTGGTCCTACCTACTGAAAATTTTATTTATAATTGTTTTGGCTTAAAAGTAAACAAACGACTTTGATTTGGTTCCGAATGGTTCCTTCAACATTCAAGTACATATAGTGCTTGATAAAATACGGTCAACTATACAAAAAGGGAAAACCAATTTTGTGGAAACAATTTCAGCCGAGGAGAGACTTTCTGTTACGTTAAGGTAGGTATTTAAAACAAATGTGATGGTTTTGTTAATGCATACATATATATTTCGTCTTTTTTTTTTATAAAAGGAAAGATAATAAACATAGATTTACAATATTTCTATAAAAATAATTTTAAATAATTTTATTCCTTAATAATGTGGTAGTGGTAGAAACTGTCTATCAGTACACGTTGGTTGCAAAATGTTTTCGGGCTCTTCTGGTGAAGGGTTTACTGGAATAGAAATGGTTTCTTCATCTGCAATGCTAACCCAGGCAACTTCTGAATTTCATTCATATTCTTCATTACAGGAAGAAAACTCATGAGAAAATTGTAATCTCCATCCGACCTCATATCAACATTGTTCTTTAAAATTGCAATTTTACTTTTTCGGTGGGGAAATGAAGTCATCATGTATCATTGTCTTTCTTTGCCTCGATCTCCTACAAGAAGTATGGTGAGCTGTAAATAAATCAGCGGAGTTGTTATTAACTGCTGTATCCGTATCTCCATTCTCTATGAAATCGTTTTCAATGGGTTGTCTATTGTTTTCTTCCTGCGAAGGATGAAAATTAGTTTCGTTGATACAATCACCTTGAGTATCATTACAGGAGCATGGTGGAGAAGGAACACTTTCAGTCATAGATGCTGGGGCTAAAATATCTTTTAAGAATGACATGTATTCCATATACAGGGTGAGTTTTTTAACTTGAGACATCCAAATTACTCGAAAAATACGCGATATCGCGAAAAATAATTCAGACAAAAGTGACAAGGTTCTGAAGGGGACATAAGATGGTGACCACGAGTTTGACCTTGAGCTCCATTTTCAAGGTTAAGCTAAGGTCACTTGATTTTTTTAATGGGAGCCCTTATTTTTTTGACAGATTCGTAATCTGCGTGAAAAATTACAATTCTTTTACATGAAACACTTTTTTCAAAAATGCGTTCTTTTCCCGTCAGAGGGCGCCATAAAACTTAAGACATCAAAATTACTCGAAAAGTACGAAATATCGCGAAAAATATTTCAGACAAAAGTCATAAGGTTCTGAAGGGGACATAAGATGGTGACCACGAGTTTGACCTTCAGACCCATTTTCAAGGTCAAACGAAGGTCACTTTTGACACACGACTTTATCTCAAAGATCTTATTCATTCAGTGCTAGATACCACTGCACTGGCACGCCTAAATCATTAATCGGTTTACAACGTTGTTAGGGTGTTAGAAGGTCGAGATTTGTTTTGAGGAAATCATTATTGCCTCGAGTGAAGTTAAAACTCAAAGAAATTTCAGATAGAAACAAAGTGTCCTAAACTTATCTGAGAGTGTATGATGTGCACTCTGCCTTTTGTTTCTACTTGAACGAAACTATACTTCATTTAGAAGTTCGATATTTGTTTTGAGGAACTGATTATTATTAGTAACGTTTTCCAGATTAATAATGCAGGATATTTCAATTCAAGAGAAAATTGATATTGATTTATGGAGAAAGTGGAAGGAACGTCGATGGTGCTGTTGCTCTTTATGACCAACGTTTCCCAGACCTTCCTTTTATCGGGTCATCCAACAATTCACTGGTGAAGGAAGTGTGCAACCAAAGAAAAGGAATCTGTCAGATAGGGTGGCTGTTGAGGACAATGAAATAGCAGTGTAAGCTGCCGTTGCACACGATCCTCACATTAGCACTCACCAAATAATTCGTGAATCAGGAATTTCTCAAACGACTGTCTGTAAGATATTACATCGGCATAAATACCATCCTTATCATGTTTCAATGTATCAAGAACTTTCTAGTGAGGATTTTCGCAACCGGGTTTCCTTTTGTCAATGGGCACTTCAACAAATTGAACGAGACCCCCTTTTCTTTGCCAAGGTGTTATTCTCTAATGAGTCGACTTTCACCAATCACGGTACGGTCAATCGACATAATATGCATTGCTGGACTACCAAAAACCCTTTTTGGTTGCGGCAAGTTGAACGCCAGCACCCTTGGAATATTAATCTTTGGGCGGGAATTAATGGGGATAAATTAATAGATCCATATTTTATTGAAGGCAACTTGAATGGCGAAAAGTATGCAAACTTCTTGCGGGACCATCTTCCAGTATTACTAAAAGAACTGCCATTGGAGTTGAGACAAGCAATGTGGTTGTCCAGCCCATTATTCCCAAGTAGAGCGGGGCGTATTGAACAATGTTTACCATCAACGATGGATCGGATGAGGGGGTCCGAGGCAATGTCCTGCTAGATCACCTGATCTTACGTCACTTGATTTCTTCTTGTGGGGCTACTTAAAAAGTGAGTTTTACAGAAAAAAGCCAACAACACGTGAGGACACGTGTTGGTTCATTTAGAGCGCGGATAGACAAGTGTATTAAAGTGAATGGCCAAATTTTTGAGCATTTGTTGAAATAGTCTCGGGAAACAAACGTCGAAATGGGAAGAATTCAATGATACAAGAGTGGTCAATAAATATAATAAATCACCCCGAAGGAAACAAAATACTGCTACGTCCACGTCGTTGTTTCTGGGTTATGCTAAACGCAGTATGTAAAAACAAATGACATGCCTACGAGCAATACGACTGAGCAATGAAAATCGGGAATTATCATTTGAAAAATCAAAAGTGACCTTCGTCTGACCTTGAAAATGGGGCTCAAGATCAAACTCGTGGTCACCTTCTTATGTCCCCTTCAGAAGCTTGTGACTTTTGTCTGAAACATTTTTCGAGTAATTTGAATGTCTCAAGTTAAAAAACTCACCCTGTATACCAATTTTCGTTTGGAAACGTCAGATGAGTCATTGTCCGATTTTCTATGCGGGCGTTGTTTTTTTAGCTCGATCCTAAAGTTATCTCGTAGGTTTTTCCATGAGTTAAATTATAATAGAAGCCTAGCATTCAATTTCACACTCTGCAATTTCTTTGCAGAGAAAATGAGAAAAACTGTGAAATGTTTCTTCGATAAATGGGGATTTCGAATTGCGTAGGTGCAATTGACAGAAAACACATTCGAATTAAATGTCCCCCAAAATCTAGAAGCGTTTACTATAACTACAAGCAGTATTTTTCCATTATTCTACAAGGAGTTGCCGACGCAAACTGTAGATTTGTTTGCATCGAAGTTGGAGCATTTGGCAATCAGTGTGATGGAGGAGTATTCTAAGCATCCAACCTTCATTTCTTGCTTGAAAATGAAAATTGTAATATAACATCTCCCGCAATGTTACCTGGGACTGTCATTGAAGGTCGGTTTGTTTTGAGGAGTGGAGATGAGGTTTATCCACTAAATACATATTTATTAGGACCCTTTTCTAAAAACAATTTGACGGGCTCGAAATTCAATTGAATGTGCTTTCGGATTACTTTCCAATAAATGGCGAATACCACTAAAACCAATCGAAACAAATGTAGAAACGTCAAAAACAATAACAAAATATGCATGCCTTTTGCATAATATAGTTATAGTCAAGGCGGGACTTCTACAAATACATCAATCTTACCAAGCAACTGAACGAAAAATTGGAATCTCAATTCTCGAATGAACTCGCGCTTGTTAAATTTTGTTACGTAACCATAGCGATCTGATAACATGCATTTAATTTTAAAGCGCGAGATTTCATTTACTCGCGCTTGTATTATTCGCTTGCTATATAACCGCCGCCTAAAACAAGCTTAAGCTAACTTAAAAACCAGGAATTAAAAATTATCATAAAATTAAAGGTCTATGTTTGCGGATGGTGAAGGAAATGTAAAAGAGACGGGGGCAACGTAGATTTCGAGGATTATTGTAAAAGAAAATGCAGTTGTGAAGAGACGTGTAATCAACGGAGCTTGAGAGGAGTCAGTGATTGAAAAAGATGTCTAATGCGTCTCTTCTTTCCTCAAGGGTATTCAGGTTAATGAGTTTAAGACAGTAGGGAGGTAAGATTAGAGGATCGTTTCAAGTTAGACGCCGTAGAGCAAACCGAAGAAAACGACGATGTATACTCTCAATTTGGGCTACATAAACTCGTTGAAAGGGACACCACAAAAGGACAAACAAAAGTGATATATAGTGATCTGGTCACACAGATTGCAAAATTCTTTAGATCATCTTTTAACGAAGGCAAGTGATGAGTTTGCTTTAATAATTATCTCATCAATATGCAAGCGAAAATTAAGCTCCCTGTCGCATAATATGCCAAGGTCGCGGATAGAAAAACGTAAATTCGGGGAGGAGACTTGTTGAACTTACGTAAGAAAGTAATCGATTGACATTTGATGAGATTGAAATCTAAACAGTTGTCATGCACCAGGTGGAAAAGCTATTTATATCTACTATATTTGAAGGAGCCTAGAGTCATTTTGTGAGGAAATGAGTTTAAAAAAGTTGATATCGTAAGCATAGAGAGAATTTCCTGAGTGTTGAATGATCCTTTTAAGATCTGTAATGTTTAAGATAAAGAGAAGTAGACCTAGGTGACTACCATGAGGAACACTTGAAGTGGCCAAAAAAGGAGCCGACAGCACAGACCTGAAACGAACACTATAAAAACAATTATCCAGGTAAAAAGATATCCATTTTAGCAAAATGGACGGACAATTTGAACAGGATTAGTTTATGAGATATCTTATCGAAGGCCTTACTGAAACCAGTTGTTACGTATAACATCAACTTCTTTACCATTTTTTAAGGCTGAGAGAATAGAGGACACGCATTCGAAGAAGTAAGTGTTAGTTGAACTACCTTTCAGAAATCGGTGTTAATTAGGTTAGAAATAAGAGATTTATACTACACTAGAAGCTTAAGGTTTCGTACAAAATACTTTTGAGGAGTTTGGGTATATGTGAAAGTGAAGCTATGACTTGACCCTTTAATCCCTTTTTATGTATCGGCTTTATGAAAGAATACTTCCATATCTATGGAAATTCACATTGAGAGGGAGATAACCGGAAAAGATTTAAAAAGGGGTGGAAAAGTGTTGAGGAACACTTTTTAAGAAATATGGATGAAAGGCTATCTGGGCCGGGTAAGTATTCAGAATTAAGTGACTGTAACTTATTTAAGTTGCTGTTTTATTTCTGCGGTTCGAATTGTAACTTGATCTCTGTGGGAAAGACTTTTTTTAAGACTTAGCAATAGCTTTCCTTCCGATTCGATAAATAAGCTTAGTGATTACTGTACACATACATATTTTATAATAATAATCAATTTTATGTCATCCTTCGTCCGTAAATGTTTAAAGGCAGGTGTTTTTGGGCTTGCATGTCAAGGTGCTAGAGTGCTCGATGTTAGAAGGTGAAGATAGTATGAATGAGCAATTTGAAACAGATAATTGTCAAATATGGTATGCACCAATCCACACAGATTTCAACCGTGATTAAGCTCACATAAGTAGGGTAAACAAATCGCGCACAACTCGTAGTGAAGAAGTGGTATTCCACTAGCAATGACGGGTAAATTATGCTGAAGGGATCTGCCTGCTTTCGCATAAAGCTACAGATGATCTTGAACTTGGAATCCGAGGTAAGCGGACGGGTTAGCTTTGCAAGCTCTTTTACTAAACACTACTGGATTAGATATCGAGAATATTGACATTGTTCCTTATCTAGAAAGTATCGTTTGTGCTAACGATGGCACAGAATCTAATGTATTTAGTCCTAAGTCTAGAAAATCAAATTTTACAGCATTAGACTAAGCTGCGGATTTTTTTTCCAAGTCTTATTAATTTAATACTTTTTTTATGAATAAATAAATGTAATATCCGCGATCACTTCAAAATATAACACATGGGCTGAAAACTTAGTGCCGTTTTATAGTAAAACACAAAATTTTTGCAAAATATAGTTGCCTTCGAGGGCGATACACTGATTGAAAGGATTTTTCAATCTTTCGATACCAATTTTGTAGTACGATTTCGGTTTAGCCTCAAAATACGCCTCTGTTTCGGCGATTACTTCTTCATCGGTCTTAGATCTCTTTCCGGCGAGCATTCTTTTGAGGTCTGAGGAAATAGTCGCTGGAGGCCAAATCTGGAGGATACGTTGGGTGGGGAAGCAATTCGTAGTCGAATTCATTCAATTTTGAGATCGTTTTCATCGACTTGTGACACGGTGCATTATCTTGATGAAACAGCACTTTCTTTTTCTTCAAATGGGGCCGTTTTACTGCGATTTCGTCCTTCAAACGCTCAAACAACGCAATGTAATAGTCGCTGTTGATAGTCTGCCCCTTTTGGAGATAGTCGATGAAAATTATTCCATGTGTATCCCAAAATACGGATGCTATAACCTTGCCAGCCGACTGTTGAGTTTTTGGTCGTTTTGGACGAGGTACGTTGCCTGCTCGCCACTCAGCTGACTGCCAATTTGACTCTGGTGTGAAGTGATGGAGCCAAGTTTCATCCATTGTCACATAACGACCCAAAAATTCGGCTTTATTGCGGTTGAACAGCTTTAAACACTCCTCTGAATCATCAACACGTTGTTGTTTTTGGTCGACTGTGAGCAAACGCGGCACCCACTTTGAACGATCTTTCGCATGTCCAAATATTCGTGTATGATATATCCAACACGCTCTTTTGATATCTTCAGAGCCTCAGCTATCCCGATCAACTTTACTTAACGGTCATTCGTAATCATTTTGTGGACTTTTTTGATGTTTTCATCTGAAACAGCCTCTTTTGGACGTCCACTGCGTGCATCATCTTCGGGGCTTGTATGACCACTTTTAAATTTTTCAATCCACTTGCGAATGGTTCGTTCGGCTGGTGCAGAATCCGTGTAACACTTATCAAGTCATTTCTTTGCATCGGCTGCGTTTTTTCCCATCAAAAAGCAATGATTGTTTTCACAATAACAAAAGTTGCTTCACTCACAACGCTATATCTCGAGAATTAATCGTCCGACAGCTGTCAAATTTATACACGTATCTTTTGAAGGTTGGTACTAACTGGTATAGATTTAATTCAAGTGGTGCCCTCTCTCCCAAACGGACTTTTCAGCCCATGTATTATATATACAGTCGAAATTTTCTGTACAAACTGCATCTCAAACAAACAGCTATATATGGCAACAAAACAAGTGCCTATAAATATATTAATATCTAATGGCGGATTGGCGTGTAAACAACTAAAGCTGCAATGTAATTCCACGTGAGCAGAAAAGTAAGCAGGAGTTTAAGGAAGCTGTAGCGCGTTGAACAAGATGGTGCGCGCTAGAGGTTACTGGACTTATGGATAAGTAATATGCAAACGAAAGCCTCACTATATTCGACCTTAACACTTAATATGCCAATGTAAGCAATAAGCATTAATGTTATTACGCCTGAAACTATTTATCAGCGTAGTTGATTATTAGTTCACAATTGAATAAAATTCCCACCACGGCAAATCCCAAAGAAAATTTAAGAAAATTCATACTTTTCATTATCGAGCTATACAGAGCTGTGTCTATGCAGAATGACGATATAGATCGTTCGCTGATCCGTAAAAATCGGAAGCAATCTCAGCGAGACTTTTGTTATCAAGAAAGGATGGTGGAAAGTGAAATTAGTGATGGTCTGCCACTTTTATAACATCATACTCGAGGGGATTTCGCGAAACTTCCAACGGCTGAAGTACAATATAACAAAACTCTATAAAACTAATTCCAACAGTTTCGTGATTGACAATCCGCCATTGATTGGTGTAAACAGAGTTTTTTTTACCTCCCGAGAATATTGAGAATTTAATCGGGACAAGATAGGAGATAAAAACCTAATTATTACCTTTTACCATGCGAACTCCTGCTATTTCCCAACATGCTACAAAGCTTAGGCATCCAATTGTGGCGAAAATCATCGGTACAGGATAATTTCAACTAGCTGAAGAAGTGAAACAATGGACCGCCAGAGGGAATTTTGAAAATTTGATCGTCTTTGATTGCTTTGAGTTTCATGTCGTCTAAAAGGACATTGGGGAAGTAAACTGAAATAATGCTGGCGCACATCTATCAGATTCTTGGTTACGGATTCTACCACCACTATCTAGACGTTTGTCTTGATCATTGAGAAGCCGCTTGCCTTGTCAGTGCATCCTACCGAATTCTTTTGAACTAATCTTTCAATAGCAGTTCTTGGTCGAAGAGCGCCCTTTGGATCGACAGCATTTTTTAACCCCGGATGGGAGCGTTGATGCAATCACTTCTCTGCGCCTCGAACTAAAGTAGCTCTTATTAAATTAAATATTAAACCAATCCTTGATTTGCAATTTATTGTCACTTGTTCGTAGCCTAAAATCTCTACGTACACCAGTAGCATCAGTACCCTCAATGGCAGATGGAACACAATTTTCTCCTGCAGTTCGAGCAGCGGCATTACGATTGGTTCCTGGTCAAGTTGCTCTTGCCCCTGTAGCCGCTGGTCTACCAGGAAATTACATGCCTTGCTGCTCTAACAGCACGAGTGCGAACACCAGTGGCTCTCTGAGCCAGCACTAGCATCGGCCAGCAAATCACAAGCCCACTTTTCAACGAGGACTTGAGCAGAAGCTCTAGATGAGGGAAAATCTCTTCATTAAACGACGTACCTCCCTTATTACCAGTTCGCGATATCTTGTTGATGCAGAAAGACAATTTCAACAAAATTCTACTGCCATAAAACTACAGATTTGAGGTAGACTTTATCTTTGCTCCGGAATGTGTTCGGCAACAATGCAGAAATCAAGCTAAGAGCAGAACTTAGCAGATTTTCGCTACTATGACCATTACAAGACCCTGATAGAAAATTGTTAAGATCCGACTGAAATAACTAGCAGAATGTTACATCGAATCGAATGAGTAAGTAAAGCGATTTAAACACAAATGTATGCCTTTACGTACGAGCAGAATCTACCAACACTCAGTGTTTTTGGAATAAAGATTTTCGTTAGTTACAAAGTCACAAATATTACTTTGCAAATGTTAGTTCTGACTTCTTATAGACGAATGCTTACCAGTTTATGTAATAAAACAAACGACTTGTTTAGATATTTTATTAAAAAGTTGTTTAGCCAAAAACATTGAAAATTTGTACTCTCCATGTGAGTAGATTTTGCTTTTCAAAGTTCCTTCTCCTCAATTTCCTTGTACATTTGTTCATTCCTTCGCTTGAATTTCTTTACTGGCTGGTCTGGTTTTTCACTTAGCTGCTCACTGTCTAGAATATCCGAATGACCTGTATCGTTCATTTTATCGGAATCAGACTCCTCAATGCTTACCTCATCGGGATTTTCAGGATTCGTTACACCTACTGGTTTAGGTAAGCTTAGGAAACACTTCCGTTTCAATGGGCTAATTATATCACAGGATGAATTATGTTCTGTCATCGACTGATCACCAAACTGGCCTGAATCATTAAAGTCACTGCCTTCGAGTGTACTGGAATGACTGAGTTCGTGTCCACTTATAAGCATGGCTAAAGCCAGAGGATCATCGATTCCTAGATTATCACAAAATTGGAGACTTTGTTGGTTGATTTGTGACTTGGGCTGCTGAGGATTTGTATTGATCTCGTTCGGATTGTAAGCCTCCACGGTACGGCTGAAATTCTCTGGTATTCTCAAGTCGTACCCCATCTTTTTATTCACGTGTTCCTTCTCTTCGTCGGTGGGTCTAAAGTTATACCTTTCCGATCCATTTGGTCCTGGCATAAAATGTTGAGAGTTCTTCACGCTGATCAAGTGGTTTGTTAGATAAAGAATCGTTAACCACTCGAGATCGTATTCGAATTTAATTTCCCCATCATCGATGTGTTCTATAGACTCAATGTCGAGCACTTGAAGGTAGATTCGCTTGGGCAGGCATTTGTCTAGGGCTAAGAATTTCGTGAAGCGGCCGGTGTCTTCATGTGGCACAAGTGCAGCGAACTTAACATGTAAATGAGCGGCAAACCACATGGAGGGCTGCAGCACTTTCAATAAATCCTCGCAATGGTTATTTCCGAGTTTATCGCTGTCAATCTCATTTCTGCAAAAAGATGAAACAGGGTAACATGATGTTAACAAAGCCAAATATCAAAAAACTTACCTGAAATGTGGTTTATGGCGAATGAGCTGTGACTTATCGCCGTAATTGTACATTCCTTTCGGCCAGTCATGTGACATGAAAATATCTATGGTCCTGGATAATTGTTTGAGCCTGAAAACGTCCAGTTGTCTCACATGATAAACACTTCGTTTGCTTGAATCTGTGTATGGGGAGAATTCATGTCTTCCGCGGAAAAAATTACTACTGTTGTAGATTCCAGATAATCCAGCGATTCGTATTCCGTTTACATTTACCACTCCGGCATAACCCATGTAGTAAATGTTTGGAGCAACCCATCCGCCGTAGGGTAGTTCTTGCAGATAGTTCGACGCTTCGTGGTTTCCTCCAATGAATATGGTTAGAATCGGAGCGATTTTCTCTCCACTGTAATATCTGTAATTCGAAAAAATTTTACCTTCTAGAGCTAGAATTTGATAATCAGTTAATTTTACTTGTAGAACGTGCACATATCCATGTACTTTTTTGGTACAGCCATTGTCTGAAGATCCTCAAGATTTCTAGTGCTTTGAAAATCGCCGCAACAAAGTATTAGATCAATTTTAATATTTTCCGCCTTTTGAATGCCTTCGACCGTATCGTAGATTTTCTCCAATTCCCCATGGGCACATCCCGCTATTGCAATTTTCATTTTTCTACACTTTAATCCACAACCAAGGAAATAATTCGATTAAACGAAAATGTTTTGTTTTCACTGCTTTTATATGCCAAAACACAAATGACATTTCTCCGTAAAATTCATTAATAAACAGTGCTGCCAAGTCGTGAGGCAGCAAATTAAGTGTCGGTAATATAGATTTATTGAGGTTAGTTTTTTAATATTTCATTAATAAATTATGTGATCTATTATCGCTGTTATCGAATTTTTGGGTTCGAAGTTATGACGAGTTCCCTAGAAAATCTGTTAATATTTCGAAAAAAAAATTTTAAGCACTTAGTATTTCGAACAAAAAAATCATCGCTACATAAAAAAACGACGCGTTTATTCGAACTCATAGGCGCCAAACACTCGACAATTCAAAGTTATCAGAATGCATAGAGGTACATTTTAAGGCAAGTTCAAACATGTATCTACTCTAAACATCAAAAACTTTGCGGCAAGTGAAGGATGGCTTACAAATTTCAAGAAAAGAAATGGAGTTGTGTTCAAAAAAATTTGTGGGGAAAGTGGAAAAGTTGATGATGCACTTTGCTTAGTTTGGCATGGCAAGTTGAAGACTTTGATAGAAAACTATGATGCCCGAGATATATTTAATACTGATGAAACTGTCCTCTTTTTCAAATGTTTACTTAACAGAACTCTTACTTTGAAAGATGAAAAATGTCATGGGAGAAAACATAGTAAAGATAGATTGACAGTTTTACTTGCAGCAAATATGGACGGATCGGAAAAATTGAAGCCGTTTGTGATAACAAAAGCAATGAAGCCGCGATGTTTCAAAGGTGTGAAATGGTTTTCTACTGCTTATCGTGCTAATAAAAGAGCTTGGATGATCACAGAACTTTTTAACGATTGGCTTTTAACAGTTAATGTGGAGATGAAACGACAAAAGCGAAAAATTCTACTCTTAGACAATTGTCCAAAATAGTCCCCCTACATTGTCCAATGTAAAACTCTACTTCTTTTCGACGAATACCACTTCCAAATTGCAACCACTGGATCAAGGCATCATCCATAATTTTAAGACATTCTATCGCAAAGAAATTGTTAAGCTCTTTTCAGAATCTCTCGACAATCAGCTAACTGCGAATATTACGGTTCTGACGGCTATTTTAATGATTGACAAGGCATGGAGAGCTGTAGCACTACTAACGATTCTCAACTGCTTCATAAAATCCAGTTTCATAAAAGAAGATCAGGAAAACCAGGCAATAATTACGGAAGATGAAGAAGCAGCAATAGCACCACTGGTTGATATCAGTTTTTAAGACTTTGTTCAGGTGGATGAAGATGTTGCTGTGTCGGATTCTCTAACCGATGGCGAAATTTTATCTGCTACAGATACAAATGAAATAAACAACGTTGAATATGAGAAAGATACATCGAAATCTTTGGCAGAGGTGTCAGTAAAGGAAGCAAGAGCCTCATTCGACACATTACAAAGCTTCTGTCTACAAAACAACACTGATGAAAAAGCATTTCAGGAACTATTTCTTATAAAAAAAAGTTATTGATAAGTCTCAGAATGTGCTTTGAAGCAAACTAACATTAAGGAAATCTTCCGAAAGATTAATAATTAAATCACATTATGTAGATACATATGAATGTGCATACATATATACATGTATGATTTTGATTTTTTTTTTAAAATAAATAATAATTGATTATTACTCAATAATTCGAACTTTCATATTTTTTCTCTCGAAACTTTCGAATCATTTGATATTTCAAACTCTCGATAATTCGTAATATTTTAAAAGTCCTTCGAGTTTGGAACTAACGAGAGTCGACTGTAACATCAGCTTTCTAGTGCGCTTTATCTATAATACATTCATAATGTAAACATTCTGGTAGACGGAAAACAATTAAGCACATCCTATCAATCGAAATGTGTAATATTGCTTCTGCTCAGTCTACACACTGTGATTTTTGAGTCATGACTCTTTTGAAATTATACAAATGTAAAAGAGAAAGGAAATGGGATAGCAAAACAGAAAACCGGTAAGCTGTGGAAAGTATTTCGATGACTCTTTTTGACGTTTCTTAGGATGTTGGCATATAGATCAGTTCATGTTATGCAATTTTTTTGGGTGTTTTGGACATGAGACATTCCGAAACTTCTTAATTTTGAACAGAAAAACTGTCGCAATAACATCGCTCAGGAGCACTTGAATGACGTCAATGATGATTCTGACTTGCTCAAAGAGGTCATAACTGGTGATGAATCATGGGTATAAGGCTATGATGTCGAAACCACAGCCCAATCGTTCCAGTGGTAGCACCATGGAGAGCCAAGACTGAAAAAAAAACCACCTAGTACGCCACGATCAAATGTCAAAGTTTTGATCACTGTTTTCTTACTATTGCCTTGGCATAACGAATCAAGAGCTCTTACATCAAAGTCGTACGGTCAATAAGGAGTATCATCTTGAAGTTATGCACCGTTTGCGAGAAGCAAGACGAAAAAAACGTCCGGGATTGTGGAAAAATTATTGGTTCTTGCATCACGATAATGCAAACGCATTATCGTTGCTTGTGAGAGATTTTTTGATCAAAAACACTACGAAAATCATGCCTCAGCCACCATATTCACCGCATTTGGTCCCATGTGACTTTTTCTTCTTCCCAAAACTGAAGAGACATTTGAGAGGACGGAGATTTGCAACGATTGAGGACATAAAAACCAAAAAATGCTTATGAAAAGTGCTTCGAGGATTGGAAAATGGGTGTATTATTACTAAGGCGGATTACTGTAAAGGGAAAACATTAATATTGATGAATAAATAAATATTTTTTTTATAAAAATATAAAGTCACTTTATATTTTGAACATACCTCGTAGATATAAAGTTTTGAGATAACACGCTCACCATACTTACTCTTCAATAAATCGATTGTACCGTGTGCTGTGTGGCAAGTGGCACCATCTTGTTGAAACCACATGTCGTCCAAGTACATATCTTTCAATTCGGGCCAAAAATAATCGGTGACCAAGGCGCGATGACGCTGACCATTTACAGTAAGGTGACGATCGTTATCGTCGACGAAAAAATATGGCCCAATAACGCCGCCGGCATGCAAACCGCGCCAAACAGTTATTTTTTGTGGATGAAGTGGTGATTCATAACCAATAACGCATATTTTGCTTATTGACGAACGCATTTAGCCAAAAATGAGTTTCGTTACTGAAGATGATTTTGCGATGAAATTCATCATCTTGGAGCATCTTTTCCAGAACCCAATCGGAGAACTTAGCTCGTTAGTGTACTTTACCATGATGAAAATTTTGAGTTTACTGAATAAATTGACAATGACAGTTTGATGATTAGTGAAAGAGTGCGTTCACAAATTAAATTCAAAATTGTCAAGTCCCTATTGGAAAACCCTACATAATAAAAAAATGCAATGGAGAAAAATGTATTAATACGACTAATACAAAAATTCCAACACAAATAAATTGTAAGCACTGCCATATATGTATAAAATGTTCTACTTTAAAATGGTTCATTAACTCTCCCAGTTAAAAATAAATGACTACCAACTTCACGCGGGACGAAAAGAAGAGAGATAGAAAAGGAGGACGGACTTCCGTTTTTAGCCTAGAGCGGACATAGTTTTTGGAAGCGATCTCTGAATGATAAATAAATAAATCAATTTTTTCTAACCTTATTACATCTCAGGTGTTGGGTATACTAAAATCCCTGGGTTTTTATTTGCAAATAGTCGGCTCAAATTGATTAACGTAATAAAAATATTATTGATATTAATGATGATGCTCACCCGTGGTGACCTAGTGAAAAAATTTAATGGCATGAGCGTGAGTTTCCCACCAACTGCGACATCAGCACAAATCCGTAGCCTTCTTTCTTCAGCAGAAGGAACTTCCGACCTTTCCGACAAGATTCCCCCACAGGATTCAGACGCGTACCTCTCCTATGTCCAGCGCCTTACAGACTTCGCAACCGATAGGAGCGCCCTCAACAGCAAGCACTTCAGCCACGATGCCACTGTCATCTCAGCACCGTCAAGCAGGCCCAGAACAACGTGCAGAGAATTACAGTCCGGAGGATGACATCATCGCACAATTGGAGAAGAAAAAGGAGATCCTATTGTTCCGCCAAGAATTGCAGCAGCTGGATTAGCAAAGTCTCGCGAATCAGCTTCAGAAACTTACGATTGTTGACATCGAAAGGCTAGTACCACCGTTCAGTGGAGATTATGATGAGAAGTGGGTAAAAGACCTCGACAATGTCCTCCAGAGCTGCCGCAACGACGATCATTTCAAGTTCATGGCCATGCGACGGCTGCCGAAGAGGACAGCCGCTGTATACTTGAGGAAGTGTGACGCAACTAACTACATCGAGCTCAGACAATGCCTCCTGAAACAGTTCGCAAGGGTCGTGTCAGTCACTGATGTCTACAAACATCTGCAGAAATGGAACAGGAACAAGGGAGACATGTTGTCGGTGCAGGAAATCGCGGCTCAAGCGAACATCAGTGAAAGTAAAACGATTGGATTCGTTACCGAAGGATTGCGCGACAGGACGGCATACACATCCATGCTCTACACGGAAAACTGTTAGAGCGCAATCACTGCAACCCATTCGCTGTTTTAATTATTCACGTCTTCACCACATCTTCAAGGACTGCAAGCAAAAGAAGATCAATGAGGTCAAGAATGAAAGTCTGGAAGCAGAACCAGAACCAAAACTTCAGAAACTGCAACCATTTCAAAATGTAAGTATTGTTTTTCCAAAATGTGTCTTGAGTCAGGATAGCTTTAATTGTGATTCCCTTCTTGACGGTGGTAGCCCAGCGGGTTTGATTGGTCAAGAAATAATCCCCTATCGAATCAAAACGAGAAAACACAAAACCAATTTTAGTGGAATATCGGGCATCAAGTTAAATACGTACGGTAAAGTAGAATGTTACATTTCTTTATCTGGTAAAACTAGCAAAATGTCATTGCTTATAGTTGACCACCATATTCTTCCTAATCCATTTCTTCTCGGGCGCGATTTCTTACGGCCATATTAACTTAATTATGGACTGTATCACTTCCGAAGACGTTCAATTCAACAAAAATGATATTTGTTCATTCATTTTTAGTAATAAAACTCAAAATACCATTGTAAATGTAATTGTTCTGATACGAATCCGAATACAATCAAACTGCCTTCGGATATCGGAATAAAAACTTCCGCTGTTAAACCTTACGCAAATTATTGTTTTGAAAGTGAAGCTGATAGTGATTGCTCTTACGATTTTAGTGCTGACTCAGGTTGTGACGTGTCCTTTGAGGCAGGCCAGTTTAGAAACCAGGCACTAGGTTATTCCGCCTACTCGACTAAAACCCCTCCTAGGTAGAGATGCTTATGAGGTTTTGCCATCAAATATGAGTGATGGGTGTGCAGTGATAGAGAATACAGCCCCTGGCATTTTTAATATAAATATTGACGACGTCGAAAATGATTAAGGCAGTAAGCTCGACCTTAATCCTTCCTTAAGTGCAGACCTATGAAACTCTGTCATCGAACTAGTGTCAGACTACCTCTACTCAAATAAATACTAACGATAAGTTCGAAATGAATATCCGGTTGACCACGAATGTACATGTGTTTAGTCACCCTAGGCGTCTTTCATTCAAAACTTATACCCAAGTTTAAGGCCGGTACGTTATATGGAAAAAGCTTCCATAGCCTTCCATAGCCTGGAGCGGGCATAGTTTTTTGAAGCGATCTCTGATTGATAAATAAATAAATTCAAAAAACACTCTTTTATTCGATATTTTATTTAGTTAAGTATTGTAATTCAGTTTAATAATTAAGTATGTACATGCGATTTTACAAAATCTTTTCTATTGTTTTCTTTACAATGTTTTATACCTCGACCACTATCTCATTCTCAACGATATGCCTATTTGATTACGAGTTCCGGCTTTCTTCTTTGAGCTGTACGTCGTATGACTATCGTCAGTTTTTTCTATCGCGTGATTATCGTCTGCTTGCTTTGATTCGTTTCTACTGGTCTTGTATGTATTATGTAAATAATTATAGGTCATCTGTAGGGTATCGTCTCGTAGTTTGTCTCAATCCCACATCGGCTATCCTGACAACTTATTCGACCTCGAATGAAGGAACCCATTTTTTCATATTCTCCGCAACTGTATAGATATTTGTTGCTTTTGGGCCTACATGATCTCCTGTCTTGTGCACTTCGTATCTTCCGTGATTTAGTACTTTAGTTATTTTACAAGGACCAAGAAACTTAGGTCGCATCTGCATACTCGTCCCAAACTGAGAGCGCTTTATGGCGACTAACTCATTTGCTTCGTATGTTTGTTCATGTTTTCGATATCTGTCGAAGTTCTTCTTGTTTTCTCTCTGAATCCTTAAAAATAATTTTACATACTTCTCGCGTTGTCTCACGTTCTGCATCTACTTCATTTATTGCGGTGTCCTCAATCCACTCGCACAGGTCTGGAAAGTCTGGAGTTCTTATTTGTATTCCCGTTAATATTCTGAAGGGGCTAAACTTCGTACTACTGGATAGTGTATTGTTAAGGGTCTGCTGTACTTTGTCGACTGTTTGTACCAGTTCTTTGCGTTCCGTTGGCAAGCCTTGGACAAAATGGTTATGATTATTCTACTCCTGGAACATCGTTGACGTGAATGCCGTGCCTCAATCGGATACTATTCGACTTGGATTCCCAAAGAGGTAGCTTTTCCCTTCGTTGACTAAAGCCAAACGAATTTGAAGAATGAGTCTACCACCACGAGGATATGGTTATACATCTTTTGGGTCTATTCCATTGGACCAACGGGATCCACATAATAGGTGCCTAGCGGCTTGTCTTCTTTGTTAATTGGTCTGAGAAGGCCTGAAATGATACACTTAATACAACCCTTAACGATATCTACAAACTTTGCCGTCAAGCCTAGAATGGAAAATGTCTTTTCTACTAAGTCCTTCATCTTGGACCCTGATCGGTGTTCTATGGTGGACTCGAGCTCTTGTAAGAACATTGCCCACCTCGATACTCTTAGTGTTATGGTCTTAAACCTACTTCTGAGCAAGTAGGTTTAGGGCCTCTCTATGATCGCCAACACCTCCAGTTCATAAGAATGGTATTTTTCTTCGACCGCAGTCGTTTTCCTGCTTATATATTGCACCGGATGAAATTGCTGGCCCTCTGAGTCTTTTTGCAACAAAAAAGCACCATATCCAAATTTGCTTTCGTCCGTGTGAATCTCCGTCCGTGCCTTCAGATTATATAGTTTTAAAACTGGAGCTATAATGAGTGCGTGTTTAAGCTGTTGCAAAGCAAAGGTCGGATAATGGTTTTGCGATAACTGCGAATCCTTTGATAAATCTCCTAAATCAGGACGTCAAACCTAAAAATGTTGGAGCTTTCTTGTTTGTCTTTAACTGCTTGTGATTTATTTTCGGAGGGGCGAATTGTGTTGTTTTCCACGATATATCCGAGGTATTCCACTTTCTACTTCAAAAATTTAAATTTCTTCCATTTAATTCGTAAACCATGTTCTGCTGCTACCCTGAAAACTAACTTTAACTTCGATAAATTTTCTTCTTCATCTTTAGACCGGACGATGATGTCATCTATGTGGACCACTACTATTCCATTCTGTATTGGCTTTCGTAAAATACTTTCTGGAACTCTGTTCCGCCGAAAGGTGCAAGAATCCGTTTCCCAAATCTGACGTGGTAAATACACTCGAGCCTTGAAAACGTTCTAGCTCGTCATCCATCAGAACCTTTGGGTAGTTATCCTTTACGATCTTCGTATTCAGCCTTCGGTAGTCGCAGCACAGCCTTTTTAATCCATCTTTCTTAGATACTACCACGATAGGCGACTTATACTCGAACGAACTTGGTTGTATTATTCCTTCCCCTAGCCATTTTTGTAGCTGCTCCGTTGCAGCTGCCCTGTTTCTTGATCCGTGAATGACATTCATTCTAAAATACAGGGATATTGTCGGACAACACCAACTTCATTTCTACAGGTGACGATTTGGTTTTACTCGGCTTATAGCTGTTTATCATGCCCTCCAATGCTCTTTTGCTCGCGTCTCCTAGGTGGCTCAAGTCAGCATCCGTTTGGAAATCAAGCATTTTCTTCTCGGGCGACAAACAGTTACTACGGAATTCCTCAACTAATCCTTCAGCATTGCTCTCCAACTTGGAGATTTCAAATTCGTTGAGGCTTTTAGCTCCATCCAAAGCAACATACTTTTCTACTATATCGGTCCTCTGTTTAGCTTTGATCGCATATCGGCCTACACCTAAGACGCTCTTGTCTACCTATACTACATCTCTTTCACTAATCATCTTTGCTCTTCTTCTCCAAAAACTGTACTCCGTCTACTGTCACCATCAAAAAGACATCGTTTAGAATGTCATTTCCCAAAGTCGCTGAATACTGCATATCCCTTTAGTTTACCACGTGGAACCTTAGCTTAAGTCCTATTCTATCTACCACTAGATCAACCCAAAAACTACCAAATGTAGTGACTTTAGTACCTCCTAAGCCCCATAAAATTTTCTATTCGAATCAAGCTCTGGGAACTCCATTAGAATCGAACTGTCGCGTCTTAACAGATTCACGTCGCTACCGATATACACCAACGCTGACACCGAAATTCCGTGCATAGAAATATCTTTGAAAATGCGGTTAGGCCCAATCGCAAAAGACATCCTCGCTTCCGACCAAGATTCAACTATCTTGGCCGTTGATGCAGTGCGAACGTTAGTTCCTTCAATCTTTATTTGAGGATTATTCCTTCGGTCCCCTTGAGTATCTGCTGCACGATGTCCAAACGTCTACACTTGAAACACTTAATAGTCCTAAGCGAACAATCCTTATCCAGATGTTTTGTCTCCCCACACTTGAGGCATCTTCTTTGTTTCGTTTCTGCTTTCACCGTGTCGATGGTGTTTCCTTCCTGAGAAGGAAGCCACACATCTTCTCGTGGACACGAAATCACTCGCGAAAGCTCGCGGCTATTTCCTACCTGGTACAACGTGGCTTTATTTTGGTTTCTGTCCGAGATTCCCGCAATGAAGTACTCGACTAAACTTTCGTCATATAACTCTTTTGGTCCCCTGATTTCCATTAATGCATAGAGGTACTCTATGAAAGATTCTGAAAAACGTTTACTTCTCATGCTCAGCGACCGATGGACTTCTGCCTTTTATGGTTTCTTACTAAATTCATCCTTCAAGGCGAACTTCAGCAATTTCTAGATATTTACGGCTGGTTGGGTACGAACAAACATTTTAGGCCGTTAGGAGCTGCTTCCCATAAACATATTTTTGAATATCGTCCGAACCTACTGTGATTGCATTATCCTCGAACTCTTGAACCCACAGATTAATGTCTGGGTATTCGGTTGCACTGAACGCATGTAGCGAATCTCTTATATCCCTTAGTGTGAATAAGCTGCTCACTGTGCTCATAGTTGAACCGCGCACTTCGTCGTTATTTTCTTCTTCGGTCGGGTCAAGTAGTTTTATCGCCGCGGGATAGTTCGTAGTGTTCTAATAGTCGGTCTTGTAATGACGTTTTAAGACCAGTCGTCGGTAGGTTTAGTTGTGTCAGTCATTCTCTAAGTCTTTTTACTTATTTCTAATAAATAAGTTCAAATACTTCCCTTTACCAACGGGTTTGATGACGCCGTTACCCTCCTGTTCGTCTACACAACTCGGAACTGCAACTCAGCAATACGACAATCAATAACACCACAACTTGGCAACACAGCAAATTAGCAACATCGCAACTCAGCAACAGCTTAGCGACCACTCTTGTTTAAATGACGCCGCTTTTTTTTTTTTGTTCCAATTTAGTTTAGTCACTTAATTTTCGACCACTAGTCGATATTTGTTTCTCTCTTTTTTCGATACTGCGCACACACTTTCAATGTTCTTTGTGCACGTGGCAACCAATTTTTTCTTTGTGCACCAATATTACTCTGCGCACAAAACTGAGTGTAAATTGCGCACACACTTTCAACTTAGAAAAAAGTTTAGTCCTTCTAATTTTCTTTCACTTTTAATTGAAAAAAGTTTTGTTTTTATGTCCGTGGAATTTTGGTTGAGCCCCCAAATTTGTAATATAATATAATAATATAATATTTTCTATTGTTTTCTTTACAATGTTTTAAGCCCCGACGACTTCTCAATTGTACGATATGACTTTTTGATTACGAGTGCCGGTTTTCTTCTTTGAGCTGTACGTCGTATGAATATCGTCAGTTTTTTCTATCGCGTGATTATCGTCTGTTTGATTTGGTTCGTTTCTACTGGTCTTGTATGTATTGTGTAAATAGTTGCACGTCGTCTGTAGGGTATCGTCTCGTAGTTTGTCCCAACCCCACATAAATAATATAAATGATAATTCACTTGCATTTACAAATGATTTAAATTAATTCCCACATTAAAAACTTAATTTAAACAAAAAAAAAACTTCACTCACGACTGCCATTATTGTTTACGAAACAACTGATCAATGAACTGTCATCACAATTCAATCACGCACTCTTCTTCAACTACGCAATTAAAAGGAAGTAGTGCAAAGAGGACAACACTATACAATCGAAACTAATAGCAAAATATTCGCATGCGCATTCAGCCATCTAAGTATAGGGGCGCTCTTTCCATGTTTGTGGCTCTAGAGTAGTTCTGTTGTGTTGCACTTTTTGAAATATTTAATAATCGATTTTCTCTTCATGAGAGCGTTTGCTGAAATGGTATTAGATGATCGAGCCAAAGGGTGCTCCAGAACAAAGAGGAAAATAATTGCGTACTTAGTTCACAACGGGGAGAATGTTGCGGATAAGAAATGTAAATTCAAATATTATTTAAATAAATGTAAAATAAAGAAATAGAAACATGGAACATTGTCACATAAATATTAAAACAAACAGACTTATGACATAACTCTCATGAGATAAAATGCTTTTGTCATAATTCTGCTTAAAAGGAAGATTTGTCCAAATAAATATAACATTCAATTTTATAACGTTAAAGAACACAGTTTAGTTAAATTTAAACTTAATGATCTACTCAGTTTTTTCTCTATACAGTTTTCTACACAGTTTATCGACACAATACATTTTTGCAAACAAACCGGTTAAGACATTAAAAAACTTTAAAACTTTAAATACCAGGGCGAAACACCGATAACGTAGAAGCATTACTGGTAGTCACCATGAAAAACCCATTTTTCATCACCCGTCACGATGCGATGAAGAAAATGCCTCCGTTTTTGCCACTGGAACAGCTGTTTACAGGTAAAGAAACGACGCCCAAGGTCACTTGGCCTTAAATCATAAGGAACTCAAGTTCCTTATTTTTTAATCATTCCCAACGCATACATTCGCTGGGAAATGGCTTGGCGGCTAACTTCTTATGCTGAAGCAAGCTCGAACAATGCCTTCAATTAGGCGTATTCGAAAAATATTAGCCTTCCTTCACGCGGACGGTTGTCAAAGAAAATTTTATAGGATTTGGTGTTGAAGAAAACATGCTGAAGGCAGAATAAACCATTCAACTTCAAAGACTATAACTTGTAATAATTGCGTCGATTAAGACTGACGGAATTATGAATAACAAACTGAACTTTTTAAAAGGACCAAAAATTATGTGATTTTTAAGAGCCATACTCCAAAGAACTAAGTATAATCGATAAATATAGCCTTAGCATTGCTCGCTCGATCAAAAACAAAAAAAAAAAAAAAAAAAAAAAAAAACGGAATAACCACCGTGTTTCGCTCCCATTGTTCCGATTTGAGTTTTGTTTATGAGATTTGTTTATTCGATTTGAGTTTTTATTAAGTTCGTGCATCTGTCATTGACATTCCTTTTAAATCTTAGCGTCATAGCTTGACATTTGCAAGAGTTACGTAGCCAAGAGCACATCTATCTCTCTGTGTGTTGGCGATATTTTACAATTTTAGAAATGGATTTAAATTTGGAACAACGAACTTGTATTAAATTTTGCGTAAAAAATTTAATGGTGCGGAACGTTGGAAATGTTAGAAAAGTATTTCGACAACGATTCTCTAAGGAAAACGATTGCTTACCAGTGGCACGAGCGGTTCAAAAGTGATCGTGAATCAAGCGAAGATGATGAACGCAGTGGCAGATCATTGACATCGAAAACCGACGAAAACATTGATGAAGTAAGAGATAGCGGAGAACTTGAACATTGCCTATGGATCCGTCCAAAACATTTGGTTAATGACCAATTTCATGCAAAACAGATACCGTGTTGACGTCGCAAAAGAGATGCTTTGCAAGGCTGAATCCGATTCCACGTTCATCAAAAGGATCATTACTGAAGATGAGACATACCTGATTTGGTTCCTCGTGACATCTTTCTGTTCAATCGAGTTAAAAAACCACTACGGGGAACGCGTTTCAGCAGCTGAGAGGAAGTAATGGAAAAATCGCAGGAAGCACTGATGGACATACCGAAAACCGAATATAAAAAATGTTTCGAGGCATTTGCAAGTGTGTTGCAGTTGATGGTGATTACTTTGAAGGGGACAATATAGATTTAGATGAATAAACTTGTATTTTTAATTTTCTGAATAAATTCCGAAATTTTTTTGATTAAGGTGGCATGTCTAGAACTTAAAACCTAGAATGAGCTATTTCGATTCGGTTATGCTCTTACCTAAAGAGAAAGCTACCCTCTGTCATGCGGTATTTTCAGGTGAGAGTGGAATTGGAGAACTAAATCACTTAGGGCTATTGGCCCATTGTACTGCAACGTGGGTTTATGATCCTCTTACTCACGGAACCAATTTGAGCTTATAATGAAGCACAGGAGACTATTAAGTCATTGTAGAAGAATGCTCCTAAGTGGAGTTTTCTTCTCGGGGAGGGAGTTAGACATGTACAGAGAAGATGGAGGATTGTATTCTCTTCCACATCGTACATGCAGCTTCTACAGAAATCGTTTGTAAAGGCGCCAAGCCTTCTTGCATATTTGCCTATAAGGCAGTATCCAGTGATGACGCCTATGATGGCGCTGAGATGATCCCTGTTTAGAAGAATCAGACTCTTAGGTCCATCTAAGGTCTTTTATTTAGCTTTAATAATGATTTGCACGTAGCGATTGGTATACCTATGCTACATTTTTCCGGTAGAATAGACAGAATGGTTCCAATTTTGGCGAGTTCGTCGGCCCTAAAATTTCCTGGAATGTATCTAGGGCCCGCCACCTAACAAAGGTGAAGGTTAAACTGTTCTGCAATCTCCGTAAGAGGTGATCGGCAATCAAGGGCGATTTCAGAATTTAATGAAACTGAGTTCAAGGACTTGATAGCGTCCTGACTATCTGAAAAGAAACGGAGATACTTTGCAGATATCATGTTTTTCTTCAACCAGAACAGAGCTTCGCCAAAATTTTCGCCTGTAACACCCTACAATGATTTGGAAGACGGAAAGAGAGGCTTACATTTAGCTTATCTGGAAAACACCGCCACCAACCCTGCTACCGGTTTTATATCGATCTGTGTAAAAGTAAATTGACTTGTCCTCCATGAAAGGATCTGCCTCCCAGAAGGATCTAGAGAGAAAGCTTACATGAAAGTCTTTACCCAACCCGAAGTTGGGAATGGTGTGATCGATGTTCTCTGTGAGGATTTCTAATATGTTTAGAATATTAGCGTGGACAAAAAAATGAATAGTCGCAGCTACTTGCCTGCTGAAGATATCGAGGGCTGGAAGGAGTAGAATGTAGAGCTCCACTTATGCATAGACATGCTTTTCTTTCGACTCTCCTTAGTTTGTTGCAGTTACCTGCAATGTCTAAGGTGGTCAACCGCACAACAACACCGTAGGTAAGTACCGGTCATATGAACGAGATCTATAGCCAGTTCCCAATGGCTTTTTTTTTGCAAAAGAATAGAACTACTGTAGCTTTTTTGACTCTTTCTTGAATGTTAGGTTTCCAGATTAGTTTCCTTTCAAGAATGAGACCCAGATGTTTTGCTGTATCGGGAAACACTAAACCGGTACCGTTTATTGAAGGAGGGTCTATACGTCTACATACGTAAAAGAACGGTGCGAAACATAGGGAGGAACACAGGAGTCACCCTATTTCAAAAGTCTAAGCAAACAAATTCGCACAACGATGACTTATCTTTCCATGTCGTTCGAAGCTGCTACAATAAAACAAACTTTTTTTTTTCTTAATTACCTAAATACTAGAAGCTTTATTAAAAACTAAGTAGGTAATTGAATAAAAAGTAAGAAAAAATAAATAAATCAGAATAAAATATTGTCATAATAAGTTGTTTATTAAATTCAACATTTCCAAATGTCCAACCCAGAAAAACCTGCTCCGAAAATTCCCAGCTACATGAAATTCGTTATAGGTGGATTATCAGGAATGGGTGCGACGTGCGTAGTGCAACCTATGGATCTAGTTAAGACGAGAATGCAAATGTCAGGCTCAGGTGTTGCTAAAAAGGAGTACAAGAGCACCCTGCATTGTATCCGAACTATTGTCGCAAGCGAAGGTGTATTAGCTTTATATAAAGGCATTGGAGCTGGGCTCTTACGACAAGCTACATATACTACTGGTCGACTTGGAGTCTATACATATCTCAACGAAGCATTTAAATCCAAAAACCCACAAGAACCTGGACTTTTGATGAGAATGGTTATGGGTACCACTGCTGGTGCAGTTGGTGCATTTCTTGGAACTCCGGCTGAGGTAGTATTAATCCGAATGACATCCGATGGTCGCCTCCCACCAGAACAACGTCGAAACTACACAAACGTTGCAAATGCTCTGATACGAATAAATAAAGAGGAAGGCCTGACTACCCTCTGGCGTGGATGTATTCCAACTGTCAGCAGAGCCATGGTTGTTAACATGGCTCAATTGGCATCGTATTCTCAAGCAAAGAGTTACTTCGCGAAGCAATTTGATATGAAGGAAGGTTTCCAATTACATTTTAGCGCAGCGATGTTATCTGGTTTGATAACGACAACAATTTCGATGCCGGTCGACATAGCAAAAACAAGGATACAGAACATGAAATATATTGATGGAAAGCCTGAACATAAGGGCACATTGGATGTTTTTGGAAAAATTGTACGTAAAGAGGGATTGTTTGCTTTGTGGAAAGGGTTTACCCCATACTTCTCTCGAGTGGGACCACATACTGTATTGACTTTTATATTTTTGGAGCAGTTAAACCAATTGTATTTTAAATACGCGATAGGAACCACGGGAGGTTCTAGCTTGTGAAACCATCAAAATAATGGTTAAAACCAAACACTTAATATATTTTTTACTTATGTGATATATTTTATATACAAACTTTATTTCTTTATTATTTTTAGTAATATTAGAAGTATAAATTACAAATGCCATAAAACGTCAATCTTAAAATAAAGAGATTTTATTTTCAACACATTCACTCAACAAGTTCCAGCTATCCTGATGTTCTTAAGATCCAGGTATTCTTTTCTCCTGACAACACAGATGGTTAATAGTTTTTATTTGTTTTTGACTTTGATTCGAACTTTATTTTTCAGCTATTTTTAGAGAACATACTTAGTTAATTAGTTCTATAAAATAGTGTATTCTTAATAGAGTTTTAGCCTTTTCGAAATTGAGATCAACTTACGTTTATTTACTATTAAGGACATTGTTTCGCCATATTGTAGTCAGCATTCATAAGTACATTCAATTGTATTCATTTTATCTTGCTATAAGTATGTCCTGGCTCAATTAAAATATTTAAGCGTATATTTTATAGAATGGAGATGTTATATTAGGTGCGCCAACTAAGTTGTCGCTGTTTTTTTTATGAAAATGCAACTTTATTCTAAAAAATATGGTTGCAAATGAATCATCCCAAGTATTTCCCATCGCTACAACTATAACTTTTTCCCATCTTTCTGGTAGAACTTGAATATCGTCAAGATAAAAGTGTTTATCTTTTGAGACTGACCTTTTTTTGATGTCTTCATATGAGCGGAACTGTTGATCAGCCAGACCATGTGCCATCGAACGGAATAAGTAATAATCGGACGGCGCAATATTTGCAAATATGGCGGTTGGGGTAGGACTTCCCATTTGAGCATTTCCTGGTAGGTTTAAACGGGTTTGGCAACGTAAGGCCGAGCATTGTCATGCTCTAGAATCACTTTTTCGTGCCTCTTCTCGTATTGTGGTTGTTTTTCGCGCAGTCCTCGGCCCAATCGTATCAATTGAAGCCGATACCGTTCCCCAGTGATGGTTTCATTGAGTTTCAACAGTTCATAAAAAATAACACCGACCTTGTCCCACCAAATACACATCATAACTTTTGCAGCGTAAATATTCGCTCGAGCCGACGACGTAGAAGCATGACCGGGCATCCCTATGACTTTCCTCTCTTTGAGTTGCTGTAATTAATGCATTTTCCATCACCCGTCACGATGCGATGAAAAAAACCCTTCCTTTTTGCCTCTGGAATAGTTGTTTACAGGCAAAGAAACGACGCTCAAGCTCACTTAGCTTTAAATCATACGAAACCCAAGTTCTTGTTTTTGAATCATGCCCAATGCATGCAATCACTTGGAAATGACTTGTCGGGTAACTCCTAATGCTGAAGGAAGCTATTCTTGTGCTTGGCATAGATTCTCATTAATTCAGCGTATTCAAAGGATATTAGCCTTCCTTCACGCGGACGGTTGTCAACATCGAAAACACCGTCTTTGAAGCGACGGAACCAATCACGGCACGTTGTTTCACTTAGAGCAGCATCTCCGCTCTCGATGCGCTTTAGCCGCCGTTTTCTTCGAATGAAAGAAGAAAATCAACACTTCCCGCAAATGACGATTATTTGGCACAAAATCAGACATTCTCACACAACCAAAAGTGTATGTCTAACATATGTCTAAGCTTGGTTCATGACGTTTTGAATGTGTCAAGTTACAATCGACCAGCACTTACTGCTGGAGCCATCTATAGAATTTGTTGAAGTTAGTTACGCACCTAATATCTGGAGAAGAAAATGGCAGTTTACAGACTGGGTGGTCCTGGGTTATAACCAGCTCGATGTCTAGCCAGCTGCCTCCAGTTACAGATGGTTATTTGAGATTCCTTTCCTACCGCTCATGGAAGGTCGTTCTTTACTGCGTTTGTGTACTAAGACAGATGCGATAATACCTTGAGTTAGAGCACTAGTGTCCTGCCACTCTACATGTCACTTCAGTCGCAGATTTGTTACCAAATAAATGTCTGCATACTCATACGCACATAGAATCTTTAACTCAATGCAGCCATTTTTAGAACAGAGATGGTCAAGGACTCGTTTAGGGATATTTTCGTTAGCCAAAATCGGGCTTTGCTTTCTTTAGAAACAGGAGCTGGTTTAAGTTAATTTTCACTTAATCTCCTCGCTGATGTCACTACCTATTTTTGCTGAATTTTTGATCATATTACTACATTAGAACCTTCTTACAGCCTCGAGCTCGTTGTTTAAACTTCATACGCTTGGCTTCGTCCATGTTCGATTGTTCTTCCCTCTCATATAAGCCCTCGTTCTTCTATGTATTCAGCGAAGTACGGTATTGCTATGTTGGGACTACCCACCAGCATGAATCAGTGAAATGAATCATATCAGAAACCGCGGTTATTCTAAAATAGGTTTTTTGTTCGTATAGGAGTGGGGTGTTGTGGATTAATATAGAAATGTATAGAACATGGTACGGCATATTCCTTCTCCTGACGGCCTTATGTTATGTCTTAAGTTTTCGCTCATGGTTGCACCTAGAGACGCACTTGGGCACTATGATAAGTTGATGCTTACCATGTACTTCAGTCGGTTTGTCGCACCAAAGCATTGCATTGATGTCGCATTGGGATAAACCACTTTTTGAAAAATCGAACGTTGGAACGTTATTAAAAATGGGGAATTAAAGGAAACATTTGATTTTTCCGATCACGATACCAATTTATATTACATATATGACAGTTACTCAATTACTTAGTGATATGGCTCTACATTATGGGGTGAACCAGGGTCTCGACTCACAAGCCTCTCCAGTTAGCCCGAATCTTAACTAACTGCCTCCAGTTGACCACTCCGAGTCGGTTAAGGTTCCCTTCTACTTGTGCGCTCAACCTAAGGTAAGGTTTTCCTCTACTGCCTAATCCCTCCGGGTTAGATTCAAAGACGGGCCGCAGCATTAATGTCCATTCGCTCTACATGTCTAGCCATCTCATGCGAATGATGTATAGTTTCCTGTTTACCGCTGTACAGCTCGTATAGTTCATCGTTGAATCTTCTACTCTGAAGTTTGTCAGCGCAAACGGGACTGAACGGGACTCCATGCTTCAGCACCATAAGCTAGATCCGGAGTTATCAACGTCTTACATAGAGTCTCATTAGTTGTTTGGGATAGGACCCTGCTACTTAATTGCATTCTTAGTCCAAAGTAGCAGCGATTAGTAAACGGGATTTTAAGTTTTAATTCTACTTAGGTGTTGTTAGCAGAATTGACAGCAGGGCCAATATAGACAAAGTCCCTTACTACTTTGAAGTTATATCCGCCGACTGTGCTCTTCCGGTAAATTCGTTAATTCCAATTCTTAATTTTGCCCTCACTTATGAACCACTTACCTCTTTTTGACAGCTTCTGTTTCAATACTGGCGAAAGCAGTGACAGCCCGCTGAGTTCTGTCAATTATTTCAATATCATTGGCGTACGCTAGTAGTTGCACATACTTTGAAAGATTGTGCTTCCGGTGCTGAAAATGATGCTACATTTTCTGCAACTTCACCTTGATGCAGGATGTCGAACATCGAAGCACGAGACTTTCAGCCAAAATTGGCCATGAGTGACAAATAATGTTATACATTCTACAAAATTTCATTCAACCAAACCTTTTAAATGGAAGATTTTTGCTTAAATTGCTTCGCCTTATTTTTTTGGCTGCAAGTTATGTTAAGATTACATAAGAATGCTCTGCAAGCAGATAGCTAAGCATTGGGTCAGGGTCATCAGCGATTAACTCGTTATTTCCCGAGGATTATGTTATTTCCGAATTACTCTGTTTTTCGAATACGGTTTGGTATAAATGTGAACTATATTGTGTAAATTATTGCCGTGGTTCAACTGCGGTTCAACAGGAATCTATAAAACTTTTATTTATATTGTTTGGAATGAATAGGGACTTGAAAGGTATGCAAACTCTTCGTGGAATCTCTTAAGAAAATGTTTGATTAGCGTATGAACAATCTTATATAACACGAAATTAATCTTAAGTCTATTCAAAACCATAATTTGCATTAATAAAGCCATGATAACGTTCGCATGCACATACATATCTCACGCTTTGTAACTGTTCCCCCAAATTTGCTGAATTTTATTATCTTTTAAATCTTAAATCTGAAGAAAAAAATAAGAGCGTACCTTGATCAGCACTGATAAATCGGTCAATGATTACATTTGTGGAAAAGACCTCTTGATTAAAGTCAGTAATAAATTAGATAGTTTTCCTTCAGATCGATCATTGTAGATCTAAAATTTATATGTATTCAATCAAACTCAATTGAAGCTCAATATGGTATGTAACACAAATAACAATGAATCAATTGACCTGATCATTCATAAAAAAACCTGCTCTCCATTCCTTGATGTTAATTTGAATATTTTGTATTCGATGAATTGATTTTTTTTTTTTCGTATTTTTAGAACGCATTATTTGTGCAGATGCATTCTTATTTGCCTGGCTTTGAACTGGTTTAAGCTCCAGAAAGAGCTGGATTGCTGACAAATATTGTTATAGTAAAATGTTTGTGTGATCATTGTAAATTTGTTAAAATTATGAGTAGTACTCAAAAATATCCGAATAGCCAACAACTTGAAATAGTCCAGCAGCACAGCAATCAATCTCATAGAAAAGTGCTTGCCTTACCTCCAAGTAAACTCCGAGTAAACTCTTACTTTTGCAGGCTAAAATGGCAAGGGCATGCATACTGGTAGTATTATACTAGTCTAAGCCGTCATATGGCTCACAACCCTGTACGGAAGAGATTAAAATATGTGACGAACAAACTAATGGCCTTAAATAAAAATGGACTCACTGTTGACGACCCTAGTAAACTTCGAAAGAACAACGACCTTCGGCAAGAAGTCTTTTAATAATCTGCATCAAGACTAAATTCGCTAACATAAACCTAATATGCGCCCATGCCCCTACGGAAAACAAGGACGTCACCACCAAAGAATGTTTCTACGAGCTACAAGACGCTTCTCCAGAAGAAAAAAACAGCATGAGAAGCACGCGATCGAACATATTGAGAGGTTGTACTACTACCAACAGGTAAAAAGGACGTGTCAAGGCAGGAAGACCCGTATAGAAGCTTGTAGACATGAAGAAGGAAATCTTGTAGTGGAGTCACACTCGGTGGAAAAAAATCTTTTCTGTGGACTTTATAACAGCGATAAAGCCCAACAGACGATAACCAAAACTTCCGTCGACTAGATTCCCCAGAAGATTTAAAACAAGCCGAAGTATTGCCTCTGTTTAAGATGGGTGATAAAACATTAATAAATAACTATAGACCGATTTCCCTACTCTCTGTATTTTCGGAGATTTTTTGAGAAAGCGGTAAAAAACCGAATGATCAAGTTTTTAGATAAAACCAGTTTTTTGTAGTGAATGTCAACTTGGGTTTCGTTGTGGTTTTCCAACTGAAGGTGCCCTATTGAATTTCTGCACTAATATATACAATGGCATCAATAAGAGAGGTTCCGTTCCTACCTATCTGGTAGAGGACAAAGGGTTATAATTAATAGAAAATTAAGCTCTAGAAAGAGCATCTTTTTTGGGAGTTCCTCAAGGTTCTGTGCTTGGTCTATATTTTTTTTTAATATTTATAAACTAGCTTTTTTTACAAAAATACCGTAGGATACTGTAGTTAATGCATTCGTTGATGACATGGCATGTGCTTTTCGCACTGATTCTGCTTTGGATCTTTTTGCAGATATTAACCATGACCCAGAAGTCTGAAGCCATTGCTTCAAAATCCATAAAATGGTAATAAGTGACAACACCAAAATTACATGAAAGTTTAATACTATTCAGAAGTATCAAAGTCCTACATTTGAAACATCTTTATTATTATAAAGTATTAAAGATTTTGCCAGATCTGGTGCTCTTTTAACTATAACCTTCAAGTTAACAATCAACATCTTGCCATATATCACATAAATTTCTATACGTCAACTGCTCATTTTTCTTTATATTTGATCTAAATTTTATAACAAATCTTGTCGTGGCCCCTGCTCACTACTTTTAAAACTTATTGTATTGTTATATAGAGTTTTCCAATAGGGACTTGACTTTGAATTTAATTTGTGAACGCACACTTTCACTAATCATCAAACTGTCACTGTCAATTTATTCAGTAAACTCAACATTTTCATCATGGTAAAGTACAATAACGAGCTACGTTATCCGATTGGGTTCTGGAGAAGATGCGCCAAGATGATGAATTTCATCGCAAAATCATCTTCAGTGATGAAGGTCATTTTTGGCTCAATGGGTTCGTCAATAAGCAAAATATGCGTTATTGGTCGGGTGAAAACCCACATGTGCTTCATGAATCACCACTTCATCCACAAAAAATAACTGTTTGGTGCGGTTTGCATGCCGGCGGCGTTATTGGGCCATATTTTTTCGTCGACGATAACGATTGTTACGTTACTGTAAATGGTCAGCGTTATCGTGCCATGATCACCGATTATTTTTGGCCTGAATTGGAAGATATGGACTTGGACGACATGTGGTTTCAACAGGATGGTGCCACAAGCAACAATCGATTTATTGAAGAGTAAGAATGATGAGCGTGTTATCTCAAGACATGGGCCAGTCGATTAACGCCGCTTGACCATTTTCTGTGGGGCTACGTTAAGTCATTGGTTTATGCCAACACGCCGACGACGTTGAAAGAGCTCAGAGCCAACATTGAACGCGAAATAGCGGCCGTTTCGGCCGAAATGTGTGGCCCAGTCGTTGAAAACGTGCCCGCGGTGGCAATGTGAACGAAGTCGAGTTCCATTCATAAATGTTTTGATTGTACTTCAAGCCAATAATAAAGTTTTTGAAATATCTCAAATGGTTTGCCTTTTATTTAAAAAAAAGTTGTCAAGTCGTTATTAGAAAACCCTATATTAATGTTATTACAGCTGCTTTCGTCTCTAGTTCCTTCTGATCTATAGATTGCAGTTTCTTTATTAATACTTTGTTTCAATTTTTAAATACTTAAATATTATGTAGCTATGCAATTGTATTAGTAAAGAAAATAAAATCGAATTGAATTGAATTAAATTGAAAAAAAAAAAAAGACAGAAACTGTTATATGCTCTGCTTACTTGCCCGGTGACTCCAGCGACTTGGACTTCTTGCCACTGATAGGACTCGTGTACTACTGTGTTAAGAAGAACCTTCAAGTAATTGTAGGCTGCCACGCCCAAACACGATCTGGAGCAGCGCATATTTTACCGCAGATAGATGCATTCACAAGGCAGTTTTTCGCACTTGATGTCGACCATTCGCTCTATGCTTTTTAACTTGAAGGAAGTCAGACTTCTAGGTCTAAAGCTCCTTTGCAATTTTCGGTATAAAAACTGCTCTCACCTTTCGCCAGAGTTCCGGTATGTATGTCAGTGCCAGCCTAGCAGTGAAGATTTTTTTCGGATCTATTTATACCTCTTTGTAACATAACTGGGTATATGCCATCGGTGCCAGGCGACTTAAAGCCATTAAAGGAAGCAACAGCATGTTTGATGGCATCATTCGTCATCATAACCGATGAGATATACCAGCTACGGCGTGTTATACAATATTATACAGCTCACTAGGAGCTTCGTTAATAGGAGCTGGTTGTGAGCTGTTTTCAATGACGTAGGAAGTGAATCTCAAGCATGAAACGGAGGGTGTCTGCTTTCGACTCAGTATAGATCCACCAAATTTTCTGTGTGTTTCTTGCCAGATTGATTTTTCCATTTTGAGGACTTTTAACAGCCTACTGGTTTCAGCGACAGTTTCGATCTTTTCACAAAAATCACTCTTCGAAATCCGATTAAGCCTCTTATATTCTTTTTACTTCGATCTGTAGATTCCAATCTTCCTCCAAATTTGTCTTGCATGATCTGTTTCCGTTTTATTTACGAAAACGCTGCAGATCTGTGTTCCACCAAGGAACGGGCGATCTGCGGATTGCTTACTAGCTGAACATGCCATTTCAAAACACTTGGTGAGGATACGGTTCAGGTTCTGAACAGCCTCCTCTAGCTTTTGTTGTGGTCTGAGCTTAGCGTCAGCACTGTTGTTCTTCTCGAACTCTTCCTTAAATAGTGTCCAGTTGGCTTTCTGCGGATTCCTGCTCTTTACCAAGGATGAGACCTTACATAGAAATCTCCACAGCTACCTATTGGATGTCGTTAACTCGATTACTTTCTGTTTTACCCTCGTAACAGAAGTTAGTTCAGAGCCAACACTATTGAGAAGTAGGTCAGACGAGAGTATGAAATCCGGGAGATGATTGCCTCTCACGTTGCATTTGTCACTGCCCCGAAAAGTATTCTGACCATGATCAACGCAGCATATGATAAGTCGCATCTTCCTAGAGTTCGACTACTGCTTTCGGTGATACTGGTCATAATGAATCATAGAGAAAATAAGCCAAGGCAATGTCGAGAAAAAAACCAACATCTTAAGACACAATTTTTATTTAATTTATAAGTAATACCTATATTTATTGATTTAAGTAACAATAAAAAAGGCATATTATTCAGAGCCGAGAAAAAAATAAATAAGGATGAATTGAAGTGGTGCGGCAATAAGTTGCTTTAAAAAATCCAAGAAAACACAGCTCTTCGAATTCTATTGCTCTAAATTTTTCTAGTTTCTGGAAAAAGACATGTAAGACAACATTACAATATACGATATAACAAGTTTTGATCTCCTAAATATTACCGGTGTATTTTTAATCTGGTTTGTTGCAAATATAAAGGCAGCCGCTGTATACTTCGCCACGGTGGTCGAGGCAAATGTGCCTTTTGCAAGTAACACAATTCATTTTTGACTTTTAATATCGTGCTCTAGGAATATTTTTTTGAAGTTGTCTTAATGAGATTGTGTTCGCCACAATCGCCTTCTGCTAAATTTCTAAGCATTCGAAGTTACCTCTCAAATGAATATCGATTTGTTGATTTATTTTTTAAATGTTACTGAGAGAATATTTTTTTTATCAGAATGTATAGAATGCTAGAACATTAGGAATGAATCTTTTGTCTTTGCAATAGTTTATTTAAATTGTGTTCAAAAAGTATTATAAAATAGGCTTTGGTTTCGAAGTTATAACCATAAGCACATGATTCGTCATCATTTATTACTCTTTAAATCAAGTCAGGATCATCATTGACGTCATTCAAGAGCTCTTGATCGCTGCTCATGCTACAGTTCTTTTGATCAAAATGTCGACACATGTCGACACGAACTGACCGATATGCCAACATCCTCAGTAGCTTCTCTTATGGTAATTTGACGATTATCCAAAACAATTTTATTCAAAGCTTCGACCTTATCATCTTTTGTTGATGTGCTGGGGCATCCAAAGCGAAGTTCGTCATTGACTTCTTCTCGGCTGTCTTGGAAGAGCTTATACCACTTGTAAACATTTTTTTTTTTTAACTCAAAGGAGACTCACCGTATACCACTGTCAACATTTCAATTGTTTTAGAGCACTTGATTCCATTTTTACACAAAATATGATGCAAATACTTTGCTCCATTTTTTATGACAATTGAATATCGCCGAACTCACCAAAACACGTCTAACCTTTCTATCTGTCAAAAACAAACTAAGAGTGCTATATACTTGAAACTGTGAGCATGTTCGGGACATGTGTACCAACACAGCAAAAAAAAAAAAAACGATAATCGAATGTACGTTACCCGCAAAATTTTGAGTGGGTTGAATTGAATTGAATTTTGACATGACATGACATGAAAAGTGGATTGAAAAATTTAAAAGTGGTCATACAAGCACCGGAGATGATGCACGCAGTGGACGTCCAAAAGAGGCTGTTTCAGATGAAAACATCAAAAAAGTCCACAAAATGATCACGAATGACCGTAAAGCGAAGTTAATCGAGATAGCTGAGGCTCTGAAGATATCAAAAGAGCGTGTTGGATATATCATACACGAATATTTGGACATGCGAAAGCTCTGTTCAAAGTGGGTGCCGCGTTTGCTCAAAGTCGACCAAAAACAACAACGTGTTGATGATTCAGAGGAGTGTTTAAAACTGTTCAACCGCAATAAAGCCGAATTTTTGCATCGGTGTGTGACAATGGATGAAACTTGGCTCCATCACTCCACACCAGAGTCAAGTCGGCAGTCAGGTGAGTGGCGAGCAGGCGCGAACGTCGTCCAAAACGACCAAAAACTCAACAGTCGGCTGGTAAGGTTATGGCATCCGTATTTTGGGACACACATGGAATAATTTTCATCGACTATCTCCAAAAGGGGCAGACTATCAATAGCGACTATTACATTGCGTTGTTGGAGCGTTTGAAGGAAAAAGAAAGTGCCGTTTCATCAAGACAATGCACCGTGTCACAAGTCGATGAAAACGATGGCAAAATTGAATGAATTCGGCTACGAATTGCTTCCCCACCCACCGTATTCTACAGATTTGGCCCCGAGTGACTATTTCCTGTTCGCAGACCTTAAAAGAATGCTCACCGGAAAGAGATTTAAGACCGATAAAGAAGTAATCGCCGAAACAGAGGCCTATTTTAGGCTAAACCGAAATCGTACAACAAAGCTGGTATCCAAAGATTGAAAAATCGTTTTAATCAGTGTATCGCCCTCGAAGGCAACTACATTGATAAATAAAGTTGAATTTTGCAAAAATTTTATGTTTTACTATAAAACGGCACTGACTTTATTATTGTACTATAATAACTCATAACTCATAACTTTTATAAGAATAAAACTGTTCTTCGTAAGAAAGGCCACATTTTGGATCTCACGCACAAGTGAAAGGGTTCCGTAACCTACTTGGAGTGCGCAACTGTAGACAATTGGCCAAAAAAGCGCAATAACTGGATAGGTTTATAAGTTAAAGCTCAAGTTCTATTTGGACTTTAGCGCCGTCTAAATAAGAAATAAGAAGCTATCGTCATTTCGCCTCTGATAAAAAGCACCTTTTCCTTTAACAAGTTATAATGCTTTTTTCTTTTTTGACTTCAAATCAGGTGTCCTTGTGAAGCAATTTTATTATTTTATTGATAAAGAAATCAATGAAGATCTAGCCGCCCAATGAGACTTTTTGGACTATTTTGGGCAACTCTGTTTTTTTTTTACCTTCTTTAAGAGCTCCTTATCCCTTTAAGTACGAACTTCTTCATCTTGGCATGTATTTCTTTGGATTAGTATGGTAGATTTGAAGCACTGTGCTCTGCAATTTGATATATCTGCTACTCGTCACCCACTTCAAACCTTGGCGTACGGTGTTCCTATATTCTGCAAACATTCTTATACTAAAATAAATAAATCAAAAATATGCAAGCATAGTTTATAACACGAAAAACCCAAAATGGCAACAACGGCAACGGCCTACACATATGCTGGTATAAAAAATTGTTAGCTTTCAATTATACGAACCATTTACAAGTACATGTTTAGTTAACCGTAGTCTTATTTGCAGATACAACTACAAACATAGCCCAGATAACGCTCTATTTGAAAATATGTACTACAGATTAAAAGCTCGTCAGTTATCACAATATCAACTGACAATATGCACCGCTTTAGCTTCGAATATATTGTTGCATAAGTCTTTTCACATATGTATGATAGTTGCTTAGCCTGAGCATTTGTAAATAGCAAGTGCTAAGGCCGCTTGTCCAAAAACATGTTTAATCTTTATGTAATGCAATTATTTGCGAATTCAATGCATGTGTAAATTGTTTTCTATTTTTAGTTACTACTCGGCTTCTACTAACGATATCTGTAGAGCTTTGACATTGAAAATTTATGAGTCAATGTCGTCTCATGGGGTTCATACTCGTATTCGTTTTCGAAAGTTAAGAACTTTCACTTTCTCTACTGTTCATTGATATAACCAAAAATGACACCGAAAACAAAACAGTTTCAAATATTTTTACATAATCAGATAGCTGGTGTTGTGGTTGACATTTGCTTTTATAAAGCAGTTTTAGAAATCACTTCAAAAAATCATTAAAGCATAAGTAATATATTATAATCTTGCGCAGGTCATGTTATACTACAGATACATCAGCCTGTAGTATTAGATTTAGTCATTTTATGCAATAAACGCTATCTATCTGAAACCTTGACTTAAAGAGATATAGAATGTCAATTGAAATTACAAACATACAACATATGAACAAACTGTGTATAAATACTTACCCTAGATTTCTTTTTTTTTTATGCTTAAGCAAGTGAGTTTCTTTTCTTGAATTGCATCTTGTTCTAGTATTCGTATGTAAGCCAGGTTATTGTCTATCTATCCGTAAATGGCAGACTTTCACTTTTACAGACTCGCATGCTTTTCACATTAAGAACTGGATTATGACTAAAACAGCCGTACCTTTGCTTTACTTATTGTGAGGGGCAATGACCTGGTCAAGATAAAACGAAGGTGCTTTGTGAATATTCAAAGCCGTAAAAGACTAAGACCTAATTTTATCTATTCGTCTGTGGTGTTTTAGCTAGCATTTATTGGTATTGAATTGGTATGGAAATCTTTTTTTTTTGAATGAGAGTCTAATTATTAATCATTCAGCATTTCACCAGTTCCAGACTGTTTAATGGTTTTGACAATTTATTTTTCAATGTTATTGCCTTTCAACCCGATACATTTTCAGGTGCTGCAACTTTTTTAACCCCTCTGTACGACTTTTGTTGGCCTGCAAAATACTCCTCCGCGTCGGCGACAACTTCCTCGTTCGACTCGTACTTCTTTCCGGCGAGCGATCTTTTATGGTTTGGAAATAAGAAGAAATCGCAGGAAGCCAAATTCTGAAAATGCGGAGGATGGGGGAGCAATTCGTGCAATTCGACCAATTTGGCTGTAGCACTTTTTTTCGCCAAATGTGGTTGTTTTTAGCGTTGAATCGGCCCAATAAATCAACGTAGTATGCGACATAGTGATTGTTTTTCCCTTCTCCAAACAGTCAAAGTGGTTCACACATCGCGCGTCCCAAAGAACGTTGGCGATCACCTTTCTGGCCGAAGACACGGTCCTCGCCTTCTTTGGATCACGGTCATTGGGTAAAACCCATTGTTTCGATTGTTCTGTGGTCTCTGATGTTTACCAATGAATCCATGTCTCCTCGACGGTTACGAAACGACGTAGAAACTCCTCCGGATTTAGATTAAACAGGGCCAAGCACGTCTTTGAAGTGGTCTCACGATTGCGCTTGTTCTCTGGTGTAAGCATACATGGCACCCATCTTCCGCACCCATTCACATGGTAACATGTTTACTTGAGATAGTTATGTTTTCATGCCAGCGGTTTGACATAAAAAAAAACACTTTTCTTTTTTTTTTCTCTCTTTATTTCTTTATTACAATAAAATATAAGAACTTAAAATTTCGACGAGAAACTCGAATTGAACTTTTGTGCGAGGGAAGCGCACGAACTTAATTGTTCTGCGAGTTGTCGAGAAGAGAGCCACTGATTGAATTTTCTGCATTTACTTAAAGCATAAAACTGTTGACACAGCTTTTCCGATGAGCACAGGTTCGTCTGTGGGAAAGGAATGCGAAGGTTGGTGAAGGTTTCATATTTACCGGTGCAAAAGTAGAAGCGTCTGTGAAAAAGATCCGCGTACCGTTGATCATGCATTTTGCGCATGGTTGGAGTAGAGTACATGTGAAACGATGTTGATCACGCATTTTTCGCGTGGTTGGAGTATAGTACATGTGAAACGATGTTGATTATGAAAGGGAATATGGTTAAGTGGTGGAAAACGGAAGTGAAGTCTACGACGTAGCTAGATGCCTGATATTTCAGCCAACTCGCGAATTTTCACTCGGCGGTCCGCCAAAGCACGGTCATGGATTTTGTCTACAATTCCCTCTGTGGTAACTGTTTTTGAGCGAAACCCTGCGAACCGGGAAGGTAAATGGGTCCCATATACACCATCGAGAATGGGCTTGATTTCCTCGCAGGTTTTGCCACTCAAAAACAAGAATCGGATCATGAAGCGATATTACTCTTTTTCCATGGTCGTAAGAAACACTGAAACGATTGTCACCAAATTTTGACAGGCGGGCTAAAAGAGGCTATACTTAATGATAGTACACTCATTTTGGCTCAGTAGTGCCACCTATTTTTTAATCCGGTTACTCATCAAAAAGCCCTCGTAATGAACCTCGAGTGACAAATCTACGTTAATTAATGCATGATCTCTGTATTTTCTTATGAATTGAATGTTTTGCTGTGTAGATCCACGTGCAGAAAAAGTTAATTTTGCTAGAGTTTAGAGTGACAAAATATCAGACATTTGGTCTGCATCCGTAAGGGTGAAGAATAATCATTCGGTTGTTCAATTTTGCCAACGTTGTTGGCTTTATGTCACGAGTATGACCAAGAGTACAAATTCCCAAGACGACAGTTGATTTTAATTAGGCGGAATACAGCAGTACCTTCACATACCTTTACAGGAAATAATTAACAAATATAATATTCCAGAATTTTGGAGACCAACCGACAGGTCCTTTGTCCAAAAAAATAAAAAACTTATTGCAGAATTATAATTTCAACAAATCGATGGTGTCGATCTCTATCTGAACATTTGTCGCAACCACATCTCATCCATACCAATAACGCCAGATTTTCAAAGAATTATGATTTATTTTAATCTTGCATGGAAGCCACAGGTCTAAGCAGTCGCTTTGGATTTGTGACTTAAGATACTTAAGATACATATTAAAAATAAATAAATATCTCAAATAGTTTTTGAGTTACAGCCTCCGAAAGGCTGGCCGCTCAGCGGTCATAAAGTTCGGACTCTGTCGTCATCGTACATCATTCCGATTCCGGTTTCTATTGTTGATCTTCAGGTAAACAGAAATGCAGGAATAGGTCTAATCTTTAAGGATTTTTCGTTTATAACTACGTCACATGCTTTCGGAGCCAGACACATTTAATTTTACTGTGACCGTTATACTGAGCACTTCGTAAGTTATTTTAGTAAAAATTAGTAATCAACTTGTGTATTCAAACTAAAAAGGTACTCACAACATTTCCAGTGATGAATCAGTTTCAAGAAAACGAAAGTTTACAGGAAATCAACATACGATACATTCAAGCAGTCTACCGCGAAAAACTATCACAAAACAATGATTATAATATTATGATTGATCAAACTCATGGATGTTGCATGAGTTTCGGATTTTTATGCAATTAGCAATTTAACACATGGGCTGCCGTTACCAGTTTTGTAGTACGATTTCGGTTTAGCCTCAAAGTACGATTACTTCTTCATCGGTCTTAAATCTCTTTACGGCGAGCATTCTTTTGAGGTTTGCGAACAGGAAATAGTCGCTGGGGGCCAAATCTGGAGAATACGGTGGGTGAGGAAGCAATTCGTAGCCGAATTCATTTAATTTTGCCATCGTTTTCATAGACTTGTGACACGGTGCATTGTCTTGATGAAACAGCACATTCTTTTTCTTCAAATGCGCCCGTTTTTCTGCGATTTCGTCCTTCAAACGCTACAACAACGCAATGTAATAGTCGCTGTTGATAGTCTGCCCCTTTTTCAGATAGTTGATTAAAATTATTCCATGTGTATCCCAAAATAAGGATGCCATAACCTTGCCAGCCGACTGTTCAGTTTTCGGTCGTTTTGAACGAGGTTCGTCGCCTGCTCACCACTCAGCTAACTGCCGACTTGACTCTGGTGTGATGTAGTGGAGCCAAGTTTCATTCATTGTCACATACCGATGCAAAAATTCGGCTTTATTGCGGTTGAACAGCTTTAAACACTCCCCTGAATCATCAACACGTTGTTATTTTTGGTCGACTGTGAGCAAACGCGGCACCCACTTAAACAGAGCTTTTACATGTCCAAATATTCGTGTATGATATATCCAACACACTCTTTTGATATCTTCAGAGCCTCAGCTATCTCGATCATTTTCACTTTACGGTCATTCGTAATCATTTTGTGGACTTTTTTGATGTTTTCATCTGAAACAGCCTGTTTTGGACGTCCACTGCGTGCATCATCTTCGGTGCTTGTATGACCACTTTTAAATTTTCCAATCCACTTGCGAATGGTTCGTTCGGCTGGTGCAGAGTCCGGGTAACACTTATCAAGCCATTTCTTTCCATCGGCTGCATTTTTTCCCATCAAAAAGCAATGATAAATCAACACACGAAATTGCTTTGAATCCATTTTTTTTTTTCACAATAACAAAAGTTGCTTCACTCACAACGCTATATCTCGAGAACTAATCGTCCGACAGCTGTCAAATTTATACACGTATCTTTTGAAGGTTGGTACTAACTGAAAATGGATATAGTTCAAGTGGTGCTCTCTCTTAGAAACGGCCCATGTATTAGTATTGTGTAAAACTTGTATAAAAATATGACTTTTAATGACTCAAGTCCGTGCGGTGTTTCGTACATCAATTCATGGCCTATGATTGAAAAAGGATTTGAAATAAATAGATAAATTTAGCAAGTAAATTTAATCATCAAACTTTCGCTAGATGTTTAACAAATTTATGGATAGCAACAGAACAAGTTTGTAAATTTAGTATGGAAAAAGCTGTTGAAAAAGAGAAGAAGCAGACATTAGAGGAAGAAAATCCAGAGACAAATCTGACAGTTTCGGGAGATGGCCACATTTGATGATAGTGCCACATTTAAAGGATTATAAGATTGTAATCCATATGATATTCCCGTAAAAAAACTAGAGTGATATCTATATATATGTTTAAAAAAAAAAAAAGTAGGATCACGATACCGCAGTTTGGAAAAAGCTGATAAGAGCTCAAAAGGATTTTTTTTCTTTATTCTATGACAAGATACTTATAATATTTTGATAAGTTACAAGCATAATATATAAATAGTGTTGACAAGAAATAGTTTAGTACAATCTGCTGCTATTGCAAAAGGCGAGAATACTACACAAAACAAAAAGAACAATTAACTATAAAGTTATTGATGGGGAAAACAGCTAATAAGCAAATAGTTTATAGGGTAAAAAATTAGTTTAGTAAAAATTTAAAAGTAGTAAAAAATATACCAACATTGGAGTTAGGTAAAAATTAATCTTTTGAACAATGAATGATTTTCTGGCAGTGAGTTAAATAACTCAAATGGAAGGAATAGATACGAAGTTCATGGTGTTGGTGCGTAAATTATGACTTTCACCTAACATAGTAATAACCGGAGTTTAAGATTTTGTAATAGTACAGATCCCTTAATGGAAGAATCTCCAGGCTTTTGAACAGTTCAAAACTAGACGTTCTGCGATTAAGTTTTAACATTAACTTATAGTATGTTTTCGTTTGGTTAAAAAGGGTTCTAGTTTATTGAAGTAAGTTCCAGCACAGCAGTATAAACTTCATTCAAAAATTCAAAAGTTAAACGAGTTCTTAACCTTCCTACGTACCTCAAATTTACGATCAAATTTGAAGCAGTACTCTATTTTTAGGCTTTATTTCAGATATTTGTTTCTTTTTTACTTGAAGATTTTATAATTTAATTATGTTAATATTAAAAAAGGAAAAAAACAAAGTTATTTAAAGAGAAATAATTGTAAATTTATTTCAACTTCATGTTTTTCATAAATACTTTAACAAAACTTTTAATTCAATAATAAAAGGAAAAAAATACAGTCAGTTATTACGATTAGTTACCAAAGTTATGATTTTAGAATGCTGTTTACATATATACTTATTACAAATATCGCAAATTATTCCTGTTTTATTATCTGTTTTTTTTTTTGGCATAATTGACATCGACTTCTTTTAGTTGTTCTTCTTTCTGAACTATTTCGCGGTTGAGATGATGAAGATGGTTGTGTATCAGTTTAAAAACCACTTTGATTTTTTTTGGCAATTTCAAGTGAAAAATGTGCTCGAGGTAATGTTTGTCACTTTTTTGTGTAGGGAGTAACAAGCTGCATACCAAAACCTTCCAAAAAGTAGTTGCGCTTTGAGAGGCAGCCGTCTTTCCATGTATGGTAACCGGATTTGAATACGTAAAACAAAAACATTATAAGCTTTAATATCGGCCATATTACTGAACACTACTTGAGGCCACCGTTTTTTCATCCTTTTGCAAGTGCAGCCACTTACTGCTTTGTCCAATGTGTCTACACCCCCTTTACATTTGTTATAATCCAGGATTATCTCTAGCCTTTTATCCGAGCGATAACTTACTTTTAAGTCATGATGTAAAGTACTATACTTAGTAGATTTACAGACTTATTTATTTCGGAATGTAAGATACGAGAGTAATATTCTCGGTAAATGCAAAATTAGATGAATATATTGGTCTACCTTTTATATTTATTATTTCTGGTGGTAATTCGGGTTTCTTCTTGCGTATTGTTCCTATTAGTGTAATTTGTCTTTTCAGTAATTTTTTTGCCAATTGATAAGAAAAAGTTATCGGTTGTGACATTGTGTCCTTTTAGATCTACAATCAAATCAAGAACTACACGCATACCTTGATCTTTTTCTGGAGTACTTCCGATTTCATTGCCAGTATAAGGTTGAATATTCCAAACATAGCTCGTTGCAGAATCACAAAGTACCCAAAACTTGATTCCATATTTCGCTGGCTTTGATAGCATGTACTGCCGGAAGGGACATCTTCCTCTGAAAGCTACTAACTGCTCATCTATTGTCACATTTTCGGATGGATTTTAAAGTTATGGCAATACTACCTTGATCAAATGGAATAACCACAGTGTGGCGCTCTCATTGTTCCTATTTGAGTTCTGTTTTTTTTTTTTTGTTAAGTTGGAACACCTGTTGTTGACATTCCTTCTGAATCTTAGCGTCATAGCTTGACATTTGATAAAATTATGTAGCCAAGAGTACATCTATCTCTGTGTGCGTTGGCGATTTTTTACAATTTTAGAAATGTATTTAAATTTGCAACAACGAACTTGTATTAAATTTTAAAAAAACGGATTTATTGGTGCGCGAACTTTGTAAATGTTGGAAAAGTGTTTCGGCAAAGATTCTCTAAAGAAAACGGTCGTTTACCAGACCATCGACATCGAAAACCGATGAAAACATTGATGAAGTGAAAGAAATGTTGGTCAATAACCGCAAACTAACTATGAGAGAGATAGCGTAGGACTTGAACATTGCCTATGGATCCGTCCAAGACATTTTGGTTAAGGATTTGGGTTTCCGTCGTGTAGCAGCAAAGTTCTTGCCAAAAGACCTCAATTTCATGCAAAAAAGAGACCGTGTTGACGTCGCAAAAGAAACGATTTGCGTGGCTGAATCCGATCAAAACACATTCATCAGAAGGATCATTACTGAAAACGACACATGGGTTTATGAGTACGACACGCAATCCAGACAACAGGCAAGTGAATGGCGTTCACCAAATGAGCCGAGACCAAAAAACCACGTCGTTTTCAGCCAAAAAAGAGGTAATGCTCACGGTTTTCATGGATTACAACGGTGTAGTGCATCATGAATTTTTGCCAGAAGGCCAGACAGTAAACAAAGAGTATTATTTGGGTGTTATGAGACGTTTACGTGAAGCAATTCGCCGAAAGAGACCAGAATTGTTCGGCAGAAAACTTGAGGATTTTGCACCGTCGCACAGTACCATAATTATTCCTAATTTTTTGACGAAAAATGCAACAAATACCATCCAGCAGCCACCGAATTCACCTAATTTGGCTCCCGTGACTTCGTTCTGTTAAATCGAGATAAAAAACCACTACGGGGAATGCGTTTCAGCAGCCGAGAGGAAGTGATGGAAAAGTCGCAGGAAGCAGGAAAAGTTTCGAGGATTGGATCAAGCGCTGGCATTAGTGTGTTGCAGTCTATGGGGATTAGTTTAAGGAGACAATATAGATTTAGATGAATAAACTTGTATTTTTAGTTTTCTGAATAAATTCCGAAATTTTCGATCAAGGTAATATGTCAACCCACGTACTATTCCAAAATAGTACGTCTCAAAGGAGGTGGAAAAAATAATTCAAAGCTGGAAAGTTTGACTTCTCTAATTCTAGAACAAGAATAACGTGTCAATTCTGGCACCAGTTTTATAATATTTTTCCTTGAGGCTCTTCCGGTACCGTTTTCATTAGGTTTTGTTGAGTAATTCATTTGACCATTTTTTGAAACCATCATTTCGGTAGGCGCAAAGAAATTTTCAACACCACTAAAATCACTGTCTGATTAATCAGGTGCCTCAACATGATCCTCGAACTCAGAACAAGTTTCTTCTTCATACGAAAATACGGTCAAAGAGAAGTCACTTTCGCTATCACTCATAGCTACAATACAAAGGTACAATTTCCAAACAAAGATACGTACTAATCACTAAATGCTTACTGTAATACTAAAAAAGCGCCGTAAGTCAAACAATGTAACTGCACAACCAAAACTCATATAATGCACCTTTGAAATTGTGTGGATTATAATGAACTCAACAGCCCATTCTTGTTTCCCTTTCTTTGAGCATAATTCCGTATTTTAAATATACATATTATTCAATATTTTTAAATGAACTATCCGGAACATGTAATTAACAAAAATGCGAAATAGATCTCTATTCTTGGTAAATAAGTTTTTCTCCGGAAATCTGATAAAAATGGTACAATGCACAATGCAAAGATAGATAATACATACAAAAACGCAGCTGAAACAATAATATGCTGGTTGGGTCATAAATGACCAAAATTGAGGAGGTAATTAGAAAGCAAAGCAAACTGCAAATGCCATTCGATTCATACCTACGTTGGGTCAAATTTGACCCGAGGGACGCAAATGTAAAAAAGTTTGTACGTCGCAAAGTTCCTAATATTTTTTTATAAAATTATACGTAATTATATTCAGCTCAACACTTTAGAAAAAGTCAACAAATATCAAGTCCTTCAAAAATTTTGTCTTAGAGAAAACTTAATTTCTTTCTTAAAATGGGTCAAAAATGACCCGAGGACCGTAGGAAGGTTAAAAAAGGAAAATAGATTTTGGAATATTCTCGTTGAAAGCAGGTCAAACTGTAGTCCGTAATTCTTAAATCGTAAATCATGCTATTGTAGTGAGCACTATTATTTCTGTTAAGTCTGATAAAAATATGATCCAAACAGGAATTATGACGAGTAGGTTGATTAAGCACAGACTTAAAACCAAACGAAGACAATACAGACAGAATCATACAGATGAATCATACAGTATAATCATATCAAAATCACCTAATTACACAATTATAGTATTGTAATTATACATAATTACAATTACAGAAAACTCTTTCAAAAAAGCTTTCTCTGAACACTTATGTTGCCTATACCATAAATACAGATAAAACAGTATGAGTACCAGAAACTTCGCAATTCACACGGATAATATCAGCGCTTTCTACAATAAATTGTTTATTATTTATTTATTTTTTCTTATCAATAACATATTAAAAATATACTCTTAATAAATGGTGAATAAGGGCACTAGTAGCTTAATACTTAATACTAATACTAGCTCTTTAGTAAAAAAGTTAGTTTATAATTTAATTTTCAGTAGAAGCAATATTTTGTTTATAATAATAATATTAGATTGAGTAGGTTCTTTTAGTAAATCTATAATTTTCGATTTAGTATTAACAATATTTAATATTTTGTTTGATAATAAGAGGCAAGGGCCAAGTAGATGACTGGTGGTGATGATACTACGGCAGGTTGGGCAAGTTTGTGGTGATGATTCTTTTTTCACTGAAAATATGACGCAAATTCAAGTCGCCTGGCTTCAATTCTTGCACAAGTAGAATTTTGTACGCTTTTAGGCTGAGATCCTCACGTAGAATAAGCCAAGCCAATCTGTTGAGAACGACGACGAATCGATTCGTCATGGTCTTCGCGTACACGCCTGTTGAAAATCAAACCTCACGATGAATCACCTAAATATAACATAGAATTATCGATTTTCAGCTTTAAGATTAGATTATTGACACATACATTATATTTTACGCAGTTCAGTGGTATTAGTCGCTTACGCTTGGTTGCCCCAAAACGTAAGATGATTGTCCGATCATTAGAGGCAAATGCAAAGTTACATGTAAAATTCGCCGGCACAGAATACTGCCGCAGTTCGTTCCCCTAATTTTCCAAAAAGGTGACTAAATGGCAAAAATTATATTCCGGTAAAAATTATTTAATAAGACCAACATGCTGCTGCTTATAGGCGGGGGATTTGGTAATTAAACTGCTAATAAAGCGTCTTCTTTCGCAACACGCTTAACATTCCGTCTATTGTCAGGCATGAGAGCATTTTACGGAAGCGTAGAAGTAAGGAAGATGAACCAAATACGACTAGAAAATCCTTGATCCAAATCCCAGAAACCGTGATTTTATTTAATAAAATAATGATGTGCGATCGGATGACCCACTAAAAGAGGAAGAGCTTTCTTGTTCCACTATATAATATAAAAGCGACGGCGATAAGAGAAACAACGAAGTCTCCACATTAACAAAGAACTTTAAGCAGGTTACTACAATCATAAATACGGTTATTACAGAATTGTTATTCCTGTAGAAATATGTGATAATCTTTAGGCGTTGTAATCTAAGTAAATAGCGAAGGAATCTCCTATCTACATAATGTTCGCAAGTTTTTTTCTTTTTATGATCTCCTGGTCGAAGCCTAAAGATCTTGTAAAAAGACTTCAACGCCAAAAGCACACCTTTACTATGAGCACTATCTTTGTGACAGCTAAATTCAGAGCCCCACTTTTTGGGGCTTCTGGGTGCTGATCCCCCCTCAAATTTTATAGAATTAGTGTAGAAGTAAAGACTACAACGTGTAAACACGACACAACTTGCTAATACTTAGTCGAGAGTCACCATCTAAACAGGGTCTTACAAATCACTCATCTTGACAGTTCTATTGTATTGAGCCTAGGGCGGGACAATAAACAGGTATAAAAATGTAGCTGAGCTTGAATTTTGTTCCGTAGAAAAACACTTCGTTGTACACCAAATAGCGATAAAATAAACCGAGAGACATACGCACCGTACATTTGACTCTGTGTACGGTGAGAGTGAATAGACGAAATTTTGACCAGATGAGAAGGTTATTCAAAAGTTAAAACACAACGTGTACGTTTACTCGCATCATCGAACAAATAGACGATTATGTTTCGGCCAAGAAGATATTCAAATTCGAGACAGCAAGCAACTCTGATTTAAAGATTAAGTCATTCCAAATCCTAAAAAGCTATGTGTAAAAAATTTAAAGCATATTCCCGGGATCGTCGGTCTTGGAAAAATACGATGTCCTATAAAAGGTCCGTTGGCAGGTTAATTTCCCGCTAAGTAAGTACGATATTTCGAGTGAAAAATTTCCGTTTTATTTACAAATATATGTTAAATGACTGTGTAACAAATGTTATTTTTTGTGTGTGTTTATATTATCTTTATATCTTTAATGTAGTAAAAATATTTCATTATTGATAAAACTATCAATTAAAAATATAATTTGTTAGCAAGATACCAGTTTTTTTTTTAAATAATTTTATTTTATTATAAAGCTGGTGGGTAAGAAGGTAATTACTGTATAAAATAAATTTTTAATTCTAGATTTGGGAGGAGGGGAGGCGATAAACAAATTTCTACATTCCTACTTGATTCCCATTAAGAATTGTTTTTTTTTATAAAATAAAAATAAATTTTTAAATAATCAACACACATTTATCGCGACTTATGTATATTTTAAGAAAGACACATCATTTTATCAAAATTCTATTAAATACAGAAGAAAATGGAACTCCCTGTTTCGTTTAACATAAAACTCCTGAAGTATTTTCTAAAATTCCTTTGTGATATCGTGACATAGTGCGTACACCTTGCCAACAACTTTGTAGTTATTTTCAGCATCACATCAACATCATGATTTGCAAAAATAGAACCAGCTGTTTTTTTGCGCAATCCAATATGCGCACTACGTTTGTGCGTCAAGTCAAGAAACCAGAGTTGCTGCTAATATTTTCGAAAATGAAACAATTCACTGATTTTATCTATAGGTATAACGAAGGTATTATTTTTCTACTTATAGATGGCTTTTTTTAAGGTACATAAAGTATTTGCATATAATGTGTATAAGTGTGAAATTTGCTTGGACTGTAAATTTAATTAGATCTTCGTAGAGGAAATATTAATATCAAAAACCTAGTTCTAAGTTAAAAGGAAAATTCTTTAAATCTATGTATGTATGTATATGTTTTCCTTTTATATTTACAAAACTGTCGAAGTTTGAAACGAAAATAACATAAGAGAATGTTATTAAAAAATTACTACGGCAACCCTAACTGTGACGCGTCACAAAAGCGGACACATCTGCAGTAGGAAGCTTAGATCAAGGATGAAGGTCACAAATCGCGAGCGATTGACCTTAAATATGCAGATGTTTTTGTTTACTTTTCTTCCATTGTCAGGGCTGTCTACCAGACGTTCTTACAGAACTCATTATCATACATTTTTGAGTTCGGATTTTTGATAAAATGTGGAGGGGGTATTTTCAATGTAAATTGTGCGATAAATTTAGACTTTACAGACGAAGAAATGACGAATAAACTTTATTCGGAAATACATTTCATTTTATAATACTCGTACGAGTATTTAACATATTAGAACCGTTTACTTAGATTTTTGACTTGCAATTATTTTTTCTACCGCAAAAATGTATGTTTAAGAAAATGGCACGGAAATTTGTACAAAAACAAATTTCTTATATGTATGTAGGAAGGCCCAAATATTATTAAGGGAAACATTCTATTTTTAATCAGAAATCTGCACCGAACAAAAAATAATTTAGCGAGGCAGCTACATAACTAATCCCACGTGTATAAATGCATGTATGGTATGTTTAATACAGCTACAAGCATCAAAAATATGAAAGATTTTAAGATCCCAGAAATATCAACACACTCTCACAAGAGAAAAGGGGTTCTTAAGAATTTCGTGAATGAATAGAAGATCCGATAAAATAATGTTAATTTAATAATGCCACAATACCATAAAGCTATAAACGCTGACTATTTAAAGAAGACTAAGACCTCATATAAAATATTTTGTATTCAACACTAAAGTTATTGCTGCAGTGTCTATCCAGGTAAGTAAAATCATCATTTCCTACTCAACCTTTAAGAGCTACACCTACACTCTTGTGCAATAGTCAATGGCGACCACTTAAATTTGCTCAAATTAGAGGGTACAACGCCAAAAGGGTTCGGAGCCCCCTTATGTATGTCATTAATTTAAATATTATCCTGCCGCAAAAGTAGAAACAACAGAAGAGCAGCTCTTAAGAACATAAGTAATCAATAGAGGGCTATGAAACGCCCTTTGCGGATGAGACAAGTATCTTATCTCGGTACATAGCTTCAAATGTCCGCTTGGTATGTGCTTGGTGGGCATTAAAGTTACAAAAGTAGAGATAAAAGAAGATAGCCCAACGACGAAAACAAGAAGGTTTAACAACAGAACAATCTTAGCCTATTCTAACTATGTTATGCAGACATCCTTACATTACGAAGTATGACACCCGTACTGCCAAGTAGAATTAATTCGATGTTGAAGCAGAACAAACTTGGATTAGCTTTGTGTTGAAATGTTATGGGGCTTATCAAAAGAAGTGCTAGTTCAGACCACAATTAACTAATGTCATACCTAAATGTACATATGCTCGTATTGCGTAGGGCACCAATTTTCAAATTTTTGATCAGCTTTATTAAGGTGTTTTGTCTATCATGTCACTGTATTTCAGGTCGTGATATGCAGGCGTTTTGAAGCTCGTTGCTATTTTAACTTAACTTAAGTAAGTACGAAGTGTGTTCAAAATGTAAATATTTACAAAAAATATTTATTTATTTGCCAATATTAATGTTGTCCCTTTCAAAGTAATCACTTGTGCCAACGCTTTTTTCAATGTTCGAAGCATTTTTGGTATAGCCTTGAGCTCTTCCAGCGATGCCGTTTTTATTTCATCAATCGTTGCAAATCTCCGTCCTTTCATAAGTCTCTTCAGTTTTGGGAACCGGAAAAAGTCGCATGGGACCAAATCCGGTGAATATGATAGCTGAGGCACGATTGTCGTTTTATTTTTGGCAAAAAAATCTCTCACTAGCAACGATGAATGAGCAGGTGAATTATCGTAATGCAAAAATAAATAATTGTTTTACCACAATTACGGACGTTTTTTTCGTCTTGCTTCTCGAAAACGGTGCATAACTTCAAGGTAATACTTCTTATTGACCGTACGACTTTGAGGTTAAGACTTCTAATGCACTACGCCACGATAATCGAAAAAAACATTGATCAAAACTATGAGATTTGTTCGAACTTGGCGTGCTTTTTTCGATCTTGGCTGTCCTAGGTGCTTAAATTGGGATGATTACCACCATCGATTATCACCAGTTATGATCCTTTTGAGCAAATCAGGATCATCATTGACTTCATTCACGAGCTACTTAGCGATGCCCATGTGATGACGATCATGATTCTGATCAAAATTAAGAAGTTTCGGAACAAACTTCGCTAACACACTTCTCATGCCCAAAACATTCGAAATAATTCCATGACACGAGCCGACCAATCAATTCCAAAACAATTTTCTTCACAGCTTCAACGTTACCACCTTTTGTTGATTTGCTGGGGCGTCCAGAGCGAGGTTCGTCATTGGCATCTTCTCGATCTTCTTGGAAGAGCTTGTACCACCTGTAAATTTTTTTTTGCTTAGAGCAGACTCACCATATGGCACTGTCAATATTTCAAGTGTTTTAGAGCACTTGTTTACATTTTTTATTATAACTGAAAATCGCCGAGCACACCAAAACACGTCTAACCTCTCTATCTGTCAAAAACAAGCTAAGTATACTGTATATTTAAAACTGTGAACATATGTTCGGGACATGTGTACCAACACAGCAAAGAACAAATCGATAATCGAACGCACGTTGCCTGCGAAAGTCACCTTACTTTTTCAACACACCTCATATGAAATTTATGAAGCAGCAAGAAAAGTCGAATTATTATTATCTATAGCAAGAGCAAAGATGAGTTTAGGTTTTCTATCACCTTCCAAACATCTCGAAACTGATTCGAGAATTCAGGATTTTTCTGAATATGATTATTGGCTTGCTTACCTAGTGCTGAACAATGGGATTACAGAAGATGAGATCGACGATGAATGAGACAACGATCCGCTGCCCGATGTACCCACCTAAAATAAGTCTTTCTTTTAGCAAAAAACTGGAGTCTAAACTAGGTACTAGCACCTTTTTTTGGGTAAGCATAAAGCATACGAGTACATACCTTCTGATAATTTTTTCTCTAGTATGTGAAGAACAAAGTAAACCAGTGATAATGGTTAAAGAAGAAAATTAATTTGCAATCATAAATATTCATTCGAACCGCATTGAGAACAGCAATTTTGCTGAATAATTGCTTACTGATAAGCTAGGTTTAACAAATAATTGATCTTTACTCTCAAATCAAACCTAACAAGATATAGTTCGTTCCTTCGACGCTGTAATTTATGGAAAACAAACTAATCGTTCCAGCTTATACAGTCATTTTCACTATGTCAACAACGGGCATTGGCTTTATTATCGACGTTGATAACAAATCATGTTTTGTTTTGTGTGCATAGTCATATACCTTAAGAGTGGTGTATTTTGTCAGCTAAGAAATAGAGATAACGTGTCGCATAATAACCAAACCACTAAAGTTCATGTTTATGTATGGTAGGTACATATCGTACTGCACAGTCATTTATTCATTTAGCCAACAGAAGAATGCGTAAGTTTACCCTTATAACTTTGAAGCCCATGCCACTGGAATTTAAAGTTTTTTTTTTTTTTTTTTTTGTAACAAAAGAAAAGACCAACAATTTACAAACAACATTTTTTTTATTTTTTCGAAAACATTCACGAAGACACTTGTAACTTATTCCTTTCTTTTCTACTTCACTCGAACAAAACTCGTAGAATTCTAGGATTCTATTATCCATATATTAGAATTCTTAAATCAACCCTGTACACAATTAAATGCAATATTATTGTCTCCGCTTTTTCATTGCTCATTCGTGGTTCAAAAGATGCACTTTATAATCCTGATCCTCCGCTTGTGCCGAGAACATATTTAAAGTAAGTTTGGTTAAGGTGTTCCAAGAATATAAAAGTCAATACAGTGTGCGGTCCCAGTCGGCAGTAGTATGGTGTGAATCCCTTCCATAGGGCGAGGATTCCTTCTTGGCGGGCAATTTTTCCTAAAACATCTATAGCACCCTTGTATTCGGGTTTTCCATCGATATACTTCATGTTTTGTATTCTGGTCTTTGCTATATCTACCGGCATCGAAGCAACCGTAGTGATTAAGCCGGATAACATGGCAGCACTAAAGTGCAATTCGATACCTTCCTTAAGCTCAAATTTCTTGGCAAAGAAACTCTTGGCTTGTGAATAGGATGCTAATTGTGCCATATTGACTACCATGGCTCTGCCAACGGTTGGAATGCATCCACGCCATAGTGTTGCTATACCTTCTTCTTGAATAATTCGGGTAATGGCGTTAGCAACGTTTGTATAGTTTCGACGCTGTTCCAATGGCAATCGACCATCAGCTGTCATTCGAATTAGAGCCACCTCAGCTGGTGTTCCAATGAATGCACCACATGCTCCAGCTATCATCCCCATAGCCATACGAGCCAGTAGAGTTGGTTCTCCAACGAATTTCACTTTATACAAATCGTTCAGGTACGTATAGACACCAAGACGACCAGTTGTGTAGGTGGCTTGTCGTAAAAGTGCTGCTCCAATACCCTTATACACAGCCAGAGGTCCTTCTTTTTTTATCACTGTTGTGAGGCAATGAAACGAATTTTTGTATTCCTTTGCTGCACCACCGACGCCGGAAATTTGCATTCTCGTTTTGACAAGGTCAAGAGGTTGCACTATGCACGTTGCCCCCATTCCAGCTAATCCACCTAGAACAAATTTCATTCCACTGGGAATTTGTTTTGGTGCACTTGTCTCCATTTTGCCGGCCATTGTAGATAAGTAAAATTTTGGCACAATATGGTTTAATGTAGAATATAGACTCGCGATAGAAGATTTCGTGTATGACTTCGATGACTTTGAAACCGACTATTTACTCGGATGCTTGTGACGTTTTACGGACAGACTGGACAGCGGACAGCGTGAAAAGCACAACTCACACAAACACCGCCGACTACTAATGGAACCTTTCTTTTCTTTTATTTATATTACTTATAGTATGTGGTATTGTATTTTTTCTGTAGTTTACTTGCTAAAATCTTCTACTGGATTGACCTGCATGTCTACATCGAACCAACTGCCTGCCAACAGGTTTCAGTTCCGTCAAAAATAGAAAGCTTTAGTCGTAAGCTTATCGTTCGTTTTGTCATCATACATCATCTGTCAGTTGATAATTTTCAAGTGTGACCAGATACAGTGAAGTTCATTAGCTTTTAGAGACTACAAAAAGGGTCAGGAGATTAAGTTTTAATAATATGTTATATGTGGATTTTTTAATTTCCATAAAAATTGTACAAATACAAAATAATATTATTTCATGTGAAGGTAAATTCTTCTTGTGTTTTCATATCTTATTCATAATCACAACTTAGAGGCAACGAACGCCAACACTTTTGGTAATTATGTCGTTGAACCTCACAGCTCCGATATCTTTCAAATGTATGCAAACGTAAACAAATGAGGTTATTATGTAGCTTAAGAGCCATATCTCCAATGACCCTGAAATTTGAGTATGTTAAAGAGGTTACTGCTGAACCGCACGCAATTTACGCTCAACATTTGAACGGTGTTCCGGATAATGTGTCGAAGGCTTTAAAGAGATTCCGTAACATATTTTGAGAAAAAAATGTCTTAAAGTAAATATTGCCTATAAGGCGATATAGCATGTATTCCTGTATTGTGTTGGAATATGATTGAAAATTTCGTATGTTTGCATCCCATCCGATATATATAGATTTTAAGTAGAGAATAACACACCCTGTTTTAATTCCTATTCAAAATAACATCTCTCAAATTTTTGCGTTTTTGGTAACAAATTTGGTATTGTCGAAATAGCAGTTATTGTTTTTTTTCATCAGTTTTTCTTCGGAAGTTAGGCAATTTGGGCTCCAATAAAACACTTAAAACTTCTTTTGACTATGAAGCCAAACACAGTCGATTGCTCGAAAACAAAAATCTGGTTTTATACAATAGTATGTGACGTTTATATTTGAATGCGTTAGTACATTATGGCATACAATCTACAATAGAAGAGAAATTTTGCTTCTGATATGAAGACCAGCAGCAAAATTTCCCTTCTAAAAAAGTGAGAAGAGTGCCAACAAATGAAAATGCCATTAATTTAGTCATGGATAATAACACGGACGCATAAAGCATGGGAATTGTAAAAATCATAGCGACGCTTTTGCGGAAACGGTCTGAAAATGTCGTGGATTTTTTGGTCACCATAATGCAGCTTCGGGTAATAGTGGTAGATTGGATATTGTTCCATATAAAAACCCACTGCATTAAAATAAAAACAACATAGTTTTCAAATAAGCACTGCGTTTGTTTTTTCAAGTTTCAAATTAGACGGTCTTACACTGTAACAGCCTTTATGTTATATATTCTAAAAAATATCGTCCGCTTACTAGATTAATCAAGTGGAATTTTCTCCATTGTTTGACCAACATTTGGGTAATATAAAGTGTCTTACACTAACTAATATATTCGTAATCAAGACGACTTAGGCAATTTTCTTTTGAAATAATGATTATCAGACAGTAGACAATGCTTTGATCTTAAACAATTTCAAATTTAAATATCCCTTGTCGTTATCTTTCAAACCGAAATATTATGCCACATCCGAATGAGCACTGACTATTTGTTCCTATTTTCTATGTTTTGTTTCAGATTGAGTGGGTGTCATATAACATTAAGACACAACAAACTTATCTTTTGTCTTCACGAAGTCGGACAGTCAAATAGTACCATTGTATAACGTTTAATAAAATAATGTAGCTGGAATACATTTAAAACTAGTTTTAATGAACACCAAGGTACAATCTATTAAAGAAGTTTTAGATTCAAAAACAAAACCTGGTCCAATATTGTACTCGTACTACTCAACGATTTGCTTAGAATGCTAAAATTGTTTGCAATTGGTAAATTGAAGCTGATGATGTTATAAAGGGTCGAAAAGGGAAATATTTGGACTTGTTACCTTATGGTCATAGAAGTCTTCCAGTGGAGGCGTGCATGGGCTGATGACTTGCGGAAAATAAGGAAAAAGTTTAGTTCTGACGGCTCTTAATTCAACATACGGTATCAGTGCTTTTTACAACAATATGGTATTTAAAAGAGTTGACTACCTATTTTTTATAAGCGCACACCCGCACTAGTGAGAACTTTCTTTTAACGTTTGCAGACAACGAAAAAAAGGAGGCAAAACAGTGAGATACTATGCCACATTTACTTAAATGTTTATTAAAAGTGGTTAAAAAATTGCTCAACTGAAGTTTAAATTAAATGCATTTGCAAAGAACCTAGCGTTAGAGGCTAGATATGCTAATTTCATAGGATCTTTAGTAAAAGACGAATGCATTCAAAAAATTCTGTTTCTAATTGATCGACAACCTTAGCAGTTTTGGGCGAAAAAATTATGGTTTCAGTAGATTTTAAATTAAATGAAAAAAACATTGAAACCACATTTGTTGGACTGTTAGAAAAATATTCAACATTCATTGCCTTAGGTTTTTCCCATTTTCTCTTCATAATATATTTTTGTTGTATAATAATTAAATATATATTTATATAAAATTATAACATCATTTTTTTTCGTTTCAAAAGCATACATTAATGTGCTAAATTATAAAAATGTTTGCTTGATTTATCAATAAATACAATATAGTGTTTTTTTTTTTTTGTTTACTTCTTGTAGTTGTTTTTTTATTTTATTTTTTTACGTTTAGTGAGTTCTTTGCTTTCGTTTAGTCTAAGGTTTCATTCAATCTTTTGCGTGAAGAAAAATATGCTTAATCTTTAATTGTTTTTATTTTATATAAATAATAACACCACTTCGTCATAAATGATATACATGCAGAAAATTTAGGTATCTCTTAGTGTTTAATGTTTTCGCTTTAATTTCGTAATGCAAATGAATTTAATTTTTGTTTTATTCTCCTTCTTTATTTCTCTATCTTTCCCTTTCTTTATTAAAGCGTTGAAGCCTTGATTACTTTGATTTTGACAAGACCTTGGATTAAGATCCAAACTTAAAAGAGCTGGGAATTTGCTGTTGAGTGAATTGGAAGCCACCACGTTTTTCTATTAGCTTGGATTCTCTTTGTGCTTTCCGTTGATCAGCAGTAACAACAACTTCTTGAAGTGATTTAGCTTGTTCTGGAGTTAATCCAGAAGTGAGAAGAGCGTACCATGGTTGATCTTGTGCAGAAAGGCCTGCAGTAAAAAAAGAATTCATTTTAAGGATTCATAATTTAAAGATTTGTTTAATCAGTTATTTATGTGTGAGTATGCATGTACCTGCTATAACTTCCTTAAATGTAACATATTCGTCAATAGCTGTCTCATCTTCGTTATCATCCAGTGGAGTTGCAAAACTCTCCAAAGCTGTTTCGTTTAAGTCATCTTCTGACTCTTCTTCGTTATCTTCTGAATCTTCATCATCATCTTTTTCTTCCTAAAATTCAAATAAAGATTTAATATTAATTTTGAATATGATTTAAGAGCCAACATTTCGACATTTGTATATTAATTCAAAAGCACAACATTCAAAGATTGCATACTATGTATGAGGGCTGTTTGATGAATACCCGGATTAGAAATGACAACGCAACTTTTTTAGGTTTTGACAATTTATTTTTCAATATAATCCCCTTTCAATTCGACACACTTTTAACAGTGTGCGCAACTTTTTTAAGTCTTCCGTGTAATAAAACTTTTGTTGGTCTGCAAAACACTCCTTCGCGGCGGCGATGACTTCGTCGATATTTTAAGGTTTGGAAGTTGCAGAGATCAGCAATTTGACCAATTTGGCTGTGGCTACTGCGGAGGTGTGAACCGGTGCGTTATCGTGGTGGAAGAGCACTTTTTTTCTTCGACAAATGTGGTCGTTTTTTCTTTAAACCGGCGTTGAATCGGTTCAAAAAATCGAAGTAATATGCTTCTGTGACTTTTTTTTTTCTCTATTCCAAATAATCAACGTGGATCACACCTAGCGCGTCTTAAAAAAATGTGGACAGCACCTTTCCGGCCGAAAACATGGTCTTCGCCTTTTTTGGAGCACGTTGACCGGGTGATTGTTTCGATTGTTATTTGGTCTCTGGTGTATACCAATGAATCCATGTCTCATCGACGGTCAAGAAACGAGGCAGAAACTAATCTGAATTTTGATTAAACAAGGCCAACCAAAAACAAGAATCGAATCACGGAGCGATACTGCTCTTCTTTCATGGTCGCAAAAAACACCAAAACACGATATTTTGAAATGAGTGTCAAAACAAAATCAAGCGTCAGATTGACACCAAATTTTGACAAGCGGGCTAAAAGAGGTTATACTAAATGATGGTACACTCATTTTGGCTCAGTATTGCCTAGGAAATAAACAGGACAGCAGAATCACGATATTTTAGAAATATGTGCTGGAGAGTAAACCGATGAACATCCAAGTGCTAAATTTGTTACGGTTGAAACTTACCTACGAAAAAAATCTAAAAAAAGAACTATAGGAAATGAAGAGATGCTACTATGAAAATTAATTCTGTCGTAAGAAATAAAGTTATTCAGTCTCCTAAACATTATTTAAAGTTATCTTTGTTTGTGGTCCTTAATCTCCTTGTAACCACAATAGAGCAGATATTCCTACTTCAAAAGACTTGAGAAAACAAAAGTTTTGATTCAATTCTCAATGCTGTGCCAACTAATAATAAGGAGTTCCAGTTTTGATATCCCTGTGAAACGTAACTTTGCATATTTCATTCATGTCTCATGTTTTCGTTTGGGCAGGTATAATGTTTTTTTGTGCTCTGGGGCAGAAAAATGTCATAAAACTTTTTCTCTCATTTTTTCAGAATTAAAATTTTGCCTGTGGTTTTAATTTCAGCATCAAAATTTCTCTGCTGGATTTTTTTTTGTCAAAATGTACTAAATGTCTCAAACTAGATCTGTCTGCCCAAACGTAAACACCATAAGTACTGGGGCGGTACTTTTAATCAATTTAGAAATCTCGCACTCGATATTATTGGAAAAAAAAATTGAGTTTCAATGCCAAGGATTGTTCATTAATAGTAGCAAGTCCTGTGCAACAAATTATTGTCAATTTCCAGCAAAAGTAAGCCGAAGACTTGGACGCTAGGGTATATTTTACACTATTTAGTAGTACACTGGCATTAGGCGTTTTTTTTTTTTTTTTCAATATTTCATGATATATGTATAGCGTTAGAAAAAAAAATTCCATGTTAAATACAATAGCAACTAAGTGTATAAAATTATATATGTGGTAAACAAATCGTTTTGACACATTAGTGATTTTGTTTTAGCGTCATACACTTTTGGTTGTGTGAAAATATCTGATTTTGAATTGATTTTCTTCTTTCATTCGAAGAAAACGGAGGCGGAAACGCATCAAGAGCACCAAAAAGTTTACAACGATGCTGCTCTAAGTGAAACAACGTGCCGTGATGTTAACGACTGTCTACGTGAAGGAAGTCCAAAGTCCTTCGAAGACGCTGAATTGGAGGCATTGCTCGACGAGGATCCGTGTCAAACGCAAGAGCATTAGGAGTTACCCGCCAAGCCATTTCTAAGCGATTGCATACTTTGGGAATGATTCATTACTCTCTCGCCAGCATTACGATTCCATTCTTAGGAAACTAAACGATCTTTTTAACATTTACTTCGATGATTTAGATTATTCGATGAATAGAAATACTTCTGACATCATGCAAAGTATCCTTATTCCCAACCGCTTTTTTGCATACGTTCACGTCTGTATATACAGACCAGGTGGTTTGGCACTTAGTGAAACACAGGTAGGCCATTGGCCACGCTCCTCAGATCACTCTGATCTGAAGCTCCCTGGCTACGAACTAGTGCCATTATCTGCCTCACCCTCCATCCCAACACTCATTTACAATGACATTCCAGCTGTCAGCTCTTTGGAGAAAGCCAATCTGCTTGCTGCACATTTTTCGGCCAGTTCAATTCTTTCAGATTGTGTTTTGCCCAGCCTACGCTTGAGTGCGTCGAATCTTCAATGGAATGAATCCACTTCCGCACTCGTCACTCATAAATCCACTGGTCCAGATGTTATATCCCCCCTTCTTCTAAGGAAGTGTTCTTTCACACTGGCAAAACCATTGCGTAAGCTTTTTCATCAATCCTACGCTTAAGAACTCCTTTCGAGCAGAAGCAAAACAGCATTTGTCCAGCCCGTGAATCTTCTTTCCTTTCCTCCTACAGACCCATTGCACTTAGGTCTCTTCTTTCTTCTAAGGTAATGGAAACGTTGATAAGGCGTCGGCTTATGAAATATCTCAAAACGCGAAAACCTCTCAATGACCGGCAGTATGGTTTTCGTAGCAACAGGTCAGCTGGTGATTTAATTGTATGTCTCACCGAAAAGTGGAACCCAGGCGTACATCAATCTGGCTAAAGCAATATAGTTGCACTTAATATTTACTAAGCATTTGACTGAGTTTGGTATCAGATTCTTTTGTCGAAAATGTGTGCTTTTGGGATCAACGACTCTCTTTTTCAATGGATTAGAAATTACCTTTCGGAACGTTCAATTCGAGTTGTTTCAAATGGTTTCAAATCTAACATTCACAAAATAAAGCCTGGTGTGTCACAGGGCTCCGTTCTGTCCCCGACACTCTTTTTAATTTTCATTAATGATCACTTGTCTGCTACATCTAATACAATATTTTTGTTTGCTGACGGCAGTACTCTCTGCTTTTTATATTCGTTCCCGGACTCACGTCCCTGTTCCTCGACTGTAGAATGGGAACCACAGATTATTTAAGGCACATTAAATTCCAATATAACAGCATAACTACTTGGGGAACCATCAACAGAGTGGAATTTAATGCTTTCAAAATACAATGCTGTCTGCTATCGCTAAAGCAAAATTTGTATACCCAGCCATTATTCATGAATGGCACTTGCATCGTAGAAACCGAAAATGACAACTTAGGTTGAACGACCACATATTCGATATCGCCAAAAATGCTGCTAAATGTCTAGGTTTTCTTAAGTGATGTAAGAAATATTTCACCCCCTCTGACCTGACCACAATATATAAGGCGTTTATCCACCCAAAAATGGAGTACAATGCTCACATCTGGTGCATTTAGATGCCCCTAAAACCTCTTTGCACTTGCTAGATAGGACCCAAAATCATGCTTTAAAACTCATAGGTGATGTCAATATTACACAGACATTAGACACTCTCAAACACCGACGTAACGTCTCCTGTCTCAACCTCATGTATCGCTATTTTCACCACCAGTGATCCACCAGTAGCATTCCGCCCCTCCAAACGGTTAGTCGTAACACCCGTCTCGCTGTGAATGCTCAAGCCCACCTTCGGACGTTCCGTTTTTTTAGATCTAAGAAGGCAATTAAGCATAATAACTAAAATTGCATTTTGTACGACGTTACGTTGTCTGTACATGCTCTAGGAGTCAGAAGGTTGACCAGTTACAAAAGAATATGATTAATTTTTGTTTCTTTAGTTTGAGTGATTTACGATCCCGCCTGCATTGACGGTAAATGAAGGAGAAGATACAACTACGAATTGTAGTTCAGTATAGTACCGAATAGGTATAAAATATGGGATAAGGAACAACAAACATTAAGATCTGTAAAATCTTGAAGTCTGCATCAAATTGGCGAAAGAATAGATGGAATCTATATCAAAACGTCGAATCAGATAGAAGGATGTGATGCTTGAGACTCAGGATAAGTAAATAGTTTGCGAGTCTCGACTTTGGTTTGACATGATTCTAGTTCAGCTTTTTTGTGAAAAATGGGCTTAAACCTTAGCTTTGTATTGCGATATTAAAGGCTGAGCCAACAGATGGTGTAAATGTTGGCTTTAATTACTGGCATTTACTGAATTCTATGTGGTTGATCTTTTTGTCAGATGTCATACAAACTTTGGCAATTTTAGTCATGGAATCGTTTATCACGCAACAAAGTATTTTTATTGTTACGAAAATGGGCGATACGTAAAAGTAACTTTTCGTAAAATTCGTGAATTTTTCTGTCAATCGGAATTCGTGCAATGATGAAGTGTTTTGAAGAAACTGGAAACTCAGCCAACACATACACGCCAAAACATCCACACTGTGAGCGAAAGAGTTCAAAACAAACCAGTCACCTCAATTCATCACCAAAGTAAACAACTGGGCCTCACTTATGAGACTTTATGGCAAATTTTAAAACTTGATCTTCATTTGCACGCCTATAAAATCCAAATTACACCAGAATTGAAGCCTTTGCACCACCTACGATATCGCCGATTTGTTAAGTGGATGATGGATCGCGAGGACAATTTGTCATCGAATTTGATCTTTTCCGATGAAGTCCATTTTTGGATGGATGGGTACGTAAATAAACAAAATTTTTGTTTATTGAGACGAGATTCACAAACAACCAAGTATCCCAAAAAAGTCACTGTATGGTGCGGATTACGGGTTGGCGGCATCATTGGCCCGTACTTTTTCTGAGATGGGGCTAAAGAGACAGTTACAGTGAATAGAGAACGTCACCGCAACATGTTGACCGGCTATTATCTTTTTTTCCCAAAATTTAATGAATTGGGTCTGGACGATCTATTGTTTCAACAGGATGGGGCTACCACACACACAAGCTATCAATCAATTAATTTCAGTTAAAGGAGTTGGTTGGCCTCCAAGGTCATACGATACAGTCATTGACCCACTTGCTTGCAACAAAAGCCGTGGTAGTCACATGAACGATGTTGTGTTCCATTTATAATTGCCATAGGCCGAACTTTATTAATTATTAAATTCTATATTGATTTCTCAATAAATGTGTCTTTAATTTAACGAAAACTTCCACACTAACTGCTGGCTTACAAAAACTACCAAGTTTTTATGATTAGCTCTTAAGCGGAGTTGGGTCGTTTTTATGACGATCGCTAACATTTGTGCACAGCAACAGCTACTTATATATATCTGGAGAATTCTACATTCAGAAGGCCTGCATATATTCAATCATATATACCAGTACCGGAACTAGAATACAGGGACTGGAAAGATACTTTGCGGAAGACAACTTTATTGGCCGGATTCTATGCACAGATGATTCCCAATTCACCAGAGATAGATTTTCACAATTTACATACCTGGGCAGAAAGCACAGAACTACTAGGGGATATACCACTGCAACAGAGAACATCGATTGTGTACTGGCAGGATGGTGCCCCCACACGGATGAAGGTCATTGTTTACTCATCAGAAATAACAACATTGGTTAACTTGAACCATAGGATTGATGAGGCGGTTGCGAAAGTCCGAGAAGAATTGTAAAAATTAGACATTGGTAAAGCTTTTTAAAAATGAGTTCTGGCGTTCGTACAAAACAATGGCTTGTACTTTGGACAATTGATATGATACAAAGTTTGATGAAGGAAATTTATATTGATTTCTCTGCTACATATTAGGTGCGCAACTAGATTCGGTTAGATTTAAGTGGCTATTGAAAAACCAACAAACTTAAGCCTATTGACCCATTGTGATGCCACGTGGATCTGTGATCCTCCTACTCTAGAAACCATTTGGAGCTCTTAATAAAGCGTAGGAGACTTTTAATGTTTATGTTATTTAAGTCACTTATGTCGTTGTAGAAAGTCCCTTAGTTGGAGATTTCTTCTTTGGGAGAGAGCTGGACATGTACAGAGAAGGTGAGGCATTGTCTTCTCTTCCTCCTCATCCATGCAGCTTCTGCAAAAGTCGTTAATAAATATGCCAAGCCTTCTTGCTTGTTTTCCTATGAGGCAGTGTCTAGTGATGAAACCTATAATGGCGCTAAGATGTTTCCTATTAGGAGAATTAAACTCCTGGAGCGATTTAGATCTAGCTTTGGCCAGATTTGTTTGGTCGCTAAGCATGTCGAACCAACCGCCCATCTATGGTTTGTTCTTCTATAGGTATACCTATGTTTTACTTTTAAGGTGATAGGTATAGTGGTTCCAATTTTGGCAAGTTCGTCGGCCCTACAATTCCCTGGAATGTCTCTATGTCCCAGCACCCAGCAAAGGTGAATGTTAAACTGCTCTGTGACTGTTCTTGAATTTAGAGAGCATGCGTCCAGGGATTTGATAGCTATCTGACTATCGTAAAAGATGTGGATATCCATTGCAGATATTACATTTTTCTTCAGCCAGGAAAGGGCTTCCTTTATTGCCAGAATTTCCGCCTGGAATACGCTACACTGATTGGGGAGGCGGAAGGAGAGGTTAAGGTTAAGCTTATCGCCAAAAACACCACCACCAACCCCACTGACAGTCTTTGAACCGTCGGTGTAAAAGTGGATTGAATTATCATCCAGGAAGACATTTTCCTCCCACAAGGATCTGATGGGAATGCTTACATGGAAGCCCTTGTCAAAGCGTTGTTTGGGTATTGTGAAGTCGATGTTTTCTGGTTGGATTCCTAGTGCGTTAAGAATATTTGTGTGGTCAAAATGTTTATTTACCTACTGTCGCTTCAAGGCGAATAGCTGCGTTGACGGCTACTTGTTTGCTATAAATGTCGAGGAGTGAAAGGTGAAACAGAATGTCCAGAGCAGCGGAGGGAATAGTGCGTAGGGTTCCGCTTATGCCCAGACATGCTGTTCTTTGGACTTTACTTAGCTTCATGCATTTAACTGTTATTCTAAGTACCCCGAAGGTGAGTATCGGTTTTATGACCGAGGTATATAGCCAATGGGTGATGCGAGGTTGGAGACCCCATTTGTTCCCAATGGCTTTTTTGCAAGAGAATAAAGCTACTGAGGCTTTCTTAACTCTTTCTTGAATGTTAGGTTTCCAACTTAGTTTTCATGTCGAATATTAGTAGACCCAGATATTTCGCTGTATCGGAGAAGACCAAGCTGGTACCTGTGATTCAGGTAGAGTATATAGTCGGAATTTTGTAATTCCCAGAGAAGAGGACAAGATCGGTGTTATGGGGGTTTATTCATAGTCAACAGCGATCCGTCTGGATTGTTAATATGTTAAGATTATACGTAAGTAGCTCTTCAATCGTAACTAGATGTTTTACTGAGACGGCTATAGCAACGTCATCCGCATACGCAACCACCCTGATACCACCCTCTCCCAGGTATATCAGCAGTTCGTTAACCGCTTAATTCCAGAGAAGGGGTGAGGTGCGCAACTAAGTTATTGCTGTTTTTTTTTTTATGAAAATGTAATTTTATTGAGAGAAAATGGTTACAAATGAACATTCAAAATATTGCCCATCGCTGGCTACAACTTTTTCCCATCTATCTGGCAGAGCTCTAACACCGTTACGGTAAAAGTTTTTATTTTTTGACGCTGACCACGAATCAAGATATTTTTTGATGTCTTCATATGAGCGGAATTGCTGATCAACTAGACCATGTGCCATCGAACGGAACAAGTAATAATCGGACGGCGCAATATCTGGGGAACATGGCGTGTGGGATAGGACTTACCATTTGATCGTTTCCGGGTAGGTTTAAACGGATTTGGCAACTTGAAGCCGAGCACTTTCATGCGGTAGAATCACTTTTTCGTGGATCTGCTCGTATTCTGGCCGTTTTTCGCACAGTCGAATCAATTGAACCGCTCCCCAGTGATGGTTTCGTTGGGATCAACAGGGCAAAATAAATAACACCGACCTGGTCCTACAATAGCGTGGATATTTGGACGACGTAGAAGCATGACCGGTCAGTCTCCATGACGTTCTTCTCTTTGAGTTGCTGTTGTGAATCAATTTTTTATAACCCGTCACAATACGATGAAGAAAACCCTTCCTTTTTTGCCGCTGAAGCAGTTGTTCACAAGCGAAAAAACCACACTCAACGTCTCTTGTCTTTAAATCATAAGGAACCTAAGTTCTTTTTTTTTTGAGTCATTCCCAACGCATGCAATCGCTTTGAAATGGCTAAGCGAGTAACTGCCAATGCTGAAGCAAGTTCTTCTTGCGTTTGGCACAGATCCTCATCGAGCAGTGCCTCCAATTCAACGTATTCGAAGGATTTTGGCCTTCCTTCATGCGGACGGTCGTCAACATCGAAATCAAAGTCTTTGAAGTGACAGAACCAATCACGGCACATTGTTTCATTTAGAGCAGCATTCCCGTAAACTTTTTGGAGCTCTCATTGGGCTTCAGTCGCCGTTTGAATGAAGAAAATGAAAATGACGATTATTTGGCACAAAATCAAAAATTTTCAAAAACCCAAAGTATATGACGCCGAAAAAATGTGTCAAAACAGTTTGTTTACCATATGTCTAAGCTTGGTTCATGACGTATTGGATATGCCAATCGACCAGCACTTACTGCTGGAGCCATCTATTGACAAACTTAGTTTCGCACCTAATAATACTTTTGTCGCTTGTTGTATCCAGCAATCGATTTCTTTACTAGGATTCGCATTATTATTGATCAACGTCTTTAAGTATTTGATGCTGTTGACTATTTCTATTATCTTGTTTACTTTTAATTCAACATTCTGCCTTTGCTTTTTCCTACTTAGAACTATACACTTTTGGTGGTGTTTATTCTTAGTCCATAGTTATTGCTTACATCGTTTAGTCTATTCATTATGTTATTCAGTTCGTTTATGTTGCTTACTATTATGACAGCATCATCTGAGTATCTTTTTTAACTCCATTTACTTGTATTCCTCCGTCGTTTTCTGTGATGACTTCTTTAAATATATTTTTTGTGTACATGTTGTCTTACTCTTCGAATCGCTACTTCCTCTGACTCTTCTTTTATCGTTATTTTGCTTTTTGACTCCAGTATAGATTTTTAATCACTCTTCTGTCGTTCATATCTATGTTTGCAGAGGATTTCTGCCCTTTTGTTGTGTTGGATCGTGTCAAATGCCTTTTCATAATTTATGAAACATGCAAAAATGTTTTTTCTCATCTCAATGAAAACAATGCTTCGTGCGTACTAAAATCGTTTTTAAAATCGAATTGAGAGGAGCTCATGCCTTCTTGTTTATTATATAATTTTTCCTATCTAAGAAGATTTTTTAAGTGTGACTCATTAAGCTTATTGTTCTATAATCAGCAGAATATATTGCGTTATTTTTCTTCGGTAGTGTTACGAAGACAATTTATAGCCAATCATCAAGCATAGTGCCATGTGTATAGACTGCATTGAATAGCTTGTCTAGTGTGGGTATATTTTCTTCACCTACGGGTTTCAAAAGTTCATTTGGTACCTTGACTGGTCCTGATGTTTTTCTGTTTTTGGATTCCGTTAACACTTTCATGATCTCGAATCCGTAACGGGGTTGTAGTTGGTCTCTTTCATCCCAAAAAAGGTCATCGGTGTGTTCTTTCCATCGGATCAATTTGCCTTTCGTACTAACTAGGATATTTTCTTCCTTGTCTTTAAGCACACCGAGTTGTGTAGATTAAAGCTATCATGATTTTTATTATGTTCTCCACATTGTTGTTGCAGGTATCTATTTTTCGTTCTCTGACTTTGTTTCTTTTCAATCTATGATATTTATGTCCTTGTTTCTATTTTCTATTTCCTTCTTCAGTGTTAGTATTTCATCTGTCTTCCGCTCATTTCTTGCCTTTTACCCGTTTCCAATAAGATGTTTCTAACATCTGCCCATCTGGTATTGAAGAGAAGTATTCTTCGATTTCATTTGTATCCATTTGCATTTCTTTCATTTATTTCTCTTCTAATTCGGTTTTGCACTTCTTGATTTTTGAGGAGATCTAACTCCATGTTTTCTTTTCTATTCCCTTTTTGCACTTTTTTTTTAGTTAAACGTTAATTTATACTATTATGGGGTTGTCATCTGTTCGTACGTCAGCTCCCGAGTAGGTCTGATTTAAATATGTTTCGAAACTTTTTGTTAATGATGATGTAATTTATTTGATTGAGGTGCACAGTATTTTTAGAGGTTGTTTGAACCATGTTTTCGTGATGATTAGTTCATTTGTTTGGCCAAATTCAGTCAGCATCCGCTGACTATTTATATACTGGGTGTATAACTCCGTGCGGTTTGCTAAGAGATGGCGTAACTTGTATTATTCCATTGAAACATGCGTTGGAAAGCTACTGTCATTGTACATCATTTCAGTATATGTCATTCATTTGAAGCGTAAACAATAATTTTTTTTTCACTAAAATATGCGGGGAGTTCTTCTTCATTACTTTAATATGAAGAAAACTGCTGCCGAGAGTCATCGTATTTTGGTGAAAGTTTATGGTGAACATGCGCTAACTGAGCGAACGTGCCAAAAGTGGTTTGCACGTTTTAAAAGTGATGATTTTGGCTTGGAAGACGATGAACGTACTGGGCAGCCAAAAAAGTTTGAAGATGAAGAACTGGAAGCATTTCTCTATGAAGATTGTTGCCAAACACAACAAGAGCTCGCAGAATCTTTGGGTGCCACTCAAGCAGCCATTTCAAAACGTTTAAAAGCAGCTGGATATACTCAAAAGCAAGGAAATTGGGTTCCACATGAACTCAAGCCGAGAGACGTCGAAAGGCGGTTTTGCATGTCCGAAATGCTGCTAGAGCGACACAAACGGAAGTCATTTTTGCATCGGATTGTTACTGGTGATGAAAAATGGATCCATTACAACCCCAAACGTTGTCGTTCCGGTTAAGAACTATTTGGAAAACAGTGGATGTCTTACCCCACCCGCTTTATAGCCCAGACCTTGCCCCTTCTGACTACCATTTGTTCCGGTCGATGCAGAATGCCCTCACTGAAATACGGTTCACATCTTAGCAGAATATCAAAAAATTGGCTTGATTCATTCTTGTCTGCCAAGCCGGCGCAGTTCTTTTGGGATGGGATCCACAAATTGCCAAAAAGATGGGAAAAAGTCATAGCTTCAGATGGGCAATACTTTGAATAATACTATTGTACATGTTTTTCTTAAATAAACGTTCAAATTTTGAAAAAAAAACCGCACGAATTAAATTACATACCCAATATATATATATATATATTTTTTTTTTCAAAGGCTTATGTTAAGCACTGAATAGATGAAATAATTTGGTAAATCCCTATTACGTTCTATCGAAAATCGAATGAAAAAGTAACAAAAGGAGATATTCACGTCAACCATCAGCTAGTCCTTATCATTTAAAAAAAAAAAAAAAAAAAAAACAACCACGAAATCTAATTTCTTTTTAGAAAACTTACCCTAAATTCAGCTTTAATTTCAAAACCAGCTTCGGCGCCTTTCTTTTTCGTGAAGTCAGCAATTTGTTCTAAGTAATCGCATGCACCGATTTCATCCTCATCACTGGACAACGCCTCTGTAATATATATTTTTATTTATTTATTTATTTTTTTTTTATGCCTGGTTATTTTGTCGCATTAAAAGTACTTTTACCTTCACAACCATCGTCGTCCTCATCTTCACTCTCTTCTTCTTCCTCATCTTGAGCACGAGCTTGATAAGCTCGTTTAAGTCCATCGAATAGTAAAATCAGTGCTGGGATGATCTTTCCAGATACCTCACTTAAAACTTGTGGTTTAGCATCACCTAGTGAAATTAATGTACAAAGACCAAGAACACATAGTTTTCGGTCATGGATTCTGAAAATTTAAAAACAAATTATAGACTAATTTCTTATGCATTTCATAAACAAGGCACATTACCCAAGGAAACAGTCAGTATCGTGTAACCATTGTTTGATGAAGTGCGAGCTAATTGGTTCGTTATTGGGTTGGGACATTTTATCCAAAATCGAGAGTAACAGTTGGGGATTATAATAAAGGGCAGCAATGACAACCTATTCACAAAAATATGATTTTTTTTTTTTTGTGAATTTTCTTTTGAATGATTTTGAATCAATTTCAATTACCTGCAAGCACATGGTTCGTAATTCGGATGATTGTACCTCACGAGTCAATCTGGACAAAGCCAACTCAACAAACATGGGTATAACTGAGTCGATTTGTCCCTTACACTGCAAAATTATCACCTCCAATAGTTTTGCAGCATGGCATTCTGGATCTTCACCAGGACTGCTTGTCAACATCTATACGAACAAATTGTCTGTTTAAGAAAAAAGAAAAAAAAAATTCGAAAAGATGTTTGTACTCACAGTTTTACACATGTCGAAAATAGCCAACAGCCTATTAGGATTTGATAAGAATGCCGGCGTGTCCACAGTCACATAGTTATGCAACGCTGGCATTATATCTATAAAGTAATCAATACCGTCCTTCTTGAAAACTTGATAAATAAGCTCCAACATATGCCACATGTCTAGTGATATTGATTTCGCTGTGAGATCGTACACCAGCGAGAAGGTCTCTTCGTAAAAATCTGTAATAACAATGCAGATTTCGAAATTACTTCCTCCATCGTGTAATTACTATCTGATAATACTCACCAGTGATGTTATGTTGGAATATATTTCCTACAAGGTTTATAACAATTGGATGAAGACTTGCAATAATCTCAGGATGTTCTTCCATGACATTCAGAAGTGTTTCAATTGTATTTAACAAACCCATTGCTGTAATTGCCTTTTCATCAGAACCCTCCTCGGATTGTAGAACTTGACTAAATGTTGTCGCCAAGTGCTGGCAAATTTCAACAGCAACGGGTAAAAGTTGTTCAGTAAAAGTGCAAACAATTTTTTGCATAACATTAGTTAAATCTTCGTTTTCAGTCTCTCGGATAATAGTAAGCAACTCCTTGGTGATTTCTTTGATTTGCGGTTCAACAAAAGGTGCAGCATCATCTTGGGAAGATAAGAAATTTTGTAAGCCAATAGCTGCTTCTACTTTCACTGGCAGTTCTTTGTCTGTCAATAAGGCATTCGATGTTAGACGCATAATTTCTCCTAAAATTTGTGGATTCTTTAATTTAATGTCACAGAAGTAATGTACCACCCAGCAAGCACGTGCACGCATGTGTCCTTCAGGATTATTAAATTCTGGGAACACATATGTTGTTAACATTGTCTCCAATTGATCGCGATACACGCGTTTTTTCATAAGAACATCGGCTAAAGTACCAATCATATGAAGGGCACCATCCTTTTGTTTATTATCAGCATTTGGTGATGTAATTACCTGAAATTTTTTAAAGGAATTTGATTAGTACTCTTATATTGTATTTTTTTTTTTTTTGAAGTAACACGTACACCTATTCACAAAATACTCAAGAGAAAAAAATATTTATTTGTTTGCTTGTATAGGGGCTAATTAAAGAAATAACAGATTGAACTGACAAAAATAGTACACCTTTCCTAATAAATAAAAAACACTACTCCCATGGACGTTACTTTTGTAAAGGCCAAACTAAGAAATAAGGTTTACAAAAAGCGAACAATATCACTATTTTTTAAAAAAAGTACGTTTCGCAAGCTTGACAATGAAGAGTATTATGTAATGCATAGGAAAATGCTAAATCGATATATTCAATGATCGGGAAAAAAAACCTTAACTTACAAACGTAAATATTATATAGGGTGATTCATCGTGAGGTTCGATTTACAATGTAAAATAAAACACATCAATTTGAAAGTGAACTTGATTTTTTTATTATTGGTTAAAAGAACAATTCATGGCGTTTTTTAAAAATGATATCATGTAAATGTTGGCTATGACTACGTCGGAGGTGGTCCATTCAGAAGGTCGTTTGAGCATAGTGACTGATATCTCGCGGATAACACGAGTAATGTTATCTTCCAAAGCGTCAATCGTAGCTGGCTTATTCCTGAAGACCTGAGACTTTACAAATCCCCAGAGAAAATAGTCCAAAGGTGTGATATCGCACAATTTAGGCGGCCAAATTACCGTAGGAAAACGTGAAATTAAGTAGTCACCAAAATGATTTCTCAACAAGTCCATTGTTTCACGCGCTGTATGGCTCGTAGCGCCGTCTTGTTCAAACCAGAGCTCACCGAGACCATGTGCTTGAATTTTAGGAAGCACATAGTACATTAATATGAGGCGATAACGGTTACCAGTAACGGTAATATTCTGATTTGCCTCATTTTTGAAGAAATATGGACCAATGTTTCCACCAGTCCATAAACCACACCATACCGTTGTTTTTAATGGATGTAATGGTAGCTTTTGGTATTCTGGTTGCTCATCACCCCAAATACGGCAATTTTGTTTATTAACGTATCCATTGAGCCAGAAATGGGCTTCATCAATTAACAAAATTTCACGACAAAACACCTTATTTTCATTGAGTTTTTCCAGAGCCCATTCACTGAAAATATGACGCAAATTCAAGTCGCCTGGCTTCAACTCTTGCACAAGTGTAATTTTGTACACTTTTAGGCCGGGATCCTCACGTAAAATACGCCAAGTTCTCGAATACGCCAAACCAAGCTCAGTTACAATTGCTATAGTCTCTTCACTACGTGCTGAATGTGGTCTAACCGGCCGAGTATCACCCACTAATGTAAACTGGGACACAAATTTGCGAATGGTATTGGAAATAGTGGTTTCAGCAGGTCGATTATGCGCACTGTAAGTTCCACGAATCGCACGAAAAACATTTCTCACAGAACGTTGATTTTCGTAATACAGCTGAACAATTTGGAGACGCTGTTGTGGTGTGAGTCTTTCCATGATGACTTACCAAACGATACTGACCAAAAATGGCAAAGCATTTTGATAGGAATCACACGTGCTCTGTCAAAAAAGCCTATTGATGAAGAAGGGAAAGATGACATCGTACAATATTTATCATGAAAACTAGTTGCATTGAAGAAACAAGGGAAAAAATAGTTTTCAGCGGAAAGATTTCAACGACTAAGGGCATAGGAATAATTACGTATATAGGAAAATTCTATCCGAAGGAAACCACCCAAACCATTACGAAAGTAGGAAGCGTCAATTCATGCAAATCTTATCTTTTAACAAGTTTAAATGAATTGTTTAAGCGAGAAGGACACTTAATTACAAAATGTTCCATCACGTAAACTTCTCGTGTTATTGACGCATTTATGAAAGCTAGTTTCATGTGTTAAATGCACCAATAATTCAATTTAGTTGTCTTGCTCGGTCGGCTGGCAATTGGAATAAATTAAAAGTGATTTAAGTTGTGTTGAGATAGTTTTAAATGAAAGTACAATACAATACAGTACATACAGGTTGTCGCATTTGTTAAAAAATTGTTATGCGTGTGGCCAATATATTGTCAAGGCCCAAGGAAGAACTGTAACTGAAAAAGTAAAACAGGTTTGTCAACTTTATTTTAATCGTTCTACAAAACAAGCCGAAGAATTGACTCCGAAATTGCTTTGTATCTCTCGTGTTATGTTATGAATGTTAGGAAATATGTACCTCCTAGTTGGTTGAGAAGAACCACACATGTTTCAAACGAAAGAGTTCGTTCTTCACACAGAACGAATCCATATGCTACTGTAACGACATTAAACGATCCATAATTCACTCATCAATTCGTTAAAGAACAAATGAATGGCGTCTCTTTATTGATGTAATGTGTGATCGATAGTGGCGAACAAGGGAAATGCTTACACCAGGACATAAAGAAGATCGAAAAACATTATCGAAGTTGTTGAGATGCAGTCGTGTTATTAATGAGGACATCAGATGGATTATCAGTAAACATCTGTGAAATGAATGTTACATAGAATGAAATTAAGGGCAATCCATGAGGATTTACTGAAGGCAAGTGGTTATATAAATAACGCAATGTAAATCTTAAAGTAGGCAAAGTAGGTATGACAAAGTTCTAAGTGATGACTTCTACATATCAAAAAGTAATGGAGATGTGATGAAGAATATAAGATGATATTTATGGCATTAAAACGGAGCTTAAACTGGTGTAAATTGCACCAAGTAGAGGCAACTCCAAATGATCAGAATTCAAGCATCCTTATTTTTGACATCTAGTTCCGGAGCACTTGAATGTAGGATTTAAAATCATCGAGATTGTTTTGTTGCTGCAATGAAGGATATAAAAATATTTTAACAGTTTCTTCAGAATGCTTCATCTTGCACGAATTCCGAACTCACTAGGACGATTATGTTGACCGAAAAATTCACGAAATTTACGAAATGTTACTTTTACAGATCGCCCATTTTTGTAATAATATTGAATAACAAAAATGCGTTGTTGCGTGGTAAATGACTCTATGAGTAAAATTGCCAAAGATTATATCTGCTGGTTCACCCTTTAGAACACCTTAGGCAGATCTGATGTATGCAACAGAAGAAAATGAAATTGCAGCGATTCATTAGAACGACAGACAGACAGACCAATCAATAAAGCAAGCAAAGCGTTGTGATCGAAAAAAAAAACGAAATACGTGACCATACCAATGCCAAATGCAATTCAAGAATATAAGAAAAGTATGGGCGGAGTGGATTTGTTTGATAACACGGGAAGCAATTACCGCATACGGATTCGGTACCTGCCACTTTTATCAAATAGATTCAACGCGACATTGGTAAACGCATTGCGTTTGCAAAAGAGAAATACCAATGTCACAATTATACTTTCGAACTTTTATCGTGGATTTCTTGCTGCGTTTGGAAACTAAACCTATGTTGCAAATAGTCGAAAGCCCGAATGAAGTTATTCGTTTCGATGAAGTCAAGAATATGGTCGTGAAAACTGAAAAAATGCTGCAGCCAAATCATATTTGTCTGTATAAAATGTAACTGCATCCAAATATGTTTCGACGCGTATCATACAAAATAAGGAATTTTAATACGTTATATCAATAATTTTTCTAATGAATTCAATAAATATTAACGCAATCTATTCCTGAATCTGAAATTTCAAATTTTTAGCTCAACGGGAATTGAGAGCCGCCGGAAATGGGTTAAAAGGGCGACGCCTTTGTGTACGCAGTGTGCCGTGATCAATGAACCTTTTGTGTTGTATAACATTATATTGGCTATACCAAAAAAAAAATTTTGCACAAGTTTTTATCCCTAAGTAACTTCTAAGTTTTTGAAATGATTTATAAGTTGAGAAATATCATGCGAATTGTTTACCCTCAAATTGATACAGGACATTTAGGATAAAGGTAAAATGCAAAAGCATCATAGAATTCACTACCTCATTTACATTTGCCCAGTCTTTTACACAGGATTTCGTGCAGACAAAACCAAAACGGTTATATTTTCCAGAGAAACAGTGTTTTAACGTTTTGAGTAGTGTCTTTGAGTTCGTTGCCTTTTATAAAAATAACAGGCTGAGATGTTCAGGGTTGGGAAAAATTAAAAAAAAATTTTTTTTTCTAATTTTGGTGGGGGATTATTTTAATTCGTTAAGCTTAAACTAACTTAAAAACTAGGACGTAAAACTAACAAAAATTAATTAAGGACCTATCACTAGGACTTAAAACTATGGATGGTGAAGGATATTGAATTTGAGGGAGAGATTGCTGCGATTAAAATCGAAAACGGAATGGTTAGAGTTGGAGATTGGTTTGTTAGAGCCATATTATGTGATGCGGTGGATTGATAGATAAAAGGAGACAGGAGCAACATAGATTTTAAAGGTTAGTGTAAAAGAAAATGGAGTTGTGAAGAGAAGTGCAATCAACGGAGCCTGAAAGGAGTCGGTGAATAAAAATAATGTGTGCTGCGTCCCTTCGTTCCGTCAGGACATTCAGGTTAATGAGTTTGAGACGGTCTCGATAGAGGAGTAAGATTAGAGGATAGTTCAAGGTAGACAAGTAGGGCAAATCGAAAAAAACGAGCCTGGATGATCTCAATTCGAGATACATGAACTCGTTGGTTGAAAGGGACACCACGCTTGGCCAGCGTACCCGAGAAGGGGGCGAAAAAAGTCATACATAGTGATTTGGTCAAGTACGGGTTTCAGAATTCTTTAGACCATCTTTTAACAAAGCCAAGTGATTAATTTGCTTTACTAATTATCTCATCAATATGCTGGCGGAAATAAGCTCCCTGTCGCATAATATGCCAAGGTCGCGTATACACTGAACAAGGGATATAGGTTGGCCGTGGAGAAGGTAAATTCGGGGAGGAGACTTGTTGCACTTATGTGAAAAGGTAATCTTAATGTACCAGGAAGAAAAACTATTTAGATCTATATGAAGGAGACTGGAGTGATGTTGTGAGGAAATCTGTTTAAAAAAATTGGTATCGTCAGCATAGAAAAAGAGTGCTAAGTGTTGAATAACCCTTTCAAGATCGTTAATAGATGGATGAAGAGAAACACCTTGCGTGATCAAGAAAAGGGCCGATAGAACAGACCTGAAACGAACACTATAGAAACAATTATCCAGGTAAGATATCCATTTAAGCAAAATGGGTTCAACGCCCAGGATGGACAATTCGAGCAGGATTAGTTTATGAGATATCTTATCAAAAGGCTTACTGAAATCAGTTGTCATAACGTCAACTTCTTTAACACTTTCTAAGCTGAGAGAACAGAGGAGACGAATTCGACGAGGTGTGTGTGTGGGTGTGTGATAGTTGATTTACCTTTTAGAAAGCCGTGTTGATTAGGGGAAATAAGATATATGCACTGGAAGCTTAACGCTTCGTACAAAGTGCTTTCGAAGAGTTTGGATATATGTGAAAATTTAGTTATGGGACGATAATAATTGACTTTGCTCTTTAATCCCTTTTCGTGTATCGGTGTTATGAAAGAAGACTTCCATATCTATGGAAATTCACCTTGAGAGAGCGATAACCGTAAGAGATTGGAAAGGAGTTGAGAAAATGTTGAAAAAAACTTTTTAAGAAACATGGATGGAAGGCCATCTTTTGGCCAGGTAATTATTAGTCATTAAGTTCCTGTAATTTATTTTCTATTACTGTATGTTCAAAACTTTGAGAAATAGAGGAGCCAATGGGGAAGTTAAGTAAGTACTGGACAAAATGTCTCTAAACTAATACTGATTAGTGCGCCAACTTTCGCGAATATTTGGAACAAACTGGAAAAATTCAGGCCAAACCAATATACTTTCTCCATCTATATATATAAAACTTTTAAGTCTAGCCGTGGTGAAGATGTGTTTTGATGAACGTTTCACATACTTTTTGCCTCTGATCCAAGTAAATTTATCTTATTCCCAAAAATCAAACCGTTTCTAAGCATATTGTAGGAATTCGGCGCTTTAGAATTATTTTTAGAAAGGAATCTCTATTTTCTAAAATTCATTCTATAGTTCATTTTAAAGCAATCGAGCCTTACAATTTTTTGAGGTTTAAATGATGTTTTATTTCTAATAAACGAAAAGCTCGAAACATTATTGGCTCTGCCACAAATCCATAATTTTTTTGTTTTCTTCTTGAACCCACTGAAGTTTTTTCAGGAATGCTAAACTTTTTACACGAGCGCATTGTGTTTTTCAGCGTACAAACTTTATATACACTTGCGGTCATAAAAACCGCACCAATTAATGAGTTGTCAAAAAATGCCTAATTACATCAGATCGTAAGGGTTTTTTCCCGGCCTCGTTCGGCCTCGTATTCAGTGCAAAAAAAAATCAGTTTGAATTGAGTTGTGACGGTGACAAGTAAAAAAAAAGTGAAATGTCTGGTAGATATCATGATGAAGAAAAAAGAAAATTCGGATCCACTGGAAAGGAAAAAAGGCTCGGGACGAAAACGTAAAACAACCCAGAAGACGGACAATGTATTACAACGAATTAGCACGAAAGATCGCTTTAAAAGTGCTGTCCGTATAAAAGCCGAGCTGAGTAAATTTCATCAAGTTGATCTAAGCTACGGGAGATAGGTTTATATGGAAGACGACTAGCGAAAAAACCTTTCTTAACCACAAAAATGAAAAAAGCTCGCTTGACGTGGACAAAAAAGTACGAAGATTGGACGCAGGATGATTGGCGATGTGTGATATGGTCCGATGAAAGGAAATTTAATTTTTTGTGTGCCGACAATTTACCATACGTACGACGGTCAGCAGGTGAATAGTTCAACGACGAGTGCATAATCAAAACAGTGAAGTTTCCTCAAAGCCAGATGGTTTGGGGATGTTTTTCTTTTTAAGTTTTGGACCCTTCGCACTTTGTTAATGGAACTATGAACGTTTAAAAGTATGGAGAAGTAGTAAGGGCGTTTTTGCTACCAGCAATTGAACAGCATCATTCCTATACTGACAAGTGCATTTTTCAAGATGATTCTGCACCTTGCCACCGCGCCAAATCCGTAAGTAAAGTGTTATAAATCAAACAGACAAGTAATTAGAGTTTTCAGCTCAAGACAACTTTTGATGACCTCGAATTACCAGACTAGACTGACCAGCTATTAGGTCTATGCGGTTGTTAAGAGATGGCGTAACTTGTATTATTCCATTGTTATTATTTCATTGGAACATGCGTTGGAAAGCTACTGTCATTGTACGTCATTTCAGTATATGTCATTCATTTGAAGCGTAAACAACAATAATTTTTTTTCATTCAAATATGTCGAACTTTGTGCCTGAAAAAGTGTTTTTGCGGGGAGTTCTTCTTCATTACTTTAATATGAAGAAAACTGCTGCCGAAAGTCATCGTACTTTGGTGGAAGTTTATGGTGAACATGCGCTAGCTGAGCGAACGTGCCAAAAGTGGTTTGCACGATTTAAAAGTGGTGATTTTGGCTTGGAAGACGATGATCGTCCTGAGCAGCCAAAAAAGTTTGAAGATGAAGAACTGGAAGCATTACTCTATGAAGATTGTTGCCAAACGAAAGAAGAGCTCGTGTCACTCAAGCAGCCATTTCAAAACGTTTAAAAGCAGCTGGATATATTCAAAAGCAAGGAAATTGGGTTCCACATGAACTCAAGCCGAGAGACGTCGAAAGGCGGTTTTGCATGTCCGAAATGCTGCTGGAACGCCACGAAAGAAAGTCATTTTTGCATCGGATTGTTACTGGTGATGAAAAATGGATCTATTACGACAACCCCAAACGCAAAAAATCATATGTGAAACCCGGCCAACCAGCCAAATCAAGGGCAAAGCCGAATATCCATGGCGCGAAGGTAATGCTCTGTATTTGGTGGGATTAGATGGGTGTGCTGTATTATGAGCTGCTAAAGCCGGGTGAAACCATCAATGGACAACGCTACCGAACACAATTAATCCAGTTTGAAGAGAGCAGTAGCCGAAAAACACCCGGAATATGCGACCAGACACGAGGCAATAATTTTCCATCATGACAACGCTCGGCCAAACGTTGCTATTCCGGTTACGAACTATTTGGACAAAAGTGGATGGGAAGTCTTACCACACCCGCCTTATAGCCCAGACTTTGCCCCTTCTGACTACCATTTGTTCCGGTCGATGCAGAACGCCCTCACTGAATTACGGTTCATATCAGAGCAGAATATCAAAAATTGGCTTGATTCATTCTTGGCTGCCAAGCCGGCGCAATTCTTTTGGGATAAGATCCACAAATTGTCAGAAAGATGGAGAAAAGTCATAGCTTCAGATGGGCAACACTTTAAATAATACTATTGTACATGTTTTTCTTAAAAAAACGTTCAAATTTCGAAAAAAAAAAAACCGCACGAATTAAATTACATACCCGATTTAAACCCAATCCAACACTTGTGGCATGTAATGAAACGTAAGGTAACTGAACATAAACCAAAGAGTAAAAAAAACTAAATGAAGTTCTGAAACATGTATGGAATACTGAAATTTCAAGGGATATTACTGAACTTCTAGTAAACTCGATGTCTTCTAGAATAAAAGCGGTTATAACCGCCAAAGGAGGATCAACTCGGTATTGATAATTTTTTGGTAAAAGTGGCATATCTAAACATCTTATATATACATGCATAAAAAATATATCGTTTGATTTTGTTAACCAATGACTGTATTAAAATATTTTAAAAAAATAAGAAAATTAACTGGCTTTTCTTTCTTTGTTAATATCTTTTTTCAAACATTCAATAAACAGATGGAAATTAGATAGAAATACTTATAAAATACTGCGGAGTACTCAACAAAAATTTCATTTCATAATAAAAATTATTATCGTAGTTATTAACAATTTTTCAATCATTTTGATATGGTGCGGTTTTTACGACCGCAAGTGTAACTAAATTGAATCGATGAGGCTCAATTGACATCAAATGTGGAAATGGAAAAATATACAAGTAACATTCACAAAACGGTAATGAATTAGATGATATCGAATACTGGATCGATTTGTTCCTTTGATGAAACGATTCAAGACAAAAAAATAAAATAAAGAAGACTATCCCAGTCAGTTTTCCGGACTTTTGGTCAGAAAAAAACGTCATGCACTAAGTGAAAGTACATACATTTGCATAAAACATAAAAATGCTTGACTGAATATTTATCTTTGTTGCTGGCTGTAATTTCTTGTCAAGCAAAGAAGTTATCCATAAACCATTTGATCCTATGACGAAAAATGATTTAGGGCTGGTGCTAGTTTTTCATGGTATGGTGTAAGTCTATTATTTTAAATAAATAAAAAAAAAAACTATACACCAGCATTTGTACATCAAAATATTAGCGTGGGAGATGGCTATACACAAGCCTAAAATATACGACGTGCAAAAAAGTAGATAGAAATAACTGATATCGATCTAGTGCGACCTGAAGATACTGGTCATATTATTTTGCGCCTTCTTTATGTCTATTTAAAAACATTTTTTTTTTTATAAAATGTTGATTATGTAAGGGTTATTTTTTGAATAAAATAATTCAACAATAATTTAACTCATTAACGTCCGTTCTACTCAATTGAGTTCACACACTAAAAGCCACGTTACGCAAACAATAATTGACAAAACTGAAGAAAATTATAATATCTCGAGAACTTAGTGTGCTTTCCCTAGGTTTCAGTCTTAATACAACGGATTTTTCTAGTCGTGTGTGACATTGTGCATTGTTTATAGTGCGGTTCTAATTTTTTAATCAAGTAAATTTAATTATTATAATACTGATATGTGTTTTTAGTGTTACTTAATCGTTTTGCTGCGATTTTTTAGTTCCGTTGCCAATTATATGCAGGTTTGTTTATGTGTACTCATTCGAGTACAGTGGGCACATGACTATACAAATTATTTTTTTAGGTTTCCGCAAAAGATGAGTGAACTTGTTTTCAAGTTTTCAAAAAACTACAATGGACAAAGCTGTAGCTTCCATATGACAAGGGTACTAGTTCTGTAGAACTAAGTAATCTAACAGATGATGAAGATGACGATGACGATATCGAAAGAGCAAACCTACCTCATGATGTTTCAGGGACAGTAGAAATTTTAACACATAGGCGAGCCTCCGGAGAAAATGATTGGGAAAGCAGTGATGAAGAGGCACTCTCCTCTAAAAGATGCAAGATAACGGGAAGCATTCAAGGCGATCTAAGTTGGAAGAAGTGTCCATCATATCCAGCTGATTTTTCAAGGTCAGAAGCAGTTCAGTCAAGAAGGGATCATTTGGCAAACGAGCTTAAAAACTTAACTCCCGTACAATATTTTGAAAAGCTGTTTTATGAAGACATTGTGGACGTTTAAATTAGCAATACAAAGCTTTATGCTATTCAAAATAACGCACACATTCGATATGTATGTCAATTAAAGGGTTTTATTGGGCTAAACCGATATCAGAAATTGCCACGCGAGAGACTATATTGGGTTTTAGATGAAGATTTGGGATCTCCATTGGTGCAGCGTATCACGTCTAGAAATCACGGAAATAAAAGGACATATCCACTTTGTAGACAACAATGAAGCAAAAACTCCCAATGACAAAATGTTCAAAATTAGGCTCTTGGCTGATCTTCTTATCAAAAAAATGTTTTTCATACCGATCTGTCAATAGATAACTAAATGAAAAAATACTTTAGCCACCACCCATCTAAGCAATTTATAAAAAGTAAACCTGTTCGCTTCGGACACAAAAATTGGGCGCTAACAAGTTTCACGGATACTGCTACAATTTTGATGTTTACTTTGGCAAAGTGATTGTATCGAACATAAAAGAGCCGTCAGGTTCAAGTCTCTTTTAGGAAAGATCCCAGCAAATCCAATTGAACATATTGTTTATTTCGACGATTTTTTCACCAGCCACCAACTGTTAAAGGAATTGCGTCATTTAGGATATCGAGCTACGGGTACTGTTCGTGAAAACCGTACCAAAATGTGTCCTTTACCCACAGTCAAGGATATAAAAAGGAAAAACAGCAGTGTTTGACTATCGATTTGACAGTGGAAACGAAGTTCTTTTCGTTCAATGGAAAGACAACAGTCTTTGCACAATGGGAACAAATTTCGACAGAGCTGAACCACTCAGCAATGTAAAGTCATGGTGTAACAAAGGAAAGAAAAAAAAGAATGGACAGTGTAGACGAAATGGATCAGTATAAATCTTTGTACCGTATTGCCGTCCGAGGGAAAAAATTATGGTGGACCATATTTACTTAAATGTTGGATTTGACAGTCTCTAATGCATTGAGGTTGCATGTCATATCAACAGATAATCCGCAGGACCAACTGGATATTAAAAGAAATATCGTTAAATTCTTACTTCGTCAATGCCAAAAGGAAACTGTTCCTCACAGACCACCATCATAAAAATGTCTAACCAGCTTAGGTGTGTAATTTCCCATGCAAATATACGTTGGGCGTGCAAAAAGAGTGATAAGCCGTTTTGCATCGAAAGGCCTTGTTTCGAAAAATACCATACTTAAGTGCCCAGTGTACTCAATCGAGGACACCCCTAAAACTCATGAATTGTATTCATTTTCTTTCTTTTTTTCTCTTACTTGCATAAAAGGTTTCATAATAAAAATCACATTAACTGTAGCCTTGATTTCATAAAAAGTCCGTTATACATTTTTAAAAGACAAAAACTACGACTTACCTGCATTATAATATTCATTGCCTTTGGAAGAATACCCTTTCGTTTTTTACAGCACGAGTGCAAAAGTGCCTGTGCTCCAGGAACTGGACAAGCATAGTCTCCAAAGATATCTGTTAAAAACAACGGTTATTTAAAGCTTAATATCTATGCACATTTAAGAATAGAAAACAAATTATTCTAACCGAATTTCAATCGAATATATTCGTGTGGATCATTCTCCCAAAGGTCCTGATCGGATTCGGTAAAAGACATGATTGGGAATATAACATCTTGAATAATAGCAACCATGTGAGGTTTAATCAATTTCCATGAGTATGCATGGCTTACGCTAATCACAAATGAAAACAAATTAAAACCAAAACTAATTATACAAGAGAGGTAAGACGTACGCATTCTTAAGATATGATAAAATATTCGTTAAAACTCTCGGTGAGACGTAAACCTGGTTACGGTATTGATCCAATATTTTTAATAGAACCTCCAAAATTCCTGATGTAAACGTTGGCACGTACCACTCGGCGAACTTTTGATATTTTTCGCTAACCACATTATTAGGACTTCCATATCTACACATGAAAATTATCAAAATTTTTAGTTTGTACAAGTACCATTCGAAAATTCCATGTCCTACCTCTCAAACATGCGTACCATAATACGCAATGCCCATTTTTTAGATTTCCACCAAGGAAACTCTGGTCTTTCATCCTCATCTAAGTGCGTACAATCGGGTACCGGTTGAGCCGCAACCTGGCGACAGATCTCCATCCATTGCGAGAACATTTCCTTAGTTATCAACTCCAGGGGTAAATTGTATTGTGTCAGTGCATAATAAATCTTTAAAATTTGTTTCTGCAGCAGCACGCTTTGTTCCGAAGGATCATTCATAAGATTCACCATTAAGTTATAAATCATCGGCAGCAATAAATTCATTGCTTCATTTAAAGGAACACGTTCTTCAGACCGTTTGTATTCGTAGGTTTTTACTAATTGATACATCGTCAAAAGAGCTCCACTCCAACTATTAACGTCTGCAATTAAGTAAAACTGATTAAAACAAATGTTCCATCAACATGTTAGACTATAACAAACCCATATTTTGAAGGTAGATACTGATATTATCAACCACTTGTGGCCATCGTCCAGGGAAATCAGTTTTGATAATGTGATTTACGCATATTGCCAATTGGACTCTATTTAACACGAATTTTAGTTTTGTTTTTTATAAATTTTGTTTATTTACTTACTTAATAAGGTCAGGAGCGTGAACGATAGCGTTTACAATACTGCCGCGAATCATTGCACGATCTTGTTCATGGATGGAAAATAAGATTGCCTCGCCCGGCTTTGTCTCGCGGTCCGACCAATTGTTAGTAATAAGGTTCTTGAGGTAGATAGCTCCAGCCTGTCTAACTGGCAGGTCCACAGTATTTTTCATTACAATTTGTAATATTGTCGGAACAAAACCAATAATTTTGTGAATCTGTTTAAATAAATAAAAAATACGTTTTACCATTTAGAAAAAGTTTTATTCTTTATCGGTTTTGTCTTTTCTTAACGCACACCAAGCGAAACAGAAAAGTGAAATTATTTGTTTTGTTACATTATGTTTCGATCGATGTGTGTTAAAATTAAAATTAAACTAAAAATTAAAGGCAAGGCATTATAACTTTAGAGTTATGAGAGACCACAGATACATACAATTCAGCCTAAGTGATGCTTTTCCAAAATATAGGGGAATACTGTCAGAAACACTATCCTCTGAACTCTCAAGTCCCCCGCGTGATACCAAGCCTGACATGAAAGTCAAGGAATTCACCCTGGCTCTCAATCAGGCTATGGCTGCTTCCTACCCTCTTATTCAACCTAGCAACCTAGCAAAAAGCACAAGAAAAATGACTGATTGGGACTCATACAAAGAATCCCTTAAAATATATAAAAAAAGAATTGAGAAAATCAAAGTGTCAATCTTGGAGATCATTCCGTGACAAAATCACAGAAACATCTGAGGCATTGCGCCTAAGAAAAATCCTCTCTACCCTACAAAATCCTGTGATACCCAGTTGTTTGAAAAAAAAAAAAAACCGATAGCTCCTGGACAACCTCAAGTGATGAATCACTCAACTTGCTACTGGATACCCACTTTCCAAATAGCTCCTCATTCGCGGAAAACAGTAACCAAAACAGGACTACTGCAACCGTAAACAAAATTCATGGTCTGATTACAAGAGACAAACTGCTTTTGGAGCTGCATACAAGTTTGCTGGTCCGGACTACCAAAAATATTATCCTGCCTACGCTGGAGAATATCATAAAGAGCTCTGTAAAACTAATCCACATTCCACTGTCATGGAGAGAAATCAAAGCCGGAAAATACTCTCGTGTTGACCCAAAGGACCTCAGAACTATAAGTCTATCATCTTTCCTTCTAAAACCTCTAGAACGACAGATTCATATCTATATATGAAAAAAATTGATCCAAGACTTTTGTCAACGGCTCAACTCCGTCTCAGGTAAGCATTTTAATACCTTCAGCTAAATCAGAACAGATTAACCTATTGTTAGGTAAATATTAGGTTAGGTTCATTTTCTCCTCTTTTCCAAGAAATAAAAAATTTAAATTGCAGACCCTACCTCAATAAACGGTACGGTCTAGTAATTTCCGATACAAAATTTTTTGGTGCTCATTTTTGACAGGAAACTAAACTAGAAACCTAACATTCAAGAAAGAATCAAGAAAGCTCTATTCTCTTGCAAAAAAGCAATTGGGAACAAATGAGGCCTTCAACTTCGCATAACCCACTCGCTGTACATTTCGATCGATTATAAGACCGATACTCACCTGCAGGGTTGTTGTCTGGTGGATGGCCCTAGACAATGCAGTCAACTGTAGCAAGCTAAGCAGAGTCCAAAGAACAGCATTTCTATGCATAAGCAAAGCATTACGTTCTTCTACCTTCGCGGCATTAGATATTCTGTTTCACTTGACACTCCTCCATATCTTCAGCAGGCAAGTAGTTGGGACTGCAGCTATTCGCCTTCAAGCAACTACACAGTGGACATCACAGAGAACATCGATTACACCATACCTAAACTTTGGTTTGACAAAAACTTCATGTAAGCTTCCCCTCTAGATCATTTAGGGAGGAAGATGCTTTCATGGAGGACAAGCCAATCCAATTTTACACAGACCTAAGCCTCTCTTTCCGTTTTCCAAATTTCTGTAGCGTGTTCCAGGCGGAAATTTTGCCAATTAAAGGAGCTCTGTCCTGGATAAAGAAAACGTAGTATCTGGAAAGGATATCCGCATCTTTTCGGATAGTCAAGCCGCTATTAAGTCCCTGGACTCAGTCTCATTAAATTCTAAAACCACCGTTAAAGCCGATCATTTCTTACCGAGATGGCAGACCAGTTCAACCTTGACCTTTGTTGAGTGGCCGACGAACTCGCTAAATTTGGAACCACTCTACTTATTCTACCGGAAAAGGATAGCATAGGTATACCAATCGCTACGTCCAAATCAATATTAAAGTTGGATGCTAATAAAAGAACAGACCTTATGCGGACTGTTGAACCAACATGTCTAGCGACCAAACAGATCTGGCCAATGCTGGATCTGAATCGCTCTTAGAGTCTGATCCTTCTAAAAAGATAAACTTCTCAGTGCCATCATAGGTGTTATCACTGGACACTGCCTTCTACGCAAGCCTGCCAGACTTAAACGATCTGAAGAATATAGACGTTAACACTAACAAATTGGTTCAATGAGTAAGAGGATCACAGATCCACGTGGCCAATAGGCCTAAGTGGGTTAGTCTTTTTCAACCACCACTCTTACCTACCTTAGTACCTACCTAAAGATACCTACGAAATTTGCAACGAAGTACCATTCCCTAGGTGGTTGTGCACGAAGAGGAAACGGCGAATTTTACCGAAATCCATGTAGTAAAAATAATGAACTGGGGTTAGCAGCTGGATCGGACCATAGTATGGTGGAAGGGAATGGAAAGCCTATCGCAAAGGCGAAACCAGAAATTGCATAAAATACCAATCGGTGAAACTAAGGTCATTGTCAGTCCACAACGAAATATTATTTCCTTCCAGTGAATGCAGCTTTGTGGTAGACGACTTTGACGCGACTTGAAGTTTACGGATAATGATAGAGAAACATCGAATCGAGAAGTTTCGAAAGGTCTGCATATCGTTTTCATCGAATTTGAAAAAGCGTTCAACAGTTCCTATTTGAACGGCGCAAAGTTCTCAAAGTGTACCCAAATAGTATATAACAATGACATATGTCCGACTGCGTCAAAACGAAAGTTAAATGCACATTGAGAATAATCGGAGAATTCGAATTTCAGGTTGGAGTACACCAAGGTTGTGAACAAAGTCCATTGCTTTTTTAACGTCATGCAAGATTTTCTATTGAAATCTCATCTTTTCTTCGATGATAGAGCTTTTATAAGCAATGATGTGGCAGTCTTTAGAGCAGTCCTAAAGGCGCTAGAAGATAACGAATTAAGAATTATTCGTGATGAAGCCAAATATATGAGTTTTCGCTTGTTCAACCGACAAACCCAACTCTTGAAATCGGTTTAGAAGGATTTTTTCTGGGAGTAAATAAATACTTATAAATAAAACTCCGCAGTATTTTGTAACATAAAAATTCCGGATAAGCTTAAAGACTAGTTATACACGACAGTGATTCGTTCAGCTTTAACATACGTATCACCATCTTATCTTGGACGATTAAATTTCTCGTCCATCGTTGTGTTTCTCTATAAAGAAAAAAATGACGACAATGCATATGGAAATGTTACAAATGTCATTGGATGTAACAAAATGTGATCTAATACAATAGTGGACAAAATTCAAACTGTTCGAATCAACTGGTTTTGGCACGACGAAGGTCGTCAGAAAATGTAGCCCAAAAAGCAATAGAAGCTTCATTTCCAAACGTCGTATGTGGAAAAGAAATATAATTGTATCACTCAAATCAGCAAACGTTTGACCTCTTGATACGATTTTTACTGCGGAATTCATGATAGACAGCAGATATGAATTGTGTTGCTACTCAGAATTGCTTTGGCTGGTCAATGGAAAGTTGCATTATCTATTTGTTTTTGGAGTGACATTGAAAGAGGTTGATCAGGACTTAAAAACTCATAAATACATATTAAAAAATTTATCTTGGACATAGGACAACGATATATGTAACTATGATGCACATAAACAAACAACTGAAGCCAAAGAAAACCAGACTTTCACCAATGTAAGATTTATCACGCGAATAGATATTTCATAGATTCAAAAACAAGAGAATAAAATAAAGCAAAGCTGTACAAAACTTTTGTTTACCTGAATTCATGCATACGACACGAAAGAATCAGTAAGAGATTGATATGCCTGTTGTATGAAACCTGTTATGCAGAAGATCGCTGATCACTCATTTTTTAATAAAATTTTTAAATTATATCTTTCTAGATATATAGAAGCATTGGTGACGGGCTTCTAGCCAAAATATAAATAAGAATTATTATCGAAACTTTGTTCTGTATTAAGACCCGACACCGGACACTGGAAATTCCAGCCATTCTCACTAAGACAGTTCAATGCTGTACGGAATTATTTAATTATTACGCATGTTCAAGAAAGTCTTGACATGTTATATTCCTGAAAAAGTGGGAACCCGGATGACGAAATAAATTTTGTCAAGGCCTTGGTAGGCTAGATTATTTGTTTGATGGCACTAATAACAATCACGTTTTAGACACATATCCTGGAGCAGCTTTTCAACAGGTCACGTAGGCATTTAAGTTATGTTAGGTAAGTCCCTAACAAGACTTAGGTCCAGAGTTGCTAACGTAATTATCCTACAAACCAATCAATCTATGAACATAAGATAAACAAAAACCAACTAGCATCAGTGATTTCAAGCTCACTTACTTTTGAATAAACTTGGATGGGTGCAAGTATCATAATTTCTAATTCCACACGAATTAATGCAGCACCCACTGTACTCTTCAGATCGTGGGCCTTCTGACTACCATCTGTTCCGCTCTCTCCAAGACAATTTGCACGGAAGGCCATTCAATTCCAGAGATGAGATCAAAGCGCACCTGGGAAACTTTTTTACCCCTGACTTACAAAAGAGGCATTATGTATCTTCAAGAACGTTGGAAAAAAGTAGTATACCATGATGGACAATATCTGATGTATTAAATATGTTTTTTTTTTTTTTTATCAAAAATGTGTTTTTAATTTTAACCCTAAAATACCCACAGAAGTTATTAAACAACCCAATACATAAGTAGTGAGGGAATGATCAATTTTTAGCCGTTGCCTCGTATCCCAGACTATCACCGCAGAAGTCTACTACCGATAACTGTGCAGATTAAAGTCACCACTAAAGCACAACAGGTTTGGTTAATCGAAAAGGTATTCTATTCCATCAGGATAACGTTCGCCCGGGTACAGCTAGGTTCACCTGCACACAGTTACAGTTGGAAAAAAATTGCGCACACGTTTTGTTCTCCACATTTTTATTTGCTCTGAAGTTTGCAGATGGAAAAAACTTTAGATTTCGGGATGATGTCAAAAAAAAAAAACCCTTGTTTACATTAAACAGCATTAAAAAATCAATCAATACTTATAAGAGGTGATTCATCGTGAGGTTTGATTTTCAATAGAATTTTTTTGACGGATCAGACTGCTATCAAACTGCTTTGTCATTTTTGTTCAGTATCGTTTGGCAAATCATCATGAAAAGACTCACACCACAACAGCGTCTCCATATTTGAGTCCCAGTTTACATTAGTGGATGATACTTGACCGGTTAGACCACATCCAGCACGTAGTGAAGAGACTATAGCAGCTGTAGCTGAGAGTGTAGGCGAAGGCCGTGACGAATCGATTTGTCGTCATTCTCAGCAGCTTGGCTTGGCGTATTAGACAACTTGGCGTATTTTACGTGAGGATCTCGACCTAAAGGCGTACAAAATTCAACTTGTGCAAGAAATGACTTGAATTTGCGTCATATTTTCAGTGAATGGGCTCTGGAAAAACTCAATGAAAATCCGGTGTTTTATCGTGAAATTTTGTTCAGTGATGAAGCCCATTTCTGGCTCGATGGATACGTTAATAAACAAAATTGCCATATTTGAGTTGATGAGCAACCCGAAGAGTAAAAATAGAGTAAAAACAACGATATGGTGTGTTTTATGGGCTGGTGGAATCATTCGTCCATATTTCTTCAAAAATGAAGCAAATTAGAATGTTACCGTCAAAGGTAACCGTTATTGCACCATCTTAACGGACTATGTGCTTCCTGAAATTCAAGCACATGGTTTCGGTGAGCTCTGGTTTCAATAAAACGGCGATACGAGCAATACAGCGCATGAAACAATGGATTTGTTGAGAAATCATTTTGGTGAGCACTTAATTTCACGTTTTGATACGGTAAATTGGCCGCTTAGGTCGTGCGATATCACATCTTTGGACTATTTTGTCTAGGGATATGTAAAGTCTCAGGTCTTCAGAAACAAGTCAGCTACGATTGACGCTTTGGAAGCCAACATTACTCGTGTTATCCGCGAGATACCAGTCGCTATGCTCAAACGAGTCGCCTAATATTGGACCTTCCGAATGGACCACCTCAGACGTAGTCGTGTCCAACATTTACATGTCATTTTCAAAAAGTAATTGCCATGAATTTAAGTTCACTTTCAAATTTATGTGTTTTATTTTACATTACAAATTAAACCTCATGATGAATCACCGTTTATTACAACTTGATACTACAAAAAAAGGAAAAAAAAAAAAAAAAACTGCAAAAACATGCCGAAAAATGTGTGCAGTTAACGGTGAGGATGCACTGAGTGAACGTCGGACCCAGGAGTGGTTTGACCGATTCGATTCGATGTAAAAGAGGCACCTCGCATTGGTCGGCCTGTAACTGAAAAAATCGATGAAATTTTGCAACTGATGGAGCAAGACCGACACTAAACATCAACCGTATGACAATTTGGAATCATCTAAAATGAACAGGCTACTCAAAGAAGCTCGATGTTTGGGTGCCACATAAAATAACGCAAGGAAATTTAATTGACCAAATAACCATCAGTGAAACGCTGCCGAAACGTAACGAAATGGAATCATTTTTGAAGCGATTCAGTACGAGCGATAAAAAATGTATTAAATACGAGAATAGCCAACGCAAGCGATCATGGTCAAAGGCCGGTGACCGACCACAAACGACTTCAAAGCCTGGATTGACGGCAAACAAGGTTATGTTGAGTGTTTGGTGGGATTGGAAGGGAATTATTTGTCATGAGCTGCTAGAACGTGGCAAAACGGTCAATTCGATCCTCTACTGTGCAAAACTAGACCGTTTGAATGAATCTTTCAAGGAGGAGCGAAAAGAATTGGCCAACAGAAAAGGAGTTGTCTTCCATCATGGCATCCATCGATTAGCCCGGAGCTTGCACCTTCTTATTACTATTTGTTTCGGTCTTTGCAAAAAAATGGGCTGACCGAAGATCCGCTGAAAATCACTTGTCCAAGTTTTTCGCTGATAAACCACAGAAGTTGTACACCGATGGAATTATGAAGCTACCCAGAAAATGGCAAAAGGTCATATCATAGATAATAATGGCAAATATGTACTTGATTGAAATTGATTTAGAATAATGAATTTTTTTTTTCAAAAATACAAATCAAATCTTTCTCCTCATGCAAATGGTTCTATAGCTTCAAACTGGCAATGCTTTCCATTGTTGAGTTTTCGATGACCATACGAAGCAGAGCCAAATATTAAATCTAGAAACGTCAAAAACACACCAGCAAGCAGTTTGACATAAGCAGAAAAAAGACAATGAATAAAAAAAAAAACATAATGGCGAAGAGAAAAAAAAGGAAAAAAAAGAAAAAGATTAAAAAGAGAAAGAATACGAGAGAATGATCCCAATCAATCAGCGAAAATATAATTGAAAATTCTAATTCCGATGACTAATGGCAGATTTATTCCAGTAAATTCTCCATCTCAAATTAAAACCATCTAAAACGACTGCACATTCCGCACGAAATAATCATGTCCACTCGACCACTGCTGCCTGACTCGGAATGCAAATTCATGTCAGAGCACATGGTTTATGGAGACCATGCGATACGAATTCAACATGGAACCTTTCCTTTCATTTTTCTCATCTTTCACAAGTATTTCAAAATTTGTATTAATTTGGGTGGAACAGTGGTTACACGCCAGGGGAGGTTGCAAAGAAAATCTCAAATTTTGGGACTATCCTACCTGGGATAATTGCTCCTCGGCCTGTTTTCGCTGCTCGGGCAAAGGATCTATTGTTGCTCGTAGGAGCTCTGTTAGCTTGGTTTGGTCCATTGTTTCTCCTTTTGCTCGCAATAAATCGCACACAGCGGATAGATTTTTCGTTGATTTCTTCTTATTTATATTTTACACTTTATTATTAACCACAAAAATAGAGGAGGAATTTTATTGTGTTAAAAACGCGGCGGTGGAGGACCGGCGGTAGACAAAGTAGGCGAGATTTTCACATTACACACGAATTGCCCTCACCAACGAGCTTGCAGAATTCAATTCTGCACTAGAGCGAGATAACTAGTTAAATGGTTGGAAAGATTGTCAGCCAAGTGGCGTAAGTGGAAAAGAGATGATTTTATAGAAGGAAGATTTCCTTCGTTCAGATTGTGAATTTTAACGAAGGTAAGGTGGTGTGTTTCATGGTTTTGGTTGCGATAGATATTTGTATTGAGGAAATCCGGAAACTCCGGAATCGAAGTATACAGTTAGCATTAAAATTAAAATAAAGTTTGGATGTGATTTTATAGAAACATCATTAGTCTCCCATATCACGAAGTAATTTAGCCGATTTCATTACACATCGCTGAGATGGATAGTTACAAGGTTCCTAACTAAAATAATACTAAGTTATTTTGTAAGTAAGACAATACCACATATCTGACTGAGTACCACCAGGATCGATGGAATATTATATATAACAGGATTCTAAGGCTTGAAATCTCAAACGAGGCAAAAGTCATAAGCTTTGCCGATGATATTGTGATCGCAGTCTCGGCGAAATACCTGAAGGAAAAAGAGGACATTGGAAACGAATGTATCCAAAAATTGAGACTGTGAATGGCGGCAATCGAACATAAAACAGAGTCAGTACTAGTAAGCCGTCGCAAGAAAAGAGAGAATCCCCATCAAGATAGGCGATCAAAATATAATGTCAAAACCGGTGATCAGATACCTAGGAGTGATGATCGATAGTAGGCTCGCTTACAAAGAGCACATTGAGAGAACGTGTGCCAAAGCTGCTCAAGTTATATGCTGCCTTATCCAGAATAATGACGAATATTGGAGGATCCAGACAACAAAGGATGGATGCTGTAAATCAGATTGCAATGATAATCATGAAGGATCTTCGGTGGTTGGAAAGAGTCAGGGAGAGCAAACTCCAAACGGCATCTTTGGAGCAAAGCGAATAAGTCAACATTTCTCTACCCCACGAAGTTTTGCCTTACAGCGGTTCCGCGTATTGACACAAGGACGATGATTCTTTACGGAGGTTAGGTTAAGTGAGTCAGAATCTCACATTGGCACCTGCACGGCGTGCAGTAATCATGCTTCCGTTTTACTTTCTCTCCCCACTTCAAACGCCGGAGTTGTGGTGTCTATTCGCTCAAAATACCTCAGTCGAACGAAACGAAAATGGCCAAGTGCGATGATAAGAATCTTGTGTAAGCCAGTTTGGTGTTACGAGAGACTATTCTATTACTCAATTGGCGATTGGCAAGAGTAAAAATAGACGAAGTTCTTGACTACTTCAAAGTGTAAGTACCAATGGTACCATGGACCAGCCGTCTATGGTTTGCGTCCTTTTCTGACAGCAATCTGTCATTTTTTTTTTTTTTGCCCTCACTTACTCTTGTATGTGAGTGTCCAATTATACTACATCAATGTCTTCCCTGTACGCAAGTAATTGTTCGGACCTAAAAAAGATTACGCCTCTTTTGCTGGCTAGTCACATGACAGCCTTGTCTAAAACCTTTCTTGATGTTGAACTTCTAACTCACTTCATTACCGACCTCGATGCAGCAGGAAGAATTTTCCTTAGTCAGCCTGCTCAACCTGATGAGTTTGGCAGGGATGTCAAAACTAGATATGGCGTTGTAGAGCACTTTCCTACGTACGCTGTCATGTGCGGTTTGATGTTCACAAACAAATGGATTCACCATTCTATCCAGTCGAATTGAAATTCGTGGAACTTTTTTAAGATCTGCAGTAGTGTGAACATTTGATCGATGGTGGCTTCTCCTGGCATGCTATGGAGCAGCCAGATTGTTTATAAATATTTCCAGGGGCTCACTTTATATGACATAAAGGATCTCCTCTATTGGAATATTTATACTTTTCTACTTAATTCGTTAAATTTTGTAATGCTGATACTATAACTAATATTATAACGATACTTTCTAAATCTGCTTCAAAAAATCAATCTTGTGTTATGATTTCCTGCCTTCGGTGATATAGCATCAACTGGTTGTACTAGCTGATTATGGCAAGACATTCAAGATATAAACTTTTTAAGCATGTTTGATGTTGAAAACAAAGACGCTTCATATCTATTGCAACTCGTAAATTGGGTTTACTTTATCGATAGTATTGTATTTCATCTAGTTGGTTACTAACAGACATAATTTTTGTTTTAGTTCACGTTTTGCTACAATATCTCGAATGTGTTTTCGGATGCCTAGCAGTCGTCATAATGATGCACATGCACCGCCGAAAACTCACGGAGATGACCCTACCTGATAACGAGCTCGGCCTCTCCACAAAGATAGCCTAGCTTACCCTTATCTAACTTATACCTAAGAGGAGCTACTTAAGTAACGCACCGACCTAGGAAGGCATATCGCCTCTCTCCCCTTCTTGAAGCCATCAGTACCCGTCGTAGATGAGCCGTTTTTCTCTTGTACATCGGTGGCGGTATAATATCGGAATACCATCCCTACTTTGCCGTAACCCTTTGGTGTCAAAGGGGGAAAAGCCTCCGGCGGAATAAAATCAAACTGGAGTGTTTGACTCATCATCGCTCATCACTGCTTTTGCGACGTGACCTAGAGTCACCTTAATTTTGATAGTGTCAATCCTATTTAGTCTAGCTCCCTTTTAAAGGATACTGTTGGGATAATATTTTATTTACTCAGTCTATGGTGTTCTGTACAATCGAAGACATGTTCTAAGACACTGTCCCTCAAACACTCGAATCATTTCCATGAAAGACAGCACTATATTAAACCACACCGGACAACCATAAGCGATGATTGGCCTGATTAGGGCTAAATAAGCGTCTATATTATTGTTAAAATGTAAATACTAATCGAGTCAGATACAAAGATACCTAAATGTGCTTCTCACCGCTAGTGGTAGTCCATACTTTGCAATGGTGATGAAAATAGTGAGACATCAGGGTGTGAGACAAGAGACGTTACGTCGGTTCGAGGGTGTCGAATGACTGTGTAATATTGATATCACCTATGAAATTTATCGCACGATTTTGGATCCTATCTAGAAAGTACAAAGAGGCCTTAGGGGCACCTGACCATATGTGGGCATTGTACTTCAGTTTTTGGACTAGCTGCTAAGTATTCAGCAAGCAGATTGGCCTTGTCCAAAGAGCTGACAGCTGGAATGTCACTGTAAATAAGCGTTATGATGATGGATGGGGCAACATTTATAATGTTTTTGATGAACGACCAAAAACTTTTGCTACCTTTGGGACGTTGCAGTATCTTGTGCATCAGATTCTATTGGAATTTCATACGTTTAAGAAAAAAGTCGCAGTCATTTCGGACTCGTTTAGATTTTTTTCGGTTTTTTCTGTCATGTAGAACTGAAAAAATATTTCTCTTACCCTAACAGCCTCTTTACAGCTCGAATCTTCATCTGATAAAAGATAAAGGATCTCATTTAATAGAGAATAATTTTAGTGATTATATCAGCAGCGCCATTCACGTCGTTATCGATGAAACATAACGACCAGTAACAATTCCGAAAAAAGATGTTAAGTCCGCACCAATTGGATTTCTCGTATTGCCATACGGCTCTTTTAGGAATTTTTGCGTTAACTGTGTGGCCAGTATACGAGAAATTAACTGATATAGCAAAATGGTCCGACGAGCCTATATAGAGAGGAGAGCACATCAAAAGTGTACCTATTAGGGTAAAAATTAAAAAACAAGTCCACGGTGTTTTCGTGTGGGGTCATTTACAAGCTGGGTAAAATTGTTTTCGGCGGCGAAGATCTCAACACACCGTCCTTCGGGTGTTGCCTGCCAGAATGTCGAACCCACCCAGAATTGTGTACCCATATATGTACCCATACAATTCTTTGAATGGAGTCAGACAGCGCATCAAACTCATTCAAGGTCGAATTGCTGTCCAGTTTGGGCCCTTCTCAAAGGAGTTCTAAAAAAGATTGTTTTTGACGTTTGCAAAATATTTTTCAATTTCCAATCATAGCAGTACTCCTTACATAATATAATTGAGTTCACGTTGCAAAAGAGTGTTAATGACTTCGATTTTTTGGATGACGTCACTAAAGCATACACTATAGCTTGAATCATCATTGATGTAAATAATAATAGAGCCATTTTTATTGTTTGAAACTTAACTCGAAATCGTGGGTGGCTGTGACTCAAGTAGTAGTGAACTGGCTTCCAAATCGGAAGGTTTTTAGTTCGAATCTCAACCGCAAGAGGTTCATTTTTTTTCAGTTAACAAAAATCAAATAAGATGAGAAGTTGACTTGAAATTAACAACAACAAGCCAACTTTCATTAGGAATTTAGTCTCCCCATTAAATGTTGGATGCCACCCATAGAGCGAAATAACCACTGAGCCCAAACATCTTTCTTTCACTCTCTATCCTCTTTTCCAAAAAACTTTACACATGAAGGCACGCCTTCTCCAAGTCAATAAGACATGTAACCGTACATTTGCTCCACTATATGACGGAGGTCAGTTTTGACGCCACATGAATAGTGCCTCGTCCTAAAAACAAGCTAATTACCCGGGATGACGGACAGAGTTCTGTTGACTATTTTTTCAAATACTTTGTCAATGTTCGGAAGAAGACTAGTTGACCGATGATAATCAGGTTTGGCCCTACTTTTATGTCTGGAAATTTTCTAGAGGGCTAAGTAATGTTGTAAAAATAACCACTGCTTCCGGGGCTAGATATCTCAATATGACATTTGGAATACCTTCTACTTCCGCCGACTTTTTCTTCTTCAGTGACAATAAGTTGCACAGGAGCTCATCTTTTCGCACAAACAAGTGACTAGCGGCTTGTCTTCATGGGAAAGGCTAACATCATATGGTATACCTGCCTCGCAATTAGTTCACTAGTTCTACTACTGCGATACTGACCTATTTCCTGTTGTAAATCAACATTAAACCCACATAACATTGCATGATGTACCTATTATAATACGTAGAGCCAGTATTTTTCAATTTGCTACATTGTGATTATATTTATACAGGTGGCGTACGCGTACGTACTATACGTCGGGCACGCATGTACCCGTATAGGTTATAAAAATGTGGTGATTTTTTTTTCACGAAACATGAGCTGGGATGTGGGAATCCCCTGTCAAATCATTTATAATCTAACCATGACGATATTCACGTCAAAAAATTAGCTTTAAACGCTAAATTTATGCAACAGTATCTTAAATCTGCGCTTTGCGATTCGAACAATTATTCACGCGCTCTGTCAATGTCTAAGCTGCAGTGAATATGATACAAGTGCATGTGTATGTTTACTTTATGTGGAGATTTCTTAGGCTTGGAATTCTAATTGAATGCCAATCATAATGTATGATACTAAAAATAGTTTCAAGTGGTTTGTTGAGTTACATAATATGGTATGAACGCCTGCACTTAACATACGGATATATGTACGTAATATTTATTATATGAAAGGAAAAAAAATACACAGTAGACCAGTCCGAATAAGGGATAAGGAGATAATGGTAAAGAAATAAAAGCTCGAAGTGAAGTAAGAAAAGTATTCTGTAATATATTCAAACCAGTTATTTTGAATGAAAATTATATAAAAAAAAATCTACTACTGGCTATTATATAATAGATCATCCGTTATTAATGTCATTGATCGGCCATTATGATTTTGGTTTCTTTCTTCTTTTTTTGCCATATTTTTGGGTCGGCCATCTTTATTTTAAAGGAAAGACCATTTCCGGACTAGCATTAAGTGTGATTCTGTATAGAGGAGAGGATGTGTATAAAGACTGGAAAAAGAAATCGGTGATTTTATTTTGAATCTCGAATAGGAATGAAGGTCAACTTATAATCAAAAATATATATATATATATAACTTAGCTTACTTAGTCCTCTCCATTTTGCACAATTTTGGGTTGATTACCTTCTGTTTAGCACATCAAGTTGGTTGAGGTCCCTTTGCAATTGAGAGCGTCAACTTGGGCAAGGTCTTCTCTTATCACGTTGTCCTTCCCAGATGAATTCTGAATGACACACGGGACCGGAACGGTGATGTCCTTTTGGTCAACATTTCCTAGATATCTAAGTCTTTGAGTTAGGACTTTTCTGACAATGCCAATGTAGCGGAATAACTCGTACATATATGTAGCTCTTCACTTAATTTTATTTTGAAAATTTCGTTGAAACATTTCGTCTTCTTTTAATAAGATCCATGCTTTCTCAACATACAGTCTAACATGGGTCTAATATGGGTCTAACACAATGTTATCTTTTCTGATCGTGAGAGGAATTTATTTGTCAATCGCCTTTTTGGACGAACGACATAGTGTCGATAATTGAAATTACAGCGAAGGCCAGATAAATAAAGTCTTTTACTACCCCAAAACTATGTATTGCTTCCAGTTGGAGCATGCGTTTCGAGGTGTTGGGTTTATTTTGTTGTTGTTGAAGAAGACCTGGTGCTTATTTAATATTGTCTCCATTGTCATCAAGCACATGTGGATATGCTTGATACCGAAAAATATGCCTCTAATTTGTCTCTATAAATACATTATCCCGACTTCTTTTTGGTTAGTTGGAAAGAGTTTTTCATCATCGCACAACTCAGTAGACCTTTTTTGCTTGATAGTGAAATGTTGGTCGTGTTCTGTTCGTGCCAGAGATAATCATTCTGAATTTTCAATCCTGCTAGAATTTGTCCGCCAAAAATGAGTTCCTGCAAAAAGTTCGAAAGAAAAATTGCAAGAGAGTCGTGCAAAACTAAGTGTTACGAGTGTAAAAAAATATTTGACCTGGAATGCGTAAATCTCAATCCATCTGATGTGAACTACTTTAGCAAGAATAAAAGTGTATGGAATTGTGCCGACTGTATGATGAAAAAACGAAATAATTTAGGAAGACTGTCTTTGTCATCGGCACTACCACCAGCTGAATGTAACTCATCCAAAATAACTCTGCAGAGGGTGTACTATATGATGAAGTTATGCAGCTAAAGAAATCGTTTTCATCAATGGTGATTACTCTCTATGCAATGAATTTGTGCTTTCCAGAATTAGAGCAATCAACGAACGTGATTAATGAAGTTAAAGAGGAAAACCAAAAATTGAGAACACAGCTTGAAGCTAACAAAAAGCGACTCCGCACAGAGCGGCGGATTCAAGCCAATTACTTGGAGCATTGAAATGTGAAGAAAGTCCTTATTGCTGGATTGGGGCTTCAAATATCGAAAGAAGACTTTGACTTTCGCTACAGAAAAAAACTTGCTTAAGTCAACTAAGTAGCTTTGAACCGACATTGATTTATTAAAGAAAACCAGCATCTTTAGTTAAGACTATCAGGCATTCTAGAAGAAGTGTAGCTTATGTTAATGAGTGAATAGTAAAGAGTAAAATGTATTTAACTTGGTGTTGATAAGTCATGAGTGGAGTTTCAATTTGCCAAACTTAACATTTCTCTGGTCTTGAGAAATGGAACTTAGAAACTAAACATGATCTGCCTAAAGCATTACAGCCTTGTATTTTATGTGACTGTTCTCAACTGCTGCATTCGTAATACTTTGACCGTTGCAACGTAGGTTCTATGTTCGTGGCATTGATTCTATTACTCACTTTGCTGGAGTATCATTATAAATTGTATAGACAGTGGACAGACAGTTTACCAAAGTGTACATCAATCTGGCGTAAGATAGTTGCACTTGATATCTCTATGCCATTTGACAGAGTTTAACATCAGGCCCTTTTGTCAAAGTTGCGTGCTTTTCTTCAATGAAATTGAAATTGCCTTTCGGAATGTTCAATTCAAGTTGTTTTAGATGGTTTCAAATCTGATATTTATATAAAATAAATGCTGGTGTGCCCCAGGGCGCCGTTCTGCCCCCGACACTCTTTTTAATCTTTATTAATGATTTTTAGTCTGCTATATCTAATTCAATATATTTATTTGCTGATGGCAGTACACTCTTTGTTTGGGAAATTATCGGTAATCGAATTTAATGCTTCCAAAATATGCTGTCTGCTGTCGTTAAAACGAAATCTAAGCAACCAACCATTATCCATGAATGACACTTGCGTTGTTGAAACCGAAAAAACTTTCCATTCCCGGTGTGTGTGTCAATGATAACCTACGTTGAAATGTCTACACATTTTGTGTCACCAAAAATGCTACGAAATGTCTAGGTTTCATTAAAAGATGTAAGAAATACTTTCCCCCCTTTAATTTGGCCTCAATATGTAAGGTATTCATCCGCCCAAAATTGGAGTACAGTGCCCACATGGTCATGTGCTCCTAAAAACTTGACAGATAGGATTCGATAGGACTCATAGGTGATGCATATTTCACCGAGTCAATTGACAACCTTGAACACTGACAAAATGTCACCAGTCTCATCTTGCGCTATCGCTATTTTTACCACCGGTACTCCTTCAAACCTTTAACCGCAACACCCGTTTCGATATGAATGCTCAACAGTTTTCCCCTTAAGCTCACTTTCGGAAGAAAATTGAAATATTATGATTCTTTCCCAAACCGTACATTTCGCCTATGGAACTCCCCGTCTGGCTTTTTATTTAATGACTATTACAACTTTCAAACATTCAAAACGAACGTACATCGGTACCTTTCCTTCTTTCCTTCGCCCGCGCTGTGTTTTTTTTTATAATACCGCGCGCGCACCAAGGGAATTTGAATACCCTTTTACAGGCTTTTTCTCCAGGGCGTGGGGGGGGGGGTGGTGTAATAGTTTGAAACTCAGGTGTATTAGGTGTCGATATTTTTCCCAGATGTGGTTGTCAAACTGGACGGGATGAGCTAGTACATCCTCAACCAGTAGGTCTTAAGTACGTGCTAGTTGTTAGTTCGTTATATTTAGCCCAGCCAGCAACCACTCCACCATCAGTGTTATGCCTTCATGTCAGAGTTGACGCCGACGGGATTTTCATATAGCTACATACAAATTCTATGAAAAGACTTTTTCACAGAATTGCCTCGCACGGGATTCGAACCCGCATATACCACTACACCACGGCCACCACATGTGGTGATGTGTGAAAATATTTTTAGGGTACCTTAATCCTTTAAACGCGCGATAATTTAAAAAAAAAAAAAACTTTAAGTCCTTTTTATATATAAAGATATCGAAAAGGAATAATGAAATAAGGTCAATGAGCACTCGAATATTAATCGGATAATTTCCTTTTGTGCTATGGCAATGGGCATCAAGTTCATTATGTACGTACTACTCCCACATGCAAGATCATACTCTAGACGTGAATGAACCACTGCATAGAAAATTGTTAATAGCAGATTTTTTGGTACGCGATGGCATAGATAATTTGATTTTGTTAAGGGGAGATATACCTACACCTATGAGCCGGAAAAAAGGTAATTTTTGCTTATTTTTTTTAGGAAAACTATTCGAATTTTCAGATTGGAAGTTTAACTATCTAAAAGTATAAAAAATATGTTTAATTTTTTTTATTTAAAATTATCAAAAACATGCAAGGATATTGTATAATTTTTGAAGCTTCGTAAAAAAATCTGCCTAAACGGTACCCGCTGACGTTTCTTTAAAAATCATTTAAAAAAAAAAAAGCAAAACAAACAGGCCTATAGTGTAAGTCTTCTACGGTAGACGGAATATTCATAGGTTCTACACTTAGTTGTCGGCGCCGTATTCGACCTTCTAACGTCTCTTTTTGCGCTTGCAGCTCGGCTTTCGCCATGCGAGTTTCGTCTTCTTGCGTACAAGTGCGCTTCCGATCCGACCGATATTCCTAACAGGTTCATAACTCCCAACAATGAGGTGACACCATTGTTGAACGTGCATGTTGCAAGAAATACATCAATGTTGACGATTTTGGCCCCGCTGTTCATCGTTTTCGAAGCTATCCTTCAAATAAGTTTATTGACGCTTACATTACTATTTTGGATATATCCGCCAACACAGCGCTCCAACCATTTGTCATTGAGCACGCCCAAATACACAATAGAATTATAAAATAGATCTTGGGACGCTCTATTTGAAGGGTCGCTTGCCCCTACCTGCCTTTCGGTTCGACGCCGCAAAACTCATTTCACTCCCTCGGCTGTAACTAGCTAATTTCTCGAAATATTGTCTTGGCGTTTTCACCAGATATTCTTGAGAGCTCAAGATTCGAGAAAGTGCAAAAAACAATGTCATGCTAGGTGTATAATATATCTCCATTTAATGGCGATGTAGAATAACATCCTTACTGAGATACTATGAGCCATTCAGCACATCTTGTTGTCTATTAAAACGCCGAGATATCTAAACTCTATAACACAATCTACATAGTACAAAAAATTTATCTTAACAGTATGCATTATCACATTTGGGGTGGTGAAAACGAATGTCCTCAATCATCTAGCTAGAGTTTGTCAAGAAAAAACACATAGCCTTAGACTTTGTACCATAGTACCATTTGGTGGTTGTTTAGCCAAATTCCAAGCAGATACCGATCAGATGTTAAATCATGTTTCATATCTATTATATTACTGCCTGCGTACGAGAGAGCAAAGTCATCCACATAGCCAATTAAATGACCCTTAAGGGGAAGATTACAAATGAAATTGATGTAGATTAGAAAGAGTATTGGTCCAATAACCGATCCTTGTGGAACACTAGTATTCGGGCACTTTTCTTCCTCACTTATTACGTTATATTACTTTAATTTTCATTGTTTTAATGTTTCCTCTAAATCTGGACTGAAAAAAAGGATGCTAAAATCTTGCTATTTGTCTCATTGAGCTTAACAATGGTTTCTGGTCAATGCATTGAATTCGTTGCACAGTTCCCTACTAGTATTAATATCAGTTACATTGCTAAGTCTGAAGAGTTTCAGATTATCTACTTTCTGGTCATTTCCTAGGATATTATTAATTATACGACATTGCTATGTAGGACTGGATATGTTTTCTAAGATTTAACGCCTTAAGCATTAAATTTTCTGTCCAGCTATAAAGTTGCGTTCCTTCATTTGTAGTTCTTTGTATGTTTGTTTTATTAAAGGCTGGTTTAGCTTTTTCTTATCCCATGTTTCTCCACTTATAGAAATTGCTAGTAGCATTCCGCCCCGTCAAACTTTTAACCGTAACACCCGTCTTGCTAAAAATGTTCATACACTCTCAAGCCCTCAACAACTCGCTTATAGAATGCCCTTCCAAGCTCCCTATCTCCTAGTGGTTATAACTTGCAAATATTTAAGGCCAATGTTCGAGTACATCGGTACCTCTCTTTTCTTTCTCCCTAAGTTTCTTTCGCCCGTGCTGTGTGCAAACATTTTAGGGGTATAATAACCCCTTGAGCACACTCTTAATGTTTTGATTAAAAATCGTAAATTTAGATCCAACACAGATTTCATTACTCGCTTTCACATAATCAGGATCCAGATTGTTAAAACCATCTTAGCCGCTTCTTAGCCGCTTCTTAGCCGCTTCTTAGCCGTTTCTAAGCCGCTTCTTAGCCGCTTCTTAGCCGCTTCTTAGCTGCTTCTAAGCCGCTTTTTTTTCCTTCGTTCATCTCCTCACCGTCTTCAGCAACACAACATCAAAATTAAAGAATTTTTCATTTAATCTAAAGTGCAGATATTTAGGATTTTAATGTCAGGATCCAGGAGTGAGTGATTTATCCTTTTCGATGTCAAATAGAAGTTCCAAAACGTGTAAAGAACATATGTCGAACCCGCCCCGAAACTTACAAAAAAGTCATTGACTTTGTGAGCATTCATGTATCTGTTCGAAGAAATAACTTCTTAACATCAAAATTACTTAGAATATTGGGGTTTTTTTACTCTTTCTGTAGAAATAATTTCACACAGACACCTCATTTCGGTAGTTCGTTTGAGTGATCTAATTCTTTCGTCTCCCTCTCTGACCTCATGCCGATAGAAGTAAACCTGGTTGAAGAAAAACCACAAATAGTATACTTTTCTGATGTCACTATATGCACATACTTTCGGCAGATAATATCTAGTAAGACTAAGATATGCTTTTTCTATAAAAATGTTTCTCGACCCCGCCGTTTGGAGTTAGAAAAGGTTAAAGGGCTGTGTACTAATTTGACAAGGAGAAGACGTGTGAACAATTTTTATTTTAATGATTTCAAGTACATTAAGATACAATATCTTATGAGATACCTAGTTATAACACATGGGCTGACTATAAAACACAAAATTTTTGCAAAATTCAACTTTATTTATCAATATAGTTGCCTTCGAGGGCGATATACTGATTGAAACGATTTTTCAATCTTTCGATACCAGTTTTGTAGTACGATTTCAGTTTAGCCTCAAAATAGGAGTCTGTTTCGGCGATTACTTCTTCATCGGTCTAAAATCTCTTTCTGGCGAGCATTCTTTTGAGGTCTGCGAACAGGAAATAGTCGCTGGGGGCTAAATCTGGAGAATACGGTGGGTCGTTTTCATCGACTTGCGACACGGTGCATTGTATTGATGAAACAGCACTTTCTTTTTCTTCAAATGCGGCCGTTGTTCTGCGATTTCGTTCTTCAAACATAGATAGTCGATAAAAATTATTCCATGCGTATCCCAAAATACGGATGCCATAACCTTGCCAACCGACTGTTGAGTTTTTGGTCGTTTTGGACGAGGTTCGTCGCCTGCTTGCCAGTGATGGAACCAAGTTTCATCCATTGTCACATACCGACGCAAAACTTCTACTTTATTGCGGTTGAACGGTCTTAAAAACTCCTCTGAATCATCAACATGTTGTTGTTTTTGGTCGACTGTGAGCAAACGCGGCATCCACTTTGAACAGAGCTTTCGCATGTCCAAATATTCGTGTATGATATATCCAACACGCTGTTTTGATGTCTTCAGAGCCTCAGCTATCTCGATCAACTTCACTTTACGGTCATTCGTAATCATTTTGTGGACTTTTTTGATGTTTTCATCTGAAACAGCCTCTTTTGGACGTCCACTGCGTTCATTATCTTGTGCTTGTATTACCACTTTTAAATTTTTCAATCCACTTGCGAATAGTTCGTTCGGCTGGTGCAGAGTCCGGGTAACACTTGTCAAACCATTTCTTTGCATCGGCTGCATTTTTTCCCATCAAAAAGCAATGATAAATCAACACACGAAATTGCTTTGAATCCATTTTTTTTTTTCACAATAACAAAAGTTGCTTCACTCACAACGCTATATCTCGAGAACTAATCGTCCGATAGCTGTCAAATTTATACACGTATCTTTTGAAGGTTGGTACTAACTGAAAATGGTATGGATGCCCTCTCTTAGAAACGGACTTTTCAGCCCATGTATTAAGATGCATAAATAAAATTAAGCTTATCTTAAAGCGATCAGATAATAACAAAGTCATCTGATAAAAGCAGATAATTAATTACTTAATTACTATCGTAATAACTGAAAGTACCTATATAATTAACAGAAGTAAGGACAAATAATCTTCTGATTTAATGATCCTACTTGTGTACAGATTCTTCTGTTTGAATATAATTGAATATCCTTTTTCAATGACTGTTAGTCCCATTCTGAGAAGAGTATGGAACTTGATCGCACATCTTTATATAAATTATATAAAACGATCGCTAGCAGCGTAAAAACACAGCAGAATAAAACCAAAAAAAAAAAAAAAAAAAACAGAACGGGCGAGTTCCAGCAAACAAAACACCAGGTGTACTGGTATGAAGTGAGCGTTTTTTGTGAAAATAAAACACAATGGGAATGTAATGTGAAAGTAAAAACCATTTTATTCAAAGTATTGGCCATTGCTAGCTACACATTTTTCCCATCTTTCAGGCAATTTATGGGTTCCACGCCAATAAAACTGTTCGTCTTTTGAAGTAAACCAAAAAGTCACACAATTTTTGGCTTCCTCGTAGGACTCGAAGTGCTGCTCAGTTAATGCGTGTCCTATCGATGAAAACAAATGGTAGTCGGGTGGGGTAGCAGGTCCCAGACAAGTGCTTCGGTTGTATCCTGAATCAGTTTTGCTATATGTGCAGATGCATTGTCATGGAGCAAAATTACCTTGCCGTGTCTCCTGGCCCTTTCTGGTCGTTTTTCGATCAATGCATGGTTCAAATTGATCATTTGCTGTCGGTAGCAATCTGTATTAATGGTTTTATAAGCTTATGATCCCACCAGACACACAGCACTATCTTCTTGCCGAATCGATCTGGTTTTGCAGTTGAAGTTGATGGCTGTCCCGGATAAACCCATGATTTTTTCTGTTTAGGATTCTGAAAATACGTAAATCCATTTTTCATCGCCACTAACAGTTCGATGCAAAACTGATATTTTATCGTATCTTTGAAGCAAAATTTCACAAGTGGTTTTTCGGTTTTCCATCTGTCTTTCATTCAATTCATGTGGCACTAGACTTTTGGATCTTTCCCATAGCTTTTAAACCGTCAGAAATTGTTTGTTGTGCAACATTTAACATTTCTGCCATTTGTTTCTGACTCAAAATGTTGTCTTTATCCAATATTGTTTGCAATTCAACGTCTTCAAACTTTGTTGGTGGTCTTCCACCTTCTTCATTTCTCACATCAAAATCGTTATCTCTGAACCGTTGCCTCGACAAGCATTCGATGCAATTCTCCAGCACTTTTCTTCAAATGAAAATAAAAAATTAATGCTTTCCCCAAGTCGACAGTTTTAACACGATGAAAAAATATGATGTTGGCTCAATGACTAAATATATTTGACAGGTGTCATAGCAGCCAAACAAAAAAGTTAAGGCCCGTTCACAGTAAATATTCCCTATCGAGACATTTATATCTTGACGCTTACTTCATACCGGTACACCTGGTAAGCTCTTTACCATGTAAGAGTTGTTATTCATATAAGTCACATACAACATTCCTTATTTTGTACCTTTTTCTAATACAGATGATGTCATACGGAATCAGGTATACATTGGGATACCTTTAACATACCTTATTTTTTGCTTATCATAAGCAATATATAAAACTTTATTTAAGACTTATTACCGGTTTAAGAAAAGGTGTTTTTCTTATATTGGGTCCATAACTTTCTTGCGGTTTGCTAAGAGATGGCGTAACTTGTATTATTCCATTGTTATTATTCCATTGGAACATGCGTTGGAAGGCCACTGTCATTGTACGTCATTTCAGTATATATCATTAATTTGAAGCGTAAACAACAATATTTTTTTTCACTCAAATATGTCGAACTTTGTGCCTGAAAAAGTGTTTTTGCGGGTAGTTCTTCTTCATTACATTAATATGAAGAAAACTGCTGCTGAAAGTCATTGTATTTTGGCGGAAGTTTATGGTGAACATGCGCTAGCTGAGCGAACGTGCCAAAAGAGGTATGCACGATTTAAAAGTGGTGATTTTGGCTTGGAAGACGATGAACGTCCTGGGTAGCCAAAAAAGTTTGAAGATGAGGAACTGGAAGCATTACTCTATGAAGATTATTTCCAAACAAAAGAAGAGCTCGCAGAATCTTTGGGTGTCACTCAAGCAGCCATTTCAAAACGTTTAAAAGCAGCTGGATATATTCAAAAGCAAGGAAATTTGGTTCCACGTGAACTTAAGCCGAGAGACGTCGAAAGGCCCAGACCTTGACCCTTCTGACTACCATTTGTTCCGGTCGATGCAGAACGCCCTCACTGAAATACGGTTCACATCAGAGCAGAATATCAAAAATTGGCTTGATTCATTCTTGGCTTACTTTGTTATAAAAAAAACTATTCAACTTAATTTAAAATTAAGAACTTAAAATGAGATTGTAAGATATTAAGATAAGAGTAATTGACAATTCACAAAAAATAAAAATAAAAAATAAAGAAAAGTGAAAGAACATATAAACACAAATCTATATAAATTAATATAAAATTCGGTGAATAATATCATAAACATATATGCAAAAATAACTTATAATATCATTTTGTTTTCTAAACGCAACTTGTGCTTGCGTTGGTCCATGCTATTTTTGCTTTTTTTAACAGCATCCTTAATGTCCTTTTTGTAGTCTTCAATAGACATATAAAAACGATTTATGGAGCCTAAATTAACAAAAAGGTTTTAAAACTTTGTAATCAAATCAAATATTCATATAAACTTACTGTACAGCGTTAAGTGGAAAAATTTATAAGCGCTGATCGGCTTCATAATTTTCCTTCCGTTCCAGTTAACTTCAGTTAATAGATTGACAGCTAAGATTAGGCAAAAATGAGAAAAAGAGACTTTACTTCTCAATTTACCATAGCTTCCAGTAATACTTTCTGTAATGAATTTTTTTTTTATAAACAAATGTCAAATTAAGGTTTACTTTGATACTTAGTACATCTATTTCAAAATTTGGGTCTAAATTTGTCTAGAGCTTCAAGATCCGCTATTGTTTTAAGTGGAAAATCAAACACATTGTCAGCAGGTACCCCGAACAGTTTTCCATAGATTTTATTAATTTTAAGGGTTTGTTGTGCTATTGCCACAGTTTGTCGTTCTAAACCCGTTTTCATAAGAGTGATAGCTTCTTTAAGATCTACAAAAGGTGGACACTTGGAATTAGAGGCGTAAAGGAAGAAAATGGAACAAAATTACCTTGAAGCTCACCAATCATTTGAGGATCAGATGAAAAACTTACAACGGTTATGGCCAATGATGATAGCGATGACGGTTGTGGTTCATCATTTCGACCAGGAGGGGGCATTATAATGACGAATGGATCTTGTTCTGGATTATTATTATTATTTTATAGATCAAGTATAGTATAATAATTTTTTTTTTTTTTATTAAAAGTTCTAATAAAATTAACCTTTGATCCATAGTTATTGAAGTAAGTGTTAATGGAAAATGATCGGTTTTAATTTTATGCAAAATTGGCAGTAAAATGAACTTCGAATAGCTAATTGGAATTGGAAAACCGCTTAGAAAACCCCAATGTTGTCATTTTACTTACTTTTCTTTACTGCCTCAAACACTGCACTTTTATTTTCTAAAAAGTTAAGTTTTTCCACTGAATAACACTTTTGTTCTCGTTTATGGATGTCTTACTATAAGGAATTTTTAAGAAATAAAGTACCGTTAATTTTCTGTCGTGTTCTGTTTGGGTTGTTTACCTTATATAGGGTGATTCACAGTGAGATTTGATTTATAATGTAAAAAAAAGACATAAATTTGAAAGTAAATTTAAAATTTTTATTATCGTTAAGAGAACAATTTATGGCACTTATTTTTTAAAAATGATATTATGTAAACGTTGGCCATGACTACGTCTGAGGTGGTCCATTCGGAAGGTCTAGTTTCGGGCGACTCGTTCAGGCATAGCGACTGGTATCTCGCGGATAACACGAATAATGTTGGCTTCGAAATCGTCAATCGTAGCTGAGACTTTACATATCCCCAGAGAAAATAATCCAAAGGTGTGATATCGCACGATCTAGGCGGCCAATTTACTGTAGCAAAACGAGAAATTAAGTGATCACCAAAATGATTTCTCAATAAGTCCATTGTTTCACGCGCTCTATTGCTCGTAGCGCCGTTTTGTTGAAACCAGAGCTCACTAAAACCATGTGCTTGAATTTCAGGAAGCACATAGTCCGTTAACATGGGACCATAACGGTTAACATTGACGGTAACATTCTGATTTGCCTCATTTTTGAAGAAATATGAACCAATGATTCTACCAGGCCATAAGCCAAACTACACCCTGACTGACTCGAACTGCAACTAAATTCAGATTGCTATATTTTCCAAACCGTTCATTACTGTGAGCTCAATGTTTGACACATGACAGATAATTTTATTATTTACAAGCCTTTTTAACGATTTGCGTCTCAGTTGTGTTGAAAAATTTTCATCCGCGATGGAATTCAAATTCAAATGCGTGATTGCTTTATATTTGGATGGAAAACCACTAGTAGCTATCGTTAGAGCCCTCCAGCACCTCAACGTGAATAAATCATTCGTGTCTCGAACCATAGCTCGTTACCGAGATACTGGCAACGTTGCGAAACGCCATGGAGGTGGTCATAAAAAAACGTCAGCATCGGCAGAAATGGTTCGGAAAGTGTAGGCTCGAATTGAGGGAAATCCGCGTCGAAGTGGAAGAAAAATGGCTCGTGAGCTCAACATATCTTTGAAATGGATGCAACACATACTGAAAAATGAGCTTGGGCTCAAGCCATTGAAGTTCCAAAAAACACACGATCTTACACCGCAATAGAAAAAAGTCTAAAGACCGAAGGTGTTGCTACGCTTGCACGAAAGTGGTGAGTTGCCGAATTTGGTTTTTTCCGATCAGTCGCCATTTGTTATCGAGCAATATGTCAACAAACAAAATGACGGAGTTTACTTGCCAGAGAAGTCCTTCAAAATGTACACCTTCAGACGGCCACCAGAAAGCAAGCAGCACCGACGGTGATGGTTTGGGCCGCCATCATCGCCGATGGTCGCTCTCCGTTCGTATTTTTGGACCGTGGCGTCAAAATTAATGCGATCGTATGCCGTGAAACTATCTTAGAGACAGTATTGAAGCCTTGGACAAACAATCATTTCGGTCGGAGACCGTGGACATTTCAAAAAGACTCGGCACCGTCTCACAAAGCGCACGTCAACCAAGATTGGTTAAAAAACAATGTTCCACACTTCATTTCTTCGACACAATGGATTGCAAGTTCTCCGGATGCAAATCCGTTGGATTTCTCTGTCTGAGGTATTTTGAAGGCGATGGTTGGCACTAAAAAATACCAAAATTTGGATCACCTCAAACAAGCACTTCGCCGGGAATGGGACAAAATTCTGCAGAGCCACTTGCGTGCAGCGTACGATGCTTTCTTCGGCCATATCAAGGCCATTATTCGCGCCAAAGGTGGACATATTGAAAACTACTAATACAATTTGAAAATTGATGTATTTTCCAACATGTTTTGCTTTGGCACAATAAAATTTATCAAAAAATAAAAAAAATTATAGCATTTTAAAAAGTTGCAGTTAGAGTCATTCACCCTGTATACCGTTGTTTTTAATAGATGCGATAATAGGTCCTGGTACTCTTCGAATTGCTCATCAGCCCAAATACGGCAATTTTGTTTATTAACGTATCCATTGAGCCAGAAATAGGCTTTATCTCGAACAAAATTTCACGGTAAAACACCGGATTTTCATAGAGTTTTTCCAGAGCCCATTCACTGAAAATATGACTCAAATTCAAGTCGCCTGGCTTCAATTCTTACACAAGTTAAATTTTGTACGCTTTTAGGCCGAGATCCTCACGTAAAATACGTCAAGTCCTCGAATACGCCAAGCCAAGCTGCTGAAAACGACGACGAATCGATTCGTCACGGTCTTCGCGTACACTCTCAGTTAGAACTGCTATAGTCTCTTCACTACGTGCTGAATGTGGTCCAACCGGTCGAGTATCATCCACTAATGTAAGCTAGGACTCAAATTTGTGAATGATATTGGCAATAGTGGTTTCAGTAGGTCGATTATGCGCACCGTAAGTTCCTCGAATTCCACATTGACTTGCCATACGATACTAAACAAAAATTACAGTGCAGTTTGATAGGAATTACGCGTGATCTGTCAAAAAAAGCCTATTAAAAATCAAACCTCACGATGAATTACCCAATATATACCTTACATTAAGGTTTAGTTCAGAATTATTATGGATATTCAATAAGATTTGCTATTTCGTTTATGTCTTATTCAAACCTTAGCCTGATATACCTTATTAAATTTTCTGCTATCACGGGAAGTCACTGATTGTGCGTAACAACCGAAGGATAGCGGGTTGTGAGTATGGATTTTGTTGGTATGCTGTTTCCTATTGTTGTAAGGGTATAACACCTACAGCAATTTAATTCCGTAAACCAACTTCGAGTTTTAACTTTACAGCTGTGCTTACTTTCGTCGGTGTTTGTGTTTTTTATAATGACTCAGGAATTTAGAGTGGATATAGCCAATATTCGTGGGCAAAAAGGTAATCACTTTTCCGCGTACGTCCACGTCTGTAAATATACGATATGTAGACCAGCTGTTTTGGCACTTAGTGAAACACAGGTAGATCCCCGCCCATGCCTTTCAGATTATTCTGATCTGAAGCTACTTGCCTACGAACTAGTGCCATTATTCTTCTCTCATTACGGTCTTGCCATTTACCTGCGTAATGATGTAGCTTACCAAACTAAACCACATTGTAGTCCCAGTTCCAATCCGGAATTAAATTTTCTGTGGTTAGAATTCCATCTCCGTAAGTAAATTATCTACTCTTACTTTATTTACAGAAGCCCCAAACAGGACAGCAATTCGACCTTTCACGAGCTCTGTTTGACTCCGTACAAGGAAATGTATCCCTGTATCCTCATACTAACATCGTCACTACGGTCGATTTGAATTTACACGATTCTGGGTGACTTCGACATTCTGGACAAAGAGCATCCAAAGGGCCGTGTGTTGAGATTTTCGCTGCGGAAAACAACAAGACCCAGCTTGTAAATAAGCCAACACGAATACCAGGCATTGATAGTCATACCATACCAACACCCTGGACTTGTTTTTAATTTCTCACCCTGATGGATACACTGTTCATGTACTCATGTACCCCTTTAGGTTCGTCGGAGATAATTTCTCGTATACTGGCCACACAGTTAGAGAAAAGATTCCTAAGGTAACCGTATGACAATACAAGGAAGCCAATTGGAGCGAATTTAACAGCTTATTTAAGAATTTTGACTTGTAGTTATGTTTCCTGGATAACAACGTGGATGCCGCTGCTGATATGATCACAGACACTATTCTATTTGGAATAAGATCTTTTACCCTTAATCGGATTAACAAACATATTAACAAAGCTGTCAGGGTTGGAGAAATATTTTTTCGGTCCTTCAAAACCCTCGTGTGGGTGGTGTGGAAAACCGAATAAAGTTCAAACGAGCGCGAAATACAACGTCTTAAGCGTGCGAAATTCCAATATGACCAAAAACGGGGGCAAACAATTCAACAAAGTCCCAATGGTAGTAAAAGCTTTAGGTCGTTCGTCAAAAACATTAGAAATTCTGCCTCATCCTCATTACAACGAGACCACTTTTGCATGTGAGAGAGTTTTTGGCCAAAAATAACACGACAATCATGCCTCAGCCAACACATTTACTGGATTTGACCACACGTGACTTTTTCTTGATCCCAAAACTGAAGAGACCTTTGAAAGGATGGAGATTTGCAACGATTGAGTAAATAAAAACGTCATCGCTGGAAGAGCTCAAGGCTATACCAAAAAGTGCTTATGAGAAGTACTTGAAGGATTGGAAAAAACGTTGGCACAAGTGTATTATACCTAAGGGGGACTACTTTGAAGGGGACAGCATTAAACAAACCTCATATTTTCTTCTTTAAGGCTCTGATGGTATTTCCAGCAAGAAGTTACTCGTGGAAAGACCACTGCTCTTTTCTCGAGACAAGTTTCCTGGGCGAGTGATTTCTCAAAATGATGATCAAAATTCTTGAAAAATAAGGTTTTTCCGACGTCCCCAGTTAATTGAAGCATTCAAAGAATTCATTCCTGTTATTATCGATAAAACAGAAATAAAAATGTACGAAAATTTGTTCAAAAATTTTATCAAAAGAGTGTGAATGTGCTACGAATGTCGTGTAGGTTATTTACCGGATTTTGTCGGTCATTATTAAAAGCGATCCTTTTTTTTATTGACCAAAATACAAATCAAATTTTATTTCACAAAAAGTACGTATTTTCTTGGTAAATTAAAATGAAACGCCTTTTTGGAAAACCCTTTATTATACTGCTCATTAGTCCAGCAGTTTGAAGCTTTTGTTGTTGCATAGAAGAGGAAACTTTAGTGGACTTACAGCCGCCTTTATAACCTTAATAGCAAGAGTGGAAAGGCAAGGAGTAGCTTTCCAGCACCAACCTAGGTACCCTTTTCCGAGCGGAAAAGGTGCAAGTATTGTTAGGTTTTTCAACTACATATACAAATAAGATCAGAGTTACTTATCCTGCGATAAGAAACTAAAAATGAAATTGTCATGAAAACAAATTCCCCAAACATCACCTTCAATGCCGAGCCACTTTGTAAACACCGGCACCCTAGTTTGACGACGTGTAAGTGGCCGAGCTAAACCCAGCACATCATAGGCGACATCTTTGATGGCTTTTTGGTAATGTTGCCACTGATTTTTAATACTTGATGCTGGCAGCATTGGACATCTTAAGAAATTAAGGAAGATTTGATCGGAAAAGGATTTGGCGATCTCTTGCGATTCTAGCCGTCCGACGTTGAATTTTCTCACGGTATTAGCCTACCTTTGAGATGTTCAGGATATCCGCAACTGTATTTTGGCTTCAACAAGTACTGCCAAAGATGCCCTCTCTTCCTATTTTTGCATTAAAATCATTGCACACTGCTCGTGCAAGACCTCCTAGAAGTCATCTTAGGTGTCGTCGTTTTCCTCCTCTATGCGGGCGTACGCGCATACAAGTCTAATGTTAGAAAATTTAGCCTTAATACGGTTTGTTACGAGACGCTTGTTCACACGCCGCAAACTCAAAACTTTCTGCCTGAATCTGTCTCTAACAACGAATCCGCATCCAAATAAACACTGCTTTTGCAGTCGATAACAATCGCCGTAATAAATTTACCATTTTTTCATCCTTTTTTTTATCCGGCTCGCTTTTCCCATCGCTTTTCTTGGATGGTGTCCCCCAGCCCAGGGGCTCAGATAGTTGTTTGGCTGCACGTGCCCTATTAGTGATTTAACATTTCACGTGCAGATACGAAATTCATTGTTCTTATTTCGTTTATCAACAGTAGATTCGTTCGTATCCGAAGCCGGGCAGGTACTTTGGTAGCACAAGTCATAACCTGAAAGGCCGGTTTCATAACAAGAGAGGTCGGTTATTCCGAAGCAAGTAACCCTTCCAAGGATGTAAACACTGGCGTTGGTCCACTAAGGGCTCATCCGCCACTATCTCTTTTCCAGGACCGTGACTTATTCTCGGAAATCCTTACCGGCTGAGCTCCAAATACGTTGAAACATGCTTTTGAAGAAATGCCAATTGATGGCTACACAGTTGTAGTTAGAACAGACAAATCACCTGTTGGCCAACACGAAAGACGATTGCAATTTCCGATTTTATTTTGGCACCGATATGGATATTATTTTGATATCATTTCAAAATTAAAGAATAAAAAAGTCTATGCTATGAATCACTATTTATATCGATTGATGATACGTGAAAACGCTGAAAAATATCTGGAGATGTCAACAATTGTTTCATCAATACATCGTTGACATGTATGCGAAAATCGAAACCGAACAACTCCTCTACATTCGATTAAATAAAACCAAGTTGTATTCAGAAGAGTACATTCATCTTCTGTCTTGTCTGGACTTCTCTACCCTTTCCTGGAAAATAATCTCTAGATTATTATTTAGCAACAGATGAAAGTGTTATACGAGTATGCAACCACTTTTTCAGTAAAATTAGTGGAACAATGTGTTAAATTCGTTTAAGCTCTTCTTATACATAAAGGTGCTATATGGACACTTAACACCTTCATGCTAAATTAATTTTTGTTTATTTATGAATAAAATGACAGAAATTTTAACACACCGTTACATTTGTCGTAGCATGTAGCATGTGTTGCATGTATGGTTTATTTTTCTCCGTTTTGAATTTTACCCTTTTTGTCTCTTCTAGCGGCGTCGGGAAGTAGGCGCGACGGGCTGTTTTATGCACAATTAGAAAAGGGTATTTTGTCACTCAGGTCTATATTTTCTTATGTGGTTTGTTAATTCAAAACGAGACTTATTATGTGTTTGCTATGAAGGGTCTGAATTGGTGGAGTTTGGTCAAAAATGTGTCGAATTTAGAGCGGACAGAGCCAACGCATTAAAAAAGGAACAAATCAACCAGTAAGAAAAACTCCTCGTTAGTTGTTATTCATTTTAACTGACAAGTAATAAAATTTAAATGTCAAAGTAATATGCACCGCGGATCATTTGAATAGGAACAACCAATTTAGGAATTATTTTACCTAATAACTTTCGTTTCTACCTTTCTACGATAAAAAGTGTTATACCGTAAGAAAGATTACTTAATCGCTCTTACATTTAATCTTTTTCACTTACTCATTCGGAATGTTTACCAGTTTTTTCTCTAACTTAATTCTTAATTCTGCTTTTTCGCAGATCGTGGAAAAAGTAGTTGAGGTTTTTTTACCACTTCTGTCCACTTGCCATATGTTGACGTGCAAAATTTCTAACGAACTCTAATGGTGGTTTTTTCTTCATTTTTCGTAGTTGCAAGTGTGAGGCGGTGTTGATCACTCGTTTAACGGTTAATAAACCAACACTTACTCCAGCTTTTTCCCTGATTTTAGTCGTTAATTGTGCTGAATTAGAAGCTTCTCGTAATATTGCTCGTTTATCTTGAGCATTTAGCTCTCCCCGCGGTATTTACAAAACAGATTTACCTTTTTTAATTTTCTTGGCTATTTCACGTACACTGTGATCATCTTCTTTGAAAGCGTCAATTTTTGCGATTTCCGCGACATTCAATGTCTTTCCTCTGCCCATGTTTACTGGAACTTTAAAACTTAAAGTTAAACTACAAACATCATGCACCATGGCAATTTTTAAAAAAAAAATCAGCGATGATTTCTTGAAGCGGTTGTCCCTATTCAAATGACCCGCAGTGTATAAAGCACACCATTTTATCGTGCCTTTGTATGTACTCAAATTCTTTTATATTCTTCAAATGCTGCTTATTCAACTTTAAGAATTGAAACTGGCAAAGGAGAGATGGATTTTTTAGTGGGAGACAGTGAAAAGTTCGTGTTTGATCCAGAAAATAAGTCAAATATAGGGTGATTCATAGTGAGGTTTGATTTTCAATAGGCTTTTTTTGACAGATCACGCGTGACTTCTACTACTTTGTCATTTTTGTTCAGTATCGTTTGGCAAGTCATCATGAAAAGACTCACACCATGACAGAGTCTCCAAATTGTTAAGCTGTATTACGAAAATCAGCGTTCTGTGAGAAATGTTTTTCGTGCGATTCGTGGAACTTACGGTGCGCATAATCGTACTAATCGTACATAACCTACTGAAACCACTATTGCCAATACCATACGAAAATTTGGTTCCCAGTTTACATTAGTAGATGGCACTCGACCAGTTAGACTACATTCAGCTACATACAGTGAAGAGACTATAGCAGCTGTAGCTAAAAGTGTACGCGAAGACAGTGACGAAATGATTCGTCGTCGTTCTCAGCAGCTTGACTTGGCGTATTTGACAACTTGGCGTATTTTACGTGAGGATCTCGGCATAAAAGCGTACAAGATTCAACTCGTGTAAGAATTGAAGCCAAGCGACTTGAATTTGCGTCATATTTTCAGTGAATGGCCTCTGGAAAAACTCAGTGAAAATCCGATGTTTTATAGTGAAATTTTCTTCAGTGATGAAGCCCGATTATGTTTCAATGGATACGTTAATAAACAAAATTGCCATATTTGGGCTGATGAGCAACCCGAAGAGTACTAAGAGCTACCATTACATCTATTAAAAACAACGGTATGGTGTGGTTTATGGACTGGTAGAATCAATGGTCTATCCTAACGAACTATGTGCTTATTGAAATTCAAGCACAAGGTCTCGGTGAGCTCTGGTTTCAACAAGACGGCGCTACGAGCCATACAGCGCGTGAAACAATGGACTTGTTGAGAAATAATTTTGGTGAGCACCTAATTTCACGTTTTGCTACGGTAATTTGGCCGCCTAGGTCGTGCGACATCACACTTTTGGACTATTTTCTCTGGGGATATGTAAAGTCTCAGGTCTTCAGGAACAAGCCAGCTACGATTGACGCTTTGGAAGCCAACATTACTCTCGAGATACCAGTCGCTATGCCCGAACGAGTCGCCCAAAATTGGACCTTCAGAATGGACCACCTCAGACGTAGTCGTATCCAAAATTTATATGATATAATTTTCAAAAAATAAATGCCAGGAATTGTGTTTTTAACTAATAATAAAAGTTTAAAGTTCACTTTCAAGTTAATGTGTTTTATTTTACATTGTAAATCAAGCCTCATGATGAATCACCCTATAGTAGCAATGATACGACTTTCAGTGAACATAAGGTAACCTTAGAGCCAGAAATAGAACCTGAAGTAGCAGAAATATCTGTTTTAACAAAACGACAAAAAAGGGAAGAAAAAACAAAAAAAACCTACTTAGTGGAAAAAACGAGCGGATGCTTTGCTAAGAGCTCAAGGTAAGGAGAATATATCTCACCAAGGTATCGTGGTGAAAGAAAAAGTTTTAATACTGCAAACTTATTTGAAACTAGCAAAAATTGTAGCTATAAATGCTCAAAAGAAATGATATTTGGTTTATATACGTAAGATACTAATGCGAAAAATGCACTGCTATTTAGTGGTAAAAGAAATTCCCAATGCGAAAGTCTGCCATAAGCAAAAGGTTACCTACGAGTACAACGTTAATCTCAAAGGGAAACCGATTACAACCTCGCAAACAAAAAAGATTGGTTTAATGTAAAAGAAGTAATTTACAGAAATTTTTTTGGTACAATATTAAATCTTTCCTTTCGCCATCCACGTAGTGACACATGCAGTACACGTGATGCTGGAAACAACATTGCTAAGCATCGGTTAATCTACAATCATCAAGAAAAAACTAAAATGCCATCACGAGGCTTACAACATCCAAGGCATTTTATTGAAGGCAGATGAGGTTTTATAATTTAAGTGTTCTTTCTATAATTTCAAATGAAGAAAAATCGTATATGCAAAAAGCCAGCTCTATATCGAATTCTGTTCAGCATAATAGTGACATTAAAGATAGAAACCATTTTATTGTTTAGTTGGATTCATGTTCTGGACACAATAAAAATTGTAACATGATCTTCCTCTACCAAGCGCTGATACTGCAAAGATGCTTTAAAATAAAAGATCATATGTTTCTAGAGGTTTGCCACACATTTTTGGACAGTGAGGAAGACATCGGCAGAATCGAAAAGGTATAGCGAAAACAGGACACTGTGTATACTTCAAAGCAGTATCGAGATATAATACGAACATAGTTGTAATCAATATGAAAAATCATTTTTGATCCGTAAATGAATTTTAAAATAAATCAAACGTGAAAAATTCGACAAGAAACGTGTCCAAAGAAAAAGTTCAATTTAGGGATTCTATAAAGTTGATTCGAGTAGAAGATTATGGTTCATACCTCTACAAATAAAGCTACGAAGAAGCCGCTCCTTACAGAAATGTAATAAAAGTAAAAAGCAATAAACGTCCCATTGAGAATCAGGATTTTATGCCAAAGGAGAAGAAATTCAAACAACTTTCTGTGGAAAAAAACTAAAAAATTTTAAAGAGCAGATGAAATTTATTCCGGCAGAGGATCAATGGTTTTATTTAAACGTAATATTAGGAGGTCCTTCAATATGTTGTGAAAGCTCTTAATGTCTCTTAAAACCTTTTTATAAAAAAAACTAGCGGAACCCTGCACACTTCGTAGTGCATAAGATAGAAATAAAATAAAACAATTTACAATTTATAATTCAATCAAAAATAACACTTGTTTATTGTAATGCTCTGTGGTGAACAACGTTTTTTGTTTTGCTATTCGCATTCTCGGTGTAGATATACAAAATCGAAGGTTTTCCTACACGCGAACAGGCAACATACAATTGCCCATGTGAAAAAACTGGATACTCCAAATTCACACCGCAAACTCCTAACGATTGACCTTGAGCTTTATTGATGGTAATAGCAAAGGCCAAACGAATGGGGAATTGAAGACGTTTAAATTCAAATGGCATATGAGAAGGTATCATTGGAATGCCTGGAATGAAAACTTCTTCGCCTTTGAATTTGCCAGTCAAGATAGTTGCTTTGATAAAATTTGGCATCAGCTTTTTAACAGCAAGCCCCGTACCATTGCACAAACGTGGTTGATTTAAATTCAGTAGCATAATGACGGTGACTCCAACTTTCAATCGAAGATTATGCTGTAGTATTCCTGGCAAATCCAATGAATTCAAAAATTCAGCAGGATAATTCACTACTTCATCTTCGTTGGTAACGGTATTAACAGATTTATACGAAACCAAATCACCAGGAATTTTCGATTGAATAGCAAAATTCAATTGATTGACATCTTTGTTCTTCGCAGCTAAAATTGCTCTATCGCTCAACCAAGCATGGCTCTTAAAATTTTGCTCAATATGCGGAAAAACACTTTCAATCAACTCTTCTTTGGACTGCATAAATTGACAAAAATCACCTGACAATGTGATCAATCCAAATTCATCAACGTGCATTGCTAAATTTCTGATTTTTAACAATTACTCAGTAAACGTATCTGCAGATGAATCATTTTGTAATTGTACACGTACATTAGTGGTTAATTTCAAAGTTGATATAGATCTCCATAGATATGAAGATTTCAAGCAAGCATTGATTTCGTCAGCTGGATTTGATCTAGGTATAACAGGCAATGTTTGTCTGAAATCACCAGCTAATAATATCAATGTCTCTCAAACTTCGTTCTAACGCTTCGACAGATTTTTTGTGTGTCATGGTACATTCGTCCCAAATAATTATGTCACAACGCTGCAATAATTTTGCCATTCCAGATGTTTTTGAAATATTGAAAGTTGGCGTTTCAATAACTTGAATATTCAATGGCAATTTAAGAGCAGAATGTGAAGTTCGACCATTATTCTAAAGTAGCTGCTACGCCAGACGATGCCAATGCTAACGCAATTTTATTTGTAGAACGCAACGTGGCCAAAATTAATGAAATCAAAAACATTTTGCCAGTACCACCTGATGCATCCAAAAAATAAAAACCAGCTGTTCCACTATCAACAGCTCGAATGATAGTATCATATGACACCTTTTGTTCAACATTCAATTTCAGATGATTCTCCACAACATATGCATTTAATTCGACGCAATCGTATCGCAATTCACTTTGCAAGTCCAACTCGAAAATATCATGCATAGAACGATCAGGTGATGTCAATCCCAACTGTGCTTATGCTTTATTACAAATGGCCAAACACAAATCTTCAATCATAATCAATGCATCATCGTAAATTTCTGGTGTCCAACATTGGATCAAAAGTCAATCGACGAACGCGATGCAATATATCTTCCGATAAATAGTCTCGATACTTTGTCCATAAATGCAATGGATTAGATGGAAAACACGTAGCCAAAATAATTGCAAACAAAGTTCGTATTCGATTTGGATGAGCACCTACCCATGCATCAGCAAGAGTTTCATCCCAATGCACATCATTTTCCAACAAATTTAATTTTTGGCAAGCTTCTCGGTACGTAGCACCTAATACTCCATCAACTGTTCGTAAATCAGAAAACGATTTAGATCCACGTAAATTAACCAATAACAACCTCAAATAAAACATTTATCATTGTTTGGATGCACAAACACGACCCAAAGCATCACTGGAAAACACCTTCGAATAACCATCAACAGGACTTCCTTGCTTACATCTCTGAAACTCTTTTTTTGATGCGTTCCAAGTAAAATATGTTGGTACTTCAGCATACAATAACGTTCCAGCAAAAGTATCAACTGCACACAATTTAAAAAAAGCAGTCAACGTCGTATTTGGTGGTGATAGTGCTCTATCAGCAGCATTTGCAATTGTAAAGTACACACGTTGGCCATTTTCAAGATGTACAGCAAGATGAAGATCTGTTGGATGTCTTTTATGTATATAAAATGAAAATATACGACAAATTGCTTCGTTACTACTAATATATCGTCACATTTGAAACACTTCATCATTTCTATTCCGATCAGCAGCTCTGACTACTGCCATATCACTGCCTTTGTTGACGTATTTGCAAATATACTTAATCGATTTAACAGAATTACAGTATTCAACGTTGATATACGCTTTGAATACCTTCGATAGCAACGGACTGTACGGTACAATCCAACGATTATCGACTTCAACATCTTGACCTCGTACTTTGATGGTAATACATCGACCATTGTCTCCAACAGATCGCCAACGATACAACGGATAGCCATCAATTCCAGTGACTGTCTCCAACACTAAAGCTCTTCGATATCGTTTCGTACATTTTCCATTAACCATATATAGAGAATGAATGTTATGTTCGAAACAGGGGCCATGGATCATATTCTGCACAACAACATTATACAATTCCGGATCAACAGCTGGATCAGGGATTTCTGCAGAAATCACAGCATCCACTTGATCTGATGTGATTTTATCAACCAACCAAATAAGGATATATAAATACATCCAACATTTGACTTTACCAAAAATTTCGCTTTTCACAATGAAATTCATCAGCACCTTTAATTTTTAAACACACGGGCAGTAATATCATGGCGATCGGTTGAATTTTGTCCAGTAAACAAATTATCAATTAACTCCGTCCATTTTGGATTGCAAGTGAAAGTAATAAACAAATGCGGACGGCCATAGTGACGAACATACGTCATGGCATCTTGTGCATATTCATGCATGTGTCTCGGACTGCCTTGATATGACGATGGCAACATTATCATTTTGATCAAATCATTGACGTTTCCATCACTGTTTACTGCATCTCGCAAATGGATATATTCTTCAGAACAAAGTTTCTTCTGATTGAACCTAATAAAATTCAACCTCTCCGTTTCAATTTTGACAAAGATGTCAACAACGAACTGATAAAAGAGTTGGTGACAATGTAAAATGTAATTCATTTCATTTTGACGCACCATAAGTCGATATGAATAATAATTCTTGAACTAACTTTTTTATTAGTTTCAACACCTTAAATGAAAGTCAATAAATTTTTCTTTTAAAATCTAAATATTCAAAAATTGAAAAAAATTATTGAAAATCACAAAAAATAGAATTACTTACCGGTAGAGGCATTTCTTATTTTAATATTCAAATGATAACCATCCTCTCTACGTCTAAACAAAAGTGGGTACTGTAATGCGTCGTAGTAATGATGCGTTTCATAAACTCTCTGCAATTGATTATTTCGACGATGCAAAACAATATCACCTTCATCACCTACAATAACTAAAATAACTATTGCGACTTCATCGATGGTCGGTGCATTGAACCGTCCGGCATGTTGTCCTAGCGGTATTTTATCTGCACTTATAACAATTGCATAATCGTCAGATGGCATGCGATCCAAAGCAGTTTGAAATAAATGCACCAATTGATTTTCATCTCAACATTGTTTGCAATCGCTCAACAATATGCCTTTTTAAATTTGTCGAAATGTCACAACGTCGATTAGTTTCAACAGATGGATTGCCAACAAAGTATATCTGCAGAAATTGATAACTTTGATCGGGAAAAGGCAATAAAGAACCAAGTCGATGGTATACTTGGCCTTGAATCTGTTGAATATGAAAATTTTCACAATCGAACGTGTTACAATCATCAAAATTAACATGAACTGTGTCATGTCCAATATTTACCTTAAAAGTGGGCATAAATTGGTCTCGAACAATGTTTGTTGCACCGAAAGCAGTCATTTGAAAACATGAATTGTAGTTTCGGAGTTTTTTCAAAAAAGGATTAGATTCGGGCGTTCCACTAATGAGCAATGACAACAATTGCTCTGGTGGTGGATTCAATTCGGGCAATTTCACTTCACCACTTGCACAACACAATCCAGGAGTTTCATGTTTAAATTTGAATGCCTTGCAATGACTGCACACAACAGTTATTAATCCAATTGAAACCACATCAAGAGAAGCATAATTCAGATTTGAATCATACGTAAATGCACCACGCACCAAATTTATTCGTTGTGCAGCTCTCACATGGGCATTACGCTGCCGATTAACCGCAATAACATAAGCTCGTTCATGATCTGTTTGAACAGCTCTGGCTACTCTTCTAGCTGCAACTTTCCGAGTTGATCGGCCCAAATTATTGTACTACGTGGACGGAGCATATTATTGTATTCCAAACGTATTATTTAGAAATCGCGGTCAAACGATGTGTATTGAATAAACGCAAAATAGTTTATGTCAAATAAATACACCGGCTGACCTAACAAAAGCGAAATCAGGAATTGGCCCACAACCAATGAGAATTAAATAAAACGATCACATGACCGAAACATGCAAATAAACATAAACATCTTCTTGACCATATCTTTCAAAAAAAAAAAAAGATTTTGAAAATTGTCGAATGCCAACTGAGATCATTAGAGTCATACGTTTTTGACAAAATTTTTATATATATATATTGTAGATTAACAAATAAATGCAACAAAGTTCGTGGATGAAGGTTGAAGTACATAAAACTGTAAATATTTCGCAAATCCTATCTGTTTAATAAAATTGATTACTAGCTTTAAAAGTACTTGACTTTTACCTACTTCAAATTGGCCATATATACTTCTTACTATTTTTATCAAAAAAGTCATAGGCAAACAACTTTAAACGTTGATCACTCAAATGTTTGAAAATGTCGCTTAAGCCCTTTATCTTCTAAGCACTTCAGTGGTTAATGGTGGAAATGTGAATCCCAATGGTCACAGTTCCGGCTATACTTAAAAGCAACCCACGTCACATGACTGAATACGCACAAAATGCAATGACTTATATATGTTCGCGGATATGGCCGCCCAGATTTGTTCATTTCATTCACATGCAATCCTACGTGGGATGAAGTCAAAGAACTTTTGTTACCTGGAATTTGTCCGGATCGTCAAAAAAAAAATTGAAATATTTAATGAACTTAATTGTCAAGCAACATGTTTTTGGAGAGACACGCTGTTGGATGTATTCCATTGAATGGCAAAAAAGAGGATTGGCACATTTTGAATTGGTTGATCGAAAAAGTCACACCGGATCAAGTACAAGTTAGTCAAGTCATGTGAGCAGAAATACCAATGGTCGACGTTGATCTAGGCTTTAAAGTCATCACCAAAAACATGAATCATGGTCCATACAGCTTACTCAACAGCAATTCATTATGCCTGTCTAATAAAAAATGCATGAAATAAGGTTTTCCCAAATATCGCGCAGAACTATTATACAAAAGCGTCAGTGGCTTAGTGCACGTACTACTCGTATACTAACAACAAAAAACAATGATCTCAATGATATTAATTCAAGCATTCGAAACGAATTAGCAGGCGAAGCGACAACGTATAAGTCCATCGATCCTGTAGTGAATCAAGACGAAGTTGTCAATTATCTTACTAACTTCTTGAATGCACTTAGATTTGCAAGGCATGTCGACGTTTTAGCATTGAAAATTGGTGTACCTACTGTTTATGTGGGTAAAACTCGCTTTATTCAATGCAATTACTATTTACAATTCAATCGCTTTTCTCGACCGCTTTGATTTTAATTTATCTTGTATTTAAATAATTTTATCACTATTCATAATTCACATTTCAAATTTTACTTTAGAATTTCGATATTTATACTTCTCTGTCATCTTTCGACAATGTTCTGTCCTATCCAGCGTTCTTCCAATTTTGCCAAAATATTTGCTAAAAGTTTTTATTCTCCAATGGTTGAGGCTTCTGCTATTCAAATAATTTTAATTCTAACTTGTCATTATGTTTCCTCTATAACGACGTGGATGCCGCTGCTCATATGATTACAGATAATGTTCTCTTTGAAATGAGATGCTTTATACCACATCGGATGAAGAGTATCAAACCTAAATAAGAACCGTGGTATGAAGAGGCTGTCGGGGCTAGAAAAATGCTTTTTCGTTCCTACAAAATCAACCCCACTGAGGAAAGCCGAAAAAAGTTCACACGAGCAACACCTTTCTTGTGAAATTTCAATACGACAAAAAACTGGGGCAAAAACTACTTGCAGATTGTGCTTTGTTCCCGCCATCACTTGAGTGCGTCGAATCTTCAATGTGATGAATGCACTGTCGCACTCATTTAGTAGTAAGAGTACTTAAAGATCTTAATATACACAAATCTGGCAGTCCAGATGGTATATCTAGAGATTCTGGAATTCTTCTGAAGAGATGTCCTTTCTCGTTGACAAAACCACTGAGAAAGCTTTTTCATCAATCCTACTCTTTAGGACTCTTTCCGAGCAGATAGAAAAGAGCATTTGCCCAGCACGTCCCTTAAAAGGCGAATCTCCTTCCCTCTCTTTTTCTCTTCTTTCAGCACATGAAATATCTCAAAACGCGAAAATTTCAACGATCGGCAGTACGACTTTTGTAGCAACTGCTCCACCAGTGATTTAATGGCATGTCTCACCGAAAAGTGGATTCAAAGCGTACATCAATCTGGCGAAAACAGGATAGTTGCACTTGGTATTTTTTAAACATCTTTTGTCGAAAATTTGTACTTTTGGGATCCATGACTCTATTTTTCAATGGATTAGAGATTACCTTTCGGAACATTCAATTCAAGTTGTCTTGGATGGCTTCAAGTCTGATATTCACAAAAAAAAAAATGCTGATGTGCCAAAGGGCTCCGTTTTGTCTCCGACACTCTTTTTAATTTCCACTATTTCTTGTCTACTATTTCTAATCCAATATACTCCCTTGCTGATAATTGTACTCTCTGCTTTTCATATTCGCTACCGGACTCACGTCCCTACTCTTCGGCTGTAGAACGGCAGCGTATGTTAAGCTTATTAAGCATAAACATTGGGAACTAGCTTCCAAGGCTTCGGAAGGCCTGCAAAATACTCCTACGTGGCGTCGATGATTTCCTCGCGTGAGCTGAATTTTTTGTTGATGAGCTATCTTTTGATTTTTGGGATGAGATAATAGTGCGAGGGAGCCAAATCGGGCGAATACGGTGGATGCGACAGCAATTGGAGCCGTAAGTCATTGATTTTAGCCATGGTTGCGATGCTCTTGTGCGCCGATGCATTGTCTTGCAAAAACAAATTTTTTTTTCGCTTCATATAAGGCCGTTTTTCAACGATTTCGGCCTTCAATCGCTCCAATAATGCACATTAATACTCGCTGTTGATGGTTTTTCCTTTTTAGAGGTAGTCCACGAATAGTATGCCATGACAATCCCAGAAAACCGACGCCATAACCTTTCCGACCCATCGAGCCTCCCTCGGCCGCTTCGGAGCACTCGTGCCGGGTTTAGTCCATTGCCGGGCACTCATTCTGTTCTCTGGTGTTCAACAGTTACCAATCGGCGCCAAAAGTCCATCCGATTCCGCATCAGCAAGTCCAAACACTCTTTCGAAGTGCTCTCGCATTCGTGTTTTGGGTCAGGAATGAGTATGCGCGGCACCCAGCGGCGGGATAACTTTTTCATATGCAGAATATTGCCCAAAATATGGCGTGCGTGCTTAATACTAATCTTTGTGGTATTTGCTAACTCGCGCACCTTCACTTTCCGGTCAGCCAACACCATTTCATGAATTTTTTTGACATTGTCCTCTGTAATCTCATCGAAGGGCCTGTCGTTGCGGACTTGATCGGTAGTGGAGTTGCGGCCACCACGAAACTCTCGAAACCAAACGCGGAGCATTAGCCCCATAATATTTATCCAACTTTTCCTTTGTTTCCTTCGCCGTTTTGCCTCTCAAAAAATAATGTTTTATGAGAGAACGAAAATCGTTTTTGACCATACTCAACATGATGCCAAACACGTCAACAACAGTTAAGCTGTCAAAACAAAACTAAAAACAGTATCACACTGAAATTTGGCATGTCCGCCTAAATATGAACGGACTTCAAGGCGCAATAACTTTTTTGCAGTAGCAACGCATTCTGGCGGTCAAGGAGGTTACTTTTCACTCCACCTAGTATGTTCGATGTCGTCAAAAATGCTGCAAAATGTCTAGGTTTCCTCAAGCGTTGTAAGAAATATTTCATCCCCTATGAATTGGGGATATTGAATTGAATATAAGGCATTCATCCGCCCAAAATTGGAATAAAATAAAGCACCTCTGCACCTGCAAAGTAGGATTCAAACCCGTGCTATAAAACTCATAGGTGGTACTAATGTCAGTCAGTCAGTTGACACCCTTGAACGCCGACGTAATGTCTCCTATCTCACTCTGTTTTATCGCTATTTCCCCAGCTCTGTATTTCCTGGTCATTATAACTTGCAAACGTTTAAAAACAATGTTCATGTGTAACTTTTTTTTCTTCCTTCCTAAATATACTTTACCTGCTCTGTGTACAAATATTTTAAGAGTACCCAAATCTCTTGAGCTCGCTAAATAGAAGAAAAAAATTGAAATCTTCTGCTATACAAATAGTAAACCCGTAAATGACGATGTTTACATTTTAAGAGGTTATCACACTGCTTCTTCCCTAAAGTTGTTCGTCTCAAACAATATAAAGCCACATCAGGTCTCCTTCTAGCTAGTTTCTTTTTTTTTCAAGTGTTTTCGTGCAATATACGATGCTGCGCCTTATAATAGGGCCTTATTAACAACTAATTTAAGTATACAGCCTTTTATAATCTACACACTTTAGAAAATATTTATACCAATAGAGTTTAATAGTCTAATAGTTTAGTGTTAGTAGGGAACTTAATATTAATGTACGTAAACCCATGTCTAATTTTTTAAAATATAACATTAAACAACAGAATGATATTATTGTATTAATTTAATACTAAGAACAATATTAAAAGGGGTTAGATTTGGTGTCTAAAATATTAAAAGTATGTGTAAACATTTACTATAATTGAATTTAGTTGAAATTGTATACCATCACTTTCAGCGTTAGTTGCCGCAAAAGCTTGTTTTTTAGTGGCCTACTTGTACGTTGCTGCCCTTCTCTACAACCTCTTAAATATGTCTACCAGCATAACTAGAAAAAGTTTAAATATTATTAACTTCATTAATTGGCATTGCCGTTTTACATACTATATATGCACAAAAGAAGAAAACAGTTTAGCTGATTTTGTTTATTTCGTCCTTCGAGTGCCAAATGGATAGAGTTTATTCTCTTACCCTTCGGGAAGGAATTCGAAACTATTTTTGAGCTACGCCTACGCTTCAAAATAAATTCAAGTTCAAATGCAAAATATAAAACATCAAATCAATGTTATGAACATGTAGTATTGTAGTTTCTTTGAAAGAGTGAAGTTTTACTACCTGTTCTGCTAAGGTATTAGCCTTTTTATATGTACTTACTATATATATTATTGAGTATCGATTGCCATTAAGGTTTTCGGGAAACGGGTCAGTGATATCAATGGCAATTCGTTCGAATGGTGCTCCCTAGGCTTTTACTCTTGGGCCCTTGGAAGCCACACACCTTATACATTAGTAGCACTGATTCTGAGCACCTAGTTTAGAGTTTAGCCAATAGAAACGTTCCCTTACCTACTTCAACGTCTTATTTATTTCCAAATAATCTTCTGAGGTACCGTCACGTATTTCATGGAGCATTTGGTTGACTCTAGACCGTGGCACGATTGGCTGCATACGGTATTTTTTTCCATTTGCACTTTTCCAGTTTATCAAACCATCTTGTACGCAAAGTGTGCCCACTGTACCTAATACACCTTGAGAGTTTAGCTCCGGTCCGATATCATCTGCCATTTTGGTGTTTCCTCGTGTTCCTTCGCATTTCGCATGTACGCATTTTGTCTGTACTTCAAACCTCTACTGGCTTCGTCCTAATCATTTGGATTGCGGTCTGTTCTTTGAGTTCCTTACCGCTAACTACTTTTGACAGGAGACTTTTATTGCATTGTTTTGCCTACAAGAATTGGATGATTGCCCTTGGGCCGCCGACTTCTGCTTGGCTTCTTGGTAGCCGTTTCTGCCAGTTTTTCTTTCTATTTGTTTTTTACTCCAGCGATGGCAGAATTTTCGTCATACCAGTTCTTTCAGTGCCCTTGAAAATGTCCTACTTTAGCGCAGTTCCAGCAGACCTTCCTTTGTCTCTCCCGCAGAGTATTTCGTTGCTGGGCACTTAGCCTTGCGCAGGAGCATTCAACAGATGACGAAATGTATTCCCCTGGAAGCCCGATTGGCTACTTTCAGAGCACAGGCAAGTGCTTTAGCAAGGGTTCTTTTCCTGGCCATACTTACTGTTGACGTAGCTTCAAACCCCCGATTCTCCTAATGAATGCGTCTTTTGCCACTTCGTCGATTATTTCTTGGCCCGTAATGGGGTATGACAAATGTGGCAGTCTACTGACGGCTGTTTAGAGCTGTTGCAGTGTTTCTCCTCATTGATTACGCTTTTTAATTGAAACTTGTAAATCTACCGCACGTGACTATCTCCAAACAGTGTCTCAATAGTCTGCACAAAAGCCATATAATCTTTGTGCTATTCAATGTCAATTGTTTGTAACAATTCTGCTGCAGGACCATGTAAGCCCATTGCTAAGGCAAATCACTTCTCCTCATTGTCTCTCTGGCTTGCATAAGCAGCTTCATACCATGAAGTCTGCCCACAAAATGAAGGAGGCTTAAACTCTTTTCCCCTTGGACCGCTTAAAAAATATTCTCGCAGTTTGTCGAGCTCTTCTGCCAATTGCTTAACTTTGCTGTCCATTTGTTCGAATTTTTCGTCGAGTTCTTTGAACTTTCGCTGTAGTATGGTCCTTTATTCTTCCAGATTTTTCTTCTGTTCGTCCATTTTTTTTTTCAAGGAGTTGCATTAAAAGAGTAGTATCTGGATCATGTCCCTCGTTGTTTAAAGCATCCTGAAGTCAGAACATCCAGCCGCTTTTTCCTCCACTGGCGTTGAGGTATCTCTTGTTCAAATCGTATTTGAGTTGGACGATGGTCAACTGCTATAGCTTCTATTTTTTACACACAATAAGTCCTATCCCACTTCTGAGACCAATGTAAAATGTGCGTGTGAGTACAAATGATAAAACTCATTCCTCTAAATACAATCACTTTATTTGATACAGTTACATTTTACAATCAAATCGTTTTTCTCAATCACTTTTACTTTAGGTAGGTAGGTAGAAGTGGCTGTTGGAAAGACCAACCCACTTGGGGCTATTGACCCATTGTGATCCCACGTAGATCTGTGATTGTCTTACTCATGGGAAAAATTTGAGTTTATGATGAAGCGCAGGAGACTGTTCTATATTATTTCGATCGTTTAAGTCGTTGTAGAAGAAAGCTCCTAAGTGAAGTTTTTTTCTTTAGGGGAGAGCTGGACATGTACAGAGAAGGTGGAGGATTGTCTTCTCTTTCTTCATCGTCCATGCAGCTTCTACAGAAGTCGTTTGTAGAGGCGCCAAGCCTTCTTGCATGCTCGCCTATAAAGCAGTGTCCACTGATGATACCAATGATGGCGCTGAGATGTTTCCTGTTTAGAAGAATCAGACTCTTAAAACGATTCAAATCCAGCTTTGGCCAGAACAGTTTGGTCGCTAAACATGTTGGTCCAACAGTCCACCTAAGGTCTGTTTTTTATTATTATTGTAGCATCCAGCTATAAAATTGATTTACACGTAGCGATTGGTATACTTATGCTCCCCCTTTTCGTTAGAATAGGCAGACTGATTCCGATTTCGGTGAGTTCGTCGCAGTACAATACCCTGGAATGTCTCTGAGGCCCGGCACCCAACAAAGGTGAAGGTTGCTCTGCCATCTCCATAAGAGATGATCGGCATTTAAAGGCGGTTTTAGAATTTAGTGAGATTGAGTCCAGGGACTTAATAGCGGTCTGTCTATCCAAAAATATGCGGATATCTTTTGCAAATATCACATTTGCATGCTACTGATTTAGCTTAGACTTAGCTTATCTGAGAAGACACCGCTACCACCCCGCTATCGGTTATAGATCTGTGTAAAAGTGAATTGGCTTGTCCTCCATGAAAGCATCTTTCTCCCTAAAAGATCTAGAGGGGAAGCTTACATGGAAGTCTTTGTCAAACCGAAGTTTAGGTATCTTGTAATCGATGTTCTCTGTGATGTCCACTGTGTAGTCACTTTAAGGCGAATAGGAGCAGTCGCAGCTATTTCCCTGCTGAAGATATCAAGGGCTGTTAAGTGAAACCGAAAATCAAATGCCGCGAAGGAAGTATAATATAGGGCTCCGCTTATGCATAGATATGCTGTTCTTTGGACTCTGCTTAGTTTGCTGCATTTGACTGCTTTGTTTAAGGTCGTCTACCAAACAACAACCCCGTAGGTGAGTATCGGTCTTATGACCGAGATGTACAGCCAGTGGGTTTTGTGAGGTTGAAGGCCCTATTTGTTTGAATGGCTTTTTTTTCAAGAGAATAAAGCTACTCTAGCTTTCTTGACTCTTTCTTGAATGTTAGGTTTCTAGTTTAGTTTCCTGTCAAAAATGAGACCCAGATATTTTGCTGTATGGTACCGTTTATTTTATATTTCCTAGAAAAAGGGGACAAGATAAACCCAACGGGTTAATTTGTTATAATTTAGCTGAATGAGTTCTTTAATGGTATTAAGATGCTTACTTGAGACGGCTATAGTAATGTCATCCGCATAGGTAATCACCCTGCTACCACCCGCTTCCAGGTATAACAGCAGGTTATTAACCACTAAGTTCCAGAGGTGGCGTACCTCTGTCGAAACATCTTATAACAGAAGTCCCACTCACTACAGGGTGACTTACTTGATAAATTTTATTGTGAAAAAGCAAAAAATGTTGGAAATTACATCAGTTTTCAAATTGTATCAGTAGTTTTCAATATGTCCACCTTTGACGCGAATAATGGTCATGAAACGGCCGAACAAAGCATAGCACGCTGCACGCAAGTGGCTCTGCGGTATTTTGGCCCATTCCCGGCGAAGTGCTTGTTTGATGTGGTCCAAACTTTGGTATTTTTTTAGTGCCAACCTTCGCCTTTTAAATACCACAGACAGAGAAATCCAACGGATTTGCATCCGGAGAATTTGCAATCCATTGTGTCAAAAAATAAAATGTGGAACATTGTTTTTTATTCAATCTTGGTTGACGCGCGCTTTGTAAGACGGTGCTGAGTCTTTTTGAAATGTCCACGGTCTCCGACCGAAATGATTGTTTACCCAATGCTTCAATACTGCCTCTAAGACATTTTTACGGTATACGATCGCATTAATTTTGACGCCACGGTCCAAAAATACGAGCGGAGAGTGACCATAGGCGGTTATGGCGGCCCAAACCATCACCATTGGTGCTGCCAGTTTTCTGATGGCCGCCGAAGGTGTAAATTTTCGAAGCAAGTAAACTCGGTCATTTTGTTTGTTGACATATTGTTCGATAACAAATGGCAACTCATCGGAAAAAAAACAAATTCGGCAACTCACCACATTCGTGCAAGCGTAGCAACTCCTTCGACTCTAAACTTTTTCTATTACGGTAGAAGATCGTGTGCTTTTTGGAACTTCAATGGCTTGAGCCCTGTGTTGCATCCGTTCCAACGATATTTCTTCCGATGTTGCTGTTTTTTTATGACCACCTCCATGGCGTTTTGCAACGCTGCCAATATCACGGTAACGAACTATGGTTCGAGACACAAATGATGTATTCAGGTTGAGGTGCTGGAGGGCTCTAACAATAGCTTCTTGTGGTTTTTCCAGCCAAATATAAAGCAATCACTCTATCACGTTTGAATTTCGTCGCAACACAACTGAGACGCAAATCGTTTAAAAGGGTTGTAAATAATAAAATTATCTGTCATGTGTCAAAATTTGAGCTCACAGTAATGAAGGGTTTGGAAATAATAGCAGTCTGAAGTTGGTTGCAGTTCGAGTCAGTTAGGGTGTATATTGTGGGAATTGTTCAATGTAGCTAGCTAGTGAATGTAGATCCATTTCCAGCGCCTTACAGTAGGCATGATGAGCCATTGATAAAAATCTTGAATAAATTTTTGCTCGTATATGGATATCAATCAGTAGTTTTCAGAAAGAAAGATGATAGACTTATAGGTCTTAGATCCTTTGGGGCAACATTTTCGGCTTTGGGAAAACTACATTACCTTTTCACCATGACAGTGGAATGTGGATTACTTCTGAACAGCTCCTCATGATTTTCTCTAGCGTAGGCAGGATAATATCTGAGAACCTTTGTAACTCGGCAGGTATTATACCGTTCGGACCAGCAGACGGAATGGATCCGAAGGTTTTGATAATGCGTAAAGCATTTCGGCGTCTTAGATGGAGTTTGATGATATGGCGGACATGGGGGAGAAGTTTTTGTAGCACGGGCAAGTTCATGGCCTCCCACAAACTTACTGCTACTAGTTTTTTAGTAAGTGATAGGACCATGACTAGCCACAGTCTTATCACTCCTTGAAAATTTAGTTTTAGGCTCGTTGCGTTTGCTTTTATAGGGAGGTGTTCCATTGCCTGCTACATTTTTACCTCCGTTCGGCAATGCAGGAGTCTACCGCCCGGTATTTAAGGAGTACCGGCTTCGGGTTTTGCTTTTTTGTGATAATGTCCATTATTAGATTCCACGAGTAGCGGATAAAGGATGGTCCATTTGTACAGAAATCCGCTGTATAGAGAATAGAGCTAGCTAATCTGGAGGTCGCTAGGTATCCAGTTACTCCGTTCGGTTGAGCTATTTTTTATTTATTGTGTAAAGAAGTGTGATTGAGGCAATTAAAGCTTTGAAAATACAAAGTCGCAAATCAATGAAACAATAAAGCCATTTCCTATCTCTTATGGGAAATCTTTTAGATTCTGTTTTTTTTTTTTTTTTTATTCTTTTATTCATCAGATTATTGACTTCGTGTGTCATATAAAACAGAGTTTTCCATCTTCTTCAATTTTAGGGTACTGTATGACCCACGTTGTCAATTTCCTTTGCTTGTAAAACAAATGAAACCAGTATTAGATTATGCTAATTTTACAAATTAATTAAGGTAACAATTTGTGCAGATTTCTTCTAAGACCATATTGATTTACTAATGTATGCAGGTTCACACGACAAGTTTTCCAATTTACATACATACGAGTACGTATTTACATTTTCAATTAACACGTTTTCATGCTAACAAGTTACATTGACAAGTAATTTAAATATTCGTGATCAATGTACATACGTATGTTCAGTTCAAAATGTAATCGAAGTCTAAGTGTCTCTAAATTTTGGTTTGTCAACTTCAAATTTTCGCCGTTGATAACACTCTCTTACAGTATGTAGCTAATGGATTTATGAATAAGACACTTAGTCCGAATGTTGTCGGTTAAAATGTATCGAAACAAGTTTAATGAGACTATGCGTACCTGTATCTTCCACTATGGCGTACACCGCAGTTTAATTAAAAGACTTTCTTTTGTTTAGATTTTCTTCTGGTATGTTCTCGTTTTGCAATAAAATAGCATCATATAGTGAACACATTTTTTTTATTGTTATTTTCTTTTTTTTTTTTTTTTTGTTTTTCGTCGTATTTTTCTATCTAACTAGTGTGCTAGCAAGCAAACTTGTTTGCCCGAAAATGAGCTTAATTATTTTACGTTGAGTATAAATCAAATACCCATAGCGAATACCTATACGAGTTTATATGGATTGCCGCGACACGGTTGTAGTCATTGTCAGTTCTGATCTTGCTTTGAATAGTTCGGCTCAAATATGCACAGATTCGAGTGCTTAGTATTCTTATTGATATTCGGTGGCTATGCATTCTTGGTGAAGTCTCATGGTATGCACTAGTTTTACCTTTTTTTTTTAATTCAATTTTACTACATATTACTGGAGTCAAAAAATTTCAAACCATGTTTGTATTATTTTGAAATATCGTGAGGGTCGGGAAATAGTGATATTGTGACATAGTATTTGAAAGAAACAACTTTGGTAGTTAGTGATTCCTTATTTCGGAGAGTGAGCTCCTTGTGCTTATACACATCTTTTAAAACTTGAATTTATTCAATTCGATATCTTTGTGTCCTTAAATAATCAGGGGGATACCTTTATGGCATTAATGCATTTTCAGTGAAGTTTTATTTTTTTTTAACATTTAAAATTCTTTTTAAACAAATATTGTCGGGAAAAGTGCGGTTTACTTAGTACCCAGTTGAAGTATGTACAAAAATATAGACATGAAATTTATTTCCTACAATAATCAATTAAGCTTATAAAACGTTATAAAAACTGTTGAGATACATAGGTCTATAAGTTTAGTTTCGTTAATTTTAAATTGAAAAATTTCGACCTCAACCTGATATGGTGCAAACTATTGAAGCATATATTGGTTTTGATGTTTTTTTTTTCTTTTTTTTGTGTGTAAAATGTAACAGACTGCGTTGCAGTTAGAATGTTTGTCCGTTTATTAGTATTGTAATTTTTTTTCTTTTATTGGGTATATATTTTAATTCGTGCGGTTTTCTTTTCAAAATTTGAATTTATTTAAGAAAAACATGTACAATAGTATTATTCAAAGTATTGCCCATCTGAAGCTATGACTTTTTCCCATCTTTCCGGCAATTTGTGGATCCCATCCCAAAAGAACTGCACCGGCTTGGCAGCCAAGAATGAATCAAGCTAATTTTTGATATTCTGCTCTGATGTGAACCGTATTTCAGTGAGGGCGTTCTGCATCGACCGGAACAAATGGTAGTCAGAAGGGGCAAAGTCTGGGCTATAAAGCGAGTGAGGTAAGACTTCCCATCCACTGTTTTCCAAATAGTTCTTAACCGGAATAGCAACGTTTGGCTGAGCGTTGTCATGATGGAAAATTATTGCCTCGTGTCTGGTCGCATATTTCGGGCATTCTTCGGCTACTGCTCTCTTCAAACGGATTAATTGTGTACGGTAGCGTTGTTCATTGATGGTTTCACCCGGTTTTAGCAGCTCATAATACAGCACATCCATCTGATCCCACCAAATACAGAGCATTACCTTCGCTCCATGGATATTCGGATTTGCCGTTGATTCGGCTGGTTGGCCGGGTTTCACATATGATTTTTTGCGATTGGGGTTGTCGTAATGGATCCATTTTTCATCACCAGTAACAATCCGATGCAAAAATGACTTTCTTTTGTGGCGTTCAAGCAGCATTTCAAACATGCAAAACCGCCTTTCGACGTCTCTCGGCTTGAGTTCATGTGGAACCCAATTTCCTTGCTTTTGAATATATCCAGCTGCTTTTAAACGTTTTGAAATGGCTGCTTGAGAGACACCCAAAGATTCTGCGAGCTCTTCTTGTGTTTGGCATCAATCTTCATAGAATAATGCTTCCAGTTCTTCATCTTCAATCCTTTTTGGCTGCCCAGGACGTTCATCGTCTTCCAAGCCAAAATCACCACTTTGAAATCGTGCAAACCACTTTTGACACGTTCGCTCAGCTAGCGCATGTTCACCATAATCTTCCACCAAAATACGATGACTTTCGGCAGCAGTTTTCTTCATATTAAAGTAATGAAGAAGAACTCCCTGCAAAAACACTTTTTCAAGCACAATGACAGTAGCTTTCCAACGCATTTTCCAATGGAATAATACAAGTTACGCCATCTCTTACCAAACCGCATGAATTAAGTTATAGACCTAATATTATTCGATGGAAATCTTCAAAAGACACTCGGTAAGAATCGGTACCAAGTAGTGTGGGACTTTTACCGCACTAAAATCACCGGTGGATCAGGACAAATCTAAGAAAGATCGACAACTATTTTTTTTTTTTTGGTATATTTATAAATTCACATTGGGGGAAGTTTAAAGTTATAACACTTTCACATAGCTTTTAGACCATCATGAGGCTTCGTTATCTCCGACCATTGTTTCGTACATTTAAGACGGTCTCCATTTCGGAGTTGGTATGACTTTGCAGTCTCTGATTGTGTGATGCAGCATGTTTTTTAACCACTTCTGTAACCATTTCAATCTGAAGGTCACGATGTAGATCGCTATATCTTATATACCAAGGGGCATTAATTATTCCACGAACGAATTTGCTTTGGAATTTTTGGAAGGGTTCAGCATTTGCTTTTCTTTTACAGCCCGTTGGATATCATATGTCCAAACGGGTTTCAATACTTGCTTATATATAACATTAGTTTGTTCTGGATAGATAGGTCAGGGTTATTTCCTAGTAACCAGTACATTTTTCTGTACTTCAAGTTTAGTTCTTCTCTTTTTTTTTTTTTTTTTGATGTGCTTTTTCCATTTAAGCTTTGCATCCAGAGCCATTCCAAGGTATTTGGCGGTATTGGAGTAAGGTACTGCTAAACTGTTTATAAAAATTGGAAAATTGTTTATGTTTTTATTTGTAAAATTTATATGCGTTGATTTTGTTTCATTTAGTTTGATACGCCATTTGTGCGTTAAATCACTAACTTTACCGACAGCATTTTGCAATTTTTGTGTAGTCTTTGTAACATATTTATTTGGCACCAATATTGCAGTATCATCATCAAAGGTGGCTCAATAGTGTTGGTGTCTACTGCAATATCCCTTGCATATAACAGATACAGGGTTGGTCATAGGACACTTTCTTGTGGTTCCTTCAATTTTCTTAAGTTCCAAGTAATTTTGGTCCTACCGTACACTAAAGAGTCTGTTTGTAACGTAGGATTTCAGTATTTCGTAATACTGCCTGGGAAGGTCCCTATGCAGTTTGTACTCAAGTCCTGAGTGCCACACCTTGTCAAAGGTGTTTGCCAATATAATATTTTTTATGTTGGATTTTAGGTTCTTTATTTTAAGAATCAACAATTACACACCAGTTTTACAATAAAAAAGTTTTCAATATAAATTCAAAATGGTTTAATTTCTTTAATTAATTAAGAGACGTGCAATTTATCGAACAACCGATCACCACCGTAGTCAGACAACAAAAAAAAAAAGAACACAAACGAACCACTTGCACTTAGAACCTGCGCAAGAGTTATAAAACGGTACGATTTATCGAAGGAGATCTATCGTATGATTATGAGGAGAAAGTGAACTTATGTAAAATTTACATACAGTGGCTATCGAAAGTAAGATATCATTATGAAAAAGCAAAATATAAATTCAAGTATAATATTTTATAAGAATCAGAACAAGGTTTCTATTTAAGTTAAAATTAGGTTAAGCTTAAGTTTATTATTAAGTCTACGTTAAATATTGAACATGCTCCCCACGTTGGAAGCTCATGCTTTCAAAACAAATATAATAATAACAATATTTCTATAAATAGATATATGTATAAATATGTACAAGAATTCAATTAATGTTTTCTTCAGGGCTGTATATTTTTGAGAGTGCGCTCTTTACCAGTCCATCTTGGGTCTTAAATTTCACGACTCTAACTCGTCCATCAGCATGCGTATACGTTTCCACAACTCGAGCCAATGGCCATTTCATTGATGGTAGATTGTCGTCTTTAATTAAAACCAGTGTTCCCACCACAATGTTTTTCGATGAAATATACCATTTATGACGCTCTTGTAGAGTGTTGAGATACTCTTTGCTCCATTTGTTCCAAAAGTGTTGTTATATGGACTGTTTTTGTTGCCAAGAAGCTAGTCGACCAATTTTTTGAGAAGTAAAATCTGGTTCCGGTATTGCAGTTATGGATGTGCCAACCAAAAAGTGTCATTAGGATCATCTGAAAGGGGACTGAGAGGACGAGAGTTAATAATAGCCTCTGTTTGACATATGAGAGTGTGAAGATCATCGAAACTTAAAATTGTGTATCCAACGACTCGACGCAAATGGTGTTTAGCTATTTTAACCGAAGCTTCCCACAACCCGCCGAAGTGGGGGGACCGAGCCGGTATAAATTTCCAGTTGATGCCTTTATTAACACATTCCTTGTGTATGAGCTCCAAGTTCCTTTGTTCATTGTCAAATATCTGCCTCAACTCCTGCAATTGAGAATTCGCTCCTACGAAATTGGTGGCGTTGTCAGAGAAGATAGTATGTGGCTTTCCGCGTCTTGATGTAGTAGATAAGTGAGTGGCAAGTTCAAGATGAACCGCTTTAATAGCCATGCAAATGAAAACGCAAACGTATGTTTTTATGGGTCCTTCACCACGCACTCCTAATTTAATATATAGAAAGGACCACAAAAATCTATGCCACAATTATGAAAAAGCTTGGATGGTTGTATACGGTGCGATGGTAAATCACCCATAAGCTGTCTGCACATGATCGGTCTAGCCTTAAAACATCTTATGCATTTGTTAATAACCCTTCGAATAGTATGCCTACCTCCTAAAGGCCAAAAACGTGCTCTTAAGTAATGAGTGAGGGCTTGACAACCTGCATGTAACTTTACTATGTGAAAGTGATTGATAATGGTTTGAGTAAATCTATGATATTTAGGCAAAATTTTTTGATGCTTAACCTCGTAGTTAAGTAATGAATTTTTTAGTCTTCCTCGAATGCGGATGAGTCCAAAGTCATCTAAAAATGGATTTTATGTCTTTAAGCAACTATGCTTTTTTATCTCCATATCGCCTTGAAGCCACTTGTACTCGTCAGGAAATGATGTCCTTTTTATCGATCTGATTAATAATTGTAGTCCAAAATCTAAATCAGCTGCCGACAAAATAAAGGCAAAAGTTCTACGTATTCGATTGAAATCAAATCATATCTGGTATTTTAGAAGATAATAAACATATCTTGGATGTACGTCTTTCGGGAATGTCATAAATTGAATGTGTGTCTAAAGTCGCCCAGGACACAAAGTCATCTTTTAGAAAAGTGGGTCCATTAAACCATAAATCAGACCTGCTTAGACGTAGAGGAGACATATCTCGCTAGAGAATATCGGCTGGATTGTGATTAGTACGAATATGTCTCCGTTCAAAGTTTTTTGAAAGATTTTGAATTTTTGTAACTCTATTGGCTACAAATATATTCCACGTGCATGCTGGGGATGATATCCATGCTAGTACGATGGTAGAATCAGACCAACAAGTAACGTTTTTAAAGATGAGTGAAATCGTTTTCAAAACCCGATCAATAAGTTCAGTTATAAGAGTGTTGCAGATAATTCCATCCTTGGGATTGAGATTGTGATGATCGGGGCTACTCTCGATTTCGAGCATAAAAGCCTGACTTGAACCTTTCCGTTTTGTTCAATACTTTTAATATAAATACAATCGCCAAATGCGCCCATACTGACATCAGCACAGTAGAGTAGCTTTAGGTAAGGGTGGAAGTTATGAGTGGAAGTTCATCGCAAAATTGTTTCCACTGTGTGTAAAGGTGAACAGGAAGCGTTTCATACCAATTCAATTTCTGCTTCCAAAGGGTTTGAATAAATATTTTTTCTTGTAAAATAACTGGTCCTATTAATCCTAAGGGGTCATATAAACGAGCAATTTCTGTCAAAACAATGCGTTTGGTGATTTTGCCTGCTGGATGTGAATGGCGATGTGAGAAACAAAATTCATCGAACTGAGGATTCCAAAAAAGACCAAGTGTTTTTGTAACCTTTCCGTTATTAATATGAAGAAAATCTTCCCTCTCCTCTAATGCGATATCTGATAGGATCTCCTTTGAATTGGAACATCATTTCCGCAAGTGAAAACCGCCCTTATGAAGCAAAGAATATATTTGGTTTCTGATTTCGATTAAATCATAAATTGTGTCAGCACCGGTTAGTAAATCATCGACGTAAAAATCTTACCTTGTCACCCTTGAGCCGATTGGGAAATTTTGTTCTTCGTCTAGTGCAAGCTGATGCAGACTGCGTATGGCAAGAAATAATGCAGGTGCAGTTTTTAATTTAAATATCTTTATATCTTCTGAGATATTATCGCGCCATAATATACAATGCAAATTATCATCTGGAGTTTGCATCCGTACACAACGATACAGTTTTGCAATTTCTGCAGTCAGGTCTAATCGATGCATACGAAATCTTAATAAATCAGCTTGAATTGTCGGCCCTACCATTAGTATGTCATTCAATGATATTCCGTTTGACGTTTTAGCAGATCCGTCAAAAACAACTCGAAGCTTAGTAGTGCTGCTGTTAGCCTTTAAAACGCAGTGATGAGGCAAGAAAAAGTGAGTTTCTTGAAGAATGTTAGTAGGTGCTAAGCTCATGTGGTTAAGCTGTTTATATTTTGACATAAAGTCAATGTATTGTTGCTTAATCTGTGGATTGCGATTGACCTTGGACTTAAGATTGAAGAATCTCTTTTTTGCGGATTCATAAGATAATCCTAATTTTAAATGGAAGTTTAACAGCATATTGTCCAGAAGATAAGCGTATGTGCGTATTAACGAAGTTGTTTTCACAGTCGAGTTCTTCTGTAGATTTTGTTTGACTGGGTGTTTCACAAGATTTCATTTCCCAGAAATATTTTAATAATTGATTTAAAGAATCGCTGTCTTCAATATTATCGTTGTGGGTTTTCAAAGTAATATTGAGACAAGTGTCAGTAGAATTCCTGGAATCATAATTTCCGGAGACAATCCAAACCAAGCGGGTTTTTTTTTGTAAAATAGGCATGTTGTCGCCAAGACGAATTTGGCCAATGGAGAGCAACTCGTAGAACAATGAGGCCCCAACTAACATATCAACTTGTTTTGCTTCGTAGAATAAGGGATCAGCTAGCTCTATGTTTTTGGGAAGGCAAAACAAGTGGCAGTCAAATTACGATTTGGTTGATTTTCGGTGATAGATGGAAGTACAAAGCAAATGAATGTGCTGGTATACTCATTTACACGGGACTGCAGCGTTATATTAATTTTTTGTTTAATAGAAGCAAATGTGTAGTTTATTCCACTAATTGGCAAATTGGCTGCAATTCGCTTGACTGCTAGAAGTTGAGCGAAACGCGAAGTTACAAAGTGTAGCTGCGAACCAGAATCTAGTAAAGCTCTTCCTGGAATGAATTTCCCATATTTATCTTGAACAAGAACAATTGCAGTTGCGAAAAATACGAATCGATTTGAAGGAATTTTAATTTTATTTGAAATCGACGTTGAAGTGTCACTTATAGTAGAAGTTCAAGCTGTATTAGTGGCATCTGGCTGGGAAGAAGTTTGATTGCATACAGATGGTGACGAGTGTGCGGATTTGTTATTTAAGTTATCGGCGCTACTGCCTAAATGCAATAAAGAATGATGACGGTCTTTGCAATCTTTACACCTACAGAACCTAGTTAAATGTCCCTTTCTGAGACAGTTAAGACAAAGACAAAGTCCCTTTGATTCAGGGATTGATAAAATTTGATATATTATTTGATGTAATGAGTACCTTACGTGAATTACAATAGTTTTCGGTTGAAAGTTGTTGATTTTTCCCCTTTTGTTGTTAGTGTTCTGTAGGGTGCCTTCTAGATTCTCCAGCATTTGGCAGCGCTTACCCAGGAAAGTTGACATTTCGTCCCACGATGGAATAAGGTTGTGTGAAGCGTCTTCTTCCCAATTACTTTGGATTTGTACATCCAATTTGTTACCAATCAGGAATATAAGTAAATTGTCCGCAATTTGCTCCTTGTTACCCAGAGATTGGAGGGCTCGGAGGTGCGAGTTGACCGAACCACTTAATTCCCTAAGTTTGATTGCACTTGGAGGTGTTACAGCGTGAAGATTGAATAATTCTTTTATGTGTGCCTGAACGATAAGTCTATTGTTATTGAATCTTGCTTTTAATAATTTCATAGCCTTGATGTAATTCTCAGAGGATATCTCCAATGGCTCAATTGTTCGCAACGCAGAATCCGTTAGACATGATCGCAAATGCTGGAATTTTTCTATTGATGAGAGGTCCTCACCCGAGTCAACCAATGTCAGGAACATAGAATAAAAGTTGGGCCATTCTGTATATTGCCCGGAGAATTTTGTTAATTGAAATGTAAATGTAAATGTGCGTTTTTGGTGCAAAAGACGGGAGTAACAAATGACTCATCGTGAGCCTGAGGTAAAACACGTGGTTTTTTGGCACCGATTGATATTAAAATTTTAGTTTTCACTTCACAATAGCCTTTGTCGAAATCATTCCGTCGCCGTCCAATTCCCTTTCGTCGAGAACTTCGAGATTTATTTGATAGTCACCAAACTTTTCCGCCCAAGATTCCAACATACCAAGTCTAGTTTCCAGCTCAGGGGATGAAATCTCGTCATGTGCAGTCAGAAAGAATGTTCTTAAATTTGTCAACCGACCGATAACCGACGCACGCTTAATTTTCAAGACTGAAATTTCCTTTTCACTTGACATCACGATAAAAAGTTATGTATAAATGTATGTATAAGAATTTTGACCTTAATATTGTCCTGTCACGGGCGCCAATGTTTGCCAAAATTAAATTTTTTATGTTGGATTTTAGTTTCTTTATTTAAAAAAAAATAAAAGAACACAAACGAGCAACTTGCACTTAGAACCAGTGCAAGATCTATAAAACGGTACGATTTATCGAAGGAGATCTTTCGTATGATTATGAGGAGAAAGTGAACTTATGTAAAATTTACATAAAGTGGTTATCGAAAGTAAGATATCATTATGAAAGAGCAAAATACAAATTCAAGTATAATATTTTATAAGAATCAGAACAAGGTTTCTATTTAAGTTAAAATTAGGTTAAGTTTAAGTTTATTATTAAACTAAATATTGAAGAAAAGGCTTAAGCAACATCTAAGAATATAATCGAGTATACTTGTTTTTCTTCGAGAGCCATCCGTAATTCGATGCACTTGATCTATCATGGAATGTTTATTTCCAAATTCAAACTGATGACTCGGAATAAGACTTCTTTATTTCTATTATTTGCTTCTGTTGGTGGCTTACCTTGTTTAGGTATAACAATGACTTCTGCAATTTTCCAATGATGAGGCACATATCTTAGTTTAAGGCATGCGTTTATTATGAATTGGAGTTTGTTTAAGGCTATTAGATCGTAACCTGGTGTTTTTTTGTTAGAAAACTTATGTTGACACAAGCTTCTTAGTTCTTTGAGTGTGACAAAAGGTATTTCACATTCGTCATTTCTATTAACAAACTGTAAAAACATTCGCGAGATGTTCAGCGAAGAGATCAGCCTTTTGTTTCGGGTTTCCCATCCATTTGCCATTTTGACATTTTATTGGTTTGTTTTGTGCCTGAGATCTTTTTAGGCGCTTAGCTGCTTTCCATAAGGGGTATTCGGTAGAAGTATCCGTCGTCAGCCTTTTCAGGAATCTATCATTGAATCATTTTTGAACTCACAGATTCTTTTTTTTAATTCGTTGTTACGATGGTTAAAAACTGTCTTATCATCTTGGAATCTCGTAGTTTGCCATTTTCTTTGAGCTCTTCTTTTTTCCAATAACAGCTCCTTTATTTCGACAGGATATTTTATTTCTGTTTCTCTCGAGTTCGAAATAGTTAGAGCACTTTCTTCTGAAGCCTGTTGCATATCAGTAGTAAATTGTTCCACTTCATAATCGATTTGTTCAATTGTTTGCATAGGGGATTTTAGGTTTATAAAACTTTCAAGTTTATCTCTGAACTCGTTCCAGTTTGTTCTCTTGTTCACAAGCTTAGGATTATTTTTTCTATTATTTCTGCTTCGTTCAGTGACAAAGTTACTGGAGTATGATCTAACGATAAATCGTAATTACCTTCAACACTTAAATGACTTCGTTTAATACCTTTAACTACGAAAAAGTCTAAGAGGTCTGATATTTTGTAAGTGTCAGATGGCCAATATGTTGGCGAACCAGAAGAGTAAAATTCGCAGTTGTGTTTGCCGCCTGCTTGATATAGCCATTTACCTTTTGTATTTATGAGTCTAGATCCCCAGTGAATGTGTTTAGCATTGAAGTCTCCAACAACAAGGAAGTTATGTTTTTAGAAGTTCTGCAAAGTACTCTTCAGTTGGAGAGCTCCACCGTGGGCAGTATATAGCTGCTATTATAAACTCTTTCTTTTTTATACAATACAAATACTAATTGTTGTTCTTTGCATGTTTTCGTTAGTAAACTTTGGTTCTTCATAGTGTTTTAAGCACTTTTTTTATAAGTATTGCTCTTCCTCCCCTAGCTTTGTCAGCTGGGTGCAGAGTGTGATAACCTGAATAGTTTGGAATTTTATTTCTAAAACTTTGTTCGGACACCAAACAAATGTCTATATTCTCTATTTCTAAAAACATATTTAGTTCTGATACATGTTGTAAAAGACCGTTTGCATTCCATGTTGCGATTTTAAGAGTTCTGCCCATCATTGTTTTTTAAGAACGACTTCTTCGCTTAGCTGTTTTATGTTTAAATCTTGTTTGTTCCAGAATTTCTTTTATAGATGTTTCGTCGTTCTTCCGCATATTTTTTACAATCTGGGAATAGGATTTATTTTCAACACTTTTGCTTAGTGCAATTGCTTAAGCTGGTTGATTTTTAGTTTTGTTTTTGACCGTTAATTTTTGGTTTACAACCATTGCTTTTGCATTTGTTGAGTTTCTAAGCTTGTTTTCAGTTTTATTTTTCTTTTTGTGTCTTGAAATTTTATGGCGACTGGACATCCTCTGTAACTTGCAGGATGCCTGCCTATGCATTTAACACAAGCAAACTCGTGGTTGCAGTATTTTTGTGTTTGCCCAAAGGCTTGACAGCGCTTACATTGTGAAACAAGCTTTGGCATTCGCTGTGGTTCCATTTTGACAACTATGCCCATAATTGATTTGATATAAATCTTTTCAAGGCTTCGAGCATAAATAAAGGTAGAGGTCTCTTTTTAGACGTTGATATCCCAGTGGGATCTTTGATTATCTCATTTTTAATAAGATTAGTGGCATCGAGAGCTTTAAATCCTTTTTGTATAAGGTCTTCGACAATTTCTTTGGCATCACATGAAGAGTGAAGACTTCATTCTTCTTTAGCAAAATTATGCCACTAAATTTGCTTTTTGTTCAATTCTTTAGTGACAAATTTATACGCATCGGCGTCTTCGACAATGACTTTCCAATTGTCATTATTGTTTGATGTATATTTACATGTCTTATTCGTACATTTTTAAACTATGCTCTTAAGCTCGATAAACTTTGCCAGCCCGGAAATCATGATTGGAGGCGGTGCAGTTTGCTTAGTGCCTTTCACATAAGACTTTTGGAGTACGTCTCCTATTTTTTTATTGAATGTTTTCATTATTGCAGCAGTTTCTGCCCTTGAAGCTGTCTGCTGACTTTTTTGAACAGTTTCTGTTACCATCGGTTTCAAGAATGAGCTCTTCCTCATTAGTATGACACTCAATTGCAGTTTTCTGTGGGCTTCTAACTACATGTGTTTTAAGACTTGACTTGTTGCCATTTAAGGTCTTCTTGTCTAGCAAGCTGACTTTTTCCTCAAGTCTCCTAATTTGTTGCTGAAGACTTTCAACGAGTACTTCAATTTGTTTTCTGCCAATAATTTCTTTTTGCCATTCCTCGTAACAATTATTGGATTCAACTTGGTGGATATCTCTATTTTCTTTGGAAGACTGCTGATCTTTTCTTTCGAACTTTTCATAGTTGTTGGTTCCTTTTTCGTGTGTCATTGTGTGTCATTTGATTTTTGTGTAGGGCTTATTGATGGAAATACCCGTAAGGAGAATACATTTGGTGGAGTTCTTGGTGTTTTTGAACACTTTTGATTTCCTATAAGCAATAATTGGTCCTCTCCAGAATCCGTAGGACCGATCTTCGAAGAGAGTCGATTTACAAGTTTAACTGGATTGCCACCTGGGGTATTGTACTAGATGGGGTGAAAAGTAACCTCCTTGGGAATGAAAAGAAAAAGTTTTTTAAATGTTTTTTTTTATTTTATTCAATATAGTCCCCTTTCAGTTTGATACACTTATTCTAGCGATCTTCCAACTTCTTGATCCCGTCCGAAAAGTTATTTTCCGGAAGGTCTGCAAAATACTCCTCCGTTCCGTCGATGATTTCCTTTCGTGAGCTGAACATCTTTTGAGGTTTGGGAAGAGATAATAGTCCGAGGAAGCCAAATCGGGCTAATACGGTGGATGCGACAGCAATTGGAGCCATAACCTTTCCGACCCATCGAGCTTCCCTCGGCCGCTTCGGAGCACTCGTGCCGGCTTCAGTCAACAGTTACCAATCGACGTCAAAAGTCCGCCCGATTCCGCATCAGCAAGTCTAAACAATCTTTCGAAGTGCTCTTGCGTTCGTGTTTTTGTTCAGGAGTTAGTATGCGCGGCACCCAGCGCCAGGATAACTTTTTCATATGCAGAATATTGCCCAAAATATGGCGTGCGTGCTTAGTACTAATCTTTGTGGTATCTACTGGCTTGCGCACTTTCACTTTCCGGTCAGCCAACACCATTTCATGAATTTTTTTGACATTGTCCTCTGTAATCGCATCGAAGGGCCTGCCGCTGCGGACTTGATCGATAGTGGAGTTGCGGCCACCACGAAACTCTCGAAACAAAACGCGGAGCATTAGCCCCATAATATTTATCCAACTTTTCCTTTGTTTCCTTCGCCGTTTTGATTCTCCAAAAATAATGTTTTATGAGAGAACGAAAATCGTTTTTGTCCATACTCAACATGATACCAAACACGTGTACAACAATCAGCTGTCAAAACAAAACTCAAGACAGTATCACACTGAAATTTGGCATGTCTGCCTAAATATGAACAGACTTCAAGGTACCCTAAGCTTTTTTGCAGTAGAAGCGCATTCTGGCGGTCAAAGAGGTTACTTTTAACTCCACCTAGTATCTATTTGTTTTACTCATTGCCACATTTGTTTTGGTAACTTTTGTTTGTTAGCCAAAAATAGCTTAATTGCTTCACTTATTCAAGGTTTCTAAAAGCAGCCGTCCCTATGGGATCAGACGCTGACCAATGAGGATTCTTGAAGAGCTGGTTCTTTAGAGCGCTGTGGAGTACAGACGCTTACATACCTACATGCTTTCTGGATTCCAGTTTAGGATGCAAGATTGCATTGCATTGGCTTGGATGTTTGGTCCACGGGTGGTATTTTATTTCCTACTTACCCGGTATATCCCCCCCCCCCCCCCGAGGGTGTATTGTAATTTAATATTAGAATTCTTATTGACAAGGTGATATCAAGCTATATATTCTGCCAATGTATCTGCATTCCCACAAAGCTGCTTGCTATGTTTGTCAAAATTCAAATAATATTAGAGACCTTCTATTTTAGTTCATGATCGATCGTCAATGATGCCGTTTTTGCTAAAGTTTTTATATTTTTTCTGATCATTTTATTTCTTTCCAACATCTACCTACCTAACTACTTCTAATTTTATCACGCCTTGATGTTAATTTTCAACTGATTCGCCTGTTAATGCCAAACAAACGGCCTTCGTTTAAAGCATACCATTTAATTGTTCTTGTGGTATTTTTGCGCCTTTTTATCATTCTAATTAAATATTGGATAACCTTAAAAAGCAGATGGGACTTTGGTGTAAGCCGACTTTAGCTACCAAGATTTCATCTAGCTCCCTCTTGATCGGTAATATTTACAGTTTCTCGTGTCGCCTTTACTTTTATGTAGGGCAAATATAAAGCTTTTACTCTAATGGTTAAGCATCCGATGGCCTTTCATCCACTGGGTGTTATTGTAAATTTCGATGTTTTCTGAAGGTACAGCTTTGGTAAATATAAGTATTTAGGTGATTATTTCTTCTACGTTTTTACTTCAGCAATATAAAAAAATCACATGACAATTGAAAATCCCTTTAAATTTCCTGGACTCTTCAAAAAGCTCAATATTTGGACTCCACATGAACTGAAATAGATTTAACGCAACGAATCAATATTAGCGATTTGCATAGCAAACGCAATACGATCAATGATGAATCAATTGAAAGTAATTATGATCTAAGCGTGTTGAACCAGCACAAGGCTCATCAAAATTCGAACTCCATAAGATTATGTTGTCAATTTTGAGGGACTGACACAAGGTATCGAGTACTTTGAGCTACTTTTAAGGAACCAAACGATCGATTGGGATATTTGCTGTCAATAATTAATGAAGTTAAAGGAAGTAATCAAAGGAAAACAGCCAGAATTGGCAAATCGTTAGGATATCGTGCCTCACCAAGAAAATGCTAGACCACACAAATTTTTGACAGCGCGTGAAAAATTATGGTTGAGAAATTATACCACATCCACCATAAAGCTTCTAACTTAATCCATCAGATGATGACCATATATCGCACTTGCTTCAGTTTTGTTCTAATAATCATGAATTAACAAAGTAAAAATGGTTGAGCAACGTAATTTCTAAGAGTAACAGTCACATAGATTTTTAATAAATGTCCATTCTTCTATCATTTATCATTAATCATTTCCTACCATGCTCTCCCTTCTTCGTAGACCGTCCACAGTTGCGGGCCGCTGAGTTTTATTACTAAATATTTACTTAAAAGTCGTGACCGTGCTACTCATGATTTCGTTGTTATCACTGAAGAAAAGAAAAATAGTCCGAAATGATCGAACTACTAATTTTATTGAAAGTCTTACACAATATTAAATAGCAATAGACTTTATGTTATTCAGTTTTTTCTGATGTATACTTTCGTTTTGATGTCATTATTTAAAAAATAAAATCGCCGTAACTACGAGAGAGAGGCCATATAATACGATGACGGTCCCTTAAGTACCAGAAAAATTTGGTGTTTGGAAAAAAATTTATTTATTTTTCAACACAATCGCCTTTCAGCTCTATACGCTTTTCCCAGCGATGTTCAAAAAGTTCGATACCCTTTTTATAATAAGAACTGTCTTGCTCCTCAAAATAACCATTAACTGCCAACATCACTTCTTCATGGTTAGAAAATCTTTGATCACTGAGCCATTTTTTCAAGTTTGGGAACAGAAAATAATCCGAGGCGGCCAAATTTCGCGAATAGGTAGCAATTCAAACTTTAATTCAATAATTTTGGCCATTGCAATAACAGATTTGTGAGCTGATGCATTGTCTTGATGAAACAACACTTTCTTCTTAGCCAAATGCGGCCGTTTTTGCTTTATTTCTTCCTTCAAACTTTGCAATAAGTTCGCATAATACTAGCCGTTGATAGTTTTCCCTTTTTCAAGATATTCAATGAAAATGATCCCAAAAAATCGACGTCATGACCTTGCCTGCAGATGAAACGGTCTTCGTCTTTTTTGGAGCTGGTTCTCCCTTTTGAATCCATTGTTGTAATTGTTCTTTTGTCTCGGGTGTAAAGTGATGGACCCATGTTTCATCCATTGTTATGAAACGGCGCAAAAATTCTGCTTTGTTGCTGTAAAACTTCGCTAAACACTCAATTAAGACATCTTCAAGACACTGTTTTTGCTCGAATGTGAGCAAACGTGGCACCCATCTTGCCAAAGCTTTCTCATGTCCAAATTTTCAAATAATATGCGATGTACCGCACTTTTTGAAATGCCTACAATGTCTGCTAGCTCGCGCACTTTCAGTCGACGATCATCCAGTACCACTTTGTGGATTTTCTTCACCATTTCTAGAGTCGTCACCTAATTTGGTCGACCACTGCGATGCTCGTCTAGGCAGCTCGTCTAGGCAGCTCGTCTAGGCAGCTCGTACGGCCTCGTTTAAACTCAGCAACCCAAAATTTTACTGTTGTAAACGAAGGATCAGACTCACCCAGAGTAGAATCCAGTTCAGCTTTTATATTGATTGGGCTGAGGCCTTTCAAATAAAAGTATTGTATCACATAACTCTGACCAATTTTCTCCATTTTCACAAATTCACTGACAACGTTCCCTATTGATGGCTGCGAAACATATACGATTACTAAACAACATCTATTTCCTCTAGGTTTTCGAAAAAGTATTATCCTTCGACTACGCGATATTGCCTCGCACTCACACGGTATGTGTGTTATATCCTCAATTGCTTGCAGATCACAGCAAAATCTGCAAATGTCCGTACCTGACAACTTGAGTCTCTTTTCGTGTTTCTGCCGGAGACAGTGTCCTGTTTGGATTCGCATTACTGTCCTTAGCTTATTCCTGTTTAATTTAATTAACTTTCTAAATCATTTGCCAAAAAGCGGAGAGTCTTGGATATCCTATGTCCTTCAAGTCTTGACCACTTAGGTTATCAGCCTTTGTGATTTTTTTTTTTTCGATTGTGGTCCTCACTATGCAGAGGAGGGGTTTGATATTGGCAACCACACTATTTTCGAGTAGCACCCCTTTCCTTGCAAACTCATTCGCTTGTTCATTTCCTTTAATACCACAGTGTTCTGGCACCCAGCACAGTCTTACCCGGTACTGACGGCATAGTGCCTTGAACACTGTGCAACAGCCACTGACTGTATCAGAGTTGATGTTGGCCTAGCTATTGATATAGATAGCGATATCTCTTTCGGATACCGATCTCATCTGCATTAGTTCAGCCGCCCTGAGGACAGCCAAAACCTCTGATTGAAAGACTGGAAGACACTGCCGGTAGTCTTATAGACACTCTTAGTTCTAGGTCTTCCGAGAAGATACCAGAACCTCTTCCTTCCGTCTGTGGAATTTCAATTCCATTTGACCTCAAGTCAACCAAGAAAGGAATTTCATCCATTAGAATTGGATCACCTGGCAGTAGCCCCGCTAGGGCCGTGCCATGTCCGAAACTACTGCTCTTGAAGTAACCCAGGTATTTAGTTGTATCGCATTGTTGCCAGAAAGTTTTTTTGATCTATAAATCAAGCGGTGTAATGTGCAGAAAGATATCTAATGCTGCCGTAGGGGTGGTACGGAGCGCATCATAACCATATCGAAGTCGTTCTTTGAACCGCTGCTAATTTTCTTGTCTTTTTTCTTGCTTCTTTCTTTTAACCATACTATTGCGCCGTATGTAAGTATGGGTCTTACCACAGCCGTATACTGCCAATACACCATTGCAGGTTTAGAGCTCCAAACTTTTCCTACTGTTCTTTCGCATATAAAAATAACATCATATGCGTTTTTGATTATTTTCGCTACATTAAGATTCCAGTTCAGTTTTTTGTCTAGAATCATGCCCAGATAATTCGCGCTGTCCGAAAGGGACAGTTACGCTCCGTTGAGTTGTGGGAGTTTAAACTGCGGTATCTTAAATTTTCTGGTAAAAAGAACCAGTTCCGTTTTGGAAGGCTTGACCACAACTTTTTGCCCAAATGCTGATCGTCTTCAAAGCAACCTCCATAATGTCGCTTAAATTATTTAAGTATTTTTCCTTCACTATTGTGACCACGTTGTCTGCGTACGCCGTTGCACTTATCCATTGTATTGAGTTCCAGGGGCTCCCTTGGTTACGAACATTTTAACCGAGCTTTACCCAATGGAACAAAATATTTTGCTACTTGCAAGAATGTTGCAAATCCAGTTTGTAATGCCCTGTTCAATGTTAGCGTCTACCAGAGCATTTTTAATGGCGGTGCACTCCACGTTATTAACGGCTCCTTTAATATCCAGGAAGGCCGCATCGCAAGCTCCCCGAAGTGTAGACTCTCTTCTATTTTCCCCACCACCTCAATTAGGGCAGTTTCTACAGATATTTATGCATGCTGTGACTCAGTTAAAAAGCCATTACTGCACCTATTCTCCAATAATCGCTCAAGGGTTTTAGGCATAAATGATGAAACACTTATTGATCTGAAATCTTTTGTAGTTATATGCCTCTGTTTTTCGGCTTTAGATATAAAAACAACCTTGATTTGATTGTTTGGAATTAGTAGGTACCCTATTTTTATACTGTGTCTAACAATTTCAATGATTTTTTAGATTGCTACCTCCGGTGTTTTCTGTATCATAATCGGTTGAATACCATCCGGACTGGAGGATTTGTACGGCTTAAAGGACTGAATATGTTTTCCTATAAATAAGTAAACCTTGTTCCTCTTCGAGAGAGAGAGAGATCAATGCTCTTAGTGTGCCATAGCATGCCAGGGTCGTCTGATACTGTGGATCTCGCAAAGTGGGTTTTCACCAGCGTCGCTAGAACTTCTTGACTACTTCCGGCCTAGCAAAAGATATTTTTGAACCGACGCTAGATTCGCACAAAAAGTTGCTAGAATTCACTTTACAATTGAGTCGCGAACTACATTGAGATCTTTCTATCAATCTGGAGTGGAGTCGTAGACTTTCCGGGTTGGAATGTTGTTCGTTTTCTTAAAATGTCATAACAATTTAACCCTATAGATTCGGGCCTCTTAAAATTTCGCTGTACGGTCCATCCGGCTTATAGATGTATCTACTCCTCCAAATTCTGTGATTAAATATTACTTGATTTACTTACCTTAAGCCTGTGTTGATAAGGTTCTGGAACAGTGTTTCCATCGTTGTTAGTGAGAAGAATTTGTTTCCTAGTTGCCACATAAACCCGAAGGAACAGCGTAGGTGTATGCTTTTTACCAAATCAATGTGCAAAGCTTTAAGAAATTTAGCAGTGTCATAGGTTTTCACAAGTAGATTGAATATTGTTATCCAGACATATAATTCGTCACTCCATGTTGAATGGTTCATTCTGTCTGACAGGAAACAATACGCAAAAGTAGTATTTGTTGCTCTACTAAAGAGTGGTTCATCGTAAGGTTTTATTTATAATGTAAAACAAAATACATAAATTTGAAAGTGAACTTAAAATTTTTATTATTGATTAAAAGAACAATTCATGGCATTTATTATTTAAAAATCATATCATATAAATGTTGACTAGGACTGCCTTTTTGGTGGTCCATTTGGAAGGTCTAATTTTTGGCGACTCGTTCGAGCATAGCGACTGGTATATCACGGATAACACGTGTAATGTTGGCTTCTAAAGCGTCAATCGTAGCTGGCTTATTCCTTATGATCTGAGACTTTACATATCCCCAGAAAAAATAGTCCGAAGGTGTGATATCGCAAGATCTAGGCGGCCAATTTACCGTAGCAAAACGTGAAATTAAGTGGTCACCAAAATGATTTCTCAACAAGTCCATTGTTTCACGCGCTGTATGGCTTGTAGCGCCTTCTTGTTGAAACAAAAGCTCGCCGTGACCATGTGCTTGAATTTCAGGAAGCACATAGTCCGTTAACATGGCTCGATAACGGTTACCATTGACGGCAACATTCTGATGTGCCTCATTTTTGACGAAATATGGACCAATGATTCCACCAGCCCATAAACCACAGCATACTGTTGTTTTTAATAGATGTAATGGTAGCTCTTGGTACTCTTCGGGTTGTTCATCAGCCCAAATATGGCAATTTTGTTTATTTACGTATCCATTGAGCCAGAAATGGGCTGAACAAAATTTCACGATAAAACGCCGGATTTTCATTGAGTTTTCCCAGAGCCCATTCACTGAAAATATGACGCAAATTCAAGACGCTTGGCTTCAATTTTTGCACATTTTGTACTCTTTAAGGTCGAGATTCTCACGTAAAATACGACAAGTTTTCGAACACGCCAAGTCAAGCTTCTGAGAACGAAGACGAATCGATTCGTCACGGTCTTCGCTTACACTCTCAGCTACAGCCGCTACAATCTCTTCACTACGTGTTAGATGTGGTCTAACCGGTCGAGTATCATCCACTAATGTAAGCTGGGACTCGAATTTGCGAATGGTATTGGCAATAGTGGTTTCAGTATGCGATTATGCGCACCGTAAGTTCCTTGAATCGCACGAAAAACATTTCTCAAAGAACGCGGATCTTCGTAATGCAGCTGAACAATTTTGTTACGCTGTTGTGGTATGAGTCTTTCCATGATGACTTGCCAAACGATACTACTGAACAAAAATGACAAAGCAGTTTGATAGAAGTCACGCGTGATCTGTCAAAAAAAGCCTATTGAAACCGATGTTGGCTGCTTGGATTCATAAAAAAGAGGTCCTGCCTTGATTGGGATGTAGTCAATCTGCTTTATGGGTTTTTAATCCGTGGATTGCTCTTTGGTGGTGTTGAAAATGCACTTTTTCAATGAATTTTCGGTTGTTAATTTAGATTTGTGAGGTCGGTCGTCAACATGGCCTCAAAATTTGAGCACATTCTTTTAGATCTTAAGCCACCAATCAGACAGAGATTGGTGGGAAATAAAGAAAACATAGATACATAGCAGTTTTGAAGAAGACCCAAAAATACCGATTCGGTGCGGATCATCTGAATTGGGCATCGTCAGGGAGTCAACCCGTCTTAATTTGCGGCTGGATTTGGGTCTATATTCATATAATATTGTGCTAACGCAAGAATTGAACCTGGACGACCATAGACAACTCCGTGAGTTAGCTAATTGGGCGATGAAAATGTTGACCAGAAATCCGGATTTTGGCCAAAAAAAATCATCTTCTCGGACGAGGTCTATTTTGGGCTCAGCGGCTATGTCAACAAACATAATTGCTATTACTGGAGCGAATACAATCCACAAGTGTACTGCCAAACATCAATGCATCCACAAAGATTTTCTGTTTGATGCAGTTAATGGCATGGCGACATTATCGGACCTTATTTCTTTCGAAATGAGGAAAGAGACAGCGTTGCCGTCAATGGCCGCAGGTATAATGACTGACTTTTTGTGGTCACAGTTCGCCAACATCGATTTATCGAAGCTATGGTTCCAACAAGACGGTGTAACATGCGACAACAAGCGACGCAACCCTCGAGTTTGTGATGGAGAAATTTGACGACTAGGTCATCTCACGGAGAGTGTTCATCAATTGGCCGCCGCTATCATCACGGTCCTGATCTTGATCACATATTTCTTAACGAAATATCCAAAATATATATAAATTTTATATTTGCCTTGTCAACAATCTATTTGGGAAAATTCTAAGCCCATAGAGATGCCACTCAGTAATTGTAGATTCACTCTCGAGACTCATGGCAGGTGCTCACAAAATGCCTTTATATAGAGAAAGAAGGAAACCACTATGCATCTAGTTTAAAAGTGATCTGCTTTCTTAAGAGAATAAACACTCATTTCTGTAACTCAAGTCTTAAAAATATTGGAGAATTGTTCGAAGAAAAGATCATTAGACTCCTCAGCTTTGCTAGTAAAAGCACCAAAGGGGTCGCTAATTTTTGAAATCTGTACCAAAGTAGACTGCTATTATGGCCTTATATTGTACATCCATTTGTCTCATAAGTATCCACAACATCTATTGGCAATAGTTGTCATAAGAAAAGTTCTCATCTAAGGACAGTATATCTTTTCTAATCATGCCTGTGTCAATGCACAGCTCGTAGAGTTCGCCGTTAAATATCTTTCTCTAAACCCTATCAACACAAACGGGACCAAAAATCACTCGAAGAATTTTGAGTTTAAAACGGCCAACGATATTTTCATCCACCATCGCTAGCATGTATGCTTCTACAGCATAAAGTAGGACTTGGATGATAATAATCTTATATAAAGTCTCCTAAGACAAAGCCTTCTTACTTTGACTTCTTAGGCGGAATGGTAGCCAATGGCAACAGTAAATCTTCCTTTGATATCTGATGGGAAGTCATTATCAGATTTAATTGCGGAGCCGATGTATATTTAAAGACTTTGTATAGCTTGACTCTGCTAAATATGTGCCCTAGATATGTATACGAGGTGTGTTCAAAAAAGTAAGGTGACTTTTGAAATTTCGCGGGCAACGTACATTCGATTATCGATTTTTGTTGGTACACATGTCCCAAACATATGTTCACAGTCTTAGTTTTGACAGATAGAAAGGTTAGACATGTTTTGGTGTGCTCGGTGATTTTCAATTATTATAAAAAATTGGAGGAAAAAATTTGCACCAAATTTTGTGTAAGAAATGGAAGCAAGTGCTCTAAAATACGTGAAATGTTGACAGTGGCATACGGTGATCTCCAAGAAAAAAATATTTGCAAATGGTACAAGCTTTTCCAAGATGGCCGAGAAGATGCCAATGACGAACATCACTTTAGACGCCCCATCACATCAACAAAAGTTGATAACCTCGAAGCTTTGAAGAAAATTGTTTTGGAAAAGCGTCGAATTAACATAAGATAAGTTGCTGAGAATGTTGACATATTGGTCCGCTGGTGTCATGCAATTTCGGATGTTTTGGGCATGAGACGTGTGTCAACGAAGTTTTTTTCGAAACTTTTTTATTTTGATCAGAAAAACCGTCGCAGGAGCATCGCTCATTAGCTCTTGAATGACGTCAATGATGATCCTGACTTGCTCAAAAAGGGTCATAACTGGTGACGAACCATAGGTATGACGTCGAAGCCAAAGCTCTATCGTTCCATTTGAAGCACACAGAACAGAAAAGACCGAAAAAAGTACGCTAAGTTCAACCGCAGGAGTTTCTACCTCAAGGTCGTACGGGTCAATAAGGAGTATTGCCTTTAAATTATGCGCCGTTTGCGAGAAGCAATATGAAAAAAAAAAATCCGAAATTATGGAAAAACAATTCATGGCTTTTGTATCACTATAATGCACCTGATCATTCATCGTTGCTTGTGCGAAATTGTTTGGCCAAAAACAACAGCGACAAGCATGCATCAGCCAACATATTTACCGGATTTGGCCCTATGTGACTTTTTCCTGTTCCCAAAACTGAAGAAACCTATGAAAGGACGGAGATTTGTAACGATTAACGATATAACAACGGCATAGTTGGAAGAGCTCAAGGCTATACCAAGAAGTGCTTATGACAAGTGCTTCAAGGATAAGAAAAAGCGTTGGCACAAGTGTATTATATCTGACTACTTTGACTATTTGAACACACTTCGTACATATTATATACAATGGCATCCAGAGTTGTCTTGACATGTAACTCACAAAGATGTGATAAAATATAAAATCAAGGTTCTCACACTCGCTTGCTTTCCATTATATCTGCATATTTCAACCATCTTAAAGCTTCATAATATGCATATTATGCAATTTCTTCTCGTTGAATATTCATGTCAACGGGTATTGATCTTGCTTACTTGGTTTTTCGTGCGACCAAGAAAAGATAACATGAGGGCTTTTAGGATTGATATTGTTTAACCTCAAGGGATATCAATTGTGAAATTGCTGAAAAGTTAATTAGTCAGAATTAGTAGGTATACTGCTAGATGCCTTAGGTATAAATATATAAGAGAGGCTCATATGCTTCCACATTGTCAATAATCGGTTTTAATATATAGTTTTCCAATAGAGACTTTACAACTTTGAATTTAATTTGTGAACGCACTCTTTCACTAATCATCAAACTCAACTCAATCAGTAAACTCAACATTTTCATCATGGTAAAGTACACTAACGAGCAACGTCTGCAAATTATAAAAATTTTTTACAGATATTCGAGTCAAATTCATAGCAAAATCATCTTCATTGACGAAGCTCACATTTGGCTCAATGGGTTCGTCAATAAGCAAAATATGCGTTATTGTTCGGGTGAAAACCCACACGTGCTTCATGAATCACCACTTCATTCACAAAAAATAACTATTTGGGCTATATTTTTTCGTCGACAATAACGATTGTCACGTTACTGTGAATGGTCAGCGTTATCGTGCCATGATCACCGATTATTTTTGGCCCAAATTGAAAGATATGGACTTGGACGACATGTGGTTTCAACAGGATGGTGCCACAAGCCACACAGCACACGCTACAATCGATTTCTTGAAGAGTAAGTATGGTGAGCGTGTTATCTCAAGACATGGGCCAGTCGATTGGCCGCCTCGTTCGTGCGATTTAACGCCGCTTGAATATTTTCTGTGGGGCTACGTTAAGTCATTGGTTTATGCCAACACGTGGACGACGTTGGAAGAGCTCAGAGCCAACATTAAACGCGAAATAGCGGCTGTTTCGGCCGAAATGTGTGGCCGAGTCGTTGAAAATTGGGTTCAACGAATCGACCACTGCAAACGTGCCCATGGTGGCCATATGAACGAAGTCAAGTTCCATTCATAAATGTTTTTGAAATATCTCAAATGGTTTGCCTTTTATTTAAAATAAAAAAAGCTGTCAAGTCGTTATTAGAAAAACCTATATGTAAACAGTCTTAAATGCATCGATTTGATTACACAATAAGTCACCGCAGTTGAACTGTTGAAAACCGAACAAGTTATAAAAAAAAACTCACTTTTTGCGAAGGGTTATGTCAGTTAGTTATTGTAATTGGGTAATAAGACAGTGTGCAGGTGCAACTAAGCAGATTACAATAATTGTTTACTTCATATAAGTGGGTAGATTTTAATTATTTTTATCAACAAAGTAGTAGTGCAATCACGAAAATGTAAAACCAAATTACGTCATTAATTACAATACACAATCTAAGTTATGTTTATAACAATATTTAAAAAAGTAATGGCTAAGGTAATTTTTTCTATCTTTTGTAGGTATGCGCTTGATTTTTATATTTTATTTCAATAATCACCGGTTAATTGCAGCGAAATATTTTTATATACAAATAAGGAATTAATTAGCCTTGCTTTTTTATCTTGCGAAGCAGCTGGAAATAAACTGCCAATTATAGAAGTATAATTTTTTTTTTTTTAAATTTAATGGGATAATGCTTTAGTATGATACCTTACCTTTTATTCTAACAAATAATGCCAATGTATGGTTGTATTTTTTTTAAAGCAATCCAAATTAGCCACTTAAGAACATTAAGTACGAATACCTAATGTAACTTTTCATAATCGATTTGTGTTTGTGTTGAGAAAGTTTTACGCGTGCCCTTCGATTGCCTAAAGTTTAGGTTCGGCGCAACATGTTCAAGTTAAATTCAGCATGCTAACAAAATGACTCAATAATTTATTTTTTTTTTTTTTAATTCACTTAACTTTGTAACATAAACATAAGCACATCCATTTTAGTCTGGTGACTTCAATTGGAAGTTTCTCCAACTTCAGCCATTTATCATTATGTAGAGTTCGTGGTTGTGCTTTTATTCCTGATACAATTTCGTTGTGAACACGAAAAGATCTTACGATCTGCTTTACAACTATCTTTAACACAAAGGAAGGATCGTTGATTTACATATATTAGTTGTTTTAATCGGGTTAGAAATACTATTCGACGATTGATGTAATGGTGGTGATGATGAAATGTCCCCTTATACACAGGCAAAAGGTCTGTGCTTGAGATGGGATTCTATTCCATCCATCCTCATATCGGGTTTGTAGCTTCTACAATGGTTCTTGACAACATGATTCAAATGATCCGCAATATTTTGACATTTAAACCGGAGATTTGGCTTTTCTTTTTGTCTTGAACAAGGTAGCTGAATAGTTGTTGAACATTCCCTTGATATGGCCGAGTAAATGTGGTGCTCGTACAATATAATATATTAGCGGTCTGAATTACATGCATCCACATATGGGTATAATTTCAAAACGTACGTTTATTGACATAACTATCAAAGATCAAGATCTTGTGGGATCCCGTGGGATCTTTATATGCCGCTTCAAGATCGCTTAAAACATAAGATTGTTCTCTTTTTTCGAGTTTTGTTAGACCCATTTACTGGACTCACATTTAAAGTTAACCGCCACCTGGATATTATTCATATCACGGGACTCTCTTTTCCTTTATACAAAATAAAGATTTTTTGTAGAATTTTCATCCTGGATCCATATATTTATGGAATTGAATGAAATTCTTAACACTTTTATACTCAGACTTTCACTATAAGTTGTAGCTATTCCAGTCGTCCTGAGCTGTTCAGCGTTAAGTTTTCAATTTTTGAGGAGCTCTTTATTTTGAAACTATGGGTATGAAACTATGCTGAGTGAATTATTTCCCAATCATTATAACCTTCAGACATTTGAAACCAACGGACATTGGTACCTGCCTCTCTTTCTTCCCTAATTTTTCTTGAGCGCGCGGAACTTTAAAAAAAAAATCGGTGTCAGCTTTCATATTAGAGGATATAATTACAAGGTTCGGTCGCTACCAGATCTATTTCAAGATCCTAACAAGGTCTTTCTAGACCTAAATTGCGAGTATGTCAGAATAGTTCTAAGAGCTTTGCTCAGTCTTGATTTTAAATAATTTCCTTTGATTCAACTTCTGAAAACATTTCTCAGCCACTCAGTTAAATAAAAAAATGTATTTCCTACTTTGTACTCGTAAAAATGCCGTGACTAACATAAAAAAAACTAAAATTTTTTGCAAACTTCGACTATATTCATCAACATAGTTGCCTTATAGAGTGATATAATCATTTCGTCACTCTAACGTTTCTATGCCTTTCCTATCGAACAATGTGTCGAACTCTAAAAAATATGCTTATTGGCGATCACATCTTCATTGGAGCCATATCTCTTTCCGAAGAGCATTTTTTTTTTTTTTTTTTTTTTTTTGAGGATTGTTCAAACCGATTTTGTAGATTTTCTTTACATTTTCTGGTGTAACAGTCTCATTTGGGCACCCAAAGCTTTAGCATCATTTGTGTTTGTGCATGTGAATTCAGCAAACCAACGACGAATGGTTGCTTTCCACGGATACTTTAATACTTTTCAAGACTCATTCTTGAGTTTTGACGGCACTTTTCCATCAAAAAACAATATGGAATGCACAAAATGCACAAAACTCGTTTTTTTTCATGGTTTTGGAAATATCAAAAGATGTTACACTAAAACTTCAATATCTCGATATGGTCTAAATGTCAACTTGTTGTGACATGTATCTTTTGGCACTTAATTTTCCGACATTTTGCTAGTTTGTCGACAGAAAATTGATCCTACGTGAAAGAACCTATTAACTCATGTACAAAGGAAGGCCATTGGTTTAAGATGACAGTTGAACCGATTTTTAATTGTGAACAATTTCGAAGGATCTAATTAATCTGATCTGATTGTTGTGGGAGGTGGTATAAAGAATCCCAGATCACCGCGGCCACAGATGCGCCTATTGTATGATGCTGAAATTTGTAAGGAAGGCGGCTATTTCTTTAGGTGAGCTGGCAGCTATGTCAGCCGCTTCAAGGTAGAAGTTACCTAGGTAACGTTGACGTGTTTTGGTTAAACCATTGAAGTCACATACCATAGCATGTATTCAGCTGTTTCCACGTCATCGTTGGACAGTATGCACGTATTGCCTTGTGCAATGCCAATGGTCATCAGGTGTTTTTTCACACAGCAGTGTAATCAGAGAAAACCTGTGGTCACTCAAACCTGACTTCTACTTGGTTGTAATAGTTGTTTTGTTTTTTTTTTTGTTTTTTTTTTTTATGGCAGCAGCTTGAAATAAAGTTTCCTGGGTAATTCGTTAGCTTTTTCGTTGCCTTCGTCTCCGCTGTGTCGTGGCACCCAAATCAGATAAACTTTATTTGTGGTGGCCAGTAGTTGTAGGAGTTGGAGGCAATCCCAGGCCTGTGGTAGACATTTGTCTATTAAGTGTACTCGTATTCCAAGCAGTTCCTTTTTTTTTTGAATTCATGAAGAATTGCAGCTTGAACTAATTTGAAATCGGATTCATCTTCTGTGATGAGCTTATAGGCATTTACCATTGATTCTTTTATGAGTTCCAGATGAAGTGGTGGAATGCTTAGGATAACTTCAAGCGCAGCTGTTGGTGCGGTTTTCTTTATACCAGTTGTGCTGACACAAGCTAGTCTCTGTAATTTGTTGAGTTTTGCTTTTGTAGACCTGTGCGATGCGAGTTCCCAATTTTTTCTGGTCCATAATGAGGTCCTGGCATTGTCAATAGTTTAAGAGAGATGAGTATTAACGTAAGTTTTTCATCCAGTTTGATTGCTAGATATTTGACTTCTGTTGAAAACTCTAAGGTTTCACCGAAAAGTGTGGCATTTTTGAGTCTTTCCCGCCTTCTTCTCTTGGCGAATTTAACAATTGTGCTTTTCTTGTGTTTGGCATTGAGACCTACTTTGGCGCACCATGTTGTGTCGTCAACTCCAATGTGTTGAATTCCTCTTTATATCTGGGAGAATTTTATATGCTCCTTCTTTTTCTCTGAGAGACGTCTAGGTGATCCTTGTTAAATCTATGGCTGAGGACTACCAAGGCGGCTTTATCATCTTGTATTGTAGATTAACTTGGATTCACCTTAGTCTCATTTTAGTTATTGATGGGTAGTTTTGGCAGAATTGCCAGTATTTGAAGAGAGCTTAAGTATTGGGATGGCATCTAGTGGTCCGGGCATAGAGATAATGTCTTCTGATATTCCGGAATTAGAGCTACTGTCTACATCCATTGAGCTGACTGTACCAATTTTTATTTATATTTTGACTTTATGTGCTCCTGATTGTTTTAATGATCTTGCATCAAGCAGTTTTGGTTGTGCACTTGTTGGCAGTGTGTGAATGTGAATGGCAGGTAGTGCTATCATATGGATCTGCATCTTCAAGTCAATAGAGAATGTCGCTATCTCACCTATGCTCCTTTCTTTTGAGACCCTGATAACACGCCAACCTGATGTGGAAATGACAGGTTTCTGCTTGGCAATCCTTGACAGGAAGACTTCCTTGGGAATTTTATCATCGTCTGGTAGGAAGGTAGTACAGGTATACAGTTTGGGAATTTCACTTCCCTGGATTTTACAGAGTTTTGCTTCTACTAATGGCTTTATCTTATTTACCGTTGATATGAGCCAGTCTTTTGTCTCTGTGTCGTGGCAAGTGATGGAAAACCAACCATCCTTTGTTGTGGGGACAGTTGTTGTCGGCTTTGTCCACCTCGATCAGTAGGTGCTGAATTTTTTGCACATAGAGGAATTCTTAAAGCTAACTTGCATTGGTTTAATGCTTCTTATAGGACAGCCCTGATGTCAAAGGTGCTGCTGTTGTGTAGCTGGCTGGGTTCATTTGGGATCATACTAAGCAGGGTTTAGTATGAGAGGTGCATTTCCCACCTTGCCTCTCTGCACTTGTTTTTCAGGGAACTCCTATTATCGTGGTCAGTTCTGGATGTGGTCTGTGTTTCTGGGGTGTTGTCGGCTGATCGGCATCTTTTGGACGTGCAGGGTTTGTCGCTATCTTTAGTTTGTTTCTGTGCTTTTTCAAGCATAATCTCTTCCCGAATACATCTTCTGGCATCCTTGGTTGTTATGCCATCCCTGATCCGGGCTCCAATTCGTCTTCTTTGTGATCCAGTAAAATAAAAGAACTTCTCACTTGTTTTCATTAATTTTTTACTCCTTTCCAATTTCGCATCGCTTGATATTTTGGTAACCTGAGCATTTTGCGCGTCAATCAATTTGGGTATGATTCTTGGTGACTTCGCTGGAGATGAGATAGTGTCCTCAGCCTCCATCTCTTTATGGGATACAGGAAAACGGAGTAGAGCTTTTTCATCTGGAATTGTGTTTTTATTTCGTTTTTACTAGGTCTTCGATATGTATCCCACGAGTAAAGTGAAAAAGGTTGGTACGCAGAGCTCCTGTACGGGTGTAAGGCTATTTAGTACCAGAGTGCGACCCACCGTTAGTGACTGAGCTATTTCTGGGCATTCAGCCAGGTTGATAGTTGGCACGGTACGGATAACACTGTAATCTAGCCTATAAATGGATCTTAGTTTCCGAGTCACATTTAGTTCTATCAGAGGAGTTCTGATCGCTTGTTTGGTGTCCAAACTCGTTCAACTTAATTTCAACTATATGTAGTGTAAGTAATATCAACAGCTCTGTACCGGGCCAATGAAATTGATTAATATGGGATAAATCATCATATTCTGAGCTTTTCATCTCAGGTTCGCGCGGTAAGAGTAAAACTAGATTGATAACAGATAGACGCTGATGTGCAAACGTCTATGCTCCATACGAATGATATTGACATGTCTATTTGTCAAAAGACCCGTTTACTTTATTGCCATGATAGTAATAATTTCGTTTATATTCGTTAAACGTATCATACTTTAAACAGCTGAATCAATGTTTGCTTATGGTTCCTACCGGTACAAGTTTACAGAGATTAGATAGTTATACGTATTGTTGTAGTCTAAAACGCCAGGGTGTATATTGTATTTATATATAGGTATACTCGTGTGCTGATCATATAGATCATATAGAGAAGGCTTATAAGGAGGCCATAACTAGGAAAAGGTGTAGGTTTTTAATCGAAAGCTATAGAAGTCTTGCTGGTTAGCAGTGAAATAAACAATGTGAAATCAGAGACTAAAACACTGATAAAGAATCTGATGATCACATAAAGTTTGACAATGATTATCGAACCTTATTGCTGGAGAACACCATAAACAAATTATAAAAGCTGATGTCCTAAAAATATTTACACATACATAAGTTGGTAACACTACAGTGATCCTCAGATGAACCCTAACTACTATAGACTTTCTCCAAATGCTCCATCTAAGTGAGAGTATTTCTTTACAGCTTTAAGCTTTTGATTAGAAGAGTAAGTTTTTATGTCCATTCACCTCTTTATCATAGCATTCTTAAAAGCCCAAACCGATGTTTTTTTTTACCGGGTCTCTGGCCTGTGCGGCGCTGTTCAGTTCTTGGATATGTTTATTTTCTTATCTTCGTTATAAACGTAAACGTATAGTGACTAGGCCAAAAAATGACCTCGATGTGACATAGGAGTTTCTTTGTCATTTGGGTTATAGCGTCACTTGGTCCAAAGGAACAAGGTCATTATTCGTTTAATTTCTGAAGAGGTATTAGTTTCAAAGTAACAATGAAGCCCGGGTTGACCAAGTTCCAAATGATGTTGCATATACTAACTTATTCACTTAGTCTCCTGCCCGCCTACCTGCCTGAATAATGAAAACTGCGTGTTGTACTTAAAAATTAAATATATCTTGCTTCTTAAGTTGTGACTAATCCACTGCCATTTCCTTCCCAATAGTGATGTCTATAGGCACCTGACCTATTAGGTATTTCAGGTAAAAAATCCATATCTTTCGCTTCCCATCTTTTTCTTCCCTGGGAAAGTATTACTCGGATTTCATAGTGGCGATAAAATACTCCCCACCTCCGCTTAGGACTTCAAAATCATCTAATAGCGAAGATTTATGATCGGCTCTTATTGTTGCTCTGTAATAATCAGGTGTTTATCCGTTTAAACGGTTCCGAAAAAGTCTGTGATTAAAAAAGTACCACAGGTCTGCCATCCAATTTCGGGCAATTTTTTGTCGCACTGTTATCCCAGTAATTTAACACGATTTGGAAGATTCTTAACTGATCCTATTTCGATATTACCAAGAAACCGTCTATGATTTTAACTGGAAGTTGTTTTGAATTGCATTCCACGGTAAACTTCTTTATAAAAGTATAAACAGTCCAACTGTTTCTGAATTTTGAGTAAACTGTACCTCCATTCAAATTACCATAAAAAGCAACTCTACTACGCAGGTCTCTTAAATTTGCCCTCACAAAATCGTTGAAAGAGAAAAGAAAATAAAAGAGGATGTGAATACCCATGCATTCTCTTATATAAATATTTCCATACACTACCGAGCTTTACTTGTGAAAGGTGGTCGTTGGGTTTTAATTCTTGCGTCAGCACAATCTGGACGTAGGCCCAAATCCAACCGCAAAATAAGCAGGGATGATCTTGGCGATGCCCAATTAAGCCGAATCGCAGGATCTGGACCTTCGTCGATACCAGCCTCTACGGCAGCCATGTTTTCTTTATTTCACACCAATTTCTGTCTGGTTGATGGCTTAAGATCCAAAGAGTGTACTCACGCTCAAACTTTTCCACATTGCAACGAATTGCCTGCACACTGAAGCCATGATGGCGACAGACCTCACGATGAAACTCACGTTGAATATTTACCACTGAGCCGGAATTTCGATATTTTTTAATAATTTCCGCATATTTGGCAAACGTAAAGCGATGCATTATGAAATGGCAAACCTTACTGAGTATTTAGACAGATGGGTGTCATTGGTAACTTTGACAGCTGCTGAAACATAACAATTGGAAAAACTATCATTGCTATCTATCTATCCATTTCTCGTTGGAAATTATCCTTAAATGCTTGATTCTTAAGTTTGTTGGTTTGTTTGTAACTATGTTGCTACTTACGTCTGAAGTACAAAAGCACACTTTTTGATTTCGGGCGTTGAAATGGCAGCTATTACGTCGTCGACTAATCGTTTAATGTGATCTACGAGTATTTGCTTCTATTTGATAATTCACACAAGTTTCCGGATGGCTTCTCGGTTGGCGAAAGGTTTTATCGGCATCCAACCATCTAATTACGTTTAGTGCCGAGATATATGTATGTACATAACTCAGATGACTCTCTGTCTATATTGTACTTTCCTGTATTTACAAAAATCTGGTATTCTATGAACCTTCTTTTCAATAGTCAAGTAGGCTATCATTTTCGATATTCCAATCGTTGTCCGCATATGATATCCAATAGTGTTATGTTTGGTGGAAATCGTCGGTATTGCTGACTATAATATATGTCTGTGACTTTGGTCTTTCAAATAGAATACAAAACACTGATTAAAAGTCTAACGGTCTCTAGAAATTCGCTCATAAGTTTTGGAACTCCGATAATCCTCTTGCATTGTCTTTTTTGCCGGTCTCTTGCAATTTGCTCATAAGTTTTGCTTTACCTCCCAGTGGGAATCTACGGTAAGTGCATGAGTAAATCCTTACTCATGTAGGCTAAAATAATAAAGACATGCCCGGACAGTAGTAATTATATTAGCCTACACCGTCACAGGGCTCTAAAATATGTCATGAACCAACCAATGCCCTCGTATAAAAATGGACTCACTGTTGACGACCCAAGCAAACTTCGAATCTGCACATAGAATGTTCGGACCCTTAACAGAGGCCCTTTGCTGCTATCATGCAGATATCATCGCCATTAAGGAAGTGCGATGGATGATGAAAAACAGCGCTTACTCGGATACGGACTTGTAATATGCAGCAGACTTAAGCAATATGTCTTGAGTTTCTGATACGTGAGCGAGCATCTTACGATAATCCGCATCAAGGTTAAATTCGTTAACATAAGCCTTGTATGTGCCCATGTCCCTAAGGAAGACAAGGACTACGCCACCAAATAATGCTTTTACGAGCTCCTTGGGAAGACAAATGAGTAATGTCCAAAATCGTGTTAGGCAGTGTTAACACCAGGATAGGAAAGGAGCATACTTCGATAGGGTTATGACTACAACGAAGGACGAGAGCTACTTGAGAGCTTTATGAGCAGAAGGCACAAGAAGAACATCGGCTTCTCCAGAAGAAGAAAACAGAGCACGAGAAGCGTGTTGACGAACGTGTCAAGGCAAAAATATCCTTACTAAAAGCTACAGAGATGAAGAATTAAACCTTGTAGTGAAGTCATAGTCGGTACTGAGAATGCGGAAAAACTTTTTCTACAGACTGTATAACGGCGAAGAAGTCCAACATCCCGCCATTTGGCAGAAAAGACCATTCGACGTAGATGATGATAGCCTAAACTTCAGTCCACCTAACGAAATGGTTAGCAATATCTAAGCTAAAATCCAACAAATCAGATGAATCTGATGGCTTATCGGCCGAAGTTTTCAAAGCTGCTAGAAATGACTTTGTGGAGAGCATGCACCAACTTATTTCTCATATCTGGTCAGAAGAGTGTACGCCTGATGAATAGAATCTCTCATCTACAAAATCTACAAAAAAGGAGACAACCTCAACTGCGTCAACTATAGAGATATAAGGTTTTCCAGTAGGGACTTGACAGCTTTGAATTTAATTTGTGAACGCACTCTTTTACTAATCATTAAACTGTCACTGTTAATTTATTCAATAAACTCAACATTTTTATCATCGTAAAGTACACTAACAAGCAACGTCTGCAAATTTTAAAAATTTTCTACAGATATTCAGAGTCGGTGACTGCAACTTTAAGAGCGTTAACTCCAATTTTCGGTCGTAATGCTCGTCCTATTAGACAGGCAATAACAAGTTTATATTCGTCAAGTCTGTATATTCGTTGTGTAATGTTGCCTCGTCAGTGAGACAACGGGTTGGTCGAAGTGTTGAAAATATCGCTGCCGTTCAGACGTCCGTAGCAAACGATCCAAATCAGTCAATTCCACGACCTTCTCAAGAATTGGGCATCGCTCAGACCACATTATATCGTATTTTGCGTAAGGATCTTGGTTTACACCCATACAAGATCAAACTGACTCAAGAATTGAAGCCGATGGACTATTTGAAGCGACGTACGTTCTCCGATTGGGTTCTGGAGAAGATGCGCCAAGATGATGAATTTCATCGCAAAATCATATTCAGTGACGAAGCTCATTTTTGGCTAAATGGGTTCGTCAATAAGCAAAATATGCGTTATTGGTCGGGTGAAAACCCACATGTGCTTCATGAATCACCACTTTATCCACAAAAAATAACTGTTTGGTGCTGTTTGAATGCCGGCGGCGTTATTGGGCCATATTTTTTTCGTCGACGATAACGATCGTCACGTTACTATGAATGGTCAGCGTTATCGCGCCATGATCACCGATTATTTTTGGCCCGAATTGGAAGATATGGACTTGGACGACATGTGGTTTCAATAGGATGGTGCCACAAGCCACACAGCACACCCTACAATCGATTTATTGAAGAGTAAGTATGGTAAGCGTGTTATCTCAAGACATGGGCCAGTCGATTGGCTGCCTCGTTCGTGCGATTTAACGCCGCTTGACTATTCTGTGGGGCTACGTTAAGTCATTGGTTTATGCCAACACGCCGATGATGTTGGAAGAGCTCAGAGCCAGCATTGAACGCGAATTAGCGACCGTTTCGGCCGAAGTGTGTGGGCGAGTCGTTTAAAATTGGGTACAATGAATCGACCGCTGCAAACACGCTGCCGGTGACCATATGAACGAAGTCGAGTTCCATTCATAAATGTTTTGTTTGTACTTCAAGCCAATAATAAAGTTTTTGAAATATCTTAAATGGTTTGCCTTTTATTTAAAAAAAAAGTTCTTAAGTCGTTATTAGAAAACCCTATATAAGACTATTTAATATCTTATACAAGATCCTATCTGTTACATTTTGTGAACGTCTGAAACCCTTTGCCAAGAACCTGATTGCTCCCTATCAGTGCAGTTTCAAACTAGGAAAGTATCCAATGCACCAAATTTTCATCGATTTTATAGTCGCATGTGACAACATTTACATAGACGAGCTACATAGAAATATTTCTAGTTTTGGCATCCCTGCCAAGCTCGTCCATATGTGTAGAAAGAAGACAGAAAACCCTCGCTGCTCCGTCAAAGTCGGAAACGACCTAACCGAGATCTTTGATGTCAAAAAAGGTTTTGATAACATAACATCATACTTAAAATAATTATGCGAAACTAACACCTAATAATATCGACATAATTGTGCGTTCGCTAGTATTGAAACGAAAGCTTCCAAAATAGTTTAGCGGTAAATATGGACAAAACCTGTCAGAAAGATTGATTGGATAGTACCTCGCAATCGACAGCTATAATTTCGATGTAGTAAAGGAGTTTGTCTGCCAAAAAAAAACCAGCAGAAATAAAACTAACTCTCTTTCCAATCGCGGTTTCTTTTGGCTAAAATCGAGAGGAAGAAATTATTCTCAGTCGTTTTGAAATCCTTTGAAAAATATTCGGTCCCGTTTGCGTTGACGGTCTTTGGAGAAGAACATTTACGACGAATTATACGAGTTTTACAGCAATATCGACCTGTTCAGAAAACTGCGCATCAGTCGCCTGAGATTGCTAGGACATATAGAGCGAATGGACACCAATTTTTCAGCCCGGGACATCGCAGTTGAGGAAGACCTCACCTTAGATATAAGTTATTAATTGAACAAAATTTTGTATTGCCCATTAGGTCTACTTTGATTGCCCACGTAGTTTTTTTACTGGTACAATGCAAGTGGTTGCAAGGAAGTTGACAGCTTTAAATATTTAGGAACATAAATAAGCAACAAAAACGAAAACAAAGTCACAATTCAAGATAGACTCAAGGCTGCCTCCAAATACTATTACGCCCACAAAAAGCTATTAAAACCAAGTTTACTAAGCAGAGCTTTGAAACTTAAATTATTGCATATAATCGTAAAACCTTAATTAGACAAATTATCACGTGCAGCGCAGAAACATGGACGATGACAACATCAGACGAAAACAAACTAAAAATATTTGAAAGAAAAATAATAAAACAAATTTATGGCCCAAAAAGAAACGCAGATGACTCATATACAATATGAACAAACAACGAAATCGAAACCTTTATATAAGGTGAAGATATATCAAAGTAAGACATATCAAAGCTCAGAGATTGAAATGGATAGGCCATGCTCAACGCCTACCAGAAGATCGAAAAAAAAAAAAAATAATAAATAAATAAAGACAAGCGTACTTGAAGGAAAAAGAAAAAGAAGCCGACCAAAACTAAGATGGATAGATAACATTAAAGAAGATATCAGTGAAATGGGAATCCAAAACAGGAAAAGAAAAGCCGAAAATCGAGAATACTTTGAAACAGTTGTGAAGGAAGCCACAGTCCATAATGGACTACACTGCTATCAGAAAAAGAAGAATGCAAGTGATTTTTCTTTTAAACTTAGGTGTTGGATTCCATCCTGCCCACCGTATATAACTTTGTGTGACTTTTAAACCTATTTTGAATGATGGTTGTGAAGATTTTTTTTTTTGTGTATAACTAGCGCGCGCTCAAGGAATTCTTATACCCTTAAGATGTTTGAATAGGGTGATTCTTTGTAAGGTAATGTAAAATAAAATACATAAATTTGAAAGTGAACTTACAATTTTTATTATCGTTTAAAAGAATAATTCATGGCATTTACTCATGTTAATATTGGCCATATATGCGCCTAAGGTGGTTCATTTTGGGCAACTCGTTCGAGCATAGCGACTGGTATCTCGCGAATAACACGAGTAATGTTGGGTTCCAAAGCGTCAATCGTAGCTGACTTGTTTCTGAAGGCCTGAGACTTTACATATTCCTAGAGAAAATAGTCCAAAGATTTGATATAGCACGACCTAAGCGGCCAATTTACCGTAGCAAAACGTGAAATTAAGTAGTCACCAAAATGATTTCTTAACAAGTCCATTGTTTCACGCGCTGTATTGCTCGTAGCGCCGTTTTGTTGAAACCGAAACCATGTGCTTGAATTTCAAGAAGCACATAGTCCGTTAAGATGGCGCGATAACGGTTACCTTTGACGGTAACATTCTTGGGTCTATAACTTTCGTGCGGTTTGCTAAGAGATGGCGTTACTTGTATTATTCCATTGGAACAGGAGTTGGAAAGCGTAAACAACAATAATTTTTTTTCACTCAAATATGTCGAACTTTGTGCCTGAAAAAGTGTTTTTTGCGGGGAGTTTTTCTTCATTACTTTAATATGAAGAAAACTGCTGCCGAAAGTCATCGTATTTTGGTGGAAGTTTATGGTGACCATGCGCTGGCTGAGCGAACGTGCCAAAAATGGTTTGCACGATTTAAAAGTGGTGATTTTGGCTTGGAAGACGATGAACTGGAAGCATTACTCTATGAAGATTTTTGCCAAACACAAGAAGAGCTCGCAGAATCTTTGGGTGTCACCAAAGCAGCCATTTCAAAATGTTTAAAAGCAGCTGGAAAAGCAAGAAAATTGGGTTCCACATGAACTCAAGCAGAGAGACGTCGAAAGGCGGTTTTGCATGTCCGAAATGCTGCTGGAACGCCACAAAAGGAAGTCACTTTTACATCGATGAATGGTGATGAAAAATGTATCCATTACGACAACCCCAGGCGCAAACAATCATATGTGAAACCCGGCCAACCAGCCAAATCAACGGCAAAGCCGAATATCCATGGCGCGAAGCTAATGCTCTGTATTTGGTGGGATTAGATGGGTGTGCTGTATTATGAGCTGCTAAAACTGGGTAAAACCATCAATGGACAACGATACCGAACACAATTAATCCGTTTGAAGAGAGCAATAGCTGAAAAACGCCCGAAATATGCGACCAGACACGAGGCAATAATTTTCCATCATGACAACGCTAGGCCCCAAGTTGCTATTCCGGTTAAGAACTATTTGGAAAACAGTGGATGGGAAGTCTTACCTCACACGCCTTATAGCTCAGACCTTGCCCTATCTGACTACCATTTGTTCCGGTCGATGGAGAACGCCCTCACTGAAATACGGTTCACATCAGAGCAGAATATCAAAAATTGGCTTGATTCATTCTTGGCTGCCAAGCCGGCGCAGTTCTTTTGGGATGGGATCCATAAATTGCCAGAAAGATGGGAAAAAGTCATAGCTTCAGATGGGTAATACTTTGAATAATACTATTGTACATGTTTTTCTTAAATAAATGTTCAAATTTTTAAAAAAACCGCACGAATTAAATTACATAGCCAATAAGAAAACGGTATTTTCAGATTGAATGATCTTTGTCGCGTAACATACGTCACGCTAAAATGACATTGTTTTCCATTGTGAGTCGTATAGTACAGACAGAATCTTAATTTTTCTTAGATAAACAACTTATTGTTTATTCTAAGTAGATTGTCTATATTTGAATCTTCTGCAGTTTTTTCTTGCTTTCAATTTGCTATTAATTGTTTTGTCGCGTGCGTCACGTTTTTAGGTAAATTTTCATTTGTACTAGGTTGAAAGATCTTATAGCCGAATTTTTGATTAAGCCTTTTTAATCTACGATGCAGAGCACGAAAAGGAGTACAGATGCTGTTAGAGCAATGAAATATAGGAATAAGAAGAAACTGACGGATCCAGAATATAGAAAAAAAGAAAACGAGAGAGCAAAAAATTATAGAAAATCACTAAAGGAAGGTTTGTCTAGAATAGATTTAGAAGAATCAAGGAAGCGAAAAAGAGATCAGAAACGCCGGGAGAGGGAAAGGCAAAGAATACAAAAAACGGAATCGTTACCAACTACTTCCCAAGACGCCGATGTCTCCATAACTACGAATTAAGAAGTCTTCCAACTTGTCTGGAAAAGAAAAAAATGTATAGTCAAGGGTGTGATGGACCGTATAGGGATACAATTCGCTACAGATATGGGTACTAGTTCAAAAACTGAAAAAGGTCATACAGAGGAGGAAAAAGTTGTGACAGAATTTTTGTACAGGCCTGATATTGTGTACACTTGTCCTGGCCTAAAAGACAGTATAGCTGTTTGGGAAAATGGTCAAAAAAGATCCTTCAGAAACATTATATGACAATGTTTCTCAAGGAAGCTTTCTTCATTTTCAAAGAAGAGTTTGTAGATATAAGAATTGGTTTTTCCAAATTTTGTAGTTCACGTCCGAAAAACACCTTACTTCTTAAGGATATTCCAAACGAATGTTGTAAATGTCTTATCCACGAAAATTTTATAATGAAGCTCAAAGGACTAAACGTCACTTATCCCCAAAGTTTTTTCAAAGATGTGTTATGTGATACAACTCCCAATTCAAACTGCTGGCAAAATATATGTGAAAAATGTACAAACCTTGTAACAATTAAAAAACCAAATAACCCAGCTAAAGACGTAAATTGGAAAGAGTGGTCTAAAACTGAAAACAACAAATTGAAATTAATTTTAAAGGAAACTAGCGTTGAAGAATTATTAGAAAAAACTGAAGAAGATTTTTGTAGTTTCATAAAACATGTTGATATTAAAAGAATACAAAATGATGAATTCCTAAAAGATAAAATAGCATCATCAACTCAAATTTTGCAAATCGATTTTGCAATGTCTTACAATTGTGAATATCAAAATGAAGTACAAAGCGCTTTGTGGTCTAGAGCGAGTGTAACATTGTTCACAGCAGCGGTCTTTTTCCAAAATCAACTGCAATCTTATACCATATGTTCGGACACACAACAAAAAAAATAAAAACGCAATATTTGTATTTGTTAATTATATATTAAAAATGAGAAGTGAAAAAGTATATGGATAAACTCCTCCATTATGTCAGTAAAAAATTTATTGTAACTCTTCATTCATGTGGAAGTATTTTGCGACTTCGCATGGAAACGGTATCGTCGATGTAATAGGTGGAAATATTAAACGTTTAGTAAAACAAAAGTTTATGTCTCAAGGCAACTGTCTAATTGTGCAGTCTGCCAAAGATTTTGCTTCCACTGCCTCATCTTTAGTGCCAAACACCAAAATAGTCTACATTTTAGAGGATGAAATCAAATGCAAGATTGATGAAATATCGCCATGGAATGAAGTGCAACCCATCACAGGCATTTCTAATTTTCACATTTTTCAGTGTATTGGGAATGAAATGCATGCTAAGAAACATTCTATGGATACAAAAACGGAAGTGTTTAAATTAAAAAAATATTAACTACAGTTTTTAAAATCGTATGTGTCGCGTGCGTTTCATCATATGTCGCATGCGTCACACACCAATTTTTGTTCCTACCAAAGTGAATTGTTACTTGTTATTTGAGTTTTCTTAAATTTTATTTTCCTTGAATCGAAGCATTTAAAGCTATTTTTTGTTTCAATTCATTAGACTTTGAAGAAAAATATTGGTAGTATCAATGTTGCATGCGTCACACCATACAGAACTATTTTTTATTATTTTTCTTTTAAAGGGAAACATACGATATTTTTGTTATGTCATATTATATGTCAATTTATATTACGCTTATAAATAATATATTTCAATAATTCACAAGTATTGCCGGTGCTATTTTAGAACGATTTAAATATTGAAAAAATGTTCAAATGTTGCGAACGTCACAGTGGAATTCCCCATTGGAAATAGTGTTTTCAGTAGGTCGATTATTCGCACCGTAAGTTCATCGAATCGCACGAAAAACATTTCTCACAGAACGCTGATTTTCGTAATACAGATGAACAATTTGGAAACGCTGTTGTGGTGTAAGTCTTTCCATGATGACTTTTTAAACGATACTGAACAAAAATGACAAAGCAGTTTGATGGGAGTCATGCGTGATCTGTCAAAAAAAGCCTATTGAAAATCAAACCTCACGATGAATCGCTATACTGAGCGCTAATCGCTATAAATCGCGGGAGTTTAATATAAATTTGTACGAGTTTCTAAGAAAAACGACCCTTGTTCACTTTGAACTAAACAGTTTTATTAGGCAGACTTTACTTAATGTTAATATATTGTTACAATATTAATGTTAGGAGAGGTGAGACGAAGCTGCTCTCGCTTTTCTTTATTGTCTGCATTAATACTTTAATTTATATTCCATTAAACAGAATTCCACGAATGAAAAGTGCTCATAGACATTAGCTCAGTTAAATGTATTTAGGTCAGTTCAATGAAATTGGCTCTTGGTAATTGAAAAGATTTTGCGCAAATGAGTCAATTCTATCTGCAGAGCGATATGTAGCTAGAATGAAAGAAATTTAGGCAATACGAAAAGAGAGGTACCGATGTACACTGTTCTTAAATGTTTGTAAGTAATAACGACCAGGAAATAAAGAAATCGGCAGGGCATTCCATAGTCGGCTTAGGAACGAATCACGATATTTTGGAGTATGTCCGAAAATGGGCTTGAGGGTATACTGATGAGCATTCAAAGCATGACTGGTGTTAGGTTGAAGGCTGGAAGGGGAGCAATGGAGCACTGGTGGTGGAAATAGCGATAAGACAAAGTGAGACACTACATTACCTCGCTGTTCGATAGCGCTAATTGACTCACTGATATTAGTATCACCTATGAGTTTCATCGAATGGTTTTGAATCCTATCTAGCAGGTGCAGAGAAGTTTTTGGAGCACCTGACCAGATGTGGGCATTGTACTCCAATTTTCGGCCGATGAATGTCTTATATATTGATCACATAGGGTGAAAAAGGTTTTACATCGCTTCAGGAAACGTAGACATTTCGCAGCATTTTTGACGACATCAAAGACGACGATATGAATATGATAAGTTTAGAGTGTTTCCCTCTGGTTATATAAAAATTGAATTGAAATGAATTCTAGTTCAAAAGTGTTTTAATATATATTCGGTGCATACCGAATAAAATACTGGACTCAATTTAAATTGCCTTATTAATTGATGAGTTGGATGAATCCCTATTTAAAAAAAAAAAAAAACTCAACGAGTATATTAAAAAATCATCATAAACAAAATTTAAATTAAAATTATAAATTCCATGGTATTTGTAATTTATTGGTTATAAATGTGATGCTAATACGAGTGTGACAAACAAAATGTGTAATTGTTCAAGGAAAGGAACTGACATAGGTATGCCATTTAACGTGTTCTTGTTACTTACTTGCAAACTAACTAAGGTACTTCATATTAAATGAGTCCCTTTAAGGCGCTAAAAGTGCTAAAAATTAAAAAAAAAAAAAAACATTATTATCTCATAATAATCATTAGTAGTAAGTTTTACGCCCTGTTAATAACCTTCAAATTTAGATCATAATCAGCTTAGTCATTCAGCACTTCGTTATTTTTTTTCTGCACTAACCAGCGTCATTATTGACGATATCATTGCGGTTTTCTGTCCGGTTTTTCTTCCTAGACCTTAATTGCAAACATGATATTATATGACTCTTTAGCTTTCACATTGTTTGAACAAGGTCAATTTGTGGAATTAAATATATTCGAGCACCTGCAGATAAATCACGTGCCTACAAGTAAATGCAGTATTACGTCTGTATACCAGTACATACATATGTACATAGGTTTTAGTGTAACCTTGGATGTACATAGTATTTCATATTCTGATGGATAAAGTCTATTCTTGACATTTCACTTTTAGAAGTTTGTAGCTTAAAGCTGCTACTGGCACCTACACGTACTTACGAGGCAGCAGTCAAAAGTCGTTTGCGTGAATTCAGTCTTGTGTTTCAGGCGGGATGCATCACATGTAAAGGTTCTTCATAAGAACATCAGAATAACTCTTTGGTTTGTTCTAACCGCTATGACTTAATGAAAGGATAGAAAACTTAAATAATATTTGGCATTTTCTTTGCTATATTAGTATATTTTATCTAGTTTGAACATAGTCAACATAAAGGATACCTCAATACGCAAACAACTAATATACTTTCTTTCGAGATGAAGCAAAATTTCTGACCCCTATCGAATGCCATTGGAAGGCCTTAAAAAGTATTTTTATATCCAGTGCTTAAATAACTATTGGCCAAATGAATTGAAGGCGTAGGTTTAAATTCTAGATCCTGAAAAAATATTTCTGATGTCAAAAAATCAACTGTTTTGAATCGAGTTATACTTTAAAGCTCGTCTGTTTGTGTAGGATGATGACAGAGAATGCACGCTACTCCATCAAGAACATCAAGAATTTAAACAAGCCAAGAGGCACAATCTTTCAAAAGTCCGTCCAATTGCTGGCATACGCCAAGGATATTGACATAATTGGAAGAAAGCAGCGTGATGTCAGTTGTGCTTTTGCGAGTATTGATGGAAGCAGCGGAGATGAGTTTTACCAACTAGAAAGGCAACACCAAGTATATGCTGTCAAAAATAAAGGACAACCAACATCTACGTCTCGGATAGAATGTTACCCTCTACAGATACCAGTTTGAGGTAGCTAAGGGTTTTGTCTACCTAGATTCCGCTATCAATTCAGACAACGACACCAGCGCTGAGATGAAAAGAAGGATACCTCTTGCCAATATCTGCTTCATTGGGGTAAGAAGGCAATTGACTAGCCTCTCTCGTACAATAAAAATGACCCTAAAAATCTCAGTCCTGTCCTGTATATCAGAAACCTGTTCTTGGCTTCTTTGAGGGGAAAATTCTTTGGTTGAATTTTGGTCCCGTATAGACGGTGAGTAATGAGGAGATACAACGATGAACTGTACGGGCTATACAGCGACATAATCGTAGAGATGGCTGGGCTATGCACAACAACGCTCCCAACATAATATCCATACAGGAACCATGGGTGTGGAATAAACGCATCCGTGGTTTCGGATGGTTAAGGAATTTCACACCACTTTAAGACGGGCTATCGGAAAGGCCGAACCCACTTTCATCATCTAAGCTTGTTCAATTTTGTACCCAAGATTTAATTGCTGTAGACAAAAGCTACGAAATGGAGAATGTCACAAATTCGTCGTTGCGTTTGCTTATTTTTCCTATAATTCCACAAAAGGCGGTAGTAGAACTTATTGAACATTTTGAGAAATATGGGCCTTAACATATGCTGTGATGCTAATGCTCAGAACACTTTTTGGGGCAATAGAAAATGCCACGGGGGAGGTATTCATCTCCCAGACTTCATACTATCGTCAGACCTGACTGTCAGGAGGACAAGATTTGGACAAGCTTTAAAGAGGATAAGTATAATAGTGGTCAGGAGTAAATAAAATTAAAAGAAGCTATTTCGCACCCAACTGTTTCGAAATGGCATGTTCAGCTAGTAAGCAATGCTGCGGATCGCCCGTTCCTTGATGGAACGCAGACCTACAGCGGCTTTGAAAAGAAGCATTACATTACATCTATAGCGACTGCGAAGTTGCGCTTAGAGCTTTGTTGAAACCTCTTAAAACTTCCAAGCTGGTTCAAAAATCAAAGAGATTACTGAACGGAACGCAGTCGGAAGGCTAAATTTAAGTCACAATGGGATAACGGGAAATAAAAACACCGATGAACTTGACAGGCACGGTTCATGTCCTCGTTTAAGGATTAAATTAACAGCTGGTTCGCATCCTGCGATGCGATGCGAAAATTATGACGACACCGCGCAGCACTGTCTCTGTGAACGTCCAGCTTACTCTGTAGGTACTTGACGCTGTAGACGATTCTTAGTTGAGTCCCAGGTCTACCCCGGTAAATAGCACCATCTTAAGTAAGCAAGTACAATAATACTTTAAAATAAGCTCTGGTTTGAAGGTTAATATTGGAATATGTATATATCGAACCTTGTTGCAAAGAAATTACTGCAAAGCAGTATATGAGCAAAATAGAAGAAAGGCAAGCATGCGAAGAAGGAAAACGAAGAACTATCGGAAATGAAGATATGGTACTATAAAAATTTATTCTGTCATAAGAAGGAATACCCTGTAATTCAGTCTCCTAAACATTATTTATAGTTATCTTTGCTTAACATTAAACTTGCTGACATAAAACTTTTTCTCTCACGTTTTAAGGATCAAAATTTCGCTTGTGGTTTTCATTTCAGCATTAAAATGTCTGCTGGATTTTTTGTCAAAATGTACTAAGTAATATATAAATATGTATAAACGTCAAATAGTTGTGTATCTCAAGCTAGATTTCTGTTTTCGTAAAGTCGCAAGCAAATATATTTAAAAAAGAAAAGTTCAAAGAAGTTTGAAGTGTTAAATTGGAATCAAAATCGAAGAACAAAAAGTACTATAAGTACTGGGGCGGCACTTTTAATCAATTTAGAAATTTCGCACTCGATATTATTGGGAAAATATCGAGTTTCAATGCCAAGGATCGTTCATTAATAGCATAAAGTCCTGTGCAAAAAATCATTGTCAATTTACAACAAAAGTAAGCCGAAGACTTGGACGCTAGAGTATATTTTACACTATTTAGTACACTGGCATAGGCGTTTTTTTCAATATTTCATGATATATAGTATAGCGTTAGAAAAAAAATTCCATATTAAATACAATAACAACTTAGAGTGTATAGAATTATCTATCCCGGCTTATGTCCTTAGGCCCGATAAAAACTGTGCTACCAAACTATTAGGTCAATTTTGACATATTAGTGATTTTGTTTTAGCGTCATACACTTTTGGTTGTGTGAAAATGTCTGATTTTGTGTTGATTTTCTTCTTTCATCCTGAAGCGCATCAGGAGCAGCAAAATTTAAAAAAATGCTGCTCTAAGTGAAACAACTTGCCGTGATGTTGACGACCATCCACATGAAGGAAGGCCAAAGTCCTTCGAAGCCGCTGAATTGGAGGCATTGCTCGATGAGGATCCGTGATTAGGAGTTACCCGCCAAGCCATTTCTAAGCGATTGCATACTTTGGGAATGATTCGTTACTCTCTCGCCAACAGTAACTAAACTAATAGTTTAACTAAACGATATTTTCAACGTTTCTATTCGATGAATAGAAATACTTCTAACATCATGCAAAGTATCCTTATTCCCAACTGCTTTTCTGCATCTGTTCACGTCTGTAAATACAGACCATCCCAAAGCTCATTTACAATGACATTCCAGCTGTCAGCTCTTTGAAGAAAGCTAATCTAGTTGCCGCATATTTTGCGGCCAGTTCAACTCTTTCAGATTGTGCTTTGCCCAACCTACACTTGAGGGCATCAAATCTTCAATGGGACGATTTTTGAAAAAGGGGCTCAAACTTAAGCTGGTTATTGCGATGTTAAAGGGTGAGCCAACAGATTATGTGGATGTTGGCTATCAATTACTGTCATTTACTGAATTCAATGTAGTTGATCTTTGGCAATTTTAGTCATGGAGTTGTTTAGCGTGCAACAATGCATTTTTGTTATTCAATTTTATTACGAAAATGGGTGAACTGTAAAAGTAATATTTCATTAAAATTCGTGAATTTTTCTGTCAACATAATCGCCCTAGTGAGTCCGGAACTCGTTAAAGAGTGAAGCATTTTGAAGAAACTGGTTTGGTATAGGGTCAAACTCCATATCAGCATGCTCGGACAGCACATAAAGCCAAAACATTACCACTGTGAGCGATTGCGTTGAAAACTAGCCAGACATCTGAATTCGTCACCGAAATCAACAATTGGGCCTCAATTATCGCACTTTACGACGAATTTTAAAAGTTGATTTTGCTTGCACGACTATAAAATCCAAATTACACAACAATAGAAGCCTGTTGGATCGCCAGGACAATTTAATCGAACTTGATCTTTTCCGTTGAAGCCCATTTTTGGATGGATGGGTACGTAAATACACTTGCGGTCATAAAAACCGTACCATATCAAAATGATTGAAAAATTGTTAATAACTACGATAATAATTTTTATAATAAAATTTTTGTTGAGTACTCCGCAGTATTTTATAAGTATTTCTATCTAATTTCCATCTGTTTATTGAATGTTTGAAAAAAGATATTAACAAAGAAAGAAAAACCAGTTAATTTTCTTATTTTTTTAAAATATTTTAATACAGTCATTGGTTAACAAAATCAAACGATATATTTTTTATGTATGTGTATATAAGATGTTTAGATATGCCGCTTTTAACAAAAAATTATCAATACCGAGTTGCTCCTCCCTTGGCGGTTATAACCGCTTTTATTCTAGAAGGCATCGAGCTAACTAGAAGTTCAGTAATATCCCTTGAAATTTCAGTATTCCATACATGTTCCAGAACTTCATTTAGCTTCTTTTTACTCTCTGGTTTATGTTCAGCCACTTTACGTTTTATTACATGCCACAAGTGTTCCATTGGGTTTAAATCGGGCGAATTAGCTGGCCAGTCTAGTCTGGTAATTCCGAGGTCATCAAACGTTGTTTTGAGCTGAAAATTATTGAAAGACTCTAGTTACTTGACTCTAGTTATTATTTATAAAGTAGACATCTAGAAGTTGATTTATAACACTTTACTTTCGGATTTTGCGCGGTGGCAAGGTGCAGAATCATCTTGAAAAATGCACTTGCCAGTATACGAATGATGCTGTTCAATTGCTGGTACCAAAAACTCCCTTACTACTTCTCCATACTTCTCAGCTTTCATAGTTCCATTAACAAAGTGCAAAGGGCTCAAAACGTAAAAAGAAAAACATCCCCAAACCATCTGGCTTTGAGGAAACTTCACTGTTTTGACTATGCACTCGTCCTTAAACCTTTCACCTGCTGACCGTCGTACGTATGGCAAATTGTCGGCACACAACAAATTAAATTTCCTTTCATCGGACCATATCACACATCGTAAATCATCCTGGTCCAATCTTCGTACTTTTTTGCCCATGTCAAACAATTTTTTTTCATTTTTGTTATTAGGAGAGGTTTTTTCGCTGGTCGTCTTCCATATAAACCTATCTCCCGTAGCCGTCAGCGTATGGGTTCGGCGCTTAGATCAACTTGATGATATTCACTCAGCTCTGCTCTTATACGGACAGCACTTTTAAAGTGATCTTTCATGCTAATTCCTTGTAATACATTTTCCGTCTTCTGGGTTATTTCACGTTTTCGTCCTGAGCTTTTTTCTTTTCCAGTGGATCCAAATTTTCTATTTTGACCGCAATCTCACGATAGCTAAGCCCTGCTTCGACTAAAGTCAATATTTGAACTTTTTCGTCCCGAGTAAGTTGATGATATTTACCAGACATTTCACTTTTTTTTTACTTGTCACCGTCACAACTCAATTCAAACTGATTTTTTTTTGCACTGAATACGAGGCCGAACTCTGCTATGGGGAATACCCTTTATTAGTATGGGAAAAACCCTTACGATCTGATGTAATTAGGCATTTTTTGAGAACTCATTAGGTGGTGCGGTTTTTATGACCGCAAGTGTAAATAAAATTGTCATTTCTGGGGACTGGAAAATCCATACGAGATTCACGAAAAACAAATGCATCCCAAAAAAGTCAATATATGGTGCGGATTATGGGTTGGTCGCATCATTGGCCCGTATTTTTTCAAAGATGAGGTTGAAGAGATAGTTACAGTGTATGGAGAATGTTACCTGGAGAATGTTGACTGGATACTCTTTCCAAAATTGAATATATTGGGTCTGGATGATCACTGGTTTCAACAGGATGCTGCTTCTGCCCCCACAAGCCATCAATCAATCAATTTATTGCGTAAAAAAAATTGAAGATTGCATTATTTCGATTAGAGGAGAGGTTGATTGGACTCCAAGGTCATGCGATTTGACACATTTACACTTTTTCCTGTGGGATTACTTAAAAAGTAAGGTCTATGTCAATAACTCAGCGACAATTCAGGATCTCAAACATCCAAACTAAAATTGCGGCCTTTGACTAACTTATTCTTCAAAAAGTCATCCATAATTTCTACCTACGGATGGTCGCTTGACACAGAAGCCGTGATGGTCACATGAACGATGTTGTGTTCCATTCATAATTGATATTGACCGAACTTTATTAATCAATACATTGATTTTACAACAAATGTGTGTCTAAATAAGTAAAAAATTGCACAGTAGCTGTTGGCTCACCCTTTAGTTTCTAAAGTGATCAGCGCGTTGCAGTGAAACATTCAAAAATCATAGAATCATAGTGTGAATACACATTCAATATGATAAGATCAAGGTCACCTTGTCTTGAGAAAAAGCCGCGCAACTTGACTTTTAGAAAACCCAATCAAAATGATCTAATCTATAATACGAGTATAAGAACTACATATCAGTATAAATGTGTTATTGCCTTTACCGTTACTGTTAGTGATTCGCACATCAGAGATCTTCCACTTTTATTTCCTTTACTTGTAGCATATCTAGTTCGATTCTTTGATTAACATTTTGATGTGTCTATCTTGAATAACCGTTATTTCTTGGTTAAGTCTAAAGTCAATAATAAATGTTGTGCGTCAGCTAGCGAAAATAATTGATATCAAATAAAATACCAAATTCCAGTTTAAATTTGTAAATATGTCGATTAATCAAAATTTGATAATCTTGATATTCTCATGCATCCTAAGAACGGAGTTACTAAGTCAGGTTTGACTTCTATTTAAACCGAATCCGGTCTTTCTGAAACAAAGAACCTGCAACAACATGAATTACAAACATACTATACTTAAACCGTTCTTAGAATAATAATTTCAACAGCATGAGATATCCTCACAGTCAGAAAAACAGGTTGAGAATTTATCGATAAATCTCAAATTAATGACCATGAATACGAATAATAAATTAAGAAAAATTGTCACTTAAAATTAGTTAAATGGTCATAAAAACGAAATTAGTAACTGGCCAATTAATTTGGTACTCTTCTTTAGGATTTGAACACCATGTGTCTAACTACAGAGTGAAGCGAAGCGCTCTACCCATTGAAGATGGAATGGATACAGCCTCTTTCTGGTTGCAGGATGCTCAAGAGGCCCTCAGAGAGAAAATCAAGGCACCTCTAAACACAGAAAAAGCAAAGAATGCCATCTTTTTCCTAGGCGATGGCATGTCCATTGAAACTGTAACAGCGGGCCGTATATTCAAAGGGCAAATGGAAGGTAAACCGGGGGAGAGAAGTCACCTTTCTTTTGAAAAATTCCCTTATGTTGGACTCTCCAAGGTTTGTATTTACATAGCATATATCTTATATTTGTTTTCCTCTTTTCTTAATTTGATTCTTTGTTAGACGTTTTGCGTTGATAGACAAGTGGCTGATTCCGCGTGCACTTCAACGGCCTACCTTTGCGGGGTTAAGGCCAACTATGCAACTATCGGCCTTACAGCAAATGTGACACTAAATGATTGTCAAGCTGGGCAGGATCCAGTGAATCAAGTCGAATCAATAGCTGCTTGGGCACAGAAAGCGAAAAAATCGACTGGTCTTGTGACCACGACTACAGTGACGAACGCAAGTCCTGCTGGTATTTATTCTCATGTCGCCCATCGAGATTATGAGAGTGATTTCGCAGTAAAGGCACGTGGCCAGGATCCAACAACTTGTCAGGACTCTGCCCTACAACTGGTCACAAATAATGTAGGAGCAAAGCTTAATGTGATTCTTGGTGGGGGAACGAAAAGATTTCTGCCCAATGGTACTGTAGATATAAATGGTCATTCTGGAGAACGTTTGGATGGGCGAAATCTAATCAAAGAGTGGCTGGCATCAAAGAAGGGCTCTGCTGAAGCTGTCTTCGATCGAGATCATTTATTGGCTGTTGATTTTAAAAAGACAGATTACCTCATGGGGCTTTTTGCTGTACAGGATTTAGCCTATGCCACTGATGCTGATTTAACCAAAGAGCCAACTCTGTCAGAAATGACGGAGGCAGCAATAAAAATTCTACAAAATAATAAAAATGGATTTTTCTTATTTGTCGAAGGTGGTCGTATAGATCATGGACATCACCAAAATTTGGCACACAAAGCACTAATGGAGACAGTGGAGTTCTCCAAAGCAATTCAGACTGCCATTGATTTGACTAGCTCTGATGATACTTTAATCGTTGTGACTGCAGATCACGGGCATACCATGAGTATAAATGGATATCCAACTATTGGTAACAATATTCTCGGTCTCAGCACAGACTTAAGTGATTTAGACGGTCTACCATACACAACATTGGGATATGCCAACGGACCAAGTTACTATCAGCACATGATACGTGATAAGACACGCTTGGACCTTAGTGACGCTAATGTTTGTAAGTAAAGGATTCGCGTGTATTTTGAAATTGTATAGTATTTAAAATATGTATTAACAAGAATTTTTTTTATCATAATTAAGTGGACAAGGAATTTAAATATCCTAGTACGTTTCCCACCAAAGACGAAACGCATGGTGGTGGAGATGTAGGCGTGTTTGCAAATGGTAAGGCCTTTTTTTTATCACATTTTAGAGATCCATATATACATGTGTATGATATATTAACGAAAATAAATTTGTAGGGCCTTGGGCGCATTTATTTACCGGTGTCATGGAACAAAATATTTTACCGCACTTAATGGCTTATGCGCTATGCATTGGGGACGGCTTAACCATGTGCAAAAAAACGTACTAGAAGGACTTAATGTTTGAATAAAGTTCGCAGTGCGAATTGAACTATTTTCTGGTAACAGTTTTGTCAGGCAATCCTTGAAAAAATAAAATGTTAAAAAATGAATTTGCTAGAATTTTGATTTTTGTTACAGGTATGTAAGTTAATCGTCCAATAAAGATGATGTATCACATGAACATGGGGTCGACTATTGCGTCAGGTAGAAAGTGGACACATGTCATGGCGGAGATGCTAGCTTCTTCTGCTTCCTTTTATTAACACATCGTTTCTGAAGCCGATAGTTTACTGATGTTTTTGCAAGTGACTGTTAAAGTGACTGTACGGTTGCTTTAAATGTCTAAAAGTAACAATGATTTCAAATATTTCATAGTACGGCCGAATTGAAGGTATATTGATGAGCATTCATAGCCAGATGAGTGTTAAAGTTAAAGTAGTTAAATGCTACTGTCAACTTCAATGGATCACAAGTAGTGGAAATAGCGAAAGAACAAAGTTTGATACGAGACATTACGCCGGTGTTCGATGGCGTCCATTGTCTGAGTGATATTAGCATCACCTATGAATTTTATCGCACAGTTTTGAATACTTCAGAAATGTTTTAGACGCACTTTACCAGATGCGGTCATTGTACTTTAGTTTTGGGCGGCTAAATGCCTTATATTAGGTGCGCGACTAAGTTATCGATGTTTCTTTTGATGAAAATGCAACTTTATTGTGAAAAAATGGTTACAAATGAATCATTCAAAGTATTTCCCATCGCTAGCTAGAACTTTTTTCCATGTGTGCTAATCTTTTGAGACTATTCACGAATCAAGCCATTTTTCGATATTTTCATATGAGCGGAATTGGTGATCAACCAAACCATGTGCCATCGAACCATACGGCGCAATATCTGGAGAATATTTCTATTTAAACGTTTCTTGGTAGATTTTAACGGGCTTGGCAACGTGAGGCCGATCATTATCATGCTGTAGAATCACTTTTTCATGCCTCTACTCGTATTGCGCCCGTTTTTCGTGCATTGCTCGGCTTTACCGCATCAATTAAAGTCGATACCGTTGGCTTTGTTAGGTGTCAACGGTTTGTAATAAATAACACCGACCTGGTCCCACCAAATACACAGCGTAGCCTTCGCAGCGTGAATATAAGTCTGCGCCGACGACATAGAATCATGGCCGGGCAGTTCCAATGACTTTCTTCTCTTTGAGTTGCTGTAATGAATCCATGATGAAGAAAAACCTTCCTTTTTGCCGCTGGAGCAGTTGCTCAGAGGCGAAACAACGACGCTCAACGTCCCTTGGCTTTAAATCATAAAGAAACCAAGTTTAGTTCCTTGTTTTCGAATCATTCCCAACGCATGCAATCGCTTTTAAGTGGCTCGGCGGGTACGCTTTTTTTCCACTTTTCGGTGAAACATGCCATCAGGATAAAGGATGAAGCAGAATTTCTGATGCTTTTAATGAATCACCAAAAACTTGTACTACCTTTGGGACATTGTAGTATTTTTTGCTTCAATTTTTGGTCGTATTGGAATCCCACACGTTTAAGAAAGACGTTGCAGTCATTTCTAGAGCTTATTTCGGTGTTCCAAAAGTGACCTTGTAGGACCTAAAAGAAATTTCTTTTACCATGACAGCTACTTTACAGCTCGACTTTCTCTTCATCCGATAAGGGATGAAGGATCTAATTCCAAAGAGAATAGTATCTGTGATAATATCAGTAGCAGCATTCCGTCGTTATCGAGAAAACACAACGACAAGTGTGTTCTTCCATAAGGTTCTTTTAGGAATTTTTTCTCTATCTGGCTGTCCGGTGTAAAAATTAGTTCGAGCCTAGAGGGGATAACACATTGAGAAGTTAAAAACAAATGCAGGGTGTTGGCGGTATGACTATCAGCATCTACAGGGTGACTGACTCGAACTGCAACTTTTTAAAATGCTAAAGTTTTATTATTTTTTCATAAATTTTATTGTGCCAAAGCAAAGAATGTTGGAAAATACATCAATTTTCAAATTTTATCAGTAGTTTTCAATATGTCCACCTTTGGCGCGAACAATGGCCATGAGACGGCCGACGAAAGCATCGCACGCTTGTTTGAGGTGGTCCAAACTTGGGTATTTTTTAGTGCCAACTTTCGCCTTCAAAACACCCCAGACAGAGAAATCCAACGGATTTTCATCCGGTGAACTTGAAATGTGGAACATTGTTTTTTTAACCAATCTTGGTTGATGCGCGCTTTGTGAGACGGTGCCGAGTCTTGTTGAAATGTCCACAGTCTGCGACTGAAATGATTGTTTGCCTAAGGTTTCAATACTGTCTTTTAGGCAGTTTCACGGTATACGATCGCATTAATTTTGACGACACGTTCCAAAAATACGAGCGTAGGGCAACCATCGGCGGTTATGGCGATTTTTCGATTTTCTCTGTTGCGGTGTAAGATCGTGTGTTTTTTGGAACTGCAGTGGCTTGTAAAAAATAAAAGGCTTGTAAATAATAAAATTATCTATCATGTGTCAAAATTTGAGCTCACAGTTATGAACGGTTTGGAAATTATAACAGTCTGAAGTTGGTTGCAGTTCGAGTCAGTCAGGATCAAGTTGTTTCCTTATCGAAGATCTCAACACACATCATCCTGCGAGTATTATTTGTCTAAAATGTCGAAGCCTCCCAGAATTGTGTATATTGAAATCACCCGTAATAACGATTTCAGGACGAGAGTCAGATACAATTCTTCGTATGGAGTCAGACAGCGCATCGAACTCGTTTAAGGTCGAATTGCTATTCAGTTTGGATCTTCTGTAAATAGAGTAGTGGATAGTTTTCTTACAGAGATGGAATGTTAACCACATGAAGTTGAATTTCCGATTCATGGGACTGAGTCTAGGGACTTCATAGCGGCCTGACTATCCGAAAAGGTGCGGATATCCTTTGAAGATATCACGTTATTCTTCAGCCAGGACAGAGCTTTTTTAATCTCCAAAATTTTAGCCTGGAACACGCTACAGCGATTTGGAAGACGAAAGAAGAGGCTTAGGGTAAGCTTATCTGAGTCTTAGATACATACGTGTAGAAGTAGATTGACTTGTCACCCATGAATGCATCTTAATCACAGAAAGATCTAGAAGAGAAACTTACATGAAAGTCTATATCAAACCAAAGTTCGGGTATAGTCTAGTCGACGTTCTCTGCGAGAATTCCTAGTGCATAAAGAGTATTAGCGTGGCCAAAACATTTATTTGTCCACTGTGTAGGCTACTTACCTGCTGAAAATATCGAAATGTATGAAACCATACAGCTGGATGTATTCTCTAAGGCCGTCCACCAGACACCCACCCGTTACTTGAGTATAGACCCATAGCCAGTGGGTTATGTGAGATTGAAAGCCCCATTTGTTCCCAATGACTTCTTTGCAAGAGAATAAATCTGTATACTGTAGCTTTCTTGGCTCTTTCTTGAATGTTAAACTGGTACAATTTATTGAGATAGGGCCTATAATTGGAATTTTATTGGGTATATATTTTAATTCGTGCGGTTTTTTTTTCAAAATTTGAACGTTTATTTAAAAAAAACATGTACAATAGTATTATTCAAAGTATTGCCCATCTGAAGCTATGACTTTTTCCCATCTTTCTAGTAATTTGTGGATCCCATCCCAAAAGAACTGCGCCGGCTTGGCAGCCAAGAATGAATCAAGCCAATTTTTGATATTCTGCTCTGATGTGAACCGTATTTCAGTGTAGGCGTTCTGCATCGACCGGAACAAATGGTAGTCAGAAGGGGCAAGGTCTGGGCTATAAAGCGGGTGGGGTAAGACTTCCCATCCACTGTTTTCCAAATAGTTCTTAACCGGAATAGCAACGTGGGGCCGAGCGTTGTCATGATGGAAAATTATTGCCTCGTGTCTGGTCGCATATTCCGGGCGTTTTTCGGCTACTGCTCTCTTCAAACGGATGAATTGTGTTCGGTAGCATTGTCCATAGATGGTTTCACCCGGTTTTAGCAGCTCATAATATAGCACACCCATCTGATCCCACCAAATACAGAGCATAACCTTCGCGCCATGGATATTCGGCTTTGCCGTTGATTTGGCTGGTTGGCAGGGTTTCACATATGATTTTTTGCGCTTGAGGTTATGGTAATGGATCCATTTTTCACCACCCGTAACAATCCGATGCAAAAATGACTTCCTTTTGTGGGGTTCCAGCAGCATTTCGGACATGCAAAACTGGGAGGGCTAATATGATCCTGACCAAGATATCCTAAGGCCAGCAAGTAGAAGCCTTTAGCAGTTTTCAGTATGACTATGGTTATGTCAGGGCCGCTCAGGTTAGGAAGTAAAAATGCATTAAGGCTACGTTTCACTAATATAGAAATTTTATAGAGAGGACCGTGTGCAGGTGTCCCAAGTTCACGAACGACGCCTTCTACGAGTATGATCCATGTTTCCTGGATTAGGATGATGCCTTCTACGTTTTTTAATAAGATGGAGATTAATCTGAAGAAATCGTAAAATTTACCAGAGTAGCGTCCACCACGGTGCTGTTCAAGTAATCCGATTCTAAACATGTGCCCAAGAGTTTATCTTCTTCCTCTGATCGTAAAATCTTCGTCCTTTCGTATGTCTTTTAGAAATGGAAACATGGTGCCAAATCCGGTGAATATGATATGAGGCATGATTGTCGCATTGTCTTTAGCCAAAAAATCACTCACAAGCAACGATGAATAAGCAGGTGCATTATCGCCATGAATTATTTTTTTCACAATTCCGGACGCATTTTTCGTATTGCTTCTCACAAATGGCACATAACTTCAAGGTAATACTCCTTATTGGAGTCGCGGTAATAGCATTACATAAGTTCAGAAGTGCGGGCCAAATTTTCGAGTTGCTAAACAGCACTCGAAATATCGAGTGGTCGCCAGCGCGTTGTCGGTACGAATGTGGTAGTAAAGACAGTGCATGAACGAATTCGGAGAAATCTCTAGATTTATATCCCCAGATGGATATATCAACCAGATCCAGATCAAAATAAATCGAAAAATTAATTTGAAGTAAACAATTTTGGAGAAGCAAAGTAATTTCTTCTCCAATCCAAAGGGAATACATCAAGAGGTTTAATATGTAAGATGCAAAACCATTCAATATTTCTATGGAACTTGGAGCAAGACTCTATTGGACAAGAAGAACGACCATACAAAAAATTTGTTGGTGAGTTCATGTATGCTGCTGTCCATACTCGACCAGATATATAATAGGTATATATGTAGGTAGTGTACCTCTAAATGTGTACTGCGTTATCTTCAAGATACACAAGATTTTGGATGGCGATACTCTACTTGTGATAATTATTCCTATAGGTTTCATAAATGCATAGATGGTCATGTAAGTTAAGATCCCTTTTCCTATGAATGGTCACATATGCAGGGTGTTCCCTAATTCGTCATGGAAAATTTGGCAAATAATTCTTGAGTATATTCTAAGAAAAAAATCCTTCTACAGTAAGGGTCTATCTCCAATGTTGATATCATTTATCGAGGATTTAAGAAAAGGCTTGCTTTGGTGTAACCTGACCTATTTCAAAGGAAATTGGTTTGTTAGTACTAATGGTAGAAACTTCGTTAAGGACCTTAAATGAAGAACTAGTCTTTGTAATTGCGCTTAAATATTAAAGTAATGTTTTGTTTTTGTCTTTGATGTACTTTTCTCCAGAAAATGCCTATTTAACATAACGTTTTACTATTTCTTTTTTTCCCAAGTATCATAAAATCTATGATAATTAATTATGATTTTTTTATTATTGTTACGTTCATAAAAAAAAATAGTAAAACGTTATGCAAATTAAGCATTTCTTGGAAAAAAGTGACCTCAAATCAAAAACTAACATGTGCAAGAAAAATGGAACAGGCTTAGAAATGGGATATCTGTAAACTCAAGGAAGATATCAACTTTATTTAAACGCAGTTACAAAGGATAGTGTTTCATAAACATAAAAATAAAGTTCTGAACAAAGTTCATACCATCAGTACTAAAAGTCCAATTTCCGCTAAAATGGGTCAGGTTACACCAAATCAAGCCTTTTCTTAAATCCTCGATAAATGATTTCAACATTGGAGATAGGCTCTTACTGTAAAGCGATGTTTTTCTTAGAATATACCAAAGAATCATTTCCCAAATTATCCTTGACGAATTAGAGGACACCCTGTATATATATGCACTTTGAATTCAAAAAATAAAAAAAGAATTTTTTAATACTCCGCAATATGCACGAAGGCACGTCCGAATTTATCAGGTTAAGCGCTATGCAAGACACTTTTAATTCCTCTTGCCATTACGAACTTTGTGGTTTGTTAGCTCTATCCGGGTTGCATCAATGAGACCACGTATTTCAATTAAATATGTTTTTTTTTTTTTTTTTTGAATCTCTACACTTTACGCCAAAACATATTTATTAAAGTGACCGTGTTTTCACTTCGTTAAGTTTCGTTAAGCTTCTTTTCTACAAAAACATATACAAATTGTAATTAAGTACTACTAAAAGAGAAAGATGAAACCGAAAGATGTGTATTATCATTACAATAATATAATAAAATTACAATAAAATTACTTGATCTAACGCCATCGTAACATATTAAAATATTTCATCTGACGAAAATATTTAAAAAAAAAAACTAAACACGTAGTTAGGTAGCTCTGAACACACTTCATAATCTGAAAAAGCAATTAGAGCGAGACAACAGTTAGGCATTACGTGCATTTTTATATTCGTATACTCTCTGCCAAAGGCACAAAAAAAATCTGATTACCAAGGAAGGTTACGTGAAGCGAAGCCGTCGTATTTTTCTTCGCTTGTTTATTGTAGAAAAAGGATTTACTCAAAAAATACTATTCAAAGTCGCGCGAAAAAATTAACATCAAGTCGGGAATATTTCGAATTAAATAATAGTTAAAAAAATCCGTGATTCCATAGAAAGTAAACACTATATTTTTAGAAAATTCCTCGCTCGTTGTTATACTTTTTGATTTGTATGCGGAAAAAAATGGCGCTAACCGTAGATTATTGAAGTTCACGTGTGGTTGTATTTTCTAAACAAAAATCAACGAATTATCCTGGAATTTTTTGATTGTTCGTCATTTGTAAACAGTGCGCGGTCATTTAACATTTAAATTTGAAAACTGAATTAAAATGTCCGAGGAAGTGGAAGTAGAATTGATAAAACCTGAAGCGGACGCCATCGAAGTGCCGGACACAAAAGTCGACGATGTTGCGGACAGTGAACCTATAAATGAAAAAGTTCTTGATGAATTGACTAGCATCGAACGAGAAATCGCGATTATGCATGAAACTGCTGAGGACGATGCCTCACATCATGGAGAGAGTGGAATTCCAGAAGATGCATTGACAGTGGACGATTCTGATAATAAAATAATTTTTGAAGTAAACTCCAATGTTGAGGCGCTTGGAGATGATGAATCGAATACTAATGGTAGTAAGCATTTTGAGCGAAGAAATGGTACTTCAACAGTGTCTGAGGTAAGCGACGCACCAGATTTTACTGGGTCACCTTCAAGTAAGGGAATGGATTCTCAACTGGAACATGAGGACTTGCTGGCTGTCTTGAAAGGTACCGACGACAAAGAAGAACATATGGAGACTGGTGTAACAATTGAGGGTGAGGGTGAGTTCCAAATAGTCGACATAATTGACAACGATCTGGAATGTTTAGAATCGGACCCTTTGGCCAAAGATACACCCAAGAAGGAACCACTTTCAAAGGAAACTGTCCATAAATTGGCTTTAGAGCAAATTCAATCATTATCAGCAAAAACTGCGAATAGTCGACGCCGAAAACAAGACATTAAAGCTATAACTCAACCAGCAGATTTGGTGACATCTTTGGTTTCTGATTGGAGTGATGGTGACGAAGTTGCTGTCGATGATACTGCTGTGTCTGTACCAGCACCTGCTTCTAAGAAAAAGGTTATCAACTCTTCGAATCAGGTGAAGCCAGCGTCACAAGCAAAGGATGGAGCAGTAATGATCAAAGATAAGGATAAATCTGCGGATGCTACGCCTACAATTCAAATCAAAAAAATTATTAATGCAACTTCAACGCAACAGCAGGCAAATACCCAGCCGAAGAAAATAATCAATGCAACTCCTGCTAATGCACAGGAGAAAAAAACTCCAACAATACCACCACCATCACCTTTTAAACGCACTAGAATTATAAAACGCAAAATAATTTGGGATCCCGATGCGCCAGAAACTCAATTTTCCTATGCAAAACTAGTAAAATCCAGTACTCCGACTTCCGCCAAGAAGGATGTGAAAAAAGATCGCGCCACACCGGTTCTAAAAAAAAAGGAGGAACCAGCATCGAGTAGTCCAGATCAGACATCACCCACACCGGTAAAACGTCAATCTTCTGAAACAGCAGCCACCGTTAACGGTAATAAGAAGAAGAAATTTTCTGAGGTCGATAGGTTGCTGGGCGACGAAGGTGCAGCTAATATGCTAAACGCCTTGGAGAGTGAACGTACAAAACGTGTTTCAGAGAGTGAATTATCAAGAACGGCAACTGGACGCAAAGCTGTTAACGCCGCAACTCCAGAAAGAGCAGTAAGTTAAATAAATTTTTATTTATTTACATTTTCAAATTACGAGTACCTAATTTGTGTATGTTGTTTTGTAGCCCACCCCGCAAAAAAAAGAGGCAATCCAGCCAAAGCGACGCACGCCGAAACCTAAAGCGTCATCGTCTTGGGACTACGTTTACAAGAAACAGCAACAAAACGAGGATTCGATGATAATTCGTCGTCGTTCAAACAGCTCATACTCCAGTTCGGCTAGCATTAATCGTCTTAGCTTAGATGGGCCAGTTTCAGCAGGAAAGACTCCTAAGAATACCCCCAAGTCGTCACCGAAAACTCCGTTAACTTCACCAACAGGTTCAACTCCAAACAGCGCCGGCAAAACTCCAGAACCTGGCAAGCAGTTTGAATTTGCAAAACCAGAAAACAAAAACAAAACCAAGAAGATGAAGAGCCCCATTATTCTTGTGAATCCATTGTCGGCTGATATGAGAAAGGCAGCATTAAAACGCGCCAACATCAAGAGTCCGAACCCAGTAGACGACGACACTGCCGATGGTGATATAGTCGACGTACAAGTTTCAAAAATTGGAAACGTTAGACAAATCACCTTTAATACACATCGGGCTAAATTAGGCAATACTTTTACCGTACAGGTAGTTAACAATAATTTTAAGCAATCATTTGCGTTAAATGAAAATATAACTACTTTTCAGCTGATGAACGAACTAAGCCAAGTCTTGGAGGATTTGAATGACGACGGAGAGTGCAATGCAGTTCTGGTTCTATCAGACGGGCCAAACTTTTGCCAAGGAATCGATTTCACCGACATGGCCCTGGGAACAGTAGAGAAGCGAAAAAACGCTGCCGTATCAATGGCTCGCGCCGTTAAGTAAGTATGATTGTGTTTAAGGATTTGTAGATAGTGAGACAACCAATAGATCTGCGGATTTTTATAGGTTATAGGTATGTGCTCATGTAAAAATATTTCTAACAGGTTAAATAAAAAGATAGTAAATTGGAGAGTGCGTGCCTGAGACATAAAAGCCTTTCAAACTCTTCAATACCGAGGATGTGCTGTGGTATCCGCTCAACATAGTTTAGAGCTTAGTTTCTCTTGTTATATTAAACAAGAATTGGGATTCGAAAATCCATTTTATTAGAACATTATTTTGCTCTACATCAATGGTCCCGCGCTAATAATGTTTTAAGGTTCATTCAAGCAGAACGGATTAGTGGTGCAAGCATTATTTCAATCAGATTGTGAGGAGTTTTCAGAGTTTTAGCTATTGTGAGTTACATCGAACATATCGATCGATGTACATCGAAGATTAATTATGAACGTTGTTCTCATCATCAATATCTCATTTGATGTGGCCGAGCGAGTACTGTGGACATGTTTTGGCTTTTAAAACGAAGTCCCCATCTTGATACAGCTCTTAGAGTTCGTGGTATGAATTCTTCTACATATGGGATTGTTCAATATCTGCTCTGCTTTTTGCCTATCGACCAGTTCTTGGTATCGTTTTTTGATGATTTTTAATATTTTAATTGTAAATCCTTAACTACTTTGAAGTTACTGCTGTCAACAGTGTTATCAGTCCTAAGTGGTGAACGAATGATTAGGATGAGTTCCGTCGACTTTGTAAGAAGTTTATTTTATTTGAATATGCCTCAAAAGCAGTTCGAGACAACACATAACCGCATAAAAATTTTTTGGACAATTGAATTTTCGAGATTAATTCGAAAAAAAAAATTTATGAAAAACTAACCAATATACAAGGTTTTTCTTTGGTCAATAGCCTATCAATGTAAATCAGACGTTTTCTATATTTTTCCATCGCATTCTTCATATACAATGAAGAAAAAAACTATCTGGTATTTGCTTATTGAGCTTTCGCCTGACTAAGAAGCTACTACTGAGTCTATTGTGTCCACTCTAAATCAAACCTCGGAAGCTGTGAAAAGACCGATAATAATGGTATAGATGAGAATATAAATTTAAGAAATTTTTTCAACCGAATTTTGCTAAGTCCTTATCAGAATAAAAGTGTCTATTCAATTTATCCGTGTTAAGCAAACCTTATAAGTGTAGTCCAAATATTAGCTTAGATTCCAATCTATCTAGCAAAAACATAAGCCGAAAGATTCATAAATGTTTAAGTCACTTCCAAGTTCTTCGTTGTGTAGAACTTGATGTTTCGATCCACTCTGGGTCGTCTTTTTAACAAAATAGTTTCACATTTTTCTAGTCTGGTATACCGCTTATTAGTAAGACCAACTGACATGTTGAAGAACTTTCAAAGGTGAATGAACAGCAGGTGAAATGGTAATCGCTGTTCAACGCGCTGCTATGATGGTCTTCCATGCAGGCTCTTCAGAACTTTCACTTCCTTAGTAGATTCTCTACCGAAATGAATAGAAACTCGTCTAAGGATTTCACTTAATGTTGTCTAGAACTTTGTCTGTCAGTTTTTTGATGATCCTGTGAACATCTCCCTTGATAATTTGCTTCTCATATATCTACTACTACGGCGAGAGCGTCGTGCTTGCGTACTTAATTAAATTGTGGTCACGTTTTTGCGTCTGTTTCAGATGCCCATTGTTTAGCTTCTTAAACGGTGACATATTGCCCTTCAGGTGTATCCATTCGATTTTGTGTCAGGCCATCAAATACTATGACTTCTACAACATCAATTTTTGGATTGTAGAAGTCGAGTAACTGTTCGGCAGTACATTGTATTATTTATCCAAGTTTCTTTTTATCACACAGATGTCAATATGTCCGTTCGGTTGTGCATTAATGAGGGTGCTCAGCTGGTTACAAATGTTTTCCTTTTCGCCCGCAGTAGAGTAAATCAGTGTTATCATCAGTGTCGTCGACAACATTTCCAAAAAGGCACCGATTGAACAACATTGCCATTCGTTGGACTGCCTACAGCGAAAATCCTACTTACATTCCAGAAAGGAAAGGTTCCTTATCCGAGGTGTGGGGCCGCTTTCGTTAAAGAATTAATTTTGGCAATACAGAATGGTTACCCATAGCACTAGATCATGGTTTTGCACACCCGTAATACTAGTTTGTATATATACACCCCGACTGACTCGAACTGCAAACCAACTTCAGACTGCTATAATTTCCAAACCGTTCAAGACAGTGAGCTCAAATTTTGACACATGACAGATAATTTTATTATTTATAAGCCTTTTAAACGATTTGCGTCTCAGTTGTGTTGCGATGAAATTCAAACGTGATAGTGTGATTGCTTTATATTTGGCTGGAAAACCACAAGTAGCTATCGTTAGAGCCCTCCAGCACCTCAACGTGAAGAAATCATTTGTGTCTCGAACCATAGTTCGTTACCGTTATATTGGCAGCGTTGCAAAACGCCATGAAGGTGGTCATAATGGAAGAAATGGTTCGGAAAGTGAAGGCTCGAATTGAGCGAAATCCGCGTCGAAAGAGAAGAAAAATGGCTCGTGAGCTCAACATATCGTTGGAACGGATGCAACACTTACTGAAAAATGAGCTTGGGCTCAAGCCATTGAAGTTCCAAAAAGCACACGATCTTTTACCGCAATAGAAAAAGTTTAGAGTCGAAAGAGCGAAGGAGTTGCTACGCTTGCACGAATGTGGTGAGTTGCCGAATTTGTTTTTTTTTTTTTTTTTTTGATGAGTTGCCATTTGTTATCGAGCAATATGTCAACAAACAAAATGACCGAGTTTACTTGCCAGAGCGGTCCTTCGAAAACTAACACTTTCGGACGGCCACCAGAAAGCTGGCAGCACCAATGGTGATGGTTTGGGCCGCCATAACCGCCGATGGTCGCTCTCCGCTCGTATTTTTGGACCTTGGCGTCAAAATTAATGCGATCGTATACCGTAAAACTGTCTTAGAGGCAGTATTGAAGCATTGGGCAAACAATCATTTCGGTCGGAGACCGTGGACATTTCAACAAGACTCGACACCATCTCACAAAGCGCGCGTCAACCAAGATTGGTTAAAAAACAATGTTCCACACTTCATTTCTTCGACACAATGGATTATAAATTCTCCGGATGCAAATCCGTTGGCTTTCTCTGTCTGAGGTGTTTTGAAGGCGAAAGTTGGCACTAAAAAATACCAAAGTTTGGACCACCTCAAACAAGCGTGCGATGCTTTTTTCGGGCGTCTCATGGCCATTATTCGCGCCAAAGGTGGACATATTGAAAACTACTAATAAAATTTGAAAATTGATATATTTTCCAACATTTTTTGCTTTGGCACAATAAAATTTATGAAAAAATAATAAAATTTTAGCATTTTAAAAAGTTGCAGTTCGAGTAAGTCAGGGTGTACATAGTTTCTGGCGATTACCGTAGAGATAAAAAAGGCTTTGTTACACTGTTTGTCCTATTGTTTACAGTTTTAAAAACGTTTTGAATACAACCTTTGAATTTGGTCTGGCAAATTTAAATTTTGCGTTGTGCCGGCTATTGACATTCCTGTTGTTCCAGTAGAATTTTAAGAATTTTTCACCAAACTTCATTCTGAGGATGTTTTCTAAACTTCTAGAATCCTAATAAATCTGTCAACTATCTATATTTATGCAGTCAAGTTGGCTTAAATAAGAAGAATCCAGTATTTTACATCTATTTTACCCAAAGTAAAGTAAACAAAATTATGGATATGAAATGACTTACCTTACGTTGTCTTAGTGAGTGGAAAGGTAACAGCTACTTATTTACCCAAACAATCGCTATAATTTTGTCTCCACAGTTTTGTCTTGTTAGCAAAATTTAAATTATCTTTATTTTTAGGCACTTCCTTACCACTTTGGCGAAATTCCGGAAACCACTGATCGCTGGTGTAAACGGAGCAAATTCCGGTCTCGGAGTAACAATGCTGCCTCTATTTGATGTAGTTATTGGCAGCGATAAAGGAACTTATGAGACGCCGTACGCTAAAATTGGACAAATTCCGGAGGGTTACTATATTTTCTCTGAAACGTCTAAAATAAGATCGACTTTCGTAAGTTTTCACTTTTAAAATCGAACCATTTATTTATTGTTTTTGTTTTTCACCTTTTAGAAAACAAAACTTTTATGGTTATCGGAAAAACTTCATTCGACGGAATCTGCCTTATCAGGCCTGGTAAACAAACTCACCAGCGTAACGAAAGTCAATGAAGAAGCACTAGCATGTGCAAAGAAAATCGCATCGCTTTCTGCCGAGGTAAATATAAATTTGAATTTGATTATTTCAATTAGCTCAGCATTTTTTTTTTTTTTTTTTTAGACCTATTCAGTAATGAAGAGTCGAAGTATAGAAGAAAGCCTACCGCAAATTATCACATCGTTGGATGAAGAAGAAGACGTCTTAGTTAAGCAATGGTGTAGTGCTTCATGTGTGGATAACTTCAAGCACTTCATTCATAAGGGTCAGTGGTGAGCTTAAAATCATTCAAAAAATACGTCGAATTGCGTTCATACTCTAATAAACAAACAAACAAACAAACAAACAAAAAACAAACAAACAAACAAAAAAGAATATTTCAATATTGTATGCTTGGTTATGTATATCAAAAATATTTAGTTTCATCTTCTTTTAATTGACCTTTGAGTTAATGCGCCTTTTGTTTTTATGAAACAAAAACAACAAAGTAACCACAAAATTTGGTTATAACTACTTTATGTATAAGATTTGTTTAACATTGAAGCATTGTCGCATTTTATTTTAATGAAAGTAAAAAAGACTTTTAGCTATTAAGTTGAATTAATTAACAAACAATCAAATAAGAAAAAATAAACCATGTTAGCTGAGTAAATGACGCATTGATTTGTATAAGAGAAAATATTAAAGGAAACATTCAAGTATATCGTTTTGTATATATAATTGCAATTTCTTTTATTAAACATTGTATTTTGCTTGCTTTTAATTTTTTTTTTTTTGTTTTATTTTGTTTTATTTTTTTTTTTTTTGCAATATGGAATATCCAAAATAAATATATTTTACAATCTAAATTAGATAGTAGATGGCAATTATAATTTTGAAGTGTAATTTTCTCTTTATAAATGGAAATAAAACTGTACAAAAATCGTTGTCTTTTAATTTAAAGTCATCTTAGATTTCAACCTGCATCTTTCTACATATATCGACCGCATTAATATTTTGCGGATCATCGATTGATTTTAAAGACACCTTCGACATTTGAAGATCAACCATCATATGTCCGAGTGATTAGACGTGTTTCTTGACTCTATCGGTTTAACATTTCGTCTCATAGTTTTTATTAACATTATAATTCACAAGAACCGGCTATTTGTTTGTCATACGAGTAAAAGTGGAAATAAGTTAAATATAGAGTTTTCTAACGCAAACCATTTGAGATATTTTAAAAACTTTATTATTGACTTGAAGTATAATCAAAACATTTATGAATGGAACTCGACTTCGTTCATATGACCACCGCGGGAACGTTTGCAGCGGTCGATTCGTTGGACCCAATTTTCAACGACTCGTCCACACATTTCGGCCGCTATTTCGCGTTCAATGTTGACTCTGAGCTCTTTCAACGCCGTCGGCGTGTTGGCATAAACCAATGACTTAACGTAGCCCCACAGAAAATAGTCAAGCGGCGTTAAATCGCACGAACGAGGCGGCCATTCGACTGGCCCATGTCTTGAGATAACACGCTCACCATACTTACTCTTGAATAAATCGATTGTAGCGTGTGTTGTGTGGCTTGTGGCACAATCCTGTTGAAATCACATGTCGTCCAAGTCCATATCTTCCAATTCAGTCCAAAAATAATAATTCCAATACATAAAAAGAGTAAATCTGGCTCGACCGCAGAAGGTGGAAGTCAAACGTCCACTTACGAACACCAGCCGTCACTCCCCAAGTTACCTACTCCCAAATGGCGGCAGGTAGGGGAACTACGGTACAACAAGCACAGGTAGCTTCTCAGGCCCCAGCGCCTAGAGCACCAGAACTTGTTCCTGACATGCTGGCTATCTTGCTCTCTATTCAGGGGCAGATGGCTCAGCTTCAGCGTCAAATACAGGAACAGGCGACGAGGGTAGATCAAATATACACGCTGCTGCCGGGCCTTGCGCACCTCCAGTCGTAATGGGTACGTACATGGCGGAGCAAACCCTGAAGGTCCTTGCAGTGAATGTTAATTCACTGATTAGGTTAGAACGAAGAGCCACACTATTTAAGTTGCTTAAAGACCAAGCCCCTGATGTGCTTTTGGTAAGTGAAACTAAGCTTACTAAAAGACACAAAATGAGGCACAGAAGATATAAAATATTACGAAGAAACCGACCCAACTCCATTCAAGGAGGAGGTGTTGCAATCTTTGTAAGAAAAGGACTGTATTCCAAAAGAGTATACAGTCGTGTAGTACGTAGGTTTCAGGTGCTGGAAGCATGCGTCATATACATCCCTCTCCGTAGTGGAAAGCGGCTGTACATTCATCTCAGAGCTCGAGACACTTTTTCGATTCCTGAGGCTGGAATTGGAAGACAACTATTTTATTATCTACGGAGATTTCAACGCCAAACATAGAGATTGGGGAAATAATACAACAAATACTATAGGGAACCTACTATTCAATTGGTGGGGTCAGCACAGTATAACGTATCGACTCGGGCTTAAGGCGACAGATAGTCCGTCGTTTCCCAGACATGGGTCATATTTGGATCTTCTGCTGTTCGACTCACGAATACAACTGACCTGCACTAACCAACAAACTATAAACTGTCTACGCACTTTCGTGTATGACAGTGACCATTGCGGTTTCAGCACCGAAATAACTATTTCCAACGAAACTGCGGAATTGGAAGAGTTTGTTCAAAGGCATTCCTACAATTATAGTAGGGTACGTTGGACATACTTCTCCAGAATACTGACAAGGGCACTCTCCTCGAATTCGCTCTACCCGCCGTCCAACAGAAATCTGTCAAATGAGGAGATTGACGGATATCTAAAACTAATGGACGAGACAATTAAACAAACTATGGACAAAACGACACCTCGGTATCAATACACAGACAACGAAGACATATTCGGGCTGTAAACACCAGCAACCCGAATAAGTTCCCGCAAATAAATAAAATATTCCGGAGAAATAATCAAAACGACCTTCCGTGTCTCAAAATCGCCCGAACAACGAACAACGAACAAATACTTGTAGCAGCGGGTATCGATCCAAATGAGGCAGTTGATGATGACAACTTCTTTGTGATCGAGGATCCGCAGGAGAAGGTAGAGGCTATAGGAGCGACTTTTCAGGAAGTGTACAAGGCGAATGACATCATTGGCCCGAACCACGACCTCGAGAGTCGAGTCCTTGTGCACAATTTCTGCCTTCGAAATAAAATTGTGAATTGGCGATTCGAGAGCTCGGGTTTCACCCAGTTCAGTGGCGAGAACATGGCAAATAATGTCATCATCAACGAAAGGGTATTACCACCGTTCATTTTGAAGGAAGAGCTCCAAACGATCTTCGAATCACTTAGAAGTAAGAAATCAGTGGGAACTGATGAAATACCGAACATTGTGCTTCGACATCTCCCACTAGAAGCGGTGGACATTTATACCACCCTGTTTAATAATGCAATGAATAATGCATATTATCCAGCGCATTGGAAAACTGCAGTGGTACATCCCATTCCCAAAAGGAATAAAGATACTTCCAATCCGGCGAATCTCCGCTCGATCAGTCTTCTTTTAAACATCAGTAAGGTTTTCGAGAGTCCTGACTAAGTGGGTTGAGGACAAACATATAGTTCCGGATAATCAATTCGGTTTCAAGGCGGGGCATGATATCATTCATGCTGCGTCTAAACTGGTTTCTGATATCCAATGGAACAAAGGCAAGAAACAATGCACTGGTGCCTGTCTGATTGACTTGGAAAGGGCCTTCGATACCGTATGGTTAGAGGGACTCTTCTTCAAGCTTGACAGGTTGGACATTAGTAAACCACTGCTGTATATTCTTTTTGATATGATATCCAGTAGACAGTTCATTGTGAAGAATGGCGATGTGACTTCTGCTGGAACATTTAACATTAAAAACGGTCTGCAACAAGGTGCGGTAAATTCGCCGATCCTGTTCAATATTTACACAAGTGATCTGATAGGTTCACTTCACCATGCCATACGCAGACGACTTAGTCGCGTACAGATCGGGTCCAAAGATTGAGGTCATTAATACACTTTTGCAACGTGACTTCGACAAAATTAAACGATATTGCGACGACTGGAAGTTGAAAATTAACTTTCAGAAGTCGGAAACCATTCTGTTTAGGACGCGTTTGTCTGGGGCCTCTAGGGATACCAGAAAGAAATGGCGAAAGTTCTCTATCGCAGGACAACTTGGACAGCCACTTGCCTGTCGAAATGTAGTCAGATACCTTGGGATCTGGCTAGATCAATATCTGTATTTTAACAAACCTATAGATGTTGCTCTGGCCAGAGCCAAAGGTGCTTTTGCCCTTACAAAGAGACTGTTTTATAACAGCCAACTCGATGCGAGGGTGAAGGTGATCTGTTACATGGCCCTTGTCCGGCCCATGCTCGTATTTGGATGTCCTGTGTGGTTCACCGTGAGAGCAAGTTTATTGGAAAAGATTCAGGTGTTTGAGAGGGCTTGTCTTAGGACTTGTCGCACACGGCAGTGCGGAGCATCTCCGGTTCAGAAGGGCGGTAGGGAGTCGCGACCTGAGGGATGTTTCTTAGCAGCACCAACAATTTTGGTGGCTTTTTGGGGGAGAGGATGCTTCGTCGTCGAATTCCTCCAATACTTGGTAGCTTCATGTGAAGCAAAGTGGATCGCCTAATTTTTTTTAGCCATGGCCGGCTTACATAGTTTTAAGTAGGATTAAGTTAGATTTAAGAAAAAAAAAATAAATAAAAACCAAAAAAAAAAAATTAAAAAAAATAGAAAATGAAAAAAAGTATATATATATATATATATATGTGTATATTAAGTATATATATATATAGATACATATGTGTATGTATATGCTAGATGTAAGTAGGTTAAGTAGATTAAGATTTAATTTTAAGTAGTTTGTAGGATTTTAGGTTTATGTTTTGTAATAAAATAAAAAAAGTCAGGTTACTAAGTTTTTTTTTTGTAAAAAATGTTTTCTTAGTTTTAATTATAATGAATAGAAATAGTATACTATGGTAGTAAGATACGTCGAAAGACATAATTTAAGAGTTAGGTTTAACTTAGAGTGCTCGCATGGGGCCAGTAAGTTAGAATAAGATAATTTTAAGTTAATTAAGCTAATATTTAAGCATTTTCTTGTCTAGCAAGTAAGAGTAAATTAAGTGATATAATAAAAATTCATACAAACTGAAAAATAAAACTGACTGGTCCAAAAATAATCGGTGATCATGGCGTGATTACGCTGACCATTCACAATAACTTGACGATCGTTTTCGTCGACGAAAAAATATGGCCCAATAATGCCGCCGGCATGCAAACCGCACCAAACAGTTCTTTTTTGTGGATGAAGTTGATTCACTTAGCACATGTGGGTTTTCACCCGACCAATAACGCATATTTTACTTATTGACGAACCCATTAAGCCAAAAATGAGCTTCGTCACTGAAGATGATTTTGCGACTCCGAATATCTGTAGAAAATTTTTGTAATTTGCAGACGTTGCTCGTTAGTGTACTTTACCATGATAAAAATGTTGGGTTTACTGAATAAATTGACAGTGACAGTTTGATGATTAGTGAAAGAGTGCGCTCACAAATTAAATTCAAAGTTGTCAAGTCCGTATTGGAAAACCCTGTATAAAAATTTGTTTGGCAAAAGTGTCGCTCTTAAAAACAGTTCGTGCAAAATTAAAAATAAGTTTTAACCTAAACACCACACCAGTGCCTCGGTTACAACGAAAACAGGAAAGTGCATCAGATGCAGCAATCTCCATTACTCCTAGATCAATTGGTACCCCAAGTGGATTTACTGGAGCATCGAAGGCCAACATCATCACAACCAAAGAAATATCTCTGGAAGCAATCAAATTCGAGCTGAAAAACCATACGGAAAGTATAATGAGTAGATTTTGCAAAGAGCTTAGCAGCATGCGACAAGATATCATGGAACAAATATCCTGGACTGAGAAAAATTGGGCAAATTACACCACACAAATTAACAAGTCGATAAACGAGCTAGAATTGCGTTTGGAGATGATCGAAGCCGACTCTTGTGAGAAAGCGAGTCCTTATGATGACCTATTAAAACTAAATAAAAGATGCGATTTACTGGAGCGAAAGGAGCTAGCAGCTGATGCTATTCTCTTCGGTGTTCCCCAGTTGCTTGAAGAAAATTTAAAAACAATTTTTCATCACCCCTACCATTCAAAAGAGTGCAAGCCACTGACCTTAGAAGCTCTTTTTCGAGCGGGTTGAAGAAATAATACTAATGATCCCCCAATCATATCGAAATTTCAAAGTGCTCGGGATAGGAATGTACTAATGTAGTGTTAAAATCGATCACGAATCATCACAAAAGAGAAGAACGACAACTCTGTCTACATGACGTTGGCTTGGAACCTGTTGCTAATGTCAACGTTTATATGAATGAGAGCCTAACTGCAAGAAATCGTACTCTTCTACACAAGGCAACTCGTCTCAAACATAGAAAACAGCTGTTTTCCGTCTCCACTAAACATGGAACAGTCATCGTAAGAGAATCTAAAAACGGGAGACCCGTAACAATAAACGACGAAGAAATGCTAAATGCTATAGCCGCACGAAGTCAGGAGGTACCCAACGTTCAAAAACTATGAATATTGCTAAGCCTTAGCCTTTATTTAAAATCTAATTTTTATTCTTTACTCTTTCTTCCTTTTATGCTTCATTCTCTTCTCCCACTAGTTTCTTACACTTTTATTTATTACTTTCTTTCTTCCATGTACCAAAAACCTGAACACCGTTTTTTCCTTTGAACTTTTTCTATTTTTTGTTTCTCTTTTTTGTTAATTTATTTTAATTGTTACTCGTGCACTTTATTTGTTTTACTTTTGTTGTATTGTATATGTATCACAAATGGTTAATATATACACTACTAGGACAGGGTGATTCCATTGTTGATTCTAAAATGCTAATTGATATTCTGTGTAAACAAAAAAAAGTTCATTTAAAGTTCTAGACGTCGTAAATATCTTTAAAAAAGAAAAGAGAAAAACAGAGGAAGACGAGGAAATCTTGGTTAAGCGTAGACTTCCACTGTTTATGCTTAGTTTCGATAAGTTCGAAAATAAAGAAGATATCTATAGTACAATATCAAAACTATTCTAAATATCGTAGTCAAAATCGAACCTGTGCGAAAGAACACAAAATCGATCCCACAGACTTACTGCCAAAAAGAACCGCGTTGCGGTTTTTCTCTCAGAAAAGTGCAACTTAAATAAAGAACTTCCACCGTCTTGCATAAATTGCCAAGGAAAGCACCAAGCAAAATATCGCGGATGTGAAATGGCAAAAGAACTCCAAAAAAGGCGCGATACGCTTAAAAAACCTTACGTCCAAACCCAAACGCAACTACGAATAAACCTAATATTGCTTAAAAAACAGGCAGTGAAAGAAAGAAAATCCGTCGTGGTAAAGTCGAAGGATATACAAAAAAAGCCGCCACCGATTGACACGCTAACGTATGCACAAGCTGCGTCGCGAAGAAATAAAAAAAAGCGGTGTTACGCCAGATCCAGTGGCTCACATTTTCTCCCTAACTCTCACGACTCTTGAGGAGCAAAGCAGAACAAATAAACTATTAGTTGAAAAATTGAGCAATCTCGAGAAAGAAATACGTAGAACTCGATTTCAAGCATGAATATGAAACAAGTGCTTAAAATATTGACGTGGAACGCAAACGGCCTTATTAAAAAACTCGACGAACTGGAAGTGTTCTTACAAAAAGCCAATATTGACATTTGCTTGATTTCTGAAACTCACTTGAGGAAAGGACCTCGTGTGGAACTAAAGGGATACTGTGCTTATCATGCATACCACTCATCAAACAATGCCAGAGGCGGATCCTCATTGTTCATTAAAGATTGTATTGAACAAGCTAGAAAAGAATGACTTTAAAGGTATCTTTGATTCACTCGGACCGAATTTTATAATTGGTGGTGACTTTAATTCGAAACATACCTTCTGGGGCTCAAGATGTAATACAACGAAAGGCAGACAACTCTATGAAGCCGGTATGCAATGTAAAGTTGACTTTTTCTCGAAATGAAAACCAACATATTGGCCTTCGGATATAACAAAGACCCCCGATCTTGTAGACTTCTTTGTCACAAAGGGAGCAGCCAAAATTTCTACAAACATCGAGGAAAGTTATGATCTCTCCTCAGATCACTCATCAGTCATTTTAACACTAAGCATACTCTTAATTAAGAAAGAAGTGGCGCCTAGATTAACTAGATTAACTAATAACAAGACTAACTGGGACGGTTTTAGAAGCTACTGCAATGAACATCTTGTTCTAAACGTGTCGCTAAAAACACAAAACGAAATAGAAGACGAAGTCGACAGCATTTATGCAACAAATTGAAAGAAGCAATACGAGATTACAAAAATCGGAATATCTCTACATATCTCGAAGGTCTGACTGACGAAAGAAGTTCAAATTACTCCCTCTGAAAAGCCATGAAAGGAATCAAAAAGCCTCAAATGCAATTTCCTCCCATAAAAAAAAATAATGGGCAAAAGGAGGTGAAGAGAAGGCGTATCTGTTTGCCGAGCACCTAGAAGAAACGTTTAAACCTTTTGTTGGACAAGCGTTAACAGGAGGTTCTAATTATATAATTACGGCACCGAACAATTATAGAATAAAAACAGTGTTGCTATGAGAACTTAACCAAGCAATTAAAAAGTTCAAAAATAACAAAACCTACGGTTATGATTTAATAACTGCTCAAATTCTCAAGGAGCTGCCAAATAAAGCCCTGATCAAACTGCTCCAACTTATAAATGCCGCGCCAAGCCTATTAAACGTTCCAAGCCAATGGAAACTTGCCGAGGTTATAATGGTCTCGAAACCAGGCAAATCTCTAAATGAAAAAAAGTCCTACAGACCCATATCGCTTCTGCCGATAATATCTAAAATATTTGAAAAACTCCTATTGAAGCGCTTGCAACCGATCATTGAAGAGAGAAGTCTAGAGACGTTCAGGAAACATCAATTCGGTTTTAGAACTAATCACACCACAATTGACCAATTTTTAGAATTACGAATGAAATTGAGAAAGCTTTAGAGGGGAAAAAGATATGTTCTGGCGTGTTTCTTCACGTGTCTCAAGCCTTCGATAAGGTATGGCAAGAAGGCTTAACTTTTAAGCTAAGCCAGTTTCTTCCGAGAAAGCTGCATACGATTCTGAAATCATACCTGGAAAACAGAATTTTTCGTGTTAAACATGGCTCCGAATACTCGGAATTTAGTGAGATAGCTGCTGGAGTTCCGCAAGGAAGTGTATTTGGACCAGTATTGTTTTTACTCTATACTCGAGACATACCGGAAGAATCAGGTACCATAGTAGCCACGTTCGCGGATGACATGGCGATACTAGCTACAGATGCTTCAGTCGAGTTAGCTACTGGAAAGCTACAAATGGCTTTGGATAAAATCTACAAATGGACAAAGATATGGGAATTGCTCTCAAAGAGACCAAATCTACTCATGTTAATTTTACTTATCGGAATATAAACAACCTTCCCATTTTCATTAACTCGGTACAAATACCATATGCAAATGAAGCAAAGTATCTAGGAATGACACTAGATGTAAAACTGTAATGGAAGCAGCATGTTAAGAAGAAACGTGATGAATTTGAAAATAAATTCAGACAAATGTTCTGGCTACTAGGAAAACATACATAACATACATAACAAACTGCTCATCTATAAGCAAGTGCTTAAACCTGTTTGGACGTACGGTATACAACTTTGGGGCTGTACTAAACCAAGCAACCGAAATATTCTCCAAAGCTATAAAAAAAAAAACTCTAAGACAAATCGTGAACGACCCATTGTATATCAGAAACAGTGATATCCACAGAGACTTAGGAATAGTTGTCGTCGAGGACGAAATAATGAACTTTGCTCGCAAACTCCGTATTCGTCTTCACGGCCATTATAATAAAAAAATACTCCAAATTCTGGACGAGACAAACTTAGTGCGTCGATTACAAAGATTGAGACCATTCGACCTAGCGCGATAAGGACTATCCGCATATAATAGCGGTACTAGCAGGTGCTTTTGCTGGAAAGCTACCTGCCTACCGCGAACGTTATTTGAAACGGAAACTACCTGATAAGGTAACTAAGTTGTGGTCGATAAGAAGGGAGGCGTGTTTTTAGTGAGTAAGAATCTCACACTACCATGAGCAACGGGTTCATAGTGTCTATGAAGATTTTCACACCTACCCACCAAAAAAAAAAAAATAAAATAAAATTGAACGTCCAAAGTATTACGAATAAAATTGATGATTTTAGATTATGTGTTTAATGATGGGCTGGTCGATGTCTTGTGTGTTTCAGAAACCTGGTTGGAACCGGAAATGTGTGACAATTTGTTTAACTTAGAGAACTTTTCGTAGTGATAGACAACGTAAGGAAGCAGGGGGTATTGTAATTTATATAAAAACTTGCTATAAATTTAAAATTCTGAAGAAGTCGACTCCAACTGATCTAATGGAATATTCTTTTGTAGAGGTGAAAAACAATAGAGAGAAATGTCTGATTGGCTGCATATATATGATAAAAATTCAACGAACTGACAATTCTGCGGCGCATGTCCGCATCCGGCTTCGATACACTCGAAGATCAAGCAATCGCAGATCTGTCTGTTGTACAGATTTCCTTTTTCAGCACACGAAGGAAACCAAAACCTATTTACGCTATCTACTTACACCCTCTTGTGTAAACGATTCAAGGGTACCGAAAACTAATCCAAGCAATACACTTTTAGTGTTGCATAGCAATCAAGCAAAATGAGTGATGGGACCATACTCACACTCTAACACGGCCGTCCTGCAACTTTCATCGCTCTTGATGAAATAAATACATCAATCTCGTAACATAATTGTTGGCATAACATCAAAATTCATTTAAAAAGACATTTAAAACTACATAACTTTTGGCATTTTCTGTACTGCATTTCTCGATGCATCTTTTCGTTTCCAAGATTCATTCTGGATGTGGGTTCGACACCGACCGACATTTCTGTAATATTTTGACTGTTAATAACTAAAAAAAAAAAACAAACATCGTAATGTTACGCCAGTAGGTAGGGGTAATACAAAAAACCAACTCCATACTTCAAAATCTTAACTATGACAAAATTTTAATTTACTATAGAAAGACTCGTAGTTTACCAATCGCTGTTTCTACTTCTTCTAAGATTGACTACGTTTCAATAAAGATAGCTCTCCCTTGTAGGTCCCTGTACGTTATGTGTTTTTACATCTTACCCGCACAACAAATCGAATGCTACCAACTCGCCATCGATGCAATTGAACAAATAACTAACTTATCTGATCCTCTCTATGATATCATTGTATTCGGAGATTTCAATCTACCCCAGCTGCACTGAACTCAATCTTATTTTATCGCTAAGCCTATCTCGAATAAAGAATGTGTCTTCTTGGACGAGCTCACAGACTCTAGCTTTTGCCAAGTTAGTGGCGTCCTCAACTATACGGGTAGGCAATTAGACCTCATTTTCACCACTGATCCCATAAACTCCTCTGTCTCACTCTGTCCCCTTTCACTATCGACCATTGATAACTTTCATCCACCACTTCTTCTTTCTCTTTTCCACCACTCTCTTATTCGCCCCACCCCATCTGTAACCGCCTCCTCTTACGACTTTCATAAAGCGAATTTCCGCAAAATTAACGCATATCTTAGTGAGAGTTCTTTTGATTTCGCCAATATGCTTCTAAAAAGTGCTCTCTCTATTTTCTACAGAGAATTATTCAATTCTATTTCTCTCTATGTCCCCTTTTCGCGCAATAAGACTGCTTCTACGAGCCCCCCGTGGTATAATCGTAAACTTCGCTCTTTACGTAACAAGAGAAACAAATTATGGGCAGTTTTCCTCCAATCCAACTCTTTTGTTGACTATTCAAACTATCTCGGGGCATACCTTAAATTCGCCCAGCTTTATAACGTTCTCTATCAGCGATACCTTGATTGTGCGCAATCAAGGCTTATAAACGATCCTAGGTCCTTCTACCAATTCGTTAACTACAAAAAAAAAAAAAAATAATAAATCTGACGGTTTTCCACCATCCCTCTCATACGAAAACACATCATTAACCAATCCGCATACCATAGCCAACTTTTTTGCTACTTTCTTTAAGCAATCTTTTGTTGATAATTTCTTCGTACCGGATCCCTCTTATTTCAAATATCTACTTAACTTCCCCACCGGCCCCTCTATTTCGCAAAGATTTGACCATACAGGAATAGAAAATAAATTACAGCAACTTAATGATGAATACTTACCCGGCTCAGATGGCCTTCTATCCATATTTCTTAAAAAGTATTCCTCAACACTTTCCCACCTCCTTGCAAATCTCTTCCGATTATCGCTCTCTTAAGGTGAATTTCCACAAATATGGAAGTATTCTTTCATAACACCGATACATAAAAAGGGATTAAAGAGCGAAGTCATAAATTACCGCCCTATAGCTAAACTTTCTCATATACCCAAACTTGTCGAGAGCATTTTGTATGAAGCCTTAAGCTTCCAGTGCAAATCTTTTATATCCCCTAGTCAACACGGCTTTCTGAAGGGTAGATCAACTACCACTAACCTCGTAGAATTCGTGTCCTCTGTTCTCTCAGCCTTAGAAAGTGGTAAAGAAGTTGACGTTGTAACAACTGATTTCAGTAAGGCTTTTGACAAGATATCTTATAAGCTAATCCTGTTTAAATTGTCCGTCCTGGGCTGTGAACCCATTTTGCTTAAATGGATATCTTCTTACCTGGATAATCGTTCTTAGGTCTGTCCTATCGGCCCCTTTCTTGGCCACTTCAGGTGTTCCTCAGGGTAGTCACCTAGGTCCACTTCTCTTCATCTTAACTATTAACGATCTTGAAAGGGTCATTCAACACTCAGCACTTTCTCTCTGTGTTGATGATACCAAATTTTTTAAACCCATTTCCTCACAACATGACTTCAGTCTCCTTCAAAAAGATCTAAATAGTTTTACACCTGGTGCATTAAGAACTGCTTGGAACTCAATGTCACCAAATGTCAATCGATTATCTTTTCACGTAAGTGCAACATGTCTACTCCCAGAATTTACGTTTTCCACGGTCAACCTATATCCCTAGTTCAGACTATCCGCGACATATGGCATATTATGCGACAGGGAGCTTAATTTGCGCTCGCATATTACTAAAGCAAACTCATCACTTGGCTTTGTTAAAAGATGGTCCAGAGAATTCTGCAACCCGTACGTAACCAGATCACTATACATCAATTACGTTCGCCCTCTTCTCGAGTACGCATGCCAAGCGTGTTGTCCCTTTCAACGAGTTCATATATCCCGTATTGAGAGCATCCAGCGCCGTTTTGTTCGATTTGCTCTTCGAAGTCTATCTTGGAACGATCCTCTTATCTTACCTCCCTACCGAGATGCATGTCTCTTTGCAACTCCATTTTCTTTAACACTAACCCTCGAAATCTACGTTGCCCCCGTCTCCTTTATCTACCTATCCACCGCAACACATATGGCTCTAACGAACCAATATCCCGTATGCTGCGTAAGGTAAACTCCAACCTCTCCGTTTTCGATTTTAATCGCAGCACACTTTCCCTCAAATTCGAAAGGCTTTAAGCCTTAGTGATAAGTTCCACATATTGCTAATCTGTATTTTTTCATTATTAGTTTAAGTCATAGTTTTTAAGCTTGTATTAAGCAAAATAAATGGGGGCGTTGGCCCCCACGAAAATTGCTGCAATGACAATCGTGTTTGAGTTCTCTGTCTTAAGTTTATAACGGTTACTCGGCAGTTTGCCAATACCTCATACGGCTCACAGTAATTGACGTCCATTCTATACTTTCAATTTGGTTACTTTTATAGACAACTTACGTTCCAATGTCTAATCGGCTCCGTGCACATTTACATTTATCGTATTATGTTTTCATACGTTGAGCGTTTTCTTGCAATCGTTCACCTGCCAGCTCTCGAATTGCTTGTAGGTCTTCATATTGGGGTTCTATGTGAAGTTCCGATAAAAGGGCTCCTATCTTGGGAGTTTGCCCTCTAATTCCGGTTAGTACTTTTAAAGGTGAAAATCCAATCGTTTTGTTGATAGTTGTATTCAAAGCTAGTTGAACTCGACTCACGTAGCTTGTCCATTCGAGGTTGGACACATAACTTTCTAAAGTCTTCGCCTGTAAAATTTGATCCCCGATCAGTTACTATTTTGCAAGGAGCACCGAATAATATAACAAAATTATGGAAATGCTGGACTGTTTCTGATGTTTTCAATGTTTTACGGGGCAACAGAAAAATAAATTTCGTAAACACGTCAACGATGATTAACAATTGATGACATCCTTCCTTATTTTTACCGTAAAAGGGTCCCATATAATCTGCATGGATGGTATAAAGGAGAACAGCCTTTTTCTCTATTGGGAAAACTCACACTGCTCACTCACAAAGCTTTTTGCCACAATACAGGCCACAAATTTTCTTACGTTTTTCGACATCGACGACATCCAGAAATGTTCTCGCATTTTGTCAAGTGTCTTCTCCATCCGACATGGCAATAATCTTTGTGAAAGCTTCTTATAAGTGATAGTCGACATTACTGTGCTATGAAAAGTTTTTCCGATTGTTCGATTATTTTGTATAGTAAACCGCTTGTTACGAATACTACAAACTGAGATTTAGTGTTGGTGTCAGCAGCGTTGATTTTTTGAGTGATAAGCTATGTGTCTGTAAGATGTGGTAGGCACGTTACGGCTCAAGTAATCAGCATGCAGCATAGTTTTTTCTTTTCTGTACTCAATGCCAAAATCGAAATCTGGAAGGTAAATCCACCATCGTGCGACGCGTGGCAACAAGTCTCTTTTCTGTTTTTTAGCTTTCAGTGCATTACAGTCGGTTATGACAAGAAATCGAATACCCAAAAGATATGTGCGGAAATATTTAACAGCATTTATCACTGCCAGGGTCTCTAGTTTGTAGCTGTGGTATTTGCTTTCGTATTCCTTAGTTGCCTGACTGTAAAATGCAACAACATGTAAACGCCCATTGATACGCTGAAACATAAATGCCCCGTATCTGTGTGCAGCTCTGTCAGAAGCTCTGGGTTAAATATCACCAGTACTGGTCGTGTCGTTAGTTGCTTTATTATGTAAACCATTGCCGCTTCACATTATTCAGTCCAGTCAAATTTGGAATTGTTTTTGGTGAGTGCGGTGATACAACTCGTCTTTGCAGTAAATTTTGCTACAAATTTCCGAAAATAGCTAGCAAAGCCCATAAATTGTCGCACCATTTTAACATATGTTGGAATAGGTGATCGTACCAATGCGTCTATTTTATTGCAACTTGGTCTTATGCCGTCAAACGATACCTCACGACCTAGGTACTCTATTTTTGTTTGTAAAAATTTGAACTTTTCCATGCTAATTGAAAATCCACAGTTCGTTAATGCCTGCAAAACAACTTCAAGCTTTTCTAAACCCTCTACTCGATTCCTTGATGGAATCAGCACAGACCAAGGCTACAGAATCTTTAACATCTCCGAGAGCTGCGTTGATTTCTCGCTGAAAAACAACAGGTGCGTTGGCAAGTCCAAACGGCATGCGGAGGAATTCAAAGTGACCATTCGGTGTCACAAAAGCGATATTTTCGATGATTTCTTCAGCAATTGGAATTTGATAAAATCCAGAGGTCATATCTAAAGAGTTAAAAAATGACTACTAGATAGCCTGTCCAACTGATCGTCTATCCTCTGCAACGGGTAGCGATCTTTTATGGTACTTTTATTCAGAGCCCTGAAAACCACGCAAGGACGGTTCTGACCGTTTTTTTTTTTTCGAACCAACAACTACAGGACTGGCATAGGGGGAACTACTGTCCTTAATAATCTCGTGGTTTTTCAGTTCCTTAATTATTTCTGCTGTAGTTTGACGCTAACTGTGAGCCATTCGATATGGTCTGTAAAAGATCCCAGCTTCCTTAGATATGCGTATTTTTAAAGACCCCGTAGTAACCTTTGCAATCGGATGTCTTGTACTTATGTTTTTAAAATACTTTTGAAGTATAATACTAAGCTACTTTTCATACTTTCCGTCGCATGTTCTGTGTTGCTTGTGTACATTTGCGTGGCAAAGCACTTAACTGGTTCACGTCGTCGTTAAGTTGATCCGCAACCACTGCAATTTCCAAAGATGAATCTTTTAGTACGTCCCTGCCGATGATCATGCCATTTATAAGGAGTTCGTGTTCTATAATATGTAGTGTAACTTCAACAGTAAGTTCCTCAAATTCAACCCTTGCTTTCATTTTTTCGGTCAAGGTTATGGGTTCATTTCCGATTCCTTAAAATATGAGAAAATGAACTTCCTCCTTTAATGATATGTTGTCAGCAACATCTGAACGTATGAGAAAGCAGTCTGACCCAGAGCTTAACAAGCAATGGTAAACCTTAGCATTTATCAAAACCACTGTTGTTCCTTCAAAATTTGTACCCTTATTCCAAAAACTAACAGCTCTCGTCATGGCCGGATTTGAAACAGAAGGAGCATTTTTTCACATTTAGTACAGGTGTATTAACAACACTGCTCCTTACTGAAGTTTTTCGTGGACATTTTGCTTTTATGTGGTCAACTTGGCCACACTCGAAGCAACGTCGTTCAAGATCAATTCGAATGCGTTTAGCCATGAAATCTACTGGTGGCTTTTCATCGAACTTTCGTGATTGATGTTGAAAAGAAAGGTTATTTTCTTTCCTCGGAGATTCGTGAATGGACGACAGATGGTCTATACGATTTTGTACCGATGTTGGCATTCTAAGACTGACTTCAGAAATGTTTCCGACAACAATGCGCACAATTTTCTCCTCTGGGATTTGAAATGGAAAACGGTTAATTTGTGATACTTTCTCCATCTCAAACTGTGAGTGTATTGCGAATTGACAATTATCAGAATTGGCTACTGTTCGAAGTTGTTGAACTATGTCTGCACAACTTAAAAAAGTATAGATGATTGCAGTCCTCAAATCTGCCCTACTGTAATGCTGATAAGTGAACTGCCTATAAAAGTTTTTGCCCTTCCAAGCAGAGCATTTTCCACTCGAGGTATGACATCAAAGCTTTGGGGCTGATCCCGATTCACTCTAGCATCAACATCTGCACACCACTTATGTACATAAACCCGAGAATGATCGGGGTCGAAGCATAGAAACCCAACGGCTGCAGATTTTTCCTGGTGCTGCACAACCGAGCTCTAAATCTGTGGTATTGAGGTGAGTCGCCTCAGCTACCCCTCCAATACAGCTTTCACCCTCCACCATAGGACTCAATTCATCGTCACCCTCAGTTACGACTTCATGTCGGTTCCCTTTTTTTTCTTCGGCATTTTGTTTGAATGTACAAAAAAAAAAAAAAAATCTTACCCCAAACTCTAGAGGTGTTATTCTATGTGCAGCCGCGCAATCGCACATTAACGTCAAGAAAATATTCACTGCAAGGCAACACAGTTAGTAGTCACACACTTTAACCCAAAGCGCAGACACAGTAAAAGGATCTTTGTTTATTTTCCCACCCGGGTCACCCAACCCAATTAAACACTTAACAGCTGGAGACACAGTCAGGGGATGACGCACAACGAATTTTTGCAACTGAGACTGAATTCTTTTTTTTTGCGATTCATTAATTAATTGATTTAAAAGGCTTAATCGATTTGTCTTGTTTTGGCAAGCGAAGGGGAAGGATCCAATCCCACTTCTGATGATAGAAATTCTACGAACTGACAATTCTGCGGCGCATGTCAGGACTGTGTGATCAAGCACTTGCAGATCTGTCTGTTGAACAAATTCCTTTTTCAGCACACAAAGGAAATCAAAACACACTTTCACTCTCTTGCATTATGTCTAGACCTTTGCACCTGGTTTCTCTCACCATGATATTATATTCCTGACAGTAAATATATTTCCAACAGTTGAAACTGAGACAAACTTCAAAACATACCAATATTCTCGAATTAGTATTCTTAGCTCTCAAGATCTTATGAGCAATTTTACTAAACTGATTCAGCTTTTTCTCTTTTTTGTGTAGATGTAATAACTGTTCAGTTTTTTTTTCAGTTGAAACGCATTTTTATTTAATTTATTCATTAATTCTTACATGCTAGACAAAAAAAAAAAAACGCTTAAAAATTAACTTAAATTACTTAAACAACTATCTTATTCTAACTTACTGGCCCTATGCGGACAATCTAAGTTAAACCTAACAATTAAATTTTGTCTTTTGACATGCAGTACAATATTAATTTTTTGCATTAAATATAATTAAAACTAAGAAAATATTTTCTTTTTTTAAATTTAAAAACTTAGTAAGCTAACATTTTTTTTTATTATAATATAATTTAAGGCTAAAAACTAAAAATTAAAATTAAAACTACATAATATAAAACTTAATTTACTTAGCCTACTTAAACTATCTTATTGGACAGGTATTATTCCTTTATTTGGGTGTTACCACTTTTTTTTTAGAGAAAAGAAAACTACCCACCACTTTTTTTTATTATTATTTTTTTTTTATTTTATATTTTTTTTGTTTTGTTTTATAATTTTTTGTTCCTAAAACCCACCTAAAGCTATATAAGCCGGCCATGGCTAAACAATTAGGCTGACCAACTCTGCTCCTTCATGGAGCTATCCTGCACTAGAGGAATTTGACGACGTAGATTTCTCTCCTACAACTCCGCCCTACTGAACCGGAGACGTGGAAGATTAACGGCACCGATAATCTATCCTGGATCAGACCTTTTTTATCTAGATAGCGGAACACTTCTGGAAGAATAAAGTCGTCAAAGTGTCTCTCGTGATACATATAATTAGGATAGTAAGCCCCAGAGATCAGATTATTGGACGAAGTAATTGCTCTTGCAATGTTCCTTCGAATCAACTTAATAACAATATTGTCCACTCTTATTAGGTTCGAACTATTGTACAAGACCTCGTTAGAATAAAATTTTATGTACTCAGGCAAAAACAAGCCCTAAGGCAAGTCCTCTCAAACACCCGAATCTTTCCCAAAAGACTTGCTCTCACGTTAAACCACACAGGACAACCCAATACAAGCATGGACCGGATAAAGGCCATGTAGCAGATCACCTTTACCCTCAAATCGGGTTGTCTGCTATTAAACAGTCTCTTTGTAAGGGCAAAAACACCTTTGGCTCTGGCCAAAGCAACATCTCATATAGGGTCTTCCAATAGGGACTTGACAACTTTGATTTAATTTGTGAACGCACTCTTTCACTAATCATCAAACTGTCACTGTCAATTTATTCAGTAAAGCCAAAATTTTCATCATGGTAAAGTACACTAATGAGCAACGTCTGCAAGTTATAAAAATTTTCTACAGATATTCGGAGTCGGTGACTGCAACTTTAAGAGCGTTAACTGCAATTTAACGTAATTTTCGCCCTAGTAGACAGGCAATAAGTTTAGTGCAAAAATTTGCCGTGTCAGTGAGACAACGGGTTGGTTGAAGTGTCAAAAGTAAATATCGCTGCCGTTCAGACGTCCGTATCAAACCATATAAATCAGTTAAATCCACGGCGTTCTCAAGAATTGGGCATCGCTCAGACCACATTATAGCGTATTTTGCGTAAGGATCTTGGTTTACACCCATACAAGATCAAGCTGACTCAAGAATTGAAGCCGATGGACCATTTGAAGTAACGTACATTCTCCGATTGGATTCTGGAAAAGATGCGCCAAGATGATGAATTTCATCGCAAAATCATATTCAGTGACGAAGCTCATTTTTGGTTCAATGGGTTCGTCAATAAGCAAAATATGTGTTATTGTTCGTGTGAAAATACACATATGCTTCATGAATCACCACTTCATCCACAAAAAATAACTGTTTGATGCGGTTTGCATGCCGGCGGCGTTATTGGGCCATATTTTTTCGTCGACGATAACGATCGTCACACAGCACACGCTACAATCGATTTATTGAAGAGTAAGACATGGGCCAGTCGATTGGCCGCCTCGTTCATGCAGTTGTTAAGTCATTGTTTTATGCCAACACGCCGACGACGTTTAAAGAGCTCAGAGCCAAAATTGAACGCGAAATAGCGGCCGTTTCGTCCGAAATGTGTCGTTGAAAATTGGGTCCAACGAATCGACCGCTGCAAACGTGCCCGCGGTGGCCATATGAACGAAGTCGAGTTAATTGTACTTCAAGCCAATAATAAAGTTTTTGAAATATCTCAAATCGTTTGCCTTTTATTTAAAAAAAAAGTTGTGAAGTCGTTATTAGAAAACCCTATTTATTTGTTTTTTAAAATACAGATATTGATCTAGCCAGCGTGGGATATTGAACCCAACGTATCCGACTACTTTTGTACAAGCAAGTGGCCGTGCCTGTGTTGTCCCACGATCTGAAACTATCGCCAATTTTTTCCGGTATCCACAGAGGCCCCAGACAAAGGCGTCCTAAGCAGAATGGTTTTCGAATTCTGAAAGTTGATTTTCAACTTCAAAGCTAACGGGTTATTACATAATCGTACTAAGACCAAATATCTGTATAACCGAATTCCCTACCCGATTCAACTGCTATCTTCTATTTAGAATGAGTCATCGTTCGGAAATTGTGATGGCGATGTCACACAGAGACAATGTGGGGTGGTTTATACATATACGCGTATTGCGAAAGTTCCGCTGTATTTTGTGACAGGTTTGTAATTGTATATTAGACAGTTGTTCGTCCAGCTTTAAAATACGCATTGTGATTTTTGACGATGTACAAAAAATATGAAGGAAAAATGACAGCGCCAGAAATGAAAATGTAATGAAATGGTATTATAATAGAAACGCGTAACCGCGGAAGTGTCCACATAAAGAAACCAGTAGTTGAGAAACTTCAAACTGAGCAAATGATCAGTTCAACGAAGGTGGTCGGAAAATGCGATCTAAAAAGTAAATGAGGCTGTAGTTCCAGCGGAAGTTTCAAGAGCTCGAAATATTTTCAAATGTGAAAATATTAGCAAACCTTTGAGCCCAATTCTGGATGATGCAAAATAAAGTGGCCTGTAGAATAATCCTAAAATCAGCTAGTTTAGTCAACTCCAGTAGCACTGCAGATACGTGGAAGAAATATGTAACTTTAGACATAATCATACGCGTTACATATACAGTTAATAAAAGAAGAAAATGTGAAGTTAAGAATTACCCGTTTTAAATACCTCGTGATGGACAGTTCCCTTCCCACTATACATACTGTATCGCCTTCTGCGCTGCCTGTTAATCTGACTTCTCTTGTGACGGCTTATCATTCTTCAGCGGTAATGACTTGTTTCAGGAATGGCTCGAGTACATTGCGTTTCAAAAATCTGTTGCAGGGGTTAATTCTGTTTATCATGTGTTTGATGCTCAATTCATGACGAATGAATTGATGAAACATTCGATGACAACATCGCTGATATTCCTGTTTTGCGACTATTTCAAAAGTCACCAGAGCGTGACTTATCTTTGACAGAACTTCGCTGTGGAAAATTCTGATAAAGTTCATTTCCCGCAAGCATCAAATATTTTTTTAACATATTGTACTATTGGCAAGAAAGGAATTTCGCTTTTTACAAGAAGATTGCGTTATGTTTGTTGATTCCAGTTTTTGTCAATGTTACGACGTTTTTTTATTTTGACATTTGATAGCTGTCACCATAGGCTTACTTTATAAGCAAATCGAGCTTAATTTGGTTTACACCTGCGAGTTCATGTCTCATGTGTTTTAAGTGAACACCGGCGGTGTAGGATTAAGTTCACTTAATGCCCATATATTCATGGGACAAGAATACGCCTTGCCATTCTTCTGCAGCCTTCCTGAGTTACAAAAACGAAACAGTGTTTAATGCACAGTTCCACCCTTGGTGGTCTACCCCTTGTCGGTCTTAGGGTCACGGCACCCAGAACTTATTTGCTAATTCACAATAGATCAACCACAAATGAAAAATACTTCCCACATTTAGGTTTAATACACAACCACCGTGAAGCTCCCACAAGGGGGCATTCCTCTTCAAGTCAAGGCTCCTGATTCCCACCGTATTATAGTTTAAGTCCTGGTATGGACTACCGGCGGTGCTGCTAATCAACAGGACCTAAGCCCGGCAGCCTGCAACTAGTTACGAGTAAATCGTAGCAACTTTCAGCGGGACTAAGTTCTGAAAACCCTTGTGAGAAGACCATTATTTGCTCCGGCCCCGTTTTTTATTAGACAACGTCATTGATGGAAGAAGCCTTGATAATTTGGCGGGGGCCACCTGTGAATACAGTGTCAACCTTAAAATGATTCCACATGTGGGTTCCACATGAATTGAAAGAGATTGACTTAACGTAACGAATCAATGCTTCCGATATGCATCCCAAACGCAATGATGAAAAATGTATTGTCTACAACTATCTATTGAGAACGATCATAGTTTAAACGGGTAAACAGCATTAACAAAGATGGCAAACTCTAGCAATACTTTCGCAAACACTTGACCAAGCACACTGTAAGTGAATTAACGAAGCATTGTAATTTAGAATTTGTTAGAATTTGCTAGAGCGAGAAAAAATGGGAGAGAAACTGCCATTGATGACCATTCACACGTATTCACAGGAAGGGTCACACGGTTGAAGCAACCAGTGGAAAGCAAGTTTTTTATTTTTAATATCTGGAAAGTTTGCCATCTATGTAAGTCTATCTATGATGAAAAGCCACAAACATCAAAAGTTGAACTGTATAAAAGGAAGGTTATGTTGTCAATTTTGTAGGATTATAAATGTGTCGTGTATGGTATTTATAGCTGCTTCCAAGGGACTAAACTATCAGTCCAGATATTAACTGTCAAAAAAAGAATAAAACTGGAGAAATCAATCAAAGAAGAGCAAACAGAAATGGCAAATCGAACAGTCCGTTTCCATGAGACAGAATTATGTCAGATTTAACATCTGGCATTTAGTCTATCATATTTTTTATTTTTCTGCCCTGACTAGACAAAACTTGTCAAAACATTTCATTTTGCGAGCAGATTTTCATGTGACAGAATGCAACGACATGAAACAACAGCAACAATTAATACGTTTACCATGTTTAGGAATGGTTCTTTGTCTAGACATGTTCATGCCATGTGGGGAAAACCTGTAAAGAAATCCTGTTCTTCCATGATAACGTTAGACAACACATATCTTTGGTGACTCGTGAAAAATTATTGAACATTTTTTGCGAGGTTAATAAGGAAGGTTCTAGTCCCTTAGGGGCAAGCATACACGGAGGCCTACTGTGATTCCCTGTCGATGTTGTAAGGTTTTAATATTATTATTATGATGAGTTTTACCTAAATCTAATAATATCTATCAGTTTTGACCTATGAACGTCCTAAAGTTCTCCCAAATATCTGTTCCCTAGGTGTTTAACACGACGTATTTAGAGGTTAGAGCAGTTGCACAGGGAGTATAAGATAGTCTCTAATTCCTCTTCGTTCCTACAACTTCTGAAATAACTTGAGAAGAGGCTGCTATTCTTCAGGCCATCCTGCCTATAAGACAACGGCCTGTTAGACACCTGTAGCGATACAGACGTCATCTTTGTTTAGCCCAAGGGATCCCCCTTATATCTGCCGCTGTCTAGGCTAGACCATGACCTTACGATCCATACTTTGATGGATCGTTCTATGGGTTTTGCATTTTAGAGTTTGAATTGGTATATTAACTCGTATGTCGTTGAGTGTGTTACTCCTGTGTAGAGTTACTCATCGGCTATCCCATTGCCTTTCACTTTTGTGTCTTCGAGTACCCAGCAGATATCCACCCCTCGCAGACTCTACTAAGAGTTTTACGGTATTTATGTACCTCTGGGTATTGATTTGATGGTTTCATTTGCTAAAACTTTTATGGCTGCTTGACTGTCAACAAAAACATCTCTGAGGGATCCTGAGTCCATGACAGATTATAGATCCATAGCAGTAAGTGACTACTTACTTCCTAAAAAAAAAAATATGCTGTTTGCAATTTTATTAGTTACTTAGTCCATATGATTTGCGTGAAGGCCGTCTACCAATTGGGCATACTAATATTAATAAACATTGTTTCTTTAATTACCAATCAAGTACAATAGAATTTAATTTCTATAGGGTTTTCCAATAGGGACTTGACAGCTTTGAATTTAATTTGTGAACGCACTCTTTCACTAATCATCAAACTGTCACTGTTAATTTATTCAATAAACTCAACATTTTCATCATGGTAAAGTACGCTAACGACCAATGTCTGCAAATCATAAAAATTTTCTACAGATATTCGGAGTCGGTGACTGCAACTTTAAGAGCGTTAACTCCAATTTTCGGTCGTAATTCTCGCCCTAGTAGACAGACAATAACAAGTTTAGTGGAAAATTTTGAGTCTAAATATTCGTTGTGTGATTTTGCCGTATTAGTGAGACAACGGGTTGGTCGAAGTGTCCAAAATATCGCTGCCGTTCAGAAATCCGTAGCAAAAAATCCAAATCAGTCAATTCCACGGCGTTCTCAAGAATTGGGCATCGCTCAGACCACATTATGGCGTATTTTGCCTTAGGATCTCGGTTAACACCCATACAAGATCTAGATGACTCAAGAATTGAAGCCGATGGACCATTTGAAGTGATGTACGTTCTCCGATTGGGTTCTGGAGAAGATGCGCTAAGATGATGAATTTCATCGCAAAATCATCTTCAGTGACGAAGCTCATTTTTGGCTCAATGGGTTCGTCAATAAGCAAAATTTGCGTTATTGGTCGGGTGAAAACCCACATGTGCTTCATGAATCACCACATCATCCACAAAAAATAACTATTTGGTACAGTTTGCATTCCGGTGGCGTTATTGGGCCATATTTTTTCGTCGACGATAACGATCGTCACGTTACTATGAAAGGTCAGCGTTATCGCGCCATGATCACCGATTATTTTTGGGCCGAATTGGAAGATATGGACTTGGACGACATGTGGTTTCAACAGGATGGTGCCACAAGTCACACAACACAGTCGATTGGCCGCTTCGTTGGTGCGATTTAACGCTGCTTGACTATTTTCTGTGGAGCTACGTTAAGTCATTAGTTTATGCCAACACGCCGACGACGCTGAAAGAGCTCAGAGCCAACACTGAACGCGAAATAGCAACCGTTTCGGCCGAAATGTGCGGCCGAGTCGTTGAAAATTGGGCCCAACGAATCGACCGCTGCAAACGTGCCCGCGGTGGCCATATGAACGAAGTCGAGTTCCATTCATAAATGTTTTGATTGTACTTCAAACCAATAATAAAATTCTTGAAATATCTCAAATGGTTTACCTTTTCTTTAAAGAAAAATGTTGTCAAGTCGTTATTAGAAAACCCTATATTTCTAAAAGTTTTCTTGCACTTTATAAGGAAACTAAATTATATGAATCATTGCTTCGTCGACTTTTGTGAACTTTCTCAGCCACAGCAGTGATATTCTCGGCCGGACAAGCAATACAAGACCGGCCATTTTTGCGAAGTCTCTAGTTGACCCAGTTTACACGAGACGCTCAGCCAAACGCTTAATTGTTCGCACATATGTTGCAGGGCGACGAAGAAAACTAAATTGGTCAAATAAGCATTAACAATAATTCTGCGTTTTTCAGGTGTGTATCGTTCTATTGCCTTGTTGTCATCTAATTTTCTAGCTGTCTAAAATAAAATATCAAAACACAATGATACTCGACGTCATTGTAGATATTGTAGATATAGGTTCGTTTTTTTTTTTTTTTTTTTTGACATCTGTTACAGCGCCAGTGTTGCCAAATAAAATGTCAGTGTTGATAAACTATCTGAATATTAGAGGTTAACGCTGATAGCTGGATTCTTAGGTCTCTGATGAGATGACTGGACTTCATTTACAAACTCTTCGTACATAGTGTGGACAGTTTTAACCAACAAGATTATATTTTTGTTATAAAGAAATGGGCTATTCACCTGGTATAACTAGCAGATCAAAATCGCAGTCTGATGCTAGGTTGATTCATTCTTGAACACAATTTTCACCATTCAGAAACATTTGCGAAAGCACTGTCTTGGGTATTTTTCTTGTTTCATTGCCGTGACTTCTACCACATAATCAAAGTGATGGTTGAGGATATGCAGTAACAAAGGTACAACTCCTGTCTCCAGGTGGAGCATCTAATTTGGAGAACTGCTCTGAAGTCAGAAAATATAGTTTACACAGGGACAGTTAGCCCATATTTGCGCTGCATGAAAAAGATAGATATTGCAGTGCCAGGGAGTATTTTCTGTTTCGAGATATAAAACACAATTTTATAATTTATACACCTACATCTACATCCAGCCCGCTTAGCTGCACCTAGTTTGATTTGTATATGCTCATATTTAGCAGGATGTCAATAAATTACCAAGGAACTTATACTTTCGAACAATTTCAATTTGTTCTTCTCAGAGTTTCCACTTTTCATTTCGAGCTTAAAAATTTTGATAGGTTTACAGTTAGATTCTAAGATTAGATACTAAATCCACAGAAAGACAATATCATCTGCAAGCATTAGGGCTAGAATCTTGGTTCGGCTCAACTCTATTCCACCCTTAATATAATTTATTATAAAGGGTGACCAGATAAGAGCGATAGGTAAAAAAAAAACAACAACGGTGTGAGATATAAAATTGATTCTGCCTTAATTTTGAAGCAAATGATCGAATCGGCTTCTCTGGCAGTGTTTTAAGCGGTCGATCTAATATGTTCGGCGTTATTACGGCAATAGCGTTTCGAAGGTTGGTCTCGAGCTCGTCCAAAGTGGTGGATGGCTTTTTAGCGTAGACTAAGGACTTGATAGAACCCCGTAGAAAATATTCAAGTGGTGTCAAATCGCATGATCGCGTTTGCCAATTGTTGAACGCTCGCTATTAGATGACCCAGTCGCCAAATTTCTGCTTCACAACTTCCGACGTTGGACCGCTTATATGGCATGTAGCGCCATCTCATTGGAACCACGGCTCGGATATGTCGATGTTGTCGAGCTCTGATTACAGAAAGTCGGTTAATATCGCTTGAGTTAATATACTTGAGACCATAGACGCACCAACCGCACCAAACAGTCAATATTTGTGGATACATTGTTGCTTGGCCGAACACTTATGAGTTGTTTTCGCTCCAATAGTGGCAATTTTGCTTGTTAACAGAGCAGCTGATCCAAAAATAGGCCTCGTCGCAATTAGCAATTTAGTAATGTGTAAAACTTGTAAACAAAAATGTGACTTTTAATCCAGCAAATCCGCGAGTTTTAGGATTCAAAATTGCTTTCAATTGTGCATGTGGTGTTTCGTACATCAATTCCGGGCCTATAATAGAAAATAACATATATTTGAGCTAAATAGATGTTTAGTGGCTGTAATGCTTTTTTTTGCGGTTTCATGGACTTAGCAACTAAATTTTGTCATCAAACCTTTGATGGATGTTTCACGAATCTATAGATAGCAGCAAAATCAGTTTACAAGATTAGTATGGAAGGAGGTGTTGAAGAAAATAAGAAGCAGATATTAGAGAAAGAAAATTAAGAAACAAGTTTGAGAGTTTCGGGACGAGGCACGTGGAAAAAACTTGGCCAAACTTCACGTTTTGGTGTAGAAACTCTGGCAAGAAAATATTGTAAAAAAAAATCGTCGATTAGTGTGTAGAGTTTACTTCCTATCAGAATTGTGTCTGATAGGAAGCTGAATCTTAAGAAGAATGGCTCTCACTACACGAAGATGATTGCGATGTAAATCATAAAGGATCTGCTTCAAAAGATATGTTTGGTCGTTAGATTAGTTTTTACGGCATGAAATATTCGCGGTACATCGGCAATGGCGATAGTGCCAGATATAAACGATAATTAGATTTGAATCCATGTGATATTCCTGTAGAAAAAATAGGGTGCTATCTACATATTAAAAAAACAATGAGATCACGATGCCGTAGTTTGAAAATGGCGATATGAGGAGCCGAGGAAAAAGTAAAACAACGCTAAAATTAACTGTCAACTTAATTATTAAACTTTAAAATTATTACAGCCTAGAGATCATGAGACATCAAGTTAATGTGGATGAAATGTATAAAGAAATCTGAACTACATTTCATCATTTGAGTTCAACTGATAAGATAATGATGATGATAACCATAGAAACTGCCCAGAAGGCGCTTGGTTGGTTGGTGTGCCTATCGCACAAAAAAACGAACTTGATTAGGTTCAAGAACGACTATCTTCCACTTAATCCAAATGTTCAAAAAGCTCTGAAGTCAATATACGAGCACTTGTCTCGGCGTGAACTGCTTGACTGATGTTACGGTAATAATACGCAGAAATTGGACTTGCAGAAAGATGTAGCTAGTAAAAATGAAACAAGCCTACAAGTAACAGAACGTCGCCAACAGGCTGCCTCGAAAGAGAGCCGATCATTTCGAAGAAGAGCTTCAACAGCCCAGCGGGTACTTTCTGCAGATGAGGAAGATGAATTATATGGGCCTAAAATAGTAAATTAGCTCTAAGTATGATTTTTATCTATTTATAACAATGATATAAATCATTTAATCTATAAACGCGTTTTTCTCGAAACTACATTTTTCAAACTTGAGGCAGTTGTAACTTCATTTTTGCATATTTTGTATATGTTTCTCTATACAATGAGTCTCCGGTTTTTCCTGTATGAAAAATGTAATTTCGTCGGGTCAAAAATCATCAAACTTTCGGGCAAAATTCGATGTTTTTTTTCTTCAAAACTCTGCCATTTTATTAAATTTAATTTTTTTTTTCACAATCGTGGGTCATTAAAAATTTTGTTTATTCCTTTGAAAATTTTAGCGTATTTCATTATTATCTGCTCCAAATTTTAAAACATTTGATGCAGTAGTTTTCTATAAAACAAAAATCAAATTTTTTCACATTGGAGAAAAGTTGAGGAAAATAGTGATAAATAACACTTTCAGTGTATTATTAGTAGGTGCAATTAATCAATTTATTAATTTATTATCGTTTACATAATATATTTATAATAAGTATTTTTAATATTCATATACATTGCATGTACTATTTATTTATACAACACTATATTTTGTCTATATTGTAAGTTCTGTCCATCGATATACAATTTATTTATTTATTATAATTCTACTTAATTTTGCCTTTTGTAGTTGATGCTTTTTTTTGTTGTTTATTACAATATTATGTTTTATTTTTATGTTCCATTTTTATGTTCCATCATTTTCGTTTAATGTTGATGTTTCTTTTATAAGTTTCTCTGAGATTTAATTATTCAATTACTCAATATAATCGGTAGCACATTTGACAAGTTTTATTATTATGTTTCCTTTTTTTTTTTAAACTTTATTAGTAGTGTTTGTTTTCTTTTGTATAGTTCATTAAACATGAAATTGAATAGTAGTCATTTTTTTTTGTTTAAAAATTCCCATTTGTTATCCTTTGTTCAAAAATCGGCTGTATAATTTGACTGTTCCTTTTTTTCTTTTCTTTTTTATTTAAAAAGAAAGAAGTATTTCTATATATTCAAAAAAAAAAAAAAAGAATAAAACAACTAAATTTGGGATTTTATTTTAAGTAAGTATATGTTAAAAACAAATTTTACGAAACCCGAAAACTCTTTTTTTTTTTGTTTATTTGTTGACTTTTGTTTTTGTTAAGTAATTTTTAAATTTTTGGTTTTATTTTGCTCCACCTTCCCTATTAGCCGCGTACACGACAGTTTTTTTTTTTTATTTTCTATATTTTTATAATTGAGTATGGATTTTTATTTTTATTTAATAAGCATACAATGGCTGCTATATAATTTAATTTCATATTTTATGTAGTTGTCGTTTTTGTTTTTTAATTACATATTATTTAAGAGGTTTTTCTAGTTTGAAATGTTGGTATTATGACATATACATTTGTAAGATAAATTGTAGTAGGTACATTTAACTATAACTTAAGAAAAAAGGATTGTATATTCTATTGTATATATTCTGTATTTACATACATATAGAGATACATCGATATTTAATTATTATTATAACAATAATGATAATAATAGTAATTAATTAATCAATTAAATTAAATCGTTGAAATTGTCCTTTTTTTGATATATGTATGTAAAATGTAATTTTAGTTTTTCTAATATAAATTTCCTTTTTTGTTTTTTTGTTAAACAGCATTACTTAATGATTTTTATTGTTATTTAGAAATATATTTTACAAAAGGAAAAAAGATTGAAGATTCTTTCTTATTTTGTTTGCGTACAAAATACATCGACCTATGTAGGAATTATTTTTATATATTTTGAAAAGGCAACACAAGGCAAAACCTAACATCCCACCTTCCTAAAATCGTAAAGAGTTTTTTTGTTTTTTTATTTGACGAATGTTTAGAAGTGAAAGCATAATCAAGTAGTTTGTAGTAGCCTGAAATTCTAAGGAAACCTTTTAAAATATCAGCAGAAGGTCGTGGAATATCATAAATAATGCTTTCAATCACAATAGATACAGAACGTTCCCGTTTTTTATTATTATTATTATTATTATTTTTTTTTTTTTTTTGACAACGAAAATCAGAAGTAAACCAGTTTAAAAAAAAAAGTGAATGGTAAATTAAATAAGTATGTAATGTGGGCTTTCTTTATTTCCAGTATTCGCCTTTTTTTTTCTTCAACAAATACGAGTAGTTCATTTGAAGCATTGAATTCTAAATTAAATTATTGAATATATTCAAACTTAACAATCATTATGTGTTTTTTGTTTTTTTTATTCGTCACCTAACAACTGCATTAGAAGAAATGAAATAATAATTAATTACAATAAGTCTTTATTAGCTATTAGCGCACACGTTTTACAAAGAAATTTTAAAAGAGATACAAGATTCTTATTCATTTTTTATGTTAATAATTATTTCTGTTTTATTTTGTTGAAAAAACTATTAGCGCAGCTGATGAAGTGCAATTATAGAGCATTTCGCTTACAATTAATTAAATTAATAAAATTAATTTCTTTTATTTTGTTTCCTTGTATTGTTTTGTTTTTTTTTTTGTTTTTTTTTTTGTAAAGCCGTAACATAACTTACCTAATTTATATTTTTGTTTTATTAAAATATATATATTTAAATAAAAACACATATACCTACTCCAATAAATTTATATGTATTTTTGCTTGATTTTATTTTGGTATTCGGCTTTCAGTTTTCCCTTTTGTCTTTATGAATGAATTTTGTTATGTTATTTTTTGCATTTTTTCTAGACTTTACATTTTTTATGTTTTTTGTTTTTTGTCATAAAATTACAGAACCATAATCAAACATTTGCTGTTTTATATTGTAAATTGTATATTGTTTTTTTTTATTTTTTTTTTTTATTTTTTTAATTTAGTGTAGTTGTTATGTTTATACTACGCTTTTAGCAGAGTCATGAGATGAGTCCTGTACCAATTGTGCTGGAGCACCTTGACCACCGGCTGGGGCTTGCTGAGGGGGAGGTTGGTATTGTGGTGGTGGCATGTACATTTGTTGTGGAGGAGCTTCGCCACCTATTAAGCCTAGTTTGCCTTTTGACGTGACATTGTAAAAATAAATGAAATTTGATTCATTAAAAATTTTTTTTTCTTATAAAATTAGAGAGAATTGTTAAGCTGTACTGAAGCAATACATTTCTACAGACACAATTACGTTTGAAAATTTCTAAATATTTTACGATTATTTTATATTAATTATATTTAATTAATGGGGTAATGCTAAAAGGGGAATATGGACATATTTTTATTACCTCGGTGTTGTACGATGTTTGTAAGGAAGTACTTATTTTTTAGAATAAAATATTAAAATTTTTTATAAACATTAAAGGCACTGAAAGTTTAAATAAGCTGCGAAACAAGGCTAAAGATGATAGTTTTCCTTTTTGACAGAAATTAAGATATTTATGTATGTTGATTTTAAATGTCTAAATATTTAATAAAAGTGGAAAACAGTTTTGTTTGTACAAAGAAAATTGTAGAAGGGCATTCCGTCATAAAATGTTTATACATATTAGTGTCTAAATACATATATTAACTTTCCTATGCATTTTACCACACTGTTACAATTGTTGCAAGCACTAACGTTCATACTAAGGTCATTACAAAAACAATGCAAAATTTGGCAACACTGTATTCAACAATATTAGTTGAATTTGAAGAGTGAGCACGCTTTCACCTGACTGTATATTACAACCAGTTTTCGTTGAAGATCAAAAATCTTTTACTAAAATTGAAACCGGAGTCCTACGAACAGCTGTATGGGACCACGACACTATTGAAACAAAGATGGACCCCGGAATACATCTTATTAAAAGAGATAAAGCGTGGGCTGCGTTTTCCATCTTTTTAAATAGCTTTCTGATGCTGTTAAACAGCGTATTCAGCTGTTTAATAGAAGTGGTGAGCTGACTCTAATATCAAATATTTCAAGACGTTGGGATTCAGTAAATAAAGAAGCAAGGGGACTATATTGAAGAGCTGTTAATTATCAACAAAATAACCTTCATATTTATCAATAAAGCGAAATGTCATATCGTTCTAAAGACAGCATTTTAGGTAGATGATTTTCCGTTCTTATTTGTCATTTGGTTGATATTATTTTTTGTGTTATAAAATTGTTTTGTTTGATTGATAGCATTTTTCAAAGCGATAATAATAAAACTCTCTGCCTAAATTGGACGTCGTATATGAGCGTTTATTTAATATCTTTTCTGCAAATCATCAACAAACGCCTTGTTTAGATAGAAAAAATTGGCATTCTTTCCGGAAATCTTATAGAGCGATTCCTGTGCATAATCATATATCAATTTGACGCACCATATATGCGAATATACTACTGGGCAATCCTCATCTAGTACGTACGCTGGTAACATTTTTAAATGGACTTTTGCCTCTTTTACGGTCAATAGAGATGGTTACCGGATCATGCTTAATAGAAATTTTTTTTCAAAATATGGAAGACACTGCGCTACGTGCTATACAGCCATAAATTTATTGAAATAACAATTTGGTGAGATGACGATTTCGCGGAATGGGCCTGCATCCATATTATGTACCTCTCGAATGTTTCTGGAGATATACATATACCTCAACTATCGCTAAGTTGGAAGACAATATTGTGACTATTATTCGCGATGTACCGTCGAATTTGTAACATTTGGACTGACGAGCTGGCCTTTGTAAAGTGTGCTCGAAAACGTACTCAAATATTATGCGATAACATTTTTTCGATATTTTTTTAATATTCCTACTCCCTAAAAACTACCATTTACATATGGACATATCATACATACTAGGTGAGTAACTATTGTATGTTTTAGCTCCAGTAGTAAGTGCTGTTCGATTATGCCATATCCAAAACGTCATAAACCAAGCTTAGACATCTGGTAAAAAAAATCGTTTTGACATATTAAAGATTTTATTTTGGCGTCATATACTTTTGATTGTGTGAAAATGTCTGATTTTGTGTTGATTTTCTTCTTTTGTTCGAAGAAAACGGGGGCTGAAAAACGGAGATGCTGCTCTAAGTGAAACAACGTACCGTGATTGATTCCGGCGCTTCAAAGACGGTCATTTCGATTTTGACGACCATTTGCGTGAAGGAAGGCCAAAATTCTTCGAAGACGCTGAATTGGAAGCATCATTCCTCATCTAGATGAATATCCGTGCCAAATGCAAAAGCTTTCTACAACATAAGAAGTTACCCGCCAATGATTCAATAACAAGGAAGTTGGATTCCTTACGCGTTGAGCGTCGTTTTTTTTTTTGCTTTTGAATAACTGTAGCAGTGGCAATGATGAAAAATTTATTCATTACAGCAACTCAAAAAGAAGAAAGCCAAGAGGAATACCCGGTCATACTTGTACGTCGTCGGCTCGGCTGAATATTGTCGCTGCGAAGGTTATGCTGTGTATTTATTGGGACCAGGTCGGTGTTATTTATTATGAACTGTTGAAACACAATGAAACTGTCACTGGGGAACGCTATCGGCTTTAATTGATACGATTGAGCCGAGAACTGTGCGAAAAGCGGTCACAATACGAGAAGAGGCGCGAAAAAGGTGATTCTACAGCATGACAACGCTTGGCCTCACGTTGCTAAATCCGTTAAAACCTACCTGGAAATGCTCAATAATGACATGTTGATCTAATGAAACTGTTCATAAAAAATAGATACGAGTACGTCAACGTATTGTGTCTTCACCATATTTTCCTTTATTCAATTATGAATTATGCTTTGCTGGTACTCATGACAAATTACCTTATATACCTTAGGTCTTTGAGATTTTCCATAAAGTTGCTCTATTCTGTACTATTCAATACAACTTCAAGTAATTGGGACAATTAATGTTAAAATCGAAATTACTTTGATGTAATCAAGCGATAATCCTATTACAAATAGGGAAAGTTTAAAAGGCATCATGTGATCAAGCAGCATCACTTAGAAAAGCGAACTCATACTCAAGAATCTCACTATGTTCTCACCTAACACAAAGATATTAACTTAATTAAGAGTACGTTTGGTGTCAATTTATTTATTATTTGTAAAGGTGCTACCGCTACTTCAGAAATTTCTTCAAGTTCTCGAGGGATAACTGACTAGGACAAGTTTTTCTTGTAGCGGAGAAGGCAGACCAGTTATACAGCAAATATAAAGTGGTTTCCTTAGCCTCTTCATATCTAGAGCTTCTACCAAAATCTCAACAATTTATGTAGTTTTAGTGTATTGGGATTTTAGCAGTTTTATAATGGCTTGCTCGAATGCACACTGGAAGTCTATTATGAGAGAGTTCTTAACTTCTGAGTTTAAGGATTTAATACTTGCGTGACTATCAATGGATATGCCCATCACATTTCTCACTTTAAGAGAAATAAGATTATTAAGATCATTTGGGAGACGAAACGGAAAACTCAGTGCATACCATTTCTCCACTACTTAACTCAATCAGTTTTTTTTTCGCATAGAAATAGATGTCCTGTAACCGACTTCACAGCGCATCCAAGACATTGGCTAGAAAGGATATAAATATGAAGGATCTGTAAGAAGATTTTGTTAAAAACGGGCTACTGAAGAACAGATGCTGTTCCATGGAACGCATTAGATTTGCCAGCGTATAAAACAGTTCACGCCGTAACACTTCTTTTTCTTCGGTTTCCAATTCTTCATTCGATGAGAAATGAATGGTTTCATTTCATAAAAGTGAACTCAGGATTCTTTGAAAAAGAAATGGATTGGCAGGGGGTCCAATTACTGCAGGCTTTCTATGTAGAAATTAACGTAGTACTACCCAATATACTTTTTTTTATAATAAGCGCACCCTCAGTGGGTTATTAGTGTCCTTAAAATGTTTGCACAGACCGTGGCGGGCGAAGTAAGCTTAGGAAGAAAAAGAAGGTACCGATGTATATTGGTCTTAAATGTTTGCACGTTATAATGACCCTCAAGTAGGCTTGAGGGTATAATGTTACGATTCAAAGTTAGGTGGTTAATCTTGGTGGAACACTGGTGCTGAAAATAGTGATAGAAGAAGGTAAGGCAAGAGACGTTACGTCTGTGTTTAAGCATGTCAATTTAATATGCAATATAGGCGTCACCTATGAGTTTTATGGCACGGTGTAAAGACGTTTTAGAGTCACCTGATCAGATGTGGGCATTGTACTCCAATTTTGGGCGGATAAATATCTTATAATTATGTTGTGATCAATCGGAGAGGGAAAATATTTCCTAAATCGTTTGAGGAAACCTAGACATTTTATAACTTAAGTTGCCATTGACGAACATACCGAGAATAGATTCGCTTTAACGACAACAGACAGCAGACAGCATGTCTGCATTAAATTCCACTCTGTTGATAGTTCTCCATGATATTAATATCAGAATTTAATGAGCTTTGCATACGCCGAAGGGGCGTGATTCTGGGAACGAATATGAAAAGCAGAGAGCACTGTCATCACCAAAGGAATATTTTGGATTAGAAGTATCAGACAAGAGATCATTGTTGAAAATTTAAAAGAGTGCCCGAAACAGAACGGAGCTCTGGGCCACCAGCATTTATTTTGGCAATATCAGGCTTGAAACCATCCAAGACAACTTGAATTGCACGTTCGGAAAGTATGACATTGAAGATTCGACGCACTCAAGTGTTGGCGGGAGCAAAGCACAATCTGGAATTATTGACCTTGTCGCAAAGTGTGCAGCTATCAGATTGGCATTGTATAAAGAGTTCACAGTCATAAATGAGCGTGTCAATATAAATGAGCGTTAGGATGAAGGAACGAAGGTTGTCGAACGACCAACAATGTATACTTCCATTGGGGCAAGATAGATATTGTATCCCAGGAGAGGTTATTTGGAAACCTATCTTAACTATGGCCTGTCAAGCCTTATTACTTATTATAACTTTAGCTTTAATTGGTTTCCTCATATTCCACGCAGTTTTCTTTAATTTTGATTGGCTAATATTCTATTTCAATTTCAATAAAAGATAAGCACACATAAACGAGCATAAAAGCAGCAGAGGAATAAAGTCCGACTCTGGTGAATATTCATTTTTGGACACATTCGGAGCTCGACTGTTCAACTGAAAAGATGTGAAAAGCAGTGATTCCTGATTGAGTACATACAATACATATAACGGATAGTGGAAAGTAAAAAATTATCCAGCCAAAAATATAAAGATCATTAGTAAAAGGGATGAAAGATTATATTGGTCATTTAGCTGAAGGATACTGAACGTCACCCAGATGGTCGGGAGTTCTTTCTCTGTAACAGGCGGAAGTAATCTCAAAAATGGTTTAAACGAAATGTTTGAGTAAAATTTTACCAAACTGGCAAGCCAATACCAGGGTCAAAATTTGCCAAAAGCCTATGCATATCACTGGTTGCATTGACAGTATTCAGCAAACTATCATTGGTATCATTTGCAAGTAGTATTGAAACGGAAACAGCAAAAATGGATCTCTCTGCGAATAAGAGTAAAACGAAGTAAACATGTATGCTGCCAATATGTCCACGGAAGCGAAAGAATCGAAAGAGCCGAAAGGAATAGATGTCTATAACTTGGAAGTATTTAGGGATTTTGTGGACTTGGGTTCCGTATTAACTCTGACAATAATAGACTCATATAATCTGAACACTGTTCTATGGCTCAGAAGCTGGGACACTTCGACCCGAATAGTATTTAATTCCTACTCTATAGCCCAGGTCCACCTCGCAATGTACCGCCATTGATGTAAGTAAGTAAGTAAGCAATGACTTACTTAAAATCAGAATAGCGCCCCGTTCTCTTTTATTATTGAAAGGAATTCTTCTAAAAATGTCGCTATTACTGAAATAAAAGTCAGGGTGTGCCAATACTGAACATTTATGTGGAGGAGTAATTATATACGTTCACAGTTTCAAGTATATAGCAAACTTAGTTTGTTTTTGACCGATAGAAAGGTTAGACGTGTATTGATGTGCTCGGCGATTTTCAATTTTTATAGAAAATGGAGCAAATAATTTGCATCAAATTTTGTGTAAAAAATGGATCCAAGTGCTCAAAAATACTTGAAATGTTGACAGTGGCATAAGTCTGCTCTAAATTAAAAGAATGTTTTTTAAGTGATATAACTCTTCCAAGTTAGCCGAAAAGATGCCAATGACGAACCGTGCTCTGAGCGCTCTAACACATCAACAAAAGATGATTATGTCTAAGCTGGGAAGAAAATTGTTTTGGAAAATCGTCGAATTACCATAAGAGAAGTTGCTGAGGATGTTGGCATATCGGGTGGCTCGTGTTATGCAATTTTTTCGGATGTTTTGGGTTTAAGACATGTGTTAACGAAGTTTGTTCCAAAACTTCTTAATTTTGATCTGAAGAACCGTCGCATGAACAACGCTCAGAGCCAAGACTGAAAAAAGCACGCCAAGTTCGATCAAATGTCAAAGTTTTGATCACTGTTTTTTTTTTCAATTTTCAATGCTTCAGAAGTTTTAACCTCAAGGTCATATGGTGAATAAGGATTATTATCTAGAAATAATGCGCCGTTTGCAAGAAGCAATACGAAATAAAAGTCCGGAATTGTGGAAAAAACAATTCATGACTTTTGTGAGAGATTTGTTGGCCAAAAACAACACGAAAATCATGGCTCAGCCACCATATTCACCAGATTTGGCTCCATGTGACTTTTTCCTGTTCAAAAAACTGAAGAGACCTATGGAAGGATGGAGATTTGCAACGATTGAGGAAATAAAAACGGCATCGCTGGAAGAGCTCAAGACTATACCAAAACGTGCTTCGAGAATTGGAAAAAGCATTGGCACGAGTATAATATATCTGAGGGCGATTACTTTGAAATGAACAACATTAATATTGATAAACAAATTAATATTTTTTTTTTATAAGAAAATAAAGTCACATTACTTTTTGAACACATCTAGTATATGTCTGTATAAGATGGTATTAACCCAAGCGCTAATCCAAATGACTATCGCGCATGGCGGGGTCTCGCTGATTGATCTCTAAGATATTAAAAAAAAAAGATGGTGAACCTCAGCAGCAGCCCTTGGATGGGAATTTATTAGTTAATTTTCCCCAATTTAATAATATATCACAAAATAAAAATTTATTTATTATTATTAGGAAATATTATTTAAGTTACATTTTACGAACTATTTGACTATTTAGTGTGGTTTTCGTTGTTCGAATCTCCTTCTCCAAAGCCAATCAAGGTGAACAGGACTGAATATATTTCAAAGAATTTTTCTCTCGAAACGACTGAGGTTTTCTTCATTCGCTTTCGATAGGGTCCCTAATTCAGCGCCGTAAAGTAGGATTGCGATGATTAAGGTCTTATAAATGGTAGAGACTCCTAGGTTTTTCGAGTCTAATTGCTACTCAATTGCCTTCTTAGCCCAAAGAAACAGCGATTGGAAAGGGTGATTCTTCGTTTTATTTCTTATGAGGTGTTGTTGGCAGAAGTTATAACAGAGCCGCGGTAGTCTAAGTCTCTTACTACATGTTGTGGTTGTGTGTTACATCTTGTTGACAGCATCTACCTGGTTTTTCCCTCATTTACCGCTAAACCTATTTAGGAAGCTTCTATTTCAATACTAGCGAATGCAGTGGGTGCACGTTAATAGTTTCATAGACTTTTGAAAGATCCCTTCAAGTATGATGATAAAGAGGTCACATGATACCGCGTCACCCCGTCTAAAACCCTTTTTGACACCAAAGGTTTCGGTTAAGTTGTTACCAATTTTGACGTGACAACGAGCGTTCTCTGTCATCATTAAGTACAAACGAACGAGCTTGGCACGGATGAAAAAAATAACAAGGCTCTACGATATACTATGGTAAAGCCTGTCATGTGCGACATTAAGAACGATGAAAAGATGGTGAGTGTCGATTTTGACTTCTTGAATTTTTTCCAGGATCTCCCGGAGTGTAAATATTAAGTCGATTGTGAACTTTTCTGATCAGAAACTGGACTGCTAGAGGCAAATTAGGTCGTTGACGGAGGGTTTCAGACGTTAACACAATATAGTAGATAAGATATTTCATCCGATGTTGAGGAGACTTATATCTCTAAAGTTGAGAGGGTCTGTTACTTTGTGGATCGGTCTAACGATACTAATTGCTGGAATATCGCACGAATTATGCCATGGAAAATTAATTCCATTCTTGCAAGCGGTTCCGCGGTGAACATTTGATTGATGTCTAATTTTAAACCTAATGATGTCAATTATATTGCAACCCAAAATAAAAGTATCAGAACACGTCTTTTGATTAAAAAAAAAAATATAAAAAATATTGGTGTGTTTTTAATTTTATAAAAATTGGTTAAGAATATTTTTAAATAAGTATTTGTGTTTAAACGAGAATGCATACTGAAAATGTGTTGTTTAAACATAAAATCAATAATATGAAACAAATGCATGAGAGAGTATTTACAAGTTTTCATATTGTTGGTAAAATAAATTCATTAAGCAAGCGAAAATTCAAGTTATTAAACAGTGCATACTAACGTTCATGCACGAATTTTTGAAGAAAATAATGTTTTTTTTTTTCAAAGAAGTATATAAATAAATATATGTTACATATTTAACTAAAATGTGCAATGAAGATCAAATTATTAATAAAGAAGAAATAAAAAAAATAAAAAATTATTTTGACAAAGTATTTGTGTGAAATATATGATGTCCATGTTACGTAAGGATACTTCTAATAAGTAAGAATCAGTGTTGGACTAATTTGATCATTCGTATCCTATTAATTTATGTTCCTATTTTAATGAATTTGGAGTAAGATATTCTACGTCTCAATCTTCAACACAATATTGTTACTCAGAAATGCTTGAAATTAACATAAATTAATGATTTTTCATCTGCGTTAGCGATACTGACAGCTATATACCGTATTACACATATTTGTACCTTTGATGTTTGATATTTTACTCTTTTTCATCTTTCTCTGCAAAAGTAATAGATAAATGTTGTTTATTGTCGGTGTTTACAATAAATTAATGTTTCGAAATTTATTCTTTTAAAAAAATATGCCAGTATAGGATAAACACAGGTGTAGACTAGGCCCATAATATTACCATGTGCTATGGCAAATACGAGTACGCTGGCGATAAAAAATGTACTCCTAACGATCCAATGAATGTTTCTTTTTGTTGGTAGAATTGGACACATGAATGCCAAATAAATATCGGTGACATTGATGTTATACTCCTATAATAGCAGCGTCAAGTTAAATCTAAGTTCCACCGATGAGGCTAAAGAAATGTTGGATATGTATTCATACATTTACACTTACCGTCTAACCACGGAAAACACGAGAATAGCATAGAACATAAGAACTACATCATGAGAGTGAACATGTAACATATACACTACTTCATTGGGCCCTTAAAACATATACTCACAGAGACTCCACGATTATTCAGAATTCGCCAAATGCCCAAATCTTCAACAACGACGGCGGTCATATATTCAACCACAACAACCCTACCGGCAATTAAACAATGGAAACGCAAAACATGAACAGGCAGCAAATAGCAACAAGACGTATAGTATCTAAGGAACTGCCTAAAGCAAAAGAGTTACTACTGTTCTTTAGCTACTTCGAAAACACGACGCGTTCATGCGGATTTTCGGATGGTGAAAATTTGATACAATTAAAAAGAAGTCTAAAGGGAAGCACACTTCAAGCAGTAAGAGCCAAGCTCTTGTACCCAAATCAAGTTTCAAGCATAATCACAACGCTACAAATGCTGTTTGGTCGCCCAAAAATATTTATAAAGACGTTGATTTTAAGGCTCAGGCAAGAGCGATCGCCTAAGAATGATAAACTATGTATAGTCATTAGTTACATTTGCCTTGTCTATACCAAACATCGTTGCAACTATGGAAGCTGGACTTACATCGTATTTAAATAGCTCCTGTCTAATGCAGGGACTGACCGACAAGTTGCCATACCAAACCAGGCTCAATTGGAGCATTTTCAAGATGGGAAAGCAAATAGTAAATCTTTCCACATTTAGTTCCTGGCTATTTTTAGTCGCCCAAGCCGTCTTTGAAGTGACTCACGTCAGTTAACTTTCAAAAGATGTTAAGACTAACAAACTTAAATTGTCATCACGAAGAAGCAACAAATGACTTTCAACAGCAAAAGCCCTGTGTCGTCTGTAAAGGAGCTTTCAAGTTGGTTAAAAATTATAGCGAATTTGTTGGGCTCTTTCTGTGTCGCACATGCCTTATTCGTCATACTAATCGTAGATATTCATCCACTAATAAGTATGGAATAATGGGTTGCTCTTTTAGATACCACAAGCTGTTGCGCAAACATGAGGAACAAGTAACAACGACTGAAAATCAAAACCCATCAGTACGCTCGCAAGCACAAAGAAATTTTGCTGTTTAATATCTCTCACTGCAACAACAATATAAAAGTAGAAACCTTTGCTTCTCTCGATGATGGCTTTTCCATAACTTTAATTGAAAATGAACTAACATATGTATATCACTACATTGGAATGCGAACCTGAAGAGCTTCATTTAAAATGGACGTTCAGTGCCAGCCGTACAAAAGAAAAATCAAAAAAGGTTAACTTAAAAATATCAGCTCAACAAAGTTCTAAAAAATATATCCTCCCAAACATTCGAACTGTCGAGTTCCTCTGCCGTCCTTCACGGAATATTATTTCTGAGATATTCATGACATATATTCGGACTGTCATGAAATAAATAAAAAGAAATTAAGACATCGGTTGAACATCCAAGTTATCACGTCTGTGAGTGTGTGAAACTTAATGAGCTGGTTCGACATTTCTTTTCAATAGAAAGCATTGGCTCGATAGATGTAAGACAACTTTTAAAGGGATGTGATGCAAGAGCAGACAACTTTTCAGAATATAGTAGGCCTCCAGCAAAGCGTAGATCGTAATGTCTAGAAAAGAACCAGAACTGGCAGCTATAAATGAAGATATAGCCAACAGCCAATGGAACAGAATCTGGTATCTTTCTATATTTCCGTTCTTGAATCTTGAATATGGGAAGCAGTCGCGCAGGTTGAAGGAGTTTCTTAAAACTCAATGTTGCTTTCTGCCCCTGATAACCTTACCTCACTCACAGATATACTCTTTCGTTTTCAGCAAAGAAACATAGCAGTTTGTGGTGACATACGAGAGATGGTCCATCAAGTCCTTGTAGAAGATACAGATCAACATTCTCAAAGATTCTTATGGAGGAACATGGACACGGGCATAATAAAAGACAACGTTATGCAAGAGCTCACCTTCGGTTAAAGCTGCTCGCTTTACTATAGAACACGCTGCCAAGTTTCCTCGGGCAGTGAAAGCAATCAAACGAAATCATTATGTTAATGATTTCAGGGATAGCTTCGACACAGAAGAAGAAGCAATACTCATGACAAACGAAGTCATATATACTCATTAGCAAGCTGGGTGTGAATTCAGGAACTTTATGAGCAAGTCATCGAACGGAATCATACGAGCTGGAAAAACATTTAAGAATTTGATAGTCACTAATAACCGACTAGTTCTCATATTTATTTAACACCAAGAACTTTGATGAACAAATCCTGAAGGGAACACTTCTTTCGACTAAAAGGACGATTTTACAAGTGCTCATGAGTATATTTGACCCGCATGGTCTCATAGCGCCTTGGTGTTGATGAAAATCCTCTTGCAATATATTTGACGTGAACGCATCGATTAGGATTGGAATGAGCCGATATATATAGCACAGTTTGCACTTTGGCAAGAATGGTTGAAATACTGCCTACAATCAGGAAAATCAAAATAAGACGAACTTACCTTAACATCTTGAAGTTCGCAGCTGAGTATTCAATAGTTTATTGACGCCAGCTTATCAGGTTATGCAGCAGTTCCGTACACAAGAGTGCGAAAAGGATAATCCATTGAATATACTCTAGTTTGTTCCAAAACAAAAGCTGGCTCTCTGAAACAAATTTCAGTTCCGCGAATGGAGTTGGAAGCAGCTGTGTTAGGTGTTAGATTGGCAAAAATAGTGACGAATGGATACCTAATTCCAATAAGCAGATGATATTTTTGTCGGACTCCCAGTCAGTACTTTTTTTGGATAAAAAATTAGAATTGGCGAAAAATTATATTGTAGAAATTCTAATGAAGACAAATGACGATGGATACCAAGTAAAGATAATGTAGCCGATGATGCCATAAAGTGGAATCTTAAAGTGGACTTTTCTTCCGAGAGCCGTTGGTAGACACGTGGCTGTCCTCACCAGCTTCTAAAGAGAATAAAACCAATGCGTTTAAAATCTTTACTTAGGCAATAGTTTCAGTAACATCTCTTCATGGAACAAATTACATTCAACCATGATGTATGTGTATCGATATAGTTGTACTATATTGGAAAGGTCATGGAGATCTAGCTCCATTATAAAATTGTAAAGGAATCAAAAATTACTTGTTTTGCTTATGACAAAACCAAGAAGGCAGGCTAGATTACTTCAGAGAAGCTGAAACCTATCTACATATATCAGATGTGCCAAGCTGAATGTTACATAAAAGAAATAAATGCTTTACAAATAGACGATAAAATCGAGTGAAAATTCTCCCCGCTTCCCCCTATGTGGGAGCGAATTGAGATCGGCTGATACGCTCAGTGAAACAGATTTTAGCGCAAATGCATATGGCGCGTAATTCACAAGACGAAGTTTTGCTTACAATGATGGCGGAGATTGAATTCATTATAAATTCTAGACCGCTTACTTATATACCAGTAGATACCGACAGTTACGAGGCGCTCATTCCCAATTATTTTAATCATTTTTTGATAGGATCATCGAATAGCTTACTTAGAAGCTGTTAGACGATAGACAAACCCCCCGAAAACATTGGCTAACATGCGAACAATACAGTAATACGTTTTGGAATCGCTTGGTGAAGGAATATCTTCCCACTCTTACCCGAAGAACTAAATGTTTTCTACCGGCGATGCTCATATATCAGAAGGAGATATTGTATTTATAGGCGATGAGAATAACCCACGAAATATCTGTCCCAAGCACAGAATTTTGCAGGCGAACCGAAGCAAGGACAGGCAGACCAGGTCAGCAATACTGAAGACGTCCACTGGTATCTACACGCGGCATTTGATGTTAAGCGGTTTGGCGAGTATGGTAACCTAGAACATGACACCAGTTTATCAGGTTGCCAAACTTGCGAAAGCTATGTCTATTCACCAAAGTCCAACAAAATAGAAGAAAAGAGATAAATATATGTACATTTCTGAGCTACGGCCATTTTTGTGAACATATTCAATAAGCGCAGTCGAGCAAAGCAAACGGAGCTTTTCATATGAATCTAATTAAATGTACATAAATTGAAATTTAAAACAAATTCCTTTTGTTTTTCTTAAAACAACACGTTTGTTAGAATAACATAACACCAAGGTATGATGGTAGCGCTATTATAAATACTATAAGAAACAATCTCTTAACAATCAAGGAAATTTCGATGACGATGTCGCACATAGAGTCAATGTGGAGTGGCTTAAATGGCGCGAAAACTTCACAGCTTTTGTGACAGCAAAATTCCGCTTAAACTTAAAGGTTTGCTATACCTATTTGTGCAACAATTTCAGTCTGAGCGGTAAGTAGGTTAAGTATATTAAGATTTATTTTAGGTAGTTGGTAAGCTTTAGTTTTAAGTTTTATATTTCAACAAAAAAAAGTCCATTTACTAAGTTTTTTTTAAAATCTGTTTTCTTAGTTTTAGGCTTAATTAATGCAAATATTAAAATAAGAATAGACTGTAAGATACGTCGAAAGACATAGATTAAGTGTTAGGTTTATCTTAGAGTGCCCGTATGGGGCCAGTAAGTTAGATTAAGGTAATTTTAAGTTAATTAAGCTAATTTTTAAGCATTTTTTTTTTGTTTAGCCTATAAGAATTAATATATAAGAAAATAAAAAATGCATTTAAACTAAAAAAAAAAAAAACTAGCGGTCGGAAAAAAGACTCAGGTTCTAATAGAGCTTCGAAGAAAGGGCTAAATTGAGGCTAAAAAAAAAACAAAGAAATATGTTGGTGAAGTGAATTAAGGATTTTGATGAAACAAGCCAAGTCAAAGAAGTAGTTTTTCCACATACATACGAGTACTCATACAATGTGACATTGTTCCGTAGAACAAGGAGTTGAATGATTTAATTTCTCTCAAATAAATCAACCCATACCACTTTGATACTTTGATCAAAAAAAATAATAATAATAATAACCACTGTGTGGCGCTCTCATTATTCCGGTTTGAGTTTTTTTTTTTTTTGTTAAGTTGGTACATCTGTTGTTGATATTCCCTCTAACTCTTAGCGTCATAGCTTGACCTTTGCAAAAGTTACGTAGCGAAGAGTACATCTATCTCTATGTATGTTGGCAATTTTTTTACAATTTTAGAAATGGATTTAAATTTGCAACAACGAACTTGTATTTTTGCGTAAAAAAACGGATTTAATAGTGCGCAAACATTGGAAATCTTGGAAATGTGTTTCGGCAACGATTCTCTAAAAAAATATTGGTCGTTTACCAGTGGCACGAGCGGTTCAAAAGTGGTCGTGAGTCAATCGAAGATGATGAACGCAATAGCAGACCATCGACTTCGAAAACCGACGAAAACAATGAAGTAAAAGAAATGTTGGTCAATAACGGCAAATTAACCATCAGAGAAATAGCGTGAGGACTTGAACATTGCCTCTGGATCCGTCCAAGACATTTTGGTTAATGATTTGGGTTTCTGTCGTGTTGCAGCAAAGTTGGTGCCAAAAGACCTCAATATCATTCAAAAAAGAGACCGTGTTGACGTCGCAAAAGAGATAATTTGCGAGGCTGAATCCGATCCCACATTCATCAAAAGCATCATTACAGGAGACCAGACGTGGATTTATGAGTACGACACGCAATCCAGACATCAAGCAAGTGAATGGTGCTCACCAATGAGCAGAGACCAAAAAAAACAAAAAAGAAGGCAATGCTTACGGTTTTCATGGATTAAAACGGTGTAGTGCATCATAAATTTTTGCCAGAAGACCAGACAGTAAACAAAGAGTATTATTTGGGCATTATGAGGCGTTTGCGTGAAGCAATTCGCCGAAAGAGATCAGAGTCGTGGGCAGAAAACTCGTGGATTTTGCACCATGATAAAGCACCGTCGCACAGTGCCATCATAATTCGCAATTTTTTGACGAAAAATGCAACAAATACCATCCAACAGCCACCGAATTCACCTGATTTGGCTCCCTGTGACTTCTTTCTGTTCAAACGAGTAAAAAAACCACTACGGGGAACTCGTTTCAGCAGCCAAGAGGAAGTAATGGAAACATCGCAGGAAGCACTGATGAACATACCGAAAACGGAATATAAAAAATGTTTCGATGGTTGGATCAAGCGCTGGCATAAGAAGGGGACAATATAGATTTAGATGAATAAACTTGTATTTTTAATTTTCTGAATAAACTTTTTGATCAAGGTGGTATACACAAATCCAAGTTTTGGTTATGGTATGACAAAATTTATTGCAGTTCTTTTCCAGAGCTATTTCAAATGTTATCGTTTGTAAAGTGTGCAAATCGCCAGTGAAATTTACGGAGAGTGGTAAGCGCAGTTTGGAATACAAAATAGTAGTGTCCTGTGAAAAATGTGTATTGAAAAAGGCTATGAAATAAGCGTAGAATTTCAATTTGTAATTTTCATGCGATGACTTGGAATTGGTTTGCACGAAATAAAAAAGTTTTGTGTATTCGTAGAATTACTTCGGCCTATGTTTCACTCTATCTATGATAAGGATGTTAAAAGAATTTTAACTGCAATGAAACTAGTTTGCAAAAACTGTATGATAAAAGCACCGAAAGATGAAACAATTTTTTCTATTGAAATTGAATTATGGTATCAGGTGATGATGTGTGAAAAAAACCTATGTTTACGTTCTTTTTTGACTTAGTGACTCTTATTGGCAATTACAGTGCAAAAATTATAGACTGTGTAGTGACATCAAAATACTGTAAGGCATGTGAGTACTGGAAGAATAAAGAAAATAGCGAAGAATATACTGTATGGGCACATTCTGTACATTCTGATTACAGATAAATGGGATGTGAATTACGATCGATCAGCAGGAAAAATGAAGGTCGTTTCAGTTGTTGAGATGTTTCAGCGATCCGAATCTTTGCACCAGGTAAAAAACACCCATTATATTGGTGATGGTGATTCTTAGACTTTTAAAGGCATTACTGATGCTGAGCCCTATGAGAATGTCACGGTACTCAGAAAAGATTTTATAGATAACGCTCAAAAGCGGATGGCTACCCACCTACGTAATTTGAAAAAGAAGACAAAAGGTCTTGGTTGAAGGTGCAAATTGACGGGAAAACTCTATTTATCATGAATTAGCCATTAGTTGTGATGTTTCAACTGACATAAGAAACAGTATATAGTCTAAACTCGATCTTTAATTATCTACTGATTCAAAACCGCAGCACGATAAATGTCCGATAAATGCTGCTCATGGCAAAAGGTTAAAGCTACAAATAGTTTGGCTGAGTACAAACATAAGCCAGCTCTTTCAATTAAAGCATATGAATCTATCAAGCCAATCTACGAAGTATTGAACAAAGACGATCTCCTCACTCGATGTATTGGCGGTTATACTCAAAAATGTAAGGAAACTTTTAATTCGACTGTGTGGGCCACAAAATCCATTTCTAGTGGTAAAACTGTGTTGGGTATAGCTATGGATATTGCAGTTTGTGTACACAATGACGGTTTTGCTTCAATTTTGCACATAATGAAAGCAATGAATTTAGAAATTGGACAGAACAGCTAGAAAATGTGCTTAGAGACTGATAAAGAGCGCATAAGGCTTGCAGAAATATCGCTGTCTTAAGCTACAAAAGAGTGCAGGATGACATTAAAATCCAATAGAAAAGAAATGGAAGAGCAGGACACTAATTTAGAAGGCCAATTATATAATGCAGACATCGCGGATTAAAAATATTTTCATGAGTGACTTTCTATAACTTAACATTTTAAAATCTTTAAAAATATGTATACAGTGACTCAAATTTTTGATCACATGATCAGAGCAAAGTATAACTTTTAGTTGTAACTCTTCAAGTTTAACAGTTAAAGCAACTTAATTTTTACTTAAAGTAAGGGAGTGATTATGAATCAGCACAGCAAAATCAAACGAAAATGCACTGTTAATTTGGGAGAATTTGTAGAGGTTATTAGGCAACGCATATGATCATTTTGTTGACACAGTCGCAGTTGCATTTTGTGAGTACAAAGTTTAGCCAAGTGTTTAGTTTTCTCTGTGTTTTTTTTTTTTTTTTTTTTCTTAAAAACAAAAATACTTAAGGTATGGGTATATAACTTCGTGCGGTTTGTTAGGAAATGGCGTAACTTGTATTATTCCATTGGAACATGCGTTGGAAAGCTACTGTTATTGTACGTCATCTCAGTATATGTCATTCATTTGAAGAGTAAGCAACAATAATTTTTTTTCCCTCAAATATATCGAACTTTGTGCCTGAAAAAGTGGGAGTTCTTCTTCATTACTTTAGTATGAAGAAAACTGCTGCCGAAAGTCATCTTATTTTGGTGGAAGTTTATGGTGAACATGTGCTAGCTGAGCTAACGTGCCAAAAATGGTTTGCACGATTTAAAAGTGGTCATTTTGGCTTGGAAGACGATGAACGTCCTGGGCAGCCAAAAAAGTTTGAAGATCAGGAACTGGGAGCATTACTCTATGAAGATTATTGCCAAACACGAAGAAGAGCTCGCAGAATCTTTGGGTGTCACTCAAGCAGCCATTTCAAAACGTTTAAAAGCAGCTGGATATACTCAAAAGCAAGGAAATTGGGTTCCACATGAACTCAAGCCGAGAGACGTCGAAAGGCGGTTTTGCATGTCCGAAATGCTGCTGGAACGCCACAAAAGGAAGTCACTTTTGCATCGGATTGTTACTGGTGATGAAAAATGGATCCATTACGACAAACCCAAGCTCAAAAAATCATATGTGAAACCCGGCCAACCAGCCAAATCAACGGCAAGGCCGAATATCCAAAGCGCGAAGGTAATGCTCTGTATTTGGTGGGATCAGATGGGAGTGCTGTTGTGCTGTGAGTGCTTATGAGCTGCTAAAACCGCGTGAAACCATCAATGGACAACGCTACCGAACACAATTAATCCGTTTGAAGAGAGCAGTAGCCGAAAAACGCCCGGAATATGCGACCAGACACGAGGCAATAATTTTCCATCATGACAACTCTCGGCCCCACGTTGCTAATCCGGTTAAGAACTATTTAGAAAACAGTGGATGGGAAGTCATGCCCCACCCGTCTTATAGCCCAGACCTTGCCCCTTCTGACTACCATTTATAGTCAGAAAGATGGCGAAAAGTTATAGCTTCAGATGGGCAATACTTTGAATAATACTATTGTACATGTTTTTCTTAAATAAACGTTCAAATTCTGAAAAAAAACCGTACGAATTAATTTAAATTTAAGTTTAAACAATTGAAATAATTGTTTTAAATTTGAAAGTAGATGAAAGAAATTAGTATCTCCACAATTAAAGAAGTGGAAAGGCTAATTGTTTTCAAAACAACTCAAACAACTCATTGAAAAATTTCTAGAAAACTTGGAGTTACAGTGGGAGTTGTATTCAAAATACTCAAAAATTTGAAGCCTGACGCTGAAAAAATAAGTCTTAAAGGAAACCAATTTTAAATTCAAATATACAAAGGCGTATTGTGTGGCAGATTAAATATGGAGTATATGATAATGTGGTCCAAATTGATAAGGCATTAAACCAAAACAGTGGGATTAATGTCACAACTGAGGCTGTACGAACAATTTTGCACAGAAACGGTTTTTATGGATGCGCTAAAATTAGAAAGCCCCTATAAACTGACCGCCATAAGAAATTAAGGGTACAATTTCGCCAAAAAGTATGAGAATTATTATTAGACAAGGGTATATTGGTTAGAGGAAATAAAAATCAAACATCTTGGGTCCGATAGTCGCCAATGGAAAACGCCAGGTGAGCCAATCAGCGATCGCCATATCAAAACAACACAAAAGTTTAGAAAAGAACATCTTATGATTTGGGGATGCATGTGCAGGGAAGGTCAGCCACTCATTACATCACCATCCGCGAAGACGGACACCTTACAAATTTGCAAGAGTGGTATAAAGATTGTCGGACATTACCTTCCAGGAAGATAATAATCCGAAATTACAAAAGCATCTCTGCAAAATCTGCTATTTCAAATACTTGATTATACAGACCTCAATCCGATCGAACTTCTTTGGGTTAAGGTAAAACCTGATATTTCGAATTTGAATGAATTATGGCACCGCACTTAAACTGCTTGCAAAAATATCACCGCAGGTAAATGTAAAAAGTTAATAGAATCCATGCCAAGAAAAATAAAAGTGGTCCTCAAGGCAAAAGGAGGCCATACGAAGTATTAAGTAGGAACAGTTTCGCAAAGTCAACAAATTAATCAAATGCCCGATTTTTACTTTTGTTGTATTAAATTATGTTAAAAGATGAATTTGGTCCTCATTTTTTTTTTTATACTGAATTATAATTTTATTTTATTTTTTTGTTCAAAATTTCGTTGAATTATAAGCACAAATAAAAAAGTTATGAACAAAATCCTTCTATTCTGCTAATCATGTCTTATTACGAATTTTACAAGTTTGAAGCGCCATTCGGCTATAAATCAATATATCAGAAAAATTCTATGTACCTTTCTAGCTATTGTTTTGTATAATAAAATATACTCATCATAATTCAAAATCTACAGGAGCTGTTGGTATGGCCTTAGACCCTTCTAAAAATGAGAGGTTATTTAAGAAATGCTGCACAGCCGCCATTTTTAAATAAATTATTCTATAAAAATTATATTTTACAGTCAATAATATGTACAATTCCACAAAACTTCCACATTGGTAAGCTCGATTTATTTTATATTTTTCCTGACAAAAAAAACCTCATTTTTATAGAGGCCGTAATCCCTTTAATAATAATAACTCTAAGTATTTTTACGACATATTTTCGAAACATAAACTCCTTTATATATTATTTTCCAAAATAAGTAAAACTTTATCGATTTTTGGGTGTCCTTTTATTAAAAAAAAAAAACATACACTTTTTTTTAATAAATATTAATTTTTTTTAATAGCATATTAAAGAAATGATTGGTCATAGATAGAAAAACTAGGTTTTCAAAAGTCTACTCATGCACCTTTAATTTATACTTCTTTGGTTTACGAGTAATCGACGAGTATATAATATTATTTAACGGTTTTGTACCCTAAAAAATTGAATAGGGTAAGTGTGCATGCAAATTAAAACCAAAAATTGAAAAACTTTCTATAAAAGCAAGGAAATTTAAAATTATTAATTTTAATGAATTATTTGATAAATTCAATTGAATGTTTGTATGTGCGGAATTAAACCAAAATAAAAATGTTGGGATAAGGGATAAGGAATTTTAAACAATACATATATGTATATTACTGGAGGTTTTTTTTTTATTTGTATTTATCAACAATAAATAAGAAATAGGTCAACTTTCTTTTGATGTTTTGCTGATGTGTTTTTATTACTATATTTTATTCTATTTTAAAAGCTAAACAAATAAGTTAATGTTAAATAGAAACTTAAAATTAAAAAATTAAATGGGTTAAGACAACAGATAAAATCAATTTTATACTAAAAATTGGAAATACAGCATCGACGGAACCAAAGCAAAATTACATAAAAACAAACTAATGGTAGGCTATAAGCAGCTGTAATTTATTCAAACAGCGCTAAATCGGGAAATGAGAAACTAAACAAAAGACAAACACAATTTAACGAATAATTGATTTTTTTTTTCTTAATTGTTTTAAACAACATAGGGCTATTTGGGATTATTTTTACGCCATTGACATATAGCAAATTACAATAACATGAAAATTATGATACAAAATCACACTGAAACGATATTTAAATTTGTTAATACCATTTAGCGAATTTTTAATCGAACCTGGTTAACGAGATGATATACATGATGAGGATTCTACTATTATTTATTTTAAATTTCTTTTTTTGTTAATGAGACGAAACACTTTCGAATTCAACCTTTTTTTTGGATTTTGCTTTTTGGAAGTCGAAGTGGTTTTTGGACTGATTTTGTTTAGTTATACTATTTTTGTGATTTTGATTTTTTTTTTTTAATTTTTATTTTTTTTAGTTTCTTATAGATACTCTAGCTCTCTACATGAAGTTCGCTATAAAATGGGATAAAATTAGAATCAATATGGTTGTAAATAAAAACATCGGGAGAAGGTGGTGCATTTTAATAAATAAAGTTTAAATTAAAAAAAAATAAAAAATAAAAAAAAAATTTAAATGCAGCTATATAAGTTTTTTTAATGTGTTGTAGAAGAAGAAAATAACTAAAAACTACAGTGTTAACTCGTTAAACAGTTGTTAGTTGAAAAAAGTTTTTGAAATAAATTTGTTTTTGAAATGGTATTTTGGGGAAAAGAAAATTTGCAAAAACACGATCGCTTTGATAATTGATTGAAAGATTTATACTTACTTGCAATAATTCCGACTATTACCAGACCAATTATGCCCATTATAATCATCATCTGTAAGGTTTTTCAATATTTTTTAAATTAGTTTATTTTATTTTAAAGTGTTTTGCTATGAAAATCACCTTTAAATTCTGTAACCAGAATTTTCGTTTTAGTTTTCCTGCTTGCTGTTCAAATTGTGAAGCACCCTGTTGTAAGGCATCTGCTCTATCGTCCAATTCAGAAAGCTTTTGATCTCTTTCAATAACCTTCTCGACATTTGTTCTCATAATATCAACAACCTAGGAGCAAGTAATAACGAAAAATTTTATCAAAATATCATACTAAGATGAAGAAAGAAAAGTTGTGTTACCCAACCTCAGTAACAACTCTCAATCAAAAAATCGTTAGTTAAAATCAATCAAGTTAAGTGTAAATAACTCATTTTGAGTCGCTGTGCAAAAATAGCAGTTGTGCCTTTTTCATAAAAAAAATAACCTTAAGCAATATCAGGATACGCCAAAATAGAATACAAGATAAGAGATTCCTATGAATTCACGAAAAAAACACAAAGGCTCTCAATCAAATTGTGAAATAGAGTATAAAAGTTCCAAGGTATCTAAAAAATTGTTTAAGACGAAAGTTTCGACAGAGTTTACCGCGTAGATAATACCAAGCTCGGGAATTTTGGAAAGAAGATTCATTTGATCCATGTGATTTGAGTAATTAATCTTACCTACTTATAGTAGGTGCAGCGAATTGTCATGGCGAATTAGAATGGCGTTAAACAAATGAAGGCTTTTATAGCTGCTGTTGGATATCTTTGCATTCCGCCAGTGATGCCGAGGCATGCAAGTCTTTGTAGCCACTGCAGCTTTTGTATGGCAGATTTCTCTTGTTTATCATTGGGCAAGCTCACATGGCTCTAGTCGCATGTAGTAAATTCTAATTCAGTTTTTCATCGAGAACCATTCCAAAATATTTTACTTCATTGGGAATATAATTACTGCACCATTAACTGAGATCTGGTCATGATTCAAATTTCTTTTGCGCATCAAGGGAACAAGAATAGCTTTATTGGGGTTGATTGAGAGAATTTCTCCAACACACCAGAAGAACGGTGCGAGAAGACATCCTTATGGACAACCTTTGAAGGCTGAAGCAGAGATTTTAGTTTAAGTACAAATTGACTGCGCAAATTGATCTTTGAGTTGAACACCCTGCTTTAAGGGTGATCTATTCCGTGGGGACTTATTAAAAGTATACGTCTCTAAATTCGATTCTGAAAGCGATCCCAATGCTAGAAAAACTAGCATTTTGGTAGAGTATTCCAACTTTGCTTTTTCCTGTTTTGAAATTTCAAATAGAAATATGTATGTTTATTTGAAGATGTTTTAATGATGGACTTCTAAGGCTACGAATCCACACAGCAATCCGGACCATTCAGCATTACGAATGTGAAAACATTCTGAGAGACAAACATCAAGTCGACAACTTTCTTGTTGCAGCTAAACTCAGAACTCTATCAATGAGAAAAAGCTGCAAATCGCCCAGAAAACAGAATTTAACATTTAAAGCAAGAAACGCCTGAACGAAAAACGCGCCGTTGTGCATTAACCTTGGGACCACCGTAGGATAAAAAAAACAGCCATCAACGAAAAAGAGCCCCTTTATATGATGATGAGTGCGATCAACAAAAATATTGTTGGCCAAGGAAAATGCACACCTAACACGTGGGCTGAAAAGTCAGTTCCATTTTATAGTAAAACAGAAAATTTTTGCAAAATTTAACTTTATTTATCAATTTAGTTGCCTTCGAGGGTGATACACTGATTAAAACGATTTTTCAATCTTTCGATACCAATTTTAGTACGATTTCAGTTGAGCCTTAAAATAGGCCTCTATTTCGGCGATTACTTCTTCATCGGTCTTAAATCTCTTTCCGGCAAGCATTTATTTGAGATCTGCGAACAGGAAATAGACTCTGGGGTTCAAATCTGGAGAATACGGTGGGTGGGAAAGCAATTCGTAGCCGAATTCATTCAATTTTGCATCGTTTTCATCGACTTGTGACACGGTGCATTGTCTTGATGAAACAGCACTTTCTTTTTCTTAAAATGCGACCGTTTTTCCGCGATTTCGTCCTTCAAACCCTCCAACAACGCAATGTAATAGTCGCTGTTGATAGTCTGCCCCTTTTGGAGGTAGTCGATGAAAATTATTCCATGTGTATCCCAAAATACGGATGCCATAACCTTGCAGCCGACTGTTGAGTTTTTGGTCGTTTTGGACGAGGTTCGTCGCCTGCTCGCACTCAGCTGACTGCTGACTTGACTCTGGTGTGAAGTGATGGAGCCAAGTTTCATCCATTGTCACATACCGACGCAAAAATTCGGCTTTATTGCGGTTGAACAGCTTTAAACACTCCTCTGAATCATCAACTTGGTCGACTGTGAGCAAACGCGGCATCCACTTTGAACAGAGCTTTCGCATGTCCAAATATTCGTGTATGATATATCCAACACGATCTTTTGATATTTTCAGAGCCTTAGCTATCTCGATCAACTTCACTTTACGGTCATTCGTAATCATTTTGTGGACTTTTTTGATGTTTTCATCTGAAACAGCCCCTTTTGGACGTCCACTGCGTGCATCATTTTCGGTGCCTGTATGACCACTTTTAAATTTTCCAATAAACTTGCGAATGGTTCGTTCGGCTGGTGCAGAGTCCGGGTAACACTTATCAAGCCATTTCTTTGCATCGGCTGCATTTTTTCCCATCAAAAAGCAATGATAAATCAACACACGAAATTGCTTTGAATCCATTTTATTTTTCGCAACAACAAAAGTTGCTTCACTCACAACGCTATATGTCGAGAATTAATCGTCCGACAGCTGTCAAATTTATACACGTATCTTTTGAAGGTTGGTACTGACTGAAAATGGTATAGATTTAATTCAAGTGGCACGGAGTTTTCAGTATTATAACAGCTGCAGCGCAAAACAAGAATGTCAAGAAGTTTTCGATTCAGAAGAAGGGAGAAAAAAAGATCCTACGAAAACTGAGTTAGGCATATCTCCCAGTTTAAGGATAGACGCAATATACGGATGTTTTTAAAAAATGCCAAGCAGCTAGCTTTGAAACCGGAACGCAGGTTCTTCGAAACAGTGAAAGAAACCTAATCACTTTAGCAAAGGGAATATAGAATATATATTAGTGGGCATAAGGTAGAAAGATGGTGATGCTGCAAGAAGGGAACACGCTTCCACTCAATAACGAAGCCATTCCTCTTCCTAGTATAGAAGAGGTTGACTCAGCTATCAAAACAAGACCGGCGGCTTTTATGGTCTGTCAGCGGATGTGATCTTATCTACATGCGCTAGATAATCAACTAGGTATGACTGGACAAAAGCACTGTGTCAAATTCTTGAAAAGGCAAACGAATTTCATGTCGAATCTTGCTATTTCTTCACTCTCTTCAAAGACGCATATGACAGCATTCATCATCTTGAGCTCTTCAAGGCGAGAGACTAATTCGGGATTGGAGCAAGACGCTGCAAAACACGCCGTGAATGTTGTTAACACTGGAGCGACTTTATTTAACGAATTCGTCCAGTTGAATGGGTATGTACACGGCATTGAGATTTTACGTCATAAAGGATTTTACGGCGAAGCGGTAATGTTGATATTAGGAATTTCGAAGTGGTTAAATAGGTTAACATCAACCCAATGAATGATACCATGCGTGGTGGAGATTTGGCAAGGACTTACCCATAGGGTGTATGGTCGGGACAACTGGAAATAGCGTGCTCGGGGTCGAAGAAAGTAGAAGACATCCGTCGTTGTCCAGTTTTTCCAAAATTTAAACCGAAAATAATACTTTCTATAATTTCATAGTTTACATGTTAGATATAGACCATTCAGAATTTGGAACATTTTTAAATAAAAAAACACAAAAATTGGAAATAATTTCACGGGTACGAAAATATTTTGACCTCAAATTTAGATTTTTATCGTTTGCGCCATTTTTGCTTTGGACGGCAATATAACAAATTGACCACAGGTAAGACAATTAAGACCGAAAAAGAACAGAAGAATTTCACTGATCATCAAATTTGCAAGGCATTCGCATACTTCATTGCATAATAGATTTTTTCTGTGTCGAAAGAAATAAATGTTAACTGCTTGCCTAAACAAATTTTAATGGTCAATCCAAGTAAGTCACTTAATTATTAACTTCATTGATTTTTAGATAGGTTTAAAAACTTACCTCATCGACTTGTGCTTGTGTTTGTTGCAATCGCTTTTGAGCTGCAATCTGTTGAGGATTTCTTGGTCCTCCGACAATTTCATCGCCACCCTCCCCACCGGGACCTGCTGTTGCTGCTGATCCTTCTTGTGCTGCGTCCGCCCTATTACAAATAAAAAAATATTATGACTAATACAAAAATTTAATACATATGTACATCTTATAGTTATGTGAAGAATCACCAACTATCACCAATCAATCAGCAGATTAATTGTGGCAAATTATAAAAATGTTTGTTTTTCGAAAAACACCATGAATTAGATAAACGTAATGGAAATCACAGACAGAAGCTTTTAAAGGGTTTTTCGATAGGGATAACATATAATAATTTTGTGTGTCTGTCAATGTCAAAACGTCACTCAAAGTTTACATTTCTATCCGCTGAAGCTACTCCAATTGGGCTCTGCCAACATTTGAATAAAATCAGGAATTTCATCAAAAAAAAAAAAAAAAATCATCTTCAGCGATGAAGCTCATTTTTGGGTTAATGGCTTTGTCAAAAAGTAAATTATGCGTTAGTGGAATGCAACAAACCGACATGTGTTTCGAGAGACTCCATTGCATCCCCCAAAACTGACCGTGTGGTGTATAATTGGATCTTATTTTTTCGTCAATGAAAATGAGCGCCATGTTATGGTCAATGGAGAGCGCTATCGTGCCATGTTGGAAGACTTTGGCTGGAACTGGATAGAAATTATATCAGTGATATGTGATTCGAACAAGATTGTGTCATAGTCTCGAGAAATGATCCGGTCGAATGGGTTTCTTTTTTTGGGGTTACGTTAAGTCGTTCGTTTATTCCAACAAGTTAACAACATTGCAGGACCTCATTGGAATGCTGGATAGTTGGCTAAAAAGAATCTATCACTGCAAACGTGATCACATGAACGACATCGACATCTATACTTAAATTTAACATACGAATATAGTATGTACACCTGGAATAATTTCAGCCCGATATCTTAATTATCCTGTATTTTATTTAAATACAAAATTATTATTCCTTACTGGAAAATCCGATATTTTATTTGTTGTTTGCAGAAATAGATAATATTTTCTCATTTATTTGAGCGACTATAAGACCGTGTAATTCTATGATTTTTTAACAGATACAAATTTTGTAAGATAAGAACTGACTTACAAAAACTGGTATCTTCTCTAATCAAAATATGCAAAAATAGAATTTATACAGAATGTGTTTCTTATAGAGGTATTGAACATGAAAACTAAATAAAATACATAAAAATCCTAATGCCTTATTGGAAAGATGATTTTATGTCATAAATGGTCCGACATGATTTCGGACGGGAAAAGTTGGCTTCCAAGTCGTTCATTATCTCCGGTTTATTGGCGTTGATTATCAACTCCACATATTTCTACAGAATTTGTTATATCATCTTGGAGACTAAATAATGTGTCGATTACGTTTATTGTATATTTTCTTCAATTAATTGAAGTTGGCTGTAGCGCATTGAGAGCTCCAAAAATTTTACGGAGACGCTGCTCTAAGTGAAAAAACGTACCGTGATTGGTTCCGTCGCTTCCAAGACGGTGATTTCGATATTGACGCCCGTCCGCGTGAAGGAAGGCATTGCTCGATGAAAATCCATGCCAATCGCAAGAAGAGCTTGCTTCAGTATTAGGAGTTACCCACCAAACCATTTCCAAGCGATTGCATACGTTGGGAATAATTCAAAAACAAGGAACTTGGTTTGAAGTCAAGGGACGTTGAGCGTCGTTTTTCGCCTGTGAACAACTACTCCAGCGTCAAAAAAGGAAGGGTTTTCTTCACCTCATCGTGACGGGTGATGAAAAATGGGTTCATTACGGCAACTCAACGAAAAGAAAGCCATGAGGACTGCCTGATCTTGATTGGTGGACAGCCTCAAAAGATAAACACTTTTACCGCAACGGTATTCGATTTGAAAAGGTTCTATCTAGCGATGGACAATCCTTTGAATGATTCATTTATAGAATCTAGAGTGAAACTTCAAGTCATGATGGATCATACTGCAAAGCGGCTTTTAGAAAACAAATGTGAGGAGGAATTAATTGCACTTCTAAGAATTCTTACAATACAGATTAAGTGGGGCTGTGATGGATAATCTTGGCAAGTGCCTTTAAGCAAAAAGCAAATACACTAAATGGTGAAACAGTTGCAAACATGTTTATGGCCTCAGTTATTTCAACATTGGTGTAAACCTCATCCATCACTAGTTATTTTATTGGGACGCATAATCTTCCAATGTGCAAAGACAACTGCAGAACTTATAAAAAGTAAAGTCAACGATATCAAAAGTCAAATTCAACCTACTGAATATAAAATTAATAACGAAATAGGGATAGTTGTCAACCACGAATTCGAGGAGATTTTTTCAAGAATCAGAGGCAACAGCTCGTATAACTGCGTCCAACAGAGAAGCAATAACGAGGCTTGTAGTAATACAGAATGTTTTGAAGATTTGAAAGGTTATTAAAGCAGAAATGTTCCGAAAAACAACTCGCACCTACTCTTCATAAAATGTTGGCTTATAGTCAAAATAAATCGAGTATCAATCATTACCACTTGGAGAATTGTCAGAATTGTCAGGGGTGGCCGTGGTGTAGTGGTATATGCATAGACTCCTCAAGCAGAGGGTCGCGGATTCGAATCCCGTGCGAGGCAATTCTGTGAAAAATTCTTTTCATAGAATTTGTTATGACATGAAGGCATAACACTGATATTGAAGTGGTTGCTGGATGGGCTAAGTGTAACGAACTAACAACTAGCACGTACTTAAGACCCACTGGTTGAGGATGATGTACTAGCTCGTCCCGTCCAGTTTGACAACCACCTCTGGGAAAAATATCGAAACCTAATACACCTGAGTTTCAAACTACTACACCACCCTTTGATGTAGCCATTCATCCACAGATGACGAATTTGTGATGAAAAAGAGAACCAAGAGATCATTCATCGGCTTATTCATCGGATCTTTCATGGATCATTGGCTGTCATTGGAAAAGTTGTTGCCAATTCAAAAAGCAAAACTTTTAAACAAAATAATCACTATCACAACAGTATTTATGTACTCAAGCTTATACTACTCAAAAAGGCATATCATGATTTTTTTATCTACAAAAGAATAGTAGAATTAATTTGGGGCTATTGGGGCTATGCTATTGTACCATATCGCACTCAAGGCAATGGAATCAATCAACATCAACACTGATATTATCGAACAGTACCCAAGGCACTATGCAGTCAGAACCGGGTGACTGTGCTGGGTGCCAGGACACCGCATTATTAAAGGAAATGAACAAGCGGACGAGCTTGCAAGAAAAGGGGAGCTTCTCGAAAATAGTGTGGTTGCTAACATCAAACCACCCCTCCGTATAGTGAGAACCACTATCGAGGAAAAGTCAAGTCTTGAAGGACACAGGTTATCCAAAGCTCTCTTAAATTAATAAAACTAGACAGGGATGGGGTTAAAACAGCAATATAAATCCGGACAGGACACTGTGTCCTGCGGAAAAACGCAAAGAGACTCAAGTTGTCAGATACGGACATTCGCAGATACTTCGGTGATCTACAATCAGTTGAGGACATAACATACATACTGTATGAATGCGAGGCAATATCGTGTAGTCGAAGGAAATTTTTAGGGAAATACTTTTTCGAGAATCTAGAGGAAATAAACTCTTGGCTTTAGGGTCTTTCACCAGGAAGATTATTTAAGTTTTTGACATTTGAAGACAAATTCAACTGGTTCCGTAGAGATCAGGATGGGCCCGTTTTAGTGCCTGGTGTCTGTGTGATGACATATCCATTATACTCCTGTTTAATCTAATTTAACCTAACCTATACTACAGGGATTTCCATTAAGAACTAAATATTTTTGTTTTTAAATGTTTTTTTTTTTTTTTGTAAACTATTTTGCTTGTCAATGTGTACAAATGGTTACAACCGATTCGGGATTTCAATATAACACCTTCTTCAGCTATGAAGGTCATTTCTGGCTAAATTGTTTTGTCAATAAGCAAAATATGCATTATTGGACGGCTACAAGACCACATGTGCGCTTCATGAGACGTCACTGAATCAATAAAGATTGATTGTTTGTAGTGGTTTTCATTTCAGGTGTGATTGGATCGCACTTTTTAGTTGGTTCTGATGGTTGTCAATGGAAATCGCTATTGGGACATGCTGGAACGTTATTCTTGGCCGCTATTGCTGCGTTCACTCAATATTGGTGAGATGTGGTTTCAACAGGATAACTGTATAGTCGTTTATGAAAAGCCTGTGTGACTTGTATTTATGTTTTCAAATTAAGAATAGAAAACGTCCAAAACCAACTGATTTTATAGATCAGCAGAGACTTTTCAAAATACTTTAGATTAAGTTTTGAGATCATTTTAAAGTTCTCTTTTTAAAACTGTCTATTTTGTTAAAACGTGCCTTACTCAATACACTTAGCAGCTCAATAAAATTAAAATTAAGAAATACAACTATATATTGTAGTATCAAAAAAATCTAACTAGCTATGAACAAAATCTCAAATAAAAGAGAACATATGTAGTTTGACTGTTGCTCATTACTGCTTGACATGTCCGAAGGCATGAAAATCGTGTAAAGACTAAGCACGCAAATCAGATAGAGAAGTTTCCGGGGCAGATATATGAAAAAACATCAAAAAAAACATTTCATGATGGTCGAACAAGAGGAAACCTAATTGACGGCAGCAAAACACTTGAAAACTGCAGCTAAAAAGTAAGCGTCACTTCTCAAAAACTAGATGAGCCTCGGCTAAGCGCTAATAAATTAAGTTCAATTATTTTGTATGTTGTATTGATAATACGAGTATTGATATTCATTTTAAGTATTATTTGATTTTTAGTAAAACAATTTATCATTTCAATGTTATGTGACCAATGTAAATTGTTTTGTTCTATCTGCATCTATACCTGTAGGTTGCTTAGAGCACAGTGGTCAAATGACTATCTCTTGGCTGATTTTCAGAAACAGACGAGTGAACTAGCTCTCAAATTTCCAAAAAAAAAAAATACAATGAACCGGAAGAAACTCTATATTTAATTTTGAAGCATGGAGAAATGGCGGAGAATGATATAATACACATCCTGCCAGAGCCAAGTAATCTTACAGAAGGTACCCTCTAGATGCTTTATGGAGGAAAGTCTGTACAACTTGGAAAAGATCTTCTCTTCTAAAAGACTTTAGATGGCAGGAAATAGTCGAAATCATACGAAGATGGGTTTTTCAACTCAGAAGCAGAAAAACAAATCAACTTTGTTTCCAAAAATAGAAAAAATACGACCCATCTAATCAACTCATAAAATGTTAACTTGTGCGTATCGGATCCAAAAATTGAGCGGAAACACAGGGTACTACTACAATTTTGAGGATTACTGTGGCAAAGTAACATATATGAATTAAAAATAGAGCAGCCGCAAGGTTGAAGAGTAGTAATGTCTATTAATAAATATCCCATCAAATCCTATCGAATATATTTTTTATTTTAACATTTTTTTCACTAGCCACCAACTGTTAAAGAATTTGTGTATGTTAATTTTGGATATCAAGTTTCGGGTACTGTTTGCGAACAGTCGCCGGACTAAAAAGCGTCAACAATATGAAAAAACAAAGCAGAGCAGAATTTGACTAACGGTTTTACAGTGATAACAAAATTCTTCTCGATCTACGAAAAGACAACAGTGTTTGCAGAGTGGGCAACAGTTTCGACACCCTATAACCGCCAAAAAGCGCTTAGCATTTAAAGGCCATCAATATTAGTACCATAATCTTCAAGTGGTGTTTTTTTTTCTTTATTGCGGTAAACGTTGTGTATGAACTGGAATATACATTTTTCGAAATAATCGTCGTCGCTTGACTATGGGCATTGTTGGGTTAATTAAGAAACCCCCAATTGTTTTACTTATTACTTATGAAGATAAAATAATCTAATTGATATTGCTGACGGCAGGCTGGACTAGTAAAACTAAAGTCGCGTAAAATTAAATGTTGAATTCCTACAAGCACTGCCTGATTTCACACTTTTATACTATTCTGATGGAAAGTCTGTTCGTTTTGGCTATGGATTTTTAAATATTATAAGTTCAGACGGTGTTGGTAGCTTCAAAGAATGATTGCCGCTTATTTAATTTTTATTGCATCAAATCTGCTGAAAAGTAAGTACTCAAGACTAGTACCATTAATTAAATAATTAACTGCAACAACCACACCATTGTACGATTGAAAAAAGACGAACAAGGGCTTGAAGCTGCCAATACCTACCGTGAAAAAGAAAATCGTATGAAAAATATCTACGAACATAGAAATGAAATAGTTTTTTCTTTTGACTGAGAAGGCAACTAAAAAGTAAATTTGTCTCACGAACAAAGCACTGTAAAGACAGATATAGTCCTACTGCGTAGTGAGGAGGAATGGCAGGACTTTATAAAAAAGGAATGAAAATGTTTTTAGTTAGTTTGAAAGCTGGTTTCTTTCACTAATTTTCGTTTCGGTTCCGTCCATATAAATGAAATTGAGTGACACAATAGCAAACTTTATGGGTATGTCCAATACAGCGACATTTATTGATGACTAGTTCATGTTTAGCGAATGAACACTACTATTAAGGTCTGGTCTTAAACCCACAATGGATTAAACAATACGATAAGTAAACATCTCCACTTAAATGGAGCCCTTAAGAAAAAAGGGTTTCAATCAGCTTGGTATACGCAACTCGAGTGACTAACGTAAATAACGCTAAATGAAAAGAGTAGTGCACTAACAGGCTTCGCACAATTGCTACTAATTTCGATAATATGAAGCCATTGTGTTGGTTATTACGATGGCCTCTACAAATAAAATAAGGCATAGGCAGTGTCCTTTTTAATGTGTCTTTGTACTGGCTCGTATACAGCTCTACAAAATATGTTTATACTTTTAATTTATTATTTACTTTTAAGTTACAATATTTTACGTTTTTGTTCGCATTTAAATAACAAAAAAAGATATGAAACATATACCTTTCGGATTAAGCTATGGATATTAATAAGTTAAGTGAGTCTGGCTAATCAAAAAAATGTAGTTTTAGAGATCCGAACAAAAACCTGTAGAGATGATGACGGAAATGTAATAGTAGAGACAGAAGGAACCCTTAAACTTGGGCGAAGAAAGCCAATGTTTTCACCCACGCAACTGAGAGCAAGTGACGATAGCAATAAACGAACAAGGGCGCTGTATGGGACGAACTTCGTAATCCACAAATTAGGAGATCCCTTAAACTAGAGCAACTACATAGTCATACGCCTTTTTAATATATTTGTATGTATTAAATTAATGCCTGAAACCATTAATCATAGATTTTAATTTATAATAAATGCGCTGTCATATGACGCCTTTAACATCATACTTAAGAAAATTTTGGAAATACATAGGCCTGAGACACTTTTTTCTCTAAGTCTGTACAACTACAGAGTACAACGAACTATCACTGATGCGATTTTGTCTGTCTCGACTGTGCTATTAACTCTGATAATGACATCTCGTCAAAAATCATTTTTGGTTTCACTTGCCAAAAGTTATTAAAAAGTTAATGAAACTCTATATAAATTTTAAATCATCTCACTTCTGTGCTTTAGCGCAAAAGTGTGCAAGCAAGCGAAGGCAAATTAAAATATCCTTGACAGCAGTTTTGAACACATGTTTTTAACCATGTTTTCCTTGACAAGCTTGGAGCGATGTCGAGGTAGTCTAAAAAGTTCACACCAGTCATTTGACGTGGAAACGACTTGTAGAGCGAATGATTATTTACCCTCTGGCTCGAAGAGTTTTCGATTCTTATATTAAAAGACTACACAGAAGAAAAGGTTACAACTCAGCTATCTCCCAGCATTTAAAGGATACCTGCCAATATCCGCCCTTTCTGGTAATTTTGGAGGTTCGTGACAAGATGCCGGAATAAATAATTATGCACTTCGTTGTCCTATCTTAGAAAGATTCTAAGCCTCGTTAGAATAGCGTTCAGTCATTTGACGCTTTTCATTATTACGTGTACATACGGACGGATACCAGGGACGGATAGCAGGGAATTAAAATTATTTTGATACGAAAGAGTTGTAAAATCTGTAAACGAGATTTTCAGATGGTACACCAACGACATTTATTATACAACCACTATCTTGGTACATTGAATGGGTCTGGAACACATGTGGCCTTAACTCAGCTAACATATACATTTTGCATTAATATTAGATGCCGAACATAAAAAAGAAACAGGGGTATACTCTGTAATAAAAACAGTTATTCAAAGGATTTATATGAGAATAATAAACGTGCATGGAGATCCTTAGTTTTCAAGACATTTCTGCTAAGCAATGCAACAATAATAAATAGGAATATCGCCCATTAAGGAAGAGGCCTACGATGAAATATGTGAATTTCACTTAAGCCTGGCAGAATTTTCAAGAAGAGTGAAATATGACATGTTCAAAAATGAACATCAGAAAAAAGAAGATGATGACTATCCTAAGTTTAAATTACAAAGTGAACCAAGTACTGGTGATTTATCATTTTTGCGTACATAGAGTTAAAAAAGTTCTTAAACAATGGAAAATAGAAATGAAAAATCGACTTTGAAATATTGCTCTCAAGATAAGCAAGTTTAAAAATAGGGCTCTCATGGGTAAGGTTCAGTTCAAAGTCACTATTTTCTATGCGGCATCTGCAAAAGGGAAAACATATTTTACCCATTTGACATCTTTGGTTTGTAGCCTCGCCTTTATCACCGCTAGATGCATCGGGCAAAAACTGAAGCAAGACTCTCTTTTTTAATTTTTATTCGATCAAAAGAAGTTAGGCGCAGGCAAACTTATCACAATTTCTAAAATGATTAACAAATAGGAGGTAAATGTGCTTCATGGCTATATTCTGTAACCTGCGGGTCACCTACCGAATGCTTAGAGTTCCCACCTTAAATTGCATTTAAGTGCACAACGGAATCACGCCAAAATCAATACACGAATGAATAATGCATCAAATACATATGTATGTATGTATTTTTTTTTTTTTTTTTTTTTGTGAAAAACATAATTTAATAAGCTTCTGACATGAGTTCTCAAAGTATTGATTTCTTTCTTCAAAGACGTCGGAAATACAATATCTTTTTATCAATTAATTGTTCCCAATGTTCGGGAATAATAGTGCCTTGCGCTTACATGTATGTTTGTATGAATATTCATGTATCATATATATGTACGTATGCTCATAGAAATGTCATGTAATTAGTGCACATTCATTTCATCTTATATGACATCATTCTAAAAATTAGCCAACTATGCTATTTTTACCATTGTTCTTATAAATTATTTTGAAAATAAATTTTTTATTTTTTTATTTTTTATTTTTTAAACTCAAAAACTTGTAGTAAGAGCCCAAAATGAAGTGAAAAAAAGCGCTACCACTTTAAGATACAGAACAACGAGTGTACGTACATTTTTTTCCTTTAGATCACTACAACTATTGACTTTCCAGCGGATAGGGTTTATGACAATTTTTTTTTTTTTTTCACTCCTTACAAATCTTTCGAATGACGTTTTATTAAATGAGCACTCCCGATGTAAAACCCCTTTGTTAATATTTAAATCCGTTTTACTATATCTTTATAATTTAAAGTTTAATTTCGCGTACCGAAAATAATTTATAAGAAAATTATCTCTCTTCCCAGTTAGGCGTGTGACAATGTTCAAGAGCGAAAAGACACACAAAAACATTCAGTAAAAAAAACTTACGAAAATCAATATTCTACTTACATTTTTCAAGTCGATGTGTGGTGGAATTGGTTTCAAGTAAAAGAAGAGCTAATGAAGCTTTTTGGGCCTTCCTTTAGACAGAGTTGTCAGAGTTCGGTCCTTCGATGATTGCCGAGAAGAAGAGAAGAAAATAACTCTACACCACCAGCACTGCACGCACTAAGCTTGACGAATCCAAATGGCAGATTTTACTCTTATGAAACACTCAAAATGTCGACCACAAAAGTTTCAACACTGCAGAAGATGGATTTTTTTCTCGTTTACTATTTTTTTTTTTTTTTTACATTTACATATACATATATGAATAGACATCTAGTTATATATTATAGGAAAAAAGCAAAAAAAAAAAATATCGCAAACATGCTATAACAATATTTAAATTATAAACAGAGAAGTTAAAGTAAAAATACAAGTTAAAACAACTCTTCCGTATCGATTGGCAACAGAAATACTATAATTCCACTTTCAACAACAACGTCATGAAAATTCGAAATTTTGTAGAAAAGGGAATAAATTTAAAAAAAAAAAAAAAAAAACACACATACACAAGTGCAGTTTTTTTATCTATAGCTAACCATGGACTGAAAAAATGCACAAAACACTATCGGCCTGCAGCACTGGTGATAGATTGTTTCTAAAAACTGCATACACTTATTCAAAGCGTTGGAAAATAAATTTTCGAAAATATACAGTGAGCAAATGAAACCCAAAAACTACTTACATTCAATTATTTGCAATTACGATGAGTCCACTGGCTCAGAGGGTAGAAGGTAAGGAACCCACTCAAAACTGAGACGGGTTATGGAAAAATCGCTCTGAGCAATGGGCATGCGTTCCAATGAACTATCTATTGTACATGAATGAAAAATTCTGCAAGCGGTGGGTTGATGATGGGGGATAATCAGATATAAGCTCTTCCTGGCGATGTGGATGTCTGTGGCTATTATGGCCAGGGCTTAAGGTTTCTTCATATTCTAATGATTGGAGAATTATAGAGCTTTTCTTGTTAAGAGTTAGATGGAAAAACCGAAATACGAGTAATGTCTTGCTTAGGGTTTTAGTCAGACATGCGTGGATGTGTGGAGATTTTTTTAACAATTTGTCAAGGAGAGTTGCAGTAAATATGTTCCGCTTAGTATTACCAGAAGGGAATTCATTGCAAATATTTGATTTAAAATTGAATTACGAACCGTCGACAATTTTGAAATTTTACAAGAAAAGTCACCGGAACATAAAGTACAGTTATAACTTTGTAAGAGCTCGCAAACGCATAGGTATACGAGTATTGTAGTTATTTCATCTTTAGAGCCAAGATTCTCCTAAGATTGAACCAAATTCATTTACCTGAATATTGCTCTAAAAAATAATATATAGTCATCTAAGTAGCGTGCACTCGAGGGATTTGAGTCTCTTAAAATATTTGTACACAGCGCGGGCGAAGGACAATCAGGGAGGAAGAAAAGAGAAATACCGATGTGCATTGGTCTTAAATGTTTGCAAGTTATAATGAATAGGAAATAGAGATTCCGGCAGGGCATTTCATAAGCAAATTGTACGACTTAGGAACGAATCATGATGTTTCAGAGTACGTCCGAAAGCGAGATGGGTGTTACGGTTGTAGGTTTGCGGGGCGGAATGCTACAGGCGATATCTATGGAGCACTGTGATGGAAATAGCGATAAAACAAAGTGAGGCAGGAGACATTACATCGGTGCCCAAAGGTATCAATTAACTAACTAATATTAATATCACCTGTGTTTACCGTAGGGGTTTGAATCCTATCCAGATGTGGGCATTGTACTCCAATTTTGAGCGGATGGTTTCCGAGATTTAGAGATGGTGAAATATTGCTTACATCGGTTAAGAAAACATATACATTTCGCAGCATTTTTGACGATATCGAATATGTGGTCATCCCAACGTAGGTTGTCACTGACACATATACCTAGAATGGAAAATTTTTCGGTTTCGACTATGTACGGGCCATTCATGGAAAATGACTGAGTATTAAGATTTCGTTTTACCGACATTCTACTTTGGGACTCTTTAATTCCACTCTGTTGACAGTTCCCCAAATGTTTATGCTGTTAATACCGGAATTTAACGAATTTAACATACACTGCCATTCACGTTCAATAGCTGAAGAGCAGGGACTGGAGTCCGGGAAAGAATAGGAAAAACTGAGAGTACTGTCATCAGCAAAGGAATATATTCGATTAGAAGTACCAGATAAGAGATTATTAATGGAAATTAAAAAGGGTGTCGAAAACAGAACGGAACCCTGGGGCACACCAACATTTATTTTGTGAATATCAGATTTGAGATCATCCAAGACAATTCGAATTGAACGTTCTGAAAGGTAATTTCTAATCCATTAAAAAAGAGAGTTATGGATCCCAAAAGCTCGCATTTACGACAACGCGTTTCGAGATATTTCATGAGATGACGGTTATCTATGACCTTGGAAAAAAGGGACGTAAGTGCAATGGGTCTGTAGAAAAAGAGAAAAGAAGATTCGCCTTTTTTAAGGAACGGACTGGACAAATGCTGTTTTCCATCTGCTCGGAAAGAGTCCTCAAGAGTAGGATTGATGAGAAATTTTACGCAGTAGTTTTATCAGCGATAATGAGCACCTCTTCAAAAGAAGGGTAGATATACCATCGAAGATTCGACGCACTCAAGTTTAGATGGGAGCAAAGCACAATCTATAAGTGTAGAACTAGCCGCAAAATGTGCAGCAAGCAGATTGACCGTGTCTAAAAAGTTGACAGCTGAAATGTCATTGTAAATAAGCGTTTGGGTGGAGGATGAGGCAGAATTTCTAATATTTTTGACGAACTACCAACGATTTTTACTACCATTAGAATTTCGCAATCTTATGTAAGCCGTTGGAATTATTCCTGGCTCGTTTAAACTTTTTTAGGTTTTCCTCAGTGGGGTTGGTCTTGTAGGACTGAGAACACATTTCTCTAATCTCACGACTCACAGCTCGAGTCGTACCATGCCTTTTCTTTGGTTTGATACTGTTCATCCAATGAGGGATAAAGGATCTCATTCTAAGGAGAATGATGTCTTTGATCATACCAGCAACGGCATCCATTTTTCATTTTCATTTCATTTCATTTATTTCATTTAATATATTTGTACATACAAGATATGATCTTTTATAGTACTAAGTATTTTACTTCAGTTAATTGAAAAAAATGTCTTTAAACTAATTTGTATATGTACATTAAGTACCTTTATCTTATAAGTGAAATATGGGTGAAGATATAGTGAAAATTCAGGTATATCGGGATTGGTTGGAAATATGTGGAAGGTTTGCACTTTTAAAATTGGAAGGATTTAAAATATAAGAGTTCCATAGTCTAACAGTATGGGTGAAAAATAAAGGCGAAGAGTTATGGTAATTATAACTATAAGGAATTATTTAAGGTTGGATGGACTTTTAGAGTCGCATCTGTGAATGCTGTAGACCTCCTTAGTATATGTTATATAAGCAGTGATCCACAATTTGCGAAGACATCCATAGATGCGACCAATGACCACGCTTGTATGATTATATCCAGAAAAAGTACGGGTTACTGTGTATCTAAGGCTAGTAACTAACTCAACAGCTTTAATTTTATTGTTATGATAATGTCATGAGAAACACTTAAGCTAAAATTATTTTTTTTTAAATGGGATTTAGCTGGATTTACTATTAACCCATTAGCTACTGACAAGGTGTAAATTTATTTCAACTCCTCTTTGATGAGGAAAACTAGTTCATTAACTGAAAGGCTTCGCTGAAACTGATGGAAGTTCGTTTATGAACATGTGGAATACTATCGGTCCTAATATTGAACCTTGAGGCACTCCTTGCTTGATTTCTTTTAAAACTGAAGAACATGCATTGGAAACCACCTTTTTCGATCGGCCGGAAAGAAAACTGTACATCAATTTGACTGCCTTTTCGCTGAAACCATAGTTATTCCTGAGCTTCTAATACAGGACTTTACGATTCACATTATCAAAAGCCTTCGAAAAGCCTAGAAAACAAAGCAACAAAACACTATCCCTGTCGTAGTCATGCCATATTTTCCCGAGTATATTAGCCAAAGCTGTGGAATAACAATGGTTAGCAATGAAACCAGATTGCTTAGCATACAGCCACTTGTTGGGTGAAAATTATTATTTGCTTAGCCTTAACTTTCTTAAATGCCTTTGACAGACAAGGTTGAATGGTAACTGGTCTAAAATAAGCAGGATGTCCAGGAAACATAACGACCAGTTAAAATTCCTCAAGAACCTATAAAGTCCGCTCTAATTGGCTTTCCGTATTGTCATACGGCATATTCTTTTTGGAATCTTTTCTCTAACGATGTACGAGAAATTAGCTGATATGACACAGTGGTTAGACGAGCCTACAGGGAATAGCATGTTGGTCTTGTATTTATCGCTGTTAAAAGCTAAAAATAAATCCAGGGTGTTGGCGGTATGACTATCAACGTCTGGTATACCTGTGGGCTCATTTAAAAGCTGGGTCAAATTGTTTTCCGCAGCGAAGATCTCAACACACCGTCCTTCGGGTATTGTCTATCCAGAATGTCGAAGCCACCATAATTATGTATATTGAAGTCGTCCGTAATAACGATTTCAGTATGAGGATACTGGGATACAATTCAGATAAATAAGACAGCGCATCGAACTCGTTAAAGCTCGAATTGCTGTCCAGTTTGAAAATAAAGCAGTAGTGGGTAATTTTACAATTTTTTGAATAGAAATTTTTGTTGCGGAAACATATGGCCACTTCGGAAATTTATAGTAATAATTAATTGAGAAATTTACTGTTTGATACATATTTTTACACAATTGATATTCGTGCGAATGGTAAACCCATCCATCGGCTCTGGTGTTGGTGATCCTGGTGATGCAAAATGTTGGTTCTGAGGAACATTATTCGTTGGTGCAAAGCCCTGTTGGTATTGGGTTTATCTTTGTGTTTCTATATACTGAGAAGTCCTTTGATAATGTTCTACAAAGGTTTTTACCTAGACGGCATTAGCAGCTGATAACCTCAACTGCTCCAAAAGGTGCAGGTCCACGAGTATCTGTCGAAGGACCAAGCAATAAAATAGTACAATCCACACTCAGTGTCAAATAAAGAGACAAGTGCTCATTGCAAGGAGTGCCTAAACAGTTGAGAGCTGATCCTAGCAGAATACATCTGAAGGCAAAGCAAGCAGCCACCATGACTCACTCAGAATCAAACAAGTGTTCAGGTACAGTTAACAAAATGCATGGCCCATTAAGTACAAAAAAGGAACCCATGAGTGCGATCAAGTACATCAGGATTATCCTAAAGGGATGTTACAGTCCAATGTAAATTTTCCATTATGCACTCAATGTAAGCGAAAAAGTCGCTGGCCGCTCAACAAATTCAGCAACCTATGAAACGCCTGCTGATGGAGGTAAATAAATCCGACAAAAACACACCATCAACAAAAGATGGCTGGCTCTCGATCACATACTATGCCACAGAAACCAAGAATTGGCTCATTTCGGCTGTAGCAAAAATAAAACCGTTGCCAAACAATTCAGGGCGGGAAAGAAAAAAAATGGGGGCAAATCCTTTAAAAAGGATTTTAAAAAGTGTTCTTCAACTTCTCAAAAATTCTGATGCGAAATATAGAGATTAAAACAAATCCCGTAAGGAAACCAGACATGTGTTTTCTGGGCATCAAACTTGTCGAGTTGTTGAGGCTGAGTAAGGTCAATGACTCTCAAGAAGTTATCCAGATGATTTTTGAAACTAAGGGATGCTCAACCCCTTCCCTCTCTGCCTTCTTCACTTTCTTCTTTCCTTACCACTCTTTTCTCTTCTGGGCTGGATCAAGGTCTTATATAGGGTTTTCCAATAGAGACTTGACAACTTTGAATTTAATTTGTGAACGCACTCTTTCACTAATCATCAAACTGTCACTGTCAATTTATTCAGTAAGCTCAACATTTTCATCATCGTTAGTACACTAACGAGCAACGTCAAATTATAAAAATTTTCTACAGATATTCGAAGTTGGTGACTGCAACTTTAAGAGCGTTAACTCAAATTTTCGGTCGTAATTCTCGCCCTAGTGCAAAAATTTGAGTGTACATATTCGTTGTGTGTTGTTGCCGTGTCCATGAGACAACGTCAATCAATCAATCAATTAGTCAATTCCACGGCGTTCTCAAGAATTGGGCATCGCTCAGACCACATTATGGAGTATATTGCGTAAGGATCTTGGTTTACACCCATACAAGATCAAGCTCACTCAAGAATTGAAGCCAATGGACCATTTGAAGCGAGGTACGTTCTCCGATTGGGTTCTGGAGAAGATGCGTCAAGATGATGAATTTCATCGCAAAATCATCTTTAGTGACGAAGCTCATTTTTGGCTCAATGGGTTCATCAATATGCAAAATATGCGTTATTGGCCGGGTAAAAACCCACATGTGCTTCATGAATCACCACTTCATTCACAAAAAATAACTGTTTGGATCTGTGTTTGAATAGCAAATATAAAAATCTGTGTACTGAACTCAAAAAGGAAATTCCAATTTGCCGTGATAACTATTACCATTCTAAGTTCTATTCTGCTAAAGGGTAACTTACAAAGTGAATGGCAAATTGTTAAAAGTATCTTAAACAAATCCTCTGTTGCAAAAAAACCAACTGTTATTCGTGTCAATGACTGTGTTGTATCTGACAAACTGCAATTTTACGAATATAGCCACCAGCATGCAACCATGTCCTGTTCAACCTTCTTGTCGTTTCTGTTCGACTACTCATTGCTTTGCTGAACCAATGTGTTCTACTATAACAGTTTTGCATTTGAGCCCATTACTCCTCTTGAAGTTTTAAAAGTTATCGGCACTTTAAGGAATACTTATTCATGTGGTACCGATGGTATCTCTAATATCTTTCTTAAACAAGTTGCATGTCATATCATGGATGTCCTAGCTTACATCTTCAATCATATGCATATATTTGCATATTTGAGGGAGTTTTTCCTGAAGACCTCAAGTGTGCTGATGTTATCCCATTATTCAAAAATGGTTCTACTGTTGAACTGTGTAATTATAGGCCCATCTCATTTCTCCCAGTTATAAGTAAAGTTTTTGAAAAGCTTGTGAAAAATAGGATATTGAGTTATCTCGCAAAAGCTAAGTTTTTTAATGCTATACAATTTGGCTTTCAAAACCAACCGAGGATGCACTGCAACAGTTTTGTGGCAAAATATATTGACATAACCAAAGCGTTTTTTGATCAGGTTTTCGTGGCTTTATGTTAGAGTGGTTTAGATCAACCTAAAAAATAGATCACAAAGAGTAAAAATTTATGAAATCAGGAGTGATCTTATGATTCTCAGCTTAGGGGTACCCGAAGGTTCTGTCCTAGGTCCAATTCTCTTTCTAATCTACATAAACTAACTTTTTCACTTAATTTTAAAGGTGCTCCAACGGCTTTTGCGGATGATATATGTTTCTCATATGGTTCAAATAATCGCCTAGATCTGGTTTTCGACTTAAATTGGGACCTTAGCCTTTTAAGAACATGATTTTTAGTTTGTCATCTAATCTTGATCTGGATCTGAATGTTTACTTTCACGCATCAGAGTGTCAAAGATTCCCACTGTAACTGTGGGTCTAGCTTATATTCTCCTTCTTTTGATGGCAGCCTGAATTTCAGTGATAAATGTTTTCCTATCGATATCGTTAATGAATTCAAGTACCTGGGACTTACCATAGACTCAAGAATGAGCTTTGAGGAACTATTTTCGTTGCGAAATATCTATTCTACTAAATTGTTAAAAATTATTTATTATGGTATTTTTCATTCAAAATTACAATATGGCATTACTTGCTGGGAAGGTGCTTATAGGAATAAAATACAACCTCTTTTGATAATCCAGAAATATATCCTACGAAAATTATGCCGCAAACCTCGGAGATATTCTACTTACCCTTTGTTCTGTGACTTAAAAATTTTTCCCGTCCGACATTTATACTGCTTTAAGGTGCTGAAGACCTTCTTTATGAAGTCTGGTAATCGGAACTTACGACTGATTTCTAACTTTAAACTGCGTGGAAACTTTTCATATTCTGTATCTGTTCCACCCTTTCATACCACTGCTTATCATAATTTTTATTATATTGCGTCTCTTTGTTTATTTAATAAAATTCCTCTATCGTTCAGACCGATTACCTTGCCTGTTTCTCAAACGCGTAAAAACCTGGCCCCTCAATTTCAACTTTGCTAACTCAGAATCTGTTCTCTTTGACTATCTGGCCAAACCACCCATCCAAACATAATTTATTTGTTTTGTCATGTTTTCTTAGTGTAATGGCATTCAACACTATTTTCGTTACTGAAGTATAGAAAATACAGAATGTCAAGTGAATTTCTTAAATTTTATATTTTATTTTTATATAGATTAATGTAAATTAATTTATTTTGAATTATATTATATAAGGAATTTACAGAATAATAAAAAAAATTTAAAAAAAAAAAATAAAGAAAGAAAAGAAAACCACCGACCAGCGAACGAATGAAAGTAAGAGAACAACACCCTTGTAGCTTCCAACATCGTAGCAAGCCGATCCGCGCCGATGCGTTGGTCATAAAAATTTAAAGGAAAGGAAATCAGCTTAAAAGAGGTGCTAGCTCACAAGCTATAAAATTTGAGAATAAGGTAAAAAGTGTCATAGTTGAACAAGCTGATGTGAAAATCGTAACACAGAAATCATTGATAGAAAGAGGTAAAAAACCTCGATGAAATTACCACAAAGGAAGACATGTTTAATTCACTCTTGGGGAGTTTTACAAATACTGGTGTAGCAAAAACATTGACATAGGAAGGTCTATAGTGGCACCCAGACGGCAACTGTGAGCATACCAACGGAAGTAACTAGAAAATGGTCAAAGTATGTATAGGATGGGTTGTGTGCTTTATATGTGAGAAACAAGACACACTTAAATGATTCAAATGTATAGATTTTGAGGATAAAATCAAAGCCTGTAAAACCACAAGTGACTGATCGAAACACTGCTTACGATGTGGTGAGATTGGTCATATGGCGAAGTTATGCCAGAAATGAACCAAAATGTCTACTCCACCAACGTAAGGAATTTATCGGTTGTAACCACTCTACGGGCAGTCATAAATGTCATCGTACCAACGAGTATGGAAGGAACTGCTGTTAAAAAAATTAAAATACTACAGCAAAACCTGTATCGCTGACTAAGTCCTTTTATCACAAACAACTCATGAGCTAGATATAGACGTTACAATAAAACAATATGGACCTGCGGAAAACGACCCTTTCAAGAAACAAAAGGCAGCACTCAGTGCTACTTTGTGGTGGCGTGGTCCCTTCTGGACATTATTATTGCATATTATCTTTCGTAGGCTATGAAGCTATCCCAGTTTTTAATTGATTATGCCATTTTTAGAATTTGGAACAGCTAAGTCCATGCCAAGGATTATTGATTTCCCCGATGATAAGTGCTGTATTGTCACAGTACGAGTAACGTTTACGGCATATATGTAAGGTTTCTATTTTGTAGGCAGGTATTTTCGCCCCTGATTTACCGCACAAATTCATTTCCTTTTAAATGATTTGACCCAGATCCTGTGTTACTTTTTCTAGGTTACCTGACGCCAGCACTTACATATTCTTCGGATACGTTAAAGTTGTCTCTATATATGGTTGTACGAATCTATATCAGTACGAAGTGAGTAAAGATAAATGAATAGACAACTAGCTATCCAAAGTCGATTAATTGAGTTAAAATTAAAACCTAATGACGTTACCCTCTTGAGATCTTATTCCATATCCATGGATAAGAGAACGGAATATTTTCAAACAACCAGATCTGCGTGTACTGCTTGATAAACGTGAGTATGTTTCCTCCAATTGGTTCCATGCGCCTCTGTAGTTGGTGCAGTTTAGAGGGTCTTATTCAACGAGGATCGGCAAATAATGCTGAGGTTCGATTCATCGGGCATACTTTCTTCCGAGCACATTTTACAGACGAGTGTGTCATCAACTGCCGCTTTAAAGGTCGTCCACTTCAGCAGCTTTGTTGGACTTAAGCTTAGATATGGCTATCTTCACTTTATCCAGGTCTGGTAAACGGAATTGTTTGTATATATTGTCCAGGCTAAAAGGTTCATTCTGCCTGACGGAGGTATTTGATTCGCCATCGCCGTTATACAGTTTACAGAAATACTCTTTCTAAATCCTCAACTCAACCCCCTTTTTTTTCCCTGAAAAGCCGGTTTTCGTCTCTCCTCTTCTGCTCGTAGAGCTCGTGAGTAGCTCTAGTCCTTCTATGCAGGTCCGCTTTATATGCACCTTGCTTAGATGCATGTGCTTCCCGACACTCGTCGTTGAACCAGGGCTTTTGTTGTGGTGGCCGAGTGAAACCGAACACATCAAAGGTGGCATTTCTGATGCCTTTTTGTCAATATTGCCACTGGTCTTCGATACTTGATGCTGATAGGTGAGTAAGGGAGACTCCATCTGAAGACGGTATATTCGGGATATCCGCAACAGTACCTTGGCTGCAACAAGGTAATGATAAGTGTCGATGTTGGCGCCTTGAAAGGTTGGAACATCTTGCGTCCCAAGGTATGTCTTGCGTCGATCGCAAAGTTGTCAATCTAGTTGACGGTTGATTGATCAGAAGTTCTTCATATCCCCTTTGGATATCGAAATGTGGGAACCGCATACTAGCTACGTCAATGTTTCGCCGCACCGCAAAATCGATTAGCTCTTCTCTCTTCCTAGTTTTGCATTAAAATCGCCGAGAACAATTTTAATGCCATAGTTAGAGCACTGGTAGTAGGTCTTGTCCAAGAGCTCGTAAAAACTACCTTTGGTGTAGTCATCTTTCTCTTCTGTGGGGTTATGTGCCCATATGAGGCTCAATGGCTTCTCTTTAACGTTCAACTATAGGAATTCAATGTTTTCTATCACAAAAACGCTTTGAGCTTTGGTCCTACGTTTGATATTCGTAATTAAAAACGTAATACTAGATACGTAACGGAGCTTTAAAGCGAAGTAGGAGTTGGGACAGACTAAACTTTTGCTTGCTTTTGACAGTCCAAAGCTATCGAATCAAAGAAAAAAATGTTAACAAACAAAACCCTTTATTACAATACCATAGTTGGCGGAGCAGTTTTGCACATTTGAACTGATTTAATTAAGAAATACTTTCAATCGAAACAAATTAATCACAAACAAATTATTCTCTTTAATTGTAGAACTATAGTAATCTAGACAATTTCAAAAATGTCATTTCAAAGAAAATACAAAGCGAATAAACTGTAACGTAACCAAAGCCGAAGTCGAAGCACTATTGTGTGTAAGACATAATACATATTGTAACGAAGTGCTCATTAACATTCCGCAAACTTGCCTTAGTCTGCCTCTACCAACCAATCCGCTTCCAAATAGGCGACATAGTACCATGCCACAACTTTTCATCCCCTTTTTTTCCATCTGCTCTGCAGCAGTCCAGGGTCTCCGTTAGTTGTTGGGCTGCACGTGGACTGCATGGACTATACCTAACTTTCCACGTATACTAGATGGGGTGAAAAGTAACCTCCTTGGGAATGAAAAAAAAAAAATTTTTAAATGTTTTTTTTTATTTTATTCAATATAGTCCAACTTCTTGATCCCGTCCGAAAAGTAATTTTCCGGAAGGTCTGTAAAATACTCCTCCGTGGCGTCGATGATTTCCTCGCTTGAGCTGAATTTTTTATTCATGAGTCATCTTTTGAGGTTTGGGAAGAGATAATAGTCCGAGGGAGCCAAATCGGGCGAATACGGTGAATTCGACAGCAATTGAGCCGTAAGTAATTGGTTTTAGCCAAGGTTGCGATGCTCTTGTAAGCCGGTGCATTGTCTTGCAAAAACAAAATTTTTTTTCGCCTCATGTGAAGTCGTTTTGCAGCGATTTCGGCCTTCAGTCGCCCCAATAATGCAAAGTAATACTCGCTGTTGATGGTTTTTCCTTTTTCGAGGTAGTCCACGAAGAGTATGCCATGACAATCCCAGAAAACCGACGCCATTACCTTTCCGACCCATCGAGCCTCCCTCGGCCGCTTCGGAGCACTCGTGCTGGCTTCAGTCCATTGCCGGCCACTCATTCTGTTCTCTGGTGTTCAACAGTTACCAATCGACGCCAAAAGTCCGCCCGATTGCGCATCAGCAAGTCCAAACACTCTTTTGAAGTGCTCTCGCGTTCGTATTTTTGGTCAGGAGTGAGTATGCGCGGCAATTAGCTGCAGGATAACTTTTTCATATGCAGAATATTGCCCAAAATATAGCGTGTGCGCTCAGTAATAATCTTTGTGGTATCTGCTAGCTCGCGCACGTTCACTTTCCGGTCAGCCAACACCATTTTTTTTTTTTTTTTGACAATTGTCCTCTGTAACCGCATCGGAGGGCCTGCTGCTGCGGATTTGATCGGTAGTGGAGTTGCGGTCACCACGAAACTCTCGAAACCAATATTTGACGGTGTAATCTGACGGAACATTAGCCCCATAATATTTATCCAAGTTTTCTTTTGTTTGCTTCGCCGTTTTGCCTCTCAACTTGTCCATACTCAACTTGATGCCAAACACGTCAAAAACAATCAGCTGTCAAAACAAAACTAAAGACAGTATCGCACTGAATTTTGGCATGTCTGCCTAAGGCACCATAACCTTTTTTTGCAGAAGCAGCGCTTTCTGGCGGTCAAGGAGGTTAATTTTCACTCCACCTAAATTCGTTGTCATTGTTTCGTTTGCAGGGGTTGCCTAGAGTAGATCCGTCCGTATACTAGACTTGTTGTTGCTTCGCAATTAAAATGTTCTTTTGTTCAGGGCCGGGCAGTTTCCCCGGTGATACAAGCCCCAACCTGGAGTACCAGTTCCTTTAGGAAGAATGATCGATAAGGTCTTATTTAGGTCTTATTTGCTTTATTCCGAGAGCTTACTTCACCTGATTCCATCAGGGAAATTCATCCGCTGTCTGGTATATATGGTAGTGCTGTGACTTTTGTTTGCTAGTCGGCATTTCCGCTTAGAATGTTGACAAGTCGAATCCGGGGAAATCGGCTAGTACATGATAGTTACCACTTCGAGGTGAAAACAATTACAACACTGGGCATCGCCAAGTTGACAACTCTCAGTATCTGCCCTACTTCTACAACACATTAGATGCATTTACGTAATTTTGGAAGTGTAGTTGAGGGGACATTCTCAGATGAAAGTAAGGTTGATAAGGTAATGGAACTTGGTTGATTAGAAAGAAGTTTTTTTTAATATGTGGTGTACTCGTAAGAATAAAAACTTTCAACCGACGAATAGCTTGCCTCCAAGGAGTTGTTCTACTTTAATAGAATGAGTAATGAAGCTACAATTATCTTGAATACATGCAACATGTACTGTGATAAGAACGGTTTCCGTTATTTACTTTGATTTTCCTCCAAAGTCTAAATTAGGTCTGAGAGGTGCCAGTAAACGTGACCAGGCTTCGGATTTAGTGATACGCACAGTGCGCTTTATTAATGCAGCCAAGCGCCGATAAATAAATACCGTTGGAGTTTTTTGGGTGCCTCTGCAGAAGAAGCCAGGTCCAGGTTCGATTGACCTGTAACATCAATTATATAAGTAAGTATGCTAGAGCAACATACAAACTCATCCAAGAATCTTCTGCAATCAGTTCGGTTAACCATAATTTACTCATGCTCTGACTCACAACAAAAATGCAAATATTAACATTGAGATATTTGCCCAGAACTGTTTATGATCAGTCACTTCTAATAAGTCACTAATTATCGAATACAATAGGCAATAGGACAGTCTGGTTTTGTTTATCATTTATGTACGTGTGTGTCCACATTGTTGATAAAATGCATTATTTGCTTAGTAATTTGTATTCATTAACTATCACAACATGATTAGATCGTACACATTTTTAAAAGCTTGTAAACATGAATCATTGATAGGGTAAATAAGTTAACCAACTCATATACCGCTCGTTGATTTTAGTTCCTTATCTAGGAACATTTTATTTTAGGCCGTATACTGCTGCATGTTAAATCAAATTATGACCTAGAAACGAATTGGAGAAGTGTTTCTATTATTTTTCAAATTATGTACTTTCATCATGAAAAATGCAAGCAGCATTGTTGGCTTATACCATCTATCTGTTGCAATATGACCTTTGAGGAAGTTACAAAAAAATCAACCATTTTTTTCCAATACTAAGCATGTCCGCATTATTTAGTAGGTGCATTGCCAGCAAAAGCATACAACGGATTCCAACAGACCACTAGCTAAAAATGTTTACCAGTTTCCCATTTGTATGGCTTGAAGATTATGCTCGCATTAATATCAGTCTGCCTCATGCGTTCGTTCACTACTTGACGCCCAGAAATCTCTAGATTTTTGCGCATCACTTCATCATCGTTCAAGTGATCCATCATCAATTTGAATGGCCAAATTGACAAACAAGGACAGCCTTAATTATATGAATACTTTTATCCATCTTTCCGTCAAAAAGTATACCAACTGCAATATAAATAATAAGGACCCTTTTTAACTTGATTTCTTTTTTTTAAGAGATTGGTACACGGATGGGTCGAAAATGGTTCAGAATTATAGTATTGACCCCCTGATTCCTACAGTACGTACCAAAACACCACTCACCTAGTACCTGTAACCCAATGCAAGCGTAGGCTGGAATTCGCAAATGAAGTAATACGTATTGCCATTATATTCTTACTCCAAGTATCGCAGGAGGTGGTGTCACTTGTGCGGAATTAAGTGCATAGCAAAAGCATAGTACAATTAAAGAGTGCAGTCTCCTTGCGAATGGACAGCAAAAAGACTTTTTTTGTAACCTAAAGAATGATGCTTCTTTGGTGGTGTTCATAAGAGACCCAGATTTGAATGGAAGCTCTAACTTAGCACACAGCCAATTTTAATGAGAATTCATGTCCTGAGACATCCTCCTATGAGCGCTGTCTGTCAATTTTTTCCCGATCGCATTGTCACCTGTGACACAGGCAAAAACAAGTAAGTCTATTCTCCGGATATGTGTAAAGAAGTTTGGCATCTTTTAGCAATGCTAGAAGTTATGGCCTTAAGGACAGATTGATAGTTGCTACAAAAGCATAGTCTCTTTCGTCTTCTTGTTTCAGCCAAGATATATTGTATATGAAGTCTATTATCAGGATTGCGTGAGTCTCCATTTGGAAGACAGTAGCAAGCTTACGTTACTAGTAGCGAAATTTAAAGATATCAGCCTTGATCGGTTATACTGCAGATACATCAATGTAGATCCGACTACAATCCTTTCATGGCTCAAATTCTGCTCTGAGCTAGTTTCGAGTATATAGAGTATACAACCAGTTCTTGTCTGGGAAGTGAGTTTCGATTATTAGACTGAAATAAAAAAAAATGATTTCGACTCATTCGGCGTAGGTGCCATCAGAATTTCTAGCGTTTCCATCATATTCGATTTGCTTTGAAGGACTGAAAAATCTCCTGGTTTCACTGACTGTTCCTTACAGTTGCAATAATAATTCATCGCTTCGTTGCGTTGCGTGCGTATGCTTTTTAAAACAGTCGTGATCGGCAGGATACATTTTCTAAGTGACGAGATAGGATTTCTGTCCGAAAAATTCATCCACTACGGATCCACAACAATACTTAATGCCGTGTACGCTGTCCCGATAGCTCAGATCAATGCTGTTGACTCCTCTATAGTTTGATCTTTAAAACTATATTCCTTAGCAGCTGTGATTCAAAGATACTCTTTACTCAATGTGGCCGACCGCAACCGCAACTTAAGACAACTCATAGAGTTCACGATTTTATTTTCTACCTCATTCGCAATCTTCCACTACGGGACCAAATATTCGACGAAGGATTTTCATTCAAAAATATTCAATATGGTATGTCCTCTGCTTTTCATCTTATCGTATAGCACTCAGCTCAATATAGCAGAATTGGCAACATAAGTTGTTTTGTATTGCGTGCTTTCCTTCCTCCAAGTTTGGAAAGTATCATGTGTGCCGATATTTACTCCAGTGATGTTTTGTTTTAGGCGGCGGATTGGTGCTTCTTTGTCTGTTAACAACATCTGATTGCAGACAACAATCTTGAATGTAGATTGGCCCTCTACAGGAAGTATGAGTGTATTTGTTCTTTAACCGCTCCTGGCGGGATGTGGACTCTTGCCGTGAGTGAGCCGTTTAGAGCTGACCCCTGCGTGGTCAGGTGCACTTCGTTTTACGTAACTGTGCCCTGGAACCTGGAAGCAGTGTAACCCTGAAGCGTATGTCTAAGTAAGATTTACTAAAGATTATGTTTTCTGTGTTAACAACTGCTCCGCGCCCTATCTGCTACAGCACTAGACTTTAGAGATAACATTACAGTGCAACTCCTTTAAAATACGTTTAGAATAGTTCGGAGAAACATTGCATTCGGATTAAGACATCACTTTGTAGAGTTCTTCGTAGATCTGTGCAAGATTTTCTTTAGTTGGACTTGAGACATTAACACGTCATATTGGAAAGAATCTTATAAGCGACAAGACAAAATATCGCCATCCGACATGGTTTCATTCACCCACATCTGATTATTGATTTAGTACAAGATGGGGCAAAAGTAATGTGATAATGTGAATTAGTTGTAATGAAAACCATTGGGCTCTGTTTTATAACATTAAGTTGAGTGGGTGCACATTTGTGGTCGTTTTAAATTTTATCATTTTAAAATGTTGCTCGCAAAACATCTGGCTACAAATTAGTAAATTTTTCTTCAATGTTGGTTTTCAAGACTTGTAGTTTGCTGTGGTAAACGCGATATTTCAAAAAGCCAAAAAGGAAGAAGTCTGGCGCCGTCAGATCTGGCGATCTGGTCCGCCAGTTCAAATAGCCAAAACGGGAGATCACACGGCTTGGAAATTGGTGATTCAAAATCTCCATCATTGCCTCCGTTCTGCTGGCACCAACGGTAAAAAAAAAACTCATTTTACATATGCCTGCAGCCCTAAAGTTATGTTACAGTTATGACGTCCTGAAAAAAATAAGGGCCAATCATTTTTTCATTGCAAAAGCCTCATGTGAATTCTCCGTGCCCCAGAAACGCAAATTTTGTTTATTCACATAATCACTTATGTGGAAATTAGATCCGTCGGTCACTATAGTTTTGGATACGAAATCTTCCTCTTCTTGCACCAGGGGCCGAATTACTGCAATAAATATCGAGTGAGTGAGTAGAACTCGTAATCAAATGATCGAATAACCTCATTGGGATGATGGCACCTTAAAGCTCACGTATCGAATGAAAATAAAATTGTACTAGTGAAATTCTACAACTTCAAAGTGACGGTTATCTGGTTGATATATTGTAAAAGATAGGAAAGAAAAAAGTCATTAATGGATCTAGTTTTTTATTTGTTCTCGGATTCCGACTATGATTATCGGTAACGCGTTGAGCACAGGCGCTGAAGGGTATCATTGCCAGATACGCGAATTAAAATCTAAATAACATTTTCATCTTGCAGATTCTTCAAAAGATTTAGGGTGTATAAAGATGCATTCAACCACATTTTGCAATGCCTTTAATTCAAATGACTTACATATGTCAACTGTAAAATATTCTTTGCCAAATCGCGGTGTTTGGTCATAAATAATTTTTTGTGAAAATTTTATTAAGGCTGAACCTTAATTAAAAACCGGACATTACATTATTCCAAATTCCTTAAAAAAAAATATTAATAATAATAAAACACAAATACTCACATCTTTGCTATTTCGCTCAACAACTCGACAGCCATAGATGAAGTAACTTAGATGGCAAACTCTACTAACACTTTTGCAAGTTAAAGTCACTTGACCTTCAGCAGGGGTGGCCGTGGTGTAGTGGTATATGCATAGACTCCTCAAGCAGAGGGTTGCGGGTTCGAATCCCGTGCGAGGCAATTCTGTGAAAAGTCTTTTCATAAAATTTGTATGTAGTTATATGAAAATCCCGTCGGCGTCAACTCTGACATGAAGGCATAACACTGATGTTGGAGTGGTTGCTGGCTGGGCTAAATGTAACGAACTAACAACTAGCACGTACTTAAGACCCACTGGTTGAGGAGGATGTACTAGCTCGTCCCGTCCAGTTTGACAACCACCTCTTGGAAAAATATCGAAACCTAATACACCTGAGTTTCAAACTACTACACCACCCGCCCGCGCCCTGGAGAAAAAGCCAGTAAAAGTATTCATATCCCGTTGGTACGCGCGCAGTATTACAAAAAAAAAGCGGACAATAATTGGTGAACGGTGTTCACCTTTTAAAAGAATATCTTTCGGTCCTTATCAAAATTCGACGCTGATTGTCTGTAAATTGTCTGTGTGGACTCTCCCGGACGTCTTCGGCCACAGCAATGATATTTTCAGTTGAACGAGCAATACAAGGCCGGCAACTTCGTACTACCTCTCTGGTGATCCAAGTTTGCATGAGACGCTCAGCCAAACGACTCGAAAAACGACGGCGAAATTTACGCGAAATTACTTTTGCCTCGCCTTGTACATGCATCCTACCAAAACGTCATTTTCATCGCTGGTAGAACGTTGGAGCCGACAGCTTTTTGGTAGCTGAGCCGAACTTTCATACTAGGACGGGATATGGTTTCATCATTGATTGAAAGTGGGTTCTCTTATCGTCCTATGACTCTCTCTGCCTGAAGCCACTAAGTAGCTACTGGAGGTGCTACTTTAACACATCTACTCTTCCCAGCGCTGCGATTAATAAGTTTATTAAGCTGTTTTGAAGAGACTGCGTTTCGGGAGTTGGTTAACTTCCTTAACAAACATCATCGTGGCTGCCGATCGAGATTTTTACAATGCAGATATCCCAGAAACTGCTATAGAATCTTAAGCACTATCCTGATCAGAAAATACTGGAGCTATCCAAACATCTATAGCATAACTCTGTGCGAGAGCCTTCAACATTCCTAAATTTAAAGGAACTATTCAGAATAAAGACAAGCAATTAGATATATGGAAAGCGAGTCAGGAGACACAAAAGGCTAGTCTAAACCATATGTAAACAGTTTATCAGAATTAAAGAATATCTTTAACCAATTAATTCATAAAGAGCGAGTCATTGAGGCACTATAGAGAACTGTAATGCCAACCAAAGTAAGTAAACCATCTTGGCAGCGTCGTCACTTGTGTATGAAATTCGAAACCACTGGTCGCGTTGGCTCTTTTACCTCTAGTACCAGTGTAATATTTCGCCTTGTAATTTTGTTTATTTTGTTAAGCTAACCATCCGATTAATTGGTTTCGAAAATATACTTTAAGTAAGCACTTACGGTTTTAGTTTTCATTCGCTTGTGTAATTTTTAGCGGCCATCTGTATATGTACATCTAAAATAAACATAAACTTTCATATCAGATTACTGACATCCAGAGCTGTTTGCATGGCTTTTTCTCAGACAAATAAAATTCTCAATAAAAATCCGAAATAGAGTTACGAGAAAAGGCTCTGGAACTGTATAATAATACACAAGCTTGCTTACCCATTGGTAAAAAGAAAATTCTCCGGAAACACCACAACAGACAGCAAGGTCAAACGACAGGTACATCACACCTTTCAATGAGATCTTACAAGAAATAGCAATTTACAGTACTTAGCACTCCAATCTTTGTACTTTATGATTTATTTTTGTTTTCATTAAAAATTTGTCCGCTAAAAAAGAGATTTAAAAAAAAACAAATTCTTTACAAAGGTAAATTGGTTCTTTTTAAATTTCGTGATTCTCTAAAATTGTATCTTGAGGGGGACTTTCCTAAATGAGACGCTTACGATGCGATTAGACTTTCAGATTGCCTAACTTGGATGAAACGGCCTTTGTGTTGCCTGCAACCTTCTTTTGTTTTTTGGCGGCAGGTGCTGCTTTCGGCGTCGGCTTCTTGACTACCATATCTTTGTGTAGGTCCTTGAGAGTAGCGTCAGCTTTTTCTTGTTTATTTTTGACGGCTTGTTTAATCTAGAAGAATAGAGTTGGGAATAAGGTCGAACAATATGCAAAAACGGGAGGACAAAAACATATTTGACAGTCGAACCTTTTTCAATCTACCCTGCACCTCCTTTGGCTTCTTCTTCGACTTAGCGTCGTTCACCTTAAAGACATTTTTTATTTTCTTCGACTTGCTGGCAGCTCCCTGCTTTGTTGCTTTGACACCTTTCTTTGCATTACGACCCATCGTTGATACTCTGTAAAGGCAGAGAGATACGAGTAAAAGGAAACAGAAAACAAAAATAATAGTTAATCAAATAAATGCGAGCATGTGGTGCCCAGTAAAACCACGAGTGAATTTGCTTTTGTATTTTAATTTTATTATCTAAAAGAAAAAAATCTATGAGCTATACGGAATTTTAGGAAATGGAGCATCATCCACATTTTCAGAATGCCGCTTAGGCCGATATGGGGCTATTTTAGGTGTAGTTAAAATCTCTCGTGTGAGGTAGAACGCAACCCGGTACATGTCCTTATTCGGTGCAACATTGCGAACAAACGAGATCGATTGAAGACTCTCGCCCAGTGGAAGGCCGAGGTTATGCTCGACTAATCGTTGAACTAGATCCTTGGTATCGTCACCCTTGGCAAAGGAGTACACATGCACAAGCGGGTAGTTGATATCGTTTCTATCAAAATCCACGTCATCGGTGGATATTAAATTGCGAAAAGCACCGAGAAACTCTGTCGACATAGCTGGCAAGTTCATTGTCATGTGAATTTTGTATGATGGTGACGTTTCCTTCAGTCGTTGAGTGAGGTCCTCTCGTAACTCGTTGAGGATAAATTCTTTTCCCTCTTTGTTGAAAGTTGTAATGTTAGCTGTGCACTTATTTTTGTTTGCATTGTGCGTCAACCATTTGTGGCTTTCGGGATTCAGGTCATTGGCGAGGACAATGCACTTTTTCTTTGCTGCTGGTATACTAAATGGTCCTACACCAGCAAAAATATCGTAGAGCACATCGCCTGGCTGCAAAAGTTTCACAATTCTCTCGTGCTCTGTGGAAAGACGCGGATTCCAATATACCTTGGAGAAATCAAACTCAAAGGTTATCCCATTTTCTTTCACTTGCACCTGGAAGTCTGGTTCGCCAAAGACCACTTCGATGGGAAAATTTCTGTAGATGTTTGCAATTGTAGCTACTTTATTTACCACTGTTCTGCAGCCAGCAACTTTATCTTTCAGTACTTCGCCGATAAGGGCTTTGTATGACCGCAAATGATCACGAAGGTTAACGTGTACTATGTGTCCAATCCGGGAATATGATGCGAGACCTTCGTCGTCTTCGGGAAAGATGAATTTGAAGATTTCATCAGCGCGCCAATTTTCATACGACAGTTCTAGGTCGCCAAAGTAAAAATCACTTTCCTCTACTCCTAAGCTTCTAAGTTCTTCTGGTAATGACTCCCATCCAGTGACTGGGCCAGGATGAAGAAGAATCTCTCTGTAGGCGCCTTTTTCACCATCTTCGTTTCCTTCATCGACTAGAGCACGCACGGGCTTCAGACGTTCCATCTTCAAAAGCAATTTTTTGATGAGCGGCAGCACTTTGTGTGAATTCTGTTCTGAGACTTTGAGCTTTGGTATGCGAACAACCTTGTGAAAGGCATCACGATCTAATTCGGTCATTCCGTATACATTGAGAGGCGGATGTAGCGTGGGGCAATCCATGTTGTTCCAGTAATGCCTTGCGGATTCTTGAACAACTACTGAAGTTTCAGGATTTAAAACGACTCGCGAAAGTTGTGAAGTACAAATACGGATCATTTAATTCGAATTAAGCTCATTGATATCGAACGAAAATGGGATATAATTTACAATTAAACACAAAATGAAATTTTTTTACCTTCGTGACAGAGGATGAATGAAACTAAGCGTGCTGTATGCTAACGTCGAAATGTATGCAATGGAAAATTTTCTGAAACAAAGTTGGTTGTCATGACGAAGAATTCACAATGGTAGCTTTGCTTAATTGGTAGTGCACACGTTACATTTGTGTTATTTCAAAAATATTTGAATAACCAAATGCAGGTTTATAAATATATGATCTCTTATCATCTCTTGCAATATGTTACTCAAATAAAAAGGCTTGTGTCAATGAGACTTTTTAGTTATAAAATTTATCATCCCTGAAAAGGTTTTAAAGAAACTGTTTACTTACGAGTATGTGGACGCCTCCAAGTCGTCTAAAGTTTCTGGCTAGATGGCATATACCAGGCTTAATGTAGCCTCAAAGAAAAGTGTATAAATGTGTTAAATTGCATATGCGGGGTATCTATGTGGACTTCAATTAGTCGATTGTGTACACGCAATATGTAAAAACACGTAAATTTTTAAAAATCGAACGTCTTTGTTTGATGTTCGGAATAATTGTATTTGACTAATTTTGGAAATTCTAGGTAGTTTTGATGATTTTTGCTCTTCTGGTATATTGGATAGATAGATAGTTTATTTCGTATAAATATTGTATCGATTTTGTTGTCACACACACAGTTTACATACAGAGATTTAATATTGTAATATTCTATTTTATCTAATATTTTGTGAACTTAAGGCCTTTGAAGGTTGTTATGGTTTGACCAGTTACAAGCTTCCGGTAATAATATAAGCACTTAAGTCACGGTACCGCGGGAGTCAAGAATCCCTGGACTGATTTGCAGTGGTAGACAATTCAGTCCTTCCACTTTGGCTGTGGCTTGAACCTAAAATCGCAGGAATTGTTTATTATTTGGTTTCGACCCGATGTAGAGCTATAACAAATACTGTGTGCTGTGAACCTTATATCACTAAGAGGTTTTAGATCTTTCATACTTGTGCCTCCAACACAATTCCGAATTGGTTTTCATAATACATACGCGTGATGGCAGGACGTATCCTGGCTTCCATGGATGTACGTACATCCCATGAAATTAAGTCTTCACGGACAGGAATTTAGTTAAAACCCAAGAAACGTTGTGCACAACAACGAGTTTAGTGACGACGACGGAAGAGCAAATAACGATGAGTCGTTATTTCAACAAGAAATGACAAGATTTTCATTCAACCCTATTAAGTAAAATCGGCTTTATAATTCGGCATTTTTGCATAATGCCATAAAATTGAAATTTTTATTCAACAATGCCGCCAATGCTATTGTTAATGTGACATAACCCTTAAAATGTTAAAACTTAAAACGTTTACTTACAGCCCGGACGAAGGAAAGAAAGAGAGGTACTTTGAATCTTTGAAGGTTACAATGATCAGGAAATAAAGAACTCGGCATCGCATTCACAAACGATTTGTACGGCTAAGAAAAGAATCACGATAGGTATATCAATGTACGTCCAAAAGTGGCCTTGAGGGTTAACTGATGAGCTATCATAGCATGATGAGTGTTACGGTTAAAGGTTTGAAGGGGCGCAGTGCTATTGGCAATTTCAATGTAGCACTGGTGGTGAAAAGAGCGATAGAACAAGCTGAGACAGGAGACATTTTGTCTGTGTCAAGGTTGTAAATAATTGAATTGGTGATAATAGCATCACCTATGAGTTCTATCGAACGGTTTTGATAGAGCAGTTCCACAGAAATTTATTAGCACCTGACCAGATGTGGGCATTGTACTCCAGTTTTGGACGGATAAACCCCTTATATATTGAGGCCAGGTCAGAGAGATGAAATATTTCTTAGATTGCTTAAGGAAACCTAGACATTTCGTAGCATTTAAGGGGATGTTGAATATGTGGTCTTTCCAACATAAGCTGTCATTGATACACATACCGAGGATGGAAAGTTTTTCTCTTTTTACGATGCAAGTGCCATTCATGAATACTAGCTGGGTGTTTAAATTTCGCTTTAGCGACAACAAACAGCGTTGTGTTTTGAAAGCATTAAATTCTACTCTGTTAGAGGTACCCCACTTTAGTAATGCTTTTTATATCGGAATTTATTAAGCTTAGCATACGCTGCCGTTCCTGTTTTACAGCCGAAAGACCGGAATGTAAGTCCCTCAAAGAATAAAATAAAATCAGAGACTACTGCCGTCAACAAAGGAATATATTGGATTAGAACTGACAGGCAAAATATCATTGATAAAAATTAAAACGAGTGTCGAAGACAGAACGGTACCCTGGGGCACACCAGCATTTAAAATCCAAATGCAAACATTTTGGACATCAAGTGCAATCATCTTGCTATCGCCAGATTGATGGTCGATTTAGTTTCACATATTGCCGGTCTCTTGGAAGCTTTCGTGCTTCGACATGAGCTGACGGCTTATCAGCGTTTCCATGACCTTGGAACAAAGGGACGTCAGTGCATTTTTTAATTTTGGTGGGAGCTGTCGCCCCCATTTTTTTTGGGTTAATAAACTAACTCAAAAACTAGGACCTACAAACTAACGAAAATGAAGGATCATGTTTGAGACGAGAAGTGCTCAAGTTATAATCAAAAAGGGGAAGGTTTGAGTTGGCTTTACAGAGAATACGGAAGATTGTGTTGAAAAAAAAAGAATTGTTAAGGGAGGCGCAATCTACAAAACCAGAGAGCAGTCGATGAAAGGAGATAATGTCTCTGCGTTTTTAGAGTGTATTCAGGTTAAGGACAAAGGACGTGACAAAGTCATTGACTGACATTTTCTCTAAGCAATTTTTAAGACACCAAGTGGAAAACCTATCGAGGTCTTCCTGAAGGAGAATACATACTAAGGTTTTGGAGAACTTAGTATCGTCGGCGTAAATGGATTGGGCGCAGTGTTTAATAATCCCCTCAAGATCGTTTATAGTTAAAATGAAAAAGAGGGGACATAGATGGTTTACCTGTGGGACAACAGAAGTGACTAAAAAGCGAGTTGAGAAAGTTGACTTAAAACATAATGATGCTAAAATAAAAATAAAAAATATGGTAAAGGTCTTAGAAAAACCCGAGGCAATACCATCGATTTCGTTGTCATTTACTAGGACTGAAAGCGCAAAGGCTACGAATTCAACTAAGTTTGTAGTAGTTGATCTACTTTTCAGAAAACTATGCTCACTGATTTAAAAGTGGCATTCACTTAAAACTTTATATAAAAAGCGTTCAAACATTTAACTAATAGTTAATTACTTCATTCCTTGATCCTTTTTGTGGACTGTGGTTATGAAAGAGGTCTTCCAAACTTACAAGGGGTCTGTAGGAGGACAGAGAAGAAGAATTGTTTTCTTTAGGAACAGGCTGGACAAATGCTGCTTTCCATCCTCTCGGAAAGAGTCTTATGGAGTAGGATCGATGGAGAAAATTACTCAGTAGTTTTGCAAACGTGGATAAAACATCTCTTCGGAAGAAGTAGAGATATACCATCTGCGGATTTTTTAATGTTAAGATGTTAAAGTACTCATGCTGTGTGAAAGTGAATTCGTTTCATTGAAAATTTGACGCACTCAAGTGTAGGCGGGGACAAAGCACAATCTGCAAATGTCATTGTAAATGAGCCTTGGGATAGAGGATAAGTCAGAAATTCTGATGTTTTTCGAACGACCAAAAGCTTTTACTACCTTTAGGACATTGTAGTATATTTTATCTCAATTCTTAGTTAAATTGGAATTTCGCACGTTTAAGAAAGACGTTCCAGTCGTTTCTGGCTTGTTTGAACTTTTCACGGATTTCCTTTGTCGGCTTGGTCTTAAAGAACTGGAAAAACCCTGACAACCTTTCTCTTGATCTGATACTCTTAATCAGATGAGGGATGAAGGATCTTATTTCGAAAAGAATAATCTATGCGATCATATCAGCAGCGGCATACACAGCATCGTTATCGAGGAAACAGGAATATTTTCTCTAACTGTGTGGTCTGTGTACGAGATTTTAGTTGATATGACACAATGTTACGATGAGCCTAGAATGAAGAACACATCAACGGTCTTTTTATCAGGGTGAGAAGCTTAAAAAAAAAAAACAGGGTAATGGCGGTATGACTATCAACGTTTGGTATTCGAGTGAGCTCACGCTCACGACCCATTTTTTTTTTTTTTTGTTTTCTCTAAAACGTAAATATAAATGTTTCGGAAGACAAATCTGACTAAAATGGACTGCCAAAGAAGAAAAGCATACAAATGTGACAATGTTTCCCTTACACAGTCTCTTCTATTATCTTCGGATCCGCATGATTTTCTGGTAATAGTAAAGGATATTTTTGTCCCTGTGGTAGATTTCTGTATTTCAATTTTCCTCTTACTCTTAATACTTCGAGTCCCGTTGAGTTGTCCAGAAACGGGGTAAGTAAGAACAAGATTGATCCTTGAAGATTCTGTTTGGATTTTGTGCAAGTGATTACCTTATTTTAGACACTGATAGTTTAGTCTTACTTTTTCTTACATTGTGATATCGACTTAAAATGTTAAAAGCGCCATCTATATGTGAAACTAGAAGATTCATCCATTGGCAAAATGGAAAATAAAATGATAGCTGGCTGAAATTCATGTTTTCGAAAGATGGCAGGGAGTATAAATACCCGTACAAGAAGAGGTGGAGTTGAGTTCTAAACCGGAATTGGAAAAGTGATTAAATGGTTTTGAAACCACACAAAATTTTTACATTGGTGTCAAAAGTGGGAGAGAGCTTATTATGTTCAAAAAAATTGTTTTTATATTAAAGTTATCATATTTCGAAAACTATTGCAGTTAAAAATGGAAATCTTTATGCCAACCGAGGAAAGAGTGACTCGATGCTCCAACTTCAAGATTCGTAACAACGAGTTACATAATTCAGATACATTCTCTTTTGACGTTGAAGGGGAAAAACAGATGAGTACCGGCAATGACATGCCTGCGATAATGCAATTTCCCTTATTGAAAATGGACGAACAGAAGAACAGTCTCGAACAAAATCTGGAAGAGCAAAAAAAGATTCTACAGCCAAAGTTCGAGGAAATCTATGAGAAATCTTAAAGAATAGACAAGAATTCTGACGAAAAAATCAAACAGTAAAACAGCAGAACTTTTGCAAACAACTGACGTAGAAAAACATAAGGATTATATGGCAATATGACTTTAATAGAATAACCTTCTCTAACGTGTTTCTGGTGAATGACATATGTTACGAGGGCATCATTGGTACAACCTTCATGAAAGAACATGGACCAGTAGTGGACCAGGGGGTAAAAACACTGAAATACGCCAGCACTTCCGTCTTAAAAGTAGTGAAAGGTGATTCTGGTAGCCACCAAATTCTATTTAATAGCGCCAAAAATTAGGAAATAATTCATGGTGAAAAAAGGTATTGTCACTAAGATCAGTGGAACCAAAGAACAACATGGTTCCTGTAAGTATTCCTAATCTAAAAACATTCAGTGTAAACATGGTTTGCTGAAGAAAAACAGATGGAACAATATTCCGTTCGGAACTAATTATGCGACAGTCAAGAGTCGACCAAATTTTGCATGAAATACACGACAGAACTTCAGAATGTTATTTGGAAATAAACAAGACGCTGGAGAAGGTAATAGAGCGTTTCTATTGGCAAAGCGTAAAACAAGATGTCGAGAGGTGGGGCAAAAAGTGCATAAGAGTGCGGCTACCTTGTTCCCAAAAGTGAAACCACAGGGACGTATGCAAGAATATAATGTTGCACCATCATTCGAATGAATAGCCATCGGCATCGCTGGCCCCGAAAATTTTAATGGCAACCGATACACCCTCTTGTTCACGAATTACTTCAATTAGTGGCCGAAAGTGTCCATAATCTAAAAATCAAACGGCAGAACATGGGAACAAGAAAAACAAGAACAGCTATCCGCGGGACTGGGATCTTCACATACCATACCTCATAATGCCCTACCGAAATGCAGTCAACGGGAAGTACACCATTCGAGATCTTATTTGGTCAAACAGTTCGGCTGCCAAGTGAAACGAAATTCGGATCACCACTTACTTAGCCTAAAGAGCTGAGCGATTATAGAAAAGATGAAACTCACGAGCAGCCGCATGAAGACTAGGTATGATATCAAAGCAAAATCTTTCGGCTTTAAAGAAGGAGAACTGGTATGGCCGTATAATCCTCTGTGTAAAAAAGGCAATTTACTAAAATTGCAACAGGATTTAGAAGGTCAATACAAGGTGTTAACCCGCATTATTGATGTTTTCTACCGGATCAAACGTAGGGACCGAGGAAAAATTAAGGTGGGTCATGAAGATCGAATGTATTATTTCAACAGAACGATGAATGATGATGTTCGGGGCGAAAAACTTTAGGGAGAGAGTAGTGCAATATCCGTTTACTTAACCATGGAGAATGGAAACTTTTAGAAAATATTCTTCCAAAATGGAAAGTTATATGGAACGTTGGATAGTACAGAACGTTTCCGAAAGATGTTAGGGGAGTATAAAGTAAAATTTGAAATGTGGATTATGAAAAATGATAAAATTTTTTTAAGTAAAAGATAAAGTAAAATAAAAGTGGTTGAGAAAAGCGATAGAATTCTAAATTGTAATTATATTGAATAAAGCGATTGTATTGAAAGGAATATGTTCTATCATTTTGTACCCACACAAACATTTTTCAATATCAAGCAAATAATTACGCTGTTTCGGAGGGCTTAAAAGCCTACGGGTTTCAAGGTGAAGTTCCTCGACTGGAAGTTGCCTTTCCGATAATCGTAGCCACAGTGACTGTCCCAATTCATCAATTGTGCAACCCCTGAAGAAAATATCCGCTGGATTTCTCAAGCTAGCAACGTGTCACCTGAATTTCAACTGCTCTACCGAATGTGTGACACCACTCAAGTCTAGACAATTGACGGCACTTAGTTGGAGCTATATTAGATTTCTCGACCAACATATTAATGTGAGTTATAGTTAGTAGTGCAAGCACGTTGTTGTGCTAGCTATTCTAATGATTTTATCGTCATAACATTTTAAATGACTAATCATTTCACCCTAACCAAAAATAAATTCTAATTGAATAGATCATTTACTCTTTGAATTTCAACAATGTCCTCAGCACACAACACAACTGTGTTCCAAGTCTTCTTACCAATTGGAAAGGTGGTAGAAGTACATTAATAACAGCAGCAACAAAATTTTTCCCACCATGGTAGGCAGAAGTGAAGATCAAAAATATTTCAAAGGTAACAATCGAATGTACTTAATGAATGTTTTTAATTTCAATCGTGCTGCTTCGATTCAAATGATACTCAACACCTAGGTGGCGAGAGATTTTTCTCACAACGTACTAAAGGTATTTGCTTTTTGCAGGAAAGACCTCAATACTATGTATACCGAGTGTATTTTTGTGCAAGAGCTTAACAATACTCCATTTGTTGTAAATGCGTAGATAGATTTAAAAAACTTTATTTTCAATAGATATCAGAAAAGGGCAGGGTAAGGTTTTGCTTAAAACCTTTATATCTCTAAGCGGAGCTTTCATTGTTGTGTCGAACAAAATCTCACCGTTTAAAAATGTGAGTGTAAATTCGTATTTTTATTATCTGCATTTGTTATGTATTTCAGGCAGAAAATTCTACGTAAATTATAAAATTCAATCTCTATGCAAAAATGAAGTCAGATTTCTAGGGTGGCCTGAAACTTTTGGCCTGCACTGTACTTAGCGCAGACGTGGTGGGTGCTGGTCTTTAGGCACTTTACTACCTGAACGCTTAATCATCTCACATCGAAAAACTGAGAACATCTAGTAAAAGGTATAATGGGCTTGTTGTTTGTCTGAGTAGTATGTTTAGATAGGAAACAAACACATTACTAGAACTAAGTACATTTTTCCTCTCACAATCCTAAGATCGTCAGGAAAAACAATATTTACTTCTTCAGTAATCCAGAAATCAAGCAATCTATCTTTTTCTCTTCTTTTTATGGGTGCAGTAGAAAAAAGTTTTTGCAATATCATAAATATCTGCAAAACACTGAAATTTCTAGCTTTTAATCCTGATGGCAAACAAGTCCACATATATTATGAGTATTTTAAGAAAACTATTAAATTCAAATATGTTTTTGATTTTGAATTGATTAATACAATAAATAATAATAGTTTATTTTGGCAGCACTATACTTAGACATCTGTCTAATGTCTATTCAACACCAGGTGGCACATTGTTGTATTTCACCATAATAAATAAGGAAACAACATTTCGTAATTTGAAGTCATGATTTGCTTATTTCTTATATATGTGCACAGTAGGTACGATAATTTAGTTGCTAAACTTTTTCACGTCCTCTGTGTTGTCATTCAGGCTGTTTAAGTGAATGGCTATAAAATCCACTCTTTGGCATAATTGGGCTCAAAATCCGACTCTACCTGAATCATATAACGCACTTCTGGAAGAAAAGAAAAATCTTGACTTCTGGAATAAAAAGAAAACATTCAATATTATCCAGAAAACTCTTCAGGAGAAAGATAACCATGGAAATCTTTCCTTTCACAGCGGACCACCGTTTCCAACTGGTTCGCCGCACTTTGGTCACATTCTAAACGGACTTGTAAAGGATATTCTCACTCGTTATGGCTTTCAAAAGAAGCTGCAAGTGGAAACCCAATTCGGTTGGGACTGCCATGGGATAGCTATAGAGCATGAAGTTAATAAGAAACTTGGAATTAAGACACCCGAAAGAGTTGAGAGTTTAGGAGTTGCTGCCTACAATGCGGAATGTCGAAAGTTTGTACAGCGATTCAAGTCAGAATGGAGAAAGACATTTGATCGCTTGGCTTTGTGGGTAGATTTCGAGAGAACCTATTCCACCATGACCATGGAATATATGGAGGGCGTTTGGGGCGTTTTTAAAGAGCTCTGATAAGGGATTAGTGTACAAGGACACCAAGGTTCTGCCGTTTTCAACTGGGTGCTTTACCCATCTTGCAAACTTTGAAGCAAAGCAGAAAGTAAAGACTGTGTGTAGTTGGAACGATCGTTTCTCTAAATATCGTAAATTCGAGTGTGAAACTCCTGATTTGGACATCAGCTCCTTGGAAGCTCGTTGCCAATTTAGCCGTTTGTGTGAATTCGAAGTTGGTGTATGTTAAAGTGAAGAGATTTGTAGATGGCAGTTTGTATATCTTGTCAAAGAATCGTCTGCCATTTGTGTTTCATGATTCTGGTGATTACAGCATCGAGGAGGAAATCGAAGGTAAAAGCTTAGAAAACCTAAGGTATGAACCATTGTTTGAGCATTTTTTATAGAACAAATCTGAGAATAAATTCCACATTCTTGTGGACGAATTTGTGCGCGATGATATCGGGACAGGCATTGCAGCTTTCGCCGAAGACGATTACCGTGTGTGCCTTAAAAGTGGAATTGCGCTCGAAGAAGTGCTTTGCGCAATCGACGATACAGGTCATTTCAAAGAACATATCACGGAGTTGGCTGGGCTAGATTTTATCGGGGCGAATGACCACATAATTGAAAATCTTCAAAAGCAAAAAAGGTTTGTGATGCTCGACTACTCGCATCGCGAAAAATCGCACTGTTGGCGTACTGGACTGCGACTTGCCAAAAAATTAACGCAAACATGGTTTGTGCATGTCAAAGAACTGAGGAGAAAAGTTTTGGAAAACAACGCTGCGGTCAAATGGATCAATGGCAATCGAAATGTTCTAATGAACGCGCACCACAAGCAATGTGACGCTTGGCCAATTGGTCGAAAAAGGTTCTGGGGCACGCCAATTCCTATCTGGACATCGCCATCCGGAGATGAAACCCGATGCATTTTAAGTGTCGATGAACTTCTACAACACACCGGTAAAACGATCTTACCCGATCTTTATAGAGAGTTCATTGACCACTTGCAGATACCATCAAAAAAACCAGGCAACCCGCCACTTCGCAGAGTACCTGAAGTTTTCGATTGTTGGTTTGAGTCAGCAGTTATACCATTCATCCAAAGCCGTAATCAAGCAGATTTCATTGCAGAGGGTCGAGATCAGATCTATGGTTGGTTACACACAACGGCTATCCTCTCAGTTGCCCTCATAAAACCTCCACCATCACGAAACCTTTTCTTGCACGGACTAGTTCTGCACAGAGATCGTTCAAAACTTTCGAAGCACAAACACAATCACGCAGATTTTGAAAGGCTTACAAGGAAATTTGGAGCTGATGCGCTGCGACTTTATCTAGCCACAACCCCTTTGATGGCTGGGAGGGACTTTTTTCTATTCACGAAGTGGACATTTACAAAATGAATGAGGACGTGATCAAACCTATTTATGATGCCTTTCGTGAGGTGTACCCTTACTTTGGAAAAGCCGGCTGGATTAGCTATTCCATAGTTTCTAACTACGATTATTATTCAAATGTTTTCGATAAGTGGATTCTATCAAAAACAGACTCATTGCTTGGGTTTTATGACGCCAAACTGAAAGCACACCGGGTGCACACTATAATTCCGGAGCTAGTGAAATACATCCAACAAGTTCGGGATTGGTACATTCCGATTCGGAGGACAAGACGAGATGACAAACAGTTTCCTGATTTCTTCAAGGTCATTCTGGTTTTTGTGTACAAATCAATTTTTATGCTAGCACCCTTTGTTCCGTTCTTTGCAGAATACATTTTCCAGATAATCCACCCATTTGTTCATGTAGTAAACGGTGAGTTTGTGCATATTACTAATTTCCCCGCGTCATGCGTTGATTACGTTCACTTGGATGTGGAAAATACAATCAGAAAATATCAACAAGTTGTAGAAATGGTGCGAGTTAATCAAACCATTCCGATTCAGTATCGAATCAGTGAACTTATCATTGTTCATCTTTTGGAGAATTGCTTGGAAGACGATCAAGTGCTGATTGAAAGTCTGAAGCGAGTAGAGAATGTACATGAAATAAGGACGTCCCACGATCGAAATGAATTTGGAGGAAAACTCAAAGCTTTTCTTAAATCATGTCCACAAGTTGAGCAGTGGATTGGCCCAACAAATCTAAAGAAGATTTCTAGTTCGTTGAGTCAGCTTGGTGATCAAGAAGTTGAGGAAGTTATGCGAGCTGGCTCGTTTGCAGTAAACGAGTTTACCATTTCGTTTGATGATATTCAGATTGCTTACGGTTTTGACAAGGAATTGGAGAAGACTATGGCGATTGAAAGCACAGATGACACTTTTATTGTAGTTCGAATGAAGAAGAACCTGGAATACTATGAGGAGGGGACGCGCTTAGAGTTAATAAGTGCAATCCGTAAGTTTAGAAAGAGGGCAAACGTGTTTCCTAGTGAAAGGGTGAGTCTTTATTACTCGACTAAAGACAATTGCCTTCAAAATGCTTTCCAAAAATTTGCCACATACCTGAGTGAATCTACAAATTTTGATTTGTTCGAGAATGAGACAAAAGAGATGGGCATGTTACAAGAAACCGTTCATGTAAAGGGGGTGCCTGTGACTCTGATAATGTCCAGAAAAAGTGAACCTGCTGAGTTTCCCGTTTGAAAATATCATTGAGATTTTTTTTACTTATCTCATAATATGTCTTGCATTTCATTTTTTATAAAATTATCAACACGCTAAAAATAAAATGAACATTTTTATTTCCTTCAAATTAAATTATTGGTTTGGTTATTTTTTTTTTTTTTTTTAAATAAGCGCGCGCTCAAGATGCTAAGGTACCCTTAAAATGTTTGCATACATCGAAGGAAAATTGGGGAGGAAATAAAGATAGGTGCCGATGTACGATGTAAATGTAAATGTCGTATGTTATAATGACTAGGAAATAGAGTTCTCGGCACGATATACAACGAACATATTTTTCGGCTTGGGAACGAATCACGGTATTTGAGAACGAAGTGAGATACAAGATATGGTACTTCGTCGGTGTTCGAGGGTGTCCATTGACTGAGCAATGGAGATGCATATTAGCATTACTTATGACTTATCGTACGGTTTTGAATCCTATCTAGCAGGTACAGAGATGTTTAAGGCGTACCGACCGGATGTGGGCATTGAACTCCAATTTTGGGTGGATAGATGCCTTATGTATTGAAGCCAGATCAGAGGGGGACATTTATTTCTAACATCTTTCGAGGAAACTTAGATAAATTGCAACATTTTTGACGACATCAAACGTGTGGTCATTCCAACGTAGGTTGTCATTGACAAAAAAGGGCTCTTTGATGAGTGCCCGGGTTAGAAGATAGATGGCACTGCTGAGCCAAAATGAGTGTGCCATCATTTTAATCTCTTTTAGTCCGTCCGTCACTAATTCGACAAACAAAATTGTTTTGTTGGTGTTTTTTTTGCGACCATGGATCGCTCCGGGATCCGATTATTGTTTTTGAGTGGCAAAACCTGCGAGTAAATCAAGTACATTCTCTATGTTGTGTATGGAACCCATTCACCTTACCGTCGGTTCTCAGAGTTTTGCCGTGGCCGCACGTCAGTTTTCGATGAACCTTTTTGGGCAAGGAGGCCCAAAAAGGGCTACCACTGAAGAAACCGTGGGCAAAATCCATGATCCCGTATTGAAGGACCGCCGAGTGAAAATTCGCGAGTTGGCTGAGATAACAGGCATCAACTGTACGCATTAGCCATATCCTGCTCGAGATATTAGGCTTGAGAAAGCTGTCCGCGCGATGAGTACCGTGCAATCGTGAGACCATTTTAAAGACGTGCTTGGCGTTGTTCAATCGAAATCCGAAGGAGCTTCTTCCTCGCTTTGTGATAATCGATGAGACATGGATTCTTTGGTACACACCAGAGAACAAAGAACAATCAAAACTATGGTTTTTACCCGGTGAACTGGCTCTAAAGAAGGCGAAGACTGTGTCCTTGGCCAGAAAGAAGATGGTCACCGTTTCTTGGGACGCGAGGTGTGATACACGTTGACTATTTGAAGAAGGGAAAAACAATCACAGGCGTATACTATATCACATTTGCTTTTTCACCACGATAACGCACCGGCTCACACTTCCGCAGTCTCAACAGCCAAATTGGTCGAATTGGTTTTCCATCCTGCGTATTCTTCAGACCTGACTCCCTGTAACTTTTTTTTATTCCCAAACCTCAAAAAATCGCTAGCCGGAAAGAAGTACGGGTTGAGGAAGTTACCGCTGACGCAGAGGAGTATTTTGCAGGCCAACAAAAGTCATACTATACAGAGGGGTTAAAAAAGTTGCAGTATCTTTCGGAAAAGTGTATAAAATGGAAAGGGAATTATATTGAAAAATAAATTGTTAAAACCTAAAAAAGTTGGGTTAACATTTCTAATCCGGGTATTCATCAAACAGCCCTCTTACATGTACACAATGGAAAGTTTTTCGATCTCAGCGATGTAAGTGCCATTCATGGATAATGGCTGAATATTCAAATTTCGGTTTAACGACAACATACAGCATTGTGTTTTGGAAGCATTAAACTAAACTCTCCCGTTCTTTAGTCAAAGAGCAGGGACGTGAGTCCGGATATGAATATGAAAAGCGGAGAGTTATGCCTTCAGCAAACGAATATATTGGATTAGAAATGGCCGGTAAGAGATCATTGATAAAGAATAAAGAGAGTGTCGGAGACAGAACGGAACCCTAGGGCACACCAGCATTTATTTTGTGAATATCAGACTTGAAACGAACCAAGAGAAATTAAAATGAACGTTCCAAAATATATTTTTTTAATCCCTTGAAGAGTCCTCGATCCCAAATACCAGCATTTTCGACAAAAGAGCCTGATGCCGAACTCTGTCCAATGCCTTAGAAATTTCAAATGCAGTTATCTTGCTTTCACCAGATTGATGTAACTTGCTACGAAAACTTTACTGCAGGTCGTTGAGAAGTTTTTGTGCTTGAAAAAAAGGGACCTAAGTGCAATGGGACTGTAGAGGAAGAAAAAAGAAGGTTCGCCTTCTTTAGGGACGGGCTGGACAAATGTTGTTTTCCGTCTGCTCGAAAAGAGTCCTATAGATTGGGATCGATGAAAAAGCTTACTCAGTAGTTTTGCCAGCGAGAAAGAACGCTTCAGAAGAATGGTGAAATTTGAACAGCGAATTTATGTCTGTATGTATGTTAAGATCTTTAATTACTCTTGTTACTACACGAGTGCGATAGTGGATTTGTCCCATTATATATTCAATGCACTCAAGTGTAGGCGGAGACAAAACACAGTCTGGAAGTTTTGAGCTAGCCACAGGGAATGCGACAAGCAGATTGGCCTTGTCTGAAGAGCCGACAGCTGGAATGTTATTGTAAATGAGCGTTGGGATGGAGGATAAGGCAGAATTTTCTATGGTCTGATGGTCCGACGACCATTTACAAGCTGGGTCAAGTTGTTTTCCGCAGCGAATTTCGTAACACACTGCCTTTTGGGTGTTGTTTGTCGAAGCCACTCAGAATTGTGTATATTGAAATCATCCGTAATAGGGATTTCAGTATGAGAATATAGGGATATTTTTGTATGGAGCTAAAGAACGCATCAAACTCGTTAAAGGTCAAATTGCTGTCCAGTTTGGAGATTCTGTAAATAAAGCAATAGTTGATAAATTATTTACCGAGATGCAATTTTAACCACATGAAATTGAATTCCGGATTGGATGAAATTGTGGTGGGCAAGATTCGTTCGTAGGTTTTTAGAAACCTAACTATACCGATGTCGCTTTCGCTGTACAGTTTGCGGTTAAATCTTTTCTTCCTTGTCAATAAAAATGCTCAAACCTCTGAATCATAGAGCAAGACAAGAATGATTGGGATTTTGTATAGAGCCAGTTTGGTTTTACGAGAGGGCTCAGTTACTCAATTGCCTCCAGAGCCCAAGTGTACTCCTGCGTTTGATCTCTCAGCTGATGTTAATCCTGTTTTTAAATGCGGAGTGAAATTACACGAATGCCTTAACTACCTGAAAGTTATAACGGTGAATGGTAACTTTCTGGCTGAGATTGGTTATGTGCGACGTTTTCTGACGATAGCTTATACTTCGTTTTGAAGAGATGTCAAAACTAGACGTGTTGTTGTATTACTCGTTCCCATTGACGCTGGCATTTCGGCTTTGAAGTCGACAAAATAAAAAAAAAAAAATCGAATACGAAATCGATACAAAATTTCCTGATAGTTTCCAAAATCTACAGAAGTACAAATATTTGATCGAAAAGGTATAAACCAACTGTGTTGTTCACAAATGATTTCAGATGTTCAATACATTCAACAAAAAGTTGGCGCAATCAAAAGGGTATTCTTTCTTGTCGATAGGACAAATGGTGCTGAAAAACCTTCCTCCTGGCATACTTTCTGCTGACAATATCTTATTGATTAATTAGTGCATGTGTCAAACCATATGAACTCCAGCTACTTTAAATAGTTAAAAAATTTATCCGTCTGCGCCAGTACCTTTATTAGATTCTACTTTCGATATTGCTTTCTTAAGTTTATCTAGGTCAGGAGAACGCAATTCAATATCCTTATCCAGGGCGAAGATTCATTTTACCTGAGCGGTATTTTGACAGCCATCGTCATTAAACAGTCTGCAAAAGTAATCTTTTCATGCTCTTAGCACCTACTGCTATTCTACTACTCGTTGTCCATATAAATTTTTGCGCCATTCTGACTTTGTAAAATTAACATGTCCGCCTTATATTTTAATAAAATTTTCAAACGCCATTTCGGAAGTAACATATCTTCATTTCCTCGACCGCGAGCTCTCGTGCTGTTTCTGTTTCCACAGCAGAAACAAAGGTTTCTCCGTGTGGAGAAACTCCTCTGATCGCTGGCTAACAACATTGCCATTGACATTGTATAACTTGTGTGTTGGGGCTAGGGTTCTAAGAGAGCTTGAGAAAACTCGGTCGGTAACGATTATAGCGGTCGCTTCTGATTCCATTTTTTCGATATCGAATATTGATGATTTTACTCGACTCCGTTGTGATATCTGCATTCGTACTCTGGGTTCTATTAGGTAACGATCTGAATCGATATTGGCTCCTGGGAAAGTTCCGACATCCATAATGCTGAAGGGTTGTCTGACGTCGATCGCAATGTGATCAATCTAGTTCGGGGATATCCATGTGACTTCATGGATATTGAGATTTGGGAACCGCGTGCTGGCTATTAAGAGGTTACGCCCCATTACAAATCATAAAATCCTGAATCTATTGTCAGACGTGATATTTCGCTACTTGTGTTTTCTGATGACCCGCTCAAAGATGACTTCCTCACAGCCATTGCTGAGGCGCTGAGCGTATGTTCAGTTATGTCATTCTGCAGGAGAACAAATCTACAAAAAGATTTGCAATTAGGGATCATAAGAGGATTTCTCTAAAAGATCGTTTGGTGTAGATGAATTAAAAAGAAATCGTTGTGTGGGAGAGGAATTTAAAGTATGAGAGCGTAGAATAAGACGCACGAGTTGGAGTAGGACGATGTGATTGGCTTGTTAAATCGGGAGTAAGGTTGAAAATTTTTGATTTGGTAGAGGGGGTTCTGTGGAAATGTGTGTATTCTGATTATTTAGGGGTTTCGAGGTAGATACAGCATGAAAATAATGGATATTTATTGAGGAAAAAAGAAATGACCCTAACTTAAAAATCCAGTTATAGCTAGAGGTTTTTTGGTTTTAAGATTCCGCTTATTATTTGTAGAAATTAAATTTTTTTTTTAATTTCAATTCAATTCATTTCAACTTCAATTTATTGCATAATACAAATTGTACAAGTAAGACTATGTCTCTCATGTTGATGTGAATGCCATTATTAGATGAAAAACTATTCGTAGATTTTGTGGATTCTCAGCTTGAACGAAAAAAACTTCTTGGAGTTTGCACGATAGATTCTTCTGCAGTTTTTAATCATAAAGTTTACCTTTTTATGGATAATATTATTCACCCAAGTTTGATCAGTTTCACGGGGAGCGCCTTTGATAATAAATTCCACAAAATATTCCAAAGCACATGTTTGTAGGAGCAGTTTGAGGAACAAGAAGCTCAGCATGTTGTGGTACAGGGTCTGAGGCAGTTTATAGAACGGGTTGTAAATAATCCTAGAGGACGGGTAGTGATTAAGTAATATTCAAGCATTTCAGGCAGGATTGATTTGTAAGAGGTGAAAGTAGACTGCGGTTGAGGTAGGACATTAAACTTATTCGCAGGAATAGAAAATTCCTCAGAAAGATTTCTTATTATAACTTTGTTTGCTGTCATTCACACAGTATTCACCCATTATTTAATAGTAAAATAAGAGCAAAACAATTACTTTGTTTTATAAATGCTTTGTTTACTTTTTTAAAATCACGATTCTATTGAAAGTAACCCATCTACAAAATTATATATTTTCTCGACGTTTTAACTTTATATTTATTAGACAAAAACAAATTCTTCAACAAATTTATTAATTTTGTTACACAACGAATTTAAAGTTTACTCATGAACTGCTTCCTCCAATGAGCTGTCAAAAACGCAACCAACGGGCGCTGAAAGCATTTTACCAAGTGTCAATTAAATTTGAATTTCTTTTGGACATTTTGAACGTAAATAAAATTTGAAAGCTTAGAAAAAAAAAGAAAAACATAAAGGAAAAGAACAACAATGAAAGCATTCTTGATAGTTTTTTGACATAAATCATAGTGAAAGAACAGTGATACCAAGTTAAAACCCAATGGATGAAGGAAAGGTTAATCCTGTACTGTAAAACTGCTTCATGAGCTAACGTTATATTAATTTTAATCATGAGTTTTCATTTGTGCTTCCAATGGTCTTTTTAATGGTATAATGATAGTAATTCCAATTTAAAAAAAATTGATGACGATTTAGTACTGCTGAAGACATTTTCCCACCATTTATTGAGTTCGTCATATTTTCTAAGTTGGCTAAGTAATTTTTTTTTTTAACACTGTTCACTGTCCACTGTCAATAACTAAATAGGGTACAAAGAGGGTGAAACCAATTACGAATTACGATTTGAACGCCAAAATATAATAAAAAAGAGGCTTATTGATTATTCTACAAGACGGAATATCATCATAACCAACACACGGTTACTCCACTCCACGGCCACTCCACACCACAGTGGTTCGTGGCAGTCACCTCATCGTAAAAACGTCAACCAAATTAATCATTTTGCGATCGACGTAAGGAACTCCTGCAGTATTATACTATACCATTCCACGTCACATAAATATCTAATTGCATCCAAGGCACGTCTATGGAAATCTCAGATACAACTACAATGGCTGAATACTGTTAGGAGGCTGCTTTTGCAACAAGCCGCCGCAACATTTCGCCAAAGCCTTTATAGCCTGCAATAAGTGTGAAGATCAATGGCAAAGATTCCAAGAAGCCATCAGAAATGCAACAACTTTACTTTATGATTGAAATGGAACCCCTGTTTTGATGGATAATGTGGGCAAGCACAAGTAATAAAACAGTTCGTAGCGCAGGTGCATTAGAGAATAAGACCGGTGCGCTTTGACTAAAAGAGGAGGGAAGCACGTAAGCATACCTGAAGATAAGAACCGAATGATCATGAAAATGGAGAGGTGTTATTCCAGGAAAAACCTTTGGCAAGACCCAAACAGAATCCTTTAGAGATGAGTTGATGCTGAAAATATAGCATAACTAATTCTGTAGACTGTTAAGCTGTGGAATCTTTAATTGCTCTGACAAAATCCTGTGCAGCAATTCCAACGAGAACCTTACTGTCAGAAAAGACTTTATACAAGATAAGTGGTGCTTGCTGGTGTTATTCGTCGAAGCAAGAGTTTCATCGTAATTACCAAGAGAAAATCACCACATCAGAATGAGTATCGCGAGTTTCTCTTTGGGAGGTTACCGATCTTCAGTACTTGATGCTTATGGCATGGAACCTCTCGAAAGATAAAGGGACACTTGCGCGCAGAAGCCCCTGGCTTTTCACCAGGGCGCGGGCGGATAGTGTAGTAGTATGAAACTCAGGTGTATTAGGTTTCGATATTTTTCCCAGAGGTGGTATTGGAACCAGTGCATCCTCAACCAGTGGGTACGTGGGTACGTGCTAGTTGTTAGTTTGTTACATTAAGCCCAGCAAGCAACCAGCCAACTCAGCCCAATTACTTACAAACGCCGATGATATGGACATAATTGAAAGAAAGCTGCGTGATGTCAGTTGCTCTTTCGCGAGTATTGAGCAGGAAGCGGCATAGATGAGTTTAACGGTCATTGAGGGTATGGTGATATACTTGAATGTCCTGATCTATAGATATTAAGTATTATATAGTCCTCACAAGGCAGAGTTTTTATGCGCCGATTTTTGCCAGAGTTATTGCTTACTAGAAGTAAGGGCTGAAAAGTTAAAAGTGAGAAGATAACTTGTTGGAGTTCAAATTGAATTTGCCTTATTTTTCTAAACGTACTCAAGAAGAAACTCAACACTCACTTCTCGCACAGAACGTCATCCTCGACAGATATAACTTTATGGTAGTTAAGGACTTTGTCTACCTAAGCTCTGCTGTTAATTCAGACAACGACACTAGCGCTGAGATTAAACGAAGAATTAAATTACTCTCTCTACTTAAATTACTCTCAATAAAAACGCTTCTTTTTAATGAGTTCCTTCGAACATCAATTATTAGGCTTAGTATTCTGGGCATAATTAACATAAGTCTGAAGCTGTTTGAACTTATTTTGTTTACATGCGTCATCAACAATGAATACGTTCTTATTTGGACTAATGGAAGGATGGACTTCTAGCAACTTCTATGTCAAACATTTGGTCTTTTTTGAGTTTTGCAACAGATCGAAAGCCACGTGCAATCGTGGATGCAATTAAAGGAAAGAAATCTATTTTATTTTATAGGAAAACACAAACAATGTCTTGACTTATATGGCCTCGAACCCATAAATAACGAACATAAATGGGTACATTTTCAAATTTTGGTCTTAACTTGCCTTAAATCTGGGTGGAAAAATGTATCTTAAAATGTTAGTTAAGTTTGTCATTTAACTTAGTTTGTTCATGCTTGGACAAAGCTTCAACTACAAGTGAACAAGCTCGCTGCCAAAATTACTAATTTCAACCATAATGAAGTCAAATAAAGATTTGTTATCTTGAAACTCATTGGAAAAACATATAACAACAGGGAGGTTCGACAACACAACTAGCTCCTTCCTCATCAATTTTCTTTCTTCTAAAAGGCGGATTATCACCATTATCATCAGCTATGCGATAAAAGGATTCATTTTAAATATTTAACAAATTTCGATTTATTACTTAAAAATTTTCAAGTACATGATTTTTACCGCTTTTAACGTTGACCTCTTCTGTATATTGTTCTCCTACATACTGACAGTCGTCAGGTGTTTCAACTTTGATAAAATCCTTGATGTTGTTTTCAGATTTGATTTTTATATTGGTTTTGATTGGAGGCAACTTTTCTTGTTTTACAGATACTTCCGCTAATTTCTTGTCTTGTGAAGTGATTTTTGCAGAACAGGAACTACTCGTAGTGACCTTTGGTGAAATTAAAGGAAAGCCAGTAAATTTTATTGAAAAGTAAGTAAAGTTACCTGGTTATTATAAAGGAAGGCTTGCCTGCGCTTATCTAAATTTAAAAGTTATATGGAGCGAACTGGTTTTTTCTCCAACTGCGAATCTATCATTGAGACATAAATTGAATGCTGCCTCTTAAATCGATATCTTTGTCTTCGTCTTGAGTGCCATAATCCCATATTCCTAAATGATTGCTCAACAATTTCGGACAGATTTACGGGTACGTTATTCCTATATGTAGATTGCAGAAGATCAAAAATTTGAGATACCTTTGGCCTATGAATTCCACACAATCTTAAATAATAAAACGCCTTAAGAACATGACGATTGAATTTCTTAACCACAAAAATATCATCCATACTCGTAGATGAATAAATTTATAATAGGATAATTGGAAGTAGATAACAACGAAAATAATTTTAAAATTTACTACGTAGTTTGTTTAAGTTCTCTACACTTACTTATAGATTTATTTTAGTTTTGTAAAAGTATTTTCACAGTTAAAGTGGCTGCAGTCAAAGGTTAGGATTTTTACAAACACTGGTCCAACCGACAGACAAGGATGGGCTGAGCAGTCAGACACTCAGGCAAAGGGCTAGTCTACTGTACTTCTTGTAAATCTGAGAAGAAATATGAGTAAGCGCTTCAGGGCTAAAGTGCCTACAGTACCAGCACCCACTACGTCAACGATTAGTACCTGCTGCCTGGTCCGAGTGTATCCCGGACTATTACAGATGTAGTGCTCCACGGTTTCGTCATCATTTTCATAGCAAGTATAGCAGGATCTTGTATCATTTATGCCCTTTATATTTAGGTGCTTAGTAAAATGTAATGCTCCGTTACAACGTAATGCTCTGCTACACTCAATGGTAGCCATAACCGAGGACACAGGCAAACCCAACGAAGACTCGGGTCCTGAAAAACTCTCTTCTGAGCCTTACCTGGCAAATTCATCGAAAATTTTATTTCCCGTGATCGCATTATGACCTGAAACTCAGGCAAGAATCAGTAAATTTAGTCTTCTTACTTCAGGTCAGTGATGTCTTGCATTTTCGAACTATCTTGGCAGTCATAAGAGGGTTCAGTAAGGCTTTGAGCGCAGCTGGGCTGTCGCTACACATGCAAATGCTCAATATTGAGTATAAACGACGCAATACGAAATAGTTACTTTCTGGTCTAGTAAGTAAGATAGATGCCACTACATTGGAATTGGGTCTCCAAAAAATCAGCTTCTGCAGTTGCTGTTGAAGTAGCGCATTACAAATAGGTTGAGCCCCCTTCAACTAGTGTATGTAATTTCCCTCTGGGTAGGAATTCTTTTGGCTGGACCATTAGTATTCTTTCTCTTTACGGCCTGTGGAAATACCGCTATTTATTTTAGAACCATCGCTGAAGACCGCATTTCCATTTTTGGAAATTGGTACTTTTTGATTGGAATTTAGATAGGGTGTGGTGTGATCAGTGGAAGAAGTCACCAAAGATGTCAAAGACGACTATTTTAGCATTCGGATTCTTTGTACTTCACGCTGCTATATATTTTATAAATAAGTCAATATGAAGCAGGTGTAAAGGCCAAGGCCCATAGAATCCGTTTGCGTCCGTTGCATCGACGTTATCGACTGGCAGTTGGATAAAATATACACTTTGTTATAAACAACGATCCATAAACAACGGATATGACGGAAAGGACGGGAAAAGTAGGTTTACTTTTTACTTTTCAATCTTCAATATGTCATCTTATCGATTCACGAACGGAAACTAAGCTCACTGTCGATTAGTATGCCAAGCTCTTGAAAAGATTGAACCAGGAGAATAAGAGACAAAAAAGTCAGAGAGGAGATGGCTTGCATTTATATGAGAAAATTAGATATTGGTATTTGGCGATATTGAGTTCTAAGCAGTTTTTGAGGCACCAGATTGAAAACCGATCGAGGTCTTCTTAAAGAAGGATGGAGTCATGAGAAGAAGAATTACATTTAAAAAATGTTGTGTATTGTGTGTGTGTGTGTGTATGTGTGTGTATGTGTGTCAGCGTACAGCTTACGCTCTCAATATCGTTCATAGTAATAATGAAGAGAAGAGGACTAAGGTCGTTGTCTTCTAGAACTTCAGATGAGGCCAGGAAAGGAACTATAATATCAGTTTAACAGGTTAGAAGAAATCAATTTTAATAAAAGAGGTTCAAAGCCAAGAGTAGACAATTTGAAGAGGTTCAGTTTTTAAGATATCTAACGCTTTATAAGTATAAGAGAGTTTAGCAATGGGGTGATAATTGTAAAGCTACCATTAGATACCTTTTTGAATATTGTGACTATAAAAGAGGCTTTCCATATTTGTAATTGTGGTACGATCGCCATTCTGATATGACAAAGCCCTTGTAAATCGTTTAGACCTGATCTCCACATATGTAAGTTGAATTTGCTCTGTAAGGTGAACACTGTTGTGACTGTAGAAGTCTATTATTATTTTGCACGTCACGTTGCCAAGTTTTGCTTACATAAAACACTAACCTCGATTTAATAAAACTATCCATAAGTCACCGAGAGGAAGTAAAGGCGAGATATTACTCACCCGATTGGAAAAAAAGAGATAGCCATACTTGAACCATTTGCTTATGCAAGCGTGCTTAACAAACGTTCGGAAATCTTAGTGCAACAATTGGAGAGAACACGGTGTACCAGATCTACTTATAATACGAGGGTGGATCGAAAAGTCCTGTGTTGTAACTTGAAAGCAATACTGCTCCTGTCAGGTATCATCTGTCGATAGTTTGTGTATGACAACCATTGAAAGTAGACAACCGCGTGCGTTTAATAAAAATTGGAAACAATTTATTTCGTATCACTACATCAAAGGATTGCTTAGCGTTGCTCATCCGTAATATGGACGAGTTATTGGACAGTTTTACAACCATGGGTGAAACATTTATCCACCACGACCGGTCCGGTGAAATCTAGATGTTATTTTTTATCAACAATACGTAGTTCGGCCATTGGACTTTAGAAAGCTTCCGTTCTAGTTTACCTAAGTTGACTTCTGCTATTTGAAAGATTTTGTTGACCACGACTGCGTTAAACATTGAACATAAGGTAATACCACATTACCTTATTTGACCGGGGGGGTAATCGCCATAGCGAAATTTCATAAAATGAACTAGGAATTGCCGCCAGTGACAATTTCCTATTTTCAACTTAATTCAATTCAAATTGATTCTAACGAGCCAAACTTTCTTTACCTATATATTATCATTCTACTGCGTTTATTGATCGACCCTCGTGACTTGGCAGCACTTCCGATTGTTTTCCAGCACTAGATGGCTAAGCGTCGAGTTTCACAACTGCTCGAATCGTATTTTTCACAATATTTTGTAATAACAATAACAAAGCGAAATTTGTTTGCCCGATTAAATATACATGTATATTTCGTATATTTCAGCGACTGGTATATTAATATTACTCATTCGGTCTTGAAGTTTCTCTGTTTTTACTTCCTTTCTACTTTCTGCAGTATTTTCTTATTTAACAAATCGTTACTATGAAAAATGTGTACGAAAATTGGCCGGGAAACGAAAGACTATCCGAATCGTACGCCGTTCTATTGGAGGAGAAAAAAACTTAAAACTTCTGGAGGAAGAATAAAATCTTTAAAACTATCCAAAACAATCTTCAAAAAATAGAAGAACAAGGAACCCTCTCCTTCCACCACAAACCAACACACTCTACTGGATCTCTGCATTTTGGTCACCTTCTAAATGCCATGGTGAAGGATATATTCACTCGGCATGGTTTCCAGAGGAAGCTACAAGTGGCGAGTCAATTTGGGTGGGGCTGTCACGGGGCTAATGTGGAGCATGAAGTCAATAAGAAACTTGGTATTAAGACACCTGAGGACATGCAAAAAATCGGAATTCATGCCTATAATAGAGAATGTCGGAGATTTGTGAAGCGACGCGAATCAGAATGGATAAACAATTTTCACCGTTTTGCTATTTGGGTTGACTTCGAGGGAACGTATTCAACTATGAGTATGAAGTACATGGAAGGTGTTTGGCGTGTTTTTAAAGAGCTTTTTGATAAAGATTTGGTATACAAGGATACTAAGGTGCTACCATACTCAACCAGTGACTGGACCCATTTCTCCAAATTCGAGACGGAACAAAATAGAAAGGAGGTTACTACAGTCGGTGCAATGATTTCTTTAAATATTGTGGACTCAACTGTTAAATTTTTGATCTGGACTACTTCTCCGTGGAAGTTGATGGCAAATGTTGCCCTCTGTGTTAATCCGAGTTCAAGGTACGTCAAAGTGAAGGCAATAGCCAGTGGCAATGTGTACATCTTGTCCAAAAATCGTCTCTCATCTGTGTTTCCAGATTCTAGTGAATTCGATTTGAAAGAGGAGATTCTAGGAGAAGATCTAGTGAACCTTACGTACCGTCCGCTTTTTGAATATTCTCTGGAGAGCAAATCCGAAAAGACATTTCAAGTTCTTGTACACGAATTTGTTCGCGATGATATCGGTACAGGCATTGTTGCTCTATCGCCATATTTTGCTGAGGACGACTACCGGGTGTGTCTACAGAATAACTTTGTGTTAGCTGAAGATCATTGTCCCATAGACGACGCAGGGCGTTTTAAGGAGCACATTTTAGGATTGGCTGGACTCAATGTTCACGAGGCTAATGCCCACATAATTGACAAAATCAAGGTGTTGGGAGAGTTAGTTGGTTTTCAAAATATAAAGCTCAACAAACCACACTGTTGGCGCTCCAATGTGCCACTAGTTCGAAGACTTACCTCCACTTGGTTTATGCGAATTAAAGGTGGACAAGAAGGTAATGACAAAACGACTGAAGTCAACTGGATAAATTGCAATCAGAAAGAAAGTGGATTTCAGTTACAGCATTGCACCGATTGGGCAATCGGTCGTAAGAAGTACTGGGGAACACCGATACCTATTTTTGTATCAGCGTCTGGAGATGAGATCCTTTGCATTGGAAGTATTAAAGAACTTCTGCAACTTACTGGCAAAACAACCTTATCTGATTTACATCGAGAATTCATCGATGAATTGCAAATACCATCGCGGACTCCTGGCAAACCCTCACTTCGCAGAGTATCTGAAGTATTTGACAGTGAGTTCGAAGCCGCTGTGATGCCATTTATTCAAGGACGTAGTGAAGTAGACTTAACTATTGAGGGCTCCGATGAAACCTACGGATGGTTTTACACAACATCAGTAATTTCGACTGCTCTTAGGAAGCCTCCCCCATCAAGAAATATTTTCGCTCACGGTATGGTTTTGCACTCAGATGGCTCTAAACTATCAAAACACAACCACAACTCCAAGGATTTTGATAACATTGTAAGGAAGTATGGAGCTGATGCAGTACGACTTTATTTAGCCAGCACTCCATTAGTTTCTGGCGAGCATTACACAGTTCAAGAGAAAGAAATAAGGAAGATGAATGAGAATATAATAAAGCCAATATACACTGCTTTACGTGATCTAATTCCTTGCTTTGGAAAGCCTGGTTGTATCAGTTACCCAATTACTTTAACTGATGAATTCACGACAAACACTTTGGATCTGTGGATACTAGCTCGGACAGAATCAATGCTTCGGTTTTACAAGGCCGAAATGGAAGCATATCGATTGTATTCAATTATTCCTGAGCTGATGAAATACATCGCGGAGGTCAGAGACTGGTACATTCCCATTCGAGGGCGGTTAAGTGAGTTGGAACATTATGGAAGTATTTTGAATTATATGGTCGTTTTTGTGTTTAAAACAGCCTTGATGTTGGCGCCCTTCGCACCATTGTTTGCAGAATACGTTTACCAAAAGATCAAACCATTTGTACATGTGGTCGAAGGAGAATCCGTACATATAACGGATTTTCCAGAACCGAAGCTTTATGCAATTAGAGACGATATACATTCCGTAGTCAAGAGATGGCATACAGTCTTAGAAATGGTGCAAAAAGTACGAATAAGTAATGTCATTCCGACACAATATCGCATTGACGAGCTAATTATAGTTCATCCCACAAGGAACTGCTTCGAAGACAATGAGGTGTTGAACGACACTCTAAAGCGAATTGAAAACATTTATCAAGTAAGAATGTCGAATGTTCCGAGTGAATTCGGAGCGAAACTCAAGGCCGACTTAAAGGAAAATTCACCAGTTCATCGATGGATCGATTTTGAAGAAGTTACGTCCGCGATAAGGGAGTTAAGCGAGCAAGAAATTGAGGAGGCACTGCGAGTCGGTTCGTTTCAAATAAACCAATCTACGATCTTATTGGACAACATTGAAATCACTTGGGAATTCAATGAGGAAATGGAGGACAATACAGTTGTTTTAAGTAAAGATGACATCTTTATAATTGTACGTATGAAGAGGAACTTGAATTACTACCAGGAAGGAACTCGCCTGGGGCTGATTAGTGCTATTCGAAAGTTGAAAAAGAGGGCTAAACTATTTCCCAGTGATCCTGTGGCGCTGTATTACTCCACCGAAAATGAATGCATACACAAGGCTTTTCAAAAATATGCTTCGGATATCAGTAAGTTTACAAATTCTTCGTTAGTTGTGAAGAAAATTAAAGAAAACGTCTGGCAAGAAACCGTTAATATATTGGGGGTTCCTGTGATTATGTCGTTATCAAAACTTGGTTGAATTTGTCGATTTTCGCAATTCGAACTGTGATAGTCTTGTGATCATGTCTATTTTTGTATTAATTACTATGGAAAGTTTTGTATACACTTTTATCTTATTATATTTTTAAAGAACTTCTATAGATCTAAGTTACGTATTGGTGAAATATATTTGTTCTATTATCGTTCGTATCGCTTCGCCTTGCCTAAATGTATAGAAAGTTAAACAACAATTGATTAGTGACAGTCTTGGATCGTCAAGCTGAAGATCCGCCCCTGTTTACTCAGATTTTGCGCGTCATTTACTGGGGTGATGCGCCTTCACACCTAGAACCCTGGAATCTAATCTTACAGGGTGAGCAAGAATCTGGAAAGTAAGGACGGCTCTTCTCTCATTGTAGGCATAGATAAAGCTTCTGTCGAGACGGTTGTCTATAGGTATGATCTGTCATACTTATTTCCTCACGCCAGGAAATAATCAACGAAATCGTAAAGGACGCATTCATCAGGGGAATCGCAGATTCGAAGAAACAATCAGCAGTAAGGATGGTGGAAAAAAGAATCCTGGCTGAAGCACTTATCTTCGTTCAGGCGATGAAAGCAGCCAGTCAGACTTCCAAAGAAACACATTTCGTCTTGGAAGTAGCATCTGTTAAATGCTCTTGCGCAAAACTAAGAAGAATGCCCTGTTGAACTGGGGTAAAATAGGAAGCCTTCAAGGGCTTCCCTCATCGGTTGAAGAGTATCAAACCAAAATAAAAGGCATGGTATGATTCTAGCTGTAAAGAGGCTGTTAGGGTTAGAGAATTATTTTGTCGGTCCTACTAGACCAACCCGACAGAGGAAAACTGAAAAAAGTTTAAACGAGCCAGAAATGACTGCAACGTCTTCCTCCAGTGTGTGAAATTCCAATACGACCAAAAACTGAGGCAAAAAATATTGCCTTTGGGACAGGCAGTAAAAACTTTTGGTCATTCGTCAAAAACATTAGAAATTCTACCTTATCTTCCATTCCAACGCTTATTTGCAATGACATTCCAGCTGTCAGCTCTTCGGACAAGGCCAATCTGCTTTCTGCACACTTTGCGGCTAGCTAAGCACTCCCAGATTGTGCTTTGTCCTCGCCTACACTTGAGTGCGTCGAATCTACAATGTGACGAATCCACTTTCGCACTCGTGTAGTAGCAAGAGTACTCAAAAATCTTAACATGCATAAATCCGCTGGTCCAGATGGTATATCGCCCCTTCTGCGTAAGCTTTTTTATCAATCCTACATTTTAGGACTCTTTCCGAGCAGATGAAAAACAACATTTGTCCAGCCCGTCCCTAAAAAAGGCGAATCTTCTTCTCTGTCCTCCTACAGACCCATTGCACTTACGTCTCTTCTTTCCAAGGTCATAGAGACGCTGATAAACCGTCAGCTCATGAAATATCTCGAAACACGAAAACTTCTCAATGGCCGGCAATATGGTTTTCGTAGCAACAGGTCCATTGGTGATTTGATATCATATCTCACCGAAAAGTGGAACCAAAGCATACATCAATCTGGCGAAAGCAATATAGTTGCACTTGATATTTCTAAGGCATTTGACAGAGTTTGGCATCAGGCTCTTTTGTCGAAAATGCGTGCTTTTAGGATCGATGACTCTCTTCTTCAATGGATTAGAAATTAACGTTCAATTCAACTTGTCTTGGACGGTTTCAAGTCTAATATTCACAAAATAAATGCTGGTGTGCCACAGGGCTCCGTTCTGTCTCCGACGCTCTTTAATTTTCAACAATGATCTCTTGTCTGCTACTTCTAATCCAATATATTCCTTTGCTGATGACAGTTCTCTCTGCTTTTCATATTCGTTCCCGAACTCACGCCCCTGCTCTTCGGTTGTAGAACGAGAACGGCAGCGTATGTTAAGCTCATTAACCAATTTTAGAACTATCAACTTAGTGAAATTTAATGCAAGCTGGTTTGCTGAAGAGAAAATGGGAAAGTGCAGGAACGTTTCTATTGGCTAAGCGCAAAACAAGATGTCGAGAATTGGTGCAAATTGTTCATAAGGTGTGCAGCTACCAAGGCTCCATAAGTAAAACCACAGAGACGAATACAAATATACAATGTCGGAGCACCATTGGAACGAATAGCTATGTAATGGTAATGAATTACTTCAGTGAGTGGTCGGAAATGTTCACAATCTCATATCAAGAGGCTAAGACTGTAGCAGAACAGATAGTCAACCACTGTGAATAGCCTTATCTAACATAACATATATTTGAATAGCAGAAGGTTTCCATATTCGAATAGAAGAAAACTCAACCATTGGAGAATAGAAACTATTAACGAATATTGTGGCAAAATGGAAAGATGTATGGAACACTGGACAGTACAGAACTTTCTTGAAAGATGTCTGGGGAGTATAAATATCAGTGTCCCAAAAGAATTTCAAGTTAGCTCTAAAGTGAAATTTGAAATCTGATATACGAGTGATAAAGTGGTTTAAGTAAAAGATAAAGAAAAGTAAAAATGGTTGCGAAAAGCGATTAAATTGTAAATTGTAATTGTAGCAGTTTGTTGCCAGACGTGGGTTCCTAACGTGCAGTTATTCGGATATTGGTACTAATCTGATGAGGGTAAGGTAAGTAAGATCATTGCCAAATAATTTAAAGTTTTTCTTCAACAGTTTTCCTCAGATATTGCAGAAAGGTATAAAGATTGTAACCTCCAGTGGAAATTTGTCTCATCACGAGCACCACAAAAATAGAGGGGCTTTGGGAAGCTGAGGTTAAGCGCTTTAAGGTGCATTTCCGGAAGCTAATCGGAGACCAAAAGTTTACGTTAGAGCAGTTCACGACTCTTTTGGCAAAACTTGAGGCTTGCCTTAACTTGAGGGCCACTTCCCTGCTTTTTGCAAACAACAATGTTTCAGCAACGCAAGGAAATTTTCTTCGCGATAGTCCGCTTTTAGCTACCCCTGAATCTGACATTTCTGAAAAGTCAGTTAGCTGCATCCGACGATGGGAGAAAGTAAGGTTAAATTTAAAGTCAACAGTCTCCTACTCTCCTACTCTCCTACTAAATTTATTATATGGTGAACTTTCCTGTCCTAAAATCATGGTGACATACTCATTCTTCAGGGGATCTCCCTGAGGTTCCATTCGTCACGAGTCCCTCTTGTTCTTATCCGCAGGGTCGCTCTGTCATCCGCTGTTTTCTAGTTTTGCCTATCTGTATTCGTCATTCACGGAGGGTTTTCTTTGTTTGGGACATATCAAAGGCGGCATCTCTGATTGCGCTTTGGCAGTAAAGCCCATGCTCTCCTATGTTTGACGCTGGAGGCATCGGACTCTTGAAGAGGTCAACGGAAACTCGATCGGAAAAGACACTGGCAGTATAATGCGATTGTAGCCGTTTGACGTTGAAATTTCTTACAATGGTTACCTAATACATGGGCTGAAAAGTCCATGCCCTTTCTAAGAGAGGGAACCACTTGAATTAAATCCATATCATTTTCAGTTAGTACCAACCTTCAAAAGATACGTGTTTAATCTCGAGATTAGTTCTCGAGATATAGCGTTGTGAGTGAAGCAACTTTTGTTGTTGTGAAAAAAAAAATGGATTCAAAGAAATTTCGTGTGTTGATTTATCATTGCTTTTTGATGGGAGAAAATGCAGCCGATGCAAAGAAATGGCTTGATAAGTGTTACCCGGAGTCTGCACCAGCCGAACGAACCATTCGCAAGTGGATTGAAAAATTTAAAAGTGGTCAAACAAGCACCGAAGATGATACACGTAGTAGACGTCCAAAAGAATCTGTTTCAGATGAAAACAACAAAAAAGTCCACAAAATGATTACGAATGACCGTAAAGTGAAGTTGATCGAGATAGCTGAGGCTCTGAAGATATCAAAAGAGCGTGTTGGATATATCATACACGAATATTTGAACATTCGAAAGCTCTGTTCAAAATGGATGCCGCGTTTGCTCACAGTCGACCAAAAACAACAACGTGTTGGTGATTCAGAGGAGTGTTTAAAGCTGTTCAACATCAATAAAGCCGAATTTTTGAGTCGGTATGTGACAATAGATGAAACTTGGGTCCATCATTTCACACCAGAGTCAAGTCGGCAGTCAGCTAAGTGGCGAGCAGGCGACGAACCTCGTCCAAAACGACAAAAAACTCAACAGTCGGCTGGCAAGGTTATAGCATCCGTATTTTGGGATACACGTGGAATAATTCATCGACTATCTCCAAAAGGTGAAGACTATCAACAGCGACTATTACATTGCGTTGTTGGAGCATTTGAAGAACGAAATCGCAGAAAAACGGTCGCATTTGAAGAAAAAGAAAGTGCTGTTTCATCAAGACAATGCACCGTGTCACAAGTCGATGAAAACGATAGCAAAATTGACTGAATTCAGCTACGAATTGCCTCTCCACCCACCGTATTCTCCAGATTTGGCCCCAAGCGACTATTTCCTGTTCGCAAACCTCAAAAGAATGCTCGCCGAAAAGAGATTTAAGACCGATGAAGAAGTAATCGCCGAAACAGAGGCCTATTTTGAGGCTAAACCGAAATCGTACTACAAAACTGGTATCAAAAGATTGAAAAATCGTTTCAATCAGTGTATCGCCCTCGAAGGCAACTATATTGATAAATAAAGTTGAATTTTGCAAAAAATTTGTGTGTTGTACGGCACTGACTTTTCAGCCCATGTGTTAGCTTTAAGCTATTTCAGATATCCTCATCCGTATCTTGGTTAGAACGAAATAATGGTCCAAGTTGCTCCATCGTAAAGGTAAAGTCATGATGCCATTAGTGTAGGTCTTCTGTGGTATTAGTTTAACAAAATTATTCATGTGGTTTTCACAGACTTGTGTTGAACCTAGCCTAATTCCATTGAGAGTGTTCTGCAGAGACCGAAACAATTGATGCATCAAAACTATGGACAATTGGCGTAATAACTCGAGTTATCAACAGTAGAGTTGAAAATTTACGGTTTAATCATTTGGAGGTATCTCATGGTGCACGATTTCCTTCAGCACGATTTCAACAGTATACGCAGCACCACATTTTTTTTTTTTTTCTATCCAGCTTTCGGTAAATTGTTGAAGTTTGATAAAGTTCTTTTCCCGTAAACAGCGCAGTGTTGCTAAGTTATTTGGATTCAACGCCATCTATCGATAAAAACGTCACATCTTTTTTGCAAGACCTAATATTTCTATCCCCAAGAAATCATCGATCACTAACATAAATATTTATATTTGGCTCTTAAGAAGCCCTCGGCGTGATCGTACAAATATATTTATAATCATATGTACAGTGTACACACATAACATGATGCCATATTTTCGAACTATTCCTTTCATCCTTTCATCCTTTCATCCTCATGGATGAAAGTATCTCCATTAAGATGCCTTGCCCTCTCTTGTTGATCCTCAAGATTTCAAATTTTGTTCATTTTCTTGAGAGCAACTAATTGGCATTTTAAACTTCGGTAGACTGATTCATTTATGTTAACATAACATTGTTTGTAAAGAGCCTAAAAATGACTCCATATTCACGCATTGTATGAATCAATAAGTTAAGTTTGGAAAGGTATTGTCAGATTTCTTTAAGGAAATGCTAAAATATGAATTTGTAGTAAATCATTTCTAAAAATGTCGTGTCACTTAATTCAAAAATATTAATCCAATATAATGTTTCAATAAAAACAGCTTTCACCGGAACACCGGAATTGCGGTTTAACTGAACTACATACTTCACCAATGAGTGAACTAAACAAAAGTTCCTATGTATTCATTAGTACTTACTGTCAAAGATGACAGAAAAAAGATAGGGGAAACTTCAAGAATTAGCATTTAAATGGGACATATTCATGCGTTACGAGCATAACTCCATTAACCAAACGGGAAAATAGACTCCAAGCACAAATATACTACCGCAACGATATTCATACTATCCATACTTGCGTTGTCATCCGTTAGTGCGATAATTTAAAGTTTTATCTCATTGCATAACAGATGGTACTCAATTCTATGAGTGCGTCGTTTAGTTTCCATAATGTCACGAGAGCTATCTACCACAAAAGGTAACAAGAAGCAAAATGATTTTTGTTGAACTGATACAACAATGCCTGGCGGTACTGTCAGGTTCCGGTGAAAGACAGTGAAAAGCCCAACATTGTATGGGGCAGACAATTAAACAAATTTTCACATCATAATTTTTTTTTTTATTTCGATGTTCGCCGAGTTTGTCCAACGCTCATATGCGCGTAGTTCCGCTGGTGAACTACCTAGTGCATACCGCTAATTGCACTTGTTTTTGATTTAACGATGAACATCTGATTAAGAGGCAGACTTTCGCTGAATAAACTATCTACGAGTATAGTAAAAATTACCAGATAGCGTGCACTTCTATGTTACAAGAGATTGCAATCTAGGAATAATAAAGATGCCATGACTTTGTTTTCCGTAGTTCGCTCTAACCAAAGCATAAAGAAAATGGGAAAAGATTCAATTAAGCGTAGTTAATAGAACGCGACAGTTTGCTCCTATATATTTTACATTTATGAGTAAAGTGGTTTCTTTCAATATGATTCTCAAAACTTCGTGGTAACTTACTTAACTTTGGGTGACGCACACATCAAGATAGATCTGGGCTTTCGAGTAAACGTTAATTGAACTTTCTTTTCACTTGCGCACGCTACATAAGGTAATGTTTCCTTTTCCGCGTTATCCCTCCAAGATGGATTCGAACAACTACAGCAACACAAATATCGATATCGTCGCAAGTTAAGATTGTTAACAGATGAAGGCCACAACCGCGTTATGTTGTATAAATACTACCTTGATCAAAAGGAATCCCGGAATTCATTCAGAAAATTAAAAAAAAAGTTTCTTCATCTAAATCTATATTGTCCCCTTTAAAGTAATCTCCATCGACTGCAACACACTTATGCTAGCACTTGATCCAATCCTCGAAACAGTTTTTATATTCGGTTTTCGGTATGTCCATCAGTGCTTCCTGTGATTTTGCCATTACTTCCTCTCGGCTGCTGAAACGCGTTCCCCGTAGTGGGAACCTGACGCCAAATCAGGTGAATTTGGTGGCTTTTGGATGGTATTTGTTGCATTTTTCGTCAAAAAATTACGAATAATGATGGCACTCTGCGACGGTGCGTTATCATGGTGCAAAATTCACGGGTGGGCGAATTGCTTCACGCAAACATCCAAATAATACTCTTTGTTTACTGCCTGGACTTCTGACATGAGCATTGCCTTCTTTTTTGACTGAAAACGACGTGTTTTTTTTGGTCTCGGCTCATCAGTCTTGCCTGATGTCTGAATTGCGTGTCGTACTCAGAAATCCACGTCTCGTCTCCAGTAATGATCCTTTTGATGAATGTGGGATCGGATTCAGCCTCGCAAATCATCTCTTTTGCGACGTCAACACGGTTTTTTTTTTTTTGCATGAAATTGAGGTCTTTTGGCACCAACCTTGCTGCTACACGACGAAAACCCAAATCATTAACCAAAATGTCTTTGCCAGATCCATATGCAATGTTCAAGTTCTCCGCAATCTCTCTGATGGTTAATTTGCGGTTATTGACCAACATTTCGTCGGTTTTCGATGTCGATGGTCTGCCACTGCATTCATCATCTTCGATTGACGCACGACCAATTTTGAACCGCTCGTGCCACTTTAATACAAGTTTGTTGTTGCAAATTTAAATCCATTTCTAAAATTGTAAAAAATCGCCAACACACACAGAGATAGATATACTCTTGGCTACGTAACTTTTGCAAATGTCAAGCTATGATGCTAAGATTTAGAGGGAATGTCAACTACAGATGTGCCAACTTAAATCAGAACTCAAATCGGAATGATGGGAGTGCCACACGATGACGCCACCGGGAACTTTTTGATCAAGGTGGTATGCATCACCAGTGAAATAGCAGTCAATAAGAACAGATTCGTTCAATACTTCATCCACAAGAAATGCGCCTAGACATGTAACAGTACTTATGCTTGAAATATGTATATACGGGTATATGTAAAAAATCCTTATACAAGAAGGTCGCCTCGTATATGGATTGTTAAAGCATTGTGGCAAACAAAGAGGTCAATTTTGACTCTTGAAATCACTTGAAGAACTTTTCTCTCGAAGGAACCAAGGGCATTTGCATCCGCGCTACACAAAAAGACCGGAACGGAAAGTTTTTAGGTTCAAGGGTAGCTGTGCCAGTATTCTCTGAGCCTGGAAACGTTTTCATGCCGAATCAAGTTGTTTCATGTATAAAGCGGATGGAAGATGACGTATTGTAATCACGCGCTGTTGAGAAGTACAGAATTATAGCTCCGCTTTTCTATGCTGTGAAGAATGTCGTGTTGCTCAGATCTCAAGCCTCTTTCGTGATGCTGGGAGGTGCCACACATTGTACAAGCGGTAAATCTGCTCTCCTGTTAATTTTCCTCTATATAGCGAAAGCTTCGACTGCTATCAGAAAAATGATCAAGGGGTTATCTCACTTCCTTGGTAAGATCCCCTAAGAGCCTGATATTTTTCGTGCTAACGTTGTGCACGCATTCCACGTTAATCTTGCAACCAATTGAAGTGAAGTTGGAAAGAACTGGCGGTAGTGCTTTGAGGGATGTAACCACGGAACTTGAAAATGTCCTATTATTCAGCTGGATAGTCGTATTTTTTTTTTTTTTTTTTTTTGTGAGAACTTAACACTCAAGAGGATAATTATCTTAAAATGCCGGAGAACGTGTTAAGGTTTTTGGAAAATTGGATAGAGATAGAGAAAAAGTTTTTTGGATGTTTTTGGATATTTCGTTTCATAGGTGGCATCCAACATTTAATGGGGAGCGTAAACTATTTGTGCAATTTAACTTGTTGTAAAGGGTGATTCTTCGTGAGCTTTGATTTATAATGTAAAATAAAACATATAAATTTGAAAGTTAAGAACAATTCATGGCATTTACTTTTTAAAAATGATATCATATAAATGTTAGCCACGACTGCGTTTGAGGTGGTCCATTCGGAAGGTCCAATTTCGGGCGACTCGTTCGAGCATAGCGACAGGTATCTCGCGGATAACCCGAGTAAAGTAGTCTTCCAAAGCGTCAATCATAGCTGGCTTATTCCTGAAGATCTGAGACTTTACATATCCCCAAAGAAAATAGTCGAAAGGTGTGATATCGCACGATCTAGGCGGCCAATTTACAGTAGCAAACCGTGAAATTAAGTGCTTACCAAAATGATTTCTCAACAAGTTCATTGTTTTACGCGCTGTATGGCTCGTAGCGCCGTCTTTTTGAAACTACAGCTCACCGAGACCATGTGCTTGAATTTCAGGAAGTACATAGTCTGTTAACATGGCGGTTACCATTGACGGTAACATTCTAATTTGCCTCATTTTTGAAGAAATATGGACCAATGATTCCACCAGCCCATAAACCACACCATACCGTTCTTTTTAATGAACTCTTCGGGTTGCTCATCAGCCCAAATATGGCAATTTTGGTTGTTAACGTATCCATTGAGCAAGAAATGGGCTTCATCACTGAACAAAATTTCACGATAAAACACCGGATTTTCATTGAGTTTTCCTAGAGCCTATTCATTGAAAATATGACTCTAATTCAAGTCGCCTGTCTTTAGTTCTTCCACAAGTTGAATTTTGTATGCTTTTAGGTAGAGATCGTCACGTAAAATACGCCAAGTTGTCGAATACACCAAGCCAAACTGCTGAGAATGACGACGAATCGATTCGTCACAGTCTTCGCGTACACTCTCAGCTACAGCTGCTATATTCTCTTCACTGTATGTAGCTGGATGTGGTCTAACCGGTCGAGTATCATCCACTAATGTAGACTTGTTCCCAACTTTGCGAACAGTATTGGCAATAATGGTTTCAGTAGGTCGATTATGCGCACCGTGAGTTCCTCGAATCGCACGAAAAACATTTCTCACAGAACGCTGATTTTCGTAATACAGCTGAAAAATTTAGAGACACTGTTGTGATGTGAGTCTTTCCATGATAGTTTGCCAAATGATACTGAATGAAAATGATAAAGCAGTTTGATAGGAGTCACGCGTGATCTGTCAAAAAACCCTATTGAAAATCAAACCTCACAATGAATCACCCTATATTAAGATAACCACTTATTTCACGAGGTTTTATTGTATTGTAGTTGCCGAAAAAAAGGCTTTCGGGCACAGCTGGTACAATATTAAACTATGAACCATTGGGATTGGGAAGTCAATATACTACCACTTGAGCTACGGCCATTCACCAGGTTAGTACCAGATATATTATTTGATGTAACACGGGCATCAAGCTGGCCATGGAAATTTGTAACGAAAATGGTATCTTCATTGGTGAATTCAACGATTTCTTCATTATATAAATGGAATGTGCAGGCCGCTTCTCCTCCTTTTAACAGGCGGGTAATGCATTGATCATTTCCGCATATCGTTACATTTCCTAACATAAGGAACTCCGACAAAACACCAAAAGTTTCCTCGTGGTTCATTACCATCCCGTTAAATTGTAGGTCAACTTGTATCTAATTCGAGATGGAAACTATTGTTGCAGAAGGTTGTAGTCAGACTTGCTTAGCTTTGGAAATGAGAAGACATACGAGTATAGTAGTATTTTGCTGTTCGTGAAGGCCCATGATGTTCTGAATTCCAACGCTTCTACTACAATGGCATAGGGTAGAGTTTGTTGATTTTTTCCCGGTCGACAAGGTTGGTGTTGAATATACCGCTTCTAGCCATTTGACAAACTATCATACAATAATCTTATTGACTTCCTCCTTTATAATCACAACTTAATTGATGATGTTTTGCTCTAACTAGATTTGTTGGAGGATGCTATCTGGTTGTTGGTCCTGTCATTTTATCTTCCGGGGACGATGTCATTGGTGACTTTGAGGACTCTCTTGTTGATTTTGTACTGCTGATTATTGTTTTCGATAATTTCATGTTCATTTTGGAGAATCTTATGCCAGTCCGCAGCTGTCGGGACTACCCGTTAGTCATTTTCAAACTGACCCTATCCAGTTGATCAATCTGGTTCTCCTGTGAACATTGCTTTTTAGTGACTTGGTTCACTCGCCAATTTGCGTTGGATTATGTTCCGCTACACTTCTTTTGTCTCGGTCTGTAATTTCCTTTCTTACTATTTTTAGTTTAGATGCACTAGTTTAAAGTATCCATCAACGACTCATCCCTTGTCTGATATAACTAAAAGCCTAAATGTACAGCGTTATTCCGGCAATAGGTTATTAAAGGCCTCGAGCTCGTCCAAAGTGGTTAGCTTGTAAGCGTAGATTAAGGACTTGACGTAGCTTCAGAGAAAATAATTGAGTGGTGTCAAATCGCATGATCGTGGCGGCCAATTCATGAACGCTCGCCGTGAGATGACCCAGTAGCCAAATGTCTCCTTCACAATTTCGAGCGTTGTCTTGTTGGAACCACATCTTGGATATAGTGATGTTGTCGAGCTCCTACTACAATAAGTCGGTTAACATCGCTTTATAGCTGAGACCATTGATGGTAACGGTGTTTCCTTCCTCATATCGAAAGAAATGAGGTCCAATGATGCCGCCACATAGTCAATATTTGTGGGTGTATTGATGCTTGACCGAACACTTGTGGATTGTGTTCGCTCTAAAAATGGCAATTTTGCATGTTGACATAGCCGCTGAGCCAATAAAAGCCTTTACTGAGAAGATGATTTTTTGGCCAAAATCCGGATCTCCGGCCAAAATCTCAAGCGTCAAATTAGCGAACTCACGGTATTGTCTATGGTCATCCGGCTTTAATTCTTACGTCAGCAAAATCTTATACTTATGTAGGCCCATATCTCACAGCAAAATAAGCCGGGTTGAATCTTTGGCTATGCCCAAGTCAGCTGATCGGCGCCGAAACGGTATTTCTGAGTCTTCTTCGATACAAGCTGCTACGGCGGCTATGTTTTCTACGATGCGACGAATGGACTGCACACTGAAGCCATGACGACTTCACGACAAAATTCACGTTGCGTATTAACAACTGAGTCGAAATTTCGATAATATTTTCAAATGATTTCAGTACTTTCAGCAAGCGTAAAACGATTCATGACGAAATTGCAAACCTTACTGAACATTTTGACAGCTACATGTCATTGGTGACTTTAAAAGTTGCTAAAACATAAGAATTGGAAAAAATTATCATTGCTATCTGGTCACCCGTACTCGTATATTTATTTCATACATTCTATGATTCAAAAACCTTATGTTAGTAACGAAGTGTATGCTGTTATTGTATTCATTCACCGCGATATTCAAAAGATTCTGAGATGCATACCTTTCTATTCGACCTTAAGATAACGATATACTTCAAGGATTGTCGAATAAAATCGTTCAGCCTGACCTGAGCGTCGCACTGATGTTCGGTTTACTTTTATGCCTAGCTAAAAATTTTTTGGTGCCGTAAGATAGGGCAATATCTTTATAATTTTATCTCTAAGGTGTAGAGCAGCCCTAATTTTAACCTGAAAGATTTTTCTAAATTTAGAGAATTTATTTATGCATCTTATGTAACACATTTCCATAAAGTTTAAATGCAATATTTCAGGTATAGGTTTGAACTCGGAGTCAATAGGGTGCCTATCACATTTATTGGAATTGCACACCTTACAGGGTTTGGTATACTTGATCACCAAACTGTTCATGAGCAGGAAGTAATAATTTTCCCGAGCATTTCTGTGCGTTCTCTTATATTCAGCCATACCATAATCAGCTCAAACTTCATTTCTTAAATATCTTGTATTTAGTAAAAGAGTTAAGGCTGACCTTGAAGAATGCCTAGGTATTGCTCTGGAATTTTCAATCCATTTATCAAGTTCGGGATGAGTTTTTCCTTATGAACTTTTGTGAGACTTTGCTTCGTTGGAGCGGCGAAAGCCGATAAACTGGATGGGGTTGTTCGCAGATTCCAGGCCCTTACCGATTTTGATTATAATTTGATTGCGGAAAACGTTAATCGGAGCTTCGACATGAGGGACGAGACCAAAAACATCTTGAAGTGCGCTATGTGCGGTGTTAGTAGTTTCTATAGTGGGTTATTTCTCTGCGACCTGTTCTCACTGGCTGTGAGGGTTTCCTCTGAGACAGAGGTTGGCATAGATTCAGTTGATTCTGAGTTTTGCAAATGATTAATTTCGGTCCATAGCCTAGAAAGAGCTTCGGCTACTAAATTTGATTTACCAGGTTTGTATTGTGTATGTAATTTAATTCGTGCGGTTTTTTTTTTCAAAATTTTAACGTTTATTTAAGAAAAACATTTACAATAGTATTATTCAAAGTATTGCCCATCTAAATCTATGACTTTTTCCCATCTTTCTGGCAGTTTGTGGATCCCATCCCAAAAGAACTGCGCGGGCTTGGCAGCCAAGAATGAATCGAGTCAATTTTTGATATTCTTCTCTGATGTGAACCGTATTTCAGTGAGAGCGTTCTGCATCGACCGGAACAAATGGTAGTCAGAAGGGGCAAGGTCTGGGCTATAAAGCGGGTGGGGTAAGACTTCCCATCCACTGTTTTCCAAATAGTTCTTTACCGGAATAGCAACGTGGGGCAGAGCGTTGTCATGATGGAAAGTTATTGCCTCGTGTCTGGTCGCATATTCCGGCGTTTTTCGGCTACTACTCTCTTCAAACGGATTAATTGTGTTCGGTAGTATTGTCTATTGATGGTTTTACCCGGTTTTAGCAGCTCATAATACAGCACGCCCATCCGATCCCACCAAATACAAAGCATTACCTTCGCGCCATGGATATTCGGCTTTGCCGTTAATTTGGCTGGTTGGCCGGGTTTCACATATGATTTTTTGCGCTTGGGATTGTCGTTATGGATGTATGCGGTTGACCTATAATTTTCGCATTTTCCTTGTGATAACACTGCGCCTATTGTCAGGTTGGAGGCGTCCGTTGTTAAGCTAAAAGGTTTCCCGAAATCGGGGAATGCAAATACTTCTGATGATGGTAGTTGAAAACTCTTTGTACCTCCTCATTGAAATTAAATTGAGTTCGACTTAATTGATTTGCTTTCACTTGTGCATTTTTGCCTCTGCTTTGGTTTGTTAGAAGTTTTGCGATATTTGCGTAGATTTGTATAAATTTTCGGTAATATGATGTGAGGCCATAGAATGATTAAAGTTGCTTTAAATTCTCGAGAGGCTTGATTTTCTAAATAACATGGACCTTCTTAACATCAGGACTTATGCCATCAGGCTTAATTACGTAGTCCAGGAGTTCCACCTCAGTTTGCATGAAATCAGTCTTTTTCAAACTTACTTTCAACTTAACTGCGCCTAATCTCGTTAAGATGATTTCCAGGTTCTTCAAATGATCTTCCTGGCTACTGTCAAAAACGATTATGTCGTCAATACATATAACGTAACAGATCTTGACAATGTAGGGTTTCAGAATATCATCTATCATCCGCTGGAATACCGCAGGACATTTTTTAGCCCGAACGCCAATTGAAGAAACTCAAACTTACCATTCATCCTTTAAAACGCTGTTTTTGGTATTTGGTGAAACTCAGACGACACATCGTGAGCCGAGAAATACCATATTGCCAAGGCTTGCGAGTGTTGAATTAATGTAAGGAATAGAATACGTATCTGGGATCGTTACCTGTTTAATCTCTTATAGTCAATCAACATGTAATGTTGATGATGATGATGTAATGTATCATCTCCGATAATACCGTAAAAAGAGCCCAGGCTTAGCTGGACATAGAATTTAATTAATGTTTTGTTCAAAAAACTTCTGCTCGACAGATTCAGAGATTAGAAAGATACCACCGGCAGTGCAATAGTGAAAAGGTTTATTGAGACGTAGTTTGATTTTTGCGCTGATAAAGTTCTTGTTCACTCCCATATCGACAAGAAACTCTATGACTGTCATAAAATTCACTTCTTCGCCCACAGCTTTTATCACAGCGTAATTGGATTCATCAGGCACAGCTTTCATCGTATCGCCATTGTATTTTTCTGCTTCTCCATACTTACAATGTCGGTCCCAGAAGTACAATTTTGAAAAAAAAAATTATTTTTCAACATAATCGCCTTTTAGCTCTATAGACTTTTCCCAGCGATGTTTTTTTTATAATAAGAACTGTCTTGCTCTTCAAAATAGTCATTAACTGCCGACATCACTTCTACATCGTTCTAAAATCTTTGACCACTCAGCCATTTTTTCAAGTTTGGGAATAGAAAATAATCCGAGGAGGCTAAATCTGGCGAATAGAGTGCAGTAGGTAGAAATTCAAACTTTAATTCATTAATTTTGGATATTGCAATAACGGATTTGTGAGCTGGTGCATTGTCTTGATGAAACAACACTTTCTTCTTAGCAAAGTGCTGCCGTTTTTGCTTGATTTCTTCCCTCAAATGTTGCAGTAAGTTCGCACAATACTGGTCGTTAATAGTTTTCCTTTTTTCAAGATAGTCAATGAAAATTATTCCACGCGCATCCCAAAAAAATCGACGCTATGACCTTGCCTGTAGATGAAACGGTATTCGCCTTCCTTGGAGCCGGTTCTCCCTTTTGAATCCATTGTTTTGATTGTTCTTTTGTCTCGGGTGTAAGGTTATGGACCTGTTTCATCCATTGTTATGAAACGGCACAAAGATTCTGCTTTGTTGCTGTGAAACTTCACCAAATACTCAATTGAGTATGTCCATGTCATGTCCAAATTTTCAAATAATATGCGATGTACCTCATTTTTTTAAATGCCTACAATGTCTGTTAGCTCGCGCATTTTCTTCACCACTTCTGGAGTCGTCACCTCGATTAGTCGACCACTGCGATGCTCGTCTTAGTAGCTCGTACGGCCTCGTTTGAACTCAGCAATCCAAAATTTTACTGTTATAAGCGAAGAAGCAGACTCACCCATAGTAGAATTCAGTTCAGCTTTTATATTGGTTAGGCTGAGGCCTTTCAAATAAAAGTATTGTATCACATAGCAATGACCAATTTTCTCCATTTTCACAAATTAACTGACAACGTTCACTATTGATGGCACTAAATAACGTGCCGCTTGAAACATATGCTTTATAGACTGCGTACTTTCCAATACAGTGATATTTTCAAACAACTAACGCCATGTCTTGGCAGGGTACTTCTGGGACCGCCCTCGTACTTTTTATATGGTACAATGGCCCTTCGTTTGAATCGGTTGGAAGAATCTGAATTCATGCTCCACATGTATCTATTAATGTGACTTCGGTCCTGATCTTGGTGGTGAGCCGTTAAAGGAGTATTTCCCAAAGTTTCGCATTTGAGGGGCTGATTTAAATTGTCTATTTGCACTTGGAAACATATAAGGGGATCTTTGAGGTGGCTGGCTGTGATTTTGTGCATTGCTAAATATTTGATTAATGCAGATAGTGACTGTGTTCTTCCAAAACGCTGTGTGGAGAGAGTTGCTCCTGAAATTCAGGTTCTGGATTTCGAGACAAGCTGATTATGCCTCAGAAAGAGTCTCTAGGTGATTAGCATCTTCGAGAGATCGCCGTTAAAGGCCGCAAACAAAAACATATTCCGATAGGAGTCCATTAAAGCTTGCTTTTTTGTATGTAGCTGCTGATTAACGGCTGCATAAAATTTGTCAAGTCTTCTATTTCTCTGAGCGAGCTGGTTAAGCTATATTTAAACTTATCAGTGTAATACAGTGACAAGCAGGGCTCCTCTTCTTGTCTCGAATATTTTGATGAATAGCTCCGTAGATCATTTTGGAATTGATTATGTCGAAATCCTTCAGAATACTCTCTCCAGCATGCCACCACGGTACATACTGTATCGGGTTTCCATCAAACACCTGCAACTCCTTCACACAATCGGGCAGGCGACTGACATCTCTAAGTTCATCTTCCGTGTGGAGCTCAGCTCAACTAACTGACTCCCGGTAGATTCTACTGAAGACGCTTGGACCCTTACAATTGTCCTACGTTCAATACACACAAGGTGCGACTCGATTTCCTTTAATTAGCTAATGATGGAGTTCACGGAACTAATCTCTTCGTTGCAGCCTTTTAAAATTCATGGATTTCAATAAATACGAAAAAATACGCTCACCTAAAAAATTAGATGTGATTTAAGATAAGATGACCTACTCGTATACATAGATCTCAGGATGTTTTTGTATAGGGGACTGCAATTATTTATAAGAGTTTCAACTTAGACGGAACGCGACTAAACAATTTTTAAGGATCTTATGTTTATTTAACGTGTGAAATATAAGATCTATTATGCATAGAATGTTATAAAAAGTGGCTCAAACGAAATGAGGAATCAAAACTGATTCGAAGACAAATGTGGATCTTCACCTTTTTATTCTATCAATTCTATTTGTTAAAAATACAAATTCTATTACTGATTTTTCTCTTTTTGACAACTTTTCAGTTTGGTTTTATTGGCACGTTTTTCACCCACTTATAGATAATCATGTTTAAGGATAATGTTGAATGATTGTTTTGGTACACTCTGGCCAATCCTTTTTGCCTGAAAAGATAGAAAATAAGAACACCGAAAACTAATTATCTGTCGTTGTGACCTAATACCGAACTGAAAATATTTCAAAAGGAAACTATTCACGGGAGATTGTGTTAGCATCTTTTAGTTGCAACATTGAATATTGTAAGGAACCTACTCATGGCACGAATTACCATACTTCATCGTCAATCCACTTATCTAGTTGATCTCAGCGCATGTTCTCATGTATATGCTGAAAGAAGTTACAGAAAAGAGTGAGTACAGTGTTCTCATGGGTTCTGTTATTTACGTTCCAGTTGAACGTAATCTCTGCGCTCTAAAGAAAGGGCTTCAGGCATATCAACCAATGAAAAAACTGGATTGAATTGACTGGTCATTGCTCGGGGCCAACTAATGCACCTTTTCTATAGGATCGTAAAAAAAAAAGCAAACCAAAAGGCTGAACCTCCGCTGACCGTTCGAGTGACAATCAAAAATCGTGATTCTTTCCTAAGACGTACAACTCGCTTATGAAATGCTCTGCCATGTCGCTACAATTTGCAAATATTTAAACTAATGTACATTGGTACCTCTCTTTTCTTTCTCCCTAAAGTTCCTTCGCCCACGCTGTGTACAAACATTTGAAGGGTACACAAATCCTTTGAGCGCTAATTACGATTAATGAATTAAGAATCTTAGATTCTTGTTTATGCAAAAAATACGAAAAAAAACCCTATATATTGGAGAAAATGCATTTTCTGTACGATTTTTGTCTAAGCCTTTGATACATTTTTCGGAACAGAAGTTTTATATACGTGAACTTCGCTATTCTTTCAACTATTTAATCCTCGAGATATGACCATTTTTTGCGGCTGATATTATTATAGAAACCTTTCTCTTTTAGCTGACACCGACGCTGAATCTTATCCGATGCTACGATAACATTTAGCTTTCGCTAGATTCCTTGCATGGTAGAAATGTCCTCTATAACATATCTATCATTTACCATCGGTTTGGTGATACCATAATGTTGTGGTTCCACATTTGACCGTTTCATCTTCACTAATACGAGTTATTCTGGCTGGAAGCCTCGCATCAAATCTCGCTATTTGGTGAAGCGTATTCTGCTCGATATTCATCTCATGTTCGCCCTATTTCATCAGTTTTCACTGTTATCCGTTCGCTCAATTTCAGCATTAGCTTGCCACTAAGAATATTGCTCGGTGTGTATGTATAAGAATTACTGGAACATACGGTGCATGAATGTAGTTCTTGTATTTTTGATTATTCTTCTCGGTGACCCAAAGTACTCGTACATATTTCGAAAAGCAAATAACTCGCCTGACATTTGTAGTCTTCATGGGTTAAATGATGTATTTTACAAAATTGTTGACTAAAGTGCAAACGTAACTGGTTTTACCTTTCATTTCGATATAAATTCATGCAAGTCGCGCTCTATTCTTTCACTTTGTTCGAGTAAGCCTAGTAAACCCGCTTATTTTTAAGAATTCAAACCTCTTTCGTTGAAATGTTACAGCTTAAGCATTTTCTGCCGATATAGTTATTTGAAGCTGTTTCTTTGTTTACTTGATCTTGGCAGCATTCAGCACGTTAATTAAGTCTGCTTACTTTTAGTCCTGTCACTACAAGGTTCCTTTTGTCTGGTATACTCGTATGCACATTCGAAACTAGGGTAGACGCTTCCTACACCTATCGTTCATAATCAACTAAGAGCCCTTCTGGTAGGCCGGCGGACTATCTGTTTTCGTAGGTTGAATCACCACTAGTCTGTAAAGAGCTTAAAAGGTTTTCCCAGCGAGTACGCTCTTAACCAGTATCATAACTAGTTCATGTCATCTACCCACAATTTACGGTTGAAGAAGACCACGGGACGCAGAGAATTGTCGCTGTCAAGCCGCCAATTCTTATATATTTCCCAGATTGAAGGGGCAAATTAATGACCCTCTGTAGCGATCCCTCTATCTTTTACATCCATTCAAACGGAAAGTCTACTTTTGTCTGGTCTATCAGATAACTTGCACTGTATTTATGATTTCCCACAAATTTGTGGAAAAATACGGTGAGAATTCTGCACACTAACAACGGATGTCTCAATAATAAAATGGAGTCGTTAAGACAATGTTATTTCTAATTCCCGTTAATCCTAAAGATTTCAACAATTACCTTATTAGATGTTCCATTGTATTGCATCTACAACAATTTGATTTGGTAAACCAACAAATCAGAATATTTACTTCGCAGTCTTGCTTAGAAACGTCGGTGTTAGTGTTTTTTTGCTTATTTTTTATAATGACCCGAGAATGTAGATTGGACATAGCAAATATACGCGGTCTAACCGAAAAGTAAAACCAAAGAGTTCATCAATCTGGCGAAAGCAAGATGGATGCACTTGATATTTATAAGGCATTTGACAGAGTTCGGCTTTAGGCGCGAAAATGCGTGCATTTGGAATTAACGACTCTCTTCTTCAATGAATTAGAAATTTACAAAATAAATGCTAGTGTGCCCCAGGGCTACGTTCTGTCTCCGACACTTTTTTCATTTTCATCAATAAGCTCCTGTCTGTTACTTCTAATCCAATATATTCATTTACTTTCATATTTGTTCCCGGATTAACGTCCCGGTTCTTCGACTGTAAAACGGGAATTTACCATATTTTAGCTCATCAAATTCCGATATTAACAGCATAACCGATTGGGGGCTTTCAACTGAGTGGAAATTAATATTTCCCAAACTCAATGCAGTCTGCTGCCATTAAAGTGAAATTTAAACACCAACATCATCGAAACAGAAAAATTTCCATTCGCGGTTTGCGTGGCAATGACAACCTACGTTGGAATGAACACATATTTGTGTTTAATAATGGAGTACAAAGCCCACCTCAAACCGTCGACGATAACACTGGTCTAGTTATGAATGCTGATCAGTTTACCTTCAAGCCCACTTTCGGACGTACTCAAAAATATCGTGATTTTTTCTTAAGCCGTACAACTCGCTTATGGAATGTCCTGCAGAGCTCTTTATTTCCTAGTCATTATAACTTGTAAACATTTAACCTCAATGCACATTGGTATCTCTCTTTTTTACTTCCTTAGGTTCCCTTCGCACGCGCTATGTGTTAACTTGTTAAGGGTACGCAAAAACCCCTGAGCGCGCGCCAATTATAAAAAACAAAATTTATTAACGCGTGTTTGTCAATGGCACAATAAAAAATTCTTGATTGTTGACAGGCTTCTTCTCATTTCATTTAAGTGGTCACCGAACAGGGTCTTAAATAAGTTGCTTCAATATGACACTTGCTGTATTCCGTCAAGTCTAGAGTTTGTTGCCACAACCCATCAATTATTTGACGTCTATCATCCCTTCACACATCATATTGTATCTGACGATCACACACAGAAAAATTCCTATGCTTATTGCTTAATTGTCTGAGATCATTTAGCATAAATTCTATTGTTTCAGTGTTCCAGGCGTTTCTCGTGCACTTAACCCTGATTTTTGAAAAAAAAAAAAAAAATCTAAACAATTATTCGGTCTTCGATTTTTTCTTTCCAATTTAATGAGCTGCTAAAACGGGCAGCCTTGAGTCACTCAGCGACCGAGAACGAGTCAGCAAAAGAAACAAAAACTCAATTACTCGTATGTCTGCAGACTGTGGAAACTGGTTCGTTGGACAATCTTTTCTCACGTCACATTAAACAGACCGATAAATATTTTTTATTCATTTTTATTTTATATTCTTAAACAAATTTACGTGTCCGGTGTAATGGACCCTGTTAACTTCCGCAAAGGAATTCGACCGATTTGAAAAATGAGTGTCAACTTTAACTCAAGGAACCGATACATAGCAATAGCCCAGCAATTATTGTATATTTCATGTCTGAATCTTGCACGGATTAAAAAATCGCTCATGAGATCTAGAAATATATAGTGAACAAAGAAAGGGAAATAACAATTACCAGTAAAACTACTACACATGCGAGAATATCGTAAAGAGCGCTGTGTTGTGCAACTGTTATTTCGGTCGTTAAAAAATTTTAATCTGTCGGCATGAGAACTCGATCAATGCCAAATGAGTTCATTTGAGAACAAGAGCAATGTTCAGATTATAGATAAGCTACGCACATTTGTAGAACGTTCGTAACGGACCATGTCTTTCCTCACATATTGACAAACAATTTCTTATGTTTATTGTGAATTAGTGTTAGAACTGCTTTGAACTCAGCAGAGTGTACGAAGTGAATATGAAAGCCGTATTCTATATTAGTGTGAGATTTTTACTCACTAAACCTCACCTTTTGAGGTTTCCAGTCCACATAAGCTGACGCGCGGCCTTTTATGGATTCGGACGCAATGCAAGGATGCGTCTCCATACTCACAAGTCAGATCACTAGAATTGGCACTTGCTCTCAAAGGAAAAAGAAAGAGCAGCCTTACTTCCGTTGTAGGATAAGACAGATTCTGTACCTTTTGACGAACTAATAGGTGGGTTGATATTCTGATGACTGAAGCTCGGTTCCTTTGTTTGTTGGCTTTGTGAATCCAACTGAAGGTTCTAAATTAACGTTCTGTTGCTGCAGAAGTTACAGGTGCCTACAAAATTCGTGTTGCAACTTTGATTAAACTTTTACTAGCACAAAGTCCTTTTCATCAACTTAGAAGGAAGAAACAATGAACTAAATAAATTTCTTTCCCAAATGTCTGTTTCATCATCATCAACATCACCTCAACACCCATACCTCCAGATACATTATAGATAAATGCTATTGCCTCGCTACACCGAGATATATGGGTGACTCTGCGAATTGCATTCTTTCTTTAAATTTATCGATTAGGTGTTGTTTGTTCAAATTATCTAAAGCCGTGTTTGTTGGATCTCCAACAAAGTGCTCCTTGAACTCTGTAACACTTTGAAGATAATATGCACTTTGTTAATTAAGCATTTATTGGACTCAGATTTTGTTATCCACCCAACTATTGGATTAATAATAAGACTCATTGTAAGCCAATGTTTGTAAGCTGTATTTGTTAGAAACTAGGCTTTCAAACCTAAATATATAGCTTCCCCATCGAGTTTTACTCGGAGGTTTCAACAATGCAGTTACGTCTTGTTCCTGAGATAGAAAACAAAGTCGATAATTTCGTGGAGGCTATTGAAAGGGCTGCGTGGAATAACACACCTTTTTTTTTATACGAGGACAGATACGAAATAAAAGGCAAATATATCCGCCCGACATCGAGGACCTTCTATGTGAGAAAACAACACCTACACAAAGCCTATTTAAACTACCTTTCAAATAAGCTAAGGCAAATGCTGCACGATTTCAGGAACCGTGAAACATCACGTTACCTTGAAAACTTGACTGCCGACAAAACATCAAATTACTCGCTCTGGAAAGCCATGAAATCTACCAAGAAACCGATAATGCACTCTCCGCCAATACGGAAAGCCAACGGCGAATGGCAAAAGGAGAAGTACAGAAAGCAAACTTGGAACACTTGGAAGAAACTTTTTAACCATTTGAAAGACGAAAACTTACTGAAGATCACGATGTCAGCACAGAGCCTGAAAATTATATGTAGAATAAAATACGTATGAGTGAGTTTCAGCAAATAGCATAGTTGAAAAATAATAAAGCTCCAGGATACGATCTCATTACGAGCGAGATTCTAAAAGAGCTTCAAGAAAAAGCGGTAGTCAAGTTACTTCATATAATCCCAAACCAGGGAAAAATCTTAACGACAAAAAATCGTACCTATAGATTTTTAGCTTTTGCTTAAACGGTTGAAACGTATAAGTGAAGAGAGACGACTAATCTGGATCATCAGTTCGGCTTTAGAATCAAGCATTCGACAAAAGATCAGGTATATCGGATCACAAATAAAATTGGAAACGCTTTAGAAAAAAAGGTAATATGCTCTAGCGTTTTTCTCGACGTGTCACAAGGCTTCGACAAGGTATAACACGAGGGCCTAAGGTATAAGCAAATTATGCAAAATAGTAAATTCATATCTTAAAAATCGGCAGTTTCGGGTTGAATAATTTACGCTGGTGTGCCACAAGGAAGTGTTATTGGTCCGTACTTATTCCTACTGTACACAAGAGATATACCTCAGGATGAAGAGACAGTAGTAGCCACGTCCGCGGACGATATAGTTATTCTTTCCACAAGCCAAATGGTAGGATCTTCGACGATAAAACTTTAACGAGCCCTAAACAAGTTGTTTGAGGTAGATAATTTACCTTTATTTATTAATTCTATAAAAATTCCTTACGCAAACGAGGCAAAATATTTAGTTTAAACTCTAGACTCAAAGCTGAAGTGGAAATCACACATTAGGCTTAGAGAAATGTATTGGCTTGTTTAAAGACATTCCAAACTAATCTTATAAGGGCTGATTCGTCGTAAGGTTTGATTTTTAATAGGCTTTTTTTAACAGTTCACGCATGACCCCTATCAAACTGCTTTATCATTTTTGTTCAGTATCGTTTGACAAGTCATCATGGAAAAAACTCATACCACAATAGCGTTTCCTAATTGTTCAGCTGTATTACGAAAATCAGTGTTCTGTTTGAAATGTTTTTCGTGCGATTCGAGGAATCGACCTACTGAAACGACTTATGCCAACACCATCACTACCAGCACGTAGTGAAGAGACTATAGCAGCTGTAGCCGAGAGTGTACGCGAATACCGTGACGAATCGATTCGTCGTCGTTCTCAGTAGCTTGGCTTGGCGTAGTCGACAGCTTGGCGTATTTTACGTGAGGATCTCGGCCTAAAAGCGTACAAAATTTAACTTGTGCAAGAATTGAAGCCAGGCGACTTGAATTTACGTCATATTTTCAGTGAATGGGCTTTGAAAAAACTTAATGAAAATCCGGTGTTTTATCGTGAAATTTTGTTCAGTGATGAAGCCCATTCCTGGCTCAATGGATACGTTAATAAACAAAATTGCCATATTTGGGCTGATGAGCAACCCGAAGATTACCAAGAGCTACCATTACATCAATTAAAAACAACGGTATGGTGTAGTTTATGGGCTGGTGGAATCATTGGTCCATATTTCATCAAAAATGAGGCAAATCAGAATGTTACCGTCAATGGTAACATATTAACGGACTATGTGCTTCCTGAAATTCAAGCACATGGTCTCGGTGAGCTCTGGTTTCAACAAGACGGCACTACGAGCCATACAGCGCGTGAAACAATAGCCTTGTTGAGAAATCATTTCGATGAGAACTTAATTTCACGTTTTGCTACCGAAAATTGGCCGCCCAGATCATGCGATATCACACCTTTGGACTATTTTCTCTGAGGATATGTAAAGTCTCAGATCTTTAGGAATAAGCCAACTAGGATTGACGCTTTGGAAGCCAACATTATTACTCGTTTTATCCACAAGATACCAGTCGCTATGTTCGAACGAATCTCCCAAAATTGGACCTTCCGAATGGACCACCTCAGACGTAGCCGTGGCCAATATTTACATGATATAATTTTAAAAAGGTAAATGCTATGAATTTTTCTTTTAATTGATGGTAAAAATTTTAAGTTCACTTTTAAATTTTTGTGTTTTATTTTACATTCTAAATCAAACCTTACGATGAATCCCCCTTTATAACAAACTGCTTTTATACAAGCAAGTGCTTAAACCATGTTGGAAGTATGGTATACAACTTTGGGGTTATGTATTCTACAAAAGTTTCAGAACAAAGCGCTAAGAGCAATCGTGAATGCTCCATGGTATCTAAGGAATAGCGATATTCACTGTGACCTAGGATTTGCTACTGTAAAAGACGAAGTAGCAAGCTCTGCTCGAAATCCTTGTACTCGTCTCATGCATCACTGCAACCCAGAAATAATCCGGATATTAGACGAGACCAACCTTAAGCGTCGACTAAGTAGAATAAGACCGTTCGACTGAGCTTCATAAGGATGAACCGTATGAATTAACAGAAATAGTAGGTGTCTTCGCTGAAAGGCTACCTGAACATTTTACAGAAGATGGAGCTACTTGTGTATATGCTAATACATATTTGTATATTATTGTGTATATTGCCTAGGTGTGTGAATCTGTGTATTGGTATGTAGATTAGGCATTAGGTTTATTTTAAGTTTGATATTTAGTTTTTATAAAAAAAAAATATGTCCATAAGCTAAGTTTTTTGTTAACAATTTTTTTCCTGAATTTTTTAGCCTGAATCGAACTGCAATTTTTTAAAATGCTTTAATTTTTTTATTTTTTGACAAATTTAATTGCGCCGGTAGTTGCAATAATTGCATCAGTAGTTTTCAATATGTCCACCTTTGGCGAGAAAAAAGGCCTTGAGACGGTTAAACAAAGCATTGCACGCTGCACATGTGCAAGTGGCTCTGCGGTATTTTGGTCCATTCCCGGTGAAGTGCTTGTTTGAGGTGGTCCAAACTTTGGTATTTTTGAGTGCCAAACTTCGACTTCTAATACATGGGCTGAAAAGTCGTTGCCGTTTCTAAAAGAGGGCATCACTTGAATTAAATCCATACCATTTTCAGTTAGTACCAACCTTCAAAAGATACGTGTATAAATTTGACAGCTGTCGGACGATTAGTTTTTGAGGTATAGCGTTGTGAGTGAAGCAACTTTTGTTATTGTGAAAAAAAAAATGGATTCAATTTCGTGGGTAGATTTATCATTGCTTTTTGATGGGAAAAAATGCACTCAATGCAAAGAAATGGCTTGATAAGTGTTACCCGGACTCTGCACCAACCGAACGAACCATTCGCAAGTGGATTGAAAAATTTAAAAGTGGTCATACAAGCACCAATGATGATGCACGCAGTGAACGTCCAAAAGAGCCTGTTTCAGATGAAAACACCAAAAAAGTCCACAAAATGATTACGAATGACCGTAAAGTGAAGTTGATCGATAAAGCTGAGGCTCTAAAGATGTCAAAAGAGCGTGGACATGTGAAAGCCCTGTTCAAAGTGGGTGCCGCGTTTGCTCACAGTCGACCAATAACAACAACGTGTTGATGATTCAGAGGAGTGTTTAAAGCTGTTCAACCGCAATAAAGCCAAATTTATGCGTCGGTATGTGACAATGGATGAAACTTGGCGCCATCACTTCACACCAGAGTCAAGTCGACAATCAGCTGAGTGTCGAGCAGGCGACGAACCTCGTCCAAAATGATCAAAAACTCAAAAGTCGGCTGGCAAGATTATGGCATCCGTATTTTGGGATACACATGGAATAATTTTCATCGACTACCTTCAAAAGGGTCAGACTATCAACAGCGATAATTACATTGCGTTGTTGGAGCGTTTGAAGGACGAAATCGCAGAAAACAGCCGCATTTGAAGAAAAAGAAAGTGCTGTTTCATCAAGACAATGCACCGTGTCACAAGTCGATGAAAACGATGGCAAAATTAAATAAATTCGGCTACGAATTGCTTCCCCACCCACCGTATTCTCCAGATTTGGCCCCCAGCGACTATTTCCTGTTCGCAGACCTCAAAAGAATGTTCTCCGGAAAGAGATTTAAGACCGATGAAGAAGTAATCGCCGAAAAAGAGGCCTATTTTGAGGCTAAACCGAAATCGTACTACAAAACTGGTATCGAAAGATTGAAAAATCGTTTTAATCAGTGTATCGTCCCCGAAGGCAATTATATTGATAAATAAAGTTGAATTTTGATAATATTTTGTGTTTTACTATAAAACGGCACTGACTTTTCAGCCTATGTTAAATACCCCACACAGAGAAATCCAACGGATTTGCATCCGGAGAACTTGCAATCCATTGTGTCGAAGAAATGAAGTGTGGAACATTGTTTTTTAACCAATCTTGTGAGATTGTGAGACGGTGCCGAGTCTTGTTGAAATGTCCACGGTCTCCAACCGAAATGATTGTTTGCCCAAGGCTTCAATACTGCCTCTAAGATAGTTTCACGGTATACGATCGCATTAATTTTGACGACATGGTCCAAAAATACGAGCGGAGAGCGACCATCGGCGGTTATGGCGGCCCAAACCATCACCATCGGTGCTGCCTGCTTTCTGGTGGCCGTTCGAAGGTGCAAATTTTCGAAGGACCTCTCTGGCAAGTAAGCTCGGTCATTTTGTTTGTTGACATATTGCTCGATAACAAATGGCGACTCATCGGAAAAAGCCAAATTCGGCAACTCACCACTTTCGTGCAAGCGTAGCAACTCCTTCGCTCTTTCGACTCTAACTTTTTTCCGTTGCGGTGTAATATCGTGTGCTTCTCGCAACTTCAATGGCTTGAGCCCAAGCTCATTTTTCAGTATATGTTGCATCCGTACCAACGATATGTTGAGCTCATGAGCCATTTTTCTTCCACTTCGACGCGGATTTTGCTCAATTCGAGCTTTCACTTTCCGAACCATTTCTGCCGATGTTGCTGTTTTTTTATGACCACCTCCATGGCGTTTTGCAACGCTGCCAGTATCACGGTAACGAGCTATATTTCGAGACACAAATGATTTATTCACGTTGAGGTGCTGGAGGGCTCTAACGATAGCTACTTGTGGTTTTCCAGCCAAATATAAAGCAATCACACTATCACGTTCGAATTCTATCGCGGATAAATTTTTTAACACATCTGAGACGCAAATCGTTTAAAAGGCTTGTAAATAATAAAATTATCTGTCATGTGTCAAAATTTGAGCTCACTGTCATGAACGGTTTGGAAATTATAGCAGTCTGAAGTTGGTTGCAGTTCGAGTCAGGCAGAGTGTAGAAAATAAATATTTAAATATAATTTAAATAAAGTCGAAAGACATAGATATAAGAATTTAGAGTAGCTTAGAGTGCCTATGTGTGGCCGGTAAGATAGTATAAAGCTATTAAATAATTTTAAGCTGACATTTAAGCATTTTTTGTTAGTATGTAAAAGTTAATGATTAATTAAATAAAATGCATTTGAAACTAAAAACTATGGAACTACTTGTTAAGAAAACTTAGTCGTAGTCTGGAAGAAAATGAGAGGTTTTTTTAGTGAGTAGGAATCTCACACTACTATAAGCCCGTGCTTATGATGGGCGCTGCTATCTTACTGTGGTAGGCAGCAGGTGTTTGTGCTTATGTGCTATGGTGATATGATGGTGCTCTTATGAGCGCGTGTTTATGGTGGCTATGAAGGTTTATACCTACCTACGAAAAAAAGCCTCTTGTTTCTTGTTAATTTTATTAAGAAAGGCAGTGAGGATGAGGCTGCACCTTATTGTTAAATAACATCAGTTCCGTTTCTAATAAGGTGTTTTGCAGGTCTACATTTCATGATATCCTTGCAAGGCAAGGAGTGTGCTATGCGTTCTATAATGATAGAAAAATATTGATATATTTACCTCTAAGCAAACAAAAAGCCTTTTGCATATGAGTATTAGCTGCATTATCTCCAATCAATTTGAATGATGGTTGCAAAGGCTCAAAAATGTAATCCATACAGGATGTTCTACTAAGGATAAGGGCGAGCCACTTACATATACATATGGCTCTTGCTAAAATTTTACTCAAATTTAGCTGAAAATTGTTAAGTTGAACGAGAAAACATTATTTAGTAAGAAATGAATATGTCACGTTTTCGGGTTTTGATAATAATGACGGGGATGCATTTACGGACGTCACATTTTTTCGATCACTATTGATACTTTACCTATGCTTTTGGTCCATTTGATTGCTTTAAGTACTCTGGCACTTGCATACGAGTATAAGCCCCACATACACCCCTGGCAAACAGTGTTAGTAGGCTTTCTCACAAGAAATCAGAGAAGATGCCTACACGACAGCCGAGAGTCTTATCAGTCCGACTTCATTCATTTGGAAGAGCATGGAGAGAATGGTCAAACTTCATTTCCGCAAAACTACTATACGAATTCACGGTTTCATAATTTGGTGGGCATAACTGAAGGCACGTTAAGGATGCTTATGACAATTCAATATTGGACTGTATGTGTAACCAGACGAATTACTAGTTGTGCAATTATGCCATGTGCATAAGAGGAATGCTAGTGAATAGGACCTTGATTGTTGCTACGACTAATTAGTTATGGCTGGGGTTGGATCATGCCTAGCGACTGTCTGCTCTAAAGCGCAGGAAGTTCTTGATATGATCTACCATTGGTGCACTAGAAATTATTTTCCAGAACTAAGATTTTTCTATTTACGAGAAGGACGACGCTGACTGGCTAGTCTTAGCTAGTGCTTGATAGCATCATCATCCGCTAAGCATTTGTCCTGGAGATGATTAACTTCTTTCGACTAAAAACGCCACGACGAAAGTATCCAAAGCACTGTCGACTTTTCGACGGTGTAGGGAAACTATTTGGAAGACATGAGGCGCGCCACCGAGGACGGTTCTTTGAATCTACCTCATTATAGTAACACTAATTATATTCTATGCGTCGGTTATATGGTGGAGTAAGCTTTCATCAAAATACGTAACTGCTGCTTTTACCTGACTTCAAAGTACGGTTTTTTTTCTCTCGACTGCATTGGAATTGGAATGATTATGAAGAAAATTGGGGGTCAGAGATTCAAAACTTAGATCATGATCTATGGGATCTGTTCACACTGACCGCTTAGCAGTTGCTATATTTTGTTCAGTTTAAACTGATTTGGTAAGGAACATACCATCCATCTCATTTGTCAGACATGGTTGGAAGAAAAAAGAAAAAAAAAAAAAAACACAACTTTGTGAGTGCTAGTGAAGTGTAAAACCTTTGAACCATTGTCACCAAGTAACATTCTCTCACTTCAGTTGATACAACAAATTTCTTTATGGGATTAACATTTTTCAAAGTTATTGGAATAAGAAAAAGAGTATTGAGACACAAATGAGTAATGGGCTCATTTGGTTAGCACTTTTTCTCATGTGGTCTTGAGCAATGTGCCAATCACAATAGAAGTGTTTTCAAAAGTTTCAAAGACACACATATGAAAAGACATATAATATGATGTCTGTCGATATTGACGTTGTTAAGCTCCAATGGGTCAAATCATGAAGTCAAAACAAAATAAAAAGTAAATTTATGGCTCTGATGGCTGCCAAGTCTCTACGAACTGTTAGTATAATTGTGAACTAGCTGTCACAAGATAACACAAAGACTTCACAGTTCTTCTAAAGCCTCCTAACACACTACTAGGGGGACTAGTACTTTGTGTCCACTTATGCTATTGTGATCAATAAATCTGCCACTCAACTAGATTTTGTAATATAGACGCCGCTGACAGTAATTTTTTTTTAACGAGCCTCCAAGAAAAGGGGCTAAACTTCAAATTGCAGTTGAGGTCATTCAGTTGTTCATTGGTTACAATTGTCACGGTTAGCTAAGTCGAAAAACAAGATACGGTGAAGACAATCACAAAAAGGCGTAAAGCCAACATAAATTCGAAAAATCACTTAAAAATTTTCATTGGTCAAGCACAAACAAAATATTCAGACCAGGTTCGATTCCTTGAATTATTGGTACATTGACACACAAAGACCATTTTGAGGAGGCTTGCGGAAAGCCACAGTCGGTGCAGATGATGTAGAAAAATCATTTATGCAGACACCTCGTCAAAACTGGCGGATTGATAACGAAAATTTCATAAGGATTTATCTTCGACATCAAATCTCATTAATAATTCTCTTAAAAAGAGCGCGAAGTTCACTTTCAGTAACAAGGTAATTAAATCCAAAATTTTGATTAATTCTGACACAGTAAGAAATTTAATATCTCTATCTCTTGCATAAGCTTAATAAAGCTCAAAGAAATAAGAGTGTTTCTGATATCGATATCTGGCGATTGATAAAGTTTATAGTGTACGTAGAGGGACATATGTTAAATTTAAAGCTATTACGGATCACACTTGCCTGCGATGGTCTATGGGTAAAAAAATATTTAGAGGTATTTTGGCTTGGTGGAGTCTAGAGCTTTAAATTTGTACCCACGTTTGATATTGAACATCAAAAAGGATCCCTCAAAACCGTACCAGATAGTGTGTACAAAGTATATTCTCCTTTGATCTCCAAGATCCAATATCCAAGTCAACTTTCGATTTGCTACATTTAGGTCTCTCGTAACGATCATAGCGAAGAACCACTCTTCCCAATCACTATTTATTTAGACTAGGAAGGCAACTAAGAAGTAAGTTCTCCTTCTCCGCATTTTCCCAGTCCTACTGCATGACTCGAAACCATAAATTTATGTAAAGCGGACGAAAATCTCATCGGTTGATTAAAAAAAAGTTGTTTGAGTGATTTTCGGTAACGTCTGCATAAACGGGATTCGGAGAAAAAAAATTAACAAGGAACTGTGTGGGCAATTCAACGACTTTAATCCACCCCAAAGGGCTACAATTTATTGTCCTAGCATCTTGAATGCACGAACACTACCATTTTGTCCCGTCGTTCGAGTCCATACACAAGAAACAACGTTGTATAGGGTTTTCTAATAACGACTTGACAACTTTTTTTTAAGTAAAAGGCAAACCATTTGAGAAATTTCAAAAACTTTATTATTGGCTTGAAGTACAATCAAAACATTTATGAATGGAACTCGACTTCGTTCATATGGCCACCGCGGGCACGTTTGCAGCGGTCGATTCGTTGGACCCAATTTTCAACGACTCGTCCACACATTTCGGCAGAAACGGCCGCTATTTCGCGTTCAATGTTGGCTCTGAGCTCTTTCAACGTCGTCAGCGTGTTGACATAAGCCAATGACTTAACGTAGCCCCACAGAAAATAGACAAGCGGCGTTAAATCGCACGAATGAGGCGGCCAATCGACTGGCCCATGTCTTGAGATAACACGTTCTTTATACTTACTCTTCAATAAATCGATTGCAGCGTGTGCTGTGTGGCTTGTGGCACCATACTGTTGAAACTACATGTCGTTGAAGTCCATATCTTCCAATTCGGGACTAAAATAATCGATGATCATAGCGCGATAACGCTGACCATTCACAGTAACGTAACGATCGTTATCGTCGACGAAAAAATATGGCCCAATAACGCCGCCGGCATGTAAACCGCACCAAACAGCTATTTTTTGTGGATGAAGTGGTGATTCATGAAGCACATGTGGGTTTTCACCCGACCAATAACGCATATTTTGCTCATTGACGAACCCATTGAGCCAAAAATGACCTTCGTCACTGAAGATGATTTTGCGACGAAATTCATCACCTTGGCGCATCCTCTCCACAACCCAATCGGAGAACATACGTTACTTCAAATTGTCCATCGGCTTCAATTCTTGAGTCAGCTTGATCTTGTATGGGTGTAAACCAAGATCTTTACGCAAAATATACCATAATGTGAGCTGAGCTATGCCGAATTCCTGAGAACGCTATGGAATTGACTGATTTGGATCGTTTGCTACGGACGTCTGAACGGCAGCAATATTTTCGACATTTCGACCAACCCGTTGTCTCACTGATACGGCAACATCACACAACGAATATGTAGACTCAAATTTTTGCACTAAACTTGTTATTGCCTGTCTACTAGGGCGAGAATTACGACCGAAAATTGGAGTTAACGCTCTTAAAGTTGCAGTCACCGACTCCGAATATCTGTAGAAAATATTTATAAATTGCAGAAGTTGCTCGTTTGTATACTTTACCATAATGAAAATGTTGAGTTTACTGAATAAATTGACAGTGACAGTTTGATGATTAGTGAAAGAGTGCCTTCACAAATTAAATTCAAAGTTGTCAAGTCCTTATTGGAAAACCTTATATTTAAAGACCTCGCCTTAGGTGGTACGTGAGTGGAAAGCGACCTCAGCTCACAACAATACAAAACAATAACAAATCTAGAGAGCTATTAGCTGAGGTCTAGATCCAAAAGAGAGAAAGAACGAAGGGCTGGCTTAGTTGTATTTGATTAATGCCACCCCTCTTTGTGACTTCGCTATGCATTGAGGAGAACATTCCTAATGCCAAATAAATCTTATTATGCTCTGATATTATTAGCTTGTTGATATTGGACAGGAACTGGTTGATAAATATATCCCATAGCAGGGACGAAAAAATCCGGTTGGCGGTATTCCTATATTCTGAATTCTATTTTGGACATGCTCTTTTAACATTTACCCACCTTAATCTCGGTGTGTACGTAATCGAAAGCCACTGCTGTGTCTAAGAATGCTCTAGTATATCGCTTGCAGTAAATCGACTTCTCAATTAACACCAAGAAAACCTACGTTTGTTGACTTGCCTTTAAGGTATACATGGTTGCTTATCCAGGACAGTCTGTCTAATTGATTAAGGTGGTAATGGAAATGCATTCAATGTAATACGGTGACATAAATCTAAGTTCTTGATCACACTGATGTCCTTCTTCTGAAGAGGTGTTCTTCCACGCTGGTAAAACCACTGCGTAAGTTTTCCATCGATCTTACTCTATCCAGCAGATTGAAAACAGCTTTTATCGAGCTCGTCCCCAAAAAAGACGAATCTTCTTCTTTCTCCTCTTACAGACCCATTTTACTTACGTCCCTTCCTTCCAAGGCCATGGAAACGCTGAAAAATAGTCAACTCATGAAATATTTCGAAACACGAAAACTTCTCAATGACCTGCAGTATGGTTTTCGTGAAAGTATTGTAAAACTAAAGCTTACATCAATCTGGTGAAAGCAATATAGTTGCGTTTGATATTTCTAGGTCATCAGGCTCTTTTGACGAAAATGCTTGCATTTAGGATCGACGACTTTCTCCTTCAGTGGATTAGAAACCTACCTTCCGCACGTTAAATGCAAGTTGTATTGAATGATTTCAAGTCTGATATTCACAAAATAAAAGCTCGTGTGCCCCAAGGCTCCGTTCTGTTTCCAACACTCTTTTTAATCTTCATCAATCATCTTTTTTCTGCTACTTCTAATCCAGTATATTTCTTTGCTGACGACAGTACTCCCTGCTTTCCATATCCGTTCCCGGACTGACGTTCCTGCTCTTTGGCTATAGAACGGGAATGGCAGCTTATGTTAAGCTCATTAAATTCCGACATTAACAGCAGAACCAATTGGGGAACAATCGAAAGAGTGGAATTTCATGCTTCCCAAACACAATGCTGTCTGCTGTCATTAAAGCGAAATTTTAACACCCAGCCCTTGTCCATGAATGACACTTGAATCGTTGAAACCGAAAAACTTTCTATTCTCGGTATGTGTATCAATGATAACTTACGTTTTAATGACCACATATGGTGTTCGATGTCGCCAAAAATGGTGCGAAATGTCTATGTAGGTTTCCTCAAGCGATGTAAGAAATACTTTTCCTCGTCTGAATTGGTCTCAATATACGATATAAGGCATGTATCCGCTCAAAATTAGAGTACAATATACACATCTAGTCGGGTGCGGCTAAGACATCTTTGGACCTGCTACATAGGATTCAAAATCGTGCAAATAAAATCCTAAGTGATCATAATATCACTTAATCAATGGACACCCTTGAACACCGACGAAATGTCTCGTATCTCACTTTGTTCTATAGCTACTTCCACCACCAGTGCTCCATAGATATCGCCAGTAGTAACATATTCCACTCCTTTAAACCTTTAACCGTAACACTCCTCTTTGAAATATCGTGTTTCGTTGCTAAGCCGAATAACTCGCTTGTGGAATGCCCTGTTGAGCTCTCTATTTCCTAGTCATTGTAACATTAGGACATTTAAAACCAACGTACATCGGTACCTATCTCTCTTTCCTCGCTAATTTTCCTTCGCTTACGCTTGCACTTGAGAGCGGCTATTAAAACAAAAAATAAAAAAAGAATGGCGGCTGAATACAGCGTTACGTAACTTCCTGACATGGATTATTATTACAACAAAAAGGAAATCATTATGATTTGCTAAAAGTTATGAAACGAAAGACATCCCTACCTTGCATTTCTTCTCCGAAAATGTGCCAACATCTACCGTCACATTAATCTTCCCTTATGGCAATTCAACCAAATATTTAGGTCATACTCTGGAAAAGATTAAAGGAAAAGTTTTAAAGCGCTTAAAATTAAATTATGCAAATTTTAATGTTTTAATAGTCTCGTGCCAAATACTTTACATCTGGGTCAGATTACTTATGCAATTAAGCCCAAAATTAGATCATTCTTGAGATACTACATAAAAAAAAAAAAAAAACAAATATTTGAACACAAAAAGTTGTTGAGATCATTTCTCATCTATTGTATCATATAAATCACTTAAATCGGTGAAGGGTCAGATTTATTGACTCTGTGTAAATTTGTTAATCAGTTTCAACATCGAAAGTTTACAGCTACATTGGATTTGCTTCCCTAGTATCTATCCCTGGTATAATATTGTTCCCTTGCATTCCAAAGATGTAACTTAATCATGCATTCAACTGTTCATTCAGACTTCAAAATGATGCTGTTGCTAATGATGCTCTGGTCACGGTCGAGTAATCAAGGCAAACCAGGCCGCAGATAGTTAAATTCAATCTTTATATATGCCACTTACCAACTGGAACATTAGTTAGATGTTGAGATATTTGTTCGAGTATTGCTCAAACTACAGGAAGTAAAAACTGATCTGCAAGATGACATTCCATCAGTAGTTAAAGATATATAGTATACATTCAGAGTCTAAGAGAAAACAACTGCAAAACTTAGATGTACTCATACTACTTGCACTACTCCTACAAGTACTCGTGGTTAAAGTTGAAGAACATATTGCAACAGCTGCTGCCACGGCCATCCAAACATAGTACATAGATATGTAAATCGTTAGAAGGAGAAATTGTTTATGGTGTTACCTTACAAACTGAATTCACACGGATGTTGGGGTTGACAAAACAGTCCGATTTGGTTTGGTAATAACACCTAAGGCAGCCAGGAAATAAAGTGTCTTATTCTGTTCCGCTAAAGCATATATTTATACTACTCATGATTTGCTTGATGTGGTAATGCGATGAAGGTTGACTTTAAAGCGTTAATTGAACAACAGATTACAGTGCCACTTAATCGTATTCGGTATTTTATTCATTATTTTCGTTAAAGTTATGATTATGTGAAATGATTTACTTTTGCCCAGCTACGGTTTCGGTAGATGAAGTTAAAAGTTTTTTTTGACTAAAGTGGGATTGGAAGATAAATTGTGATAATATAAAGGATCCGAAGTAGTAGTAACACATGGGCCTAAAAGTCAGTGCCGTTTTATAGTAAGACACAAAATTTTTGCAAAATTCAACTTTATTTCGAGGGCGATACACTGATTGAAACGATTTTTCAATCTTTCGATACCAGTTTTGTAGTACGATTTCGGTTAAGTCTCAAAATAGGCCTCTGTTTCGGCGATTACTTCTTCATCGGTCTTAAATCTCTTTCCGGTGAGCATTTTTTTGAACAGGAAATAGTCGCTGGGGGCCAAATCTGGAGAATACGGTAGATGGGGAAACAATTCGCAGCCGAATTCACTCAATTTTGCCATCGTTTTCATCGACTTGTGACACTGTGCATTGTCTTGATGAAACAACACTTTCTTTTTCTTTAAAGGCGGCCGTTTTTCTCCGATTTCGTCCTTCAAACGCTCCAAAAACGCAATGTAATTGTCGCTGTTGATAGTTTGCCCGTTTTGGAGACAGTCGATGAAAATTATTCCATGTGTTTTCCAAAATACTGTTGAGTATTTGGTCGTTTTGGACGAGGTTCGTCGCCTGCTCGCCACTCAGTTGACTCTGATGTGAAGTGATGGAGCCAAGTTTCATCCATTGTCACATACCGACGCAAAAATTCGGCTTTATTGCGGTTGAACAGCTTTAAACACTCTGAATCATCAACACGTTGTTGTTTTTGGTCGACTGTGAGCAAACGCGGCACCCACTTTGAACAGAGCTTTCACATGTCCAAACATTCGTGTATGATATATCCAACACGCTCTTTTGACATCTTTAGAGCCTCAGCTATCTCGATCAACTTAACTTTACGGTCATTCGTAATCATTTTGTGGACTTTTTTGATGTTTTCATCTGAAACAGCCTCTTTTGGACGTCCACTTTTAAATTTTTCAATCCACTTGCGAATGGTTCGTTCGGTTGGTGCAAAGTCCGGCTAACACTTATCAAGCCATTTCTTTGCATTGGTTGCATTTTTTCCCATCAAAAAGCAATGATAAATCAACTCACGAAATTGCTTTGAATCCGTTTTTTTTTTTTCACAATAACAAAAGTTGCTTCACTCACAACGCTATATTTCAAAAACTAATCATCCGACAGCTGTTAAAATTATACACGGATCTTTTGAAGGTTGGTACTAACTGAAAATGGTATGGATTTAATTCAAGTGGTGCCCTCTATGTATTAGTTGCACCAGTGCTAGACAAAATGCCATGAAGTTGCCTAAGACTCTTTCTATTGCCTGTAGTGTCGGAATAGAGCAATCGAACACAGAACTCGTTTTCATGTATTTCAAACATGTTTTTTTAATAAAATTTATTGGTATTTCGAGTGAGTAACACAGGTCAACAGAACAATAAATTTTTGTGGGGCTTTTATTTCACTGACTATTTTACAATTCTTTATACTGAAAAATAAGTAAATTCTTCTATTGTTTTTGAAAAACTTTACTTTGGTACAATATATAAAGAAATTAAATTAAATAAAATTGGGAAAGAGCGGTGGGAGAACATTTACCATTTTACTCATATGGTTAGTTAGTTAGAATGCGAATGCATCTTGCATAGCTTCAAAAATGACCTCAAGAGCTTTAATGATATCGTATTATCTCAATCAATTGATGATCAATGCTTTCTGTTTAATGATAGCAGCGTTCTAAGCATTTTAAGCTGAATTATTGTTTTATCTGATGTTAAGTTTTTAATTTTAAGATTTACAATTTTTCAATTCTGTGAGGCATGGTTGTCTTTGTCAAAAGTAAAAGATGCATTTGTTTACAGATGTTGAAAGTGTAAACTGTGTTGTCTTCAAATTTGTTTGAAAGTTCACGCATGACTTCTATTAAACAGCTTTATCAGTTTTGTTCAGTATTGTTTGGCAAGTTATCATGGAAAGACTCACACCACAACAGCGTCTCCGAATTGTTTAGCTGTATTACGAAAATCAGCGTTCTGTGGGAAATGTTTTTCGTGCGATTCGAGGAACTTACGATGCGCATAATTGACCTACTGAAACCACTATTGACAATACCATTCGCAAATTTGAGTCCCAGTTTTCATTAATGGATGATACTCGACCGGTTAGACCACATCCAGCACGTGGCGATGAGATTATATCATCTGTAGCTGAGAGTGTACGCTAAGACCGTGACGAATCGATTCGTCGTCGTTCTTTCCAGTGTTTTATCGTGAATTTCAGTTCAGTGATGAAGCCCATTTCTGACTCAATAGATACGTTAATAAACAAAATTGCCGTATTTGGGCTGATGAGTAACAAGAGCTACCATTACATCCTTAAAAACAACGGTATGGTTTGGTTAATGGCTTGTGGAATCATTGGTAAATATTTGTTCAAAAATGAGGCAAAACAGAATGTTACCGTCAATGGTAACCATTATTGCGCCATGTTAACGGACCATGTGCTTCCTGAAATTCAAGCACATGGTATCGGTCAGCTCTGGTTTCAACAAGATGGCGCAACGAGCCATACAGGGCGTGAAACAATGGACTTGTTGAGAAATCATTTTGGTGAGAACATAATTTCACGTTTTGCTACGGTAAATTGGCCGCTTAGATCGTGCGATATCACACCTTTGGAGTATTTTCTCTGGGAATATGTAAAGTCTCAGGTTTTCAGAAATAAGTCAGCTACGATTGACGCTTTGGAAGCCAACACCAATTATTTATTTCAGTAAACTCAACATTTTTATCATTTTAAAGTACAATAACGAGCAACGTCTGCAATTTATAAATATTTTCTACAGATATTCGGAGTCGGTGACTGCAACTTTAAGAGCGTTAACTCCAATTTTCGGTCGTAATTCTCGCCCTAGTAGAGAAGCAATAACAAGTTTAGTGCAAAAATTTGAGTCTACATATTCGTTGTGTGATGTTGCCGTGTCAGTGAGACAACGGGTTGGTCGAAATGTCGAAAATATTGCTTCCGTTCAGACGTCCGTAGCAAACGATCCAAATCAGTCAATTCCATAGCGTTCTCAAGACCACATTATGGCTTATTTTGCGTAAGGATCTTTGTTTACACCCATACAAGATCAAGCTGACTCAAGAATTGAAACCGATGGACCATTTGAAGCCACGTACGTTCTCCGATTGGGTTCTGGAGAAGATGTGTCAAGATAATGAATTTCATTTGGTGCGGTTTTTCGTCGACGATAACGATCGTCACGTTACTGTCAATGGTCAGCGTTATCGCGCCATGATCACCGATGTTTTTGCCCCGAATTGGAAGATATAAACTTGGACGACATGTGGTTTCAACAGGATGGTGCCACAAGCCACACAGAATACGCTACAATCGATTTATTGAAGAGTAAGTATGGTGAGCGTGTTATCTCAAGACATGGGCCAGTCGATTGGCCGCCTCGTTCGTGCGATTTAACGTCGCTTGACTATTTTCTGTGGGGCTACGTTAAGTCATTGGTTAATGCCAACACGCCGACGACATTGGAAGAGCTCAGAGCCAACGTTAACCTCGAAATAGCGGCCGAGTCGTTGAAAATTGGGTCCAACGAATCGACCGCTGTAAACGTGCCCGCGGGGGCTATATGAACGAAGTCGAGTTCCATTCAGAAATGTTTTGATTGTATTTCAAGCCAATAATAATATCTCAAATGGTTTGTTTTTATTTAAAAAAAAAAGTTGTCAAGTCAAGTTGTTAAGCCTATCCACAGTAATTCAGTATTGTATTCACAGTATTCACAGTATTGCTCTGTTAAATGTGGGAATGTTTGCTTAGTGTAGGATATTCATATCGCTATTTGTACGCTATATAATTTTCCAGGTAACTGTGATAAATAGATGCTCCTCTTCTCCTCTCTGGATTTTCAGACGCTAATTAATTTTCTAACTAGGAGAGGTGATAAATCAAAATCGTGCATCGATTACATTTTTGTCAATTCTCGTGATTTAATTATACTTTTCCATATATTCAGAAGTTATTTGACAATTTTTCAAAAATGCATTTGCAAACAACCGCATCCACACTAGTTCAAAAAAATTTCTCATCACTTTTACAAAAGAAATATCTAAAAGAGATTTTCCAAACCAAATCATTGTCTGACTTTAGAAAGGTGGTGTTCCGTGTGTAGTTCTGATTGTTTTCCTAGTGCCTTAGGATATTTATTGGCGGCTGCAGTATTATTCAACAAAGGAATATACCAAATAAAATTAAACCATAAATTACTTTTACAATTCGTGCAAAAATAGAAGAGAAAAATAAATTTCATTCGAAGAATAAAAGCGAAATTAGTAAGACTGCAATCAAACAGGTATAGAAGTGGGTTAATATAGTAAAACATATTTTTTTGGTAAAATTAGATTTTATTGCTTTCGGGAGCAATACAACGATTATAGCGGTAAGTAATTTTTTGATATCATTTTCATTATACGATTTTTCTTAAGCCTCAAAATAAGCCTCAGTTTCAGCGATTACTTCTTCGTTAATGCTGAACTTTTTTTTCCAGTTTTTCTTTTGAGGTCTGCAAACAGGTAAAAGTGGGCCAGATCTGGAGAATACCGTGGATGGGGAAACAATTCGTAGCCTAATTTATGCTCGGGCGGCACCCACTTTGCAAATAGCTTTCGCATGACAAAATACTTATACATAATATGTCCAACACGCTCTTTTGATATCTTCAGAGTCTCAGCTATCTCGAGTCTCGTCTCGATTGGGACGTCCACTGCATGCATCGTCTTCGGTGCTCATTCCGCCCCGTTTAAATTTGGCAAACCACTTCTCAACTGTTGATTTTCCTGGTGCAGAGTCCGAATAATGTTTATCAAGCCAAGCTTTGGTTGCAACAGTATTTTTTCCATAATAAAGCTAAGCTTTATTAATACACAAAACTCTTATTTTTTCAAAATAAAAAAAGTTGCTTAACTCACAATGCTGTATCTCACCAATCAATTGTCCGACAGCTGTCAAATTTATACAGGGTGAGTTTTTTTAACTTGAGACACCCAAATTACTCGAAAAATACGCGATATCGCGAAAAATGTTTCAGACAAAAGTCACAAGGCTCTGAAGGGGACATTAGATGGTGACCACGAGTTTGGCCTTGAGCCCCATTTTCAAGGTCAAATGAAGGACACTTTTGATTTTTTTAATGGAAACACTTTTTTTTTAAAAATGTGTTCTTTTCTCGTCAGAGGGCGCCATAAAACTTAAGACATCAAAATTACTCGAAAAGTACGAAATATTTCGAAAAATGTTTCAGACAAAAGTCACAAGGTTCGGAAGGGGACATAAGATGGTGACCACGAGTTTGACCTTGAGACGCATTCTCAAGGTCAAACGAAGGTCACTTTTGATTTTCCAAATGATAATTCCTGATTTTCATTGCTCACTCGTATTGCTCGTAGGCTTGTCATTTGTTTTTACTTACTGCGTTAACATAACTCAGAAACAACGACGTGGACGTAACAGTATTTTGTTTCCTTCGGGGTGATTAATTAGAGTGTGTCCCCTTGCCTCACACTGTAAAATCATTGAATTCTTCCCATTTCGACGTTTATTTCCCGAGACTATTTCAACAAGTGCTCGAAAATGTGACCATTCACTTCAATACACTTGTCTATCCGCGCTCTAAATGAACCAACAGAACTGAGAAGTATTTCTGGCGCAATCTTCCGGCAAGCTTCAGTTATTCATCTTTTCAAGTCCTCACGTGTTGTTGAATTTTTTCTGTAAACCTCACTTTTTAAGTAGCCCCACCAGAAGATCTCAAGTGACGTAAGATCAGGTGATCTAGCAGGTCATTGCCTCGGACCCCCTCGTCCGATCCATTGTTGATGGTAAACATTGTTTAATACGCCCCGGGCTACTTGGGAATAATGGGCTGGACAACCGTCATGTTGAAACCACATTGTTTGTCGCAACTCCAATGGCAGTTCTTCTAGTAATACTGGAAGATGGTCCCGCAAGAAGTTTGCATACTTTTCGCCATTCAAGTTGCCTTTAATAAAACATGGACCTATTAATTTATCCCCAATTATTCCCGCCCAAACATTAACATTCCAAGGGTGCTGGCGTTCAACTTGTCGCAACCAAAAAGGGTTTTCAGTAGCCCAGTAATGCATAATATGTCGATTGACCATACCGTGATTGGTGAAAGTCGATTCATCAGAGAATAACACCTTGGCTAAGAAAAGGGGATCTCGTTCAATTTGCTGGAGTGCCCATTGACAAAAGGAAACAATAACTCAGGTAAGTTTAGGACACTTTGTCTCTATCTGAAATTTCTTTGAGTTTTAACTTCACTCGATAATGACTTCCTCAAAACAAAACTCGACCTTCTAATACCCTAACAACGTTGGAAACCGATTATTGATTTAGGCGTGCCAGTACAGTAGTATCTAGCACTGAATGAATAAGACCTTTGAGACAAAGTCGTGTGCCCCATTGCGGAATATGACTAAGCAATGAAAATCGGGAATTATCAATTGAAAAATCAAAAGTGACCTTCGTTTGAGATTGAAAATGGGTCTCAAGGTCAAACTCGTGGTTACCATCTTATGTCCCCTTCAGAACCTTGTGACTTTTGTCCAAAACATTTTTCACGATATCGCTTTTTTTTCGAGTAATTTAGATGTCTGAAGTTAAAAAACTCACCCTGTATACTAGATGGGGTGAAAAGTAACCTCCTTGAGAATGAAAAAAAATTTTTTTTTAAATGTTTTTTTCATTTCATTCAATATAGTCCCCTTTTAGTTTGATACACTTATTCTAGCGATTTTCCAACTTCTTGATCCTGTCCGAAAAGTAATTTTCCGGAAGGTTTGCGAAATACTCATCCGTGGCGTCGATGATCTCCTCGCGTGAGCTGAATTTTTTATTGATGAGCCATCTTTTGAGGTTTGGGAAGAGTTAAGAGTCTGAGGGAACCAAATCGGGCGGATACGGTGGATGCGATAGCAATTGGAACTGTAAGTCATTGATTTTAGCCATGGTTGCGATGCTCTTGTGCGCCGGTGCATTGCCTTTCAAAAACAAAATTTTTTTTCTCTTCATGTGAGGTCGTTTTGCAGCGATTTCGGCCTTCAATCGCTCTTATAATTCACAGTAATACTCGCTGTTGATGGTTTTTTCTTTTTCGAGGTATTCCACGAAGAGTATGCCATACAAATCCCAGAAAACCGACGCCATAACCTTTGCGACCCATCGAGCCTCCCTCGGTCGCTTCCGAGCACTCGTGCCGGCTTCAGTTCATTGCCGGGCTTTTCTTTGGTGTTCAACAGTTACCAATCGACGCCAAAAATTCGCCCAATTCCGCATCAGCAAGTCCAAACACTCTTTCGAAGTGCTCTCGCGTTCGTGTTTTTGGTCAGGAGTGAGTATGCGCCGCACCCAGTGGCAGGATAACTTTTTCATATGCAGAATATTGCCCAAAATGTGGCGTGTTCCTCAGTACTAAGCTTTGTGGTATCTGCTAGCTCGCGCTTCACTTTTCGGTCAGCCAACACCATTTCATGTATTTTTTTGACATTGTCCTCTGTAACTGCATCGGAGGGCTGCGGACTTGATCGGTAGTAGAGTTTCGGCCACCACGAAACTCTCGAAACCAATATTTGACGGTGTAATCTGACGGAGCATTAGCCCCATAATATTTATCCAACTTTTCTTTTGTTTTATTCGCCGTTTTGCCTCTTAAAAAATAATGTTTTATGAGAGAACGAAAATGGTTTTTTTTCATATTCAACATGATGCCAAACACGTCAACAACAATCAGCTGTCAAAACAAAACTAAAGACAGTATCGCACTGAAATGTCTGTCTAAATATGAACGGACCTTTGCAGTAGCTGCGCATTCTGGCGGTCAAGTAGGTTACTTTTCACTCCATCTAGTACTATGTGGTACGTATCGTTTGAAGGTTAGTACCACTAACAATGTTATTGATTTAATTCTAGTAACATCATCTATGTATTAGCCGACGAATTTTTCAGCCGACATGTTATATCATTATTAAAAGTTTTCAGTCTGGAGTGTGCCTGGAATGCCTTAAAACCTTGATTATTCCAATTTTTAAAAAAAATCAGATCCTAGTGATTCTAACAATTATAGGCCTATCACCCTGTTAGCAGTCTTTTCAAAAGTATTTAAAAAGGTAATGACAAGCAAAATGTCAAGCTTTTTAGGAAAAACAAATTATTTTAATAATTAGCAATTTGGCTTCATGAAAGGAAGGTCTACTGAAGATACTCAATCGTAAGCAACGCGTACAAATATTTCAAATCTTAAGCGAAGAAGAGGTCTCTCTCTCTGTTGTCCCACAGGGCTGAGTTTCAGGACCGATCCTTTTTCCTTCAAAGGAAATATAATTGGTTACTCAGACGACCATGAACTTCCATATGCGGTTCTTTAATTACTATTCAAGAGCAAATGAGTTTATATTTAAATTTGCTTATCATCTGGCTTAGAAACCATCAACTTTAAAGGCATTACCATCCATTAATCTAGCTGCAAGAAAATTAATAACGTTTTTCTATTGAGTTTGTGTAAGCAAAAACAAGGATTCAACGTGGCCTCCATTCCATGACGATTTGATGGATATTCTCTCACCAAGCTATCACAATTTTTTCATTTCTGTGAAAAAGAGAGAGATGGATGGAAGTAGAAGATAGGACATCGGGAAGTCAGGAATTGAATTTTTGCTTTTGGTCAGAATTTTTGAGCATTGCTTGTCAGTCTCTTTACAGAAATTTTAAAAATCTCAAAACAGGGTTAACTGCAGCTCCGTAATAATATCCATAGACACCGTACGTATCGCTACAGCTCGATGGCCAATACAATTTTTTTTTTTAATAATCAATATTATGGTCTAATAATTGAAAAAAATATTAGATTCAAAGGGTTCACTCTTGTACGGCCTTTTATTCGTAGATTTGTAATAGCACTTCAGCTTTTCAATTGGCAGGTTTTGGGATTTTTAAAATCTCAGATCTTTGGGAGCAAATAATATTAAATTGTAGGTGGGCTCTCGGAACATCAGGAAGCTAGTTAAAATGTATCGTGTCGTCTGCAACGCTTTATCCGGAATACATTTTGGATCATCTTTGGAGTGGTAAAGAGTTAACTAGATCTAAAGGATTCAGTGAGTCGCATCTAAACCGAGGCACGAGAAAAAAAGGACGGAAACAAGAAAAGGCAGAAAAGTAAAACAGATGACGGAAAAACCAAGGTAAATGGAGCATTATTGGGACGTAATTGGGACACGACACCTCCGACAGCGAACCACTGAACCGACGGTTTGTTTGAAGAAAGCGGTAAGCTCATCAATAGATTGACCCGCTATTTTCGTTCCACGCAAATTAAATTTTTTTTAAAGGTATCATATCTTTGACGAGTGTCAAACTCTCGACCTACCGGAATTTTGGAAAAAAAACATTTTGGCCCTGTCTTCCGATTTCGTTCCCAAATATTTTTGTATTTGCTTGCCTATGTCCTCTATGTTTGGCGTTTTTTTTCATTGGCAGTTTGGTGCTAGCTAAGCTTCATGGCCAGGTCTTTTTTTTTGTATATATATCATAATTGGCGAGTACTAGTCGGCTTTAGTGTAGCCTTAAAATGTTGCTACACAGCGATGGGGAAAATTAGACCATAAAGAAGGATTGATACCGATGCACGTTTATTTTGAATGTTTGCAGGTTATGATGCATAGGAAATAAAAAGCTCGGGATGGGAATGCTACGGGCAATTTAAGTGGCGCATTAGTGGTGAAAATATCGATAGATCAAGTGAAGAGGAACAACATTACGTCAGTGTTTAAAGGTTTCAATTCACTGTGTAATATTTGCATCATTTTGAATACAAACTAATAGAATTCTCGAAAACACCGACCAGCAGATGTGGGCATTGTACTCCAATTTTAAATAGACAAACGCCCTATATATGTAATGAGGCCATATCAGTGATGTATTTCTTACATCAACTGACGAAACAGTAGACATTTCGATTATTTTTTGGCGACATTAAATATGTGCCTTATTCTAATGTAAAACCATACCGAGGGTAGAAAATTTTTCGCTTTCGATGATGCAAATGCCATTCATGGATAGTAACTCGGTTTTTACATTCCTGTTTCACAACATAAAATAGCATTTTATCTTGAAATTATTAAATTGCACTCGGTTGGTGAATCCCCAACTAGTTATGCTGTTAATACCAGAATTAATGGGCTTAGAATGCGCCGCCACTCCCGTTCTGTAACCAAAAACTAGGGACGTGAGACCGGGAATAAATATGAAAAGCAGAGAGAGTTATCAGTAGAAGAAAGCAGTTTATTTAAAGTTGTAGGCAAGAGATCATCAAAAAAAATTAAAAAGTGTACTTGAGACATAATGGAATCCAATGGCACACCAGATATTTTGTGGATATTAGTCTTGTAACCATCAAATACGACTTGAATTGAACGTTCCGAAAGATAATCTGTAATCGATTGAAGAAGATATTCGTCGATCCTAAAAGCAGGCCTTTTCAACAAAAGACACTGATGCCAAACTTTGTCAAATTCGCCATTGAAATTGCCATTAGTATTCCGCCTCTTTAAACATTTCACCATGACATTCGTCTTGCTATAAATTCTCGTCCGTTTACATTTAAGCCGAATTTTGGACAAACTATGAAAATTGTGACTCTTTCCTCAGCCGTACAAATCGCTTATGGAATGGCCTGCCGAGCCCTTTATTTCCTAGTCATTATAATTTGCAAACATTTAAGCCCAACACAAATTGGTGTCCCTCTTTTTTTTATCTCCCTAATTTTCCATCACCCGTGCTGTATGTAAACTTCTTAAGGGTACGCAAAACTCTTGAGCGCGTGTAATTAATTAATTAATAGAAATATATCAAATGCAATTATCTTGCTTTCTGGAGATTGCTATAGATTTTGGTTTCACTGTTCGGTGAGTGTCTTTAGCCCTTTCTCCTTTTGTTGATTGTATGTTGGTGGATATAATTTCTTGGCCGATTGCATACGCACCTCTCCTTCTCCTTCGAATCTTACTTCCAATGCTTTTACTTAATTTCCTAGCCGCATACCCAAGTTGCTCCACCGCTGCTTTCTTTTGGAAGGTTATTTAAATAATACTGTATTGCCTGTTGCAATTAGTGAATGGTTCATTTCTAAATCAGTGGGTAGATACATCCATACTGGCTCTATGATGTAATGTTTCCTTGTTGCAGTTTTCTCATAAAGAGTGACTAGATAAGAACGATTGGAAAAAAATTTAAATAATACAACAACGGTGTTAGATATAAAATTAATTCTGGCTTTGTTTTGAAGTTACGTTCATGCCATTATGTGTGAAATAGCACATCATAGCTGGCAGTGCGTCAAGCAGTCGATCGAAATTTTGATGACTCGGTCCAATGTGTGCGACATTATTCCGGCAATAGCGTATCGAATATTGACTTTGAGCTCTTCCAAGGTAGTTGGCCTATTAGCGTAGACTAACCCAGCCCCAGAGAAAATAATTGAATAGTGTCAAATCGCATGATTGCCGCGGCCAATTAATGAACGCTCGTCGTAAGATGAGCCTGTTGCCAAAATTCTCCCTTACGAATTCGAGCGTTGCGTCGTTTGTATGCCGTGTAGCACTGTCTTGTTGGAAGCACAGCTCAGATATATCGCTCTAAACCTGATACTATTGACGGTTACAATATCACCTTCCTTATCGAAACAAATAAGGTTCGATGATGCCGCAATGCCATAAACCGCATCAAACAGTCAATCTTTATAAATGTGGACGAACATTTGTGGATTGTATTCGTTCTAATAACGCAATTTTGCTTGTTAACATAGCCGCTGAGCCGAAAATGGACCTTGTCCAAGAAGATGAATTTTTGGACAAAATCCGGATTTCCGGCCAACATTTCCAGCGCCCATTTAGCAAACTTACGGCGTTATCTATGGACATCTGGCTCTAATTGTTGCGTCAGCACAATCTTATACGAATGTGGGCTTAAATTCAACCGCAAAATAAGTCGGGTTGACTGCCTGGCGATGCCCAATTTAGCTGATCGGCACCAAATCAACATTCGATACTGGGCGCTACGGTGACTATGTTTTTTCATTTCGCACCTCCTCTGACAGCAGCATATTTGATTAACTGCTTATTGCACCTTAGGTTACTGGTTCATTGAGAATCGCTCTACAGTTCTTAAGAGTTGTTTGATCAAACCTTATTTTCCTCGTCAGATTGGCAGTTTGATCATTTCCTATGTGCATTATTATCTGAAGTCTGGCATTAGTGGATCACTCATGGATCCCCTTCATCTGCCTCAGAGCTCAGGAAAAACGAAGCCGAAGGGAATCACGGGGAAAAAGATTTGAACTTATTTCACGAATACGATCAATAAGTATGCACCAAAACAAAAGCGACAGAATGTCGCTCTGTGTAAACTCTTGTCCGTCACGGCGATCAAATACTGACCAAAGTCACTAGTGATTCATCTACACCGTTGTATCTGGCGATGTAATATATGGTAAAAAGATGCGTCATTAAATTGACACTCAACGTCAATTAAGGATGATCAAAGTTTGTCGAATGCGAGTTCTATTATGTCATTTAGATTAAGAAACATGACTCGGATATCATTCTTTCAATCAGTCCGAGGCCAATAGCGAAGATAGTCTTCAGATTTGGCAGCAGCTGGTCCATGCTATTACATCTAGGGTGCATAAGCTTGACTATTTTGATTTCTCGTTGAGGATTTCCTATACGTATTAACTATAGTTACAGACCCAATATCTATTTAGAAGACCATACACCAATACAAAATAAAATATTTGTTCGAGATAAGAAACCAGATTATGAGAAAGGAAAGCCAACACTATAAAAGTCAGCTGTCACAACAAATTTTCATAGTTACGTCTATAAAAATAAAAAAATAATTCAAGTCGAATTGGAAATCAGATGGAAGTATTTTATGGTCTTCTATTTGAATACTAATTTTAAACAAATCTCCAGCTAATCCTCAGTAGACAATTGGATTACTAATAAACTTACAAATGGAAATGAATTCAGAAGACCACTAGGATGGGAGAGAGTTTATGTTTATTCGACGTTTTCTTAAATGATTCGATCACATTATCACCTTTAATCCATTTATAAGTCGTAAGCCATCATTATTATTTTATTTGTTTCTTCCACTGAAATACCTACATTAACAACAATATACTCGTAGTCTCGAGCACAAAAAACCTGACACTAAAATCCGCTTTTAATAAAAAATTTCTAGTTGCGAAATTACATAAAACGTTTTTATCACTATTGAGCTACATACTCGTATGCCTGTAAACATGTGCCGGGGGATTTTGGTCTCACCATTCAGTCATAGCTGTTGTTGGACTTCCAAGGCTAAAGTCGAAACAAGTGGATTGCACCTCCAGCATTCCATTCGTCAATCACCGCGAACTTTCAAAAAACAAAACTAAAAAATTGCAACCCGTGAATCTAATGCCGCCTTAGACTATAAGACCGAAAACTACCTTTCGTGATTTCCAAAAAAATTGCTTTTAAAGGCGACAATAAACCAAATGATCAACGAACGGCAGTGGGGCATAAATATACTCTACCGCAAAATTAGTTAAAGCCCAACGCTTCGACACAAACAGCCACTTCTGGTCTCTACGACAGACATATTGCATTCTAACAACAGCCACAAGACAATCGTTTTTGTGTTACGGATAGTCACATGCAAGCACTTGTCTGACTACCTTTCTTTTATGACCATTTAAGCCGCCTGTTGGTTGCTGGTTGGTGGTTGTTGGCCGGTATTATGGCGCACTTTGTCCTCCTGTCTACTTCTGAGATGCTGAGACTTGATAATTTGGTAACAATGTGGTGATTGCTTAAAGTTTTGACCAACTCACCCGCCTAATGTTGTATATATAAAAATCTCAGTGTTAACGTAGCAACAGATACACGGATAAGTTGACTAAGCGCTTTGCCATGGAGAGCTGCATAAGTGCACCCGACCAAAAGAGTTAACATCAACTTTTACCTAGGCAGTGGTGCTGGTATTTCATTTGGCATATCGAATGAGTTTCGCTTCATTGCTAGAGGTTATATCAGAACTGGATTCGGTTTCAGGTGCGCGAAACTCTATGCCAGTCGGAAAGGTAATGCATGGGAGGTTGCATGCGACTATGAACTATGCAATGCTGTGGTAATCGAACCAATTGACAGCTCCTGCGTAAAGCCACAGATCATGTGCAGCCATCGTACGGTCGTCAAAAGATTTGTAAATGGGGAAGTCATATATCATTCAGCCCTTTGTGGTTTCCGTTTTATAATTCAATGAACCAATCTAAGAAGGTTCATACATACAATCGGAGTGTAAAACATCGATCAAACCATTTCTATTACATCTGTTGCTGTGTGTTGTATTGGTGGTATCTCAATTTGAAATGCAATTTTTATGCTGATGATCATTGAAATGTAAACACACCCGTCATGCCCATGGTTTCTTTTCTATTTTCCCCTTCCGATGTTAGCCTTTGATTCGTCTAATTGACTTCGGATGACGTCCTGTTTGCAATTCTATAGAGCGAGTGGGTCGCCTCTATGCTTAGCAGTCTCAATGGTTCTACGCTCATGCATGTGCAGTTGCTATAGACGTATTGTCTGTCGGATCTTGCCAAGTGACTGTCTGTTTTAAAGCCCACGGAGTTCTAGAAGGGATCAAAGATTGTTGCGCCCGAAATTAGCTTCTTATAATTTTATATGTTCTCTTTATGAAAAAAGGTACTGGAAGCTGGAAGGCTAAAAACTAGCCTCATGATCGGGTGCGACGCTAATGCTCATCACACTGTAAGGGGCAGAATCGACATCAACGATAGAGGTGAGTCACGTTTTGTTTATATTATAAGTACAAACCTGCACTTAGCTCCATTTAGGAGCTTTGTTCTACAATGACTTAAACGATCTAAAGAATATAAACGTTAACAGTCCACTGCGCTTCATCATAACCTCGAATTGGTTCCGTGAGTAAGAAAATCATAGATTCACATGGCAGCACAATGGGCCAATAGGCCTAAGTGGGTTGGTCTTTTCTAATCGCCACTCTTACCTACTTACCTTAGGAGTATTTGTATCCTAGATAACCGCTTACTTACTGCACCTGGCACGAATCCTTCTCGACGTCTCTAAGATGCGAGCGACTTTCTTGCTCTCTGTCAGACCGTTGCTAAACATCCGGCGGCGAAGTGAATGTGGGTGTCCGGTCTCCGCCCGTATCAAGAAACAGGTACACAGTGTTGTTATGGTACTGTAGGTACTTTATCAACGAAACATTTTCTCACTGCTTTACGAGAGATTAAAGTAACACACAAAGAGCAAAATAGGCTAGTCCTTTTCCTGCCTGCTCTGTTCCAAAAGAAAAAAAGCGACGGAAATCTGAGAGGAACGTAATTTAGAGGAAGAGTTTTGTGCGCCAAATTGTCAATAAAAAGAATTGATATGAAATGGTTGTCTATATTTGTGCTAATGGAAACTGTAACTCATTAGCTGGTTTGCTGAACGTGTGAGGTGTTTCAGTATACTCGTAGTAGAACAACGAAATCTGTCTCTAAAAGAGGATGTCCGTTCTAGTTTGCTCTCTGACTACCGCATTCAGCCTAAACATTAAAACATGTGGCTATAACGATAGGCACTACGGTCTGGTCTTTAAACAGATTGTATTTTGCAATATTCTTAGATAGACAATTGCATCGTGTACTAGCAGCTTACCGCCTGTATACCAACTATTGCTGGACAAAATAAGCCATCCCCACTCGTGCGTTGACGTATGTGCAGTATGTTTTTTCCCTGTACTTTCTTTCCAGTTTTTTTTACAGAAACTATCAGTAGTCCAAAGGGGTTACTTACAACTGCTGTATCAATTTCTGGTTCCCTTGTATTTTGGGCTGAAAATCTTAGACCGCTTGGCAGCTATTATGTTCAATGATTTTTATGTAAGCTGCACTGGGTATCAAATGTGACCAGTAGAGTTACCTTCTATTACTTCTAGGGCTATGGATACAGTCTTTCCTCTCCTTTCCTATGCCTACAAAGTAGTGTGGATTTGAATTGCACTCTTTAATAGTACGCCCTTCTTTACAACATTTCAGGTAGCAGATATTGGCAAAGCCAAACTTCTGACACCTGAAACATTTTACTAGAAAATTCATCACCCGCATCCAATGTGGCTCAATCTTCTTTTCCTCTCATACGCTTCTGCATATAGATTTCAGATAACGTAGTAAGAGTTCTTTTCTCTGTTTGTTCCGCAAATACTTTATTAAGCTCATTCTTAACCTACTGGGTAAATTGTATTATTTTTGTACGATTCACTTGGTGCAGATTCTCACTGTGTTTGCCCGATTACTTTAGCGACGTTTTTTCCAAGCCTTTCAATGCCTTATTTAACTTCATTTATGATGATATCAAGATAAAAGAACCATTTATATCTGAAATGCGTCCAGTTCTACTGGCTTTGGCAGCTTTCTTCTATTTTGGCCTCCACTACCGTGAGGTGTCAGACATCAAGAGGCTAAAGTGAATCTACATAATACTTACATTGTTTCTATAGCTATCGGTTTTTCTGCATTGACAGCTTGCTTACTTGAGTTATTATTTAAATAAATAATATCTTGCTGGCTGGTTTATCCAATGAAAGTTAAAAAATAAAAATTAAAAAGTGTAAGTTATTTGCTTTTGGTGGATTTCTTAAAAAAAACTCAGTTGACGATAACAGGTCAACCACAATTAAGGAAGAATAATCTCAAACCAAAACCAGCTAGATTGGCCGTTTGGAAAATCGTTTACGACACCTCTTTCTTAATTCAATTATTTCCCAACAAAATTCAATGTCTATCAATTAGCAAACAAAATACAATCGACACATGTGGTTAACCTGTCATCCAACGTAGTAATAAATTCCCACGGGCACTAATGCAAACTATCCAATTCAGCCCCCGCATACACAAACATTTGCACTATCTATGGTCAACGATTACACAAAATAAACTCAAAATTTAGTTTACACTAATCTAACAAACCAATATTTAATTTTGTTTTCATTTTCATTTGATTTGTTCAAAAATCAATTCACGATAAAAAAAATCCCGCGGATGGAGATGAAGAAGTGTGCCATGTCTGTAATAAAAGCGAAAGTTCACATTAGTCCAACCAATACGGATAAATTCCGTCAAATACAAAAACCGAGAAGAGAAGTTGAAACAAGAAATTATAGCGTAACCCCATACAGATACACAGATACCCAGATGCCATGGGGCCCGCAAGCATACGAACACAATCAAACCAATCAAAACAGCATATAAAACAGCAACTCGCATTTTCTCATAAGCTTGATAGACGTACGCTAATTAAAGAATTTTAAGCAATTTATGGACAACAGCTACAAACTATGTACAGGCCTATTCGACGTCCATTCGTCAGTCGGTCTGTCCATTAGTAAGACTATGTGGGACTAGGAAAAGATGAAAAAAAAACCTTTAAGACCCAACCTTAATTCATGGGCGTTTTTATGTACTCAAATGGATGGAAAGAAATTAGAGACACCATAAACCAAAATTGTGGGGAACAAAAACAAAAGAGTTGAGTTAAAAACTTGCTCTGAACGATACAATCGATTGAAAATCAGTGTTTTGGGTTGCTGCTTGGGATTTGCCAATTTTTGTTTTGCAGATTTTAATGGTAGAACGTAAATATGAGTACATAGGTACGCAGAACGACAGACAAACAAACATACGTAGTTTGCCTACTGCAATGTGGTCGCCAATTCATTCGACGTGGTATTGATATTGTGTTTTCTCTTTTGTTTGCACAGTGGATGCAATCGTTTTGTGATATGTAGGAAGACTTTTGTTTGACAGCATGATATCTTCTGTGGTTTTGGTGCTTGTTCAAGTTGTTGTGGGCTTACGAGTTGATTTGTTTGATGTAAAGCGTTGGGGGAAAATTTTCTTTTTCAGATTTATTTCATTTAATCTTATTATTCAGGGACGGATAAGCAGATTAAATTGCTTTCACCTAAGCTTCTTAAGTTTTGTAAAGGAACAACATTAAAAGCATTAGAAAAAGAATTTGATTTTCAATAAAAAAACACACAAAAACAAAAATGGGTTTGCCCATATGCCCATAGTTATTTGCATATAAAAAGGATTACAATGAAACCTACATAAGACATCTGGCTCAAAGTATAACCTATTGAGAAGAAATAAAATTATTAACTGTGATATTGTCAGTACAGTCCTTTGAGCCCTTTCATACAGCCCTCTTTAAATTTGCAATGATGAGACTGACTGCTAAATGAAGAGGCTTGATGGAGGTTTGATGTCAGACCATCGGTTTCGTTGGTACTACGATGTCGGCTTTTACCTTCAATGCATACTAAAAATAAAACCAAACTTGCGCTCAGACGCTCATAACCTCAAATGCAATCGAGGGTTGTCCTCGTATCTTTTTAGATAATTAACTAAAGATGCATTTATATAACTAAACTATAACGAGCACACGAATACATAAATCTGCTACTCTTACAGCTTTTTTTTTTTAAATAAAAGCAAACCATTTGAGATATTTCAAAAACTTTATTGTTGGTTTGAAGTATAACCATTTATGAATGGAACTCGACTTTGTTCATATGGCCACCGTGGGCACGTTTGCAGCGGTCGATTCGTTGGGCCCAATTTTCAATGACTCGCCTACACATTTCGGCCGAAATGGACGCTATTTCGCGTTCAGTGTTGGCTCTGAGCTCTTCCAACGCCGTTGGCGTGTTGGCATAAACCAATGACTTAACTTAGCCCCACAGAAAATAGTCAAGCCGCGTTAAATCGTACGAACGAGTTGCCAATCGACTGGCCCATGTTTTGAGATAACACGCTTACCATACTTATTTTTCAATAAATCGATTGTAGCGTGTGCTGTGTGGTTTGTGGCACCATCCTGTTGAAACCACATGTCGTCCAAGTCCATATCTTCTAATTAGGGCCAAAAATAATCGGTGATCATGGCGCGATAACCCTGACCATTCACAGTAACGTGACGATTGTTATCGTCGACGAAAAAATATGGCCCAATAACGCCGCCGGCATGCAAACCGCACCAAACAGTTAGTTTTTGTGGATGAAGTGGTGATTCATGAAGCACATGTGGGTTTTCACCCGACTAATAACGCATATCTTGCCTATTGACAAACCCATTGATCTAAAAATGAGCTTCGTCACTGAAGATAATTTTGCTATGAAATTCATCATCTTGGCGCGTCTTCTCCAGAATCCAATCGGAGAACGTACGTCGCTTCAAATGGTCCATCGGCTTCAATTCTTGAGTCAGCTTGACCCTGTAAGGGTGTAAACGAAGATCCTTACGCAAAATACGCCATAATGTGGTCTGAGCTACGGACGTTTGAACAGCAGCGATATTTTCGACACTTCGACCAACCCGTTGTCTCACTGACACAGCAACATCACACAACGAATATGTAGACTCAAATTTTTGCACTAAACTTGTTATTGCCCGTCTACTAGGGCGAGAATTACGACCGAAAATTGGAGTTAACGCTCTTAAAGTTGCAGTCACCGACTCCGAATATCGGTAGAAAATTTTTATAATTTGCAGACGTTGCTCGTTAGTGTACTTTACCATGATGAAAATGTTGAGTTTACTGAATAAATTGACAGTGACAGTTTGATGATTAGTGAAAGAGTGCCTTCACAAATTAAATTCAAAGTTGTCAAATCCCTATTGGAAAACCCTATACCAGAATCGGAAAACAAGCGCAATCGTGAGACCATTTCAAAAACATGCTTGGCCCTGTTTAATCGAAATCCGGAGGAGTTTCTGCATGGTTTCGTGACTGTCGATGAGATATGGAATGGGACAAAGAATAGGTTTGACCCGATGAACGGACTCTAAAGACAACGAAGATTGTGCCTTCAGAAGAGATGTGATGGTCACTGTTTTTTGGGACGCACGATATGTGATCCACGGTGACCATTTGGCGAAGGGAAAAACAATCTCAGAAGCATACTACGTCGATTTATTGGACATATTCAACGCCGATTTGAAGAAAAAACGACCACATTTGGTGCTCTTTCACCACGATAACGTACCGACTCACACCTCCGCAGTCGCCACAGCCAAATTGGTCGAATTGCACTACGAATTGCTCACCCATCCTCCGTATTATCCAGATTTGGCTCCCTGTTACTTATTTTTTTTCCCAAACCATTAAAGATCGCTCGTGAACTCGAGAAGTGGGGGTTGAACGAGGAAATCATCACCGCCGCAGTGGAATATTTTGCAGTCCAACAAAAGTTGTACTATACGGAGAGGTTAAAAAAGTTTCAGTACCGCTGAGAAAAGTATATCGGGTTAAAAGGGGATAATATTGAAAAATAAATTGTCAAAATCCAAAAAAGTTGTGCTGTCATTTCTAGTCCGGGTATTCATCAAAGAGCCCTCGTACACCCGCATAAAATGCATTCCGAAAAAGTAACTGTTTAGTGCAGGTCTGTCAGAATCATCGGTCTGTACTTCTTTCAAAACTAAACTGGCATTTTCACAACCGTCCATGACGAGCGCCACAGATCGATGATAAAGAAACTTCTTGTGGCCTAAACAAGATGGCGCTACATGCCACTTAGCACTTGCCACCGGTGAACATTCTGCAAGAGCGATTTGAGGACAAGGTTGTCTCGCGCAGAAGCGACATGGACTGGCCACCGAGATCGTACGATATAACGCCTTTAAACTTATTTCCTTGGGTTATCTCAAATTGGGGAATAAACCGCAAACAATTGATGCACTCAATTGATGTAACGAACGCCATCCATCAAATAAAGCTGCGGCGGACGTTTAAACTACTTTATGTTTCATAGTAGGGGGCCTAGGACCGAGCCTTGTGGCACACCGGCAGTAACTTCGTGAGTTTTAGCTACATCGTTAAAATAAGAGAGGAGGATTTTATTCGAGAAAAAACTCGTTACTAGTTCACCGTGTTAAGCTCGCTCTTCATGTCTTGGGTTATGATGGCATAATATTTCTTTGTGCCTACTTTCCAATGCCTGCCCTGTAATGCCTTTCGAGCTTTAGTTATTTGGCATTTATTGGGTCCACTGTTGACCTTGACTTACAAAAACCATATTGGTGCTCTGTTGGACGACCTGCTGTTTCAAATACTGGCAATAGGCTATTGTAAATGAACCGCTCAATGGTTTTTCTATCGCATATAATCTCATAATTAATTTAACCAATCAGTTCTTGGTGAAAAAATAGGGTGGACGTGGCTCAAGCGGTAGTGTGTTAGCTTCCCATTCAACACCAGTCGTGCCCGAAAGCCTTTTTTTTTTGCAACTTAAGCCTCGTGAGATCAGTGGTTGTCCAAATACAACATCAAGTCAATTTACACTAATAGTTTAGTCTCCTCATTAAATGTTAGATGCCATCCATGGAGCGAAATGACCATTGAGCCCACAATCGCAAAAATTTTTAAAGTTAGCCATATTTGAGCGCATACCCCACAGAGGAAAAAGACGACAACACCAAAGATAGCTTCTACGAGCTCTTGGACAAGACCTTCGATTAGTGCCCTAGCTGTGACATTAATATTATCCTCGGGGACTTAAATGCAAAGCTAGAAATAGGGGTCGTCTTTGATGTCAGAAGTTATAGCCTGCACGACACTACTTCCGATAACGGATTCAGGTTAATCGACTTTGCGGCGGGGCGAAACATTCGCGTAGCTAGTACGCGGTTCCGCATCTCAATATCCCAAGAGACTTGAAGAACTCTTGATCAATTAACTATCGACCAGATTGACTACATTGGGATCGACGCAAGCCATTCTTCCACTTTTATTGATGACCGAGGGCCAAGCATAGACTCGAATCATTACCTTGTTACAGCTAGGGCACTGTTGCGGTTATCCCAAACATCACAAAGGGAAGCTAATACTGTCTCTAGTCTCCCTTAATCTCTTATTAGTTCCTATGCCGCCAGTATCAAGTATGCAGCGGCGCTGCGTAGAACAAGATCTGCTCACGAGCAGAAGAGGTGAGACAAACGTTGGCTTCTCAAAATGAAAAAGAAGGAGAATGTGAAGCGTGCGGTGAAGGAAATTGAGAGATACTTCTCCAGGAATGAGATCCAGAAATTTTATCAAAAAGTAATAAACACAAGCCATGGATACAAAACCCGAACCGAAGCCTGTAGAAACGAAGAAGGGAACATCGTAGCAGAGTCGCAGTCGATGCTGAGGATTTGGGAAGAGCATTTCTACAGACCGTATAATGGCGATGACAAATTAAATACCGTTGTCAGGCCGTGGCTCAGATGTTAGTGTACTGGTTTATAAAATCGGAAGGTAAGGTTTTCGAATCCCTACCGCGCCTGAAAAATATTCATTTTTTGTTAACTAGAAATCAACAACAAGCCAACTTTTACTAAGAATTTATTCTCCTCAATGTTGGATGCCACCCATGGAGCGAAACTTAACACAGAGCCCAAATATCTTTCTTTCTCTGTCTATCTCTCTATCCCATTTTCCAAAGAACTTAACACATGTTGAGGTATTATAAGTATATTCATACCCAATTGAGTGTTAAGTTGTAAAAAATAAAAAAAAATTAACCTTTCAACCTTTTAACCTGAAAAATGTAGATCAATAATTTCGTCCATCAGACCTGGATGAAGTGAAACTAGCCATATCTAAGTTTAAGTCCAAAAAAATTGTTGGAACGGACGGCTTGATTATTGAGCTCTTCAAACAGGGCTTGATAAAGACCATACTCAAGCTCAATTGTAAAATATGATCGAACGAAAGTATGCCCGATGAATTGAAGCTCAGCATTGCTTTTCCGATCCTAAATAAAGAAGAACCTCTACCTACTACAGTACAGAGGCATCAGTCTTCTTAAAATCATATCTGCCATATTGTGTAAACGCCTGAATCCGTTCGTCAACAACCTGAATGGTCCATATTAGTGTGGCTTCAGGCCAGGCAAGTTCACCATCGACCAAATATTCACACTTTGGCAGATCTTGGAAGAAACCTATGAACTCCAAATTCATCTCCTATTCATGGATTTTAAGCTCACGTATGTGAGCATCTATAGAGATTCACCAAGACCTTTGGTGTCAAAAAACGATTTAAACAAGGTGATGCGCTGTCATGTTGTTCGCTATAAGTATAGTGCAAATCGCATGTGCCAACACAAGAGGCACAATCTTTCAAAAGTTCGTCCGATTACTAGCATACGCCGTGATGTCAGTTGCTCTTTTGTGAGTATTGGACCCCAAGCGATGAAGATGGATTTAACGCAAGAGCAATTATACATATGCTGTCAAAAAAAAAGGACGCCCAACACTGATGTCTCGAAGAGAACGTTACCCTCGACAGATATAAATTTGAGGTAGTTAAGGACTTTGTCTACTTAGGCTCTGTTAGCTAAGGAGGCAGTTGACCGTCGGGAGAGTGTTAAGTCATATAAGTGACCTATATATTGTATAACCCTGTCCTACCCTATGGTGCAAAGGAAAGGAATTTATCAGAAATGGATGAGAGTGATTATTCAGGCGATTTTCGGTCCCCTCTACATAGACGGTGAATGGAAGAGGAGATACAACGACGAACTGAACGGGCTTTACAGCGCCATCGACTAAGCTAGAAGACTGAAGATCCAACCACTGAGATGGCTCTTGACTCAGGTGGTGCACGCATGTGGAAGGGGAACTCAGCCAACTTAGAGTGTAAAACTGCTAGCAGCTAGCTAAAGATCTAAAGAACTGGCTGGAGATGCTTATATGTAGCTTAGAATCGTTGATTTTTTTAATTGCAAATAACTTCCTTGATCGTTGAATTTGTATAGACGCGCAGAGAAGATTCAACGATAGCTTGTGCGGTGTATACACGGACTTTATCAAAAAAATTCAAATACAGCAACTCAGATTGCTTAAACTCGATGAGCAAATGAAAAGCGATGTTTTAGTTTAACGAAATCTTGAAGCTAGCGCAAGCGCCATGTAAGAAGAAATACATTAGGTGACTTACACAACGTGAAGAGAACCCAAACCGATTGGTGTGCAAAATTTAGCGCATTGAACCTTAAGTTTTTGAGGTAAATCACCGTGATGAACGGCGACTTTTCGCCACTAATGCCTGTCATGTTCTTTCCGGCACATGGATCCATATAGTTATTTTCTTGTAACCAAAATGGTATACAGATATACCAAATGCCATAAAATTAGTAGTTACATGTTTGGTCTCATTCATCCTCTCCACTCAAAAAAGCTAGTGTCTGCTCTGCTTTTCAATTGACAGCCCAGTTTTTAGCTTCGTCCTACTGGCAAGAATGGGGTCCTGAAACGCAAATTATTTTAATTTAAGTAAGGAAATCTAAATCTAAAGAGTCACATTTTGTTAAACCCAGATAGTTAAGAAAACAAACCGGTAAGATCCCAGTACATAAGGCTAAATGTTGTGAGAATGGCTTCCAAATGCCCTAACCCACGAAGAAGAGTGAAGGAAGAGTGCGAGTGAACTATATGCAATAATTAAGATGAAAAATGTGAGGTTCCACATAAATTAAGAAAAGTAATGGTGAACGATAAGAAAAGAAGGATGCTAGTAAGGAAGGAAAGGCAATCATTACAAGCGTGGACCGATAGAGTGTTCCTTGGGTTTGACAACAAATGCTTCACGAAATAGACGAAAAAAACTGGTATTTGGAGTAGTAGTAGTAGAAGTATAATATCAAAGGATGGGTAAACGAACTAAGGAACTACAAACTACGAACTACAGCTATAAAATGAAATCGCAGTAAGCCCTAGTAAAAAGAACAAATTATCATTTAAGTACCTCACCAATGAGCAAGAGAGATATAAGGGAAAAACGTCTTCCTAGCGAAACTACGTATAATTTGGAAATGGAGTGTATAACAGGCATCAATACCGAGAAGCTTAAAGAAAATCTCGATGAAAAGAATACAGTTTTTGATAAGGGTCTGTCGTCAAAATCAGACTTTCAGTTGCTCTTTATGGAACTCACGAGTTTAAAAGCAAAGAAAAAAGAGATTTCGGTAAGAGTTGTTCAATTAGAGAATCGTAACAAATTGCTAGAGGCTAAAATGGACAGGCTTATACCAAAACCAAATAAGTAGTGCACTTGCCAATAGATGACAACAGAGAGCTGGTTGATAGTAAAAGTTCGTTTGCGAAGGACTGCTAGGAAATAACGATGCAAACACTGACAACGAAGCCGAGTGCAAAGTTCGTGGCCACTCGCAGTAATTTACTGGCCGATTCCAGTAAATCCACTATAACCGTCCTAAATGAAATCTCGCCATAGTGTTATGAACGTGTTTCGCAATTCTTACAACTCTAACAATTCTAACAATTCAATTTCATTAAATGGAACTGTCACAAAGCCAGCCGCTGTACATAAGTCGGGTGGAGATACAATGGATCGTTTACACGCGTCAATTAGACAGCATCCGTCTACCAGAAGATCTAAAAACAAACAAAACTAAAAGTCTTAAGCTATAATGGAGCTGGGCTAAAACATAAGCTATGATTCTTCGTGAGGTTTGATTTACGTAAGGCCGTTTTTGAAAGATCACGCATGACTCTTATTAAACTGCTTTGTCAGTTTTGTTCAGTATCATTTAGCAAGTCATCACGAAAAAACTCACACTACAATAGCGTCTTTAAATTGTTCAGATGTATTGCGAAAACCAGCGTTCTATGAGAAATGTCTTTCGTGCGAATCAAGGAACTAACGATGCGCATAATCGACCTACTGAAACCACTATTGCCAGTACTATTCGCAAATTCGCAAATATTTTCCTAGTTAACATTAGTGGATAAAACTCGACCGGTTAGACCACATCCAGCACGTAGTGAAGAGTCTATAGCAGCTGTAGCCGAGAGTGTACTCGAAGCCCATGACGAATCGATTCGTCGTTGTTCTCAGCAGTTTGGTTTGTCCTATTCGACAACTTGGAGTATTTTACGCCTTATACGGCCTAAGGCGTATAACATTCAATTTGTGTAAGAATTGAAGCCAGGGGACTTGAATTTGCGTCATATTTTCAGTAAATGGGCTCTGGAAAAACTCAATGAAAATCCGGTGTTTTATCGTGAAATTTTGTTCATTGATGAAGACCATTTCTGGCTCAATGGATTAGTTAATCGTCATATCTGGGCTGATTAGCAACCCGAAGAGTAACAAGAGCTACTGTTACATCCATTAAAAACAACGGTAATGTGTGGTTTATGGGCTGGTGGAATCGTTGGCCCATTTTTTTTCCTTAAAATGGGTGACTGACTCGAACTGCAACTTTTTAAAATGCTATAATTCTTTTATTTTTTGAAAAATTTTATTCTGCCAAAGCAAAAGTGTTGGAAAATACATCAATTTTCAAATTTTATCAGTAGTTTTCAATATTTCCACCTTTGAATAATGGCCTTGAAGGATGACGGCCGTAGAAAGCATCGCACGCTTGTTTGAGGTGGTCCAAACTTTGGTATTTTTTAGTGCCAACTTTCGCCTTCAAAACACCGCAGACAGAGAAATCCAACGGATTTGCATACGGAGAATTTGCAATCCATTGTGTCGAAGAAATGAAGTGTGGAACATTGTTTTTTAACCAATCTTGGTTGACGCGCGCTTTGTGAGACGGTGCCGAGTCTTGTTGAAATGTCCACGGTCTCCAACCGAAATGATTGTTTGCCCAAGGCTTTAATTCTGCCTCTAAGACAGTTTCATGGTATACGATCGCATTAGTTTTGACGCCACAGTCCAAAAATACGAGCGGAGAGCGACCATCGACGGTTATGGCGGCCAAACCATCACCGTCGGTGCTGCCTGCTTTCTGGTGGCAGTCCGAAGGTGTAAATTTTCGAAGGACCTCTCTGGCAAGTAAACTCGGTCATTTTGTTTGTTGATATATTGCTCTATAACAAATGGCGACTCATCGGAAAAAAACAAATTCGGCAACTCACTACTTTCGTGCAAGCGTGGCAACTCCTTCGCTCTTTCGACTCTAACTTTTTTCTATTGCGGTGTAAGATCGTGTGCTTTTAATAACTTCAACTTGAGCTCAAGCTCATTTTTCAGTATGTGTTGCATCCGTTCCAACGATATGTTGAGATCACGAGCCATTTTTCTTCCACTTCGACGCGGATTTCGCTCAATTCGAGCCTTCACTTTCAGAACCATTTCTGCCGATGTTGGTGTTTTTTTATGACCACCTCCATGGCGTTTTGCAACGCTGCTAGTATCACGGTAACGAGCTATGGTTCGAAACACAAATGGTTTATTCACGCAGAGGTGCTGGAGGGCTCTAACTATAGCTATGTGTGGTTTTCCAGCCAAATATAAAGCAATCATTTTATCACGTTTGAATTCCATCGCGAATAAAAATTTTTCAACCCATCTGAGACGCAAATCGTATTTGAGGTTAAAGGCCCATTTGTTTCCAATAGCTTTTCTGCAAGACAATGAAGCTACTGTAGCTTTATTTATTAAGATGTTTACCTGAGACGGCTATAGCAACGTCATCCGCATAGGCAATCACCCTGCTACCACCCGCTTCCAGATATATTAGCAGATTATTAATCACTAAGTTCCAGAGAAAGTGAGAAAGGACACCGCCTTGCGGCGTACCTCTGCTGACACATCTTTTAGCAGAAGTAACATTCAGCTTGAAGCTCATTATCCTGCTATTTATCAGATTTTCCGAACCCGTAAGCCCAACTTCTGACAAGTACTCGTCATCCCGAAGAGTAAAAAATTTATATACCCAAGAAAATTGTGTGACGATGGTGCCTAAATGCACGAAAGTTCCCTACAACCTTTTAACTAAACTGAAAGGTTTTGTTCGTTCCAGACAATGTACTAGAAGTATCAAGGAAATATGACAGAGACAAAAATGAAAATTTTACGAATACCATATCTGCGGGTGTGAAAACACGTCGAAATCAATCTAATAAGAAGTACACATCTTCATACCCAAAGACCAATGATGGAAACTTAAGAAGCAATGAAAGTCGTCGCAAAATCCGGTTCAAGTTTCAGACGAGGTTTAGGGAAAGTTCACTTTGATCTTTCAAATGCAAACATATAAAGAAAGTCTTACCCTCACTGAGGTGATCGAAATGAAAGCGTGCTGTAGAAACATACCATGGCACATAGTTCAACGTATAAGCAGTGCACTAGTAATGCAGATACACAGAATTAGATTTAATTATACTCGTTGCATATGAGTATTTAGTTACTTAATAAAGAAAGAAGAAAAGGCAGGCTTATAGTAGTTATTATTATAGTTCTGTTTCTCTTTTTTTTACTATAATATTTCAGTTAAAGTAATTAAAAGTCCACAACAATACTCTACCACGAAACATTTGTGCGCAGGCGACCGCACTGTTAAGTCGGTGACTATGTCATAAATTCTTTTTTATTTTTTTTTTTTTTGTATCTGCATGCATTTTATTCGATTTTCCTTCTCTCTGGTCTTAGGTTTCCAAAAGCGATTTGGAATGCTTGAAATGAATGACACTGTCCAGCGAGGCAATGTTGTTTCACTCAGCGTTACTTGGAATGATAGTTAGACGGACGGGTGCACCTCGTTTGTTCGCACGTCTGTACACCCGGTGAATATTGATTTGACTTGGAAATCAAATTAATCTTGTCACAGATACGAATATGTTGGCGTGAGAGAAAGAAAAAGTCTTTTCAAAGCGTCTTGATGCATAAGATAGTCTCCACTCACATACATAAGCAGATACCATAAGTAAGGGTTTGCGTTCAGACTTGGTTGATAGAATTTAACTGCAGTGAATTTTTTTTCTTCAAATGTTAAGCGATGGAGGTCAGTAACAAGGTATCTATTCGATCTGGAAATATATGTTTCATCGAGCGCATTTAAATGCCTCAATGATGAGTCTTAGTAAGTATCAATGCCCGTCATCGTCTAATTCTGCGTTGTGCATAGCTAAGCAGTCGTTAACCTTCCGCTCGTTCGGGTATCTATCGCTTGGTTAAATATTTTTTTTTTTTTTTGTTAAAATTAGCCGAAAGTGAAAAGTCTAAGTTCCGTCACATGACATTGAACACATCAAGACAAACAGAAGTGAATCTAATGAAATTCAGGGTATGGAAGTGGATAAAGCTTTCACTTTTTAGGCAATGGAACGACATGTTCTTTGCACATCATTGCAGCAGTGAAACTATTGTAGGAAGTGGGTGGAATAAATTACCGAAAGGAGTTAATGGGATACAACAAAATAATGGAATAAAGAAAGTGACCCCTATTTGATGAACGTGTGAGTGCATATCTAAATTATCCAACTGAATGAAACGTACAAACAAACCTTCCAAAAATCCATAAATTATGTATGAGAAATAATTGTACATTCTAAAAAAGGTCAGATATGTACGAGTATATGTACAAGTATTGTATTTTACATCGAATTGTTGACCCGACAAAACAAAAAGTAATTATTTGTTTATATTTTACCGGAAGAATAATTAGGTCAATGTTAATGAAACAACTGCCTCTGCAATAGCTGCTTTTAGGCATACATATACGATAATATGAATAATGCACGAGGAGGCTATTATTTGCTTTTTATTTAGTCTCAATCCGGTTGAGGCTAAATTGGTTCGTTTTGCTCCTGGTATCGTTTCATAAATGGTACTTGGTCTCATAAGGGGTACATAACCAATTCGAGGATGCTGAAACTTATCATTTTATTCAGTGTTTTCGTCGTGTCTTGAGGCGAAAGCTTCCTTAATGGGTTTAGCGGTAAATGAGCCCTAGGGCTCAAAACCCTATACAACCCTGTGACGAACCAGCTAAAATCCTTAGATAATAACGGATCCCTTGTTAATTACCATGCCCGTAGAATGTTCGAACCCTTAAAAGGCCATAGGCAGCCGAGAAATTACCAAGGCGATCCAGGAAGTGCGAAGGGATGAACCGTGTATAAGGAGGATCCAAAACTGAGATATCTACTATGAGAATCGCTTTATTAAACAGAAATAGTACTAATTCGGATAAGAATTTTTTTTATGCTCGGTGGCCTTTGGCAAGAAGTTTTGAGCTTCCGGCACGTGAGCGACTATCTTATGACAATCTTCACCAAGGTTAATTTCGCTAACGTAAGCATAATGCGCGCCTATGCCCCCACGGACGACGAGGAGACGATGCTTCCAAATAATGTTTCTACAAGACTTATGATGCCTCAGCATGTGATAAGTTTTTTGGGAAATGGGATAGAGGGAGAAAAAAAGTGATTGTTTCGGTCAATGGGTGGCATCCAACATTGGGGTGATTGAATTCTTAGTGGAAGTTGGCTTGTTGTTAATTTCTATTCAACTACTGTTTCTGTTAACTGAAAAAAAGAATGTCTTTCGGGCGCGGTTGGAATTCGAGCACTTAACCTTCCGATTTGGAAACCAGTCCACCACCACTTGAGCCACGGCCACCCGAAAAGCCGACGGTGTTATAACAGCATTTCTCATGCCAAAGCATAGTGATTCCACTCTCGAATAAGGGTAGTCATAAAAAGTTGCTCACTGAAAACAAATAAAATTAATTGGTTTTAGAGTAAGATGGCTTTTCCGATTCTATTTTACTAACTGATCCTGTATGAGGAAAAAAGCGTTTTATTTAGCCGCAATAAATCCAATGAAAGGAACTGAAGCATTTCATTTTAACAAAATTACCACTTTGGGCAGTTGGTCAGAATATATACCAAGTAGGCAAGCCTGTCGTAAAAACCAACTAAAATCCACCCTCCGTATACTGAGTGTAGCGTATATAAAACATGCAATGAACAAAACAAAAAGATATACTAGCCCAGGTGGCAGTTCAGGTTTATTGGAAAATCTACGGTTCTGCAGATTCTGCGGAGAGCCATTTATTGCAGTCCTTTGACTCTTTTACAAAAAAAAAAAAAAAAATTCAAGGTTATCTCGAACCAATATCGAATGTATCCTGTGAAAGAAGTCCGCCGGTAACGTCAACGCAAAAAACTAGACTCAGAGAAATGCAAAAGCTTTAAGAAGGAAAACAAACAACTCCATGTAAAACTTAATAAAAATGAGTTACTCTACCACGAGCTTAAGAAAGGGGTAGATCTACTGCAAGAAGAAAATAAGGCTCTAAAAACTCGCGAAGGTATCACACCCCGCTCAGCTAGTTGTGAATATGACACGAACGAAGATAAGTTAACACGAGAAATAAAGTCAAAGAAAATACCTATTTGGTCTTTCCAAGTAAGCCGGTTCTTCACTTATTTCACTCGAAAAAAAAATTAAAATTACTTCCCTTGCCCCTAATTAACGTTGGCATCGACATTCAAGGTAACGTTACTGCGCGATGACGTTTGGAAAATAAACGTCCATGATTCCGACGGTTACCGGGAAGTGTCTCAAAAATTAACTACCGAGAAAATCCAATAGTATGTCTACGAAAACAAGCTACTATAAAAAGGCCATTGTGTGTTGTAGCAAGAGGTCTCCACCCTTCGTGTACCAAAGAAGACATTATGAAGGATCTTCAAGCTAAAGGCTTTCAGTTTTTTGACGCTGTAAATATCATCAAGAAGGAGAGGGAAGAACAGCAAGAAATCGTGGTAAAGCTTTGATAAGAACGAGAATATAGAGGATGTCTACAATATTAAAAGTATACTAAGCTCCGTAATTAAAGTCGAGTCATTGGGTAAGAACACAAGATCGATCCCGCAGTGTATGTATACCTTGTATGTCAAGGTTTCAGTCATACAAGGACTTACTGTGTATGACAAAAGAAACCGCGATAAGTTTTTCGGAAAAGTGCAGCTTACATAAACAAGATACATCGACTTGTAAAGGGAAGCATTCAGTGACCAAAAGTGGTAGCCAAAGAGCTCAAAAAAAAAAAAAAAACTTTCATCCGAACCTGTTTCCACAAGAAAAACCCAAAATTTCTACGGAGAAAACAGCGACAGAAAGAAAACTTGTTAAGGAAAGTTGTGCCAAAAGAAATTCGAAAATAAATGTCGCCATCTTCTGACGGGCAAGCCTATGCGCATGCCATGTCGCACCAAGGGTATATGAGTACCCTTTTACTGGCTTTTCACCAGGGCGCGGGCAGGTGGTGTAGTAGTTTTGAAACTCAGGTGTTAGGTTTCGATATTTTTCCAGAGGTGATTGTCAAACTGAAGCCTGTGCATCCTCAACCAGTGTGACTTAGTACGTGCTAGTTGTTAGTTCATTACAATTTAGCCTAGCCAGCAACCACTCCAATATCAGTGTTTTTTCAGGTGTTTTCAAAAAGTAAGGTGACCTTATATTTCTACACATAAAAAAATATTTATTTATTCATTAATATTAATGTTGTCCTATTCAAATACTATATAATGCACTTGTGCCAACGCTTTTTTCAATCCTTTTTTCAATTCTCATAAGCACTTTTTGGTATAGCCTCAATCAAATCCTTAATCGTTGCAAATCAGTCTCTTCAGTTTTGAAAACAGGAAAAACTGGTCAAATCCTGTGAACATGGTGGCTGAGGCATGATTGTCGTTTTGTTTTTGACCAAAAAATCTCTTACAAGCAACAATGAATAAACAATTATAGCAATGAATTGTTTTTCCATGATTCCGTACGCTTTTTTTGTATTACTTCTCGCAAATGGTACGACCTTCAGGTTAAAACTCCTGATGCACTACGCCGCGGTAATCGAAAAAAAACAGTGTTTAAAACTTTGATATTTGATCGAATTTGGCGTGCTTCTATAGGGACGATTGGGCTTTGGTTTCGACGTCATAACCTTATACACATGATTCGTCACCAGTAATGAGCCTTTTGAGCAAGTCAGGATCATCATTGACATCATTCAAGAGCTTCTAAGCGATGCTCATACAACGGTTCCTCTGATCAAAGCTAAGAAGTTTCGGAACAAACTTTGCTAAAACAAGTTTCATGCCTGAAACATTCGAAAAAATTGCATGACGCGAGCCGAATGATATGTAATTCGAGGATTTTTCAAAACAATTTCGACGTTATCATCGACGTTGATATGCTGGGGCGTTCCAGAGCGGGGTTCTTCTTTGGAATCTTCTCGGTCATCTTGGAAGAGCTTGTACCGCTTTTTTACTTAAAGCAGACTCACCGTATGCCACTGTCAACACTTCAAGTATTTTAGAGTACATGATTCCATTTTTTACATAAAATTTGATGGCGGAACTTGCCTTTTCATCAAAGATAGTATTGGGCATTCTATGACTGCAATAATTGAGAACGATGCAATATTGCGTTCATTTATTGCCCTCCGCGATACAAACTACAAGAGACTTGAAAGGTCACGCTTACAAATGAAATGACATTCTCCACTACTCTGTAAATTTATCTTTTATTCAAAGATATACAAACAAAAATACAAGTCAAACTTATTAAAAGGTGTTATTCGAGTAGAACCGACTGACATAACGTGGTACCTCGTGGAGACTGGCCACTAGAAATCGTGTTAGATGCCTTCTCTAAAGTCGATGAGTTGTGAAACAAAATATCTGGACTCACTTGGAATGAATTTTATTGTTGGTGGTGACTTCAACTCGAAACACAACTTTTAGGGTTCAAGGAGCGATTAAAGTAAGGGCAGACTACTTTATGAAGCTACAATACCAATCACCCTAACTGGGACGGCTTTAGGAAATAGGCATTAAATCAAAAATATTGTTCTGAATGTGTCGCTTAAAACATCGTATAAAACAGAAGATGAAGTCGGTAGATCTATCGAAGTCATATTTTTACTCTAGTCAATCTTTAAGTTTTTATGTTTCCAAAGAAGCAAATTTAAATATGTACCCCGGAAGTCAGCATACACTTTAAAAAAATGTTAATACTATGAATTAGAATGTGATTTAAATGTATACCTAGCCAAAATGGGTGCGACCGATGACTTACGCAAAGAACTTCCTGATTAAGAGAACTTGTAGTATTCGGCAATAGTTTTGATATTTCATATCGTTTTAGAATGATATGATTTGAAAAAAAGTGAAAAAACAGGTTAAGCCTAACCGGTTAGGCTTGAGAGATTTCAGTAGAGCTAAAAAAAGTGTGGCAATTGTGTTTATCTTCTCTTTCTGTAGTTGGTACTTCATTGACGGTTCTAAAACTGTTGCTATATCTTGAACAACACAGTCCTCTGTTAAAAAAAAAATAAAGAAAAGAATTGTATTTTGTTAAAGTTTTTTTTTTTTTTTAATTTTTTAAAAAATTATTGACGGATATATGCAACATCCGCATTATTTAACAAAAATTGAAATCGATAGCCAAAAAATGGACACATACGGACATACAACCCTTGGTCCTAATTCCTAAGCCGGGTAAGAATCCCAAAGATCCCTCAGGATATCGACCAATCTGCCTGTTGGACGAACTTGGAAAAACACTCGAAAGCGTCATCATGAATTGTCGTTGATCTTTGAAGCCAATTTGACTTCAGAAAACAAAGATCGACCCTGGATGCCATCGAGATGGTCGTCAGCATAGCTCCAGACGCTACGGCTTGAGAAAGATGGAGAGGGCGTTCCAAGAAATACTGTGCTGTAGTCACATTGGACGTGAGGAACGCTTTAAATTCAGCCAGATGGTCCCGAACTTTACCCGCACTGCAGGCCCTTGGGGTGCCAAACTACATACAGAGAATCGTGCGCGATTACTTCAGGGATAGAAGGCTTTCATACACAACGGATGTCGGTGTACAGCGTTACAGAGTGACGTGCGGATTCCCCCAAGTCTCGTAGCTGGGCCCCATCCTCTGTAACGCGATGTACAAAAACGTGCTCAAGATTGCACTGCCCGAAGAGTGCACGATCGTGGGGTACGCGGATGACCTGGCCATAATGGTTGCAGCCAAGAGTATTGAAGAAATTACGACTAGAAGCACGGAGGTGGTCGGCATAGTGACCAGATTGTACCTGGACCTGGCGGCACAGAAGACCGAAGCAGTCCTCTTGACCACAAGGAAAAATAGAGAGGTGTTTTAACTTCAGAGTGGCGATTTTACGGTCACATTGAAGCCTTTCTTGCGATACCTGGGAGTCCTCCTAGACGAAAGGATCTGCTTTAAGAAGCATCTTAAAAAATTAAAAGGTAAAGCCGACTCTGTCCCGGAGAGTGGCAAATACATCTGGCATCCGGTCTAGTAAGCGAAAACTGCTAGCAAGGGTCACTAGTTTGGCAATTTTGTACCCGATGCTCCCATCTGGGCATCGGCAATGGCTAAGCACTCTTACGCGGCCGGAATAACTTCAACAAACCGGCTGAGCGCATATAGGACCGTCTCTGATGCCGTTGTATGCATCCTGGCCGGCATGCCGCCGATCGATTGATCGCGAAAGAGCTGCAGAAGATCCGACGGGACAACCTGCCAAAAGAGGATGCCCGGCGTAATACATGTCAAAGTAAGTGGAGCCGTTCCCAAAAGGGTAGATGGAAATATGCACTAATCCTCTACGTCGATGAATAAACAGCCCCCGGAAATGGCAGACTTTTGAAGACTCAATCGTGACATTGATGATGGAGCTGAGCGATATAGAACGGCCCCGGGAGAGTGAGCATTCCCAGCGAAGTGTAACTTCTCTATAAAAATTACAGTGATGACTAGACGAACGCTTTGAGCCTTATCTCAGGATATCCTTCTGACGAAATACCTAACGGTGGTTCCAATAGGAACTTCCTTCCGGATGATGAGGACATATTTTTCGTACGGTTAAATTCCCACACTGACCATAAGGCTTTCGATGTATTTGAGTCTTCGTTAAAAAAACTACCCACCCACACACACACATACACACGTAGCCATATGCTTAACACAGGCACCAAGCCCGTAACGCTCAGGCGACTGTGGGGGGTCATAGCTGGCGGAAAAAGAACAGCCTGCAGTAATGGAGATTAATTGCGAATATTTAATAAGCATTCCCGACCAAGAGCGGCGGAGAAGGAGGGCGTGGGCTAAAAAGCTCCAAGGAACCGCTTTGAATTCTCAGTGACAGGATGAGTAAGCACCGTCTTCTATATACCTACTTCCTACCTCATAAGGTGGCAACGAGGAATACAGCAAAAGCAAATAACGAGATCCGGGTGCATTAGCAACACCCTGAAATGTGCAGCTTCCTAACTAGGAAGTAACTCTGCACTTTCGTACATATGGTATACAATCCTGAGGTCAGTCATCGACTTAAGTATGTAGCCAATTCGCCGCACCATGGAAAAGTTTCAGCGCGTGTACTCTGTTTTGAATCTTAAGTCACCAATTAGACGGAAATTGGTGCGAAACGAAGAAATAGCGATTCGGTACCGATCAGCTAAATTGGGTATCGCCAGAGGGTTAACCCGACCTATTTTTAGGTTGGATTTGGGTCTACATCCATATACTATTGTGCTGACGTGAGTTCAAAAATTGGACGCTGGAAATGTTGGTCGAAGATCTGGATTTTGGCCAAGAAATCATATTTTTGAACGAAGCCCATTTTTGGCTCAGCGACTATGTCAACAAGCAAAATGACCATTATTTTCTCTTATTTAATTTTTTTTTCTTATCGTTCTTATCTGGTCACTGTAGTATAAGGCTACAAAAATGTTTTTAAACTAACACAAACGATAAAAAAAAAATAGAAAAACATTAAGACCGAGCCCAGTAAGATCTTAATTGTAGCATACGTTTGTAGTATTCTGTTACCTAAAAACCAAAAAAACTTTAGCAGGCCTCAAAGTACGTTCAAAATTTCGTCACCATTAAGGTAGTTGTGTAGGTCCAAATGTAACATTCCTGGTAAGCACCGATTTGGATCTGGTACAAAACCTCATAAAGGCTTTGGTCAACCTTCGCATGGCCTCACTACTTGCAAAGACTTGATAGCGGACCAAATATAAATGAACACAACCAACATAAACAATAACACCGAAGACTAATAGAGGAGAACATTGTAAATATCTTTCAGGGAGGCAGCTCAAGGCAGCCTTAGGAGAAAACAAGTAGGGGACCTCCTGATACGACGCAAGGAAACGGGTATCAATGCCACCAAGTTTAAAGCCGTCATTAGTGAAGCGTTAGCGGATCAAACGAACGTAAGATCACTTACACACCACATAATACACACATAATACATCGACGAGATTACTGCTGGAGAGAACATGTTCGATACCATCAAGGCCTAGCTTCCAGTGGTAGTTTCACCAGCAGACATTTTGTCTTTGCGAAAGCCTTATAGAGGAACTCAAACAGTAACAGTCAGCTTCCCTTCAAAAGACATACGAAAACTTTTAGAAGCTGGAAAGTTTAAAATCGACTGGGTTAGTTATCGCATGTGCGAACGGACCCTGCTAAAAAAAGATTTCAAATGCTCTGAGTGTGGTCATCTAGCTTGGCAATGAAAAAGCGAAGAAGACCGCTAGAAGACTATGTAGGAGATATGGGCTGGAAGACCACATAGCTAGACTGCGATAGGGAACCAAATTGTATGATCTGCAAGAAACACCATCTAGATAACGTGAAGCATTTAGCATCAACAAAATGTCCAGTTTTTCGGAGAGCTGTCACTAGGAGAAGACCATGAAGGTACTACGAGTAGATCTTCATCATTAAAGAATAACGTCCTAGCGAGAACATTATCATGATAAGTGAATCTCATAAATATCTCGACGAGAACACCAACTAGATAATTCAAAACAAAACACAAGCAACCAAACAGAAGGCTTCGTGCGGGCGAAAATAAATGGGCTCTATTTCTATAGGGTGATTCATCGTAAGGTTTGGTTTTTAATAGGCTTTTCTTGACAGATTACGCATGATTCCTATCAAAATGCTTTATCATTTTTGTTCAATGTCATTTGGCAAGATTCACACTACAATAGCGTCTCTAAATTGTTCAGCTGTATTACGAAAATCAGCGTTCTGTAAGAAATGTTTTTCATGTAATTCGAAAACTTACGGTGCACATAATCGACCGACTGAAACCACTATTGCCAATACCAATCGCAAATTTGAGTCTCGGTTTACATAAGTCGATAATACTCGACTGGTTAGACCACATTCAGCACGTAGTGAAGAGACTGCAGCAGTTGTAGCTGAACTGCTGAACAATGAAAATCCGGTGTTTTATCGTGAAATTTTGTTCAGTAATGAAGCCCATTTCTGGCTCAATGCATACGTTAATAAACAAAATTGCCGTATTTGGGCTGATGAGCAACCCGAAAAGTACAAAGAGCTACCATTATATCCATTAAAAACAACGGTATGGTGTGGTTTATGGGCTGGTGGAATCATTGGTACATATTTCTTCAAAAATGATGCAAATCAGAATGTTACCGTCAATGGTAACCGTTATTGCGCCATGTTAACGGACCATGTGCTTTCTGAAATTCAAAAACATGGTCTCGGTGAGCTCTGGTTTCAACAAGACGGCACTACGAGCCATACAGCACGTGAAACAATGGACTCGTTGAGAAATCATTTTGGTGAGCATGTAATTTCACGTTTTGTTACAGTTAAGCCAATATTACGCGTGTTATCCGCGAGATACCAGACGCTAAGCTCGAACGAGTCACCCAAAATTGGACCTTCCGAATGGAATACCTCAGACGTAGTCATGGCCAACATTTACATATCATTTTCAAGAAGTAAATGCCATGAATTGTTCTTTTAACTAATAATAAAAATTTTAAGTTGACTTTCAAATGTATGTGGTTTGTTTTGCATTATAAATCAAATCTCACGATGAAGCACCCTATATATCTACTATGCCTGACCCAGCTTGACGTTCGACGAATACCAACAAATACTGGGCAATCTAACCGTGGACGCTCTTTAGAAAACCCCCGTGGCTATAGGTGGTGACTTTAACGCGTGGGCCAAAGAATGAGACAGCAGACACACTAACACCAGAGGACAGGCCCAACTGGAAACATTTGCTCCCCTATCGATAAATATTGTCAACAAGGTTCGCGCATCGGCATCACCCTTGTGAGCAGTTCTATTCTGAGAATCATAAAGTGGAGGGTTAGTGAGGAATATTCACACAGCGACTACCGAATGATAGTAATGGAAATAAAAGGAAAAGGCACCAGTCGTGCCCCAATTTTACAGGTCCAAAACGGAACGACAGAACTTTGGAAAAAGTAGGTTAGGTTGGGTTAGGTTAGAGTTGCGGAGAACCAACCCACTTAGGCCTATTGGTCTGTTGTGCTGCCATGTGGATCCATGATTCCCTTGCTCATGGAACCAATTTGAGCTTCTGATGAAGCGCAGGGGACTGTTTTCTTTAGATCGTTTAAGTCATTGTAGAAGAAAGCTCCTTCTCTGGGAGAGAGCTGGACATATACAGAGTAGGTGGAGGATGGTCTCCTTTTTCCTCTCGTCCATGCAGCTTCTACAGAAATCGTTTGTTAAGGCGCCAGACCTGCATGCTTGCCTATGGGGCAGTGTCCAGTGATGAAACCTATGATGTCGCTGATATTATAGAATGATCGGACTCTTAAGTGCTTTGAAATGCTGTCACGAAGCCAGAACGTAACCTGCAATCTTTTCTGTTGAGGAATAGCAGAAAGGCCACTGACTTGCTAGAGGCATTGGGATGCATTCATTCGGTCTGCCTACATCCCGTGGAGCTGTGCCATCTGCAGTTGTGCTTGTATTAGACTCAATTGTCAATGGAAGCCTTAATCGATGACGCAGGCAAACACAACGTGTCATTTCATTTCATTTCCTGTGATAAAATTGTGACTTGGGATCCCGACAAGGGTCACTGAATTTAGCCTTTCAACGGCGTTCAGTGATCTCTTGCATTTTCGAACTAGCTTGGAAGTCGTAAAAAAGCTTACCAAGGCTCTAAGCGCGGTTTGGCTGTTTCTGCAGATGCAAATTCTTCGCCCTTCCGCCGGGTCTCCGCAATATAGTTCGCTGCCATCAAGATTGCGTAAGATTTGAAGACAGATGCAAGCTTTCTTAACGTGAAGTAAACTCTAACGTTGTCATCTTCTAGAGAGACAACAGCGCTACATCCTATATTTGTTTTAGAGCCGTCCTTGAAAACCCGACTGTATTTTTTCCTGGTTCAGACTCTGGTCGAAGCCAGTTCTGAGCACAAAGATAGTCAATTTCGTATTTTTCCGCAACAGGGGTTCCGGTGTCATTGTACCGGATGGAATGTTTATAATACTGGGGTCATAAGAAAGCCGGCGCGCAAGGTCATCAAACTTCCAGTGCGTGTTGCATCAAAGACCACTGCTTTTTAGACGGAATATGGCTTTGAGAATGCAGCCCATAATCTGAATATCAAGGGGAGAGCTAGGAGTGATAGGGGAAGCCCCCAGATATTTTCGCGAAGGCTTAATCCACCAGATAACCGACGCATATGATATAATTGATCTTATCATAGCCATGTAGATGATCGCTTCTCGTTGATAGGCCCCATGTCTTGCCGATAGCTCCTCTGCACTGCCACAGCGCCTTAGATGCTTTCGACGTAACATATTTAGTCCAGAGAATTTTTGTTATCCAGGATAACATCCAAATACTTAGCTTTTTTTGGAGAATTGGAGAATAAAACAACCTCCGTTCTAGGAGGATTGACTGAAATCCCATTACCAGTGCACCAGTCGTCGATAACGTCTAGGGCTGCAGACAGTCGCTAGACACGATCCGAACGATAGTACAGCTACAGTGGAGACAGAAAGCCGCCTTTCGGACAGCCCCTGTTTACACCCGCCACCACATAATAGCGGTCTGAATCAATATCTGCATGTCCTATTCACCATGCTGAAAATGCTCAAGGCGTATACCTTCTTGTCGAGTGCATCTTTAATTCTGCCTACCAGATTCTGAAGCGCACCCTCGTAGGATCTTCCGCGTTGATAGGCGTGTTGCATCGCCTACAGAGAATACATTCGCAAGGCGGTTTTGCGCACATGGATCTCGACTAATGTTTCGATGCTTTACAGCATGAAGGAAGTCACACTTATAGGTCTGAAACTCTTGGCGAACGAGAAGTCTTCCTTTCTGATTTTCGGTATAAATGCCACTCTCACTGCTCGCCAGGGATTCGGTATAAACGAGTATGCTAGTGCCAGGTTAGCAGTGAAAATTCTCTTCAGAGTTGCCAGATCTATACCTTTTTGTAACATAACTGGGTAAATACCATCGGTGTCAGACGACTTAAAGACATTAAAAAAGCAACCTCATCTTTGATTGCCTCATCCGTCACCACAACCGATAAAATATACCAGCTATGGCGTGTTGTGTTGTTCAGCTCACTACCAGCTTCGTTGATATATTCGATTCGTTTCGATTAGGTTACCTGGGAAGTGAGATTCTAGCATGAAGCGAAGAGTCTCAGCTTTCGACTTGGTATAGGCACTGCCAAATTTTCTGAGTGGTTCCAGCCTGGTTGATCTTCTCATTTTGAGGACTTTGACTAGCCTATTGGTTTCACTAATAGTTTCGATCTCTTCGCAAAAGGCGTTTTTTAAAGTCCGAATACGCTTCTTAAAATCCTTTTGATTTGATCTGTAAAGATTCCAATTTTCCTCCAAACAGGTCTTAAATGACCTGCTTAGAAGTTTTCTGAATTTTTTACGAAAACGCATCTATTACTTGCTGGCTTACTTTCGTAACAAAAGTTGGCTGAGAGAAAAACATTGTCAGACAGGTCAGACGATAGTATGAATTTCAGGAGATGATTACCTCTAACGTTTGATCCAGAAAGTGTTCCGAGCATTAACATCGTAGCATATGATAAGCATATCTTTCTGGAATCACAATATTCAATGAGTTCTACTATCACCTCCGGTGTTGGCGGCAGTAACGAATCATTGGGAAAACAAGCAGACACAACGACGAGCTTGTGCCAATTTTCGTTCGTTTCGTAGCTTATGTCTGCAGCAACTAAATCTTGATTACAAAGTTGCAGAAGTTTAGTTGGTGAGTGTAAGCTCGGCATACATAAGCTCTCAGTTTTATCGGTCGCTCGTCATAAAGTTGTGTGCAACCCTTAAAACATCCGAAACCACAGACGAGTTTATTCCACACCTATGTTTCGTGTATATGGCACAGCTACTGGACAAGATTAAGGAACTTAAAGGTGACTTTTCTCTTGATCCTGATGGTCTGCCCACAATTTTTCTGAGAAAAGTGTGCAAATGATTTTATTCAACCTCTCGTAGGCATCTTCAGACTTTTGACTTTGACTTTTTTCTCGCCTCTGCAAAAACGCTTATATAATCGTTGTACATAAAAAGAAAATCAAACAGGATATTACCAACCACCATCATTTACGATGCAATGTTCTTTTATTCCAGATCTATCCTTGTACCGAACCAACATGGATTTCTTAAAGGCAGATCAACTACTACCAACCTTATTGGGTTCGTTTTTATACATTGTGTGTCCCAGAGCAAGGGAAGGATGTGATATGGATGTGATTACCACTGACTTTAGCAAGATCTTTGATATATTTATTTTGAGAGATCTTAAACTTAACCTCTTAGATAGTAGCGAAATTGTGACTAATTAATTCGTGCAGTTTGTTAAGAGATGGCGTAACTTGTATTATTCCATTGGAACATGTGTTGGAAAGCTACTGTCATTGTACGTCATTTCAGTATATGTCATTCGTTTGAAGCGTAAACAACAATAATTTTTTTTTACTCAAATATGTCGAACTTTGTGCCTGAAAAAGTGTTTTTGCGGGGAGTTCTTCTTCATTACTTTAATATGAAGAAAACTGCTGCCGAAAGTCATCGTATTTTGGTGCAAATTTATGGTGAACATGCGCTAGCTGAGCAAAAGTGCCAATTTAAAAGTGGTGATTTTGGCTTGGAAGACGATGAAAGTCCTGGGCAGCCAAAAAAGTTTGAAGATGAAGAACTGGAAGCATTATTCTATGAAGATTGTTGCCAAACACAAGAAGAGCTCGCAGAATCTTTGGGTGTTACTCAATCAGCCATTTCAAAACGTTTAAAAGCAGCTGGATATATTCAAAAGCAAGGAAATTTGGTTCCACATGAACTCAAGCCGAGAGACGTCGAAAGGCGGTTTTGCATGTCCGAAATGCTGCTGGAACGCCACAAAAGGAACTCATTTTTGCATCGGATTGTTACTAGTGATGAAAAATGGATCCATTAAGACAACTCCAAGCGCAAAAAATCATATGTGAAACCCGGCAAACCAGCCAAATCAACGGCAAAGCCGAATATCCATGGTGCGAAGGTAATGCTCTGTATTTGGTGGGATCAGATGGGTGTTCTGTATTATGAGCTACCAAAAACGGATGAAACCATCAATGGACAACGCTACCGAACACAATTAAACCGTTTCAAGAGAGCAGCAGCCGGAAAACGCCCGGAATATGCGACCAGACACGAGGCAATAATTTTGCATCATGACAACGCTCAGCCCCACGTTGCTATTCCAGTTAAGAACTATTTGGAAAACAGTGGATGGGAAGTCTTACCCCACCCGCTTTATAGCCCAGACCTTGCCCCTTCTGACTACCATTTGTTCCGGTCAATGCAGAACGCCCTCACTGAAATACGGTTCACATCAGAGCAGAATATCAAAAATTGGCTTGATTCATTCTTGGCTGCCAATCCGGCGCAGTTCTTTTGGGTTGGGATCCACAAATTGCCAGAAAGATGGAAAAAAAGTCATAGCTTCGGATGGGCAATACTTTGAATAATACTATTGTACATGTTTTTCTTAAATAAACGTTCAAATTTTGAAAAAAAATAGCTCCCAAGAACCAAACACAAAAATTTAATTCATGGAGCTAAAAAATCTTCTTATGAGTCTTTATGAGTCTTGAGACAATGTTTACATGGAAAGTCATGCTTCTGCTTCCTATGATGTGTCAATTGTTTACTTAATTGGACTCATATCAAACAGCTCCTCTACAGAACGCCTGACAAAGTTTAAGAAAAGACTAAAACCCTGGATCTCTAATCAAAAGTAAACAAAAAAAAAAGCTTAGAATATGGTAAAGTGATCTAAGAATCCCCTTAACCTTGAGCTGCAAAATAAGTTTAAAAAGATGTGCTTTGAACTAAAAAAAGGGATTACTCCTTGCTGCAATAACTATTACTGAAATAAATTCATTTCTGCTAAGGGTAACCTGAAATCAGAATGACAAGTAGTGAATTAAATTTTGAACAAATCTCCTTCTACCAGAAAAACTCTTTCAATGAAAAACTTGACATTGCAAATGCGTTCAATGGGTATTTCACGTCAAAAACAAACAGCCTACAACACAAATAGTCCAAAGAAGATGCACTCGATGTACCAATTTAGGAAATTGCAAGGACCAGTCACAAAGAATTAGTTTTGCTTTCGAGCCTATCACTACTTTGGAGCTCGTAAAAGCAATTGGATCCCTAAAAAACTTAAACTCATGTGACTTTGATGGTATTTTATGGTAAATATATTTAAAAAACTTACTGCATGTTTTTAACCCTTGTGTGAGTGGCAACAAAACGTTACAGTTAAAAGTGCCGTGGTACCCAGGTACTGCAGCATATTTTACATTGTAATTCTATGTTAATTTGTGAGTGATATAAAAAAAGAAAAGTTATCGTAAAAAAAATATATTTTCCCAAAACACATGTTCGTATTATAAGAACTTTAATTTTTTTCATAAATTTATTTGAAAATAAACAAGTAATAGTGATTTAGACAACTGTTGCAGCAACTATGTATCGGTAGGGACGCAGGCGAGCCATTTTCTAAATTTTTGCAGTGCTGATCCCATACTGGCTTTGTGCACCACATACATTCTTTACGTGTTTTGGGTTTACGAACTGAAACGCAAAGGTAGCAGGTTCCTTTGCACACAAGGCGTCTGTCTGCTCCGCGTTCTGGTGTAGGTAGAGCAGCCATTGGTAGATGAATCGGCTTACTGAGCGCTAACTGCATACAATGCGACATGGAGAAGTTAGCCATCACTCTCGGGACTTTCGACCGCTCTTCTATACCTGGCAGCATAAGTTGCTTAGCCATGTTGGTGAGAAACAACCTCAGTTTATTAGTCGCAGCGATGTCCGGGTTGTTGAAAGAATACATAACATAGGCTGCTAGACCGCAGATATCGAGCAAATTGTATAACATGGCAAGTGGCCACTGTTTGGTTCTGGGTTTTGTCGTATAAAATGCAGTCATTTTGTCCATCGTGTCTACTCCACTCTTTGTTTTGTTATAGTAGAGTATCATCTCTGGCTTGTACTTATTTTGTTCATCGGCGATAGAGTTATCCTGATGCATAGACGATAAGACAATCACAGCCTTGTTTTTTTTCGGTACATATGATACCATACTATATTTCGATTCATGGAAGCCAAACACGCTCGAAAACTCTTCACGATCCTTGTGTTTTGTCATTTGTAGTAGAATGAATGTTTTATTTTGACAAACGGTGCCAAGCAAAGTTATAGTATAGATTTCACCACGCAGTGGATAATAGTTTGACGCATCGCAGGCCCACCAAACCTTCATGCCATATTTGGCTTGTTTTGAGGGTATGTACTGTGTAAACTTAGAACGGCCTCTGTACGGAAATAGCTGTTCATCGACAGTGATGTCTGCCGATGGCCTGTAGTTTTTATGTAGCTGTTCGTTCCTTGAATGGTGAACGCCGGCCATAAAGAGAACACCCAAGTACACCTGCAATTCTTGAACAGTGAGTGGTTTCCATACCCTTGGTGGCCTATCCGAATGATTATAGTTGAACGATGCATACACACAAAGAGCTTTTCGATTATTTTCTATTACCACGATGTCTGCCATAACAGGAGTGAAAAAAACGAATGAAAATATCAGCTTCAGCTTTCGTCTCCAAACCGGCGATAGGCCCACTTCTTTGTTGAATGATGTTATACGCAGGAGTCCGAACACTCGTATTTAGTGGAACTGTACTCCACTGCGTTATTCCATCTTTGCCTGTCATGATTTCACTTACAGCGGGAAACTCTGCGGCTGCATTCTACTCATCGTCCATTTCCACATTTTTAAACTCAACCTCGGGTTCGTACTCTACATCAGAAGCCTCACCTATTTCTTCCAAATCGATTATGTAGCTGTCAGTGGCGGTACATAATCGTTTTCGAAACCATCGCTAAAATCACATTTATCGCTTTCAAGCTCATCTAAAACCGTTGCCCAATAATTCTCCTGCTCTTGTGTACGTAGCCTAACATCACAAAAAAAAGTAATTTTCGATCTGAATAGCTCATTTAACACAGAAATGTGTTAAGTGGCTATAATGGAACTCTTTATTTTTTGTAAAATTATGTTGAGTAAGTACCCAGGTACCTTGACACCTACACAGGGGTTAAACGCTGTATATTCTCTGGAACCAAGACGCTCAAGTACGCTGACGTAGTTCCGTTGTTTAGAAAAGGTTCTGCAGGAAATATGAAAAACTCTAGGCCTATTTCACTTCTGCCGACTTTTAGCAAAGTTTTTAAAAAGGTTATTAAGGAGAGGATATTGACTTATTTGAATAAGGTTAAGCTTTTCAGTCCAATGCAATTTGGTTTTCAGCTCGATAAATCTACCGAAGACCCCCTCTAAATTATTGCTCCAATATTTTCTCTAACCTTGACGATAAAAAGCTCGCTTTTTTTATTTTTTGATATCACAATAGTCTTTGATGTGGTCAACCATAAAATTGAAAGAGGTGATTTTCATGCATTCATGCATAATTGGTTTAGATCATACCTATCAAACAGATCTCAAACAATAAAGATTGATGGTGAGAGAAGCGAGATTTGCTCATTTAATTTGGTAGTTCCTCAGGGCTCTGTGCTGGGACCCATTTTGTTTCTTATTTATATAAATTCACTATTTTTACTTAATTTCAGGAGTAGACTTACGGCTTTCGCAGATGATGTTGGCTGTTCGTATGGCTCTCACAGTGCCTTGGGGTTAATCTCCGATATTAATTGGGATCTTTGTCTTTTAACAATCTAGTTCTCCGAACACAATTTGAGCATAAGCTCAAATTTAATTTAGCAACCCCAGAGTTTATAAATGCTAATGTTTATTTCTAAGCATCAGAATGCCAAAAGTATGGATAAGCAGGCTGCAATTGTGTTTCAACCTCCTGTAGCAGTCTTAATTGTAGTGAGATCTTGGGCTCATAATTGACTCTAGGATGACATTTGCAAGTCAACACAGAGTCCTTAAGGAAATATTTTCAAAGCATTCTTCGAAATTGTTTCTATCTTAAAAATGCAATCACCAGCTGGATGCCTAGTGCCTCGATTGGAGATGGGGTAACCAACACCTGTGGAAATTCGTTGGGGCAGCTGCCGAGAGAGGGGGAAGGGAGGAGTGCCTTCCCACAAAGACACTTTCTCCTGTTTCCGGACCGCAGCGGACAAATTCTAAGTTCCAATTAATGTATTTGAATACCAAATCTCCAACACTAAGTCAAGTTGGAAAAGAGTTGGTGGCGGATGAACCCTTAATAAGGGCCAATGGCAGTACTGATATCCCCGAAGCGGGTTACCGGCTCCAGAATTTGGTCCGTCCCTTTTGACCTAGGAGTCCCAAAAAGGGCCTGGCTCTCCAGGTTGAGGGTTGTGCGTGGAGTTAACTGCCCAACCACTTAAAAAAGTTATGGTTATGAAGCGACCAATAACCTCGGATAAGGAAAGATTCACTCTTGACGACCCTGCAAGACGAATATAGGACAACGACTTACGGATCTGCAAGTGGAATGCTCGGACCTTGAACAATCCGCGTGCAGCTGAAAAATATCTGCTATAAAGCAGATATCAAAGCTATCCAGGAAGTGCGGTGGAGTGGGCCGGGCAAAAAAAAAAGAAAAACTGTGATGTTAACTATGGTGATTGTTATAGGGAACGTAAGCAACGTCTATTGGGATGTGGATTTGTTGTGAGCGGCAGAGTTAGGCTAGAAGTCTTGATCTTTCGACACGTGAGTGACAACTTTATAACAATCCGTATCAAAGGTAAATTTGCTAACATCAGCCTTATATGCTCTCACGCCCAAACAGAGGAAAACAACGATGGTACCAAATAGTGTTTTTACGAGCTCCTTCAGAAAAGTTAAAAGCAATGTCCGATGTATGATGTTAAAATCGTCCTAGGCGACTTTAATGCCAAAATTGGAAAGGAGGACTTCTTTGGTAGCACAATCGGAAGACACAACAGCACGTCTGGAAACGGACTTAGGCTAATCGATTTCTCTGCGGGACGTAACATTACTATAGTAAACGCACGGTTTCCTTTAAATTTCCTTTAAATTTTCGAACATTCCGACCGGCCAACATACACTCGGACCACTACCTATTAGCAGCAAAGATACGACTATGGATATCTCAGACGCCACAACAACGGGAAAATACTATGAGGAGATTATACGTTGAATGGTTGCAATCGTAACAAGTCGCCAGGACCTTTGCCGATCGTGTATCCCTCAACCTTTTAAGAAGTCCTTTGCAGCCCGTATCAAGTGCTAAAGACCAGTGGCTTAGATGCCAAGAAGCCATCAGAAATGCCGCAACTGACATGTTTGGTTTCACCCGCCCTCTACCATGAAACTCGTAGTTTGATGAAGAGTGTCAGGCAAGGTGACGCACTGTCATGTGACTTCTTTAGCATCATACTTGAAAGAATTGAGCAAAACTCACAAGCCAACACACGCGGTACGATCTTTCAAAGTCTGTTAAATTGCTTGCATATGCTGTCACTGGTGCGTTTGCGAGTAAAGGAACAGAAGCGGCTATAATGGGTCTAGCGGTGAACGAGGGCAAAACTATATGCTGTCAAAAAAAAAGAGACACCCAACATCGCCGAATCGGCTAGAATGTTACAACCGACAGCTATAACTTTGAGGTTATAGGCTCTGCTCTCACATCTGAAAACGACATCTCTTCAAAAATTAAAAAAAAAAGAATAACGCTTGCCAATCGCTGTTTTGTTTTTTAGGTTGAGAAGGCAATTTGTTTAGTTAGGCCCTTTCCTCAACAATTAAGGAAACTCTATATAAGACCCTTAATATTCCAGTTCTGCTCTATGGTTTCGAATCATAGACCCTTTTCTAAAACGATAAGCGGTAAGCTTCGTAAGCTATTTGGTCCCGTATGCTGTGTTGGGTTCTGGAGGAGACGATTCGACGATGAACTCTACGAACTGTACAGCAGCATGAAGCTGTTCAAAAAGCTGCGCATTGGACTTTTCAGATGGTTGGGACATGTAGACCGAATGAACACCAACGCTCCAGTCCGTAGAATCTTTGACTCCAGAGGGACAACGCAGTACAGGAAGGTCACGCCTTGGTGGCGCGGGCAAGTGGAAGAGGACCTTAACCAACTTGGAGTGCGCAACTGGAAACAGTTAGCCAAAGACCGCGATAATTGGAGAGGCTTATTGGTTGAGGACCCCAGATTGTAGTGCTACCTAAGTAAATAAGTAAGATTATACTTTCATCAACAATGAGACAAATCAGCCTTTCTGGTAATATTTGGTATAAATTACTAAAGATTCACGAGGAGAACTCAAACCCAGAAATATTTTTTTTTTTTTTATCGGAATTCAGAAATTCAATCCGCTACAACTACTGCCGAATATGGTTATAAGCCATTATATCAAATACATATTTGAAGGCTTGTAAGCCCGAATCTCCTTCTGCTTAAAAGTACATCAGCAAGCCAACTTGAATTGCATTTGGCATCAAAGACTGCGACTTTAACCTTCGACATTCTGCCGTTACTACTATGGTGCATGATGATTAGCTCCCTGTTTCACACTCACTAAACTTTCTAAAATACATGTCGACTCGAAAACTGTCAGAACTATCACTCCTTTTTGATGTTTTTTTTATTAATAGGACTGAGAGACGTCAGTTTGGCGATGACCAGTACTGAAAATATGACTACACTACAACTGTGCTCATTTTACGTTCTCGTGGCGGCCATTAGGTACTAATCTCTTCACATGGGGCTTAACTTACCAAACTTTCAAGTGCTCAATCTCAACCGAAGAAGGCATGGCAGACGAATTCGCTTGAATGAATCAACTGTTCCAAGGCAGATTCCTTCTATGAGCTACTTCAACGCCTTTGGAGCTAAATTCAGTATAGATTTTCTAGACTACTCATGGTGTCGAAATAGAGATTGTGGCGAGTGAACACGTAATGAGTAAATAACAGCTTTCATATTCCCGAAGGAGGCTATATCCTTCATAATATCAGCCCAATGATTCCCAGAATGGGCCTAAGCTAATTGACTTTGCTACAGTACGGAATATCAATAAAGCAGGCACATGAGGTCCTTAACTTAATAGCATGATGATGGTTAATGCATCATAAAATATTCAACCAAATTGATCATATTACGGCTGATTGCATAGGCAATCTTCTTATGTAAATTTATCCTGTGAAATATAGTCTGACAGACAGCAATTACCAAACTTAAAAAATGTATGTAACTAAAAATTAAAAAAAGAAAGAAAGATAGCTAATGAATCAAATTATCTCTTTCGAACCACTACCCAGTTGGACATAGTTTCTTCGAGATAACAGCGAAGATAAACAAATTTCACAATTTGCTCCCTTCTCAACCACTTAACAAACTGCATTTAGTGAAGATCAACGGCATCGATGCTTAAATGCTGCAACTGATGGACTGTGTTTAACCGAACTACCCGCTTGTGTGATGAAAAGTGAGATAAGTACATGTAGCAAAGCATGCCTACAAGGCGACCATGCATTAAGAAGAAAAGCAACTGAGGAAAGAAGGATTTGCAACTCTAAGAAAAACGTTCGGAGTTCTTATAAAAGATAAAAAAACCTGTCAAGCAATAAGACCCGAATAGAAACTTGTAGAAGTAAGCAAGAAAATTAAGTAGTCGAATCCAAGTCGCTGATAATGATATAGAAAAACAATTTCCGTTCCAAAGCTGCATACAAAAACACTATAGAAACGAGTTATGCAGATCCACGTCTAAAATGGTATCCTGCTCAAACTCTTAAAATTGTCCGGAATGACCATACAGATTGCTTGCTGCGAAATTTGATTTCAAAAAAGGGCTTAGACAACTTCATGTGCTGTCATGTGACTACTTCGAAAGCATACCTGATCAAATAGTGTGAAATGTCAAATTCCGGGACATTATTTCCGAAGGTCTGTGTAATGCTGATGACATAGACACCAATGTCAGAGCATAGCGATCGTCACTGCTTCGTCTTCAAGTATTGAAACAAAAGTCGCAAAAATTGTGAATTTAAGCAAAATCAAATATACACTTGCGGCCATAAAAACCGCACCATATTAAAATGATTAAAAAATTGTTAATAACTACGATCATAATTTTTATAATGAAATGAAATTTTTGTTGAGTACTCCGCAGTAGTTTATAAGTATTTCTATCTAATTTCCATCTGTTTATTGAATGTTTGAAAAAAGATATTAACAAAGAAAGAAAAACCAGTTAATTTTTTTAATTTTTTTAAAACATTTAAATACAGTCATTGGTTGACAAAATCAAACGATACATTTTTTATGTATGTGTATATAAGATGTTTAGATATGCCACTTTTACAAAAAAATTATCAATACCGAGTTGCTCCTCCTTTGGCGGTTATAACCGCTTTTATTCTAGAAGGCATCGAGCTAACTAGAAGTTCAGTAATATCCCTTGAAATTTCAGTATTCCATACATGTTCCAGAACTTTATTTAGCTTTTTTTTACTCTCTGGTTTATGTTCAGACACCTTACGTTTCATTACATGCCACAAGTGTTCGATTGGGTTTAAATCGGTCGAATTAGCTGGCCAGTCTAGTCTGGTAATTCCGAGGTCATCAAACGTTGTCTTGAGCTCAAAATTATTGAGAGACTCTAGTTACTTTTCTGTTTATTACTTATAAAGAAGACATCTAGAAGTTGATTTATAACACTTTAATAACGGATTTGGCGCGGTGGCAAGGTGAAGAATCATCTTGAAAAATGCACTTGTCAGTATACGAATGATGCTGTTCAATTGCTGGTACCAAAAACTCCCTTAATACTTCTCCATACTTTTGAGCGTTCATAGTTCGATTAACAAAGTGCAAAGGGCTCAAAACGTAAAAAGAATAACATCCCAAACCATCTGACTTTGAGGAAACTTCACTGTTTTGACTATGCACTCGTCCTTGAACCTTTCACCTGCTGACCGTCGTACATATGGCAAATTGTCGGCACACAACAAATTAAATTTCCTTTCATCGGACCATATAACATATCGCGAATCATCCTGCGTTCAATCTTCGTACTTTTTTGCCCACGTCAAGCGACCTTTTTACATTTTTGTGGCTAGGATAGGTTTTTTCGCTGCTCGTCTTCCATATAAACCTATCTCCCGTAGCCGTCAGCGTATGGGTTCGGCGCTTAGATCAACTTGATGAAATTCACTCAGCTCTGCTCTTATACGGACAGCACTTTTAAAGTGATCTTTCATGCTAATTCCTTGTAATACATTTTCCGTCTTCTGGGTTATTTCACGTTTTCGTCCTGAGCTTTTTTCTTTTCCAGTGGATCCAAATTTTCTATTTTGACCGCAATCTCACGATAGCTAAGCCCTGCTTCGACTAAAGTCAATATTTGAACTTTTTCGTCCCGAGTATGTTGATGATATTTACCAGACATTTCAATTTTTTTTACTTGTCACCGTCACAACTCAATTCAAACTGATTTTTTTGCACTGAATACAAGACCAAACTCCGCTATGGGGAATACCCTTCATTAGTATGGGAAAAATCCTTACGATCTGATGTTATAAGGCATTTTTTGAGAACTCATAAATTGGTGCGGTTTTTATGACCGCAAGTGTACATATGATGTTATCCAATGGAAAGCTATAACTTTAAGGTAATAAGGGATTTTGTCTTAGATCGCTGAGGTATTTAGAGCAAATGAATCTTAACGCTCTGGCCAGTCCAAGTATTGAAGACCTTTCATAAGTTTGTGCGTACAACTGAAAGCAGACGTTATCTGCCTTAGAGACGAAATATATTAGGTAGCATTTTGCCAAAGATTGCGCTTACTTGGGACGTTTATTGGTTGAGGCCCAGCTCCACTGCGAACTGAAGCGCCTTCTAAGTAAATAAGTAGACGGTGACCTTTGAACTAGTTGGCCATTTTTTCTTTTCGTTGCTGACCAAAAGCTGACCAATTCCATAAACTTGCCCTTTACTGTGGGTGATAAAGATAGAACTCACTCATAGATACTGTATCAGACATCAGACATCACCTGAAGTTGGGGCAATGCCTTGAATATTAAATTGTTTGACATTGTCTGGGCTTAGCATGAAAGCAACATTAACTTCATTCTCCCTTAAAACTGAAGCTTACCATACTACGCTGACAAAGTTAAGAATATAAAATTTATTTTTCCAACTGCATCAAAACCGAATCAAACTGAATTTTTGACTACTCACCTACCATCAAACCACAATCTGCCAATTTGAAGAACCAAAATCAGTTCGATAGAGTCATCGATTAGTCTATTCATATTTTTCCCTTCTATCTACTTGTTAAATAGTCCGACCAAAATCTGTCTTAATTTGACTAGCAAGAGTTACCAATTCAAAGATTTTCGAAAGTACCATAAAATTGCGGAATATAGTAAATTGAAAACAAATCAACAACTCCACCACAAGAGACCAACAGCAGATGCAATCTGAATACAAATTGCGGTACGCTTGCGGTATCTTTTCCATGCTGTAAGCTTAAACTTACCATAAATTCACCAAAAGTATCAAAACTCAACACCATTGTACAAGTAAATTTCTCCTCAACACACAAACACTAAAGAGTGAGTCTACGGATACATCCAACACAAAAGAAGGTAGGTACTTGTATCTCATGAGTGCGAAGTCAATTTTATGAGGTAGGGGCAGCTTTATGGTTGAAATTCTTGAAAAGTTTCTTCAAGTTTTGTTCAAGTAATTGTATTTGTCTTTCGTGAATTGTAGTAACTTAAGAGACTCGTATATGCTTTACGGGACACCGTCACTGGTAACCGTCATTGTGTTATCTTTTTTTTTTCGTTTTTATCGCTACCATTAGTAAGTGTGTTAAGCTGTTATGTTGTGCCAGTGCTTCATCGATGGTAGTTGTATCGAGAGACGGTTTTATCGTGGTGTGCCTGAGTCTCTGTCAGATTCAGAGTAAGAGGTTTGGATTTTGAATTTGTTACCATTTTGGTTGTCGGTATCTACAACAAACTAAATCAGTATCAGCTACCTAGTCCATCGAGTGACATCGTCAAACGGTCTACAGATTTGGATATTGGGAAAGAAAAAAGAAAAAAAAAGATTTTTTTTTTCTTTTTGTGTTGAAAAGTCCTTTCAACGAAACCGAAAGTGGGACAAACGACAAAACGAGTTGAAAAAAAAAAAAAAAAAACAAATACTGGACCTAAGAGACATTCTTGTGGCACATTAGCGAATTTTAATCTCGCGTGTGTTAAGTTTATTATTGTCATTGCAAATGCGTTGTCTGATTTGAAAAAAAAAAATAAATAAATAAATAAACAGTGCGGATTGTTTTTTTATTTGTATCGATAATTGGAAGAAAAGAGAAAAAGTAATAAGCCGTGTACCGTTTTGATAAAACGAGGCGAGCTAAAAGGAAAGTTTCTAAAAGAAAACCCCAGTAACCAGTGCGGGAAAATTAATAAGAAATCATAGAAGTAGAAATTATCACCGTTGTTGTGCACACGGATTTCTATTATTATTTTTAATTTACAACTTTTTTTTTTTTTTTTGCTTCAATCGTCGCGCGTTGTGAACTATTCGTAATTTCTTAGCAGGGGAAGGAGAAAAATTTGAAAATAAAATATTTTGTGGATAAAGATACCAGTTTTCCTTAGGAAGTTAAGTTTTAGTGACCTTACGACTGTGGCTAATTAGTTGTTGCCTTTTTCCCAAAATGGTAAGTGTGACTTTATATTTATAAAAAAAAAAAAATGTACGAGATACAGACTCGTATGTATATTTAATTAAAATATAAGACACATAGTACCTAAGTATGTGGGTGTTTTGAAATGTCAAAGGAGAGAGTTAACCATTCGGACATTAGAATTACTCATTGGTCATTAGTTGACGATTGAATTGTGGTATGGTATCGGTAATTATTGTAGGAATGTTAGCCTTGTGACGGGTTTTTATTTCAAGGAGAGAGAGACATACGAGAATGTAGATTTGTAGATTCTTGAAAATATGTTTTCTTTACGTAGTTATCTATATGGTATACCTTATAATAAAAATTAGGATCTCTAGATTTACTTTCTTTTGTAAATTTTTATTTTGAATGCTTGGAACATGTCATTAAACTTAGCTCTTATCTAGAAGCGGACTAGTTGTTGTGGACAAAAAAATAGCTAATTAGTAGGTGTTGCTTTGTTTTATTAAACTACTAAATTCAACGCTTATCGGTTTCTTAAAAAATTTTATTTTATTAATATTATTGCATAAAGTACTGAGCCTCTTTCTAAAATAAGATGCCTTAACATTGTTGTTAGCATGAACTATTTAAATTTTAATGTTTTTTGGGTTAGTTTATGTCATCAAGCAGTTATATGTTAAATTAATGTTAATCAACAAGAAAGAAAACTTATGATTAATTATTATTTCTATTTTAGTCGATAGATTTTGAAGTAAGTGCCACACAAGTATATAAAACCAGTTTTAGGATTAGTTAAGGTAAAATTTAATATATTTAAAAATGATAGAATGGGTGGCCGTGGCTCAAGTGGTAGTGGACTGGCTTCCACATCGGAAGTTTCGGTGTTCGAATTCCAACCTCGCCCGAAAGACATTAATTTTTTCAGTTAACGAAAATCAAGGAAGTTGAGTAGTTGACTAGAAATCAACAACAAGCCAACTTACATAAGAATTTAATCTCCCCATTAAATGTTGGATAATGCCACCCATAGAACGAAGCTTAACACTGAGCCCAAACATGTTAAAAAAAGGCAAAATAAAGATTTTACGAATCTTCGCACTTTAGATAGAATGTCCTTTTACAATAGAAGGTACTCAAAACCATCTCCGGCACAATCTTTTTGGGGTGCCTTTTCATAGCTAGCTACGTTTTTCAAATATGGCCTTATATTGTACTTATAACCAAAGACATTTAAGTTTTATGTAAGTTAAGCAGGGTTGCACTTAGGACCTCTAAGACCGAAAATATTGATTCCTTGACACATGAACTGCAAACTAATGAACGGCACTACAATTACAATTTATAATAACTGGAGGACTAGGCTTCCAGAAAATTTCCCCTTCGCAATGAATTTCTCGCAGAAAATCAAAATCATCAAATATAATATATAAAATAACTAGATAACAAGAGTAGTTAAATAAAGGCTGACTATCAAGAAAGGATAGCGCTTATATAAAAAGCAGAGGAGTGACAATAGCATTGCATTGTCGTTACCACTATATAGGGTTTTCCAATAGTGATTTGACAGCTTTGAATTTAATTTGTGAACGCACTCTTTCACTAATCATCAAACTGTCACTGTCAATTTATTCAGTAAGCTCAACATTTTCATCATGCTAAAGTACACTAACGAGCTAAGTTCTCCTATTGGGGTCTGGAGAAGATGCGCCAAGATGAAAAATTTCATGGCAAAATCATTTTCAGTGACGAAGCTCATTTTTGGCTCAATGGGTTCGTCAATAATCAAAATATGCGTTATTGGTCGGGTGAAAACCCACATGTGCTTCATGAATCACCACTTCATCCACAAAAAATAACTGTTTGGTGCGGTTTGCATGCCGGCGGCGTTATTGAGCCATATTTTTTCGTCGACGATAATGATCGTCACGTTACTGTGAATGGTCAGTGTTATCGTGCCATGATCACCGATTATTTTTGGCCCGAATTAGAAGATATGGATTTGGACGACATGTGGTTTCAACAGGATGGTGCCACAAGCCACAAAGCATACGCTACAATCGATTTATTGAAGAGTAGGTATGGTGAGCGTGTTATATCAAGACATGGGCCAGTCGATTGGCCGCCTCGTTCGTGCGATTTAACTCCGCTTGACTATTTTCTGTGGGGCTACGTTAACTCATTGGTTTATGCCAACACGCCGACGGAGTTGGAAGAACTCAGAGCCAACATTGAACGCGAAATAGCGGCCGAGTCGTTGAAAATTGGGTCCAACGAATCGACCGCTGCAAACGTGCCCACGGCGGTCATATGAACGAAGTCGAGTTCCATTCATAAATGTTTTGATTGTACTTCAAGCCAATAATAAAGTTTTTGAAGTATCTCAAATGGTTTGCCTTTTATTCAAAAAAAAAGTTGTGAAGTCGTTATTAGAAAACCCTTTAGAAAAGCTACATTACGTAGTAAAAGAAGCACTGTAGAACTATAATGAGTCTTTAAAGCTGAGGTTTATACCAACCAAAAATGTGGCGGTATCATCAAGCAGCACGAAAAGCGCATGCTCAAATTTTTTTTACTTCAAACCCATGCTATACTGCTTTAGGATTTATCTAATAAAAAAAAAAAAAACTATGATGAGTACAAAGTGCTGATGAACTCGAACTTGCTAAAAACGATAAAACTTATCTATTCAATAGTATAAAAACTTTTAGCGGCGTCCAGTATTCAGAAATAAAAAGAAGTGGGTCAGTACCAAGTTCCAATAGCACACGACAAAGAGAAGTCATATCTCCTTTACTTTGAGGTTTCTTCATTAATGCAAAATGAATATAAAATGGTTTAAAGTAATTGCATACACAAATTCTAACGAGCAGAATTCAATATTTGACAAAACAGTCTGGAGGTCAACTCGCAGAAGACTCAACTTGTGTTATTCACAATTTGATCCATAACAATTGAGGGAACATCTCAGGCATCACAGAAAAAGTGAAATACCACCTTGAAAGTTCCCGAAAATTATATTTTTATATTGTCCCCTTCAAAGAAATCCCCATCGACTGCAACCCACTTATGCCAATGCTTGATCCAATCCTCGAAACATTTTTTATATTCATTTTTCGGTATGTCCATCAGTGCTTCCTGCGATTTTTCCATTACTTCCGCTCGGCTGCTGAAATGCGTTCCCCGTAGTGGTTTTTTAAATCGATTGAACAGAAAGAAGTCACTGGGAGCCAAATCAGGTGAATTCGGTGGCTGCTGGATGGTATTTGTTGCATTTTTCGTCAAGAAATTACGAATAATAATGGCACTGTGTGACGGTGCGTTATCATTGTGCACAATTCACAAGTTTTCTGCCCACAATTCTGGTCTCTTTCGGCGAATTGCTTCACGCAAACGTCCAAATAATACTCTTTGTTTACTGTCTGGCCTTCTAGAAAAAATGCATGATAGACTACAAAGTTGTAAACCGTGAGCATTGCTTTCTTTTTTAACTGAAAACGACGTGGTTTTTTTGGTCTCGGCTCATTTGGTGAACGCCATTCACTTGCTTGATGTCTGGATTGCGTGTCGTACTCATAAGCCCACGTCTCGTCTCCAGTAATGATCCTTTTGATGAATGTGGGATCGGATTCGGCCTCGTAAATTGTGACGTCTTTTGTGACGTCAACACGGTCTCTTTTTTTGCATGAAATTGAGGTCTTTTTGGCACCAACTTTGCTGCTACACGACGGAAACCCAAATCATTAACCAAAATGTCTTAGACAGATCCATTGGCAATCTTCAAGTCCTCCGCTATCTCTCTGATCGTTAATTTGCGGTTATTGACCAACATATCTTTTACTTTCTCTTACTTCATCAATGTTTTCGTTGGTTTTCGATGTCGATGGTCTGCCACTGCGTTCATCATCTTCGATTGACTCACGACCACTTTTGAACCACTCGTGCCATTGATAAACGACCGTTTTCTTTCGGGAATCGTTGCCAAAACACTTTTCCAATATTTCCAATGTTCGCGCACCATTAAATCCGTTTCTTACGCAAAATTTAGTAGAAGTTTGTTGTTGCAAATTTAAATCAATTTCTAAAATTGTAAAAAACCGCTAACACGCACATAGATAGATGTCCTCTTGGCTACGTAACTTTTGCAAATGTCAAGCTATGATGCTAAGATTTAGAGGAAATGATGTACCAACTTAACGAAAACAAAGCAGAACTCAAATCGGAACAATGGGAGCGTCACACGGTGGTTTGTTTTTTTTTTTGAAAAAAAAATTAATCTGTGGATATACGTACAATATATAGAACCAATTTCTGTACTTAACAGCATAGTCTGTTGGCAAGCGACTATCTTATCTTAAAAGTACAAACACTTACAGGTATAGAGACAACCAATGCAAAGAGAACAAAAACGGATTGCGGCACCGGCTTATTGTAAAACAGTTAAATATACACAACTCAAATAAGTCTCCCTTATGGCATGCATGGTTTCATGGCAATTACCATTTTCATTGACAATTAAGTGGCCCTACAAATGATAAAATTGTTTCCACGAAAACCCAAAGCTCTTCACTCAAAGAGAATAAGTCTGTCCATTTCAGTTTATCGAACCGTCATTGAAATTTCAGAGAACTGGTGAAAAGTAAGTAAATTACAATTGAGAACTGAAATATTATCGAAGCGCAGGCCAAATTATGTCAAAAGTTAGACCAGCATACTATTATAGTTTGACAAAGTTTCGTTGTCTAAAATAGTAAGTATTCTCAATACTGCTGCCCTTAGAGTAGAGGTAGAGAATGACCTTTTCTTAAGGGGCGCGCACAAGAAGGGGATCCAAACCATCTTGGAGAGCTTAACTAGAAACAGATAGGTAAAAAAAACGCTCCTAAAAAATCAAAAAAAAAAAAAAAAAACTCTCACTAGTCATAACTTAGTAAGGCCCCATACAATGAAGATTAATCTCAAATATGACGGCATATGTAGGTGCCGGGGTGGTGAAAAGATGAAAAGATATATCTCACTTTTTGCTTGAGGAAATGAATAATTAGTTCTACATCCAAGATTATAAAGAAATTTCAAATATTTCACTTTCTAATCTAAAAAAGGTCGAAAGAGCTTTAGATTGATTAAACAATATTGAATAAACGAAAGAAAGAAAGCCCGTATTATGTGGCTTACCCCGGAGAATTATATCATAATGGGCTCATATAGACTTAATTGTGGTGAAGAAGAGATTGATGTAGCTCACCAATCCAAAAATCTAGCCTAACCTGGGAAAAACAAAAGCAAGGCTTAATGAAACAAATTGAACAAATCTGTGGAATAATCTATGGCAATTTGGTATCGAGAAGCACCAACCATTAACTGAAATCAGTTAGGCTAAGTCAAATAATCATTCAGTCTTCAATAGTCTTTTAATTCCACCTGTAACACCGGCTTCAGTTTTACAAGATTGTTGGTGTTGGCTTTATGAAAGCTTTAATTGAAATCAAGTGTAGTAGTTCCAATCTTCTTCTTCCATTGGTATGGAAAAAAATGTTATATCGTCCCTATATTCTTATCAAAAAATACATACGAACTTTTCCGGACTATGGATCAACCGTAATACATCCGTTGTTCAAGTGCTTGTTAAAGAGCAGCCAGTCAACTTTTCGTTCCAACCGAAAATCAAGTCAGTACTTCTTCTAGTTACTGAAGAGGTATTGCTTTAGATATTAAACGACGTGACGTTCTTGCTACTTCTAGAAACTCGTCAATCCTTATATATCGTCACCTTCGCCATCTTAGACACTACTCCAATTTCCTTGCAGTCCTTATTGGAGTTCCGCAAGATTCCTTGTATAAAAACGAACTCTCCAAAATGTGAAAGTTAACTCATGGCGTACGAGAGCAACCCACTATTCCTCTTGACTCATTTAGAGATGATATGAGTACGTCCAAAATACGTCCAGAACTTGCATTTATAGATGCAAAGCCTGTCAGCACAAACGGGAACAAAAATCACAAGGTCACGCATGATATCTCCATCACCCTTTTCTAAAGTCCAAACTTCTGCACCACAGAGCAAGTCTGCGAGCATTGGGGTCAGGAATAGGATCACATTAATATTTTTTTTTTTAACAAAAATTGCCTAACCACCTAAAGGTTATGCCTTTTTTAATATTCTGTTCGATTCGTCAAATAGGTGCATCCCTTCGTTTTAATTGTTTCGCCCTAATCCATTTTTGGCGAATGAATGCCCCCATGACACCTCCCTGCGTTTTGCCCAATATATCAAGATTATTAGCAAACACAAGTACGAGTAGTAGAAACAAATTTTACAAAAGGCTAATTATTATCTAGAATATTCCTTCCTGGACTCACGTTTCTGCTCTTTGACTGTAGAGGGGGAACGAAAGCATACATTTGACTCAATTAACTCGAATGTTGAAAACATAACTATGATAATTGGGAACGTCCGATCGAAATTTATTGTTTACAAAACACAATGCTGTCCGCTGTCCTTATTTTTGCAGGGGTATTTTTTATTGCACGACGATCTCGATGCTGATCAGCTAAACTCCAAAAGCTTAAATATATCTTTCTGGCACAGTCTGAGTATGAGTATAAGTATAAAAGTCTTCACTGAAATTTTTTTTAGATACGTCATCATCAAAATTTTTAAGAGTTAAGCGCTTTTGTTTATTGCATGGGCACCTTATTTTCTTAAGTTTTTGTGGAAGAGAAGATACCCAAATACATAATCTAAGTCCTCAGTAGGGATAATGGATCGAATCAAGACAAATGACGAATGCGTGCTGCAACTCTGATTCCAAAAACTTCAAAATGGACATAAGTCGCTCGAAGGTAAGAAAGGGCGTGGGCGTATGACATTCATCGACAGTAAGAGAACATGCAGGAGAACTAGGCATGGCAATTGAAGTAGTTTCTATCTACCTGCGAGAAAATGGGAAACCCAAGAAGCTCGACAGGTGGGTTCCGCACAAAATGAACGAGACCAAAAAAATCGTCGTTTTGAAGTTGCGTCTTCGCTCAATTTGCGCAACAATAATAATCATTTTCTCGATTGGATTGTAACGTGTGATGAAAAATGGATCCTGTACTACAACCGGCGTCGCTCAGCTCAATGGTTGGATCAAGATAAAGCACTACGACACTTCGCAAAGCCGGCATTGCACAAAAAAAAAAAAAAAAAAAAATGGTGACTGGTCGTCTGCAGTTGGTTTTGCCATCAGGGCTGAGAAATATTGTCAGCAAATCGATGAAATAGAAAAGGTCCAATCCTTCTCCATGAAAACGCCCGACCACACGTCGCATAGCCGCCTTTACAGAAGTTGAACGAGCTGGGCTACGAAACCTTGTTCCATCAACCATACTCGTCGGACTTTTCTCCAACCGATTACCACTTGTTCTAGTATCTCGATAACTTCTTACGTAAGAAATGCTTCAAGAGTCAAGATGACGTCAAAAGTGGCTTTAATGAGTTCATAGCCTCCAGACCTAAAGAGTGTGTTGATCACAACGGTTGCTATTTTGATTAATAAAGTTTTGTTTCACCTAAGATCTATGCTATTTTTTGAACAACCTAATATATGGTAAAGCGTTCAAACTGTAACAGTAACAGTAACTGTTAGTAACTGATACTTTTGCAATCACCTGAATTGAATCTGAAGACCGTTTTGATGAACAAAATCTTGACTGAGGACTCAGTGCTTCAGTTTAATCTGTTGACATTAGAAGGTCGCCCTACAGAAACTACATATATAGCTCTAAACTTAGTCTGAAACACAGACCAACAGAATATGCTGTTGTTATTAATTCGACCAACATTTCATATTCACTCCTTTTAGGTTTTCTTTTTCGTCGAAATATAGCTGTGAGTCCCTCAGATGTCATAAAACTAATGAGCAACGTAAATTCTTTCGAAAATCAATTATCATCTTGATGGAAATATTAAAGCTTATTCAATGTACGTCAACAATATTTGTTCAAATTGAAAATGAATATATTTTGCAAATCCAACTAAAGGTCAAGATTGCTAAGACTAGGTAAAAGACTACACACAATCATTAAACTGCAACCAAACGTGTTTGGTATTTTCGTCTGCATTTTGAAATTACCAGTTTGGGATGTCTAAGTTGAAATACCATTCTTATGTCTAACAGCAGCTATCTTTACACAAAAATACATAAAATCTAATGATTATTACACCTCTTCATTACCATTGGCAACTTCATTTTGTAAAGAAAACACATTTCAAAAGACAAACACACGCAATGCAGCATATAAAATTTTTCCAACTAGTTACCGCTAAAATAATCACTCAATCACCTAATAAATAATAAATCAAATAAAATTGTTTCAAAAAAGTGTGTCACAGATAGAAAGATACAACAACAAAAAATCATATTACTCCAATCCACTTACAAAGATTGTGTATATTCAACCACTTAACATTCATACTTCAAACTGACATTAAAAAAAAAAATAACAAAAGAAACTTCAAACGACAACGATCTTGTTTGCTGTTATTGCCATTGTTGTTGTAGATTTTGAAGGTTTTTCTTTTTATATTTATGTGGAAAAAATTTCATTTTAATTTTCATTATGAATTTGATAAGTGAAATGTAACAAAACTAGTAGCAGTCCAATTTAAAACAAATAAAACCGACAAGAAAAAGTGGTTTCTAGACATTTTGGATTGTCAATCAAAATTGTCGACGCTGTTACCAAACGGATGTTAGTTAGTTAAAGAAAATTACGGTCACTTAAATCTGTACGTAAATACATTTTTATACGCCACATCAGTAAGAAATCATGAAAAAAAAATTCATACAGGTGCAGTCCATTAGTTGGGTAAAGACTTCCATACGACTACAACAATCCACGAAACCAAGTTTGTCGGCTGTCGCTGTTGCTTATTTCAAGGCAGAGCAACTTTTTTTTTTTTTCAAAAAATAAAAACTAAAAAATTGTTTTTTGTTGTCGTTTACTTTATATCGATTGCAAAGTGGTTTCCTTCCTCGCGATTCAGGTTATGTTTTTTTTTTTTTTTTTTTTTTTTTAACATGCTTTTCTAGAGTGTTTTTCATAAAAAAAAACGACCGCCCTGAGGCGTATCAGAGAGAACTTTGAAAAAAAAAAAACTCATTTTCTTATACATTTATTAAATTTTCACAGCTTCACAACCATTATAAGGATTATAAGAAGTTGCCCACATCACTTTATACGTAGATCGTGTGGAAAACAAAAGAGTTGATCGGCGAACTTGATTAATTCGTCACGAGCGACTCCAGCTTTTACATTTCAAAAAAGACCAAGCCAAGACCATTGTTGTTGATGAAATATTCTTGAAATTGAAAGCGTTCTAATGTATTAAGAAGTTGGAAAAGATATCCATGACTAAATATGCAGTCTAGCTGGCCGTTGATTTTTTAATTAATGAACTTGTTTACCATTTCGAATATGGGTTTAAGCTGTTGCAGGCAATTTGCATTTTGATCGATGAAGATACATATACTATAGTAAAATTCAATAAAAATTCTACACGAAGAACCACATGTTATTAAAACAGTGGTAGACTAAAAATAACAAACACTTGATTACGAAGATTCTTGATTGAAAAAAAGTTGACATTCCCCTTTTAGTAATGTTTTTTCTTTACATGGGCTTAGGAGATTTTGGCATTTTCGGTTCTGAATGTTGCATTTTTAGAATTTTTTAATCTACGAGTATTTTGCAGTAGAATTTGGTTTTCCGCTCAAAATATCTGAGTGGAACTGTCTTTCGTTATTTACTGATTATAAAAATCGGCTCCAAGTTGCTATCGAGATTTTTCGGAAAGCTAAACGAAATAGGTTCAACTGGTGGTATAAGGGGTGGTGAGCTACTGTAACTTCCATGGAGTCTGGATTCGACAAAAATAGATAAATTTTTTGAGACATGTTATCCCGATACGATTCACGCAATTAATTACAATAGCGATCGAGTTGAGTTTTTGTTTTCTAAATAAACAGTCTGCAAAACTGGATTGCGTAAAGTGGATACCACCAAGCTATTTGAATATTTGTATTATAACCAATCTGAGAGTATTCACTCGATATACACTTGTATTACATCTAGTACTGGTACTTTACATCTACCAGAGTCTACCAAAACATTTCGAAAAGTCTCATACCTCCAGCATCAAGCTCAGAAGAACAGTGTCGCCATCGTCAGTAAGCTTTTAGAGACACCGCATCTTGAATGCTAGGTTTCACAAATCACAATCAGAATGAAACTCTTGGTTTGTCGACGAATGTCAGCGTGCAACGAAATAAGGCGGTACAGCAAAGAAGACAAGAGCTGCCCACGAAAGAGCAGCTCGATCGAAGCTTTGAAGAGGTGCTCCTGTAGAAATGATGTTTGGAAGTTTCGCCAAAATGTGAAAAAAAATTTTCCACTGAAATAAATAATAAACACAAGCATGCAGATATAAAGATGAGAACGTAATAATAGGTGCCAAAAATTTAGAAATATTACCACTGGAGACAGAATGTCAGATAGCGAATAATTTGAAGCAGCAACGATTGATTTTTGACCAGTATACACTCACTTATTATTGGTTAAAAGTGTGCCCTTTGAACGGAATCTCAGCATCGTTTACGGGATTCTCAAGAAGAGAGACTCTCTTAACTGCGTCAATTATACCAAAATCAGTCTCCTGATTTTCTACCATTCGGTAGAACTTGAAAAAACCTAATGAATTTCAAATAGATAGATACCACCTATGTATTGATTTTAAGTATGCGGCCGCGCAAGAACACCTATACAGAATCATGTCAACTGTAACACCCGTCTCGCTGCTTATCAGTATACCCTTAATCCCACTTTCTGCCGTCATCTAAAATATCTTGATTCATTTAAAAGCTGTACAACTCACTTATGGAATATCTGTTAAGCCTTTTCTTTCTAGTCATTATAACTTGCAAACATTTAAGACCAACATGCATCAATATTTGTCTTTTTTTCTTCCCTAACTTTCATTCGCCGATCTTAGTGAAAACATTTTAAGCGCGCCCCGATTATAAAACAATTGTGAAGTTTTTGGATTTCTACTTAACTTCTTCGCCTCTGTGGGATGACAATGGATAACGCTCGCTTATCTATAGAAGTCGCTAAAGGCAACACCTAGGCATTTAACGTCAAAAAAAGATTTCGATAAGTTGTCGCGCTTTAAAAAATTTTTTTCAACACCACGCTTACAAGAAAACGTAGCGTAGGTATGTATTATACAATATTCCAAAAGTGGGAGCAACTTCGATAGAAGTTATATGAATTGACATCTTACCATCTTGTTAAGTGTAATACCTTACTTTCTGATTGAATAGCATCCAGATCCTTTAAATAGTCCTAGAGACATAGTCGTCTTCAGGATTTTACGTCACAGACCAAATTCTCACTCCAAGCAATTCTAAAGCGATGTAGTGTAACATTCAGCTTTTCTAATTGAATTATTAATCGGTTGATGAAAAACAAAATCTACGTTTGCAGATTTAAGAGTGTGTAGATTCAGCAAAATTAAGAACAAATGCTACATCATTGGGAGTTAGCTAGGTCACCAAGTGGATTTCGTTTTGTTCTACTTATCACCGTGTTTCTTCCAACTGGACATTGCTGTTTTAGTCAGTTGTTATTAGTAGTTATTTAAGACCGTCGTTATCAAAGAATCTGCAAATGATGACTTCGATGATAATTTTAGTTTGAAAAGTCCTGAGCATAGTTTTGATGAGCAGCCTCAATAAGCTCTGTCAAAGAAATCTTTGATCTGAGTTGTTTACTCACAACGAATCTTTTTATAGCAGCTTGTTTCTCTACAGAGTGCCGTCTGGATCGCGTCAATGTCATGTGAAAACTTTTTAGATTTTGAATAGTAACTGGTGTGCCTTAATCCATATATTAGGTAGGCTTTTACATGGAGCTAAAGAATAGCTAAATTACAACCGCAAATATACAGAGCCAGTCTTTTTTTGTGTCCCTGGAACATATGTATGTCAATAGCCCAGTCACGGGCTACAATGCACCACTCGATTGTAGATCTGATCTCTCATTTTGGTATAAGCTAAGCTTTTATTTAGGATAGAAATCCATATCGAACAGGATATTTCTAGAAACTCCATGAGACTTAAAGTGAAGGGTAAGCACTGATATTCGAAAATAATAAGAGCTCATTTCATTTTTCCGATCGTATCCAAAGAAGTTGAAGAAATAAACACGTTCGAGGCTAACACAGTTGAAAATCACAAAAATTGCGCATTATCGATTCATTGGTTGAAGTGCCTATTTGAAGTTAAAAGCCCATTCACCTAGATTATGCAACTACTCACGCCAAAGTGCTCCTACTTAGAGAATTTTTTAAACGCATAAATCACCCGGAAGTCACACTAATCCATCAACCATTTTACTTCAATTTTCCTCTTCAATTTGTTTAATTCCAGTTTTGTTGTTCAGAAATGATTGAAAATTAATTTATCTAAAGCCCAACAAGACAAAGAAAAAAAAAATTCGTTTTAACAACAAGAAAATTATTCCCCCGCTTGGTTAACCCACCTCTGTGTCAGCCTCAACTAATTCACTTTCATTTGCCTGATGATGATGATGTTGTTGATGTCTACTGACTTTCTCTCTCCCTTATGCTCATGTCATATATGTATGTACGTATAAAAGTGCAGCAGTTACATTTGCATACATACCTACAATTGAGACGACAATAAGCAGGTAGACTAACCCAAACGTCGACATGATACTTGAACATATCTCTCCTGTACCAGTCAAAGTTTTTTTTTTTTTTTGTTGTTGTTTTCGTCTCCATCACCATCAACGATGTAATGAAAGTTACTTTGTAAAGATCCTACGGATTGGTATTCGTATCTGTATGATTCCGTGTAACCATATATGAGCATTCGAACTGATGCTGGTGTTTTACCACTGTTATCACTGTGACCACCTTTCACTGGAGTTTATTGCAACTTTAGCTCAACCAAAAGACCAAACTGATAGATATGAGCTTGCGATTGGAAAAGATATTGTGTATGTACTTTGTATCTGTACAGTTCATAATTTTTCCCACTTCATCGGGCCAATTCAATTTCTCAAACCGAATGTGTTGTGCTGATTTCGTAAGAGCACGGTTGACTTTTAATCATTTAATCGCAATTCCATCTGGTTATTGAACTTTTCCATATATTCGAGTACAAAAGGTAAAAAGATATTAAAGAGATGGATGGATGGATATACTGTGTGCTGCTGTTGCTACAACGTGGCTATGGTTGACGGTTGCGTTGACTGATGTATCAGTTACTTACCCGCAACTACTGTGCGTAGCTACGTATTTTCGAGCATTTGCGGCTTTCACATGTTATATGAGATGGCTTAGATATGACAGTTTAGGTAGGTGACATATTGATGAATGAGTTGAGAAATCGCCTCATTTACAAAATCGTTTTATGATGTTGTGGTGGATATATGAAACGAAAGAGTTGAGAAGCGAACTTGCTGAGTTTTTTCTTTTGTAGTTTGCGGTAGAGTGAGTCTTAGATAGAAATTAGAACTGACGTTGGTCTTCTTGGTAGTACGTTGACTTATGGAAGCGCTCCATATAAAAAATGGAAAATAGAAAATGTAGTCAAGAGAGATTTGCTTTGGTTTCTTTTATATCAAACACGGATTACCATTACGAACTACAGACTTAGCTCAAGCATAACTAAAGAAAAAGAGTCAACGTCTATACTTTTCCGAGTTGCTCTATTCAAAAGACCCCACCTCAACAAACAAGCTTCTTCCGCCAACCAAATCCACAGTTATTTTCCTCGATGAATTTCTTTTTCGCTCTTTCCTACATTCCAAGTGAGATTGCCCACAATGCTAAAGTTATTCGTCAGGTTAAGGCTTTGATGATTATATGACAGACAGTCCTTTTCATTTATGTTTGTGCATTTCTCATCCTAGGCTTAAGTTAAAGTTCACTAAACACACGAATTTTAGGGGATTTGGCGAATTTGAACTATTTCTGGATCTAAAGGCTGTATGTTGCTCCTTAGTTATCTCATTAGGCAATACTTAGGACAATAGATACGGGTTTCACCCTCCTGATTTGCTGCATGCTACAAACAAATATTATGGTGTATAGAGATAAATAATAGAATAACTAATAAGAACCACTCCAACTGCTGGAATGGAGCCAATGTCCCATCTGTTATTTGGATCTATACTTAGAAGGATTTACTGCCAAAAGCGCCTTGAGAATAAGTCACATAAACGGTTGTATCCCAAAGTCTACGCTGATTCTTAAAAATTACCCAGCGAGCGAAGTTAGCTTGGTCTAGATCCTACCTGGTTTTAGACAGACTATTATCTTGCCCTTTTCCGTTCAGGGCGGACTAAGAAACAAAAGGAAATTGATATCTATCTACACAGATGGATTAACGATGGAATGTTGTAGCATTATTTTCCAAGTCGATGTTTTGATAATTACGAAAGCAATATGTATGTGTAGTGACACTACAGTTTCATTGATTGTCAAATGGCTATAACTGGTTCACCGTTGTCGCGAGGTTTGTATCATAATATGAATATCTTTTGGGTCTCTTGATAAGCATATGAACTTATTGCCGACAGCTGAAGAATAAGCAAATAATAGGTTTAAAATTGACCAAGTTCGAGTACTTCATTCGATCAATACACCATCCTGCAATCTCAGGGAACGAGTCGAAAATAAGATCCCAGTGAAGCCAACAACAGAAGAAAAATCTTTAATTAGGATACGGTGCTGGAAGCATATTCAGCTTTCTATTATGTTAGGAACAGAATCCTTGGAAGCTTCTACTTCCAAGATATTTAAGAATTTTCTGGTGTCTTACAATCCAATCTTCACAGATTCGTAACGACACCAGGTTGGTTGCACAATATTGGATGAATGAAGGACACGGAGCCCTTAATATGTGCGTAACTTCACTGAAGGTAATATAACTCGTATAAGGGTTCACATGCACCTAAGTGTTATTCACTAGCCCAGAAATGTTGAAGGTAACATCAACATAAAATTCAGCCAACCTAAGTCTAGTGTTCTTCCAAATTTTCTGCACTCACTCCGGCTGTATGTATTTAGCGCATGACTTGATGTATGCTCCTTACTAAGTCAACTCCCGCTGCCATAAACAACTAGACGGTTAGGCCGTTTACTCTAGCTGGTTCGTTAGACTTAAACGGCTATGGCTATGATCATATCGTTGTGGAGGAAATTTTTGATCATAATATTTGTACACAGCGTGGGAGAAGGAAGTTTAGAGAGAAGGTAAAAAGAGGTAACGATGTATATTGTTCTTAAATGCTCACAAGTTATAACGACCAGGAAATAGAGAGCTCGGCAGAAAATTCTATAAGCGAGTTTTACGGCTTAGGAATGAATTACGATATTTTAGATCACGTCCGAAAGTATTCTCGAGGGTATACTGATGAGCATTCATACGGTTGAAGATTTGAAGTGGCGGAATACTACTGGCGATTTCAATGGAGACCTGGTGGTAGAAATAGCGATAAAACAAGGTGAAACGGAAAACGTTACATCAGTGCTCAATTGTGTCAATTGACTGACTGATATTAGTATCCATCTAGCAGATGCAGAAGTATTTTAGGAGCACCTAATCAGATGTGGGTATTGTACTCCAATTTTGGGCGGATGAATATTCTCCGGCAAATTAAGGTTGGGAGTGATCGAAACCCATTATATCAAAGGTTTCTTGACAGCGTTGCTACTAACCTTCAATAATTAAAGCTAGACGCATAAGTTCTTTTCACTAACTAAAGGATATTCGATCGAAAATGCTTCTGTTGATCTCCTTAGTTTTTCTTGCTTCTTCTATGTTATGAATATCTACAACTCTAGAAGGAATTGGTCTGAGTTAAAGTTCGTCCATCCTCTTCACCAACATCTTGACCTTTTTTCACACGCGCTTTACTGCTTCAAAACTCTTTCAGCAGAAAAGCTGTTTACCTTCAACTACAAGCTGATAGTAATCCGAGGAAGTCTATCAAAAGCTAAAAAGCTATTCAGAAGACAGCTAATCATTATGATGGAACATGTCATGCTAATTATCATGTTTCTTCTGGCGGTGGTGTGAATTAGATTCATTCCTTTGCCATAAGACACAAATGACGCTTATTTGGAGTATCTTGCACAAGTTGGAAAGGCATTCATTTCCTAGGTTTAACCAGAACATAAGGTAGTGTTGTCTGTAACAGACGCTCAATTCAACGTCACAATTGTGACTTTATGCAATTTAGGTGTAGTCGATGTCTATTAAAATTGTTTTAGAACAGCTTTATTCCGTCGATTGAATCTTCTAGCATCAGCGTAACATTTTAAAAAGGAAGAATATTGTCAACAGTTTATTATTGTTGCTAAAAAAATTTTTAAAGTCTTACGTGGTTCGTGGTGGTTCATAAGCCTGACGCACAACCTCAAAGAAGAACATTATTAAACTAACGAACAACCAATTGGTTTGAGCAGTGATAAGAATCATTTTGGTAACTACCAGTGGCAGACACAGAATTTGCTTAATATTTCCGCATCCTTCTCCGCTGTATTGATGTTCTCTTGGGCTCTCCTTCTTCATTCTCAAAAGTTAGATAATGTTCCTCTAATTAGTATACCGTATGCGTTCGGTATACTTAAGGCTTTACTTCAAATGCTTGTTAGCGATGAACAAGAGCCTTACAATTGTGGAGTATCAATCCTTTTAACAGTCTTCCTTTACTATAACGTGACAATAGGCTAGCGTTCAAGACAATCAATATGTTCTGGATATTGGACGGATGTTTAATATTAATCGCAATGTGAGCTATTTGATTAGCTGTCGGCCTGTAAGCTCTTATGAATTAAAGATGTTTTTTTATATTAAGAACATTTTACTGCAGCCCCCGATTCGAAAATATAAAGTTCCAGGCCTTTCGTTACTGAACTACACATATCTTCATCTAACTGATTAGTGCCAACTGTGAAAAAAAGTCGTCCACAACTGATTTCTCTCTTTTGCTACTCCTAAGTTTGTTCAGCCTTACCCATAGATATACGTAAACCATTTACAATGAAATAAATATTCACGTAATCTTTCACTGCGGGCAGCACAATAGACGCCTACTGAGAAAGTTAAGCATCTTCTTGGAAACTAAAACTTGAAGGTCACCACTTGCCTGTCAAGTTGTGTCAAACTTACGTCTCACTACAAGATGTATCTAATTCTCAAAAAACGTAACAATTTGTTGTTTTCCAACAAAAAAAAAAGTAATAACAAAAATAAAGTCACTCAAAAAATGAGTCAAGGGTCTATAGATAGTTTCAATGCAGTGGTGTAGTCGTATGTCTCATTTGGACTTTATCAAGACTTCAAAACATAAAGAAAGCAGTTTCGCTTTATTGGGAAATGTATCCAATATCCTAGTGAGAGTTGTTATTAAATGGAGAAGATAACCAAAAAGTCAAGTAGTCAGTAGTCAGTACGAATATAGAAAAAGGTATCTGAAAAAATACACTTTGTGGTGCTTTTTTACTCTGAAAAAAAGGAAAAAAGCTGCAAAAATATGCCGAAAAAATTGTGCAGCCTACAGTTAGAATGCTGTGAGTGAACGCCGGACCCAGGAGTAGTTTGTTCGATTCCGTTCCGGAAATTGCGATGTAAAAGATGCACCTCGCACTGGTCGGCCTGTCACTGAAAAAGTCGATGAAATTTTGCAACTGATGGAGCAAGACCGGGACGGAAGCTGTCTGGAGATAGCGGAGGCACTAATCATTAACAGCATGAGCAGGCTACTCAAAGAAGCTCAATGTTTGGGTGCCACATGAATTAACGCAAAGAAATTTAATTGACCGAATAACCATCAGTGAAACGCTGGTGAAACGTAAAGAAATGGAACCATTTTTGAAGCGATTCATTACGGGCGATAAAAAATGGATTAAATACGAGAATATTCAACGCAAGCGATCATGGTCAAAGGCCGGTGACTAAACACAAACGACTTCAAAGCCTGGATCGACGGCAAACAAGGTTATGTTGAGTGTTTGGTGGGATTGGAAGGGAATCGTCTATTATGAGCTGCTAGAACGTGGCGAAACGGGCACAACTCGACCGTTTGAATGAAGTTTTTAAGATAGATCCACCAGAGTTGGCCAACAGAAAGTAAGTTGTCTCCCATTATGACAATTCTAGGCAACATACATCTTTTATAACCCGGAACAAATTGACGGAGCTTGGTTGGAAAGTTTTGATGCATCCACCGTATAGCCCGAACCTTGCACCCTCTGATTACCATTTGTTTCGGTCTTTGCAAAACTCTCTTTATGGTAAAAAATTGGCCGACCGAAGAGCCACTGAAAATCACTTGCCCAAGTTTTTCGGTCATAGACAATAATGGCCAATACCTACTATACTTGATTGAAATTGATTTTGAATAAAGAAATTTTTTTTCAGAAATGTACCAAAAAACCACGGAGACTTTTTATGTCCCATATTTGATTGATCGGAAAAATTTATTCAATTCTTCAGTAAGTACATTCTCAGAAAGTTTTTTAAAGTTCAAAAGCAATGAAATGGGTCGAAAATCTTCGACTTCCTTTGTGGATTATTTCCTCGCTTTCGGAAGAAGCTGGACTGTTTGGAAAGCAGCCTTTATTAATGCAAAAGTTAAATAAAATCGAGAGAAAAAAATCCTACAAATGAGGGCATTTTTGCAGGATGAAGTTAAAAATTTTATCAACCTCTTTGGATTTCTTATTATTTAGAGAAAGCCTTGGCATTGGGGATTGGAAACGAAGGTAAGCTAGGATAAAGTGCATCGTTTTTCAGAAAAAAATGATGAATACAATTTAGATGTGGTTCACAGAACCGGTTTATTATTGACGATATTTTCTTATCAATAGAAGGTTCAAGTGGGGGCTTAATTTCAGAATATACAATATTTTGAAATAAAAATTTTTGAAAGTATTCAATTTAGTTTGAATATCGAAAGAGTATGTACTGGTTCCAAACTATTTGCTTTCCTAAATCGTAACGATTTCCTTAAAAGCTTGTAGAGATAGATGTATTTCCTTAAGTCTTGACTTTCCTTGATTATCTTACTAACACGTTGAATTTTTGAAAGAAGTTCTCGGTATTTTTGATTAATCTGTTCAGATATTAATGGAAAATTCTCTTCAGTTGCCTAAGGCAAACATTTCTAAGTTTGATTAGTTTTTTTTTTGTGAAGTCGGAGATGTTATTGTATCTTAGTTTTGAGCCTTGTGTACTTCGGAGTTTGCATCGAAATTGGAGACATTTTTGTTGGTAAGAATATCCAACTGTGCCAGATGGTTGTGAAGACTAAATCTAAAAGCTTACCAATTGGTGTTTTCGAAATTAATTTTTGATGAGATGGTAACAATGGTTGAGATGGTTTCATTTCCAATTCTATTTCAAAATAATCGGAAAAAGTAGGGTACGTTGTACAGATCGACAAATTGCGTGTCTTTCTGAATTCAGAGAAGAAGATACAAGAAAAAGTCCAGAACAGAAAAGGATCTTAAATATGTGGGGATTTTAGGAGATAATAAGTCTAAATTAATGAATATAACCAGTTGTAAAAGGTGACTTTTTCAGCGTTTGGCTTATAATTGTCAGAGAAAAACACAAGAAAATTGCAAAAGTGTATAATATTTTTAGCTAAGTTGATAAATTAATGCTTGCCATTTATTTTTTTAAAGATTATTTCATGTAAATCTTGACCACGACTGGGTTTTAAGTGGTCCAATTTTGAATCACTTTTCCGACCAATATCGTGTAATGTTGTCTTCCAATTCGCGTGCTGTTTAGCATGTGGCACCATCTTGCTGGAACGAAAAAAAAAGTTCGAAATCCTTGAACGATAGCGGGCACCATTGACGGTAACGTTGTTCTCACGGTCATCTTTTAAAAAATATGGGCCAATGATTCCACCGCACCAAACAGTGCATATTTACTGGTACATTGGCAGCTCTTGCATTGCCTGAAGTTGCTCATCGGACCAAATATGCCAATTATGTTTATTAAAATACCCATTCAACCAGAAATAAGCTTTCGATAAAAAAGCGTATCTTCTTCCAGCTTTTCTAAGGCCCACTTACCTGCTTCAGTTTTTGCACGAGCTGTATTTTGTAACGTTTTAGTCCAAGATCCTTGTGCAAAATCTTCCACGTAGTCGAGTTACACAATATTTTACTCTGTACGTACTCTACATAAACAGGTAGGTAGCTTGATGTCCAGTAGCGTGAAATCGGTGCGAAATTTGGTCACTATGGTTTGAAATTCTTGCTTAGTAGGTCGATTATGACGACCGTAAAATGGTCGATGAGCGCGGAAAACATTTTTCACAGAACACAAATTTTGATAATAAAATTCAATAATTTGAACTGTTGTTGGAATGTAAGTCTATCTATAATAAAATGGCTATACCAATGAGAAAGATTAACTTTGATACATGTCACGAATCACGCGTGAGCTGTCAAAAATACTATACAACACTGAAAAACCAAACAGCAAAAAGGTTTCCATTTCTATAATATTTTGAGTGCTATCCTCTTATGACGTATGTCTTGAGTATGTCCTCCTATTATCGCTGCATTTTATGTACTTATTAGACTATAAATTCTGTCGAGATCTCCTTATAGAAGCCGACCAGCAATAGAGTATACGAGTTCTACCTAAAACCAAACGACAAGTTGAATTGCTAGGTGATGGCTGTTTCCCTACCAGAATTTTCCGGTATGAAGTTATAGCTATCGAATTGTGGTTTATGTCGGTTTTTTAATCTTGTTTCGGAAAGGAAACATATTTTGTGTTTTTTTTTATTTTTTTAGAATATTAGATACTGGCAGCCTTCTTGTATGAGCGATGATTGAATTGCCATTCATCTACTATTTTAAGTTTATTTATTTCTTCTATCATCATCATTAAACTACTTACTACTTACCATTGAAGCAACGATATCAAGGTAGACAAGCATCTTATCCTCTCTTAATTTTAGTTATTGGTATACAGGTTGAATAGATTTTCCGATTTGTCAAGAAATTTGCAGAAGCTACTCATTCTTCAAGTTGTTTGTAGCACCAACTGTCTCCTTACCGACAATGAGTGTACTTATATTCGACCCTATTTGTTGGTTGCTATAATGTCTCTTGACTGCAGCTTTTGTTTTTTCTGCAAAAGAGACACTCGGATTTACAAAACCAGAAATTTGATTTTCTACTTCTTTTTGGTTTTTGAGAATAAGATTAATTGCCTTGTGTTAGGAATTGTTTTTTTTTTTCGTTGTACTGGCTACATGGCCAGTTGAATTGCAATTTATATATTTTGGTGGTGGTACAGATTGATTCGCTTCATTAGGAGACTCAACAAAAGTAATACAAATGTGAAGATCAAGAGAACATCATAAGAACAACACTAACCAAAATGTCCAAATTGCTGACACCGATAGCATCTTTCAACCATATATATTGGTCCTATAACTTAATTCGTAGCGGTTTGCTAAAAGATGGCGTAACTTGTATTAATCCATTGTTATTATTCCATTGGAACATGCGTTGGATAGCTACTGTCAGTGTACGTAATTTTTCCAGTATATGTCATGCATTTGAAGCGTAAACAGCAATAATTTTTTTTCACTCAAATATGTCGAACTTTGTGCCTGAAAAAGTGTTTTTGCGGGGAGTTCTTCTTCATTACTTTAATATGAAGAAAACTGCTGCCGAAAGTCATCGTATTTTGGTGGAAGTTTATGGTGAACATGTTCTAGCTGAGCGAACGTGCCAAAAGTGGTTTGCACGATTTAAAACTGGTGATTTTGGCTTCGACGGCGATGAACGTCCTGGGCAGCCAGAAAAGTTTGAAGATGAAGAACTGGAAGCATTACTCTATAAAGATTGTTGCCAAACACAAGACGAGCTCGCAGAATCTTTGGATGTCACTCAAGCAGCCATTTCAAAATGTTTAAAAGCAGCTAGATATATTCAAAAACAAGGAAATTGGGTTCCACATGAACTCAAGCGGAGAGACGTCGAAAGGCGGTTTTGCATGTCCGAAATGCTGCTGGAACGCTACAAAAGGAAGTCGTTTTTGCATCGGATTGTTACTGGTGATGAAAAATGGATCCATTACGACAACCCCAAGTGCAAAAAATCATATGTGAAACCCGGCCAAACCAAATCAACGGCAAAGCCGAATATCCATGGCGCAAAGGTAATGCTCTGTATTTGGTGAGATCAGATGGGTGTGCTGTATTATGAGCTGCTAAAACCGGGTGAAACCATCAATGGACAATGCTATCGAACTCAATTAATCCGTTTGAAGAGAGCAGTAGCCGAAAAACGCCCGGAATATGCGGCCAGACACGAGGCAATAATTTTCCATCATGACAACGCTACGGTTCACATCAGAGCAGGATATCAAAAATTGGCTTGATTCACTCTTGGCTGCCAAGCCGGCGCAGTTCTTTTGGGATGGGATCTTCAAATTGCCAGAAAGATGGGAAAAAGTCATAGCTTCAGATGGGCAATACCTTGAATAATATTATTGTACATGTTTTTCTTAAATAAACGTTCAAATTAAAAAAAAAAAAAACACGGGACGAATTAAATTACATACCCAATACATAAAGCAAATACCTTATATTAATGAGATCCTTAATATACTCTCTTATCTCTAGTTGTACTAGGAAAATATTTACTTTGATATTAAGTTCCTTAGTTTTAGACATAGAAAATGGAACTATTTTACTTAATACATGGGCTGAAAAGTCCGTTTTATAGTAAAACACAAAATATTTGCAAAATTCAACTTTATTTATCAATATAGTTGCTTCGAGGGCGATACACTGATTAAAACGATTTTTCAATCTTTCGATACCAGTTTTGTAGTACGATTTCGGTTTAGCCTCAAAATAGGTCTCTGTTTCAGCGATTACTTCTTCATCGGTCTTAAATCTCTTTCCGACGAGCATTTTTTTGAGGTTTGCGAACAGGAAATAGTCGCTGGGGGCCAAATCTGGAGAATACGGTGAGTAATTCGTAGCCGAACTCATTCAATTTTGCCATCGTTTTCATCAGCTTGTGACACAGTGCATTGTCTTGATGAAACAGCGTTTTCTTTTTTTTTCAAATGCGGCCATTTTTCTGCGATTTCGTCGACAGTCGATGAAAATTATTCCATGTGTTTCCCAAAATACGGATGCCATAACCTTGCCAGTCGACTGTTGAGTTTTTGGTCATTTTGGACGAGGTACGTTGCCTGCTCGTCACTCAGCTGACAGCCGACTTGACTCTGGTGTTAAGTTATGGAGCCAAGTTTCATCCATTGTTACATACGGACGCGAAAATTCGGCTTTATTGCGGTGGAACAGCTTTAAACACTCCTCTGAATCATCAACACGTTGTTGTTTTTGGTCGACTGCTAGCAAAAGCAGCACCCACTTTGAACAGAGCTTTCGCATGTCCAAATATTCGTGTATGATACGTTCAGGGCCTCAGCTATCTCGATCAACTTCACTTTACGGTCATTCGTAATCATTTTGTGGACTTTTTTGATGTTTTCATCTGAAACAGCCTCTTTTGGACGTCCACTGCGTGCATCATCTTCGGTGCTTGTATGACCACTTTTAAATTTTTCAATCCACTTGCGAATGGTTCGTTCGGCTGGTGCAGAGTCCGGGTAACACTTGTCAAGCCATTTCTTTGCATCGGATGAATTTTTTCCCATCAAAAAGCAATGATAAATCAACACACGAAATTGCTTTGAATCCATTTTTCTCACAATAACAAAAGTTGCTTCACTCACAACACTATATCTCGAGAACTAATCGTCCGACAGCTGTCAAATTTATACACGTATCTTTTGAAGGTTGGTACTAACTGAAAATGATTTTCAAGTGGTGCCCTCTCTTAGAAACGGCACTGACTTTTCAGTCCATGTATTATGTAGACATTAAGAGTGGTCTTGCTTCACATAAGGTGTCACCATCAAGAGCTTTCAAAAAATTTCGCTTGTTTAGCAGAGCAAGAATATGCTCCGATACCCGTGTCCCGCAGTCTATCAGTCATCATTTTATGCAGATTAACCAGACTCTGGTCTTTCGATAACCCAACTTAATAAACTTACGTACTAAATTACAGTAGATTATTTGCACCTTTTTGAAGCAAGATCTACGCCCTCATTAATAAGTTCACAATTCGTACCCAAAATGTATATGAAAGGGCAATAGTTAATTTTATTAACTTTCGTTGGCATATGATTGTTATTTTTATTCGATGCAATTTGACTATGGGCACTTCTTGAAAGACTTTTGCGCTTTTGTGCTGCTGCAAAATCGATTTCCAAAGACTCGATCGCTGCTAGAGATGAAACTGGATTATTAGTAAGATTCATTTGCTTAGCAGAGCGAATAGATGTATCATCAGCATGGTTTTGCTTCCTTTTGCTTATGTTTGATTGAGAGTTTCTTCCTGCTCGCTTTAGGTTGTCAATTACTGTGATCCATTTACCTGGATTGTCATCACTATCAATAATATCATCCAATTGTAGGTGAATATTCTGGCAATCCATAATAGATAATTCCTTGCGAATGCAGTTCGCCGACATATTACCAGAATTTTTGTTTCTTGATGCCATTGCCTCACCGGTTTATTTGGTGACTAATGTATTATTATAGCTGTTGCAAAGATCGACTTTTAAGTCACATCTAATAGAATCTACTACACTTGAACTCTAGCTAATAATAGCTATGAGCAGAAAAGCTACAAAGTCACTATACGAGTACGAGTACGAGTAAGTCAATATGCAAAATTTTAAACTTATAAAGAGTCACTGTCTCAAGAAAGATATGTTACATAGATATGAATTCAAATTTGGAGAAAAAAATCATTACTCAATAGGGTCTCGGAATAAATGTTAACTCGACTGTACGCAAATACAACTCACAGTCCTTTCTACCTGCGTTTTTGCTTTCAGGGAGTAACTTAATTTTAAGACTTAGTCTTTTATCCACCTTGATCAAAAGGTGTAAAATACAATTTTGTTCATCTAAATCTATGTTATATTGTCCCCTTCAAAGTAATCCCCATCGACTGTAACACACTTATGCCATCGCTTGATCCAATCCTCGAATCATTTTTTATATTCATTTTTCGGTATGTCCATTAGTGCTTCCTGCGATTTTTCCATTACTTCCTCTCGGCTGCTGAAACGCATTCACCGTAGTGGTTTTTTTAATCGATTAAACAGAAAGAAGTCACAGGGATCCAAATCAGGTGAATTCGGTGGCTGTTGCATTTTTTGTGTCAAAAAATTACGAATAATGATGGCACTGTGCGACGGTCCGTTATCATGGTGCAAAACTCACAGGTTTTCTGCCCACAATTCTGGTCTCTTTCGGTGAATTGCTTCACGCAAACGTCCAAATAATACTCTTTATTTACTGTCTGGCCTTCTGGCAAAAATTCATGATGCACTACACAGTTGTAATCCATGAAAACCGTGAGCATTGCCTTCTTTTTTGACTGAAAACAACGCTTTTTCTTTTTGGTATCGCCTCATTTGGTGAACACCATTCACTTGCCTGATATCTGGATTGCGTGTCGTACTCATAAACCCACGTCTCGTATCCAGTAAGGATTCTCTTGATGAATGTGGAATCGGATTCAACCTCGCAAATCATCTCTTTTGCGACCCAAATTATTAACCAAAATATATTGGACGGATCCATAGGCAATGTTCAAGTCCTCCGCTATCTCTCTGATGGTTAATTTGCGGTTATTGAACAACATTTTTTTTACTTCATCAATAATTTCGTCGGTTTTCGATGTTGATGGTCTGCCACTGCATTCATCATCTTCGATTGACTCACGACCACTTTTGAACAGCTCGTGCCACTGGTAAACGACCACTTTTCCAACATTTCCAACGTTCGTGCACCATTAAATCCGTTTTTTACGCAAAATTTAATAAAAGTTCATTGTTGGATATTTTAATCAATTTCTAAAATTTTAAAAAATCGCTAACACGCACAGAGATAGATGTCCCTTTTGGCTATGTAACTTTTGCAAATGTTAAGTTATGACGCTAAGATTTAGAGGATATTTCAACAAGAGATGAACTAGCTTAACAAAAAAAAAAAACAGAACTTAAATCGGAACAATGGGAGCGCCACACAGTGGTTATTTCCTTCTTTTTTGTCTGTTTCTCTAAAGACATAATGCTAGTTGACGTTTTATTTGTAACAGGAGGACTTGAGAACATCGAAACAGTAACACTACTGTGAATTCACTTACAACATTTCAATGTATCTCTTTTCAATGGTATGTGCATTATTTTAGTTTAACTCATGTCTTTGAGAGTCTAAGCCCTTATTGACTATCTTCAAAAGCCTCTAATATACTGATATGGCGTCGGAAATTTATTAACGATTTTTAATTGGCTCATGTTGGTTGATATTTGGTCATGATGCTAATCTTTAAAAGCTTGTAAATTGCATAAGCAAACAACTTTGTTCTCTACTCGTGAAAATTGGAGTGTGCAACTCAAAGTAATGCACTAGATCTACAACACGGTAGTTAGTAAATCTTTGACTCTTGCTATGTACATCTTGTTGTCTCTACAACCATCACCGGATCATTAGAAACCTATCCAACGACGTTTCTCCAAATTCTGTGCTACTGACAAAGCTAATGTTCTGAGACTGAGAAACACTCACAATGGGAAGAGTTAAATATGCTATACCCTAGTCTACTCACGCTGCATCTGGTCTTTCCACAAACAAGCTTCTTGTTTTCACAGACAGCTCTAAGACTGCCGAAGACGCTGCCACAAGGTTTTTTTTTCTTCAAATCCCTCCATAAGCCAACCCTACAGTCTATTAAGTCATTCATCAGCCCGCTACTTGGCTCCGCCAGAATCCAATGCCATAGACAAATATTGCAACATACCAAGACAGCCAATAAGTGATTTAAGGGACCGTGTCGAAAAACGTAAAATCAAGAGCGATTAAGGACTGTTGCATAATTTTAACCATACAACCAAAGAGCACTGAAACACATTTTCAAGATCCAACTTAATCAATGACAAGCCAGTAGCCACCAATGATATATGCCAAACAAATGGCAACTAGACCAGTCATAGTTGGGCTCAAAAGGGTAACTGTGGCACATTATATTTTTATAATTTCTTTATTTTTTAAAAAAGAACTAACTATTCAAGTGGGTATTGACTACACTTAAAGTGCTTGAGCACGTGTTCAGTTTTTAAGAAAATGGGACAGAGAGAGAGAAAGAGGGGTTTTTGGGTTCAGTGATAATTTCGCTTCGGTCACGGCTAGTATTAAACCCCGAACCACGAATTAGCCCTGTACTTGACCCTAAAAGATACCGAGAACTGATATATTTGAACCCGCAACAGTAAGGGATAGTGTGCCATTGAAAGACACCAATTCAATAGTCCTCAGAATAATTTCTGGAAGAGATGCAAGAATGTCAAAGAAAAAGACTCTTTGTGTACTTTCTATGCAACTTCCTTACTCTGGTACGCATTAAAATGCAATCCCTAGGCAGTTACTACCTTCAAGATTTAACATAAATGATCTTTGTGTATTAAGGTCACCCAACTTAAAAATTTTATCAAGAAATATCTGGTTCCAAGTGTAGTCAACTTCTAGTATTCTACCAGCGTTAGAATACCAACAAATATAGACCTAACCTAACCTTACTTAATTACTTACTGTGCTGTCATAGAAGAAGTATCTTCGCTGGGAAGGTTAAAATGGAAGTTATCCTCCTGTGAGTTTCGTGTTCACAGCTTCTGCAGAAGTTGTCGTCACTAAGGTGAAACTTCATTGCATTCATTTTGAAGAGCTCATGATATGAATTATTCGCCTACTTTCAAGAGAATCTTGCTAGATTGGAATTTCTTGATTTCTTGAAAGTTGCATTTTGTTGTTAGCATAGTATATTCTCCGAACGACTTTCATCCTCAGACTGCAGCTTATGGCAATTACAAGTCCATAACAAACCTATTGCAAACTAATTTGTCTGCACGTCTGAATGATCGGTATAATGGAGTTATAATTCAAAGTGTGGGTAGTCAATATTGAGATTTTCTTATTGCCGATACAAGCCAACTGACTTTTAGTGTGCGAAGTGTTCCTTACTTGTATGAGATGGGGCAATTAGCGATAACCATATAACAGGTCCAATACACTTCCTTTTAAGGAAAATATCTCTAAAAACAAACGAAAATGCGTCTCAGGATGTCAACATTTGATTATCATAACGACCTGAAAAAGTACTCAAGGGTCTTCTTTATGCAACATATCTTGTCTTTGTCCTTGTTCTGAGTATCATCGCAAACACATATCTAGCTAAGGTTCCCGATAGCCTACCAATAGAAACCTGTAAGAAGATATCTCCCTACAATAAGGATTTTTCAAACCGTCAGTCTGTTAGCGATCATTCAATTGAAGGACAGCAGTTGCTTTCATGTATACATTTTGTCTGTCCATCTAATATTCAAACACAGATATGACTCAATCGGCTGGTCATTCAAAACTACCGCTTACCTCATCATCTTCAGATGAAGAAATCATTTGCAAATTGATATGCATGACTTCACCGATACCCGTACCTCCAACTTGTATCTGAGTTTATTTCATTAAATCTTATAGCGACTATAAAGTTTCCCTTTTAACTCGCTTCCGTCAAAGGGAATTCACTAAACCATGACTCGGCGTTTGGAGGTCTCTTACTGGATGAAATTTCGCCACATCGGTGCAATGGATCCACTTTATACACCTTGAGAATTGCTAACACAATCAGTTTTGCATAAATATCTAAACTTTATTACCAGTTTCCACTGACAGTGAAAGCCTGTATCCCATGAGATTTTCCTTTTTATTAGCATCCGCAAACCCATATGGCAAATGGTTGTTGGATTTCTAGCTTAAAAGGTCATGCATTTGAGGATTCTCTTTCGGGATTGAGGTACGAGTATGACATTCATCGCTGCTTGTTAAGCTTAAAGGTTGTGCTGTCAGCTCCAGCAGCTGCTGGAAATTCAATGGCGTCATTAATGAGTTTCTCTCGAGTATACCATCATCAGGCAAGCAGAGTAACATCTGTAGAAAATAATCGGGACGTCTAATAGTTTCAAGTTTCAATAGCAACATAACTCCGAAATCACTATGGTCATAAACCACTTTCGTTACCAAAGTCTTTGGCCAAACTAAGAAGCTTATGACAAAGTGCCAACGAACCTTTTTCGCGAATGCATTAGTAGAGCTCTCCATGTGGTCGACTGGTGGTGAAAAAGGTTTCGTAAAAGAAAACCGGCTATTGGTATTCGTATCCATTTGTCGATCCCAAAACCACATGTGGCTTTGCATGTGTCTTCAGCTGGAATCCGATCAATCTGGAGTTGGTATTCACGCAGATTGTACCTATATAAGAAGTTCGGTGAAGAAAAATCGGACGATCGAATCGAACAATATCTTGTAGTTCGGAGAATTTTGAATTGTGGTAGGGCAGGGTATGAAAACCGAAACCGAAATCGAAATCGAAATCGAAATGATATCGAAATCGAATATCGGAAAGTAGAACACATGCAAAAGGCACACATACTCGTATGGAACATGAGAATGGAAACTAACTGCATTACAACAGCTGGAAGGCTATTTTAACGATTGCATCGTGCATATTTTCTGATTTTTCTTTTTGTTGGATTATTTGGTGTAAGAGCAAACAAGTGGAATGTATTACAGGTGGACGATGAAGAGCAGCAAGCTTTCATCATTCCTGAATCCAAGTCGTGACGTATTGGCACGATTTTTTATTGGAATCTTCAACTCAAATAGAAAAAAATGTAGCTAAGATGAGCAAAATTCGTGTACCTCAAAGGTTAAATCATTTGTGGATGAGCAGATGCTTTATGGTCGCTTATAGATATACGAACCTATTTGACCTTTTTTGGGTTTATAAACGAGTTTTTGAAACATTTTCAGCTTCTATTTGAAGTGCTTAAAATTTATGCAAAGTCGTATATAGTGTCAGCATTTGAAAATTATTTAGAAATGTTAATCGCGATTTCTAAATTGGTATTAAGAGCTATATTCGTACCTTCTACAATACTTAGTGAGGTTTTTGCTTGAAAACATTTTTGACGTTACGTAGGGCATTTTTTTTCCACACTACTCGTTGGTCTTTAATAAGACCACAGGTTGGCATAATGGATTGGTACTAGCATTAGAAGCTTGAGACTTCACATAAGGAACATTGAGTATGACTGACGATCACCCTTTAGGATTAACGTACTAATTTCGTGACCTTGTACGCTTCCTGTACTGCAGCTTGTGCTTCTTGTCATTCTTCATCAAACAAATGATTTTGTGATGGTCATTTGAAATTTAACACCTCGGATGAGATGTTTTGGAATCATCGCTGGTAATATTGCCACGAGTGCTCTGTCCTTGATGTTAATCTCTCGAGAAATTTTGAGACATTTGATTAAGACTTTCGGTTACAACAATTCGATGCCGAACTTTCCGTGTTTTATCATCCTGAATATCAGTATTTATACCTTGACTCCAACTCCTCGAATATTCAGATATTATAAATTGTGCTGTGCTACTTACTATTAGAATAATTCGGGTACTGATATGTGTATAGGAGACGTTCTTTAATTTCGATGTGGTTGCCTTGCCACAAAGTTGGTTCCCTTGTGTTCCCAATTCTGCTGCCAAATATGAATTCTTCTTTCATACTGAGGTTACAACTGCTAATGGCAATTTTGAAGCCTTGTTAGTTATAGAAAGACCTTCGCCAAAGAGTTCATTCATCTCAGTAGGCGAATGAAGGCTTATCAGGTTTATATTGGACTATAACAAATCCATCAAAAGCTCTTCTTGTCACTTCCAAATAAGTGATGGTCTATCACAATGAATGTCAGAACTTATTATTCTTCGTTTCCTCGCCTTATCTTGTGACAGTTTTAGGAATCAGACGATTTTATCGATATTGTCAGTTTCCGACAATGGTGACATGGATTCGTTGAGAACTCCGACGTTTCAACAAATTCAGATAAAGACGTCAGGAATGCCGTTGACCTTTTGGACAGATCACTCGTATGTTTTGACTGTGAGAAGTCATGATACCTTCAGCTATGTTCACAAAGACCCTAACTATCCTTAGGCGTGTCGATAGTTCTTATCTAGCAAGTTTAACCTCAATGTTAGGAGGAGGCAATACTCAGTGAACTCAACTTTTCTACTACGCTCAGAGAAGCCTGGTACTTTTGAACTATATTAAAGATAACCACGAAAACTTCCTAACAACAAATTAATTTAAGATTCATCAGTGACTCTGGATGCTTCTGGAACAGAATCAGCAGACAAGACAGATGGTTCTTAGTTATCATACATAGGGTGATTCACCGTGAGGTTTGAATTTCAATAGGCTTTTTTTGACAGATCACGCTTGACTCCTATCAAACTGCTTTGTCAATTTTGTTCAGTATCGTTTGAGAAGTCATCATAGAAAGACTCATACCACAAGAGCGTCTCCAAATTGTTCAGCTGTATTACGAAAATCAGCGTTCTGTGAGAAACGTTTTTAGTGCGATTCGAGGAATTTACAGTGCGCACTTACCTACTGAAACCACCATTTACAATACCATTCGCAAATTTGAGTCAAAGTTTACATTAGTTGATGACACTCGTCACAAATGTGTAGCTCTAATGGAGCCTCTTCAATAGCATGTCCCATGTAACAAGAAAATCTTCATTACAGTGCTAGTGAGCCAATAAGGGATTGGAAGTTTCTGATGCGACAACTTTTATTCAAAGAAGTTTGGTGTACGTACACACAGGTCTTAGAACAAATAGCCACTACTGGAGGGGGCAGCGTATTAAAATTAGGAAAATTATATATAAATTGCATGCTACCTGATTATGATCTGGTTACCTGGGAAGTGAGTAACAAAAATGAAGCTGAAAGTCTCTACTATTGGCTTGTGTAGGAGAGTTCAGGTTACTGAGTGTTTCCAGTCTGACTAATTTGCTACTTTTGAGAGCTTTGATTAAGTATTTCGATCTTTTCGTAAAAGTATTTATATCTTTTTATCTACACTCTTGTGTTCACTTTACTTTGATCTATTACAAGTCTCTTTTCCATCCAAATTAGTCTTGGATTCCTATTCAATGGAATAGGTAATCTGCATCAATTTTCATTTCAAAGCGACCGCGTTCATACTGGAGGTTAGTATTGGAAGAGAGTTTTGGAAGGTAATTCTGGAAGGTAGTTCTAGAAAGTATAACTTCCATCTGCTTCTGCCGCTGTCGCTTCTAGGAAAGTGCAACAGGCTAAACCTCCGACATACTCTTAATAGTACTGTTCCACTCCAGTCTATTGAGGTTGTCGCAGAAAAAGAGTCGTAGATGCGTCAAAGTTTAAAGGCCTAGCAACTTGTGGGGCAACTTCTAAATCGGCCGATGCCGACACGGTTAACTGCAAAGGGGATCTGTTGGTTTGACATTTGTCTACGTATCAAAAATCCTGGCAAACAGTGGATAGATCCAATAAGGAATGATTATTCACCCGAAGAGTTTTAGTTTGTTATGTTTCCTGTTGCTGAGTATAGATTTCGAAGCCTCCTTACAAATGAAATAACATCAGCATACGAAACATGTTAATTATTAGGGAGGTTTACCCAACTTTACTCGATGTCTGCTTTCAAATTCTTATACCCCAGAAGGAACTTAAATATTTAAGTTCTTGCAATGCACTCGGATTGAATGTAAGTGTTTCTTTTTCATGAAAAGATGTCGGATTTGACTCAACTATTGCTAAAGGGTTTTGCCTTCCGCTTCTCCAATTAAATTAAGTATCTGGACGTGATCTTGAAATGTGGACACATTTAACCAAAGGATATTGAAAGAACTAAGACTCTACCAGATTTAACAGCTTAGACGGGATTTCTCATGTGATTCAGATGTGTGACCGAGAAAGGTCATATGGTCACGCAGTTATGAATGCGTCGTTTGTTTGGTGAAATCCACTTCACTTATGTATCATGGATGGATGGTCTTTTTTACATACATGTGTACAAGATACACTGATCCTTTACTAGATTCTTCCTCTTGATATTTATATCACGAACAGAGCTCTAAAAACCAGTCTTCTTTTAAAAAGAAGTGGTTTTTGGCACAACTCTGGGACGTTAAGATATAACCCAATAATCCATAACTTTAGCTGCAGTGGAAATTAGAAGTAGATTTCTGCTCTATTTAGAACTGTCTCTTGGCAGCGCCTAAGGTGATAGAGGAAATGTCAAAAGACGCCTCCAAAATCGAATGATGAGAAGTGATGCTGGCATCAACGTACATGAGCATGATTTATTCAAACCTGTATCTGAGGTAATACTGCATGCGCTCTTAGTCAGGGCTTCCATTAATAGCTGAGTTTCAAGTTAAGAGACTCTAAAAAACGTTTTCGTATAACACAAAGACTTGAAGTTATTACCAGAGCCTAAACTAGCCACTTAGCGTTTGCTAAGTCTGGTGTAAGTAGCACTATTGTCAGCGACGCGAAAATGACAACAATGTCGAAAAGATTTGCTCTGTGATTCCGCAAAAGTTCTTATTTTTCTACAAAAGGTAAATAGAATGAAGTTTGAAGTAAGAACAGGGATAGGGTCTTTAGATTTCTGTAGGGTTTTCGGAATAAGTTTTGGTCTAATACTCGCCAGTTTTCAATCCTAAGACTGCCGTTTTTCATTTCCGACTGTTACTGTTACCCCTTTCTTGGTAGAGTCCCACACATATAGAGAAATATTGGGCATGTATCCTCTAAAAATAAGTAACAACTGACTTAATAAAGTGTTTCTCATGCCTTCGCTAATTCTGTCTTAAAATGAAGTCTCATACTTCAGTTTAGTGTCAGCCACTGTTCTTACGATCCCAATGAAAAGAATGTAAGGAGCTATTCTAATCTTTTTCGAAAAAAAAGGTAACTGACACAAAACACAAAGCTGTTTTGTTGTGAGTGCATAACGAGCAGGCCAGTTTTAAAGTCTTGACTGTGAAGACCCCAATATTACTTGAATTTTGGCGTCACTAAACCACAGAGTTAACAAATTGGGAAGAACATCAGTATTAAATGTTTTGGCATACGAGTATTAAATGAAGGTTGCGACTTGAATACGGAGTAACTAACCCACAGAACCGGATAGTACCAAAATGCACATGTTATTGTTTCTTCTTAAATATAGAACTTCATCTCTGGTATTACCTTCTCTCTATTAAAGCGATCAAACCAGAAAAACATCTTTTTTTTTCGCCAACAAATAGGTGGAGATGTTTGAATTATACACATACTCGTACATACATATACATATTCAGCTACTTCGGGCTTAGTATTGAACTTTAAGTATAGTGTATTGATCCGGTTATACCAGTTCTAGTTCTATTACCAATCAGAAGCGTAGTCCAAATACAATACATAGTTTCAAACATAATCATTTCTAGTTAAAAAGATGCATCTGAGTTGCACCTTCCTTGCTAGTTGCAAATATCTAAAAAGAAACTGCTTCTGCACAGAGTAGATACCCGGTAAAACTGGTCTCGAACCCTTTAAGGATGTTTTTAACTTCAGCCTTGTTACATAAAAGCCTCATAAATACCAAAATATCATTTCCTGTCTGCCAAATTTTACTTTTGTCAGGCCATGTATCTCATGAATAAATTGCTTGTTTATATCATCATGTCATTGAATCACCAACAAAATTGCTCCATAAATTTATTCCAAACGTGTGAAGCTTGAAATATTTTTTTTAATTTCTCAACTTTAACAGCGATTTTGTCGGAATCGGACTATCTGCAAACAACATTAGTAATTATGCTAATGCAAATGGAGATTTTTCCTGAAAAAAATTCAAAAAGATACATGCAAACATAGGAAGTTAAAATTGCCGCAGGGCAGTTAGATACAAATTTCACGCGTTAATTCACGTTTTCATATTGCAAAGAGTTTCGCTTATGTCGTCCATTTAGATTCCAGTCACATTGACTTTCTGCCGGCTCGGCGTCGTCGCACAGATTTTACTTTTACGAGACAGTTCCGGACTTTAAAATCAAATGACCTACAAAGGGGTAATTGCCACTTTTGGTTGATTGCAGTTTGCACGCAGATACGAGTACATTTCTCTCATCGATAGCACTTCATCGAATCCCAAAGGGATGGCATTGACATTTTAAATTTTAAATTCAACTTGCGTGCAGATACATACTCATACCTACAATAGTAGACTGTTCCATTGGTTTCAAGATCACTTTCCTAAGTTTTCGTTTTTTTCTTCTTTTTTTTTGTGTGTGTTTCTATGCGCTGTGAAATGTTTATGGAATGTATCTGCAATTGGCGTGGTGGCACTGAATATATTTATAATGGACAGCTACAAGTATGATTTGTGACTCTTGTTCATATGCGGTTCGATGAATGTATTCAAACATATCTATCAGTGGTCAGAGTATGGGAAAACAATATCTAAGTGCTCAGGAGGCGTGTTGCGGCGGGCATTTCATGAAGTGAAAGTTTGAAGTTAATTCTTGTGATTATGACTTCATTAGGTGTGATCAAGCTGTAAGTATGAATACATCAGCCATGGAATATGATTTTCACTTTAAACGGAAGTGTTTGGTATTCAAAGTTATTTATTTGGCTTTAGTAGCCTTAGTGGCCTTAGCGGCTATGTGTTATGTTTTCCTTATTTAGAGTAAACTGCAGGCGAAGAAACTCTTGTGATACATTTATACTGTATGAATGAACAAGTTTATAGTAAAGGACAAGCAAGTTAACATGTATGGATTAGTAATTACTTGGGGCGACCTATGCTCTTGAAGCCAACTTTTATATTTTCTTGGCAACAAATCGGTTTATCTGTTCATGAGTTTCGACAAAAGATTTTTGACTAAGAGCAGGAGAAAGTGGTATTATTAATATCACCGGCCATATTAGTTTAAGATAATGCTATCCCTACTTACATTCAAATTAGTTTCAAAAATCTGCTACTAAATGCATATTACCCCTGTGGTTATCCACAATTACGCGATACGATTTTGGATAATTTACTATCTTATGTGTCTTTGAAGTCGTTAAACAGATACGTACTCATACTCGTACTAGTAGTGAGAGCCTTCTTACAAGTTTTGATCATTTTCAAGGCAAAGCATTGACTTTTATTGGCTGCGAGCTAAACAGCTGATGGCCCAGTCATTAATAACGAGTACTCTCGTTCATCCACATTGGGTTTACAATTTGTGAGTGGACACAACCAATACAACATCAAGAAAGAGATCAGTGCATCAAGTCGAATAGTTTTTTTTTTATATTTCGATGAAATTGCTATTTATCCGGGAGATATTGTGGGAGATTCAAGCCCCGAATATAAAGTAAATAATCTGTCACTGAGGCTGTAAGCCTTGGCTACAACTACGAACACGCCGCTCTTTTCTGATTTCAGTTAGATATACCATATTGACTTAAATATAAATCCTCTTGTTTATTTCAACGGAGTTAGGGATATCTACTTTGTGAATTTCACCGAATAGAGCACTTTTCTGCACTTTAATTATCAATTAAACTTTGTCTTAATGACAATAGTCCTCCTTGTCCTCGTATCAAATTAGACTAGATCCTTGCCTCCTGTCTCTAAGAGCGCGACGTAAGCATCTGCGGCTTTTTTGCTTTTAGCTGGATAATAGCGTTTCAGAGTCCTTCATGATCGGCCGAATGAATATCCATTCCGACAACTATGGCTAGGTTCTTTGGTTTGCATTTTCCAGAAGTTATATCGTCAACGTCATCGCCTTTTTGCTTTGGAATAACTTCCCTAAGTACTTTCTTCTTATCCGTAGCTTATACTTAATATTCGTCAAAAGGTTTTCGTTTACGTCTTTGCAAGAAGAGATCTCGACGCTGGCATTAGTCTCTTATCTTTAATTTTCACAAGTCAATGCAATATTGGTAAATATGCCAATCGGTTGCGGTTTCAACCGCTAATTATGGTTCAACTTAATCCTCTACTAGATTGTCCCTCCGGTCCCGGTTAAATTCCAAGACTTTTCGAGCAAGTGGTAGAGTGAAGTGCCATGAAATTATAGCTCTCGACTTCGACGTTCTGTCCAATAGCGTATACTTGGTTTCGCCTTCAGTTACGGCTAAACAAATTTTGGCAGCTTTCCTTTCATCATAATGGAACAGCGAGCATTCTAAATCGTCATTCTGCAAAGATGGATGAGCTTAGCAGGGATGTCAAAACTAGGCATAGCTCTATGTAGTCGTCTCTATAAGTGCTATCATAACCAGCTTTAAAATCGATGAAAAGATGGTGTGTATCGATTTAGGCTTCTTTAATTCTTTAATAAGTGTTGAGGAATCTTAGAACTCTATAGTCAATCTCTCTTGTGGATCGGGCAAACAATTCTGAGATTCGATTCATCAGGAATACACTCTTCTGACAAGATCTGAGAAATGAGTTGGTGTCTGCTCTCCACAAAATCTTTTCCAGCAGCTTTAAATACTTTGGTCGGTAAGCTTTTACATTATATTTTACAATTATACAGTCTTCATCTCTACAGGATCTGTACGGGTGTTCTTGTCTTGACATGTTCCTTTTACGTGTTGCTAAAACCTCTGTACGTAATTTCTAAACTACAGCCTCCCAATATCTTCAATCGCACAATTCTGGAGTAACCGATGTTCTTCCCGTATCTTTTGCTCGTAGAACTCACGAGCGGCTCTCGTTCTTTGTGGCAGCGTAACTTTGTACGCTTTTTGTTAAGCTATATGTGCCTGCCGGCATTCTTCATTAAACCAACGATTTCTTGGTGGTAGGCGGATGAAATTCACAACAGTTGTGATGGTTCTGATGGCACGGTGGCATCGTTGCCACTAGTCTTTGGTACTTGATGATGGTGGCAGTCTTTGAGAGAACGGGATACGCGTTCGACAGAAGATTTTGGATGTCTCTGGCGATTTCAGCTTCTTCTCACAGCTTCTTCTTTCTTGTGACGCTTGAAAATCCGCATTCGCACCTTTGCTGCAACTAGGTGGTGATTCGAGTTAATGATGGCTGTCCGGAATTTTAGCACAATCAGAATACTGGAGGCATGCCTTAGGTCTATCACAAAGTGATCAATTTGATTTAACGTTTCATGATCCCGAGACCGCCATGTCCCCTTGTGTATATGGAGATGAGAAAATCGTGTGCTTGCTAAAGTGATATTTGCTCCCACCATGAAGTCAATAAGCGTCGTGTAGGTTATGCTTACCGATTATCCTACCACAGAAGTCTTACTTTCACAATCTGGTGTTAAGATCGCCTAATACGATGTTAACCTTATACTTCGGATATTGCTCATATGTCTTATCGAGGAGCTCATAAAAACATTATTTAGTGGGATAGTCCTTGCCTTCTAGAGGGCTTATCAGACACTTATCAGGCTTATGTTTAAGAATTTAGCCTTGATGCAAATTGTCATAGTACATTTTCCCACGTGTCGAAAGCCTTAATCAGTCGCATATGACAAATCCGGATACGAATAAGCGCCGATTTCTTTTCCTATAGTAATCATCGTAGTATATATGGACTATATATGGACTGTTACAGGTCCGGATATTCCACGTGTAGATCCGAAGGCGGAAGGCCATTATCATTTAAACGTTTGCAAATGTCGTCAACAGTGAACCAGTTTTTATCGGAAGCCGTTAATTGGTTCGTCACATCTTTTAATCTCTTCTTTATAGGGATGTGATCTTATGACATAGGTTAGTATTTTGCTACTACTCATGAGCTTCTACTCTCCACATTAGAGATAAGGACATTGGGATCATTTGGTACTACCAATTATTTTCTTTACGATTTACAAGAAATCACATACCCCTACGGCCGTAGTTCGTATAAGGCGGTATAGAGCGGGTGCACACATAGTGGTCTTGAGAAGTTCTTTGTAAGAGCTGTTGTTAGAGGCGAGTACCGAAAGTTTGGCTTATTCGTCTTGAATGCTGTTTTCCAACATCCATCTCCCATAAATCAATTTCTGTGTCTTTTTGAACTGAAAGAAGGTAGTCAAAGATATAGGACCTTCGGACCGTACGTCGGAAATGTTAACAATGTAACGATATTAATCAGGGGGCAGTCTTATTGTCAATCATCGAAGTAGGTCGTGTAGATTAAATCTCTATTATATCAGAGAATAATATGAATGGTTTTAATATATGTACACCAAGTACCAATAATTCAAGTTCCAAGTAGTGGGCGTACGCATAATTTGAGTAGAAGATTCCAAAAAACATAATTTTTTTGGGTAATTCTGGCCCGTAAATTGCATATATTGTAATGCAGTAACTTCATTTCTTTATTTAACGAGAACATTGTGCAGAGGCGTTTTCTCTACTGAAGGTCCGAATTTTCAAGATCAAGGGTTTGACGATTATAATTGACGATCCAAACGTCAATGTTGGCACTAAATGCGCTTTTGATGTTTTCTAAGACAAGTGTGCAACATTTATTCATTTATTCTGGAGACTGGACTTGGGCTTGTTAATGGCTCCAGAGACTTTGCCTTATGTTTTTTTGCTGAGTCCGAATAAAAAGTCTTACAAGTGTCGGCAGTAGCCTCCGACTGAAGTATCCCTGATGGCTTCATTACTGTTTACACAGACGGATTCATGAGCCTTCAGATGCCAGCCTGTGCGTTGTGGTAAGTAAAAATGAAATTACCGATGAGCTGGCCGTGGTGGCCAAAGAAAACAGCTCGTAAGAAGGAACTTATTAATATGGCTTAAACAATTAGAGATTACTTGATCAGACACCTGCACATGCATGCACTGATAAGCCGAAAATCTATTGTCATCCAAATACGAAAAAAAAGGAAAGAGCCTAGGATTCGTGCTATGAGCTTATGTAGCTATAAAGCGTTACAAACTTATGCAACTTACTAAATTGTGTTGAGAACCCTAATTTGTCGACTTCCCTTGTCACGTTTGACATAAGGACTTTTGCACCATCCATAATGATTATTTATACCATCCTCTGTATGGAATACCTATATGTTTTCCCACCCAAAGTAACTTTCGATCAACACTTTTCATTTCATTTGTAAATAGTTGCAAAAGTTTCTCTCAGTCCAATGGTCTTTCTTATAAAACTCCAATCCACTGGCTAAGTTATTGAAAAGAAAAATTCGAACATAACAACGCCAGCCTCATAAATATTTATTGGCCCCTATTAGCAAAAGGCGATTCCTCACTCAAAAACTAAGTCCAACTGAAGAAAAAATTTCGCATAATAAATTTTATCGCTATTTTTTCATTTTTATTTTTTTTTAATCTTCGATCTTTACTGTATGCCTTTCTAGACAAGTCCGTGAGTTGGTTTACTTATAAGCTTTTCCCTACCTCCTGCGTGGACCTCCTGCGTCATATTTTGAAAACAGGAAGTAGCTATTTGTCGTTCGCGGCTTATGTCGCCAGAGCTTGTCAACATTCTCCAGCCAACTCAGGACAAGCTACAGTTGCTGACTTACCGACCAAATCAGGTTGCTTGTGTAGGTACACTAGTATCTACAACTTAAACAAAAAAAAATTGCCACATATGCAATGCAATAAACTTTTATCGTAACAAGGTCGGCCGGTTATGGTTACCCAGGCGAATAAAACTCAGTCGTGAGAAATATTAAAAACTGCCGACCAGCAGAAATTCGCAGATGAATTGAAGAAAAAATTGAGGAAGATGTCACCGCGTTGGAGATTAACAGGTCAAGTGTTTAGTATCAAAGTCTGAGGTTGAAGTTATTAAATGGAGAGGAATTTAGAGGTGACTTGGTTGTGATACAAATGAAATTCTCTCGTGGAACTGCATTCTTGAATTCATCGTTTTAGGCTAATTTATGTAGATACTTTTTGTAGAACGAGTTTTGTCAGGTGTGATCAGGTTGTTATACTGATTGCAAGTTCAGATGGAGTGACTCAATTCAAAGGCAGGTTCAAATACAACAAACCGTGATGATTCTGAGCCTCTCTGCCTAGTTCGAGCCCTATCCAGTTGCCTCCAGCAACCCACGCACGGTTGAAATCCTCTTCCAACTGAATGCGTCACTTAAGGTAAAGATTTCTTATTGTGTATCGGCCACTTTATTGGATTCAAAAATCCATCGGACATCGGAGACCCAGCTGGTAAAATTATCTGTGGTACTGCCTCTTCTACAATCCGTCAACGCAGATGGGACCGATAATCCAACGGTGAATGTTTCCCAAGCATTCTTTTGATTTAAGTTTTCATTTAATTAAACACACCTTTATTATGAAATATGAATTAATAAAGTTTGGTATGTGGCAATTATGAATGAAATACAATATTGTTCATGTAACCATCATGGTTACTCCTGCAAGCGACCATCCGAGGGTCAAAATTATCGATGACTTTTTAAAGAATAAGTGGGTCAATGGCCGCAATTTCAGTTTGGATGTTATGTTTGAGCTTCTGAATTGTCACTGGATTATTGGCAAAGACCTTACTCTTCAAATAACCCTACAGGAAGGAGTCTTAAGGTGTCAAATCACATGACCTTAAAAACCAATCAACTTCTCGTCTAACCGAAATAATGCTATTTTCAAATTTCGTACGCAAAAAACTGATTGATTGATGGCTTATGTGGGCGGTAGCACCATCCTGTTCAAGCCAGAGATTGTTCAGACTCAATTCATTCAATTTTGGATAAAAACAGACAGTCGGCCAATATGTTTCGGTAACGATCTCCATTCACTATAACTGTCTCTCTAGCCTTATCTTTGGATGCATTAGTTTTTCATGAATATTGTATGGGTTTTCCGGTCCCCAGAAATGACAATTTTGTTTATTTACGTACCCATCCATGGCTTCATCGGAAAAGATTAAATTTGATGACAAATTGTCCTGGCGATTCAACATCCAGTTAATAAATCGGCGACGTCGTAGATGGTCCAAAGGCTTCAACTATTGTGTAATTTGGATTTTATAGGCGTACAAATGAAGACCAACTTCTAAAGTTCGCAGTAAATTCCCATAAGTGAGTCCCAATTGTTGACTTCGGCGACAAATTGAGGTGCTTAGCTAGTTTTGAACACTTTTGCTCAGAAAGCTGTAATGGAGTTTGACCCGATACCGAAATAACAAAAATGAGTTGTTGGGTAGTAGACAGCCAACATCCACATTACCTATTGGCTAATCTTTGGATAGTTATACTATATTTAAGACATCGGACAGCCAGAAGATTTCTCCCGAATATGTCTGTGTCATCTCTACATGTGAAATATTGTACAACTACAGACGTTAATATAAGTAACCTTCAAATCGTAAAGGAGATGCTGTGCATCAATTTGAAATTTTTAGATCTTCTTCAGGTTCTACAGCAGTGTAGTCGATGGTGAACTCACTATATCTAAAACCACAAAAATATGATCAGGTTGTTGACGATTAGGCTTAGACGTTCACATAATAGGTTAGCAAGCAAATATCTTGTGTAATATGTTTACGAAGTTTACAAGAAGGTAGCTGAGGAACTTCAGGGAATCTCCGTTCTTTGGGATTGGACAGAGTGAGATTTCATTAATCGAACAAGCGTTCTCTTCACCATATTTTACAGATGATCTGGTATACGGTTTTTATCAAATTATTTCTTTTAGCCTTAAAAAAAAGAACTCAGACTCCTGCGGATTTGCTTAATTTCAGTTTAGATATTGCTCGGGTAGAGGGTAGTCTTTAATGGTTTTGCCGGGGTTGAATAGGCTCTGAAATCAATATGGCAGTTATATTTGCGGTTAAGCAGTCTGCAGAAGTGGTTTTTACAAATTCTCCGCATCGATTGGATGTCTAATACGATGTTCCCGTGGTCCGTACATTCCTTCTACCTTCATTTCTAGAGCAGAGCCTCTAGATCGCTCCGACTTCGCATTTTTCGAAATCCCTCTCTTTTAAATGAACTTTAAGTTCGTCTTTTCTTCTTTACACTCAACTTAGTCCTCGTATTGAGTGTTTTATCATAATGCTCTTACTTGGCTGCAAGTTCCATGGCTCCATGTATTTCTTGTTTGTTTGTGGTCACCTCGTAAGACTAAGCTCGTTATAGAAAACATTTCTGATGGCCTCCTAACAGTACTTGATGCTAGAGATGCGAGATTATGAAAGAGAATAAGGAAAACCCTGTAGGTCTCTTATCTTGTAGGGAGCTCCCTAGCAATATTTTCTTAAAAATTGCCTCCTCCTGTGAATGGACTCCAGTGATTTCCGATTTTAACAGCCGTTGGTCAATCTGGATTGTACCTCAACAGACCGAGACTTTTTGCCAGTTTTCATGAACTCAAAATTAAGTTCAAATATGTAGGAATCACTGAGGATGTAGAATAAAAACTATTCAGTTCACGCGAAATATGCGATGAGCAGTTCAGTTGGAGTAACGAGTAAACCAATTGTTGTTAGGGTAGAAAAAATACGGATCGTTCAGGAAACCTTTTCAGGAAAAGTGAAAATAGAGACCGAAACCTTTCTGGTTTCCAAAATTTTTTACCGTCTTTGATACTACTTCTTGTCTCAACATCGAAAATTTTAGAAACAAATGAAGAGGGAAACCCTGTAAATAGAAGCATCATCTCATCCGCATACTTTGAGGTCGACTATCTAATAAAAAAAGTAATTTTCTGTGTCATTCTAAATAAAATTCTTTTGCTTAAACGTTTAAAACCGATAACTGAAGAAAGACGATTGATCCCGGATCACCAGTTCGGCTTTAGGGTCAAACATTCCATAATTGATCAGGTCTATCGGATAATAAATTTAATTCAAAACGCGCTAGGGGGAAAGATATGTTCAAGCGTTATTCTTGATGTATCGCAAGTCTTCGACAAGGTATGGCACGAGGGCTTGAAGTATAACCTACAACAAATTTTACCGAAAAAAATGAATAGAATACTCGAATCTAATCTTAAAAATAGAATGTTTCGGGTTAGATATGGGATTGAATACTCTGAATTCAAGGAAATTCAAACCAGTGTTCCACAAGGAAGCGTTCTGGGGCCATACCTATTCTTACTGTACACTAGAGACATACCTCTAGATGAAGAGACTGTGGTAGCCACGTTCCCAGATGACACGGCGATTCTCGCCACAAGACAAATAGTTGAATTCTCGACTGCAAAACTTGAACGAGCTCGGAACAAAATATTTGAGTGGACGAAGAGCTGGCGAATCGTGCTGAACGAGATTAAGTCAACACACGTCAATTTCACGTACAGAAAGATAATCAACCTACCTTTATTCATCAACTCGGTACAAATACCGTATGCAAACGAGGCAAAATATTTGGGAATGGCCCTAGATGCAAAACTTAAAGAACTAAAACTAAGAGAAATGAATTGCCTTATCGGAAGATACTTTAAACTAAACACATATAACAAGCTGCTTATATGTAAGCAAGTGCTAAAACTTTCGTGAACTTATGGTATACAACTATGGTGTTGTACCAAACCAAACAATATGTCTGTCCTACACACGTTCCAGAACAAAGCGCTTAGAGCAATCGTAAATGCTCGTAAGTAATAGCTATATTCACCGCGATCTGGTAATTGCAACCGTGAAAGACTAAGTAACAAGCTTTGTAGGCAAACTTCGCACTCATCTTGTGTATCATTGCAACCAGGAAATAATCCGGAGATTGGACGAGACAAATCTTGTGCGGCGACTTCAAAGAACAAGACCGTTCGACTTAGCGCCTTAAGGGGAAACCGAAATAACGGTAATAGTAGGAGCCTTCCCTGGTAAGCTACCTTAAACTTAGTAGGAAACTTAGTCGTAGTCTTGTAGAAAATGGTAGGTTTTTTAGTGAGTAAGAACTCACACTACCATGAGCGCATGTTTATGGTGGGCGCTGCTATGCCACTGTGGTAGGCAGTAGGTGCTCGTGCTTATGGTGCCTGCTGTGGTGGTGTGGTGACCTTTTCTGGGAGAACTGAGGACTAGAGCCAAAAATAACCCAGTAGACTTATCTCACTCATAACACACGTACATGTTATGAAGACTGGGGCCGCAAATATACTCTACCCTCACTCTCTATGCGACAGTAAAAGCATCAAGCTAGTTAAACACATGGGCTTCATTCAAAAAATCTTGCTGCTTTTTTTACCAACAGCGTGAACTTTTGACTGTATGCCGAAATTAATCCATTTGAAACACCTATTTACGGAAGTCTTTCCAAGTCGCATTATTGGGTAAGTTCCGGAAACAATTTCTCAATGGAATTTTAAAATAGAAACCTAAGCTTTCGGTCCCAACTACAATTTCGGATGTCCGCACCAATAGAACATTCTACTTTACGCTATCAAACTGTTTGCCTGAAGATAATTCCGAAAATCTCACATCAATATGCCCCAACAGCATTCCTAGTTGTACCAATTGAACTCAAATCAAACTGAAAGGACCTGATCAAAGGTTCAAAGCAATGTTGACAGGGCTGAAGCTATGCAAATTGTACAAAATAAAGATAATGCTTTTGATTTTACTTCGGTTCTAACAGGCGAAATCCTTAGCTTTGCCAGGATTTTTCTCTTCGAGTCATGGGCTCAAATAAGACTGCTACTGGTTAATTTGTTATGTAGTCACTAGACCTTTCCCTAGGTGTCGATAGATATAGATTTTTTACTTAGTTTTTTGCGAACCGTTCCATATGCAAATCACTTTAAGCTCTTCTGCCCATATCAGTAGTAAAAGTCAACTTTTACTGATGAGCATTCATATCGAGATGAGTTGACAAATATTACGGTTGAAAGTTTGAAGAAGCGCAATGTTGCTGGCAAATTCGTTGGTCAGAAGAAAGTTTTTCAGGATGCGAAGCTACGTTAGTTCTTCCAGCGTTCTCGGTAACGGTAGATTGCATGACTATCCAAAGGTCAGCGGCTTTCTTGCAGTCGCACAGTTGGTGTTGGTACTGCAGACACTTTATCACTGAAACGCTTATTTATCTTTCTTTGCAAGACTGAAAAATTATATAAACAGAATAGCGTTGTACTCCAATTTAGATCAAATAAATGCATTAATTTCGGTTAGTGGTTCAAAATTAATTTATGTACTGAACATCTAGATTTAATGAACTTAAAATACGCTGCTATTCCCATTATACAGCCAAAGAATTTTAAAGACAGGCGACATCGTTGGGGCACAACAGCATTTATTTGTTGGATATCTTGAACTTGGAACTTGAGACCATCTAAAACAACATGACTTGAACCTTTCGAAAAGTCATTTCCATTCCACTGAAAGAGACATATCAATTTCACACAAATATCTTGGAAATATCAAGGATTATCTTGCTTTCGTTTGCAGTAAGAAATGCTTTCAAATCACTAGTGAACCTGAAACTATAAAAACCGCGTTGCTGATCATTAAGATGTTTTCATGTCTCGAAATGCTTTATTACCTAATGGTTTATCGCATTTTCATGACCTTGGGTAAAAGCGACGTACGTGCAATAGGTCTATAGGAGGAAGTACCATATAAGAGAATTCGCTTTTATTTAGGGAAGGGAAAACTTTTACATAAATAATATACATCAGTGCGAAAGCAGATTAGTGCCTTTGTAAATTCAAGGCACTCAAGTGAATGGGGAGACGTGCAAGAATCTGGAAGTGTTGAGTTTATGCGAACTGCACAGGAAGAAGATTGCCCTTTTCCAAGCAGCTGACAGATAGGATGTCATTGTAAATGGTTGCTAAGACAGGAGATGTCTTATGTTTTCAGCCTTTGGTACACTGTTGTTTGACACTTTTCATTTGATGAAAAATAAGGAATCTCATTCTGAAGACAGTTTTTATAATCATGTTAGCAGTGGTACCCATGTCGATTCTTCTGTGTTAGAAACAAGGCGGCATAACCATCAACGTCAGTACTCGTGTGGACTCACTTACAAGCTAGGTTAAGTTGTTTTTCCCAACGAAGATCTCAACCGGCCTTCGGGTTTTGTTTGTTCAGAATGTCGAAGTCAGAATTTGATGATGATTTCCGTATTGGGGCACAGAGATACGATTCCTTGTGTGGAGTCAAGTCATCAAAAGTCGAATTGCTGTCCACTGTGCGAGTTCTGCAAATTTCGGATTGGAACCTGAATTATTAAGCACATAATAATGAAAAGAATACCATAATTCATAACCATGCAGTTTGAGATCTTTTGTCATTGCTTTTGCCGTATAATGAACATGTCACAAGAGCGAAAGTATCTTAGTGCACCTAAAAGTATCCAGAACCAGGAGAAGTGATTTTCCATCTAAATAAGTCGCACTGCTTTATATTTTACTAACCACGTATGTAAGTAGGTGCTATGTATTGTATTTACTCACTAATTCTCTGAAATGTACTTAACAAAGTTTACTCAAGTCCTCAATTAATTCTCATGTATGTAACTTCTTATAATTAATGAATATATAAAATTGCCAATCAAAAATATTGCTTGTTGCATGGCCAAAGTTGACAGCCATGACATCGATTCAACAACAACCGCTTCTATCAATAAATTTCGAAATCCCTAACCGAGCAAAGGTTAATTTTTTACGTATCTACCTTTCAAATTAACATATGTTACGTTTGCATTACGTCTTCGCAGAAATATTTACCGCACGAGCCAGAGAAACACGTATGGGGTGTTTATTTTGTTTTCATTATATCGTTTTCAACTATTTAAAGTTCTCAGAAAAAAACTTTCAAAAACATCTTCGGCAACAGCTAAACATCATGCGTAAGGACCCTTTTGGATTGGTACTCGTTAGATATATCGTCATAATATTTTTTTTATCTTTTATTGGCCATAAAAAATCAGTCGATTATTTCGGATGCAAGTTCAATATATACTATAATCTAGAACGCATAAACCGTGCTTAAAATATTTATATGCTTAATATATTTAAACTAATTCAGTTTTTGTGGTTGGATTCAGTGATCTTGAACAGATGTTTACAATTTTACTGCATGGAGCGAGTATTGAAATATCTATCATCATAACGAATAACAAATTTAAGCAAACTAAGTTTTTCTTTTTTATAATCTCGCGCGCGCACCAAGGGAATTTGAATACCCTTTTACAGGTTTTCTCCAGGGCGCGGGCGGGTGGTGTAGTAGTTTAAAACTCAGGTGTATTGGGGATTCGATATTTTCTCCAGAGGTAGTTGTTAAACTGGAGCCAGTTAGTTCGTTACATTTAGTTGACGCAACCGGGATTTACATATAACTACAAAAAAATTCGATGAAAAGACTTTTTCAGAGAATTGCCTCGCACGGGATTCGAACCCGCGACCCTCTGCTTGAGGAGTGTATGCATATACCACTACACCACGGCCACCTCCACAGTACTTTAGGTTTAACTGAATACTTAAATTATGATGTACGTATGTAGCCGTAAATTCTATTCTATGAGCATTTCTGCTAACTAACATTGATTAATGAGATTTACAGAGCTTAAATTACCGGGGCTTAACGACAATACAACTCTGAAGTATGGTATTTTTCATTGGCGTCGGGTCTCCAAAGGCAGTATTTTTGCCCCTATACAGGATTGAGACCAATACGTTTGTTTAGTTTTATTGATTTCAGATCTTCTCTCTATGTATTCAGGTCATATCAAGCATGTCGCTTTTTGGTGAGAGGATCGGTAGATTGCCAGAATCTTAGAAAGATTCCGACCGATGCAGCCTAACTCTAGGCTGACCAAAGCTGATTTTGTGATTTTATATGTAACACATGGACTGGAAAGTCAGTGCCGTTTTATGGTAAAACACAAAATTTTTGCAAAATTCAGCTTTATATATCAATATAGTTGCCTTCAAGGGCGATACACTGATTAAAACGATTTTTCAATCTTTCGATACCAGTTTTGTAGTACGATTTCGGCTTCATCGGTCTTAAATCACTTTCCGGCGAGCATTCTTTGGGGTCTGCGAACAGGAAATAGTCGCTGGGGGCCAAGTCTGGAGAATACGGTGGGTGGCAAAGCAATTCGTAGCCGAACTCATTCAATTTTTCCATCGTTTTCATCAACTTGTGACACAGTGCATTGTCTTGATGAAACAGCACTTACTTTTTCTTTAAAGGCGGCCGTTTTTCTACAATTTCGTCCTTCAAACTCTCTAACAACGCAATGTAATAGTCGCTGTTGACAATCTGCCCCTTTTGGATATAGTCGACGAAAATTATTCCATGTGTATCCCAAAATACGGATGCCATAACCTTGCCAGCCGACTGCTGAGTTTTTGGTCGTTTTGGACGAGGTTTGTCGCCTGCTCGCCACTCAACTGACTGGCGACTTGACTCTGGTGTGAAGTGATGGAGCCAAGTTTCATCCATTGGCACATACCGACGCAAAAATTCGGCTTTATTGCGGTTAAATAGCTTTAAACAATCCTCTGAATCTTCAACACGTTGTTGTTTTTGGTCGACTGTGAGCAAACGTGGCACCCACTTTGAACAGAGCTTTCACATGTCCAAATATTTGTGTATGATATATCCAACACGCTCTTTTGATATCTTCGGAGCCTCAGCTATCTTGATCAACTTCTACAGCTATGGTCATTCGTAATCATTTTGTGGACTTTTTTGATGTTTTCATCTGAAACAGCCTCTTTTGGACGTCCACTGCGTGCATCATCTTCGGTGCTTGTATGACCAATTTTAAATTTTTCAATCCACTTGCGAATGGTTCGTTCGGCTGGTGCAAAGTCCGGGTAACACTTATCAAGCCATTCCTTTGCATCGGCTGCATTTCCCTTTGCATTTCCCATCAAGAAGCAATGATAAATCAACACACGAAATTGCTTTGAATTCTTTTTTTTTTTCACAATAACAAAAGTTACTTCACTTACAACGCTATATTTCGAGAACTAATCGTCCGACAGCTGTCAAATTTATACACTTATCTTTTGAAGGTTGGTACTAACTAAAAATTAATTCAAGTGGTGCCCTCCCTTACAAAAGGCACGAATTTATCAGTCTCATGTACATAAGTATGCTTCCCCATCCATAGCTACTGCACATACTGGGGATAGATACGATTCTGCTTGTCGTTGCTGGCAAACTCCAAGTTAGCTGCGTAGGTTCTATAGCGTTATGTATTGGCCTTAACAGTGGAAATAGTGCTTAGAGGATTCCTCGCATGTATACTTCAGAAGCTCTTTGTAGTTGAGTCCATAATTCAACAAAATTTTCGAATACTGTGCATAGACTCACCTCGACGGTATGTACTCGTAAGCTCGGCTACCTCGATGATAGCTGGAATAAGATCTTTGAAACTAAGCTTAGACTTTACTTAATGAGGGTGGTCAATCTTATTAGCAATCAGTGTAGGTGTACAGGATGAAAGCATACAAAATTTGGTACTGCTGAAGTGCTCACACCAAAGAATATTATGTCTAGGCCTCAAAATAGGTTTTCTAAATCCCAAATTAACTGAAATGAGCATCTTGCATTCTGTAATTAAAATGCAGCAAATTGGGTTCAGCGTATACCTTATAGAACCTTCCAAACTTTTTGTGAACCAACGGATATACTAAAAATCCTGAATAAGTATGCTGGCATCACTGATTGGATCCGTGGACGTTGAAATACAATTGCAAATGGATTGTTTCTAAGCCGACGACTTTAAATATAATAAGCTTCATAAGCAAAGCACTTTCGATGGCACAAATATTGTAGAAAATTTAATCGGCACCACCGTGAAAAACGGTTTAAACTAACAGAACCTTCCAGCACTCAAAGGAAGGAAGAAGCGCCAGCTACTCAGCCAAAAATGTGAGGCAACAAAGAAAAACTGATAATAGAATAAATAAATTTTCAGTTGCAATTGAAGATAAAGTAGAATCCTTCCTGCTAACCAGGAACCGACGACAACTGGCACAATATCGTGATCCTATTGGTGTTCAAAAAAGTTTCAGCGAATTCCATTATCTAACTGCAGTCAGAGAAACTTCGTATTCTTGAGCTGGTTTGGAAGTTGTGAGATGGTTCAGCACGGCTTTAACTACAGCATAGACACAGATACTTCGCCTTCTCCACAGATTCTTCAGAATATAATTAATTGTTATCAGGACGCAAGTTCTCCTAATGAGAAGTGAAATCTTATGTAGTTGTCTTCCAGAAAAATGCCAACAGCGCATTCTAAATCAGCTTTGGAGCCATCCGTGAGTACATAGATTCGGATGGAAGTCATTTTTTGCAAAGGAAAAGGCGATTTCCCATTTTTGCAGCAAACGGCGTACAAAATCTCGAGACTCAAACGCATTCACTTATTTGTCTGAAGAATTCAGCCCATATGATACTCATATCGGAGCAGTATAAAACCCAATAGAGTCGAGTCAAGTCTGTGGATTCCGGTAAAATCAGCGATTAGGTATTTTCGTAAAAGCTTATTCCGCCAGACAACATTTTCTAAATTCACATTCCTCTATTATGGAAATGTTCCGAAAGATTTTAGACTAAGAACGACTGATCGATTGATATATACGCTATTTCTGTCAACAATTCGATAGAAGTGATTCTTCATATGCCAGTATTACATATGCCAGTAAGGCAACTGGCCCCGCTACTTATCTCAGTATAGGACTTTGCTGGGAAACGGATCTACATAATATTCCAGAAAACCTGTTGCGCAATCTCAAGTAAGCAATATTGGCAAATTTCGATAAAAATTTTGGAATATGTTACCATTTATTGATCCACACCTCATGTTTAGGAAGAAACGATCCTATTGCTTCGAATACTCGTAACATCACCATCATAATAGCACCTGGTAACATAGGTTAGGGATTATTTGTTGCGTCAATTTTGTAATATAGTCAATGCGACCTTTTGTTACTTCTGTAATACAAATTGGTTTCGTAAGCCTTGTAGTCATCACTTCCAGATAAAAGTAAATCTTTTGAGAAACCAGATCCTAATCACCATTCCTCTAAGATGGAAACAAAGAATCTATGGATCTGTGGATCTGTGTCATAACTATGAATTTTTCATAAATCGTGTAAATCTCAATTTGATGAGCATCAAATTGATTTATGCAACAGATCCATAAAAATTACAAAACAAAACAAACAGAATATTGTTTGATTGTGTGCATTTATGAATTTATTAAAAATTTAAATTTATTTTTTTTATTTTTTTTTTTTAAACAAAAGAAGATACGTGTAACATATCTACTACTCATAGAGCTTTCGCCAGATATAAGTCTTTCTTGCGCCTGTCATCTGTGGCTGTGACTGTGACTGTGACTGTGACTTTTTTCGCATAACTTTCGACTGCCGCATGTCTGCGTCAGATACTCATACATATTCATTGAAAAATTACAATCGTAACACATGGCGGCGGATTTACCATAAGACAATATAAAATTTTTTAAAATAAAATGCAACGATACGTGGTGAAAATTTGAATTTTTCCCCCCAACACTCAGTCAGTTTCAACGGATTCGCACATCAAATTGTCTGTGACACAACGGTAATTCACATAAATTACTCGAACAGTTTACCTATGGACGAAAATTTACTCTTCCGTTTGTTGGCTTATGTTTTGTATCTCTCAAAGATACAATTTTTTTTTTTTTTTTTTTTTTTTTTTTTTTTTTTTTTTTTTTTGTAATCGATTGCAAGTTACTCATATTTTATTACTAATAAGCAAAGGCAATGAAATATCACGCTATTGAAGAACTCTGAGCCCGAGTCTGACCCCACTCTGGCCTCTTAAATGACGTAGTGGTGCTGTGGTCTAAGTAAAGATTGAGGACAGCCACGTACTCTTGGTCAAAATGCATTTGGTAATAAGTTTTTTAATATTTTTTTTTTTTATTTGCTATTTAATGGAGTTGGAGGTTAATTATTTTCCAGTCTATTGATATATGCATTGTTTTATGAGTTTCTTGAACTGTTAAAGCCACTTGCATGCTGGTTATAGCTTTTAAGTTGAAAATGTGCTGCGGCCATTAAACTTCGATAAATCAAATGGAAAATACCACAGCAACATCGTTTTTTGTGGTAGAAGAGGTTTGAAATGTTTTATAAAATGTGAGTACATACTTGTGAGATAGGAATATGGATAGGAATCGATTTGAATGAATAATGATACTATCTTGCACCAAACCTATATAAAATACTCCGAAATACTGCCTCATTTGATGCGAATGGAATTTCTCTTTAACAACCAATCTGACATTTAAAAAGATAAAATATTTGAAAAGTTAAACATCTGCCTATAAAAAGTTGACGGTGTTGTGTTCAAGACAACGAGTTTATCTGCTTAATCGAGTATGTTAATTGGTTAGAAAACTGAATAAAGATGCAACAAAAACGTCTTGAGTTGAAGGTTCTTTTAGCCGTTAACGAACCAGTTCCTAATAAAAACGCTTATAGGCGATAAGTACTTTAATGACGACAAGCGGTCTATGCCAGTTTTTGTCATAAATATATTCAATATCAATGTCAATATGTCTTGGGATTATCTATAAGGCTGAATTATCTGGGTTAATTTTAAAAGTAAATTTATCAAGACCAAATCAGGATGCAAATTCAAACGAAAGGGCACAGCCCAAGATGTTTATCTTCGTCTTTGAATTTGTTATCGACATTTATTAAGTGAAGAGAAGACTTGTATTTTTGTCAATTAGCTGCTTTCCGAGGAGCAAGTTCTGACAAAATACTGCTAATTTTGGCAGAAAAGGGTTATATCACTAATCTAGGCATCTCGAGACCAGATTTACTTGCTTTCTTAGGCGACGCTACAGTCCAGGGTGGACCTGGCCCTCAACCAATAAGCCTCTTCATTTAGGGCAGTCTTTGGCTAAAGGATATCTTTATCTGTTTAAGAAAGGGTATATGCTTCGGACCCATAGAGTAGGAATGGGATATTAAGGGTCTTATATTGAGTTTCTTTGGTTGTTCAGGAGAGGGCCTTACTACATAGTTGCCTTCTCAGCTCAAAAAAACAGCGATTGGCAAGCGTTATTTTTCGTTTGATTTCTGAAGAGGTGTAGTTTTCAGATGTGAGAGCAGAGCCGAGGTAGACAAAGTCCCTTACAACCTCAAAGTTATAGCAGTCGATTGTAACATTCTGGCCGATTCATCGATGTTGGGTGTCCTTTTTTGTTGACAGCATATAAGGTTTTAGGTTTGATTTTCAATAGACTTTTTTGAAAGATCGCGTGACTCCTATCAAACTGTTTTGTCATGTTTGTTCAGTATCGTTTGGCAACCCACCATGAAAAGACTCCCACCACAACCGTGTCCTCAAATTATTCAGCTGTATTACGAAAATCAGCGTTCTGTGAGAAATGTTTTTCGTGCGATTCGAGGAATTTACAGTGCGCATAATTGACCTACCGAAATCACTATTGCCAATACCATTCGCAAATTTGAGTCCCAGTTTACATCCAGCACGTAGTGAAGAAACTATAGCAGCTGTAGCTGAGAGTGTACGTGAAGACCGTGACGAATCGATTCGTCGTTGTTCCCAGCAGTTTGGCTCGGCGTATTTGACAACTTGGCGTAATTTACGTGAGGATCTCGGCTTAAAAGCGTACAAAATTCAACTTGTGCAAGAACTGAAGTCAGGCGACTTGAATTTACGTTATATTTTCATTGAATGGGCTCTGGAAAAACTCAATGAAAATCCGGTGTCTTGTCGTGAAATTCTTGTTCAGTAATGAAGCCCATTTCTGGCTCAATGGATACGTTAATAAACAAAATTGCCATATTTGGGCTGATGAGCAACCTGAAGAGTATCAAGAGCTACCATTACATCCATTAAAAACAACGGTATGGTGTGGTTTATGGACTTGTAGAATCATTGATCCATATTTCTTTAAAAATGAAGCAAATCAAAATGTTACCGTCAATGGTTACGTTATCGCTCAATGTTAATGGACTATGTGCTTCCTGAAATTCAAGCACATGGTCTCGGTGAGCTCTGGTTTCAACAAGACGGCGCTACGAGTCATGCAGCGCGTGAAACAAGGGAATGGTTGAGAAATCATTTTGGTGAGTAAATAATATGTAAGGTCTCAGGTCTTCAGGAATACGATTGGTGCTTTAGAAGGCAACATTACTCGTGTTATCCGCGAAATACCAGTCGCTAGACCTTCGAAATGGTCTACCTCAGGCGTAGTCGCGGCAAACACTTAGTGACAGCATTTGCAAGCAATTTAACAGACTTTGAAAGATCGTACCGCGTGTGTTGGCTTGTGAGTTTTGCTCAATTTTTTCAAGTATGGTGCTAAAGAAGTCACATGACAGCGCATCACCTTGCCTGAATTCTTTTTTAACATCAAAAATCTCAGTTTGGGAGGAGCTTGGGAAGGACACCAAACCGAGACATGGCTCTGTATTGCTCGCCTCTTTAGATGCAGTCATATGCGGCTTTAAAATCGATAAAAAGGTGGTGAGTATCGATCTGAACCTTTTGAGTTTTCTCAAGGATCTGCCGTAGTTTAAACATTTGGTCAATTGTGGACTAACCAGACCTAAAACCGCACTGATCAGATAGTTGACAAATGGTTTTAGGCGCTCACATAAAACGGCAGACAAGATCTTATATGGTATGCGATGTTTAGGAGACTGATACCTCTATCGTTGGCGCAGCTTAGAGAGTCTCATTTCATGTGAACTGGGCAAACGATGCTGAGGTTCTATTCATTAGGCATACAGTCATCTCCTGCTGCCCTAAATAGTTCGGCCGTCCAGCTCAGCAGCCTAGCTAAATTTCAATTTAGATATTGCTATCCTCACTTTATTTGAATTTGTTCCCAATATTTAATAGTTCGCTTTGCCTGACAGCGAAATTTGTGTCGTTTTCGCCGTTAAGCAGACTGCAGAAATGGTTTTTTCATTAGCACCGACTGTGACCTACTACAGGGTTTTCCTTATTTATCTTTACAGGTTTCCGGTCCTTTTTACCTTTTAGTAAAAGTTTCGAGCATTATTCCTTGATTCTTCTCTATTTCCTCGATCGCGCCCTTCTCATGCTCTTTTTTCTCTGGAGAAGCCAACGTTTTTCCTGTCTCTCGCCGCCTTTGTAGGCTGCATGTGCTTGCTGGCACTCTTCATAAAACTAGGAGTTTCGAGGTGGAGGGCGGGTAAAACCCAACACGTCTGTTGGGGCATTTCTGGTGGCTGCTCGGCATCTAGGCCACTGGTCTTGAGCACTCGATGCAGGCTGCAAAGGACTTGTCGAGAGGTTGAGCTATACGCGATCAACAAATGTCATGGCGGCTGGTTCCAATTGCAACCATTCAACGTTAAATCACCTCATAGTACAATATTTCCCGGTTATTTTGGCGACTGATATATTCATAAATGTACGTTGGCTGCAAATAGGTAGTGATTCGAGTCTATTTTGGCTGCTCGAAATGTCGAACGAATGTCGATCGCAACATGATCAATCTGGTTGACAGTTTGCTGATCTGCTGTCTGCCATGTTCCCTTGTAAATATTGAGGTGAGCAAACCCTGCGCTTGCTATAGAACTATAACGCTGCATCCAATTGAATAGCTTAATTCCATTTTACAGACTTGCTGTCGTGTCTTCCAATTGTGCTACCAAAGATTACCTCCTTTCCAAATTTCGTTGAAGCAACTCATATAGAGACAGCACTAGTTCAAATTAAATTGAACTGTGGACCACGAATTCGTCCGCTACCTGCCGAAAACAAGAGAAAGTTCCTTAGTCAGATGGTACTCCTCATCCTCCGTACACTATCGTCTGCTACCACCAATGACCACCCAGTAGTCATTACGTAGGGGTGAGTGGTAGGAGTCGATCCCCTTTGACCGAACATTCTCATGACACCCTTTCAAAAAAACAAAAACCATCGGATTATGTATGATTTTATATTCCCATAGAAAACATCTAAAAGGTAATCAAAAATTCATTTCATTTGCATGGTGGTGTACCTTCGAAAAACTTGTCAATCAGCGATTTCACTAAATCAATCATTTCCCGCGTCGAAACACGATTTACGATGATATCAACTACATCAAGCACCACACTCTGACCACATCAACGTACAAAAAAAAAAAAAAAAAAAAAATGAAATCGACCGACACATCAAAACCACACATTAAAGGCGAAACGGCAATCTCCAAATGGAATTCAAGAATACTTAAAGCCATTTCCATTGAAGTTGGGTTTGGTGTTGTTCTTCAAGTTGACCAAACAGACTCTGGTCAAGGGAGAAGTCTCTAGAATACAATCAGATACGTCAAACTGATTGTTTGAGTACATACTCGTATGTACTCGTATCTAAAGTCGTACTCGTAGAATTCGATTAAACGTTTGCACTGACAATTTCGTTATGTACGCACGTAACAAGGTCGACAAGATACTTATCATCGCCTTGCCCGAAGCTTGTTTTGCCTTTAAATAGCCTCAAACTCAGACGATGTGGTAGCGGCTCTGGATTCGATACAAGACAATAGCCATTCAGTGTTGTGGGTTTGGCATTTGATGTTCAGCGCACAGTTGTTCTTCGGTATATTAAAACTTGTGAGTTTTGCTTCTAATTACAAGCCCGAGTTTACTTGTGACTAAAGACATTCGTATAACGCCCAAGTCGAGGATTATGAAATTCTAGGATTGGCGATACACGTAACTCAGAAAACTGGTGACTGATATCGTTTATGTTTATTGACCGTGAATTAGCTGGAGTGGGCTTTACGAGTATGCTGCAGCTGGCTTTCTGTCTTGTTGTCTTGGCAATGTCATGCCAAAGTCGTGCCAATTGGTCTGTAAAATTAATTATTCTAAAACGCCGTTCACAGCTAAGACGGAAACATTCAAAGAATGGCAATTAATTAGAAAGCAAAATTTGCAGTTCCTTGAAATACTAGTAAAACCGGACTGTTGGCGAAATAGGTTTTATTTACTTGCTTCACCGAATTGAGAAGTTCCGGTTTCGAATATTGATAAAGTTTACTTGGAGTTCCTTTGAAGGAACATTTCCGCATAACATTTTTGATTTTGCGATTATAAAGACGGTCCGCTGGCTACTATAGGGGTTTCTTAACAAATTTGCCATTTATCGATAATCTTTATAGAGTGGTAGTTAACCTGGTGTTTGCATTCTGATGATTTTCAGTAAAGCAATGTGTTGTAAGCTTGAAGATATCATATCTGTTAAAGCGGATCAGCTCTCTCAATCGTATAGTATCAATTATGGGCAAATTTTGATGTCTCAGAGTCCATCTATGATTTTCCCGATGGAGCGCTTGAGAGCATGTGCGAGTAATCTGTTTAGCATACGACATTAGTGATTTGTCGTTGACAACCTATTCAGATTTAATTCAGGTCAATTGATGAGTTGTGCAGTTCCGATGAAGGTTCCTCATCTCCGTGGAACCTCAGTCCATTGATAACGATCTCCATACGTTCCTTCCTGGAATCAGGTATTTGCAGATTGTGGAAACCCCCTATATATTGCGTGTAGACGGACATGCCACACATTTTAGGGCGTTTCTCATTCTGAGGGCAAAATTTGTAATAAGCCACGACTTACGTTGGACCTTTTTACTTTGCCTTTATAGATCTTTAAAGTGGCCTTTTAGGGAACTTTTAGGAAAGTTTGGCGTGATTGATCCAACAACCTCAATAGAATATAGAAGAAGACGTTTGTTCGAAATGTTTTTGTTAAAAAAAAGTAAAGCCAAGAACTCCTTGCCATATTTTTTAGTAATGCAAGTAGAATTATTCTACAAATTTCAAGATCGATACCAAGTAGATATTCTAAAACTGATCCCTCAAGGATAAGTAATTGTACGACCACATGCAATCAGGCGAACTTTTCAATCAGCTTTCTAAGGTGGGTAAAGAGAAAAGGCTCATGTCACTTATAAAGCAGATATTCAGATTTGTACTTTGCCATTTTGCCTTCTTCGAAGATCGCAGAGTCATTAGTGGAATGAGTTCTCAGAAGAAGTTATTCTTGGTAAGCCATGTCTCCTGGATACGACAGGCCATGTCTCCTAGATAGAGACGATATGTTTCCCGTCCTCAATAAGGCGGATGCTGTGGTTTAAAGAAGCGAGTTTTACCTTGTAGACGACATTCTGTATTTTCTTTAATACGTGGTATTTAAGAACAGGTACTTCAACTTTGGTGGGATTAAAGTCTCCAAAAGGACAAGTCCTACGTCACAGCCAGAGTTAAAGGATAAGGAATGAGTTTGCCAGTGTTGTGTATGTAACTGTGAAGGCTCATAGACATCAGCTAGAACGTATAGCATTCCGAATTGTTATAACGTACATACATACTTGTACTTGGTTGTCTAATAAATAGTAGCTCGCGCATATGATAAATTGGAGACAAGGATTGGATTAAATTAGACACATTTACCTATATACACGCACACAGTTGTGCTATTCTTGTGATAAAGCGCATGAAAGAAAAATGAGAATACCGTTGAAGCTTCTAATGGAAGTGCCGCGATCAGCGTAAAAATAGAACCTGACTTTATAAAGGCAAAGATTGTAAGTGCCAAACATAATCTGCCAGTGAGTGCTGATAATACACTTCAAATTATCAAGAATGGATCTAGTACCCGGGAACACTTTGACTAGGGTCATCTGAACAAATTGGTATCGTATATGGAGCGTTTAATTTGTTTTTGCTGGCCAATGATGTAAAACGGGAAGAGCGTAAAAAAACGGCTTTTCTCATGTTGGCCGGCGCACCGCTTTATGAGTTATCGACCACATTGACATTCCCCAAACAGGTTAGCAAAGTGGGTTTAGTAGGAATTGACATAATACTAACCGACAATTTCCATAAACTTGATCAATATCCGGACGAGTCTGTCGGCAACTATATTGCATTGGGTGTATTGGCTGCTAACTGCAAGTTTGATATAGAATTGGACCGCATGTTACGCGATCAATTTGTGTGCCGGATAAAGCATGAACGCTTGCAAAGCAGTTTCTTGGCACAGAGTGAACTAAAGGTGCAACGTCTAATGAAGCGCGCCATGACAAGTGAAACGACAACAATCAGTGCTATGGTTATAAGACACACCAGTGATGTGCATAATTATGAGCCGCAACACAGTGAATCAATCCATCCCGGAAGAGTAAGTCGTTCTTACAGTATCCACATCGAGAAGCTTTTTGCAATTCCTGCGGGCTAAAGGGTCATCTACAGCATTAACGCATCGAAATCATCAGCGTCCACGACGAACTCAACATCATGTCAAGGTACGCCATAACGCAGATTTTCTTGTGGAGAATTTACTGTCAACTAAGTTTAACCATTAGCTAACCAAAACAAGTCAATCTCCGTTGTCATTATTGGCCATACATACGAGTCACCAGGTCATCTGGTGAGAGAAGCCACGTTCGACCAGATCTGGACTAAATGAATTCATATTCTCTGCAAGCGTGAATTGGATCTAAACGACTACTTACGTAATCCGATCTCAGTGAAAGGGGTCATTGATGTGTTAATTTATTACAATTGTTAAAATATTGACAATTTGCTTTTATTACCATCTCTTTTGGTGGCTTAAAGCTGGTCGTCAAAAATAGCAGAATCAACATAGAATCAATACTGGATAAGTTAAAGCATTTATTTTCAACCGAATTTGGTCGTTACACGGGACCACCAGTGTCCTTATATGTTGGTACAAGAACAGGTACCGCCACAGCATGTACCAATCGAAATAAATCTATCGGCTGTGCAGTCAAGTCATTCTAGAGCCCGTAAAATACTCCGAATGCGCTACGACTAGAGTGCCTGTCGTTAAAAAGGACGGCTTCTTCCGGATATGTGGAGACTACAAATTCACGTTAAAACGAGCAGTATGACCATATTGCCACCAAATTCCAGTAGTCAACACACCACTGAAGGTGGATCAATTTTTTACCAAGTTTGATTTGGAACGAGATTGTCAGCAGTTGGTCGTCGATTAATGTTTAGCGCTACTTCAAACCCGACTTCAATTTGGAATCTCTTCAGCCCTGGAATTTTTCAAAACATCCTTAAAAACATTTCAGGAGTCATCTCATATCATTATAACGGGTAAGTCTGAAGGGCAGCTGAGAACAGGGCTTAACGAAGTGTTGTTCCGTTTCGACAAGGATGCATTGCGATTGCATAAGGAAAAATGTCAATTTGGAGTATGAACTGCGGAATTCTTGAATTTTAAGATTGAAGCTCTGGCCATCCATAACGCATCTGCGATGAGGAACAAGAAGCAACTACAAACATTTCTGGGCCTAATTAACTTCTATCATGCATTTATACTACACAAAGTAATCGTCACAGAACCGTTACACTGGTTATTGGATTGAAATGCATACTTGTCGTGAAAGCAACGCCCTGAAAGGCTTTTAGTATACTTAAGAAGCTCATCATATAAGACGACGTATTAGTTCACTATGATGAGAAGCTGTCAATAGTGCTTACATGCGATGCACCAGATGGGTCTGGTAAGCCCATTGGGCTCAACACTCTCTAAGACAGAAACAAACTACTCGTAAATCGACAGAGAGGCAGTGGCTCTCATTTCCGAAGTCAGAAGATTCCATAATTGTCTATTTGCCTGTTCATTCACGCTAGCCACAGATCATCTCCCACTTTTTGGCATTTTCACTAAAACAAAATCAGTTCCCAATATAGTACCGAATCAAAGGCTTCGCCGTTCAATCCTTCTTAAAGTGTTCCTGATACACTACACTAGAGCAAAGATAAGCAACGTAGATTTCCTGAGCCACTATCCAATACAGCGCTCATTATCGAACTAGCAGCACACTCAGCTGCTGGCGTAACAAACTTTTAAGAATCTACAGCTCTTCAATATTTTGAACTGGATACTATCGATTGTTCAAGCGAATTATATCCATATTATTTCCGTCGAAATGAACTCTCTGCCAATAGGGGAATCCTTGTTTGGGAAAATCGAGTCGTAATTCCTCCTCCAACTCGAGAGGTAATATTAAACGCCCTTTACATACCACACCCTGGAATCGTTAAAATGAAAGCAGTGGTGCGCACCTAAGAGTATGTATTATGACACAATATCGATCCCAAAATCGAGCTCGTCGTGAAGAGATGCACATCCCGCCAACAAAACCGGAATGAACAATCAAAAACTATGACACAGCATTGGAAATCAGCTAGACGTCCTTGGTCCTGCCTGCATGCCGACTTCGCCGGACCATTCAAAGATAAAACGTTCTACTTGGTTGTTGACTCTTATCCAATGTGGTTCGAGGTTGCCGTAAGTAGTTCAATGCCGGCAGCTACCGCCATTTCCTTTGTCAACTCTTCGCAATCTATAGGCTTCCTGTTGAACTGATATCAGACAACTGGACAGCTTTCACATCTAAAGAATTAATCTGCTTCTTTCCATACCTCTACAAAGGATCAAGAGGCGCATATGATACATAACCATAACATTAAAAGCTATATGAAGAAGTAAGGCTAGAGCAGAAATACTAATCTGAATCTGGCAAAATTTTTGTTAAAAGAGTATACTCGTATTACACCCCATGCAACTACGAATCGCTGTCCCGTAGGGCTACAGCTCAACTTCGAGCTCCACTACGTAACGGAATCCTACACTTTTTTTAATTTGTTAATTTTTCGGGGAGTTGTATGTCTTATCAATGGATCTATGCTTTTTCCAGCCACTGACACAATCCAACCCATGTCTTTAAGTACCTGAGCCAGAGTCTTGATTTCTACCTAACTTGCCACATTTTTATTAATTCTTATCCGGCTGTCCATAAACTTTCGTTGACCCAGAAAAATTAATTTCTTTCTGCCGGAATCCAGTACTTGTTCGCCATTTTACCAAAACGGTCCAGGATGCGAAAGCATGTGAAAATTGATCTGGGTTATTTCGCTAGTTTTGGCTTCAACGATAGTGAAAGTTTTTGGCTTTTTGGTTGAGGTTCAGCCAAACAGAAGCTTTTGTTTGAATGTGGAATCGCAATCTCATTAGACAGTAAAGAACTGCCCGTCCGGCTGATTAATGGATGAGGAATATTATTTAAAAACGTCTAATCTCTATAATAAAGTAGGGTAGATAATATTCATTTATATAAATTGACATTAAGTCCGTCATGAAGTGAGAAGTACTCTTTAGCGAAACAGAGACTGAAAACTATACGTGCGAATAAAAATGCAATCCTCCAAATTTATTATAATTGTATCTATCAGTTTCTTACTCACATCAATGAATTGAAAACACACTAGGACCCATTTTCTTTTTAATTTATTTTATATTTTATGCGATAAAAAGTAATCAATGCAGAAAAGTCAGATTAACATTTTCCCACGTCGTTTATCTTGTAAGCTCAACCCACATATTTGTATTCTTCCTACATCTACTCATTTCTCAGGCATATCTCTTAATTAAAAATTTATCAACTACATCCCAGCAAGAGAATAGTTATGAAAGCCATCACCAACGTGTGGTAATCCAACATGTCGCAGCGTATATGGTAATAACTTATCAAAACACGATAAATTAATGAAGTGCCCATTATGTTGCCACCATATCTCATCATCTTAAAGAAAAAAATTCATTCCATCATGTCCAAAAATGAGGAACCACTTTTCATGATTACAAGATTATAAAGTGGCCTCTCAAGATTTTGTCAACATTTGCTATTAACTTGTAAAGAAAGACAAATTCTACCACCAACCATCAGAGCAGTAAAGTCTTACATAACACAGTTTACAGGTAAAGCGTATCAAATATTTCAATTCATTTTCCCATAGGCACCTTCCTTTTTGGAATCGGCATGCAATTTAAAGGGAAAATGTTTGAAGAAATCCAGTTACACCAAAACAAGCAAAGAGAAATTCACATTACGTGGCGAAGCAATTTTTTTTTTTTTTTTTTCGTTCTGTCAGTTGGACATACGGGGGTGCCTAGGTGCAACGTGCCATGCAACTAAAGAAAACAATTAAGGAAATGTCCACATTATGCACCTTCTCCATTGGAAAGTAATAGGACACAATCAACTTAAAAAAACAATCCTCCAAACAGGCAAAACTTTATAACAGACAAATGAAAATAAATTCCTATGGAAAAACGAAAGAGCTGAGCTGCGAACTGGCATTAAGTAAATTTTTCTTTTAACACCACCGCTCCAGTCGGTTTCAAAGGCTGTGTGTGTTAGTACGTTTATATTTGTATGTACATAATTACCTCATGAACATGACTGACAGAAACGACAAGAAAGCCGTTCACTTTTAGCCTCTCTGCCCCGTTCCCAGTAGATTGAGTCTGAGTACCTGCGCGCCCATTGAAAGTTGCATACGATTTTTTCTTGCTTCTTTTTGTGACCAATGTACCTGCTGCACTTTTGGTTCATTTGTGCAATGGAAATGCTTGTACCTTATAGGCGATTGCATCAGAATTTAGTTTGAATGTATATATTTGCACAGTGGCACATATTTTACTTAATAATTTGCATTTTTAGTTGTGCTAAAACAAACAAGTGTTTCCTCAAACTTTCTATAATTAACGTTTATTTTAATTTGTCTTTTTTTCTTTTGTTTTAGGTAAGTTTTCCGGCAACGATGTATCACAACAGACATACCCAAAATATTCAATCAATTTGTGTTGTGTAAGTCAATAGAATTATGCTTAACTACATAAATCGTATTACCTTTCCAAAAAAAGGAAAAGAAACTTACGTCGGATATATAGTAATTGTATCGAATTGAGAGACTTTAGACAATTTAAACCTCTTTTTTACGGGTTAAAAAGAAATTACAGGTATGATAGGTATCTATACGGTAACAACCATAGTTACCACTCCCACAGTTAAATTGATTTATAATTGCAGTGATTTCGTTTCATGTTGCTTGCCAATTGTGTTACGTAGTTAAGTCTTCACGTGCGACGACGTCGCGGTGTAGTTACACTGGAATTCATTTGAACTTATGTGTAACACTTTCAGATTGCTCCGCTGAAACTGGTGAAATTGATCTAATCTCTGGATTATATTGTTAGTTTGTCTCTCAATGAGATCGCACTTAGAGAGGTATTTTGTGAAAGCCGTTCAATTAAATTGTTTCCTTATGTAAGCAATTATAATGAAGGATTAACTACAAAAATCATTGATAGGAATTGTGAGGTAATCACTGTTCGAATAAAACCTAACTAACTATTTAAACCTCAGTTATTTTATTATTTGAGGTTGACAATGATTTTCAAAAATCTAGGTTAAGAAATTTCTAGTTTAAGTTAATTCAATGAAAACATCAGGATTAACATTTGAAGTATCGCAACGCTCTCTTTTTTTAAAGGAAGATAGTGCCTTACCAAAAGAATCCGCATTGCGACCAATTAGGTACCATTACTGCACAAAACGTGACATAGCCCAGTAACGTAACAATTACGTTTCTAATAAAGTGCTTGCTCTACTTCTTTAAGATGAGGTTAGATTAGCTGTCGACAAAAAATCCGGCACACTTCGACAAACTTATAAGGTTCATTTTGATACCACGTGAAACTAGGTGAAGATTTCTCCTTGCATTGACCACTAAGACAAAAAAAATCAGCACATTACATGAAATGGAATTTCATAGTCTGTCTTAGAAATACGGTATAAAGAACCGCTTCAGTGAAAAAGTACCTATAAAACTAGCACTTACAATGTATCTCAATTCTAAAAAAGCAGTATACACATTTTCATACTGAGGGACAGCAGGAACGTCGCTTACTTTGTCGTCGGAATTTAATCTAACACCCTTTGGTCTGCAGGTAAACTGGACTTTCATACCTAGTGTTGCGCTCATAAGAAGCCCACCTATCAATGAAAGTTGTAATATAGGATGAAGGAAGTCTGAGCATAAGCCTTGCCTAGAATGTTCATCGGTGATCTCATTGTGATATCAATGTAAGCAGAGATCCAGGAAAAATTCAATGAATTCAGTTTTCCAAGCGCAGTCAGAGAAGCTTCGGATTATAGAACTAGCTTGTTGGTAGTAAGAGGGATTAACAAAGTTTTAAGGGAAATTTGGCTGTCGATACAGAAGCAGAAATTTCTCTCTCTCTCTCTCTGCATATTCTTCATAATATTCGTTTTCAATGCAAACCCAGGTTTGCCTAGTGAAAAGTCCTCAATGAATCGGATGAATACCCGATTTAGATTCTGACGAAAGTTAGTCCTGAAGTTATGTCATTGCATCAGTCAAGACGCAATCTCAGTAAAACTCCAATGTAAACTGCATATCCTTTTAAATGGATGATACATGTACTCGTAAAATCAAGAGGAAGAAGATTCATCAGTGCCAGACGTACTGTGAGTACTTCGCACACAGCTATGTGGGGAGTCTGATGTAAGCAGCGATGATATTTTTATACGAAGGCTTATTCCAACAACTAACTGACGCACAGGATAGAACTCTTACACTACCAGAAAGACAACAGCGCCGATGCGATTTAGTACTGTCATCTAGGATGACAGTAAAATATTGTACTTAGTATTGTTAGAGAAAGCGATGATGGCATCTCTTAGCACTGGATGATTTTGACCAGCTAGCTCTCTTCTTCTAGTGGAGACATCATTGTAGAAGATAGACTGAAAGAACATTTCTAATAAAGCAATTATCGATTTTATTTAGAGATGACAGCGCTTTGGAATAACAACTTGACAGTAGAAATAATCCGACATACAATATACTTACGTAATCTGCACATGCCTGTGCGTAGATGTAAAAACTATTGAAATCGTTACGCATTAAGACGACAAATACAGACTATAGTAGTTGAGAAAAGGGCGACACTTTAGGCTACCCGTGTTCACTCTCAACATAAGATATTAGCCGCAGTCAGCATCTGCAAATAAGATTATATAGCACTAGCATTGCTTTCATCAACACAAGCTATGAATAAGTTACCCACATTGTCTGTCGAGTAATAAATGTCTTCAAAAGTTACGATGTCATAGGCGCCCTCATTGTCAAAAAACTTGCCAAGCGCGTACTTTATCTTGCATTGAATTCACTCACATGATCTTGCATATTTGGGCTGCATACTGTATTTTAGACAGAGAATGCCTTCGCAAAGTACTTTTGCGCACTGTTCATTAGTGATTCAGTGCATATATCAGTGGTCGGTTAGAGTTTGTAGCAAATGGTCTATAGGTATATTTTGTATAAGCAGATATACGTTTGTAGACAACTTAAAGCTAGCAATGCATTTAACAGCATTTTAAATAGCTTAAATAGCCAATAGAATATCTATGATTGCTTGTTTACAATTTTGAACTTTCTTCCTGAATGGAAAAACTTAAAAATCTTTCCAATCTCTAAGAACAGATTTAGGAATGCAAACTTACCATACCTGTCAAAGGACTTTGAGAAATCAGTACAAAAACTCCAAAACTTCACACACTGCTCCACACAGCCCACTGCAATAGCCTGTCTAAACTTCTAGCCGCCTTCAACAATATAGCTAGATATACTTTTAACATAAGACAACGAGATCGCTTCTCTTGCTTCTCTCAGCAATTAACCGACTGGTTTTTTGCTAACCATCTGAAATTTAGATCTCTTTTCCTTCTAAGAAACATAATCGAAACTCATAAGCCAGAATATTTATACAATGAACTCCATTTCTTGCAATCGCGCAGATCTATTTTTCTTGCCCAACACAGATTCATCAATTTTTTGTCCAAACTGCCCGACTATGAAACTATTTGCCTTCAGATCTAGGGGGAATGGTAAGAACAAATACGTTTAAATCTTTTTTAGTTAGATTTCTAACCACTAATTAGACTGAACGTCATTTATTACAGGAAAATTTCTTTATCTTTCTATCTTTTCTTCTTTTTTATATAACATTCCATTTTTTATCGCTACTTGAATTTGCAGAGTCGTCCATTTTGTGGTTCCGAAAGTAAAATTAAATGAAATACATTTATAATTTAGATTTCGATAAAACTTTTATTTTAGTATGTTGATTGGATCTTGCCATTATCATTGGCAGTATAACATTATTCAAATGTCTTCCACGAGAGTTCTTGCATGACTTGATTCTGACAAAGTAATTTTCGATGACTTTTCGACACATATTGGGCAATAACTCGACCATAACTTGGTGAATATTCGTTTTCAAAGCATCAAGAATTTGCAAATTGTTTGCATAAACACGATCTTTTACATAGCCCTACAAAAAGAAATCCAACGACGGCATATCACACGATTTTGGTGGCCAGTGCACATCACCAAAACTTGTCCATATATTTTTTCTCTCAATAAAGCCAAAATGGGTCGTGTTGTGTGAGATCTGGAGCCGTCTTTTTAAAACCACATGTATTCCACATCCATATCGTCGATTTGAGTCCGAAAAATTTCGGTTAACAACATTACATTACGGTGAGAATTGACCGTGACTGTTACACCTTCTTCAATTCCGAAGAGGTATGAACCAATGTCAACACCAGACCAAACTGCACACTATACAGTGACTTTTTGTAGATGCAATTCTTTTTACAGATACATGAAGATTTTCACTTTCTCATATGCGACAATTTTGTTTGCTAACATATCCAACGAGTGAAAAATGAGCCTCATAGCTGAAAAATTGGTCATCCACACGTTGATGTTCAAGTACCCAATCGACATATGTTCTACGCATTCCTTGGTTGGTTGGCTTCATATCTTGAATAAGCTAAACTTTATAGATGTAAATCCAAATGCAAAATACGCCATAATATGTCGTAAAACAAGCCATCGTGGATTAGATAGATTTGGATCTTCTTCAACACTTTCATTAACGGCATTCATGTTTTCTGTAGATCGTGCATTTCGATGATAGATAGGCCTTAAGCCATCTGTAATGGAGCTAGTCTCTTTGAATCTTTTTACAATTTTGCCTATAGTACACTCAGATGGACGATTATGTCGACCATTATCTGCACGTAATGCGCGAAACGTGCCTACTACAATATGTTTTTAGTAAATTTTCGCAATTTTAAAACGTTCGGCGATTATCAAACGATCATATTGCAAAATGGCAAATCTGAAACTAAACACATACAGTCTCGGATGACATTTCAATTTGACGTATACAATGTCAAATCCGGACCACGAATTGATCCTATACTTATACTTATACTCGTATCACTGAATAAATTGCTCTTTATAATTTTTCAAATATTTATGTGTGTTTGACTTGCAAATATTCTTGTAAAATTGGTAAAACTTGTGCCATAATTTTTAGTAAATAAATGAAATGAAAAAATTAAATATGATACTTCTGGTTGAAGCTATCAGTTTAAAATGGGATAGATCTGTCCTTCAGTAATGCATCTTAGACAAAGCAATGACTTTGAAGTTCTGTGAAGTCGAACTGCAGATTCTTGTTTATATTCAGGATAGCACCATATCGAGTTACCTTCATGGTCTACTGTGAAGTTATCCGAAGGTGAACGTGTCAGGCATCTTCATGTTAACGGGCAATAGAATGGTCAATATTGCGAAGGGAGTAGATCGGGGTGCACCGAAAATATGCAAACATCATTGTTCAACTTATCACGATATATCACTTTACTAAAGTCAGCTCATCGGGCAACCATCACTTGTTTCTGATGACTGATTTGAAAGAAAAGAGCGACTTGACAGTAATTTTTTTTTAACTACTCCTTGCATGTTAGTTCTCTGAATTACCTTTCTGTTAAAAATAAGACCCAAATATCTACCGTTCTCAGAAAATATGTTAACTATTTTTATTCCCTAGAGAAGAGACCAAGCCTAGCTTCATGGAGACTACGCTCATCTTATTATATAGAGCTTTACAGATTGCTTTTCTGACATGGCAATACCATTTTATGAAGAAACTAACAACCATACACTTCCAGGTATTTAGTAGTTCGTTTACCACCAAACTCGAAAGATCCACATACCACATACACTTAGACAAGATGATATCATTCTGATATCTGCTTCATTTTCTGAATACCCTGGTCTAGTTAAACGGACTAGAACTTTTTTTAAAGCGAAAGAGATTCAAGGTATAGTATTTTCTTCTTCATTAAAAGCAAGGCAATGTAGTTTACTGTTAAGGTAGTCCAATGCAGCTACATAATAGTTTTAGCATTTGTTGATGCTATACATCGGTCATATAAAAAGTCTCCGCGGTTTTTTAGTACATTTTTGAAGAAAAAAAATTTCTTTATTCAAAATCAACTTCAATTAAGTACATATTGCCTATTCTTATCTATGACCTTTTGCCATTTTCAGCGGAGCTTCATAATTCCATCGGTGTAGAACTTCTGTGGCTTATCAGCGAAAAACTTGGCCAAGTGATTTTCAGCGGCTGTTCGGTCGGCCAATTTTTACCATCAAGAGAGTTTTCCAAAGACCGAAACAAATGCAAGGTCCCGGCTATACGGTGTATGCATCAAAACTTCCCAACCAAGCTCAGTCAATTTGTTCCTGGTCATCGAAGATGTGTGTGACCTAACACATGGACTGAAAAGTCAGTGCCGTTTTATAGTAAAACACAAAATTTTTGCAAAATTCAACTTGATTGACAACATTAATTGAAACGATTTTTCAATCTTTCAATACCAGTTTTGTAGTACGATTTCGGTTTAGCCTCAAAATAGGCCTCTGTTTCGGCGATTACTTCTTCATCGGTCTTAAATCTTTTTCCGCCGAGCATTTTTTTGAGGTTTGCGAACAGGAAATAGTCGCTGGGGGCCAAGTATGGAGAATACGGTGGGTGGGAAAGCAATTCGTAGCCAACTTGTGACACAGTGCATTGTCTTGATGAAACAGCATTTTCTTTTTCTTCAAATGCGACCGTTTTCCTGCGATTTCGTCCTTCAAACGCTGCAACAACGCAATGTAATAGTCGCTGTTGATAGTCTGCCCCTTTTGGAGATAGTCGATGAAAATAATTCCATGTGTATCCCAAAATACGAATACCATAACCTTGCCAGCCGACTGTTGAGTTTTTGGTCGTTTTGGACGAGGTTCGTCGCCTGCTTGCCACTCAGCTGACTGCCGACTTGACTCTGGTGTGAAGTGATGGACCCAAGTTTCATCCATTGTCACATATCGACGCAAAAATTTGGCTATATTGCGGTTGAACAGCTTTAAACACTCCTCTGAATCGTCAACACGTTGTTTTTTTTGGTCGATTGTGAGCAAACGCGGCGACCACCTTGAACAGAGCTTTTGCATGTCCAAATATTCGTGTATGGTATATCCAACACGCTCTGTTGATATCTTCAGAGCCTCAGCTATCTCGATCAACTTCACTTTACGGTCATTCGTAATCATTTTGTGAACTTTTTTGATGTTTTCACCTGAAACAGCCTCTTTTGGACGTCCACTGCGTGCATCATCTTCGGTGCTTGTATGACCACTTTTAAATTTTTCAATCCACTTGCGAATGGTTCGTTCGGCTGGTGCAGAGTCCGGGTAACATTTGTCAAGCCATTTCTTTGCATCGGCTACATTTTTTCCCATCAAAAAGCAATGATAAATCAACACACGAAATTGCTTTGAATCCATTTTTTTTCACAATAACAAAAGTTGCTTCACTCACAACGCTATATCTCGAGAACTAATTGTCCGACAGCTGTCAAATTTATACACATATCTTTTGTAGGTTGGTACTAACTGAAAATGGTATGGATTTAATTCAAATGGTGCTCTCTCTTAGAAACGGCTTTTCGACTTTTCAGCCCATGTATTAGCATTGTCTGTTGGCCAATTCTGGTCGGTCTTTTTTGATAGCTTCATTCAAACGGTCGAGTTGTGCACAGTAGAGGATCGAATTGACCGCTTCGTCACATTCTAGAAAATTCCCTTCCAAACCCACCAAACACTCAACATAACCTTGTTTGTCGTCAATCTAGGCTTTCAAGTCGTTTATGGTTGGTCACCGGGCTTTGGCCATAATCACTTGCTTTTAATATTCTCGTATTTAATCCACTTTTTATCACCCGTAATGAATAGCTTCAAAAATGGTTCCATTTCATTACGTTTCAGCAGCGTTTCACTGATGGTTATTCGGTCAATTAATTTTCTTTGCGTTAATTCATGTGGCACCCAAACATCGAGCTTCTTTGAATAGCCTGCTCGTTTTACATGATTCCAAGCTGTCATACGGTTGATGTTTAGTGCCTTGGCTATTTCCAGACAGCTTCCGTGACGGTCTTGCTCAATCAGTTGTAAACTTTCATCGACTTTTTCAGTGACAGGCCGACCAGTGCGAGGTGCATCTTTTACATTGAAAAAATGTAGTCTGACATGTCACCTTTTAAACACGTGTTTGTTTGACACAATCAAATTAGTTTTTCTAGATAAATGCACACCAACACCATCTAGTGACAATAAGCCGTGAAGACTTTTTATATGACCCATATTTCTGGTTCTTCTTACTAATACAAGAAAGGGGAATCATATTGACTTACCATTTCTACAGAATTTTAAGAGTATCGCCTTTTCTGACAAGTTACTGGAAAATGCAGTTTTTACTGTGAGCTGATACTCAGAGTTAGTAAATACATATAAATGCTTCATCCCAATTTAGATCAGTATCTGATGAAAAAGAGTATGTTCAAAGATTTGTCAGTAAAGACAGCTACTGGAAAATTCTTCCTTAGATAACGCTCATGTATTTCTTTTATCCAGAAAAAGGCTTCTTGAGCCTTTAATGGAAAACTCTACGTCTTACTACTTACTATTGGGTATATATTTTAATTTGTTCGGTTTTTTTCAAAATTTGAACGTTTATTTAAGAAAAACATGTACAATAGTATTATTCAAAATATTGCCCATCTGAAACTATGACTTTTTCCTATCTTTCTGGCAATTTGTGGATCCCATCCCAAAAGAACTGCGCCGGCCTGGAAGCCAAGAATGAATCAAGCCAATTTTTGATATTCTGCTCTGATGTGAACCGTATTTCAGTGAAGGGGCAAAGTCTGGGCTATAAGGCGGGTGGGGTAAGACTTCCCATTGACTGTTTTAAAAATAGTTCTTAACCGGAATAGCAACGTGGGGCCGAGCGTTGTCATGATGGAAAATTATTGCCTCATGTCTGGTCGCATATTCCGGGCGTTTTTCGGTTACTGCTCTCTTCAAACGGATTAATTGTGTTCGGTAGCGTTGTCCATTGATTGTTTCACCCGGTTTTAGCAGCTCATAATACAGCACACCCATCTGATCCCACCAAATACAGAGCATTACCTTCGCGCCATGAATATTCAGCTTTGCCGTTGATTTGGCTGGTTGGCCGGGTTTCACATATGATTTTTTGCGCTTGGGGTTGTCGTAATGGATCCATTTCTCATCACCAGTAACAATCCGATGCAAAAATGACTTAGTTTTGTGGCGTTCCAGCAGCATTTCGGACATGCAAAACCGCCTTTCGTAGTCTCTTGGCTTGAGTTCATGTGGAACCAAATTTCCTTGCTTTTGAATATATCCAGCTGCTCTTAAACGTTTTGAAATGGCTGCTTGAGTGACACCCAAAGACTCTGCGAGCTCTTCTTGTGTTTGGCAACAATCTTCATAGAGTAATGCTTTCAGTTCTTCATCTTCAAACTTTTTTAGCTGCCCAGGACGTTCATCGTCTTCCATGCCGAAATCACCACTTTTAAATCGTGCAAACCACTTGTGGCACGTTCGCTCAGCTAGCGCATGTTCACCATAAACTTCCACCAAAATACGATGACGTTCGGCAGCAGTTTTCTTCATATTAAAGTAATAAACAAGAACTCCCCGCAAAAACACTTTTTCAGGTACAAAGTTAGACATATTTGAGTGAAAAAAAATTGTTGTTGTTTACGCTTCAAACGAATGACATATACTGAAATGACGTACAATGATAGTAGCTTTCCAACGCATGTTCCAATGGTACAATAACAATGGAATAATACAAATTACGCCATCTCTTAGCAAACCGCACGAAGTTATAGGCCCAATACTTTCGGTCTTCAAATCATGTAGAATTGAAATAAATTCTGATTCGAAATCGAAGCATCATTATTCTCTTAGCAGAGTGTAGTCGATGTTTTCATTAGTAAAATTTGGTTGACCGACTATCAATAATGACCAACGTGACATCTAAATGAGAGTTTTAGTTGGATGGACACTAGCCACCTATTTGCGAAATGTATAGATGGAACATTTTAAACGAATCTATATGGTAAATTAATGAAGTTTCCGGTGGACTGTTGCGGCTATAGGCCCACTCAGATACGTATATAACTACAGACGTGTAGTAATTATTTTCGTTTTGAATATAAAAATATGTACATAGACAATGTGCTTGCTACGGCTATGATTTCTTTGACTGAAGTCCGCTTTCAGGTCTTATTTCCATTATTGAGAAATCCGCATTCGGGGAAAGCCTGCTCTTAGTCACTTGGATCCACTTAATACTTTCAAGAAGCTTTTGTTCACCTGCTACGAGCTAGTAACTCTAATAGGAACTGCAGCAAAAGACTTAGAGCTAGATGATAGTCCGATAGCTGCAAATGTGTTCAACTTAGGGCTGTCAAAATACAAGAGATCAATTGTTTTCAATGGCAAAGAGGTCCGCCCAGTTTTTCTAGTTTATTTTCACGATTTCACATGCATTAAATACTCGTATGTATGTACGTATTTGGAAATTAAAAAGCTGTAAAAAAGTCAAAACCTAATACGTATCTCAAAGGCGGAAAAAATGTACAATCACACAATTACAATCTGATTATTACGAGTAGCTCAATCTTAGCTCCTACCCCATTTAATCCCAGCATGGCATTGTACAACACATGTTTTTTTTTTCAAAAACAAGAAAAGAAAAACACGATACATGAATATGTTACTTCGACCTGGGAAAGATACTCAACTCAATTTAACCCAATTTAATTCAAATTAAGCTCAAGGCGATGACAAAACACAGATAATATCGATGCTAGGAGGAGGGATAAAATCGAAAATTCAATTCAAAAAGCTTCTTTGATGTCTCGATGTTTTGATGTCGTTTGCAGTGGCCTGGTGCTAAATGATTGTATTCAGTTCCGAGAGATGTTGGTTGAAAAAAAAAAACCGCCAAACCACTTTCTGATCTTAAGTTGGTGTACCAATGACATTATCACCTGGAAAAGGTGATCCGCTCTCATGCTGGGGGTTTATCGGTTGCACGCAGCACGAGAATGAACATTTTATTTCGATATCACGTTTATCGAAAATTATAAAACTAACTTCGATATCAATCATTTCCGTTATGCAATCAAGTTTAGTAAAGCTAAGTGAATAGCGATTCATATGTGATTGTTATTTTTTAGATGTTAGATGCACTATCCCTCAGTTGTGTTTTGTCCAGATGTTGGCATACTAGGATTATACCAATGACTTTCTAGTTTAACGGCCCATTGAGTAACAAGTATTAGATTACCGACTGCAGCTATCTTAAGGGTTTGCTGATTACGCAAATTACCAGGTAGTGAGTCTGGTCTATACGTATCTGTTTGTGCAGAGAATAAAGTTATAGATGCTCGAAACCGTATCCAACTCTTAATTGCGAGTGAGGAACAAATGTATCACGTTCTAAGAAAGCTTCCATTTGGTCTAGTTATTGCTACTGCCAATATCAGAAACAAGAAAACCTTTAATGAATAAGGAACAAATTTTTCTTTTGAAACACTTTTGTTAGAGTTTTTAACGAACATAAGACTATCAAAGTCGAATTCGGTTTCAAGCCGAAATTTTGCGCCAGTCACCTAAAATATAAAATAGGAAGGGTAAACAACTATTTCCCTTTATCGTTAGTATCACAACAATAGAAGTAAAGTCTTGAAGCCTAGATAACGCAGTCACATGTGTACTGCGTCAACATCCGATAGGTGCACAAAAAATCAAAAATCCGCGAATATTTTGATGAAATCGCAAATCGAGAATTTGCCCATTACCTTAATCATTTCTTCTACTGAAGAAAAGTCTACAGTCTTTTGCAAGGCAAATTGATGCAGAAGTGTGGTAACGCTTATAAAATCGTGGCAGCGAGAATAGGTTTCCTCGCAGAATAAGTGAGTCGATACTGGTCGTAAGAGTCGAAGTTATAGACTGGATTGTCCTGGTCCTTATCCAACAAGCCCATGCATACAGCTTTATCCCTAGCTATCTACCTTCAGATTCGCATGTCGAGTTGATCAAGATCCGCTAGCTAATTCTACTCCAGTGGATGTGAAGATAGTTTGCTATAATGCACTGCCATGGACATGACCTAACCTGTTTGCTGTTAGCATAGCCTTCAGACAAAATTAATGTAGAGTATATTGGATACACACTCACACAACGCGGATGGTGACGAAAATCATACCGAGGATCTATAGCTGAAAGTAGCCGCGAGTGTTCATGCCTTCGTATTTTTTTTTTTTATGAAAATGCAAATTTATTGTGAAAAAATGGTTACAAATGAATCATTCAAAGAATTATCCATCGTTAGCTACAACCTTTTCCTATCTTTCTGGCAGACCTCGAATACCGTTACGGTAAAAGTGTTTAAATTTTGAGGCTATCCACGAAGCAAGCCAATTTTTGATATCTTCATATGGGCGGAACTGCTGATCAGCCAGACTATGTGCCATCTAACGGAACAACTAATAATCGGACAGCGCAATATCTGAGAAACATGGCAGGTGGGGTAGGGATTCCCAGGTAGGTTTTAACCGGTTTGTCAACGTGAGACCAGGCGTTGCCATGTTGTAGAATCACTTTTTCGTGCCTCTGCTCGTATTATGGACGTTTTTCGTATAGTTCTCTACTCAATCCCATCAATTGAAGTCGATACCATTCTCCAGTGATAGTTTCTTTGAGTTTCAACGATTTATAATAAATAACACCGACCTGGTCCCACCAAATACACAACCGAGCCGAAAACGTAAGATTATGACTGGACAGATTCCATGACTTTATTCTTTTGGAGTTGCTGTAAGTTATTTTTCATCACACATCACGATGCAATGAAGAAAACCCTTGGTTTTTTGTCGCTGGGGCAATTGTTTACAGGCATAAAAAAAAAATGCTGAAGCAAACTCTTCTTGTGGTTCGCATGGTCCTCATCAAGCAAAGCCTCCGATTCAGAGTCTTTGAAGGATTTTGGCCCTCTTTTACGTGGACGATCGTCAACACCGAAGTCATCGTCTTTGAATCCTTGTTGTTTCACTGCATCTTCGTAATTTCGTTGGAGCTCTCGATACGCCCTCTCCATATCCTTTTACGTAATTGAAGATCTTGGTTATATCCTTAAAGATCTTTATGGAGCAGCGGGAAGTCTCTATATTCATCTTGCAAAATCTGAAGAGTTTGGCAGGGATGTTTAAACGAGAGATGGTGAGTGTGGATCTGAAATTTTCGAGTCTTTTCTAAGATCTACAAATCCTTCACTACTTCTTTACTCAAGGAAAATATTTTAAATTGCGTGACCGTACCGATTAAGTTAGGGTTATTCACTTTTGGAAGGCCCACCAGATCCTGGTTCGGTTTGATGACCCCTCTTGATTGGCAGTTTATTCTTGAAAAGCAACTCACCATTCGCAGTGGTAACTAACTTTATAACGTGCCAGTTATCTGCATTAAGCTATTAGAAGGGTAAAGTGGTATCTGCCTCAAAAATATCGCACCATCGGCTCTCATTTTTCTGACTATAACTCTTCTTATGTTTTCTTGTATTTTCCCCCGTGGCGCTCCCATTGTTTTGATTTGAGTTTTTGTTAAGTTGGTACATCAGTTGTTGACATTCCCTCTAAATCTTAGCGCCATAGCTTGAAATTAGCAAAAGTTACATAGCCAAGAGTACTTCTACCTCTGTGTGTTGGCAATTTGTTAAAATTTTAGAAATGTATTTAAATTTGCAACAACGAACTTGTATTAAATTTTGCGTAAGAAAAATTGTGTTTTGGGGACGATTCTCTAAAGAAAACGATCGTTTACCATGGCACGAGCCGTTCAAAAGTAGTCGTGAGTCAATGATGATGAACGCAGTGGCAGACTGTCGACATCGTAAACCGACGAAAACTTTGCTGAAGTAAAAGAAATGTTGGTCAATAACGGCAAATTAACCACCAGAGAGATAGCGGAGGACTTGAACATTGCCTATGGATCCGTCCAAGACATTTTGGTTAATGATTTGGGTAGCAAAAGAGATGATCTGCGAGGCTGAATCTGATCCTACATTCATTAAAAAGATCATTACTGGAGACGAGATGTAGGTTTATGAGTACGACACGCAATCAAGACATCAGGCAAGTGAATGGCGTTCACCAAATGAGCGGAGATCCAAAAAAAAAAAACACGTCATTTGCAGTCAAAAAAGAAGGAAATGCTCACGCCTTTTATAGATTACAACGGTGTAGTGCATCATGAATTTTTGCCAAAAGGCCAGACAGTAAACAAAGAGTATTATTTGGCCTTATGAGACGTTTGCGTGAAGCAATTCACGGAAAGTGATAACGCACCGTCGCACAGTGCCTTCATGATTCGTAATTTTTTGACGAAAAATTCAACAAATACCATCCAACAGCCACCGAATTCACCTGATTTGGCTCCCTGTTATTTTTTCGAGTTAAAAAACCACTACGGGGAACGCAGCCGAGAGGAAGTAATTGAAACATCGCAGGAAGCACTGATGTACATACCGAAAACCGAATATAAAAAATGTTTCGAGGATTGCATCAAGCGCTGGCATAAGTGTGTTGCAGTCGATGGGTATTACTTTGTATTGATTTAGTTGAATAACTTGTATTTTAAATTTTTTGAATAAAATTTGATGGTAGTTCATAAAGTAGTGGGTGTTTTGTTTAGACGTTTGTGTTTTTAATTGACGACACTAGTAACACCTTAAAAAAAAAAATAAATCGAAAACAATGAATCGTTTAAGCATTATGCATGCTCTAATTGGTAATATTCATCTACAAAGAAGTCGAATAACTTTCACCGAAGGAACGGTTGCTTTTCTGGAGCATAGCATTGAGGATGACCTGAATAAGTCATATGAATCTATCTGGTTGAAAGAAAACAAGCAGTTCATGGAAGAAATGCTGTGTCAGATTATATTGCAATTTAAGTTGGTGTTCCACATGGATCCATTTTAGGTCCCCTACTTTTCGCAATTTCTATTAACGATCTTCCGAAAAGCATTAAAAGTTCAAATTTTCACATGCTTGCCGACGATATCCAGCTTTATTTAAGCTTTGAGAATGATCTTATTGATCATGCTACTTTGAAACTAAATGATGACCTAAAACGTATTCATTGCTGAGCAGATGAAAGCTTTCTGCAGCTTAACCCAAGAAAAACGAAGTGTCTCCTTATAAATAGAAATCCGTTATCTCTTATCAACGTTCCTTCAGTATACCTTGATAATGAACTTATCGAATTTGTAGACAAAGCCAAAAATCTTGGTATTTGATTCAATACAAAATTAACCTGGGACGACCACGTTTGCTCAGTTGTGGGAAAAATATACGGATGTCTTAGAAATCTCTCCCAATCTCACAATCACACCAGTTAATACAAAGCTCATGTTGGTCAAAGCCGTTTTCATTCCTCTGATAACGTATGGCTGCGAAATTTTTTGTTGCATCGACGCCCTTGCCAGATTTAAATTCAACGTTGCTTTTAACAATGTTATGCGATACGTATACGGCCTAAATCGCTTTGCTCATGTATCGGCTTATACCAGAAATATTCTTGGTAGCACACTTGACCGATATTTTGACTACTGCACAATCATATATCTACACAGGATTATAATCATCCAACAGCCCCAATACTTATATGATAAACTAAGATTTTCGCATTAAGTAGATCTTTAAGTTTTATTGTAGTTCGTGTTGCTTATCAAGTTACCGAACGACAGTTTTTCGTTCAAGCCATTCGCCTTTGGAATTCACTGCCCCGTAATATAAGACGACTCTATAGCCCAAATAGCTTTAATGAAACTCTCTTTCAACATATAGCATACAAATAGCAGGAATACTGAATATAAATTTCACACTATACAAATATTTTATTTAATTGTTCAAGAAAGCTTATAAATTTTTTATTTTTTTTTTTTTGTACTCAAACCTATTTCAATCAGATTTTAATATTTTAAAGCTAACTTTATTGAGAAAAGAATTGTAATTTTAGTTGAATCTCAAATCGCTTATTAATTATATCACATTTTTAGCTTAAAGATTTGAATGGTTTCTTATAAGTGTCGTTGTTAAACTGCAATAAAAATACTGAAATACTGAAGTCGATTCGCCAGCGTCATGCAGAGCATGTTATAATAATGTACATCCACTTTAAGAAACATTTTGATATCAGATTACATGATCCAGCTCGATCAAGAATTGAAGTCGTGTAAAGTGAGAGTCGTACGTTCAGTAAATGCGTCGAAAACGGGATTGCCCCTGATACTTCCTTTCGTAGTTAAATGTTGTTCAACGATGGGGATTATTTTTCGTTGAATGGCTATGTCTACAAGCAAAATTTCCGGGTTTGAGGTGAAGAAAATCCACCAGAAATTACTGAGACACTGTTACATCAAAAAAAAAAAAAAAACAAGTTACTATTTGGTTCGCCTTATGGTTGAATTCTTGGGCCATATTTCTTAAAAAAATATACAGGTTCTGGCCTGTAACAATCAAGGGATAGTTCTATAGATCCATGATTATTGACTATTGAATGGCATCATGTAATGTTGTAACGCCACGCATTATACTACACAGCTCGCGTCAGAATCAATTTGACGAAGAAAACATTCGATGAGCGCACGGATCTGTGAGTTGGCTCTGATAAACAAAATCATACTTTTTTTCTGTTGCGTGACGTCTTTCAATTGTCTCTTACTATCATAACGTTGCTAATTTCGAATCTATTGGGATACATATAACTCCTAGAATTTTACTTCATAGTCGAGAAATTTTTCCGAGCGGGGAAGTAATTAACTGGATTTTATAAATTTTTCGCGATGTCGTCATCAAGAAGAACTTGTGTGAACAATCCAAATAGTTTTTGTTTTATTTGTAGTAATTACATGTTTAAAGAATGTCGCTTGGATGTGTCTGACTTTCTTAAACAAGCCTACATGGGCTACTTTGGAAAGCCATGTCTAGACCTGTTCTGAGTTGTAATGATGAGTCAGTACCATATCCTAACCCAGTACATCAGAAGACAGTGATAATGGTAAAGATAGTGACTTTAATTGCCCTTTCGAATATAGACGTTCAATCAAACCGATCTACATGACTTGATCAGAGATCTTGGACTGTCTAAAAAGCATCAGAACTTCTAGCTTCTCGGTTGAAAATTATTATATTTGGTAACACCAAACACAAATATCTCTGGTTTAATGGTTATAATGCGTTTACAAAACTATAACTCAAATGAATGGAGTTTATTTATATGAAGACTCATTGAAAAACATTCTTAAATGTGTACTCTTGCATAATGGCAATAAACTGGGTTCTTTACATATTGCACATTCAACGAAAGTTAAAGTAGAATTCCCTGCCAATTCCTTAGTTTTTAAGAAAATAAAGTAAATAGAACGTAACTCGGCTATAGACGTAGATCTGAAAATGGTAAACTTCGTTTTGGGTCAGCATGGTGGTTATACGAAACATCCCTCTTTTATACGCTTATGGGACAGCTAAATCTGAGCACTGAATTAAGAAAGATTGGCCTTTGAAAGAGGCTTTGGACCCGGGGAGGTTGAATGCGATAAATGCTCCACTTGATTCAAGAGCCCATATAATATTACCTGCTTTGCATTTTAAATTATGCTTAATGAAACAGTATGTAAAAGCTCTTAACAAAGGAGGGAAACTGATTCAAATACTTTACAAAAATGTTTACAAAATTGAATATCAGTATTTCAAGTGCATAGACGTGTTAGAATTAGCTTCTGTTTGCTGGAGTATTTTTTTTTTTTTTTTGTTTAACCAGCTCATCAATATTACACTGAAAATTAAAGTTTTTTTTTTGTCAATTTGTTGAATCGAAATAGTTTTGAACTCTCAAGTGATTCTTAATTCAGGCAGTGGAACGGGTCATCAGTAAAACAAATTATTCCCTTTGCACCTTCCATTACATCCTTTGTTCATCATCCTTTGTTGTCTTCCACAACACGTCAGCAAGCGCTCAAAGAGAAACCTACAAATACCCCCGCATCAACTCCAGAACAATCGATCTTGAAACCGGCCTAATAAAAAAATCGAAATTTCTACTTTCTGAACTTGAATATGATTTTAATAAAAAAGTGTGCGATGCCATTGCTTCTCTTGAAAACAAAGTGCAACTCTTTGAAAGTAACTTATCCGACCTTCAAGATGAAAATCGAAAACTAAAAGAGGAACTAGCGGACATACAACGTAAGGAGCGACTGTGTGACGTAATTGTGCGTGGCATCCCAAGAACACCCAACGAAAACCTTACTAAGGTTGTATAAAATCTGGATCACCACATTTCCCTACACTTCGATGCATTTCGTCTGAGCATCAAATCCACCGATGGCCACAGACCGCTGCTTGTGAGACTCTCCCCGCATATAGAGCAAAGTGCATTACTGGCAGCTTTTCGCGCCAACAACTCATTGCAACCGCAGCTGCCTGATAATCGTCCGTTTTCTGCCTCACGCGTGTACATAATATATATCAACGAGAGCTTAACGCAAGAAAACAGCTCTTTATAAAAACATACGCTTCAGTTGCGCAGGGAAGGCTTACTGTTCTCTACAAGAACGCGCAATGGTTTGGTCTACGTGAAGAAGAGTAGAGATGACGCTGAGACTAAAATCCTTTCCACGTCAAAACTATCTTAAGAACTTAACCTGTTTTTATACCTCAACTTCACTCGCTGTTTTAATGAACAATATTTTGGTCTGGAGCATGATTCATAATTCATATTGGAATGGATATGGATCTACTTAATTACTTTAAACATGTTAGCAAACTATATTCTATTATTATCTACTATATTACTACTTTCTATTTTTTTTTTCTCTTCTTTTTTCACTCCTCACATAATATTTTTCACTTTTCCTCCTTCCTATTCTCATGTATTTGTTACTTTTTACGTTATGATTTGTTTTTATTTAATTATGCTACTATATTGCAGTGTACTGCAGCTCCTCACTTAAGTACAAGATACTAAGGAAATCTGAAGGTAGCGCTCACTCTCCAGAGCCACTGCTTACGGCAATCATTAAGTTCTGTGCTCTATATGACGATATTATTATATGTGGCGATCTCAACTCCGACCTTCTTAAAAACGAGAGGAGATCACGTCGACTCTTAGATTTTGCGGCTTCAACCAGGCTGACTATTGTTAACTCCCATGCTACCCGACTCGCTCCAGGGGTTCCTCCTAGACTACTCGACGTTATCATGGTTTCAAATCGGTCAAACTTTCTACTCCAGGATCAACTATCTCTAGCAGGCATTTCTGATCATGATTTAATATATTGTACGTACAATGTTGACTTATCTCGCTCCTCTAAACCATCATCTTTTCAATTTAGAGACTTTTCCTCTCTCAAAAACAACATGTTACAACTAAATGCTAGTCTTCTCCCTTGGAATGATTGCTATTATACCTCGAATATCAATGAAAAAACGCACCATTTGCAAACCCTGCTCGTGGACCTTTTTAACAAGCACGTTCCTCTAAAAGCAGTTTCTATTAAAAATACAAAGTGCCCGTGGTTTACAACTGAGGTCCACAATGATATAAAAGTTCGTAACAAGTTGTACGCTTGATGGAAGCTTAGGCCCTCAAGTCTTAATTGAACGTTTTTTTTTTTTTGTCGTACTCACAACCACTCCACTTTTGTGACCCAAAGAGCGAAAAAAGGTTATTTTCTATCTCAACTGAGCATAGACCAAACCTCTAAGAAGCTGTGGAGCAATCTGCGATCCACTACTGTAGGAAAAAAGGCTGTTGTTGTCAATTTTCCGAATGTAAACGACCTTAACGAGGCGTTCCTTTTGAGTTCTCTAAATAGTCCGTGCTTTACTCCAGATAACCAACTGTTTTTTTAGCTCTGAATTTGACTTTGAAGTCGTCTCGGAAGTTGATGTAGTAAATACCATTCGTGTGTATTTTGCCTTGTTTTTCAAAGGTCTTGGCGAAAATTCTCGCTCGCCAAATTTCAGACTACCTAAACCAACTCTGCTTGCTATCCCCTGTACAGTCTGGTTTTCGAACACATCATAGCTATTCGACAGCTATGATTAAAATTCTCGACGATATAAGGGTCAAATATGATGCAGGCGAAATAACGGTGCTTTGCTTGCTTGATTTTTCCAAGGCCTTTGACAGCGTGGATAACAAAGTACTATGTCACAAGCTCAAGCTATATTTTGGTTTTAGTGCAAAATCGGTGGGCCTGATAAAAAACTATTTAAAACATCGCTTTCAAAGTAGTACCGCAGGGTTCAATATTAGAACCAATACTTTACCGTAATGGTATTGGTACTTTTACCCAAAGTATGCCTGAATGTAAACACTCATATCTACGCTGATGATGCTTAGATATACCTGTCACGATCGAGAGGGCTCATTGGGGATCTTTTTGATAGAATAAATGAAGACCTGTCAGCAGTATACAACTAGTCACTATGCAATGGTCTCAATATGAATCCTAACAAATCCCAGCTTATTCTTATTTCTAAGAAGCATTAAGATAGTGATCTGCTGCCGTCAGTAAGCTTGAACAATAAGCAACTCAAATTTATGGATGCTGTCACAAATCTCGGCTTCAAATTAAATTGTTCTCTCTCTGCCGTTGACCATACAAATTATGTTATTGGACGAATCTATGCTACGTAAACTATCTATGGGCTACCTAAACTTTAGCTGTCTTCTAATTTTACTCCGGTTGACACTAAGCTAAGGTTAATAAAAACGTTAGTTATCCCTATTATTGATTGTACCACTGTTGCTTACTGCAAGCTCGACTCCCTTTCTCGGCACAAGTTGTTTGTGGCGTTTAATGATGTTATTAGGTACGTGTATGGTCTCCATCGGTATGAACACATTTCACACTTTCACAGTCTGGTTCTTGGTTGTTCGTTTCAGCATTTCCAAAAAATTCGATATCTTGTGTTCATGCACAAGGTCACAAACAACTAGCAACTAGTTCTGCACTTTCAGCAACTTGGATGCAACATGAGCATTAAACTAAATTTTTTATTCAATCATTTAGATCGTTTTGCGAAAATCTGGGTGATTTAAGTGATTAAAGTCAACATCATGTCTATCAGAACTTTTTTTATGTATTTTATTGCATCTAAAAGTTCTATAGCTCTAAAACTCATTTATTTGGTTTAATATTCTCTCGAGTAGGTACTTATTAGGGATTTACGTACTGAAATGACATTAAAATAGTGGTAACCACTACTACTAAAAGATTCACAGCATCTTGCTTTTAATGAAGGAAGTGAGTTTGTTAATGTCGTGTATCAGTTACAATATATAAACGACATCAACCAACTCACATCTCTAATCGAACATTTATCAACTGTTTTCATTGAACATAAAAATATAACAGCAAAGTAAATTCACATTTATTTGACCTACGACATTTTCATTTCAAAATATTGTATATTATTATTAACCGTTTGATTTATCTCTTATACAAAATCATCAAACCGCAAATACTTTCGAGTTCCAACCAGTTTACCTCGATTTAGATAGTCAACTCTTACCTACTCCACCTGGTTGGATTTCGCAATCTTTAACAGATACATAATTACCCCGTGTTCCTGTTCTTTACGCCATTTGACTGCTAACATATGAAAGTAACTCCTCGTGATTAGCATTTCTTGAAATCTAGTTCAACTAATTGACATTGCCATTCTCTGATTCTCTGACGGTGTTGTTTTGACGTTTCATCGACGAGAACTGGTTGTGCTGATTGCCAAGAATTATAATGAAATTGTGAAGTCGATTTGAATCCAAATGCTACGTATACGTGAGTCATAGACTCGTTGGATTTGGTTTCAATGGAGAAGTATCTTTCGCAATTTGGCATACTCGTATATACCAGGGAAGTGTCTAGGAATTTGCTAGGGTGAGGCTTGTATCTGCTTGGGTGCACCAGTAGTGGACAATAGAAGCAGACATGTGGACCAGTATAAATTTTTGTGGGTTATGGTTGGTTAGGAATAAAATACTTCACCGATTGTTGCCCTAATATTCGATATTCAATATAAATCTTGCTTTTGATAGTGCAACTTTTAAAGGAGCAAACTCATTGAAGTAATGCTGCTTTTTAAGCAGCGTGGACTTTACCATAAATACCAATATCACTAGGTTTTCCTTCTCCTTCCCCTTCCTTGCCCACATTTATTGGAAGCGTGGGCAGAGTTAATTTACATTCAAACTAATAAGGCACCATACGATGAGTTTCTACGTAAAAGCGTGTAGCTAAACATTTTAATTAGATAGCACGTTTTTTGTATCAATTATGAAGGTCTGATCTTCAGATATCAATTCAAAAATACGAATAAAATGCTAGAATTGCTAATAACTAGGAAACCAGTCCAATTTCAGTTCTTTCAGTTGAATATCTCAGCCATTTTACGCTAAGTAACTATAATACAATTTCCGGAAGTACTCAGAAGTGTCAACATCACATTCAGATAAGAACGATAGAAAAAAAAAATTAAATAAAACAACTACGATTCTGGCTTTATTTTGAAGCTACGTTAATGCAATTATGTGTGGAATAGCACATTATTCAAATAGCCGCCTCGACTGCGCTGGCAGTGCGTTAAGCAGTCAAAAAGGTTGGCTTGTTAGCGTAGACTAAGAACTTGACGTAGCCCCATAGAAAATTAAATAATCGAATGGTGTCAACTCACATGATCGCGGCCAACTGTTGAACGCTCGCCGTGATATGACCCAGTCACCATGTTGTCGAGCTCTAACCACAGAAAGTCGATTAACATCTCTTTATCTGAGACTATTGACTTTAAGGGTGTCTCCTTTCTCATTTTGGAAGAAATAAGATCTGATGATAACCCCATGCCATAAACCGCACCAAACAGACAATTTTTGTGGATGCATTGATATTTGGCGGAACACTTGTAGATTGTGTTCGTTCCAATAATGGCAATGACAAAAAATGGGTCTCGTCCAAAAAGACAATTTTTTGACCAAAATTTCCATCGCCCAACCAGCGAACTTCCGGCGTTGATCATGTGCATCCAGCTTCAATTTTTACATCAGCACAATCTTATATGGATGTAGGCTTAAATTCAATAGCAAAATAAGAGAGGTTGACTCTGGCGGTGTCCAATTCAGTTAATCTGCACTAAATCCACATTTGTGGGTCTTCTTTGATGACGACCTACCACACGACGAAATTCACATTGCGTATTTACAACTGATCCGGAATTTCGATAAAATTTTTTAATAATTATCGCACGTTCGACAACGTAACATGATGAAATGGCAAACTTTACTGAATATTTTGACACTGGATGTGATTGGTAACTTTAACAGCTGCTGAAACATCAAAATTGGAAAAAATATGATTGCTATTTGGTCACCCGTTAGAACGAAGCGTCATTTAAAACTTCTCCTATCACACATAGGTCGTGTAAAGTACGACCCATACAGTCTTTTATACTAAGGTGTACCACAAATACCGCAAAGGCGCAGCCAATCCTAACACAGATTCAAGTCTAGAAAAGTTGTCTTTTAAGCCTTTTTCCGTAACTCCACTGTGGGTTGAGACCCTGACAAAACTCAGTGATTTCAGCATTTGGACTCCAAATTGGCTTGGAAATGGTAAGAGGACCCAAAAGGCTTTAATCGAAGGTTATCTGTCGTTACAGATCCAGGTGTTCTTCGCAACATAGTTCATTTCAATCAAGATTGCGAATATCTCCGTTAACATAACGATAAGAAAAGTTTAACGTTGTCGTTCTCCTCAAAAAGACAACGGCCTTTTTTTTAGGTCTGTTTGGAGAATTTAAATGCATTCCTTCTCTGGTTAAGCCTATGGCCAAAGCCAGTTCTTAGTACTGGGAAGGTCGAGTCCGTATTCTCACAATAACTGAAGTTCCGGTGTCACTGATGAAAAGGTCTTCAAGAGGCGAGTATCCCTTCTTTTAAATTTGATTCTTTAAATGACTCTTTCAGATATAGGTAATATCTGCATAAACTTAAATTTTCATTAAAAAAAATTATGCAGTTATGAAGACGGTCATGTCGGCTTCGGTCATGTCCAAAATTACTTTGATGGAATTACAATTCAAATCTTTTTATTTGCAAAAAACAAGAAATCAATTATAAAGTGATTTATTGTCTGTGGCGGTAATCCCTAAAATAATTTTTGTTAGGAGTACAGCACATGTGAAGGTTACATTTGGAACAAACGATCTGTGTGTCAGACTTTTTACAGTGCTTACACCTTTTCTTTTCGGTTGTATCAACCCAAATTGGAAAATGATTTTCACCATCATAACGAACAACAGCAACAATGTGAACAGCTCTTTTCCTACAACTAGATATGCCAGGAATTGCTAATGATGGTTACTCAACACTTTAAGTCGATGATGGTCGACCTACCAATCGTTTTTCCTTGAAGGAAACAAGTTCGGCAGTTTTTAATTCTTCGACACGAATTCGTTTATACAGAGCATATGCGTTCGTTGCGGCCATGTCAATTAAATGGTAAACTAGCCTCGTCATGATGTTGCTATATGACAATATGGTTTGTAAATTCTAGTTTCGGTGTGACGTTATCACCTGCACCGTTGTAGACCTCAAAACGGTAAGCAAATCCATTTGAATCGCTGAGAACAAACAACTTAACCCCCCACTTATGGGGTTTGTTTGGCATATACTGACGAAGATGTTCTGCATATTTGTTTATCGACTCAAAGTCTAGCTGTTTTTGGGATTGCATCGAACCGTTCCTTGAGCTTGTTGGCCAGACTAAGCATGCGAAACAAAGGGTCGTAGCCAGGTTCACCATTTTTTCTACGTTCTGATTCATCCTGAAAACATAAAAACCTCTTGATTGTAGTAAATCGTTTTAATGACATACATTTTTGAATCGATGGGAAGGATAATATTAGGATAACGGTGTAGCGACATATAAATCATTATTCCAATATAATTTCTTATTTCTTCGGCAAAAGTTTTGAAACCGGAGTTAATGTTTTCCATCAAAGCACAACGATTCGTCTTTTCAGTGATGAGCTCAATTATTTCGTCAGTAAAAAACCAACTAAAGATTTCCATTGGCGTATCAAGGTTTTTGACACTCAATCGAAGTGATGCATTACCACAAAATGCAACTTCATTTAGATGGAAGCGCATTGAGCGTTTACGCCAGACCAATTTGGAAAACTTTTTCGTGTCATTTGTAATTGAAATGAGTAAACCATTGAATCCCCCATAAGAAGGCTGAATTGTTGGCCCAGTTATCTCAAACGATGGTAAGGAAGATCTTGGCCTTTTTTAAGACTTGAAGAGCGAATTCGGAAATGCAGATGAAGTGGATGGCTGCAATTCTGTATCATTAGAAATAACATAAAAGTTGAAGCTGCGTTAACAGCGTTAACAAATGCATCTGATGTGTCAGCTTCGTTCATTTCCTGGAGGCATTCTTCAATTACCTGAGCATTATTTTCTGACATATCATCCAAATTATCCAGCTCAATGTTGTCGACAATGTAGTCTGGATCACAAATGGTGTCATTGCTGCTATAATCATCATCGCCGCTTTCTATTGATCCGATGAATTCTGCCAATTGATCATCAGTCAAGGCTTCCAAATTAAATTTTGTTTGGTATTGGAGTCTTCGAAGATCCATCTAACACATTAGAATTCAATTTTGTCATAAAATATTCACAAATTGGTTTAACAATTACGTTTTCAGACACGAAAAACAGAACACAAGAACTAAACAAAAACGAACATTCTGTACACGTCTAGGGATAGTCTTGAATTGTTTGCTTTCAAAAGACACAACACTGTTAAATCACTTCAACTTTAATATATAACCAAACTTAAATAAATTATATTAACTGCTTACAGTAAAATTATGTGTTAAATTTTTTGATTCTAACTGATATTTTTCAATAATTAAAAATTGGCAAAATAAAAAATTAATTTCCGATAGAAATTCAATGAACTTGTGCACTAAATTGTTGACAATGTCCACTGTCCACTGTTACCACTTTTAGAAACAGAGTAGCGGAAAATGAGGATGTGAAAGATATGAACCTTTTCTCCAAGCTGATATGGAATATTTCGAAGAAATCCTTGCATAAAGCTTTATTGAATGATGGAAATCTCAGCAGTATGGAACAAATTATAAAGAATACTCGTACATGTACATCAAGCAGAATACTTAATATATAGGGTTTTCTAATAATGACTTGACAAGTTTTTTTTTTAAATAAAAGGCAAACCATTTGAGATATTTCAAAAACTTTATTATTGGCTTGAAGTACAATCAAAACATTTATGAATGGAACTCGACTTCGTTCATATGACCACCGCGGGCACGTTTGCAGTGGTCGATTCGTTGGACCCAATTTACAACGACTCGGACACACATTTCGGACGAAACGGCCGCTATTTCGAGGTCAATGTTGGCTCTGAGCCCTTCCAACGTCGTCGGCGTGTTGGAATAAACCAATGAGTTAACGTAGCCCCACAGAAACTATAAACATGCTCATAACACGCGATAACACGCTCACCATACTTACTCTTCAATAAATCGATTGTAGCGTGTGCTGGTGCTGGCTTGTGGCACCATCCTGTTGAAACCACATGTCGTCCAAGTCCATATCTTCCAATTCAGGCCAAAAATAATCGGTGATCATGGCGCGATAAAGCTGACCATTCACAGTAACGTGACGATCGGCCCAATAAGGCCGCCAGCATGCAAACCGCACCAAACAGTTATTTTTTGTGGATGAAGTGGTGATTCATGAAGCACATGTGAGTTTTCACCCGACCAATAACGCATATTTTGCTTATTGACGAACCCATTGTGCCAAAAATGAGCTTCATCACTGAAAATGATTTTGCGATGAAATTCATCATCTTGGCGCATCTTCTCCAGAACCCAATCGGAGAACGTACGTCATTTCAAATGGTCCATCTTCTTCAATTCTTAAGTCAGCTTGATCTTGTATGGGTGTAAACCAAGATCCTTACGCAAAATACGTCATAATGTGGTCTGAGCGATGCCCAATTCTTGAGAACACCATGGAATTGACTGATTTTTGTCGTTTGCTGCGGACGTCTGAACGGCAGCGATATTTTCGACACTTCGATCAACCCGTTGTCTCATTGACACGACAACATCACACAACGAATATGTAGACTCAACTTTTTGCACTAAACTTGTTATTGCCTGTCTACTAGGGCGAGAATTACGACCGAGTCACCGACTCCGAATATCTGTAGAAAATTTTTATAATTTGCAGACGTTGCTCGTTAGTGTACTTTATCATGAAAATGTTTAGTTTACTGAATAAATTGACAGTGACAGTTTGATGATTAGTGAAAGAGTGCGTTCACAAATGAAATTCAAAGTTTCGAAGTCCCTATTGGAAAACCCTATATAAGAAGAAGCCATTCAAAGAACCATGGACTGACATAGATTGTTTTAAGGCTAGACATTCTTTTTATCATACGCTTGGATCGGGCTATTTCGACAATACAACGAGGGGAAATGAAGACTTTATATTTCGAAGGCTTTCACTATGCTGCCCCTGGTTTTCAAAATAATAACTTGGATAGGTACATATCGTATGAAGAAATTATCGGAGCGCTTAATATTTTGGAAGATGGTAAAGCTGCAGGATCTGACGGAATACCTTCCGAATTTGGTTAGTACGGTAATGATAAATTACATAAGAAGCTGTCGACCAGTTTGACAGTGGAGTACTTCCTAACCGTTTTAAAGAAACGATAACTTTTCCAATTTATAAAAAGGGATGTTCAGCCAATCCAGAAAATTACAGAGGGATCTCCTTTTTAAATACTTCGTATAAATTATTTACAGCGATTCTACAGTGTCAACTAGTATTGTAGAATCGATAAAAGAGAACAACCTACTTTAACAACACCAGGGCACGATATCTACTATCGATCATTTCTTTGTTTTTTTTTTTTTTTTAAAGAGCATTGTGGAATCCTTTATTAGAAGAGGTAAAACATTTTATGCGTTTTTTACAGATTTTGAATCTACTTTTGACGTGGTGTACAGAGAAGCTATATTTTATAAGCCGCACAAGATGAACATGTCGATGAAGTTTGGACGAAGTATTTAAAACTCGTATGTACATTCTAAGTCAGCGTATTTAGTACGAAGGACTACTGATAAAAACATTGGAGTTTCCTGTTGATATATGATACTCTCTCATATATGCTACTCAATACTCCAAATTTTGTTTATGTTGGAAACAGAAATTACATATAGACTACATTTTAAGGGTCTTGAAGATGCCATATACCCGATATTTCAGATAGTACAGTGAGTGGCTGGAACTTTCTGATAGCTATAGAACACTGCTAAGCCTTGATGATATCAGATGTCGCATACCGCAACCTTACAAACATTAAATGACCTATTGCCGTTAAGTCATAACTTGCAGCAAAGTAATTACTTCTGTGATGAAAACAGCATTGAGGAAATATCCAGAACTGGTGTCCTGTCGACAGAGCAAGTACCAATACTTCTTAACGAATTTAACGTATCAAAACAATTTCAATACTATAAAATCGTTCTAAAAAAAAAAATTTAAAAATAAATTTGAAGTCACAGCCTATGATATGAATATCAAGGAGTGCGAGACTCATCTGTGGGTTTAGAGCAGAGTCGGACGTAATAGGAAAGTCCCAGTATAGCTAAGACATACCTTTTTGGGATCTGGTGAAACGTAATAACAAAATTTATTCCAACGAGAAACTGAATTGGTTATATCATAGACGTGAAAATCTAAAGCATCCTTCTTTTTGTCAAGCACCATGTCTTTCGAAAAGCTCCCTTTCACTTGCAAAAAGCCGCCAGCCATATATTAAATGAAATCTTTGGTGCGATATTTAGATATCAGTTCAGGCATTCGACTAATCCATAAATCATTCCTAGTATTGGTATGTCGCATAGACAATAGCCATTTAGGAATAATTTATGTGTGCTATGGTATCTTCTTCCTCCAATCTAAGTTGCAAATCTCTTAACCTCGAACATCGACCGTATTCAGATTGTATTCGAGATTTCTAAAATGGATTAATAACGCTTCTACCCATGTAAACGAAATAAACTACCTATGTAGGTTTTAAAGTGATAAGAGATCTGCATGCACTAGAAAGCGCTCATGTAGACCCCCCCCAGAAAACGAACCCAAATGGAGGTACAGAAGAAAAAAAACCATTTCGGTACAGAATCATGTTCATCATGTTACTCTTCTGTTCTTAGAACAGCTAAAACTTCTGATTAGTAAACACTGCCTATGTCCGAGAGTACTGTTTGGACTGCAGTTTATAGTGTTTGTTCCATTTCTATACTAAAACTATAAAATCACTTAAAATTCGTTTGACAATTAGCAAATAAACTATCCGTAATTCACCCAATTCTGTCGAGCTAAAGCAGAAAAAATACAACTATTCCCGAGATTCCCCATTTGTATCCGCAAAAAGACACTTTCTACGTGACCAGAATAAATTCACAGACTTCTTCTCTCTTCTCCTCACTTATTTGAGTGAACAGCAAAAATATTTTCTGATTCTACGAATCCTATTTAGGCGCCCATTTAAGTGAGGCTTACCCAATCCGTAATTTGTATTCATTCGAAGACTATAACTGCATTTTGGACTTAAGCCAAAAGCTGTGCCATTAGCCTAAAGCAAATGTCAATTGATTGTGTCAATATTCACATTAAACAGAAGTTCCCCTTGGCATCCCCTTCGGTTTCCCACCAATTCGCAAACAGGCAAGTCTTATGCAATCTCATTAGGTATTCCGTTCTAGATACATAGATACGATTGTGTAGATCTTTTCTGTTCTAATGAATACCACTCAACGTCCAATTAAGTAATTGGCCATCCACAGAAGAAGAAGAAGTAGAGAACCTAAAGATTTATTACCCCATCTAGCGTTAACACTTTCGAAAAATTATCAAATTACCATTAAATCCAAGAACAACAACAAAAAAGAAAACAAAAAATCCGTGTCAATCTTTAGCGATAGATATTAGATACGAGTACACACAACTTTATTCGCGAAAAAAAAACCATATTTCCACACTTTTCTGCCATTTGAATTCGAAACAGCCAGATGTTCAACCATTACGCTATCTGTTGGCTAGATTGCCATTCTCTCATAATGGTTCCAAAATAGAAATCTAAAAGAGAACTAAACCGAGAAGTACGTACTCGTACATTCTCGTGGAGTAGTGGGGACTTAGAAGGATTACACAATCGCAACAAATATACGACTCGTATCTGAGTAAACAAGAGTAAAGTGAGCCGATAAGAGGATCAAAATGTACGAGAATCTGAAAATCACTAGTCGGTTTCAGTGTTGTCACCGAGGACTACTTCTAGAGCTACCTCTCTTGATGAGTTGATTGATATTTATTTACAAGATATACGAGCGTGTTTTTCTTTTACCTGCCGGTTCTAAGAGGTAAAGAAAGGAATACTCGTAGGAACTGAGAAAAGCGATTAAGCGAGTTTGGCTTTACTATGTACAATAGTTTAATGGGTTTGACCTTCAGCTTAGCGCAAAAGCGTGAACAATATGAACTTGGATTTCCAAAATCGAATTCGAATTCGAATGTGAATGATGTAAGTAATTGCAGCTTATTCCGTTGAGGTCTTTTTGCTATTTATCTTTCGTTCTGAGTGTTTGTGTGTTTGTGGATTTTTTTTTTTTAGTACATAATCGGTTTTGGATTACTTCCTTATGATCAAGCCGTTTAATTGATGGATCTTTGTGGCTATTTTTGTGTCATAAGTTTGGCATTCACTAAGCTGGGTGTATATTTTTTGGTAATCTCTTGTTATTTATGGGGTCAATGTATTAGTACGGAGTTATACGATCGTAAGTATCCAATTACTTTCAGATTACTTCTTGGGCAAACCGGTTTAGGTTTACTGGAGGTATCTACAAATTTATAAAATGACTTGGAATACCAACGATGGTTATTAGACTTGACAATACTTGGGTGTGTAAACCAACATCCAAACATGTCATCCACAAAATTGTGGATTCGATATTCGGGTGCATCTTTCTATTTCATCACATATTTTGCAGTATATAGTACCTCTTTGTAACATGTCAAAGTCCTTACTTTCCAAATAACCCCACTGGAAGGTGTCAAATCTTTTCCTCTTACCGAAATATTGCGATCTTTAAATTTCGTTTGCAATAAATTGATTGATTGATGGCTTGTGTGGGTGGTAGCATCATCTTGTTGAAACCAGAGATAATCTAGGCTCAATTTATTCAATTTTGAAAAAAAAAAAAAGGTGTTGCCGTAACTTTATTCATTCACTGTAACTGTGTCTTTAGCCTAATCTTCGAAAAAGTACGGGTAAATGATGCCGCCAACCCATAATCTTCACCATATAGTGACTTTTTTGGGATGCATTGATTTTTCGTGAAACTCGTGTGATCAAATTCGATGAAATATCGTCCTGGCGATCCAACACCAAGTCCAAAGGCTTCAATTGTTTTGTAATTTGGATTTTATAGGCGAGCAAATGAAGATCAACTTTTCATAAATGTCATAAGTGACGACCAATTGTTCAGCGACGAATTGAGGTGACTGGCTGGTTTTGAACACTTTCGCTCACAGTGGTGATGTTTTAGCATATACGTGTCGGCTCAGCATGCTGATATGGAATTTGACTCGATACCGAACCAGTTTCTTCAAAACGCTTCACCATTGCACGAATTCTGGACTCACTCATAAATTCACGAGTTTTACGATATATTATTTTACAGATCGCCAATTTTCGTAATAAGATTGAATAACAAAAATGCCTTGTTGCGTAAACGATTCCATGACTAAAATTGCTAAAGGTTGTTTGACATCTGTCAAAAAGATCAACCACATTAAATTCAGTAAATAACACTAACTGACAGCCCACATCCACATTATCTGTTGACTCACCATTTACTCAAAAACAATTGGAAGTGTAAATGGCTTGAAACTGTGTCTCAATTAAATCAAAAATAGCCTGAAATACAAGTTGCTACTTTTATGTATGTCTTAGGATCTGATGCGTTCGACATTTACAATTATTTCGTGCTTACGTCAAAAGAAAGCAAGGGCTTAAAGCTCGTAGCAGCTGAAGCATTTTGCCCCGAAAGAACTATACGAATCACATTTGAGAGATACGTCTTTAATAAAATGACTCAAAATTTGTAGGGCGAGTGAAATAGAGGTGAGTCAACTTAAGGGATTACACTAAATACCACAGAAAGGTGACAAAACGAGGAGGCTAATAAGTAACCAAATTGGCGGCAATGAGTTCTATTGTTGAAGGTGTGGAACGACTCACTTACGGAGAAATTCCCCAGACTTCAACAAAATGTGCATCAAATTTGGAAAAAAGAGGCACCTAGCTACGGTCTGTAAAATAAGCGCAAAATAATGTCACAGAAAAGTGTATGTAATTACAAACGACTTATCAAGTGACAGCGAAGAGAGTGATCACAATAGTTTACTAGTGTTTTCAGTGGCAACAAAAAAAGACGACAAAAGTAATTATATTTTATACATACAAAGAGAGATTTAAAATTAGAACTACACACGGATGCAAAGCGCAACGTCTTGACGAAAAAGATTATTATCGACAACTTAACGACGTCACATCAATCGAGCAAATGCTAAAATCAGTGTTCATGGTGAAGTACAGTTCGAAACACAAAAACGATGTTGCCGTTTAAAATGGTTGACAAAACCATTTGTCAAATTCTAGGAAAAAGTGCATGCGAAAAATTAAAGTTAATACTGCGCGCAGACGAATTTGAACAAAATGCTCCAAAGGCTATGTTGTATCAAAAAAAAAAAAATTATATGACATTGACCTGATCGAAAATTCAGTGTTTGAAAATAATGCCCCGTGTAAAATACCACACGCCATACAAGACGATGGCAAGAAAGAGATCGATAGAATAATTCAAATGAGCGTCTTAGAAAAAACAGATACAGCTACTCAAAGAATCTCGCCATTGATAACCGTTAGTAAGGAAGGGAAAACAAGAATCTGCCGCGATCCTCCCAATGTTAACAAAAACATTTTAAAAATGAAAATTTTTGACAATTTTAGATTGTAAACATGGTTTTTGACCAATCAGAATAACTGACTGTATTAAAGGTTACCTTACTTACCTTCTAGCTCACGTGTCCTTCTAGCAAGTTCTACTTGGCTTAGCTTTCGCCCCAAAAAATCTATCAACTCGAGGTAGTGAAAATAGGAAAAGGTATCAATGTTTTGACTAAGAATAAGTAAAAGTGTATATTTCTTACCACAAAAGCTCGATTCTTAAGGTCATCATTGTTGTATGAACACGCAATGAAGTTGAATACTTTAAATTGATTGACGTATCCTGCCAGGAAAAACCACTACAGGTCGCCTATTCCATATTGGAAGGCAGATCTTTAGCGACTTTACAAAGTATCAGAAAACTTCTCCAATTAATTTGGAGAAAGAGTGGAATCTTAACAGATCAGAGCGGAATCTATACAAAAGGGTCTCCTACGAGTAAATGACTTGGACATCTTCGTCTACGTTAACATTTTTGCAGACTTACTTGTTTATTTATTTCTATCATCTTATAAGCTGCAATCTTGATTTAGACTATTTCCAATAATTAACAAAGTTACATTTTAGTTAAGATATTATAAAGATTTATAGCAATCTGGACATATCACCGTGATAAAAAAAAACGGAATAACCGCCTTGTGACGCTCCCATTGTTCCGATTTGAGTTTTGTTAAGTTGATACATCTGTTGTTGAGATTCCCTCTAAATCTTAGCGTCATAGCTTAACATTTGCAAAAGTTACGTAGCCAAGAGAACATCTAACTCTGTGTATGTTGGCGGTTTTTTAACAATTTTAGAAATGGATTTAAATTTGCAACAACAAACTTGTATTAAATGTTGCGTAAAAAACGGATTTAATGTTGCCCGAACGTTGGAAATGTTGGAAAAGTGTTTCGTCGACGATTCTCTAAAGAAAACAATCGTTTACCAGTGGCACGAGTGGTTCAAAAGTGGTCGTGAGCCAATCGAAGATGACGAAAGCAGTGGCAGACCATCGACATCGAAAACCGACGAAAACATTTATGAAGTACTATAAAAGAAATGTTGGTCAATAACCGCAAATTAACCATCAGAGAGATAGCGGAGGACTTGAACATTGCTTATGGATCCGTCCAAAACATTTTGGTTAATGATTTGGGTTTCCGTCGTGTAGCAGCAAAATTGGTGCCAAAAGACCTCAATTTCATGCAAAAAAGACGTCACAAAAGGAATGATTTGCGAGCCTGAATCCGATCCCATATTCATCATAAGTATCATAACTGGAGACGAGACGTGGATTTATGAGTACGAAACGCAATCTAAATATCAGGCAAGTAAATGGCGTTCACCAAATGAGCCGAGACCAAAAAAACCACATCGTTTTCAGTCAAAAAAGAAGGTGGAACGGTTTTAATGGTTCCAACGGTGTAGTGCATCATGAATTTTTGCCAGGAGGCCAGACAGTAAACAAAGAGCATTATATGGGCTTTATGAGACTTTTTGCGTAAAGAAATTCGCCGATAAAGACCAGAATTGTGGACAGAAAACTCATGTCTTTTGCACCATGATAAGGCTCCGTCGCATAGTGCCATCATTATTCGTAATTTTTTGACGAAAAATGCAACAAATACCATCCAACAGCCACCGAATTCACCTGATTTGGCGCCATGTGACTTCTTTCTGTTCAATCAAGTTAAAAAAACCACTACGGGGAAGGCGTTTCAGCAGCCGAGAGGAAGTAATGGAAAAATCACAGGAAGCACTGATGGACGTACCGAAAACCGAATATAAAAAATGTTTCGAGGATTGGAACAAGCGTTGGCATAAGTGATAATATAGATAGATAATATAGATTTAAATGAATAAACTTGTATTTTTAATTTTCTGAATAAATTCCGAAATTCGTTTGATCAGGGTGGTATTTCAATCAATAGCGTTTCTAGTTGGCACAAGCCGTAAATATAGGATCACTTCGTCTATAAATCTTTCTATGTCTAAGAAAAAGCTGTTCTCTAGGTTGATGAATGATGAATATTAAATAACAATCAATTTGAGCAGTTATTATATCGTAAGCTATATAATAATAAGCTGAGTAATAAGTTTTTTTTTTTATATAATCCCGCGCGCGCACCAAGGGGATATGAATACTCTTTTACTGGCTTTTCTCCAGGGCGCAGGCGGGTTGTGTAGTATTTTAAAACTCAGGTGTATTAGGTTTCGATATTATTCCAGAGGTGGTGGTCAAATTAGATGCAGTGCATCCTCAATCAGTGGGTCTTAGTACGTGCTAATTGTTAGTTCGTTACATTTAGCCCAACCAGCAAACACTCCAACATCAGTGTTATTCCTTGATGTCAGAGTTGACGCCAACGGGATTTTCATATTACTACATACAAATTCTATGAAAGACTTTTTCAGAGAATAGCCTCGCAAGGGATTCGAACCCGCGACCCCCTGCTTGAGGAGTCTATGCATGTACCACTACACCACGGCGAGCCCTTCTTTATTGAGCTAGCAGTTTTAAATTAATAAACAGACATCTTGCTTTATTAGATGGCATATCATTGTTTTAATTCACTCTACGGAGAGCAAACTTCATAAATTGTTTTTCAATTCTCTCAATACGTAATTCGTGATTTCTATAATAAAGATCCCTGGTAATACAACAATATTCTAATATAGAACGACATAAAGAATTATACAAGGGCTTAAAGGTGTAGAGATGATAAAAGTCCTTGAAATTAACGAAAAATTTCTCCTAAGTCCTTTTGATCAGTTACTCTCTTTAATACTGTTCTTTGAAAACTGTTATCAAAGATAATTTGAAACTTTTTTTCTATATAAAATTATGACTAAGGATTAGCTTTAGAAGCAGAATTTGCGTCACTACTATACATATGTATTTTTAGGTTGTCTGCATACAAAAGATATTTAGATCTTAATACAATCGATAAAGGGTCGTTTATGAAAATAAGGAAAATAAGTGCGCCAATGTGGCTGCCCTGAGGAACTCCTGATCAAAATCACATTTAAACCAATCTGAACATATTGTTTGAAAATCATCGAGAAACTGCGAATCCAACTTAAAATACCATACTCAAACGAGATCCAAACAACTCAAGTTTCTTCCAAAAGGACATTGAGTTGGACACGGTTGGATCTGTGTAAGCACAGTCAATTTGTAGACGCTTTTCCATGTTACGAAGACAGTAATTTGTAAAAATTGCTAAATTTGTCGCAGTCGTTCTGAATCCATATTTGCATTGTAAAATTAGTTGATTACACATAACGGTACGAACCCTTTTTTTTTACAACAGCATCAAAACTTTTATTAATTAATTGCAATGTGGCTATAGGCCTATAGTTTTCAATGTTTGCCTTAGAAGCAGATTTGTGAATAGAAATAATAAATGAATGTCTCCAGCAATCAAGAAATTCACTAAACTTAAAAGATATTATATAAAAACTTAAGTGGACAAACTTAGCTATTTTTTCAAGCCTTAAAAAACAATGGCAGGAAATTACTTAGTTACTTAAGGAAGTGCTACAGTTCGTGGTGAACTTGGCCCTCAACCAATAAGCGTCTCCTCCAGTTCGATCTTTAGCTAGCTACCTCCTGCTTCGCATGCTAAGTTGTCTTTCCACTTGCATGCGTCACCTGAGTTGCGTTCTTCCTCTACTGCGCTGTCCCTCGAGGGTGATAACTCCATAGAGCAGGACTTGGATTATTAAGGTCTTATATAGGGTCACTTTTGTTGTTCGAAAGAGGGCTTTATAGGTCAATTGCATTCTTAGCCCAAAAAAGCAGCGATTTTTAAGAGTTATTCTTCGTTTGATCTCATCGTTGGTGTCATTGTCTGAATTTACTTGCGGAGCCTAGGTAGACAAAGTCCTTAATTACCTCAAAGTTATATATATTTTTGGATGTCCCTTCTGGTTGACAGCGTGTACTTGGTCTTACACTCGTTGACCGTTAATTCGATTTTCGCCGCTTCCATCTCAATACTCGCAAAAGCACCGCTGACATCACTTTGCTTCATTCCGATTATGTCAATATTACCGGCGTATGCGAATAATTGGACGGTTTTTTGAAAGTTTGTGCTTTTTGTGTTGATGCATGAGTTTTGTACTATTCTTTCAGTAATGATGTTAAGGTAACCGCATGACAGAGCATTATCTTGTTTTAATCCTTTTTTGACATCAAAGGTGAGTTCCGACCTTGATTCTTCATCGTCATCCTAAACATGCGGACGAGTTTGACAGGAATGCCAAAACTAGACATTGCTCTGTATAGCGGCAGATGCTTATTCAGGGTTCGACAGGGAGCAGATCTTACTGTACGACGAAGTTCTTGGATGAGCCTCGCCTGTGGGTGAACGGTAATTGAATTCGAGGATGATATTGCCGTCGTGACAGTAGGTAAACAGATTCATATAGTTGAATATACTACAAACGTAGAAGAACTGTAGAGTTCGTCAAATTGCAGGTCAGATTTAAAGAAGCGGTTAAATATCTTGGATTTATGCTGGAAAATAGATTACGGTTGAAAACTTACGTCGACTTTATAACCAAGAAAATATCACAACAAAAGGGAGCTTTCTAGTGCATACTGCCTAACATTGGTGAACCTGGATACGTAAAAGGATATACTCTCCAAAGCTATCATATCAGTTCTGTCGTATGCCGCCCCAGTCTGATTGCAGGCACTAAGGACAACGAAGACCAAAAGGAGCCTATCGTTAACATACGACTCTGCGCGCTTCGGATATTCAGCGGCTTTCGAACCATATCAGGCGAGGCCACTTTTATTATAGCTGGAATGGTTCCCGTCGAAATTCTTGCAGATGAAATACTGAGAATACATAACAGAAAAGGCTTGAGCCAATACGATGCCAATGAAATCAAGAGAAATAAAATTGTAGAAAAGGCAGCGTCAAGCTAGCTGGAATAACACAACGAAAGGCAGATGGACATACAAACTTATACCAATAATTCATGACTGGGTAGAACGTAAACATGGAGACTGCAACTACAAGCTTACGCAGTTCCTGTCTGACCACGGTGGTTACCGTAGGTCCACAGTTTTGGGCATGACAGCTCAACATCTTGCCCTGAATGTTGAAGATACGGAGTACGCAGTATTTTATTGTCCACGCTTCATGGCATGGAGAGCTACTCTGCCCAGCGCGTCGCTCATATGTTGCAATCGGAGGTGAATTGGGCGGAAATATGTGTTATATGAGCTACAGAAAACAGCAGAATCCTCAGAAGCTACAGAAACCTCAGAAGCAGATGACACAACAGAAATAGCTTGCTTTGCTTACCAGCCCTTCTGGTCGCAGTGTGTATGATGTGATTTACGTATGCGTGTTCCTGGAACAGAACAATTAGGCTAGCGAATCGCTTATGCTGGTAGCCTGGGCTACCTACCTGGGTATCTACGAAGATTACACATCTTTTTAACGCAACCAAAAAAAGTTTTACCATTCTTTTTTCAAATGTTGATTATATTACCTAACAAAATAGTTCTTATTTGATTTGGCTTAACTGGGGATTAACTCTTAGTGATATCCTTACCCTTGGATGGATCCTAGAAAATATTTAATGTTTTGAGCACTGCATGTGGAGAAAACATACTTTGTTGAAGGCTTTGTAGACATATTAAAGGCATCTTTCTAGGATTCAAGAGTAAAGCTCCGTTATCTGTTCTTATTTGGTTGGTTTTTAATACTATATGATGGCAAGGTTGTGACAAATGTTGATATGCGGGTTCTATAAATTGGGTCACTAGATCTGAATTGTAGATCACATTCTGAATTATTGGGATATACTGAGTTTTTGGCAAATATCGTAGTCTTCAAATGCTGTAAAAACAACTTTTTAGTAAACTTACGATAGTTTCAGTCTATATTTTACATGTAGCTCATTCAATATTGTACTTAAGTACATGAATCATTTCAGCATGTTGATTTTAAAGAATAAATATTGAGTATTGGATGGGTTACTCGTATGTAATACATAGCACCATCCTGGTAAAACCAAGGCTGGACCTAGTCAAATTCATACCTCTGGCCAAATCGGTCTGCGAAGCGCCCTCCTTTGACCGTAATTTTGTAGCCACCTTCATTTTCGAAGAAAAATGGACTGCTAATACTACAATACCATAAACGTATCGGTATGAAGTGAAAGTAAAACACATTTTATTCAAAGTATTGGCCATTGCTAGCTACACATTTTTCTCATCTTGCAGGCAATTTATGGATTCCACGCCAATAGAACTGTTCGTCTTTTGAAGCAAACCAAAAAGTCACACAGTTTTCGACTTCCTCGTAGGATTTGAAGTGCTGCTCAGGTAATGCGTGTCCCATCGATGGAAATAAATGGTAGTTGGCAGCTCCCAGTCAAGTATTTTGGTTGTATCCTGAACCAGTTTTGCTTTGTGTGCAGGTGCATTGTCATGGAACAAAATTACCCTGCCGTGTCTTCTGTCCCATTCTGGTCATTTTTCAATCAATGTGTGGCTTAAATTGATAATTTGTTGTCGAAAGCGATCTGTATTAACGGTTTCACCAGGTTTTAGGAGCTCGTAGTAAACCATACCTTTTTGGTCCAACCAGACACATAGCATTGTCTTCTTGCCGAATGATCTGGTTTTGCAGTCGAAGTTAATGATGATGATGATGTTTCTGACTCAGTGTCATCTACACCCAATTTTGTTTGCAATTCGGCGTCTTCAAACTGTTTTGGTGGTCTTCCACGTTCTTCATTTCTCACATCGGAATCGTTATCTCTGAACCGTTGAAACCATATTTTGCATGTTGCTTCTAATAGAGCATGATCACCATATGCATCCACAAGTATTCAATGCGCCTCTGCAGCACTTTTCTCCTAATAAAAAAAAAATAAAAATTAATGCTTTCCGCAAGCCATCATTTCCTGGTACAAAATTCGACATTTTTAATGTGATGAAAAAATATGATGTTGGCTTAATGACTAAATATGTTTGACAGGTGTCATAGCAACCAAACAAACAAAAAAAAAAAAATTAAGACCCGTTCACAATAAATGTTCCCTATCGAGACATTCGTTTCTTGGCGCTCACTTCATACCGGTACACCTGGTATTTTAACCTTAATAAACCTGACGGAGTTGGCCGATGATTGCGCCGGTAGGTTACTCTGATGTATTTTGAATCGATTTAAACCATCCGATTTCGTCCTGTTGCTTCATTAAGTGATATTTGTGCATAGTGATATGTACCTAGTCAAAACACACTGATAATGTAGGTGAAATGTAGGCCTAGGCATTACGTATTACTGTAGAATAATATTAAATCTCCTTTAGAAATTGTATTTGAGCCCTAGACTACCTTTCGACACCTCACTGCTCACGACAATTTTTTTGTTTTTTTAAGGTTAAACGTGCCCCTGCCAGCATTCTGTTTACCTGCTAGTGTTTGTTTTACTGATTTTTTATTTTGGCTCTCTTATGTGTTATATTTCCTTGCATATCAATCCTTCGAAGAAAAATACTCATTACCTCTTACCTCTTATTACATTACCACACTGTTATTTGTGCATATTATGATGCAAAGGCAATAGCAGTTTTCTAAGTCGCGTAATCTTGTGTTTTCGTCTAACCTTTCTAACAGCCAATAATGCACCCCTAGGTCTCGTTTTTATCAACCACACCAGATCTTAAAATAACGTATACTCGTAGTTAAGAAGTAGAGTTGTGCTAAACCGTTCTTTTGCCGGAACGAATATGAAACGGTTCCTTTCTTGAACGTAACTAGTTCCGTGGAACTATGTATTTAGTTCCAACAGAATTCAGAGAGGTTCATATCCGCGGATTTAAGTAGTAGTTCCACAGCCATGTTCGGATAGATGGAATGATGTATTGAATGAATATTGAATGACAAATACATGTATGCGAAATTGTAGAGGCCAATAATAAGGAAGATTATCTCATCTTGATATTGATGATTTCTATTTTTTTTTTTTTTATAATACCGCGCGCGCATCAAGGGGATATGAATTCCCTTTTACTGGCTTTTTCTCCAGGGCGCGGCCGGGTGGTGTAGTAGTTTGAAACTCAGGTGTATTAGGTATCGATATTTTTCCCAGAGGTGGTTGTCAAACTGGTCGGGACGGGCTAGTACATCCTCAACCAGTAGGTCTCAGTACGTGCTAGTTGTTGGTTCGTTACATTTAGCCCAGCTAGCAACCACTCCACTGCCTTCATGTCAGAGTTGATGCCGACGGAATTTTTCATATAACTACATACAAATTCTATGCAAAGACTCTTTCTTGGAAGGCAGCCTACTTCTTCGTTCCAGGCTTAGGCGTTTCATAATATATTTATATAATAATGGGTACACACATCTTCTAGAGTGTTACCACTCAAGAGGATTCTCCAACCTGTTGAACATTGGTTCGTTAAAGTACTTCTGTACTTCCATTATTGTAGCTGCGACTGTATTTTTTGGAACTAAACTCGATATTTCTGTATCGAAGTCATCCCAAAAGCATGTGCTTTTTCTTTTGGACTTTTGGTTCGACAGTTTCCAAATAAGAAGCAGAAGTTCCAGGCGTACACTCAGAAAGTGGACTGGAAATTTTTTCTTCAGTACCTCCTACGCCGTCTGAAAGTTTGTGACGTCCCGAAACATTCTGTTTTTGAATCTGGTGTCTAAAATGGTGGATTCTTCGTATAACGTTTTTTTTTTCAAGACTGTAAAACCGCCCCTTCAGTTGTGCACTAAGGGTTGCCAATAATTTTTGCACCAAATGGGAGGTGTAATGGTCACCAGAAAAATATTGCCCCTCAATTTCTGCTAGACTTTGTCCAACTTTCTGTTGAAGAAATTTGCAATAAATGATGATTTTGGACAAGTTTACGTTCTTTTCTGTTGAAATTTTCACAGTGACGTCGGAAAACAACTTCCACTCTTTCCATAATACCCCAATCTTCGGTACTAAGGGATAGGGATAGGTCATTCTTTATGACAGCTGGTGTGGCAATGACGGCAATTTTTAAAGTAAAAATTCTCTATAGCATATTAAATGTGGAATTCCATCTTGTAGATCCATTTGTTTCTCAATTTATTTGAACTTGTACAAGGCGTTTGAAGTTCTCTTAAAAAAAAAAAAAAAAATCCACAATGGTTTTCACTTTGGAGACGATGTCACCAATCTGGTCTACTCCTACCTTTACGACTAAGTTCAAAAAATGCGCGAAACAACTCATAGATCGCCATCGTCCCATCTGTACAGCGGGAACGATGTTCGCAGCATTATCGCTCACAATGGCCTCAACTTTATTCTCGATTTTCCACTCCGAAATATGGTCAGTCAAAAAATTGCACAAATTTTCAGCGGTATGGCGCTTGTCGTATTCTATTCAGCTCAACAAAATGTCAATTTCAATGTGATGGGCTGTAATGGCTACGAATTAAAGAAGTCCATGCATCTGTTGTTAAGCAAATAGCTGGGGCGCTTACAATTTTACTGTGGACATCCTCTTGCGGACATCCTCTTAAACCTTTAAACAAAGCTGCGGTAATAGTGCTTAGGATAGTGTTTTTCGGGTCGGAAGACTATATAAAAAGCACAACATCGCTAAAAAGCTTTTAAATTCACCCTCCTCTAGAAGGCCTAATGGGTGGTGTTCTTTCGCAATCATTTTAAGTAATTGCTGGTCAATTTTTGCTTTTTTTTCTTGGGAAATTGCTCGAATGCCATATTGTTCGTATAATTATAGATTTTTGGTTGTATTGTTTCTGTTCAAATTACGTTCACATTTTGAACTAGGTCTATTTCAATTAAAGTTGGGGTGGTTATTGTAACCTGTCGTTCTATTGCATTTGTGTGGATTGTTGGGTGCTTTCTTTTAAGATGCCTAGTTAGGTTGCCAAACTTCCAGGTGTAAATGAAATCATTTGGGAACAATATTTACATCTGGCTTTTTGTTGCTCCCTTTCTTCAAAATTATGCCACATTATGCTGCTCTTCCTTTCCATTGCCATTTTCAATTAAAACCAAATCCCGTATTCAATACATACAAATCCTGTATAAACATACATTCTACACATTTGTTAATAAATAATATAAAATAAAACATACCAATGTTTCAAGTAAAAATATATTTATTTTACAAATACCATATACAGCTACAGCTTTTAAAAAAAAAAAAAATTATCTGCAATTCAAAACAAAACGAAATTTCGAAGAACTTTTTTGTATCTAGTTGGATTTGTAGTTCCAGTTCCATGACAGTTCCAATACTGCGAAAATACCAAAACATACGACGACGTGAACGCTAAATGACATACGCATGTTAACATGCAATAGACGAAGAATGTGCAGGCGGTGCTGTCCTGTACAGTGTACAGTGACAGTCAGCCGCCGTGTCAATCAGAACAAAATAAAGATTTCGAAATGAACTTTTTGTGTGTGAATTATCGGAGTATCGGTCATCGGACATGTCGGAACTATCGAACATATTTAGGTGGAGTATGTAAAACGATAGTAACTAGTAGTTCCGACAGCGGACATAGTTCCAGGAACTATGTAGGTCCGGAACGACTTAACTCTATTAAGAAGTATATAGTCCACAGTTTAAGAAAAGATCAGAAGAATCCAGATGAATCCTTTAGAACCAATAACTTTGCTTAACCAATGACTTTGAAATCCTAATGACGTCTCTAGATTCAAGCGATACGTTATTTAAAAGTATTTGAAAGCAATGAAAATAGATGGTTCTCTAGTGCCAAGTCTCTCAAACGTTTTTTCTGAGGCGTTCTAGCAAAACAAAATAAAAAGATCTGAGTAGTTTTATATGTCAAGACGATTCAAGTTTTTAGTAGTCTAGCTCACGGTCACCTAACATATGAAAAGTCCTTAGCGGGCGAAAGAATTCATTATTTAGAAACATTTCATGACGGTGCTTCCTTGTGGTTTTGCGAAATTGTGTGCTTTAGTCTGAAATCTAACAAATATACGATAACTCCTAACTTTGAATCCGAAAAGTTTTTTTTTTTTATCTTATTGACCTCAAATTATTACCTATTAACCTCAAATTAGAGTTCAAGTACCTATTTAGTACACCATGCATACTATCCCAACTAAGTCATGGGAAATATGTTAGCAGGTTACATTTAAAAAAAAAGTAAACTTCCAAAACCAACCGTCGGAACCTTATGATCGAAATGAAGGCCAGACACTTCTGCACTTGACTCAAATTTGAGTTGTTGCCACCTACGCTCACTAAAATAGCCCAAGACCCCTTACTACAATAAGGTTCACAAGTTTTCCAAATAAAAATTACTTTTCCCTACTTCAAGGTTCCTTGGTGTTCATTGGAGTCCCCCTATTGCGCATTCTTTAAATACCTTGAGTGTTTCGACTAAACCGGCTAACATTGACCCACATTGTTAATTAGTATTCGCTCATATGCTCGTACATTCGTTCCTAATACCGATATAACCTTTAATATGAGTTTAATTAACATAAAAGACACGAGTACCGTATGCGTTTGAGTGAATGCAACCGTCAAGTTTTGAATTGAATGACATACAACATAATTTCATAATTCTGATACTCAGAGCGGCAGCCGCAACAGCGTAGCATACGTATTCAGCCAGAACCAACCGGTGCCTCTTCTTCATCATTAAGTCGTGCTTAAATTAAATTTGAAAACAATTATTTTTGTACTCTCCAGTGTAATCCACTAATCTAAGCAATTAAACAGTTTTAATTTTTTTGTTTTTTTTTTTTCGGTTCTTATTCATAACGCCAACGCATTCGGCGAAACATCGTAACGGACGATAAGCGACTGATTCGGTGAAGGCCTTTGACAACACGTGAAATCGTGACTTAGGCTGGAGTGCCATTGTACAATACAACAATCGACAGATGGAGTCTATCAGTCCTAGTATCCGTGGACTTTGGATTTGTATCTTTTTGCTTGTTTTTTCTTAAGCTTGAATGTGTTTTTTTGATCGTATACCGCAGGAGTCTAGTGTGGGCACAGATGTTTTTAGCTCGTGCAAACGTAAAACAACATTTCGATGTTGAATTGTGGCAAATGTGCCCTCTAAGCCATCTAATAAATTATACGAACATTTTCAGGAGATACAAATATACTCGCAGATACATATCTAACAATTGTGGTATAAAATATTCTGTTGGTTAGTGTGGAAGCTGAGTAAAGTCGAATAATGTTGACTACGTTGGCGATTGGTGAGTAATAGATGCAATTGCCCGGCACAATGACAGTCTTGGTTTCTTATGTGGACTAGAGAGTTGCTTGGTCGCTTGTTGTTGGCAATCAGAGACACTTCGTGATATGTGGTTATGGTTTGATTGATCTGGGTACAGATAGTGCGGATTGCTTCGAAAAAAAAAAAAAACAAATCCCAAGCTATGTATTGCAGATACAGTTGAATGACATGATCTTAGCTATATTTCTTTAGTTTGAGTCAATTTTTACTGGATGTGCTAGATGAATAGTAGAATATTATATTGCAGTATGCGAGTACATGCTCAACTAACATGGTACGTTTGTTTAGTTTCTCGTTGTAGACTATTTCAAGAGGATTTTATTCAATAAGATTAACCAACATACCCGTAACCTTATTATTAGGGTATAAAGATACTTTATATGAAGACATCTAAGAGTACGATTATAAAAAAAAAAAAAGTATATTTTTCCTTAAGTGCTCAAAAGAAACATTTTTTGAGCTCATTCATTGAAAGACTGAAGGTGAAATTAATTTCGAAAATGGAGATTGTAAATTTAAACTCTTAGGTAAATGGTACAAAACCAATTAAGGGGTTGTTTTTTTAGAGTTCCATAGTGCATTTATGACGGCAGCCTAAAATTAGTTTCGTACGTCTTCAAAAATGCCGTTGTGTTTTGTTTTGTGTTCAAATGCACAAATATAAATTATTTCCATCCTTCAGTACCACAATATTACCGCGGGAGTTCCATAAGAATCGATCTTTTTGACGATATTGCCGTCATAACTACCAAATTTATCTAAAATATTGAGTCCACCAGGGATGAAGCAGTTAACGCGATCAAAAATTAGCTCGAATTCTAATAAACAAAAGAAATTTTGTGGACTTTGTGTTAGGAGTCAAACCTTCAGGCTTAAGCAAAAATTAAAATACGTAGTAGCCAACTTCGGTGGCGATGGCGCGATGGTTGACTTAGTGGCTGTCATGCCACCTGGGTATATATTTTAATTCGTGCGGTTTTTTTCAGAATTTGAACGTTTATCTAAGATAAACATGTACAATAGTATTATTCAAAGTATGTTATTGCCCATCTGAAGCTATGACTTTTTCCCATCTTTCTGGCAATTTGTGAATCCCATCCCAAAAGAACTGCGCCGGCTTGGCAGCCAAGAATGAATCAAGTAAATTTTTGATATTCTGCTCTGATGTGAACCGTATTTCAGTGAGGGCGTTCTGCATCGACCGGAACAAATATTAGTCAGAAGGGGCAAGGTCTGGGCTATAAGGCGGGTGGGGTAAGACTTGCCATCCACTGTTTTCCAAATAGTTCTTAACCGGAATAGCAACGTGAGGCCGAGCGTTGTCATGATGGAAAATTCAGTAGCTTTCAGCTACTGCTCTCTTTAAAGGCATTAATTGTGTTCGGTAGCGTTGTCCATTGATGGTTTCACCCGGTTTTAGCAGCTCATAATACAGCACACCCATCTGATCCCACCAAATACAGAGCATTACGTTCGCGCCATGGATATTCGGCTTTGCCGTTGATTTGGCTGGTTGGCTGGGTTTCACATATGATTTTTTGCGCTTGGGGTTGTCGTAATGGATCCACCTTTCATCACCAGTAACAATCCGATGCAAAAATGACTTCATTTTGTGGCGTTCCAGCAGCATTTAGGACATGCAAAACCGCCTTTCGACGTCTCTCGGCTTGAGTTCATGTGGAACCAAATTTCCTTGCTTTTGAATATATCCAGCTGCTTTTAAACGTTTTGAAATGTCTGTTTGAGTAACACCCAAAGATTCTGCGAGCTCTTCTCGTGTTTGGCAACAATCTTCATAGAGTAATGCTTCCAGTTCTTCATCTTCAAACTTTTTTGGCTGCACAGAACGTTCATCGTCTTCCAAGCCAAAATCACCACTTTTAAATAGTGCAAACCACTTTTGGCACGTTCGCTCAGCTAGCGCATGTTCACCATAAATTTCCACCAAAATACGATGACTTTCGGCAGCAGTTTTCTTCATATTAAAGTTATGAAGAAGAACTCCCCGCAAAAACACTTTTTCAGGCACAAAGTTCGACATATTTGAGTGAAAAAAATTATTCTTGTTTACGCTTCAAAGGAATGACATATACTGGAATGACGTACAATGACAGTGGCTTTCCAACGCATATTCCAATGGAATAATATAAGTTACGCCATCTCTTACCAAACCGCAATTAAGTTATAGACCCAATACCTGGGTTCGAATCTCAGTAGGAGGACATTAGTAAATTTTTCAAAATCGTCATCACCCTTATGGCAAACCTCCGAAAATCAAATTCTGCCTATGAAAAAGCCATTTAGGAGAGCCGTTCGTAACCGGCAATTAACAATAGGCGCTGCTCAGGAGTGGAAAAATTCACAAATGAATGCGAGAAGCTAGGCCTTGGCCCACACCGGGCTTTCGCGACACCTATTTTTTTTCAGCGAACTCAACAAATTGCTGAATGAACTTGAAACCGACGTGGATCACTCTATTAAGAAGGTTTTACAATTGCAGACAATATGCTACCCAGAAGAATCAACTCAATCCTTCAACAAACTACTCTACGGGAGTACGTGTAATGAAAAAAATTAAAAGGTAACTTCCTTCTGCTCTGCGCAATGTGGACGTGTTTCGGATGAAGCATTCCGGGCATCCCTAAGCCCGCAATAGTCTGAATCGGCTTTCTCGATAATGTGGAAGAGGGCTTATGATAACCGAACACCGAACCCGCAAGAAGCCAGCGTCACTGTTGCAAAAAGGCTTTTAAGTGAAACTCTATCTGCTCTCAACCTACATTAAAATCCAGGGGCACTGAGCAATGAAATGTTGAGATTAATTTGAACATTTCATACAGCGCCATAGGGGATGATGCTTAGACTCATTTCACTGGATCTGTAATGCAGTCGTTCGGCGACCAAAACGGACACTTTTGGTATTTCGAAACTTATGATAATGCCTCCACATGGACATTATATTATTATATATGTTATCAAGACTGATGATTTAGCGTTAATCAAGTCAAGTATTGCAGGAATTTCTAAGAATCTCATGAATGGGATATGAAATATTAATACGGTGACTCTTTGCTGAGTACCGTGCTATATGGATATCTCAAGCAACAAGAAAGTTAATGAGTTGGCGTAAAAATGGTCGCTGAATTCACACCTTTCCTTCAAAGTCAATATACTCCTCGACAATTGGTTGAGTCACCCCCCTGATTTCGGCGTGTCTGGATAATTTTGTTCCGTATGTGCTGCAAATACTATATTACTGTCAGGTTATCATTACCTAATCACCATAAATCCTTTTTTTTCATTATTTTCTTAGAATTTGGAATTTATCTCTAATTACCCGCGAAAAGTAGTTAAAAAAGGGTATAAATACTTTGGAAGCTCAGTTGCGGATTCTGTTCGCAGTGTGACTTATAAGTTGGTTTTAGTGAATTGATTTCAAAGAAATATTTAAACAGGGCTTAGAAGTGAAAAATGGGATCTGGAAAGATGTTCAATCAAACAGAGATCCAGAACATTAAAAGAATATCAACAAAATTGATTGTAAAATTTTTGAAGCTCAGTCAAACAGTTGTTTTAAACTATTTAAAGGATCCAGAAAAAAAGATTCGTACCTAGACAAAAATATAGCTTAACACCAGCTGATTGACGATCTCTACTAAAAGAAGCGTCAAATTCTACAGCAACAACAAGGGAAAACGCGATATCAGCTGGAATTTTGAATGTCGACAGAAAACTAAGGACTTGCCAGTGTGTGTTAGCTAAAGCAGGACATCTTCAAAGAAATCGTTTGAAAAGGAAACCAGCTTTACTGTAACGTTATCGAAACGCCTGTTTGACCTTTGCAATAAATCATTTAAGATGGAAAAAGCATTGGAGAACTGTCATCTTCATCGATGAGAAACGATTTTGCCTTGATGCATTTCTTCACTATTTTCATGATTTGAGAAAGGACCAATTGCTCTTATGACGGCGACAACAAAGCGTTTGTCTTCTTGACTGGTAATGCTGATCTCCAGACCTTAACATAATTGAGGAATGTATGGAGATATCTCTTCAAAACTGTCTACCAAGGCGGACGATAATTCAATAATTTCATGGAACTGGAAGACTTACGCGATATTTAGATAAGAAATCTCCATTATCATGATAGTTTCAATCTGATGAAGGCTTCTTCTCAAGTACTCGTATAACTACACCATTACTTGGGCTTAAGTGAGAGGTGAATTCTTATCATGAGGCATTCGCCGACTTACAAGTATATAGTATACATATCTACATACCTACCAAGAAAGTAAAAACTAGAAAAAGGCCAAAATCTTTAGCGCAGCGACAAGTACGCCCTGACTGACTCGAACTGCAACAAACTTCAGACTGCTATAATTTCCAAACCGTTCACGACAGTGAAATTTTGACACATGACAGATAATTTTATTATTTACAAGCCTTTCAAACGATTTGCGTCTCAGTTGTTCCGCGATGGAATTCAAACGTGATATTGCTGATTGCTTTATATTTGGCTTGAAAACCACAAGTAGCTATCGTGAATAAATCATTTGTGTCTCGAACCATAGCTCGTTAGCGTGATACTGGCAGCGTTGCAAAACGCCATGGAGGTGGTCATAAAAAACAGCAACATTGGCTCGTGAGCTCAACATATCATTGGAACGGATGCAATACCTACTGAAAAATGATCTTGAGCTCAAGCCATTGAAGTTCTTAAATGCACACGATCTTACACCGCAACAGAAAATAGTTAGAAACGAAAGAGCGAAGGAGTTGCTACGCTTGCACGAAAGAGATGAGTTGCCAAATTTGGTTATGTCAACAAACATAATGACTGAGTTTACTTGCCAGAGAAGTCCTTCGAAAACTTACACCTTCGGACGGCCACCAGAAGCAGGCAGCACCGATGGTGATGGTTTGGGCCGCCATAGCCGCCGATGGTCGCTCTCCGCTCGTATTTTTGGACCGTGGCGTCAAAATTAATGCGATCGTATACCGTGAAACTGTCTTAGTGGAAATATTGAAGCCTGGAGCAAACAATCATTTTGGTCGGAGGCCGTGGGCATTTCAACAAGACTCGGCACCGACTCACAAAGCGCGCGTCAACCAAGATTGGTTAAAAAAATTGTTCCACACTTCATTTCTTCTATTTTTTAGTGCCAACCTTCCCTTCAAAATACCCCCAGACAAAGAAATCCAATGGATTTGGATCCGGAGTATTTTGAAGGGGAAGGTTGGCACTAAAAAATACCAAAGTTTGGATCACCTCAAACAAGAACTTCGCCGGGAATGGGCCAAATGTACTTTTTGGGGCATAAATTGTTTGCCGATAACTTTTCACTCCGGCACTTTGACCTCAGAGTCTCAATGAACTCAGAGCCATTTTTATAATCATGCAAATAATGACGTCAGAAATTATTTTTCTGTCTTAGAGTATCTGGGTTGGAAATTGAACCCTCACTCCTTATCATGGTTTCTGGTGAATTTAACCACTACCTCAACGAATGATACAAATTGCTTTCACTGTTGGGAAGGACGAAGGACTGATTATAATTTTTAAGATAAAGCCAAATTCTAGGAGCGTTTTGTAGAAGATTGGGATACCATTTGGAGGGCAGTGTTTCTTATTGATAACGTGGTAGACACTGGAAAATTGTTAAGTATTCTGCTTTCTATGGTCACCAGTACAATGGCATTTTGCTTAATGAAATATCGGTTTTACGTCATTCCAAACTTCGAAAGACATCTATGGTGCCCAAAGCCTGGTGTGTATTGTTACAATCAAGTTGATAAACAGAAGGTAGAACTATTATTTTGAAGGGGGTGTCAACGTTACTTTCGGTCCAGAAAATGGTTAGTAAATTAAGCAAAAAGAAGCCCAATGAATCTTTTTAACCAATGTTGCTCGTTTCCCTACTGTAGTGGCTTCATATTTATTGTGCATCTTGATGAAGACACCAAATTGCTTGTTTATCAAAAGTAAGCCAGATTTACACAACAGAATTGCCTATTTTCCCACCAAATGTCTACCTCGAACATTTACGATCCTCGATTCAACAGGGCCAGCTACCTCACGACCTTAAACACGAGTATATTGCGCGCGATTCTTCTTCACGATCGTCGTGACTTTTTCTCCGTTTCTCGCTGCTGATCTGTCTGAATCGCGATTTGAAATGAAATTGAAAGTTTGCCATGCAAACCGCAGAACTCAATTCTGGCTCCGTCTCTCTGTGTTGTCGTCACCTACGAATGACGCCAGGTAAAGGTAATCGTAGCATTGCGATGTAGGTGGTTGCTTTTGGATGTTGATTGTGGATTCATAAATTTCAAATGTTATTGCTAGCAATAGAGTTGTTTTGGCTTTGTTTGTAGTGGACTCTTTGTTTATCTTCAGTATTGATTCATTTAAACTGATTGAATTTGTTTCCTTTCTTTACAGATACCCAAACGGCTGATAAAGTTGGCCTTTATTGTATGTATATTGGTTGTCCTGCTATCACACACAGACAGTGCACAAGGTAAGCTTAAGTATATATTTGAGTTTTTTTTTTTTTTTTTTCCTTTAAAAATCCATTTAATCTCAGTATCGGTAAGTATTTTGGAATGCGATTCCAGATAAACGAATAAATATAGATTTTATTTTGAGGAGGGATGAGATATACTTGTATACCATATATCTGCTATGATATTATGTTTTATTATTATTTTAACCCAAACTGGTTTGCTTGCCATAAGTAGAAAAGATGTTTCTTTTTTAAGACTTGGCCGTCGAGAAAAATTTTACGAAAAATACAGAAATGTATTATTGTTTGGAAGTAACTGCTTGTTGGTCTGATAACCGTGGGATCTAGTGAGAAATTGATCATAACTTAAGCGACTTATGGTCGCTTATGACATTTTCGACCATCAAACTGTCCCAAAAGGTGACCCAAATTAGCAAACGTTATACCATATTTCTTTTCCTTGTTTGGGCGATTTTGCAGTTAATGCAGTAACGTTGGAATTTAATGAAAGTCTTCTATAATTGATATCATTGTTCGTATAAGAACATTGCAGATAAATCTTCTTCTTTAGTTAAAATCCAATAAACAGCGTCCACATGTATAAAGAGTCCTACCTAAGATAAAGTTGATTTTTACTCCAAGGTAGACCACCTTCATGACTACCTGGAAGTTGTATCTTTCGATTGCTTTAGGCAATCTTAAATTCCAAATGATTGTGTTTCCTATCATACAAAGCCAAAAAAACCAAACCAAAGAGTCTGACATTATTTTATCTATTCGTAAAGAAGGGCAAAATTCTTCGAAGACGATGATTTGGAGGCATTGCTCGATTAGGATTAGTACCAAACACAAGAAGAGCTTCATTCAGCATTAGGAGTTACCCCTAAACCATTTCCAAGCGATTGCAAGCGTTAGAAATGATTCAAAAGCAAGGAATTTTGTTTCCTTATGATTTGAAGCCACAGGACGAGCGTCGTTTTTTCGTCTGTAAACAACTGCTCCAGTGGCATCGGGACGGGTGATGAAAAATGGATTCATTAGCAACTCAAAGAGAAGAAAGTCACAGGGACTGCCCGGTCATGCTTATACGTCGCCGGCTCGGCCGAATATTCACTTTGCAATGCTGTGCATTTGGTGGGTCTAGGCCGATGTTATTTATTATGAACTGTTGAAACCCAATGAAAATATCACTTGGGAATGGTATTGATTTCAATTGATGCGATTGACTCGAGCACAGCGCTAAAAATGCCCGCAATACGAGCATAGGCTCGAAAAGTGCTGCTTAACGGTTGCCAAACCCGTGAAAACACCCTGGAAATGCTCAAATTGGAAGTCCTACCCCACCCGTCATATTCCTCAGATATTGCGACGGCCGATTATTACTTGTTTTGTTCGATGGCACATGGTCTGGCTGATCAGCAATTCTGCTGATAGATGGGAAAAAGTTGTAGCTAGCATTGCTTTTGGTTGCAATAATAATAATTATAGCTCAATCTTTAGCTGGCTGCTTCCTTTCTCGCATCCAGAGTTGGTTAACTCCACATGCACGCATCACCTTAGTCAGAGTTTTTCTCTACTGCATTGTCCCCGGAATAAGTTGCTTGATGTTGGCGTTGGTGTTCCTAGGGCAGCTGTCATAGCCACTGACTAAAGATTAGTTGAAGAATTTTTTTTTCAAATGACCTACCTGATTAAACCGTATACGAATACAATACATAGCACGACTGAGATAAGGAACTTATGCGTATAAGGTAGCAGTTACCTTTTGCTACCCATTGGGAACTAAAGTGACTTGCGAAATAAAAGGGACACAATGGTTTAAAAGCTTCCAATTTCTCTCAACGGTGAGCGGATCTTTAGCTTTGCTCATTGTAAAACAGAGTACAGTTCTTTATACCCAAATACTGATCATGCATTCCAAATTGTGTCGCTATTTTACGAAGTGCGCTCAATTTTGTGTGAACAAAGTAATAGGGACACCTGTAAGAATAATCGTTTAAATTTGAAGTTAGTTGATTTTAGTTTAACATTTTTGTATCCTAATAGGGGAGATTAGTGTTTATTTTCACAGAACATAATAAAATTTAATATTTTAATAGAAATAGTGATTTGAAATGGATCGAAAACAGGACTGTAGCGCTATATATTAACGGTACGAATTACCAAAAAAATTGCTAAAATTATTGACTTCTTAGAGACAATAGAGTAAAACGCCTTAAAGTCATAATCTAAGGCACAAACTCGCTAAAATGTCTCCTTCTCTCAAAGAAATTAGGTATACTGCGTTATATCGGGCTTTCCAATAACAACTTGACAACTTTTTTTTTTAAATAAAAGGCAAACCATTTGAGATATTTCAAAATCTTCATCATTGGCTTGAAGTACAATCAAAACATTTATGAATGGAACTCGACTTCGTTCATATGACTAGCGCGGGTACGTTTGCAGCGGTCGATTCGTTTGACCCAATTTTCAACGACTCGGCCGCAAATTTCCGCCGAAACGGCCTCTATTTCGCGTTCAATGTTGGCTCTGAGCTCTTCCAACGTCGTCGGCGTGTTGGTATAAACCAATGACTTAACATAGCACCACAGAAAATAATCAAGCGGCGTTAAATCGCACGAACGAAGCGATTGTAGCGTGTGCTGTGTGGCGTGTGGTACCACCCTGTTGAAACCACATGTCGTCCAAGTCCATATCTTCCAATTCGGGCCAAAAATAATTCGTGATCATGGCAGGATAACGCTGACCATTCACAGTAACGTGACGATCGTTATCATCGACGAAAAATATGGCCCAATAACGTCGCCGGCATGCAAATCGCATCAAACAGTTATTTTTTGTGGATGAAGTGGTGATGGCGCAATATCCTTTGGACGAAAGTTAATTTACTTAGCTCAGATCGCTGCATTGGTATTGGTGCGTATACCTCTCAATACGGTATATTGCAATAAATACACCATCAAGACGATGGAAGATGGTGGGGGCTGTATAATGGTGTGAAGATGTTTCTACTACCAATGGGACCTACACCCATTTATAAAATTTAGAGCAATATGATGACAGTGTCCTACGTGGACATTTTAAAGAATACCATGCTACCCTATGTGCATCCTCGATGTGTATTCCAAAAGGATTATGATCCTAAACACTCATCAAAGCATGCAAAAAAACATTTTTTTTTTTAGAAAATAACCTCGTCAGGCTTAAACCTAATTGAGATCTTTGGGGAAAGGTCAAAGTGGCATTAAGGGGCTTAAGGTGTTTAATAATAATAATTTATGGACATTTGCCAAGGCTGCGTCGGAATCTATTCCACCAAGTACTTGCGCGTTTAATTCGATGTCGCGTCGTTCCTTGGCCGTCAACTTGACTATTCAATAATATATGATAAAACCAATTCATTTCTTATGTTATAACATTAGCCTATTTGTTTCAGTTTGCATTCGGAGTATATAACTGCAAAAATTGGTAGCCATTCTCATTTTTTTAAGGCCAATTTAAGAGGATTTGGATTTTTTAAATTTTTAATTTTATGTATAAATTTTAGACCACGTTCAAACCAATTAATACGAAACTATAACGTATCATGAAAACAAAGAGGATTTGTGTTTTCAAATATTCCAATCCCGAGAAAACTCCATATAATTTATACTTCTTTACTTATGTACCAGGCTCTTTCTCCCTACATACATACGTAAACAAAAGTACATACAGGGTGACTGACTCGAACTGCAACTTTTTAAAATGCTATAATTTTTTTATTTTTTGATAAATTTTATTGTGCCAAAGCAAAAAATGTTGGAAAATACATAAATTTTCAAATTGTATCAATAGTTTTCAATATGTTCACCTTTGGCGCGAATAATGGCCTTGAGACGGCCGAAGAAAGCATCGCACGCTGCATACAAGTGGCTCTGCGATATTTTGGCCCATTCCCGGCGAAGTGCTTGTTTGAGGTGTTCCAAACTTTGGTATTTTGGCCAATCTTCGCCTTCAAAATACCCCAGACAGAGAAATCCAACGGACTTGCATCCAGAGAATTTGCAATTCATTGTGTCGAAGAAATGAAGTGTGGAACATTGTTTTTTAACCAATCTTGGTTGACGCGCGCTTTGTGAGACGGTGCCGGGTCTTTTTGCAATGTCCACGGTCTGCGACCGAAATGATTGTTTGGCCAAGGCTTCAATACTGCCTCTAAGACAGTTTCACGGTATGCGATCGCATTAATTTTGACGCCACGGTCCAAAAATATAAGCAGACCAATCGACCCTGGGTGGGGTTATGGCGGCCCAAACCATCACCATCGGTGCTGCCTGCTTTCTGGTGGCCGTCCGAAGGTGTAAATTTTCGAAGGACCTCTCCGGCAAATAAACTCGGTCATTTTGTTTTTTGACATATTGCTCGATAACAAATGGTGACTCTTCGGAAAAAACCAAATTCGGCAACTCACCACTTTCGTGCAGGCGTAGCAAATCCTTCGCTTTTTCGGCTCTAACTTTTTCTGTTGCGATGTAAGATCATGTGCTTTTTGGAACTTCAATGGCTTGAGCCCAAGCTCATTTTTCAGTGTGTGTTGCATCCGTTCCAATACAATACTGGTTGATTGTGGACTTTTAGAGTCTGCTCAATCACCTCAGATAGAAGAAATATAGCCAGTGACTCGTCTTGCTTTTATTTATTTTGGTTGCAAATGTCATTCATTCCTTTTGGTGAGGTTGCTAATGACTACTATGACAGTGAATGGTCGAATCACTGTGTCTTTTCATCCAAAACTCGTATATATATACTCGTACTTCTTGAGCTTTATTGTACTCTTTATCGAGCTAGTTTCTTTAAACAGGTAAAGAATTTTGATATTTGAAGCTGGCTTGTGTCTATCTTGCAGTTCAAACCGCTCAAAGGCGGTGCCTGGCGCATTTCTAAATCTTACAAATTTTATTGGCAGCATGTGAAGCCAGTCAGAAGGTCACATTCCCTTGTTATTGTGATCATATGTCCCATCGCAGAATCATTTAGCCGAAATCAATTTCCAGTCATAATTTCGTTTACCATGTTCATTTTACTTCAGATGTTTTGTTCTCCTTTTTGGGGTAGAAATGGTTAAGAACATACCAACAATTATACTTTTTTTTGATAAAATATATTTTTCTCTATAAACGGGCAACTGCATTTTTGATTAATTCCTTGTGTTTGCCCTTGACATGGATAGTGAATGGAAAGACGATATCTCAACACATTTATGCTTTTTCTATAGCTCGCTGTGAATCCACACTTCAGTCATATTTGTTCACTACATTTTCAATCACTACAGAAACATGGCAGCATCTTCAACGACCAACTGCGTCATTCGGATCCATTCAACTTCCGAGATTGCAACATTTTCAGTTTTTACATGAAGCGATCCTTAAAACGTTTGTTGGATTATCAAGTGTTGACGTTCGATAGTTCGAATCATGATTGTAGTAGATTCATCCATTCTCTTCAAATTTCCTACTGAAAGTCATCAACCGCACACTCTTCGATTACACTTTAACGTCCTTTAGCGGCAAAGAAAAAAGCAATAATCAAAATATTTCATTATTAGTGCATATTATTCGTGGGGTCTCTCGGTGTTAACTTTCAACCACTCGAAGGAATTTCATTAATCAGCACTAATTTCTCACTCACGAAGAAACCCAATAAAGTAAAATCAAGTGAAATTCCTTTCCTTAGCCAAATTGAGCAAAAGAGATCAAAAACAGTTGATTAAAAGGACTTCTACTACTTCTTTATAAGATTCAGATACGAACACAACACGACAGGAAAATGTTGCTCATTATTCACGCCATAAAGTCTATTACGAAAACTGATTACCAGTTCAACTAAAGTAAGTCATAAATTTCAAATCCATTCTGTTATAAGTATCTTTTTGAGTCTAAATTACAAAGCTCCGTGACCATGTCATTAAAATAGATCTCTCTACTCTGTACTTACCCAGACCATTAGCAAACTCGAACAATGAAATTTCGTTTTGATCGAGGCATGCCCCGGCACCCAATAACCCATAACAATTTAAAAATACCTGCTGCTCTTTAATAAATCCACAGATGCTAAAGGAATTGCTTCAGAGATAATGGATCCACCTTTGGAATTTTGGTTCCCTTCATTAAAGTGCTCACGCGTCTGCTATTATGTCAAACAGTCAGTCCTGAGCTATACCATAAGTCATAAATCAGCCACAATATTTCAGCAGTCGTGCCGGTTTTGTTGGAGAAAATCGTGAGATCTTTCTTTTAGCCAGTCATAACTCCAAATCACAAAAAAACAAAAAAAAAAAAAAACTTAACTCATTGGTTCTGTTGTTCTTGTTTTTTATCTTATTCTAGCAAAACGAAGAAGACTACGTCGCCCAACCACACCGGCCACTACATCTGGGTCAAGGACAAACAGTGTTGCATCGAAGAAGGCCGCAGCCGCCGAATCTACAGCCTCATCACCACCTGCACAAGATCGCATTGATCAGCAGACAGCACCATCATCAGTAAGAGGACTTCGTGTTCGTTCCAAGAACAAAGTACGTGGTGGAACTGCACTAGCTGGTGGAGCTGCAACAGCACTTACCCTAAACTCCTTAAAGAGTAGCAAACGATCAAAGATCGAACTTACTAGTGAACCGGACAGTGGTGGCAAGAAAATTGTATGTTACTACACCAATTGGTCACAGTACCGTGTAAAGCTTGGCAAGTTCATTCCTGAAGATATCCCGTCCGATTTGTGTACACATTTGATCTTTGCCTTTGGATGGTTGAAGAAGGGAAAACTCAGCTCGTACGAAAGCAACGATGAGACTAAGGATGGCGTGCCTGGACTTTACGAGAGGATAATGACCCTCAAGAAGGCCAATCCCAAGTTGAAGGTTGGTCAAGTGCTAATTGTCTTCAGTGTTTCAGTGATAATTGTTGTTTTTGTTATTTTTTGTATAGATCCTCATGGCTATCGGAGGTTGGTCATTCGGAACACAAAAGTTCAAGGATATGTCCGCCACTAGATACACCCGACAGACATTCATTTACTCAGCGATACCATTCTTGAGGAAGAGGAATTTCGATGGTCTCGATATGGATTGGGAATATCCAAAAGGGTCCGAGGACAAAAAGAATTTTGTTTTGATGTTGAAGGAACTGAGAGAAGCCTTTGAAGCTGAGGCCCAAGAATTAAAGCGACCACGTTTATTATTAACAGCTGCTGTGCCTGTTGGTCCAGATAACATCCGTGCTGGGTATGATGTGCCGGCCGTTGCTAGTTACCTCGATTTTATCAATTTGATGGCTTATGATTTCCATGGCAAGTGGGAACGAGAAACTGGACACAATGCTCCACTTTACTCACATTCTAGCGACTCGGAATGGAGAAAACAATTATCTGTAGACAATGCTGCCAGTTTGTGGGTCAAAATGGGAGCGCCAAAAGAGAAGCTAATCATTGGTAATATCATATTAAACTTTAACAAAAGCAAAGCCAGAGTCAACATTCACTTTTTTTTCCAGGTATGCCGACATATGGACGCTCCTTTACATTGGCCAACACCGATAAACATGGTCCCAATTCTCCAGCAACTGGAGGAGGCAAAGAAGGTGTCTATACGAAGGAAAGTGGTTTCTTGGCCTACTACGAGATTTGTGAAATGTTGTTAGATGGAGGTGTCTACGTGTGGGATGACGAGATGAAGGTACCATACATGGTACATGGTGATCAGGTAAGTTGTCCTCCTCTTTCTCATAATTCAGAAGAACTAACTTTGTGACTACTTATAGTGGGTTGGCTTCGATGATGAACGCTCCATCAGGAACAAGATGAATTGGGTGAAAACTAATGGCTACGGTGGTGGAATGGTCTGGACCATTGACATGGATGACTTTAAAGGCGATGTTTGTGGAGGAAAAGTCAAGTATCCACTTATTGGAGCTATGCGGGAGGAATTACTGGGCATTTCTAGAGGAAAGGAGGCTAAGGATGTCAACTGGGAGGAAGTTGCTTCTACCTTCGAAGAACAAGAGGAAGAAGAGGTAATATTAAGGCAAAGCATAAAAGATATTCACACTCATGATCTTTTTTCTGTAGAAATTGAAAGAACCAATCAAGATATCCGTCTCTGAAGTTTTACAGAAGGTTCGCAAGTCAAAGGTTAAGGTTAAGTCAGGACTTTCTACTATCGATAAACATTGTAAGTATTGTTAAGCTTAAGTAATTGTTCAAACCAGCTCTACTCACCATCTTATTATTTTAGCTCGTCCAGCTCAAGTTTTCTGTTATCTTACTAGTTGGTCAGCCAAACGCCCAGGAGCTGGCAAATTCGATCCAAAGGATGTTGATCCTAAGCTCTGCACTCATATTGTCTATGCCTTTGCTACTCTCAATGACCATAAACTCAGCGAGGCTAGTGATGATGATCCAGAGAATTACGAAAATGTCATTGCTCTACGCGAAAGCAATCCAGATTTACAAATTCTGCTTGCCATCGGTGGGTGGGCATTTGGATCTACACCTTTCAAAGAGCTCACATCGAATGTTTTCCGTATGAATCAATTCGTCTATGAGGCTATCGAATTTTTAAGAGAATACCAATTCAATGGACTCGATGTTGATTGGGAATATCCCCGAGGAGCTGATGATAGAGCTGCTTATGTAAATCTACTTAGAGAACTTCGAGTTGCCTTTGAGGGTGAAGCTAAATCGTCAGGACAACCAAGACTCTTGCTAACAGCAGCTGTGCCAGCATCTTTCGAAGCCATCGCAGCTGGATATGATGTACCCGAGATCTCCAAATATCTTGATTTCATAAATGTCATGACGTACGACTTCCATGGACAGTGGGAACGAACTGTTGGACATAACTCGCCGTTGTTCCCTCTAGAATCGGCTACTGGCTATCAAAAGAAACTTACTGTAGATTTTAGTGCTCGGGAATGGGTAAAACAAGGTGCCCCTAAGGAGAAACTCTTGATTGGTATGCCAACATACGGACGCACTTTCGAATTAGTAAATGTAACGCAGTTTGACATTGGATCACCGGCATCTGGAGGTGGCAAGCATGGAAAATTCACCAACGAATCTGGATTCTTAAGCTACTACGAGATCTGTGCATTTATTGCCGGCGAGAATACGACTCTTGTTTGGGATTCTGAGCAACAGGTGCCTTTTGCATATAGAGACAACCAGTGGGTGGGATTCGATGATGAGAGGTCGCTCAAAACAAAGGTGAGTCTTGAATGCAACGGCAATATCACAGTTCATTTGTGTGTTTTGTTTTTAGATGGAATGGCTTAAGGAACAAGGATTTGGTGGAATTATGGTCTGGTCAGTAGACATGGATGATTTCTCTGGGCGCTGCGGAGGTGGAAAGTATCCTTTATTGAACTCCCTAAACGATGAACTTAAAGATTACAAAGTGTTCTTGGATTATGACGGGCCGTATGAATCGTATGGACCAAGAGGAGCATACACAACGAAAGATCGTAAGAAAATCTGTCATTCTTAGAGTGTCTACTTAACCTCTAATATATTTTTTGTTTCTTTAGCTCATGAAGTGGTCTGTGAAGAAGAAGAGGGTCACATTAGTTACCACAAAGATTACCAAGATTGCACCCACTACTACATGTGTGAGGGTGAACGTAAACATCATATGCCATGTCCTGCCAATTTAGTCTTCAATCCAGCTGAAAATGTATGCGATTGGCCCGAAAATGTCGAAGGTTGCAACACTGCGACACCGGCACCATGAAGCAGTTATTAGCCCACTCTAATTATTAACCTTCCACCACCTTAATAAGTAAAAAAACAAAAAAAACTGATTTTTTTTTAAGCTTAAAAACAAAACAAAGGGAAAGTAAAAAATCAAAAACTATCTAAGAAAAATGCTCAGCAAAAATAAAAATACTTACCGCTGCTGCCCTCTACCCCGCCCATTTTTCTAACAAATATAAAAATATATTATTTTCTTTTCTATTTGTGCAACAAGAGAACTATTATAACAAATTTATCGCGTTGTTACTGTTAAACTTTAAGTTATTATTTTTTTTATGGGAAAGGATAAACGTCCTTTGTTATAAGATAGGATTTTTTTTTATTATTTTTTTTTTCGTCGTGCGTAATGATTTACTTTTAAGAAGTAGACATATGGAGTTAAATATAATTTTATACATATATACGAATTTTTAATACTTTTCGAAAGTTTTTACCTTTAAAAATTACGAAAGGATAATTGTTAAAAAAAAATTAAATAAAACATTTGTACGCCTTGTCTTCGCCCCGATAAATTCCGTGTTTATTCGAAATTTTTAAAATTTAATTTGGAACTTTTCTAATAACAACAATAGCAACAAAAAAATGTATAAGAATTCTGTTTTTTTTTTTTTATACAAAGATCTGTGATAATTTTCAAAATCTTATAAGGAAAATCGAAAAGGAAAAAACGTTCGAATATTGCTTAGTTTTTTATTTACTCTCCAAAAAGGAAATTTTTTTGTTGATTTTGTGTTTTTTTTTTTTGTTTGTTTTTGCATTTTTAGTTGTATTGCTTTGCCTTTGAAAATTCTTTGCTTGCGGTTATCCTTTTGTACTTCGAAATTTTACACGTATGAATTTTTTTATGTTATAATAAAATTGTATTATAGATTTTATTTTATAAAAAAAAATAAAATAAAATAAATAAAAATAATAAAAAAAAGCAGTAATTGCTTATGGATTTCTTCTTTCTTCATTTTGGTTAATGATTTGGGTTTCCGTCGTGTAGCAGCAAAGTCGGTGCCAAAAAACCTCAATTTCATGCAAAAAAGAAACCGTATTGACGTCGCAAAAGAGATGATTTGCGAGGCTGAATCCGATCCCGCATTCATCAAAAGGATCATTACTGGAGACGAGACGTGGGTTTATGAGTACGACACGCAATCCAGACGTCAGGCAAGTGAATGGCGTTCACCAAATGAGCCGAGTCGTTTTAAGTCAAAAAAGAAGTCAAGCGACTGACGTGGTTAAAATACAAACAGCTTTATTAAAATTATCACATGTTTGTAATATTTAGGTATTTAACTGTACAATCCAGTTATTTTCTTTCAAGATTTCCCCAATTTTTTTTTTTTTTTTTTTTTAACTTTTGCCAAGAATTCATGCATTTGGCCCCTGTGTGCGATGGTTGAAAGGCGGTGAAAAGCATTGATAATAGTTGGCCTAGAAGGGATCCTCCGTCTAGAATATCACCGTTGGTATTCAAATCTAGCTAACCCTGCATCCTTATTACAGAAACCGTAAACGAAAATTATATCGGCGTATTCGCGAATCGAAAACGTTTTTTCTTAAACATTTACTTAACACTTTACTCGTTCACTCTTAATCAGTAAATAAAGTATCAGCAAGTCAATCAGCACATTTCAAAAGTTGTCACCGAATTAAACAAAAACATTCCACAAAATAGCGGAAAACTTACCGTTGGCTTATTTCTCCAGCTTTGTTTTACTTGTTGACTGACAGCTTTTAGTCAATTTTTTTTATTTGAACACATTATTTATTTCGTGACCCATTTGCTTGAATAAATAGTGATTTGCAATAACTTCCGTTGTTCGTAGGTAGACAAATTATACATGAAAATCGTACATAATGAAGAGAAGACATAAGTTTTGATAAAAAAAAGTTAACCTAAAAGTGGAAAATTTCGAGATAAACGCATTTTACTGATGAAATTGATCCAACGATTTTTCAAAATATTAGCTTTGAAAAGCTATAATATTGGCTGCCGTTTGTCGAACTCGGCGAAATTTTAGTATTTTATACACACTGAAATTCTCTTTTCTTCTCAAATGTGCACAACTGTTTCTTAAGCTGGATCCGTTAGAAAGCTACGGCCTTTTAAGAAGTTTTCCCTCGAAATCAGAGGTTCCTCTTGAAGGCCTACAACTTGAAGGCGGGTGAAAATAAACTCTCCAGCAATACAATTTTTTATTTGTCATAACTTCAGGAATCTTCAGCTATCAGGACGAAAAACTAAACTGGGACACCCTGTATTTGAAATTCATTTGATCATGAAATCAGATTCTTCTTTCAAAATTTCGATAACTTTGATGGAAATAACAGGATATAGCTTAACTTGGAGCATTGGACTTAAGATAATAAAGCTTTGTTTGTTTTCTCATAAAACGTTGCTTTATATACCCATTTTAACCCTTAAATCATACCCTGGGGTCCAGCGTATTTGAAATCATATATTTATTAGAATATTTTTAAAACTAAGTAACCCATACCGACCACTTAAAGTATTTTCATATTATTTAAGTAGGCGTCTAATTGTCTTTCATTTATTCATTTTCGAGTTGTTCAATCGCGGAAATTTAAACTTCAAGCTTCCATAGACCCCAGGGTAATGATACTGCAAGTTTTTAAAGAATCTGAATTTATATTTCTACATTGATTTGATTGGTAAGTTAGCTTTTTATTTACATATATTTTATTAGTGTTATCAGTGTTTTATTTATTGGGTATATATTTTAATTCGTGCGGGTTTTTTTTTCAAAATTTGAACATTTATTTAAGAAAAATATGTACAATAGTATTATTCAAAGTATTGCCCATCTGAAGCTATGACTTTTTCCCATCTTTCTGACAATTTGTGGATCCCATCCCAAAAGAACTGCGCTGGCTTGGCAGCCAAGAATGAATCAAGCCAATTTTTGATATTCTGCTCTGATGTGAACCCTATTTCAGTGAGGAAGTGCTGCATCGACCGGAACAAATGGTAGTCAAAAGGGGCAAGTTTTGGGCTATAAGGTGGGTGGGGTAAGACTTCCCACCCACTGTTTTCCAAATAGTTCTTAACCGGAATAGCAACGTGGGGCCGAGCGTTGTCATGATGGTAAACTATTGCCTCGTGTCTGGTCGCATATTCCGAGCGTTTTTCGGCTACAGCTCTTTTTAAACGGATTAATTGTGTTCGGTAGCATTGCCCATTAATGGTTTCACGCGGTTTTAGCAGCTCATAATACAGCACACCCATCTGATCCCACCAAATACAGAGCATTACCTTCGCGCCATGGATATTCAGCTTTGCCGTTGATTTGACTGGTTGGCTGGGTTTCACATATGATTTTTTACGCTTGGGGTTGTCGTAATGGATCCATTTTTCATCACCAGTAACAATCCGATGCAAAAATGACCTCCTTTTCTGGCGTTCCGGCAGCATTTTGGACATGCAAAACCGCCTTTCGACGTCTCTTGGCTTGAGTTCATGTGGAACCAAATTTCCTTGCTTTTGAATATATCCAGCTGCTTTTAAACATTTTGAAATGGCTGCTTGAGTAACACCCAAAGATTTTGCGAGCTCTTCTTGTGCTTGGCAACAACCTTCATAGAGTAATGCTTACAGTTCTTCATCTTCAAACTTTTTTGGCTGCCCAGGACGTTAATCGTCTTCCAAGCCAAAATCACCACTTTTAAATCGTGCAAACCACTTTTGGCACATTCGCTCAGCTAGCGCATGTTCACCATAAACTTCCACCAAAATACGATGACTTTCGGCAGCAGTTTTCTTCATATTAAAGTTATGAAGAAGAACTCCCCGCAAAAACACTTTCAGGCACAAAGTTCGACATATTTAAGTGAAAAAAAATTATTGTTGTTTACGCTTCAAACGAATGACATATACCGAAATGACGTACAATGACAGTAGCTTTCCAACGCATGTTCCAATGGAATAATTACATCTCTTAGTTATATAGTAGTAAGTAGTAGTATTAGTAGTAGCATTAGTATTATTAGTGTTATATGTGATGTTGAAAACACAAGAGAAATCTGAAATGGATGCAAAAATTACCGAATGGTTACACGAAGAAGACGATATAGATGAAGAGGTAGGCCATAGCGTAACTGAAAATTTGAGTGACCTCAAAGATGTGGAGTTATCGAAGACTTTTGACAAGACTCAAGTGATGATGATTTCCTCGGATAACGATGGCTAATTTCGCCTCAAATAATTTTCTACGTGCCTTGGATGTTCCTTCCAAACTAAGAGGAAAAGATGAATTCAAATGGAGTGGTAAGCATCCAAAAAGAGGTAAAACGGTGCAAAGAAACATTTTACTATACCCTCCTGGGCCTAGAGGCGATGCCCATGGAGTCCTTTTTTCACTGATAAAATTTTGCTTACAATTGTCTCTAATACCAACATTAAAATTGGTAGACAGAGGCAAAAATATAAAAACAGCAGAGCCTTTGAGGGCGTGGACATCGACGAATTTGGTTATTCCTCAAGTATAAACAGTATAGGTACGTTCTTCTTTTACAAAGGACACGGATGTAAAAGAGATTAAGACTTTGTTTGATTTGTAGTATTTGGTTGGCGTTTTCAACATAAATCGTGTGACAACCAAAGAAATGTTTGACAAGTGTTCCGGATTTGTCTATTTTCAGGCCGCCATGACACAAGCTCGTTATGAGTTCCTAACAAACTGTTTGCGTTTCGATGACCGCTCTACAAGTTTTGAACGCCAACAAAATAACAGGCTTCTCCAATTAAAAGAGATTTTCAATCATATTCAGTGTTTCAGGTAAAGTTTATTGTCCTTCGGATTGCTGTACTTTGGATGAAATGTTGTAGAGCTTCAGAGGCAGATGCATTTTTAAAATGTACATTCCCAGTAAGGATTCAACACTCAAAAATGTTTCATCTGCACTCTAGTACATCATAAAATTGACAGAGAAAATCCACGGAACAAATAGAAATTTGACTTGTAATAATTGGTTTACGTCTATACCGGTGGCAAAAGAATTGTTGCAAAAAAATGTTACAATTTTGGGAACGTTGGATCGAAATAAAAGAAAAATTCCACCTTCATTTCTCATAGTCAAAGATCGAGAACATAATACAGCAAAATTAGCTTTTTCTGAAGAACTTGTTTTACTGTTCTACTGTCCACCAAAATTCAAACCAAATCCCTTTGCTGTCAACAATGCATACAGAAGCTGATCCTGATGCCAAATGCTAATTACCTGAAATGGTGGATTCTTACAACAAGATGAAGTGTGGTGTTGATTTGTTGAACCAACTTTGTTACCGGTACAGTATTTAAAGACGAACCAAACTATGGCCATTGGCTATATATTTTTGGGATTTTGAATATTCTTATGCTCTTCTAAAAATGCGTCGAATTAAATACAAACGAGACGAAAGCTCCTCAAAAACCTTGCACTGGCTATCATCAAACCCCAAATGGAGAAAAAGTTCACTTGGCCAAATTTTCCGTCAATCTCCAGGTCCTGATTGGAGATATTTTGAAAAAGAAACGACCATTAGTTGAATCAACTGTCGGTGTTGCCGAAATCCTCTTTATAGTGAACATAGCCAAATGTGCTTGGACTCAAAACTTTAATACAATATTTTTTAACATTGTAACATTTGTATGATTTTAATAAATATAGGGTTTTCCAATAGGAACTTGACAACTTTGAATTTAATTTGTGGACACACTCTTTCACTAATCATCAAACGGTCACTGTCAATTTATTCTGTAAACTCAACATTTTCATCATGGTAAAGTACACTAACGAGCAACTTCTGCAAATTATAAAAATTTTTCTAAAAATATTCGGAGTCGCAAAATCATCTTCAGTGAAGTAATATATGCGTTATTGGTCGGGTGAAAACCCACATGTGCTTCATGAATTACCACTTCATCCACAAAAAATAACGGTTTGTTGCGGTTTGCATGCCGGCGGCGTTATTGGGCCATATTTTTTCGTCGACGATAACAACCGTCACGTTATTGTGAATGGTCAGCGTTATCGCGCCATGATCACCGATTTTTGGCCCGAATTGGAAGATATGGACTTGGACGACATGTGGTTTCAACAGGATGGAGCTACACGCTACAATCGATTCATTGAAGAGTAATTATGGTGAGCGTGTTATCTCAAGACATGGGCCAAACGATTGGCCGCCTCGTTCATGCTATTTAACGCCGCTTGATTATTTTCTGTGGGGCTACGTTAAGTCATTGGTTTATGCCAACACGCCGACGACGTTGGAAGAGCTCAGAGCCAACATTGAACGCGAAATAGCGGCCGTTTCGGCCGAAATGTGTGGGCTAGTCGCGAGCTGCAAACGTGCCCGCGGTAAACATATGAATAAAGTCGAGTTCCATTCATAAATGTTTTGATTGTACTCTAAGCCAATAATAAAGTTTTTGAAATATCTCAAATGGTTTGCCTTTTATTTAAAAAAAAGTTGTCAAGTCGTTATTAGAAAACCCTATATAAATAATGATTTTTATTGAATTGTTTTTTAAGTAGGGTCCAAAATTGTTTGGGGTCTCCAAGACCAAAGGGTAGTAATAGTGTTTCTCCCAGGATGGGTAGGGTTCAAGAGTTAATAGTTTTCGCACACTTTAACTTACTTTCTGCATAAAATTCTCAAATCCGTATGTTAATTAAAGAGGAAATTGTGAACATTGTATGTTACGATGCTATCGCTATATAATAGGCTTAAGTCATGAGCCATAACAAGATTAGTTTTATAATTTTTTGGGCATAACATTATGCGGTATGGTTATATTGGTCTGAATGCATTATTTCATTAAAAAGAACTATTCCTGTATGTAAAGGTAACAACAGTTGCATTAAACTGTTAAATATTTTCAAAACTCCTAGGCTTTCGGAAGAATTATTTCGGTATAAAAGCGACTAACTTAGAAATAGGTTTCCTTCAAATATGACAAACCCAATTGTTTTTCTTCCTCCTAAGTCTATGTTAAAAGGTGCATGGGATGTAAAGGGAATGTTGTAATCATTCAAATGCCTTCTATTTCCAGCAGGCTCTTTTTATTTAGAAAATAAAATTAATGGTAGTCTTGATGCTGCCTTTGAGTAAAGCTATCGTCAGTACGTAACTCGGATATTGTATTGCTATTTTTAACATTATTTCCTATATGGGATTCGTTATGTTCAACGACACCAGATACAAATGCCTTCGCGAGAGTGTCGCGTATAAAATTTCCCATACTGAACGTTAAATGTTCATCGTTTATAGTAAAACCGTTCTTAATTAATCTTTTTACTTCTTAAACAAAATCGTGCAAATAACAATCTAAACCTTATGGTTTCTTGAGTCCGTAATAGCCTTCAACAATTAAAATATCATATATTTTAAATTCTAGCCAATATACACAGCCCAAAATTACTCCGCAGAGCCATTACTTTTTTATTTTATTTATAAATTATTTAATATCAAAAAAATTAATTTAAAGACTATTAGAAATTAAAGAAACAAGAAATACTTTTAAGCAAAAGACGTTACATTTTATTGAAAAAAAAAAAAACAAAAACAAATAACAATTCAGTTTATGTGAATATAACCTTTTTTTGGAGGACCTTCAGGAGTCGTCTGCAGGAGCACACCAGATCAAAATTTTAACAAATCATTAATGCCATTATACATAACATAAACTTAGATGTTGCCACTAAATGTACCTATACTTTTCATTTTTGTTAAGTTGTTGAACTAGTTGTTTATGGAATGAACAAATTTGAAAGGGGTAAATGGGGTAATTTTGTTCCAATCCTCAAGCAAGATGGACTTCGGCGCAATTTTGTTAGATATTGTGTGATATTTTTATTCCAAATGATTCCACAGATGCTTAATTGGGTTGAGGTCTGATGATTAGACATTGCATAACAATCATACTGTTACTAACAACGAACGATCCAGTTTTTGAGCACTTGAAAGACGATTTTCTTTGAGTATATTCAAGTACCCATATCTATCTATCGTGAAATCAATGAAAACAAGATATCCAACTCCGGAAGAGACCATATATACCCACACCATTACATGACAGCCTCTATGCTTCACAGTAGGTTTTAAATTTTGCATATTCGATGCACTGTTTAGCTTCCTCCACACCATGCGATGGCCATTTGAGCCAAATGTTAAATGTATTCCCGTCAGTAAATATAATTTGATCCCAGAAAAAATTATCCTTCCCCAAATGTTCATTAGCGTAGCCGCAAGTGACTTTCTTCCGTTCTTTAAATCAATAATAATTTTCTTGTTAGCCAGTTTGTTTGTCAAATAATTAAATATTTAAGCTAAAATACCACTAAGAACGCCAAAACTTACCAAAAACGACGCAATTTCGAATCACACACCTTACATTGGCAACAGAAACAAACTCAAAACATATGTACAGAGAAATTTTACCTCTATCTAACGATATTCTTAGGTGTTGGCAACGCTAATCTTTATGCCAATAACCACGCCATGGCCAATGCGAGAAAATCGTTGGATTGCAACGGAACCCAGTCTTCTTTGCCTCTGGATTTTCCGCTGAACTGGATGTGATCGTCTTTAGCTATCTTGGTCTAAAATACCACTAATTCTTTTTTACCAATTAAATCATAGAAGTTAATAAAGTTTATTTTTTGTTGTAAAAAAAATTATTCATGGTCTATTGCTTTTTCATTAATTTGTGAGGCACTACATTAGGGCACAAAAATGCATGGAATTCGGTGAATTGACGAAGGGGTAAACTCACTAACTTTACTAACAACGAATTTTAATTCGCAACTTTAAATAGGTGTCGGCAATACAGACTTAAGTCTAAGGTGTACCAATAATTTTTTAATAGTCAGCTTTTATTTAAACTTTTACTTTTCAACGAAACTACTACATTTTCATTGAATCTACTACATAACTTTGGTTTGACGTTTTATATTCGGATTTGAATTTGATTTTATTTTGAAGTGGAAATATTTTTTTAATTACTTAAAAATGATTTCCAGTTGCGGTAAGTACATGTACATTTAGGTATGTATATTTAATTAATTGCAGAATCAGTTCCTTCCCGAAGGCTAAAGTATACAAAAAAATAAACCCATTTCAGTAGTATGGCGAAAAGGAGTTCTTTGAACATTACAGGTTTGTAGAATATTTTGAGGCGCATACAAATGTAATGTCGTTAGGCAAATAGTTAAAAGCAGTTTCTATTATATTCTTTGCTTGTCTCACGCTTTGATTTTAGAATATTTACATAACATATCCGAGTCCGTTAGCAATTCCATCAAAGCAATCATTGCTATGGCATCGAAAATGACTTTCAGTCGAATAAAGAGGTCTGAAAATATGCTATTCTTCGAAATCCCTGCGTTTCTCCAATGTGTAGCTGCAATGTATTGTTAAAGTGACCATAATCTTGTCATTTTTAAATCGAAAACAAAACAATTAGCTGTGAAACGAAGTTTATTGTTCGAGTAGTTGTATAGGGTTTTTCAATAGGGACTTGACAACTTTGAATTTAATTTGTGAACGCACTCTTTCACTAATCATCAAACTGTCACTGTCAATTTATTCAGTAAACTCAACATTTTCATCATGGTAAAGTACACTAACAGCAACGTCTGCAAATTAAAAAAAATTTTCTACAGATATTCGGAATCGGTGACTGCAACTTTAAGAGCGTTAACTCCAATTTTCGGTCGTAATTCTCGCCCTACTACACAGGCAATAACAAGTTTAGTCCAAAAATTTGAGTCTACATATTCGTCGTGTGATGTTGAAGTGTCAGTGAGACAACGGGTTGGTCGAAGTGACGAAAATATCGCTGCCGTTCAGACGTCCGTAGCAAACGATCCAAATCAGTCAATTCCATGGCGTTCTCAAGAATTGGGCATCGCTCAGGCCACATTATGGCGTATTTTGCGTAAGGATATTGGTTTACACCAATACAAGATCAAGCTGACTCAAGAATTGAAGCCGATGGACCATTTGAAGCGACGTACGTTCTCCGATTGGGCTCTGGAGAAGATGCGCCAAGATGATGAATTTCATCGCAAAATTATCTTCAGTGACAAGGCTCATTTTTGGATCAATGGGTTCGTCAATAAGCAAAATATGCGTGATTGGTCAAGTGAAAACCCACATGTGCTTCATGAATCTCCACTTCATCCACAAAAAATAACGGTTTGGTGCGGTTTGCATTCTGGCGGCGTTTTTGGGCCATATTTTCTCGTCGACGATAACAACCGTCACGTTATTGTGAATGGTCAGCGTTATCGCGCCATGATCACCGATTATTTTTGGCCCGAATTGGAAGATATGGACTTGGACGGCATGTGGTTTCAACAGGATGGTGTCACAAGCTACACAGCACACGCTACAATCGATTCATTGAAGAGTAAGTATGGTGAGCGTGTTATCGCAAGACATGGGCCAGTCGATTGGCCGCCTCGTTCGTTCGTGCCATTTAACGCCATAACACTGTTACATAAAATTGTTAAGCAAACTGTTCGACAAAAAGTTCTCCTGTGCGAGAATCAAAACCGAATTGGTTGCGAAAAATATACTCTCAAAGGATGCACATCAAGAGTTGCTACAATTTTTTCCGGTGCATCCAATTAAAAGGATCTGAAGCTGTTCCCCAAGGTATTTCATATATTAGGAAGGCGTAAAACTGAAGTTTCTTTACCTGGAGAGACGTCGGAGCTTATAACTGAGTCAATAATGACGATTATCGTCAACAACTTTTATCTGTCCGATAAATTTTTTGGATAACGCCAACACTAACTTTGGAGGGTTATCTAAGAGTGGAAAAAATAATATTTTTCGCCGTTTAGATAGTAATTTAAAACAGTCTTTGGTTAGAGTCCTGTGTTCCGCACATATTATACACAATACAATGCAGACTGCAGTAGATTTATTGCCACTAGACATAGAAAATATTATAATGAAAATATACGCCCACTTTTATATACACACCGTTCGTAGTGAAAAACTTAAAGAGTTTTGCTCCGATGTCGGAGTGGAATATAGTCGCATATTAGGTTAGGTTGGGTTAGAGTGGCGGTTGGAAAACCAACCCACTTAGGCCTATTGGCCGGTTGTGCTGCCACGTGGATCTATGTTTCCTTCATTCATGGAACCAATTTGAGCTTACGATGAAGCGCAGGAGACTGTTATCGTCTGTAAGTCGTTGTAAAAGAAGGCACCTAGGTGGAGGTTTCTTCTCTGGGGGAGAGCTGGACATGTACAGAGAAGGTGGGGGATTGTCTCCTCTTCCTCCTCGTCCATGCAGCTGCTACAGATCTGCTTGGCCAGATCTGTTTAGTAGCTATACATGTTGGCCCACCGGTCCATTTAAGGTCTGTTCTCATATTAGCATCCAGCTTAAATAATAATTTGCACGTAACGATTGGTATACCTGTGCTACCCTTTTCCGGTAGAATAGGTAGAGTGGTTCAAATACTTTCACTTGAATATCTCTATGGCCCGGCACCCAACAAAAGTGAAAGTTGAAATTTTCTGCCATCTTTTAGAATTTAGTGAGACTAAACCCAGGGACTTGATAGCGGCTTGACTATCCGAAGAGATGCGGATATCCTTTGCAGATATCATGTTTTCCTTCAGCCAGGACAGAGCTTCTTTAATTGCCAAAATTTCAGCCTGAAACACGCAACAGTGATTTGGAAGACGGAAGGAGAGTATTAGCTGCAGTCCAACTACTTGCCTGCTGAAGATGTCGATTGGTGTCAAGTGAAACAGAATGTCTAGCTCCGCAGGGGGAGTGGAGTGTAGGGCTCCGCTTATACATAAACATGCTGTTCTTTGGATTCGGCCTAGTTTTTTGCAGTTGACTGCAATATCTAAGGCAGTCCACCAGACGACCACACCGTAAGTGAGTATCGGTCTTATGATCAAGATGTATAGCCAGTGGGTTATTCGAGGTTAAAGGCCCCATTTGTTTCCAATTTTTTTCTTGCAAGAGAATAAAGCTACTGTGGCTCTCTTAACCCTTTCTTGAATGTTGCGTTTACAGTTTAGTTTCCTATCAAAAATGAGACCCAGGTATTTTTCTGTATTGAAAAATTCTAAACTGGTACCGTCTATAGCTGCCATTTTATATTTCCTAAGAAAGAGGATAAGATCAGTTTTATGGGTGTTAACTCCCAATCCACAGCGATCCTCCCAACGGGTTAATCCGATTACCTGAAACGGCTATAGCAACGTCGCCCGCATAGGTAATTACCCTGCTCCCTCCCGCTTCCAAGTATATTAGCAGTTCATTTGCCACTAATTTTTGAAGAAGGGGCGAAGTGACACGGCCTTCCGGCGTACCTCTACTAACACATCTTTAAGCAGAAGTCCAAGTAGTTTGGAGGTGATTATCCTGCTATTTAGCGTAAGACTGATGAACTTCCCAAGTGAGTCGTCTACCTGCAGATGTAATAGCGCAGTCATGATTGTGGATGTGTTGACGTTGTTAAAGGCGCCCTCTAAGTCTAAAAGAGTTACCATCGTGTAGGCTTTGTATTGTAGGGATCGTTCGATGTGGTTAGTCAGCGAATGCAGAGCCGTTTCCACCGATTATCCCTTACAGTAGGCATGCTGAGCCGTTGACAAAAGTCTTGGATCAATTTTAGCTCGAATATGGATATCAATCATTCGTTGTAGAGTTTTTAGAAGGAAAGATGATAGAATTACAGGTCTGAGGTCCTTTGGGACATCATGAGAGCATTTTCCGGCCTTGAGAATGAAAACTACATTAACTTCTCTCCATGACAGTGGAATGTGGATCTCGACCGGTATTATACCGTCCAGACCCGCAGACTTGTATGGCTTGAAGCTATGCAGCGCCCAAGGCAATTTGTCTTTTGTAATCAGACCATGAATTACTGTTTGCCGCGAAAGAGGAGCTACCTGAAAAATGGGTATCCAATAGTAAGTTGAGTGATTCATCACTTGAGGTTGTCTAGGAGCCATCGCTTATTTTTCAAACAACTAGGCATTGCAGTATTTGTAGAGAGGATTTTTCTTAACCACGATGCCCCAGATGTTTCTTTGATTTTGTCACAGAAATATCTCCAAGACTGACACTTAGCTTTGATCAGCTCTTTTTTATTTATTTTGAGGGATTCTTTGTATCAGTCCCAGTCAGTCACTTTTTTTGCTCTTTTTGTAAGGTAGAAAAGTTTTCTGCAGGTGCTTCTAAGCGGTCCTAGTGCTGAAGTCTACCAGTGCGGCTTTTTCTTGCCCGAAGGTTAAATCAGAGGCAGGAAGAAGCCATAGCTTGATTGAGAGAAAGAGTGAATTCCTTGACTTAGCTCATTGGTGTTTCGTGGGGGACTTGAGAGTTCAGAGGATAGTGTTTTTGATAATGTGCATTTGTATTTTACCGAATAAGTTTTCCGTTAGTTACGGAATGCTGTTTGACTGGGGGAGCATCACCCAAGTAGAATTGGATGTATCTGTGATCTGAAAACGAGAGTTCAGTCGATACCATCCAGTTCGTTAGCGTTTGAGTGATTTTGTTTGAGACAAGAATGATATCTAGCACTTCCTGTCATTTTCTTGTTATAAAAGTGGGCTCATTGCCAATATTACAAACAATGAGGTTAGTACTTAAAATTTTATCAAGAAGTGACTCACCTCTATCGTTGATGTCGTTACTGCCCCATACCGTGTGATGAGAGTCAGCGTCGCATCCGATAATGAGGCCAGTTTTTTGCCTTCCAGCTTCCAGCACCACCCTTTCTAGGTTATCACCAGGGAGAGGGCCCACCTGATGGTGGCCAAGGTACACCGATGCCAGCCAGTAGGATGCTTTGGCAGTCTCCAGCCCGTCAACGGTTAAGTCGGGGTCGTTAAAGTTAGGAAGTAAAAACACATAAGACTACGTTTCACTAGTGTACAAGTTCTAATCTTATCTTTGTCTTTAGTACAAAGTGGATCGTATAAAGGTGTCCCAAGTCCACTAACCAAGCCTTCCACGTTCCATGGTTCCTGGATTAGGAGTGGTGGAGATTAATCTGGAGAAACCATATCATTGCTACAATTACCCAGAGTGGCCTCCACCACGGTTTTATTGGTGTCCTCCGATTCTGAAAATGAGCTCAAGTGCTCATCTTCTTCCTTTGATCGTGTAGGATCTCTTTTTGTTTCGTCGTCGGTTTTAATTCGGACAGTGTCAGAAGAGGAGACCGACGGCTTAATAGTCCCCTCGGATAAATTAGAATCGTCGCTGTCCATTACAGGAAAGGAAACCGACGCTCCCAGATCCAAGGCTGAATTTGAATTTCTGTTTAAAGGAGGAGGAGTTTACTTATCAGCTTATCTTTTTTGTAGACCCTAAGGTGTATTGCCTCAAATCCAAACCGGATCATGCCTTTAGTCTGCGCTAGAGAGTTAAGGGATTCGTTATTGATCACAATTAATGCGTATCTATAAGAGCTCCTTAGTTCCTCCAGTTTCGCGATTTTCCAGTCATGATTCGTAAGGTTCGGGTCAGTAAGTCTGATGATTTCCATAATGCTTTCTGTAGAGGAGGGTTCGGCTTGTGATGGAAGGTGGTCCGGAGTTTTCCCATATAATGGGCAAGAAGTTGTCTGAAAGCTTCAACTTGGCCAATTGCCACCGCTCAGGTGTGATCGATCCGTCAGTATCGCTTCTTTCAATTACCGCGATCGTCATAGCGTCTTTTAGGACTTCGCATATTAGGGTTTTACAAAACTAGATGGCTAGAGGTATTGCCTGCTATTGAGTGTGTGCTAAAGATGTACGAGCTCCTAAATTCATATTTTCTCTCAATTGATAAGTGTCCCATTGTCTTCGGAGGATTTTTGAAGACCGAAGTTCAGAACTGTGGTTGATGTATATAATTGTATTCCATGTTTCATAAGACAGTTTTAGCAATTGAAGGGAATAAAAACACCATAATGGAGGTGATTTTCGATCTTATATCTTAATTGGAGGAGGGGTTGGCCGCCGATTTTATTTCCACCCCAATCAAACAAATTTTAAATAATTTAACAGAGTCCGAACAAGTAGATAAGCAGAGATCCATGTTACATGCAAAAAATTTTTAAAAACTGTCTGCTTAAAGAAATGGACATCTCAGTAAAAATATGCCAAAGACTTTCAATGGGCTTGTCTAAAAACAGGCGTTAAATGGAAAGATGTTGAAAAAAGTTTTGTATTTGTGTCGCAGAAAACTGACTAAACAATTTCGAAAAACGATTTGTTTGACGAAGTTCAATATATAAATAAATATATTGACGATATAAAAAGAAGTTATTGGAAAGAACAAAATGTTTCTGTTAATTTGAATTGGGTGGACATTTTTTAACATTTTTCAACCAAAGGAGTTCCTTTTAAAAAAATTTTAAAACTAATGGTCACACTTTCTGGTCACAGAAAGAATATTTTCTTTAATTAATAAAATCTGGATCTTTGTAAAAACTGAACTCAACTGTCGAAACAGTTAAGACAGTACTAATTTTAAAAATGCACTACAAAAACTGTGATAATTTTTATGAAAAAGTAGGTGTACCATTGCTCGCCGAAAGGGTGATGACGATATGAACATTTTTGCTGTTGAGCTCCTACCGGGACTCGATTCTAGGTAGGTATGCGTTACAGCCAACCATCAGGCCATCGCTACCACCTTTGTCTAAATACGCTAGCAAAATTGAGGCTGATTTTTTAAAGTTTTTATTTAAAAAAAAATGTTAGGAAATTAATATATATTTTTACTGATCTGTTTTTTAATCAAAACAAAAAAATTGTTATAAAGTCTGTTCTTTTTTTTTTAAATAAATATTTCATTTGTCGTTTATGTTGCGTACTTTTTTAATTTTTGACTAAAAAAACATAATTTCTACTCGCTGTGTTTCGCTTTTGCTTCAAAATGGTAAATCTGTCCATTTTATGTATGGTACACACATTAAAATTCGAAACCCTGTTGGAAAATTCGGTGCACGGCATAGATGCAGAAAAATAAACGTATCATTGTGTACATAGTTGCTCAAAAGAGAGGAGGGATTTGGAGGACATCAACAATTAAGATTCGACTGAAAAACATGATCTTGCGGGGAAGGGTTGTGCTCTGTGATTGCGGATATGTGTGTTCAAAGTTGCTGTTGACTCCTTTCAGACAGACTAACAAAATCAGAAGAAGAAGCGGAACAACGCTACAATAACACACACATTCAAAAGCGAAATCATTTGGAAAAGTTGTTTGTCCAACTAAAAAATTAATTCCGGGTATGCTTAACTGAAATGCAAATGGAATCCAGCACCGCTAAAGCAACCATTATTGCACTGGAAATATTGCACAAGCACTCGAATGGAAGGTACTTCAAGTATGAAGAATAACACACATAGCTACTATTTGTTAATTTTTGATTTAAGATTTTTTTAGTAATGTTGCTGAAATTTCATTCGACCAAGTATCCGATTCCGAAGATGACGTTAGCACAGAAGCAGATGAAAGTTAGTGAGAGCTCATATAGAGCAGCATTCATGAAATAATAAAAACAGAAAAGATATAGAATTCCATTTAATTATATTTCTTATTTTAACACGTTCAAGGTCAAACGTGATTAAACCGAACCCTTCGCCCAGCTGTTTTTTTTTTACAAAAATCTACAAATAGTAGAACAAAAGTTGTAAATAAATTTTTGTTTTACGGGAAAACTAACATTTTTCTTTCCAATTTAGTTCGTAGATGATGCATGGGCGTGTTGTTTATAAAAGGCTACCACACGTTCAATGTATTAAATTCAGAAGCAGAATCTTAATTTACAGAGGCAGAGATAGGTAATGTGATAAAGTTCGTCAAACGAAAGAAACGTATTGTAAATAGATTTTTTATTTTAGAAACTGAGTCTGAGGCTGTCTCTGACCTTTAAGAAGTAGCGCTAGAATCTACGGAAGACGATTGGCTTTTAGCTATCTTACCGATTTCCAATGAGGCGTTTGTTGAGAATTTAGGAATACAGAATTCGCAAAGTATTGATGACAACGGAGAAGAGAACGTTATGAGTACTACATACCCGTAAATGATGAAATTGTTGATATGATGGTGAATTGTACAAATCAGTATGTTCAAAGTTTGAAAATCGATAGAGCAGAAATGAGAAAAGTGTTTGCAGTTACCATGCAAACTAAATTTGTGAATCTCCCCACCATTGAGCATTATTGGAAAATGGATCCAATGTATAGTACTATTACCCAATCTGTCACAACATAAGCATGTCTTACAACAGATTGCAACCATCTTGAAATGCAACCAGCTTAAATACAGCCTAACAATTCAAACCGATTGTAAAAAATCGAACCATTGCGAAGAAATAGTCATAGTAGACTATAACAAGGCGAAAAAAGGCATAAATGTTGCAGACCAAATAAGCAGTTATCATTCCTCTCTCCGGAAAACTGTAGTTTGGTTTAGAAAATTTGCTGTGGACATAATATTTGGCACTGTCGTTATAAATACAATGACAGTGCATAATGAAGTAAACCAAAGAAAGCTTTCCCTCCGAAATTATCTTCCAAGTTCCATTGGGCAAGGTCCTCCGCTACACCCGAGGAAAGTACACATTCTGACAGATATTCTGAGCTTTCCTGTTGTCTTACTGATTGCAGTGATCCTACTTTTTATTTTTTTTGGCTTTAAGTCGCCCAATTTTGGGCGACTTATTCGAGCAAAGCAACTGGTATCTCGCGGATAGCACGGATAATAATGTCAGCTTCCAAAGCGTCAATCTTTGCTGGCTAATTCCCGAAGACCTAAGACTTTACATATTCTCAGAGAAAATAGTCCTAAGGTGTATTATCTCACGATCTAGGCGGCCAATTTAAGGTAGAAAAACGTGAAATTAAGTGCTCACCAAAATGATTTGTCAACAAGTCCACGAGCCCAACTAGAGTTAACGAGACCATGTGCTTGAATTTTAGGAAGCACATAGTCCGTTAACATTTCATTTTTGAGGAAATGTGGACCAACGATTCCACCAGCCCATAAACCACACCATATCGTTGTTTTTAATGGATGTAATGGTAGCTCTTGGTACTCTTTGGGTTGCTCTTCAACCCAAATACGGAAATTTATTTGGATATTAACGTATCCATTGAGCCAGAAATGGGCTTCATCACTGAACAAAATTTCACAATTAAACACCGGATTTTCATTGAGTTTTTCCAGAGCCCATTCACTGAAAATATGAGGCAAATTCAAGTCACCTGGCTTCAATTCTTGCACAAGTTGAATTTTGTACGCTTTTACGCCGAGATCCTCACGTAAAATACGTCAAGTCGTCGAATACGCCAAGCCAAGCTGCTGAGAACGACCATGAATCGATTCGTCGCGGTCTTCGCGTACATTCTCAGCTTCAGCTGCTATAGTCTCTTTACTTCGTGCTGGATGTGGTCTAACCGGTCGAGTATCATCCACTTATGTAAACTAGGACTCAAATTTGCGAATGGTATTGGCAATAGTGGTTTCAGTAGGTCGATTATGCGCACCGTAAGTTCCTCGAATCGCACGAAAAACATTTCTCACAGAACGTAGATTCTCGTAATACATCGGAGCAATTTGGCGTCTCTGTTGTGGTGTAAGTCTTTTCATGATGACTTGCCAAACGATACTGAACAAAAATGACAAAGCAATTTGATAGGAGTCACACGGGATCTGTCAAAAAAGCCTATTGAAAATCAAACCTCACGATGAATCACCCTATACATATTTTGCTTTTGTTATAAATTTATATTATTTATTTTTTTGTTTTAAAATAACTTATTGATTACAGTTTTTTATATAGGGTTTTCCAATAAAGACTTGACAACTTTGAATTTTTGTGAACGCACTCTTTCACTAATCATCAAACAGTCACTGTCAATTTATTCAGTAAACTCAACATTTTCATCATGGTAAAGTACACTAACGAGCAACGTCTGCAATTATAAAAATTTCCTACAGATATTCAGAGTCGGTGACTGCAACTTTAAGAGCGTTAACTCCAATTTTCGGTCGTAATTCTCACCCTAGTAGACAGGCAATAACAAGTTTAGTGCAAAAATTTAAGTCTACGTATTCGTTGTCTGATATTGCTGTGTCAGTGAGACAACGGATAGGTCGAAGTGTCGAAAATATCGCTGCCGTTCAGACATCCGTAGCAAACGATCCAAATCAGTCAATTCCACGGCGTTCTCAAGAATTGGGCTCAATCACTCAGACCACATTATGGCGTATTTTGAGTAAGGATCTTGGTTTACACCCATACAACATCAAGCTGATCTGTTCTGGAGAAGATGAGCCAAGTTGATGAATTTCATCGCAAAATCATCTTCAGTGACAAAGCTCATTTTTGGCTCAATGGGTTAATCAATAAAAACAAGGAAAAGTAATGGAAATGGCGATAGAGAGATCAAGAAGATCATTATACGATCTTATGAAACAAAGCACAAATGGCGGGAAATTTTGCATTTTTAGAGCAGAAACTCAAAGAAATGATCAAATGCCCAGAAGGTGAAGGAAGTCCGCTTAAACGTACAATAAAATCTTTTAGGTTTCATTTTAAGCACAAATGGGCAGCCGCCAGTAGTAAAGAAGATCGCTTTTTAAGTAAAAATGAGAAATGGCTAAACTCAATTATAAAGCTACCTACCTGGGCAAAAATAAAACCTGGTCGTCCAATAAAAAACTTTGAAGAATCAAGTGAACGAAACAAGCGGCGAAAAACAATGAGTTTAAGAGACCAGGTATTACCCCAAAAAATGAATGTTCTGCCTAGTAAACTGTCAATTGAACTGTCCATTATTAAAATCTATTATGTTAGTAGGCGTGTTGTTCAAAACGTGAAATTGTTGTTAGCTAGGTGTATTAATATCATGTTCATGTCTGTTAAATGTGTAATATTTAATATTAAGCCTACATCTTCTACATAGTGCATCTGTTTATCTAGGTTCCACCTGACCAGTTAACTTATGCAGCGCAAATGAGCCTGCGTGCTGTAGGGAATAGTAACGTATCTAAAATAATCAAAGCCGTAACACTAACACCATGGAGAGCTTCAAAATACATGAAAATACTTAGTTCCGCGGAAAACACCGTTTCAGAAGCTCTATCACATTTCGTCGATTGTGATATGACAAGAAAGCAATACGAACTTATTCACGCTGCTAATAAGACCATTTATCCATGTTACTCACTTTTACAGAGAGCAAAAAAGGATTGCTATCCTCGAGAAGAGTCGGTCAAGGTGACAGATACCTGCGCTGAAATTAACATACAGGATCTCCTTGATCATACGGCTTCGCGATTACTAAAATACCTCGAGGATGTGCTGCAAACTACAGACGAAGAAGAAAAGAAACATTTGGAGTTATTGACAAAATGGGGTTGCGATGGTTCACAACAACAACAATTTAAACAGACATTTCAGGATGACAGTGATAGCGACGTAAACATCTTTCAAAGTTCTCTTGTTCCCTTAAGATTGATAAGCAATAGTAGTGGCCAGAAAAAGACGCTATGGCAAAACCCAGTACCATCATCTACAAGATATTGCAGACCGATTCGTATGCGTTTCGTTAAAGAAACGGTTGATATTCCAAATGAAGAAATTCAATACGTTGAAAATCAAGCAAAAAACCTAAAAAAAACACAAATACTGACAAATAATTGTGGTTTATTTGTTATTCAGCATACATTGGTACAAACAATGGTAGATGGAAAGGTTTGCAATGCTGTAACAAGTACGTCTTCAACTATGAGGTGCTATACAATATATGCGGAGAAACTTCAAAAAAATTTTAACAATTTAAACAGGCAAGGCAGAACCGAGAATCCTGATGCTTTAATGTTTAGACTGTCGATACTTCATGCAATAATTCGGTTTTTTGAGTCACTTTTGCATTTGTCTTATAAAATTCCAGTTAACAAGTGGCAGGCCAGAACTAATGAAGACAAGAGAATAGTAGCAGAGACAAAAAAAAGAATTCAGGCCACTTTTAAAACAGAAATGGGTCTGCTTGTTGACATTCCCAAAGCCGGATTCGGTAACACAAATGACGGGAACACTTCTAGAGAATTTTTTGCAGATCATGAAACTGCTTCCCGAATTAGTGGGAGAAGAAACTGCAAAACTTTATGTTGAACTTTATATCGGGTTTTCCAATAACGACTTGACAACTTTTTTTTTAAATAAAAGGCAAACCATTTGAGATATTTCAAAAACTTTACTATTGGCTTGAAGTACAATCAAAACACTTATGAACGGAACTCGACTTCGTTCATATGGCCACCGCGGGCACGTTTGCAGCGGTCGATTCGTTGGACCCAATTTTCAACGACTCGGCCACACATTTCGGCCGAAACTGCCGCTATTTCGCGTTCAATGTTGGCTCTGAGCTCTTCCAACGTCGTCGGCGTGTTGACATAAACCAATGACTTAACGTAACCCCACAGAAAATAGTTAAGCGACGTTAAATCGCACGAACTAGGTGGCCAATCGACTGGCTCATGTCTTGAGATAACACGCTCACTATACTTACTCTTCAATAAATCGGTTGTAGCGTGTGCTGTGTGGCTTGTTGCACCATCCTGTTGAAACCACATGTCGGCCCAAAAATAATCGATGATCATGGCACGATAACACTGACCATTCACAGTAACGTGACGATCGTTATCGTCGACGAAAAAATTTGGCCCAATAACGCCGCCGGCATGCAAACCGCACCAAACAGTTACTTTTTGTGGATGAAGTGGTGATTCATGAAGCACATGTGGGTTTTCACCCGACCAACAACGCATATTTTTCTTATTGACGAACCCATTGAGACAAAAATGAGCTTCGTCACTGAAGATGATTTTGCGATGAAATTCATCATCTTAGTGCATCTTCTCCAGAACCCAGTCGGAGAACGTACGTAGCTTCAAATGGTCCATCGGCTTCAATTCTTGAGTCAGCTTGATTTTGTTTGGGTGTAAACCAAGATCCTTTCACAAAAGACGCCATAATGTGGTCTGAGCGATGCCCAATTCTTGAGAACGCCGTGGAATTGACTGATTTGGATCGTTTACTACGGACGTCTGAACGGCAGCGATATTTTCGACACTTCGACCAACCCGTTGTCTCACTGACACGGCAACATCACACAACGAATATGTAGACTCCAATTTTTGCACTAAACTTGTTATTGCCTGTCTACTAGGGCGAGAATTACGACCGAGTCACCGACTCCGAATATTTGTAGAACATTTTTATAATTTGCAGACGTTGCTCGTTAGTGTACTTTACTGTGATGAAAATTTTGAGTTTACTGAATAAATTGACAGTGACAGTTTGATGATTAGTGAAAGAGTGCGTTCACAAATTAAATTCAAAGTTGTCAAGTCCCTATTGGAAAACCCTATAGTTGGTATCCAATATCGCCAACAATACATAAAATTTTAAGTCATGGGGCCACGGTAATCAGCCACGCTGATTGGCCAACTTTCAGAGGAAGCGGCAAAAGCTAGAAACAGTCATTTTCGTTTATATAGGCAAAATTTTTCTAGAAAGTTTTCCCGAGAGGATTGTAATAGAGATGTCTTGAATAGACTTTTGTTAAGCTCTGACCCTTTTCTGAGTAGTTTGAGGCCAAAGTCTCAAAAGAAAAGCAAGCCATTCACCAGCGAAACTTCCAGAGACAATATATGTAAACTCAAATGGTGATAACAGCGAAAATGAAAGAGAAGAAGAAGAAAAAGAGGACGAGGAAGAAACATGTGACGAATTTTATTACGAAAATGAATAAATTTCAAATTGTAATTATATTTATTAAATATTTAATTTTTAGCATAAAAACTCAAAATAACTCTGTTAATGTGATCCAAAAATATTTTCTGTAGCTCATAAGTTATATTAAACACACCCAATATTTTTGTCCACTTTTCAAGGTAAAATTCTCCTCGGTGCGTCGGCAGAAAAGACAAATGCGTAGTTCTGCAAAGCACAATGCATGTTTCGAATGCTGCTTAGTCAGACGGGAAAAAGTTGCCAGAAATAATTCAATTTTACAACAAAACCAAAGGTTTCTTCTTATACCCATAATTTTGATTTTATTGTTAAACTTTTTCCTTTAGGTGGCGTGGATACTGTTGATAAAATGCTATCTTGTTACAGCTGTAAAAGTAAGACCAACCGATGGCCTATGGCGGTATTCGTAAATATGATCGACATCTCAGCTTTGAACACATTAATTGTTTATAAAGATATAAATCAAAATTGGCAAATGAACAAAAAAACAATGCGACGAGTTTTCTTGCGTGAGCTTACAATATTCCTTGCAAAACCATACATGACAATGAAAACAGCTATGCCACGAAGCGAATCAGCTGCTTCTTTGCTTACAACCATTAGCAGAGTATCAGTAAATGAAGCAATGACCAAGCCCAGGGGTTCATTAGTCCACACATCGTCAGTATCTTGCGAATCTTCAGTGTCTCGTGAGAGCTTACCACGAATATTCGACATTCGTCGAAACATGACACATGAAACTATGTGCTGTTTCTGCCAAAAAGGTGTTTGCAGGCGTACTCATAACAGAAATGTTTGTATAAATTGTATTGCAGATAAATTAATTTGATGTAACTAAAAAATAAAAATAAACATAAATATTATTCACGGTAATTCATAAATTGGACTACAAAAAATTACGTTTCCGGTGCAAAATACATAGAAATCCCATATGTGTGAAAATTCACACACGAGGGTAAGCAACGTAAGTATTTTTAAGGATGAGATGAAGGTTAAGTTGCCTCAGAAAATCGTCTTCAAAGACTAAAAAGAAGTTTTCAAAGGAAACTATGGAAATGCTTCTTCCAATGGACACAAATGCCGCTGATGGTAGATTTTCATTTTTCATGATGAAAATATAGGGTTTTCCAATAGGGACTTGACAACTTTTAATTTAATTTGTGAACGCACTCTTTCACTAATCATCAAACTGTCACTGTCAATTCATTCAGTAAACTCAAAGTACACTAACGAACTACGTTCTCCGATTGGGTTCTGGAGAAGATGCGCCAAGATGATAAATTTCATCGCAAAATCATCTTTAGTGACGAAGCTCATTTTTGGCTCAATGGGTTCGTCAATAAGCAAAATATGCGTTATTGGTCGGGTGAAAACCCACATGTGCTTCATGAATCACCACTTCATCCACAAAAAATAACTGTTTGGTGCGGTTTGCATGCCGGCGGCTTTATTGGCCCATATTTTTTCGTCGACGATAACGATCGTCACGTTACTGTGAATGGTCAGCGTTATCGCGCCATGATAAACGATTATTTTTGGCCTGAATTGGAAGATATGGACTTGGACGACATGTGGTTTCAACAGGATGGTGCCACAAGCCACACAGCACACGCTACAATCGATTTATTGAAGAGTAAGTATGGTGAACGTGTTATCTCAAGACATGGGCCAGTCAATTGGCTGTTTCGTTCGTGCGATTTAACGCCGCTTGACTATTTTCTGTGTGGCTACGTTAAGTCAATGGTTTATGCCAACACGCTGAACACATTGAACATCCGAAACCAGAGATGTGTTTTCCAGGTGTCGTTTTTTCCAATATTTCGGAACTCACATTTAAATACTAAAAGTTGTCTTAGCTTCTAGGGCCATGTGGGGTAAAACTATAGGGGTTAACCATTGGATATATGTATGTACATAATGGTGTCCCACCATGTTTTCTAGTAAGTCGACCATATCGAGGTACTATCGAGGTGTTTTCAGGACAACCCAATTGCATTAAAAGTTTACGGCGGGGTCAGATTAATACAAGCATGAGAGACAAATCTAGCAAGTTAATCATATTTTGCAAACTTTATCACAGAAATTTCTGAAGTTAATAAAATTTGTTTGGCAAATGTCAATATGCTGATAACTGTGTGCTTTGACATGAGGTCTCATACAATGATTCTAGGTGTAACAGAATGGGACCTCAAAGTTAATAAGTGATAAACGGATAAATCTAGAGTGGATACCGAAGTAGGTGCCGGTATCACGGAAATTGCAAGATCTACGTGAGAATGTCGGCTTATTTCATAATGTGCCAGGGTCATTATTGAATTAAAGAAGAGCCCACTTTTTCGTATACTTACGGGTAGTCTAACAGAAATTAAAGCGCTTATACCCTTTATGATTACAAATGAATACAATACCTGTCCGCTTAAGGTCTTTTAGGTACCAGACCATAAAGGTGTTAACGGAAATGAATTTAAAACAATATTCTTGACAGATTGAAAGAGCCTTTAAATACCTCTAATACATAGATTATCAATTTTGCTAAGGAAATTAAGCGTTTGTTGGTTCCTAAATTATTTTAGACACAATTGATTTTATATGTTGCAACATTGGCATGGCATTTCATACATACATAAATAAACTCAATTATGAATGAAATTAAAAAAAAAAAAAAAAAATAGATGTTGCTATTCTTAGGTTCATGAAATTTGTCTGCGGTTCAAATGGCAAAAACTTTTAAGGGGTTAAATATGACTATTGCTGAATCTCTTCTGCAAAATGTAACAACGCCATTTTAAAAATTCATACAATTTATTTCATAAGCATCATAACGCTACACTAAGTAAATACGCAACAAGAAATTCTTATGTTTTCGAGTTGAAATGTATTTAAAGTTCCTTTTACCGGCATTCTGAACTCCCTATTTCAAGGTTAATGCCTGAACTTTGAAAAAGTAAACTTAAGGGATAAGTCTGGTGAGTAGCACTTTCAGGAGCACTAATTTTGCAGCAAGTGAGCTTGCATTATCATACACCAGGATGGGACTATACCTATTTGCTTATCAATTTGCAATGCATTATGTCGATTTCTTTACAGCATGACCCTGCTGCAATTGTTTCTCCTCATGTGAGAAATGAATGAACTAACTCCCTTTGTCGTGAGTACTGTAACGAATAATTTTAATAGATGTACTTCTTCTTTAGCAAATCCTCTAAAAGATACACTCTCGTCTAATAATAAAAATAAAAAACTAAATAGAAAAAACAATATTAATTTTTATATAAGGTAACATCCTACATTGCTTACATTAACATTCATTAAGTATATGTAAGAAACACATACATACACATTTACTAATTCGTCAAGGGTAAGGGAAATAATCTTTGAATATATTCTAGGAAAAAAGTCGTTCAACTGTTAGGATCTATCTCCAACACTGACATCATTTATCGAAGATTTAGGAAAAGGCTTACTTTGATGTACCCTGACCATGTTAATGGAAATTGCTGTTAATGCTCATGTTAAAACTTAATTTAGAGTTTTTTTTAAGAAGAAATACCAGCATTTGTAACTGCCTTTAAATAAAGTTAAAATCTTGTTAGAGTTTTCAGATATCCAATTTTTAAACCTGTTCAACTCCTCTTGCCCGTGCTAATTTTTGACTTTGAGGTCACTTTTCTCCGGAAAATGCGTAATAAACATAACGTTTCACTGTTTTCATCAACATCTATGCAGAAAAACCCATAGATTTTATGATACTTGCAGATATTACTTTTAGGAAAGCAGAGGAGTGAATTCACTTCACTCCCAGCGTTTCTGTTCACTGAACAATGTAACTTGGCTGTCAGTGACGTCAGATTACACTGTCAAATATTGGTTTCGAGAGTTTCGTGGTGGCCGCAACTCCACTAGCGATCAAGTCCGCAGAGGCAGGCCCTCCGATGTGGTTACAGAAGACAATGTCAAAAAAATACTTGAAATGGTGTTGGCTGACCGAAAAGTGAAGGTGCTCGAGCTAGCAGATACCACAAAGATTAGTACTGAGCACACACGCTATATCAATATTCTGCATATGAAAAAGTTATTCTGCCGCTGGGTGCCGCGCATACTCACTCCTGACCAAAAACACAAACGCGAGAGCACTTCGAATGAGTGTTTGGACTTGCTGATGCAGAATCGGGCGGACTTTTGGCGTCGATTGGTAACTGTTGAATTTTGCAAAAATTGTGTGTTATAATCGGGATGTTTAACGACATAAAGGTTCTGGTTCATCTCGTACAAGCATAAAAGCTCAAGAATTAATTTTTTGCTCCAAATTAAATTGTTCTCCATTTTTTTCTTTTTTTTTTTTAATTTAATTCAAACCAAAACGCATCGATATTTTCTTCTTGCACAACGAAACCATATGAAAGAGAAATGAAAGAAAACGGACAAGAGCAAAGAAAAACGTCAAACAGATGCACGGAAAATTTTACCCACCCGACACAGGTCAATTTTTTTCCATCTCATGTTTTGGAATTTTTTTTTCACTTTTGCACTTATGGTGTTCGAAGTGTCACATGCATCCAGTTTCATCGTGTAATAGCAGACATACTCTTCGTGGACTACCTTGAAAAAGGAAAAACCATCAACAGCGAGTACTACTGTGCATTATTGGAGCGATTGAAGGCCGAAATCGATGCACCGCACACAAGAGCATCCCAACATCTAAAACCAATGACTTACGGCTCCAATTGCTGTCGAATTCACCGTATTCCCTCGGACTATTATCCTTCCCAAACCACAAAAGATGGCTCATCAATAAAAAATTCAGCTCACGCGGGGAAATCATCGACGTCACGGAGTAGTATTTTGCAGACCTTACGGAAAATTACTTTTCGGACGGGATCAAGAAGTTGGAAACCGTTAGAATAAGCGTATCAAACTAAAAGGGGACGATATTGAATTAAAAAAAAAAAATGTTCTCATTCCCAAGGAGGTTATTTTTCACCATGTAGTATGTGCACCGTTACAAAAATATGGACCTGATAAAAAAATTTTTACACTGAAGAAACTTTGTGCATAATGCGCTTCAAGCTTCAAGCTTTGTGCGGCAGGTAGACAATTTTATCCAGAATATGTAACCCGCAACAGAACACCACGACAAAAAAATTGTGGACTTGCTGAGACTCACCTGGCATCCGTTAATAGCCAATCAACCAGTCGCAAGACTCGGTGTTCGAAGTCACAAGGAATAACTTGCAACACCTCCTTCCATCGAACCTGTCAACAAACCATCTAACAAACAACTGAGAATTCTTATGGCCCGGCTTTCGCCAGGCTCTGACAAAAATTTTCTTTTAGACTCATTAGAGTGCCCCTCTCCACGGAAATCTTTAGTAAAAGGCGAAAGATTTATTCGACACTGAAGAGAAGCCAGAGTAACTATTGCATGGTTTGGTACTTTTACTAAAGATACTTTGTGCCGTAACTGAATGTGAACTATAAAGCTAATGAAAAATGCATACCTACAAACTTTGAGAACTATTTTCTAATGGGTTGTGAAATTTGATAAACATACAAATATATGGTTCGTTTATACACTAAATATTGCAAAATATAAACAAATATGGTATTCTCATAGAGACGAACTTAAAATATTCGAACAAACAACAAACAATCTGTGGGGAAGTATATATTGTAGCATATCTCAAGATGAATAAGTTCATAATTATGACACGAGAGAAGAGCTGTGCCGTGCAGTAAGAAATATGAAGATATTTGCTATTACCTGTACATATCGCACAGCTTGTAGGTATAAATATAGAACTCTTAACTTGTGTTTTCTCGATAACGACGTGGATGCCGCTATTAAAATGTTTACAAACACTGTGCTCCTATGCTCTTTGGAATGAGATCCTTTATCCGTAATTAAATGAAGGTTATCAAACCAAATGAAGAGCGTAGTATCACTCGATTTGTAAAGAGGTCTTACAAGACAAACATGTAAAACTGAGGCAAAAAATACTACAGCGTCCCAAACCCAAGGACAATCTTTTAAGAACAGCCCAACGCTTCCAGATTGTGTTATATATACATATGTATGTCTTTCTAAAGTAAAACGCGTCCAACATTCGCGTCCAACAACGCGAATCTTTGTACTCAAAGTAGTCAAAATACTCACAGATCTCAACATATACAAAATCGTCTTGCCCAGGTTCTATACCTTCTAAAGAGAAAGGGAAAGGGAAAAGGGAAAACTGCTACAAAAACTTCTTTATCAATTCTACTTTTAAAGACTCCTTCCGATTCCGGCAGTAGGTCCAAGTGAGCGAAAACCTTAGCTTTCATGTCCCAAGTTGGCTAAATTTGAGCTCTCTGCACCGTTTAACAGTTTGCAAAAGCGGTTTTTCTACATCCTCAACACAAACTATAATTCTAAAGTGTGTCCCATTAATTTTGAAATTTGAAAAAAAAGTAATGCTTACATGTTTCAAAAGTTTTGATGTTTTTATTTCACTAAAAAGTATAAACATGGATGTCTTGTGTGGAACACAATATCCGATAAATGGGCGCCTCGTAACTAATGGCACACGCTGGTCTTGTTGGTCTGACATCTACTCCACTGCTCTCCTCTCAGTATTTCTCTGTTGAGGCATCTGAGATATCCGTTGACATAGCTAGTTGTTGTCCAAGTCCATATTGCCCACTTGGAATGTAAGCACATATATATGGTATTACTAGTGGAGTGCTTTATGACGCTCGTAATACTCGAACGATCTATTTGTTTTATGGTCAAATTACCGTCACACTTCCTTATGAATATTGAGATGAAGAATCGGTGAATCTTGTGCTACCAAATATGTCCTTTTTTCTCTCCTTGGAGTTTAAACTAACTAAAGTTTAAATAAATAAATCATACACTTACTTAGGGCATTTCTCGTAAGTTTTGTCGATCAGCTCGTTGAGGCATATTAGTTGCATGTTCTATTTTTTTCTGTGGGCCCTTAATGTTGGTGTTTCAGACTGATATTGTTGAATTAAGACTTGTTTCCGATTATTACAATGCCTTCGCTGAAAGCTCAAAACTTCTTGTTTTCGTCATTTCAATTTTGCGCCGTTCTACTTTCAAAAGCAGATGTCTATTTCCAATTTTCTCATCAAACTCCGCCCACTGACAGAATATACAAAACTGACAAGACAAGAAAAACCTTCGGCCAATATTGATAAATTAAGTGAAACAACTCGAACGGCTATAGCGACGCCTAGTAAGAACTTTCGAATTTGGACCAGTTCTTCTTCCAAAGGCAGATTTTACTTGGCGATTTTAAGATTGAATTCCTTCCTACACTGGACCAACTTAAAACACTTTTGACTTAAAGCGCTTAAATGGCACAGAGTTTAAGTTTGGGTTGCATTTATCTAATGCATCTGCAAGCCGCCTGTGCTGTCTTAACAAAAGCGCTGATTTTTTTGAAGAGCACACGTAAAGTGAATTTGCTTTGTAATGATCTGCAAACTCACGGCCAATGCAGTAAGACCCAGATCGAATATTTGCTTATTTGGCATGCAGAGTTGGAGCCAGGTACTCTTGTATTCTCAACGGGAAAAAAATCCAAGTTAGTCCGTCTTGAATTCGGCTGCAGAGGCTCTTTTTTCTTACTAACCAAAACCCGTTGGGAGATGATACCTTTAATACGTAAGAACATATCGAGTAAATAGAGATCAACAAGAACGGTCCAAAGAATCCTCAGATCTATCCAACCACAAAAAACGCGGTGGTCCGAAATTAAAATGTTGCCGATCGTTGGCTTCCGATTAAGGGGTTCTGAAAACACGAGATTTTCCCACCTCAAAAAGGGAAGGGAGCAAGGAATAAATTGTATATTATCCTTGTCAAAGGACTTATACGAGTATTGAACTTTTTAGTGACCTAACCTTGATGCCATAATTTTACAGAAGCGATTTGTGATTGAAAGCGTAACTGGAGAAAACAGTCCCGATAGTAGGAGTGAAAATAGAGAACCCTTCGTATACTTCTGGGACTTGCCTCAAAACCAGCTGGCTTTCACTTAACAGGGAACAGACCTCCAGTAGATCTACTATTTTGCTGTTCGCTAATGCTTGAAAAAGTATCTCCTAGACACCCGACAAAAACTCGCAGTTAATATAAGAACGGCATCGTGATCACCATCGTCGGCTTTCCACTTTGCACCTCCATACTATATGTAGGGCATAGGCTTCATGCCAACGGATCGTATTCACAAATTGCAACCAATCTAATGGGCCGATAAAGATTTTTGCAAGATTTACTGAGCACTATCTACCAATATGTTAACGATAGTTTGAACTAAGAAGCTATGTAGAAAGTATTCATAATCAAAATAGATTCCAACAACAAATGTGATAAGTTTCGTGCTCTGAACAGTGGCATGTTAAGTAAGAAAAATGCAATAAAAAAAACTGCTTTAAGCGTTTCCAATTCCAACGTTGAGCTCACCATTGGCAATCAAATCGGAAATGCTAAAAATGTTGCTTTTTTTTCCCAGAGAATTGAAAATATATCTACTGACGTCACTATAAAGAAGAGAAAGTAGCTATATATTGATTCCAAACTACACCTTACAGTGAAGTCCACTAACCCAACCAAGATAAATATATTTGGCTATGCAGAAATTTGAACAGTGTGACTGGAAGGCGTTTCTGATGTTCTATGCTCCTGAATGAGTTCCAGATTAAAACCTTACGTAATATGACGAGGTACAATGTATGTAACATGCTCCGACTAGACAACCCATTGAATCAATTCATAATTTCCCCGAATCAATGGCAACTATTAACGGTTGACACTGCCAAAAACTAATCAGGTAAGGTACATACTACACCCAACCTTCCTAAAACGTAATTCACATTTACAAAATCAAAACATCGGTGGGAAGTTCCTACCAACCCAACATAACATATCACAATTCTAAAAATTATTTGGAAATTCCAAAAAAGTCCGAGAACTATTGCGACCCTATTCTTGAATTTCATTCAACCGGCCTTGCACAACACAAAGACCCAAAACAAACGTGTGCTCTGGTTTACTTCTTCAAATACTACCTTCGCTTGTTATGCTTAGATCAGCACGTTCTACCACAAAAAAAAAAAAAAAATAAAAATAAAAATATTATAATAGTAATAAACTGCGTCTCCAACTACAATTACAGACCTTCCCAAATATCACGCAAAAATTCTTGACTCAGCGATTCACTACGTGAAAACAAAAACACTTACCCCTGCTCCAATGCTCACTTACTTAACAGTCAATGCTTTCAATGACAAGATTATTTCGTTCATTTATTCGATTGCTATAAATCTCCGAAGAATCTCTGTCGATGTATCAATCGTCAATCATGTTCAAGTCAACTCACCTCACTTGCATTATTTGGATTATAATATGCCTTCTGGCCATTTCTTTGGAACCTGCAAGATCGGTTCCAGTGGACGAAAACGAAATCTCAAAGGGACGCGAGTGTAAAACTTTTTGTGGCAGTTGCGGCTGCATTGGATTTTACTGTGGAGAGGAATGTATCTGCGAGTGTAACGAGGAGAAGAATGACACTGAGTGTATTGCTTTGATTCAAGCTAACGCTAAAAAAATGAGGATTCCATTTGAAATACTCATCCAGGGGCCAAGTGCTAGCAGATTTCTAAGAAATGCTCTTCAGTTCGATCAGAACCAACAACAATGCAGTAAAGGTGATTCGGGACGCACCAAACGAAGTACTGTGGTGATTTACAAGCCCGTCACTGCGAATACTTTGAACACATTGGATCCAAACGGATACTGTGAAAAGCCGTTGCATAAAATTGAGGGGTTGCCAAGAGAGAATTTATTTCGTGGAAGACGAGCTGTAGATGGTGAATCGTGGTTCACAGATGTCGCAAATAACCTCGTTAAGCCTGCTCCAATTCAGGGGCTACACGCTTCCGAAACCGAGTACAACACAGAGGAAGAGGATGCAAACCAAACAAAGGAACAAGACACTAGCAGCTCTGATGAGGAGATACTGCCAAAAATTCGTGGAAAATTCAAAGATACCTTCGGTGAAAGTGGCAATTTAGTGAAAGGCATTCGTAAGACCGTCAAAAAAATCGAAAACAAAGCCATCAAGGCAATGGAATTTGAAAATACTGCAAAGAGGTTACGTGGAGCCATATCAACACTGCGCAACCGCGCTGAAGACATCCTCTTGCCAATACCTGAACAAACAAATTCAAACCACTTCCAAAGCCATGGAAAGCGACTTTTGAACAAGCTTCGTGACAGGCTCTTTAACACCTTCGCCGATGAAGAAACCAGGGAAGAGGAGTCCATCAGCTAGAAGATATAATCTTAAAACTCCACTACAAGTATTGCATTTTAATTTTTTATTTATTGTAGTTAGTAGAAAAACAAATAAACACCATTTTTTTTAACGCCTTTTGCCTTTTCCTTTCTTGTGACCGCCACCACCACCTCCGCTAGAATGGTGTTGTTGCGCCGGGGCTGGCGCTGGTGCTTGATACGAATCAGATGGCTTGTTTTGTCGAGACTTTAATTGTGGAATCTTGCCAGCGATATACTCCAAAAGAACATCTCTACTTCCCAACTCAGGGTTACATGGTGTGCCGTCATTGTTTCTCATTTGAACACGTACACGTCCACGGAATTGTAATTCCTTACTCTTCTCTCGTGGATATTGTTTATTTTCGACTGCTACCCGTAGATTGGACACCGAAAGAACATCACTTATCTCGCTATACGTAGGATTCTCAACACATTTATCCTTGGGTAGACGACGACCTTCCTGACGAGTCTTTTTGCTGTTGATGTACGCTGGATACAAGCAGATCCACCTACAAAAACGAAATGTAAAACAAAGAACTTTTGGTGAAAGTGATTTGATTTACCTTTCGATGTCGGTGTGCTTTTTGTCCGGGGACCAATTTGTGTGAATTGGCATTGAAGCTGCCATTATTTTCTGATTTTTGCAAAACCTCTGGTTACAAATGTGATAAATAGAGCAACTTCGTTATTCAAATGACAGAACGAAATTGACACGTCGAGTGACAGTTTTTGATAAGTTGGTCGGGGGGACTAGGTACAGTAAGAAACAATCCTTTTTTTAAGAGTTGTAGAAACTTTGGTTTTTTGGTTTGCAGTCTGACTTCGAAGAAATATACCAATTCCTATGCTGCTTATCTTTTCCAAGACTGTCCATAAGAACCACAACCTGCACTAGGGAATTTCAGAGTCCCATTTCTCGGCAACAATGGCACTTATTCAACAACTAGTCTAATTAAAACTCTGTTTATCTTCAATTTTACCTACCTGTAATTCGACGATTATGATGTCGAGCAAAAACATTCGCGAAGAAAAAGATAGCGGAAAAGGCTTGACGAATTTTATTCGCGGCATCATTGTTTTAGAATATTAGACAATTGTGTTCATACGAGACCACTTAGGAGCCTATCTAGTATGCTCTGATTGATTTTTTTTTTAAGTCCTCGTAAACATTGCAACATATATACATATCGAAATAATTAAAAATACTGAAGAGCTCAACTTCTGCGAGTCCGACAGATTGTTCTTTGCTTAGTGACTTAAAGCCATTGTACAGTCATCGGAAGGGTTACAACCGACAATGGACAATACGGTACGGTTTCGGCAGATCAAGTAAATCAATATGCAGACCATGTTTCCACCATGTTTCCACTTAACCCTACAGCCGCAGATTAAGGAATTTGTGTTTACTTACAAACTTACGAAATCTCTAACTGAGGCACCGTATGAATTCAAGACATAGTTTAGACAAAGCTAGGGAGCAAACTAGCTTGAGACTGATGGAGGAGAATACGAAATATCAGCAGAGTTTATATTTCTACGAGTAACAGCTTTAAGAGGGAACAAGGTTTATCAAAGATAGCTCTGTCTAAATGGATAGCTCGGAGCAAAAGAAAATCTATACTATGCATGGAAGTCTTCATCTCGCATTTGTCAAATTCGGTAAACCGACAAAGCATAAAAAATTCTAGAGGAACAGATTTACGATGGCGCAATTGACGTGTAATATCAGTCTCACTTTTTTTGATAGCTAAGTACTTTCAAGAGTCCTAAATAATTTAAAATGTGACAAATAACGACAGCGCCATCTGCCGACTGGTGACTTGAAGTGATGCAAATTTAACTTCAAACGACTGACTAATGAATGAATGTTTATTTCTATGATATAAAGGAATTACAAGTTGCAACATTTAAATAATATTCGAATAATATTAATTCTTACTGCAGTTGTACTCTCTTTCTTCTTTGTCGTCTTACGAGTCGCAAATTACAAATTTAAGAACTTCGCTCTTAAGGCGAATAACCATAAAGATAAATAGATAAATTTCAATAAAAAAAAGAAAGAACCATAGCTGGGTTCACATGGGCTTACACTGATCGTTCAGCAACACCTCCAATTCACAAGTCGCAGGGCTTCGCATCAGTTCCTTTGAAGTACGTACATGTGCACTTCAAACTTCGCCATTGCTTTCTTAGATGAGTAAGTTTTCCAGCGATTCATTTACACTCGGTGTTTGTTCTGTATTTACTAATCATAGCAAGATTTGTTTGGGCGTGAGTGGATCTTGTTATCTGTGTTTAATCGGCACATTTTTGACATCTATTACAAGAAACTTTAAAGTACCTCACAAGGGTACATTCCTTTCGGAGTTTGAAGTAGCACTCGAATTACGCATTGTACCATACGTTCCCATACGTACGTACCATACGTTGCCTCCGATGGATTCGCTGGACAGTTGAACACCTTAGCGGCCAGTTCGTCTTGCACACAGTCAAAAACATCGGAGAATAGTTTTGCTTCCATAAAATTGGTTCCATTATCAGAAAGAATTTACCAGGACTCCACGACGATAGATGAAATTGCGGATCGCCAGAATGCGAATGTAGACGATCATGAGGTGTACCTGCACAACTAGGTAGGTGAAAAGTGTTAGTGATATCTTCCCAGCGGAGCGTCCAATCGAAACTTTAAAAGGGCAAAAAAAAAAAAAAATCGAAATGCAGGAAACCACGTGACAGTCACCGTACTTCTTTGATAGCGACAAGGTAGTCGTCGGTAGGTCTATTTAGTGATCTAATATTTCACATGACAATACAAGCTCATTGGTTTATCTTAAAATGTTTCCACTTTTAATTTCCTATTATCACGCAAAATCCGTTGACAATTTATCAAATCTGCTTACATTCGGAACATTTGGGTCTCCGTCGATGTCATTTTATCTTTATATTTCTCCTGCATCATCGAACATTGAAATGAATATTCTAAGGCCGGGCGTAGGGCTGTATGTTTAGGTGACATTTTACTGTCACCGAAGGTTGCACAATTCTCGCGCCAATTAAACCATAGCCCGATACATAGAAGTATCGAAGTATGATGTCATGATCGTATTTTTTAATTTTTATTTATTTATTTATTCTGTTGCAGCAGAGCACTTAGATAAAAAGTAATCCATTAAAGAATCTTAATTTCCTTGATGGTTGGCGTCAGAACCTAACTATGAAAATATTCGGACTGAGCCATAAACGGTTATTAAGCGACTTTAATTGTTTATTTATGGCGTTTTCCATTGACAGACAGAAGCCTCCCTTTTGCGCTCTGGAAAGAAAAAACTCTCCCGAAACTTTTCCTCTGGCATTTTTTTCACTATTTCAGAACGACGGAAAACGCCATAAAAGTTGCCTGAAGGATTGTCACAACACTGTTGACATTAGTGATTATTTCCGTGACAGGAAGAAAGAGAAATTTACCCAGGCGTGTATCAACTTTAACTTCGTCAGGTTCTTTTTGAACTATCCTCACATTTTCTTCGAAATTGTTCCTCATTCTTTCTTGTCTTTATGCTGTTTCGTAGATCATCGAGGTTTGACACAAACAAATATTTTTCGTACGTCCAGAATCAATCCTCATGTCCGTTGTATTCTACGATACCGTATAATATTGCGCTTTAGACTCATCTTTGGCAATAGAGTACTTATGTGTATGTATATGAGTTCTGCGCACTTAGTTGCATTTTACGACAAGTAGAGAAAGGAAAGCGACAATATTCTAAAAGCCGTTTCTGGATGGCAAACGTTAACGAATTTCATATTTTTTTAATTAACGGCGTGAGGTTCCTATCTATCAGCCAAGAGATGAAATTAACTTCGAATATTGTAAAGGCTGCGATCGAGCTAAGATCTCTGTTAGCTATCGGAGCATAGAACTTTTAGAAAATCCGATAATATAATAATATAACATATTATCATAGAAATGATCACCAGTCTCTTATTCATCATTCTCGAAGTACGTACCTATGTATTGTAGTATAATACGTTTGATATTGTTAATTAAAGCGAAATAAATATTTTACACTGTCGACTCAACCTGTACACCACCATCCAGGGTTTTCATAACTGTATTATTTACAAATAATCTGACAGTTAACAGCTGAATTCAGGCACACCACTCGATTAAAATCAATTTAACTATTGAACCTAGTGAGCCACCGCAAATCTTCATTTCTTTGTGTCTTCTCATTTTCCGGCCAACCGTTGACTGGAAGAAGTCTGTCCCGATTAAGTTCGTATAAACTTTTAATACTGAATTCTAATTGAAAATCAATTTTAATCATGGGCGAACTTAATGAAATTCTTGATATGTCCAAAGACAAATCCACACAAGAGGAACAGGACGAGGTGAGTTTGAATTTGAGGACCGAATTCATATATGTATCTTCAAATTTATTTATGAGCGTTTATATTCGTAGATTCTACTGCAACCCTTTGCGTATATTCAACAAATCCCTGGGAAGCAGATTCGCTCGAAATTGGCCCTTGCATTCAATCATTGGCTTAACATTCCACTGGAGAAGCTTCATCTTATTGGCGAAATAGTTCAGATGCTGCACAATTCTAGCTTGCTGTAAGTACCATACCATTCTTTACTAACTTGTTGTTGTGTGCTCGATAGTAGTGTTATTTTTGGCAGTAAAATCAAACGCGCACACGATTAATCATTTCGTGCTTAGTTGCTTAGCTGTTTATTGCTTGAATTTGTACGGCGCCAAATTAGACAAACACTCACTATAGTCGGAAGGGGCTACTGCCTCTGCTGAGTGATGTTCAATTTGTTTACAAAATTTTGTTGGGCCTTCTAAATCCGTTTGCTATTTTATGTCTAAAGAGTATAAGGTTCACATGGTCGGAGAGTGCTCGCTCGAAATTGCGAAATTGTGAAAACATCGGGATTCTGGAGTTCTGGAGCAGAAGTTTATTGTGAAATATCGGTTGTTGATTTGTTTTTATAATTAAGAAGAAGATTTATAGCATGAAACGGTTTTGATTATGCGGAATCGTTCAAGGTTAACGTTCGTTGGAAGTATGTATGCTGGAATTAATGAGCAATTAACAACGATGCCGATGCATGAGTTGTGAATTAATTTTGTCGTAGTTCAAGCTCAAAGATTTGTGTGAAGGTGCGTTGTGCTATTAACGTTTTGTTAATTAACGGCCGTGGAATGGATCAAGGACGTTTGCTTTTTACTGCAATGCAACGTGTGATTGTATAACTGATCGTGAATATGCTCAATAATATTTGAAACCTTGCTTACAATAGTGCCAATGTTTTGGCTATAGGTTTTTTCCAACTGTCGGTAGTAATGTGTCGCAAAAGTGGCTTGCAACAATCTATGTTATAAAAGAGTCAGTTTATCAGTACGAGGCATGAATACTTGATGCATGTGCATAGATGAACTAGGGTGAGGCCTGATTGCACAGGAGTGCTGTTATATTGCAACCATGTCAGGGTTAAGGTGAACTCAAGCATTGGAATTTGAAAGAGAATGAAGATGGCATGGAGACATGCATTACAGGTATGAATTGTCTTTGACTATGATCTTTGGTTTTTTCTCCGTCAACTGGATAAAGCGTGTGTCTTTTTGGCCGTTTCGAAACCGACAGCTGGGCTTCGAAAGTTCTATTTGGGAACATTGAAGCTGACTTACATCAGCTTCTGTTTTTTACAGTTTCTCGTGATATGTATGTAAATGTGCAATACTATTCTCTTCACGGCTTAATTATGGTCAGATTAGACCCGTTAAGGTTAACATGAAGCTCTGGTGTCGTTGAGTGAGAGGACATATTCATTAGACAGAGATCTTAGAATTTTTTTTTTCTTTTCTTTTTTTCGAAAACGAGCACTCAGACAACGAACTATTCTATTGTATTCTTCTGATGTAAATCGTTTAAATGATGGAATCTCTCAGTCATTGGATGTAACCTGAGAAATCCTTGAACTGAGAAAGAACAACTGCACCTATCGTTAGTGCCTAGTACCTGCTAGTTCCTGGTACCTGACGTGAGAGTAAATCGAACAGAGAAAATTCTCGCGTTGCTGTCAACATTCTTACGGTGGCACTTATACCCACCACATTTACGTTCTTGGCAAAAAAAAGCCTCCAATAACCACTCAATAGATTTTCCTATTGAGGGAATGCTTCGAACTTCTAAGAGATTTCCGAGGGCGTTTGCTTATTCTGTCTCCAACCTTGAGAGTCATGACACCTATAGTGGTGCTTGTAAGATAACAAAAAACTCATTTAGTCTCAATGCGGGTCCAAGCCTGAGAAGTGCTCCACAGAGCTTAGCCTTAGCTGTTAGCTGTTAGCTTTTAAAAGCCATAATTTTGGCTGGCGTCATCGAACTCGTCGAAATTTTAGTATTTAATGCACACTAAAATTCTATTTCAAAAATGTGCACAACAGTTTCTTAAGCTAAGTCCGTTAGAGAGCTATGGCCTTTTAAGGAGTTTAAGCTCGAAATCAGAGGTTCCTTACTTTAACGGCCTGTAATTTGGAGGGGAATGAAAATTTTTTGTTCGCCATAACTTCAGGAATTTTTAACTATCAGGACGAAAACCTAAACTGGGACAACTTTTTATAAAACGCTAAAATGCTCGAAATGACTGCCTTTTTGTTTAACACAAGGTTCTAAACGGTGTGGCCGTTGGGCACGTACGGTTTCCATAGAGCTCTCCAATTCTGACCAGTGGATTTAGATCTGGACTGCTGCTATAAAACCAGGAATATTTACTCTGAGCCACTCCTGCATGGTTTTGGCTTTGTGCGCTGGAGCAGAGTCCTGTTGAAAGATCCATCTGTACCCATTAAAAAGAGTATTGGTCAAAACCTTCACAACATCCTCTAGCGTATACTCTTGGTAAACCTTTGCATCAGTTTTATGCCTGGTGAGAGACCTCTCACCAAACTATTTTGGAAGAGGGATGATGTCCACGTTGAACCCTTGGAACATTTCTCATTCGTAAACAACATGTTTATATGGCCACTGTCCGCGTGCCACTGCAAAAGTCGCTTGCATCTTACCAGTCTAATTTTTTTTTTTTTAGTTGGGGAGTTAAAAGATTATCCCGAATCAGCCTAGATATGGATCTGTTTGATATATCTAATTCCTTGGACATAATCTCCTTCTTAAGGGGATTTTTCCGAATTCGTTCACCCACTGTCTTTACTTTACATTCATATGGACGACGCAGGGCGACCACTTCTTGGTCTGTCCTCTACTTTAGACAATTCGCCGAAGCGAGCCCAAAATTTGGACAGCACTTTCCGCACTTATACAACGAAATTACCGCCACTTAATTCTCTTTAACGCCCCACTCCATGTTAATAGTTTGCAAACTGAAACCAAGTGTTCTTCACTGATCAGTGCATGTGTTCTGAAAAAGGGTAACGGTTCTATTCCCGCAAGAAGTTTTGAACGATAAGCGCTGGAAATTGTGTAGCAGAACTTATGGCACGACTGGGTAAATACGTTAAGTTCCGACAACATTCCTTTCCTATCTTACATTCTGTCCCGATCCAGTCCTGAGCATAGGAAAAGTTGACTTTGTATTCTCACAGCAATCGAAATTCTGGTGGTATTGCTTCCTTCTACGGCTTAGCTTACTTGAAGTTCCTGTGATAAGAGTTGATGAAAAGCCGGTTACGATCTGTCTGCTTGGGAAGTAATTTTTGAGTGTGACCAAGAGGGTTTCAAGATTTGACTCAGTGAGATATATGTTTCAATCCTGACTGACTTGTTCCATCGATAGGCCTGCTGGTTTAGCCGATTGTTAGAAACTTTTTGGTTTCTATGAAGATCTGCAATTCAAAATGAAATGAAAAACAGGAGTTCTTCTTGTCAAAGCTGGACTGATCATAACACTTCATAACCTTCTGTGTTATTCCGAGAATGTTTGAAGTCTTGACAGATTGACGTAGGTCCTCAAAGTGTATCTAAATTCCTCCTCTTCGGCTGGATCGAAACTTTGCATCTGATTCGGGATTCGTTTTACATATGGTCTGCAAGTTAAATTTATTATTGTCATCCTTTCAGGGCACTTGTTGGGCAAGGTTAAGTCGATTACTTGCTGGTAACGAACATTGTCGATTATCAAGTCAAATGATAGTACAATGTTCAGCAGATGATTGATTCTCTCGTTGCACTTTCTACTGCCCCAAAAAGTGTTATGAGTATTAGTATCGTAAAATGTGATAGTTTTATCTACCTTGCATCTGAATATTAAATGCGTTCGGCTACGCCTTTGGTAGTACGGATTCATAAACAAAGTTCCTTTAAAGATATTATGCGAAGTTTTTTATTCAACACAGCAAGCCTTACATAGTATCAGCTTTGATACTTTGAAAAGTTTTAGATAAATCTAGGTAAATGTCGTAGATAATTTGGATGTGAAGTGGATATGTGATGAAAAAGTGAGTCATAACTTGACTTGATGGTCTCGATGAAAGCATTGCCCACGGTTCTGTGCCGAATTCAATATATATATCCAGGCGATCAGCGCTTCAAAAGTTATGGATCTCAGAGGATAGATTTTCGGCTCAGAATTGTTTAGCTATTCAAGATATTACTGTGCCGCCTAATTTGCCCTGAGAATTCCGAAAAGAACCAGAGGAAACATTGAGATTTATACTAATCCGGGTGTTTCTAAAACCAGAAATCTTTTGGTATTGTCAAGAGTAAAACCCAAGTGAATGATTCCGCCAGTCGTCTAAGTAAATCAGTTGTTCATCATCACTTACCTTTATTTTTAGTCGTTTGTATGTGGTCTGTTACCAGTCGGAACATTCCGGTGGCAATGCTGATTATTCCGAAGGTCATTCTACTTTTGTTGTTTTATTGGGGCCACCAACAGTGCGAATATTTATGGCACAATCCGCATAATTCGTTGGTTTATCACTTTTATTTCCACATTCTTGATAGGTAATAATTCTTCCTTTCTTCAAGGACAAGCTCAATAAACTCTATCTGGGAGGATTTAGAACTCAATCTTGATAGTTTCTTTAGCTGTTTCGATAGAGTTCTTAGCTTATAGGAAGATTATGAAAATAACTTTGATACGAATCACAGTCCAGCAATTGCTTATCAGTTTGAAATTAATTACTTTCCACCATTATCAATTTGTCACGACGAATCATCAACCTAATATTTGTAGCTTTCTTCAATAATCGGGGTTCTGCCAACTTTATCTTTTTAAAATGTGTCACTTTCGCTCATTACAAGTTGTATTTTGCTCCTTCACTTAGGTACGTCAATCGTACGTACAATCGTACGATATCGTATCACAATATCACCACTTGTTTGATGTCGACATAAGAATTTATTACTCCATACATCAGTGCGTCACATCTACGTTTTTGAATTCAGCGAGATGTGCTTTTACTTATCCATCTATCATAGTATGACTATGTAAGGTGTAACAGTTGCTTAATCTAACATATCTTCATGTTTCTCTATTTGGACCCCTCGGTTTAGTAAGAAGATGCACTTAATGCATCTGTGTATTGTACTCATCGAATCCTTCTACTTGTCGATATTTTTGTGGAAGTAAGAATATTCCGAAAATATAAAAGTATTCGCAAAAATATTTCTCTTCAGAATTGATAGTGCTGTATAGTTTAAACAAGGAACAAATATAGCATTCTTCCGATTTTTTATGGCTTCTACGGATATTGCAACGTTAACGACAGCCAAGCAGCGATCAGATCACTCACTATCTTCGAACACCAGGATTCAAAGTGCTTAAAGACGGCCGCGTATCTCTTAGAGAGATGGTTAAACAACAGAAAATTACATTCAGTTGGGTTCCGACACTTAAAAAACTGCGCCACTGATGAGCAGACCACTAGAAATTAACAGTAGGCAGCAGGATACCGTGAAGACATTAGTGGCAATTGATACATTTTTAGGCGCTCTCTAAGGCTACTCCTACCTGGACTTAATCGGATCTATGTGAGGCATCTAAACTCATGTGGTGCATAATCGATCCCAAGCAATTATGAGATCTTGTCAGCCTTTGGAGAAAAAAAATAGGAAAACATGACTAACAACTGAGTATTCGTTGGATTTTTGCAGGAGCTCTAGGCGTGAAGATGAAGAGGAATCTTTTGCTTACTCTCTGCGTAACTGCACTGTTTCAGGATGCAATCTCAAGGCATTTACAACGTTCGGCGATTTTGCCAGTTATGTTAAAAAATCTCTATGGTTTTTGCCGCGTTCGATTTTCACGCGTTCCCAGTGGTTTCACAATAGATTTACGACTGAACAAGAACACTTCTTTTTTAACGAAAGACCGCAGATGGAAGAAGAGAAGGACTTACCCGTGCATCTAAATCAGAGCGAAATTTAAATTAATTGAGGTTAAATTATTGGTTAGTTTCTAAGCGTTTTGCGCATATCGCATACATAAAAGGCAATGTAGTCCAGGGTGAACATGGGGTTTAGCCAATAAACTTCTCCACTTGGCGAGGTTTTCACAGTATTTTTTCTTTATTGTGTCATCTAGGATATCAGGAGACTAGAAAGCGTTTCAGTCCTATATTGGGATGTCGGAGCGATCAGATATCTATGCGTGAATTTAATTCGTCATAGAACTCAGAATAATCTGTAGTCTGTGCGAAAAGCTGAGTCCCGTACATTGTATGATAAATAAAAATTAGCATTTAATAGCGATAAGTACATATTGTAAAAAAATTATATCGAACAGTCACCTTACGACTGCGATTAAAGTGACAAGTATCATATCTAATGAAGTTATTACGGAAATAATATCTCACACAAACCTGCCTCTCATTAAGATTAATCGCGCAAAAAATTCATCACTCTAATCTTCTAAACTCTAATTTTCTGTGGTTAATTGGAGAAGCTTATCAGCTGTAAACTTTATGTATTTTCTGTTAATTAAAAGTGGCACCACCAAACTATTATTGAGTCACTTGATAAGTACTAGAACGTCAAAGACATAAAACCTAATCGTGTACTTAATCGGAAACGTGGAAAAGATGATTCATCGGGGTATACGCCCTCAATCTCTTGGCATTTGAATGCGGTTAAGCACATGTATGTGGAAATGACTTACCGTCACACTCCAATGGGTTACTCGTATTTTGTAACTGATTTTACGACTGCCAGTCTGTAAGAGATGATAGAATGATTTGACGCAATAGGTTAAACGGCTTAAAGAAAAGTATGACTGCGCAATAAATATGCAATGCATGTTGTGACAATAGGCTGGTTCTATGTGAAGCAATTTTTGTGTAATCAAAATTTTCTAAAGAATTTAATGGCCATATCTGTTTGGAATACTAAGTACAGAATACAGTTCATATGAGGTATTTTTGTTTTTGTTACACCGCGCAGGCAGATTCACTAACTATCGACGAATTTTGGGTTTCAATTTGAGAGTTAGATATTTTATAGATTTTTATTTTATTATCGAGGCATATGCCTGCTAAATGTTGCTTATAAGAACGTCTTAAGCTATTTTGCGCCACAATAATCTACATACACGCACCAATGTAGCTTCTGGCCTGGAAAATCGACAATAAAATCTTTACACAAAAGGCAAATCCTGAAGAAAGCCGACTTTAACTTTAAGGCCGCATATGACAGTATTCATCAGCTGGAGCTGTATGAGACGATAACTGAATTCGGAATCACTTCATCAAAAGCACTATCTTTCACAAATAATCACAGATTTTGGGATATGTAGACAAAATTGAAATCTTCGTTCAATCATATCGATCCATCGTTCAGGCACTTGCAGCAATCAAAGAAAATGTTAACTGAGAAAAAAAAATACATATATCGCTCCAACAAGCAAAGAAACATCAATCCACCATCTAGGACAAAACATCACAGTCGACAGCTATAATTTCGAGGTAGTTAAGGAGTTCATCTACGTCAGAGTGAATATCAACTCTACATACCTATAGAGATGTAGAAGTGTCATACCTTTGTAGAGATCCGATTAAGATTGAGCCTGGGAAACCGCTCTGCTACTTCAGTAGCAAGACTGTAGTCAAGATGCCTTACCAGAAAGACAAAAGTTCTACAGTACGAGATTTTGATATGCGGAACTTATATTTTGAAAGAAAAATCCTTCTTCGAATCTAAGATACCATTTGCGAGGAAGGCGAATGAAGAAGACGATACAACCGCGAATTCTACGAGCTGTATGAAGATATGGACGTAGTCCGAAAAGCCAATATACTTCGACTGCATATGCTTGGCCACATCGAGCGGATTGGTAGCAATGTTTCAGCTAAGAAAGTCTTCGAATCACAGTACTCAGGTTTGAAACGGGCAGGAAGACTGAATCTCTGTTTTAAAGATCATACAATTGCAAATGACAAAATGCTTATTCTTACGAACTGTTGTGCCCTGGATCGAAGAGGATGGAAAGCTGCGGTGTTTCAGGCAGTGATTTTTCACGGGGCCTATATATTTACGGGCTGTTATCACTATAACAAGCGATCTGAAGGAAATAGTGCTTCCAAACTCAAACAGTCCCACTATTAAAATCTAGTTGCAGTTGTCATAAGATATGAAAGGAATAGAGAAAGCCAAAAGCTCGTCGTTGCGTCAATTTACATCTTCAATTATTCGACTATGCCGCCAACACATATGACACATCGACTCTATCCAGCGTAGTTGAAAAGGAGATTACTATTACCAGAGGTTTATATATCAGGGCATAAGTAAATCGAATTCAAAACCCAGTATTCTTCTATACCGACAATCTGTACAGATGATTTATCACACTCACTGACTTCCTTCGTAAAGTATAACTGCTTTGCAAATGCATCCTTTTTCTAACATACCTTTAGTTTGCTTCCAGTTCGCCACTCTCAATCGTCTTCATAGAATTAGAAAAAAACGTTCGATATGGACGACGCTAAGATCCCAAAACGTATATAAATATACGCGATATGTAAGAACAAATCAAAATGAGAGTGAAATTCAAATGGGAGACTAAATTATTGGTATTATTAAAGTTGTTGTTGTATTCTAGGCAGCCACTTATCTTAAGGGAATTTAATTGACTGAAAAAAGAATGTTTTTCGGGCGCGGGTCGTATTGAACCCCGAATCGTCCGATTCGATTTTAAACATTCAGATGATGCACATAGAATCTTCATAGGGTGGCTTTGTAAAAGAAAAATATCGCTTTAACTTAAAAGTTTGTTATGCACGATAGTCGTTTGCTCGGGCTTAACATACGCATAGTAGGTTGGATGATGTACGAGAAGTGTAAAGGAAAGAAAGAGAAATGTTACGACTGTCAACGGGTATAACTAATTTAGCAAATTGGCTGGTTTCAACATGTTCAACGAAATTGATCAGAAAATCCGCCTCAAATGAAAAAAACAAATTAGCAAGTTCTTGGCCTAATTAATGAGGTGATCCAAAACAGAGCGGCTTATAGAATGGAGCTTATATCGTCATTCGTAAAACGAGTTGTATTTCGTTGTGGTCATCAGCAACTATAATGTTACTGTGTTCGAATTGTTCGCTAAGAAAAGATTTTTATCTTTCGATATCGCTTCTAGAGCTGTCGTTTTGTCTGCATTTTTGTGCACATTTTCTATTCTATTGCATTATAGTTTAAGACTTTAATGCTTTACATAGTTCAAGCTTGAAAGACGTTTGCTTTTTTCGTTGTTTTCATCAAATCATGTTCAGAAGATATGAAGAGACAACTTTGGCATCAGTGCATCGCACTGAAAGTGACGTGCGACATCATAGATAGTATTTGCACGGAGGATGATTCCTTCACCAAAATTTTTATCATTCCCTTATCTTTTAATAAGGTAGTGATAAGAAAAGAGTTGTGACGTTAGGTAGGTAGACTACTTACTTGGTTTTTTGTTGCTCGCTGAGTTTTGAAACAGTAGTCGACGTCTGCACCACGGCATTACCAATAAGTAAGTTAATGGGTTGTAAATGAAGTTCTTGGATATAAAGTTATTTTCTATATTTCTATAGGGAGCTAGCTCAGGTAATTCAGCTTTGTTTTCTGTGCTGGTAAACTCTTAAACTTTTCTACACTTTGACCTTGTTCTTCAATCCCTTGGAAGTCAAAAGCAACATAATACAACAAATTATTTCCTTACAACAATATTTAATAAAGTTATCCAGTTTCCGGATAAGTGCTTTGGCTTCTTGCTGGTCGAATGACCTGCTATTGCTATTTGTAAGATCACAAAAAATAAACCTGATATCAATGGCACTGTGACACCGCTTAATTATAATACATAACAATATGCTACAAGAGTTAAGAAGTTCAAATGATTGCCCAACAGTTGCCATGTATCTTAAGTGCCTTTATCCATTTGTTTAATTGTTTCCATTGTTAACATTCTATTCTGTTCATTATGTCATATATTCGGGCACTAGATCAAGTCATTGTTTTGTCAGCATTTTTTTTTTATTGTTAACCAAACAAAAATATTTTAATTTCTGAAAATTTTAATTTAAATTTTTAAACATTTGGGGTTTTTCACCAGCCTTGGGTTATATGACATTCCAATACGTTTATCTATTGTTTTTATTTAATATTGTATATTGTTCGGGCAGGGTACTGTCTTCAACTCATGCCCAAAGAAATAGATTCTTCTTCTGCGCCGCGTTTGCTTAGGGCGGTTAGAAGTTCTCCGATAACGAGGTTCTCTGGATATGCAATTAAGCCAAACTCTCAAGATGAGTTTTAGATATGTATTTCTGCCATAATTTATTTAATATTTAATTTATTTCATCCATAAAGTAGTACTGATTGCTTCTCCGTAAGCAGGTTTTACCTTCCAAATTCTGCTGCACATATTCAATTCGATTTCATCGCCATTAGTCGAAACCATACTTCCTAGATATAAAAAGGTGTATATTTTCCCGACTTTCTGTCCGGCAACGGACGCTTCACTTTGTTTGTCTCAGCTTTTTTTCGACTATCAGATCCATAATCGGATGTGAAAGTATGCGGTTATCATCAGTGTTATTGTGGTGTTTAAGTCAATCGAATTTCTTAGTAAGTAGTGAGTTTCTAAGGGTGCATTCGAGATGACCATTAAGAAAAAATGCATTGAGTAACACAAACACTTACATACTACCTTTGTATAGGGTTTTCTAATAACGACTTGACAATTTTTTTTTTAAATAAAACGCATTTGAGATATTTCAAAAACTTTATTATTGGCTTGAAGTACAATCGAAACATTTATGAATGGAACTCGACTTCGTTCATATGGCCACCGCGTTCACGTTTGCAGCGGTCGATTCGTTGGACCCAATTTTCAACGACTCGGCCGCTATTTCGCGTTCAATGGTGGCTCTGAGCTCTTCCAACGTCGTCGGCATGTTGGCATAAAAAAATTACTTAACGTAGCCCCACAGAAAATAGTCAAGCGGCGTTAAATCGCACGAACAAGGCGGCCAATCGACTGGCCCATGTCTTGAGATAACACGCTCACCATACTTACTCTTCAATTAATCGATTGTAGCGTGTGCTGCGTGGCTTATGGCACCATCCTGTTGAAACCACATGTCGTCCATTTCCATATCTTCCAATTCGGGGCAAAAATAATCGGTGATTATGGCGCGATAACGCTGACCATTCACAGTAACGTGACGATCGTTATTGTCGACGAAAAAATATGGCCCAATAACTCCGCTGGCATGCAAACCGCACCAAACCGTTATTTTTTGTGGATGTAATAGTGATTCATGAAGCACATGTGGGTTTTCACCCGACCAATAACGCATATTTTGCTTATTGACGAACCCATTGAGCCAAAAATGAGCTTCGTCACTGAAAATGATTTTGGGATGAAATTCATCATCTTGGCGCATTTTCTCCAGACCCCAATCGTACGTCGAGAACGTACATCGCTTCAAATGGTCCATCGGCTTCAATTCTTGAGTCAGCTTGTTCTGATCCTTACGCAAAATACGCGATAAAGTGGTCTGAGCGATGCCCAATTCTTGAGAACGCCGTGGAATTGACTTATTTAGATCGTTTGCTACGGACGTCTGAACGGCAGCGATATTTTCGACACTTCGACCAACCCGTTGTCTCACTGACACGGCAATATCACACAACGAATATGTAGACTAAAATTTTCGGACTAAACTTGTTACTGCCTGTCTAGTAGGGCGAGAATTACGACCGAAATTGCAGTTAACGCTCTTAAAGTTGCAGTCACCGACTCCGAATATCTGTAGAAAAGAGTGCGTTCACAAATGAAATTCAAAGTTGTCAAGTCCCTATTGGAAAACCCTATATTAAGTCTTGATGGTAGCCTTTCCCTGGTAAGGCTGACAAGATATATCTCGATTGAAATTATTGGAAACATTTTTAAAATCAATACAAAGGAGATATATCGGAGATCTGTACTGGACAAGATGCTCTATTATGATCCGTATGGTGTTTATGTGATTGATGCACGAGGACCCAGCTATGATCTTCTCTACGGAGAAAGGCAGAACGCGTATGCCATAAGATATTTCTATTTCTGTTGTTAATACTTGTACAAGCCACAATTTATTTTTTCTGACTGATTTCATTGCTGTTTTTATTTTGATGTTGTTTGGAAAGCCTCATTATAATTCGACATCATGTCACCATCGTCTAAGTGGTTAAGAACTCTAACAAGACTATACACTGAATGTTGTTTAGAGTTCCAACTACCAATGAGTTAGGCAGTCTAATTGTTGCGAAAAGAATTTTCGCAGCACCATACTGTAAGCGCTTGCTGTTGAAGCATGAAACATTTTACAGTGCCACTTATGCTCAAATGCCTTTGATGGCTACAGCAAGCTTGAATAATATACTCGTAACTTAGGGAGGATTTGCCTCCCTTCGAAACCTTCGAATTTCAAAAGGTTGTGGTACAAAAACCCATAAGAGATATATTGTAGTATCTGTTTTCTTATCAACGCATTCATTTCCAACTTGCCCCAGGCTAAAAGACTGAAGATTTTTCCAGCGCAGAGCTTACAGGTGATTGCGGATCAAATTTTATTTGAGCTAACAAGGAGATATGCATTCTCTCCGAGCAAGCAGAAGCTCAGATTAGGGAGACGGTAAGGCATCTCTCTAATCTTTGGAGGGATTTTGGAGCCTCATAGCCCTTCGCGAAGATCAAAACGTATCTCTATTGGAAAAAAAAAATTAACAACATTTCTGTGCAACATTGCCATTGGAGTGTTTTCATGGGGCCAAAGAACCGCTCTCGTCAGCCTTCGGTGATAATTGATTGTCTTTGTCCAATCAAATCTCTCAATCAGCGAAACTCTTTTACCCTTATTAATCAAAATGGTATTAACAAAAGTATCCTTATATGGATATTCCTGCTGATAATTTTAAAAATAACGGACAAAGCCCCTATCACTAATGTAACTGACCCAACAATGTGTCTGAGAATTCCACTTATTCTCTCCTCAATTGGTTGTATTCATCTTTTAAATTGATGTGCTATCTTTTCTTACTATTAATTGATCAATAAAATGAAGACGTTGGAAGCCACTAACAAGCCATTTGAGTTAAAGACACACAGTTAAAGCAATTCAGATAATTAAATGTTCCCTATTCGTTGCCCTTTTAACAAATATAAATCGACATCAAGCCCGCTTTAATGACAATTTACCCATTCTCCAACGTTTAATTGATCAAGTTGCATTTAAATCATAGAAAAACGTTTCCATCTAATTAAACACCCCATTGTCATCCAATTCATGCATGCTCAATCCTCACGACAATAAAAAGGAAAATTTCCAAGCACACCAAAAACCCTAATCCAATCGATGTACTCTCATTTCTCGTTGTATCTACTAACACCATTCTCTTGCAGACTTGATGATATTGAAGACAATTCGATTCTTCGCAGAGGAATTCCAGTTGCTCATTCCATCTATGGGGTTGCGAGTACCATTAACGCAGCCAACTATGTATTGTTCTTAGCTCTAGAGAAGGTCCAGCTACTTGGTCATCCAGAAGTAAGTATAACATTCAACATCACTATTAATTGATTGTCATTAACTCAGTTGGTGTGTTCTAAATCCATAGGCAACTCAAGTGTATACAGAACAATTGTTGGAACTGCATCGTGGTCAAGGAATGGAGATCTACTGGAGGGATAATTTTACATGCCCCACAGAGTCGGATTATAAGTTGATGACCGTGCGAAAAACTGGTGGACTCTTTATGTTAGCCATTAGACTCATGCAATTGTTTAGTACAAACAAAAAGGATTTTACAAAATTAACTGCCATACTAGGATTGTACTTTCAAATCAGAGACGACTACTGTAATCTGAGTAATAAGGAGGTAAATGCAACAGATGAAGTATTATTAGCTTGTGGTTTATATTCTTGAGTTTGTTTATTTGCAGTACACGGAGAATAAGAGTTTCTGCGAAGATCTCACGGAAGGCAAATTTAGTTTTCCAATTATTCATGCCGTCCAAAATCAGAAGAGCGATAAGCAGGTCCTACGTAAAGCATATTGAATTGAAGTTGGTCGACTAACTCAACTAATGTTTGGAGTTTGTTTCTTTCAGATATACTTAGACAACGAACACGTGATATTGAAGTCAAAAAGTATTGTATAAGTTTATTGCAAAAACTGGGAAGCTTTAAGTACACTACAGATATCCTAGAGTCACTGGACAAACAAGCACGGGAAGAGGTGAGAATATATATATATACAACCGATTTAATAAGATAACGATATGCCATGTTGATTTAGTTTTTTATAATTTCCATTTGGAGCACGAACACTAAATTTACTTAAGACATGGGCCTCAACCAATACATTTCTCCTGTTTGTGCAGTCTTTGGCCAACTATGTTGGATTACACACTCCAAAATGGCATGTGGCGTAAATCATTGCCTCTTTATGTTGTAACCAGCTCAGGCGACTGGTGCAAATTTATCTCACCAGGTCAATGTCGCTGAATAGTGTGTGTTGTAGTACAATATATAAAGTCGTTTTTGTATCTTCTGCTCTAAAGCCCTATATATGTAAACTGTACCAACAATCTTCTGTGACAAAGAGGACGACTGAGATAATGCGGAATTTTTAAGTAAAGTGTCTCTCTAGTTTTCTGAAAGTGATAAGGCTTTTCTTCTCAATTGTCTCGTATAGTACGGTGGTTAAGATCTTGTAGACGAGGATCAAGAAGACTGGTACGTCTTTAGTTGGCGTAGTTAAGAGGGTCTGTTTTTTTATGGATCGGGAAAACGATTCATTCATCTGACATACGTTCTTTCGGCCGTTCAGTCCGACAGCCTTGTTATGCTTAAGTTTAGGTGTTGTTATCTTTACTTTATTTTTGTCTGATAGCGAGTTGTTCTGCCGCAGCCATACAGGCGTTTCTTCTATTCAGTTATCGAAGGATTTTTTACAGGTTTTCATCGTTCTTCGGTGATATCTGCTTTATAGCTTTATATCAGTCTATGATCTGTTGTTTGGCTGCACGTGGGCAGTTCAATGCCTAAACGTTCCATCTGCAGTTCCTATCGTCCTTGTCCTTTTGCGGGGTCAGTAATCTGTCAATAGTAAATCTGTCCTTATCCGAGACTGTTGGTTGTTTCAGGAAAGTAGAATTTTTTCTTGTGCTCGGGTAGTTAATCTCATCCACAATGTGGAGGGCCAGACCCCTTGGACAAAAGGGTCTGGATATTTCGGAGCAACTTACCCGCTTTGGAGATATGTAAGCTGCGGCTGATGCATTGAGTTTCTGTTCCCTACTACCTCAGTTTCAGCACTCGACTAGAATAAAAAACACTTATTGAAGTCAGCTCAAGATATGTTAAAGTAGCTTATATGTATAAACAACCTACCATGTTGATTTTTGGCCCCATCATCTGACGCATCTGTCGCGCGTTCTAACGCTCAACCTCGCCAGGTTGATATCGCTTAGACTTGTTCAAGATTTAAAGAATTTTAACGTCGTCAACATCAGCTGATGGCTTGTTGTTAAACGTATGTTAGGTTTCTTTTAAATGCTTCTATCTATGTATTCTGATAGCCCAAAAATCTAGTTTCTCGCTATTCATCTAATGTCATCCCTTAGTCTTCTTCTGAGTTTGTATTCGAATTCTTTTGACTAGGTTGATGTTGTTCTACAGCTCATACAGTTCTTTACCGTTTATGCGAAAAGGATCAAAGACCACCCGAAGAAATTGTCGGTGGCTAAATTTATAGAGCTAAATGGAGTGATTCTTTCACGAGCTGTCGTTTTAAACAAGGTAAAAGTCTAAGTGAAACATAGTCCTCCACCGGCAATAAACGTCGTCGGAATTGGGGACTACGGAAAGTTGCGTTACCTCCTTAAAAATACGCTGAGGACGAAGTACTATATAACTTCGCTCCGGAAAAAAATAAACATAAATAGCTTCCCGCACTCATTTGTGTTTCTCACTTTGTGGATTTTTACACTCCTGAACAGGGCCGCCATTGCCCGCCGAAAGGGTGATGACGATTTTGAAAAATTTGCTATTGTGCTCCTACCGGGAGCAACGGAACAACGAGTGGAAAATCAAGGTTGACGGCTCTGACGCCTATCGAGCTTATCAAGAAGGAAAAGCCACGAACGGAAGGAGAAAGCTATCGTAACCAATAAAACCGAGAATGTTGACATTTTCAAAATCAAATCTATTTAAATATCGAACCCATACGTAAGGGCAAAAGGAAGATACCTCAGTAGACACGCAGGCGTACTGCCAGTAAGAACCGATAACCGCCCTTAAACACCTCTCTAGAGAGTGCAGCATAAATAACCCCAGTGGTTTGCGTTAGGTTAAATTAGGTAAGAGTGGCGGTTTGAAAACCAACTCACTTAGGCCTATTTGCCCGTTGTGCTACCACGTGGATCAATGATCCTCTTACTCATAGAACCAATTTGAGCTTATGATGAAGCGCAGGAGACTGTTAACGTTTATATTTTTTAGATCGTCTAAGTCATTGTAGAAAAAAACTCCTAGGTGGAGTTTTCTTCTCTGGGAGAACTGGACACATACAGAGAATGTGAAAGATTGTCTCCTCTTCCTCCTCGTTCATGCAGCTTCTACAGAAATCATTTTTAAAGGCGCCAAGCCTTCTCGAATGCTTGCCTATAAGGTAGTGTATAGTGATGACACCTATGATGGCGCTGAGATGTTTCCTATTTAGAAGAATCAGACTTTTAGAGCAATTCAGATCCAGCTTTGGCCAGATCTGTTTAGTGCTAGACATCTTGGCCCACCGGTCCATCTAAAGTCTGTATTTTTATTAGCATTCAGCTATGCTAACCTTTTTCGGTAGAAACTCTAAGAGCAATCGTAAATGCTTCATGGTATATTCACAGAGACGTAGGAATTGCTACCTTGAGTGACGAAGTAACCAACTTTGCTCGCAAACTTGGTGCTCGTCTTCATGATCAAGGTAACCATGAAATTATCCGAACTCTGGAAGAGACAAACCTTGTGCGTTGACTACAAAGATAAGTGGTTTTAAAATAGATTAAAAAAGAGTTGTACATCGAACACACAAGATCTGCGTTAGTGTGAAAATTTTGTCTATAGTAGACTTTCCTGGTCTAAAGTCACACTGATTGGGACCCATCCGGTTGTTGAAAAAATGCTCACACAGAAAATAGGAGAAACCGTATATAGGAGCATATATCTACAATATAATTGACTCGGTTTAAACAGTTTTCTTTTTTGAGGATCTGTGGCTATGTATATCATATTCATATATATCGCATTGTTTACTCGGATATGATCGAGTCAAAGTCACTTTTGAATGGTAAAGTTCCATATTTATATACAATATTTAGTTAGACTGTCATAATATTAAATTGAAATTCGACTGCTTTCTTGAGCTTCTGAGTAGGCTTGAAGTGTGGCATCAAAGGAAGTCGTTATAAATAGAGATTAACGCTGGTTGGTATATGTGTAACATTTGTGTGTAATAGTGTGTAATATTTACTCAAAAAACGGCGGGTTAAAAGACTGGGGTGCAACAGCAGGTCTTGCATAATGCTTGAGAAAGCTTTTCATGAAATATCCGCCATCATTTGAATTCTAGGCGTGTTGAAAAGGTGACATTTGAAATTTCGCGGATAACGTACATTCGATTATCGATTTTTTTGTTTTGCTGTGTTTGATACACATGTTCTGAAAATATGTTCACAATTTCAAGTATATAGCATGTTTAGTTTTGTTTGTTTTTGACAAATAGAAAGGTTAGACGTGTTTTGGTGTTCGGCGATTTTTAATTTTTATATAAAACGGAGCAAAGAATTTGTATCAAATTTTGTGTAAAAAATGGAATCAAGTGCTCTAAAACACTTGAAGTGTCGACAATGGTTACCGTATCCCTGCTCTACTATAAGTAAATAAAATGTTTACAAATGGTACATGCTCTTCCAAGATGACTGACAAGATACCAATGAAATAAAATAAAATACCTATCACTGAGTGAGCTTCGGCAAATAATAGCAAAATTGAAAAATAGTAAAGCACCAGAATATGATCTGATTACGAGCGAGATTCTAAAAGAGCTTTCTCAAAAAGCGGTATTTAAGCTACTTAATAAATGCTTCAATAAGACTTTTATCCGTTCCCAGTCAATGGAAAGTCGTCGAAGTTATAATGGTTTCGAAACCAGGGAAAAATCTTAACGACAAAAAATCGTATAGACCAATTTTGCTCCTGCCGATAACTTCAAAAGTATCCGAAATTCTTTTGCTTAAATGGTTGAAACGTAAAAGTGAAGAGAGACGACTAATTACGTATCACCAGTTCGATGATCGGTATATCGGGTCACAAATGAAAATGGCACGACGTATAAGCTAAGGCAAATCTTACCTGACAAATTATGCAAAATAGTAAATTCATACCTTAAAAACCGGCTGGCTGTTTCGTGTTAAACATGGGTCTGAATACTCGGAATTCACGCTGGTGTGCCACAAGAAAGTACTCTTGGTCCGTACTTATTCCTACTGTACACAGGAGAGGTCTGCTCGAAATCTTCGTACTCGTCTCGTGCCTCACTATAACCCAGAAATAATCTATACATTGGGCGAGACCAACCTTGTGCGTCGACGACGTAGAATAAGACCGTTCGACTTAGCGCCGTAAGGACAAATCGGAATTAGTAGGTGCCTTCGCTGGAAGACTACCTAAAAAAACGTGAACATTTTACAGAAGATAAAACTACTTGTTAAGGAAACTTAGTTGTAGTCTGGAAGAAAATAGGAGGTTTTTTTAGTAAGTAGGAGTTTCACACTACCATGATGGGCGCTGGTATGCTACTGTGGTAGGCAGCAGGTGTTTGTGGTTATGTGCCTGCTAGGGGTATGTGGTTATGACGTTGAAACCAAAGCCCAATCGTCTCAATGGAAGCACTCAGGAGAGCCAAGACCGAAATCGCTGGAAGAGCTCAAGGCTGTACCAAAAAGCGCTAATGAGAAGTGCTTTGAGGATTGATATATCTGAGGGGGATTACTTTGAAGGCGACAACATTACTATTGATAAATTAATAAATTTTTTTTTATAAAAATATAAAATCACCTTACTTTTTGAATCCACTTCGTATTGTTGTTTTTTTGCCATTTTATTCACACTTTTGAAGTACTCTTTAAAGTGGCTATTGTCCACATATAACTATATGAGATGTACATATATTGAATGAGCCCCACGCCATTGAAATTAACCTAGAAGTGGTTCTAAATAAGTTTAGCTGCACTTACAATACGAGAGCAGTCTGATTCAATTTACCAACGAACCAGCGGTGTTCTTGATTTAGGTTATTAAAATACCCAAATTGGGTATTGTATGTTATATTGTATATTGTGTTTTTTGCCAAGTCATAAATGGATACCACTGAGCTATTTCTGATTCATGTTAAAAGCTATTGCTGAGATGAAAAGGACATTGTTAATGAATGTTAGGGCATAACTATAAATATTACAATTTTATTTTTATACACCTGTGTATGTATACTGCGTATACTTTGTACTTTATCGTACACATTTTATTAATATGGTTGATATTTTTGCTATTGATATATTGCTATTCGATTAACGTTGTACTTGTTAGATCTGATCCGTACAACATTGACTTTTCATGCATCAATTTCTATATTCAGCCTTTCCAAAGTATCATCACTGACACTACTCTGCAGTTTTAACTATGTTTTGAGTTAGATACAATTTTCAATCTCCTGCAGACTGCGTTAGATTTTGCACTAAAACAACCACATCTCTGGGTTATTCTTTAACTGATTAGAAAGAAACTTATCATGTTGAATTACACTTGATAGTCGACAAGGCAAGTTTTTCAGATATAGATTCCTTACCTACTTCGTAATTTCTCATCTCTTAAGCTGAAAGCCAACAAAGTTCTGCCAAACTGACTTCCGAAAAAGTTGGATCAATCCTTGATTGATGATCTAATGAAAACAGAACCTAAATAGGAAGTTAGTTAACAGATAAAATCGGAATCCTGTAGCAAGCAGGCAAACTGAAGTCAGAGAAGGCGGTTTGCGGTACAACATAAACTTTGTTGACTGACGCTTAAATAAATCTACTTAGATAGAGGAGTTCCAACAAAGCCGGAAATTCTGCTTATCGTTTTTTTCTCGCCGAGAGAAGAAAGCAAAAAGATGAACACTTCCTCTAGCAAACAAAGTGTCATTTGCTTTTCTAGAGCCAAGTGCAATGGAATGCATTTTAGCTATTCAGTGGCCTGTGATCTGACCGATATGTGAGACTCTTTTATAATAAAATGACTTTTTGCGTCTTAAATTCAGCAATTGACTTCATAACTCATAGACTAGCGACCGATATTGCTACTATGGTTGTTGTTACCTCCAAGATACTTGCTTACCACAGTCAAATTCACTCCGATCGAGTACTATATACCTTTCCTATGAAGCTATCTATTTGGATATACAAAATCATCTTCAGTGACGAAGCTCATTTTTGGCTCAATGGGTTAGTCAATAAGCAAAATATGCGTTATTGGTCGGGTGAAAACCCACATGTGCTTCATGAATCACAACTTCATCCACAAAAAATAACTGTTTGGTTTGGTTTGCATGCCATATTTTTTTGTCGACGATAACGATCGTCACGTTACTGTGAATGGTCAGCGTTATCGAACCATGATCACCGATTATTTTTGGTCCGAATTGGAAGATATGGACTTGGACGACATGTGGTTTCAACAGGATGGTGCCACAAGCCACACAGCACACGCTACAATCGATTTATTGAAGAGTAAATATGGTGAGTGTGTTATCTCAAGACATGGGCCAGTCGTTTGGCCGCCTCGTTCGTACGATTTAACGCCGCTTGACTATTTTCTGTGGGGCTACGTTAAGTCATTGGTTTATGCCAACATGCCGACGACGTTGGAAGAGCTCAGAGCCAACAGAGTCGTTGAAAATTGGGTCCAACGAATCGACCGCTGCAAACGTGCCCGCGGTGGCCATATGAAATAAGTCGAGTTCCATTCATAAATGTTTTGATTGTACTTCAAGCCAATAATAAAGTTTTTGAAATATCTCAAATGGTTTGCCTTTTATTTAAAAAAAAAAAGTTGTCAAGTCGTTATTAGAAAACCCTATACAAGTAATTTGGTTAAAACTCTGCAGTTATTTTTAGAGACGGGTTTGATCTTATATGATCCTTTATATTATATCATAGCAAGTTTGGTAAGTAGCTCTTGCAATGCGTTACATTAAACATAGAAATTTGCATATTTGCTAATAACTTTGAAGAAGCTTGTACCTATGTAGGCTTTTGCATAGTATTTTTCTATGCAATCCGCATATTTTTCTAGCTAATCCGCGCTTTTATGTCTTCCAAAGTTTGTCGAAGCGGGACCATAAATTACTCGAAGAATCTTGCGTTTAAAATGATTAAGGATATCTTCATTCGCCTTTACTAACCTCCATTCTTCTGTGCCACAGATCAGGACTGAGATGTTAGGGTCTTAAATAGAGACTTCTTAGTTCTCGAAGTATTGAAAGCATTTAAGTATATATGTTATATGTTACTTGGTTTTTTCTTTATTCAAAGTATACCTTATTTGGTATCTTCTGTTTCAACGTTTCACATAATTATCTTCTCTCAAGTATTATGTTGAAAAAGTTACATCACACAGGACGGAGTTGCGAGCGTTCACCATCATCATTTTGCACAATCTGACATAATTTGAGTTTATCAGGGATGCCAAATTAGACCTGATTCTGTAAAGCTATTCTCAATAGTAGCCTTAAAATCGATAAGGAGATGGTTGGTATCTATCTGAATTTGTTTATATGCGTTAGGCCCTGACGTTGTGTGAATATTTTGTTAATTGTGTACCATGCCTTTTACAACCAATCAAATCGTTGATAATTTTTTTTTTTCAATATTTTTTATTGTAACAAAATTTAATCTATTTTTAACAATACTTGACTTCAAATTATGTAGTGACATTTGTATAAAAAAAAGTTAATAATAGTGTTTGTCACTTCTTAGGAACATATTTCAGGATGTGTGGTGAGCAGTATCTAAACATAGATTGGATAAGGGTATAGCAATACAAAGATAACCAATACGAAAAATCTAATTTTATCTCAATTCAAACAACATAGGGTAGCAAAATTTTAAATTCTTTGTGATCAAAACTGAGAACCCATATTTTAACTTTTTTTTAAGAAGACTATCAAAGGTCTAATGACACTAATACTATATTTAAAGGAAGCGTAATAAACAATTTACAGTATACCACGGAGCAAAAGTTTTTGAGTACGGTAGTTCAGAATGTAGGTAAGAGGACAATACTAATTGAATTGCTACGTAGATTACGAGGATTTAGTATAGGATTGCATATAACAATCTCTTATAAATGTGGTTATTTTCAGTATTTTAAAGTTATACTCGTACAAATGTTTACAATTTTTCAAATAGCGCAATTTTGCAGAACTACCAGTGGCTGAAGCCTGCTCTGGTAGGCACAACACAAGTTCTTGTGCTACAAAATTTTTTTGTGCATGTAAAACTCAAGTGTTGGTCAAATCTAATACCTAGATAGATAAGACAAAATAAATAAATGATATACTACTTTAATTTTAAAACTGAATTGTATTCAATTCAGGTCACAGGGTGAGTGATTATTAAATATTGTGCAAACGCAATTTAAAATGGAACTTACTCAATTTTTTACATGAAAGTGGATTTCAAGTTCAGGTAGCCTGTACATACTAAGACTGAAGTTCATCAATTCAGTTTTACTGCTGACAACTAGCTCATGTTCCGTGAACCAAATTCTTAGGAGGTGAACGACGTGATTTATATTCGCACTATTCGAGCGAAGGCGGTAAGTTTTCCTACAAATAGTTGTCGAAAAGTGAGTTTATATAAATCAGGAACAATATTGGACCAAGAACTGAACCCTGGGGCACACCTAGACTCAGAATTTTTGGCGTGCTTACAAGATCGTCTACCTTAACTTGTTGGGTTCTATTTATCAAGTAGGACTCAAACCAATTATGTATAAAGCCACGAAAACCTGCACAATATAATTTATTTACGAGAATTCCATGATTCATTGTGTCAAAAACTTTGGCAATATCCACGAAGTGTCCAGAATATCATCCACAGTGTATAAAAGAGCAAAACTTCAAAAGGGCATCTTCAGCAAAAAGGTACTTTAGGTAATTTATCCTTGCGAAATATTTCAACATTCTTCTTTTAATAGCTTTCTCAAAAACTTTGGAAATTGAGGACAGTAATGAAATCGGCCTATAGTTGTTTTTGTCACTTCTACTACCCTTTTTCAAAAGAGGTATTACTTGGGCACACTTTAGTTTATCTGGAAAGGTTCCGGTGAAAATGTTACGATTAAAAATGTTGGCAAGAATGCTCACTATATTCGGTGCTTTTTTTTTTTTTTTTTTTATAATACCGCGCGCGCACCAAGGGGATATGATTATGTATATATTAGGTTTCGATATTTTTCCCAGAGGTGGTTATCAAACTGGACGGGATGAGCTAGTACATTCTCCTCAACCAGTGGGTCTTAAGTACGTGCTAGTTGTTAGTTCGTTACATTTAGCCTAGACAGCAACAACTCCAACATCAGTGTTATGCCTTCATGTCAGAGTTGACGTCGTCGAGATTTTCATATAACTACATACAAATTCTATGAAAAGACTTTTTTACAGAATTGCCTGGCACGGGATTCGAACGCGACCATCTGCTTGAGGAGTCTATGCATATACCACTACACCACGGCCACCCCGCTAGTTTTGAAAGGTGAGATTGGAAATACCATCATCTCCATAAGAGCTTGAGTTGTTAAGAGAGCTTATAATTTTGAAAAGCCCGTGGCTTGCTATTTTTGCGAAGAAAAAACTACTTTTTAAACGTTCTCGTTAGCTAATTAATAATAATAGCAGAGATTACAGTAATGAGAAGACTGCAATTAGACATCACACCAGCTGTAGAAAAAAAAAAAAAAAAAAGATTAAAGATATTTGATACTGCTTTAGGTTCATCAATAGCGGTGTTTATTACACAGTACAATAGATTTATTTTTTTCTTGGAAAGCACCCATCTATTAAACCATCTATGGTCTGCCACTCTATTTTCCTGTTACTAAGTGCACTTCCTACTTTAGAATGGTTGAAATTATTTCCAGCCATCCTAATGTCTTTATTAACTTGTTTGCACATAGTTTTATATCTTTTTTTCCAGTCCCAAGTTAAGTGGACGCTTGCAGCTTCTTTTTCCTAGTTAGTTATAAGTTATACGGTTTATAGGTATTTTCAAAAACCGACCAAAAACATGATCAAGACAAATGCTTGAAGTAGGTCTTGTAATTTCATGAATGAATAAAATCAATGCTATGCCAAAAGTGCATCGTAAAGGTCAGAAGTCGAATTCGAGTCAATGATGTCAATATTAAAATCACCTAATAGTACAAGATGGGTGGTTATTTCTTAGTTTGAGAACATTCAAATTCATTCAAAAACATCGCAGTCCACCTTTAACGTAAGTCTCGTTTTTGTTAGCATGTAAATAGCGCAGAACAAAATAATCGCTTATTTTACAATTCCATATACGTAAATCCATATTTAACTAACGAATATAAGATCGGGCAGGTAAACAAACGCTTCAAGATTAGCAACCAACAAATCGAAATTTTGCCGCAAACTACGTATCTTTTGATGCACAACAAAAAAAAGGTTTGCTCTAATGTGAATCACAATAAAAAAATTCCCTCAGTTATATTTTAGAGTTTGAGTTCTTGCTTAAAAGATCACGGTTGATTCATCGTGAAGTCTGATTTATGATGTAAAATAAAACACATAAATTTGAAAGTGAACTTAAAATTTATACTATCGGTTAAAAGAACAATTCATGGCATTTACTTTTTGAGAATGATATCATGTAAATGTTGGCCACGACTATGTCTGAGGTGGTCCATTCTGAAGGTCCAATTTTGGGCGACTCGTTCGAGCATAGCGACTGGTATCTCGCGGATAACACGAATAATGTTGGTAATGTTGGCTTCCAAAGCGTCAATCGTAGCTGGCTTATTCCTGAAGACCTGAGACTTTACATATCCCCAGAGAAAATAGTCCAACGGTGTGATATCGCACGATCTAGGCGGCCAATTTACCGTAGCAAAACGTGAAATTAAGTGCTCACAAAAATGATTTCTCAACAAGTCCATTCTATGGACTGTATGGACTGTATGGATCGTAGCGCCGTCTTGGTCTTATCGAAACCATGTGCTTGAATTTCAGGAAGCACATAGTCCGTTAACATGGCGTGATAACGGTTGCCATTGAGCCAGAAATGGGCTTCATCACTGAACAAAATTTCACGATAAAACACCGGATTTTCATTGAGTTTTTCCAGAACCCATTCACTGAAAATATGACGCAAATTCAAGTCGCCTGGCTTCAATTCTTGCACAAGTTGAATTTTGTACGCATTTAGGCCGAGATCCTCACGTAAAATACGTCAAGTTGTCGAATACGCAGCCAAGCTGCTGAGAACGACCATGAACCGATTCGTCGCGGTCTTTGCGTACATTCTCAGCTACAGCTGCTATAGTCACTTCACTTCGTGCTGGATGTGGTCTAACCGTTCGAGTATCATCCACTAATGTAAATTTGCGAATGGTTTTGGCAATAGTGGTTTCAGTAGGTCGATTATGCGCACCGTAAGTTCCTCGAATCGCACGAAAAACTTTTCTCACAGAACGTAGATTTTCGTAATACAGCTGAACAATTTGGAGATGCTGTTGTGGTGTGAGTCTTTCCATGATGACTTGCCAAACAATACTGAACAAAAATGACAAAGCAGTTTGGTATGAGTCACGCGTGATCTGTCAAAAAAATCCTATTGAAAATCAAACCTCACGGTGAATCACCCCTTATAAAAATCAATAATTTATGTTAAAAAAAGTGAGAGACATTTAAACCTTCAATGTTGAAAAATCAAGAAAAGATCTAATAGCAACAACCTTACCTTTATCCACTTTTCTCATTAATATTTGTTAATATTTGAATCACAAGTATTTGTAGTTCAAGTAATACGGCAAGGAAGATTTCGTTTGAGATGATGTGCCTATAGTTTATTAAAGCTGAGATTCCGGTCATCATGTATACTTTTCTCCGGCCAAAGTTTTGGATATGAGTTACTGTATGCTTTTTATCAAGTCATCTTCCACCATATTACATAGCTCGTTAGAATTTGGGACGTCGTCGCCGTCTTACGATCAAAGGAAGTTGTTTTTCCAGATCCCATTACCGACTGTAACCGTGAAACTAAATTCCCCTACTTCCGCACGAGATACAATCTTGATCAAAAAAAATTTCGGAATTTATTCAAAAAATTAAAAATACCACGTCTCGTCTCCAGTAATGATCCTTTTGATGAATGTGGGATCGGATTCAGCTCCGCAAATTATCTCTTTTGCGACCCAAATTATTAACCAAAATGTCTTGGACTGATCCATAGGTAATGTTCAAGTCCTCCGCTATCTCTCTGATGGTTAATTTGCGGTTGCAAATTTGGGTGCAAATAGTGTCCAAGTATTGATCGCTAGAAATGTTAGGACATACTCGTTTATATGTAACACCCTCTAGTAGTTTGCACCGATCGCGACATACTCATTTTGTTTAACGGTTTCATGATCAGATGATCGCCGCATCAGGCTTACGTGATTTTGCAATTGTAAGTCAGATTTTGTTGGTGAGCGCTGGTGTTTTTATAATTCATCAAAGAAGATTAAACAAACATCTGAGGCGAGAAACCTTTCAAATATATTTGCCAGGATTATTGGGACGTGGGCGACCATTTACAGTGTGGGACGACGGACCGCCTTGGCATATGTACCTTTTTGTGGAATGTTACAACACTATTGTTCAGGTGCCTCAAATAGACTCTATTTATGTCCTGTTTTTCATATTTCCTTATACGTTTTTACTGTATGTGCATTTCTAATGTGCATAGTTAGCTTAAAGCTTTGGAGTCGGGAAGACCCGATATTTTTTAGTACCCCTTTGTCAAAATAGCCTGGATATTAAGTGTGCATTCAAGTCTATGTCTATGTCACGTCAAGGCATGAATTTCGGGCAGTTTTTGAAGCTCTTTTAATATCCATTTTGTTAACATTTGTTTATTCATATTTTAAGATTACATAAAAAATTAATCGAAAAAGAGAACTCAAAATTTACAAAGTTATAAGTTGGCAAAGTAGGAGGTCCAAAAAAAAGGGTTTCCTGGCGTACATGATTTCAAACCTTCTGGTCATCTAAAACAAAAAAGCCGAACGGATTCTTAATAACTAGAGATGCCGCTATAGCTCGAACCTTGTAAAAGTTCAAACAAATTAGTTTTTTTCACAAAATGAACATTTTTTTTTTTAACAATTCCGAATTTTTTAAAAATAGTAAAATTATAAATTCTGATTTGAGCATGCTTGAGACAATGTTCAATGTTCAAAAGACATTCACACCAAATTTCAAATAAATCAGTTCATTACAACTTGAGATATCGTTTATGCCAACAACTTTAAAGTTCATTTCTTCCGGTCAGACCGGAGCAGACGTCGCGTCACAAAAATGACTGTAACTCATAAAATAATTGAAATTTTGAAAAATCCTTTTAAGTGCATATTTTTGAATGTCTAAACCTTAGGAAGAAAAAATTTGACTCTTAAGTCTTAACCATCTACCGCATACGAAGAATATGGCTTTGCATTTTATGGTGCATATTTTTCCAAGAAAACCTTTTCGAAATGACCTGAAATTATTTTTTCCATTAGTGTGTAATGTGTATCCTTTTACACAAAAAACGGTTCTTTTTGCCTGATAATTGTGGCTGATGATATTAATTTATACTGGGTGAGTTTTTTAACTTGAGACATCAAAATTATTCGAAAATACGCGATATCGCGAAAAATGTTTCAGACAAAAGTCACAAGGTTTTGAAGGGGACATAAGAGGGTGACTACGAGTTTAATCTGGAGACCCATTTTCAAGGTCAAACGAAGGTCACTTTTGATTTTTCAAATGATAATTCCTGATTGTCATTGCTCAGTCGTATTCCTCAATGGGGCAAACGACTTTGTCTCAAAGGTCTTATTCATTCAGTGCTAGATACCACTGCACTGGCACGCCTAAATCATTAATCGGTTTCCAACGTTGTAAGGGTGTTAGAAGGTCGAGATTTGTTTTGAGGAAGTCATTATTGCCTCGAGTGAAGTTAAAACTGAAAGAAATTTCAGATAGAGACAAATTGTCCTAAACTTATCTGAGAGTGTATGATGCACTTTGCCCTTTTTTTCAACTTAAACGGAACTGTACTTCATTTAGAAGTTCGATATTTGTTTTGAGGAACTGATTATTATTAGTAACGTTTTCCAGATTAATAATGCAGGCTATTTCAATTGAAGAGAAAATTGAAATGATATTGATTTATGGAGAAAGTGGAAGGAACATCGATGGTGCTGTTGCTCCTTACGCCCAACTTTTCCCAGACCAGATACGATCGCGCGCTTCCTTTTATCGGGTCATCCAACAATTCACTGGTGAAGGAAGTGTGCAACCAAAGAAAAGGAATCGGTCAGATAGGGTGGCTGTTGAGGACAATGAAATAGCAGTGTTAGCTGCCGTTGTACACGATCCTCACATTAGCACTCGCCAAATAAGTCGTGAATCAGGCATAAATACCATCCTTATCATGTTTCAATGCATCAAGAACTTTCTAGTGAGGATTTTTGCAACCGGGTTTCCTTTTGTCAATGGGCACTTCAGCAAATTGAACGAGACCCCCTTTTCTTCGTCAAGGTCTGATGAGTCTGATGAGTCAACTTTCACCAATCACGGTATAGTCAATCGATATAATATGCATTATTGGGCTACCGAAAACCCTTTTTGGTTGCGACTACAAGGGCTTGAATTATTGGGGATAAATTAATAGGTCTATATTCTATTAAAGGCAACTTGAATGGCGAAAAGTATGCAAACTTCTTGCGGGACCATCGTCCAGTATTACTAGAAGAACTGCCATTTGTTGCGACAAACAATGTGGTTTCAACATGATGGTTGTCCAGCCCATTATTTCCAAGAGCCCGGTGCGTATTAAACAATGTTTAACATCAACGATGGATCGGACGAGGGGGTCCGAGACAATGACCTGCTAGATCACCTGATCTTACGTCACTTGATTTCTTCTGGTGGGGCTACTTAAAAAGTGAGGTTTACAGAAAAAAGCCAACACGTGAGGACATGAAAAGACGAATAGACAAGTGTATTGAAGTGAATGGTCACATTTTCGAACATTTATTGAAATAGTCTCGGGAAGTAAACCATTTCGACGTTCAATGATTCAACAGTGGGAGGCAAGGGGACCCACTCTAATTAATCACCCCGAAGGAAACAAAATACTGCTGTTTCTTGGTTATGCTAAACGCAGTATGTAAAAACAAATGACAAGTCTACGAGTAATACGACTGAGCAATGAAAATCAGGTATTATCATTTAAAAAATTAAAAGTAACGTTCGTTTGACCTTGAAAATGGGTCTCAAGATCAAACTCGTGGTCACCATCTTATGTCCCCTTCAGGACCTTGTGACTTTTGTCTGAAACATTTTTCGCGATATCGCGTATTTTCGAGTAATTTGGATGGCTTTGGATGTATTAAGAGTTTCGTTTTCGAAAATTTTGTTCTTCCATCTTCTTCAAAGATGGATAATTTAAACTTTTATGGACGAATTTCAAATGTCAACTGCATCCCTGAAGATGGATGGATTGGCTGAAAATACAGGGGATTATTCTTCGTCCTATTTACAGAGGAGTTAATTCATTTTGTGGTCGATCAGTCAAACTTAAAAGCTCTTCAATACAACATTACTAAGTCAGAACACATAATAATAACAACCGAAATAAAGCAGTTCTTTGACATGATGATTTACATGTTTTGTGTTCAACTGCTATCTTCGTGACATAATTAGAGTAAATCGGTTGGCCAGTAAAATCTTTTTGACACGATAACATGCAGCAGGTGGAAGACTATAAAAACGTCCTTACGTTTTAGTGATAACTCCGATTTGAAGTCATTTGGAACAGATGATTTCGATAAACTTTTTAAAATAAAACCATTTTTGGAAAAAAATAAGTCTAAAATACTTATTCCAAAAGTAGTGCTTCTTGCGGTTGGTGAGCAAATAATACCCATGAACTGCCGTAATGAACTGAAGCAGTATAATCCAGCCAAGCTTCCCAAGTGGAGTTACAAGAACAAAGTTCTAAGTAGAGTTTCCGGATTCGGTTACGATTTTTTTTTGCTGGAGAGCAGAGTTACACTTTCTCCGAAAATGCACCTGATTTAGGAGACACTGGAAATTTAGTGACGAGGCTTAACAATGGTTAAACATGTCCACCACCAATATTTTCCCGATAATTGGTATCACAGTCCCAAATTGCAAGTTCACCTGTGCAAAAATGGAGATATTCCTGCCTCTCAAACTGTTGAGGTTCATAACAAATATATGGGTGGCGTTGATTTGCTGGATTCCACGCTTGAGTTATACAGAGTACCTTTTGGGTCAAAAAAGTGCTAAAAGAAAATATATTTCCGCATGATCGATTTATGTTCAGTAAATGTATGTCTCCGTCAAAATGACTTCCGCATACCATTATATGATTTCAAGACTAGCCGTTTCTGAGAATATACACAAAACAAACAAATCACTTTTGAGAAAATGTGGTTGGCCTTGAAATAGGTCAGATTTAATCAGATTTGATAAATGTATAACGTAAACATTACACTGTTCTCGTAACCATTAACGCATCGAAGCCATTAGGTAGGTAGGTAGAAGTGGCGGTTCATGCCATTGAACCCAATTAGCATTAGGATGTGCCGTTTTGTTACCACGCCTAAACCAACCTGTAAATTCGAGAAAGCGGATAAGATCCTGTATCCTTTTACCCGAAATGTCGTTAAGGTCGTCAAAGAATGGTTGGTTTAGTGCGCGCAGTCTGGCTCTTACTAGAGCTGGATATTTCCAGAGGAAGTGAAAGAGAGTTTCTTTCTCGTGAGCTTTGTATGGGATACCTAGTGTGGCCTAGGAGATAATGCTCCAATTGGCCAATGTCCCGTGGTTATTGCCGTGATTCTGGCGATTTCTGGGCGGGTTCTGCTTAATATGTTCTTCGTTTCATTTTGATTGTAGGTAGGCCATATCTTCCTTGATATGACGCAGTTTGAAATATGAATTTATTTGTACTTTAACCGCTCCTAGCGGAATGTGGACCCTCGTTGAGAACGAGGCGTGTAGTGCTGAGCCCTTTCTGACCAGATCATCCGCACGCTCATTGCCTGTTATTTCACTATGCCCTGGGACGTTCGCCTAGGCAGGCAAACTCGATCCGGCACTCCTGCACCAGTTTAGAGGATATAGAAGCCGAGTCGATGGCTTTGATAGCTATCTATAAGGGTGGCAATGCTTTGTTTGTGCGCTGTATCCCGACCTAGTTGCGTGCATGCTTCTCTGATGGCCAGTAATTCCGCCTGCGAAACGTTGGCAAAATCCGGTAAGCGGACTGAAATTGATATTTTCGGTGATTCCGAGTAGACATCGGCCCCCATACCACAGCTCATCTTAGATCCGTCGGTGTATATGACCGTGTCGAAGCCCTTCACTACTTCATCCCTCCTCCACTGAGTCCTTGTTGGAAAACCGACGTGGAAGTCTTTCGTGAAGTTTACTTTGGGTGTGATGTAGTCAGTTCGAAACGTGGCAATGCCGTTTGGTAATGAATCCAGCATGTTACTATGGCCATAGGGCTTTGCTGTCCAGCATCCAGACTCTTTGAGTCTTATAGCACTGTATAATGCGGTGTATTTTGTGTGTAGGTCAAGTTTTAGAAAATGCAAGAGCACAGTAAGGGCATCTTTTGGGGCCGACCTCATTGCTCCCGTGGTGCCTATACTGGCTGTTTTATGCAGAGTTTTTAGTTTTGTGAGTCTATAGACTTTGGTCAACGCAGGCCGCCATACTAGTGATCCATACGTGAGAATTGGTTGAAGTCTCCACTTCTTTCCAAAGGGTTTGCTACAGGCAAAGAAGGCGACCGACGTCTTCCTTATTCTGTGTTCGATGTTGTGTTTCCAGTTAAGTTTTTGATCGAGCATTATACCAAGATACTTAGCACTGGACGACAGTGTGAGTTGTTGATCATTTAGACGGGGTAGAGTAAAATCGGGTATATTGGTTTTGGTAGTCAACACCATCAGTTCCATTTATGACTTTTCAATTAATTTCAATAAAAAGAATCCTTAAACAAAACCATTTTAAGAGACTTTAATTTTTTTTTGCTGCTCAAGATTTAATTCATGCAGTAGAGGGTTAAGGGCTGATTTGCTTTTTAGCTGTATCTCCGAGTATGTACATACATATTGGGTATGTAATTTAATTCGTGCGGTTTTCGAAATTTGAACGTTTATTTAAGAAAAACATGTACAATAGTATTATTCAAAGTATTGCCCATCTGAAGCTATGACTTTTTCCTATCTTTCTGGCAATTTTTGGATCCCATCCCAAAAGAACTGCGCCGGCTTGGCAGCCAAGAATGAATGAAGCCAATTTTTGATATTCTGCTCTGATGTGAACCGTATTTCAATGAGGGCGTTCTGCATCGGCCGGAACAAATGGTAGTCAGAAGGGGCAAGGTCTGGGCTATAAAGCGGGTGGGGTAAGACTTCCCATCCACTGTTTTCCAAATAGTTCTTAACCGGAATAGCAACGTGGGGCCGAGCGTTGTCATGATGGAAAATTATTGCCTCGTGTCTGGTCGCATATTCCATGCGTTTTTAGGCTACTGCTCTCTTCCAACGGATTAATTGTGTTCGGTAGCGTTGTCCATTGATGGTTTCACCCGGTTTTAGCAGCTCATAATACAGCACACCCATCTGATCCCACCAAATACAGAGCATATTCGGCTTTGCCGTTGATTTGGCTGCTTGGCCGAGTTTCATATATGATTTTTCGTAATGGATCCATTTTTCATCACCAGTAACAATCCGATGCAAAAATGACTTCCTTTTGAGGCGTTCCAGCAGCGTTTCGGACAAGCAAAACCGCCTTTCGACGTCTCTCGGCTTGAGTTCATGTGGAATCCAATTTCCCTGCTTTTGAATATATCCAGCTGCTCTTAAACGTTTTGAAATGGCTGCTTGAGTGACACCCAAATATTCTGCGAGCTCTTCTTGTGTTTGGAAACAATCTTCATAGAGTAATGCTTCGAGTTCTTGATTTTCAAACTTTTTTGGTTGTCCAGGACGTTCATCGTCTTCCAAGCCAAAATCACCACTTTTAAATCGTGCAAACCACTTTTGGCACGTTCGCTCAGCTAGCGCATGTTCACCATAAACTTCCACCAAAATACGATGACTTTCGGGAGCAGTTTTCAGTAATGAAGAAGAACTCCCCGCAAAAACACTTTTTCAGGCACAAAGTTCGACATATTTGAGTGAAGAAAAAATTATTGTTGTTTACGCTTCAAATGAATGACATATACTGAAATGACGTACAATGACAGTAGCTTTCCAACGCATGTTCCAATGGAATAATACAAGTTACGCCATCTCTTAGCAAACCGCACGAATTAAGTTATAGACCCAATATATAAAACGAATTTCAACAGTGTTCGTTAAATTCAATGTGAAATGGCCGTTTTGCTTCTATGGTATGATGTATTTTGATAAGGTCCAAATCTTTAACTGCTTGTCATTAGCTGTTTTGTGTGCACTAATTTTATTTATGTCTATTATTACAGGTGGCACACTTTGGATCCAACCCTATCATGGAGACCCTTCTTGATGAGTTGTTATCTTGGAAAACAGCAGAGAATCTTAAACCATCAACCAGCAATAGCAACGGTGCACCTCGAACGTAATCATTATGTGAACGAAATTTCGAAAAAATAGGCATTTACATTTTATATCTTTTAAGAGTTTATGATATCTCCATAGCTTCTACCACACTGGACATGAAGATTTTATAGTTTGTTGATAAAGCTTTTTTCTTTATATGTCAGCAGTGCCTTGTTAAGGTTTATTTTCTTTTTATTTTTATTTTAAATTGCAGTCAAAATCAATTCAATAATCCATTCAAGTCGTTACTTAAGGCGATGTTTACGCCTATGCCAATACGAACTGCTCAAGATGTTAGTGCTTTAGCTGCTCCAGAACAAAAGAAGAAGAATGTTGTAGTACACGACGTAGATGTGGAATAAGTTGTGTTTCTGCGGCAGCTTAGAATTATCATCTTGAGACTAAGACCCGGCATCATTGAGATTAAAAACAACTAAGTGAGATATATAATTTTATTTTGACTCGGGGACAAGATACATATGTAAGAAAATTTGAACATCAACGCACTCGCATCTAGATATTTTTAACAAACAACATTATCTTTAAGTCAGCGCATATATTGTACTTACTCTACAGAAAACAATTTAAATCCTATTCGATGTATTTAGTTTGTAAGTGAATTTTAAACTATTTCTGTGGTTCTCGTAAGGAATTTTGTAAGAGTATTATATGCATGTATATGTCATTGTATTCAAAGCAGGTATATATTTTTTAATCATTTTTTATTGTATAATAAATATATAGATGCAGGTTAAGCGTACCTAAGATTGCTGTATTTATTGCGATGGTTCAAGGTGGGCTAAGGAGATTTTTTTTTTTTTTTTTAATGTTTGTTTATTTTTTTTTTTTGTTGTTTAATGCCGAAGTTGACAGCCAAATAACACAAATAACGAGTATTGTTCCAAACAATGTGAATGTACGTGAATGCTTAAAAAAAAAAAAAAAAAACAAATTGTTAAATTGTTATTTATTTTTTTGCACTTTTGTAAACCATCTCATAGATAAAAAATAAATTCGTTTAACGAGGTTGTTAAATATTTGTTTTTAAGTTCTAAAAATATTTTTGTATATAAATCATTTGTTAGGCTGTTCTGATTTCTAAGTCGAAACTATAGGCTGCTAGACGCATCCGCATATAAATAAGCGTTGCCTTTGCTTCTAATAGTAGCCGGCATAGTAGGTTCTCAGTTTTTAAACTTACGTTCCCATCACACTTTTTGTTATACAACAGCAGTAAACGGATATTACATCTTCATCTAACTCAAAACTGTTTGAAATTTGTGCTACCTGCATATTGATTAATACTTTGTTTAATAGTATTGGAACCGTCTCAAAATGCATGCCATAGTATTATATTTCAATGCATTTACAAGCAATCTGTTTGCAAGTTTCGAAACTGGAAAACCCCTAGTTGCTTTGTACACATACGTAGCAGATAGGGCTTTAATTGACTCTCATAACAGCTTTACACTACGTTGCTATTTTTTGACTCTATAGGCTCTCAGTACGAATATGAAAAAGCAATGTCTTGTATAGTTCGGACTGGATTTTACTATCTAAATATCCTCCTATTTTACTTTGTGTATGTATCTAAACAAACAAACACCGTGATTTAATAGATTACAGAAGCAGACAAAGCATACTATGCTACCTGTTTGCTTAATGTTTATGCTCTCACCGCCTAAGATCGCTGAGTACTAGCATGTACGCAACGATATTATCGGGAGTGTGCCACTCTCCAAATTTGTCCCGTAGGGCTATCCTCTCGATCTCGTATCGTGGCAATGAAAACACGAGTGTTCCGCGCTGTTAAGGACTGTTTTGTAATACGGACTAGTTGGGTCTTTTTTTTAAACAGATACTTTCTGAAACAGCCATACCCCGTCAAAAAATGAGTGGGATAGAAATTAGTTTCGTCGTGATTTCGTTTAATCCATACGTCGATTACTGGCATAAGACGATGTGTCTATCTTCTTTTTGAGGATAATTTTCATTTGTCGTTGCTAGATTGTGATACTACGGTTTCTTTCATATTTTCTTTTTCGTCATTTACGAGCATACCATCAATCGGAACAGTTCCGAAACGGTTAAGAAAGAATTTCACGTTTTCTAACTCAATTTGTTATCGTTTCGCTATTTTTTCTACTCGTAATATTCACAGCTTCAGTTTTAAAAACTAACTGGTGCTTGCTAACCAGCGACATACAGATGCATTTGTTTCACTTCTGTTGAGTTGAAATTCTTGTAACACCTTTGATGCAACCACAGCATTGTTATCAGCAAATCTGATAATCGACGCTTCGTATGGAATCAAAAAGCGTAAAATTTAATCCTACATAATGCTCCACAAAAGGGGGCTTAAGACCGAAGTTTGTGGCACACCTCCAGTAACTTGGTACGATTAAACTTTTGTCAAAGTCACAAAGGTATTACTTCGCGTGCCTGGTTAGCATTTTATGCTCTACTGTCTCTATTTGCCTCTTTGACCATTCTTAATGCTTATAATCTACACAGTTCAATCTGTACGGCAGTTATGACGCAACAGGTCTCTAACCAGTCGTTCCCTGACCTCATCACGAGGTCTATTAAGAGCTCCGGGCTTCGTAGATTCGCTATGCCACTTGTGAAGCGCCTGCACTGGAACATAACGTGCTCCGCGTCTCCCTCCTCTTCTGGCAATTCTGAGCAAAAGGGCGAGCTATCGTGCCCAGATCTGTGGAGGTGTTTTCCATAGCCACCATGCCCAGACAGGAACTGTGTAAGTTTCAATGTTAGGAATCAACTTGTGGGTCTATCTACCTTTGGTGGTGTTGTTCCACCTGACTTGCCAGAGTGCTGCTGATGTTGCGCTTTCTTCTGTCTTTATCCTCCTGGTAAATCTGTTTATTTGCGATAAGCTTAATGTAAACCCTTTGTATTTTTTTTGGCGAGAATGTCAATAGGGACCATCCCAGCTACACGACAGGCTGCTCCGTTTAAAATTGTTCGGAAACCGCAAATTGTTCTGATTGCACATAGCCTGTAAACCGACGAAAGCTTCCTCCTTATTTCGTTTGTTGAGAGAGATGCTGCCTGCATCTGTGATGTCTTTTTACTAGAATACTCGACATGTACCTACATTAAATGTCAGCCTGTTGTCGAGCATGACCTCTAAGTATTTTAATACCTCTTTAGACCGGATTGTATATATATAGGGTTTTCCAATAGGGACTTGACAACTTTGAATTTAATTTGTGAACGCACTCTTTCACTAATCATCAAACTGTCACTGTCAATTTATTCAGTAAACTCAACATTTTCATGATAAAGTACACTAACGAGCTACGTTCTCCGATTGGGTTCTGGAAAAGATGCGCCAAAGTGATGAATTTCATCGCAAAGTCATCTTCAGTGACGAAGCTCATTTTTGGCTCAATGGGTTCGTCAATAAGCAAAACCCACATGTGTTTCATGAATCACCACTTCATCCACAAAAAATAACTGTTTGGTGCGGTTTGCATGCCGGCAGCGTTATTGGGTCATATTTTTTCGTCGACGATAACGATCGTCACGTTACTGTGAATGGTCAGCGTTATCGCGCCATGATCACCGATTATTTTTGGCCCAAATTGGAAGATATGGACTTGGACGACATGATGTTTCAACAGAATGGTGCCACAAGACACACAGCACACGCTACAATCGATTTATTGAAGAGTAAGTATGGTGAGCGTGTTATCTCAAGACATGGGCCAGTCGATTAGCCGCCTCGTTCGTGCGATTTAACGCCGCTTGACTATTTTCTGTGAGGTTAAGTCATTGGTTTATGCCAACACGCCGACGACGTTGGAAGAACTCATAGCCAACATTAAACTCGAAATAGCGGCCGTTTCGGCCGAAATGTGTGTCCGAGTCGTTGAAAATTGGGTCCAAAGAATCGACCGCTGCAAACGTGCCCGCGGTGGCCATATGAACGAAGTCGAGTTCCATTCATAAATGTTTTGATTGTACTTCAAGCCAATAATAAAGTTTTTGAAATATCTCAAATGGTTGTCCTTTTATTTTTAAAAAAAGTTGTCAAGTCGTTATTAGAAAACCCTATACATACATATTCCACAGTCTTTCTGCTGATTATTAGGACAGTTTCAGTTTTGTGGTCAGCTAGTTCAAGGCCGGCCGAGTCAAACCAATTTTTGATCCTGGCTTGTGGATATGCTTGGTCACTGTCACCACGGCGACATCGTCAGCCAAACTGATCACTTAACTCCTTGCGGTAGCGCTAGGGGCAAAACACCGTAATACATTATATTCCACTATCGTCCGTCTGGTATCATAGCGTCATGTCGGTAAAGTAGTTCGTGTCTATCTTTAATAGATACTCTGGTGCATTCATTCTGGCCAGTAATCTGCCAATGCATGTCCAGTTGGCAAAATTAAAGGCGTTCTTAACATCAAGCGTTAGTACTGCGCAGTATTTCTTTGTGTCTTCTTTACATATCCTCCCTTGTATTGCCTTGGCTGCTGTATCTACTACCGTCTTTATGGCATCGACGGTAGAATGCGATTTTCTGAAGCCATTCTGGGAATCCGACAAAGCTCCTCTATTCTCCTCCCTAGTGCTCTGATTTCGTCATTCTAGCAGTAGCAAGGTCCACCCCTTATGGTCCTTGTCCTTCTAGGCATAGCTGCATCACACGCCCTTCGAGAAGGGCTCTGCCTCTTGTATTCGTAGTCATGCTGCCTCATTCTATAGCCCATGCGTTGAAGTCACCGCCAATAACCACTGGGTGTTTTCGATCGATTGGGTTCTCTTCAGCAATAGCAATAGCCGTTGGCGTTACAAGGGCTCAGAAAACCGGCCTCTTCAAAATACGCGTTAAACACTTCGGCAAACAGGTAATGATTGGATTTTAATAATGATCTTTAAGGTTTTATTTGGAATACCATCCAGGCCCGGTGATTGTTTTGTCGCTTTCCTTTTTACATACTTCGAACAATCTTTCCCGCGTAATCACCAGGTATGGGCGCACTCTCGTGATGAACTTTAATGGCGAGGAAATGGGTTCACAGCTATTTGTCGCAACAGTACCGGGCATGTTGGTGATTGCATCCGGGTACAGTTTGGCAAGCTTTACCCCATACATCGTGATCAAGCTGTTTGCTAGACTTAATCGCTATAGTATTTAATTGGGTTCTTGTTTCTCGATATGCATTGCACTTGCTGCCCATCGGCATGCCGAATCCGGGAATGGCAGTAAGTTGTTCTTGTTCGGTGGCATACCGAACTTAACGTCATGATATCGGGGTCCATTAGTATACATGTGGTCAATATTTTCTTCTCTTGCAGCCTGGACGCATTACATGATTTGATTATTATTATTATGCCAGAGCGCAGGACTGGGATTATTACGGTCTTACCATGTATAGATTCACTTTTGTTGTTGAAGAGAGGGCTTTGCTAGATAATTGCCTTCTTAGCCCAAAGAAGCAACGATTGGCAAGAGTTATTCTTCGTTTGATCTCAGGTCTGGTGTCGTTATCTTAATTGATTGCGGAACCTAGCCAAACAAAGTCATTAACTATCTCAAAGTTATGTCTGTAAAGGGTGACGTTCCGTTCGAGATTTCGATGTCAGGTGTCCTTTCTTATTGACAGCAAGTACTCGTACTTGGTCTCTCAATATCATATGTTGGGGCGTGAATTTTACACTATTCTTTCAAGAATCATGTTAAAGATTCTTTTGACATCAAATATCTCTGTGAGTTCTTTATCGAAATTGATTGAAGAGCATGCATTCTCTATAGTCGTCTTGTCACAATATTTGGTCAATGGTTGACTTTCCTAGCCTGAAGTCACACTCATATGAGCTAATCAGATTGTTGACGAATGGCTTCAGGCGTTCAAACAATATGGCAGATTGAATCTTGTAGTCGATATTAATCGTCATCGCCGTTATACAGTCTACAGAAATGCCGTTTTTGAATCCGCAGCATCGACTGCGAATCTACTACGATGTTCCCTTTTTCGTCACTATAGGCCTCTTTTTGCGTTTTGGTAAAACTTCCGAATATCATTACCAGAATAGTATCTCTCTGCTTCTAATTTTTCCTCCTGGGAAGCTGAGCATCTTGCTTAGCTGTATGTGCTTACCGGTATTCGTCGAAATCAGGTATTTCGGTGTGGTGGCTAAGTGCTGGGTTTCACACATCAGAGTCGGCTTCTCTGATGGCTTTTTGACAATGTTGCGACTGGTCTTGATACTTGATGCTGAAGGAATGGGACCTCATAAAAGATTAAGGAAGACTTAATTGGAAAAGGATTTGGCGATGTCTTGCAAGTGTAGCCGTCCGACGTCGAACTTCCTCAGCGTACCATATTAGCTTGTCTTTGCGATATTCGGAATATACGCAACTGTACCTTGGCTACAACAAGTTTATGGACCGAGTCGATATTGGCTCCTCGTAAAGTTCGGAAATCCATAATACTGGAGGTGTGCCTTGCCTTATGACTGATCAAGAGTTCTCAAAGTCCTCTTATGAATATCGAGATACGAGAACCTCGTGATATCTACGACAATATCTCGCTCCGCCGACGTTTAGTCGATTATCATAAATCCGTTATCGGAGGTAGTGACGTGCCGGCTATACTTTCCGACAGTACTACCAAAGATGCCCTCTCTCCCAGCTTTGCATTAAAATTGCAGACGACAATTTTAATGTCATAGTTAGGTCACTGCTCGTAGGTCTTGTCCAAGAGATCGTAGGAGCCATCTTTGATTTCGTCGTCTTTTTTCACTGTAGGGGAAACCCTCGTAATTTACTTCTCTTTGTATTCCAACCCATGGCACCTCTTATGGTTCCAATGAACCAATCTCCGCATGCTCCGAAAGATCAACTTGAATTTCTCCGTTTTCAATTTGAACCTGAACACTTCTCGTCTCAAATTAGATCTCCTCTAACATTCTCTTGGTAACTTACCCTTACCCTTTGTTAGTTTTTAGGTCCTCGGCTATATAAGTTAGGAGAAAAGAAATAAGTCCAGCTTCTCAAATAGAATAAGGAGGTAGGTAATTCTGTGGGAGAAGATTGAAAACTCTACCAGAATGTAAGAATGTATAACACCCAACTAGTGATGAAACTTGATCATAAGCTGGAAAAGATGAATAAGAGATGGAATACATCCTACAAGTATGTATCTACATGGAAGAGCCATATCAATGTGGTTTTATGTGTAGTGCGCTAAATAAGTAATCTAATCCAGACCTTTCGCTTAGTAGTAGACGAATCGGCCATCTGCAGACACTTTGACTTAAACTCCCATGCCCATGATGAATTTTATATATTATAAAAATTAATAAAAAACATATGGTATTCCTACATTTATAATACAATAATTCTGGTAGCGTCCCTTTTAAAACTCTTTAAGCCGGAATCCACATTTTAATCTGATTAAAATTGTCTGGGATAAAAAATAAAACCGATGACCCTTCGTAATTAATAAACATCCAGCAATTTCACTGCGTTTAATTAAATTTATCTCATTTAACACGGTAAAAGAAAACAGTGTCCGACATTTTGACGTTGATTAAAAATCCACCATCTGAACACCATTTACAAATACTAAATAGATACGAGTGCGGATAACTTGAATGGAATCTATAGAATTCCGGGTGAATAAAAATTAACCCAACCAAGTTGTGTGTTGGTCGTTTTATTGGTAAAATATCATATTTTGTAATTATATCTCTTTTTTTTTAAATAAACAAAATAAATTGGTGCGAATGGAGCGGAAGGAGTATAAATATTTACATGAGGAAATCAAATCCGAGTTCTGGTTGCACAAAAGCGAGGGTAAACAGCAATTATATTGAGCTGGCCTGGAGAGCAGCTAGAAAAGTGCAATTATGTAGGTTTTGCTATTTTGATTGCTTTTGGTGGCACAGACCAACAGGTAAATCGTCGATGGATAATTCAGTGGGTTAGATAAGGGTCCAGATATTTTGAGAAACATGGAAAATTTTTCCAGCTTATAAAAATCTAAAATCTAGTTGGTCTATAGTACTACTCGAATTTAAAAATGACATTACTGCGGGAGGCAATATATAGGGAGTTGATAACTTTGAATTTAATTTGTGAACGCACTCTTTCACTCAATTTATTCAGTAAACTCGACATTTTCATCATGGTAAAGTATACTAACGAGCAACGTCTGCAAATTATAAAAATTTTCTCCAGATATTCGGAGTCGCAAAATCATCTTCAGTGACGAAGCTCATTTTTGGCTCAATGGGTTCGCCAATAAGCAAAATATGTTATTGGTCGGGTGAAATCCCACATGTGTTTCATGAATCACCACTTCAACCACAAAAAATAACTGTTTAATGTGGTTTGCATGCCGGCGGCGTTATTGGGCCATATTTTTTCGTCGACGATAACGATCGTCATGTTACTGTGAAGAGCTCAGAGCCAACATTAAATGCGAAATAACGGCCGTTTCGGCCGAAATGTGTGGCCGAGTCGTTGAAAATTGGGTCCAACGAATCGACCGCTGCAAACGTGCCCGCGGTGGCCATATGAAATAAGTCGAGTTCCATTCATAAATGTTTTGATTGTACTTCAAGCCAATAATAAAGTTTTTGAAATATCTCAAATGGTTTGCCTTTTATTTAAAAAAAAAAGTTGTCAAGTCGTTATTAGAAAACCCTATATGTAGATCCACTTAGAGACTTACTTTTGCAGATACCTTATAAAGTGTGAAATAATAGATAGAAGGGTGTAATTAGGTATTGGCAGTAAAGGTCGGTCACTTAACTACTAAACTGCTCTAAAATCCGCAACGTTCCCCGTGGGATTAGTATGCCACACAGATATAAATGAACTAACCCAGATGAAAAACTTAACAGATTTTGGTTCTTTCAAAAACGACTTTCCGCTGATTGCGCCTGGCCATGTAACCCTGTCTGCTAATACGTGTAAATTGTCAGAAATGTCAATTCATCCCTGCTGATCTGCGCCGTGATTGTTTGGGAATCAGGAATTGTCCTATAAGTTGAATTTGACCAGAAGCGCCACAATCAAGTTCGTATCGTAGTGCTTGCCTTATCTCCTGGCGGAATTCCCTGGCAACAGCATGAGTAAATCCTTTCTCCTAATCCATACAAGATAAAATGGCAAGTGTGTGCCAGTACAAAAGCGTAATACTGGCTTACGGCGTCATATGACTCACAAATCCATACGGAAGAGATTAAAAAAGGTATGACAAACCATTTTCGGATAATCAGGGCTTCACTTTTGATGACCCTAGCAAATAATTAAAGACAACGATCTTCGGATTCGCACGTGGACTCTGAGAACCTTTACAGATCGCGTGCAGCTGAATAACTAGTGGAGATCCGCTCCTACGAGCTCCTTGACATAACCTGGGGGCAATATCTTAAGCAAGTGGGACATCTTTAGTAATACAGTGGGGAAATATAGCACACAATTTTCACACGTTGATAACCATAAACGAGCTCCCGATAGCAAACTGTCAACCAAATTGATCATATTGCGATCGGCGCAAGGCACTCCTCCAGTGTCTGTCCGAAGTACCTAACATTGGCTCGGACTGTTATGGTGTTGTGGCCAAGACACTTATACAAATCAACCGCCTGTCTCACAACGAAGAAATCCAGGTAAACCTGGAAAAACAACGGATGTACAGAACGGACTTGTAGAAAAAGAGGAAGGAATATAGGCTCTTCAAAAAAAGAGCACAGGAAGCGCTCGATCGAGGGCTTAGAGAGATGTTACCAGAAGAATGAAGTTTTGAAGCTTTATCAAAAAACAAAACGGCATCTCATAGTAGAACCAAAGTCGATGCTGAGAATCTGGAAAGATTATTTTTGTAGACTTATGATGAACAACATTCCACCTTTAGGCAGAATGAACCATTCAACCTGGACGAAAACAGAAAACATTTCGGTCCACCCGAACAAGATGGATAAACCAAGGCAGTCCTTTCCAAGCAAGTGTTGCACAAAACAGTCACTTTGAGGGGTTGCAATGGCTCTTCGTGAATTTCATGTAGATTCTCCGTGCCCTGTACAAGGTTGAACAGAGCATGGGAGTAAGTTAACTTCACTTTACGGTCAGCAGACAACATTTGGTGAATGGTTTGCATTTTATAAGGGAACATCTTCAGGTTTTTCATCGAAATTCGATGCAATGAACGTCTGCTGATGCCAAATTGTATGCATCGTTGTCTAGTCGATGTTTGTGGCCGATGTCCTCGGCCATTCTCTCGGTCGAACGAGCACTTTTTGCGACATCTTTAACAGGCGTTCAGCCAAACGCTTAATTTCTCGCGCAGTGCAGGACGATGAGGAAAACGACGACGAAATTCACCATGTTTTAGATCAACAGACCGGAATTTGGTCAAATAAGCGGTAAAAATAATTCCCTGCGTTACAACATTACTTTTGCCCCACCTTGTAGAGAGAAATTAAAATTATGGGCCAAAAAATACGTTTCAAGTCAGACAAAGGGGCAGACATATACGAGTACGTGATAACTTTTACATTGCTTTCTTTATTGAATGCGGGAAATGCAATGGGCTGAGCACAAAATTAAAAGCTTACATTGACTTACAAAGACTTACGTGTAATGTTGAAGAAAGAAAAACAGAGAGTGATGACGTTTGTAAAAGTAAAACAGTCTATAAACCATGTATACAGTTAGGTTGGGTATAAAGATTTGATAGGATAGAAAATGTTCAAACAAAAGAACACTTGATAAAGTTCAAGGAGAACTTTAAAGGACTAGGTTCATTTGAAGGAGAATATCGATTAAAATTAAAACTAAATAGTGTGAGTCCTATAGCGAGGGCAGCGCTAAGAGTGCTAATTGCCTTAAATTTACCGTTGCAAAGAGAGCTAGATAATTCACTCAGGAGAGGGATTATAAAAAAAAGTATCTAGATGAGCCTTCTGAGTGCGGGTAATTTGTTAAATAAACGGGGTGCAGTAACAAAAAAAAAGTGATTTTTTAATTGACGGTATATGGACGAGATTACTAGAGTTGACACGTAGATTGCGGCTTTCTAACTCTTGAATAGTTATTGATAAAAGCAGCGCTGAAAAAAGGAGCCAGAAAAGAATTAGACTTTTCGTGAAAATATCAGCTTTCATTTCATTAGTTGGAATGTACTTCAGTTTGATGATGCCATTTTGAATTTTTTCATGAACGAACTCGGTTTTAGTTTCTACATGTTTGGTTAGACCAGAATATGAGTTGTTTGTTGCTAACTAGATTGTACTTTTGTTGTCGCAGGGCAGGATCATCTCTTTGCGGCTGTTGGGAAGGCGTTCCTTCTGAAGACGTCTTTCCAGATAGCTTCCTGCGTCGCAGTAACCATTGCCATAAATTCTGACTCCGTTGTAGAAAGTGCGACAATCGGCTGGCACATGGATGACCAAGATATCGCAGCGATGTGCTGCTTTCGCTGGTCGACGTCACTTGCTCAGACTGCATCACAAAATCCTTAAATGGTAGTAGATTCCTTAGTATAAATAAGTTTTTTTTTTATAGTTCCCTTCAGATATTCGTTTCACGGCTGTCCAATGAGCCTTTCCAGGGTTAGTGCTGTACCTATTGGGTATATATTTTAATTCGTGCGGTTTTTTTTTTCAAAATTTGAACGTTTATTTAAGAAAAACATGTACAACAGTATGTTATTGCCCATCTGAAGCTTTTTCCTATCTTTGTGGCAATTTGTAGATCCCATCCCAAAAGAACTGCGCCGGCTTGGCAGTTTAGAATGAATCAAGACAATTTTTTCTGCTCTGATGTGAACCGTATTTCAGTGAGGGCGCTCTGCATCGACCAGAACAAATGTTAGTAAGAAGGGGCAAGACCTAAGACTTCCCATCCACTGTTTTCCAAATAGTTCTTAACCGGAATAGCAACGTGGGGCCGAGCGTTGTCATGATGGAAAATTACTGCCTCGTGTCTGGTCGCATACTCCGGGCGTTTTTCGGCTACTGCTCTCTTCCAACGGATTAATTGTGTTCGGTAGCGTTGTCCATTGATGGTTTCACCCGGTTTTAGCAGCTCATAATACAGCACACCCATCTGATCCCACCAAATACAGAGCTTTACCTTCGCGCCATGGATATTCGGCTTTGCCGTGGATTTGGCTTGTTGGCCGGGTTTCACATATGATTTTTTGCGCTTGGGGTTGTCGTAATGGATCCATTTTTTACCACCAGTAACAATCCGATGCAAAAATGACTTCCTTTTGTGGCGTTCCAGCAGTATTTCGGACATGCAAAACCGCCTTTCGACATCTTTCGGCCTAAGTTCATATGAACCCGATTTCCTTGCTTTTGAATATATCCAGCTGCCTTTAAACGTTTTAAAATGGCTGCTTGAGTGACACCCAAAGATTCTGCGAGCTCTTCTTGTGTTTGGCAACAATCTTTATAGAGTAATGCTTCCAGTTCTTCATCTTCAAACTTTTTTCGCTGCCCAGGTCTTTCATCGTCTTCCAAGGCAAAATCACCACTTTTAAATCGTGCAAACTACTTTTTGCACGTTCGCTCAGCTAGCGCATATTTACCATAAACTTCCACCAAAATACGATGACTTTCGGCAGCAGTTTTTTTCATATTAAAGTAATGAAGAAGAACTCCCCGCAAAAACACTTTTTCAGGCACAAAGTTCGACATATTTGAGTGAAAAAAAATTATTGTTGCTTACGCTTCAAATGAATGACATATACTGAAATGACGTACAATGACAGTAGCTTTCCAACGCATGTTCCAATGGAATAATACAAGTTACGCCATCTCTTAGCAAACCGCAACAAAGTTATAGACCCAATAAATAAACGTTCATATTTTGAAAAAAAAAACCGCACGAATTAATGTATATACCGAAAAAAAAAATAGTTAAAAACAAAAAAAAAAAACTTGAACTTTATAAAAATTATAAAAAAAAATAGGAAAATTTCAAAAACAAACAAGCTTTCAACTAATTCAAAATCCATTTATAATTAAAAACAATAAATAAACAGAGGTATAGGTAAACAAAATAAAATCACGGTATATATGTAGTATTTAAAATGAGGAACATTTAATTAATCAGCTTTTTCAATACCTCTAATTGCATCTCATTCGCATAGCGCAGAGTTGCGAGCCCAGCCATGTTTCTAGTTTCTATTGGAAAATACAAAGAAGTACGAAGAATTTGTTAAAAAAATCACCAGAAATATCAAATAAAAACAATTACCGAGAGAATCTGCGATATTTTTTGCCACTTCTGTGTCTTCTTTTTATGTTTTTTTATTGAAGATGACAAAGATTCTAGAGAATATCTTTCTCCTTAACCATCTCTATTAAATGCTACTCCCTTTTATCTGTTTTAATAAAGAATTAATATTACTAAAATATATTAAATTGCATAATTTGTGCATAAATGTGATTACAATATTACACAAAAAAATTAAATTAAATTAATCAAACTACAAATCACAACAAACCGTCAAATGACCAATTTGAAAATTTCCTTCCGAGTTAAATGTTGGCCAACTCTTACGACATAGCGATCGAGACATCATTGTGTTCACATAATGGGATTAACGTATATTTAACTTTTGACATACGAACGCGACAGCGACTGCGACATCACTGTGTTCCAGCAGTTAAGATGCTCGCCGAAGCTTAATTTTTTCTGCACGAATCTTTTTCATAATCTTCTCCTTCGAATTAAGAGATGGGAAGCGTATGCACACATTTAAATCCCGTTGAGTGCTTTTTTTCTTTCGATTTCTATGCATGCTTAACGTAGGCAGAATCAATCTCCTCTGGTGCGATCTGCACACAACAACACCATCTGTCAAGAGCTTCATCACCTTTCGTGTGCATTTTCATTACTGACGCATCACGCTGCTTGTCTCTCTGCTGGAAGAAATTCACCTTCACCTCCAGGTCAACGACCCGCTTATTGAGAATTTCATTGTTTTCCTCCAGAGCTTTGATTTATAAAACCGCGTCGGAATTATTTTGTTGCAATTTAATTACTACAATACATTGATCAAAAATTATTCAAAAAATTAAAAATACAAGTTTATTCATCTAAATCTATATTGTCCCCTTTAAGGTAATCCCCATTGACTGCAACACACTTACTCGTATGCCAGAGCTTGATCCAATCCTCGAAACATTTTTTATATTTTTTTTTCGGTATGTCCATCAGTGCTCCTGCGATTTTTCCATTACTTCCTCTCGGCTGCTGAAACGCCTTCTCCGTAGTGGTTGTTTAACTTGATTGAACAGAAAGAAGTCACAGGGGCCAAATCAGGTGAATTCGTTGGCTTTTGGATGGTATTTGTTGAATTTTTCGTCAAAAAACTACGAATATTTGATAGCACTGTGTGACGGTGCGTTATCATAGTGCAAAATCCACGAGCTTTCTGCCCACAATTCTGGTCTATGTCGGCGAATTGCTTTACGCAAACGTCTCATAACGCCCACATAATACTCTTTGTTTACTGTCTGGCCTTCTGGTAAAAATTCGTGATGCACTGCACCGTTGTAATCCATGAAAACCGTGAGCATTGCCTAATTTTTTGACTGAAAACGACGTTGTTTTTCTGGTCTCGTCTTATTTGGTGAACGCCATTCACTTGCCTGATGTCTGGATTGCGTTTCGTCACCAGTAATGATCCTTTTGATAAATGTGGGATCGGATTCAGCCTCGCAAATCATCTCTTTTGCGACGTCAACACGGTCTCTTTTTTGCATGAAATTGAGGTCTTTTGGCACCAACTTTGCTGCTACACGACGGAAACCCAAATCATTAACCAAAATATCTTGGACTGATCCATAGGCAATGTTCAAGTCCTCCACTATCTCTCTGATGGTTAATTTGCGGTTATTGACCAACATTTCTTTTACTTCATCAACGTTTTCGTCGGTTTTCGTCGTTTTTCTATGTCAATGGTCTGCCACTGCGTTCATCATCTTCGATTGACTCACGACCACATTTGAACTGCTCGTGCCACTGGTAAACGACCTTTTTCTTTAACGAATCGTTGCGGAAACACTTTTCCAAACACTTTAATACAACTTCGTTGTTGCAAATTTTAATCCATTTCTAAAATTGTAAAAAATCGCCAACACACACAGAGATAGATGTACTCTTAGCTACGTAACTTTTGCAAATGTCAAGCTATGACGCTAAGATTTAGAGGGAATGCCAACAATAGATGTACCAACTTAACAAAACTCAGATCGGAACAATGGGAGCGCCAGATGGTGCGCCACCGGGAACTTTTTGATCGAGGTGGTATTTCGGTAAACAGCATTTCCAGAATTCTTTTTTCCTTGGTGGTAGATGGTCTCCTATTTTACAACAACCGTATAATACCAACAACTCCCTCCTAAACAATGTGATCCCATGCTCGAAGATATCCTTGATGAAGTCATCACATCGCAACAATAAAGAGCAAAATTTTTGATATACCAAATTTCTCACAGCCTTTACCAGAATGTTCTCTATAATACATCGCTCATGGCTGAATTAATGAAACCTGTAGTGGATTCACGCTCACCCCAACATACATGTCAACTGCGGACGGTTCAACCCACTGACTCCTGGGAAGTTTCCTCCAACTTTACAACAGAGAAGACTTCTAAGTCACCTCCTCCAATCACTGCCCCACGGAAGCTTATCAATCATTTTAATTCAATTTGGACACCTTCCGAATGACAACGTAGACTTGATAAGGTTGCTTCGAAGAATCAATTGGTCACTACGCTTCTTATCGAAGGCGCCCCACCAAACGCTGACGTTGATTGGATCTCAAATTTCTTCGAAAAGAAATATGGCATTACCATTAGCCACTGCAATTTGCTTCCTACATCTCACCATAGAAGCAAGCGCAGCTTCAAGCTCAATTTTCTAGCCAAATACAAATGGTTACTCCATAATCCTGCTAGCAACAATTTCAGTCTTGGAAAGATGCGTGTCTGCAAATTGTTGTAAATACGACCAAGAAGTCAAGCAGTCCGTCATACCTAATCCAACAAATAAGTAAGCAAGTAAATCCAATTTGCTAAGACCCACCTCCACACCAAACTTATTAACCACTCCCTCTTCTATTGACCCCTTTCGCCACCCACCGAATGTCGCTTTCGCTCTCTAGGCTTAAAGATAAAAATATATATGAGACTATACGTCTATATCTCGCTTGTCTGCATGATTAATCCGACTTGGTGTTCTACAAGGGTAAAACAAGAACAAGCGTCATGGGTTCTATCCAGCAGGAAGGCCTCCTTACCGACGTTGCCAGTCTCAGGAAACTTTATATAAAGTATCACGAGATTTTCAATACGCCCCCCCCAAAAAGTTTCAGACGATCTTGCTGCTCTTTGCTACTATGTACACTCTAAAAGGGTCTTACACCTCCAACGCAGTCGACTTGACCACGATAAATTTTTTCGACCCTAAAAAGTCATGCAAAAAACCTCCCTCTCACCTTCTATTGCCAGAACGTAAGAGGACTGCCTTCTAAAACCCACGCCGTTTTCCGTCAATTCCATGCTCTCACATTTGATATCCACGCTCTGACCGAAACTAGTCTTATCCCTAGCAAAAAAAACTAGGAGCTATTGTCTCTTTCTTTTAATGTTAATCGGGATGATGAGCGCAAACCCCCCTTGATTGAATCCCCTTGTCAAGGTGTTCTACTGGCTATTCACAACAGCCTGGACTCCTCTCTCGTTGCAGCTTCATCTTCTAAGTTCGACTTTGTGTCGGTTAAAATAACACTTACTCGTAGATGCTTGTATGTTATGTGTTGTTACATTCTTCCGGAGCAACCTATCGAATCTTACCAACTTGCTACTGCAGCAATTGACAATTTGATCGACTTATCAGACCCGCTTGATGATATCATTATCTTCAGCGTTTTTAATCTGCCTCAGCTGAAGTGAACTCCATCTGAAGACCTATCTTTTTTCATCGCTTCCTATCAAATTTCTACTAAGGAATGCCTCTTCTTAGATCGGCTAACAGACTCTAGTCTATGCCAAGTCAGTGGCTTTTCCAATTACAATGTATAGAAAGGCAATTAAACCCTATATTCACAACTGATCCCATCAATTTCTCAGTATCGTTTTGTCCCCTATCTCCTTCAACTATTGTTAACTTTCTTCCCCCACTTCTTCTCTCATTTTTCTACAACTCTTCCGTTCAGTCGCCTCTCCCCGCATTTCTATTTTCTTACAATTTTCACAAAGCTAATTTCCGTAAAATCAATACCTTACTAAGTAGGACTTCTTTTGAGTTTACCAATCTCTCTCTGGTTGCTGCCCACTCCATTTTTTACAGAGAAATATTCAAATCCATCTACCTTTATGTACCTTATTCCCGCCATAAAACTTCTTCCCCATCCCCTCCTTGGTATAATCGTAGACTTCGCTCCCACAAAACAAAAGAAACAAGTTATGAGCGGTATTCCTTCACACCAACTCTTCTTCCGACTATTAAAATTATTTAGGTATATATATTCATTTCATTGAACTCTATAGCTCTCTCTATCAACGCTATCTGATCTCATAAATGACCCCAAGTCCTTTTTTCAATTTGTTAATTGCAAAAGTAAGATTTATGGTTATCCTTCCTCCCTTGCTTTCGAAACCAAATCTTAAAGTGATCCTTCTACCATCGCCAACTTTCTTGCTACATTTTTCAAACAATCATTTGCCAACAACTCCTTCGTATCAGACCCCTCTTACTTCAATGATCTACCAAATTTCTCCATTGGTCTCTTTCTCACTCAAAATTTCGTTCCTGCAGTTACGGAAGAAAAGTTACTAAATCTTAAAGATGAATTTGTACCTGGCCCAGACGGACTCCCCGCAGTGTTTCTTAAGAAATGGTCTTCCAACCTGTTTCTACCCCTTTCCTACCTTTTTCGTCTACCCCTTACACAGGGAGAATTTCCCCAGATTTGGAAGACCTCTTTTATAATCCCGATATACAAAAAGGGATATAAGCATGAAGCTACCAATTATCGTTCCATTGCTAAACCTTCTCATATACCCAAAATCTTTAAAAGCATTTTATACGAAGCCTTAAGCTTCAAATAAAAACTTTTATTTCACCGAGACAACATGGTTTTCAAAAAGGTACATCAACTACCACAAATCTAGTTGAATTCGTGTCTTTTGCTCTCTCAGCCTTAGAAAATGGCAAAGAAATCGATGTTATCGCAACTGATTTCACCAAAACGTTTGATAAGATATCTCATCAATTGATCCTTTTCAAATTGTCTGCTCTCGGCTTTGAGCCTCTCTTATTAAAATGGATTTATTCTTACCTGGTAAACTCATATTATAGTGTTCGGTTTAGATCTGTTCCATTCCTGGCCTTATTTGAAGTTCCACAAGGCAGTCATCTTGGTCCTCTTCTCTTCATTCTTACTATCAACGACGTTGAGAGGGTCATTAAACACTCCTCAATCTCCCTTTACGCTGACGACACAAATTTTTTTAAAAACTATTTCCTCTCCCCATGACTTTGCCCTTCTTCAAAAAAACCTTGATCGGTTTTCAATCTGGTACCTCAAAAACTGCCTAGAACTTAATATACTCAAATGTTAGTCTATAACCTTCTCACGTAAATGCAACCCATCTCCTCCCCGACTTTATTTTCTCCATGGTCAACCAATTTCCCTGGTTCAGTCTTTTCAAGACCTTGGCATATTATTCGACTGTGAGCTTAATTTCCGTTCGCATATCGATAAGATGATCCTCAAAACCAACTCATCACTTGGCTTTATTAAAAGGTGGTCCAAGTAATTTTCCAACCCGTATGTAACCAGATCTCTCTATATTACCTTTGTTCGCCCCTTGCTTGAGTATGCAGGTCAAGCTTTGTCCCCCTTTCACCGAGTTCATGTTTCCCAGATCGTGGGTATTCAACGTCGATTCCTACGGACCGCCACAAACTTCTAAATATGAATTCGTTAGAATAACGTAGGAATACTGCTGACATTCTTTTCATTCATCGACTTCTCTCAGGTTCCATCGACTGTGCATCCATTTTGAACTCCGTATCCTTCGATACCAGCCCCGCAATCTACGTTGTCCTCGTCTCTTCTATCTACCGGTCCACCGCACCTTTTATGGCTCCAACGAACCAATCTCCCGAATGCTCCGAAAAGTCAACTTAAACCTCTCCTCCATCACTTCCTTGGTCCTAGCTATTAAGTCTCTCTGTTAGTTTTTAAGTAGAATTAAGCTTGTATTAAGCAAATAAAGGGGGGTCTCAGCCCCCACCAAAATTAAAATTAAAATTAAATACCCCAAAGTTTAAAGAATCAGTCTTAAAAGAAGTGCATAGGTATCTTTTAAGCATTGAGAAGACAAAAACAGGAGCTAAAACTTTACTTTTTTGGCCAGATCTTAATAATGTCATAGAAGAGTTCGTTGGCAAATGTGGTATCTGCCAGTGCTAAGGGAAGGCTAATATCAAAGATCCAATGATTCGTCACCAAATACTGCAAGTTCCTTACAACTTAATCGGAATGGATGTACTTTAATGGAATGGGCGATGTTTAGGAAACTTATTCCTCTATAGTTCGCGCAGTCGAAACGTTCTCATTTCTTAGAATTGTTAGGCAAAATGAAGGGTGGCCAGATACGAACGATAGGAATTTTTTTTTTAATAAAACAACAACGATGTGAGATATAAAATTGATTCTGGATTTATTTTGAAGCTACATTCATGCTACTATGTATGGAATAGCACATCATTCAAAATGCTGTCTCGGCTTCGCTGGCATTGCTTTAAGCAGTCGGTCCAATATATGCGGCATTATTCGGAAATAACGTTTCGTATGTTGGCCTTGAGCTCGTCCAAAGTAGTTGGCTGGTTCACGTAGAATAAGGACTTGACGTAGCCCCAGAGAAAATAATCGAATGGTGTCAAAACGCATAATCGCGGCTGCCAATTGATGAACGCTCGCCGTGAGATCACCCAGTTGCCAAATTTCTCCTTCACAATTTCGAGCGTTGCGTCGCTTGTATGACATATATCGCCGTCTTGTTGGAACCACAGCACGGATATATTGATGTTGTCGAGCTCTGACTACAGAAAGTCGGTTAACATCGCTTTATACTTGAGAAAATTGACGATAACAGTGTCTCCTTCCTCATTTCGAAACAAATAAGGTCCGATAATGCCGCTATGCCACAGTCAATCTTTGTGGATGCATTGACGCTTGGCCGAATACTTGTGCATTATGTTCGCTTCAATAATGGAAATTTAGCTTGTTGATATAGCCGCTAAACTTAAAATGGGCCTCGTCCGAGAAGATTGTTTTTTAGGTCAAAATCCGCATCTCCGGCCAACATTTTCAGTGCTCAGCTATCGAACTAACAGCGGCTATATTTTCTTCATTTCGCACCAATCTTTATTTGGTTAGTAGCTTAAAATCCAAAAGAGTATTCTCACGCTCAAACTATTCCACGACCTCACGATAAATTCACGTTTCGTACTTACAACTGGGCTTGAATTTCGATAATATTTTTTAATAATTTTCGTATATTTGGAAAGCGCAAAACGATGGACGATGAAATGAAAACCTTACTGAATATTTTGACAGCTAGATGTCATTGGTAATTTCGACAGATGCTAAAAGATAACAATTGGGAAAACTGTCAGCCGTTATTATGAATAGACTTATACCACCAAAATGTCTTCACATCATTCAAAATTCTTTTGTAAATCAGTCTTTAATTAGTAGTAATTTAATGAATCTCAAATCTATCAATTGAGCTCACTATTCGTTGTGTTGTGGATATATTTTGTGCCGAATACACTCTATATAACGCAAAACTAGTAACCCATTAACGTGTTGTTCTCATATAGGGTTTTCCAATAGGGACTTGAGAACTTTGAATTTAATTTGTGAACGCACTCTTTCACTAATCATCAAACTGTCGCTGTCAATTTATTCAGTAAACTCAACATAGTCATCATGGTAAAGTACACTAACGAGCAACGTCTGCAAATTATAAAAATTTTCTACAGATATTCGAAGTCGGTGACTGCAACTTTAAGAGCGTTAACTCCAATTTTCGGTCGTAATTCTCGCCCTAGTAGACAGGCAATAACAAGTTTAGTGCAAAAATTTGAGTCTACATATTCGTTGTGTGATGTTGCCGTGTCAGTGTGACAACGGGTTGTTCGAAGTGTCGAAAATATCGCTGTCGTTCAGACATCCGTAGCAAACGATCCAAATCAGTCAATTCCACGGCGCTCTCAAGAATTGGGCATCGCTCAGACCACATTATGGCGTATTTTGCGTAAGGATCTTGGTTTACACCCATACAAGATCAAGCTGACTCAAGAATTGTAGCCGATGGACTATTTGAAGCGACGTACGTTTTCCGATTGGGTTCTGGAGAAGATGTGCCAAGATGATGAATTTCATCGCAAAGTCATCTTCAGTTGACGAAGCTCATTTTTGGCTCAATGGGTTCGTCAATAAGCAAAATATGCGTTATTGGTCGGGTGAAAACTCACATGTGCTTCATGAATCACCACTTCATCCACAAAAAATAACTGTTGGATGCGGTTTGCATGCCGGCGGTGTTATTTGGCCATATTTTTTCGTCACGTTACTGTGAATGGTCAGCGTTATCGCGCCATGATCACCGATTATTTTTGGCTCGAATTTAAAGATATGAACTTGGACGACATGTGGTTTCAACAGGATGGTGCCACAAGCCACACAGCACACGCTACAATCGATTTATTGATGAGTAAGTATGGTAAGCGTGTTATCTCAAGACATGGGCAAGTCGATTGGCCTCGTTCGTGCGATTTAACGCCGCTTGATTATTTTCTGTGGGGCTACGTTAAGTCATTGGTTTATGCCAACACGCCGACGACGTTGGAAGAGCTCAGAGTCAACATTGAACGCGAAATAGCGGCTGTTTCGGCCGAAATGTGTGGTCGAGTCGTTAAAAATTTGGTCCAGCGAATCGACCGCTGCAAACGTGCCCGCAGTGGCAATATGAACGAAGTCGAGTTCCATTCATAAATGTTTTGATTGTAATTCAAGCCAATAATAAAGTTTTTGAAATATCTCAAATGGTTTGGCTTTTATTTAAAAAAAAGTTGTCAAGTCGTTATTAGAAAACCCTATAGAAGAAATTGTAGGCGCTGTAAGTGAAAGTGTGGCGGAAGATCTTAATTTGTCAATTCTGTGTCGATCGCAGTAGTTTGGCTCTCGTCCGTCGACTATGTGCAAAATTTTTGAAAAAGGATCTCCTCATACACCTGCCTAAAATCTATCTAGTAAAGGATCTGAAGCCATGTGACCGTGGCTTGTGACGTTCTCTTTATTTTTACCATAAAAATGCAGAAAAGTCTCCTGAGACTTAGCTAAACTTATAAATTTGTATTGCATTTTTTTTTTTAATTGAGGCCGTCATAATCGGGGAATAAACAGTGGTTATTTCGTTAAAAATATATTTGAAATTGATTCGGACGATATGTGGTTCCACCAGGATGGTTTATTGAGGACTCGATTCAACCACAAAATTATATTGCGAAGTGAAAGACTGAATTGGCGATTTGATGCTACTGAGTAGGTTTTTGTTGGGCTGCGTAAAATGCTTCAAAAAGTGGCCCAAAAGCTGTCCGATAGGATGCGACTTTTAATAGTGGAAAAACAAAATTGATACAGCAGTGTAGGTAGTCAAATATGCGAGAAAATGGAGAAATATTTAATAAATAAGTCCAGGGAATGTATTTATTGCCTACAGTCAAGAGAGTCAATAAGAAGTTGTACCAGCAAACTAATATGGACGAAGAAAATAATGAATATGTACTTCTATTTTAGCAGCTATTTGTGTTAAAAAGAAGCACTTTGAAATTATACCAGAAGATTTGATTGAATTAAAATACATATTAGCGCTAAAAAAAGTACAGAGATGTTTGAGATTACTTACTACAAATTTGGAAAAAAAGAAAAACTGCGAAGAACATTCAACTTATGCCCCTGAGTCCTTTTTCAACGCCAATGTGAATATTTCCAATACAAATCCCGGTGTCTGCTAATGAAAATTAAAATGTTTGCTTTTCACATAGAGACCGATAGTTGAACCATACAATATACACACTTGCATAGGTGTATGGGGTTGTATGGGGTTAATTCTCATTTCAAAGGGTATAACACAATTACAATGGAAAATTATTCATGTTAACCTCTATCAGTACGGACATACGAGAACCAGGATTGAAATAATAGTTTTTTTCTGTTCCTAACTGTTCCATCCTGTCGACTGAGGATAGCTGTTTTTCCATTAAAAATATCATATAAGTGATTAAAGTTTTAATTTTGACTATAAATGTCGGGTTCGGAACTTTTATCCCTTCGCCATCGTAAGCGGATTGCGTGATTTTTAAATAAATAAGAAAAAAAAATAATTATAATAATAAAATAATTTAATATCCTGAAAGGGAAACAATAATGGCGAAACAATTGGCCAAGGATTTAACAATGTCCAACTGTGTTTGCGGATTTATTTGTCACTCTGTGATAATGCCCGGGTACGTTTTTTTTGTGGTAACTTTTAATAAATTATTTTTAATTGGGTAAATTAAATTATAAGGCAGACTGTGGGCTGTAGAGCGGTTACATTTGAATCTTTAAAGAGCTCTTATACCATAATTCTGTACAGTTCAAAAATAATTATTTAAAAAAAAAAAAATTAATTTTAATTGTTCGCCAATTACATTTAATGGATAAGTAGGCACGGACTGACATCAATTCGACAATGCTCAGTGGTGGTGATCACACAATATTTAGGTGTTTTTTTATCTCTACGTTTTAGCCAGCGGATATTGGTCACGTCCAAGAGGATTTAATTTGTTGAACTTTCAAGTTAAGTGTCGATCAAGTAGACAATTCAAATACTATAATGCTCTTTCGGATATAAATTAATGTACGAGCATATGAAGTTTAACATGAATTTCTCAAAAGGATGGCATACAGCTTTTTAATGCCCGTATTTATGTTATATAATATTAGTTAGGATGACAGATACTTAAAAAACAGTATTCTTAGTTTAGTACAATACGGATTTTCAGGACTTCCTTTTATAGGACAATAACAACTCTTTTATCCACGAAGAGGGTTATCGAATTCTAGATATCTGTCTAGTTTCGTCAAAGAAAAAAAAAAAAAAAACAAGGAGCTCTTTAGATTTGGCGTTAGAAGGCCCGGGCTGATAGAGTATGGAAAACTGCAGCATATACTACGGGTATATCTATCAACAACAGAATTTTTGTCATTGCAGCTAAACTTACGCAAGAATTCTTTCGACATGTAAACGAAACAGCGCGTTCGAACTGGAGGGACAGTGTCTAATAATATCCTTTAATTTTAATGCCGCTGCCATAACAATAATACTAATTAGTAATACTATTAGTACTAAAGTACAATAAGTATAAAGAAAAAAAAAATTCAGAATTCTATCTATACAGGGTGTCTCCTAATTCGTCAAGGATAGTTTGGGAAACCGAAGTTTCAACCATTAGTACTAACAGACCAATTTCTATTAACATGGGTCATGGGTATTCGATAAATGATGTCAATATTGGAGATAAACCTTTAATGTAGAACGATTTTTTTTTGAATATACCCAAGAATCATTTCCCAAATTATCCCTGATAAAAAAAGGTATACCCTGTATAGTGAATTTTATAGAAGTGGATTTCAGCATTCAGAATGCGGGAGAGAGGAAGAGCTAGTATAGGAAACTTTTTGGGATTCAAAAGAGAACTTAGTATCAACGATTGTGAGGATGGAATATACGAAGTACCCGACCCAACAAAGAAAACACAAAAAATTTTGGAAAAAAATTTAAATATTTTTCAACATAATCGCCTTTTAGCGATGTTCAAAAATTTCGATCCCATTTTTATAATAAAAACTGCCTTACTTCTCAAAATATCGATTAACTGCCGACATCACTTCTTCATCGTTGGAAAACCTTTGACCATTGAGCCATTTTTCAAAGTTTGGGAACAGAAAATAATCCGAGGGGGCTAAATCTGGCGAATAGGGTGCATGAGGTAGCAATTCAGACTTTAATTCATTAATGTTGGCCATTGCATTCACGCCACTGTTTTTGCTCGAGTGTGAGCAAACGCGGCACCCATTTTGCACACAGCTTTCTCAGTCGTCTATCATCCAGTACCGCTTTGTGGATTTTCTTCACCATTTCTGCAGTCGTCACCTCATCGTTTACACTCAGCAACCCAAAATTTTACTGTTTTAAACGAAGGAGCAGACTCATCTAGAGTTGAATGCAGTTCAGCTTTTATATTGGTTGGGCTGAGGCCTTTCAAATAAAAGTATTGTAGTAAATAGTGATGACTAAACAACATGGCGCTTTCAAAGTTGAAGCATATGCTTTATAGACTGAGTACTTTCCAATACATATTTTCAAATAACTACCGCCATGTCTTGGTCAGGCCGGGTTCTTCTAGGACCGCTTTCGTACAATACATATGTTTACTTCAAATTTGTTTAGAAAAGTTTTTGTATAGTATTATTGGCAAAGTTATCATATTTTGAGACGTTATACGAAATAGACTGATGTCCCAGGCAACAAATTCCAGAAATGTTTGATCAAAAGAGTACATACTAAAGGCGCTAACTCTTCACAGATGAAAAAAACATCTGTCATTTGCGTAAAATTCTCCGACTTATCAACGAAGCAATGAATTATTAAATTAAAAAAAATCTCAACACGCTCGTGTCTTGAGTCGATGACGCGGGCGACAGCGGCAGTGGTAGCTTAAGCAACAGTGGCCGTAGCAGCAGCAAGGGAAACAAAATCTTGTGAGAAAGGTTGAAGGTGAAAAAGTAACTTCAATTAGATCATTTAATGAGTTTTTCTTTTTTTGTTTGGGGTTCGCTAGAAGGAAAAATCATCGAAAGACATTGCTTCTACAATAGTGAGGGACTTTAACCCGATCTAAAAAAAAAACCTACTGGGGGACTGACTTTCGTCATCCCAGATAGGATTTCACCTAGTCGTTCGACTAATCGGCAATTTATTTTTAATTATTTGATTTGAAAAATTTGAGAAGAAAAATCCGCCGTTTGTCGGGTTAAATAAATGTTTGAAATATTACCTAATTTCTTGACCATAGCTAACTCTTATAGATCAAGAGGTTTTACCCGTCTTAATCTCCTGGTTATATTGTCAGTATTCAATAGTTCAGTTATTTTTATATTAACGTGGTTGAGAAGCCTACTTCTGTACCTTTGAGCATCTTTTTTAACTTCATCTTCAATCATATCAATATTTAGATCTTTATGTAGATCAGTTTGTATGGCATGTGCATGCCCACAACTGGAGCCCGTAGGTCCATACTGGTTTTAGAACTTGATTGTATAGCAATAACTTATCGTAGTTGGACAGGGATGAGTGTCTTTGTTACCAATAAGTCAATACGTTTTACTGTACCGCATGTTCAACTTATCTTTTTTTTTTTCTTTACATGCGCTTTCCAACGCAGTTTAGCATCTAGAGTCATGCCTAAATATTTGGCTGTATTTTTTGAATATTCCACTACATTATTGTTTATGTATACTGGAATGTGTGGTACGTTTTTATACGTAAAATTAATATGGACTGACTTTAGGTCATTTAATCTAATCTAACACTTTTCAGTCCATGCTGAGATACTGTCTATTGCAATTTGGAGCTTTTTTGTTGCTCCAACAGCAACTACAGCAGTGTCATCTGCAAAAAATTGTTATAGTGGTTTCTCCACTTTTAGGCAGGTCGCTAGTGAATAAGAGGTATAGCACTGGACCTAGAACACTGCCTTGTGGTACACCAGCTTTATTTCCTCTTAAAGTTGGATACTCTGTCTCTTGTTTAATTCTGAAGATTCGATATGATATATTGGGTCTACAACTTAGACCCAGTGCGGTTTGCTAAGAGATGGCGTAACTTGTATTGTTCCATTGTTATTATTCCGTTGGAACATGCGTTGGAAAGCTACTGTCATTGTACCTCATTTCAGTATATGTCATTCATTTGAAGCATAAACAACAATTTTTTTTTTTCACTCAAATATGTCGAACTTTGTGCCTGAAAAAGTGTTTTTGCGGGGAGTTCTTCTTCATTTCTTTAATATGAAGAGAACTGCTGCCGAAAGTCATCGTATTTTGGTGGAAGTTTATAGTGAACATGCGCTAGCTGAGCGAACGTGCCAAAAGGGGTTTGCACGATTTAAAAGTGGTGATTTTGGCTTGGAAGACGATGAACGTCCTGGGCAGCCAAAAAAGTTTGAAGATGAAGAACTGGAAGTATTACTCTATGAAGATTGTTGCCAAACACAAGAAGAGCTCGCAGAATCTTTGGGTGTCACTCAAGCAGCCGTTTCAAAATGTTTAAAAGCAGCTGGATATATTCAAAAGCAATTAAATTGGGTTCCACATGAACTCAAGCCGAGAGACGTCGAAAGGCGGTTTTGCATGTCCGAAATGCTGCTGGAACGCCACAAAAAGAAGTCATTTTTGCATTTGATTATTCTTGGTGATGAAAAATGGATCCATTACGACAACCCCAAGCGCAAAATATCATATGTGAAACCCGGCCAACCAGCCAAATCAACGGCAAAGCCGAATATCCATGGCGCGAAGGTAATGCTCTGTATTTGGTGGGATCAGATGGGTGTGCTGCTAAAACCGGGTGAAAGCATCAATGAAGAGAGCAGTAGCCGAAAAACGCCCGGAATATGCGAGGCAATAATTTTCCATCATAACAACGCTAGGCCCCACGTTGTTATTCCGGTTAAGAACTATTTGGAAAACAGTGGATGGGAATTCTTACCCCACCCGCCTTATAGCCCAGACCTTGCCTCTTCTGACTACCATTTTTTCTGGTCGATCGGTTCACATCAGAGCAGAATATTAAAAATTGGCTTGATTAATTCTTGGCTGTCAAGCCGGCGCAGTTCTTTTGGGATGGGATCCACAAATTGCCAGAAAGATGGGAAAAAGTCATAGCTTCAGATGGGCAATATTTTGAATAATACTATTGTACATGTTTTTCTTAAATAAACGTTCAAATTTTGAAAAAAAAAACCACACGAAAATAATTATATACCCAATATATGACTCCAGAATTGTCGAAAACTGCTTTGGCAGTTGCCTTTGTAATTTCTTGATCAGTCCCTTGTGCCAGATTTTATCGAAAGCCTGTGCTATATCAAGAAATATTGTAGAGCACACTTGTTTCTCTTCAAATACTTTTTCGATTTTATCTGTGATTCTAAATCCAAATTGGTGGATTGGGACTAGCCATTTTTCATCAATTATTTTTGCCCACGTTTTACCAGCATTTTTTTCGAATAACTTGGACAACATTGGTAGTATTGATAGGTGGTTTACCTGGTTTTAGTATCATTATCACTTCTGCGAACTTACATATAATTGGCACATATCCTAACTTAAATGCAGCATTTATGTTATATTCTTCGCTAGTTTTTTTTTAAACCTTTACGTGGAAATTGTTTTAAAATTTCCCCTGCAATCAAATCAAACCCTGGCGCCTTTTTTATACAATATTTATGCCTTCTTTAATATCTTTGGCAAGTTCTTCAGCTATTACGGGCCGAATAGGTCTATCTTCTTCGCACCTTACTTCGTTTCCTTGATAGTCTTTATCTTCATAAGCGTTGAAGACGTTTTCGAGATACTCTGCAAAAGTGTTTGCTTTTTCTGGACTGCTTTTTGCCCAGTTGCCTTATTGGGTTTTTACTGGCGGAATGTGAGCTATTGGCTTGTTCATTTTCCTTGTTGCCTTCCAGAGCGCGTAGTTCGTACTAGTATCATTTGTAAGACTAGTAAGGTAAGTTTTGAAAGACTCTTTATTAAATTCTCTTACAGATTTTCTGAGCTTATTATTTAAATTGTTCAGTATAGTTATGTCGCTTGGCGACATTATTTTCTCTGTAATAATTTCACTTATTTCGTGAGGATAAGGGTTTTGGGGTTTAGGAGTTGCAGCCCAAGCAGCTTTTTTTTGTATTTTCTTTGTAAATATTTGCACTGCTTCTTCTAGTTCATCTTCAGTTTGAATAGCTGATGATATTTGGATACTTTCTTCAAACTTCTGTTTGAAGTAGTTCCAATCTGTCAGTCTATTTACAACTTTTGGACCATGTTCTCGCCAAGTGTAGGAAGTATTGAGGAATAATAAGATTGAAGATCAGGACCTTCTTCTACATTTATTTTATTTGAGGATATGTTTTTAGATATAAAGAAGTCAACAAGATCTGGGGTTTTATTCTTATCTGTTGGCCAGTAAGTAGGTTTTCCCGTTGAGTGATTTTTGGCGCCATCTTCTTTAATATATTCATACAGCTCTCTACTTCTAGTGTTTGTTAATCTAGATCCCCAATATTTATTCTTGGCATTTAAATCCCCTCCCGCAATTAATCTTTTGTGAAATATGCGGAAAAGACTTTTAAAATCAATTTTCTTTAATCTATAGCTAGGAAAACAGTATACTGCTGCAACAGATATTTGACCACTGCTCGTTTTTATACTGATGGAAATTCTTTGAATAGCACATGATTGGAATTTTGCTTTTTTATGGTGTTCAATTGTATTCTTAATTAACACTGCAGCTCCACCTTTTGCACCTTTTGTGGGGAATGATATAAGTTATATCCTTGAAGTTTGAAGTCAGTAGTCAATTTAAAGTGTGTCTTTGAAATAAGACATATGTTTACCTAATTTATGTCGACAGTAATTTGCATCTCGTCGTTTCTATTCTTGACACCATTAGAAGTTTTATTTTATTCATCATGCTTGTCTTTTCGGCATAGCTCTTTAATTGCTGTTCGGTCTCACTAGTAATGATATTCTACCTAATGTAATATTTATTACATTTTTCCATGAAACCAATCCTGTTTAGGATTTGTTTCATGAGGATTACCATTGCGGTGTTTGGCTCTACTCTGTCTTTCTCTGCTAGTATATGAGTAGTTTTTGATGCTGCCTGAGCATATGTCATTTTTGGGCCCGCTGTCTTTTGTCTAAGACTGTTTTTGATGGCCACTTGATCTTTGAGTTTGAGTTTTTCTCTTTGTGGGCTCTTTTGATAGTCTTTTTTGACATTTCGTGCTTCCTTATTTGAGCTTTTATGTGGGCTCTTTTGGAGGTCCTTTTTAGTATTTTGTGCTTCCTTATTTGAGTTCTTTTGGGGTTTCTTTTGTTTTTTTATCTTTTGCAAGTTGGATTTCTTTTGCAACTAAACAGGATAGTTTTCACTACAGTTTGCACATTTAGGATGCTCGTCTTTTTTCCTCAAACATTCTTTGGTGTGGTGGCTTCCTGCACACTTTACATATCTCAATTTTCATTCCAAATATGTTTTTAATGCCGTTTATGGTATTTATTTTCTTTATCATCGTTATGTTCAAAGCTGAGTATAAAGATTGGAAACGGTACTTTACTTTTAGGCTTGAGCATATTTACAATTTCAAATATTTTTAAGTCTCTGTCTTTTAACTCCTTTTTTTATGCTTTCGGGTGAGCATGAGTAGTGCAATTTTTTCACTACAACCTTCATTGGTCTCGTATTCTTATTCTCATAAGAATACCATGGCACTTTTTTTTTGGTTTATTAATCGTATTTTGGTGAGGTTTCTATATCCCTCTTCTTCTTCTTGATGTCATTATTGTTAATAAGTGTTGTAGTAGCTTTAATTTTATTTTTTTCCAATAATTTGGCCAAGCTTTCATACTTATTCACTTGTATTGCAATTATTGGTGGAGGCTTGGTTGGATTTTGCATTTTGTTTTCCTTGTTTGAAGCATACACAGTGACTCTGCAGCTGTCTTTTGCGGATGATACTTTTGGAGATGTACTCATTTTCCTTTTTTAATTTTTATTCTCTATGTCATCCTTTAATGGTCTTGAATTTATTTAAATTTAAAAAATCAAAATGAAAGACTTTTCTGTTATTGAATATACATAGTAGTTCTAACTGTGATAGTATCTTTAAATTTAGTTCCTATTGCAATAACAAACTTTTTATGGTACATTAGAATGTCAGAAGTTTGAGAGAAAACTTTGCGTCTCTTGTCACACACCTTGATTCGTTCGCGTGCATTCCAAATATTGTTTTTGTGTCAGAAATATGGATTTACAATTTTGAAAAAAGTGATTAAGTTATTCCAGACCTTAATTTCTTTGCTTATACGAATGAAAATTACGCTGCGGCTGGTGTTGGGTGTTTTCTTTTAAAGGAGGGTTACAAGATTAAAGAATGTGTGTCGTTTTGTGTGTCGATTTTGTAACATAAGTGCGGATGTTTTAAAAGTTTCTATTGTAGTTAATTATGAAGTGTTAGTCTTCTTCTGTGTCTATAGACTGCATATATTTAATGTTTTGATAATTATAAATGAATTTTCTGGTCTTTTAGTCAACGTAAAAGCAAACAATTTAATTGTTGTAGGAAACTTTAATATAACAATTTAGAGAGTAGTAAAACTGTTTCACATATTTAGCTTTATTCGCATCTCACGGCCTTCAGTTTTATTTATTAACTAGCTGGCCCGTGCTCGCCTTGCTTCGCAAAGTTCTACGAAAACTTTTGTTGGTTAAAATATTGAAAAAAAAAAATAAATATATACTTATCGTATCCAAAATAATGAATTTCACTGAAATCATTGTAAGAAAAATCGCCATTGTTGAAGGTTTAATATATATATATATTTATTTGAGCCCACTCTCGATAAGCCACCATAAAGCTGACCATGGGAAAAGACATTGCCCCTGAGATCCACCCCAATAAATTTGAATGACTGCCCCTGAGCTTTTGAGCAAGGCTTAGTGGGAAACTGCAACCGTCTTAACTGAAAAGGGAGATCCATTGGTATCATTGGTATTCTAGGAATAAGAGCATCCTTCCCTGCTGCGGGTCCAGTAAGAATTAGAGCTGTAAAGATGTTTTTGTTCAGCTTCTTGACTTGACGTCTTGTGCCATTGCAAAGGCTTGGGGGACTCAGATTTCTTATTAGTATAATTGGTGTGCCGATTTTCAAATTTAATTGGTACGGAGGAAGACCTGCTGGGTTAAGTGAATTAAGAAATTCTTGAGGGTATTGTAGTTGACACTGTCATTAACATTTACTACATTATCAATTGATTTGTATTGATTTGAAGCGGTTTTTAGACTTAGGAGCATGTGGTTGTTTATTTCATTCACAGAACTATTTTTTGGAGACACTATAGCTCTTTCGCAGAACCAAGAAAATGGTCTTGATTGTAAGGCCATCAGATCTCCATAAACACAATTTAAACTCTTCCCATAAATTTTTTGGATCAGTTGGTTGACAAAATATAAGCAAGACTCCAAACAAATCTCTTATATGGGATGCTTAATGTGATGCGGAGGCATCAATTAAAATTTGTTTTCAGTGCTTATCATCTTCGAGAAGTTCTAACTCTTTGCACGCTGCTTGGTATGTTGGTTTAATTTCATCGTTGACTGTTCTTAACGTTTCAAATGATACTGGTCCTGGAACTACTTGTCCACCCTTACGATGACTAAATTTTTTATTGTTCCAAGTGTAGTAGGAAGGAACATCACAATATAAAAGAGTTTTTGCAAAATCATCTTCCATGCAGAGCTTTAAGAAGCCAGTTAGCGTGGTTGGTGGTGGATTTTGCGCGACCTGTTGAAAATTAGTATCATTAAAGAAAACTCGTTGACCATTTTCTAAGTGAACAGGCAAGTGATAAACGGTTGGATAACGCTCATGAATAGGAAACTCAAATATTTGCCAGAATGCTTTTGAAGTGCTTAAGTAGCGGCCGTTCAAGTATTTTTCAATTTAATTTTTTTTCGTTTGCTAATGAAAATGTAGCTTAATCATTTCCTTTGTTTATATATTTCGTAATATATTTTATGGCTTTTACAGAGTGACAGTACTCAACATTAATATGAGCAGAGAAACATCTGCTTAAAATGGGAGAATATGGCACAACCCAACTATTATTTATCTCTTTGTACCTATGATAGCTACATTACCACAATGTTCAAAAGAACGTCGACGACATTGTGGATATCCATCATCATCACCTGTTTGCTATGTATCAGTGGGCGTGAATATCGCTTGCTACATTTTCCCTCAACCATGCATGGAGTTTGGGGATTAAGCTCACCGCAGGGTCCATGGATCATGTGCTCGCAAACTATGTCGTAGAATAATTTGTCTTCATTCTTATTAGGTATCTCAGCTCTTATAATGGAATCGATCTCATTAGGTTGAATTTTCGCTGCAAGCCAGCGTGCGTGTGGTAGGCCTCTTTTTTGCCATTCGATGGACAGCCTGTAACATTTTGTCTCCCCAAATATATGATTTTTATGAATAAAAAGCAACAGTTTTTTATATTTAAGGTGAAAAACCCGCGCAATTATTTCATTCCTGTCAATAGATTTCTGGCCCTAAAAAATCTCAGCTTTGATTTCCGGCCACTCTGGATTGCATGTCATAGTAATGAATAGATCTGGGCGACCGTGTTTTCTGACATATGTCATTGCATCTTGAGTTTTTTCATGCAGGTATTTTGGTGATCCAGTGAACGTAGATGGCAAAATTATATGTTGACCTACATTCCGAGGAATAATGTTAACATCATTCGTTACAGCATCTCTGAGATCAATATAATTATCAGCTGTTAGAGTCTGCTGATGAGTTCTTATGAAAGTTCTTATGCCCTCACTACTGTTGGGGGGGAGTTTTACTTTGCCACTAACACATGCTACTAAATTCACCAGCCCATTTTTTTGCTTTACAATTTATGTAGGGAAACATTGATTGGTAATTAAAGCTGCCCTATTGCTCAAAAACTGATTTACATTTCAACTCTTAATACTTGCTGTTGATGCGCTTTGAACCTCGTTTCCCTGAATTCTTGTTGAATAATCTTGTTGGCCGTGTAATCTTTGTTCTCTCGGTGAAGGTTGTTGATTTGAACGTTAAAAAGATCTTCTTCTTGCGCTCCGCGATTTCCTTAATAAATTTGTCTTTCTCTTGACTATTATGATTTCTTTATGATAAAAAATCCTACACTATGTTTTCTTCGTGTTCTTTAAAAAAGAAAGTAGCTAAATAAACCTGAAAAAAAAAAAACATTTTCTTACCGTTTTATTTGTATCGTGTTTTGTAGGTAATATACAAAGATATTTTATTTTAATATGTAGACAAGATTGTCATACACACACGTGTATCGAAAACTGCAAACCGAAATAATTTTTTTTTTTTTTTTTTTTTTTATGGGAAGGTGAGAAATCTTCATAGCACAGTGATTTGAGGATTATGTTCAATTTGTTGTAGTCAGAGATTCCAAAAACGTTTATTGGCGGCGGTGGTCTTTGTTTGGGTTGCTTTGTTGCCTTATCGACCTCAGCAGTGTTAAAGCTGGCTTGCTTCTTTGTTTGTTCAGTATCAGGCGGGGAAGTAGCTTTGCGCTTCTTACCTGGCTTTTTTTTAAGTATTCAGTCCGTTTCGCGGACTAGCTCTTCTTCGTCCGTGTGAAAACTCGAGTTTTCGGTAGCGAAACAGACTCAGACTCAGATTTAGATTGCGGCTTAATGGCATCAAGTTGCTTTTTTAGTTCGGCACAGAGCAATTCCATATTTTGGAGTCTGGCGCGGAGATCAGAATTTTCGCGTTCGAGATTTTGTAGCTTACTTGGTGTGATGCTTTTGCCCTGAGCTACCGACTGTGTTTGGTCTTTGCTTTCGCATGATTTTCCTAGCGATCCGCGTGCTAGAGATCTCGTGACCCTTGAGCATTTTTTAAAGGGGTTCTGGTTTATATTTGTATTATTTTGAATATTATTTGAACTCATTTTAGTTCCCACGAGTAGCGGAGAAAGGGTAGTCCGTCTGTCCAGAGATCTGTATTAGACTGATAAGGCTGGCTGATCCGGAGGTCGTCAAGTATCCGGATGCTCCGTTAGAGATTGAGCTATTTTTGTACTGGGCCCCCAACCTTTTCGATTCTGGCAAGGGTCGCTTAACACCTTAATCCGGCCCAGTGGATTTTAGTCGCCTCTTACGACAGGCATGCCTTACCTCGTGTGTATTCTAACCCCTCACCCGAAGGGGGTACCCGAAATTCTTTGTCATGCCAAAAAGAAAATTTACCGTTGTTCAGTTAAAGGAAAACAACATGAGTCTAAATAAAGATAAATTCAGAATCAGTTTTTTTTATTCATATTTTCACTTTCTATCTACATATGTATGTATAGGGTTTTCCAATAGGGACTTGACAACTTTGAATTTAATTTGTGAACGCACTCTTTCACTAATCATCAAACTCTTACTGTCAATTTATTCAGTAAATTCAACATAGTCATCATGGTAAAGTACACTAACGAGCAACGTCTGTAAATTATCAAAAAAATTCTACAGATATTCGGAGTCGGTGACTGCAACTTTAAGAGCGTTAACTCCAATTTTCGGTCGTAATTCTCGCCCTAGTAGACAGGCAATAATAAGTGTAGTGCAGAAATTTGAGTCTACATATTCGTTGTGTGATGTTGCCGTGTCAGTGAGACAACGGGTTGGTCGAAGTGTCGAAAATATCACTGCCGTTCAGACGTTCGTAGCAAATGATCCAAATCGGTCAATTCTACGGCGTTCTCAGGAATTGGGCATCGCTCAGGCCACATAATGGCGTATTTTGCGTAAGGATCTTGGCTTATACCCATACAAGATCAAGCTGACTCAAGAATTAAACCCGATGGACCGTTTGAAGCGACGTACGTTCTCCGATTGGGTTCTGGAGAAGATGCGCCATGATGAATTTCGTAGCAAAATCATCTTCAGTGACGAAGCTCATTTTTGGCTTAATAGGTTCGTCAATAAGAAAAATATGCGTTATTGGTCGGATGAAAACCCACATATGCGTCATGAATTACCACTTCATCCACAAAAAATAACTGTTTGGTGAGGTTTGCATGCCGGTGGCCTTGTTGGTCCATATTTTTTCGTCGACGATAACGATCGTCACGTTACTGTGAATGGTCAGCGTTATCGCGCAATGATCACCGATTATTTTTGGCCCGAATTGGAAGATATGGACTTGGACGACATTTAGATTGCGGCTTAATGGCATCAAGTTGCTTTTTTAGTTCGGCACAGAGCAATTCCATATTTTGGAGTCTGGCGCGGAGATCAGAATTTTCGCGTTCGAGATTTTGTAGCTTACTTGGTGTGATGCTTTTGCCCTGAGCTACCGACTGTGTTTGGTCTTTGCTTTCGCATGATTTTCCTAGCGATCCGCGTGCTAGAGATCTCGTGACCCTTGAGCATTTTTTAAAGGGGTTCTGGTTTATATTTGTATTATTTTGAATATTATTTGAACTCATTTTAGTTCCCACGAGTAGCGGAGAAAGGGTAGTCCGTCTGTCCAGAGATCTGTATTAGACTGATAAGGCTGGCTGATCCGGAGGTCGTCAAGTATCCGGATGCTCCGTTAGAGATTGAGCTATTTTTGTACTGGGCCCCCAACCTTTTCGATTCTGGCAAGGGTCGCTTAACACCTTAATCCGGCCCAGTGGATTTTAGTCGCCTCTTACGACAGGCATGCCTTACCTCGTGTGTATTCTAACCCCTCACCCGAAGGGGGTACCCGAAATTCTTTGTCATGCCAAAAAGAAAATTTACCGTTGTTCAGTTAAAGGAAAACAACATGAGTCTAAATAAAGATAAATTCAGAATCAGTTTTTTTTATTCATATTTTCACTTTCTATCTACATATGTATGTATAGGGTTTTCCAATAGGGACTTGACAACTTTGAATTTAATTTGTGAACGCACTCTTTCACTAATCATCAAACTCTTACTGTCAATTTATTCAGTAAATTCAACATAGTCATCATGGTAAAGTACACTAACGAGCAACGTCTGTAAATTATCAAAAAAATTCTACAGATATTCGGAGTCGGTGACTGCAACTTTAAGAGCGTTAACTCCAATTTTCGGTCGTAATTCTCGCCCTAGTAGACAGGCAATAATAAGTGTAGTGCAGAAATTTGAGTCTACATATTCGTTGTGTGATGTTGCCGTGTCAGTGAGACAACGGGTTGGTCGAAGTGTCGAAAATATCACTGCCGTTCAGACGTTCGTAGCAAATGATCCAAATCGGTCAATTCTACGGCGTTCTCAGGAATTGGGCATCGCTCAGGCCACATAATGGCGTATTTTGCGTAAGGATCTTGGCTTATACCCATACAAGATCAAGCTGACTCAAGAATTAAACCCGATGGACCGTTTGAAGCGACGTACGTTCTCCGATTGGGTTCTGGAGAAGATGCGCCATGATGAATTTCGTAGCAAAATCATCTTCAGTGACGAAGCTCATTTTTGGCTTAATAGGTTCGTCAATAAGAAAAATATGCGTTATTGGTCGGATGAAAACCCACATATGCGTCATGAATTACCACTTCATCCACAAAAAATAACTGTTTGGTGAGGTTTGCATGCCGGTGGCCTTGTTGGTCCATATTTTTTCGTCGACGATAACGATCGTCACGTTACTGTGAATGGTCAGCGTTATCGCGCAATGATCACCGATTATTTTTGGCCCGAATTGGAAGATATGGACTTGGACGACATTTGGTTTCAACAGGATGGTACCACAAGCCACTCAGCACACGTTACAATCGATTAATTGAAAAGTAAGTATGGTGAGCGTGTTATCTCAAAACATGGGCCAGTCGATTGGCCGCTTCGTTCGTGCGATTTAACTCCGTTTGACTATTTTCTGTGGGGCTACGTTAAGTCATTGGTTAATGCCAACATGCCGACGACATTGGAAGGGCTCAGAGCCAACAGTGAACGCAAAATAACGGCCGTTTCGGCCGAAATGTGTGGTCCCGTCGTTGAAAATTGGGTCCAACGAATAAACCGCTGCAAACGTGCAAGCCATATGAACGAAGTCGAGTTCCATTCATAAATGTTTTGAATGTACTTCAAGCCAATAACAAAGTTTTTGAAATATCTCAAATGGTTTCCCTTTTATTTAAAAAAAAAAAGTTGTCAAGTCGTTATTATTGGGTCTATAACTTAATTCGTGCGGTTTGCTAAGAGATGGCGTAACTTGTATTGTTTCATTGTTATTATTCCGTTGGAACATGCGTTGGAAAGCTACTGTCATTGTACCTCATTTCAGTATATGTCATTCATTTGAAGCGTAAACAACAATTATTTTTTTTCACTCAAATATGTCGAACTTTGTGCCTGAAAAAGTGTTTTTGCGGGGAGTTCTTCTTCATTTCTTTAATATGAAGAAAACTGCTGCCGAAAGTCATCGTATTTTGGTGGAAGTTTATTGTGAACATGCGCTAGCTGAGCGAACGTGCCAAAAGTGATTTGCACGATTTAAAAGTGGTGATTTTGGCTTGGAAGACGACGAACGTCCTGGGCAGCCAAAAAAGTTTGAAGATGAAGAACTGGAAGCATTACTCTATGAAGATTGTTGCCAAACACAAGAAGAGCTCGCAGAATTATTGGGTGTTACTCAAGCAGCCATTTCAAAACGTTTAAAAGCACCTGGATATATTCATAAGCAAGGAAATTGGGTTCCACATGAAATCAAGCCGAGAGACGTCGAAAGGCGGTTTTGCATGTTCGAAATTCTGCTGGAACGCCACAAAAGGAAGTCATTTTTGCATCGGATTGTTACTGGTGATGAAAAATGGATCCGCTACGACAAACCCAAGGCAAAAAAATCATATGCGAAACCCGGCCAACCAGCCAAATCAACGGCAAAGTCGAATATCCATGGCGTGAAGGTAATGCTCTGTATTTGGTGGGATTAGATGGGTGTATTATGCTGTATTATGAGCTGCTAAAGCCAGGTGAAACCATCATTGGACAACGCTACCGAACACAATTAATCCATTCGAAGAGAGCAGTAGCCGAAAAACGCCCGGAATATGCGACCAGATACGAGGCAATAATTCTCCATCATGACAACGCTCGGCCTCACGTTGCTATTCCGGTTAAGAAATATTTGGAAAACAGTGGATGGGAAGTCTTTCCCCACCCGCCTTATAGCCCAGACCTTGCCCCTTCTGACTACCATTTGTTCCAGTCGATGCAGAACGCCCTCACTGAAATACGGTTCACATCAGAGCAGAATATCAAAAATTGGCTTGATTCATTCTTGGCTGCCAAGCCGGCCTAGTTCTTTTGGGATGGGATACACAAATTGCCAGAAAGATGGGAAAAAGTCATAGCTTCAGATGGGTAACACTTTCAATAATACTATTGTACATGTTTTTCTTAAATAAACGTTCAAATTTTGAAAAAAAAAACCGCACGAATTAAATTACATACCCAGTACTTTTTGAGTTTTGGAATGACTTCTATTCGTGTAGGGATGCGTCAACATCCTACACAATATTTATTGGATTCCTTAAAAGGCACATATATTATATTTCCTCTTTCTTGCCTCCGAAAAAGTTGAGAAAAAGATTTAAGCCTTGGATCTCTAGGGACTTTCTAAATAAAGTCAATACAAGAAGTAAACTTAGAATTAAATGCTATCGATACCCTAGTAATCTGAGATTAAAAAGTAAATACAATAAGTTGTGCGTTGAATTGAAAAGGGACATTCCAACCTTGTTGAGTCAATTCAATTTGTTCTCTTTGTCTATGTGCTGAACCATTTCAAAGGAATAGTTTTGTTTATAAGCACATAATCTCTCTTGAAATGTTAATAGTGATTCGCAATCTAAAGAAAACTAGTTCTAGTTGGCAGATGGTATCTCTAGTCTGATCCTAAAAAAAATTGCATGGTTCGTAGCGGTGGTCTTAACTAACATCTTCAATGGTTTCGTTTTCGCAGGGGTCTTTCCTGAAGCACTTAAATGTGCTGATATTATACCTTTGTTTTGCTGTATAATTGTGCAACTATAGGCCCATTTCTCTCCTCCCTGTGTTAAGTAAGATTTACGAAAAACTTATGAAAGAATAGTCAATTTTTTAAACTTTAACAATTACTTTAGATCTTAACTATTTGGATCTCGGAAAGGAGAATCGACTGAAGATGCTCTACTTCAGTTTTGTACCCAAACAATGTCCAATAGTGATGATAAAAAGTATACAGCTGGCTTTTTCATTGATATTACCAAAGCTTTTGTCATGGTCAACCATAATATATATCATAATAGTTAGATTTCGTGGTTTCGTGCTTGATTGGTTCAAGGCTTATCTTTAAGATAGGTCACAGAGAGTGAAAATATTTGAGATAAGGAGTGAAATTAAAGTTTTTAACCTGGGTGTACCTCAGGGTCCAATTTTATTTCTTATCTATATTAATTCACTTTTTGCACTTGACTTTAAAATCTTACCAACTGCTTTCGCGGATGACATAGGTTTTTCGTATGGTTAAAATAGTTCTTTGGATCTTGTTGCTGACATAAGATGACATGGGATTTGAATATATTGTCACAAGTTAGTAATTAGCTCCCAAACAAAAATAATGTTTTTCGGGTTGTCACCAGTATGCAGTTTAGAAGCGAATGCTCACTTTCAGTGTCAAATATACCTAATACTTATCATTGACTCCAATATGAGCTTTTCAATTCACACTAAATCTTTGCTAAAGTATTTTCGCTCTACTCTTATACACTTCTTTTATTTGCCAAGCTTCCACAATGCTTTTAAAGAAAATCTACTACAGTATCTTTCATTCTAAGCTGCAATATGGAATTATTTGTTGGGGAGGTACTTATCTTAGCAAAATACAACATCTTTTCGTTTTACAAAAGCATATATTAAGAATTTTATGCCGTAAAACTGTCAGATATCTTAGTTTTCTTTTATTCTATGACTTCAAAAACTTTCCTGTTCGTCATCTATATTGTTTTAAAGTACTGAAGCTTTTATTTATGAAATCTGGCATTTTTTAATAACAATTTACGAGGAAACTTTTCGTACATGGTTTCTGGGCCAAAAATTGACTTCCAACTTCAATTACGCTAGCTTAGAATCAATTACTTTCGACATTCTGATTTAATTCTCGTTATTGATTTCTTTGTTTTCATTGGTTTTTATTTTTGTTTTTGTTTGTGAACCTATTTAATTTTTCTTTCTTATTTGGTTGTAATAATACTTTCTTCAATTGAATTTTTTGTTCATGAATTACCATAATTTCTTTTATATAGCCACCCCATCTTAAACTTTAATTTAAATTCAATAACTTGAAGTGGCATTCAGAACTATTTTAAGTACAATAAAATACAGAATGTTTCAACTTTTCGTATAATTTACATGTGGCTTAAACTTAAAAAAAATTGTTGGTGAATTTGATTTGAATTATACTTTGTTTCTTTGTATCTATATAAAAAAAAATGTATCATAAATAAAAAAATAAGAATTGTGCTGCGGTAGTCGGAACGTCTGTGTGATAGGAGAACTGAACGCAAGAGGAGATACTGAAAACAGAATTGCTGGAGTAAGTCGACAATCTAAAAATTAAAGGAGATGCCTTTTTATCATTCGAGTAGCACGCGGTAAACAACGAATACAGACTTGACTTATGTTGATATTCTGAAGTACTTTTACTCGTATGTATCAATAGTAGTTTTATATAAGATTTTTGTATTATATATATCTGATGAGCTAACAGAAAAAAAATATATTTGACCTTACCTCTTGTAGAGAAATTATTTAAGACATATCGCAAAGAACTTGGGAGCTCTCTTATGTAAGTAATACGACTTAAGCATTGCAATCGCATTGAACAATTAAAATATTGATTACCTGAATTAACTTCCATATTTCGATTTTTTCGATACAACTTATCAACACGAATATCGAAAAGAAGCAAACGTATGCACACTGTAAGAAAGTGACAACCGACAATTATCTACCATACATAGGGTGATTCATGGTAAGGTTTGATTTTAAATAGGCTTTCTTCGACAGATCAAGCGTGACATTTGTCAAACTGCGTTGTTATTTTTATTCAGTATTCTTTGGCAAGTTATCGTAGAAAGGCTCACATTACAATAGCGTCTCAAAATTGTTCAGCTGTATTACGACAAACAGCATTCTGTGAGAAATGTTTTTCGATTCGAGGAAATTACGGTGATCTACTGAAACCACTATTGCCAATACCATTCGCAAATTTGAATTCAAGTTTACATTAGTGGATGATACTCGACCGGTTAGACCACATCCAGCACGTAGTGAAAAGACTATAGCAGCTGTAGCTTAGAGTGTACGCGAAGACCGTTACGAATCGATTCGTCGTCGTTCTCAGCAGCTTGGCTTGTCATATTCTACAACTTGGCGTGGGCTTGGAATGGACTCTGGAAAAACTTCACGGTGTCTTATCGTGAAATTTTGTTTAGTGATGAAGCCAATTTCTGGCTCAATGGATACGTTAATAAAAAATTGCAGTATTTGGTTTGATGAGCAACCTAAAAAGTACCAAGAGCTACCGTTACATCTATTAACAACAACGGTATGGTATGGTTTATGGACTGGTGGAATCATTGGTTCATATTTCCTCAAAAATGAGACAAATCAGAATGTTACCGTCAATGGTAACCGTTATTGCGCCATTTTAACGGACTATTTGCTTCCTGAAATACAAGCACATGGTCTCGGTGAACTGGTTCAACACGATGGCACTACTAGCCATACAGCGCTTGAAACAATGGACTTGTTGAGAAATCGTTTTGGTGAGCACCTAATTTCACGTTTTGCTACGGTACATAGAGATATGTAGAGTCTCAGGTCTTTAGGAATAAGCCAACTACGATTGACGCTTTGGAAGCCAACATTACTCGTGTTATCCGCGAGATACCAGTCGCTATGCTCGAACGAGTCGCCCAAAATTGGACCTTCCGAATAGACTATCTCAGACGTAGTTGTGGCCAACATTTACATGATTTAATTTTTAAGAATAAATGCCATGAATTATTCTTTTAATAAATAATAAAAGGTTTAAGTTTACTTTCAAATTTATGTCTTTTATTTTACATTATAAATCAAACCTTACGATGAATCACCCTATACATAACATATGTATGTTCTTACCTAGCTTTCGTCAGGTGCATAGTAATCCTCACGTTTATATTGAAAAAGAAAAAAAAACAGCAACCTTTTTTGTCAAGTTTACGTAAAAAAAAGCATGTAGGTACTTACCATGTACGAGTATGTACCTACATATTGATTTGCATCATCTATGATTTGGAAAGTTAGCTGAATCTTAAATTATTATACGAACTATGTTAAAGCTTAAATGATGCTCTTTAACGTAAAGGTAAGCTCTAGCTAAGGATTTTGCAGAAATTAATGATTAAAGAAAAAAATTACCTTCTTCAGATTTGGATTGTTTATTTTCAAAACTAAAAATTCCAAAAAAATCATTTTATCTCATTCAAAAGATAGTGAAGTTTATTTCATATCAATGATTATTTTATGCCATTTTATGCGATCCTTAAACTATGTAACGAGAATGCTTCAACAAAAATGTTAATCCCTCAGTTTGTTTTATAGATGTGACAAAGGCTTTTGACATGGTTAACCATATGATACTCTTTGATAAATTATACAAAGCTGGACTGAGAGGAGTAATTCACGATTGGTTTACTTCCTATTTAGCTGGTCGAACTCAACGAGTTAAATTGAAAAACTTGTACAGTACAGAATTAGAAACATGTATTAGAGTGCCTCAAGGATCAGTCCTGGGCCCCATACTATTTCTTACTTATATCAATTCCTTATTTTCCCAAAAACCTTAACAGTCATATCACAGCATTTGCTGATGATTTTGCATTGTCCTATACAAATGACAGCTCAACTAACTTATCAATAAAGATCCTTAATGATACAAATATACTACGACAATGGTTTGCCAAGCATGAACTGTTAATTAGTGAAAAAACGAAATTAATTTCTTTCAACTTAAAAGGTCCTTGTCGTAATGACTGTCTCATCTCGTTTCACTCCGCTGCATGTAAAAAGCTGTCTTTATCTGTTCATCCTTGTGGAAAAACTAATTTTTCACAAGAATATGCTTGTAGTTCTAGTTGTTTTGAAATTGAATATGTACATAGATAGTTTTAAATATTTGGGAGTTTTAATTGACAGGAATTTAAATTGGAAAAAACAAGTGGAGGTATTATGTTATTATGTATTATGTGAGCTGTTACACGTAAAATGTACCTACACAAACCAAATTTTTCAAAAAGGATTTTGCTGATGATATACTATGGACTTGCACACTCCAAACTACAATATGGGATTACAAGTTGGGGTGGTACCTACAACTCAACAACAAAAATACTGCACATAGCTGAAAAGCACTTAATGAGTATAATTTGTATAGTAAACAGATTTACAGCAAGTTGGCCTCTTTTTTTTAATCTTAGAGTATTTCCACTAAATCATCTTTATATCTTTAAAGTACTTAAAGTATTCTTTTTGCGAAGTAGTTACAGCTCAACTCTTAGAAGCTCAAATACTTCCGGATTGAGAGTTAATAATATGACAGCACCCAGACTTTTTAATAAGCTACAGCTTGAAATAAGAACAACTATTCCACCAACTGTATTTCTAAAAAAAGTAAAGATATGACCAAAATTAACAAATATTATGAAAGCGTATTACATAGTTCTTTTTTTTCTTTTTACTTTTTATACTTAATAATTTTGAACTGAATCTGGATTACATTTTTATCTTTTGTATCTACCCCACAAATACACAAATATATTGTTAAACTCAATTTATGGATCATTCGCCACAGCCACGTAAAATGCTATAGAATGATTCAAGTCATTAAAATTGTTATAACACAATTAAGAAATCTATGTAACACAATGTAAGAAATATAAAATGTAAATGTAACAATTTTAAGAAAATAATAAAAAAAAATATTAAAAACACATATGAGCATCTTACGCTTCTTATGATATACCATATGATTTTATATGCATATAAACAGACAAAAATCATCAGAAGATCCACTCGCAATACGAACATAACACAAGAAAATCTCGAAATCTACATACGATTTTCATAAAATTTCACAGCTTTGATATACCCGTACTAACGCTCAGCTTTATTTTAATAACAGTCTTATTGATGTACGCTTTTGGCTTAAAAGTGGCCCATCTTATGTTATTTGTAACGCAAATAGTACCAAATTGTTAGAATTTTGCAATTCGTAAGGTTAAGAGCGCGGAATAGTACAAGTTTGAGGGAGAACTAAACATAAACGGAGTAAACGACTAGTAGTAGTAGCTGTAAATTTTATTGATCAAAATATAATTTTTCATAATTGGATAACTAAGTTTAATATGGTTTGGCCAAAGGTCATCTACCAGATAGACAATTTATAAATTTAACTAGTTAATATGCTTGTTGATATTTAATTAAAAGTCACCATCTATTATCCTCTTTCTGTATTTCAGTGCAGTTGACGTGTATTTATATAATATTTCCCAACCTAATTTTCCATTCAAAATGTCCAGGACTTCATTCATTTCCATCAAGGTTACTCCAAAACAGCTCACTCGTATCTCATTTAGGATGGGACATCTGGCAATGATGTGGTATAAATCTTTTCTTTCCTGTCGGGTACAAAGGTCACATGGAATTGGTAGATCCGGTCGATGTGGAATGTAATTTAGGTTGATAATTTCCCCCTTGATTTAAATATTACGTTTATTATTTTTAGTGGAAAACGGTTTTGGAAATAGGTATTTTCCTTAAGGTCAAAGTTCAGTTGACTGTATATCATTCGATGTTGTGAGGATTGTGCTTCTATTTTAAATTTTTCATAAGAAATGCGGCTTACCCTTTCAAGAATTGTACATGTTCTTCATGTTCGTGGTATTTGTATCGGATGGGATACAGATGTTTTTACCGGGTTCACAGCTCTTCCCACTTTGCAACAAGGTTTCCTCTGGTCGCAAGTGTGTGCTTCAGTACTTGTTTAGGCAGCCTTGCTTCATCCATTTCCATTACTTTTACGACATATTCAAAGTGCATCTTGATGGTGTCCAGGAATAATGGTGGTACTGTTGTTTCTAAATGTAGCATATAGTTGGGCGTGCAGGCTGGCAACCGAAAAGCTCGTTTTAAGAAATACCTCTGTACTGTACAAATTTTCCACTTCTTCAAATGGGCAATATCCCCAGACTTAAGCACCATAGAGCAATATTAATGCAGCAGTTGCACGAAAAATTTTCATTTTTGAAAATTCATATTTATGCAGCGGCTCCAGACGAAAGTAAGCAACTATTACCTATCAGATGGTCAATGGAGCACCAATATAACTGATTCTGATAGTAAGGGATACCTTTGGTGGAAGACACATGAATTCCCAATTGAAGGTTATATGTATAAACCACTCTAAGGCACCCTCATATAGAAGAAAATTGGATGAGGAACTACAAGCCCAACAGCATGTGGACTTCAACAGATTTGAAAAGATTGTAAAGGAAGTATCCCCAATCTAGGAATAATAAAAAACAATGACAATTGATTCAGCAGGCTAAAATTATTCTGACGATTTAATGAAGATGCAATGAAGGTTTCATATACATATTATATAAAAGTAAATGGAGATTTAAAGGCGATTTGGGTTTTTTTTATAATTAATGCACGCTCCTTAAAATGTTTAACTACAGGGCGGACGAAGGAAGATCTGGGGGAATGGAAAGAGAGGAGCCGACGAACGTTGGTTTTAATTGTTTGAAAGTTATACTAAGTAAAGTAAGTGACCGCCAGAATGCGCTGCTACTGCAAAAAAGTTTATGGTGCCTTGAAGTCCGTTCATATGTAGGCAGACATGCCAAATTTCAGTGCCAATATGTCTTTAGTTTTTTTTTGACAGCTGACAGTTGACGTGTTTGACATCATGTTGAGTATGGACAAAAACAATTTTTGTTCTCTCATAAAACATTATTTTTTGAGAGGCAAAACGGCGAAGGAAACAAAAGAAAAGTTGGATAAATATTATGGATTAATGATCCGTCAGATTACACCGTCAAATATTGGTTTCGAGAGTTTCGTGGTGGCCGCAACTCCAATACCGATTAAGTCCACAGCGGCAGGCCCTCCGATCCGGTTACAGAGGACAATGTCAAAAAAATATTGTACATGAAATGGTGTTAGCTGACCGGAAAGTGAAGGTGCGCAAGCTAGCAGATACAACAAAGATTAGTACTGAGTGCACACGCCATATTTTGGGCAATATTCTACATATGAAAAAGTTATCCTGCTACTGGGTGCCGCGCATACTCACTCCTGACCAAAAACACGAACGCCAGAGGACTTCGAAAGAGTGTTTGGACTTTCTGATGCGTCTGTATGTGACAATGGATGCAACTTGGCTCCATCACTTCAAACCAGAGTTAAGTCGGCAGTCAGCTGAGTGGCGAGCAGGCGACGAGCAGGTGACGAGCAGGCGACGAGCCTCGCCCAAAACGACCAAAAACTCAACAGTCGGCTGACAAGATTATGGCATCCGTATTTTGGGATACACATGAAACAATTTTCATCGACTATCTCCAAAAGGGGCAGATTATCAACAGCGACTATTACATTGCGTTGTTGAAGCGTTTGAAGGACGAAATCGCAGAAAAACGGCCGCATTTGAAGAAAAAGAAAGTTCTGCACCGTGTTACAAGTCGATGAAAACGATGGCAAAATTGAATGAATTCGGCTACGAATTACTTCCCCACCCACCGTACTCTCCAGATTTGGCCCCCAGCGACTATATCCTGTTCCCACACCTCAAAAGAATGCTCGCCGGAAAGAAATTTAAGACCGATGAAGAAGTAATCGCCGAAACAGAGGCCTATTTTGAGGCTAAACCGAAATCGTACTACAAAACTGGTATCGAAAGATTGAAAAATCGTTTCAATCAGTGTATCGCCCTCGAAGGCAACTATATTGATAAATAAAGTTGAATTTTGCAAAAATTTTGTGTTTTACTATAAAACGGCACTGAGTTTTCAGCCCATGTGTTATAATAGAGTAGAAAAATGTCCGTCTTAACATGACAGCTGAATTTTGATTGATGTTTTTGACAGTTTTTTATTTGATCTTAATTTGTTCCAGCACGACAAACAAGAAACCTTGAAATTTAAAATAATTGAAATAATTGAAGTGAAAAGTGAGAGTGTATATTGTATCCTAATATGCAAGCGCTGCAAGCTTTAGCCGCCGTGGAGCTTGTTGTAGAAGCTGTACTAGAAGAGGTACGACCCATTTTCTTTACCGGATGTGGAGTTTAAACGGCGATACCGCTTTAATAAACATACAGCAAACATCATCATTGATCTCGTAAGGCAGGATTTGCAACTTGATCCAAGTGGTTGTGGTACATCACCAGAGTTGCAAGTCTTACAGCTATAAGATATTGGGGTCGTCGTGAAGTAAGTATATGACTCACTTCTGCACAGCTTCATGTACCTACTCTTTTGTTTCCCATTTAAGTTCAAGATGATGGTTGTCCCAACCAACCGTAAGTCGCATATGTTTCAGAGTAGCTAGCGCCATTGCTCGTCACTCTGCAACTTACATTAAAATGCCACAGTCTCTGCCTGAACAGCAAAGGGAATTCATCAGGGAATTCAAAGAGATAAGAAATTTCCCAACTGTGTTTGACTGCATTGACTGTAGTCATATAAAACTTAAAAAACATATGGCGGTGATGAAGCTCAATTTTATATAAACAAAAAAGGATTTTTTGCGATTGCGATTGCGACATAGTTGCTAGATGGCGAGGCAGTACCCAGGATTCAAGAATTTTCAATGAATCTATTCTTAAGCAACGTTTTGAGAAAGGTGGATTTAAGGGACGAATACCATACGTACTCCTCAAAATACGTGAAGAACGTATGTATTGAACGATGCTTTGGTGTTTGGAATCAGCGGTTTCAAAGTCTATTGTACGGCATAACAGTTCACATACACAATGTCAAGCCTACAATTGTTGCTCTTGCAGTGTTGCACAATATTGCAATGGAACAAAAGATTTAATTCCAGGTAACTTACCTATATCAAATAATTTAAAATTATAATTTTTTACATTTTCGGATCTAGATACTTTAGATGAACACTTATCTTGTGTTGAACTTTCTCACCAAGTTAATGAAGCGGGAGGAAGAGGCTCAAACAATTCTCTCTTACAAGTATTTATTGATAGATATTTCAGTAAATATAAGTTGGTTTATAGGTAAAACATTTTTTTTTATTTTATTTTATTTTCATAGGTACAGATACGAATCAATATGTACCGTGCGGATTATAACGCCGGGGAACTGTGCCCATATGGCTGTTATAGTACGTACGATTAAATCATTTTATATGCAACTTTACAGACAATTATGTATGTATTTAGGTGGGATAGATGGATCTAGTAGCTCTTGTATCGTTGGGATGCTCCTTGAGAAGAACACATATACACAGAAATTTATTTTTGAATTAATTTATTAATTTTTTATCATAATACTCTATTTATTTTTTTTTTTAATAAAATTTGCTCTAAATCTAGGTTTATGGCTTTTTTTTTTTAATTTTCCATTTGGATTTAGTGCAACTCATTTCTGCACTCTGTCTCCATCTGGGCTATATATTCTGCATAATTTGGCTGAAATAGAATTAGTTGTATGTAAGTTTTCGATGCAAACTTCACCTTCGTATTGTTGTTCTTATTTGCATCTTTTCTTTTACTTTTCCTAAAGGATGTTTGCAAGCGTGATGCTTCATTTTTCACAGCACGATATGTATGACTGGAAACATCCTATATAAAGTAAAAAAGTCTATGTTGTCATGTAAATTATATAAAAAAAAAATAAAGATATCAATCTCACATTATTTATGCTCTTGTCTGGTGGCGCTTCCACTATGCTGATCTCAATCTTGTTCTGAAAAATTATAGGAAACATTATTTACTTAGTTGCTTGTCTTATTTCAGCAATGAGTTATGTGAAAGAGTGTAAAGTTAAGAAAAGAAGTCAGACGATCTCAATCTGTGACCTAGAGCTCAGAAACCTCTACACCCTGCCTGACTCGAACTGCAACTTTTTAATATGTAATAATTGTTTTATTTTTTGATAAATTGTATTATTGTTGGAAAATACATCAATTTTTAAATTGTATTAGTAGTTTTGAATATGTCCAAATTATCCATTTTCATTTTTCAATATGTAAACCTTCGAAGGACCTCTCTGGCAAGTAAACTCGGTCATTTTGTTTGTTGACATACTGCTCGATAACAAAAGGCGACTCATCGGAAAAAACCAAATTCGGCAACTCACCACTTTCGTGCAAGGGTAACAGCTCCTTCGCTCTTTCGACTCTAACTTTTTTCTGTGGCGGTGTAAGATCGTGTGCTTTTTGGAACTTCAATGGCTTGAGCCCAAGCTCTTTTTTCAGTATGTGTTGCATCCGTTCTAACGATATGTTGAGCTCACGAGCCATTTTTTTTTTCACTTTGACGCGGATTTCGCTCAATTCTAGCCTTCACTTTCCGAACCATTTCTGTCGATGCTGCTGTTTTTTTTTTTACCACCTCCATGGCGTTTTGAAACGCTGCCAGTATCACGGTAACGAGCTACGGTTCGAGACACAAATGATTTATTCACGTTGAGGGCTCTAACGATAGCTACTTGTGATTTTCCATGTGTCAAAATTGGAACTCACTGTCACGAACTGTTGGAAATTATATCAGTCTGAAGTTGGTTGCAGTTCAAGTCAGGCAGGGTGTAGATAGGATTCACTTAGATTTTTGTCAGTTGTCATCTAACAACCAAAGCGTGATGTTTTACTTGGTCGGTCGTCTTGTTCGTCATAACACATGGCGATGGGGATAAAGTGTTAATCTGAAAGATTAAAAGTTGGAAACTGATTAAATAAATAAAAAAAAGAATGAGAATGCTGAGAATGCTAAAATGAATATCGGAGCACTGCCGACAACTGAATTGATGGGGAACATTAAGTTTTTCAATATTGGAGACGACTTCAAATTGTATCAGTAGCGCATGACGCAGCTTTTTAAAAGTTAAATAGGATTTCAGCGGACGAAGACAAGGTGTCTTTTTTTATAAGTATACTTGGAGGAAAGTTATACAAAATTCTTAACTCCCTTGTTCAAAAGCTTTCATCGTACTCTGCGCCTAAAACCAACGTCAACGCACAACGCTTCAAGTTTTATAGCGAGATCAAAAGCATAACAAGTCGTTGGCTGATTATATTGTCGAATTAAAGTTCTTGGCAAAGACTTGCAATTTTCAAGAGTTTCTCGTACAAGCATTAACAGACAAGTTGATTTGCGGTATTAAAAACGAAAAAATTCAAGAGCGTTTACTAAATGAGCTGGAGTTAACACCCGACAAAGCTTAAGAGCTTGCAGCAACAATGGATATGACAGAGAGTGAGATTAGAATGATGAATCCAATAAACACCAATGCTATATGATCAACACATAGATTTTCACGCCGATATACTTCTCCAGAAAGCAAGAATATGAGTACATGGAATAATCAAACTGCTAATCGTAACGTAAATCAGCACGGAAGCGGTAATAGAGATAAAGCAAGGAGTTTTTCCTGAGGTGCCGCAAATGTACAATGCTTTCAATATGTAAGCGATGGGGACATTTCGCACGCGATTGCTGGTCTAGTGTAAAAATGAACAACAAACAACAGGGAGATAGGCAGCACCCAAGGCAGATAAAATCATTATCAAAGGAAACCGAGGAAGAAGAAGAAACTGGGGATAAGACGCTGAATATTGGTTATATATGTAAATAATTTAACTTTAGACGAGCCTTAAATAACTGAAAAATTTTAATTAATTTTGAAGTTGATTCTGGTGCATGTGCGTCTGTTGTTCATAAAAAATAATTATAAAAAATACTTTAGCAATGTTTCTATAACACAATGTTCTAAAATGTTACAGGTTGTGACTGGAGAAAAATTTGATGTGGTCGGAGCTCTATTAGTTAATGTAGAAGATCATGAAAAGGTAAATAAGTTGCATGCTCTACGTTTGGTGATTCAAAGAGGTGAAAAGTCACCTCCTTGGGAATGAAAAAAAAAATTTTTTTATGTTTTTTTTATTTTATTCAATATAGTCCCCTTTTAGTTTGGTAATATACACTTATTCCAGCGATTTTCCAACTTCTTGATCCCGTCCGAAAAGTAATTTTTTGGAAGGTCTGCAAAATACTCCTCTGTCGATGATTTTCTCGCGTGAGCTGAATTTTTTATTGATGAACCATCTTTTGAGGTTTGGGAAGAAATAATAGTCCGAGGGAGAAAAATCGGGCGAATACGGTGGATGCCACAGCAATTGGAGCCGTAAACCATTGATTTTAGCCGTGCTCGGTAATACTCGTTGTTGATGGTTTTCCTTTTTCGAGGTAGTCCACGAATGGTATGCTATGACAATTCCAGAAAACCGACGCCATAACCTTTCCGACACATCGAGCCTCTCTCGGCCGCTTCGGAGCACTCGTACTGGCTTCAGTCTATTGCCAGGCACTCATTCTGTTCTCTGGTTTGTAATAGTGGATCCAAGTTTCATCAACAGTTACCAATCGACGCCAAAAGTCCACCCGATTCCGTATCATCAAGTCCAAACACTCTTTCGAAGTGCTCTCACGTTCGTGTTTTTGTTCAGGAGTGAGTATGCGAGGCACTCAGCGGCAGGATAACTTTTTCATATACAGAATATTGCCCAAAATATGGCGTGTGTGCTCAGTACTAATCTTTGTGATATCTGCTTCCACCTTCGCACCTTCACTTTCCGGTCAGCTAACACCGTTTCATGTATTTTTTTGACATTGTCCTCTGTAACCACATCGGAGGGCCTGCCGCTGCGGACTTGATCGGTAGTGGAGTTGCGGCCACCACGAAACTCTCGAAACCAATATTTGACGGTGTAATCTGACGGAGCATTAGCTCCATAATATTTATCCAACTTTTCTTTTGTTTCCTTCGCCGTTTTGCCTCTCAAAAAGTAATGTTTTATAAGAGAACGATGCCAAACACGTCAACAACAATCAGCTGTCAAAACAAAACTAAAGACATATTGGCACTGAAATTTGGCATGTCTGCCTTAATATAAAGGGACTTCAAGTCTCTATAACCTGCTGCTGCTACTGCAGCGCATTCTGGCGGTCAAGGAGGAGGTCACCCCATCTAGTATTTTCGCCCGTTGTTGGGAAGAAATTGGATAGGTGTACTTTACCCTAATTGGCAAAAATTATCATTATCCATTGCCGGTGATAGCTGATCTTTTGGCATCAGTAGGGGGAATCAATTTCTTTTGTGTGCTTGATTTGGCTGGTGCGTAGTACCTGTACTGTACTGTAGTCAGTACAGCACCAGCGATATTTCAAAAATTAATGGATCAAATTCTTAGCGGCTTGGATAAGATACAAACGTATTTAGAATCAATTTCTTTTGTGTGCTTGATTTGGCTGGTGCGTATCAGCAATTGGCAGTAAGTGATAGGTCAAAGGAATTATTGACTGTAAATACACATAAGGGACTATACAGGTATAACAGACTAAATTTTGGAGTCAGTACAGCACCAGCGATATTTCAAAAAGTAATGGACCAAATTCTTAGCGGCTTGGATAAGATACAAACGTATTTAGATGATGTATTGTTAGCTGGGTCAACTTTCGAAGAGTGTTGAAGCGATTAGAGGAGTATAATGTTAGGGTAAATGAGAAGAAGTGTAAGTTTTTTGAATGTGAGGTGGAATATTTAGGACACCGAATTAGTGCAAATGGAATTCGTCCTAATTTACGAAAGATTTGAGCGATATGGAATGCTTCTGCACCGGATTCGGAAACCAAATTGAGGTAATATTTAGGGTTACTTCAATATTACTCACTTTTGTTCCACATTTGTCGGGTGAGCTGCTTCAGCTATACGATGCTTTGAAAAAATCAAAATAAGCCTTTTAAATGGACAGATGTGTGTGAGAAAGCTTTTCGGAAAAGCAAAAAGTTATTGCTGGAAAACAAGTTACTCGCCCATTTTAATCCAAACTTATCAGTTGTGACACTAGTCCGTATGGCGTAGGCGGTGTGTTATCACATATTATTGACGGACAAGAGTAACTGGTTTATTTTGTGTCAAGTATATTAAATAAAGCGGAGCAGGGCTATTCTCAAATGCATAAAGAAGCGTTAGGTATTATGTTTTCGGTGAGGAAATTTCATAAGTATATTTACGGCAAACACTTCACTATTTGTACAGACCATAAACCACAAAGCCTTAAAAGAAATCTTTAATGGTAAAAAGGGGAAATTCTGCTATTGCCGTTAATTGTTTGCAAAGGTCAATATATGATTATGAAGTACAATAACGTTCAGGTAATAAAATGCAACACGCTGACGCGTTATCAAGACTTCCACTGAATGAGAATTGAGGTGACGAATTTACCTATTACAATAGAAGATGTGGCTGATGCTACTAGACAGGATCAGACTCTAAGCAAAATATATGATTTTGTGATGAGTGGTTGGCCGGAATCAATTATAAGTGGGGACGTAAAGTGCTATTTTCAAAAACAAGAATGTTTGGCTGCGAAAAATAGTTATAGAGTTATAGCTCCTTCAAATCATAAAACTCAAATTCTAAGATACTAACATGATGGGCATATTGATATGGATAGAATAAAGGAATTTGGAAGAATGTATGTTTGGTGGATAGGTATTGATGATGATGTGTGAATCTGTGAGCTCAGAAACCCTTATATAGGATTCACTTAGATTTTTGTCAGTTGTCATCCAACAACCAAAGCGTGATGCTTCACTTGGTCGGTCGTCTTGTTCGTCATAACAGCGAAAACATATTATTTAATATAACATTGAATACTCATATTAGTAATCTCATCTAGTATTATAACATCTAAATTCATTACTATCTACAAAAAATTCATTGGGTTCCTTCGGTGGTGGTGGGCTAGCACGTCTTCCCCAAGTACTTCCGTTCCTCTGAAGTAGAGGAGATTTCAGCTGTGAAAGGGTGCGAGTGCTACCACTAAAAAAAAGTAAAACAAATGATAATCAATAAATTACATAAGGGAAAATGCTTCATAAATTTATTCAATGAGTAATATGGGTACCTACTTCGCAAATCTCCCCACGCTGCCAGCTTTTTGGAGTTGGTATAAGTGTCCTTGTTTTTATTTTCGAGGACTGAAACCTCTCTCTCACTAAGTCCTTCAATAGATTCTATGGGAACAAAAATAAGCTTATGATATTTGATTATATTGGGTATGTAATTTAATTCGTGCGGTTTTTTTTTTTCAAAATTTGAACGTTTATTTAAGAAAAACACGTACAATAGTATTATTCAGAGTATTGCCCATCTGAAGCTATGACTTTTTCCTATCTTTCTGGCAATTTGTGGAACCCATCAGAAAAGAACTGCGCCGGTTTGGCAGGCAAGAATGAATCAAGCCATTTTTTGATATTCTGCTCTGATGTGAACCGTATTTCAGTGAGGGCGTTCTGCATCGACTGGAACAAATGGTAGTCAGAAGGGGCAAGGTCTGGGCTATAAGGCGGGTGGGGAAAGACTTCCCATCCACTGTTTTCCAAATATTTCTTAACCAGAATAGCAACGTGGGGCATTCCAGCAGCATTTCGGACATGCAAAACCGCCTTTCGACGTCTCTTGGCTTGAGTTCATGTGGAACCCAATTTCCTTGCTTTTGAATATATCCAGCTGTTTTTAAACGTTTTGAAATAGCTGCTTGAGTGACACCCAAAGATTCTGCGAGCCCTTCTTGTGTTTGGCAACAATCTTCATAGAGTAATGCTTCCAGTTCTTCATCTTCAAACTTTTTTGGCTACCCATGACGTTCATTGTCTTCCAAGCCAAAATCACCAGTTTTAAATCGTGCAAACCACTTTTGGCACTTTTGGGAACTCCCCGCAAAAAACACTTTTTCAGGCACAAAGTTCGACAGATTTGAGTGAAAAAAAATTATTGTTGTTAACACTTCAAATTAATGATATTTACTGAAATGACGTACAATGACAGTAGCTTTCCAACGCATGTTCGAATGGAATAATACAAGTTACGCCATCTCTAAGCAAACCGCACGAATAAGTTATGTGTTATGTAACACATGCCGTTTTATAGTAAAACACAAAATTTTTGCAAAATTCAACTTTATTTATCAATATAGTTGCCTTCAAGGGTGATACACGATACACGAAACGATTTTTCAAACTTTCGATACCAGTTTTGTAGTACGATTTCGGTTTAGCCTCAAAATAGGCCTCTGTTTCGGCGATTACGGTGATTTTACGGTCTTAAATCTCTTTCTGCGAGCATTCTTTTGAGGTCTACGAACAGGAAATAGTCACTGGAGAATATGGTGGGTGCGGAAGCAATTCGTAGCCGAATTCATTCAATTTTGCCATCGTTTTCATCGACTTGTGACACGGTGCATTGTCTTGATTAAGCAGCGCACTTGGTTTTTCTTCAAACGCGGCCGTTTTTCTGCGATTTCGTCCTACAAACGCTCCAACAACGCAATTTAATAGTCGCTGTTGATAGTCTGCCCCTTTTGGAGATAGTCGATGAAAATTATTCCATGTGTATGTCAAAATACAGCCGATGTTGAGTTTTTGGTCGTTTTGGACGAGGTTCGTCGCCTGCTCGTCACTCAGCTGACTGTGGACTTGATTCTGATGTGAAGTGATGGAGCCAAGTTTCATCCATGGGCACATACCGACACAAAAATTCGACTTTATTGCGGTTGAACAGCTTAAAACACTCTTCTGAATCATCAACACGTTGTTGTTTTTGGTCGACTGTGAGCAAACGCGGCGCCCACTTTGAACAGAGCTTTCGCATGTCCAAATATTCGTGTATGATATATCCAACACGCGTTTTTGATATCTTCAGAGCCTCAGCTATCTTGATCAACTTCACTTTACGGTCATTTGTAATCATTTTGTGGACTTTTTTGATGTTTTCATCTGAAACAGCCTCTTTTGGACGTCGTGCATTGAATTTCAGGAAGCACATTGACGGTAACGTTCTGATTAGCTGAATTTTTTAATAAATATGGACCAATGATTCCACCAGCACATAAACCACAAAAAAACCGTTGTTTTTAATGGATGTAATGGTAGCTCTTGGTACTCTTCGGGTTGCTCATCAGCTCAAATACGGCAATTTTGTTTATTAACGTATCCATTGAGCCAGAAATGGGCTTCATCACTGAACGAAATTTTACGCTAAAACACCATATTTTCATTAAGTTTTTCCAGAGCCCATTCACTGAAAATATGACGCTAATTCAAACGCCTGGCTTCAATTCTTGCACAAAGTGAATTTTGTACGCTTTTAGGCCGAGATCCTCAGGTAAAATACTCCAAGTTGTCGAATACGCCAAGCCAAGCTGTTGAGAACGACGACGAATCGATTCGTCACGGTCTTCGTGTCACTCTCAGCTACAGCTGCTAAGGCCTCTTCACTACGTGCTGTATGTGGTCTAACCGGTGCAGTAACATCCACTAATCTAAGCTGGGACTGAAATTTGTGAATGGTATTGGCAAAAGTGGTTTCATTAGGTCGATTATGCGCACCGTAATTTCCTCGGATCGAAAAACATTTCTCACAGAACGCTGTTTTTCGTAATACATCTGAACAATCTGAGACGCTGTTGTAGTGTGAGCCTTTCCATGATGACTTGCCAAACAATATTGAATAAAAATGACAAAGCAGTTTGACAAGAGTCATGCTTGATCTGTCAAAAAAAGCCTATTGAAAATCAAACCGCACGATGAATCACCCTATATATTACCTTGTTTCCTCCAGCCAATTTTCACTTCTCAGCCTCTTTTTACTGGTAATTGCACTGCGTTTTGTCTCCATTATTTAATCTTTTGATTTTGAATTTTTGAATTTTTGAATTTTCGTGACAAGAAATGCAAAGAAATAGTTGGCAAACTTTTTTTTTAGAGAGTAGTTCACAATGGAATCAGAATGACCACTTAATTACGCTAATGTGCCTCATAGCGTGAACTTAGCTATAACAGTATATTGAACGTTTACGAATAAAGAATTTTATAAAAGGTTTATTAGTACGTAAGAGCATTTTAACTAAAATATGTTATAAATCCATTATAAGAGATTTTTATCAATAAGATATGTTCAAGGACATATTAATCTTCGTTGCATCTAAAAATGATGCAGTGATTGCAGCTTTAGATTTTCACCAATTTAAAAATAAGTGGGTAGAAGCAATGCTATTTGATCCACTATTATTCCGCAATAAACTCAAAAAAGTTATTACTGTTGAGCTGCGCAATAAAGGAATATCTTAGAAATTAGACATTGTTAGCACATCAACAGATGATTGCGACGATTTTGATTTCGGAAGCGAATCAAATAATGAAGAATATAATAATCGCGCAGGGTAGTTATCAATAAGCTGAACTTGAAAACATATTGTGTTTTTTACATAAAAAAATCTTTTCCTCATTTAGATTTTGAGATATGTCCCATGAGTTTCCAAATGTGAGATACGAGTATGTTTTCATTCAATATAATTGTATGCTACCATCGTTGGCGCCAGTAGAAAGGCTATTTTACCTTGCGACGATGGTAGATATGCAAAGGACAGCTAATTTAACCGATAAAATGGTCGAAGTCAGGACTCTCACAAGACAAATCATTTGAAATTGTTTCAATTATGTTTTCAGTTTTTTTTTTTAAACATTATTTGCAAATAACAAATAAAATGATATTTGAATTATATTTCATTTGTAAATATTTTTTTTTATTCGTTTTACTGAATTATCAATCGGGTTTCCGGCAAGGATACTTCACTGTTGAGCATGTGTTTGTTTTATATAGTATTGTGGAGTCAGTTCATTCAGTATGCATTCTTCATTAACATTAATGTAGCTTTCAACTCAGTGTGTTGAAGCACCTTGTTACATAAGCTCTTTGGCATGGGTATGTAGATACCAAGGCAACTGTGTGGACTGGGAAGGTGTTATCAGTGTGGTTTCGATCGGCGTCAGCAGTGAGGCAAGGTTGTGCTTTGGGGCCTAGTCTAGGTGCACTCTTCATTTAGGATACTGTGGATTTTCTACCTGGAGGTGTGGAGTATGCAGGAGTGCTGGTTTAAGCTCTTCTTTTTGCAGATGACGTAGTGTTGTTAGCACACTCAACCGAATACCTACTGTTTACAATAAATAGTCTCTTTGAATATGCAAAATGTGGAATTCGGTGTTGAACCTAAGTAGGTCCCAAATAATGATATTCAAAAGATGTGGAGACAAAAATTTCGAAACTAAACCAACTGACACTCGAAAATTCAAATTAGAAGTGGATGCTGACCTGGATGCTGATGCAAACCTATGCCCTAGAGTGTAGGGAGATAGCTACAGATGCCATTTTATTTGGTGAACCGGAGCATAGGATGATTTGTCGCTAATTTTTAACCAACTTTGCTTTTCCATCGGTTGTAAGCCGCCACTTTTAAAATCTAATTATAGTTCCAAAGGAAAACAACTCAACAGAGTTACCCCTTGTCACCATCCATCGTGTTGGGTCTCTCTACTTCTCATGAAAGAAATACTGTCCTTCAAGCGATATGTGCTTTTCTAAGCCAAACACAACGAATTTTATGTAGTTAACAAAATGGATTTCAAATTTGTCACCTTAATGCACAAAATCTGCTCCCAAAAATCTACAAATTTTGTGGTCTGTTTAAAGGATCAAATATCGACGTTATCTGCGTCACCGAAACTTGGTTAAATAATTATGATAACGACTATGATTTTAACACCAGAGCGTGCGTCTTAAGAGGATACAAAATGTTTGCAGCAAACAAAATAGTTCGTGCCAGTGGAGATGTAACAAATTACATGAGCGAAGATATACCATAAAATGTAAGTTTATGGTAGATGTTCTTTGACTAAAAACTGTTTAAACAGTGAAATTGATTTTATTTTCATACACATTTTTGGTATCGAAAGTGAATTACTTATCGGTACAGTTTATAAGCCAAATCGGAATATTAAGTTAATTGTTATGCCTCACCTCACCTAATACCGTTTTATGTGGTAATTTTAATAGTAACCTTTTGGAAAACCAAAGCTGTTGTTGTTTTTGAGTATGAGTATGTTCAATTTAAGACAGGTTAATTATATAAGTCCTACATATTTCTCTGAACGTTGTTGGACTCTCAGCATTCGTTTACTCAAAGCACGATATTATTTAGCTGACTTACAATTTCAATTTTAATTTAAGTTTATCCGAAAATAGTTACCATTTTGTAAATTTTAAAAACGTCGACATTGTGCTTCTCGATGGATACTATCGAGGTATTAGTTGGGATGCCATTTTCCGCATGCCAAGTTCAAATGAACGAGTTGACTTTTTGTCAACCTCTTTAATAGTCATTACGCGCTGAAAATTAAAAAATTCCGGTCGACTGACCAACTATGAGTTAGTCGCTTAGTACGAATGTTGATGCAACAACGTGATCAAGTCTTTCAGCGCTGGAAACGTTTTCGCCTTGATTATTTTGGATCATGTAGATGGCAGCATCTACAAAATAAAGTATATTTTCTGATCGTATTTTTTCTGATCGACTTAGTCCATTACTAAGCGGTCAAAAGTTTAAGAAAAATATATGAATTCAGGGATGAACGAATGGGATGAATTTAGGCTAATTCCCAAGTTATCATTTCCGTCGAGGGTGTTTGAAAGAATGATACAAAAATAAATTATCTGACCTTCTTCCAGCTGTTCCCAAATTTAATTTTATTTTGGTGTTAGCTGGCGCCACCATTTATTTCGCTCAATACAAGCTTAAACACACTTAAAAACTAGGACTAAAAAATTAACAAAAATAAGATTTTGACGAGATGTGCTCAGGTTATAATCAAAAAGGGGGAGGTTTGAGATAACCTTACCGGGCATGCGGGAGATTGGTTCGTTGGAACTATAAGAAGTTCGATGATGGTCATTTGAAGGTAGTCCCCGAAGGGCAAATCGAAGGAAACGACGCATATGTTCTCGATTCGGAATATATGAACTCGCTGAAAAGGGGACCACACTTGGCTGGCATATTCGAGAAGAGGCCGGCAAAGGGTAATGTAAAGTGTCCTTGTCATTCTTTAGACCATCGTTTGATAAAGATAAAGTGATGAGTTGTCTTTAAGGATTATCTCATCAATATGGAAACGGAAGTTTAACTCCCTTTCATATAATATTCCAAGGTCACGAAGGTTTGAACCTGGGGTACAGGTTGGCCATGCAGAAATAAATAAATTCGAGGAGGAGTTGTTTGAACGTACGTGACAAAGTCATAGATTGACACTTGGAGATATAAAGCTGCAAACAAGTTCTTAGACACCAAGTAGAACACCTATCGCGGTTATTTTCAAGGAGAATAGAGTCTTCTGGAGAACTCAGTGTCATCGGAGTAAATGAATACGGAGCAGTGTTTCATAATCCTCTCAAAACCGTTAATAGTTAAAATGGAAAAGAGGGGACCTAGAGGACTGCCTTGTGGGATACCAGAAGTAGTTGAGAAGGCTGGCGTAAAACGAACGTTATAATAACAGTTCTACAAATGAAAAGATATCCATTTTAATAATATAGGGCCAAAACTGAGAGAATACAATTTAAAAGTGATCAATATCCGAGTATGTAATATTTTATCGAAGGTCTTAGCAAAATCTGTAGCAATTACATCGATTTCGTTGCCATTTTCTATTGCTGAAAGCGCAAAGGATACGAATTGAACTAAGCTTGTTATACTTAGTTGATCTACGTTTCAGAAATCCGTGCTGACTGTGTGATATAAGCGACTTGCACAGAAAGTTTAGAACTTCGTATAAAAGACTTTCGAACATTTAAGGTATGTGAGAAAGCTTTGCAATGGGACGTCAAGTAGCTACTTCATTTTTTGATCCCCTTTTGTGGACCGGAGCTATGAAATAGGTTTTCCAAACTTGAAGGAAATCCCCTTTTGTGAGGGACAGATGAAATAGGGAGGAAAATGAGTGCGAAAGATTGGGGCACACTTTTTGAGAAATATCGTTGGTAGCCCCATTGGACTAAAATATCTATCCTTCTATCATTGTATCCTTACATACTGCTAACAAGTATAGTGGTTTGCCTTAAATAAGGCTTACAAAATCGTTTATTGATCCGATTTCTTAGATTTGCCGAATAAGAGCTGTGAGAGTCTTACGGATTTACTCAACGTAAAACAGTGAGTCTTCATTTGCTGTATCTGGTAGTATATTCTTTAGTAATGTGAAGTTGAACTAACAGAATCTCGAAGTACATAACCCCAAGATATAGAGCAGTATCAAATGAAAGTAAGGTTTCAAATAAGAAGACAACCAATTGGCTGTTACCCATGCAGCTGAGGTAGATACTTACATACTTAGCATAGTTCTTAAGTCCGGAATGTATCTAGGCCTCAACTAAGAAGCTTTTCCAGTTTTCGCGGTCCTTCGAAAATGGCCACCAGTTGCGCATTCTAAGATGGTTGAAATGCTTTCCGCTGGTGTTCGCCATCCAAGATGCGGTCGTCTTCTACTGTGCCCTCCTTTGGAGTTAAAATCGAAGTCTCTTTTGGCCGGGGCTGTGGTGTCCATTCGCTCAATATGGTTCATCTGTCTCATACGTGGAATCCGTAGATCAATATCGATGTCTTTAGACCCCGTTTGACGGGATCACGCAGTATAATTTTCCCGAAACGGTCAAGTGTTTGTTCCTCCGCTTTCGACAAGGTTCAAAACTCTGCGCCAAAGAGCAGGACCACGATCAAAAGAGTCTTGTACAAGGTAAAGTAATGTCCTATGGGAATGTGCCATAATTTTTGCAAATCAAGTGTCATTGTGCTTTGACATTTATATTGTATACAGAAAGAGAATTAGTTGACAATAAGTATTGAAGCGCTACACACCTAAAGTGCCCAAAATTATTGTTAATATTTATTTAACCAATTTCCATCTTTGTTTAAACAGAATTTCGTCCTCGTTTTCCTCGTCATCATGCACCATGTGCGTGAACTATTAAGTGTTTGGATTATGTCGCAAGAAGTGGCCGGCCCCATATTGCTCGTTTGACCGAGAATATCGTTGCTTTGGCCGAGGATATCCGAGAGTGCAACAGATGAGAGCTACACAGTCCCTGCAACGATGGAGATTTTGAACCACCAATTTTCAGGCCGTGTGATCTCCCGTTTTATCGATTTGAACTAGGCGGTCAGATCGCCAGATCTGGGGGCACCAGACTTTTTTATTCGGAGCTTATTGAAATCTGACGTTTACCACAACAAACCACAAGGTTTCTTTGGAGTCTCTGCTTCTGATTTTTGCCCTGATGTCGCTTGCAACTGCGAAAACAAGGTATACATAGAAGTTATATCTGTCAATGGCGATATTCTGTCCAGAATGTATTTTGTTTTGCTCTCACTCACTGTCAGACCCACGTTGGTAGCTCCCATTTTGATACTCACGAAAGATTTATTGAAATTGACAAATTAGTAGTGAGTGAGTGAGAGAAGCGACACCGACGGATCGAGTACACCTGAATGGTGGCAGTTGGTAAATTTGAAGCTTTCGGGCAACTTCTTGGCCATTATGCGGGAAATCGCTGGACCACCTCCCATACATAGAAGTTATGTATGTATTTTGTTTTGCTCTCACTCACTGTCAGACCCACGTTGGTAGCTCCCATTTTGATACTCACGAAAGATTTATTGAAATTGACAAATTAGTAGTGAGTGAGTGAGAGAAGCGACACCGACGGATCGAGTACACCTGAATGGTGGCAGTTGGTAAATTTGAAGCTTTCGGGCAACTTCTTGGCCATTATGCGGGAAATCGCTGGACCACCTCCCATCATAAGCAACGCTGGCTGGCACTAAGGCCACGTCAAGCTCATCGCATGTGCCGACCAAAGATCTCTCGATCTTTTCAAGAAAGCCATAGGTGGTTTAGAAGAGATTTGGCCAGTTGCAAATTCAAAGTTGTGCCTAGGGGGAATACCGCTAGCAGACCTAGAACCCGCACCATGATTTCAGCTAAGCCCGCCTCTCTAGAAAGCATTATGGAGATTGTCAGGCTCAGTAACCCGACCAGTCACGAAACTGGAGGAGGTAAGGGGCTGTTAAAGATGCGCGTTGATTGTGATCAATAATTAATTAACCCTCTAGCGCAAACTTAAGGCATGATCCGGTTCGGATTCGAGGCAATACACCTTAGGGTCTGCAAAAAGGATGAGCTGGATGCTGATAAGCAACCTCTTCCTCTTTTAAACGAAAATACAAACACAGTCTTAGATCTGGTCGATATCCGTCGATATCCCTTCCTGAAATAGACAGCGACGACTCCAATTCATTTGAGGCGACTATTAAGCCGTCGGTCTCGTCTTCTGACATTCTGTCGGAAACGGAAACCGATGACGAAATAAAAAGAGATCCTACACGATCAAAGGAAGAAGATAAGCTCTTGAGCTCAATTTCAGAATCGGAGGACTCGAATAAATCCGTGGTAGAGGCCATTATGGGAAATTGTAGCAATGGTAAAATTTCTCGAGAATAATCTCCACCACTCAAAATAGGCTTTGGCCGCACTTATTTTGCGTCTCTCCAAAAACACAGAAGACATCAACCTAATCCAGGAACCATGGATCGTGGAATGCGTGGTTCGTAGACTTGGGACACCTTTATACGCTCCACTCTATACATAAGACAAAGGTAAGATTGGAACTTGTATAGGTACTAGTGAAACGTAGCCTTAACGCATTTTCACTTCTTAACCTCAGCGACCCTGACAATACCTGGAGACTGCTAAGGGCTTCTACTGGCTGGCATCGGCGTATCTTGGCCACGATCAGGTGGGTCTGGTTACCCCTGGTGATAATCTAAAAAGGGTGCTACTGTAAGTTGGAAGGTAAACAACTGGCCTCATCATCGGGTGCAACTCTAACGCTCATCACACGATGTGGGGCAGTACCGACTTCAACGATAGACGTGAGTCACTTTTACATTATATTTTAAGTACTAAGTTCATTGTTTGCAACATTGGCAATGAGCGCACTTTTATAACAATAAGCCGACAGGATGTGCTAGATATCACTCTTGTCTCAGACAACATCACTCAAATGCTAATGAACTAGATGGTATCGACTGAACACTCGTTTGCAGAGGACAGGTACATCCCATTCAGCCTAGTTGATGCTCCCTCAGTCAAACAGTATTCCGAAACTACCGGAAAACTACGAAAAATACAGAGGAATACTGTCAGAAACACTATTCTCTGAACTCTCAAGTCAATCGCGTGACACCAATGAGTTTGGCATGAAAGGGAATTCACCCTGGCTCTCAATCAGGCTATGGCTGCTTCCTGCCCCCTGATTTAATCTAGGGGCAAGAAAAAACTGCACTGGTGGACATCAGCACTAGGACCGCTTAGAAACACCTGCGGAAAACTTTTTACTCTTGCAAAAAGCACAAGAAACTGACTGGGGATCATACAAAGAATCCCTCAAAATATATAAAAAAGAACTGAGTAAACTCTGAGGCATCGCGGCTAAGAAAAATCCTCTCTACAAATTCTATGATGTCTAGTTGTTTGAAAAAAACCAATTGCTCTTGGACGAATAGTGACGAATTACTCAACTTGCTACTGGACACCCTCTTTCCAGGTAGTTCCTTGTTCCCGGCCAAATTCATGGTCTGATTAAAAGAGACAAACTACTTTGGGCTGCATAGCTTCAAAACGGCTGATATACTTGAAAGCGAAGGGGATCAGGGTGATTGCCTATGCGAACGACGTTGCTGTAGCCGTCTCAGGTAAGCATCTTAATACCATTGAAGAACTCCCTCATCTAAATCTTAACAGATTAACCCGTTGGGCTCATCGCTGTGGATTGGGAGTTAGCCCCCAAAAAACTAAACTTGTCCTCTTTTCCAGGAAATATAAAATTCCAACTATAGACCCTCCGAGATAGGGTTTTCCGAAAGAGCAAAATTCTTGGGTCTAATTTTTGATAACTAAACTGGAAACCTAACATTTAAGAAAGAGTCAAGAAAGCAGTAGTTTTATTCTCTTTTAAAAAAGCCATTGGATAGGTTTTTCGAGGGGCCTTCAACCTCGAATAACCCACTGGCTATACGTCTAAGTCATAAGACCGATACGGTGTGGTTGTCTGGTGGACGGCCTTAGATATTGCAGCCAACTGCAAAAAACTAAGCTGAGTCCAAAGAGCAGCATGCCTCCATGTCCATGGAGGACAGTTCTATCTACTTCTATACAGATGCATCCAAGACCGATAGCGGGGTTTGCGGCGGAGTTTTCTCAGATAAGCTAAATCTAAGCCTATCCTTCCGTCGTCCAAATCACTGTAGCGTGTTCCAGGCAAAAATTTTGGTGATTAATTAAGCTCTGTCCTGGATCAAAAAAACGTGATATCTGCATCTTTTCGCATAGTCAGGCCGCTATCACGTCCCTGGACTCTGTCTCACTTAAGCCGCCCTTGAATGCAGAACAGTGCCGGCCCACAAGGATATTCCGGGGAATTGTAGGGCCGACGAACTCCCCAAAATTGGAACCACTCTATCTATTCTACCGGAAAAGGGTAGCATAGGTGTACCAATCGCTACATGCAAATTGTAATTAAAGCTGGATGATAGTAAAAGAACACATCTTAGATGGACCGTTGGCCAACATGCCTATCACTAAACCGATCTGGCCAGAGCTGGATCTGAATCGTTTTAAGAGTCTGATTATTCTTAATAGGAAACATCCTAGCGCCATCATAAGTGTCATCACTGGACACTGCCTATAGGCAAACAGTGTTTTCTCTTCATTTTTTTTCCTTGAAGTATTTCCTTCTTTTGGTTGTAGAGCCTACGAGCAGCTCTCGTCCTTCGATGCAGCGCAGCCTTATTGGGTTATTGTTTCACTGCACGTACATTCAACTTAAAACCAGATGTTTCTGACAGATATTTGAAACCAATCCAATCAGATGCAGCTTTTCTGATGGACTTCTGCGGTTTGTGTATGGGGTTAAGGTTTTAAGGAAGCTTAATTGAAAAGCGATCAGAAAAGAATCTAGCGGTGTTTTGCGATCGAAATTTAGTTTTCTTACTAAGCTCCGTTGTGCCTGTGATACCGCATTCCTATCCTGGCTGAAACAAGGTAATGATCGGAGTCGATATAGGCTTCTCGGAAATATAGGGGATGGCCAAATTCTTTGGTGGATGTTGAGATATGCATGCTGGGTAGCAGGAAGTTACAGCTCGTTACAAATTCTAAAAGCCGAAATCCGGTATACAAGTAGGATTTAATACTATGAAGACTTTGTTCTTCAATGGCTCGCTCAAAAACGGCTTCCCAACACAGTTTTGCATTAAGATCTTCTGCACAATTTTGATGTCATAGGCACATGAATGCAAACCGGGCTTATGTTACAGAATTTGGCTTTGATGTGGATTGTTATGAGATGTTTGTTAACACGCTTTGCTCGCACTGTGTATAAAAATTTTAAGGATACACAAATCCCTTTAGTGAGCGCTCATTAAAAAAAAAAAAATGCCGAAAGCTTAAGACTTTTTACCTACCTTTTTATTTCGAATAGTAAATTCACATCTAAGTAAAAGTCGTCTTTCTTCTTCGTAGTAGTCGCCGAGGTAGATGTTTAAGAATTTGATCCTTTCATTACATTTCTTAGATTTACAACTGTCAGTCGGCTCCCGCAGTTTCTCGGGAAATTCGGCCCGTTAAGAACGTTAAATTTCTGCGTGCAAAACTAAAATTAGTTGTTCTTAAAACGTTTGTTGGGGTCGTCAACTTTCGTCTATATCAGAGGTTGTCTCTGAAATGCTTACTTTTAAACAGATGAACGTGGCTCAAGTAGTAATGTATTGGCTTCCAAATCGGAAGGGGCTTGTGATTCAATGCCAGCCGCGCCCAAGAGACATTCTTGTTTTCAGGCAACTAAATTCACATGAGATGAGTTGTTCCTAGAATACAACAACAATTCCAATTACTAACAATTTAGTCTCCCTATTCAATGTTGGATGCCATCCATGGAATGAAATAATCACTGATGCCAAACATGTTCCATTATCTCTCTGTCCCCTTAAAACTTAACACGTGCCCAGGCACTTTATGTCTAGTGATACCCGCTTGAGCTCGGCTAAACAGTTTGGTGCCCGTCGTCTTGCTAAGGTTATGAGAGCTGAAGTCGGCCTATTCAGGTTTCAACAACAACATTTCGAGCTTGTATGTTCTGACCACAGAAAGTCGGTTAACAACGTTATATACCCCCAGACAGTAACAGTGTCTCCTTTCTCATTTCAAAAGAAATAAGCTCCGATGACGTCGCCATGGCATAACCCGCATCAAACAGTCATTCTTTGTGGATGCATTGTTGCTTGGCCGAACATTTGTGGATTTTGTTCGATCCAATAACGGCAATTTTACTTGTTGACATAGCCGCTGAACCAAAAATGGGCCTCGCTCGAGATAATTTGTTGAGCAATTAGCGAACTCTCATTTCATTTCTTGCGTCAGCAACCACAAAATAAGCAGTGTTGAGTCTGGAGATGCCCAGTTCTATCTTTCTTCATTTCGCATTAATCTTTGCCTGGTTGTTGGTTTAAGACCCAAAAGAGTGTGCTCACGCACAAACCTTTCCACGGTGCGACGAAATGCCTGCACACTAAAGCCATGATGACGACCAACCTCACGACGAAATTCCGCACATTTGGCAAACGTAAAACGATGCATAATGTCATTGGTAACTTTAACAGCTGCTGAAACATAACAATTTGAAAAAAACTATCGTTGCTATCTGGTTACCCTTTAGCCCTAAAGGGGGATGTGCGGCTAGTTAATCAAACTGACCGCATCTAACGCGGATGCTGATGATGAACGAGAAGGGCCCTGGTGCGAACACGCTCTTACTCTCGTTAACACCCGTGAATGACGTCGCACAGATGTTGTGTACCCTACCTTCGGTCAAAAGTATTATTCTCTCAGAATTTATCACGTTTAGATGAGAGTTTAAGTTGATGAGCAGAGGCTTAAGTGTCAACGCTTGTGTTTTCATAAAACGAAATCAAACGAATTTTTATAAAAATATTCTGATTGCTGTTTTTACAGCTTATATCTACAATAAAATAAAAAGAATACAATCAAATAAAAATATCCTAAATCCTTTTGGCATTGGTTGTCACGGTGCGCCGTTTTAGAAATGAATATTCTGACACATTTAAAACTTTTGCCACGGTTGCCAAAAATTGCTGCCTTATTCTAGACGGACTTTACACCTTACACTAGAAAAAGCCTTCCTTGATAATACACAGGATGGATTTAGTAACAAATTTACAGCAAGGTCATCTAAGCTTGTTGCATCTTAAGTCAGATAAATAAAAAGACCACAACTTTGTTCAACACTTTTTGTTTATTTTTGTTAAATTATTAATAAATTGTATATATATACGACTGTTTTGTTCTTTCATATTTTCTTGTAAATTCTGTAATACAATTTATTGTAATTAATTTATATAGGTAATATTTTTTATACTGTTGGCTCTCAAATAAATAATTATTTTTTTTTAATTGTTTTGTTTATAAACATTCATAATATGACCTACATATGTATATATGTATGTATGTATATGTTTAAGTACTCATACTTGTGTATATATATAAATATTAAGATACATTTAACATTTTGCATTCACGTTCACAATAAATGTACTTATGTTAAGTAATTGTAATTGTTTTTTTTTTTGTTTCTTTTTATTCGACGTAAAATAAATTTAAAACTATCTTACGGGTACTCATATCTGACTTAGCCCTGGCTAATTAATTTCTGTCTTTGTTGCGACTTATTCAGTTTTTTTTTTATTGTATATATGTATATTTATAAATAAAATATTACATATTTTTGTATAAAAACATTTATAAAAAATTACAACTTTGATCATACCTAATATATATCATATATTCATATATAATTTGTGTAATAATTGTTTCGTTTTATTATTATTTTAATTTAAAATTTAAGTTTTTTTAATATTTTTATTTGTTTGTCACATAAGAGAAAACACATTTTAATTGTTTATTTATTTTTTTAAGTGCTTCAGTCGTTTTTGTTTTTTGTAATTTTGTTTTTTTTTTTAAATGAAATTGTTTAGATTTCTAGCTATATAGAATTTTATTATATAAAATATATATATGTATCATATATGTATGTCTATTAGGCTGAGTTGTATACATCGTTAATTATTATTAATTTATTAATCACCTGTTTTGTGTTTTGTTTCATATTTATAATTTTTGGTTAAATTTTACGAATAAATGCATTTTTTTTTTTAAAGAATTTTGTTCAATTTCGTATGTTGCTATATTGATGGTTATTTTTTGTTTTTAATGTTAATTGCAAGGCAAAAGGAATTCACAATTTATAAAACAAAATTACGTTTTCAAATAATTGAATTCATTAGAAGTTAGATAGTAAATTATTGATCTTATTCTGAATCATAGACAACTTTTTGGCACCATTCTTGTCCCGATTGACTTCTGCTCGTTTGCATCTTGGATTTCCTAAATGTAGTGCGCCAACAAAACTCATGCATTGGTTTGTTCATGTCAAACAGAATTGCAGCAACTAGAGATGTACATATGATTGATACCGGGATAAGGACAATGACCTTTATAGGTCAACGTAGCTAGATAACTACAATGGGAATATTTCCACTCTGTGAAACCTTTCCGATATCACCAATATGGATGTAACTTTTAAGGCAGGGTAAGCGAAACAACTTTAAACTCATTTCTGTTAGGAAAAAACTATGTCAGCGCAAAACTTCAGAACATAAAACATGTAGAATAGTGATTTTTTCAAAAACACTTAAAACGTATACCACCGACTCTACTTGCCAAAAGAGTAAAAAAAGGCTTATCCGTCTAGATTAAGGGTTATGTAGAAAGGATATAGAATAAAATAAAGTAAAAGCATTGGGGATCTAAGCGATAATTCATCGAGAAACTACTGACTGTCCTATAACCTGGATTATTCCAGCAGGACAGTAATCAAGCTCGTAGCGTAGTGCCTGCCTTACCTGCAAGTAGTGGCCCTCGGTAACAGCATGAGTCAGTTGCATTTCATTAGAGTTGACCTGTGAAAACCCTATCGTATTTTGGTGTACATAGCTTTTTTTCTTATACATATATGTACATTAATTATCATACATATATTAGCGTGACGTATTGGGTGACAGATATAAATTAGCGACGTTGACAGTGATATGTTCAAGTTTAGTTTCCGAAGAAAAAGTATGAATGTTGCATTAGTGGGGCCTAAGAAATGACAGAAGCCTGAATATTGTTGGATTTTTCAAAAAGGTCACCATTGTTCTTTAATCTATCTATTTCTGACATGCTGGTTAAATAAACATATTTGTTATCATTTTGTGACACCTACAATTGTATCTAAAGGTTAAGGAGAGTTTTCCAATGTCAGTGGTTCTAACTCTTGAAGTAGATTCAAGCTTTCGTCTACTGCTAAGATAGCGACTCAGTTATGATTGGGGGCCCACGTGGCAATTGATCGGGAAACTACTTATAACGTGGATTGGGCCAGCAGCGCAACCGTCAAGTTTGTAGCGAAGTGCTTGCCTTACCCCCCAGTGGTGGACTCTGTAACTGCATGAGTAAATCCTTTTTTATGCAGGCTGCAATGGCAAAGGCATGTCTGGCCAGTAATATTATACTGGCCTTCGCCGTCACAGGGCTCACAATTCTTTACAATACTATATGTGACGAACCTAATGGCATCGGACAAAAACAAACTCAGGCTTTTAACAGGCCTCGTGCAACCGAAAAAAGGCCCTTGATTGTTATCACGCAGATATTATCGCCATTCAGGAAGTGCGATGGAGTAGACCGGGCATAAGGGTGAATAAAAACTGTAATATACACTGTGTTGATTGTTAAAGGGAAAAGAGCCGGCGCTTATGGGCGCGGTTTTTGCATATACCGCAGACTTAGGCAAGAAGTTTTGAGCTTCCAACACGTGAGCGAGTGTATTATGACAATCCGCATCAAGGCTCCTAATATGCGCCCATGCCCCTACGGAAGACAAGCACGACGCCACCACAGAATGTTTTACGAGCTCCGCGGCAATCCTCCATGGAAAGGATGACAGCTTTGGTAGAACAGTTGGTAGGCATAATCTATATGACACCATGTCTGCAACAGATTTAGGCTTATTGATTTCCCCATCTCAATAAACACAAGGGGATATGGCGGTCTCCGGATCATCAAACGCTAAGCCTCTCTCTCTCTCCAGTATTCTGGACCTCCGAACGTTCCGTACAGCCAACATTGACTCGGATCACCACTTTGTTGCAGACGAGGTGCGAATCTGTCTTTTTCAAGCGCTACGACAAAGAAGAACTACTGCGAGAAGATATAACGTAGAAAAACTGCAGTCGCTAGAGACCGCCACAGTCTTTGCCGGACGCTTATCCCGAAATCTCACAGTAACTCCTATGCCGCCAGGATCTAGTACCGAAAACCAGTGGCAACGCTCCAAATGTACCACCAGAGACGCCGAAACTGATGTGCCTACCACCACCAAGAAATCCGTCGTTTAATGAAGAAAGCTTGCAACCACATGCAGCTAAACAAGAAGCCTACAAAGCGGTGCTGCAACGATGGATATATACAGATACAGAAGAGTTAAATTAGTGAAGAAATAGTTAATAACGGAGTCACAGTTAACGACTCTGACAAATGATTAAAGGATCTTCGGGTTTGTATGTGCCATGATTGAACCTTATACATGTCATGATCGGATCGTAAACAGACATAACTGCCACAAAGGAACTGCAATGGGATGAACTGCATCAAAAGTGGATGAAGAACTGTAATTTCTGCTACAGAGATTGCTACAGATCACCGGCGCGACAGTGTTTATTTTCTATCAATTAAAGCAAACGCCTGACCATAAGATTAAATTCTCCAACATTAGTCACATAACGTCCATGCCCCGACTGAGGAGCAAGACGGCATTAATAATGCTTATTCTAGATGCTTAGATGCTGCCAACATGCTGATTTTTAATCTTAACCTTGGAACGTAAAAAAAAAAAAACAGAAGATTTTCGGCACACAATTACGGACGACCTCTGGGGAACTGTGGATAACGTCGTTTTGTTATCAGAATTTATAACGAGAATATGCCGGTTAGAGGCACAAGACTAAGGCTGTAAGGGAATACCTGAAAATTGATTAAGGAGCGTATATAAATTAAAGTTGAAAGTACAGTAGCTTAAGCAATGGAGAGGTTTGAACTTGAAAACCAGAACCGTCTGAAAAAATGGAAGTACATCAAGGTGTAAAACAAGACAAGCGTAATCAGAACAATACTTTAGCTGCACAGGCCAACGATACAGAAAACTAATGTAACAGAGAGAAAGTTTATGCTATTACCAAGGAGCTTACCAGAAGACAGTTTAAAACAATGTCCGGTCAAAAACCTATGAATTTCCTTACTTATATCGGATAAGGTTTAGGTCTAGATATTGAGGGAAAATTTGTGATAGTGTTAGGGTTTCTGTATGGGTGTTCATTCTTAGATATGAGCAAATGGCTAGTACATTTGCAAATGCGTACCGATAAATTCATAAGATGATGCAATTTCGATTCTAAATGAAGAAAAATAAAGGCATTGACGAAATATCTATGACTTTTCCCAACCTACGCCAAGTACATCAGAGTTACTTAGGGCCATTATAGCAAGAGCATTTCGGAAAAAAATTAAGATAGTCCTGCACAGGATTAAACAAAACTTGGATTGAATTCTCGATGTCAAGCAAAACTTTCGCTTTGGATCATTCAGACGATGGCGATCATTCAGACACTATTTGGAGAACAATTGAGCAATTCGTCCAGCATAAGTTTTTGTTTAGTTTGCATTTTAATGATTTAAAGAGCTTTTCTGAGAGAGCGAATCGGAAATTCATAAAAGGAACAGCAAAGGCTGTTGATAAAATGGTGGTTAGTGCGAAGGCTACGTATGCATGTGTAAGATATCGTGTTCCCCAAAATTATAAGCTTTTATATGCATTTGATACGTGAATTATGTACCGTCATGCCTAAATACCTAAATACATCTCAAATGGTTTGCTCCATAAGATAACTGGTCAAATCCATTCTAAACATGGATTTAATGTATATCCACGCAATCTAAGAGTTTTATGCTTAAAAATATCAGGAAGCCATCACATCTCAGTAGAATGAGTCTACTGTGACACAAAATAAGATCATAAACGCTAGAAGAATGAAGTACACTTGTAATTAAAAAAAAAAAAAAGAAATACAAAAGTATCTGTAGGCATGTTATGTACATTAAATTTCGAAACAAGTTACGTATACACATTTAACACAGCAATTTACCTGCCTTTCGTATATATCTTTCAATCAAGCTAACTATCTTATCTATCTATGTAGACATAAATATCCATTTATAATGTATGTATATTATCTATATGCACAGTTATAACTCAACAAATAAAGCGTCCACATATTGAATTTGTTTTAATTTTTTTGTTTTTTTTTTTTTTGTAAATATTTATACAACAAAGCACAAGTCAAGTCCTGTTTGCAGTCGTCTACCTACTCTGTCTGGACCCGTCAATACCCTTAAAACCCCTTATGCAAGTACATATATATGTATGCCCACCAGCAGTCATGTAATCCTGTCTGAAAATCACCTCTCCCTTCACGTTTCTGTCTGTTTGCCAAAAGCAGACACCATTCAGGCCACCGTTTTCATTCGTAGTGAATTAGTCATATGTCTGGCGATCCTTTGTGGAAAGGACACCGTTAAACCCCGTCAAACCACCCCAACCAAGCTTAGCCCAGGTACCGGGTAGCTACCCATTAATTATGTACTTTGTGCACATTATATCAATTTATGCCTCAGAATCCAGGGTTTGTAGATGAGCAACGGTGGTAGAGGTTGTAGTGGTTGTGATACCATCATAGCTGGGATTATTCTTTGTCGCCACGCAATTGATACCGGGGCCACCCTCTGGCGGTTTGGAGCCACATACATTGGTGGCTTCGCCTCCTGTCCTTACTGTCTGACTTCTGATGGAATCAATGCAATCGTTGGTCAAGATGTTAATGAGTCTATCATCAGCTGTCCTCCCGCCGCTAATGGTAGTTCTAGGGATAGTATTTGTGTCTACAGGGTTCAAGAGTGCACCACCGCCACCATTGTTCATATTATCCTGGTGTCATCTGGTGGGGCTGGCATCCGATTTTAAGAGTCATACATTCAGGTCAGACATCATTTTGCGGAAGTCGTTAAGAGATCCGTATGTGTCAAAGTCGTCCATTTCCCGTCTAGCTGGCATCATCGTATTCGGTCGTGGTAATGACAAGGGTACAGGCAACAACTCAGGCATCACAGAATGGTGCGTAATTAGTGCTCTCAATGATGAGAATTCTTTTGTGAATCCCTGTAATGAAAAAATGTCGAAAATGGTAAGTATATAGGTACAGGTCTCAAAGGTTTTCATTAACAAGACTTACTTTGATTTTATAGCCTCGTGGTGTTCGTAGGATTAAGTAATGAGCAACCTTTGGTGCTGGAGGTGGGACGCGAAGTGATAACGCAAAGCAACCAGGCTTTGTGCTACTCTGTCGAACGAGAAATGCACCAGGATTTTGGCGCGATAGCACTTCAAGGGATATCTCTCGTGGTATGCCAGCTTGAAACCAAGCAGCTCCTTTCAACTCGGTTTGTTCAGAGAGGCTAAGGCTGTCTATCCGCAGTGGTGCTGTAGGAGCGAACATTTTCGGACTTGAGTTTGCTAAAAGTATAAAACTATGAAGTGAATGTTTCTGAATATTGTCAAATGGATTGATTAACTTACCACTACTGGTCTCTCTAAGGTATTTCTTTTTGAAGCTAAATTCGTTATTTTCCTGGAGGCGATGGGACTCTAATGATGGAATCGCCGTTAGCGATTGTCGACAGGAGTCCCCAAATTTGCTGGAGATTAATTTATCTGGCTCACAGATGCCTTCGTTCACATAACCATCTGAAATGGTTTGTGACGAGCCTGAGTTGAGGGAGGATGATGTTGTGTGTACCAAGGGCCGGCTGTCTTCTGTGGAACGCAGGAGGCCCATTGTTAGGCGTTTTACCTGAAAACGAACAATTCATTAGTATATGTATAGTAGGATGGGAATTAAAAGTTTTCCTATAAGATAACGTTGGGAGTATTTTAGATTTTATTCAAAAAAAAAAAACCTAGTTAATGAAGATAGTCAGCAATATGAGGTGCTTGACTGGTTGGGTTTACACTCACTAACAAGCCACGTCCTTATATTATAGAGAATATACAATGGTAGCTTTCCTGGACATAGAAGGCGCCTTTAACAATCAGACATCCGCAATCACGACGATCCTGTCAGCTCTGAAGGTAGATGATTCACTGGGGGACTTGATCAATCTCATGCTAAAGAGCAGGACTATCAACTCCAAACTGGGTGGGTCCTCTGTCAAAAGAGGTGTCAGCAGAGGTACGCCGGAAGTCGGTGTCCTCTCACCCCTTCTCTAGAATTTAGTGGTTAACGAACTGCTGATATACCTGGAAGAGTGTGGTAGCAGGGTGGTGGGATATGCGGATGACGTTGCTATAGCCGCCTCAGGAAAACACCTACACACGATTAAAGAGCTACTGCAGTATAATCTTAACATATTAACAAGCTGGGAGGATCGCTGTGGTCCCCCATAAAACCGATCTGTTCTCTTCTCTATGAAATAAAAATTCCGACTTTAGAACCTCCTTCAATCAACGTTACCAGCTTGTCCTTCTCCGATACAGGATACGATATCTGCGTCTAATTTTCTACAGGAAACTAAGCTGGAAACCTTATATTCAAAAAAGAGTAAAGAAGGCCTCAGTAGCTTTATTCTCTTGCAAAAAAGCCATCGTAAAGAAATGGGGCCACCAACCTCGCATCATCCATTGGCTATACCATATATCTTAATCATATGACCGATACTCACCGGTCGGGTTGGTTGTGTGGTGGACAGCCTTAGCAAAGCAGTGAACTGCATGAAGCTAAGTAAAGTCCAAAGAACAGTATGTCTGGGCATAAGCGGAGCCCTACGCTCTACTCCCTCCGCTGCTTTGGACACTCTGTTTCACCTTACACCCCTCGACAAGTAGCCGCCCCCGCAGCTATTCGCTTTAAAGCGACTTCACAGTAGGAAAATAAACATTTTGGCCACGCAAATATTCTTATCGCACTAAGAATCCTACCAGAAAACATCGACTACACCATATCCAAACAACGGTTTGACAATTGCTTCCATGTAAGCATTCCCTCCAGATCCTTGTGGAAGGAAAATGCCTTCATATTTGACAATTCAATCCACTTTTACCCCGATGGCCAGACTGTCAGTGGGGTTGGTGGTAGTGTTTTTGCCGATAAGCTTAACCTTGGCCTCTCCTTCCGCCTCTCCAATCACTGTAGCGTTTTCCAGGTGGAAATTCTGGTAATTAAGGAAGCCCTATCCTGGCTGAAGAAAATGTAATATCTGCAATGGATATCCGCATCTTTTCCGATAGTCAGGCCGCTATTTAATCCCTAGACATGCTTAGCGACCAAACAAATCTGGCCAAAGCAAGATCTGAATCGCTCCAAGAGTTTAATTCTTCTAAATAGAAAACATCTTAGCGCCGTTATAGGTGTCATCACTGGACACTACTTCATAGGTAAGCATGCAAGCAGACTGGACATGTTTTCTAACGACTTTTGCAGAAGCTGCTGCTCCTTTATACATGACCAGCTCTCTCCCAAAAAAGAAATCTCCACCTCCAAAACGACGTAAGTGACTGAAGCAACATAGGCATTAAAAGTCTCCTACGCTTTATTCAGAGCTCTTAATGGTTTCTGGAGTAGGATGATCACAGATCCACGTAGCATCAAAATGGGCCAATAGGCCTAAGTGGGTTAATTTTTCAACAGCCACTTAAACCCAACCTAACCTTCTTTATATCGGTGTTGAATCGGCCCAATATGCACCTGTGATTATTTTTATCTTCTCGAAATAGTCCAAATTCTTGGAGCACGTTTACCGGGTTAAACCCATTGTTTCGACTGTTCTTTGGTCTCTGGTGTGTACCAATGAATCCATGTCATATCGAAGGTCAGGAAATGATGCCGAAACTCCTCCAGATTTCGATTTAACAGGCCCAAGCACGTCTTTGAAGTGGTCTCACAATTACTCTGGTTCTCCGTTGTTAGCAAACGCGTCACCCATCGCGCAGACAGCTTTCTCATGCCCAAAAACTCTTGCAGGATTTGGCTAACCGCTCATGCGTTCAGTTGAGATGCCTGGTATCTCAGTCAACTCGGGAATTTTCACTCAGCGGTCCACCAACACGACATCATGGTTCATTAAAAACCAATGTGCGGCCACGGCGAAACTACGAACCAATGGTAAACGGTTGTATGAATGGGTGAATGGGTCCCATAAAAACCATCGAGAATGAGCTTTATTTTCTCGCAGGTTGGGCACTCAAAAACAATAATCGGATCACGGAGCGATACTGCTCTTTTTCCATGTTCGCAAAAAACACTAACACGATGATTTGAAATGGGTGTCAAAAAAAAAGCGTCGGATTGTCACCAAATTATGGCAGATGGGCTAAATAACCGAGAGTTCAGTCATATTCACTCTATATTCAGGCTATTCGACTTTGCAGCGGGGCGAAATGTTGTCGTAGATACCACGCGGCTCTCACAATTCGGTATTTACAAAGGGACATGGAGAACTATTGATCAATAAACAGTCAACTAGAGTGACCACATTGGGATTGACGCAAGGCACTCCTCTAGTATTATGGATTTCCGAACTTTCCGATGGACAAACATCGACTCTGACCATAATTTTGTTTTAGCCAAAATATGGCTGCGGATATCTCGAATATCACAAAGATTAGCTAATACTAATACGACGTTGGACAACTACAATCGCAAGAGATCGTCAAATCCTTTTCCGATCGAGTCTCTCTTAATCTCTTAAGAGGTCGTATACCGCTAGCATCAAGTATCGAAAACTAGCGACCAAAAACCCATCAGAGATGCCGCCTTTGATATGCTAGGTTTCACTCGGCAATCAAGCAAGATAAAGCTGCGCTGAATAGAAGGGCGAGAGCTGCTCACGAGCTCTATGAATAGACGAAGAAAGATGAACACCGGCTTCTCAGGAGAAAAAAGAGGATCATGAGAGAAGTTTTACCAAAAGTTAAAAAAAAGAAATATAGAGTGATTCATCATAAAGTTTGATTTTCAATAAGCTTTTTTTGACAGATCACGCATGATTCCTATCAGACTGCTTTGTCATTTTTGTTTAGTGTCGTTTGGCAAATCATCATGAAAAGACTCACATCACAACAGCGTCTCCAAATTGTTCAACTGTATTACGAAAATCAGCCTTCTGTGTGAAATGTTTTTGGTGCGATTCGAGGAACTTACGGTGCGCATAATCGACCAACTGAAACCACTATTGCCAATACCATTCGCAAATTTGAGTGCCAGTTTACACTAGTGGATGATACTCGACCGGTAAGACCACATCCAGCACGTAGTGAAGATACTATAGCAGCTGTAGCTGAGAATATACGTGAAGAACGTGACGAATCGATTCGTCGTCGTTCTCAGCAGCTTGGCTTGGCATATTTTACGTGAGGATTTCGGCCTAAAAGCGTTCAAAATTCAACTTGTGCAAGAATTGAAGCCAGGCGACTTGAATTTGCGTCATATTTTCAGTGAATGGGCTCTGGAAAAACTCGATGAAAATCCGGTGTTTTATCGTGAAATTTTGTTCAGTGATGAAGCAAATTTCTGGCTCAATGGATACGTTAATAAACAAAATTGCCATATTTGGGCTGATGAGCAACCCGAAGAGTAACGAGAGCTACCATTACATCCATTAAAGACAATGGTATGGTGTGGTTTATGGGCAGGTGGAATCATTGGTCCATATTTCTTCAAAAATGAGGCAAATCAGAATGTTACTGTCAATGGTAACCTTTGTGGACTTTGTGCTTCCTGAAATTCAAGCACATGGTCTCGGTGAGGTCTGGTTTCAACAAGACGGAGCTACGAGCCAAACAGCGCGTGAAACAAAGGACTCGTTGAGAAATCATTTTCATCATTTTTCAGGAATAAGTCAGCTACGATTAATGCTCGCGGTATCCGCGAGATACCGGACGCTATGCTCGAACGAGTCGTCCAAAATTGGACCTTCCGAATTGACCACCTCAGACGTAGTCATGGCCAACATTTACATGATATCATTTTCAAAAAGTAAGTGCCATGAATTATGAATACCGCGAACCGAAGCCTAAACGAAGTAGTAAAGTCGCATCGATTTTAAGGCCACGTATGAAAGTAGATACTTTATAGAGTAGAATAAAGTAGATACTTTATAGAGATGAGCTATACAGCGCAATGTAATTTAGTTTTGGCATTCTTGCCAAACTCGTCCCTTTGTGCAGGATGGCGGTGAAGAATGCACGCTGCTCCATCGAGGCGCTATCATGTGATTTCTTTAACATCATTATTGAAAGAATATTACAAAACTCACGCACCAAAATAAGAGGCACAATCTTCCAAAAGTCGGTCCAATTACTCGCATAGGCCGATAATATTGGTGTAAATGGAAGAAAGCAGCGTGATGTTAGTGAAGCTTTCGAGAGTATTGTGACGGAGGCGGCGAAGGTGGGCTTAACGGTCAACAAGGGCAAGTCCAGATACTCGCAAATGCTATCAACGAGAAAGCACACCCACACTCGGAGAGAACGTCAGCCTCGACAGATTTATAAGATCTAAATAATCACAGGCATAGACTTTATCAAAAACGGATGACGGTGCTCCTGGCTGTTTCTCCGGGTAAATCTCGGTCCCGTCTGCATAGACGCTGAGTCGAGGAGGAAATACAACGATGAAGTGAAGATCCAACGACTGAGGTGACTGGGTCAAGTAGAGTGTATGGACATCAATGCTCCAGTCCGAAAAGTCTTCGAATCCACCCCTGAGGGACAGCGCAGTAGAGGAAGACCTCGACTCAGGTGGCGCACAAATGAAAGGGGACCTCAGCCAATTTAGAGTGAGCAACTGGAGGCTAAGAGCTAAAGATCGAGCTGGCTGGTGACGTGGTGGAGCCATTGGGCACTCAAAATATTGGAAGCCAGGCTGTCATCGATCGAAATGTGGTCAATATTGATCCGGAGAACGTCTAGTCCTCTCATCACTTTTAATATGAAATAACTACGTCCTTTCTACAGTTACATTTCTCTCCGCCGCAAGTGGAATGGTAATAAGACCTTATAGAGAAGTTAGTCCTAATTGTCATGTCCTTCATTGTATCTCTTCAATCAAAAGGCGGATGTAGGTCTCTGCATCGAATATGTTAGACAAGTCCATATATTGTAAATTGATCATCAAGTGTTCGAGGTTTAATGAGATTTCAAGAAAATTCCTGGCAAGCAACTGTTGTATTTTGCAAAAACAAACCTTTCTAGGAACAGCAAAAGGGAATTGTAGAAAAGCTTCTTACGTCTAACGTGCCACATCTTATCCAACTTTAAGCGCAGAGCGTGATCTGATTAGCCAAAGAGAATAGATTAAACCGACTTCCTTGGGGTTAATGTATGAGTATGATGTATCATTCAGATGAATAAAAATAAAAGACATTTTCAATCACGTTGAAAACAAAAAGGGAGAACACAGTCAAGAGAAAGTTGGTGGAAGGTAAATAGAGAAAAATTTGCTTTATATGTTAAGATTCATGAAGTCGCTGCCAAACGGACGTGTTTCCCACTTTCAAAGGCAATCCAAAGGGGCTACCTTCCTTTTGGTACATACTGTCGTAGTGTTGTTGCCCGCACAGTTTTGTGGTTGATATTCAAAATTTATTATCCTTGCAAACATGCAAAGGACAGGAACAAAAAAGGAATAAAAGCCAAACACAGCAAAAAGAAAAAAATCTCTTAATGGTCAAACCCATCCTAAAGTTTGTGCAAAAAGCCTGAAGGTCTAGGTCTGCAGATGGTAAATTCAAATAAGCGGCAGGCGCACGGCGGCAACCATTGTACGAAGGTTCTCCTTTCGTCTCTCGTCTTTTCTGATACCATAGTTATTCAGTCATTTTTTGTGCCTTCTTCCCTTCATCTTGTCACACGGTCCTTTTGCTGCGTTCACATCCGGAACGAATGAATCCATTTCATTCCAAACAAAGTCGTTGTCGGCATTGTTTCCCACAATTACACGACAGTGCGGTATTTTCATTTTCAACAAACCGGACGATTTAGTATAGAGAAGCTCGCTACCGACAAATGTCCAAAAAGCGGGACGAAAGGCAAAGGAGGCAGATCTTCGTAGTCATGACTGAGCTGATGGTTATACTGACTACTGTGTAAGGTGTTGGAAAGTCCTTTTAAAAAGGATTCCTCCCCGTTGCAATGTGTCTACTATTTTATGGGTTTCTATCGTTCTTTGAACTTTCTAGCATAGAGCTACAATACAATGGAGACTGGCGGAAGGAGTCACAGACAAGAATGCGAAAACACATTTGTCAACGCGCGCTACCTTTATCTGCCATTGCAAGCATTCCTAGCTATAGGAGGCAGACTTCAGCATATAGAAAGGAGACATAGTCGGAGTCAGAATTGTAGATGGAATTCGAGTCGTAGTTGCCTTTACTGCAATCGCAGTTCTTACTCGTGTCCTTGTTTCTGGTTAAATTGTATGACATTTTAAGGACCTAGGCAAGGCTGAGGTTGACTCCTTCATATTGGTGTATCTGTGTAAGGAGTGTCGAAGAGAAATCCCTGCTCGATGCAGCACTATTGTATGTCGGATGCCAGATATTTATGTGTCACAAAGTCAGTAGTAAGGAAGAACAAAATGCAAAGAACAAGACTGAGATGTAAGAGTGTAGTTTTGCATCTTTCTTCCTTCAATGGGTGGTAATTGTAGGTCGTAAATGGAGTGAGGAAATAGTTCTCAAAGTTGATGATTAAAAACAGATGTTAGGGAGCGTTGAACGTTGAATGTTAAAAGTTAAAAGTTGAAAGTTTATTGCTAGTCATTGCCGGTGATTTGTTGGATTTGTTAGATGTGAAATATTTAAATTCACATTTACTGCGAAAGATACATTGAGTTCTTTAGATGGACCCATCTGAATTTTGAAATTATTTACTGAAGCATAAGAATGGTGCTTAGATAGTTGGCCATAGATAGTTGGTCTAAAAGGGAATTTTATGAACCTGGTCGAGATTACCTTTAACGACTGTGAGGGTTTTCAACTTTTATCAGATCGTTAAATAATATTTCAATTAAATAGGGTGAGGGTTAGAAAATGTTGAATTAGCCAGAGGAAATAAAATTTGTGCCTTTTCTGGGTTCTAGTTTTCAGGTCCCCTAGTATGCCACTCAAAAGATGACTGCGCCTTAGAGAAGTTCTAGGAATATTTATGGAAATATTCATGACGATAGATTTACTACTTAGTAATGGTATAAAGGTATAAAGGACACTTAATATTTCTTTAGGACTGCACCTTACCATTGCTTTATGTTTACATATGTAAATATGTTATCTTTGCCAAAGAGAACTTTATAGCACATTTAAGTCCAGATGAGGAAGATGAGGGTCCCACTTCTGTCATAAATGCATCTGCTCCTGCTTCAAATATTGAATAACAAGATAAAGACTTGGAAAGATTTCTTAGATCCTTAGATGCCCTGTTTTACCTCTTGTGAAACACGATGTCTCTCGAATTTATGTTTGATTTGTAGCATTTAATTCATAATTCATTGTATGATACTTTAAACTTTTTTCTTAGCATCATTGTATCACAAGTTATTCAAAGTAAACGACATTTGTTTTCATTACAATGTTGGTTCGAAAAAAAACGTTACTATGGTCATATAAAAAGTCTCCGCGGTTTTTTCGTACATTTTTGAAAAAAAATTGCTTTATGCAAAATCAGTATGACCTTTTGCCATTTGTCGGGTAGCTCCATAATTACATTGGTTTAGAACTTCTGTGGTTTATCAGCGAAAAACTTGTCCAAGTGATTTTCCGCGGCTCTTCGGTCGGCCAATTTTTTACCACCAAGAGAGTTTCGCAAAAACTCATCAAAGCTCATCAATTTGTTCCGGGTCATCAAAGATGTGTGTGGCCTAGCATTGTCCGGTTGAAAGACAACTCCCTTTCTGTTGGTCAATTCTGGTTGCTTTTTCTTAATAGCTTCATTCAAACGTACGAATTGTGCACGGTAGTAGATCAAATTGACTGTTTTGCAACGTTCTAGCAGCTCATAATAGACGATTCCCTTCCAATCCCACCAAACACTCAACATAACCGTGTTTGCCGTCAATCCAGGCTTTAAAGTCGTTTGTGGTCGGTCATCTGCCTTTGACCTTGATCGCTTGCGTTGAATATTCTCGAATTTAATCCATTTTTCAACGCCCGTAATGAATCGCTTCAAAAATGGTTCTATTTCGTTACGTTTCAGCAGCGTTTCACTGATGGTTATTCGGTCAATTAAATTTCTTTGCGTTAATTCATGTGGCACCCAAACATCGAGCTTCTTTGAGTAGCCTGCTCGTATTAGATGACTCCAAACTGTCACTCGATCAGTTGCAAAATTTCTTCGACTTTTTTAGTGACAGGCCGACCAGTGCAAGGTGCATCTTTTACATCAAAATTTTCGGAACGGAATCGAACACTCACAGTATTCCCACCGTAAACTGCACAACTTTTTCAGCATGTTTTTGCAGTATTTTTGCCTTTTTTATAGCAAAAAAATTTCTTTAAATATTTCACTCATATTCAAATCAGTATAACTTTTAACACGAGCAACGAATTACACAGCTGTCTTTACAAAAATGTAGCCTGACATGTCACCTTTCAAACACGTGTTCGTTTGACACAATTAGATAAGTGTTTCTAGATAAATGGACACAAACACACACTTGCAATGGTCAAGCTGCAGCAACTGAAAATGAAGCTTCAATTTTTGTAAACAATCAACTCACACCAACAAACAAACACCATCTTTGGCTAAGAAAGAACAAAGTCAGAGAGTGCAACTGGAAATTTATATGGGAGACAACAGGAAAAGTACTCGCAAAAAAACATGCGAACAGTGAAACTATACACATCGGAACCTGTGACGATATAAATCAAATGTCCAACTAAACTATGTGTTTCTTTGTATGCTCGAATTTGAATTACATAATATATAAACAAAAATAATGGGAACAGAACATAGTGAAGTTGATGTCAAGTTTAGAATAATACAAGGTGTTACCAGCATCGAAAAAGGCTTTTTGAAAAATATGAATTTTTGTTGTGTGTGCAGAATTTGATAATGTTTTATGTTATTGGGTTTATATTTTAATTCGTGTTTTTATTTTTTTCAAAATTTGAACGTTTATTTAAGAAAAACACGTACAAAATAATTATTCAAAGTATTGCCCATCTGAAGCTATGACTTTTCCCATCTTTCTGGCAATTTGTGGATCCCATCCCAAAAGAACTGCGCCGGCTTCTCAGCCAAGAATGAATCAAACCAATTTTTGATATTCCGCTTTGATGTGAACCGTATTTCAGTGAGGGCGTTCTGCACCGACCGGAAGAAATGGTAGTCAGAAGGGGCAAGGTATGGGATAAAGGCGGGTGGGGTAAGACTTCCCATTTACTGTTTTCCAAATAGTCCTTAATCGGAATAGCAACGCGGGGCCGAGCGTTGTAATGATGGAAAATTATTGCCTCGTGTCTGGTCGCATATTTCGGGAGTTTTTTCGGCTACTGTTCTCTTTAAACGGATTAATTGTGTTCGGTAGTGTTGTCCATTGATGGTTTCACCCGGTTTTAGCAGCTCATAATACAGCACACCCATCTGATCCCACTAAATACAGAGCATAACCTTCGCGCCATGGATATTCGGCTTGGCCGTTGATTTGGCTTGTTGGCCGGGATTCACATATGATTTTTTGCGCTTGGGGTTGTCGTAATGGATCCATTTTTCATCACCAATAACAATCCGATGCAAAAATGACTTCTTTTTGTGGAGTTCCAGCAGCATTTCGGACATGCAAAACCGCCTTTCGACGTCTCTCGGCTTGAGTTCATGTGGAACCCAATTCCCTTGCTTTTGAATATATCCAGCTGCTTTTAAACGTTTTGAAATGGCACCCAAAGATTCTGCGAGCTCTTCTTGTTTTTGGCAACAATCTTCATAGAGTAATGCTTCCAGTTCTTCATCTTCAAACTTTTTTGGCTGCCCAGGACGTTCATCGTCTTCCAAGCCAAAATCACCACTAGCGCATGTTCACCATCAACTTAAACCAAAATATGATAACTTTCGGCAGCAGTTTTCTTCATATTAAAGTAATGAAGAAGAATTCCCCGCAAAAACACTTTTTCAGGCACAAAGTTTGACATATTTGAGTGAAAAAAGTTATTGTTGTTTACGCTTCAAATGAATGACATATACTAAAATGACGTACAATGACAGTAGCTTTCCAACGCATGTTCCAATGGAATAATACAAGTTACGCCATCTCTTAGCAAACCGCACATTAAGTTATAGACCCAATATATCGATATCATACTACTAAACGAAATAAACATATCAAAGCAGAAAAATGGAATATTGATGGATTTGAACCTGAATTCATAAATCGAAATGAAAGAAAAGACGGAGGTGTTGCAACATTTATTAAAAACAATGTAAAATACGATATAATACCAGTAAACTCAATAAACTATGAAACATAAATACACGCAATTTACAGGCCACCAAAACTAAGTATTACGAAATTCATTGGCGAATTAAATGAATGTATCAAAGAAGACAAGGAAAACATTGTGTTAGGTGATAGTAATATAAATATACAAGATGAAAAGAACTCACTAGTTTTGAAAAACATAGAGATGTAATCAAACAACCTTCGCGAGTAGATTTGAAAAGGAGCACCTCAACACTCATTGATCACATATACAGGGTGACTGTATATGTTCTGTACTGTATGCTATAATTTTTTATTTTTTGATAAATTTTATTGTGCCAAAGAGAAAAATTTTAGAAAATACATCAATTTTCATATTGTATCAGTAGTTTTCAATATGTCCATCTTTGGCGCGAATAATGGCCTTAAGACGGCCGAAGAAAGCATCGCACTCTGCACGCAAGTGGCTCTGCGGTATTTTGACCCATACCCGGCGAAGTGCTTGTTTGAGGTGGTCCAAACTTTGGTATTTTTTTGTGCCAACCTTCGCCTTCAAAATACTCCAGACAGAGAAATCCGGAGAACTTGTTTTTTAACCAATCTTGGTTGACGCGCGCTTTGTGAGACGGTGCCGAGTCTTGTTGAAATGTCCACGGTCTCCGACCGAAATGATTGTTTGCCCGAGGCTTCAATACTGTCTCTAAGACAGTTTCACGGTATACGATCGCATTAATTTTGACGCCACGGTCCAAAAATACGAGCGGAGAGCGACCATCGGCCGTTATGGCAGCCTAAACCATCACCGTCGGTGCTTCCTGCTTTCTGGTGGCCGTCCGAAGGTGTAAATTTTCGAAGGACCTCTCTGGCAAGTAAACTCGGTTATTTTGTTTGTTGACATATTGCTCGATAACAAATGGCAACTTATCGAAAAAAAAAAACAAATTCGGTAACTCTAAAATTTCGACTCTAAATTTTGGAACTTTAATGGCTTGAGCCCAAGCTCATTTTTCAGTATGTGTTGCATCCCTTCCAACGATATGTTGAGCTCACGAGCCATTTTTCTTCCACTTCAACGCGGATTTCGGTCAATTCGTGCCTTCACTTTCCGAACCATTTCTGCCGATGTAGCTGTTTTTTTATGACCATCTCCATGGCGTTTTGCAAAGCTGCCAGTATCACGGTAACGAGCTATGATTCAAGACACAAATGATTTATTCACGTTGAGGTGCTGAATAAAAATGTTTCAACACAACTGAGACGTTTAAAAATTTGTAAATAATAAAATTATCTGTCATGTGTCAAAATTTGAGCTCAAAGTAATGAACGGTTTGGAAATTATAGCAGTCTGAAGTTGGTTGCAGTTCGAGTCAGTCAGGGTGTATATATATCGTACGTATATAAAAAATATTCTCTGCTATCAAATAATGTAAGAACATGGCGTCTTAACTCTGAAAAACTACCAAAAAAATTAACAAAAAGAGAAGGAAATTCAAGTGTTCGACTTATCGACCACATTGGGCCGATATGGGTTATTGGAAGAAGCCTTGATAATTGAGGTAGGGGTCACGTAGTTACATTGGTATGTCGGCAAATATCCCGGGCAACAACAACATCAGAAATGTTGTGAAGAGACTTCACATCCAATAATCGCAATAAACCGCCAGAAATTTGCCGATTGCGTAACCTTCAGCCTCTCGTCAATGCCAAAGTATTTGTCGGAAGTGACGCGATTGATCAGCTGATAAGCTGCACCTGATTATCGTCATGAAATGCCGGCGTTTATGGTGAGTACACACAAGTATCTTTAAAAAAACAATTCGCCTTTGAAGATGCACTGCATAGGAGAATGAGAGCAGCTAGTGCTGCCTACGAACAAAGAAAATAAAAAGAGCATGATAAGTAGTGTGGGAATTGAGGGAATGAACCCGAATCCGAACAAACATCTGATCATTGGTGAAATCACAGCCGGTGCAGCTGATGCAGAAAAATCACTTTTGCAGACTGTTTAATGACGGGGACGACCCAAACTCCGCTGTAAGAAACCAGCAGAAACCATTCGACTTAAGCGATAAAAGATGAAAAGATGAAGTAAAGATAGCAATATTTAAACCCAAGCATAACAATGCTGCTGGACCGAAAGGTCTATCCATCGAGTTATTGAAGGCAGCACAAGATGATTTGGTAAGGAGCATACACCAAGCCATTTCGTAGATTTGGTCGGGGTTATGGAGATACAACATAGTTTGTCTCTTTAAGCTTTGAGACATCAATCTTTATTGATCAGTCTGCCGCACGAGAACACCCCTATCAGTTTTTTAAGTCAGGCAAGTTCACTATTAACTGATCCCAGAGATAGTCCAAGAAAACTAGATCAATGCAAACCACTTCCATCGATCGATTCCAAGGACGCATATGACAGCCTCGTGAAGTTTAAATGAATATCAAACGGTAAAAGTGGGTTTAGAGGTAAATAAGGGCAAACTCAAATATTTTTCGTCAATAAGCAAGGACACACAACATTGAACAATTGGACTAACTGTTTCAGTAGGCAGTTATGTTATTTCGCTATATAGAGCTTTTGTCTAGTTTGGCCTGATCTTCACACTAATATTTACATCTCATCAGAAATCATACAAAGACTTTTACTTTTCAATTCATTTTTGTTATATGACCCTCTTCTTCTCAGTCATACACTATGACTACGAATGAGAATGAAAATATTCTCCGGAACTCAAGATTTTTTGAGTGAGGTTCGGTCCGATATTCGTTGCAAGGCTTCTGAGATGGAGATCTAATAGGGAACTATACAAGGAATATTCATGAAAAGTGTAAAGTTTTTGCTTTCTCAAGCAGCACCTGATTTGTGCTCAGTTCAGCTGCCATTTCACCAAAAAAGTGATCGAGAATTGAACTTTCAGTTTACGCTTTACGAGAGCCAGCCGCTGAGCTGAAATTATAGTGAAGTAGGAACTAATTATTCCCTTTATTATGGATGCGATGAAAATTACTCTCTATGTACAGTCTGTAACGCTAACTGCTTTCCTCGAAATGAAGAGCATAGTAGGGCATTCGAAAAGTGAGTTGTACGGCTTAAGAACGAATCACGATATTTCAAAGTACGTACGAAAATGGGCTTGAGGTTAGACTGTTGAGCATTCATGGCGAGACTGGTGTTACTGTTGGAAGTTTGAAGGATGGAATACTACAGGCGTTTTCTATGCAGCACTGGTAATGGAAATAGCGATTGAACAAAGTGAGACACGAGACATTTCGTCGGTGCATGAGTCATATATGCATTACCTAGGTTTTTTTATCGCACGGTCATGAATCCTATCTAGCAGGTGCAGCGATGTTTTAGGCGAATCCGACCAGATGTGGGCAATTTTGGGCGGATAAATGCCTTATATATTAAAGCCAGATCAGAGGGGGTGACATATTTATTACATCGCTTGAGGAAATCTAGATATTTTGCACCGTTTTTGACGACATCGAATATGTGGTTATTTATAATTGACACATATACTGAGAATGAAAAGTTCTTCAGTTTCAGCGATGCAAGTGCCATTCACGGACACTGGCTGAAAGTTTAAATTTCAGCAGAAAGCATTGTGATTTAGAAGCACTAAATTCCATAACCCCATTTGGTTATGTTGTTAATATCGGAATTTAATGAGCTTAATATACGATGCCGTTCCCGTTCTACAGTCGAAGAGCAGGTATGTGAGTGCGGGAACGAGTATGAAAAGCAAAGGGTACTAGAGAGGAGTTTATTGGATTGGAAGCAGAAGACTAGAGATCATTAATGAAAAATAAAAAGAGTGTTGGAGACAAAACGGATCCCTGGGGCATACCAGCATTTATGGTATTTTGTGAATATCAGACTTAAAACCATTCAAGACAGCTTGAATTGAACGTTCCGAAAGGTAATTTCTAATCCATTGAAGAAGAGATTCATCAATCCTAAATGCACGCATTTTCTACAAGAGTCTGATGCCAAACTCTGTCAAATGCCTTAGAAACATCAAATGCATCTATCTTGCATTGTTGTACGTTTTGGTTCCACTTTTCGGTGAGACATGCCATCAAATCATCTGTTGCTACGAAAATCGTGGAAAAGCTTACGCAGTGGTTTTGCCTGCGAGGAAGAACACCTCTTCAGAAAAAGGGGAGATATACCTTTATGTAGTGTTGAACTAGCCCGAAAGTGTGCAGCAGCAGATTAGCCTTGCCCAAAGAGCTGATAATTGGAATGTCATTGTAAATGAGAGATGGAATTGAAGATGAGCCATCATTTCTGCTTTTACTACCTTTGCAACATTATAGTATCTTTTGGCTCAGTTTTTGGTTGTATTGGAATTTCACACGCTTAAGAAAGGCGGTGCAGTTATTCCTGGCTCGTTTGACCTCTGTAAAAATGGTCATGTAGGACCGAAAAAAGATTTCTCTAACCCTGTTAGACTCTTTACAGCTCGAGTCGTACCACGCCTTTTCTTTTGGTTTGATACTCTTTGTTTTTTAATGTAGTGTGGACTGTATATTTATTTAATTTAATTAGACTATTAAATGTGGTGTTAATAACGTTTTATGTTTTTAATAACGGAATAATTGTATTTTAATTAATATGGTTTTCTTTGCACAATTTTATTTGAGAAATGCAATTTGCTATGGTTCGTTGAGGAGTAATTCCGAGCTCCAATGAAACGAAAAATCGACATGATGTGAACTCCGATGAAACGGAAACTCATGAAGTGATACTTCTTATTGTTCGTTGGGCAGCGTTGGGCAATGAGCCCACTTATAATAAGAAACCGACATGAAGTGCTAGCTATCATTCTTGTCTCCGACAACATCACTCAACTGCTGACGAACTGGATAATATGGAGTGAAAAGTCATTTTCCACATACAATTCATCTTGAGTGATGCTTCTCCCAGCCAACCAGCATTGCGGAATTATTGGAAAACCGATTGGCCAAAATACAGAGGAATGTTGCCAGAAATACTACCATCTGAACTCTCAAATTCCCCGAGTGACACAAACGAGCTTGATGTGAAAGTTAAGGAATTCACCATGGCTTTCAATCAGGTTAGGCTACTTCCTGTCCTATTATTCAACCTAGAGGCCAGAAAAAACCGCACACTGGTCATCAGCACTGGGACCGCTTAGAATCACTTGCAGAAAACTTTTTCAGCTAGCAAAAAGGACAAGAAAAGTGACTGATTGGGACTAATACAAAGAATCCTTCAAAATATATAAAAAAGAACTGAGGAAGGCAAAGCAACAATCTTAAAGATCATTCTGTCATAAAATTATAGAAAACTCTGAGGCACCGGGGCTAAGAAAAATCCTTTCTACAAATCCTATGATATACCGGACGGTATAATACCTGCCGAGCTACAAAGGTCCTCATGTGGAGCTGTGTAGAACTGATTTCAACTGATTTCCACTGTCATGGAGAGAAGTCAATGTAGTGTTCATTCTCATGTTTTCCCAAAGGACCTCGGACCTATAAGTCTATCCTTTTTCCTTTTAAAAACTCTACAACGACAATATCCATATACGAACTCAAATTAATCCAAAACTTTTGTCAAGCTTTACATGCCTTTTCTAAAGGAAAGTCGGTGGAAACGGCTCTGCATTCACTGATCAGCCACATGGAACGATCCCCACAATATAGAGAGTACACAATGGTTGCTTTCCTTGGCATAGAGGGCGCCTATGCAAAATAGCAGGATTATCAACTCCAAGCTGGGTGGGGTTTCTGCTAAAACATATATAAGCAGAGGTACGCCGCAGGGTGGTGGCCTTTCTCCCCTTCTCTGGAACTTAGTGGTTATTGAACTGCTGATATACCTGAAAGCAGATGGTAGCAGGGTGATTCTTTATGCAGATGACGATACTATGGCCGTCTCAGGTAAGCATTTTAATAAATTTAAAGAACTCCTTCAGTTAAATCTAAACAGATTAACCCGTTGGGCGGATCACTGAGGATTGGGAGTATACCCCATAAAACTGATCTTGTCCTCTTTTCTAGGAAATGTAAGAATCCAATTGTAGGCCCTCTCTCAATAAATGGAATCAGTTTAAGATTTTCCGATACAGCAAAATACCATATCTGGGTCTCGTTTTTGACACGAAACTCTGTGGATTGGGAGTAATCATCCGTAAAATTGATGTTGTTGTCTGCGACCGCAGCTATTCGCCTTAATGGAATAATTTATTTGGTCACGCTAATATGCTGAATATAATAGGAATCCACATAGAGAATATTGACTACACCATACCTGAACTTTGATAAGCTTCCCCTCTAGATCCATCTGCGATGAAGGTGCTTTCACGGAGGACAAGTCAATCTACTTTTACATAGTTGGATCTAAAACCGATAGCGGGATTAGTGGCGGTGTTTTCTCAGATAGGCTAACTCTAGGCCTCTCCTTCCGTTTTCCAAATCACTGTAGCGGGTTCCAGATGGAAATTTTGGCGATTAAAGAACATCTGTCCTGGCTGAAGAAGAACGTGATATCGGCAAGGGATATCCGCGTCTTTTCGGATAGTCAGGCCACGATCAAGTCACTGGACTCAGTCTCATTAAATTCTAGAACCACCCTTGAATGCTGATCATTTCTTACGGAGATGGCAGAACAGTTCAACTTTCACATTTGTTGGGTGCCGGACCACAGGGACATTCCAGGAAATTATAGGGCCGACGAACTCCCCAAAATTGGAAACACTTTACCTATTTTACCGGAAAATGGTAGCATATGTATACTAATCGCTACGTGCAAATCAATATTAAAGCTGGATGCTAATAAAAGAGCGCACCTTAGGTGGACCAACATATCTTGCGATCAAATAGATCTGGAAAAAGCTGGATCTGAATCATTGTAAGAGTTTAATCCTTCTAAATAGAAAACATCTCAGCGCATTGTTAGTGTCATCACTGGACACTGCCTTAAAGGCAAGTATGCAAGAAGAGTTGGCGCCTTTACAAACGAATTCTGTATCAGATACATGGACGAGGAGGAAGAACTGATAGTCCCCCATCTACTTTGTACATGTCCAGCTTTCTCCCAGAGAAGAAAATTTCACTTAGGAGTTTTCCCCTGCGCTTCACCATAAGCTCAAGTTGGTTCCATGAGTAAAAGGATCACAGATCCACGTGGTATGGGCCAATAGGCCCTAGTGGGTTGGTCTTTCCAACAGCCACTTTTACCTACCTACCTACTTACTGCTGAGTAAGTTCAATCTGCCAAATGTTTCAACTTTGAACATCGAAAAGGACATTTTAAGTGACATAAAAAAATCATAAAATATTTAAACATGGGAAACGTGATTTAAACTCTGACATAAAAATAACCATTTTCTGCTCTTACCATATACTTTCAACTACACATTGTTCATTTGTTGCTTTCTATGGAGCTTTCCCACTCTATTCGTATATAAAAGGGTTAACTCACTCTCAGTCAGCTTTATTCTCATTTATCTTTCAACCCCAAATCCCATGCTACTGTTCGGAATAGTATTTGCAACAATGTGACAACTTCATTGCACTCGAAAACATTCAAACTACTCGTAAGTTGCCCTATGTGCCTTATGCTCAATTAGTAAACACACATTCATTCTAACTTCTAACGATATGCACTCCTCTATCAATTTCTCATCAGTTTTGCTGGTGAAGCACACAGCACTACTGAAAACCACAAATCCATAGCAGAGAATTAAACTCAGTAACATGTTTCGCAAATCGCTTTCGAAATTGTGCCCCGTTGCAACAACTACATATCTATTCGGGAAGAATATTTGGCCATGATCTCAGATCCGTACTTATCCTCCCTTCAAATATGCAAATCTTACCATTGCTTCTACAGGTTATTAGAGTCGAATCGAACTACTTTAAGGGTGGCAAGAGGGTGAAACTTTTAATTCCATTTTGCAAAGTTGAAACTCGAAGTTGGTTTTTACTGCTCTTTTTGCTGTTGTTTCTGATGGCAACCCAATTGAATCAGCAGATTGGAGTATTTCTTCCTCGATTTGGAAGCAATCCAACAATTAGCCACACTTTTGCGGACAGCAGAGTCTCAACCACCACACTACCGTTTCTTGTGAAAGTTCATTAAAATCTAATTAGGCACGATGGATTGCGGATTAGATCGGAACAGGCATCTGCATCTGTACATTCTTCATCTGAATTTTTAAGTTGTGGTTGAATAAATCAGAGCATGAATTTAATTTTGTAGGGCAAAACTTGGGTTCTGTTGTAGTCGAGGAAGGTGGAAGGTGTTATAAATACATACTTTAAGCTTTCGAACATACAGTAATTCCGATGGAAAAGCAACAAAAAACAAAGTTTTACAAAAAACCGATGAGCCCTTGTGTGCCCGACGGGTTTATTATTTATAAGGAGGCCCCGTAGACTGGAGTATATTGCACCTCTTGCTGAGAGGCCTTACATTAAAATCCAGCTAAGAGATTCCCAGAAAATGAACCCAAGTAGTTTTTACATCGACAGCTACTAGAGTAAGCTGCCAGGATACGGTCTCTGACTCATGAGTTTCTAATAGAGCAGAATTTTTCTGAAACTAGGTAAGGGTGATTCATCGTGAGGTTTGATTTTCAATAGGCTTTTTTGACAGATCGCGCGTTACTCCTATCAAACTGATTTGTTATTTTTGTTCAATATCGTTTGGCAAGTCATCATAAAAAGACACAACAGTGTCTCTAAATTATTCAGCTGTATTACGAAAATCAGCGTTCTGTGAAAAATGTTTTTCGCGCGCATAATCGACCTACTGAAACCACTATTGCCAATACCATTCGCAAATTTGAGTCCCAGTTTACATTAGTGGATGATACTCGCTCGGTTAAACGCGCCATGTTAATGGACTTCGTGCTTGCTGAAATAATAGCACATGGTCTCGGTGAGCTCTGGTTTCAACAAGACGGCGCTACGAGCCATACAGCGCGTGAAACAATGGACTTGTTGAGAAATTATTTTGGTGAGCACTTAATTTCACGCTTTGCTGCGGTAAATTGGCCGCATAGATCGTGCGATATCACACCTTTGTACTATTTTCTCTGAGGATATGTAAAGTCTCAGGTCTTCAGGAATAAATCAGCTGAGATTGACGCTTTGGAAGCCATCATTACTAGTGTTATCCGCGAGATACCAGTCGCTATGCTCGAACGAGTCGCCCAAAATTGGACCTTCCGACGATGAATCACCCATTATTTGCCAACAGCAACCTGTTTCGCTCCTGGTAAATGGACTAGACTAAACGAAATGGACTAGACGAAAAGTTCTTCATTTAGAACTGCTAGCAACCATAAAACACACAATAATACCCAGATAGGAACCATTGATGTTGAGGGTTTCGATTTTGAATGTTTGAGAGGTTTCGCAACAATGCATGACGAGGGACCTAAAAGTCTGTACTTGAGCTGTGAAACGAACGTATAATGGCGTAAGTTCATAATTGAATAAGCTTACGATTCGGTACTACCGATAGAATTAATCATATGTTGCAATGATAAAACTCGGAGCACTGAGCAGTAGCATGTGCAACAAGAAAAGTAGTTATCTCTTAGATTTGATGACATCGGCTGATTGTCATCGGTACATCGGAGAGTTGCATCGAATTCTATATCGGATGCAAAATGAAGACCTTAAAAACTATACCAAATCCAAGCATTTTGAAATATTTAAAACTGACTTGTTCTACTGAAAAAAATGCTGTTGATCGTTGGCTTCAGATCTGTAGCGACTATGTGAGCAAACCAGAAATTATCTGAATACGACTAGATGCCAGATCAATAGTCTTACTACTTTATAAGATGACAGGGATCTTTCTAGATCAAAGTAGAAGAAATATAATATAATTCGGATTTTGAAGAGTTCCTACTTTAGCGACTTTTGTGAAAAGATCAATGCAACCGGACAATGGACAAATCAGCCACGCACTCAGAATATCTGAGCACCTACATTGAGTTAAATGCAGAGATTGATTGAACATCTCGTGTGCAAAACAGCTTTGCGAAAGCATATTCTGTCAAAAATGCAACTGGCATTGCAAAGCTGGGAAATAGGACCCTGATTGCAAATGCTGACTGTGGCCAATGTTCTCGTATGAAGGCGGTATCCTGTTTCCACTTATATTGTGCAAACTGTTTGAATAATTGTTTAATGCATTCACTAGTTTTGACGTCTATGCTCAGGCATATGCATATGATGTAGTTCTAATGTCAGTCAGACCGTGCTAAACAACTGCCTCTCATAAGGCGCAAGAATATACAGGGTGGTCCAAATATAAGTTTCTTTTTAAAAACAAAATACTAGGTGGGGTGAAAAGTGTCCGCCAGAATGCGCTGCAACTGCAAAAAAGGTTATGGTGTCTTGAAGTCCGTTCATATTTAGGTAGACATGCCAAATATCAGTGCGATACTGTCTTTAGTTTTGTTTTGACAGCTGATTGTTGTTGACGTGTTTGGCATCATGTTGAGTTTGGACAAAAACGATATTCGTTCTCTCATAAAACATTATTTTTTGAGAGGCAAAGCGGCGAAGGAAACAAAAGAAAAGTTGGATAAATATTATGGGGCTAATGCTCCGTCAGATAACACCATCAAATATTGGTTTCGAGATCACTACCGATCAAGTCCGCAGCGATGCGATGCCCTCCGATGCGATTACAGAGGACAATGCCAAAAAAATACATGAAATGGTGTTGGCTGACCGGAAAGTGAAGGTGCGCGATACCACAAAGATTAGAATTGAGCGCACACGCTAATTTTGGGCAATATTCTCCATATGAAAAAGTTATCCTGCCGCTGGGTGCGGTGTGTTTTAACTTGCTGATGCGGAATCGGGCGGACTTTTGGCGTCGATTGGTAACTGTTGATGGAATTTGGATAAACTATTACACACCAGAGAACAGAATGAGTACCCGGCAATGGACTGAAGCCGGCACGAAAGCTCCGAAGCGGCCGAGGGAGGCTCGATGGGTCGGAAAGATTATGGCGTCGGTTTTCTGGGGTTGTCATGTCATACCCTTCGTGGACTACCTCGAAAAAGGAAAAAACCATCAACAGCAGGTAATACTGTGCATTATTGGAGCGAGGCCGAAATCGCTGCAAAACGGCCTCACATGAAGCGAAAAAAAATTTTGTTTTAGCAAGACAATGCATCGGCGCACAAGAGCATCGCAACCACGGTTAAAATCAATGACTTACGGCTCCAATTGCTGTCGCATCTACCGTATTCGCCTGATTTGGCTCCCTCGGACTATTATCTTTTCCCAAACCTCAAAAGATGGCTCATCAATTAAAAATTCAGCTCACGCGAGGAAATCATCGACGCCTCGGAGGAGTATTTTCCGGAAAAGTACTTTTTGGACGGGATCAAGAAGTTGGAAAATCGCTGGAATAAGTGTGTATCAAACTAAAATGGGTCTTTGAATTAAATAAAAAAAAATTAAAAAAATTTTTTTCATTCCCTGGCTGCCTTTAAAATAGTGGATTCTATCATTCCATTTTTTAAAGGCCTTCTTGACTTTTTCTGGCTCTATTATACGAATGACTGGGGCGATATTAGGTTAAGGGGCTTGAATAGTTTCTTAAAAAGCACCCTACAGAAAAAGTCTAACGGGGTCAGATCGCAGCTTCGAGGCGTTTTATTGATATCGTTTGAACAGATTATAACACGATCACCGAATTTAGCGCGCCAAAGATCAAATGTCTGATGGATTGTGAAACCAAAGATCGTCCATGACTTCAGTTTCAGCCCACAAAAATTCGGATTTCATAACTACGTACTGCTCACCGTTGACCGAAATGGCGTTTCCAGCAGCATTTTCGAAATAAAATGGGCCAATAATGCCACCACTCCAAAAATTGCACCAAACTGTCACTTTCTGAGGATACATTGGCTTCTCGAGAATTACGTGCGGAAATTTTATTTGTTAACATAGCCGCCAAGATGAAAATGCGCCTCGTCAGAGAATAATGATTTTTCGGCCAAATTCAATATCCAAGGCCCAAACTGAGAAGTGATAATGAAGCGGATGGTCGTTTGCCTTCAATTGCTGAACTGATTGAACTTGGTAAGGGAATAATCCGAGATCTTTGTGCAAATTTGTCATCAGGCTAATGCGTGAAATGTTGAGTTGTTGCGGTTGATAGCGAGTCGATGTTCCTGGATTGAGTCGAACACTATCGGCCACAGCAGCCAAATTGTCGTCGGTACGTTCATGAGTGTTGCCAGTCTCATGAACTTTTTGTACACACTTGTGACTGCTTCATTTCGGCCAAAACTTGTTTTCAATAAACGCACTGTTTGGGCAACATAGCACTAACTTTTTATATAACTTTGCAATGTTTCCCAATACTGTTTTCTTTCTGCGGAGGTATGATACTGAGTGATTGAAAATATTTCAAATGGGAGAGACCTTTCAGTGTCAAAATAACAAATGATTCTAAAACAAACTCATACGTGAACCACACGCTATATACGAGGTGTGTTCAAAAAGTAAATTGGTGAAATATCACGCATAATTTAGGGATCTTATATTAGAAAAGAGAATAGTTCGCAGAAAATGGCAAATGACAGGAAATACTGGGGATAAATCTAAATTTAATAAACTAAATAAGAAACTTAAAAAAAAAAAAAAATCGGTGAATCTCAAAATATATCTCTAATAAAATATCTTTGTAACTTAACAGCTGACAAAGTCACTGACTACTCTCTTTAGAAGGCCGCAAAGCATTTAAGCAAACCTCAAGCCCAAGATCAACGTTAAAAACATCTGATGGGAAATTGACCGACGACCCAAAAGAAAAGGTGAAGCTCTTTTCGGAGCACTTGACAAATGTTTTCAAACCTTTGCCACCTAGCGTGTCAAACGAATGTCTTAAATTTCTTGATAGAGTAGAATGGTAGTTCAGGGGCTTCCAATCCACCCGGAAAAACCCACTGTTTGATGTTCCGGCGGTATCACTGGCCCGTAATTTTTCAAAGATGACCGTGAGAACAACGTTACCATTAATGGCGCCCGCTATTGTTCAATGATTTCGAACTTTTTTTTTTTGCCCAAAATGTACGAGTTGGTCGACATATATAGGGTTTTCCAATAGAGACTTGACAACTTTGAATTTAATTTGTGAACGCACTCTTTCACTAATCATCAAGCTGTCACTGTCGATTTATTTAGTAAACTCAACATCATGCTAAAGTACACTAACGAGCAACGTCTGCAAATTATAAAAATTTTGTACAGATATTCGGAGTCGGTGACTGCAACTTTAAGAGCGCTAACTCCAATTTTCGGTCGTAATTCTCGCCCTAGTAGACAGGCAATAATAAGTGTAGTGTAAAAATTTGAGTCTACATATTCGTTGTGTAATGTTGCCGTGTCAGTGAGACAACGGGTTGGTCGAATATATTGCTGCCGTTCAGACGTCCGTAGCAAACGATCCAAATCAGTCAATTCTACGGCGTTCTCAAGAATTGGGCATCGCTCAGACCACTTTATGGTATTTTGCGTAAGGATCTTGGTTTACACCCAAACAAGATCAAGCTGACTCAAGAAATGAAGCCGATGGACCATTTGAAGTGACGTACGTTCTCCGATTAAGCTCTAGAGAAGATGCGCCAAGATGATGAATTTCACCGCAAAATCATCTTCAGTTACGAAGCTTATTTTTGGTTCAAAGGGTTCGTCAATAAGCAAAATATGCGTTATTGGTCGGGTGAAAACCCATATGTGCTTCATGAATCACCACTTCATCCACAAAAAATAACTGTTTCATGCGGTTTGCATGCCGGCGGCGTTATTGGGCCATATTTTATCGTCGACGATAACGATCGTCACGTTACTGTGAATGGTCAGCGTTATCGCGCCATGATCACCGATTATTTTTGGCCCGAATTGAAAGATATGGACTTGGACGACATGTAGTTTCAACAGGATGGTGCCACAAGCTACACAGCACACGATACAATCGATTTATTGAAGAGTAAGTATGAAGAGCGTGTTATCTCAAGACATGGGCCAGTCGATTGGCCGCATCGTTCGTGCGATTTAACGCGGCTTGACTATTTTCTGTAGAGCTACGTTAAGTCATTGGTTTATGCCAACACGCCGACGACGTTGGAAGAGTTCAGAGCCAACGTTGAACGCGCTGCCGTTTCGGCCGAAATGTGTGGCCGAGTCGTTGAAAATTAATAAATGTTTTGATTGTAATTCAAGCCAATAATAAAGTTTTTGAAATATCTCAAATGGTTTGCCTTTTATTTAAAAAAAAGTTGTCAAGTCGTTATTAGAAAACCCTATAGTATGATTCCAGCCAGATGACGCTACATGCCACACAGTACGCGAGTTGATGGATTGATTGTGAAATATGTTTGATGAGCTATTGAAGAAAACCGGTGAATTGGCCGGCTCTTATTTAGGCTATTTTTTACGGGGATACGTCAAAGTGTCTATGCCGATAAACCAGGGCCAATTGCAACCTTGGAAAACAACATTACACTTGTTATTAGCAAAGTACCAGCCAATATGCTCGGAAAAGTGATTCAAAATTGGTTTCTCCGTATGGGCCATTTAAGGGCACTTATTGTCAACTGAAATAATCATTAGAAAGTAAATGACAAGCATTGATTTAATAACTCAAATAAAAATTGTATACACTTTTGCAATTTTCCTGTGTTTTTTTGACAAATAAAAACCACTCATTCCAAGCGTGAGACGTGACTTTATCTGTAGTCATTGCCTAACAATGACAACTACGAGTAAAACATGGAATTCTCTTCAATTTTGAAACTCAGTATCTCATTTCAGCAAACAATGACTTACAAATACATTCGTATAAAAAAACAAATAAGAAGTAAATCTCATCAGAACTTACCAATGGTGGCTTATCAACTAATCGTCTACAGTTATTCATTTCCGTTGGGGAGTTATCTTCCTCGGAACTGGGAGACCGTGGTATATGCGGGTCGTTATCATTGCAACTGTAAGTAGACAGTATTCACATTAATCACAAAAAAAGAAAAAAAAAATCTAAATAACAGACAAAAAGACGATTAGGGCAAGGAATTGGAAAAGTTTAATTTTTTTTTCAAATACCTCCGTCTTTTCGCCGAAAAATGATTGATAATTTGCAAAGGCATTCAATTTATTGTAGATTGATAGGGGATTCACAAGAGCGCAGGAATAGTTGAAGGACAGTCAAGAAAAGTGAAGGAAAAGAGAAGAAAGTGAAAAAAAAAGAAAAACAGGATAACTTACGATAAACTTATTTGCGGGAGAAGATGAATTGGTCGTCGTTGGCTCGTAGGTGAGCCATGTGTTGTTGGCTGTTCAACTCGAATCCGAACGTCTTGCATGTCTTTAGTTGCTACACCCTCGTTCTTTCACGTAGTTCTTTTCCTAGTTATCCTTCTCCGTTCTGCAGTAGCCTTATCCGACTGCAAAGGCGCCCTATAAATTATTGTCCTGAGAGAGGAAAGTAACTTCGAATGAATAAATCATGATATTTTGTTGTGAAAAAGTTTACCGCTAGCAGGATTCGCATATGGTGTGTGTGTTGGCTGTGTGTAAGGTATGAGTTCGGGTAAAATTCCTAATTCAATTCCCGTTCAAGGCGACAATTACCTGATGGGGTATCCTGGAGTAGGATCAGAAGGAAGAAAGTTTCCGTTTACTGCCTTCTCCTAGTTTTAGTGTTTTCGTCTTTCATTGATTTTAGTGGTCAAATTGTTTTCAATTGCGAATTTGTGTCGACAGCAAATGAATAAATTGTTTTTGGATTGCATAACTACGGCTCCTGCAAGGATAAAAATAAAAATAAAATGAGTAAAGAAAAAGTTGTATATGAACAGAAGTAAATTTATGGTAAGGACCTTCATATCCGGTCTTCTTTTGGATGTATTTAGACGAGCGAATCTTAGCAAAACTATTCTTGTGTTGGTAGTTTAGCCAAAAAAAAAATTTCCTTTTAGATTCGGCTTACCGAACCTAATTTTGATGAGGACATGAAGCCTTAAAGTAGATTAAAAGAGCTATTCCAAAACATACTGTCATGTATACGTATGCCTTTTGGCAACCTTAGATCACATTGTACTCCGAATTAGGAATTAAGTTTAAATTAAGTTCTCATTGTGTTAATAGTGAGCAAACTACTTTTGAAAACATACATTAGCAGAAGCATTGTCAGTTGAATTTATCTGAACTGCTAAATATCAGGTGGAGCACAGCATACTTCTATTTGCATTCTTGCCAAAAACTTGTAACAAAAGATCACTTTCTATCAGATAACAATATCAGACTAACCTTAAACATTACAAGTCTTCTACTGCACCCTATGTATAATAGGTAGCTTTCCATGTTGAATACAATACCTCATATACCATAATATTCGTCCATTCAGGAACCAAGGGTATGGAATAAACTTATCCGTGCTTTCGGCTGTTTAAGGGCTCTCACACTATTTTATGACGGGCGATCGGAAAGCCCGAGAATTTGTCTTTTCGTGACGAGTTGACTCTCGCCATCTAAACTTGGTCAATTTTTCAACCAAGATTTAGTTCCTGTAGACTATTGGGTCTATAACTTGTATTATTCCACCGAAAACAAGATCAACGGCAGGTGGAGATGTCCGCACCGATGACGAAGAGGAATACGAAATTCAAGAAAACGTAAATGCCACTATAATAGAACAGCAGTCAGGAAGCACTTTGATCGAATCAAAGCTGGACGAAATGATGAAGCAGATCCAGAGTCTTCAAGCGGCAATCACAAGAGGTTTAAGCATCGCGTGTGATGGTGAGACAGTTAGTGGAAAGGACTTAACACCAGACAATCAGGCGTCCAACAGTGCTGTGGCAAATGGAAGCGACGATGGTGGTACATTAGCGTCCATACTAAGCGAACTGAACCGCACTTTAGCGGCATCAAGTGAAGATCAAGCACGACTAGCAAAGCTGTACAATCTACCCGAGTTTAACGGAACGCTCAAAGTCTGGCCAATGTTCAAGGAGTCGTTTGAGATAATCACTGAAGAGTACCAATACAGCGAGACGCAAAACTTGCTGCGGCTGCAAAAGGCAATCAAAGGAAGGGCAAGGGAATCCGTTTAATATCTACTGATTCATAGTAAAAATGTAAACCAAATTATGAACACACTTAAGGCAAGATTCGGAAGGATCAACTCGTAAAGCGTCAAATAATTAAAATAAGAAGCGTTCCTCCAATATCTGAGAGCCGAATTGAGCAGCTCATTCAATTCGCCACCAAGGTGCAAAATCTTGCAGCGTTTTTAGAGGCAGCCAATAATGAATAACATCGGTGTATTGTTATTATTCCATTGGAACGTGCGTTTGAAAGCTACTGTCACTGTAGGTCATTTCAGTATACGTCATTCATTTGAAGCGTAAACAACAATAATTTTTTTTTTCACTCAAATATGTCGAACTTTGTGCCTTGAAAAGTGTTTTTGCGGGGGGTTTTTCTTCATTACTTTAATATGAAGAGAACTGCTGCCGAAAGTCATCGTATTTTGGTGGAAGTTTATGGTGAACATGCGCTAGCTGAGCGAACGTGCCAAAAGTGGTTTGCACGATTTAAAAGTGGTGATTTTGGCTTGGAAGACGATGAAAGTCCTGGGCAGCCAAAAAGTTTAAAGATGAAGAACTGGAAGCATTACTCTATGAAGATTGTTGCCAAACACAAGAAGGGCTCGCAGAATCTTTCGGTGTCACTCAAGCAGCCATTTCAAAACGTTTAAACACAGCTGGATAGCAAAGCAAGGAAATTGGGTTGGCACATGAACTCAAGCCGAGAGACGTCGATAGGCGGTTTTGCATGTCCGAAATGCTGCTGGAATGCCACAAAAGAAAGTCATTTTTGCATCGGATTGTTACTGGTGATAAAAATGGATCCATTACGACAACCCTAAGCGCAAAAAGTCATATGTGAAACCCGGCCAACCAGCCAAATCAACGGTAAAGCCGAATACAATACAGTATTGCTCTGTATTTGCTGGGATCAGATGGGTGTGCTGTATTATGAGCTGCTAAAACCGGGTGAAACCATCAATGGACAACGCTACCGAACACAATTAATCCGTTTGAAGAGAGCAGTAGCCGAAAAACGCCCGGAATATGCGTCCAGACACGAGCCAATAATTTTCCATCATGACAACGCTCGGCCCCACGTTGCCATTCCGGTTAAGAACTATTTGGAAAACAGTGGGTGGGAAGTCTTACACCACCCGCCTTATAGCCCAGACCTTGCCCCTTCTGACTAGCATTTGTTCCGGTTGATGCAGAACGCCCTCACTTAAATACGGTTCACATCAGAGCAGAATATCAAAAATTGGCTTGATTCATTCTTGGCTGTCAAGCCGGCGCAGTTCTTTTGGGATGGGATCCACAAATTGCCAGAAAGATGGGAAAAAGTCATAGTTTCAGATGGGCAATACTTTAAATAATACTATTGTACATGGTTTTCTTATATAAACGTTCAAATTTTGGGAAAAAAAAACCGCACGAATTAAAATATATACCCAATACTTTTTGGGACAGTAGCAAATGGCAAGTATGGGAGTGACATAAGAGCCAATTATTTCCTGCTTTATATTAATGGCTGACCAGGGTGTCAACAACGTTTATTTCCAGCCACCATTTGCAGCGAAAGTAAGACAACAAGTAACCAAGTATTCAACAGGTAAGCTATGTAGATTAAAAGCTTGCAAGTACAACCGAGCTTCAGATCCTATTGAAGATTAAGAATCCGTTGAAACAAAATTATACACGATGTGGATGGGATCATAAAGTCTGTTAATGCTCTTTTAAGCTCAGATCAAAACAAATTCTAGAGGAAATTGTTTAGAATCGACCCTCAGTAACTGCTCTGCAAACAAATTAGAAAACTTCTAAACAAGTCACTTAGATCTAATTTGGAGGGAGACGAAGCAAAAAAGAATATAAAAAGCTAGTTCGGATTTCAAAGAGTGCTTCTTATAAAGATTTTTGCCAAAAGATCGAAACAGTCGGTGAAACCAGCAGACTCGTCAAAGTCCTCAAGAGGACACAAACAGGCTGGCATCACTTAGAAAACCTGATGGCACCTACACTGAAATGAAAGCAGAAACTCTATGTATTATGCTTGAGACTCAGTTCCAAGGTAGCTTAATTAGAACCAGCTTCTTTTAAAGAGGCTAAGGGTGAGCTAAATAATACAACACGCCCTAGTTGGAATATTGTATTTCATTGGTTTTGGTGACAGATGAGGCCATCAGATATGGTGTTGCCTCCTTCTATGGTTCCAAGTCATGTCGTAGTATATACCAAGCTATTTCACAAAAAGGTATAATCTTTACTGCTAGCGTAGCTCTGGCAAATATAACGAAACCTTAGTAGCCTTTATACCAAATACTGGAAAAAATCACTACGCGGTCTTGGCGACATATTAGTCTGACTTCCTTGATTTTGAAGAAGATGAAGAGAATGTTCCAGCTCCATGTGCACAAAACTGCTTTACGAATGCATAATCTGTCTAAGATCTAACATCATTACCAACGAATTGAAGGCGCACTCGACATGAAGGAATACGCGGTGCTATGCCAATTCTCCACCGAAACTTAGTATTTGGACGTCATACTGGACAACAAACTTCTTTGGATCAAATATGTTACGTTGAATGCCTCTAAGGCACTGTCTGCCTGCTGGCAGTGTAAAGTAGAGTTGGCAAGACATGGGGCTTTTAGCCGTGGAGGGCAATTCCAATCTACACGGATAATGATAAAGCCAATTACGTCATATGCGCCGATTGTCTGGTGGAATAAGCTTACACGAAAACACTTCAATGGTGCTTTTCCCAGACTTTAAAGAACAATCTATCTCGGCTGGTTGGAACTTTTTCCTAGCACGCCTGGCTTTGCTCAAAACGCACTGATGACTCGTTCTTCTCCCAATATTCTGGTTATGGACTGCACTTTTAAAGCCATCTGCCGTTTAAAAAAAAGATAGTTTTTGGCACAACATGCGCTGTGCATTGTTGACTACTGATTGACGCTGGCCTAAGGTTAGGTTAGGTTAAACAGGGTTATGATGAATATGTCATTACACAGACACCAGGCACCAAAACGGGTCCATCGCGATCTTTGTGGAACCATTTGAATTTGTCTTCGAATGGCAAAGACCTAAACAATCTCCCTGTTGAAATACCCAATTTCTTTGCAAAATCCAAAATGCCTTTGAAGTCCTTGCCATATTGAAGTACATATTTCCTTAAAAAATTCCTTCGACTACGCAATATTTCCTCGCATTCACACAGTATGTGCGTTACATCCTCAACTGCTTGCAGATCACCGCAGTATCTGAAAACATCCGTATCTAACAATTTGAGTATCTTTGCGTATTTCCGCAGGAGACAGTTTCCTGTCAGGATTCCTACTGCTTTCCTAAGCTTATCCTGGTTAATTTTATTAACTTTCAAGACCTTTTGACGTCAAAAAGCGGCAACCACCTTAGGTTGGCAGTCTTTGTGATTTTTTCCTCGATAGTGCCCCCCTCCCTTTTCTAACAAGCTCATCCTCTTTTTCATTTCCTTTATTACCGCAGTGTCATGGCACGCAACACAGTCTTATCCGGTTCTGACTGCATACTGCCTTGAGCACAGTGCGATCTCATCTGCATTAGCAGCCTGAGGAGAGCCAGAACCTCTCATTAGAATACACTGCTTGGGTCCGGTAGTATTATAGACAATCTCAGTTCTGGGTCTTCTGCGAAGATACCAGAACCTGTTCCTTTCTCTGTTTTCGAACCGTCTGTGAAAATTGCAATTTCATTTGACCTGATTGTTGCATTTTTGTCTCAGTCCTCCAATGGACATGCCGTCTCATGCAATTACACCAGAACACTAAATGGACTTTTCCTGCATTGCGCAATGATTTCGTCTAGAATCTGAGCAAGGAAAGGAATGAAGTCTGGTGCAGATGGTTTAACAGATTTAAGATTCGACGCTGGTGTCATTCTAGAAGACGACAATGTTAGGTTTCATACCCCATTAGGAAAACTTAGGAGATATACACAATCCTAATGGAAACGAACTATATTGTGAAGAAGCAGTGGAGGGGTCTTAAGCAATAGCCAAGCTGCGCTTAGAGCCTTTTTGATCCCTCTCACTGAGCGCAGTCGAAATGCTAAATTCACTGAGTTTTGTCTGGGTGCTAGGTCATAATGGGATCACGGGAAACGAAATCGCAGATGAACTTACTAGGCAAGGCTCAAAGGGGGTTTTACAGAACCCGAACCTACGCTAGTCTGTATAGCTGCAGATGGCATGTAGACTAAAAATGGCGCCTACACTTTTGTTAAGTGCGCGTTAGGTAGGCTCCTTTTCACGAATACACAACCAGTACAAAGGATAGTTTTTTGTCTGAGTGCTCTTTTCTGATAGAAAAAAAGAGGAAAAGAACTTGGGAACAGCAGCTTTGTCTGTCGTCGTCGCCCAGATCGAATGGCTTATCTTGCTCAACGGTGAGATGTTATTCCTTACCATTGGTTAATAGTCTGCAGAAGAAATCTTTCCAGACTATCAGCACCGACTATGGTTCTATTATGAGATTTCTCTCTTCATCCTTGCAGATTTCAATACAGGCTTTACAGATTTGATATGTTTGTTTTGTTTTTTTGGTAATACTCCTAACTCTAATCTTTTGATAGAAACTCTCTGGCGCCCCTTAATCGTGAGTTTCTCATGCTCTTTCTTTTCTTTTATTTTTTTATCGTTTAGTTTGCGAGCCCCTGTCGTTATTTTCTGCAGAACCACTCTGTACAATAGCTGTTTTTATAGATTTGCCTATCTATATTCATCATCTAACCTCGACTTCTACGTTGGGGAGGGTTGAAGCCCAGCACGTCGAAGGCTGACTGATATGTGGCTGTGATCCCACTGGTCTTCTATGTGTGATACCGTTGGTATCGGAGTTCTTGAGAGGCAAAGCGAGACTCAGTCGGAAAAGTCCTTGGTTTTTCTGCGATTTTAGCTATTCTACATTGAGTTTTCCCACCATGGTTCGTTGGACTTGGAAAATTACGGATATCCGCATCTGTTACGTGCTTATAACAAGATAATCGTCCGAGGTGATGTTAATTACTCGGAACGTTCAAATATACAAATCACTGGAGAAGTGCCATTCGTCGATTGCAATGTTTGTTGATCAGGAGTCAGCCTGGTCTCTTTATGGATATCAAGATGTGGAAAATTTGCGCTAACTATGGCCGCATAACGTCTCGCCTCAAAATCAATTAACATGTTGTGTCGAGAAGCTAGTAGGAGCAATTTTTGTTAAGATCCTCATTCTTCTCTTTCGGGCCACAGTCGCTTATTAGGCTTATTTTGGACGAATGGAAATCGTCTCCAGGCGTTTGCTTACATGCCTGCAACTTTAGACTTGTTTTCTAAGTCTTTCTCTGACGGCGAATCCGCATCCGAATAAACACTGCGACTGCTGTCATTGTCACGACGGTTGTCTGTAGTAGTCTGCATAGTAGATATCATAGTTGTTAATCCTTTTTTCGTTTGATATATCCCATTCCACTTCCTGGATGAAGGTTTAGTCTGCTTGCAGCAGTCGAGAATCATCGCAAGTTGTTCGGTTGCACACTGTCTGCTGGGGGTCCGAACATTTCACGTGCAGATCCGATGATTGTTATCCTTTATTCGCTTGAAAAGGATGTTAATATTGAATGTATCAATGTTATCAAAGGCTATTAGTTGGTTTTTCACATTATTATCGCATAGGGTTGTGAGCATTATGACGGCGTAGGCCAGTATTATTCTACTGGTCAAGTAAGCAGTTGCAATTTTAGCCTGCATTAGTTCCCGTGGAAGTAGGGCAAGCAGTACGCTACGAACTTGATTGTCGCTTTGCTGGTCCAATCTAGGTTATAGAACAGTTAGCAAAAGTAATGTCATAAGGTGAATGTGCCATAAGTTTTGCAAAATAGCGTCAAGTGTTTAAGACAAATAGAGAATTAGTTGACAATAACCAATGGAACGATGCACACCTAAAAAATGCTTCTCGTGCAAACTAGGTCCATTAAGGTGTCAAAAGAACTAGCGGGCCCCGTATTACTCATTCGACCGAGAATTTCCCTGCTGTGGGCGAGAACATCCGACACAGTCCACAAACATCGACGAGCTAACGATGCACACAATTTAGCCTCAGCAGACGTTCTTTGCGTAAAATTTTGGTGAAACACCTTAAGATGTTCCCTTATAAAATGCAAAACGTTCACTAATTGCTGCCTGCTAACCGTCAAGTGAGGTTAACTTATTTCCATGCTCTGTCAAACATGATTTCGTAAGAAGCGACGAAGCCTATTTCCACATAAGTGGCTATGTGAATAAACAAAACTTGCGATTCTGGAGCACGGAGAATCCACATTTGTGGTGAAAAAGTGATTGGCCCTTATTTTTTGGGGGCGCTGAAAATTACTGGTGAGCGCTACAGATAGATGTAAAGCGAGTATTTTTTTTTTGCCATGGGATCTTCCGTTTGGGCGATTTGAACTGGGCGCTCTGATATTTACCATTTACCACAACAAATCACAAACCTTTTAAGTCTTCAAAGCCAAAATTGAGGTTGAAACCACCAAATTGAAGCCAGATGTTTTGCGAGTATCAATTCAAAATGCCGTAAAACAAGCACCAATCTGCCTCAACTCAGGTGGTCCTTTAACCGATATCATTTCTTCAACTTAATGCCATCAATTTTACACCTTCAAGTAAACTTTTGGTGGAAACAAAGCCCAATTTTTTTGATTTCTATAAAAATGGCATCCAATTCACATTGTGACATTTTTTTGTCCAACTTGTACAATACATCATGGGTCTTGTACTTTGGCGCGCTATATCTACTGTTAACTCTTGCTCGTGGAGATGATTAGTTTCAATATTCTAATAAGCCTGAGGTCTGGACTTGAATTCGGCTATAAGGTGCTAAGCTTAACTTTCTATGAAGAGTCTCAATAAGATCAGGTTAGCTGGATGCCTTAGAAGTTCTTCGTTAGGCTAGTCAATCTAAAATCAAGTTAATATACTTTATGTCAGTACATTATTCCTTTCTGAGGTTATTACGATAGAATGTCCTCTAAAACTCAGCTCTTAAAATAATCCCTAAGACTCTCAAAACCCTAATTCAGTCTAATTAGCTTTGTTTAGGAATATTTCGGCCTCACAATTTGTTAGAAATTTTTTGAAGCTACTCTTGAAGTTATCTCTTGTTTGATTGTCTAAAAGTATCTCTCACAAGGATAATAATCGACTCCAGTGTTTTTTTTTATATAGGCTGATAGAAAGCACACCTGTACACGTGCACTGACATATACTTCAGCACATTGGCACTACTTCAATATAAATTATCCATCAAATATACCGCCACAACCTCCTCGTACATTTCAATTATGTGTCCTAGGTCCTTGCCATTATTTGTACTTTGTTCCTCTTAATCTGCTTGATTTGAAATTTAAATTATTTTTATAAATGCCTTTCAGAAGAAACAACAAAACGAACGTACAAAAGGGCACTTCACTTACCCTTATGCTGAAGTTTCACTGAATAATTTCGAAATAAATGCACACTTTCAGAGAAATTGGTTCAAAAGTCCTTGCCAACATCAAATATTCAAAACTTTCATTTATCCTTCCCCACTCACTTGGTGTTGGGGTTGTTTTTGACAGGCAAAAAAAAAAAAAAAAAAAAAGGAAGAAACAACACAAGAACTATGTCAACTAGAGTGCTTGTGCTTCTTGGAATTATCATGCTTGAGTATAATTGCTAACATCGTTCCAGCGCCTCAGTACTTTAGTTATAACCAGAACAACCTTATATCCCCCGTTCATTGGGAACACAAAAACTTTCCCTTAAAGGATCTTCACCTTCTCGCAGGAGCTCAAACCCTCGTCTTTGCATCGTACAACCTTGTTGACACTTTTCAACTTTTCAACTTGTTTCACTTTTCTACATAACGTCTTTGTACAGTTTGAGGTGGTCTTAAAGACCTCCTAACCCAGGTAGTGGTGTTATGGAGCTGGTATGGGTGCTAGGTGAAGATTTCTTTACATATATACATACGTATGTTAGCTGTTAACAGCACAAGTCAAGGACAAAGAAGCAATTTAGAACGTTCGCCCTTAAGGATGTTGTTGTCATTGATGCTGTATTTTGCAGTTACGCCTTTGTGAATACTGTTGCTGTTGTTGCTGTTTGTTGGTAACTAACTAACTGCGATACGACTACAACCCAGAGTCCTATCACATGGCAGTTCGTTTTGATAGTGCAACAAGAGAAATGGGAAAAGAAAACCAGGTCTTCCGGCAACAAGGAGAGGCACCGGATGAATGGAACTCCGGCTTCATTGTTAAAATAGGCCATCTAAACACATATACATACATTGTTACAAACTCAGCGGTACCCACACCCGCACTAATACCCCCATCTACATCCGCATCCTGCGTGCAACAAAACGAAACCATAATTTGAATTTATAATTTAATAGTCGGCAACGAATCGTAAAGTAAAGTTACCGTAGTGCTGAGCGTTCTGAAATCTGGATTCTCGTACCCGGTGTCTGATAGCTAGTGGCTGCTGGCTTGTGGCTTGTGGCTGATGTCAGGAGTTGATGACAATTTTGCATTTTATTTTGCTTTGTTTTTATGCGATGATGGGGATAAAGGTGATTGGGACAGGTATACCGGATGATGTTTCTTTTGAATGGTGCTTTGGATCCTGTGGATTCCGCGCACCCATTAGACATTAATTTGGCGATGATGCTTTGCAAATTTGCATATATTTTTATACCCCTAACTGGGCCGGTCGAGAGTGAAGTCTTAATTAAAATTAAAAAAATGAATAAATTTTAGCAACCACCATACAGGAGGGAGAGTATGAATTATAATTCAGACTTCCATTGGATCTAGAGTAGAGCTATTGAAAGTACTTACGAAAAGCTTTTCCGGGTTGTTTAGTCGACACAAATGTGGGAAGACGTTGTTTTTATAGATGCTTGTTCTGTATTAGATTTTATTCTTTAATTGGACAAATTATTTAGGTCCAGGTGGCTAGTGATTTGTGCTTGGATTCCTTAGTGGAGATGTAAACCGGTTCAATGGGTTTTTCGTTTTCATTATAATATTAGCCATTAAGCAGACACTCAATGATAAATATAAGATTGAATGTACAGAGATTCATAGGACGAAAAAATAGATAGGAGATTTTCTGCATTTAATGAGGAGAGATAACTGAATTGTTTCAACCGAAATAACGTAGTCACAGTTAGGAAGTGAGTTTGTTGTTCATACTGGGGTACTATAACACCGCTGATATATTTTAAATAATCTTAGACAAGTCGAAGAGTGGAAAGAGTAGTTTTACTTGTGAGCCTTACTACGATATGTGTTTCAGATCTTCAATCTTCTCTTTGATTGTTCTGTAATATTTACGCCTCGATTAAATCTCATACCATGAATCCTAGACTTTTCTTTTGCTCAGAAGTCAAAAATATTTGTACAGCATTTAAATGTTTAAAAATGCTTACATGACAAAGTATTAATTTTTTGACTTCTTCCAGGAAAAATTTCCGTAGCTGTTAGTGTACTGAGAAGTCATTAAGCCGGTTGAGTCATATGCATTGTTGCAGAATCTGTTAACAGTGTACGCGATTTTATTTTGTAAGTGGATAGCCCTATTCAAGCCTATCGATCACATTATGGTTGGAATGAATCTGGCATCCACTCCAGCAGTTGAAGTGGATGATTACCGCTATTGTTAACTCTCACTTATATAGTATATTTAAGATCAGTAGCTTAAGTCCAGGGTGAACGAAGCCGAAACTTACAGCCGCTACATTTTTGGCCCGCAACTTTAATACTAGATTTATAGCCAGCCATGGCTGCCAGTTTAAACGCTAATTATGTCGGTGAACGTATTGATCGATAATGGCGTAATTACTATATCTTATCCACGATCATATTTTGGGCAAAGTACGCAAACTATTCGAAAAGCCTTAGCTGTACAATCCGTTCACTACCTACTACCTAACAAGAAAAATCTGCAAACCGCTCAGAAAATAAACCCAACGTTGGCTCGAGTAGTTAGAGCCTACCGAAAGCGCCTATACGAGAGACTCTCCGCTGTGCAATTACCATCCCCAATTCTAACAATTGAAAGAACCAGTATCGCGAGAGATAAATTCGATCTAACAGCGTCAAACAAGATATTATGAATATACATATTAGTGAGGGAAAAATGTGTATGGGATGTATGTTACCTCCAAGTAGAAACTGGTCAATGTCCATCCGGACTCGACTTGCCAAACTCACATGCGCGCGTGCTGACCAGCAGTACAAGATACAACAACGAATGAAATCTCTAGATGGAATCCATGGTGAAGTAAAATTGGGGAATAAAGTAAATAGGACCTTATCCGTCCTATTGCGACATACGAGGGTTGTTTGATGATTACCCGGATTTTTTTTTTTAATAATCAGCGCGCGCTCAAGGGGTTATTAAAATGTTTGTACACAGCACGGGCGAAGGAAATTTAGGGAGGAAGAAAAGACAGGTACCGATGTACATTGTTTTTAAATGTTTGTAAATTATAACGACCAGGAAATACAGAGGTCGGCGGGGCATTCCGTAAGCGAGTTGTACGACTTAGGAAAGAATCACGATATTTTAGAGTACGTCTGGCTTAAGGGGATACTAATGAGCATTCATAGCGAGACGAGTGTTACGGTTGAAAGTTTGAAAGTCCGGATTGCTACTGACGATTCCAATGGAGCACTGGTGGTGGAAATAGCAATAAAACAAAGTGAGACAGGAGACATTACGTCGATGTTCAAGGGTGTCAATTGATTGATGATGAGTTTTATCGCATGGTTTTGAATCCTATCTAGCAGGTGCAGAGATGTTTTAGTAGCACCTGACCATATGAATGCCTTATATATTGTGGCCAGATCAGAAGGGGTAAAATATTTCTTACATCGCTTGAAGAAACCTAGACAATTCGCAGCATTTTTGGCGACATTGAATATGTGGTCACTCCAACGTAAGTTGTCACTTACACACATTCCGAGAATGTAAAGTTTACCGGTTTCGACGATGCAAGTACCATTCATGCACAATGGCTGCGTATTTGAATTTCGCTTTAATGACAGCATTGAGTTTTGGAAGCATTAAATTCCACTTGGTTGATAGTTCCCCAATTGGTTATGCTGTTAATATCGGAATTTAATGAGCTAAACATACGCTGCCGTTCCCGTTCTACAACCGAAGAGCAGGGTCATGAGATCGGGAACGAATATGAAAAGCAGAGAGAACTGTCATCAGCAAAGGAATATATTGGATTAGAAGTAGCAGATAAGAGATCATTAAAGAAAATTAAAAAGAGTGTCGGAGACAGAACGGAGCCCTGGGGTACACCAGCATTTATTTTATGAATATGAGACTTGAAACCATGCAAGACAACTTGAATTGAACCTTCCCAAAGGTAATTCCTCATCCATTGAATAAGAGAGTCATCGAACACAAAAGCACGCAATTGTCGACAAAAGAGCCTGATGCTAAACTCTCTCAAATGCCTTAGAAATATCAAATGCAACTATCTTGCTTTCACAAGCTTGATGTATGCTTTGGTTGCATTTTTCGGTGAGATATGCCATCAAATCACCACCATATTGCCAATCATTGAGAAGTTTTCGTGGTTCAAGATTTTCATGAACTGACATCGTGTTAGTGTTTTGCGACCATGGAAAAAGAGCAGTATCGCTCTGTGATCCGATTCTTGTTTTTTAGTGGAAAAACCTGGAAGGAAATCAAGCGCATGCTCGATGGTGTGTATGGAACCCATTCCCCTTCTCGTCAACCGTTTATCATTAGTTCGCAGAGTTCCGCTTTGCCGCACGTCGGTTTTTGGTGAACCGCGCCCAGTTGGTCCAAAAACGGTTACCACAGAGGAAACCGTGTAATAAATCCATGATCTTGTTTTGGCGGACCGCCGAGTGAAAACTCGCGAGTTAGTTGAGATAGCAGGCATCTTAATTGAATGCGTTAGCTATATTCTGCAAGATTTTGATTGTTCGCGCGTTGGGTGCTGCGTTAGCTCACATCAGAGAACAAGCGCAATCGTAAGGCAACTTCAAAGACTTGCTTTGCCCTGTTAAATCTAAATTCGGTTAGTTTCTGCGTCGTTTCGTGACCGGGATTCATTGGTACACACTAAAGACCAAAGAACAATCGAAACAATGTGTTTTACCCGGTGAACTTGCTCCAAAGAAGGCGAAGATCGGCCGAAAGGTGATGGCTACCGTATTTAAGGACGCGTGATTTGAAGAAAAAGCGATCACATTTGACGAAGAAAAAAGTGTTCTTCCACCACGATAATGCACCGGCTCACATCACAACCAAATTGGTCGAATTGAATTATGAATTGTTCCCAAAGCCATCGATCCTGTTTTCCGGATTTGGCTCCCTGCAATTTTTGTCATCGCTGCCACGGAGAAGAATTTTGCAGGCCAACAAAAGTCGTACTATACGGAGGGGTTAAAAAAGTGCAGCACCGCTGCGAAAAGTGTATTGAGTTGAAAGAGGATTATACTAAAAATAATATGAAAAAATTGGCTTGTCTTTTCTAATTCGGATATTCATTAAACAGCCCTTGTAGTTGGAACGCAGGCCAGTAAGGATTTCCGAGACAAAGTGAAAGTCTTGGAAAAGAGATTGTGGCGGATGAGCCCTTAATGAACCAAGGACATCGCTCATTTCCCCGAATGGGTTATTTGCTTTGGCGATAGTAGTACTGCGTGCACGACACCACCTCCGATAACGAATTCATACTAATAGAATTTGCAGCAAGGCGAAATATTGTTGTAGCTAGAATGACGTTCCCACATCGCGATTTACATAAGGGGTTGATAAGTTTTCTTGATCAATCTTCCACCAATTGCATTGCAATCGATGCAAGGCACTCGTCCAGTATTATGGATACCCGAACACTATGAGGTGCTAACTGCCAACTCACAAACCAATACTGCGAGGAAGTTTGACGTCGGATAGCTATAATCGCAATGAATCGCCAAATTCTTTTACGATCGAGTGTTTCTCAATGAAATGAAATGAAAATGAATAAATTCGGATGTTTTACCAAAAGGTACAAAAAAAAAAAAAAAAAAAAAAAAAAACACGCCACAGGCAAAAACCTCGAATCGAAGCCTGTAAAGAACAAGGAAACATAGTAGTAGAGATGCAGTTGATGCTGAGAATTTGGAAAGACCATTTCTGTAGATTGTATAGTGGTAAGAATGAAAAGCTTTCAGGCAGAATAAAGATTTTATCCTGGACGATGTAGACCGAAAATTCTGTTCACCCGACTTGGATGAAGTGAAGATAGCCATAACTAAGCTTAAGTCCAACAAAATTGCTGCATCGTACGGCCTGACTGCCGAACGGCAGGTCATGACTTGATAAAGAGCATACGTCAACTCAGCTGTAAAATATGTTCGGACAAAAGTATGCCCAATGAATAGAACCTTAGCAATGTTTGTCTGATCATCAAGAAAGGAGACACTCTGAACTGCTTCAACTTACAAGGCATCATTCTTCTAAACATCACCTACAGGATCCTGTTTGAGGTATTGTGTGAACGCCGTAAGTCGTTCGTCAACAATCTGATTGGTCCATACCAGTGTAGCTTCAGGACAGGAAAGTCCACAATTGATCAAATATTCATATTACTGCAGATCCTGGAAAAAACCCATGAGCTCCCAATCGATACACACCATTCATCAATTTTAAATTCGCGTAGGACAACATCTAAAGAGAAGAGCTGTATAGAGCAATGTCTAATTTTAGCATCCCTGCCAAACTCGTTCGCTTGTACATGCCGATGGTGAATGTACGCTGCTCCATAAAGGTCTTTGAAGAACTTACCGAAACCTTTGATGTCAGGAAAGTATTTAGATAAGGTGATGCGCTGCTATGCGATTTTTTAAACAACATTCTTGAAATAGTGCAAAATTCAAGCGCCAATTCGAGAGGCACTATCTTTCAAAGGTCCGTCCAATTACTCGCATAAGCCGCTGACATTGACATAATCGGAAAAAGGCAGCGTGATGTCGGTGGCACTTCGCGAGCATTGAGACGGATGTGGTAAAGATGGATTTAACGGTCAACGAGGGCAATACCAAGTATATGCTGTCAACACTTCTTTCAATATTCCAGGACACACAACACCGAGGGCTCGGACAGAACTTAACTCTCGGCAGATATAACTTTAAGGTAGTTAAGGACTTTATCTGACATGGCTTTACTTTTAATTCAGATAACGACAGCAGCACTGAGATCAAACGAAGAATACGTAAGTCCTGCCAGTCAATGCTTCTTTGGGCTAAGAAATTGACTAGAATACCCTCCTCTCGAGCAAAAAACGAGAATAATTTCTTCTGAATAATTTCTTTTTTGATCAAGTGTGTGCGTCTAGCAAGGAAGAAAGTTGTGTTTTACTTTATCTGTACACTATCTATCTATATAGGGTCTACATATCCCTGCTTAATGTTGCACACAAAATCCTATCCAATGTATTGTGAGAATGTCAAAAACAATGCTGCACCACAATAATTTGCACACTAGTGTGGCTTGCGACTCGGCAGTTCGAAGATCAACCAAATTCTCACATTTAGGAAAGCTTTGGAAAAGACCGATGGTTATTTTTGTATCGACTTCAAAGCCGCATATGTAAGCATTCATCATCTTGGGGTCTATAAGTAGATGGCCGGATTTGGGATAACGCCAAAACAGATACGCATGACATTTGGAAAACACGCGGTGCAATGTGCAAGTTAGAAGAATTCTTTACAAATTATTCCGCTTTACTTCAAGGAGATGCATTATATCATGATTTCTTCAATTTAGTACTTCGACAGATAGTACCCAAATCAGTGTTAACCCCGAAAGGCACTACCTTTAAGAAAATTGTTCAGCTGCTGGGATAATCAGACAACATCGACCTCCCAATATTGACGGTTTTAGGACAAATGCAAAACAGATGAAAAGAGTTGGACACGATGTAAATGAAGACAAACAAAATAGCATCTGTCTGTCGCTGACAAAAGTGACTTTGAAGTGGTTTACGAGCTTGCCTCCATTAGAATAAACATCATGAACGACAGACACCCTTGTGGAAATTCGGCAAAGATTTACTCTAGGAAACCGGTGCGAAGTTTAGTTTGGTGAAGGAAATGGATTCAACACTGTTAAGTAGGAAGGCGGAATGCATGCACTAAAATACACTAAAATACACTAAAACAGAGTGCCGAATGATAATGAAGAAAGTAGAGGAAATATTGAACAGCTTCGAAAGAAAAAAATCTTCGAACTATACTTGGTTCCGTATGCGAGAATGGCAAATAGAGTAAAAGATACGTTCGCAAACGCTATGGGCTGTATCTAGATCGACTACACTAGTTCTATCACGACCAAGCTATCGCAGATGCCAAAGCATGCGCGATATCGAAAGCAGTGGAAAGCTGCCGTGTCTCAGGTAAAAACCCTTAAAGCGACAGATGTTGTTCACATAGCATTGTCGGAGGCTAATAGCCAAAGGAGAATGGTATTCTACATATTTAAATACCCGAAGAACGCCAGATTGGTAAAGTTCATTAAATGATCCAAAACTTAGAATTCAGTGCAACCAGAGTAGAACAGAAGGTCGAGCAAAATGATACTTTTCTTATCGAGGAAGAATTGGTCGGATTAGGGAAATATTCGGTATGTTTTCGAAGTTTTAAAATCAATGTTTACAGCACAAAGTCAAGTATCTCTATATCAGTGACTGAAAACTGACATAATAATGAGAAGAATGCAAATGATAAAATTACATAGAAGTCCATACGTAGTTCTGCAAGTTTTCTGTCCTTCCCAGATCTCAAAGGAACAAGCCAGGAGTCAATAGACATCACTTTACGGCGAATTCCATACAGGCAGACAGTAGAGCGAGTGACACTTATCAGAAGTGGTGTAAAACAGTTGTGGAGGAATATGAGAATAGAACATTTGAGATGAAGTAGGCGACCTGAGACCCATACCTAAAACGGCCACAAGTTTCAATATATAGTTGGTTTATTGCCGCCATACTCCACGCTATCATCATCTTTATCAAATTACCATTCGATGAACACATGTCCATCGCCATGAGTTCAGTGAACTCATGTTCAACAGAAAATTTCCAGGAATACTTAAGAAGCCCATTCAAACCACTCCAGAAGTAAACGATCCATTTGGCATCCTCAGATACAAATGAATGTAGGCCTCCTCAAGAATATGCAAATTAAAGAAATCTCAAGTGAATTCGCTGCAACGGCAGAACATATCCATCTGATGTTCAACAGGCATCGGACAACATACAAACCTCTGTTTGAACATCAAGTGAACCTACTTCATGAATGCCCCTTTTTGTTAATTCGTTCCACTCAACAAATTCGACATAACCTCATTTGGACCGTAACTTCATGGAATTCGTTATGATTCTGCTCTCGTATTAATTACAATTTTTCTCTGTTTCTCTTTCAATTTAATCTTTTCTTCCGCCTAAAACGAACAACACCCTAAAGAACAATGTCTAAAAGCAAAGTAACAAACCTAACATAACCTCAAAAGCATGACCAGCAAACAAAGTCAAATGACATACACTCTGCAGAAAAAATATGTTCGTATGTGTAATACATTGTGAATACGACCCTCAACTTGACAGTCGACAGTATGCCTACAAGGGAAGACAAAAATCGAGATAACCGTCTTCGTTTGTAAGAAATTGCATGCAAATTTAAATCGGGAGAGGCGAACCGGTAAAAGAAGAATCACTGAACTTGTGGGTCTTCACCTGAAGGAGAAGGTTCCATGCCTGAGGTCATCGGGAAAAATCTACTGTCATTTTAATGTAGGCAAAGTGAGTCGTAAGCCGTGAGTCCTAAGCCATGAGCCGGGAGCCCTGAGCCGTTTAAATTTCATTAAAATTCATACTTCAACACGCTCTGCCATGGCGATGACAAGTCGAATGACAGATGATAATACGTTGCCACATAGGCAGAGGGACTCCTGTAAGTATCCTCCAGAAGATTTTGTAACCGAGCACAGGAAGGATCCCACATTACCATGATAATATTATGTTTTTTTTTTTTTCACTGCGCGACCGTTAAGCTTTCTTCTCAACTGTCAAATGACGATGATGAAATGGAAACAATGTAACCAACTGGAAAAGTCATTCCATTGTGAACGATTATGGCGATGATTGCTGTGTGAATCTGAATGTGAAATCGAGTTGCTGGAATGTGTGTGGCTCTTTGGGATAGTCAGCAAGGATAAGGATAATGAGGATAATGCCATCAAAATGACACGACGTGAATCATTTAAATGAAAATCATTTGCGCGCCAACCATGTGAGTAGCATTTGTTCAACTCATTTGCGATGCTGTTGATGACTACTGTCTCATAATCAAGCTCGTAGGTACATACCATACAAATAAGTACTCCACCTCTACCAAGGAGCCGAACGACTGATATCCATTTCGGATGGGGAGACAGGCATCTTCTCTTTTTTCAGTTGATCACCCATTCGTAGACGAAAACGTATTCAGATGAGTAAACACACTTTCTGGGTTGAATATAGAAAAGTCGGTGATTATACGGATAGGTGGGATATCTGATAGGACATTGGCAATGGAGAGATATTCCTATTTCTACTCATTCTCGTAAAAGTTTAAGGACTTGAAAGGATATTCATATTCGCTGTTGTGTTCGCCGCTGTGGAAGAGATAAGATTGCCTTTGTTCACTTGGAGTCTGGGTGTATTTTGTTTTTTTTTTTTTTTTTCTTTTTTTTTGTTCTATGATGTTTTGTCATACATGCTCACAGCTCTCAGATTCCAATTCCCAGTTGCCTGTTCCCAGATAGAGTGGCTAAATGGGGTAAAAGTATACGGTTGTGGGGTATTTTTTTGTGGGAGATTCTTTTTGTTTTTCCCTTTTTTGTTTTTTTGGGGCTGCAAGATATCCTATTAGGAGGGTGTATATCGTATTAAATGACATGGAACGTTATGAACTAACAAGAGACCAATATTTGTCCCATCTAATTAGGTGGGACAATGAGTGTGAGTGGATCTTGAATAAAGAGTTAGGTTACTTAGAAAGGATGTGTTGAAGGTGGGTTAAAAGAAAAAACCAGCAACAAACAAGAAATTGGGTACATCAATTTCGATCTTTACTGTCGCCAAGGCTTAGTTTAGTTTTTCCTTTTTTTTTGTTGGGTTCTTTAATTAAATTACAAGATTTTCACAAGAAAAGTAAGCAAAAAAATATTAATGAAGTTTAATATACATACATAGCAAAGAATATTTGTACAAAAGAAGTAAAAATAAAAGAAAAGGGTTACTTATTAAATGCTGAAGTTGATACTTTGGCAATAGGAGAATGTCAGCATACCTGTATTTTAAGTCAAGGTTAAGCCTACAAAATAGAGAGGCGACAGAAAATTTAAAGCGCCAATATGTGACAAGAATTACCTGATTTTAAAGACCAATACTAGTGCTGCAATTGCATGATTAAATCTTTACTTAAGTCGTAACTTTACAGACTGCATCATTACCTTTATGAACTGCCTGATTAATTACTGGTCGGTTGGTTTCAAATGGACCTGGTTAGGGTAAACTTTTTGTTTTTATTTTTATTGGAACAGAGTTTAGACAAGGAACTAGTCCATTATATTCTCGTTTGTCCATTGTATGTTTTTTTTTTTTATTTTTTTTATTTTTTTTAATGAAATAGAAAGCTGAGTAAACGCTTCAGTGATAAAGTGCCTACAGTTAAAACACCAATCACTCGTACATCATGCACCGCAGTTTCTCACGTAGATGCCTTAGCAAAATCATTGTGCTCCGCCACGATGGCAGTAAGTTATCTGCAGTTCTTTTAGTTAAGAGACAACAGGAAAGTCTCTGAAATCTTAAAGCCAGAATTACGTCATTCAGCCTTTTGACTTTGTTCAGAGAAGTTTCCGTAAGACCTTAAGTGTAGAATGGCTGTCACTATATATGTGGATACTTAGCCATTTTTCACCAATGTAGTTCGTTTCTACCAGAATTGCGTTTAAATAATACATGGGCTGAAAAGTCAGTTTCTAAGAGGCTGCACTACTTGAATTATATCCATACTATTTTCTGTTAGAACCAACCTTCAAAATATACGTGTATAAATTTGACAGCTGTCGGACGATTAGTTCTCGAGATATAGCGTTGTGAGTGAAGCAACTTTTGTTATTGTGAAAAAAAAAATGTATTCAAAGCAATTTCATGTGCTGATTTATTACTGCTTTTTGATGGGAAAAAATGCAACCGATGTAAAGAAATGCCTTGATAAGTGTTACCTGGACTCTGCACCAGCCGAACGAACCATTCGTAAGTGAATTGAAAAATTTAAAAGTGGTCATACAAGCACCGGAGATGATGCACGCAGTGGACGTCCAAAAGAGGCTGTTTCAGATGAAAACTTTAAAAAAGTCCACAAAATAATTACGAATGACCGTAAAGTGAAGTTGATCGAGATAGCTGAGGCTCTGAATATATCAAAAGAGCGTGTTGGATATATCATACACAAATATTTGGACATGCGAAAGCTCTGTTCAAAGTGGCTGCCGCGTTTGCTCATAGTCGACCAAAAGCAACAACGTGTTAATGATTCAGAGGAGTGCTTAAAGCTGTTCAACCGGAATAAAGCCAAATTTTTGCGTCGGTGTGTGACAATCGACGAAACTTGGCTCCATCACTTCACACCAGAGGCAATTCGGCAGTCAGCTGAGTGGCGAGCAGGTGACGAACCTCGTCCAAAACGACCAAAAACCCAACAGTCGGCTGTCAAGGTTATGGCATCCGTATTTTGGGATACACATGGAACAATTTTCATCGACTTTCTTCAAAAGGGGCAGACTATCAACAGCAACTATTACATTGCGTTGTTGGAGCGTTTGAAGGACGAAATCGCAGAAAAACGGCCGCATTTGAAGAAAAAGAAAGTGCTGTTTCATCAAGGCAATGCACCGTGTCACAAATTGATGAAAGCGATGGCAAAATTGAATGAATTCGGCTACGAATTGCTTCCTCACCCAATGTATTCTCCAGATTTGGCTCCCAGCGACTATTTCCTGTTCGCACACCTCAAAATAATGCTCGTCGGAAAGAGATTTAAGACCGATGAAGAAGTAATCGCCGAAACAGAGGCCTATTTTGAGGGTAAACCGAAATCGTACTACAAAACTGGTATCGAAAGATTGAAAAATCGTTTCAATCAGTGTATCGCCCTCGAAAGCAAGTATATTGATAAATAAAGTTGAATTTTGCAAAAATTTTGTGTTTATAAGACGGCACTGACTTTTAAGCCCATGTGTTATCTCAGTCTGTAAGATCTTACATTGTCGTCTCTCAGAAACACATCAGCGCCATATCCTTAATCGATTTTAGAGCCATCCATCACGACCCGACTACTAGAGAGCAAAAAAGGTTATGGTGCCTTGAAGTCCGTTCATATGTAGGAAGACATACCAAATTTCAGTGCGATACTGTCTTCAGTTTTGTTTTGACAGCTGTTTGTTGTTGACGTGTTTGGCATCATGTTGAGTATGGACAATTGATTTCGTTCTCTCATAAAACATTATTTTTTGAGAGGCAAAACGGCGGAGGAAACAAAAGAAAAGTTGGATAAATATTACGACGCTAATGCTCCGTCAGATTACACCGTCAAATATTGGTTTCGAGAGTTTCGTGGTGGCCGCAACTTCACTACCGATCAAGTCCGCGGCGGCAGGCCCTCCGATGCGGTTACATAGGACAATGTCAAAAAAATACATGAAATGGTGTTGGTTGACCGGAAAATAAAGGTATGTGAGCTAGCAGATACCACAAAGATTAGTACTGAGCGCACACGCCATATTTTGGGCAATATTCTCCATATGAAAAAATTATCCTGCCGCTGGGTGCGGTGTGTTTTAACTTGCTGATGTGGAATCGGGCGGATTTTTGGCATCGATTGGTAACTGATGAACACCAGAGAACAGAATGAGTGCCCGGCAATAGACTGAAGCCGGCACAAGTGCTCCGAAGCGGCCGAGGGAGGCTCGATGCGTCGGAAAGGTTATGGCGTCGGTTTTCTGTGATTGTCATGGCATACTCTTCGTGGACTATCTCAAAAAAGGAAAAACCATCAACAGCGAGTATTACTGTGCATTATTGGAGCGATTAAAGGACGAAATCGCTGAAAAACGGCCTCACATGAAGCGAAAAACAATTTCGTTTTTGCAAGACAATGCACCGGCGCACAAGAGCATCGCAACCATGGCTAAAATCAATGACTTATGGCTCCAATTGCTGTCGCATCTACCGTATTAGCCCAATTTGGCTCCCTCGGGTAATTATCTCTTCCTAAACCTCAAAGGTTGACTCATCAACAAAAAATTCAGCTCACGCGAGGAAATCATCGACGCAACGGAGGATTATTTTGCAGATCTTCCGGAATATTACTTTTCGGATTCCATTCCTGGGCATAGAGAAAGTCGATTTTGTATTTTCACAGGAATAGGGGTTGTATCAGACGCCATGTCCATAATACAGTCATCAAAACTTCATTGCGTGTGGTACCAAAGAGCAGTATTAAATGGAAGGTGCCCTTGATAGTGCAGCCCATGATGCGTCTAGAGCAGAGTTAGGAATGCTATTTTTAATTCGGATTTGTTTGTTAATGGAGCTAGACTTTTGTATCAAGTATTGTATTTTGTATTGTCCTAAATAAGTCCATAAGCAAACAAGTAATACTCTAGGTATGGGTTTAAATTTTCATAGGCAGTTTTGACGCAAAATTAGGAAGCAAATATATCTTTGGTGGCACTGTCTGCATGACATCCTCGATAGCAGATTCAGACTTAAGAACTTTGGTTAAAGAGATAAAAAATTATTATGCCTAGTACACGTTTTCTGCACTTGGACATGGACAATGACAATTCCCGATTAATTAACCAAAACATTCTATTGACGAAGGCGCTCCATTAATATGATAGACGCTTCAACAATGCGAAAGTCGTATATTGATTGCGCCTATTACTACTGGTTGCGGATATTACGAACTTTCAAATATTTGAATGTATTGTCAGAAAGTTTGGTGTATTATGGGTGTGAATGCCGGAGCTTTTTTAAAATGCTTCTTATTAAAATATTTTACAGGGGTCCTACGTGGAAAGATTTGAGTATTGAACATCATTCGCAGCTATCGGCCACCAAGACGAAACAAGAAATGGCAGCAAGCATATGCAGCGAAAAGAGTTTCATACAGAATTGTAAGCCCTGCTCTGCTTGAGCTCTGCTCAATAACTCAAAGAGCAGAAAACACGGAATAACAACAGGCTTCTTAGGAGAAAAAGAAGGATCATGTGAAGGGCGAGGAAACAGAAAGATGATATTGTAAGAATTAGCCCGAACCTAAGACTTCAAATATGAACAAGAGAGCAAAGTAGTAGAATAGAGGTCTGTGGTAAAAATACTGTAAATTTTCAACCCGATGATGATAAATAAAATTTAGCTGTCAGGCAGTATGAACCATTTAATTTACGATGATAACCTACAGTTTCATCTACCGGTGTTCAGACAGCCACACCAAACCTTAGGTACATAAAATTTATTGGAGCTGACGGTATACTCGTCTGGTTAAGCCAGCTGGAAATAACGTGGTACCCGGCATTTGTAACGCAAATTCTTCAGTATCGTTTTTGATTTTTATTTTTTTTTTTTGAAAAGCTCACACCGCAGTACCAGAAGTAGAATAATCTATTTTAAAATCCAAGGTTATTTAAAATCCAAGGTTATATAAGTTACGTCGAACATCAGTTCGGTTTCGTCTATATATACTCTGAATGGAGGAGAAGAAACAACAGTGAAACACAAGAGGTTTACTGTGACATCGAGATACGAGATTACGATGTCCGAGTCCGAGTCCGGTACTCCTTTAATACCGGGCGGTAGAACGGTGATTGCACCGATTACCGGTAAGGCGCCTGCATTGTCCAGAGGGGGTAAAACTATGGCAGGCCATGGAGCACCATGCTTAAAAGCCAAACGCAACGATCCTTAAACCAAATCTTCCAGGAGAGATAAGACAGTGGCAAGCCATGGTCCTATCCCTTCCTCCACCTCTAGCACCAGCAAGTTTGTGACAGGCTTAGGACTTGCCGCTGCTTCAAAAACTTCTGTCCCTTAGAAGAAATCAGGGGTTCCCAAAATCGATAACACCAAAACCCCTGAACCAACTAACACCACAGCTCTGAGGTCCTTTAGCGATGTCTTAAAAGACGCTATGAAGATTGCGGTAATCGATAGAAGGGACACCGACGAATCGATTACACCTAAAGTTGGTCAATTTGAAGCTTTCAGGCAACTTCTTGGCCATTATGCGGGAAAACCCCGGACCACCTCCCATCACAAGCGACGCTGGCTGGCACCAAGGCCAGGTAAAACCCATCGCATGTGCCGACTAAAAATCTCTCGATCTTTTCTCGAAAGCCATAGGTGGCTTAGGAGAGATTTGGCCAGGTGCAAGGCGCTAAGACGAGCCTAGGGAGGATTTCCCTAACAGACCTAGACCCCGCACCCGGATTCCAGCCGAATCTTCCTCTGCACAAAACATCATGGATATCATCTGGCTCAGTAACCTGACCATTCCGACTCATGACTGGAATGTCGTAAAATGGAGGAGTTAAGGGGCTCTTATTATATATATGCGCGTTGATTGTGATCGATAACGAAAAATACAGCCTTAGATCTGAGAGCGTCAATATCCTTTCCAGAAATGGACAGCGACGACTCCAATTCATTCGGGGCGACTATTAAGCCGTCGGTCTCCTCTTCTGACACTCTGTCGGAAATAGAAACCAATGACGGAATAGAAAGAGATCCTACACGCTCAGAAGAAGAAGATGAGGTCTTGAGCTCATTTTTAGAATCGGAGGACTCGAACAAAACCGTGGAGGAGGCCACTCTAGGAAATTGTAGCAATGATACGGTTTCTCTAGGTTTATCTCCACAACACAAAAAAGGCTTCGGCCGAACTTATTCTGCGTCTTTCCGAAAATGCAGAAGACATCATCCTAATCCAGGAACCACGTTAGGTAAGGTAGGTCCTCTTCTTGGTGATAACGTATAAAGGGTGGTACTGGAAGCTGGAAGGCAAAGCGTCATCGAGTGCGACGCTAACGCTCATCATACGGTATGGGAACGATAGGGGTGAGTCACTTTTTGATTATATTTTAAGTACTTATCTCATTGTTTGCAACATTGGCAATGAGCCCACTTTTTATAACAGAAAACCGACAGAAAGTGCTAGATATCACTCTTGTCTCAGAAAATATCACTCAAATGCTAATGAACTGAATGGTATCGACTGAACACTCGTTTTCCGACCATTGATACATCCAATTCAGCCTGGGTGATGCTCCCCTCAGTCAAACAGTATTCCTAAACTACCAGAAAACTGATTTGCCAAAATACAGAGAAATACTATCAGAAACACTATCCTCTGAACTCTCGATTCCCCCGCGTGACACTAATGAGCTTGACATGAAAGTTAGGGAATTCACCCTGGCTCTCAATCAGGCTATGGCTGCTTCCTGCCCTCTGATTTGGACATCACCACTAGGGCCGCTTAGAAACACCTGCAGAAAACTTTTCAACCTTGCAAAAAGTACAAGAAAAGTGAATGACTGGGATTCAGACAAAGAATCCGTCAAAATATATAAAAAATAACTGAGGAAAGCAAGATGTCAATCTTGGACATCATTGCAAGAAAGCTATTGGAAACAAATGGGGCCTTCAAACTCGAATAACACACTGGCTATACATCTCGGTCATAAGACCGATACTCACCTACAGTGTGGTTGTCTGGTGGACGGCCTTAAACGTTGCAGCCAACTGCAAAATACTAAGACGAGTCCAAAGATTAGCGTGCCTATTCATAAGCGGAGCTTTACGCTCCACTCCCTCCGCGGCTTTAGAAATTCTGTTTCATTTGACACCATCGACACCTTCAACAAGCAAGTAGTGGCACGCTTATATTCTTAATATATTAGGAATCCACAAAAAGAACATCGATCATAACATACTTAAACTTCGGCTTGACAAAGACTTTCATGCGAGCTTTCCCTTTAGATCTTTTTGGGAGTAAGATTCTTTTATGGAGAACAAGTCTATTAACTTTTACACAGATGGATCTGAAATCGATAGCGGGGTTGGTGTTTTCTCAGAAAAGCTAAATCTAAGCCTCTTCTTCCGTCTTCCATATCATTTGATCTCCATCATCTCTAACGGAGTTGGCAAAGCAGTTCAACTTTCACCATTGCTGGGTACCGGGCCACAGGGACATTCTAGGGAAAAGTAGGGCCGACGAACACGCTGAAATTGGAATCACTCTACCTATTCTACCGTAAAAGGGTAGCATAGATAAACCAATCGCTACGTGAAAAGTATTATTTAAGCTGGATGCTAATAAAAGAATAGACCTTAGATAGACCGGTGGGCCAAAACACAATGCTGTCTGCTGTCGTTAAAGCGAAATTTAAATACCCAGACGTTATCTACGATTGGCAATTACATCGTTGAAATCGAAAAACTTACCATTATCGGTATGTGTGACAGTGACAACTTATGTTAGAATGACCATATATTCGATGTCGTCAAAAATGCTGCAAAATTCCTAGGCTTCCTCAAGCGATGTAAGAAATATTTCACTCCCTCTGATCTGGCCTCAACATATAATGCATTCATCCGCCCAAAAATGGAGTACAATGCCCACATTTGGTCAGGTGCTTCTAAAACATCTCTACACCTGCTAGATAGGACTCAAAACCGTGCGATAAAACTCATAAGTAATACTGTTATCAGTCAGTCCATTGACACCCTTGAAAACTGAAGTAATGTTTCCGGTCGCACTTTGTTTTATCGCTATTTTCACCACCAGTGTTCTATAGAGATAGCTAGTAGAATTCCGCTCCTTTAAACTTTTAACCGTTACACCCGCCTCGCTATGAATGCTCATTAGTAGCCCACTTTTGAAAGTACTCTAAAGTGTCGTGATTCGTTCCCAAGCCGTACAACTCGCTAATGGAATGCCCTGCCTAGCTCTTTATTTCCTAGTCATTATAACTTTCAAACATTTAAAACCAACGTTCAACGGTACCCCTATTTTTTTCTCTCTGGTTTTCCTTCGCCGGCAATTTTTCCTATTGGCACAGATTCAAAAGATGTTGCCAAGAACTGTTGCACAATTAAACCACTTGCTGAAGTAATTCACAAAAAGATTTAACCTCAATTTAACAATCCACTTATCAAATTAATTGAATTTAACCTTCTCATCGACCTTCCTCGAATAACTACGCTAAAAATAGTAACCGTTTCCTTGATTCCTTTCAGCTGTCGAGAACGATTTTATCGATCTTCCACCCTCAGTATCATTTGCTACGTTAGTTGCATCAATGATTGCCTTTGAATTGTATAGTATGCAGGAATAAGCCTCCCCCATTCACCTTGGACTCACTGCAGCTGTCCCATTTTGCCTTGAATAAACCTTTATTCGGTAGAGTATCAAAAACTATCGACATTCAACACCATGCCTCAGTGGTCGCATCATAGGCACCATTTGGATTGGAAATTGAAAACCCATGTTCCAACGAATCTCTGGCAATATTTCAGTTCCTAAAGAACTGTTTTTCTTTCCCCTCTACACTCTTTATGAGTCGATGGGTGACTGGAACTGGCTGCCACAGCTGGAGGTTGAAACCATATGAGTTTAAGTTACCTACATTCTACATTTATAGACTCATAGTGGATATGCAATTTCCAGTACATTTGGCGTATTCGTCGAATGCTGGATCTGACCTAGTTCTCAAGTCTTTGTCTATAGATTTTTTCAAGATTTTTTTTTGTAATTTTTTTCCAAGCATTCTTTTTGCCCTCCCCCTAGAAGACTTTTTTTGAAAATAAGGAGGAAAATTCGAACGTTTGTAGTAACACCAGTTACATGGGATATGTGGCATTGAGCTGAGAGTTGATTGTTGGCACTGGTAGTAGAATTGAATGCAGCTTACCACAAATGCTGGAGGGTGCAGATGGAGGGTGTTCACTTGATGTACTCAATCCATGTCCACACATGAGTTTCTGGTATTTGCCTAGACTGCAATTGCAGTCGCATATACGGGTATGTACTCGTATAATAGGCAAAGTCACATTTTTGTGGTGATGCATGCGCTATTGAGCTTCTTTCAAATGGAAGGCTTACGAGCATTGGTAGGCAAATATAGATCCACATCTTGGTCAATAAGGTTGCTCCTATGAATACCCATATATGGGTAGAGATAGAGGCAGATAGTTTTTATATCGTTTTCTTGCTGACATCGACTATTGAATGAATTCTTTGGTAACTTGTGCAACTGCAATGCTGTTTGAAGGTCTTATGACATTTGAAATGGTAACTTTGCGCAAATGTTTAATTGGCAACTTAAAGACCCGTATTTACTTATTTTTTTTTTTTAAGAAATTAATGGATGGAGGGTGACATATATTTACTTGTGTGTAAATTGAAAAAAAAAATTTAAACCACATTCATGTAGGATGAAAAAGGCAAAAGTAAACAGCTCACTAAAAAGTCACTTAGCAACGACTGCTTAAGTATTGACAAATGCGGATTTCAAAGACAGTACAGAGCCGGTAAGCTACTGTAAAAAGGTTTGAATGGGCACAACCATAAAAGATCAGCAGAATCTTTCACGACTGCGTCTCGCTTTAGTTCTCTTATAATCCTGCATCACAAGCATCAAGTGCGGGCACCAGTGGCAATATAGCAAGGAGGCCATAAGAAATGTCGCCTTTGATATGTAATTGTCTGATGATGAATGATGTCGGAAGTTCGCAGTCAAACAGGAGGTGTATTGTGCAACACAGTACGCAAAAACAAGGGTTGAATAGAGAACTGCAGTTGATACGTACCAACAGAGGAAGAAAACGAACACAAGATAGGGGGTTTGGAAATACCATCGAAGGAGAGATTTAATCAGAATGTAAAAAAGTTGTGACAGAGCAACAAAACCGGAACGGACGATTAGGTTTATCGTTGCAGTGGCACCAATAGTTTTGAAAATTTTGAAGGACCACTTCTATAGATTGTGAAACAGCAAAGACGACCAAAATGCAGTTATCTGACAAGACACACCATTCAACCTGGATGAATAAAACGACAGCTATAAAAACGTCCGTTCACCTGATCAAAAAGAAGTGAAGCAACAGCCCATCTGTAAAATGTTGTCAAAGGATCGTATGCCCGATTTATAAAATCTTAGTAGCGTCTGTCTCTTTCTGAAGAGCCATCCTATATAAGTTCCTCGCTGTCGTATTATGTAAACTTTCAAAAGTCGATTGTCAACAACCAAATAAGTCAATATCAGTGCGATCCTGGAATCGGTAAGTCCACTCTCTGTTTGCCCAAATAGGGCAGACTTAGGAGAAAACTCAAGAATACCAAGTTGATATTCACTATTTATGTAATAACAGATTTTAAAATTGCTTTTGAAAGTGTTTATAGAGATGAGCTTACGTACAGAGTCACGTCAAGACTTTCGGCTTTATGCATGATGTCAATTAGAAGAAACACCACCATACCTTTTGACGTTAGAAAAGGATCTTAAACAAGGTGACGTGCTAAAATGCGTCGCTCTTAAAAATTTGTGCGGCATTCTCAAGCCAACAATAGAGACACAATATTTCAAAAATCTGACCAATTTCTGGCATTTGCAGACGATACTGATATAATCGGATGAAACAGGTGGGAGACCAGTAAGAAATTTGTAAATATTGAGGCAGAGCCAACAAAAATTTGTCAGGCGGTCAATGAAAGCGAAGCAAAATAAAACGTGTCCCGTAGAAATGGCCGTAGGGGCAAAATTTCAGGCAAGAAGGGACAGTTTTTAATGAGAATCCTCAGGGAACATGTGACTCAAATTCGGGACAAAACTTTGTAAAATCCGCGTAAAACCATAGTAAAGGTTTTGGTCCCTACAGGATTTAAACAATCAACAGAGCACGGTATTTTGAAAAATAAATTAAAATTTTGCCCATACAAGATGCAGGCAGGTGTAGGATCTTAACAATGTGATGATCTTTTGCAAGAAATCCGTGCAGGAATAATCCTGGAACATTTTCAAATAGCATGAAACGTGGAAACAAACTGTTAAGTTACAATGCACATTTTTACATCGATTGCTATATGAATAAATAGAGAATGCATTCTTCGTCTATCAACAATCTTCGGGATCGTTATCACAGTGTGTGATTTCTGTCCAAGATGATTAACACTTTTTTTTTTTTAAGGGAGAAACAGTGATAAATGCTGCTACAGCAACATAGATCTTAGATCCTGGAAGAATTCGCCGTCAGTTATTAAGATGGGCCGTGTTTAGCGCAGGGACATCAGAACTCTAGCTCATAGGATACTCATATCTATCCTAGTTAGAAAACGTGGTATAGGAAGACCTTACCCAAGGTAGCCCCCGAGGTTGGATGGAATTCGAATCGGCTGGAGAGGAAATGCCAATTAAAGCTTAGGACCAATCCGTTCTGTAAGATGTCATCGAATTTAAAGTAAAGCAAGCCCCCTTACCTTAGGAGTTTTCAACAAAATTTCGATGACTAGGTTGAATACGATGGATAAATAATTACATCAGGTACTGGCAGATCAGTTTTAGACGAACACACTAACTGCGCTTATAAACTAACAGTAAACTACGACAGTATTGTATTTTATAAGTTAGTTTACGATCTCTATCAAATAAATCACATTGGCTTTGAACACCAACAACAGACATTGTGCGTAAGTTTGATATCGAAACCCCTAAAAATGAAACTCAATCGTATTTTATTTTGGTATTCTGCTGAAGATATATTTGTATCCTAATATGAACTGTATAGTTAATAAAATTTAATATATTTTTCCATATGTTCTCTGCACTTTTCATGCAATAATGTACACTTTATAGAGTGTTACCTCGCTTAGCGAGTTACTAACTATAACTATAACCTGACAATGCGACGAAAAATCTGGCTGTGTTCGGACGTTTGAATGCTTTGAGATTACTGGCTTTACAATTGACTTAACCCCATATAAAATTCTTCGCTAATTGATTCTTCTCATCAGGAGAAGACGGTATACGAGCAAAAGATGTCAAATATAACGCTACGGCTTAAGCTTCTATCATGACAAGGATGGTTAATATTAGCACTCATATGCACCAGATAAACTTAAAAAGTTCATTATCCGATCAATCTACAAGAGCAGCACTGGTGGACATCAGTACTAGGACTACATAGAAACACTTACAGAAAACTTTTTAACTTAGCAAAAGGCACAATAAAAGTGTCTAACTGGGACCCATATAAAGAATCCCTCAAAATATATATATAAAAAAAAAACAGAGGAAAGCAAACCAAAAGTCCTGGAGATCATTCTGTGACAAAATCACAGAAACCTCTGAGACATCGTGGCTAAGAAAAATCCTCTCTACAAATCCTATGGAACCTAGTTGTTTGAAAAAAAAAAAACCGATGACTCTTGAACAACCTCACGTGATGAATTACTCAACCTGCTACTGAACACTCACTTACCAGCTCCAGCAGCTTATTCAGTGGCAGTAACTCAAACAGAACTACTGCAACCGTGACCAAAATTAATGGTATGATTACAAGAGATAAGCTGCTTGTTCCAAAGGGCCTCAGACCTATAAGTCTATCATCTTTTCTTCAGAAAACTCTAGGCCGACTGATTGGTATCCATATTGAATTGAATTGAATCTAAGAATTGATCTAAGACTTTTCTCAACGGTTCAAAATGCCTACTGTAAAGGAAAATCGATTGAAACGGCTCTGCATTTGCTGACTAGATACATCGAACGATCCCTTTCCTGGACGTTGAAGGTGCCTTTAACAGCGTCAACACATTCGCAATCACGAGTTGATCAGTTGATCAGCACCAAACTGGGTGAGACTTCTACTATCGCCCCATACGTGTAACCTATAAACGTGTATCGTAACATACTCTGGGCGCATTAAAAGAACCCGAATACCAACTCCAAACAAATCCAAAGAGTTAAGAAACTCTACATGGTGTTAATAAAATTACCATTAAAATACCATCTACACCATCCCCTCCCACTTGTAACACAATTTTTTTCATTTATCTGTCCTTCATAAGTCGGCCACCAAGTTTCCCTTTCATATAGCCAATCTTTGCTCACCAATTTCTCAGTACTTTGAACAATATTACAGAAATCATGATTTAGTATTCGCATAATCATACCGTTTGCATCTGTAGCACCGCCGATTTCCCAAAGAGCATCGATATATTGTCTAATTCTGTGGTTGTATTCGGATTTCCACCATAGTGTTGAGCTTTAAGATTCATCGTGAGGTTTGATTTATAACGTAAAATAAAGCACATAAATTTGAAAGTGAATTTAACATTTTTATTATCGGTTAAAAGAACAATTCATGGCATTTCCTCTTTGAAAATGATATCATGTAAATGTTGGCCATGACTACGTCTGAAGTGGTCCATTCGGAAGGTCTAATTCTGAGCGACTCGTTCGAGCATAGCTCCTGGTATTGGGTATATATTTTAATTCGTGCGTTTTTTTTTTTCAAAATTTGAACTTTTATTTAAGAAAAACATGTACAATAGTATTATTCAAAGTATTGCCCATCTGAAGCTATGACTTTTTCCCATCTTTCTGGCAATTTGTGGATCCCATCCCAAAAGAACTGCGAATGCTTGGCAGCCAAGAATGAATCAAGCCAATTTTTGATATTCTGCTCTGATGTGAACCGTATTTCAGTGAGGGCGTTCTGCATCGACCGGAACAAATGGTAGTCAGAAGGGACAAGGTCTGGGCTATAAGGCGGGTGGAGTAAGACTTCCCATCCACTGTTTTCCAAATAGTTCTTAACCGGAATAGCAACGTGGGGCCGAGCGTTGTCATGATGGAAAATTATTGCCTTGTGTTTGGTCGCATATTCCGGGCGTTTTTCGGCTACTGCTCTCTTCAAACGGATTAATTATGTTCGGTACCATTGTCCATTGATGGTTTCACCCGGTTTTAGCAGCTCATAATACAGCACATCCATCTGATCCCACCAAATACAGAGCATTACCTTCGCAACATGGATATTTGGCTTTGACGTTTATTTGGCTCGTTGGCCGGGTTTCACATGATTTTTTGCGCTCGGGGTTGTCGTAATGGATAAATTTTTTATCACCAGTAACAATCCGATGCAAAAATGACTTACTTTTGTGGCGTTCTAGCAGCATTTCGGACATGCAAAACCGCCTTTCGGCGTCTCTCGGCTTGAGTTCATGTGGAACCCAATTTCCTTGCTTTTGAATATATCCAGCTGCTTTTATAATGGCTGCTTGAGTAACACCCAAAGATTCTGCGAGCTCTTCTTGTGTTTGGCAACAATCTTCATAGAGTAATGCTTCCAGTTCTTCATCTTCAAACTTTTTTGGCTGGCCAGAACGTTCATCGTCTTCCAAGCTAAAATCAGCACTTTTAAATCGTGCAAACCACTTTTGGCACGTTCGCTCAGCTAGCGCATGTTCGCCATAAACTTCCTCCAAAATACGATGACTTTCGGCAGCAGTTTTCTTCATATTAAAGTAATGAAGAAGAACTGCCCGCAAAAAAATTACTGTTGTTAACGCTTCAAATGAATGACATATACTGAAATGACGTACAAAGATAGTAGCTTTCTAACGTATGTTCCAATGGAATAGTACAAGTTACGCCATCTCTTAGCAAACCGCACGTTTATAGGCCCAATATCTCGCGGATAACACGAGTATTGTTGGCTTCCAAAGCTTTAATCGTGGCTGGCTTATTCCTGAAGACTTGAGACTTAACATATCCCAAGAGAAAATAGTCCAAATGTGTGACGTCGCACGATCTAGACGGCCAATTTACCGTAGCAAAGCGTGAAATTAAGTGCTCACCAAAATGATTTCTCAACAAGTTTATATTTTCACGCGCTGTATGGCTCGTAGCGCCGTCTTGTTGAAACCAGAGCTCACCGATACCATGTGCTTGAATTTCAGGAAGCCCATAGCTCGTTTACATGGCACGATAACGGTTACCATTTTCCAGAGCCCATTTACTAAAAATATGACACAAATACGCCAAGTTGTCGAATACTCAAAACGACGACGAATCGATTCGCTACGGTTTACACTCTCAGCTACAGTTGCTATAGTCTCGTCAGTAAGTGCTGGATGTGATTTAATCGGTCGAGTATCATCCACTAATGTAAACTGGGACTCAAATGTGCGAATGGTATTGGCAATAGGTTGATTATGCGCAACGTAAATTCCTGGAATCGCACGAAAAGCATTTCTCACAGAACGCTGATTTTCGTAATACAGCTGAACAATTTAGAGACGCTTTTGTAGTGTGAGTCTTTCCATGATGACTTGCCAAACGATACTGAATAAAAATGATAAAGCAGTTTTATGAGAGTCACGCGCGATCTGTCAAAAAAGGTTATTGAAAGTCAAACCTCACAATGAATCACCCTTGCTAGTGTGCCTGTAAAAATTACTGACAGGGTTTGTCTAAAATCACCGTCCAAAAATATGACCATCCTTCCTGCAATACTTTGGTTGCTTTCAATATTTTTCATAGTCCGATTAATAGTTTCGATTGCTATTTGGGACATTATAATTCGTCACGTACCAGCAGCTTACATTGCTGCGTCCACGATCGTCCAATGCTAAGTCCAATGGTGGCTTAAGTACTGAGTGAGCCTTACGGCAACCATAGAGTCTCGTGGCAGTTATTTCAGAGGAGACTTCTGCAACAGCAACCCCTTTATCTTTCCGAATTTGGGTTAGGAGCAAATTTAAAGGAAAAGTCGTGCCAGTTTTTCACGGAGAATATAAAAATACCATACCACCTTCATCGCTCTCAATTTGTTGCATAACATTGTTAAAAACTATTCTTTGTTTTGGATTTAAATACTGAACGTATTCAGTGAATTGCTGTTGCAATGAAATTATATCATAGCTCGTTTCTCGTATTAAATCACTACCAAGTTCCCCATTTCTAATTGGTCTACTCAATCCAAAGTCTGATAAATCTTTTCCAGTTACCATTGTTACTTGGTCTTCCACCTTTATAAGAGCTTCGTTGTAGATAAAACCATTGTATGTAGGATTAAGGTCTTGAAATCTGTGCAATAAACATATGTTTCTTCCTCCATGTCAATTTTGTACTTTTCCCAAATTTACAGGGGATTCGAACGCCCACAAGTCGCTATTATAACAACAATGTAGCTGTCAGTTAATCTGCATTAAAAAATTTGAATTTTCTAAAACAAATTAAATAGAGTTTAAAAAATATTACTTAATTACCTTAATTAATAAAATCAAAAAAGTATTAAATGAATATTAATACATTCAAATGTTACCTAAATCAAAAAATATATATATATATATAGATATATATAAAAAATGGCTAAACTGAATATTGTTTTAAAAAGAATCATTTAGACTGACAAAGAAAGAAATTCGAAAATTTGTTAAAATACTTCGTAAATGCGGCACAGTCGGCTGCCGGCTGCCATTTGAAGTAGGTAGGTAGGTTGAACTATGTTCTTTCTTAGGCTTTTATTTATGTCCATACCAAATTTCATTAACATCGGTTAAGCGGCTTACTTGTAAAAAGATAATAGATAATATTTATGTATTTCAAACACTCTAGTCAATTTGTCATTACGGGCATGTAAAATGATGTCGCGAGTTGCGAGCTGTTGGCCTGTAACCATGGCTGCGATTTCATTTATTGTATTAATGGTGTGTTATAAAGTCGTTCGTGTTTTCCACTTGGTGTACGGTTTTGGAGCATCACAAGTTTGTGATGCAGTTTTGAAGGTGATTATTAGGCGTTAGTTTCATGCAACTTTCTCCGAAACTTTTTTTTTGTCTATGCGTTGTATATTGACTCACTTACTATGATCCACTTCATTGGTTTCATCCCCTATAAAGAAATACAGAAAGTTGCTCAAAAGAGTCATAACTGGTGACGAATCATGGGTGTATGGTTATGACGTCGAAAAGGGCAATTTTCCGAATGGAAGCACCCCGGAGAGTCAAGACCGAAAAAAGCACGCCAAATTCGATCAAATGTCAAAGTTTTGATCACTGTTTTTTGTCGATTACCGTGGCGTAGTGCATCAGGAGTTTGTACCTCAAAGTCGTTTGGTTTGAAGTTATGCGCCGTTTGCGAGAAGCAATACGAAAAAAACGTCCGGAATTGTGGAAAAACAATTAATTGCTTTTGCATCACGATAATGCCTCATTCATCGCTTCGTGTAAGAAATTTTTTGGCCATTAATTTTTTGAACACACTTCGACAAGAGGGAGAGGATATTGCTGAATCGATTGGAATCAAGGAGGTAGAAAAAAGAAAAAGAAAATAAGAGCTCTAAAAGCATTTTCGTGATGAGATTGGGTTCAATGTCGATAGACAAAAAAAAAAAAAAGGATTGGGAAATACCGACGATTTAAATACTTCTTAATTTTTTTTCAAGACTCAGAGGCAATAGTATTACTCTAATGTTTTGAGTTGCAGGGAATAGGTTAACACCGATAAGTTTGTGGAGTATTCCAAGGAAACAACAGAGTAATTAAAACAGGAATATCAAGAAAAACAACTCATACCTAGTCTTCATAAAATATTGGCTTATATTGGGTATATATTTTAATTCGTGCGGTTTTTTTTTCAAAATTTGAACGTTTATTTAAGAAAAATATGTACAATAGTATTATTCAAAGTATTGCCCATCTGAAGCTATGACTTTTTCCCATCTTTCTGGCAATTTGTGGATCCCATCCCAAAAGAACTGCGCCTGCTTGGCAGCCAAGAATGAATCAAGCCAATTTTTGATATTCTGCTCTGATGTGAACCGTATTTCAGACAAGGTCTGGGCTATAAGGCGGGTGGGGTAAGACTTCCCATCCACTGTTTTCCAAATAGTTCTTAACCGGAATAGCAACTTGGGGCCGAGCGTTGTCATGATGGAACATTATTGCCTCGTGTCTGGTCGCATATTCCGGGCGTTTTTCGGCTACTGCTCTCTTCAAATGGATTAATTGTGTTCAGTAGCGTTGTCCATTGATGGTTTCACCCGGTTTTAGCAGCTCATAATACAGCACACCCATCTGATCCCACTAAATACAGAGCATTACCTTCGCGCCATGGATATTCGGCTTTGCCGTTGATTTGGCTGGTTGGCCGGGTTTCACATAAGATTTTTTGCGCTTGGGGTTGCCGTAATGGATCCATTTTTCATCACCAGTAATAATCCGATGCAAAAATGACTTACTTTTGGTGTGTTCTAGCAGCATTTCGGACATGCAAAACCGTCATTCGACGTCTCTCGGCTTGAGTTCATGTGGACCCTAATTTCCTTGCTTTTGAATATATCCAGCTGCCTTTAAACGTTTTGAAATGGCTGCTTGAGTGACACTCAAAAATTCTGCGAGCTCTTCTTGTGTTTGGCAACAATCTTCATAGAGTAATGCTTCCAGTTCTTCATCTTCAAACTTTTTTGGCTGCCCAGGACGTTCATCGTCTTCCAAGCCAAAATCACCACTTTTAAATCGTGCAAACCACTTTTGGCACGTTTGCTCAGCTAGCGCATGTTCACCATAAACTTACACCAAAATGCGATGACTTTCGGCAGCAGTTTTCTTCATATAAAAGTAATGAAGAAGAACTCCCCGCAAAAACACTTTTTCAGGCACAAAGTTCGAGATATTTCAGTGAAAAAAAATTATTGTTGTTTACGCTTCAAATGAATGACATATACTGAAATGACGTACAATGACAGTAGCTTTCCAACGCATGTTCCAATGGAATAATAACAATGAAATAATGAAAGTTACACCATCTCTTAGCAAACCGCACGAATTAAGTAGAATTAAGTAGACCCAATATCTTCAAATGTTATCTTTAATTCACCGTCCAACCGTTCTAAAAAAGTTGCACAAAACCAAAAAAAGTCACCGATTGTCATAAATAATTTACTGAATGACGATCGAGCAGCCGAATTAAACTGTATGGTTTTTAACACACAATTATTGACACAGCTTTTCTTGTGAACGTTTTTGTGAAACGTAAAATTGCGCGTGAAAGGTAAAGTTCATACCACTAAATTAATTGTTTTAAGTTCTTTTTTATTTTTATGATCAATTAGAAAGCAAACTCATTTTTAAGGGTTTGTGTTGGGAATGTATTCAGATATGAATGGAACTCGACTTCGTTTATATGGCCACCGCGGGCACGTTTACAGCGGTCGATTCGTTGGACCCAATTTTCAGCGACTTGGCCACACATTTCGGCCAAAACGGGCACTATTTCGCGTTCTATGTTGGCTCTGAGCTCTGTTGGCAAAAAACCAATGACTTAGCGTAGCCCCACAGAAAATAGTCAAGCGGCGTTAAATCGCACGAACGAGGCGGCCAATCGACTGGCCCATGTCTTGAGATAACAAATCGATTGTAGCGTGTGCTGTGTGGCTTGTGGCACCATCTTGTTGAAACCATATGTCGTCCAAGTCTATATCTTTCAATTCGGGCCAAAAATAATCGGTGATCATGGCGCGATAACGCTGACTATACACAGTAATGTAACGATCGTTATCGTCGACGAAAAAATATGCCCAATCCGCCGGCATGCAAACTGCACCAAACAGTTATTTTTGGTCACAGGACCAATTACGCATATTTTGCTTATTGACGAAAACATTGAGCCAAAAATGAGCTTGGTCCCTGAAGACGATTTTGCGACGAAATTCATCATCTTGGCACATCTTCTCCAGAACCCAATCGGAGAACGTACGTCGCTTCAAATGGTACATCGGCTTCAATTCTTGAGTCAGCTTAATCTTGTATCAGTGTAAAAAAAGATCCTTACACAAAATACGCCATAATGTGGTCTGAGCGATGCCCAATTCCTGAGAACGCCGTGGAATTGACTGATTTGGATCATTTGCTACGGACGTCTGAACGGCAGCGATATTTTCGACACTTCGACCAACCCGTTGTCTCTCTGACACGGAAATATCACACAAAGAATATGTAGAATCAAATTTTTGCACTAAACTTGTTATTGCCTGTCTACTAGGGCCAGAATTACGACCGAAAATTGGAGTTAACGCTCTTAAAGTTGCAGTCACCGACTCCGAATATCTGTAAAAAATTTTTATAATTTGCAGACGTTGCTTGTTAGTGTACTTTTCCATGATAAAAATGTTGAGTTTACTGAATAAATTGACAGTAACAGTTTGATGATTAATAAAAGACTGCGTTCACAAATTAAATTCAAAGTTGTCAAGTCCCTATTGGAGAACCCTATACATATAATGCATATTTTTGTGTCTGACAAAAAAAAAAAAATCCAAAAAAAAAAGTTGATCCTCTTGGAATTAAGACAAATTAAATATTTTAATCAGACAAGCAACTAGGCAGCGGCAAACAGCGCTAACCGTTAAATGTCTGTTTGAATATAAAAAAGTATCTAAGAAAGGGGCAAATTAAAACAAGATATATCCTCTACATATTGTACAACACTATTATGTGAAAGCCCTGCGCTTTCCAAAGATGTATTGTATAACACCTATAAAGTTCTGGATAAAAGGTTTCAAGGAAACGCTTTTGAAAAGCCTGTACGAGTAATTCAGTCAAATCAATATTCTAACCCACTGCTCTTCGGCGATTGATTTTGCTAATTCCTTTATAAATTTTATGAATAAAAAATTAATTAATATCGAAACTAAATTATATATTAATTTAACTATCGATTTTCATAAAAATAGATAATTTGGGGAACCCTACTTTCGTAAAAACCATTTATGAGATGGCGTTGTACATATATTCACAAAAATGGTTCTAACTCATAATAATTGATTTTTTTCAAATTTGTAGACCAGAATATTCCCTTAATTTTTCAACGATCGAGGGCAGTTCAGCTTCTCTGAACCAGTTTCTTTTATAAGGCTTTACAATGTTTTCGTGAAATTGAAAAGCCAATTTTTAATGGGGAAGTAAAAAACTTTTTATTCAAAGTATTGGCCATTGCTAGCTACACATTTTTCCCATCTTTCAGGCAATTTATGGATTTTACGCCAATAAAACTGTTCGTCTTTTGAAGCAAACCAAAAAGTCACCAATTTTCGACTTCCTCTTAGGATTCGAAGTGCTGCTCAGCTAATGCGTGTCCCATCGATGAAAATAAATGGTATTCGAAAGAAACCAAGTCTGGTGAATACGGCGGGTGGGGTAGCAGCTCTCAGCCAAGTGCTTTGGTTGTATCCTGAACCAGTTTTGCTTTGTGTGCAGGTGCATTGTCATGGAGCTAAATTACCTTGCCGTGTCTTCTGGCCCATTCTGGTCGTTTTTCGATCAATGAATTTTTCAAATTGATCATTTTGATCTATATTAGCGGTTTCACCAGGTTTTAGGAGCTCGTGGTACACCACATCTTTCTGGTCCCATCAGACACATAGCATTGTCTTAATGCCGAATCGATCTGATTTTGTAGTCGAAGTTGGTGGTTTTCCAGGATTAACCCATGATTTTTTCCGTTAGGATTCTGAAAATAAATCCTTTTTTCATCGCCAGTAACAACTCGATGCAAAACTGATTATTTATTGTGTCTTTGAAGCAAAATTTCACAAGTGCTTTTTCGGTTTTCTACATGTCAATCTTTCATTCAATTCATTTTCCAGACTTTTGGATCTTTTCCACAGCTTTTGAACGGTCAGAAATTAACATTTAACATTTCTGCCATTTGTTTCTGACTCAAAGTGTCATCTTCATCCAATATTGTTTGCAATTCGGCGTCTTCAAATTTTTTTGGTGGTCAAATCGTTATTTCTGAACCGTTGAAACCCTCTCTTGTATGTTGCTGCTGATAGAGATGATCACCATATGCCTCGACAAGAATTTGATGCGACTCTGCAGCACTTTTCTTCAAATGAAAACAAAAAATTAATGCTTTTTGCAAGTCATCATTTTCTGGCACAAATTTCGACATTTTTAACACGATGAAAAAATATGATGCTGTTTGCCCAATGACTTGATGTACTCGTATACTTAATATGTTTGACAGGTGTCATAGCAACCAAAAAAAAAAAAAGAAAAAAAAAATTAAGGCCCGTTCACAATAAATGTTCCCTATCGAGACATTTGTATCTTGACGCTCGTACAAATACTTGGTACCGGAACACCTGGTGCATTTCTTTTCGCAGTAGTTCAGTAGTTATATTTATCGAAGATTATGAAAGAAGATATTGATTCCAATCCAAACGGTACAAATTTTTTTTTTTCTCGTCTAATGCCGGTTTTGGTTTGGTTTTCTTCGGTTTTTTCCGCAAGTGGAATCTTTTAAATAAAAAAAGCCCGACGATGCCACTATACAATAATAAATATTGAGCAATATTTCTGAACACAATTTTATCATCTTGCATTTTGTTTTAAGCCAATTTAGCGAAGGGCCAGTGCATTCCATGATCCAGTAACTACAATTTTTGCATCAACTGAATTTTAAATGGAATTAGGTTGGGAAATTTTCCAAGTTTCAGACGGACAGAACACAAGGTCCAGTGACACATGATACCTGACACATTCTTTAGCACTTAATTCGGCAAGACTTTCCTTAGAACGCACTGGTTCCATTCTTGTTGTTGACTTTATGGTATGTTGCGTTCAATTATTGTGAAATTCACTAAATAGACAAATATCATGTTCCGATAGCCGATTATAGTTCTTGACAAGTTTTTGTAGCTTAACACTGATTTTGGGAACAAAATTAAGGACTTAGTCTTGCTGTTTTGAAACAAATTTATCCATGATGTTTGTTTATTTGAAAGCTATCCCAATCAGAAACTTGGTGCCACTTAAATAAGCTTCCTTTATTGAATTGCCATAACACGTTTTTTAGTTCAAAAATTTTGCCCGTCATCGTGCCGAAGTGCCGCTTTCCATACGCAATACATACTCGTAATATGTATTTCTTGAATGCATCGTTTTGCTCGCACTCGGAAACCCTTTTTTACACGAATATTTCTATTCGCCATAGGATCGCGTTCTGCATAGGAAATGCATTATGGAGAAGATTATACGTACATCTCAAGGATGTTGTAGATCCGTGCTTTTGTCTTTTCATCAGTGTGGTCCTGATATGCATAAATGTATGGTAGTTTTCAGACTTAGCGCTTCAGACGGGCGGTTTGAAGTGCCCACATATGATTTTTCACCATTTAGTCGATTTTTACCCTAAGAAAAGGAAACGTTGTCGAAAACAGTCTCAATGTCGATAAGATAGCCCAGCGGAGTACGCGCTTATCGAGTGTCTAATCAGTTACGCTCACTAGATTTTGTAGTGCTGGCTCACAGGGTCCTCCGCGCTAGTGAGCATATTGTAATTTAGTCTGAGGATGCATTTGCAAAGTAGTTTTGTGTACACGAAGCTATAACAACCCTTTCATGCTCTTCAATATGAAGTAGGTTAGACTGATAGGTCCGAAGCTTTTGGGCGGGGGTATAGTTATAATGCCTTTTCAGATAAAGGCAGGTCTTACTGTTCGTTAGTGGTTCAGTATGGATAGTAGCGCCAGCCATGATTGTGAGCTGGTTCTGATTGGGTTATGTGTTAAGTGAATCTTAAGCATGAAGCACTTCACTCTAAAAGTTCCGTCTTTCATATCGCAGCCCTTTGGTTGAACGCAAACACTCTTTCCTTTAACTAGCTGCAACAGTTAATCATCACAATGTTTGCACTCATCGTCGGAGAAGTAATAGTGGCATCCTTATAGGCATGCAGGGGTCGTTGCCTTTGGCGAACTGTAGCTTTTAATGGTTTCAGCAAAGGTTTCACTACTTGCGCTGTTTTTAAGGGTGGATCGATTTCCGTCGACTAGAAATACGACCATCGTTGGTTGACGCACAGCCCTTATCCGAACATGGTATGTTGGTAAAGCCACCACTTTTTGTCGACGGGTTTTCGTAGCAGAATTTGTTTGTTACAGCACCGGTTTCACCCAAACATGATGCGCGGAAAAATCAATCGGCAGAAAGAGTGTCAGAAAATTTGTTTCTCTTGGCCCTGTTCGGGACGTTTGCGTGGTAAATATGTATGTCAGCCCGCATAAAAAGAAACAAGAAATAAGCCATCACTACTATCTGATTCCTTTTTTTTTCAAAAGCCCGACGGAAACTGAGCTTATTCGCTTATGCTATCTTAAAAGGTTTTCTAGAATACTTGCATATTTAAAATTTAGGTTTACTTATGCTTTCTTTCTGACTCTAAACTTCTACTCAATTTTGGCACCTCTTGAATCTACCTGGACTTCTAGTGTTAAAGAGCAGGAACATTTCTATAAAAATAAACTCACCCATTAGTACTTGCAGGCAAATAAACGGACCGACAATTCAATTATTCAATTATTATTCAATTATTCAAATAATTGAACATTAAAAATTCATTTTTATAGCTTTTCAAGGCCTGACTACCAAAAAGAACTTGACATTGAAAAAAACTCTGCAGAGTTGAACAATAATTTCTGTTATACCATAACCATTCTCATTCTATTCCCAGCTCGTAAAAAGTCTTGCCTAGTACACATTCCAAATCAGAGTCTCTCTCAATAATTGTGATTGTTTCCGTCATTGCTTCCGAGTCCGAAACAGAGTTTTTCTTCAATTTTCTCTCCTACTTTCCACACTTTTTTTATTGCCCTAATGGTGTTTAGAGTCAGCATCGCTTTTCTCTCGAGCACCTGGACAGAGGAGAGCAGTTCCATCAACATATGTCTACTCGTACTATCACCATCGCCAGAACCGCCAACGATATAATGTCTTCCAGCAAAAACAAGTCATAAAAAAATTCTTTATGACCATGGATTGGTGGTCACACCGGCTTATTGGTGTTGGGAGTGAATTCCTCGACCGCAACAGAAGTTTTCTGTTATCCGTATCTCATAAACTCACTTCGAAACAGATAGAGATGCATTTAAAAGAAACGTCCTCATTGCGCCAGCAGATATGGAATCGATTTAGAATCGGTCAGGAGAGTTTACCGTATGACTCACCTACAGGACACATTGTAGGAGCATTTAAACCATAAACTACGTCTGGAGCAGCACATTTGAAGCAATTAAACTCCTGAACTAGTCTGCTTTGGTCCGTTACGGTCTATGAAGTTAAACAAACCAACGACTGGAACTCATGATTGGGAACAGGTTGTGTTGTCCTTTCAGTAGTCTTTAGATCTGGATTTGGTCCTCTGGCCAGAAACAATAGATTTAAGTGCAGTGACTGGTCGCTAAATAATTATGCAAACGACACATCTCATGGAATGGAATTTTATTGGACCTGACCCAAGAGTATCTATTGTCTGATGGTGAACGTTTTGGTTGTATTTTATGTCTGTGTGTGGTTGGTATTCGAAATTCTTTGTTTTAAAGGCGTCGCTAGTCGTGGTCATAAAATGAGCAAACAAGCATATGGAGGAAGTGGTTGTCGGGCTGTTAGGTTGTTTTGGGCGACGAATTGTATGGGCTTGCACCATTCGGACCAAGCGAACGATGTAACGTGTTCATTAAAATGTGGATTTTTGTGTATGAGTATTGTTTGAATGTCACCCGGTCTGGTGGATGATAAACGATCAAAGGCTCCCCATGGCGGATGTCGTAAATATTTCCACAAAGCGCAATGTGTATTGTCCGAAGGAGTACGACACTTTATGTGTGCTGCATAGGTTGGAACTAAAACAATTAAACGAAAAGCTGTACAAGGGTTTTAGCTTCTTCGTGGAAAACTATCCGAACGAAGGTTCCAGCGGGATTACGTTGTTAGAGTAGAGCTGATATCATGATGCTGTTTCAAGGCTAACATTTGGCTTATTGGCCTAGGGTAACGAGATAATGTTGTCTTTGTGTCTTAATTATAATTTGAAACATTCTGTGGGCGCACCATTTGGCGACATATGAGTGATCTAGAGTCAGTGTTGAGTGTTGGACTGATTAGATAGTAATTTTAGTGGTTATGTGCACCAGTCGACATTCAAAGTGGTGGTTATACAAGGGACCATACACATATGTATGTCTCTTCAAGTGGCGAGTAAATTGAAACCATTCACTGAATTATCCCTACAATGTAGGTATGGGACGAACACCTTATCGTCTTTATGAAGTTTCATACACCAAGGTACTCCACGTTTATAAGGCAATATAGTACAGGACAGGTTTTAGGTTTTCTATATAGTCACATACAAATTGCACGATGTATTATTAATATAGCACAAAACTTTTCCCCGAGAACAAAAAAAAAAAAAAATTTGTCTTTTCCTACGTTTATGATTTGAGTAGACCTTAACTCCAAGGAGTTCACCAATGAGGAGTGATGCTTTTCGAACATTATACAGGATCACAAATGCTGCTGCGCCATTGCCTTAAGGTAATTGGTTGCTAAGAATCAAGGTGAGCCCATCCCAATTTTTCAAGGTTTATTTATACAAAATTTTGTATTTCAGTGATTTTAACGTCATCGTATTGGGTATGTAATTTAATTCGTGCAGTTTTTTTTTTTTCAAAATTTAAACGTTTATTTAAGAAAAACATGTACAATAGTATTATTTAAAGTATTGCCCATCTGAGGCAATTTGTGAATTCCATCCCAAAAGAACTGCGTCGGCTTGGCAGCCAAGAATGAAGCAAGCCAATTTTTGATATTCTGCCCTGATGTAAACCTTATTTCAGTGAGGGCGTTCTGCATCGACCGGAACAAATGGTAGTCAGAAAGGGCACGGTCTGGGCTATAAAGCAGGTGTGGTAAGACATCCCATCCACTGTTTTCCCAATAGTTCTTAACCGGAATAGCAACGTGGGGCCGAGCGTTATCATGATGGAAAATTATTGCCTCGTGTCTGTTAGCATATTCTGCTATACTGCTCTCTTCAAACAGATTAATTGTGTTCGGTAGCATTGTCCATTGATGGTTTCACCCGGTTTTAGCAGCTCATAATACAGCACACCCATCTGATCCCACCAAATATAGAGCATTACTTTCGCACCATGGATATTCGGCTTTGACGTTGATTTGACTGGTTGGCCGGGTTTCACATATAATTTTTTGCGCTTGGGGTTATCGTAATGGATCCATTTTTCATCACCAGTAACAATCCGATGCAAAAATGACTTCCTTTTGTGGCATTCCAGCAGCATTTCGGACATGCAAAACCGCCTTTCGACGTCTCTCGGCTTGAGTTCATGTGGAACCCAATTTCCTTGCTTTTGAATATATCCAGCTGCTATTAAACGTTTTGAAATGGCTGCTTGAGTGACACTCAAAGATTCTGCGAGCTCTTCTTATGTTTGGCAACAATCTTCATAGAGTAATGCTTCCAGTTCTTCATCTTCAAACTTTTTTGGCTGCCCAGGACGTTCATCGTCTTCCAAGCCAAAATCACCACTTTTAAATCGTGCAAACCACTTTTGGCACGTTTGCTCAGCTAGCGCATGTTCACCATAAACTTCCACCAAAATACGATGACTTTCGGCAGCAGTTTTCTTCATATTAAAGTAATGAAGAAGAACTCCCCGCAAAAACACTTTTTCAGGCACAAAGTTCGACATATTTGAGTGAAAAAAAATTATTGTTGTTTACGCTTCAAATGAATGACATATACTGAAATGACGTAGAATGAAAGTAGCTTTCCAACGCATGTTCAAATTGAATAATAACAATGAAATAATACAAGTTACGCCATCTCTTAGCAAACCGCACGAATTAGGTAATAGACCCAATATATTGTCCCCTTCAAAGTAATCCCAATTGACTGCAACACACTTACTCGTATGCCAGCGCTTGATCCAATCCTCGAAACATTTTTTGTATTCGGTTTTCGGTAGTATGTCCATTAGTGCTTCCCGCGATTTTTCCATTACTTCCTCTCGGCTGCTGAAACGCGTTCCCCGAAGTGGTTTTTTAACTCGATTGAACAGCCACAGGGAGCCAAATCAGGTGAATTCGGTGGCTGTTGGATGGTATTTGTTGCATTCAAAAAATTACGAATAATGATGGCACTGTGAGACGGTGCGTTATCATGGTGCAAAATCCACGAGTTTTCTGCCCACAATTCTGGTTTCTTTCGGCGAATTGCTTCACGCAAACGTCTCATAACGCCCAAATAATATTCTTTGTTTACTGTCTGACATCTGTGAGTATTTCCTTCTTTTTTGATTGAAAACGACGTGGTTTTCTTAGTCTCGGTTCATTTGGTGAACTCCATTCACTTGCCTGATGTCTGAATTGCGTGCCGTAGTCATAAACCCACGTCTCGTCTGCAGTAATGGTCCTTTTGATGAATGTGGGATCGGATTCAGCCTCGAAAATCACCTCTTTTGCGACGTCAACACGGTCTCTTTTTTGCATGAAATTGAGGTCTTTTGGCACCAACTTTGCTGCTACACGACGGAAACCCAAATCATTAATCAAAATGTTTAGGACGGATTCATAGGTAATGTTCACGTCCTTCGCTATCTCTTTGATGGTTAATTTGCGGTTATTGATCATCATTTTTTTTACTTCATCAATTTTTTCGTCGGTTTTCGATGTCGATGGTCTGCCACTGCGTTCATCATCTTCGATTGACTCACGACCACTTTTGAACCACTCGTGCCACTGGTAAACGACCGTTTTCTTTAGAGTATCGTTGCCGCAACACTTTTCCAAAAAAAAGAACAAACAAAAAAACAGAGCTCAAATCGGAACAATGGGAGCGTCACACGGTGGTTATTATGTTTGATTAAGGTGGTACATTCTATGTGATGCATCATTTACCAGATTGCGCTGGTGGTTGTAGCAATAATTTCAACTCTACATCATCGAAACAAGTGCAACTGTTAAACTACGAGTAGCACCAGTTTGCAACTCGCCGATCATAAATTTGAAGCTGTGCTTATTGCGAGAAGGATAATTGGAGTTGTTACTGAAGGGTTAAAAATTTTAAACATTACCTAGAGCATACAATATATGCGAAAAACCATCGTAAACTGAAAATGCACTTATATACCAGTGCAAGCCTGATGAGGAATGTTGAAGGCCCGAAACAGAATAGAAGACTTTTGCTTCCTAGAGCTATGAGTTCCATATTCGTGTTTGTTGCGAGGATATGGTTAAGTGCCGCTTGGCTTAAGTCGTACGTGTGATGAGCCAAATCCGTTCCCCGCCCTAGCGCACTAAGAGTCACCAGTAGCATCCACATGATGCTACTATACTCATCGTACCTTCAATGTTATTCGTCGGCGTACATGTTGACGGAATGGTAAAGCTCAAATGCGAGTGAACGCAAAATGGAAAAATAAAATACGAAATGAACTCTATTGTAGCAATCTGGTAACAACAGTGTAACTTATTCTTAAATGAAAGAAGGACATTGATGTATGGATTAAACAGAATCACGGCGAAACAAACTTTCATCTGACTCCGTTTTTGATGGGATATGGGTATTTCAGAGAGTTTTTGTATTGTGAAATTGTGCCGAAAAACGCTGAATACGTGATTTTTCATTGCCCATGGTACGAGACAGCCGCTTTTTTTAAATGCAAACTACAAGTATGGCTATCTTTTTTCTGTTTGGTGAACAGAATTGTAGGTTATCGTCATCCAGATTGAATGGTTCTTTCATAGACCTACTTGCATAATCTACGAGCAAAGAGACGTAATAAACACCGGCTTATTGCTAGAAAAAAAAAATGAGAAGCGCTCCGTCAATTCTTACAGAAATGAGGTTCGGAAAAAAAATAATAAAGGGTTAAAGGAGCCAATCCAGGCTTCATAGTCCGGATCGTATCCTGGAAATACGAACAAGAAACATAAAATAATATTTATAGTTGGGCTATAGTCTGCAGTAATTTCGTCCAGCCGATGGATGGCGTAAAGATAACAATAGCCGTAGCCAGTATAACAAAAGCGTTCATAACAGCAGGAGATGACTAAGTCTCGTGAGATGCCTAAAATACAACGACAAGTCAATTTACACTAATAATTAAGTCTCCACGGAGCGAAATAGTCACTGTGTTAAGACGTCTTTTTTTTTCTCTCTCTCTCAATCCAATTTTCGAAAAAACTTAACAGGTGCTCCGGCATTTTAAGATCAAATAGGGCAGAACGGAATATACTTGTATGTTGTCTAGATAAAAGGACATTTAACATTGATATGGGCATAACTGCTATTGATTGTTTCATTGGTCTGAGAAGACAATTGTAAAGCAGAAACCTTGGAAAAATAGATCGAAAATATACAGGGTTTTCCAATAGGGACTTGACAACTTTGAATTTTATTTGTGAACGCACTCTTTCACTAATCATCAAACTGTCACTGTCCATTTATTCAACTTTACATTTTCATCATGGTAAAGTACAGTAACGAGCTACGTTCTCCAATTGGACACTGGAGAAGATGCGCCAAGATGATGAATTTCATCGCAAAATCATCTTCAGTGACGAAGCTCATTTTTGGCTCAATGTTTTCGTCAATAAGCAAAATATGCGTAATTGGTCCTGTGAAAACCCACATGTGCTTCATGAATCACCACTTCATCTAGAAAAAAAAAAAACTGTTTGGTGCGGTTTGCATGCCGGCGGCGTTATTGGGCCATATTTTTTCGTCGACAATAATGATCGTCACGTTACTGTGAATGGTCAGCGTTATCGCGCCATAATCACCGATTATTTTTGGACCAAATTGGAAGATATGGACTTGGACGACATGCGGTTTCAACAGGATGGTGCCACAAGCCACACAGCACACGCTACAATCGATTTATTGAAGAGTAAGCATGGTGAGCGAGTTATCTCAGGACATAACCAGTCGATTGGCCGCTTCGTTTGTGCGATTTAACGCCGTTTGACTATTTTCTGTGGGGCTACGTTAAGTCATTGGCTTATGCCAACACGCCGACGAAGTTGGAAGAGCTCAGAGCCAACATTGAACGCGAAATAGCGGTTGTTTCGGCCGAAATGAGTGGCCGAGTCGTTGAAAATTGGGTCCAACGAATTGACCGCTACAAACGTGCCCGCGGTGGCCATATGAACGAAGTCGAGTTCCAATTATAAATGTTTTGATTGTACTTCAAGCCAATAATAAAGTTTTTGAAATATCTCAAATGGTTTGCCTTTTATTTAAAAAAAAAGTTGTCAAGTCGTTATTAGAAAATCCTATATAAACTCTTAGCCAGACCCGCTTAATGTTGCAAGAGCATGGATCTTGTCATAAATGATTGCGACCGCCCTGTTTTGAGAGAAAAATTGCATAAATGGAGGAGGAGAATATTGCGAACACGAAAAGAAATCTCATCGATCGATCTGGATGGAAAAGTTAGTAGGTTGCGGCATAGGACCATTCTGGAATTTAGAGCCATCTCAGGTAAAGTAAGCAATACACCCAGAATAGTTGAAAGCAGATCTGCATTGTTACCCTTATCTTAAACCATCAGGAAAGTGTAGAAAGTTCAAAAGCTGCATAAGAAGTCGCCTTTCTCCGAATCCGATGACTGAAAGGCATCCTCGAGAGAAAAGTTAATTAAATTGATAGAATATACTCCATGAATGATAAAGAAGATCTCGATGTTCCAGGAACCGATCACATTTTTTTTTTATAATTCCCGTGTGCTCAAGGGGTTGCTAGAGAAAAGAAAGGTTCCGATGTACGTTGGTCTTAAACGTTTGCAAAATACCATGATTAGGAAATAAAGAGCTCGGCAGGGCATTTCATAAGCGAGTTGTACGGCTTTGCAAAGAATAACGATATTTTGGAGTACGTCCGAATGTGGACTTGAGGGTATACTGATGGGTATTCACAAAGAGACGGGTATTACGGTTAAAAGTTTGAAGGGGCGGAATGAACCTGGTAATTTCGGTGGAGAACTGGTGTCGAAAACAGCGATAGGACAAGGTAAGGCAAGAGACGTTACTTCGGAGTTAAACATGGCGTCATGTGTAACATTGGCATAACCTATCAGTTTTCGAGCACAGTCTTGGATCTTATCCAGGGAGTGCAAAAAGGTCTTGAAAGCAACTAACAAGATTTGGGTGGATAAATGCCTCATACTTTTGGCCAAGTAAGACTCTGAAAAATTGAGGAAACCAAGACATTTCGCAGTATTTTTGGCAACATCGAATATGTGATTTCGCTTGAATGACATCAGACGGCAATGTGTTTCAGAAGCTTAGAATCCACTCTGTTGACAGTTCTACAATTTGTTATCAGAATAAAATGACCTTAACCTACGTTGCCGTTCTACAGCCAAAGAGCAGTGACGTGAGTTTGGGAGCGAATATGAGGAGCAAGGAATATATTGGATTACGAATAGTAGAAGAAGAGATCGTTGATGAAAATTAAAAAGAGTATCGAAGACAGAACGGAGCCCTGGGGCACAGTAGCTTTTATTTTGTAAAAATCTAACTTGAAAACTTGAACTGAGCGTTCCGAAAGGTAATTTCTAATCAATTGAAGAAGAGATTCATTGATTCCAAATGCACGCATTTTCGATAAAAGGGCTTAGTGCTAAGCTCTGTCAAATGCCTTAGAAATTATATGTAAGTGCAACTTACTTGCTTTTACCAATTTGGTTCTACTTTTAAGTGAGACAATCCATCAAATTACCAGTGGATCTGCTGTTACGAAAACCATACTAATGATCGTCGAGAAGCCTTCGTGTTTCGAGATATTTCATGAGGTGACGATTTATCAGCGTCTTCATGACCTTAAAAAGAGGGGACCCAAGTGCAATGGCTGTGTAGGATGAGAGAGAAGGAGACTTGCTTTTTTAAAGAGTGGCCTTCACAAATGCTGTTTTCCAACTGCTGGGAAAGAGGCCTAAAGAGTAGGATTGATGAAAAATCTTACGCATTGGTTTTGCCAGCGTGGAAGGAAACGTCTTCAGAAGAAGGGGATATACACCATCTGGACCAGCGGGTTTGTGTATGTTGAGTACTCTTGCTACTATACCAGTACGAAAGTGCATACGTCCCATTGAAGATTTCACGCACTAAAGTGTAAGCGAGGATGGAACACAATTTGAAAGTGTTGAGCTGCCGCAAAGTGTTCAGCAAAAAGATTGGCCTTGTCCAAATAGATGACATCTAGAATGTCATTATAATTTTTTCACGAAGTTTTATTTCGGAGATGATCAGGTTTTGAAGGTATGCTCATCCGACCTGCTTATGTACTACGAATTGTCAAGGTAAATTTTCTAAGGTAATAAGAGATCAAATTTTCAGCATAAAGTCGTTAGACCTGTTTCTTTACCACTTCTGTTGGATTTGTCGGTGAAAGAGAAAGTGGAATCTATATCTCGTCATAGGTAGAGAAAAGTATTTTAATCTGATTAAGTAAAGGATTAAGATGTTAAAACTTCTGAAATAAATTTCAACTGAGTACCAATTAAAATACTTTTACCTACCAACAGCAACGTACTGCAACCCCGTTCTATATTCCGACTAGTTTGAGTTTGTTAGGATTAAATTTACAATTCCGTTACATCATCTACTTTTACCGACCGGCAGTATCCTCTCTAACTTAAATCCCCACATCAATAACTAAAACAACACTAAAACAAACAAAGTAATCAAACTTTCCACTAAGACAATGTTAACTAATTATTCGATAAAAGCTCGCCTCCCATCAAATTTATCTTGTGACCCATTTTCCGCTAGAGGATATAACCTGTATTCACCAACTTAACAGGACAACAACAATTACAATGTTTACTTAAGACACTTTCTCGTAACATTAGTTCCACCAAGTCAATAACATTTAAAGTTTCGTCGTAAAAGTAACGCTTTGCCCATTCAGAAACGAGACACAGAGTAACTCTTTTAAGTCAGCTATTATACTTTTACGTCGTCCATAACAATCAAGGTAATGTCCTTGCATAACGTGAAAATAAGTTTCCAAATATGTACGGATACCTGTCGTCAGATATCTACAGGAGGATAAAGAGCGTGAAAATCCCTTCATTGTTCTCCGAAGTTACTTCAACTTTCGATCATGGACATTTTCCATTTGCCATCTTCCAACATCTATAATATATCCCCAACCGCTGTCTATAAGTTTCACTAAAGACAAAGACTCACTGTCATTACTCGTACCTCTTGGGTGGGAAGTGCCGAATAACCTTATCCACAGGATGACGGGAATGAGCCTCATAAAGTCACATTAAACTTTTCCAGGAAGACACAAATGCGAATGGACGAATGACTTTGTATATGTGTGTTTTGCCGGAATGTTTGTGGTACATATGATTACCCTGGGGGAACAGGAAAAAGTGGAAACCATCAAATTACCTTACCCGTCGCCAATAGTTCTGTTGACAAGAAAACTTGATCGTATGACCATGGTCACTATGGGAAGGAAACCATGGAGGCCTTGCACACCTAACCATCGTATCAAACCTCTGTTCGATGAACTTGTCAGGATGGGAAAAGGTCAGTCAGTGACGGTTGGTAAGTCGACAGCCTGGCCGGCCAGCATATGGTGGCTTTTTGAAACTTGAAACCCTTCAAATATGTACGTACTACATCCAGTTTGCGTTGAAAAGGCTGTCGTACCGTTTTGCGAATAAATTTCCAGTTGAGTTGGTATTGGCTTAAGTAATGTTTGTCTATGGGGTTATGCCGATGAGGAACTTTTCCAAAGGATCTATTCATAAGGCCACCTATTAACCCCCATGGTCATGGGAGACATTCAATGAGTGGAAATGTCCATTGACCGACCGACAAGACCACGTCGAGTGTGGGCATTAAATACCACAAAAGTTGGCTATTAATTTTGTTATTGTTTGATGGGCACAAGGGATTGAGTGGAAGGGTGTTCCTGGTCAGGCATTGATTTTGGTATTCGAACTGGGACTGGCAATCACGTTTGGTAAAGCAAATAACGAGATATGGGTATCTGCACTCGGAGATAGCTACTACTGCAGAGGGATTAAAGGTATCAAATGTTCGAACGTTGACTGTGGGCATGCCGTGACAGAAATTGAAGCAAGAGGACTAATCAATTCTATGACTAAGACTTCTATGGTAAAACTATTCGAAGATATCGCTTGGCATAGGCGGTAGACGATACTTTGTGGGTTGCTAGTGCAGAGGATTTGTTATTTTAATTACTCACAAACTGTAGTTTCGAATGCGATAGCACCAGAATTTTCCGGTTTATTCAATGCGATTAGGTTAGTTGCTGCATGACTAGACCTATGGAATTTTGTATGAAAGCCACGCAAGACATATCCATTGAGCCTGGTGCTCATGAGCACAAACGCTGTAAACACAGAAATATTTAGTATGCCAACGAATAAATGATTAAATAACCACAGTGCCCAGAATGCTTTTACGTATTTCCACCTAACTTTGGACACCTTCCGGTGATAAGGAGATAAGTAAAAAAATTCAAGGAAGAGAGAGGTGAAAAAACTGGGTTCAAAACATCCCACATCTATGAATGTGGTTTGCATTCAGATGGTCGAATATGGTGCTATCCGAGCTGAACCCTAGATCTCTAAAGAAAGTGGACCGCTGGTGATAATTTCTCAGGGTCAATACTACCCTACTGTACTCTCACTATTGGAGTAGTAGAGCGAGTATTTTGATGACTGATTCTCACCGAAAATTTTTATCGAATCGACCCCATGCAAAGAGTGCGACTTAAGTAGATGAGGAAAAGACTTAAAGATAGAGATCGCGCTGGACTGACAAAACGAACGAAATTAAGGAATTTTCTGTAAAACCAGTTGAGTGGAGCAAAGCGTGAGTCGACGTTGGAGTACTCAATCTAATAAGATCAATAGAAGTTATGAGGGAAAAGGTTTGTAAAGTTTCGAGTGTTGTTTAATATATTCGTTAATTCGAAATGGTGGAAGCGGTAAGAATGGTGGCACTTTGAAAATTTGGACTCATTCAAGTATAAGCTGGACCTGTAGCGGAGAAATTTCAAAGTTTCTCAGTTGAAGAGTAAACAGATGTTTCAACTTTCGAAATTTTTTTTTACAAGACTTGGCTTATGGTGGAGGAAATTAACAATAACCAGGAGCGTGTATTAAACCTGGCTTGGAACTATCGGACTTGTTCTTACTCATCTGTTTGAATGTCAACATATCTGGTTGTAAGCGTTAGTTGAAAACTTGCGACAAAAGATCAGCACATACATATAAAATATATCTAGGTAATCTAATCGGCTGTAAAATGCGTTTCAAAGATCACAGCAAGAGGGCTTTTGGGAAGAGCAAAGGACGCACAGTGAATAATAAATGTCGGTATTGATCTGAAAATATGGCCTCATAGCTGAGAATGTGATTAAAGTAACAACAGCCTTGCAACGATCGGGGTGAAGGTCTTTAATAGACCAGGTGTTCTCGAAGTGAAGAAAACTGAGGTCGGTTAGATTGATGCTACTGCCATTCAAGAAAAATGATACGAATACGTTAAAAAACGTTGACATCAACTATGAAGTTTGAGGATTTAAGAGTAGAGCCGTGTGTTATATTTACATAAGTAAGCGACTGCTTACATCAAGGGTAAATTCGAACACAACAGTCAACCCTTGTCATGGTTTTGCGTTAGCATCGTCAAGTGCGAAGGGCTAGTGTAAAGGATGTGAGAGGTCAATAAGTCGCAAAATAAAACATCCAAGGACGACTACCGAAACATTGTATAGAAACGCAGTTAGTGTTAATAGTCTGGAAAGTCTATAGTTGTAGTATATATGGCAAATTCGTTTTAAAATTCTTTGTAAGCTCCCGGATATGCAGAAGCCTTTTTCTATGGGAAGAAGTAGTCTGAGTAGCAAAACATTTTTTCGAACAACGAAGAAGGCGCTTTATAAGATTCTTAGCTACCCTGTATTTGTATACGGCGGCGGTTCAGAGACCGTATACATAGTATTCGATCTTTTATTATATTTTTTGTTGGCGGAATGCTGAGGTGGGTATAGGAATTGTATAGGCTGTATACCGATATGGATCTAGTAGTTATGCTGCACCTTCAGCATTACAGCGCATGGTATGACTATGTCAAAAGGTCTAGGATCTTTGAACTCTCGTTACATAACACATTAAACGACAATGTTTATTAAAGTGGCGCACGCAGTGAACAAGGCTCAAATCGGAATGCATAACTGGGGCAGTTAGTTAGGGATAAGGCTGCCAGGAGTGGCATGTTGATTAAGGTCCTATACCAACTTAGTTGGTATAGGCTTGGTTTTTGGAGAGAGATTAATCTGCTAGTTGAAAGAAAGGCATTGTTGATCGGTCCAGATGAGGATCTTATTTTGAGATCGAAGTTAATGTTTTGCCTGAACTATATGATGCAAAAAAAAAAAAAAAAAAATACAAGCAACTGAATCATACAAGACGTGACTTGCAATTGTCGATTGTTGATTTCTTATTTAATCTCGGAAAGAGCTATTGTATCATAACACATGGGCTGAAAAGTCAGTGCCGTTTTATAGTAAAACACAAAATTTTTGCAAAATTCAACTTTATTTATCAATATAGTTGCCTTCGAGGGCGATACACTGATTGAAACGATTTTTCAATCTTTCGATACCAGTTTTGTAGTACGATTTCGGTTAAGCCTCAAAATGGGCCTCTGTTTCGACGATTACTTCTTCATCGGTCTTAAATCTCTTTCCAGCGAGCATTCTTTTGAGGTCTGCGAACAGGAAATATTCGCTGGGGGCCAAATCTGGAGAATACGGTGGGTGGGGAAGCAATTCGTAGCTAAATTCATTCAATTTTGCCATCGTTTTCATCGACTTCTGACACGGTGCATTGTCTTGATGAAACTGCACTTTCTTTTTCTTCAAATGCGGCCGTTTTTCTACGATTTCGTCCTTCAAACGCTCCAACAACGCAATATAATAGTCGCTATTAATAGTTCGTCCCTTTTGGAGATAGTCGATGAAAATTATTCCATGCCATAACCTTGCCAACCGACTGTTGAGTTTTTGATCGGACGAGGTTCGTCGCCTGCTCGCCACTCAGCTGACTGCCGACTTGACTCTGGTGTGAAGTGATGGAGCTAAGTTTTATCCATTGTCACATACCGACGCAAAAATTCGGCTTTATTACCGGTTAAACAGCTTTAAACACTCTTCTGAATCATCAACACGTTGTTGTTTTTGGTCGACTGTGAGCAAACGCGGCACCCACTTTGAACAGAGCTTTCACATGTCCAAATATTCGAGTATGATATATCCAACACGCTCTTTTGATATGTTCAAAGCCTCAGCTATCTTGATCAACTTCACTTTACGGTCGTTCGTAATCATTTTGTGGACTTTTTTGATGTTTTCATCTGAAATAGCCCCTTTTGGACGTCCACTGCGTGCATCATCTTCGGTGCTTGTATGACCACTTTTAAATTTTTCAATCCACTTGCGAATGGTTCGTTCGGCTGATGCAGAGTCCGGGTAACACTTGTTAAGCCATTTCTTTGCATCGGCTGCATTTTTTCCCATCAAAAAGCAATGATAAATCAACACACGAAATTGCTTTGAATCCATTTTTTTTTTTTCACAATAACAAAAGTTGCTTCACTCACAGCGCTATCTCTCGAGAACTAATGGTCCAACAGCAATCAAATTCATACACCTTTTGAAGGTTGGTACTAATTGAAAATGGTATGGATTTAATTCGAGTCGTGCCCTCTCTTAGAAACGGCACGGCACTTTTCAGCCCATGTATTATTCCAGATTCGTTAGTAATTTTCACTTTTCAACCAAATTCTCGTGCATAGTTTTAAGGATTTTCTTCTAAATACGGACAATCAGTAACTTTACAAGGATGACGGGCAAAGCGTTAACATTGCTGTGCTTCTTTCCTGAGCGGTGTTCGATTAGAAAGTTGAATTTCCATCTGCCCTACATCAATCAATGTATAGTAATGAACCGAAAGCAATATTTACCTAGCAAGTAGGGCTGGCAATGAGTGATAGCTCTAACAATGGCTAAGCTCTAAGTACTAAGTACTAAGTTTTTTCAATTTGAAATCACAGCAGGTGTTCGAAGCAAACGAGTCTTTTGAAAGTCACGGATAAAGTGACAATTGTACGCAGAGATACCTGAAACTGAATGTCTTCCTTCTACTAACTGCTTTTTTCTGAGTTAACCGCTATCCCTAAACCAAACATAACCTTTCCAATAAATTAGATTTTTTTTTTCAAGGAAGTAAACTTTTTTGCAGGATACTGGAGGCCTGCTTGTCGCACTTTAAGTTTTAAAGTCATTCGTCGAGAGCTTATGAGAGCATTACACTTTTTAGAACCCGGAATGTCTCAATGACATTAGTTAAACCAAACGGCATGATATTTAAATCATTTGCGCTTTTTTCTTTGTCACCAGAGTTATGATAAAAACTTGTTAGTAGCCGCGATCTACAATACAATAGCAAGCCGTAGTGGAGTTTGCAATAGTTCGCATAAGGCCGCATCTATGGAGGAATGCCATGGACTCGTTTATGGCCCTACTACTTTTTTGTCCTATATGTCAATCAATATTAATTTAGTCAATGCTCGATCTAAACATAGCAACTTAAGGTGGCTGTACATCCCAGAGTGGAACTGAACCCCAATCAATAAGCCATTTCGATCTTTAGCCAGATCTCTTCAGTTTCAAACTAAGTCGGCTGAAGCTCCATTCCACTTGCGTGTGGCACGTGAGTCACGGACTTCCTCTATTGCACTGTCCGTCGGAGGAGAGGCTTTTCGGATCATGATACATGACCATCCATTCATGTCGTTGGACCTTCACTCTTCTGGCCAAGTTGATGATGATGATTAGGTGGTGTACCACCTTGATAAAAAAAAAAAACGGAATAACCATCGTGTGGCGCTCCCATTGTTCCGATTTCAGTTCGTTTTTTGCTAAGTTGGTACATATGTTGTTGACATTCCCTCTAAGTCTTAGCGTCGTAGCTTGACATTTGCAAAAGTTACGTAGCCAAGAGTACATCTATCTGTGTGCGATTTTTTACAATTTTAGAAATGGATTTGAATTTACAACAACGAACTTGTATTAAATTTTGCGTAAAAAATGGATTCAATGGTGCGAGAACGTTGGAAATGTTGGAAAAGTGTTTCGGCAACGATTCTCTGAAGAAAACGGTCATTTACCAGTGGCACGAGCGGTTCAAAAGTGGTCGTGAGTCAATCGAAGATGATGAACGCAGTGGCAGACCATCGACATCGAAAGCCGACAAAAACTTTGATGAAGTAAAAGAAATGTTGGTCAATAACCGCAAATAAACCATCAGAGAGATAGCGGAGGACTTGAACATTGCCTAGGGATCCGTCTAAGACATTTTGGTTAATAATTTGGGTTTCCGTCGTGTAGCAGCAAAGTTGGTGCCAAAAGACCTCAATTTCATGCAAGAAAGAGACCGTGTTGACGTCGCAAAAGAGATGATTTTCGAGTCTGAATCCGATCCCACATTCATGAAAAGGATCATTACTGCAGACGAGACGTGGGTTTATGAGTACGACACGCAATCCAGACAGCAGGCAAGTGAATGGCGTTCACCAAATGAGCCGAGACAAAAAAAAAAACACGTTGTTTTCAGTCAAAAAAGAAGGCAGTGCTGACGGTTTCCATGGATTACAACAGGCCATACAGTAAACAAAGAGTATAATTTGGGCGTTATGAGACACAGAATTGTGGGTAGAAAACTCGTGGATTTTGCACCATGATAACGCACCGTCGCACAGTGCCATCATTATTCGTAATTTTTTGACGAAAAATGCAACAAATACCATCCAACAGCCACCGGATTCACCTGATTTGGCTCCCTGTGACTTCTTTCTGTTCAATCAAGTTAAAAAACCACTACGGGGAACGCGTTTCAGCAGCCGAGAGGAAGTAATGGAAAAATCGCAGGAAGCACTGATGGACATACTACCGAAAACCGAATATAAAAAATGTTTCGAGGATTGGATCAAGCGCTGGCATAAGTGAGTTGCAGTCGATGGGGATTACTTTAAAGGAGACAATATATTGTAGGTTTAGATGAATAAACTTGTATTTTTAATTTTCTGAATAAATTTTTGATCAACATTTGGTATATCGGTTAAGAGCTCATGGGTTTTTGTCCAAGATATGCGATAGTGTGAACATGTATTTGGTCGATGGACTATCTTGGCCTAAAGCCACACTGGAAAGGAAAACTAAGCTAATAGATGAATGGCTTCAGATATTCACACAATACGGAGATAGGACCTTGATGATAAGAAGACTGGTGCCCCTGTAGTTGGCACAGCTCAGAGAGTCCCTTTCTTAAGGAGCGGACAAATAATGCTGAGGTTTCAATCATCGGGCATACTTTTTTCCGACCATATTTTACAGATGGGTTGGTATATGCTCCTAACAAAGTCATCGCCTGTCGCTGTTGGTTTGTTGGACTTAGTTGAGATATGGCTATGTTCGCTTTATCTAGGTCGGGTGAACGGAGTTGTTAGATAGATAGATGGATAGATATCTTTACTTATCAGCTTTTTTATAGCTTATTATAAAATTCAACATATTTAAAGAACAATTTATATTTAATAAAAATTGGTTAATAAGGAGTGATTTTTTGTCTAGCAAATTTGATAGCTGCTTTTCTATATAAAAGAGAAAATGTTTGGATTATTTTTAGGAACATCGTCCATTTCATTTAATAATTTGAATATTTTATAAATTGAAGAATTTTGAATGTTTCTAGTTATTAGGTTAGGCAGTCTAAAATTATTATTATTTCGAAGATAATATGACTGGGCATTTCTAATATATTGTACATAATTGAGCAAATAGTTAGGTATTAAGTTATTTTTAATTTTATATACAAAAATGACAACATTCATTAATAGTCTTTATCTGAGTCTCTGAGTTAAACTATCATTACACCAAAACAAAATTGATGAACAATACTCTAAGTGAGGTCTTACAATTACATTAAAAATAGTTATTGCACATAAAGTAGGTATTTCATTCCTTAATCTTTTTAGGAAATCATTTTTTTTTAAGCTTTTCTTTAGCTTTCTGCTGCAATCTATGACTCTAATCCATAATTTTATTAGTCACATCACTATAATATAGTTTGATTAAATTTTATTTGTTTTTTCTATAGGGTTTTCCAAAAGGGGCTTGACAACTTTGAGTTTAATTTGTGAACGCACTCTTTCACTAATCATAAAACTGTCACTGTCAATTACACTAACGAGCAACGTCTGCAAATTATAAAAAATTTCTACAGATATTCGGAGTCGCAAAATCATCTTCAGTGACGAAGCTCATTTTTGGCTCAATGGGTTCATCAATAAGCAAAATATGCGTTATTGGTCGGGTGAAAATCCATATGTTCTTCATGAATCACCACTTCATCCACAAAAAATAACTGTTTGGTGTGGTTATTGGGCCATATTTTTTCGTCGACGATAACGATCGTCACGTTACTGTGAATGGTCGGCGTTATCGCGCCATGATCACCGATTATTTTTGACCCGAATTAGAAGATATGGACTTGGACGACATGTGGTTTCAACAGGATGGTGCCACAAGCCACACAACACGCAAGCTACAATTGATTTATTGAAGAGTAAGTATGGTGAGCGTGTTATCTCAAGACATAACGTTCGTGCGATATAACGCCGCTTGACTATTTTCTGTGAGGCTACGTTAAGTCATTGGTTTATGCCAACATGCCGACGACGTTGGAAAAGCTCAGAGCCAACATTGAACGCGAAATAGCGGCCGTTTCGACCGAAATGTGTGGCCGAGTCGTTGAAAATTGGGTCCAACGAATCGACCGCTGCAAACGTGCCCGCGGGGGCCATATGAACGAAGTCGAGTTCCATTCATAAATGTTTTCATTGTACTTCCAGCCGATAATAAAGTTTTTGAAATATCTCAAATGGTTTGCCTTTCATTTAAAAAAAAAGTTGTCAAGTCGTTATTAGAAAACCCAATATTTGGGTTCTTTTTGAAACTCTTTGTTTTTTACACCATAGCGTTTAAGTTTCTTCAATAAAATAAAATATCAATAAAAATTCAATCGTTTCAAATGCCCTTTTTAAGTCCAAAAATACACAGTTCACTACCTTTTTCTAAGCTAACTCTTCTTTCCAACCCGTTACCACTAAATTAATCGCACTTTCACATGAATGATTTTTTCTAAATCCCGATTGAATGTTTTTGTTTGAATTTTGAATTGTTTTTTTCGAAATAGTTATTGAGTTGTTTAAAAGTTGTTTCGAAAACCTTTTCAAAGAGTTTCGCGTTGTACCGGTCTAAATTCTTCGCAAAATCTAATGTTAGTTACTTTTGCAATCGGTGTAATTACTGGCTTTTTCCACGACTCAGGAAAAATACTACTTTCAATAGAATGATTAATTGTTGGTCTATATCGTCCAGGTTGAAAGGTTCACTTTGTCTGACATCGGCATTTGGTTCGTCACCGCCTTTATACAGTCTACAGAAATGCTTTTCCCAAGTCGTTAGCATCGACTGCGACTCTCTTACTATGTTTCCTTATTCGTCTATATAGGCTTCGGTTCGGGGTATGTATCCGTGGCATGTTATTTTACCTTTTGGTAAAACCTCCGAATTTCATTCTGAGAGTCGCATCTCTCAATTTTCTCGACCGCGTGCTTGTCATGCTTCTTCTTTTTCCTCATAAGGAGCCAGTATTCTTCTCTTCTTCTCTGTTCATACAGCTCGTGAACAGCTCTCGTCCTTTTACGTAGCGCTGCTTAGCTGCAAGTGCTTGTCGGCACTCGCCGTCAAACCAGGGGTTTCATTGTGGTGACTGAGTGAAATCCAGCACATCAGAGGCGTCATCTTTTTGACAATGTTGTCACTGTTCTTAAGCACTTGATACTGGCGGCCAATGACTTCTTAAAAGATTGGGGGAGACTCTTTAGAGGTTTTGCGATTAAAACCGTCAGACGTTAAACTTCGTCATAGTATTAGCTTGATATTGCGATGTTCGGGATATCCGCAACCGTATACAAGTCGATATCGATCCCTCGGAACAATGGGACATCGCTAATGCGTCGATCGCAATGTGGTCACTCTGTTTGTTTTAATGTTTCACCTCGCCGCAAAGTCTATTAGCCTGGGATTCGTTATCGGAGACGGCGTCGTGCAAGCTATATCTTCTGACGGTACTGTCAAAGATGCCCTCTCTTTCTAGCTTTGGATGAAAGTCGCCGAGGACTGCTTGTAGATTTGTTTTTTTGTTTTGTTTTTTAAGAATTTAACACTCAAGAAGGTATTACTACTCTTAAAATGGATAGAAAAGAGAAAGGTGTTTGGCTATTTCGCTCCATGGGTGGCATACAACATTTATTGGGGAGACTTAATTATTAGTGTTAATAGATTTGTGGTTGTATTTTAGGCAACCATTCATCTCTCCAGAATTTAGCTATCTTGAAAAAAAAAAAAACCGTGATTTTCGGTCACGGTTGGTATTGAGCCCCGAACCGTTCGATTGGAAAGCCAATACACCACCACTTGAGCCACGGGCTTATCCAAAGGCCCGTAGGAGCTATCTTTGGTTTCGTCATCTTTCTGCTCTATGGGGGTATGCGCGAATACTAGGCGAAGAAACTCAAGATTTCTTGCCTATGTCTGCCTCTAAGAACAAATCCGCATTCAAAGTGGCTCTGCTTTTGCCGTAACTCGTAGGAGTTTTTCATCCTTTTTTTGACTACTTTGCAGCAATCGCTAGTTGTTCGGCTGCACGTGGCCTATTAAAGGACCTAACATTCAAAGTGCTGATCCGAAGTTCGTTGTCCTTGTTTCGTTTGAAGGGGTTGTAAACAGTAGATTCGTTCATACCTGAGGATTGTTCTTGCTTCGTAACTAAGTTTATTTTTCCATGGCCGAGCAGTTCCATTATAGATAACCTAAGGACAAGGGTTCGGTTAGACCAAAGTCAGTAAACCGTTTGGGAATGTGAGCGCTGCCGTTGGTCCATTAAGGTCTCATCCGCCAAGACCCTGACTTAAACTCAGGAATCTTTATTTAAAGTTTTATTTGTTTGGGGAATTCATCAGCTATCCCGCTTATAATGTTGCTTTTTTTATCTGCTGGTCAGCACTCGAGTTAATAAGTTTGGCAAGTCGAGTTCAGATGAATATTGACCAGTACCCGATGGTTACCACTTGAAGGTAATATAAGCATAATTGATGTGTACAAACAGTTACAACACTAGGCATCATCAAGTTGACATCTCTCAGTGTTTACAGTATTTCTACAGCACCCGGTCCAGTCGTATCACTTAGGACCGGTTTGTTCAAAGCTGATTAAATCTTTGGTTAGGTAACCACCAAAGAGTGTTTGTTTACTATTTTTCCGCTCTGGTTACCTAACCATAGGTTAGCGACAATTCGTTCCAGTTTTCCAGTTTATCTGTCAACTTGATTTTCAAACTGGTTTGTTTGATTCTTGAAGCATTCAAATTTAAAATAATCTCATTATCCATTATTTATTGTTATTTGTTGCGGATCGTTCTTTACAGGAATTACGGGTTTTAGTTTTTATTAGTTATACTTGTTTTTTATTATTTTAATATTTATTATACTATCTGCATTTTTTACCCCATCGAATTTTTTTGTGTAGCTAAATATTGTATTTGAAAACCAAGCATGACCAAACAAAATTCCAGAAAATCATTGGTTAAATGACGTTCTTCCGTCATTTAATCACTCTGGAGTAGAAGGATCACACACCTTCAATTTTACAGCATACCTATTGGTCCGCCTGTGGGGTTTGCTAGTTTGACCTTAGAAAGTACCAACAGAATTCCCGGTTTCGGATCCTTTCATCAATAAGGCCAAAAAAATGCTGGTGTTTTCAATCGTTTTTTGGTCTGCCTTTTTTGCGCAATTGCGTTGGAACGTTGATTGATATTGCCTTTTTGACGGGGTTCAAAGGATCTCTCTTTTGAACATGCCAATATTAACTTAGCCGGTCGTGATCTATCTTGCTTATTACTTCTTTTTCTATCAAACTTTATTACACCTACTGCTATGTGAAGCATCTTTTTCTCAGCTTCCGTTAATTTGCCCTCAACTTGTTTTACATTGTCCGCTATTGAGGACCATATGTAAGCGGCAGACATACAACTGCGGTGTAGAGCCTTCCTTTTAATTTAGGGGACGTTTTTCGGTCACAAAAGGCAGCGGAGATTTCCCGTCACTCCATCCACCCTGATGTTTTTTTTTTTTTTTATATATATATATATAATTCCAATGGGATATGAATACCCTTTTACTGGCTTTTCACCAGGGTGCGGGCGGGTGATGTAGTAGTTTTGAAACTCAAGTGTTAGGTTTCGATATTTTTCCAGAGGTGGTTGTCAGATTGGAGCCAGTGCATCCTCATCCAGTGGGGCTTAGTACGTGCTAGTTGTTAGTTCGTTACATTTAGCCCAGCAAGAAACCACTCCAACATCAGTGTTATGCCTTCATGTCAGAGTTGACGTCGACGGGATTTACATATAACTACAAACAAATTCTATGAAAAGACTTTTTCACAGAATTGCCTCGCACGGGATTCGAACCCGCGACCCTCTGCTTGAGGAGTCTATGCGTATACCACTGCACCACGGCCACCCCCTTGTTATCATCAAAGTAGCTTTGCTATTTAAATTTGAACTTTTCGCATTTGGGAAGCACTTTTTCATACAAATAAATGTCTGGAATAGGCCAGTGTAGATCAAAGAACAGGCAGCATAGATATTCTGTTTTTTTTTTTTTTTTTTTTTTTTTTTTTTTTTTTTTTAACTAATACATCAAGTGCTCGTTGCAGGGATGTTTGATCTTCACTTAAGAATATGACAGCGCCATCATAAGTAAAAAATAACTGATGCACTTTGGATTCCGTCACGTTTCTGGAACTCCTCGTTGTCTTAGCGCCACCCATAAGGTTGTCTATCAAAGGCTGTTTCAAAATCAACCCACACCATGTTTCTTTGGCGTGTTAGCGGGGGCTTTTTGACGTTCCAAGTGATATTCATAACCCGTCCCTGCACGGGGAATTTGGTTAAATGACCTTAACCAAGGAAAGTCGGCTGATTAGCCATTTCTTTGGTTAATAAGCCAAACCATCACAGCAGTTCCCATAGAATGCCGTCGCAGAAAATATATGGTATGTCTGTGATGCAATCTTCAAAGATTAGATCAACGTACAATATATGGACTCTTGGCTGAGAAATAGCCCATCTGTATTTAGATTTCGACAACCTCTTCCATTGGTGCAGCATCACCAGTAAAAGAATCGCATAAGATGTTTCTATCAACAGGATGACTTCCATCTTCTCAACTATGGTATTTCGACGAGAAGGATAGTCCAGTATGTCCAAGCAATTAACCACGTTGGAATTAATCCGGGCAAGGCAGTAATTGGGCTATTGCTATAGTGTATATATGCAGCTATTGCTTTTCCACTAATTCTGCTCATGTTTCACATGATTGTGATCACCGTCGTAGATTGCTTGTGTCAGTACTTTTCCATGTGGCTTGAGTTGGTTTTGCCCTTCTTCAAGGAATTTAAGACTCAGGCGTGATTTTCTGCTTATTATACTCGTACATAAGTATGGTATATGCCACTATGTTGCTCTCATAATAATGTTGCAATAGTAAGATAATAGATGAATAGCAAATTTGATAGATGGATTGTATTTTTCCCATTAACTCCTCTTATAATCCTTGTATAATCGAAATTTCTAAGAGTGCTTGGTTCTTGTGATATTCTGAATTCACCATTTCGACAAGGGCGATTATCTTTGACCAAAAATAGCTTAACTCTGCGAATTAGCGAAGGATCTACTGGCGGAATTAAAAAGTCTTGAAGATGGATTACGATTTGACAAGTGAAAAGGGATTTATTCTCGACTAGAAATGTAAAGGTCTTCACCGATTTCTCCAGTCTGATTTCTGATAGACATCTTGGAATAAGTTTGTTGCAAAGCAAGCAAGATACAGTTGGAGAACAGTTGATTATCCTTGCAGAATATTACTCTGAAAAAAAAAAAAAACAACAAGAAGTTCATTCTAGGACTGACGCTAACAACAGTAGAGCGTAATAAATTCTTACTGGGTGGCTTTATGTGGCCAAATACAAATAGGTTGATTCCAGCACAGAATTTCAATTTTCCGATATTATTATCGTACAAAGGCAGTTTTTATAGGCAATTCAGTTATTTCCGCTATCCGCGGAAGGTAGACAGGTAGAAATCAATAATAATTAGCTTCATAACGGAAAATTTCAAAGGAAATACTTTGACGACATCTTCAATACAAATTTATTTGCCATTTGAACCATTTAGTTTAAGCACAAAACCAGAGGAGTCTTAGACAACGAATACGCAGCTAGATCTTCTTATTTGCAATAGGTTCAAGATAGCGGAAACAAACGAAACGAAAAACGAAAAACGATGCAAGATGGTTTAGTTCTTGTATGGACTCCTAATGTTCCCATGCAATCCCGAAATTTTTTGTGCTCATGCTTCTCATATCTTGACTGGTACACGTCGTATAATTGTGACTCGCTGATCGTACGGCTAATTGTTTATACATATTACAGGGACTTCTTTTGTTGTGTAATTGGGCTCTAAAACAAGTGGCAACGACAAAATGGTTTAATGACACATGTTCTTTAAAAACCAACACTACTATGTAGTCCAGCACATGCCTTGCTTACGTTGATCAGAACGGGATTAGTTTTGTCGATGGTTTGTTGCACAAATATTGCACAAAATCTCTGTGGTAGATCGAATCTATAAACTTCGTTCTCCAGCCAAAAGGCTGGAAAGTCCTTCCACAAAAACAGTAATCAAGTCCCTATAGAGAAGTCTAATATTACTCTGCTCTCTAAATAAGCCGTCTTTCATTAAAATACATATATCCAGCGTAGTCATGGCAATAGGACCAAAACGTAGTCGTCTGTTACGCTAACTTGTGAAATGGTAGATTTATCTTTTTGAAATATTCCTCCCTTTTAACAACGTTATTTGAATGTACATATGTGGTTGCACATAGGCACAAAGTCTAATTTCATTCTGAATCCGCAAAGCTCAAAGGAAAAGATGGAATTCAGGTGAAATGTTTGCGGTTACTATTCACATCAAAAAGAAGAATACGCCGAGTCACTTTTAACTCTTTTTTCGTAACGTGATTCTGTCTCCGATTCAGACAAAGCAAACATTCAAATCAAATTCAGACAAAAGTGCAAAAACCTCAAAAAGTAGCAGCACCAGCAGCAGCAGTAAATTGACCACAAAACTTAACTCTGCACGATGATACATATACACATGCAGAGGAGTTGGTGAGTGAAGTGTCTCCTGCTACATCCTGTCTAGTCGCTATCATCACTTCTCCAGTCCGACTGGTGTGTGAAGCTTATATGGAAGCCTACAACAACTATCCGGAGTTCTTCACAATTTGAATAAATTTGACGTCTGGAGAGTCTCGACATCATAATTCATTGAGAGATGGAGCTGGTATACACCTGTGAGTGGCTGGACAGTCATCGTGTAGTCAGTCCGAATATATATGTGTTGCACGTTGAAATATAAACAACAAGTGGAAGTAATTAATTGTTTGATGGTCACTGGACAGTGATAGTGAGTACGTTTGGGTTTCTCTGGACTAACATCCCATAGGGAGCGGTCTGTTAAAGGATACGGGAGCCATGCATTCAGATATGTTTGTGAAAATTTTTAAATTCCTTTCACTTGTTGATGTTTTAGTTTATCCAAATTCATCATCAATGTGGGTTAGATACAACGACTGGACGTCATAACTTGAAATTAATTCATTCGAAATTCTTCCCTTACCACTGATGACGGTGATGGGATTTTTTGCTAGATAAGAGCTCAGACAACCTGCCGGTTGCCATTCATTCTGAAGTACGAGTATGTATCTAACATTCACAGTGTGTGAAAAAAGTTATCTTTTAGTATCTTTTTGGTGTCTATAAACTTGCAACTCTTTTTACAATGTATATGTATTGTATAATATATAACGAGTGGTCCAAATACAAAGGCCAAAATACAGAGGAATACTTAAAAAATACTCTCTTCAAAATATTTAAGTCTCCCGCGTAACACCAGCGACCTCGACATGAAAGTTAATTATTTCACTCTGGCTCTCAATCAGGCTGCTCTTCCTCTTATTCAACCTAGAGTCAAGAAAAAGCCGCATTGGTCAACATCAGCACAAGGACTGTAAAGCGAAAAACACAAGAAAAGTGACAGACTGGGACTCATATAAGGAATCCCTCAAAATACATAAAACAGAACTTAGAAAGACAAAGCGATAATCCTGAAGGTTATTCTGTGACAAGATGACAAATCTACAAATCCTTCGATGCCTAGCTGTTTGAAAAAAATCTGACGGTTCTTGGACGACCTCAAGTGAGGAATTACTCTACCTGCTACTGGATACTCACTGTCTATTTTGCTACCTACTGCAGTCGCGACTAAAATTCACAGTTTAATTACAGGAGACAAGCTGCTCTGGGCTCTGCATAGCTTTAGAATATACAAGCCTGTTAGATCGAAGGGTATAATACCTGTCGAGCTGCAAAGGTCATCCTGTATTATCCCGATAATGCTAGAGAGTATCCTGCCATGGATTGAAGTTAATGTAGTTTTCATCTCCAAAGCCAACAACAATTCTTATGTTGTCCCAAAGGATCTCATACATACGAGTATACATATATCTATCATCTTTTCTTCTGAAAACTCTAGAACGACTGATTGATATCCATATATGATCCAGAATTGACATACGACTTTTGTCGATGGTTCACCATGCTTCTGCTCCTGCTAAAAGATGTGCAAGCAGAGGTACGCCACCGGACGGTTGGTTATAAGTCTATACGTCTTATATAGGTGGGGTGGTTGTCTGGTGAATGACCTTAGGCGAAACAGTCAACTACAGAAAACTAACAAAGTCCAAACAAAAGCATGTCTGGGCATAAACGGAGTCTAACGCACCACTTTCTCTGGATATTTTGGTTCACTTGACAATTGTCTTGAAACACCTCCACAGTAGACAAAAAGAAAGTATTTCACCATACCAATATTCTTAGCATACCAGTAATCATTCCAGAGGACCTCTACTATACTAAGCCCAAACATTGGTTTGATAAAAACTTTCATGTTAGCATCCCCTCTAGATCTTTCTGGGAGGAAGTGCCTTCAGGTACGACAAGTCAATTTTTTTTTAAAACGGATCTACCCCAAGCTGACAACGGGGTTGGTGGCTGTGTTTTCTCAGATAAGTCTGACCTAAGCCTCTTCTTGAGCCTTTCAAATCACAGTAACGTTTTCCAAGCAGAAATTTTGGCAATTAAATAAGTCTTGTCCTGGCTGAAGAAAAACGTGGCATCTTCAAGGGATATGAACATCTTTTCGGATAGTCAGGCCGCTATCTGATCCCTGAACATGTTCTTGCTAAATTCTAAAACCATTCTAGACTGCCGATTATCTCTCATGGAGACGGCAGAGCTGTTCAACATTCACCTGTATTGAGTGCCATGAAACTGTAAGGCCTACGAAACCTCCAAAATTGGAACCACTCTACACCTGAAAAAGGTATCATCGGAATACCAAATGTTACGAACAAACTAATATTAAAGTTGGATGCTTACAAAAAAACAAATCTTAGGTGGACTGTTGGGTCAACATGTCTAGCGACCAAAAAAATCGGGTCAATGCAGGATCTGAATCAAGAATTTGGTATTTCTAAATAGGATACATCTCAGCGCCATTATAGGTGTCATCACTGGACAGGCGTTTTCACTTATGATTTCTGCAGAAGCTGAAATGAGGAAGAGGAGGTAGTCTTGCACCTCCTTTATACATTTCTACCTATCTTCCGAAACAGAATATTCTACTTAGGAACCTCCCTCTACAATGACTTTAGCAACCTAAACAATATAAACGTTAACAGTCTCCTTTCGCTATGTTAGAGGCACAATTTGTAGAAAAATCACAGATCCACGTGACATGGCCCAATACGCCTAAGTGGGTTGAGTTCTCTCCAACAGTCACTCGTATCTAACCTAACCTAACCTTCCGATCTAAATGACCTTGAATTGATACTCGGATACACAGTGTAGAAGAATATGAACTCTCTTTTGGTGACGCGCACAGATAGAAATGTATCTCAAACATCTTGGAATGCACATTTAAAGGATATTATTATTATTATTATTTATTTGTTTATTAGCGGATCTCTGCTATTAAAATTCATTTGATTTTACAATTTAGATTTAAACTTAGGTATATAATATACAATATTTTAGTTTCAATTATGAATGAATGCAATTACATTTGTTTTAAAAATTCTAAAATTTATAGAAGTTTGGAAGTGTATTAAATAAGTGGCAACCTTTGTAGATTAAACTATTTTGTGTTAAATTACTAACATAATGTGGTAATTTGCAGTAATCTCTGTTTCTTAATTGATAGGGTTGGTATTCACCCACATATTTTCGATATTTTTTTAAATAATTTGGTAACATTGAATGTTTAATTTTAAAAACTAAGAACAATATAGTGTTGTTAATACATTAATATTAATATTGTTTTACACTTAACCATAACAGCATATATAACATTAATATCACAAAGGTATAACGATTGTATTTTATAATAATTCGCATGGTTCTATTCTGTAAGCGCTGTAATTTATATAATGAATTATCACATCACAGATATACACCCTGCCTGACTCGAACTGCAACTTTTTAAAATGCTATAATTTTTTTGTTTTTCGATAAATTTTATTGTGTCAAAGCAAAAAATGTTGGAAAATATATTAATTTTCAAATGTTGTCAGTAGTTTCCAATAAGTCCACTTTTGGCGCGAATAATGGCCTTGAGACGGCCGAAAAAAGCATCGTAAGTTGCACGTAAGTGGCTCTGCGGTATTTCGGCCCATTCCCGGCGAAGTGCTTGTTTGAGGTGGTCCAAACTTTCGTATTTTTTAGTGCCAACCTTCGCCTTCATAATACCCCAGACAGAGAAATCCAACGGACTTGCATCCGGAGAATTTGCAATCCATTGTGTCGAAGAAATGAAGTGTGGAACATTGTTTTTTAAACAATCTTGGTTGACGCGCGCTTTGTGAGATGGTGCCGAGTCTTGTTGAGATGTACACGCTCTCCGAAGGAAATAATTGTTTACTCAAGGCTTCAATACTGCCTCTAAGACATTTTCACGGTATACGATCGCATTAATTTTGACGCCACGGTCCAAAAATACGAGTGGAGAGCAACCATCGGCTGTTATGAAGCCCCAAACCATCACCATCGGTGCTGCCTGCTTTCTGCTGTGCGAACAGTGCGGCCGTTCGAAGGTGTAAATTTTCGAAAGACCTCTCTGGCAAGTAAATTCGGTCATTTTGTTTGTTGACATATTGCTCGATAAAAATGGCGACTCATCGGAAAAAAACAAATTCGTCAACTCACCACTTTCGTGCAAGCGTAGCAACTCCTTCGTTCTTTCGCTCTTTCGACTCTAACTTTTTTCTGTTGCGGTGTGAGATCTGACTTGAGCCCAAGCTCATTTTTCAGGTTGTGTTGCATGCGTTCCAATGATATGTTGAGCTCACGAGCCATTTTTCTTCCACTTCGACGCGGATTTCGCTCAAGTTGAGCCTTCAATTTCCGAACCATTTCTGCCGATGCTGCTGTTTTTTTATGACCACTTCCACGGCGTTTTGCAACGCTGCCAGTATCACGGTAACGAGCTATGGTTCAAGATACAAAAGATTTATTCACGTTGAGGTGCTGGAGAGCTCTAACGATAGCTACTTGTGGTTTTCCAGCCAAATATAAAGCAATCACACTATCACGTTTGAATTTCATTGCGGATAAAAATTTTTCAACGCAACTGAGACGCAAATCGTTTTAAAGGCTCGTATATAATAAAATTACCTGTCATGTGTCAAAATTTGAGCTCAAATTGAGCTCATGAACGGTTTGGAAATTATAGCAGTCTGATATATAGACGAACAATATTCAAAATGTGGTTTAATCATTTCAATATAAATATTTATTGCAAAAATTATGGATATTTTCTTTCTTATTCTACCGAAAAAACTTACTTTTTAGCCACTTTTTTAAAGATATATTGAAAGTGAGCACTAAATGATAGTTTATCGTCAATAATTATTATTCCTAGATATTCTATTTATTGACTTGTTCTAATAATTCGCTTTCCATTTGTAAATTTAATGGTATGTTATACTTAAGTGACATACTCTTGGATTTGTTTCCATTGAGCTTCATCTTATTCGATCTCAGTCATAACCTCAAATTTCAAAAAGGTCATCCTGAATCAATCTTGTATAGGGTTTTCTAATAACCACCTGACAACATTTTTTTTAAATAAAAGGCAAACCATTTGAGATATTTCAAAAACTTTATTGTTGGCTGGAAGTACAATCAAAACATTTATGAATGGAACTGGACTTCGTTCATATGGTCACCGCGGGTACGTTTGCAGCGTTCGATTCGTTGGACCCAATTTTCAACGACTCGGCCACACATTTCGGCCGAAACTGCCGCTATTTCGCGTTCAATGTTGGCTCTAAACTCTTCCAACGTCGTCGGCGTGTTAGCATAAACCAATGACTTAACGTAGCCCCACAGAAAATAGTCAAGCGACGTTAAATCGCACGAACGAGGCGGCCAATCGACTGGCCCATGTCTTGAGATAACACGCTCACCATACTTACTCTTCAATAAATCGATTGTAGCGTGCGCTGTGTGGCTTGTGGCACCATCCTGTTGAAACCACATGTCGTCCAAGTCCATATCTTCCAATTTGGGCCAAAAATAATCGGTGATCATGGCGCGATAACGCTGACCATTCACAGTAACGTGACGATCGTTATCGTCGACGAAAAAATATGGCCCAATAACGCCGCCGGCATGCAAACCACACCAAACAGTTGTTTTTTGTGGATGAAGTGGTGATTCATGAAGCACATGTGGGTTTTCACCCGACTAATAACGCATATTTTGCTTATTGACGAACCCATTGAGCTTCGTCACTGAAGATGATTTTGCGACTCCGAATATCTGTAGAAAATTTTTATAATTTGCAGACGTTGCTCGTTAGTGTACTTTACCATGATGAAAATGTTGAGTTTACTGAATAAACTGACAGTGACAGTTTGATGATTAGTGAAAGAGTGTGTTCAAGTCCTTATTGGAAAGCCCTATACATTCAATAGGGTCTTTTCCTGATATGTAGATAAGTGCATCATCAGAGAATAGGACGATCTGGGAGTAATTGAGCACACTATCTATGTCATTTATATATATGATGAACAGCAAAGCACCAAGTATTGATTCCTGTGGAACACCAAACGTTGTTTCAACATTACTAGATATTACTCCATTCATGCTTGTTTTTTGAGATCGTCCAGTAAGGAAATAACGGAACCATTTCAGTTCTTGGCCTCTTATTATCCTCAAAAGCCAAAGAATATTGCAATCACATAGTTTCCAGCAGCGATTTTTTCTTTCCAGCTTATCAGGACATTGTTAAGTGCTGTTTTACATGTGTGTTTCCTTCGGAACCATGATAGATTTTCAAGGAAAAATCCATTAGTTTCAAAGTATTACTGGAGCTGCGTTCGCAAAATTTTTTCTAATATAAAACATACTCTGGAAGGGCGTTTACTGGGCGGAAATCTTCACATTTATTTGATCCTTTGACTTTTGATACAGGTGAAACAACTGATTACTTCTATGTGAAGGGGAGTACAGACTCCCTGGCCATAGACAAGTTAAATAAGTTTTCTAGGGATTGGTCGATTATGGGTATAGCATCTAATATAATTTTAGCATTCATAAAGTTAAAATCCCTTTGTTTGGCTTATTAACTTTAAGATACTTATTATGTCATTAACGGTAATAATTTAAAATTTAAAATATTTATAGTAGTGGACCTGGTGAGAAATGCCTGAAACGGTATTGATCTATTAATGTCTATTAATTCTTCGGCAACACTAGCTGCATTTTTAACACAAGTTTAAGCTTAGTTTCGTTAAGAACATGTGTTTTTATAAAAATTCACATCAATTTTTGGTTTGTGCCCTTTCTAGGGCGTTCTTCGACTTAACAATTTCAGCCTTTTATCTATTTCTAGCAATACGGTATCTGTCCCATGTCACATTACACCCGGATGTCAAAATTTTTTTATAACTTGTCACGTTTCATATGTAATAGACTATTACTGTATCATTAATTCGTATTTCGTTGAGTAGTTTTTGTGAATATTATCGTGTTTGTAATTCTGATCAGTTCATAGGTATTTGTGTTTAACTCGCTGTTCCTTAATTGGTGGAGAAATAGTGACATGTTGTAAATATACCGATCAGTTTTGGTGTTCACATTCTTTTCCAAGCTCCTTTTCCTATAATTGTTCTCAATTACAATCGTTTCGTGATCACTTATTTTAAGCTTGATGTTTGTTTTGGCGGTAACGTATTCCATATTTGTTATAACATAGTCTATCAACGCGCTTGATATTTTTGTTATTCTTTTCGGCTCTTTCACTATTTGTCTGCAATTGTTTTCCACTTCAATTGAATAGAGTAACTCATCGTGAGGTTTGATTTTCAATAGGCTTTTTTTGACAGTTCACGCGAGTTATAATTCGGGTGTGGCCAAATAAATAAAAAAACACTTTTTAATTTCTTTATTTTTATTTTTGGTCACCCTTTGGACTTTACAATTAAATTACAATGGTATTACTGGTCGACGATCGATGGCACTGCTTGGCATTATATAGCCTGATATTGATGATGCTGTTGTATTATGTTCACCCATATTTACAGGTTGGTTGTAGCTTGCCTTCGCTGTGCTATCGTTTAGTGATGGCGTAATTGGGGTAATGTTGGTTATTGCTGGTGTTGCATATATTGCTTGGTGAATGCCCGCTGTATTTAAGTTGTTGTCGAATGACCTATTCCTCAGTGGTTTGGGGGGATTGACCGTCGTTGCGGAAGTAGGCTTTGTATATGTAACTCGCGTGACTCCTATCAAACTGTTTTGTCATTTTGGTTCAGTATCATTTGGCAAGTCATCATGGAAATACTCACATCACAACAGCGTCTCCAAATTGTTCAGGTGTATTACGAAGATCAGCGTTCTGTGAGAAATGTTTATAGTGCGATTCGAGAAACTTACGGTGCGCATAATCGACCTACTGAAACCACTATTGCCAATACCATTCGTAAATGTTAGTGACAGTTTACATTAGTAGATAATACTCGACCGGTTATACCACATCCAGCACGTAGTGCAGAGACTATAGCAGTTATAGCTGAGAATGTACGTGAAGACCGTGACGAATCGATTCGTCGTCGTTCTCAGCAGTTTGGCTTGGCATGTTTGACGAGATGATTTCGGCCTAAAAGCGTACAAAATTCAGGTTGTGCGAGAATTAAAGCCAGGCGACTTGAATTTGCGTCATATTTTCATTAAATGGGTTTTGGAAAAACTCAATGAAAATCCGGTGTTTTTTCGTGAAATTTTGTTCAGGAATGAAGCCCATTTCTGGCTCAATGGGTACGTTATCAAACAAAATTGCCGTATTTGGGCTGATGAGCAACCCGAAGGGTACCAAGAGCTACCATTACATCCATTAAAGACAACGGTATGGTGTGTTTTATGGGCTGGTGGAATCATTGGTCCATATTGGTAACGGTTATTGCGCTATGTTGACGAACTATGGGCTACCTGAAATTCAAGCATATGGTCTCGGTGAGCTCTGGTTTCAAAAAGACGGCGCTACGAGCCATTCAGCGCGTGGAACAATGGACTTGTTGGGAAATCATTTTGGTGAGCATTTAGTTTCACTTTTTGCTACGGTAAATTTGCCGCCTAGATCGTGCGATGTCACACCTATGGACTTTTTTCTCTGGCGATGTGTGAAGTCTCAGGTCTTCAGTATTAAGCTAGTTAAGATTGACGCTTGACGTGTTATCCGCGAGATACCACTCACTACGCTCGAAGGAGTCGGCCAAAATTGAACCTTCCGTAGACGTAGTCGTAGCTAACATTTACATAGTATTATTTTCAAATGCCATGAATTGTTCTTTTAACTGTTAATAAGAACTGTAAGTTCACTTTAAAACTTATGTATTTTATTGTACATTATAAATCAAACCTTATGATGAATCACCCTATTGGATTGGATGAATCACGAATTGGATTCATTCGTCCAGTCGATGTTCACATCGACTGCCATTATAAATTTCCTATTTGAAGCAACAACTTTCTCTAAGCATTCCTTTAATAGGTTACAGAACACTCTTTCTAAAGAACTTGGGTAACGATAAACTGCCCCTAAGTGTATAGTGCGTAAATATTTGTTAAAAGCTGTGATTCTTACGGCTAACCAGTAAATTTGCACTGGTATACACCCTGCCAGACTCGAACTGCAGCCAACTTCAGACTGCTATAATTTCCAAACCGTTCATGACAGTGAACATGACAGATAATTTTATTGCTTACAAGCCTTTTAAACGATTTGCGTCTCAGCTGTTTTAAAAATTTTTATCCGCGATGGAATTCAAACGTGATAATGTGATTACTTTATATTTGGCTGGAAAACCACAAGTTGTGTCTCGAACCATAGCTCGTTACCATGATACTGGCAGCGTTGCAAAACGCCATGGAGGTAGTCATAAAAAAAACAGCAACATCGGCAGAAATGGTTCGGAAAGTGAAGGCTCGAATTGAGCGAAATCCGCGCCGAAGTGGAAGAAAAATGGCTCGTGAGCTCAACATATCGTTGGAACGGATGCAAAACATACTGAAAAATGAGCTTGGGCTCAAGCCAATGAAGTTCCAAGAAGCACACGATCTTACACCGCAACAGAAAAAAGTTTTGAGGTACGCTTGCACGAAAGTGGTGAGTTGCCGAATTTGGTTTTTTCCGATGAGTCGTCATTTGTTATCGAGCAATATGTCAACATATTAACCGAGTTTACTTGCCTTTCGAAAATGTACACCTTCGGACGGCTAGCAGAAGGCAGGCAGCACCGATGGTAATGGTTTTAAAAGTCAGGCAGGGTGTAGATTCTCTTTTGATTATGCAGACATCAAACGATTTTTCACATATATACAGAGAACTCCCGTATGTCTTAATTCGCTTTTACACCAATATGGCAAATAACCTTTAAGACAAATTTCACTTTCATCAATATGATCAGTCAGATGAGTTTCAAAAAATATTATAAAATCAAAGTTTTTATCCACAAAGTTCAATCCAGCTTTAGCTATATTACCAGTTAGACCTTGAATATTACATTACATTACATTGAATATTATTGGGTTTCGTTGCTATACCACCTTGATCAAAAAGTTTACGGTGGCGTCACCGTATGGCGCTCCCATTGTTTCGATTTGAGTTCTGTGTTCTTTGTTAAGTTGTTGACATTCATTCTAAATCTTAGCGTCATAGCTTGACATTTGCAAAAGTTACGTAGCCAAGAGTACATCTATCTCTGTGTGTGTTGGCGATTTTTTACAATTTTAGAAATGGATTTAAATTTGCAACAACGAACTTGTATTAAATTTCGCTTAAAAAACGGATTTAATGGTTCACGAACGTTGGAAATGTTTGAAAAGTGTTTCGACAACGATTCTCTAAAGAAAACGGTCGTTTACCAGTGGCACGAGAGGTTCAAAAGTGGTCGTGAGTCAGTCGAAAATGATGAACGCAGTGGCAGACAAAACAAGACAAAAACATTGATGAAGTAAAAGAAATGTTGGTCAATAACCGCAAATTAACCATTAGAGAAATAGCGGAGGACTTGAACATTGCCTATGGATCCGTCCAAGTCATTTCAGTTAATGATTTGGGGTTCCGTCGTTTAACAGCAAAGTTGGTGCCAAAAGACCTCAATTTCATGCAAAAAAAAAGACCGTGTTGACGTCGCAAAAGAGATGACTTGTGAGGCTGAATCCGATCCCACATTCATCAAAAGGATCATGCAATCCAGACACTAGGCAAAGTGAATGGAATTCACCAAATGAGCCGAGACTAAAAAAAACACGTCGTTTTCTGTCAAAAAAGAAGGCAATCCTCACGGTTTACATGGATTACAACAGTGTAGTGCATCATGAATTTTTTCCAGAAGGCCGGACAGTACACAAAGAGTATTATTTGGGTGTTATGAGACGTTTGCGTGAAGCAATTCGCCGAAAGAGACCAAAATTGTGGGTAGAAAACTCATGGATTTTGCACCATGATAACGCACCGTCACACAGTGCCATCATTATTCATAATTTTTTGACGAAAAATTCAACAAATACCATCCAACAGCCACCGAATTCACCTGATTTGGCTCCCTGTGACTGTTCTATCGAGTTAAAAAACCACTACGGGGAACGCGTTTCAGCAGCCGAGAGGAAGTAATGGAAAAATGGACACATCGAAAATCGAATATAAAAAATGTTTCGAAGATTGGATCAAGCGCTGGCAACGAGTAAGTGTGTTGCAGTCGATGGGGATCTTTTTAGAGGGGACAATATATTGTAGATTTAGATGCATATACTTGTATTTTTAATGTATTTTTGATCAAGGTGGTATTACATTTTTACTTTTTTCCGGTTGTATTAATCTTTTGTTTACCGCGCAGGTGACGTCCCGACTGATATGTTTAGTGTCAAGGTTTAAGGTATACTTTTCGTTATACCATTTACAATTAACACAATTCACTTCAGTAGATGCACATTCTCGTCATAGGTTTACTTTACGTAGACTATCTCGTCACCTGAGTAAGTAGGTGGGAAAGGTTTAGTACGAATGGATTGCAGTGACTGACGAAAAATACCGATAACATTTGAAAATAGTGTCAATATTATTTAAAGGCATGCCAAAATAAGGTTGGAAACGAATATCAAGCCGAGAAAAGAACAAGTACAGCGTTTTGTCATAAAATTTAAGAAAATAACGGCATCATCCTCAAATAATGTCAAGCAATTGGGAACTGTTTTATTTTGTAAAACATCAGGTTTTTAGTAATGGTAAACGAAATCTGGGAAAATGGATATTTTTAATTACCATGGTCAGGTGCTGCTTCATGTCCACCACCGATACCAAGAGAGCTAATGTGAGAGACGACATTAGAGCTCGGAATATTACACGTTTGATTTTTCAACTCGCATCCCCCCTGATCTGAAAAATTACAATAATTACATTCTTTGAAAAACATTCTCTCTCAGCACTCATTTCTTTTTGTTTTATTCATTTTTCCCAGTCCATTATGATTGTATATACTCAGGCAAAGCGAAATACTAGAGAACGATTATAATGCAAAATTTGAACGAACATGAACTCAGCATTCATTTACATTCGGAATTCCAATTAAAAAATCCCTGGAAATATTTACTAGATACCCTGCCCTGATGGTGAAGACCGCCAGATGATTCCAGAGTTCATGTGGAGAATGTATCTGTAAAAAAAAACTACATTCTAAGCATTCTTATATATCGAAGCGTTTATACAATGGTTGTTGCAAATTTTTTTTTTTTCGAATGCGGTAATATCATATATGCTCGTCAGCTACAGTGTGTGTTTGATGTTTTCAGACCAAAAATTTAATCACAAAATCGTTGTATAACTCTTAAAACAAGAGAAGTGGCCTCACAAAAAATGAATGATTAATAGATTCATACAAGTCTAGGACAGATAATTCAGTGTCCAGATCAGTAAGGACGAACAACGAAGAGGGGAGCTGGAAGTACTTGAGAAGATTATCTTATCACGAATGCCTTTTAAGGTTTACTATCAATCTGGAATGGATAATACAATATTGTATAAAAGCTGATAGACTGCCTGGAAAGTACGCCAGAGTTAAATTATCGAACTAGAGTAGCATACACTAAATTAATAAGGGTACCCCTTAACCGTAATCTGTGGCACGGTATCACTAGATCTGATGACATTAAAAGCAGGAGGTCAGTTTCCATAAGTTTAGCAAATGTTCAAGGATCATTCGAAGTTTAGAGCGATATTTGGCTACTTTTCTCTGGTTATGTACACTTTTTTTGAATTTGAAGAATTAGATGTTTACTCGACAAACTAGGGTGAGAAGTTGGAGCTGAGCTCAGTTAACAACATAGTGCCGGCTTATCTTGTCCAAATCCTGTTTCCAGATCCAAATATCTTGGTTAAAAGGGCAGCAACAATACTTCTTCATATTCTTGATAACAAACCTATTGTAGCCTGTAAATGCGGCTGCTAATGTTTACTTCAATACTATGGTCAGATGCTTAAGACGATTCTTCTAAAAGAACGGAAGCCATTTAGCACAAAGCCAGTGTTGAAACTTCATCTCTATACTTGCCTTCCATAGAAAGATCTAATGATCAATTAACGGCGATCATTCACCATTTAAGATTCAGGGCATTGATTAACGCATTTTAGTTGGTTTAAGCTTAGATGGTTTTCCATGTAAAGAAAGTGACTTAATCTGCACTCAAGTTTGTGAAGAATGTTTATTAAATTGGCAAGTTACTTTCTAAGAAAATTGTAAGTCCAGCGACCCAATCAAGAATGCTACTGCTGAAGCTAAAAGTGTGTGCCTTAAAAAGAGTACCTTAGCTCGTCTTAGATCTCTACAACTGTCTGTTGTAGTAGCCTGTGGAGTATTCTGTATAAAGATCTTGGGATTGAAGCAAATTAAGTCAGTTGGGATTGGAGCAAAGAATTTGCATTAAACTTTGTGTAAAAAATGGAACCAAGTGCTCTAAAACACTTGAAATGTTAACAGTGGCATGTTTACAACACATCAACAAAAGATGATAACGTCGAAGCTGTAAGGAAAATTGTTTTGGAAAGTCGTCGAATTACCATAAGAGAAGTTGCTGAGGATGTTGGCATATCGGTCAGCTCGTGCTTGGGCATGAGACGTGTATCACCGAAGTTTGTTCCGAAATTTTTTAATTTTGATCAGAAGAACCGTCGCATGAGCATCGGGGCTCTTGAATAACGTCAATGATAATACTGACTTGCTCAAAAGGATAATAACTGGTGACAAATCATGGGTATATGGTTATGACGTCGAAACCAAAACCTAATCGTCCCAATGGTAGCACCCAGAAGAGAAAAGACCGAAAAAAGCAGGCTAAGTTCGATCAAATGTCAAAATGTTGATCACTGTTTTTTCGTTTACCGTGGCCTAGTGCATCAGGAGTTGTTACCTCAATAAGGAGTATTACATTGAAGTTATGCGCCGTTTGCAAACAGCAAAACGAAAAAACGTCCGGAATTGTGAAAAAACAAGTCATGGCTTTTGTATCACGATAATGCACTTGCTTATTCATCGTTGTTTGTGAGAAATTTTTTGGCCAAATTTTGCAAATCATGCCTCAGCCACCATATTAACCGTGTTTGGCCCCATGTGACTTTTTCCTTTTTCCAAACTGAAGATACTTATGAAAGGTTGGAGATTTACAACGATTAAGGAAATTAAAACGGCATCGTTGGAAGAGCTCAAGGCTGTACCAAAAAGTGCCTATGAGAAATTCTTCGATGATTGGAAAAAGCGTTGGGACAAGTGTATTATATCTGAGGGGATTACTTTGAAGAGGACAACATTAATATTGATGAATAAATAAATACTTTTTTAATAAAAATATAAAGTCACCTTACTTTTTAAACACGCCTCGTATTTGTAGCTGTTTGCTGAAATAGAGATGGTGTGGTAGATGAACCCTTAAATGAATCTGTTGACATAAGCGTATTTGTTTCTACTGTTCCCACATAACCCTAAATTGTTAATATTGTTGAGAGTTTCTTTGATTCGGTCATCGACGATTAAGACGAATTTCTTGAGTTTCCTGCAATACCAATTGGAGTTCGGTCCGACCATAAGATTTACCACATTCATTGATTTAATGGGCAGGATTTTTCAGATGATGAAGATTTACATGACCGAGAATGAACCTAAGCAATATATTTTGGGAATTTTACTCGTCGGAGGCGCAGACTTTTCTTAAGCGTGGTCTGGATTTGGAGCAGCTAAAATATTTGTTTGATTACACAACAGCTGCTCAAATGTGGTCAAGATTAAGGACCGTATATGTAGATAAGAGTGATAAGTCTCTTCAGGTACTCTTGGATAGGTTCATTGCAGGATTGAAGAAGATGAAAGCATGGGTGATTACGTCGCTAAGGTTATGTCCCTCGTCCAGCGCTTGAAGGACATGGATCTTGAGCAAAAGGAGCAGGTAATAATAGCTAAAATTTTGAGAAGCTTACCATCGAAATTTGATAATGTAAGAACTGCATTGTATGCTGTGCCGCGGACAGCTCAAACGATCGAGAAGCTTACTGACCATTTGGTAAACGAAGAAGCTCTTCTAAAATCAAGGTCAAATGGAAGTGATTGTGCTTGTACATCTGAAGCTGCATAAATGGCAAGCAGTAGCTGGAAAAACGCCAATAAAAACAGGAGCACCAAAAACAAAGATAATTGCTCAAAGCGCAAAGGTAAATGCAATTACTGTTCAAGAGCGGTCTTTTTGTTAGAGAGTGCTTCAAGAAACAACGAACAACGAGAATAGCAAGAGGCCAACAATGCTCAGTCATTTACGTATTGAAACAGGTTCACGGGCCAATTCATCCTCAATATCTTTTGCAGATGAGGCAGAACTATTTACGATTGGTACATTAGGGCTTCTAATAAAATGCGAGATGTTTGGTTTGCTGATACAGGAGCTACCGTCCGAATGTCTTTTCAGAAGGAAGCTGCTGATGGTTTCTCTTTGAATGCAGGTGACTATTCACGAAAGGTCGTCTCCAATACATACTAACAAGGACGTGCGTTATGTACCACAGTTAGACAAGAATTTTCTCTCTGTGCTTAAATCAACCGAAAAGGGATTTAGAATCATTTTTGAGGAAGGAGCCAACCGAGTTACTCTTGTTAAGTGAGACCAGCTGATCGCGGATGATGTCAGAGATCGCAAACTGTATAAAATGAATTTACATCCGTTTAGGAAAATTGAAGTTAATACAGTGTCTTCTGAATCAACTATGCTATGGCACGAACGCTTTACACACGTAAACTTCAAAATGTCTCAAAAGGAAGTCGTCGAAGATTTAAAGATCAAAGACAATAGGTACCGAAAAGGATCCATTCTGTGAGGGATTTGCATATGGCCAGCAACACCGTTCAAGTTCTCCTAAGGAGGGTGCTAACGTTCTACGATTCCTGGCGAAATTTTTCATGTTGATTTTTTTATGCTCTTGAAAAATAATTAAAACAGATGTTTTGGAGAATCTGACGCAATTTTATGTGGAAGTTCAGGTAGATGGATATCATATTAAGAGATTGATGACTGATGAAGACATCATTTGCCAATGATATAGTGGAAAAGGTTTTATTATCTAAGGAGATCAAGCATGAGTTGTCAACACCTAGAGCTGCTGAACAAAATAGATTTATAAAGAGACAAAACAGGACTATTGTAGACAGTGCTAAGGCGATGTTGCATGCGCGGAATTTGCCGCAATATTTTTGGGGTGAGGCTATTAATACTTCTGTTTATTTAAGGAATAGAGCGACATCCCAGGCTCTTAATGGTAGCACCCCCTATGAAAAATGGCATGAAATAAACCATCAGTGGATCATGTCAGAGTTTTCGGGAGCGAATGCTGTGTCCATATCCCAAAAGAACAGCGGAGAAAATGGGAGAAAATGGGAGATGAATTCTGTTAATTGTCAGATGGTAGAATATAGCGAGGAAAATAAGACGTATGGAATATATTTAATGAAATGTCTGTTATACCTCATGTTGTAGTGGATAAAGTAACCGAGTTTAAAGACATCTGCCATGAAGACCAGGCAGAGGACGGGGTGTAGAAGACAAAAGCCAACCTATTATATAAGGAGAAATCCAATGTTACCAATTCGAAGGAACTTTTATCTAAAGCGGAATGTTAGGAATACTGACGAGTTAGTGACAATGACTGAGTTGTGTGTGGCGCAATTAGATCCAGTTGATCTTGAGGAAGCGATAGAGTCTGACGAATCTACGAAATCAATGATATGTTAGGGGCACTAGTGGAGAAAAAAACTTGGATTTTAGTACCAAGACCAGCTGAACAAAATGTCATAATTAATCGTTGGATTTTTAGAAAGAAAAATAAATCTGATGGACGAATTGATAAGTACAAGGCTCGAATGGTAGCTAGAGTCTTCTCACAAAAGCGAGGAGAGGATTATCAACAAATTATTGCGAAAGTGGTTAAATTCGACTCAGTAAGAAGTCTTTTAGCAGTTTCAGCTGCTTTTGATCTCAAAATTTACCAGTTTGACGTTAAGACAGCTTTTCTACACGGCGATTTAGATAAAAATATTTTCATGGAACAACCGTATGGCTTTGCAGAGGACCATTGTGTATGTCTAATGAAAATAAGTCTGTACAGACTTAAACAGGCATCACGTCAATGAAACAAGAAGGTGGTGCAATTCTCATTACAGTTTGGACTCAAACAATCCAATATGGATTCATATACAGGGTGACTGACTCGAACTGCAACTTTATAAAATGCTATAAATTTTTTTCTTTTTTAATAAATTTTATTGTGCCAAGGCAAAAAATGTTGGAAAATACATTAATTTTCAAATTGTATCAGTAGTTTTCAATATGCCCACCTTTGGCGTGAATAATGGCCTTGAGACGGCCGAAGAAAGCATCGTACGCTGCACGTAAGTGGCTCTGCGGTATTTCGGCCCATTCCCGGCGAAGTGCTTGTTTGAGGTGGTCCAAACTTTGGTATTTTGGCCAATCTTCGCCTTCAAAATACCACAGACAGAGAAATCCAACGGATTTGCATCAGGACAATTTTCAATCCATTGTGTCGAAGAAATGAAGTGTGGAACATTGTTTTTTAAGCAATCTTGGTTGACGCGCGCTTTGTGAAGCGGTGCCGAGTCTTGTTGAAATGTCCACGTTCTCCGACTGAAATGATTGTTTGCCCAAGGCTTCAATACTGCCTCTAAGACAGTTTCACGGTATACGATCGCATTAATTTTGACGCCACGGTCCAAAAATACGAGCGGAGGGCGACCATCGGCGGTTATGGCGGCTCAAACCATTACCATCGATGCTGCCTGCTTTCTGGTGGCCGTCCGAAGGTGTAACTATTTGAAAGACCTCTCTGGCAAGTAAACTCAGTCAATATGTTGACATATTGCTCGATAACAAATGGCGACTCATCAGAAAAAACCTAATTCGGCAACTCACCACTTCCGTGTGAGCGTAGCAACTCCTTCGCTCTTTCGACTCTAACTTTTTTCTGTGGCGGTGTAAGATCGTGTGCTTTTTGGAACTTCAATGGCTTGAGCCCAAGCTCATTTTTCAGTATGTGTTGCATCTGTTGTAACGATATGTTGAGCTCACGAGCCATTTTTTTTCACTTTGACGCGGATTTCGCTCAATTCGAGCCTTCACTTTCCGAACCATTTCTGCCGATGCTGCCGTTTTTTATGCTGCCAGTATCACGGTAACGAGCTATGACTCGGGACACAAATGATTTATTCACGTTGAGGTGCTGGAGGGCTCATACTTGTGATTTTCCAGCCAAATATAAAGCAATCACACTATCACGTTTGCATTCCATCGCGTATAAAATTTTTTCAACACAACTGAGACGCAAATCGTTTAAAAAGCTTGTAAATAATAAAATTCACGTGTCACGTGTCAAAATTTGAGTTCACAGTAATGAACGGTTTGGAAATTATAGCAGTCTGAAGTTGGTTGCAGTTCGAGTCAGTTAGGGTGTATTTTCTACAAAGAGTCAAGCTGTTTTTATCTTACGTTGTATGTGGATGATGGACCTGGCTGCGATGATGATATGACTGTTATTCTAGAACTTTTAAAACAGTTACACAAAGAATTCAAGATAACGTATAAAGAAGTGGAGTTTTTTGTTTGCATGCAGATCGAGGGGAATAGAGAGAGGGTAAAATTAAAATACACCGTGGTGCTTACGCGCAGAGGGTACTGGAACGTTAACATCATAGCTGAAATACTCCTGTTTCAATTCTTGCTGATCCAGGTATTAAATTTACTAAACAAAACAAAGTATCAAAGATAACAGAAGCAAAATTTGTGCCATTATGTTCAGCGACGAAGGTGACCGTATGTCTGAGTCGAGCTTTATTAAAGTTAAACTGCGTATAGACCGATCCGAAACCGATCTATTACGACAATCAAAGGGCAATAACAATTGGCGAGTGCTATAATAACATACCGATACACAGTTTTTCTACACATGTGATCAGCAAAACAAAGGAGCGATTAATGTGCAATTCGTTTCTACAAATTACCAACTAACAAAGCCGCTAGCTAAAGAGAAATTTTGTAGATTGGGAGAGTGCTTTGGAATTTGCTAGTTACATTTAAAAACGAGAGCAAGATCGTTAGAGGTCGCTGAAGTCTTTGGTGATCAAATCTTCTTTAATTCCTTCTGATGTTTTCCATCATAGGCATGAAGTATGGCAGATGAGTGGTGGTAATGATCTGTATGAGAGTATAGCCTGATTTCTCGACCACATCGACTTTAAGTAAAACCACTGGTTCAGTGAAGCACATGCTACGATAGAAGAAGCGCACAGAAGCTTAAGCATAAAACCAATAAGGGAACATAATATATGGTCATATAAAAAGTCTCCGCGGTTTTTTGTCACTAGATGGTGTTGGTGTCCATTTATCTGGAAAAACACTACTTGTGTCAAATGAACACGTGTTTGAAAGGTGACATGTCAGGCTACATTTTTTGTGAAGACAGCTATGTAATTCGTTGCTCGTGTTAAAAGTTATACTGAAGAAGAAATACGCTATGCGATGCTTTTTTACTATAAAAAAGGAAAAAACGCTGCAAAAACATGCCGAAAAATTTGTGTATTTTACGGTGAGGAGGCTGTGAGTGAACGCCGGATCCAGGAGTAGTTTGTTCGATTCTGTTCCGGAAATTTCGATGTAAAAGATGCACCTCGCACTGCTCGGACTGTCACTGAAAAAGTCAATGAAATTTTGCAACTGATGGAGCAAGACCGTTACGGAAGCTATCTGGGGATAGCGGAGGCACTAAACATCAACCGTATGACAGTTTTAAATCATCTAAAATCAGCAGGCTGCTCAAAGAAGCTTGATGTTTGAGTGCCACATGAATTAACGCAAAGAAATTTAATTGACCGAATAACCATCAATGAAATGCTGATGAAACGTAACGAAATGGAACCATTTTTGAAGCGATTCATTAGGGGCGATGAAAAATGAATTAAATATGAGAATATCCAAGGCAAGCGATCATGGCCAAAGGCAGGTGACCAACCGCAAACGACTTCAAAGCCTGGGTTGATGGCAAGCAAGGTTATGTTGAGTGTTCGATGGGATTAGGAGGGAATTGTCTATTATGAACTGCTAGAACGTGGTGAAACTTTTGATTTAATTTTCTACTGTGCACAACTCGACCGTTTGAATGAAGCTATTAAGAAAGAACGACCAGAATTGGCCAACAGAAAGGGAGTTGTCTTTCAACCTGGCAATGTTAGGCCACACACATCTTTGTGAACCCGGAACAAATTGACGGAGCTTGGTTGGGAATTTTTTATGCATCAACCATATAGCCCGGACCTTGCATCCTCTGACTACCATTTGTTTCGGTCTATGCAAAAGTCTTTTGATGGTAAAAAATTGGCCGACCGAAGAGCCTCTGAAAATCTCTTGGCCAAGTTTTTCACTGATAAAATACAGAAGTTCAACACCGATGGAATTATGAAGTTACCCGGAAAATGGCAAAAGGTCAAAGATAATGGCCAATGTACTTGATTGAAATTGATTTTGAAAAAAGAAAATTTTTTTTACCAAAAACCTGAGGAGACTTTTTATATGACCGATATATTCTAGATGAAGTCTTGCTTTCGTGCTTTGGCTAACTGATCGAGCTGGATGGAGAAGACAGTAGTTTGAGGTCTATGTCCAAGTTAAGACCAAACTTAAGAAGAGTAAAAAATAAAAAAATAAGTAAGACTATTGGAATGAACTACCGTCGTTACTCAAGTCTTTTTTTTTTCAAATCAGTAATGATGAAGTTACGTATTAAACCGAGTACGTTTTATATGGTCCCATTTAACGACTTTTAGGGACAACTGGCAGTTCGGCCAGTATGAGATTCAATCGGAAATTTTGTAAACTTCTTTTTAGCGTGCAACCTGTTGGCTTGAATCTTCAAATATTTGAGTCTTTGTACAGGCGTTGAGAGTTAGAAGGATAGATTAGGTAGGTAATTAGGTAAAAGTGGCGGTTGGAAAGACCAACCCACTAAGGCCTATTTACCCATTGTAGTGCCACTTGAATCTGTGGTTCTCTAACTCACGGAACCAATTTGAGCTTATGAGCTTATCACGCCATCAGTGATGACACATATGATGGCGCAGAGATGTTTTTTTGTTTAGAAGGATCAGACTCATAGAGTCTGTTCGGTCACTAGACATGTTGGTCCAATAGTCGACTTAAAGTCTGCTCTTTTAGTAGCATCCAGCTTTAATATTGATTTGCACGTAGCGATTGGTATATCTATGCTAACCTTTTCCGGTAAAATAGGTAGAGTGATCCCAATTGTGGCGAATTCGTCGGCCCTACAATTCTCTGCAATAACTCTGTGGCCCGGCACCCAACAAAGGTGAAGGTTGAAGGTGAAGTATACATTAAAACGATAACATGTCATTTAGCTACAAAGTTGGTTGATCCGGGTCTATATTTGGAGTTGAGCATTGAGCACACCTGTTTTGATGGCGACAGTGTACCACTGATATAACGGAATACTGCAACTGTATTCCGTATATGAGAAACGTAAATATACATATGCAGCCAACTGGTCTTACTTCCGAGGGACACTATCTTAAAACAATAAAAAGGCATATAAATTTCCATTAATCAAAAGGGTATTTCAATAGGAATAATGTATCTAAATACATTGATTATGGCTTTATCTTATATTTTTTTCAAAGTTTTTACATTTTGTACATCTAGGGTTTATAACATGTTTCTCTTATAGTGAATTGATACCACTTACAAGATATTCCAATTTCAACAATTTCAGATAATGGAACTCTGTCACGATTGTGCTTTCCTTCAAAAGGTATCTACGGAAAATTCATTGAACACTTTCAAGCGTCTGACAGATGTCATAAATAAGAAAAATAAAATAAAAGTTACGACCCACTACACATTGTATAGTTTTTACAATAGAAGGTGTGGAAAGCATGTTTCGATTGTCACATAAGATTCCAGAAACATGAATGTGCTCATGTTCCTACTACTACCATTGCCTTCAATTAACCATAAACAAGGCAAACTTAACCACATACTGCACACATCCAATAAACTACAAATCGCGGTAATATTTCTTGGTGATTGGTCATTTGCCACGAAACCATGGTATACGTATTCGTATTCTGTTGGATTTAGCAAAAACCGATGAAAGGAAAATCACACAAAGAAATACGAGTACCTCAACGGAGGTACCTACCTTATGTCACGATTTGGTAGTTTCTAGATAGCTAAGTGCATGCTAGTCAAGTGAAACATACCGCGGCCCAAGTATTTATCTTAGTACATCGATTGAATCTCGTGCTAGTCTTTAAGTTAATGAGAGGCTAGATCTAGTAAGGGTATAGATACACAACAGATAAGATTTGAGATCGAGATGACTGCCAAAGCCATCTGTCATAGTTTGGGTTTGCAGTTTTTGATGACAACAGATTTCAAAGATACTTTCACTGGAAGAAAGTATTATTGATATTTATCTATGGTTGTAAGTTAAAATTCATCGTTGGATTTGAAATGAGTACGTCGTTACTCTAATTTAATTAAACATCGTGCTTCTGGTGGAATTTAGAGCTTATTTCGCATTAAGCCACTCTGTATGCTGCTAAATTTATTTGTTTTGTGTTAAGTGAGTACTCTAGCAATTGGTATGCCTTTAGAACTGTGAATATCTCCAGATGAAAATCTATAAAGTATCGCTCTAGACGGTCGCAGAATTAAAGTTTCGTGTTATATATCCATGCACTGTCTTTCCAAAGGCCCAGAAATCTCCCAAGTCAATTTTGTCTCGATCTTCGTTAGCTAACTCTTCACATTACAGGGATTCGGAATTTATTTACCTTGGCAAAATAAGATGCGGTCCCGTTGCTAACCAGAGTATACGTTAAATCAGGTCGTTCATGAAGTGAAGCTTGTCACAAGCGACTGCATTTACCAGAAAACAGGACGATCACTGTTTTGTAGCTTATAGTGACTTTAGATACGAAAATCCCTATCCTATTCGACGAATCAAAGTTTAACGACAAGAAACAATGACGATCGTAAAGATAGAGAGATTCGCTAATCTGCAAAATACACTGAAGGAAGGCATTGCCTAAATCCTCCAAATAGAAGAATAAATAAATGCCTCAACAAGCTATGAGACCTAGACGGACATTGGGGGATAACTTCCATTTCACGAGCATCACAAGGAAAGAATTTGTGTTCCTTTAATTGACGCAGCTATCAAATAAGTCGCTGCAGAATGTATAAAGAACAAGTGGGTGATGTGTAAAGTGTCTTGAATACCGTCATATTGGATAGGTACTGCAAAAATCAGGTACACTTCAGAGGAATATCTAGGTGGGAAGAAATCATCGAAGATATATGTAGATGCGCCAGATCCCTGAGAGAACTAAAAATTGATGAAGTTCATCTTAATAAACCTGATTAGGTGTGTTTCCGCATAAGCCCAACTCAGGCACCTAAAAATTAAAGAGCAGCTCTTACATTTATATGATTGATACATACGAGTATAAGACATTGCATTAGAACTCAAAATACTGTACAAAGAGAGCAGCAATATACGACTGCGGAGCTGAAAACCGAGAAAAACAACGAGCAAAAGTAGGCATCCATTTCTTCCAAGGGCCGCAATAGCAGGAGAAGTTTGAGGGAAGCGTGATCGAGCACCGCTCACAGAGATGACGATTTGGTGGAGGATTTTGGTAGCCCTTATTTTGTACTATGGCATCCAGGAAACAAAAACGGATCCACATTCAGCAAAACAAACTGGCAATGCTTTGAGTTATGAATAAATATAAAAAATGATCACGAAAGAGCTCAGAAAAATTTTAAATGTGCATTACAAACGCAAGAACACTGGTATTCTAGTTAAACGATTATGCTTAACTAAGAACCAAGTACCTTAGAATGCGAATAATAGTCGTAGAGCTGTGGAAGATCATAAAGGAGTAAAAATGAGGCTTGACTTCAGAGGCAGTAACGTAGTTTAAATCATATGCATGCTTAAGAAGCTCTCTCTTTCATTTGGAAAAGACTTGCAAAAGATAACCGGTGAACGATTGAACCTGTATGGCGCAGGAGACAAAAGCTCCTCTAACTTAATTGTAAAGTAGGACTTCAGGAAAAAATGCAGCATCAGTCATGTCAAACAAGCAGTATGTCAGATTGCGAGCAATGCGCTAAATGTGAAGTGCAATCAGAAGGCATATCTTACAAACATCACGTCTAGAAAGTGGTTTGGGCTAATTGATTTTACTATAGCTAGCACTGCAATATTCTCAAAGAAATACGACTGTCACCTGATTAAAAATCAGTTAACAAAATGTATGATGATTCGATCGATGCAAACCATTCCATCGGTGTCTGAGCGTTCCAAGCGGATAAAACAGACTCAGGACGCCAAAGCCATGGCAATGAAAAATGCTGTAAGGGAATATAGCGTAAGCTGACTGCTTTTGCAAAAAAACCTCCAGAAATTTTGGCGATAGCGAAACCCTAAACCTCTCGTCAAGCTCTCTACAGCGTTCATCGAATGCAAAAAATCAGTGAAATTGACACCAAAAACGGTCAGTAATGAAACCTGATTACTTTTGGTTTGATGGGAATGCATGAGAAATTAATCACCTTATAAAAGGTACTGCATAGAAGGACAAAAGTGTCTCGAGCACACAACCAGCAAAAAAGGCAAGCATGAGGTGCATGACACCTTTTCTCCTTAGGGTCCCACCAAGGGCCTGGTCCTCTAGGTTGGGGATTGTGCTTGGGGTTAACTACCCAACCACGTAAAAAACTAACTGTTACGATGCGACCAATAGCTTCGGATAAGAATGGATTCATTGACGAACTTGCAAAACAGCAAAAAGCAATGACTTTCAAATATGCACGTAGAATGTTCGGACCTTAAACAGGCCGCCTGCAGCCGAACAATTAACGGAGGTCCTAGACTGCAATAAAGCAGAAATCACCGCCACTCAAAAAGTGCGGTGGAGTGTCCCGGGCAAAAGAAAGATGAAAAACTGTGATGTTTACTGTGGTGATTGCTATAGGGAGTGTAAGCAGCGCCCATTTAGACGCGGATTTTTTGTAAGCGGCAGACTTAGGGAAGCACTCTTGAGCTTTCGACACAAGAGTGAATGCCTTATAACAATCTATATCAAAGTTAAATTGTTCAACATCGGCCTTATATGTGCTCACGCCCCAACAGAGGAAAATTACGATATTAAGGCGACTTTAATGCCAAAATTGGAAAGGAGAACATCTTTGGTAGCATAATCGGAAGACATAGCCTACACGACACCACGTCTGAAAAAAGACTTAGGCTAACTGATTTCGCATTGGGACATTACGTTAGTAAAGCAATCACACGGTCTACTCAACTCAATATTCACAAGGGAACATGGTAGATACCAGATGAGCAAACTGGCAACTAGATTGATCAGATGCTATCGACGAAAGGCATTCCTCAAGTATTTTAAATGTCTGAATATTCCGAGCGGTTAACGTAGACTCGGACCACTACATTGTTGCAGTCAAGATACGTCTTTGAATAACTCAGACGCAACAACATCGGAAAAAAACTATGAGGAAATTTAAGGGAAATAAACTGTTGCAATCGCAACAAGCTGACGCGAAGAGAAGTGCTTTGCAGCCATCATCAAGTGCTGAAGACCAGTAGCTTAGATGCCGAGAAGCTATCAGAAATGACGTAACTGACGTGCCGGATTTCACCCAGCTTTTACGTATTAGGCCCGGTATGTCCACAATTGACCAAGTATTCACACTACAGCAGATCCTGGAGAAAACTCAAGAAAATCGACTCGATTTTAAAACCATATATGACAGCATATATAAAGACGAGATATACAAAGCCATGTCTAGCTTTGGCATCCCTGCCAAACTCGTCCGCTTGTGCAGGGTGACGATGGAAAAAGCTCGCTGCTGCATCAAGGTCGGTAACGACTTTACCGAGAACTTTGATGTCAAAAATGAATTAAGGCAAGGCGACGCGCTGTCATGTAACTTCTTTAACATCATACTTGAAAGAATACTTAGAAGCCAACACACGAGGTACGAAAGTCTGTTCAATTACTTGCATACGCCGACGATATTGATATTATTGATAGAACAAAAAGAGATGTCACTTGTGCGTTTGCGAGTTTAGGAATAGAAATGGTAAAAATGAGTCTAACGCTTAACGACGACAAAACAAAGTATATAATGTCAACTAGAAGGGCATCCAACATCGACGAATCGGCCAGAATATCACAATCGACAGCTATAACTTTGAGGTAGTAGGGGACTTTGTATACCTAGGCTTGCCATCACATCTGAAAACAACATCTCTTTAGAAATCAAACGAAGAATAAAGCTTGATAATCACGAGAAGGCACCTATGAAGTAAAGCCCTGTCCCGAACAACCAAGGAAACTCTATAGAGTGATTTATCGTGAGGTTTGGTTTATAATGTAAAATAAAATACATAAATTTGAAAGTGAACTTAAAATTTTTATTATTGGTTAAAAGAACAATCCATGGCATTTACTTTTTGAAAATGGTATCATGTAATTGTTGGTCACAGCATAGCAGTCGTGGCATAGGTTGGCAGTCGAGCATAGCGACTGGTATCTCGCGGATAACACGAGTAATGTTGGCTTCCAAAGCGTCAATCGTAGCTGGCTTACTCCTGAAGACCTGAGACTTCAGGTGTAATATCGCATGATCTAAGCGGCCAATTTACCGTAGCAAGACGTGAAATTAAGTGCTCACTAAAATGATTCCATTATTTCACGCGCTGGATGGCTCGCAGCGCCGTCTTATTGAAACTAGAGCTCACCGAGACCATATGCTTGAATTTCAGGAAGCACATAGTCCTTTAACATGGCGCAATAACGGTTGCCATTGACGGTAACATTCTGATTCGCCTCATTTTTGAAGAAATATGGACCAATGATTCCACCAGGCCATAAATCACACCATACCGTTGCTTTTAATGAATGTAATGGTAAACTTGGTATTCTTCGGGTTGCTCATCAGCCTAAATACGGCAATTTTGTTTATTAATGTATCCATTGAGCCAGAAATGGGCTTCATCACTTAACAAAATTCACGATAAAACATCGGATTTTCATTGAGTTTTTCCAGAGCCCATTCACTGAAAGTATGGCTCAAATTCAAGTCACCTGGCTTCAATTCTTGCACAAGTTGAATTTTGTACGCTTTTGGGCCGAGATCCTCACGTAAATTACACCAAGTTGTCGAATACGCCAAGCCAAGCTGCTGAAAACGATGACGAATCGATTCGTCATGGTCTTCGCGTACACTCTCAGCTACAGCTGCTATAGTCTCTTCACTACGTGCTGGATGTGATCTAGCCGGTCGAGTATCATCCACTAATCTAAACTGGGACTCAATTTTGCGAATGGTATTGGCAATAGTGGTTTCAGTAGGTCGATTATGCGCACCGTAAGTTCCTCGAATCGCACGAAAAATATTTCTCACAGAAGGCTGATTTTCGTAATACAGCTGAACAATTTGGAGACGCTCTTGTGGTGTGAGTCTTTCTATGATGACTTGCCAAATGATACTGAATAAAAATTATAAAGCAGTTTGATAGGACTCACGCGAGATCTGTCAAAAAAAACCCTATTGAAAAACAAACCTTACGATGAATCACCCTATATATAAGACCCTTATAGTCCCAGTCCTGTTCTATAATTCCAAAGCATGAACTCTTTCTAAAGCGGATGAAGATATTCTTGGTCGTTTTGAGAGAAAAATCCTTTCTAAGGTATTTGGTCCCGTATGCACTGATGCGTTGTGGAAAAGACGATTCAATTATATACTCTACGAGCTGTACAGCGAAATTGACTTCAACCAACTTGAAGTGCGCAGCTGAAGGCAGTTAGCCAAAGACCGCGCTGGAGAGGCCAATTGTTTAAGGCACAAGTCCAACCCGTACTGTAGCGCCACCTAAGTAAGTAAGATTGATCTGATTAAGGTTTTATGCGAGGTAGGTCCACTATTGACTAAATGTTTACACTACAAAAAATTCCGAAGAAAATTTAAGAAGTTGAGAGCGACACTTACGTACTATCTTTTTACTAATTTTAAGCTCGCAGATAAGAGAGAAGCTATATGGAGCTTCCAAACTCATCATAGTGGAGACTGACAGTAGTGGACTCTCGCTACTGTGATTCGCTCATGTGACTTCATTAACACCTCATTTGAGAAAATTGTGCGAAAAAGTCTGTACATCTACTTGCATACGCTAATGACATTTACATCTTTGTCAGAATGCAGGGACTTGTCACTGGTGTGTTTACAATGTTTAAATACGAGTAGAAGCGGCAGAAATTTGCTGTTGATAAAAGACCTTGTCATGAAACACTTAAGAGGTTTTTTCATCTTAGTGCTAGAAGAATGTACGTAAGCGAGGGTGAATAACGATTACCTGGATATGGCAAGTTATGGTATGTTTGGAAAAACAGACATAGATGCAAGGACATGTAGAGCTAATGAATACTCCTATTTATGATCTGGGTTGAAAAGTTTTCGATTCACTCCCAACGGCAACGCTCTACGCAAATCGCTTCAAGTTGTGCAAAGTTGAGGGGAACTTCAACCATTTTAGGCAGGGCAACTGGATGTACGAGTAGTTGAAAAAAAAAACAGCACTAGCTGGAGAGGTTTTTTGGTTGACGCTCAGGCACAGGAACAATAAGTTACTCTGCAAATTCTGCCTTGGAGCATATCTGAAAAAAATACTATCAATATAGTTAGTCGCAATACCAAGGATAAGTATTAACACGAAAGAATTTCTAATCATCAATAAAACTTAGCTGATCCTACTGATGATACGTATCCACATAATGTTTCAGGTCTACGGTGCCGTTATGGAGACCTTTAGTCAAAAATTGAAAAACAAGTGGGTCTGAAGTTAGATGTCATTGTTCTCAACTAGATCTTTGAAGAATTTAATAACCTCATCTACGTCGGAATAAATGATGTCTAAATGATGACATATACATAGTGGACACAAGAGGAAGACTGACTACAGCGAAAGTTTGCCTACTGTGGTACTAAAGAAACATTTTACGTCTCAAACTAGGTTCAAACTCCTAGCGAGCTGTGTAAATAGAGGCGATGGTAAATCTTGAAATTTCTGTGATGTAATAAAGTATGGATGTAGGCCATGATCACAAGATGCGAAGCCTTAATTGCGTTTGTTTTATCGACCAAATGAATGGTAATTTACGATCAAAAATATACACATCATAGTTCACTGGTTCAGGACTCAAAAGAAGCAAAAATATCTTTAAATCAACACCACGTTGATATCAGGAAGAATGAAAAAGGACGTTGATATCAGAGAGCATACTTTCATTAACGTTCTCAAAAACAATGAGGCCAGATAAGGTCGGAATCTGTGAGTTTGTTAACTAAGTAAGTAAGATGAGTCAGACATATTGACATAAATGAAAATCAAGAAGCGTTTTGGACATGTGTGTATCGACATATACACATCTTTTCCAAGGCAATCCATTTTAAGAAATCTATATATATTTTATATATTTTTTAATTTTTTTTTCTTCAAAATTTGAAAGTTTATTTAAGAAAAACATGTACAATAGTAGTATTCAAAGTATTGCCCCTCTGAAGCTATGACTTTTTCCCATCTTTCTGGCAATTTGTGGATCCCTTCCCAAAAGAACTGCGCCCACTTGGCAGCCAAGAATGAATCAACCCAATATTTGATATTCTGCTCTGATGTGAACCGTATTTCAGTGAGAGCGTTCTGCATCGACCGGAACAAAAGGTAGTCAGAAGTGGCAAGGTCTGGGCTATAAAGCTGGTGGGGTAAGACTTCCCATCCACTGTTTTCCAAATAGTTCTTAACCGGAATAGCAACGTGGGGCCGAGCGTTGTCATGATGGAAAATTATTGCCTCGTGTCTTGTCGCATATTTCGGGCGTTTTTCGGTTACTGCTCTCTTCAAACGGATTAATTGTGTTCAGTAGGGTTGTCCATTGATGGTTTCACCCAGTTTTAGCAGCTCATAATACAGCACACCCATCTGATCCCACCAAATACAGAGCATTACCTTCGCGCCATGGATATTCGGCTTTGCCGTTGATTTAGCTGGTTGGCCGCTTTTTCACATATGATTTTTTGCGCTTGATGTTGTCGTAATGGTTCCATTTTTCATCACCAGTAACAATCCGATGCAAAAACGACTTCCTTTTGTGGAGTTCCAGTAGCATTTTGGACATGCAAAACCGCCTTCGACGTCTCTCGGCTTGAGTACATATGGAACCCAATTTCCTTGCTTTTATCCAGCTGCTTTTAAACGTTTTGAAATGGCTGCTTGAGTGTCACCTAGAGATTCTGCGAGCTCTTTTTGTTTTTAGCAACAATCTTCATAGAGTAATGCTTCCAGTTCTTCATTTTCAAACTTTATTGGCTGCCCAGGACGTTCATCGTCTTCGTGCAAACCACTTTTGGCACGTTCGCTCAGATAGCGCATGTTCACCATAAACTTCCACCAAAATGCGATGACTTTCGGCAGCAGTTTTCTTCATATTAAGGTAATGAAGAAGAACTCCCCGCAAAAACACTTTTTCAGGCACAAAGTTCGACATATTTGAGTGAAAAAAAATTATTGTTGTTTACGCTTCAAATGAATGACATATACTGAAATGACGTACAATGACAGTAGCTTTCCAACGCATGTTCCAATGGAATTATAACAATGGAATAATACAAGTTACGCCATCTTCTAACAAACCGCACGAAAGTTATAGACCCAATAATTCCAAGTCAATTGAGAATAAATTCGTCAAAACAAACCTAAGCATGATTTTCCACCAAAAAAAAAAAAAACGGTGCTAGACGCTGCCCAATGCTTTTAAAATATCAAGTGCAGGTCTATTTCATCATAACAAAGATCACTAATTTACTATAATATTCTTGTGTCAAAATACCTTCAGTCAGTCCTCATAATTCCGCTTAAAAATTATGAAAATGCACACCTCAACAACAACGATTAATCACTTTTGTCGCGCCTCTAACCTTACCAAAAGAACACTATTTCCCAATTTCAAACAATTTGTTAGTACAACTTGTTAACTTTTATATTTTTTTATTGAGATTGTTTGGCTGTCAAAAATCGTTATCTATTCATTGAACCCACGTTAAAGACCACATAGATATACATTCCGATATTAACGCGTCATTAAACCCATTTTTTTTTTGTTAAGCAAAGAATACAACCTAAACCCAGCGGCCATGATCATATACAACGTTAATAAATTGTTTAAATAAACATAATGACATGTGAAATGTCAAAGCATCTAATCCAATTCGATGTGAACAAAACAAACAGACCATCACCGACCGATCGCATTTAGTGTCAATCGGTGCGACAACTTATCGAACATGGTTCCAAGACTGTTCGATGTTTACATGCCACTACAACTTTTATCCGACTCCGACGTTTTACGTAGCCCCGTGTATTAATTTCAGTTTCTGATGGCGACTCGGAACGGTAAAGAGGGAGCAGGGAAAATTCAAAGATTCAAATTGAAACTCATTCAAAGCAACAAATACTGCAGTGAGGGCCGTACAAGGAGGAATAACAAGAAAATTGAAATGCCGATGCGGCAGATTTTTATTTTACGATCTTCAATTTTATTACTCGGAGGAGTCGCCACGAGATTGTTTTACGAATAATACTTGGGACTTCAGCAGAAGTATTTAGTAGCAGTTTCAGTTTATTTATTTTTATTCGATATAAACTCGAAGGAAAACATACTCGTACATTGTAATGATGATCGCAACGAGATCCGTTGAAGTGTGTTTAAGAAAACGACAATCGTAGGATATAGTTAAGTTGATTAGAACATAAGTTTCACAATCCGAATGTTGATTATACCCCAGTAAATGTCATATATTAGTAAGACAGGTCTAAGATCTGCAAAAAGCTCAACTTAGGATTGTGAACAAAAAATTGGCTGCAGCTTATAAGCCAACGAAAAAACACTTTGGCTATTAAAACTCGACAGATTTTTATTTGGTTTTAAAATAGCAGCTTCCTCTAAAAAATGTAGCTAAAATTTATTTCACACGGATAATAGAATTTATGAGATGAAAATATTTCAGTATATTTCTGTGGACTAACTTTCGACAATCAAATCATTTTTCAGTGCCTTGTGTCTTCTGTCCCAGCAAGTTCGCTTTGGAGATTGAAAGAAGATATTCGTAAGTGCAAGTTTGATCTCAAAACGTATGTGTATTCTCTGCTAGAGAAGGGGATTTCCCAGTGTAGTCACCGATTGGAAAAAAGTATAAATTAAAACACAGACGGCACACCGAAAACAGGAAACAGAAATTCCGAATTCGATGGTAAGCAAAAACATGACCCGTTTGGACCGATTTCGGGTTTTTATTACAAAAGCCTCACGACTTTAATGTACACCCTGGTTAAGATGTCTCGATATCCTTATAATCGAAGAATGATTTGGACAAGTTATGTATTATGCGCTTATGAGGGTAAATCGTATCATAATCGTATACCATGCTATGAACGAAAAGTACAATAAATGGTTGCATTCTGCTGAAGCCTTGTTACAGCAACAATGAAAAAGCTTTGGCAGTCTAATTTAGGGATGTCCAACGTTATTGGTATCTGGGTAGCTTTCCTTCGCCGGGTCTGGTAAATCCAGATAAAAAAGCGGTTGCGAAGCGGTAAGAAAGGGGAAAAGAAATGTGACGTTGTTGCACATACTATAAAGACCGATTGAGTAACATATGAGTCTTGAGTCTCTGTGCAAAGAACTAACCTAGTAGTCTGAAATAGAGAAGGCATTCCCTTATTACTAACACACCTCAAGAGGTGGTAGATATGAAACCTCATTCTCATAATCTATCCGTGGCAACGACAAAGCCGGGGCTGTCGAAATATCTGAATCTATAGGCCGAAGGGCGACTTCTTAAAGCTGTTACAATAGGAGCCAATATAACCTAGCTCGCAAATATACCTTGGTGACCTCAAAAAACGTTGTTATATTTACGTTAAACAATACACTCACAGGAATCTTTCCCTAAGTTTTAAAGAATGTAAAGGCTCTTTTTCTGACATGATATTTCTGGACTTGGCAATCTGATTACATGTGTTGCTTCTATCTACACTCTATTGAAAGTAAATGAATATATATTGGGTCTATAACTTAATTGTTATGCGGTTTGCTAAGAGATGGCGTAACTTGTATTATTTTATTGGAACATGCGTTAGAAAGCTACTGTCATTGTACGTCAATTCAGTAGATGTCATTCATTTGAAGCGTAAACAACAATATTTTTTTTTCACTTAAATATGTCGAACTTTGTGCCTGAAAAAGTTCTTTTGAGGGGAGTTCTTCTTCATTACTTTAATATGAAGAAAACTGCTGCCGAAAGTCATCGTATTTTGGTGGAAGTTTATGGTGAACATGCGCTAGCTGAGCGAACGTGCCAAAAGTGGTTTGCACGATTTAAAAGTAGTGATTTTGGCTTGGAAGATGATGAATGTCCTGTGCAGCCAAAAAAGTTTGAAGATGAAGAACTGGAAGCACTACTCTATGAAAATTGTTGCCAAACACAAGAAGAGCTCGCAGAATCTTTGGGTGTTACTCAAGCAGCCATTTCAAAACGTTTAAAAGCAGCTGGATAAAAGCAAGGAAATTGGGTTCCATATGTACTCAAGCCGAGAGACGTCGAAAGGCGGTTTTGCATGTCCAAAATGCTACTGGAACTCCACAAAAGGAAGTCATTTTTGCATCGGATTGTTACTGGTGATGAAAAATGGAACCATTACGACAACATCAAGCGCAAAAAATCATATGTGAAAAAGCGGCCAACCAGCTAAATCAACGGCAAAGCCGAATATCCATGGCGCGAAGGTAATGCTCTGTATTTGGTGGGATCAGATGGGTGTGCTGTATTATGAGCTGCTAAAACCGGGTAAAACCATCAATGGACATTGCTACCGAACACAATTAATCCGTTTAAAGAGAGCAGTAGCCGAAAAATGCCCGGAATATGCGACCAGACAAGAGGCAAAAATTTTCCATCATGATAACGCTCGGCTATACGTTACTATTCCGATTAAGAACTATTTGGAAAACAGTGGATAGGAAGTCTTACCCTACCCGCCTTATAGCCCAGACTTTGCCCCTTCTGACTACCATTTGTTCCGGTCGATGCAGAACGCCCTCACTGAAATACGGTTCACATCAGAGCAGAATATCAACAATTGGCTTGATTCATTCTTGGCTGCCAAGCCGGCGCAGTTCTTTTGGAATGGGAAAGTCATAGCTTCAGATGGGCAAAACTTTGAATAATACTATTGTACATGTTTTTCTTAAATAAACGTTCAAATTATATATACCCAATAGCCTATAGAGGGTGTTCGGAAAAATTTGCAATTTTAAAACTGTGTACCGAGTATTAAACAACAAAAACAAAGTCAGATTATTTTATCACCAGTCTGTATAATTTTCAAAATACGGCCCAACTTATTCAGACCTAAAAATGGGGTTTTGCAAAACCCTATAAAACTAGCTATTAGGCTATCCAATAAGTTCTGCGGTTTTTTTAGGGTTAGACACAAATTTTTGGTATAAAAGCTTACATTCATCCACTCTTTTTCTAACCTTCTTCAAGATACATAATGCCTCTGCTTTTATTTTGTCACTAAAGTTGTGTGTGTTCTGGCGTTGTCATGATTGAAAAAAACGCCCTTCATGTTCGCCAACTCTAGCCGTTCATTGTCTGCTTCAAAGTAACATATCGAGTTGAGAGCAATATTCAACGACATTTATTGTATGATTGCTTGGAGTCCTGGAAGGAAGGACACCTCGCCTGTCCTACCAAATGCTCAACATGACCTTTATAGGATGCAAGTCTTGTTTACTGACCGATTACGGTCTTTCACCATGAAAGCACCATGACCTCTTATGCCAAATGTTGTTGTTAACCTCCTATTTTTCGTCACCCGAAACCAATATGTTTAGGAAAGTCTCAAGCGAGTTCCATCTCAACAAAGACTCACAGACCATTATATGATCCATAATGTTTTTTTTTTCATTGAGTTCGTGAGCAACCTAAACATTCACCTTATTCGACATTCCAAGCCTTTTCAGTCTCTACGAAATGGTTGTATGAGCGATAACAACGATTTGATTGTCGAATATCTGTCGTCGGTGGACGTCCAGAGAACAGCATCAGCAAGCTGACAAGTGTCTGCGCCTATAGTCGAATATCCATACACGCTGCAAATCTCCAGTTGCGTCTCTGTCGCTTTTTTTAAGAAATAAAAGCTAAATATGACGAAAATGCACTCCATTTTAAAAAAAGAATATTGAGCACTTTAAACACATCCGATCAAAACAAATGCTCTTAACAATTTAAGGGATAACCCTCTGTGTATAACGGTATACACAGAAATTTTCTGAAACGATAAACACTACTTCCAAGAAAAAATATTTGGCATGGCCAGCAAGATCGCCCGATTTAACCATCCCAGACTTCTTTCTTTGGGGCTACTTGAAGTCGCGGGTTTATGCCAACAAGTCTCAGGCAATCACAGGCTTTAAAAGGAATATTCGACAGCAATGCGAATAGTTTCCACCGGAAATCTTGCGGAAAGTCGGGGACAAATGTGTGGCAGCCACTTGGCGGATATCTTCTTTTCCACTTAACAGAAACCATTGTAAAGGTCCAAATAAAGACTTCCATCACTCAAAATCATAAGATTGGATAATTACAATAGTTTTGCGCAACACCTTGTATATCAGTACAGAAGCTACAACCGGGAAACTAAAATAAGCGTTCGGAATTCTGCAATCGCATTCTGAAAAGACACTTTACGGAAGACAAATTTATTGACTTGATTCTATGAACGGATGAGTCCCAAATTGGAAAAAATGGACATCGTTAGAGCCCATCAGAGACGAGATCTTTCGTGCATACAAACCAATGGTTGGCACTTTGAACAATTGATGAAAAGGTTTGATGAAAAAAAATAAAAATAAAAATGTGTAATCAATATTCGTTTTCTTTTTAATAAATTTTTCTACAACTTTTAATTTTATGTTTACCTGTTAAGTTAAAGTTAGTTAGTGTCTTGAAAAGTACTACTATTGGCTTGGAATTAAGTGACCTGCACCCTACGCTTAAAGTTATCGACACATTATCCGGAACATCTTGTATAACGAAAAAATAATTCATGCCAATATTTGTGATCCGCATTGTGAAAAGGGAGATCAATCGGACAAACTCAAACATTAACGGTCTTCAGAAGTAGTTGGGACATGTACATAGATCTAATGGACTCTAAAGCACCAACGCCCAGAGTCCTCGATCTGTAGGAAGTACAAATGTAGGTCTATATTTCCAAGTCTTTATAAGCTACGCACATTTAAAACCAATGTGCGCCGTTACTTACTACTTCTTTTCCCTTTTATGAAAGACCTTTTCAGTAGAGAACCTGTTGAAATTTGAACAAGTTTTAAAATGTCTTGAACGGCCGCAGGAAAAAGCAAGTAAAATGAATGTTTACAGAAGGGCTACGGTGACATTTAGTCCCTAAATGAGCAAAAACAAATATAGAAATTTCGAAAGAAGGTAAGATATGTAGATAACTGATATACAGAGCAACAAACAGATGCCAATTTTTTACAAAGACCAGTGTGACTAAGATCACTGGACCGGAAAGTGTTTTTTAGGCTCTGCTGCTCAGATGTTTGGATATTAATGCCTAAGAGAAATACCGCTTAGTTCCTACAGTCACTTATACCGGCGAACTTAATATTTTTCCCTGTTGCAGACAATGGATAGGTAATCTCGTCATCGATTTGAAGAAATTGTAGAAACATTTAAGCATTTTCGACCAAAACCGCTCACTGGACTCTGTGAAGTGAAAGTGAAAGTTGTGTGCTACTGTTGCCGATGAAAAATTCCTCCCCTCTAATCCTTGTGGAAAAATCACATCAAGTTATAAAGGGCTCACTGGTATCATTACAGAACTTTTTGGAGTCGCACGCATTCTCCATTGTCATCTTGCCCTATGAACGAGTTAGATTGGGATGTCAAAAGTTGACATGGATTTATATAGCTCTTCGCTGTTTGTCACATATGGCTTAAAAATCAGAAAACAGGGGTCGGGCATGGATTTCAAATTCCTGGGTATCTGCTTGACGATAGACATACAGCGTTCAAGACCACACTGAGAAGGATCCGTCTTTCTTAATATATGGTTTCGAGGTCGATAAAATATTTTACGCGATGCTAAAGAAACTAAAACTGCTCAAGCAGCCTTATTGGTTGATACTACCTCATTGTCATTTAATAATCCGCAGGAGCAATCACTTAAAATGTTCAGCATTGACAGTGGTTTTACAACTTTAACTACAGCGTTCCCATTCTTATCGCTGCATGCTTTGAAAGAGCTTCGGAACACATTTTTCTACCACTTCCCGGGGTAGAGCCCTTTCTTACGACTCTTCTTCTCTCCATACGACTGTCAACACTCTCCCTTACCACATGTAATATGTCTCCAATGAATTGCTGATAATGTGGCTACGGATTCTCTGCGCTGAATGTTGGCAACACAGGACCTTTCGGAAGATTCAATCAGAAAAGGATTTAGCAATCTCTTACGATTGCAGCCGTTCGACGTCAAATTTCCTCAAAATACTTTTTCCATATTTTAGCGCCATTCGCATGTTGACTACAAAAAGGTAATGTTTTCATATAAAGAGAGATTCATTGTGAGGTTTTCTCGTTTGGCAAGTCATCATGGAAATACTCACACCACAACAGCGTCTCCAGATTGTTCAGCTGTATTATGAAAATCAACATTCGGTTTTTCGTGCGATTCGAGGAACTTACGGTGGGCATAGTCGACCTCCTAAAACCACTATTGCCAATACCATTCACAAATTTGAGTCCCAGTTTACATTAGAGGATGATACTCGACCGGTTAGACCACATTCAGCATGTAGTGAAGAGACTAAAGCAGCTGTAGCTGAGAGTGTACGCGACAAGTTGTCGTATTTTACGAAAGGATATTGGCCTAAAAGCGTACAAAGTTCAACTTGTGCAAGAATTGAAGCCAGGTGACTTGAATTTTTGTCATATTTTCAGTGAATGTGCTCTGGAAAAACTCAATGAAAATCCGGTGTTTTTTCGTGAAATTTTGTTTAGCGATGAAGCCTATTTCTGGCTCAATGGATACGTTAATAAACAAAATTGCCATATTTGAGTTGATGAGCAATCCAAAGAGTACTAAGAGCTACCATGATATCCATTAAAAACAACGGTATGGTGTGGTTTATGGGCAGGTGAAATCATTGGTCCATATTTCTTAAAAATGAAGCTAATCGGAATGTTACCGTCAATGGTAACCGTTATCGCGCCATTTTAACGGACTATGTGCTTTCTCAAATTCAAACATATGGTTTCGGTCAGCTCTGGTTTCAACAAGACAGCGCTATGAGCCATACAGCCCGTGAAACAATGGACTTGTTGAGAAATCATTTTGGTGAGTACTTAATCTCAAGTTTTGCTACGGTAAATTTGCCGCCTAGATCGAGCGATATCAGACCTTTGTACTATTTTCTATGGGGATATGTAAAGTCTCAGGTGTTCAGGAATAAGCCAGCTACGATTGAAGCTTTGGAAACCAACCTTACCCATGTTATCCGCGAGATACCAGTCACTATGCTAGAACGAGTCTCCCAAGATTGGACCTTCCAAATGAACCACCTCAGACGTAGTTGTGGTCAATATTTACATAATATCATTTTCAAAGAATAAATGCCATGAATTGTTCTTCTAATTGATGATAACAATTTTAAACTCACTTTCAAATTTATGTATTTTATTTTACATTAGAAATCAAACCTTACGATGAATCCCCCTATATTATAGAACTTTTTACGTATTGCGCCAACCGCAATGTGACCAATCCATCAGATGTACCGGTAGATGTGAAAATAAAACAATAGTTTCTAATGGGAAAGTAAAAAACATTTTATTGAAAGTATTGGTCATTGCTAGCTACACATTTTTCTCATCTTTCAGGCAATTTATGGATTCGACACCAATAAAACTGTTCGTCTTTTGAAGCAAACCAAAAAGTCACCCAATTTTCGACTTCCTCGTAGGATTCGAAGTGCTGCTCAGCTAATGCGTGTCCCATCGATGAAAAGAAATAATAGTCGAAAGAAGCCAAGTCTGGTGAATACGGCAGGTAGGGTAGCAGCTCCCAGTCAAGTGCTTTGGTTGTATCCTGAACCAGTTTTGCTTTGTGTGCCGGTGCACTGTCCCGGAGCAAAATTACCTTGCCGTATATTCTGGCCCATTCTGGTCGTTTTTCGATCAATGCATGGTTCAAATTGATCATTTGTTGTCGGTAGCGATCTATGTTAACGGTTTCACCAGGTTTTAGGAGCTTGTGGTGCACCATACCTTTCTGGTCCCAAGAGACACATAGCATTGTCTTCTGGCCGAATCCATCTGGTTTTGCAGTCGAAGTTGATAGTCGTCCCGGACTAACCCATGACTTTTTAAGTTTAGGATTCTGAAAATAAATCCATTTTTCAACGCCAGTAACAATTCGATGTAAAACTGATTTTTTTATCGCTTTGAAGTAAAATTCAAGTGGTTTTCCGGTTTTCCATCTGTCTTTCATTCAATTCATGTGGCATCCATTTCCCAGACTTTTGGATCTTGCCCATAGCTTTTAAACTATCAGAATTTGTTTGTTGTGCAACATTTAACATTTCTACTACTTGTTTCTGACTCAAAGTGTCATATACACCCAATTTTGTTTGCAATTCGGCGTCTTCAAACTATTTTGGTGGTCTTCCACGTTCTTCATTTCTCACATCAAAATCGTTATCTCTGAATCGTTGAAATCATCTTTTGCATGTTTCTTCTGATAGAGCATGATCACCATATGCCTCGACAAGCATTCGATGCGACTCTGCAGCAAAAAATTAACGCTTTTCGCATTCCGCATAAACGACATTTTTAACATGGCCCGTTCACAGTAAATGTTCCCTATCGAGACATTTCTATCTTGACGCTCACTTCATACCAGTACACCTGGTAGATGAGGGTTATTTGATTAGAGAACAGGTAGTGACTTTTGTGTCTTCTCATAGCTGATTCTATATGGACAATGTCCATATACCAACCTGGTACAGGAGCGCGTAGAAGTAATTTTTGGCAACGTCTTATTCTATAACGGTGTAGGCCTACATCAGGGTAATGTTGGCGAATTTTACCTTGGTGCCGATTGTAATCAAGCGTTTGCTTACATGTTTGAGCGCCACAGGACTTCCTGCACGTTCATTCCATCACTCTTCTAAGATGGCACTGTATGGCAAGGCTTTCTCTAATTGTTCTGCTGCATGTGGAGTGTTGCGGATACCAGCATTACGCATACATAGCCGAAAGCCCTTGTTCGTTTTAATGCAGTTGCTATAAGTTGAACCATATCTAAGCTGTTTGTAGTTCGCAAAACCACCAACCTGTAAAGCGAGATCCTTTAGAGGACAATGGTAAAAGCTCAATAAAGAGTATGAGAGCTGTTGTCGGTTAGCTGAAAATTTTTCTATTATCATCTTTCTAACGACATCATAGCATGACTTTAGCTCGAGGCATATAGAAGAAGCTCAATTGGGGCTATTGCTGGATCTGTCTCTAACGTCAGTAGAAGCTAAATGCATTGAAATTTAATAAACTATACGAGTTCGAGTGTACTACAAAGAGGTAATGGAAATGTTTAACGATTTTAGCGCAAAAACGTTATTCCCAAAAAGAGCAACTTGATTGAAATGCAAGGAGCGATCATGCTCCATGGTGACCAAGATGTCATCTGATAAGACATTCTCTATGGCACGAAGATTCATTATTCATTCTTCATTAAATAAAATAGCAGACAATACAATCCAATCACTGAATCACTAAGAAAAGCGAATCGCCGTAATCAAACCCCATGCAAAATTGTAAAGGATGAATTCAGGACATTAGTTTTGAAATAGACATTAATACACACGTTTTAGAGACTGGAACACAATATTGGATAACCTTTGTTGATGTTCCATGACAGTCGAGCATTTAAAAAGATTTCATTGACAAACGCAACCAAAAAGTGGCCACCATAGTCCACTCATCACTGGAAAATATGTTTCCCACACATGTCTCTAATAACTTCCTTTGAATGCCACCTAACTTGTTCCAAACGAGTTCCGTTTGACAAATCATTCAATTAATAGACATCTTCTAGTGGTAGCAGCTCGCATCAATTGCATCATTAGATGCGTCATTAGACACTCTTGCATCATTTAGCTCGGCATAATTTAAAATTAACTCACCGATAGTCTAAAGATAATCGCCGCCGTAAGGTGCCAATTGCAATGTACAACTTATTGTGAGACTAAGCTTTCCGTATTCCCTTGAGTATCAACCGGAATGCGGATGATTTTCTCCAAACCTGACATCCGTTCCGTTAATAATTGAATATGTGTTCCATGGTTAAAAGGGTACGAGGGGTTGTATCTCCTCTGACTCTATCTCTGCGTGTAGCTAATTTAACACGAACTACAGCCAGAGACGAATGTCACATGCATCATATCATAGCGCGTGTGTATCCACAATAATTATACGCGCACATGAAGCTCGTCAAGTAAAAACAAACCCGAGTGCGGTCTTTTTGAGGACAAAAACAAAAAGCAGAACAGACTTCCGTGGAGCACCCAACCGGTTGGTAGCTAGATATGATTTCATCTTACTTTGGCTTTAGCGGCAAACTTTTAAGCAAGTGAGGATCAAAGGCGACACGCGAGGTCGTCGTGTCTATGTCCATGCCAAACAACAAACCAGAGGAACCCTATACCCTAGCTTTCTTCCACAGTTCGCTTTGTCTTATACCATATGAATGTTGACTTGTCCAAGATGGATGGCCTCTATCCGTTGGTTTCGTTCGTTTATACCCACAGTTACGTAGATGTGGTTAATATGGATACGATTTGAGATACGGATGCACGGTATCTTGGTGACTGGCGATTCCATTTGTTTTGTGGAAAATCTTTGCGGTGCCGTCCCGTTTTTGCCTTTCCTGAACTGTTAAGAGTTGTCAGAGATGCAGTTGTTGCTGGGCAGTATTCCTCATGATAAATGGAGTGACTTACAGGAAGGTACATAGTTCCAACTAACCAGTACCACGATGGTGTACCCGTAGTTGTCTCTTGGACTATGACAACGACAACGACAACGACAACAACAACGACGACGACGACGACGACGACGACGACGACGACGACGACGACGACGATGACGATGATGGTGATGATGGTGATGATGATGATGCGGATAATGCTGATGATAGGTTGTGTGAGAGTAATCAAACAGTAGCATCAGTTCCAGGCAGTTATCATGGGTTTTGCGGTTAGTTTGGTTGCGGTTTGAAACAGCATTAGCATGATTACGTATGTTGGCGGGATACTCGGTACTCCAGTGGTATTACAGTGGTCCTACTGAATACAGAGGTTATGTGATGTGATGGTGTAGTTTCCCAATGATCAAGTTGGAGCAAGTGATAATCAGAAAGTGTGGTTTCTGCATAGACACAGTGTGTGGAATACTCGTTTTATTACGAATATGTTGACGTGGTTTGGTGGGTAGTTATGAAGTTGATGAATGTTTGCTCTTCTGGTGAGCTTTTGGCTTGTTTTTGAAAATTTAACTACTACTTGAATTGTTGAATTGTGCTTGATGCTCTTCAATACTTCTTGAAATTCTACCTCTAAATGAAGCTTTGATTTAAAAATGGGTGTTTTTTGAAAGTGTAAGTAATTTTTAAAGTGTGCTAGTGATGCATTGTTGAACTAGTTATCTTTATATTTCTTAATGTAGGACGACATAAGAGTAAAAATTATTCCCATTCCTCGTAAAATATCCTATCCCAGTATCTTAAGAGAAATTTGCTGTTAGCTTTCGACGGAATACAGTGAAAAGCTTCATTAAATATTCTGTAGGTCGTGTGAAATGATTTTCCGTTTTGTAAAGAATACATAGGAAGACAGATACAGAGATGGCTGGAAGCCGGATTTGTCGATGTAACTTGAAGTTCAGTTTAAATCGGTGGGTCTAATAGAATCCACACAAATTAAATCGTAAAATTATGCATTAAGGAACTCCGATTCAAAGGATACGTTTAAATTTCGTAGTAAAAGGTCTTCGCACCTGGCTTGCATATTTTCAAAATGGCCTAACAGGCTAACGTGAGGTGTTGAATTAAAGAAAGATGAAACCAGACTCAATCAGTTTGTGACAATCTTATGATTAATAGTGGGATAGCCTTGTATAGAATCTCACAAAGGCCGGTCACACCCAAATAGAAGTTATTTTAATTTGCCTTTATTCTAAACGCATTCAAGACAGAAATCCGCAATGAAATCGACGTCACAGTGGAAAGATTCAAAACAAAACGTATCCCATAGTAATCACTAAATCTAAACGATTCTTAAAACGAGTCCTAAAACAATTCCTCAGTTGAAGCGTTAAACACGAGTATGTGGTAAATTGCTCGAAGGAAGTGGAGATAGTCATTATATTTCAAACAGGTTAACCCAGCTATACAAGGTCGTCTCACCACTTATGAACCTGATAGTCTGAGGCTTTGTCAACTCAACGGGTAGAAAGTAAACAATCTTCAATCTCGGGATACAAACTGATACGAGCTACATATTGTATTACCTCATAACGACTTTGAAATGCCACTCCACCGTACATTTACAAGCAGAGAGACATGGGACAGGAATCAAGTGGTAGTATGCTCTGGGCATTTTCATAGACAATGAGAGTGCTTTTAAAAACGCAACTTTTGACGGCATATGAAACTTGGCCGATTAATACTACGTATACGACTGGTGAATATGACCCTGATGACTGATGCACTTCAAATGGGCTTTCAGTCAATCCTTTCAGAACTGTTCTCTTTACAAGAAGGAGGAAGATAACGGGTATGACTCATCTTGTGCTTAAACTCATCACCATCCGTTTATTCAACGATGCTAAGTATTTGAGTGACTTCTTAGAAAACAAACTTTTATAGACTAACTTTGTCACATTGGAAACCTACAGTAAGCTGTCGACTTTTTGACACTGTAAATTAGCTTTGTACAAGATGTGGAGTTTGTCCGAGAGGGGCCTCGGACAGGATGCATCCTGCATGTGGTTTTCTCCATGCCACGCCTTGTTCTATTCTATTCCCATGATATTCATAAAATATTTCGTACTCACAGGGTCACCTTGTGATCATAAAGGGACCTTTTCTCTGTGCTTATTCGGCTTACGCTTGCATCAGACTTAAGTACTCGGCGTTGATGTGCTGTATGCTGTAACTGTAGGCACTTTACCATTAAAGTAATACTCAACTTTCAATGAAAAACTGAGAAATACGTACGTATTTCACTTCGTACTTCCACTTCTACGGCAGTGCCTTCCAAACTAAGATACAGGGTGTTCCAAGAGTAACTATAATATAGGGTGATTCATCGTGAGGTTTGATTTTCAACAGGCTTTTTTTGACAGATCACGCGTGACACCTATCAAACTGCTTTGTCACTTTTGTTCAGTATCGTTTGAAAAGTCATCGTGGAAAGACTCACTTCACAATATTTTTCGTGCGATTCGAAGAAATTACGGTGCGCATAATCGACCTACTGAAACCACTATTGCCAATACCAATTGCAAATTTGAGTCCCATTTTACCATAGTGGATGATGTTCGACCGGTTAGACCATATCCAACATATAGTGAAGAGACTATAGCAGCTGTAGCTGAGATTGTACGCGAAGACCGGGACGAATCGATTTGTCGTCGTTCTCAGAAGCTTGGATTGGCGTCTTTTACGTGAGAACCTCGGCCTAAAAGCGTAGAAAATTCCACTTGTGCAAGAATTGATGCCAGGCGACTTGAATTTTTTTCATATTTTCGGTGAATGGGCTCTGGAAAACTCAATGAAAATCCGGTGTTTTATCGTGAAATTTTGTTCAGTGATGAAGTCCATTTCTGGCTCAATGGATACGTTAACAAACAAAATTGCCGTTTTTGGGCTGATGAGCAACCCGAAGAGTACCAAGACCTACCATTACATCCATTAAAAACAACGGTATGGTGTGGTTTATGGGCTGGTGGAATTATTGGTTCACAATTCTTCAAAAATGAGGCAAATCAGAATATTAACGTCAATGGTAACCGTTATTGCGCCATGTTACCGGACTATGTGCTTCCTCAATTTCAAGGTCTCGGTGAGCTCTGGTTTCAACAAGACGGCGCTATGAGCTTGGACTTGTGGAGAAATCATTTTGGTGAGCACTTAATCTCACGTTTTGCTACGGTAAATTGGCCGCCTAGATCGTTCGATATCAGACCTTTGGACTATTTTCTCTGGAGATATGTAAAGTATCAGCTCTTCAGAAATAAGTCAGTTACTATTGACGCTTTAGAAGCCAACATTACTCGTGTTATCCACGAGATACCAGTCGCTATGCTAGAACGAGTCGCCCAAGATTGGACCTTCCGAATGTACGTAGTCGTGGTCAACATTTATATAATATCATTTTCAAAAAGTAAATGCCATGAATTGTTTTTTTAACCGATAATAATATTTTTTAGTTCACTTTCAAATTCATGTGCTTTATTTTACATTATATATCAAACCTTACGATGAATCACCATATATTCGAATATAATTTCAGCAATTTGTGACTGCTTCGTTTGCAAACTCTTCATGTTTTTTTTTTTACTATTGGACAGATTAAAGTTTAGAGATATTAAAGACGAAACACTAAACAATTTGGCAAAGAACTGATACTCGTATTGTTATCCCATTCCTTAAAAATAATGATTCAATAATAAATGTCCAAACATGAGATGTTATGGTGAAATAACAGTTTCAATGTCTCAAGTTATTCGTTTGCTGGTGGATAATTTTCCTGAAGCCAGAGCTCTGGAGAGTTCATGACATACAGGCGGATCTTGAACTGGCAGATTGGTAGAAAATATTGATCTTATGATAGAGGGCAAAAGCAAAAGCGACAACATCAACAACAAGTAGATCAGACCAGTTACATCTTTCTGACCGCCCTCTTCTGCGGATGCTGAAAGATAATTTGCCCCCCTTCCATAAGAAAATGTATATAGTCCAAAACTTAAGTCTTGAATACTTTGCATTGCGCTTGAAATTTGAAAGAGCAATATCAAATCTCGTTGAGCATGGTGAAAACCTTTCAGCAAGCATAATGATGACCAACTTAAAACATTTCCACTTGAACGGTTTCGTAAATAGAAAAAACTGCAGATTTTGGGTGTTTCGAAAACCCCCAACTGCCTCGATGCGCACATCGATTTTCCCAACATCTTCTCAGAGATAAGAGATGGAAGAGCGCGATTGTGCTAAGAGGGCATCAATGCACACTCAAAATTTGCATCGATCAAACATTGAGTGTCGCAAAGTACAACTCGCTCTTGCAGCGGTGTGGTGGCGTGCATCAGGGTTACAGCTCTAGGGGCAGTTAGACATCATTTATGTAACAATATTATATTTCATTCATTTTCATCAGGTAGATACCAAGCCCAAATACGAGTAGACTACAATATAACTGAAAACTGGAGACAGACCGATTTTAAATTGATTTTGGGCAAATTATAAGCAAGGTAGCGCCGAATTTTGCTGACAGAATTTTTCGTAAAAAAGCAGAGAAAAACCAAAGGCCAGCTTAGCGCACAACGTATGTGGCACAACTTCGAAAAATAATATAAGGAAAGTGCAATACTTTGCAGAGTATTACAAAAGGCCGGCTCGACACAACTAAAGAAACGATGAGATGACAGTAAGGAACACCACTAAAGCCCATGTTTAGTTAGGCTGTGAACGTCACAAAAAAGAGGTGGACTAGAAGAAATGGAGTAGAGTCATCGTGCCAGGAATAATAAGAGATGCCCTCAAAAGGGTAACGTAACATTTGAAGATTTCAAACAAATATATAAAGAATTCGCTCATTGATAACCGACCTAAGAGATCTTTTGTACCATAAATCAGAGAAGAAAGAATACTTTAACGCGTTACTATGGTAAATGTAGAATTCCTGAGGACTACAATTCCCACCGCTTTCGCTCTCATGGAAGGAACAGCAGATTTTACAGATGAACTGGGGGCATGCAGTCGTTTCGTCCAAAGAAATTATGAGAGGCGATCGGAGAACGCTTTCTAATTCGAATTAATAGAGCCAAACCTGACACGAGAATGTATAACAACTACCGATTGGTGAAACTAATGTCGCATTATAAGAGAAGTTCGTAAGCAGTTGATAACGCAATACTATTTAACTCCATGGCAGTCAATGCAGCTTTGTGGGAGACAAAATAGAAAGTTCACAGATGATATCCTCTTCATAGACTTGGAAGAATCGTCCGACGGGGTTCTCAGAGACAGACCTTTTCAAAATATACCCAAGATGTATAGATATAAGTATAATATATAAGATGACGTTAAAATGAAAGTTAAGTGCACATATAACCGGAGAATTTGTATTTAATGTTGGATATCAAGGCAGTGTACAAAGTCCTTGCTTTTGATTGCTGTGCTATAATTTGTACTGAAGCAGCACATTAAAGTGTTCGGAATGACATTTATTCTTTTCGTCTATTATAATTATTATAAGCAACGTTGTGACTGCTCTTTAGGTAACGTTTCATACTTGGATAAAGGCGTGTAAAGAAAACGGATTATGAAATAGTTGTGCTACGACAGATATTCTGTTTTTCCGAACACTGAAATGCAACTTGTTTTGTGACAAAAAAGGTTTCTATACACGTCTGTCGTTCGACCAGCTTTTACATACATTGGACGATGTGCGAGAACTATACGGACAAATGACAGTGTGGAAAATAAGTGTCAGCAGGTCGAAAAAAACGGGATCTTAAAAGAAGCAGGCACACTCCCGGAAGCTTTCACTTAAAAAAAAAACCGATAGTGAACACACTTCAGGTTGATCATTCCTTTCCTCATTTCCTCACCGTGGTCTCACCATCTACATGCATAGTGATGTAGCTTACCAAACACCAGAACGGTGTAATCCCTGTTCCCACCCGGAATTCAATGAAATGTGGTTAAAATTCCACCTCCGTAGCAAATTATCCACTACTGCTTTATTTTTAGAAGCCCCAAACTGGACAGCAATTCGATCTTTAAAAAGTTCGATGCGTTGAAATCGTTATTAAGGACGATGTCAATATACACAAATCGGGGTGTTCTTCGAACCGAAGGACTGTGTATTGAGATCTTCGCTGCCTAACACAACTTGATCAAGCTAGTAAATGAGCCCATAAAAATAGTATGACGTTGATAGTCATACCGCCAACACCCGGGACTTGTTTCAAAATTCTCACCATGATAAGTACACTGTACGAGCTAGAGAGTTAAAGGAAAGATTCCTAAAAGAAACCTATGGAAATGTCGTGGCCGTGGTGTAGTGGTATATGCATAGACTCCTCAAGTAGAGGTAAGCGGGTTCGAATCCCGTGCAAGACAGTTCTCTAAAAATTCTTTTCATAGAATTTGTATGCTGTTATATGAAAATCCCGTCGGAGTCAACTCTACATGAAGGCATAACACTGATGTTGGAGTGATTGCTGGCTGGGCTTAACAACTAGCACGTTTCAGTTTGACAACCACCTCTGGGGAAAATATCGAAACCAAACACACCTGAGTTTCAAACTACTACACCACCCGCCTGCGCCCTGGAGAAAAGCCATAAAAGGGTATTCATATCCCCTTGGTGCACGCGCGGTATTATAAAAAAAAATGCTCGTAAGCCAATTGGAGTGGTCTTAACTTTTAGGAACAATGTGACTACAGATACTCTTCTCTCTTGAATAAGATCCTTTATCCTTCTTCAGGTTAAGAATATCAAACCAAAAGAAAAGCCATGTTACGAATCCGTGGCTGTAAGGGTTAGATAAATGTTTTTTCGATCTTTCAAGACTTAACCGACAGAGAAATACCAAGAAAAGTTGAAACGAACTAGGAATGACTGCAATGCTTTTCTTAAGCGTGTAAAGTTTCAATATGACCAAAAAATAAGGCAAAAAATACTACAATGTCCCAAATGTAGTGAACATTTTTGATCGTTCGTCAAAAATATTGAAAATTCTGCCTCATCCTACACCACAATGCTCATTTATAATGACATTTCACCTGTCAGCTCCTTGGACAAGGCTAATCTGCTAGTTGCATAATTTGCGGGCAGTTCAACACTTCTATATTGTGCTCTGTCCCCGCCTACAGTTTCGTAGTGGTTTAGTAGCAAGAGCACTCAAAGATATTAACATAAACAAATTCGCTAGTCCGGACGGTATATATCCCCTTCTTCTGAAGAGGTGTTCTTTCAGGCTGGCAAAAGCACTGCGTAAGCTTTTTCATCGATCCAACTCTTTCCGACCAGATGGAAAACAGCGTTAAAGAAATATCTCGAAACACAAAGACTTCTCGATGACCGTCAGTACGGTTTTCGTGGGAGCGGGTCCACTGGTGATTTCATTGATTGTTTTACTGAAAAGTGGAACCAAAGCCTACATCAATTCCCAAGGCATTTGATACAGTTTGGCACAGGCCCTTTTGTCGAAATTGCACACATTTGGAATCGATGACCCTCTTCTTCAGAATGTTCAATTCAAGTTGTCTTGGATAATTTCACGTCTGATATTTACAAAATAAATGCTGATGTGTCCCGGGGTCTCCTTCTGTTTCCGACACCTTTTTTTTAATTTTTATCAATGATCTCTTATCTGCTACTTGTAATTCAATATATTCCTTTGCTGATGACAGTACATCTGGGAACAGCGGCGTATGTTAAGCTCATTAAATTCTGACTTAAAGGCAAAATCAATGGGAAATTGGAATTATGTAGGTTTCCTCAAGCGATGTATGCAATATTTCACCCCGTCTGAATTGGCCTCAATATAATTATAAGGCATTTGTCGGCCCGAAATTGGATTACAATGCCCACATCCGGTTAGGTGTTCCTAAAACATTTCTGCAACCGCTGCATAGGATTCAAGACTGTACGATATTACCTATAGGTGATGCTTGTATTAAGCAACAACGTAATGTCTCGTGCCTTAACTCGTGCCAGTACCATTCCGCCCCATCAAACCTTCAGCTATGAATGCTCATCAGTTTACCCTAAAACCCACTTTCGGACATACTCTGAAACATTGTGATTTTTTCTTAAGCCGCACCACTCGATTATGGAATGCCTTGCCGAGTCTTTTGTTTTCTAGTCATTATAACCCAATGTAAAACCAACATACGTTGGTTCTTTTTTTTTTACCCTATCTTTTCTTCGCTAGCGCTGTGTAAGCCTTTGCCAACGCAAATTGTACAAAGAAAATCAAATAAGCTGGTTTTGTCATGTTCAACGAAATTCGTCAAAAAATCGGGCACGAAGCAATTTGCGTTTCCCATTTAAACTTGGCAACCAGCAGGAAAATTGACTCGTGTGAAGAGAAATTGGGCTTCCGTCGAACCAAATTGGTCCATTGCCAATTTCTGATCTCTCCTCCATTTGATTGTCAGTATTCATCTGTCATTTATTGCTTGAAGACAGGCTGCTTACTTACATACTTAAGGTTGCGCTACAATCCGCTGTGGGTCTGGGCTACAACCAACAAATGTCTCCAGCCAGCTTGATCGTTAACTAGTTGCCTTCACTTTCGCATGCTTAGTTGGCTGCGGTTGCCTTCCATTTGCGTGCGCTACCTGAGTGGCGGTTTTCCCATACAACGCTGTCCCTCAGGGGCGGATTCAAAAAGTACAATCGTATTATTCAAAGTATTGCCCATCCGAAGCTATGACTTTTTCCCATCTTTCTGGCAATTTGTGGATCCCATCCCAAAAGAACTGCGCCGGCTTGGCAGCCAAGAATGAATCAAGCCAATTTTTTATATTCTGCTCTGATGTGAACCGTATTTCAGTGAGGCGTTTTCAAAATAGTTCCTAACCGGAATAGCAACGTGGGGCCGAGCGTTGTCATGATGGAAAATTATTGCCTCGTGTCTGGTCGCATATTCCAGCCGTTTTTCGGGTACTGCTCTCTTCAAACGGATTAATTTTGTTCGGTAGCGTTGACCATTGATGGTTTCACCCGGTTTTAGCAGCTCATAATACAGCACAACCATCTGATCCCACCAAATACAGAGCATTACCTTTGCGCCATGTATATTCGGCTTTGCCGTTGATTTAGCTGGTTGGCCGGGTTTCACATATGATTTTTTGCGCTTGAGGTTGTCATAATGGATCCATTTTTCATCACCAGTAACAATGCGATGTAAAAATGACTTCCTTTTGTGGCGTTCCAGCAGCATTTCGGACATGCAAGACCGCCTTTGGACGTCTCTCGGATTGAGTTCATGTGGAACCCAATTTCCTTGCTTTTGAATATATCCAGCTGCTTTTAAACATTTTGAAATGGCTGCTTGAGTGACACTCAAAGATTCTGAGAGCTTTTCTTGTGTTTGGCAACAATCTTCATAGAGTAGTGCTTCCAGTTCTTCATCTTCAAACTTTTTTGGCTGCACAGGACATTCATCATCTTCCAAGCCAAAATCACCACTTTTAAATCGTGCAAACCACTTTTGGCACGTTCGCTCAGCTAGCGCATGTTCACCATAAACTTCCACCAAAATACGATGACTTTCGGCAGCAGTTTTCTTCATATTAAAGTAATGGAGAAGAACACCCCGCAAAAACACTTCAGGTACAAAGTTTGACATATTTGAGCGAATAAAAATTATTGTTGTTTACGCTTCAAATGAATGACGTGTTCTGAAATGACGTGCAATGACAGTAGCTTTCCAACGCATGTTCCAATGGAATGATACAAGTTACGCCATCTCTTAGCAAACCGCAAACCGCAAATCGCTTATTCGATATCGCTGTACAGGCCATACAATTTTTCATGGTATATTCTCCTCCACTCACCGTTAATGTAGGCAAATGGGACCAAAAATCACTCGAAGAATTTTTGTCTGAAAACAGCAAGTGCACCTTTATCCTTTTTCCATAAAGTCCATGCCTCTGCGCAATAGGACAGAACTGTGATTATTGGGGTTTAGTACGAGTATAGAATCATTTCAAATAAGCACCGATTTGGGGTGGCCGTGGTTTAGTGGTATCGGGTTTTCCAATAACGACTGGACAATTTTTTTTTTTTAAATAAAAGGCAAACCATTTGAGACATTTCAAAAATTTTTTTTATTATTGACTTGAAGTACAATCAAAACGTTTATAATTGGAACTCGACTTCGTTCATATGGCCATTGCGGGCACGTTTGCAGCGATCGAATCGTTGGACCCAATTTTCAACGACTTGGCCATACATTTCGGCCGAAACGGCCGCTATTTTGAGTTCAATGTTGGCTCTGAGCTCTTCCAACATCGTCGGCGTGTTAGCATAAACCAATGACTTAACGTAGCCCCACAGGAAATAGTCAAGCGGCGTTAAATCGCACGAACGAGGTGGCCAATCGACTGGCCCATGTCTTGAGATAACACGCTCACCATACTTACTCTTCAATAAATCGATTGTAGCGTGTGCTGTGTGGCTTGTGGCACCATCCTGTTGAAACCACATGTCGTCCAAGTCCATATCTTATAATTCGGGCCAAAAATAATCGGTGATCATGGCACGATAACGGTGACCATTCACAGTAACGTGACGATCGTTATCGTCGACGAAAAAATATGGCCCAATAACACCGACGGCATGCAAACCGCACCAAACAGTTATTTTTTGTGGATGGATTGGTAATTCATGCAGCACATGTGGGTTTTAACCCGACCAATAACGCATATTTTGCTTATGATAATGATAATGATAATGAGCTTCGTCACTGAAGATGATTTTGCGATGAAATTCATCATTTTGGTGCATCTTCTCCAGAACCCAATCGGAGAACGTACTTCGCTTCAAATGGTCCATCGGCTTAAATTTTTGAGTCAGCTTGATCTTGTTTGGGTGTAAACCAAGATCCTTACGCAAAATACGTCATAATGTGGTCTGAGCGATGTCCAATTCTTTAGAACGCCGTGGAATTGACTGATTTGGATCGTTTGCTACGGACGTCTGAACGACAGCGAAATTTTCGACACTTCGACCATCCCGTTATCTCACTGTCACGGCAACATCACACAACGAATATGTAGACTCAAATTTTTGCACTAAACTTGTTATTGCCTATCTACTACCGCAAGAATTACGACCGAAAATTGGAGTTAACGCTCTTAAAGTTGCAGTCACCGACTCCGAATATCTGTAGAAAATTTTTTTGAGTTTACTGAATAAATTGACAGTGACAGTTTGATGATTAGTGAAAGAGTGCGTTCACAAATTAAATTCAAAGTTGTCAAGTCCCTATTGGAAAACCCTATATATGCATAGACTCCTCAAGCAGAGGGTCGCGGGGTCGAATCCCGTGCGAGGTAATTCTCTGAAAAAGTCTTTTCATGGAATTTGAATGTAGTTACATGTAAACCCGTCGACGTCAACTCTGACATGAAGGCATAACACTGATGTTGGAGTGGTTGCTAGCTGGGCTAAATGTAACGAACTAACAACTAGCACGTACTTAGACCCACTGGTTGAGGATGCACTAGCTCCAGTTTGACAACCACCTCTGGGAAAAATATCGAAGCCTAATACACCTGAGTTTTAAAGTTACTACACCACCCGCCCGAGCCCTGGTGGAAAACCAGTAAAAGGGTATTCATATCCCCTTGGTCCGCGCGCGAAATTATAAAAAAAAAACACCTATTGGCAGGAGTTATTCTTCATTTGATCTTAGGGCTAATGTTGTTGTCTGAATTGAAAGCGGAGGGGAGACCTTATTTAAAGTTATATCTGACATGACATTTTATCCGAGACGTCGGTGTTAGGTGTCCTTTTTTCGACAGCATATACTTGGTCTTGTTCTCATTGACCGTTAAACCCATCTACACACGCTTCAATGCTCGCGAAAGCGCCACTGACATCACGCTGTTTTCTTCCAATTATGCCAATATCATCGGCGTATGCGATTAATTGGACGGACTTTTTGAAGATTATGTCTCTTATGTTGGCGCGTGAGTTTTACATAATTCAAAAATGATCTTTAAGAAAGCGTATAACAGCGCATCGCCTTATCTAAACCCTTTTTTGACATCAAAGGCCTCGGTGAGTTCTATACCGATCTTAATGGAGCAGCCGGCATTCTCCATCGTCATCTTGCACAAACAGACGAGTTTGGCAGTGATGCTAAAATAAGACATTGCTCCGTATAGTTTGACTCTATAGATGCTGTCATGCGCGCCTTTAAAATCGATAAATACGAGTATATTGTGTATATCGATTTGGAGCTCATCGGTTTTTTTCAAGATCTGCCGTAGTGTGAATATGGTATTTGGTCGATGGTGAACTTTCTTTTAGGCCAGGAAAGCACACTGATATAACCCAAACGAGTTGTTGACGAACGGCTTCGAGCGTTCACACAGTACGACAGAGAGGATCCTGTAGATGATGTTAAGAAGACTTATGCCTCTGGCGTAGTTCAAAGGATCTCCTTTCTTGAGGATCGGACCAATGCTGAAGTTCCAATTATTCCTTCCACCGACCATACTTTACAGATGAGTACAGGCTGCACGCGGATAACGAAAAGAAAATTTGGATACAGGTAGTGGAACTCTAAAGGGTAGTGTATTTTCTCTGGAACAAAACAAAAATAAAAGCTAGCTACGCAGAGGAAAAAAATTTAAAACGACTTCTAAGTAATATTGGAAAATTACTCCAAAATTGATAAAGATGCTACTTCTGGCACCATGAAAGAAGAAAAAAGAAAAAAAAAATTAAAGATATGCGAACAACATATATCATTGAAGCGATTCATATCCATTCTCAAGAAGTTCCCGAACAAAATCTTAGATTGTTCTGGCAATGCGGGATGTACGTAGAGTTCAACTCCACTTTTCTCCATTTAAACGTCCAAGAAATTGTGTTTACAAATTGGCATATGTGTAGGGGTTTTCAAGAGAATCGAAGATTCCAAAGATTTCAAAATAGAGTAGCAATGTGGATACGAGGGAGGAATATTTAGCATTAGTTATAAAAATACGTGTTACATATTTCGACACTCATCATAGTTGGTAAGATTTTTACGTTGGAGTATTCATTAATTCTAAGTTAAGTCTCCTATACCTAGTCCTAGTCAACTCAAGTCTTCCCTTAGAACCACCTCCGCTGAGTCTGCTCTTTAAATTACTTGCACTGGGTTTTAATTGCTCTATATGCCAGGTCTATGTCAGCATACTATCCGGATGGCCAGATCTATTCAAGCTAGTTGGTCGTAGTGTTGGTGTTGTGGTACTCGTGGTGTTTTATTACCAAGACCCTTGATATTATCGAATCTAACATTTGATCAGTCAATTTTATGATACCTGCAGTGTTAAAATCGTAACTCAAAACGTACATGCCATTCTATTTTATCTCTCGTTGCATGCAATCAGTGTCAGAATAATTTTCTCATTAATTTTTGTATACTCTCTAATAAAACTCCGGGCGAAATTAAATACGGTACAATCCATGCGGCGCTCTGTGTTCCAAATTTTATTAGACCCCGGTTTTAATGAGTGTAATTATGTGTACATGCACGTACAGGGTACCACTACCTGGATTCATCTTTGAACTTCGAATAAATTTTATCCAAACAATTAACTGACCATTTATGGTCCTCTGAATTAAAATCTTCTTTCCACCTTTGTACGTCGAAAGAGGTACGCTGATCCATGGTTTTCTGCTTTTAAGCAAACAAAAACCGAAATTTCTTATGTAAAACGGTGATGAAACTTTCAAAGTATCTTGACAGCTGCTGTAAACAACTAAAGAAGCGGATACGTAGGTTAACAAATCTTTAGATTCCACTGCCACATACCTGATTCACATGTGAATCTTTCATTACAACGCCAAGTCAGGCACAGAATCCACATCATGTGTACCACGTCATCGTCTTGCTCTAGAGCAGATTCAACAACTTGTTTTCACATCCAAAATTCAAGACGTAGACATCTCAGATAGGTCATCTCGGAATTCAAATGTCCTTGACAATTCACTCATTCATTATTCTTGTTGGATTTTTTTGCTCTGTGTGTGTCCTTATCTATGAACGCCGATCTCATCAGAACAATGATAGCGTTTGCAAAGAGAAAACAAAAAAAAAAAAAAAAAAAAAAAACAATTCCCAAGACAAAAACAAATTAACCATCAGAGTTATTTTAGACAAATCAAATGCGAGTATCTATCTAATCAGATCGCTGATTAAATTTAATAGACTATCAATCTGAGTATCTGATGAAATCATAAAATTTTGGGCGTTTATGAATACATTCGCTCTCCTCGCTTCCCACTCCATCGTAGTTGTGAGCAATTTAAATATTTCGGACGCACGAGGTTGTCCAAAATGAGATACAAAAGTATCTTCAGCCATTTGATATTATTGAAAACCCATTTACGGAGAGCTAAGAGGGATTTTAAAAATAAAATAGAGAACAAAAAATCCACGCCGAATATTTATTTATGGAAATTGACCATCAACAGCATTTATCAGAGGTTTTTATGGGGGGTAGGTTTCTTCGCGTTTTAAACAGGGGATGGGCGATAAATTAAACAAGTTTTTTTTTTTTTTTTCTCCTTCTCAGTAAGGAAATGCAAATTTGTTGTATCTTCAGTATTTACTGCTGTCGTAAGTCCCCTCAGCCAGGCTCTGTTCTGCTTATTGAGAACAAAACAATGTTACACCTGTTTAACATTTATTTCTGAGATTCTTCGTCCCGCCGACTGCCTGACACTGGTTCTGCCATCAATTTTGTTGGAAATTAAATTTTATGTTTATGACTCGATGGGGATTGAATGAAGGTTCAATCTTGGCGGAGGCGAATCGTTTACTCTGGGTAAAGTTCCCCGGAGAGGACTACCTTTAACCAAATTTGTGCTATACTAAGTGTTTGTTATTGTTCGGTTGGAAGATTTAATTTAATTGGTATATTGAGCTTGTGGTTGTGGCGGTTAAGGCTTAAACGATACTTAGCACTGTGGATTTAACATCACTTGCTGTTTATTCTGAGGGATGATAATTTTTTTTTTTTTTTTTTTTAAAAAGTCTTGAATATGTTATATGTGGGTCTTGGGATACGTGAATAAAGGATATGGACAAGAGAACCCTTATATAATTCATTGTATCTTACAGGCAATGTGTACGGCGGGTATCAATAAATTGGCAAAATTAATGGCTCCAATTAAAATGTCCAATTGCAATATGTGCTCATATTGGCTAAGGTGATTAACAATAATTTTACTGAAAATATTTATTTTTTTTTAATTTTTGTCACTGTGATAAGGCTTTTCTGTACTATTTTAGGAACTAAGGTGTACTTAAATAAAATTTAGAAAAGGTATGTAAATTAGAATATATTCGCGAGAGCCACAGCTGACTATAAAGAAGAAACGTAGTTGTAAGGTGCTGTAGAAATAGGGTAGGCAGGCACTGAGAGATGTTAAATTGACGATATCCAGTGTGTGGAATTGTGCTTACTTTACCTCCAAGTCGATAATCATCCGGGCATGAATTGCAAAACTTATAAGTGCGAGTGTTGACCAGCAGACAAAAATAGCAGCACTATGAACGGGACAGCGGATGAATTCCCCAGATGGAATTAACGGTGAAGTAGAGCAAATAAGACCTTATCCGGGCTACTTTGACATATTTGGAGATCGGGCCAGTAAGGATTTCTGAGACCAAGTCAAGGTTTTGGAAAAGAAATGGTTGCGGATTTTTTTTTTTTTTTTAAATCTAACACAGAGTTAGGTATGAATACACTTATAATGCCTCAGCATATGTTAGGTTTTTTGGAAAATTAAATAGAAAGAGAAAGAACGATATTTGGGCTCAGTGGTTTTTTTTCTCCATGGGTGGTATCCAACATTGTTTGTGAAAGTTGATTTGTTGATGATTTCTAGCCAACTGCTGAACTCAACTCTTACATCATTTTTGTTAACTGAAAAAATTAAATGTCTTTCAGGAGCGCTTGGGATTTCGATTTGGAAGCCAGTCTGCTACCATTTGAGCTAATAATGTATCAACGGCAGCGCTATCATCATCAAATGGGTTATTGGCTTCGGTCTGACCGACCTCTCGTCATAGAAGTATCTATAATGATTTGTTGTTAGAGGTAGACCTAGGGAAGAAGTCTTAAGTCTCCGGCATGTTAACGAGCGTCTCTAATAATCCGCATTAAGGCTGAATTTCCCAACATTAGCCTTATATGCCTGCACGCTCCCACAGAAAGAAAGATCACGACATCAAAGATAGCTTCCACAAGCTCTAAGACAAGACTTTCGAAAAGCGCCTTAGCTATAACATTAAAATTTAATGCAAAGCTATGAAGAGAGGGCATCTTTGGTAGAATTGCTGGAAAGTATAGCCGCATGATACCACCTCAAATAACAGATTCAGGCTAATCGACTTTGCGGCGAGGCGAAACATTGTCGAAGCAAGCATGCGGTACTTTTAAGAGGACTTGGGGAGCAACTAAATCTACCACATTGCAGTCGATGCAAGACACTCATCCAGTAGTACGCCAAGGTATGGTTGCGGATATCACAAATATTACAAAGCAAGCTTATGGTATACCGTGAGGAAGTTTGACGAGACTCTATCTAGTCTCCCTCAATCTCTTAACAGGTCCTAAGCCGCCAGAATCAAGTATTGAAAATCAGCTATCGAAAATGCTGTCTCTTATGTGCTTGGTTTCACACAGCCACAACAACGAAACCCCTTCTTTGAAGACGAGTGCCAGTAAGTACATGCAGCTAAGCAAGATGCACACAAAGCGGAACTACATAGAAGGACGAAAGCTGTTCACGTGCTCTTCTAGCGGAAGAGAAAAGACGAACACGAACACCAGCTTCTCTCTCTACTTTCGGAATGAGATTCGGAAGTTTTCCCTAAAGGTAAAAAATATGCCACTACAAACCCCGAACCAAATCCTATAGAGACGAACAAGGAAACATAGTAGTAGAGTCGAAGACGATGCTTAGGACTTGCAAAAAGCATTTCTGTAGACTGTGTAACGATTCTGTCCACCCGACCTGGATAAAGTTCAAATAGCTATACTTAAGCTTAAGTCCAACAAAGAAGCTGCAGCGGACAGTCTAAATGCAGATGTCTTTAAAGCGGTAGGCGATGACTTGGTAAGAGTATAAACCAACTCATCTGTAAAATCAGCATTGTGTGTACGATGTTCAAAAAAGGAGATCCACTGAATATCGCCAACTACAGAGGTATCATTCATTTGAATATCCTTTACAAAGTCTTATCTGCCGTATTGTGTGAATTGAAGCCGTTCGTCAACAACCAACCGGGTTGGATCATATCAGTGTGGCTTCGGGCCAGGAAAGCTCACCATCGACCAAATGTTTAGACTACGGCAAATCTTGGAGACATCTACAGAGGCGATATATAAAGAGTAATGTAGGGTTTGGCATCCCTACCCAACTCATCCGTTTGTGCAGGATGACGAGAGAAAACATACGCTAATCCATCAAGGTCGGTACAGAACTCATCGAGGTCTTTTATGTCAAAAAATGATTTAGACAAGGCGAGACGTTGTCATGCGTTTTCATAAACATCATTCCTTAAAGAATAGTGTAAAACTAGCGAACCAACACAAAAGGCATAATCTTTCAAAAGTCCGCCCAATTACTTGGATACGCCGATGATATTGACATAATCGGAAGAAAGCAGTGGCGCGTAGGAGGGTATCATGGCCAAAGAGTGTAAGACCAAGTATATGTTGTCAATAACAAAGGACAGTCAACATAGACGTCTCGGAGAGTACGTTACCCTCGATAGATATAACTTTGAGGTGGTTAAGTCTACCTAGGCTCCGCTATAAACTATTAATTAAACGAAATACGTTCCTACTACTCTTTGCGTATTGGAAGACGGAAACGACATCGATGTAATTACTACCGATTTTAGCAAAGCCTTTGCACGAAATAATCTTTCTCAAGCGCACAGCTCTCGGCTTCAAATCTGGGCTCATCTTGTGGATTAAATCTTATTTGACAAAGCGCCAAGATTATATTCATTTTACCATAGATCTTCCGTTTCAGATCCCATTGTAGCGCAATCTGGTGTATTTCAAAGAAGCCACCTCGGCCCTCTGATATTTATATGAGCAACCCGCACTTTCATCTTAATCCCTTTATTTCATCCATTTCCCAATATCCACTGATTCTCAAGCACTGCAAGATGTTCTGAATAGCTTTTCACCTGGCGCGAAAAAAAAATTTGTTGGAGATCAATGCTGGCAATTGTTAAACTATAACCTATTCGTGCAAACGTATGCCACCACCTCAAAAGTCCTGTCTCAATGGCAATGAATTAGTAACCTCTGTCACTTAACTAGGCGATTTAGGCGTTATATGAGATAAAAAACTTAATTTCCGGGTGCGTATTAATAATATTATTTACAAAGTTAATTTTTCGTTCGGATGGTCCAATTAATTCTTTAACCGTTAGGTCACCAAATCCCTTTATCTTACATTCGTAAGGACCATACCAAAATATGGTAGCCAAGTTTAGTCGCCTGACCTTGAAGGCCACTCTATGGGAATTGAAGCTATTCAACGCAGTTTCAGGCGTTTCACGTTAGACAGAAATCTATAACTTGCCTTCGTATAACAAACGTTTAACCCTTATAAATTTTTAGCTCCTCAAAAAACGTTAAGAAGTTGTTGATGTACTCTTTGTTCATCAACTACTTACAGGTTGTATTGACTGCCATACCCTGCTCCAAATGATATCAATCACTAAAGATCCACGCAACCTTAGGGGTGAACTTCTTCCATATCATCCCCCACCGAACCGACTACGGCTTCAACGAACGTTTTAACTGCAAACTGCAAATAACATGATCAATGGGTTCGCCTATATCATCAACAAAATCAGCCTTGGAAATTGACTCTCCCAAGTTCCATGATGCCATACATTTCCCGTAGTTTTGAAGTCATAATATTCTTAGTTCTAAGTTTTGTTGATATATAGGGACTTGGCAGCTTTGAATTTAATTTTTGAACGCAATCTTTCACTAATCATCAAACTGTCACTGTCAATTTATTCAATAAACTCAACATTTTCATCTTGGTTAAGTACACTAACGAGCAACCGCAAATTATAAAAATTTTCTACAGATATTCGGTGACGAAGCTCATTTTTGGCTCAATGGGTTCGTCAATAAACAAAATAGGAGTTATTGGTCGGGTGAAAACCCACATGTGCTTCATGAATCACCACTTCATTCACAAAAAATAAATGTTTGGTGCGGTTTGCATGCCGGCGGCGTTATTGGGCCATATTTTTTCGTCGACGATAACGATCGTCACGTTACTGTGAATGGTCAGCGTTATCGCGCCATGATCATCGATTATTTTTGGCCCGAATTGGAAGATATGGACCTGGACGACATGTGGTTTCGACAGGATAATGCCACAAGCCACACGCTACAATCGATTTATTGAAGAGTAAGTATAATGAGCGTGTTATCTCAAGACATGAGCCAGTCGATTAGCCGCCCCGTTCGTGCAATTTAACTCCGCTTGACTATTTTCTGTGGGGCGACGTTAAGTCATTTCGGCCGAAATGTGTGGCCGAGTCGTTGAAAATTGGGTCCAACGAATCGACCGCTGCAAACGTACCCGCGGTGACCATATGAACGAAGTCGAGTTCCATTAATAAATGTTTTGATTGTACTTCAAGCCAATAATAAAGTTTTTGAAATATCTCAAATGGTTTGCCCTTTTTTTAAAAAGTTGTCAAGTCGTTATTAGAAAACCGTATATAACATATGTATTTGTATAAAGCATCAATAATCTGTCCGCAGTTGACCCGGGTCTCAATGAAAAAAATAAACTCAATCAGACAACGATACCAGGGCTGAGATCAAACGAAGAATAATTCTTGCTCATCGCTGCTTATTTGCGCTAAGAAGGCAATTGACTAAAAAGGCCCTCTCTCGAACAACAAAAGTGATCCTACTCGTATATAAGTCCATGGATAAAGGTGCTCTTGTCTGCTTTGAGTGAATGAACAGACGGGAGATGGAGTTATAATGACGAACTGCACGGCTGTACAGCGACATCGACTTAACCAAAAGATCGAAGGGCCAACGACTGAAGAGGCTGGGTTATGTAGAGCGGATGGACACCTATGGACACCGTGGAAACAACATAAGAAGAGGTCCCCAGCTAACTTAGCATGCGAAACTATAGGCAGCTACCTTAAGATCGAGCTGGCTGGATAAGATTGTTGGTTGAAGCCCAGGTTTACCCCGGACTATAGCGCTACCTTAAGTTAGTACATAAAGGCAAATCGTTGCAACGTTTAACCGAAGCAATAGTTAAGCCCTTCAAGTGTAGACTGATTAAGGCCGACACAGTGAAATCAAAGGAGCGGCTCTTGAATTTGAATGTGAACGGTGCAAAAAGAAAGAGGTAACCTAATATGATAAATGTCACTGACTTTCCTCACAACATCAGAATAAACCAAAGATCTCGCCAGAAGACGAAATGAGCGAAGCAGTAGTCTTGATCACAGGTCTTGATCACATACCTTCGTATAAATGAATATGGCAAATCTCTAATTTTAAATGGCTCCCAATAGTTTTATTTCAAATGATGACGGAAGATCGGGAGCCTAATGAGTGCCTTTATTGTATAAAGGCAAGTGAAACACAAAAAACTGTAACAGCAATCGATCGATGAAATTATTGTCGCAAACCATTTTTCCACGTAGCGTGAATTATAATTTTTTTTTGAAAGGAATTCAGAAGAGATCTCGATGTTAATAATGTATGGAGGCCGAACTTATTTATTAATGTACTCACGGTGAGGTCTTTCCGATTGCAATCGGGACATGGATGCTAGAGACCCAGTCGTCACACAATCATGGCTCTTCGCCGATGTATGCGAGGACCTAGCAATTCAGATAATTTCATATTTCTTTCTGGGATATGTTTGATAGATTGGCCTGGAGTGATTAAGTAAGTGGTGAGGGCGTTGACCCTCAAAATAAATAGAGGGTTGGCCAGAGTTCTCTTTTCGACGGCTTGAAACGGAAACCGATCAATATCTTGCATCTGAAGATGACACAACTTTTAACTGGTCAGCAACCAATAGGCAGAGCTATCCAACGGCGGAAATGGCAGTAGATTGGTCATATACTTCGAAAAGGCGATAATTCCCTAGTAAACTACCCGATGCAATGGAATGCATTTTCACAAGACTGTAGAAGGCTCAGAAATACATGGCGCAGAACAGTTGAAGCGGCTTTGTATAGTTAGTTACCAAATCTTAACACAAAGACCAAAGTTGTTTTCACTTTGATTGTTCTATACCAAAGGCTCAGTTGGTGCAAGACATCCAGAAAGATTTCCATTGTCGTATGCAGAAAAAACTGCCGCTTATGAAGAGGAACTCTGCTGAACTTTCATTCTTCTGTCTGACCTTTCCTTAGCAATTCTGATTGAAAGATGATTTGTCCAAGCCTCCATGACTCCGTTCAAAGAATTGTATCCCTGTGTCCTCATACTGAAATCGTGATTACGGGCGATTTCAATGTACACAAATCTGGTTGGCTTCGACATTCTGGACAGACAACACCCGAAGGACGATGTGTTGAGATCTTCGCTGCGGAAAATAATTTAAACCAGCTTGTGAATGAGCCCACACGAATACCAGACGTTGATAGTCATACCGCTAACACCCTAGAATTTTTTTCAACTAAATTCTCGTACACCCACCACACAGTTAGAGAAAAGATTCCTAAAAGAACTGTATGGCAATACGAGAAAGCCAATTGGAGCGGACTTAAAAACTTCTTTAGGAATTTTAAATGGTCTGCTGATATGATCACGGAAACTATTCTCTTTGGAATGAGATGCTTCGAACTGTAAAGAGGCTGTCAGGGTTAGAGAATTGTTTTTTCCCCCCAAAAGACCAACCCGACAGAGGAAAACTGCAAAAAGTTTAAACGAGCCAGAAATAACTGCAACGTCTTTCTCAAGCGTGTATTGGAATTTCCAATACGACCAAAAGCTGAGGCAAAAAATACTGCAAGGTCCCAAAGACAGTAAAAATGTTTGGTCATTCGTCAAAAACATTAGAAATTCTGCCTCCTCCTCCATCCCAACGCTCAATTACAATGACATTCCAGTTGTCAGCTCTTTGTACAAGACCAATCTATTTGTCGCACACATTGCGGCTAGCTCAACACTCCCAGATTGTGTCTTGTCCCCGCCTACACTTGAGTGCGTCGAGTAACAAAAGTACTCAAAGATCTTAACATGCATAAATCCGCTGGTCCAGATGATATATCTCCCCTTCTTCTTAAAAGGTGTTCTTCCACGCTGGCAAAACCACTGCTTAAGCTTTTTCATCAATCCTACTCTTTAGGACTCTTTCCGAGCAGATGGAAAACAGCATTTGTCCAGCCCGTCCAAAAAAAGGCGAATCTTCTTCTCTCTCCTCCTACAGACCCATTGCACCCTTCTCTCTAAGGTCATGGAAACGCTGATAAACCGTCAGCTCATGAAATATCTCGAAACAACAGATTTGATGGCATGTCTCACCGAAAAGTGGAACCAAATCATACATCAATCTGACGAAAGCAAGATAGTTGCACTTGATATTTCTCAGGCATTTGACAGAGTTTGGCATCAGGCTCTTTTGTCGAAAATGCGTGCTTTTGGGTTCGATGACTCTCTTCTTCAATGGATGAGAAATCACCTTTCGGAACGTTCAATTCAAGTTGTCTTGGATGGTTTCAAGTCTGATATTCACAAAACGCTTCCAAAACTCAATGCTGTCTGCTGTCATCAAAGCGAAATTCAAATACGCAGTCATTATCCATGAATGGCACTTGCATCGTCGAAACCGATAAACTTTCCATTCTCGGAATGTGTGTAAGTGACAACTTATGTTGGAGTGACCACATATTCAATGTCGCCAAAAATGCTGCGAATTGTCTAGGTTTCCTCAAGCGATGTAAGAAATATTATACCCCCCCTGATCTGAACACAATATATAAGGCATTCATCCGTCCAAAATTGGAGTACAATGCCCACATCTGGTCAGGTGCTACTAAAACATCTCTGCACCTGCTAGATAGGATTTAAAATCGTGCGATAAAACTCATTGGTGATACTAGTATCAGTCAATCAATTGACACCCTCGAACATCGACGTAATGTCTCCTGTCTCACTTTGTTTTATCGCTATTTCAACCACCAGTACTCTAAAATATCGTGATTCTTTCCTAAGCTGTACAACTCGCTTATGGAATGGCCTGTGTTTCCTTGTCTTTATAATTTACAATCATTTAAAAACAATGTACATCGGTACCTGTCTTTTCTTCCTCCCTAAATTTCCTTCGCCCGTGCTGTGTACGTACATTTTAAGGGCACAAAAACTCCTTGAGCGTGGGCTGATTATAAAAAAAAAACATGTATAGGGTTTTAGAATAGGAACTTGACAACTTTGAATTTAATTTGTGAACGCACTCTTTCACTAATCATCAAGCTGTCACTGTGAATTTATTCAGCAAATTCAACATTTTCACTAACACACTAACGAGCAACGTCTGCAAATTATAAAAATTTTCTACAGATATTCGGAGTCGGTGATTGAAACTTTAAGAGCGTTAACTCCAATTTTCGGTCGTAATTCTCGCCCTAGTAGACAGGCAATAACAAGTTTAGTGCAAAAAATTTGAGTCTACATATTCGTTGTGTGATGTTGCCGTGTCAGAAGAGTCGAAAATATCGCTGTCGTTCAGACGTCCGTAGCAAACGATCCAAATCAGTCAATTCCACGGCATTCTCAAGAATTGAGCATCGCTCAGACCACATTATGACATATTCTGCGTAAGGATCTTGGTTTACACCCATACAAGATCAAGCTGTCTCAAGAATTGAAGCCGATGGACCATTTGAAGCGACGTACGTTCTCCGATTGTGCTCTGGAGAAGATGCGCCAAGATGAAGAATTTCATCGCAAAATTATCTTCAGTGACAAAGCTCATTTTTGGCTCAATGGGTTCGTCAATAAGCAAAACATGCGTTATTGGTCGGGTGAAAACCCACATGTGCTTCATGAATCACCACTTCATCCACAAAAAATAACTATTTGGTGCGGTTTGCATGCCGGCGGCGTTATTGGGCCATATTTTTTCGTCGACGATAACGATCGTCACGTTACTGTGAATGGTCAGGAAGATATGGACTTGGACGACATGCGGTTTCAACAGGATGGTGCCACAAGCCACACAGCACACGCTACAATCGATTTATTGAAGAGTAAGTATGGGGAGCGTGTTATCTCAAGACATGGGCCAGTTGATTGGCCGCCTCGTTCGTGCGATTTTACCCCCGCTTGACTATTTTCTGTTGGGCTACGTTAAGTCATTGGTTTATGCCAACACGCCGACGACGTTGGAAGAGCTCAGAGCCAACATTGAACGCGAAATAGCGGTTGTTTCGGCCGAAATGTGTGGCCAAGTCGTTGAAAATTAGGTCCAACGAATGCGGTCGAGTTCCATTCATAAATGTTTTGCTTGTATTTCAAGCCAATAAAAAAGTTTTTGAAATATCTCAAATGGTTTGCCTTTTACAATATTTTAAAAAAAGTTGTCAAGTCGTTATTAGAAAATCTTATACTATATATATAATGAAATGTCAAAATCATGTCTTTTTCCTCAGTCGTAATAAAGCATTAAACTCAACAGGTTATGGCGAACGCGTGCGAATCTAGTTTTAAAAACAAAAACTGTTAAATTCGGGAATTTCTAGTGCGGGATCTTTTCCCATTAAACGGTTGCGCAGTCGTGAAAACTTTGATGTATGGAAGAGGCAGGCGGAACCGCGTCTCATCATTAAAGGTATCTGGAGTGTTGTTGACAAAGGTGTCATAAGCGACAAGGATGCTGCTTACGATGAACGAGCATTAGCTGAAATAATATTAATGGTGGATCTGAGTAACCAAAGATACATAGCTGCTGCAACGAGTTTCAAAGAAACATGGGATGCTTTTATAAAAGCATATGAGTACATTGGGTTAACCAGTAAGGTGGACTTATTGAAACAGTTGGTGAATATAAAGCTCGAAGTTCATGAATCAGTCCAAGAATATATTCACAATTTGGTTATGACTGCTATTAATACGGCTGGTTTAAAATTAGATGACGAGTTGGTGGCATCTCTAATGCTTGCTGGACTCCCCGTTGATTACAAGCCGATGATCATGGCTGTTGAAAACTCCAAAGAACTCCATATTAACTGTTGACACAGTGAAAAATTTACTTTTACAGGATGCCAAATTTGACCACACAAATGATTGAGAAACAGCTTTCTTTACTAACAAAAATCATAAGAAATCTAAACAGTTTAAGTATAGTACATATAAGACAAATCGAAAATAAAACGATAGTGGCAGCAAACAAAAACAAAATGACAGTAGAATATGTAGGTGAAACTGACCTAGTGTTATTTGGTAAAAAAATAAACAGAAATGCAAAATTAAAAAATATTAAATACGTGCCCGAATTGTGTGCTAATCTTCTCTCTGTACGGCAAATGACAAAAAGTGGAAAAAAAATTTTATTTGAAGGTGCTCAATGTAAAATTTATGACAAAAATAAAAAATTAATAGCACTTGTCACAGTCGAAAATGATTTGTTTAAACTACAATCTACGTGGCATCGTAGATTTGGTCATGTGTGTAACAAAAGCAATGAAGACATAAACGAATTTGCATGCGATATTGAAATTGAAAAACCAAACAGTTCAAAATGCATTACCTTTTTTTTTATTTATCCAAGGGGATATGAATACCCTTTTACTGGCTTTTCATCAGGGCGCGGGCGGGTGGTGTAATAATTTGAAACTCAGGTGTATTAGGTTTCGATATTTTTCCCAGTGGTGGTTGTCAAACTTGAGCAAGTGCATCCTCAACCAGTGGGTCTTAGTGCGTGCTGGTTGTTAGTTCGTTACATTTAGCTCAGCCAGTAACCGCTCCAACATCAGTGTTATGCCTTCATGCCAGAGTTGACGCCGACAGGATTTTCATATATTTACATACAAATTCAATGAAAAGACTTTTTCAGAGAATTGCCTCGCATGGGATTCGAACCCGAAACTCTCTGCTTGAGGAGTCTATGCATATACCACTACACCACGGCCACCCCCGTGGCCTAAAAGCAAAACAAGCAAAAAACAAAACTAAAGAAAGTGGTACATCCAGATTACTGGAAATAGTACACTCCGATGTACTTGGTCCGTTAAGTTGCAAATCATACTCTGGTACCAAATATTTATTATCGTTCGTTGATGACCATTCGAGAAAAGTCTTTGTTTACCCAATTAAACAAAAGTCTGATGTATAGGGTGATTCACCGTGAGGTTTGATTTTCAATAGGCTTTTTTTGACAGATCACGCGTGACTCCTATTAAACTGCTTTGTTGCTTTTGTTCAGTATCGTTTGGCAAGTCATTGTGGAAAGACACACATCACAACAGTGTCTCCAAATTGTTCAACTGTGTTACGAAAATCAGCGTTCTGTGAGAAATGGTTTTCGTACGATTCGAGGAACTTACGGTGCGCGTTATCGACCTACTGAAACCACTACTGCCAATACCATTTGCAAATTTTAGTCCTAGTTTACATTAGTGGACGATACTCGACCGGTAAGACCACATCCAGCATGTAATGAAGAGACTAAAGCAGCTGTAGCTGAGAGTGTACGCGAAGAACGTGACGAATCGATTTGCCGTCGTTCTCAGTAGCATGGATTGGCGTATTTTACGTGGGGATATCGGCCTAAAAGCGTAAAAAATTCAACTTGTGCAAGACTTGAATCCAGGCGACTTGAATTTGTATCATATTTTCAGTGAATAGGCTCTGAAAAAACTCAATGGATACGTTAATAAACAAAATTGCCGTATTTGAGCTGATGAGCAACCCGAAGAGTACCAAGAGCTCCATATTTCTTCAAAAATGAAGCAAATCAGAATGTTACCGTCAATGGTAACCATTATCGCGCCTTGTTAATGGACTATGTGCTTTCTGAAATTCAAGCACATGTTTTCAACAAGACGTCGCTACGAATGAGAAATTATTTTGGTGAGCACTGAATTTCACGTTTTCCTACGGTAAATTAGCCGTCTAGATCGTGCGATATCACACCTTTGGACTATTTTCTCTGGGGATATGTAAGGTCTCACGTCTTCAGGAATAAGCCAGCTAGGATTGATGCTTTGGAAGCCAACATTACTCATGTTATCCGTGTTATCCACCTCAGACGTAGTCGTGACCAACATTTTCTTGATATCATTTTCAAAAAGTAAATGCCATGAATTGTCCTTTTAACCGGTGATAAAAATTTTTAGTTCACTTTCAAATTTAGGTGTTTTGATTAAATTATAAATCAAACCTCACGATGAATCACCCTATGTTTGGGAAATTTATTGAATTTAAAAATTTGTGCGAACATCAGTGCTCATCGACGATAAAAATATTACGGGGGAGAATATATTCATAACATTTTCGAATCATTCTTGAAAAACAGTAGTATTATTCACGAAAAAACCACTCTTTACAATCCGGAGCAAAACGGTGTTTCGGAGAGAATGAATCGTGCGTTAATGGAGAGAGTTCTTTGCATGCTAATTGAATGCAATGAAACATTTCAAGATACTGTAGATTTCAATGTGTTGAGTTCTGAGTTAACAATGGAAGAACAAAATGAACAATCTCAAGGTAATACCAACGTCGAAGTTCGCCGATCTGAAAGAATCGCTAGCAAGCAGAAACCTTCGTATAATTTTTGTGCAATGAAGTTAATTCATAATGACCCTGAAACCTTTGAAGAAGCTACATCATCAGAGGATGCAAAGAAAAACGAAATCGAAAGCCTATCAGCTAATGCGACTTGGGTGTTAGTTAACCTTCTAGATGGCAAGAAAGCCATCAAGCCGAAGTGAGTCTATAAGACAAAAATCGATGGTGACCGACGCTCAATACGCAGGAAAGCTTGACTTGTCGCTAAGGGTTTTTCACAACAAGCCGGAATACATTATTTTGAAGCTTTCGTACCTTCTGGTAAGATACGAATTCATTAGGTTCTTGCTGGCGTTGGCAGTGAAATATGATGTGAAAATCCATCAAATGGACGGTGTATATGCATACTTAAATCGATCGTTAAAGGAAGATGTCTACATTTGACGATGGTTGCGGTAAAGTATGCAAACTGCTGAAATCTATTTATGGCCTCAAACAATCAAACTCTTAACTTCGAGTTACTTGACATGGGTTTAACAAGAAGTGAAGTGGATCAATGCATCCAATGAAATCCAAAAAAATAAACAAAAATTGTCGGAAAAATTTAAAATGACGGATATGGGTGAGATATCATCCATTTTGGCCATGCATATCACTCGCAGTGAAGGTAACATAAAAATCGACCAATCACAGTACATATCATCAGTTTTTGAACGTTTTGGAAAGGTTGACTGCAATCCCGCCTCAACACCAATTGATTGCAGTCAGAAATTATCTGCTGACATGTTACCTAAATAAGGAGCTGAAAGAAGACGAATGTCTAAGGTGCTCTATATGCAAGCCATCGGTTGCTTGTTGTTTGTGGCTTTAATCTCTAGGCCAGACATTTGCTGTAAATACTCTGAGCAGATATGGGTCAAATCCGGGGAAGGGAAGCAGTTAACCTTGTCATGCGCTATCTCAAAGGATCTGCTGAGAAAAGCCTAACGTATGTCAAGAAACTTGATGATTCTGTTATAGATGATTCTGTCAAAAGAGGCAAAATTTATGGCGATCGTTACTGCTATTCAGGAGTTGATATGGCTGAAACGCATGGCAAAAGAGCTTATTCCCGAAGAAGTAAGAACTATTACCTTATTTTGCGACAACAAGGGCGCGATACAAATAGCGACGAACAATGCCTATTCTTCACGTACAAAACATTTGGACGTTAAGACAAAATTTATACGTTCCAAAATAGATGGCAAAGAAATTGATCTACAATACTTATCAACTTTTGATATGGTTGCAGATTTATTCACGAAAGGAGTACCTAGTAGTAGACTTTTGCGTCTTACAGCAAAATTTGGCCTGAATTGAATTTTAAATTTTGAAATTGATATTTGAATTTAATTTGTTTCTGAAATACAAAGTTCTATTTTGAATTATATTCATACATACATACCTATAAGTTTATATAAATATTTATGAATTGAACAACAAGCAATCACACTCATACATACTTATAATACATGTATTGGGTCATATAAAATGTTTCCGCGGTTTTTTTGCACATTTTTGAAAAAAAATTACGTATGACCTAACGCCATTTTCCGAGTAACTTCATAATTCCCGCGGTGTAGAACTTCTTTGGTTTATCAGCGAAAAACTTGGCCAAGTGATTTTCAGCGGCTCTTCGGTCGGCTAATTTTTTAATATCAAGGGAGTTTTGCAAAGACCCAAACAAATGGTAATCAGAGGGTGCTAGGTCTGGGCTATATGGTTGATGCATCAAAACTTCCCAACCAAGCTCCGTCAATTTATTTCGAGTTCACAAAGATGTGTGTGGCCTAACATTGTCAGATTGAAAGACAACTCCCTTTTTGTTGGCCAATTCTGGTCGTTCTTTCTTGATAGCATCATTCAAACGGTCGAGTTGTGCATAGTAGAGGATAGAATCAACCGTTTCACCACGTTCTAGCAGCTCATAATAGACACTTCCCTCCTAATCCCACCGAACACTCAACATAACCTTGTTTTCAGTCAACCCAGGCTTTGAAGTCGTTTGTGGTTGGTCACCGGCCTTTGACCATGATCGATTGCGTTGGATATTCTCATATTTAATTCATTTTTCATCGCCCGTAATGAATTGCTTCAAAAATGGTTCCATTTCGTTACGTTTCAGCAGCGTTTCACTGATGGTTATTCGGTCAATTAATTTTCTTTGCGTTAATTCATGTGGCACTCAAACATCGAGCTTCTTTGAGTAGCCTGCTCATTTTAGATGATTCCAAACTGTCATACGGTTTACCAGACAGCTTCCGTGCCGGTCTTGCTCGATCAGTTGCAAAATTTTATCGACTTTTTCAGTGACATGCCGACCAGTGCGAGGTGCATCTTTTACATCGAAATTTCCGGAACAGAATCGAACAAAGCACTCCTGGATCCGGCGTTTACTCATTACATTCTTACCGTAAACTACACAAATTTTTCAGTATGTTTTTGCAGCGTTTTGCCCTTTTTTACAGTAAAATAACGACACATACCGTATTTTTCTGATATTTCATTCATATTTAAATCAGTATAACTTTTAACACGAATTACACAGCTGTCTTCACGAAAAATGTAGCGTGACATGTCACCTTTCAAACACATGTTCGTTTGACATCAACAGCACAAAAAACCGCGGTGACTTTTTATATGACCCAATATACAGAGAGGTAGCAAATAAAGTCATCAAATGTAAATTTGTATCATTCGATTGGGTAAATTGAATGAAAATGATCACATAAAGATCGTATAGCGAAGAATCCCTAGACACTACGATACTTAGATGAAAAATCTCTATCAGTGCGAAAAATAAGCATTGGAAGCCGAATGTAGAAAAGTAAAAACGTTTTTAAAAGTCCATCATGCGTTTACCAAGAATTATTGTAATTAAATAATTTGAAACAGTGGAATATGTGCATAGGCAGACAGAAAATGGCCTTAAGAATCTTAGCCTATAAAAAGTTTCTCTAAATTTTCTTATAAAGCCTCTTATGAGGGTTTTTTTTTTTCTATCTGAAACTCTCCCAAATTAAAATCTCTTAGTCATTAGTTAATTAAAATGACATTAATCTTTATAACTGTCGAACTTTTTCTTCTCACAAATCCTTACATCACTCAATGGCTTCCATTTTCACATTTCCAACACCGTCGAAAGGATTACAGATAAAGAATGCCGACATCCCCCTGCCTGTTTGTATAATTACACATATCGCAAGCCAAGAAAAAACTTCCCCGAATCACCATTAAAACTCTTTAATTGCACTTGAATCCGCATACAAGCTCAAGTCTCAGTTTCATCAATTTGAGGGTAGAAGCCAGACCTATGTATCTGGTGGTCACCTGCTCCACGTGGTATACTATAAATACTCGTATCCAAGATTGAAAAAAAAAAAAAAAAAAAAAAAAAATAGAAAACATACCGCCATCACCTTTGTGCCGAAGCAGGGAACCTGCTGCTTGCTACCATCGCGGCTAAATTGAGAGGAAAATTACATTAATGAACGAGTAACTTGTTTGTGTTGGGGGCTTTAGCAAAAGTATTTCCAACTTCTTCTCCTCTACTTCCTCTATTTACTTGTACTTCTTCATTTGTCCACATCATCATCGCAATCTTCTTTTGTTTTCTTTTTCATTAAAATTCCCAAAGGATGATTGCAATGCGAAAAAGGAGTGGTGAAGTAGTGTTGGAGTACCGAAAGGAAGGTGGCAAAGAAGTTGGGGTCCACAATAAATTGCCGCACACAGCCTTTGTGTGGAGAATAAGAAACTACTCAAACATCTTAAATCCATTAGAACAAGCAAAACAAAACCAAAGATAGAATTGAGAAGGGAAAAAATCCGTAATAAGTGGTTTTATAGATACGAGTTCTAGTAAACTCTGTACACTATACACTATATATGCACACATATAAATACATATCCGAAGTCTTAAACTCTAAAATACATACCCTTCGGAGGAAACTAAATGTTCCACGTTCTTATGTGAGGATAATACTACTGATGCTGTTGCTGTTGCTGCTGCTTCTATTTCTGGTTGATTCTGATACTTTTGGCTGTTCCTAGTTTGCTGGGATTTTTCCTTTTCCTCCTCTAAATAGTAATAGTTGTAGTCCTTCGCTAAAATAATCCTTTGGTAAATTTGGTTTGGGGTTTTTAAATCCGTGCATTCTTTGTTACTTTTTATATCATAATTTTTCGATACTTTTTTTTTTTCTTTTTCGTTTCTTTTGTATTTTGTATGCACCGCACTGATTGTTGAAGGGATTTGCTGCACTTTTTTCGCACGTATTTCACATATACAAAGAAATGTTGAGAAAAAAACACATAAAGGCGATGGTAAAACGAGTATTTTGCGCGAAACTTGTTTCGTTTACCGCTGCGACGACTGCAGATTTGAACTACAGATGACGGCAGTGCCAAATGCAAGCGCGACAAAAGTGCAACTGGGAGTTTTGAACCCTACACACACGTTGCTGCATATGATTCGATGAAACCGCAACCGATTCAACGAGCGACGACGACGACGACTACGACTACGACGACTACGACCGCTACGACGACTACGACGACGACGATGACTACGACGACTACGACCACGATGATGACAATGATTCGTAGAATTTGAACCGATCGCCGATGCGTTTCTCACTACTGATTCCTCATAGTCCCGCGTCCCGCTCTTTGTAGAATGTATACCTTGAATGTATACCTTCTCGATTGATCGTGGAACCTTCTACTTTCGCCCACTGTTCTGACTTGTGGGCGCCCTCTACCGATGGGTTTGGCGGTATCTATCTGTACTCGTACTTTTTCTCCTGTTTATCACGCGAAGGTGTGTAACATGTGCGTTTCCAGTTAAGCCAGTATTTGGAGGAGTACTGTTATTTCTGGTGAGGTAATGGCTTTTGTTCAAAGTTTTTCTAATTATATCTGAGAAAGGTTATTTTCGTTATTGCAAAGGGCCTGAGATACAAATTTGGAATATGTAAAATTTTCAAATTCTATTTTAAGCACTTCTGGTGATGATCTTGTTTTACTGAAAAAAAAATTAAATAAAACATTAAACAATTGATAGAATGGATGATGCAAGATACTTAAACTTTTACATGTATATAAAGTAAAAATTCGACGTGACCGTTGACATATGATGCCGATGAAAAGCAAGAGTACCATATGTCAACCCACGCTCTGTACAAGTAATTGGACATCCCACACAACAAAGAAAACATAAGTATCTAAGATAGGTTATCCATAGACAGGTACAGATTGCGCTTATTCAGTGAAGAGTTTTTGCAAGGAAAACCGTCGTATTCGTACGTGGATACCACCTCGGTTTATCGGATTAATTGAATTTTCGCTGATCTTTGTCGCCTTGTCTAACGTTAGTTTAACTCATAAGATACAAAAAAATAAAAAAAACTATCATGTTACGCAAGCTATCCATTGAAAGATGAACATGGGTAGAGACTGCTGGCTATGTATGTGCATACATACATACTTAAGAGTACACTCGTATATAGAGTGCAATTCTAAGAAAATTTCAGTTTGCCAGCTTACATAAAGGGGTAAGATTATGGAATTTCAAAGGGAGAATGTAAACAGAGGTCTGAAATTTACATACGACTATAATTCGTTGGTTTATTATGGCGGAAATCTGGACATTGTTCCCTGTGTACTACCTTTGTTACGTCTCTAGGAAACTAATAACATTTTTTAAATCAAACACATGCATAATATATATATTTAAGTTCAATTCTGTATACCTTTCCGCTAAAGTTTTTGAAATTTAGAACCAACGTATGTATGTATATGTTGATGAAAAAAAAAACTCATATTTGTGAGATGAAGTGTGACAAGAGATCCACTTTAAGGGCCATTTTGTAAAAAATCTCCTGCCACATCAATCTATGCCTATCGAAAATATGATACAAGAAATGGCTAACTTGTATTAAATTTTGCGTAAAACGGATTTAATGGTGCGCGAACGTTTGAAATGTTGAAAAAGTATTTCGGCAACGTTTCTCTAAAAAAAATTTTAGTTTACCAGTGTCACGAGCGGTTCAAAAGTGGTTTTGAGTCAATCGAAGATGATGAACGAAGTGGCAGACCATCGACATCGAAAACCGACGAAAACATTGATGAAGTAAAAGAAATGTTGGTCAATAACCGTAAATTAACCATCAGAGAGATAGCGGAGGACTTGAACATTGGGGTTATTGATTTGGGTTTCCGTCGTGTAGCAGCAAAATTGGTGCCAAAAGACCTCAATTTCATGCAAAAAAGAGACCGTGTTGACGTTGCAAAAGAGATGATTTGCGAGGCTGAATCCGATTCCACATTTATCAAAAGGATCATTACTGGAGACGAGACGTGGGTTTATGAGTACGACACGCAATCCATACATCAGGCAATTTTTTTTTTTTTTTTTAATTTTTAGTACCGCGCGCACCAAGGGGATATAAATACCCTTTTCCTAGCTTTTCTCCAGGGCGCGGGCGGGTGGTGTAGTAGTTTGAAACTTAGGTGTGTTTGGTTTCGATATTTTTCCCAGAGGTGGTTGTCAAACTGGACGGAACGAGTCAGTGCATCCTCAACAAGTGGGTCTTAGTACGTGTTAGTTGTTAGTTCGTTACCTTTAGCCCAGCCAGCAACCACTTCAACGTCAGTGTTATGCCTTCATGTTAGAGTTGACGACGCCGACGGGATTTACAAATAACTACAAACAAATTGTATGAAAAGACTTTTTCACAGAATTGCCTGGCACGGGATTCGAACCCGCGACCCTCTTCTTGAGGAGTCTAAGCATATACCACTCGTATTATTCCATTGTTGTTATTCCGTTGGAACATGCGTTGGAAAGATACTGTCATTGTACGTCATTTCAGTATATGTTAATCCCTTTTTTTAGCGTAAACAACAATAATTTTTTTTCACTCAAATATGTCGAACTTTGTGCCTGAAAAAGTGTTTTTCCGGGGAGTTCTTCTTCATTACTTTAATATGAAGAAAACTGCTGCCGAAAGTCATCGTACTTTGGTGGAAGTTTATGGTAAACATGCACTAGCTGAGCGAACGTGCCAAAAGTGGTTCGTACGTTTTAAAAGTTGTGATTTTGGCTTGGAAGACGATGAACGTCCTGGGCAGGCAAAAAAGTTTGAAGATGAAGAACTGAAAGCATTACTCTATGAAGATTGTTGCCAAACACAAGAAGAGCTCGCAGAATCTCTGGGTGTCACTCAAGCAGTCATTTCAAAACGTTTAAAAGCAGCTGGATGTATTCAAAAGCAAGTAAATTGGGTTCCACATGAACTCAAGCCGAAACAAAGGCGGCTTAACATGTCCGAAATGCTGCTGGAACGCCACAAAAGGAAGTCATTTTTGCATCGGATTGTTACTGGTGGTGAAAAATGGATCCATTACGATAACCCCAAGTGCAAAAAATCATATGTGAGACCCGGCCAACCAGCCAAATCAACGGCAAAGCCGAATATCCATGACGCAAAGGTAATGCTCTGTATTTAGTGGGATCAGATGGGTGTGCTGTATTATGAGCTGCTAAAACCGGGTGAAACCATCAATGGACAATGCTACCGCACACAATTAATCCGTTTGAAGAGAGCAGTAGCCAAAAAACGCCCGGAATATGCGACCAAACACGAGGCAATAATTTTCCATCATGACAACGCTCGGCCCGACGTTGCTATTCCGGTTAAGAACTATTTGGAAAACAGTGGACGGGAAGTCCTACCCCACCCACCTTATAGGCCAGACCTTGCCCCTTCTGACTACCATTTGTTCCGGTCGATGCAGAACGTCCTCACTGAAATACGGTTCACATCAGAGCAGAATATCAAAAATTGGCTTGATTTATTCTTGGCTGTAAAGCCGGCATAGTTCTTTTGGGATGGGATCCACAAATTGCCAGAGAGATGGCAAAAAGTCATAGCTTCAGATGGGCAATACTTTGAATAGTACTATTGTACATGTTTTTCTTAAATAAACGTTCAAATTTTGAAAAAAAAACCGCACGAATTAAATTACATAACAATACATGGGCTGAAAAGTCCGTTTCTAAGAGAGGGCACCACTTCATACCATTTTCAGTTAGTACCAACCTTCAAAAGATACGTGTATAAATTTGACAGCTGTCAGACGATTAGTTCTCGAGATATAGCGTTGTGAGTGAAGCAACTGTTGTTATTGTGAAAAAAACGGATTCAAAGCAATTCCGTGTGTTGATTTATCTTTGCTTTTTGATGGGAAAAAATGTAGCCGATGCAAAGAAATGGCTTGACAAGAGTTACTCGGACTCTGCACCAGCCGAACGAACCATTCGGATTGAAAAATTTAAAAGTGGTCATACAAGCACCGAAGATGATGCACGCAGTGGACGTCCAAAAGAGGCTGTTTCAGATAAAAACATCAAAAAAGTCCACAAAATGATTACGAATGACCGTAAGGTGAAGTTGATCGAGATAGCTGAGGCTCTGAAGATATCAAAAGAGCGTGTTGGATATATCATACACGAATATTTGAAAATGCGAAAGTTCTGTTCAAAGTGGGTGCGCGTTTGCTCACATTCGACCAAAAACAACAACGTGTTGATGATTCAGAGGAGTGTTTAAAGCTGTTCAACCGCAATAAAGCCGAATTTTTGCGTCGGTATGTGACAATGGATGAAACTTGGCTCCATCACTTCACACCAGAGTCAAGTCGGCAGTCAGCTGAGTGGCGAGCAGGCGACGAATCTCGCCCAAAAAGACCAAAAACTCAACAGTCGACTGGCAAGGTTATGGCATCCGTATTTTGGGATACACATGGAATAATTTTTATCGACTATCTCCAAAAGGGGCAGACTATCAACAGCGACTATTACATTGCGTTGTTGAAGCGTTTGAAGGGCGAAATCGCAGAAAAAAGGCCGCATTTGAAGAAAAAGTAAGTGCTGTTTCATCAAGACAATGCACCGTGTCAGAAGTCGATGAAAACGATGGCAAAATTAAATGAATTCGGCTACGAATTGCTTCCCCACCCACCGTATTCTAGGGATTTGGCCGCCAGCGACTATTTCCTGTTCGCAGACCTCAAAAGAATCTTCGCCGGAAAGAGATTTAAGACCGATGAAGAAATAATCGCCTAAACGGAGGCTTATTTTGAGGCTAATCCGAAATCGTACTACAGAACTGGTATCGAAAGATTGAAAAATCAAAAGCCATTCGCCGAAAGATACCAGAATTGTGGGCAGAAAATGATGGCAAAGTGCCATCATTATTTGTAATTTTTTGACGAAAAATGTAACAAATACCATCCAACAGCTCCCTGTGACTTCTTTCTGTTCAATCGAGTTAAAAAACCACTACGAGGAACGCGTTTCAGCATCCGAGAGGAAATAATGGAAAAATCGCAGGAAGCACTGATGGACATACCGAAAATCGAATATACCATATATGTTAGCACATGAAAAGTTACATATAAGGTGATTCATGGTGAGGTTTGATTTTCAATATGTTTTTTTTGACAGATCACGCGTGACTCCTATCAAACTGCTTCGTCATTTTTGTTCAGTATCATTTGGCAAGTCATTGTGGAGATACTCACACCACAACAGCTTCTCCAGATTGTTCAGGTATATTATGAAAATTAGCGTTCTGTGGGAAATATTTTTCGTGCGATTCGAGGAACTTATGGTGCGCATAATCGACCTACTGAAACCACTATTGCACGTAGTGAAGAGACTATAGCAGCTGTAGCTGAGAATAGACGAATCAATTCGTCACGGTCTTCGCGTGCAACCGTGACGAATCGATTCGTCGTCATTCTCAGGAGCTTGGATTGACGTATTCAACAACTTGGCGTATTTTACGTAGGGATGTCGGCCTAAAAGCGTACAGAATTCAACTTGTGCATGAATTGAAGCAAGGTGACTTGAATTTGCGCTATATTTTCAGTGAATGGGCTCTGAAAAACTCAATGAAAATCCAGTTTTTTATCGTGAAATTTTGTTCAATTTCCATTTCAAATTGCCTTATTTGGGCTGATTAGCAACCCGAAGAGTACCAAGAGCTACCATTACATCCATTAAAAATAACGGTACGGTGTGGTTTATGGGCTGGTGGAATCATTGGTCCATATTTCTTCAAAAATGAAGCCAATCAGAATGTTACCGTCAATGGTAACAAATTCAAGCACATGGTCGTGCGATATTACACTTTGGACTATTTTCTCTGGGGATATGTAAAGCTTCAGGTCTTCAGGAATAAGCCGGCTACGATTGACGTTTTGGAGGCCTACATTACCCGTGTTATCCGCGAAATATCAGTCGCTATGGTCGAACGAGTCTCCCCAAATTAGACCATCCGAATGGATCACATTTACATGATATCATTTTCAAAAAGAAAATGCCATGAATTGTTCTTTTAACCGATAATAAAAATTTTAAGTTCACTTTCAAATTAATGTGTTTTATTTTACATTATAAATCAAACGTCCACATTTCCGCCGCATGCACCTAAAGTTCACACGCTCATAGCATATTGGATTTCAAATTCACCTGTATGCGCAACATTAAGTCCCACGAATTAAGCTGACACAACGTCTACCCATCCAAAATCACCTGACACCACCCCACAGAGCCAGTGGAAGAAGCCACAGTCAATGCAGTTATTTAAGTTTTCTTTTAAGTTATCAAAATTTGTCAAGTTGAGTTACTTTCTGTCTTTCAATAAACGAGGACTTATCCTCTCTTGGAATAGAGAAATTAGTTTTTTTTTTTTTTATAAAATTAAATCTACATTTCACTAACTTATATCAAGGGCTTAACAAAGATACTAACCATTCACCGACATTCGTTGAGCATTTGAAAAGCAAACACAATAGACTTATCACTTCTATTTGTCCTGACTTATGTGTTGGTATCTACAATTTGTGGCTCAACAAAGTGATTACACCGGATTATTCTACAGGTAGTTTGTACTCATAATAGCGATAATCCATTAGCGGTCTCTCGACTGGGGACGTATTCTAGATGACCTGATCAATGTTCTAAAGAAACCCTGCCGATTTAGGCACATACCAATCTTTTGATTCCGATGACTCTTGTTACTCTTGCACCGATACGATCCGTTAATTGATCTCTAACGATGAAGTGAGTTTCGTAGAGGGTCTGCCTAGTACGGCTAAACTCTATCTGTATAGGCAGGTGGTTGGTCAGTGTGCTATTTTGAGAAATCGTTCAGCTCAGGTTGACGGTAAAACCCATGCCCCGAAGATTTTTGAGGTTTTCAGGCCAACGAAGTTAAAGCGCGCTTTCTTCCCAATACTAGGAAAACAACTTAGGGTGTGGTGACGCGTCTTTATGACTAGAATATTGAAATCGCTACTGAATAGTGGAAAACAAAAACGACTTTTCTGGACTTAATACTATCGTCTGGCTTGATTACCAACAATGTTAGCTTTTAGTCAAGATTTGTTTATGATACTTTTGCAAATCAGAACGGTGTCTTCACCAAATGCTTCGAGCTAAGATGTTCAGTAAGGTAACACTCGTGTAGATCGTCCGTTGAATGGTGCAGCGCAGCTTTTCAGCGACAGTCACTTAAGACTGACTGACTTAATGCAAAAATAATTAAAGGAACTAATAAGGATTCCGAAAAGTGGGTCTCACAAAGCCTTATGAGAAAAGATTGAAACACTTGGTGAAAGCAGAAACTCTCTCTCATACCTGGGACCCACTTTGCAGGCAAGTTGATCAGAACCGACTGGCCAAACCCGGTAGCGGTGAACGATAAGTTCATAAAATAAACTGTTCATGTTAATGATGGTTTAAGATCACATGTCACTTCATGTAAGCTAAATTATGATACGAAAAGGTATAGACTAATTGCTGGCAAAAAATCACTCCTTACCTTGGCATGACAATAGCATAGATGACTAACTAATTTAACATGTCGCGTCGGAAACCGCCAAGGCGCTACCAGGCTCAGTTTTCCTGCTTTGTTTATCGATTCATTCTAGTTGTTGTTAAGTCTGCCAGAATTAAAATGTCATCAGCTTGACATCCGTCGGTCCGCTTTAGAATTTGCTTCAGTCTGAATATATTGTTTCTGGTTGAAGGTACACTAGTGAAGTTCTCATGGATAGTTTTTATAAGAAAAGAAATAAGATCGCTTTGTCCATTCATCAGGTTAACTTTCGTCCACTGTTAGTGATTTCGTGCACGCACACTTACTAAATTTTACTTCTTTAAGCTGAATACTCTTCCGCGCTGCCTTTATCTTCATCACCTTTCAATAGTTATAGTTATCGTTCAAGGACGAGCTTCTATTCTTGGGATGCTGGTGACCTAATTTAGATTTGGCGATTCTTTGAAGATGTTTTAATGCTAAATTCAGTGGGTATTTAGGCTTTTGGTAGGTAAATACACAGAGCCTCTCAAGTTGTTGCTATTTTTAGTCTCTGGCTTTTTTAAACATGCCTAATCGTCCGACGTTCAGTCTCATTTTTAGGCTATTGGGGGTGGACAAGATAATTGCCGGAGACCACGTTTGCTGCGACGAAAGTGAACACTTTAAAATGTTATTAGCACAAAGTCGATTTGGCAGAAGGTTCCACCATATAAAGACAGCCAAGTTGTTTTTTGAGTGCGTAGTTTTCGTCGCCTAATGATTCTTATCAAATGACAAGCTAAGACCGTCGTCTCTTGTCATTTCGTGAAAGCTGTATTCTCCAATCGATTAATGGTTAACACGTTGACTCTAACGTTGAAGTCCACGAGTATAATTTTGACATAATACTACATTGGTTCCGGAAAAGTTGTAATATAACTTTCCCTTGATAAGGTCTTTAGTTTTATTGACAGGCGTCTAACCCGTCTACGGGTTAGAGCTCTTGCGCACTTCGCAAGTATTTACTTTTTCCGAGCAGATTTCTCTCTGATCCTATTGCACTTACATCCCTTTTTTCCAAGGTCATGAAAGACAGTTAACTCATGAAATATCTCCAGAACAATCAAGCTTTCGAAAGCAAGATCTTTTAATTTGATATTTCAAATGCATTTGACGGAGTTAGGGATCGTTTGTCAAAAATGCGTGCATTTTTGATTGATGAAGCCCTTCTTCGATGGATTAGAAATTACCTTTTGTAACGTTCAATGATGCGAAATTTCTTGTTTTCCTCAAGCGATGTAATATTTCACTTCCTCTAATCTGGCCTCAATATATAAGACATTCATCCACTCAAAATTTTACACATCGTGTCAGGCGGCCCTAAGACGTCTTTGCATTTGCTAGATACAATAAACATCATAGGTGACGCAAATAGTACACGGTCAATTGATGCCCTCGAACATCTTCGTGATGTTCTAGCTCTATTTTCAATATCAGTGCACCGATAAAATTGCCTGTAGCATTCCCCACTTCAAAAATTCAGCCGTGACACTCATCACGCTATGAATGCTCATCAGTTTACCCTCAAGCCCACTTCCGGACGTATTAAAGTACGTCCCAAGATTCCTTACTAAACCGTACAACTCACTTATGGAATGCCCTTCCGAGCTCTTTATTTTCTGGCCATTATAACTTGCAAACATTTAAGACCAGCGTACATCGGTATCTCTCTTTTCTTACTCCCTAATACTCTAACGTGCTGTTTGCCCATATTTTAAGGGTACACAGAATCCCTTGAGCGTACACCAATTATAAAAAAAAGGCTGGAGCTTTATAATATGAAATATAGTATGTCAAGGAATGCCTTGTCGGCTGTGTTTTTGGCAATCTTTATGTATTCGGATGTACTGAAGCTCATGTCTGGGATAGGTGAAGACAGATGGTTATGTAAAAAAAAATTAGAATACGGAAGTTGTACTGTTTGACTCGTGTGTAATCTTAAAATTAATTGAAGGCATTTAAGGACATGGTTTATGAATTGGATGAAAATAAACGAATGAGCTAACATATTTTCGTTATGTTTAGACGCAAATGGAGCTATGATGCAATAAAGAGGAGCAGACCCTCTGATAAGATATATATCTGCATTTACGGGTTGTTTAAGGAATTTTTATAAATTGAGGTAGTGTATGAAAAGACACGAAAGAAATTAGTAACCGCGTTGAAGTGCTACTTCATTTTGTCGCGATAATGTTTGAAAAATTTTGTAAAACTTTGCCTCCGATCTTCCATGTAATTACAACACCTTGAAACTTTAATTTTGAAGCCGTGTGGCTAACCTTGGTTGGTTTTGAGGTAAAAGTAAGAAATTAAAAATGACATACCCTATACACCTAAAGATATGGTTGGTATCAACGGAGTTATTCTAGGACTAAAGGTCATAATAGACCTTCATAAAATATTTAAAGCCGCTAATAAAAAATTATCGATTCAAGGTCACCTTATAAACCTTCGATGAAACTTCCTCAACATTTCTATTTCTTTGAAGCAACTTAACATAGCATATTTTCGGATTCAGGTCAAGTAGAAGAGAAATCCGCAACCGATTAATTTATGTAAATCGAAATGAATCTATTCAGTGGAAAGGGCCTGTTGAATCATTCAAAAACTCACCCGAAAACACACACAAAGCGATCTTTTATTCAGTTAATGACAATCGTTGGGCTTTCCGATAAAATATATTCAAAATCGTATGATTAATAGCATCATCGTTGCCCGAATTCCGAATTTTCTTCAGAATAATCGATTACGACTTCATTTGGGATGCGTTTTGAATAAATTTCCAATCGCAGAATCAATAAAGAGTTTCACAGTTTGGTTCCGTAACTAATTTTACTTTCATTAGATGCAACACAAAAACAACCTGCATCTAACGATACGGGTAATATATTTGAACTTGGTCTTTCATAAAGCAATGCCCTATCTTGATGTACATACATATTTTAATCTCTACAAAATGGTAAGAGTTTTTTTTTTTTTTTTTTTTGGATAATGTTCTTCGGGTACCTGTAGTGTCTCTATAAGATGCATCATTAGTTTCGTGGTCTAGACTGTAGATATGTCTTATAATGAGTTTATATCCATAAGGGGGTCCATGGGGGAACCTGGAAACGCCATTCGTGGTTTATTAATTGACAGCAGTTGGAAAATCGACTTTTGGAAATAATAAAGGCAAACAAATCAATAAGCTGTAGTTAAGGCTTCATCTATTGTAGTGATTTTGAGTCCAGAAATTTGGAGTTGTTTTTCTGTCCAAAAGATCGACATTTGAAAGAGCAATTTATCCTAAATATGTACATTTATACTCTAACCAAATTCTAGCTACGCGAATATCTACCTGTGGAAGGCTAGTGGTTTACAAAGTCTTTACATAAAAGGCTTAAAGCGTGGTATAATATGTATAAAAAAGGTCAAGTTCGATGCAGTTAATGTCAACTGCAACAAAAGGACAGAAGATTTCAGAAAATTCTATAATTACGCATTAGAATCCCGAAAAGAAAATATAATCCTAATTGGGAATTCTATTGAAACAGCGGAAAACGAGCAGATTCTAGAAGTGCACCCGTGTCTTTCACCAAATACAATAAACCCTATTAGATGCTCAAAGAATATCCAAATCAATAATAATGGCACAAATCCATTGACAGTTTGAAATGGCCACTCGAAAAGTGACACAAAAGGAAACCTAACGTTCGTTAGAGGTATTACATACTCGACAATTGACTAATGTTGTGTACGTAGAAAGTGGCTTGAACGTATAACAGACTTTGAGGTTTCCTTCATAGACCAGTTACGCTTAGCTGCTTCAGTGAACCTTACGGTCACTAGTAGCATTACAGGCACATCTACTTCCAAAAGTTCCCATATTCATCACTCACATCACCATTTCTGTATTAGCTAATGTTAGTAAGAGAAAAAGGAAGTATTTCCGTAAAGATACACTATTAACAGGCTACGAATGGCAATAAAGATATTTGGAGGAACTAATTGCAAAACTTAGAAGTCAAAGACAGCCGATCTCTTTTTGAAATTGCAAAAACTATCTTGCCCACTTTTGCAGAAAGTGCACTAGTAAACGCATTACTTTTAGCTGAGCATTTCATCAAACTAATTCATCATGCATTGCCTTACTAGAGAATGAATACACTGGATAGTATAATTCTGTCAGAGGACTTCGTACCATATGAATTTTTTAAGAATGCAGAAAAGGGGCGTTCGGCTCAACGTCAGTCAAATTTTATATTCCCCTAACATAAAAAGGCAACCGCAGTTGTCCTTTAAATTACAGAGGCATAAACTTTTTGAACGCTATAATGAAATTCTTTACTGGAGTCTTCTTAGACCGACTGATTACTTGGATAGAAAAAAAAACGGAATTTCGGTCTGGATACCAAAAGATTAACTCCACGGTGGGTATAAAATCTGTAAAGGTAGCTGAGTATAAGTATCTCGGGGTCATTAATACTTCAAAAAAACACCAACAAAGAAAACTAAAATAGGCATAGAAGGCAATTAACTGTAGCTGGAAAAATTATTTTAAGCACAAAGTATATAATTTACGAGGGAGTAATGAGATTCATTATGTGCTATGCAGCTCAAGTGTGGGGAATTTGCAAGTTTGAAGAAGTACGAAATCGGTTAAGGTACTTCATTACAAAAATTTCTAATGACTAACTTACTTAGGTGGCGTTAAAGTTCGGAGTGAAACTGATCCTCAGCTAACAAGCCTCTCCACTTACTCCGGTCTTTAGTTAACTGCTTCCAGTCACACACTCCAAATCGGTTGAAGTCCCCTTCTACTTGTGGAATGTGGAACTTCTTCTACTGCGATGTGTTTGGTGTCCATTCGCTCTACATGTCCTAGTCATCTCAGGCGACTAATGAACAGCTTTCTGACTAGGTCGGTGTCGCTGAACAGCTCGAATATGTGTTGTTGAATCTCCTGAATATTTTTCGAAGGATTTTTTTCTCGAAATGACTGAGGATACCTTCACCCATTTTCGTTGGGGTCCATGTTTCTGCGACATAATGTAGGACTAAGATGATCAAGGTCTTATATAGAGCCTCCTTAGTTTTTCGCGATAGGGCCTTATTTTGGCCTTTTTAGCCCAAAGAAACAGCTATCGGCAAGAGTGATTTTTCGTTTTACTTCTGATGTGGTGTTGTTGACAGAATTCACGATTGTGACGTTTTCTCCAATTTTTCGATGTAATGTGTTCCTTATTGTTGACAGCATATACCGTTAAATCTATTTTGGCGGTTTCTGTTTAAATACAAGCGAAAGCAGCGGTGATAGTCCGGCATCATCATCACATCGGCATACGCCAGTAGTTACACAGACTTTTAAAATACCGTGCCTCCAGTGCTCACTTGTGACTTCCGCACAATTCCTTTAAGTATGACGTTAAAGAAGTCGCATGCCACCGCGTCACCTTGTCTAAAACCAATTTTGACATTAAAGGTCTCAGTTAAGTCATTAGCGAACTTGTCGGAGCACCGAGCGCTCTCAATCGTCATTCTGCACTGACTGACGGGTTTGGCAGGTATGTCAAAACTAGACATGGCTCTATATAGCCCGTCTCTATAAATGCTGTCATATGCGACCTTAAATCGGCTTTTATATCGATGAAAAGCTGATGGGTATCGATTTGGACTTAGATTTGGTCGATTGTGGACTTTCCTGGTCTGGAACTGCACTGATAAGGACAATGGCGATGGATTTTACACGTTTTTGTAGCCGATGTTGATTAGACTTATACCTCGTTAGACCTAAAATTCCATTCCGCAGGCATACACTCTTCTGACCAAATCTGAGAAATGAGTAGGTGCATGATCTCCCCAAAGTTATTTTCAGCGACTTTGAATACATCGGCCGGTAATCCATCAGATCCAGTTGATTTGTTGGATGTTAGCATAAATATTGCTACCCTTTCTTCGTTTTGGTCAGGTGGACGCAAGTTTTGGCTATCATCGTCTGAGTTGAATGGTCTATTCTGCCTGACGAGATGTTGGGCTTCTTCCCCGATATACAGTCTGCATAAAAAGTTTTTTCCTAGTTTTAGCACCAACTGTGACTTCACTACAACGTTTCCTTCTTTATCTCAACAGGCTTCTGTATGAGGCTTCTTGGGTTGACATATTTTTTTTTCCTCTTGGTAAAGCTCTGTAAGTAACCCCTGGAGTACAGCTTGTCAATATTTCGATCTCGTGCTTCACGGGCTTTTTTTCTTCTTCTGGAAAAGCCGATATTCTTCCCGTCTCTTCTGCTTGTAGAGCTCACGAGCAGCTCTTGATTTTCGTTGCAAAGCCACTTTGTAGGCTTCTTGTTTAGCTGCATGTGCTTGTCGGTACTCTTTATCAAACCAGTGATTTCTTGGTGGTGGTCGGGTTAAATCCAGCACATCAGATGAGGCGTACAACGGCATAGGTGTTGTTGAGAGATTTTGGGATACGCGTTCGGTGAAGATTCAGACGGTCTCATAGTAGCTCTCCTTTTTTGTGGTGCTTGGGAAGTCCGCATTCGCACCTTGGCTGCAACAAGGTGATGATCTCCCACAAATTCAATAAGCCTAAGTCCGTTGGCAGATGTGGTGTCGTGTCGTATATGTTTACTAACTGTCCTATCAAAAATGTCCTCCTCTCCTAATCTGACATTAAAATCGCTAGGTACGACTTTAACATCATACTTCGGAAATTGCTCATATGTCTTGTCGAGGAGCTCTTTGAAATGTGATTTTTGCTCAGTCGGAAATAATAAGTTCTCGAGTGAGCATCTGTACTAGAACGTAAAAAATTTTTTTTTATATAATAAAGTGGTACGTGTGCTTGACGTGCGAGAATTTTAGGATACGTTACAAGTACCGTTATTTTTTTTCCTAGGAATCATTTACCGTGCTGTCGGCAGTTCAAATTCGAACCCTCTTCCTTTACGAATTTAAAATAGGACATAATGCGTCATTGGCAATGAAAAGCATAAATGACGCATTTGAGGGTGTAGCGGTAAACGAACGAACTATATGACGTTGGTTTAGAAAGTTTCGTTTGGGAGATTTCATCCTCGAAAATGAACCACGTGGGAAACCGGAAACGTTTGTTGACGACGACGTTTTAAGAGCAACGGTGGATGCGGACCCAGCGAAATCGATGCTGGAGATTGGGAGTATCCCCAATGAAAATAAATCGACACTTTTCTTTCATAGAAAAGTTAAAGAAGCTCGATAAGTGGGTACCCCATGAACTGAACGAATCCCAAAAACTACGGCGCCAGGAAATCTGCGCATCGCTTACATTAAGAAACCAAACTGAACCGTTTTTTCACCGAAAAGTCACCTGTGATGAAAAGTGGATACTGTATGATAATCGCAAAAGATCTGTGCAGTGGTTGGATGCAGATAAAAAACCAAAACAAAAGGAACGATCCACTTTTCATTTCTTCAAGCAGAGGAAACGATAAACGCTATAATATATTGTGAGGAAATCGACATATTGCATGCCAAATTGGCTGAAAAGCAACATACATTGGTCAATAGGCACGGTGCGATCCTTTTGCAGGACAATGCTAGATATAATACCTCGCAAGTAGCGTGGTACTCTCTCGTAACGTACTCTCATGATATTTCCGCAATGGATTACCATCTTTTCCGCATTTTGCCGGCACAAGGTCGTCCGCAGCCGAGCAGAGGTCATAAAAGCTGTCAAGATGTCATTGCCTCAAAAAGTCAGCACTTCTACGAAAAATTCATAGATGTCAATGGATCCTATTTTGATTGAATAAAAATTTACGAAAAAATAATATTGGCTTTTAAATTTTTACTATAAAATTGTGCATTCCATGTAGTACAACCCATTATTCTTTGGTGGCATCGTCCTTGTCTTCCATATGTGGCATGGGCTCAAATAAGGTTTATGTTAGTGAATTTAGCCTCGATGCGGATTGTCGTAAGACACTCGCTCACGTGTCGGAAGCTCAGAGCTTCTTGTTTAAGTCTGCCGCATGTGGCAAACACGGATCTGAAAAAGCGCTTCGTCACAGCATATATCACAGTTTTTCATCCTTCTTATGTTCGACCTATCCCGTCCCACTTTCCGGATAGCGGTGATATCTGCGTGATAGCTGTCAAGGGCCTCTGCTAATTGCTCGACTGTACGTGACCTGTTATTCTTCTGAACATTCCACGTGCAAATCTGAAGGTCGTTGACCTGGCAGTGAGCCCATTTTTATACGAGACCATTAGTTGTCACATATTTTCATCTCTTTCGTATATGGGTGTGAGCCCTATTATAGCGTAGGCCGGTATAATGCTGCTGACCTGGCATGCCCTTGCCATTTTAGTCTGTATGAGTAAGGGTTTACTCATGCAGCAACCGGGGACCACCATTGTGAGGTAAGGCAGGGACGTCGTTACGAACTTGATTGTTGCGCTGCTGGACCTATCGAAGTTATAGGACACTCAGTAGTTAGCCGATCAATCGTCAAACAGGTCAAAAATCTTAAGGATGCGGAAAAATACTCCAAACTATATGATACACCAGGAAAGCGATCTAGGGCCACTGCATACCTACATACTAAAGTTGCACTTCTAATACTCGTATATACTAAAAATAAAATCTTTTACAAACCAGCTCTTCCCTCATATCATTGCAAAACATCTCATATGCCACAGCCGCCTATTTTTCAGAGAACGATCCCATAATAGAACATAACGCAATAATATCTATTTGTGGAAATAGATGGATATATGATATTTTACCGAGCCTTGCATAGAGTTAAAGCTCAACAAGGCCACATATAACCAATCGAAACGACGAAGCAGAATGTATTTTGTGTAATCTACGAACAATTTAAGATGTAACTCACTTTATCGGGATACGTCCAATATTCGAAACGACATTGAAGAATATACAGTTTATTTATGATATATATGGAATTTCTTACCAGGCCGCAACACGGTTGTGCTCATACACCCGTAGGGGCTACCACTCTGAAAGATCTGGTTCTCTAGTTGTGCTGCGCGACGAGCACAGCACGCACCATAATGACTTTCGCCTATGTTCGGAATCTTAAGAGACCATATGCAGCTAAAAACTTAACTAGGTCGCTACAAAGGCAATATCACCACCATCAGAGAATGCCGGTGGAATAGGCTGGATCGAGTAAGAATATATAATAATTATAGCCTCAACTATATTTATTGCTATAGAGAACAAAAACAGCGCCAATTTGGATATGGATTTGTCATTAGAAGCAACGTGTGCCGAGCTAAGGACTGGTTACAATCTAGAATCATATTAGCAGTTTCCTAGGCACGACGTTGAGGAAAAAAAAAACGTAAGACACCAGCTTTGAAATCGGATTCACGCTAAGTAATTTCACAGTGGAGCAAAATCTCATCATCGTTACTATAACCAAATTGATCATAATTTGATTAACAGAACGTAGAGCTGCAATATTTGGTATGTCCGAATGCTTTCAGAACTGAAAATCGACTTAGACAACTACAACGGGTTGTAGCTTATATGTAAATTTGGATAAAAAAGAGGACAAAACAATGAAGAAGTACGACTACTGACTACTACGTCTTTATTAGCACGAAATTCCTGGAGCCGTTTCTTGCCGGGCTTCTCAAAACTTCTGGAGAAGAATGTTGTAGGAACCAAGCACAGAAGATAACTATTTCGGCGTGATCATTGATGTTCTAAGTTTCACCAGGCAGCGACAAGCGAAACAGCCATTTTGATGAAGAATCCCGGGAAGCGCATGTAGTGCAACAAATTACTGCGTAGAATGCGATGCAGAATATGTAAATCGATATCCTCTAACCTGTTTGTATTCTGCACAAGCTAAAGGTGACGAGGTAATTTAAAAATCATAATTGGGGGAATTGTACGAAACTTACAGTACCAGGATAAGAAATACCATATTCCAGATACACAGCCGACGTTAATTTGGAAATTATGAGAAGAAATCCGTTATTATTTGCGCGTTTACTGGTATTGAAATGTAAGCTACAAGAATGAATTGAGCTGTGAGTGAAAACAAAACCAAGCATACGATTATGTTATCAACATGAAAGAACACACAATAATAAACTGTTTTGAGATATTTGGCGATTTTTCTACCTTGGATCCGCTCCGATCAAGCGAACCACTATACTTGAAAATCACTGTTTCACTTGCATAATCATTGTCAAGGCATTGTCAAAAATTCCTAAGGAAACCCAATATATTCGTAACACTTTCATTATCCCACTCCTACTTTATAGCACAGAAGCATGGGTTGAATCATGAATGAAGACCCTTCGAGTGAGTTTTATTTTCCTGTGTGTTAGGAGGCTTTGAAGAAAGATAAAAAGCCGCTGTATAGCGTGGTCAGAATAGTGCACAAGTAGATCAAATGGATATACCTACATATGTACCACACGGAAGAATCTTTAATTGTTTCCTGGAGGGACAACGGAACAGAGCAAGACTTCGCCTTAGGTGGCGGTCACAGATGGAAAACACATAACTTCACGTTTATAACCAGCTTTACTGGCTTAGCCTGGAGCGCGATATTAATATGAAGAAAAAGATCTCTATGAAGTCTACAAAAAAATCAAGAAGTGTGAGATGAGAAATGCACAACGAAAAACGTAGCTACGTTGTGTTAAAATAGGGGAAAAAGCAACCAAAAAGACCAACAAGATTAAGAGAACGGCTTTGGTATTGAATCAATATCCTGTGCAGAATCTCTTTATTCACTTCAAGAGATGTAGTAAGAATAAAACAGATTCTTTTTTAAAAGTTAGGCCTGTATGAAATTATGTCAGCAGTAGTAGCTGATTGAACTATTTGTATTCCATCACTTCATAAAGACACGTAGGTCTTAAAGACTTTAGGCACACCGGTGTATTGGACATTGTGTACAGGGTATGCAAAAGTCATAACACTATTCAAAGATGCTCTCAGTTTCGGAAATGGCGTGAAATTAACAGACGCAGAATACGCGTAGACAAACCACGGATCGCTTTGCCACTCAACAAATCGGAACAATCGTGCTTATGTCATTGTCATTGACAAATTGGTGGTCGGTAATTTTAGCTCAACGTAAAACTCGTAGTAGATTCCCTGGTTGTGTGTCACTAATTTTTAGTCAACCGAAACTTTATACGCTTCAGTAACAGATCTGTTCAACTCTAGGAGGTGATGTTAGATCGAGAATACGGTCGAAAAACCCCCATCTATCAACCAGACGACTGTATAAATTACTACAACCTCCCCCTCCCCCCCCCCCCTCATACGACCATGAGGAGGAAGATTTCCTATTGAATATTATCAGAAAATATGTACGGAACGGGAATAAGAAAATATATATTTTCTGTGGCACTGAAGACCCGCATGTAATGCACGATGAGAAATTCCATCTTCCCAAACACACTTTTTGGTGCAGTGCGTATGCAGAAAATTTTATCGGGCTGTATTTTGTCGAGAACGTCATGGGAAACACTTTAACTGTGACTACTTAACGATACAGAACTATAATAAAGGGCTTCTTTCTGCCTCAATTGACAGGTTTGAATCACATGTGATACGATGCAATCACATACATGGCACGACCGACAGAAGTCCAATAATAGCACCAGACGAACTTTCAAATGCTTGCAAGAAAATATGCATCAACAAAGCGCCTAGACCTGCTGCCAAACAAGGCAGTGAAAGCCACTGTTCGAAAAAGACCAGAAATATTTATAGCAACGTTGCAAAATTGTGTGAAATAACACAGAACAGCATTCACTTGGAGAAGCAGCTTTATGTCGTCCAGTATGTCTACTGAAAACACTGCAAAAGCAGCATTATCTGATCAACAGTTTGGATTGGGAAAATCGCGCTCCATAGTGAACGTCGGTTAACGAAGCAATAAAGGGGGAAAGATGACGATGGGCAACAAAGGAATATTGTGTAGTAGTGACTCTGGACATCAAAAATGTCCTTAACTCAGCAAATTCGTTATTTATGAAAAAGGTATCTAGCTAGAATGGATACACTATACTATAATACATGCGAAAGATTGAATCTAGCTATTTCACCAATAGAAGGTTGAGATATGAAACCGACGAAGGGCAAAATTACTATCAAAACTCCAGTCAGCACTTTCTGGAATACTGCCAGACATCGGACGAAAGAATCTTAATATCCAAGGTATTTAGCTCAGTCCAGTTATACGCTGCCCCAGTTTGGGTGGGGGCCCTAGCAAAGCAAGGAGAAAATTACGATAAACATGTTGGCTTAGAGCAATAAGGGTAATCAGTGGCTTTGAAACGTTTTCGGACGAAACAACTTTTGTTATATCCGGGATGATTCGTATCGACATCCTTGCGGACGAGATGCAGAGAGTCCATAATAGGAGAACTTCTAGTAACCAAGAGGCGCTAGTCGTAAAAAAGATCTAGGAATACGAAAGTGCGACTTTATTGATCAGATGGCAAGCTCGGTGGAATACTACTACGAAGGGTAGTTGGATTTACAGATTGATTCCATCCATAATCGAAAGCATAGAAACTGTAATTGCCATTTCACGCAATTGTTATCTGGTAACAGCGGGTATCGAGAATATATACACCACTTCGGGCACAATAGCTCATCTTTTTGCTTAGCCTGTCCAAATCAGGAGTAAGGTACAGAGCATACAATTTTCCATAGAACACGCTTTCTAGGATGGAGAGCTGACATACCAAACCCGCAGTCAATAACTAAGCAACTAGTGCGGTCAGAATTGAGTGGAGATTTGCACATTCATAAGAAACGCGCAAAACGAGCTGCGGAGGATTGCAAAAATGAGACATGCAGATGAAGCGAACATGTGAGCTATAGCATATTGCATGCCAGACCCGCGAAATAATACATAAGGTCAGTCCCTCGGAGAGAGTGGTAGGAGGGCACTTAGACTTGCAAATTGTTCTTGCTGCACCCCAGGGTACTAGTATCTACGAAGATTACACACCCTTTGATGCAACCGAAAAAAAAAAAAAAAAAAAAAAAAACGGCATTCAAAAGTAAGCTGGTCAGCAACCTCACTCTAATTGCCATTCCCATAATCCTATTTTTTATGTATTTTGAAGGCATTGGCCTATCGGTCCTAAAGAAGAACGACAAGTAGTAAAGAACTTGCTGCCAGAAGTTTTTTGTCTAATGATTGCAAATGCTATAGATTGAACCCGAATATAATATACATAAATTCTTGACCGGTATTATCTTTGCGACTTTAATCAACATTAATCGAAAACAGAATCAATTTAACCCCTTTTGGAAATAAGCGAGGACTTGTTCGCCCGTCAGATTGTAAACTTACACTCAAGTCCCAGTGCACAGCACAGCCCTACTGTTGGTGGTGTTAACATACCACAGCCCTAACACACAAATATTATAGCGTTCACAGTTGTTGGAAGTGCTTTCAGTTGCTTTATAAAACCGGAAGCTATAACTCCGGTACTTGATAACTTAAAAATCATAGAATCATAGAATACTGTTTTTCTGAATCAAACGATCAATTCAAGACTAGGGAGCTATAAATTCAAAAGATTGTGATATGCCACAGGAACTCTTTAAAAACACAAAAACATCAAGTTACAATTAAAAAAAAAAAACGATTCAGCTTTAATTGAAGAGGGTACTGGCCTAATTTGCCAAGTGTACTAGTAAAAAGGAACTGATAAGGACATCTGAAAGCGACAGCTGATTTGTACTGAATTTGGATTACCATTTCACCACGAATAGACTTGCTCCACAACAACACTTGTAAATTGTGCAACTTTATTTCCAAAATCAATTCGCAAAACTTATGATGCGCAACGTCTACTACTTATTTTCTCTATGAATCATAGTTCTAATGAGGATCCGATTGAGTCCATTCGTACACAGCAAATGGAGTTGTTTCCACCTACGAACTTGGTTACAACTCATCTCATGTAATAAAGCGCCTGAACATTGTGTGGCGTCGTACGTTCTGTGAATGGGTCAACAGCGAGATTGTTCTTGATCCTCTTCTACATAACAAAATTTAGTACACCTATGAGGCTAATTTTTTGTTGAATGGCATGGTCAACAAGCAAAATTGCAGTGTTTGGAGTGAAGAAAATCGAAAAAACCATTATTAAGACAAAAAACACTGTTTGATGTGCAGGCCGGAACGTTGTAGTCAATGGAGAGCGAACTGGATCCATAATAACTGATTTTTCATTCCAATTGGATGAAATAAACGCTGAAGACTTGTGGTTTCAACGTAGCGCCACAATACCCACCGTACGAAGATGGATGGAAAACAGGTAATTCTTGCCGTCGTCGAATTATCATAGGAGAAGTTGCTGAGGATGTTGGCATATCGGTCGGCTCGAGTCATGTACTTTTTTCGGATGTTTTGGGCATGAAACGTGTGTCAGCGAAGTTTATTCCGAAACTTCTTACTTTTGACAGATTTTTTGGAAGAAAACACCATATTCACCGAACATGGCCCCATGCGACTTTTTAATGTTCCCAAAACTGAAGAGACCTATGAAAGGACGGAGATTCGCAATGATTGAAGAAATAAAAACGTCATCGCTGAAAGAGCCCAAGGCTATACGGAAATGTGCTTATGAGAAGTGCTTCGAGGATTGGAAAAAGCGTTGGCACGTTGTCTGGGGGGATATGTTTGAAAGCGACAACATTAATATTAATGAATATAGTAAATAAATTTTTTTTTATAAAAATATAAAGTCACCTTACTTTTTGAGCAAACCGAGCAGCACTCACTCCATCCAGTAGACTTCATTATTGAGAAAGTCGTTGAAAAGCTTTGTGATACGATCATTACATTATGAAGTGAGCAAGGGAAAACTGTACGTCAGCCGGTTGCCGCTGATACTTACAGTGGACAACAAGCGGATAAAGCTTTTAAGATCAATGAAGTGAAACCCGTTTTTGTATCGATTCATCACCGTTGATGAAACCTGGATCCATTACTACACATCAGATACCAACTCACTTCGACTTCGGAAAGATTATGGCTACGAGTTTTTGGGATATGAAGGCAACAATCCACATTGACTTTTTGAAGAAAAAAAAAAATCACGATTACAGTAAATTATTGCAACCGATTTGATGAGAAATTGACAGAGACAAGAGCCTATTTGACAAAGAAAGAAGGGCTGCTCCATCAAGATCATTAACCTGGAATCGTCGTAGCCAAATTACATAAATTGTGGTGCGAATTACTCCGCATCCACCGTACTCACCCTACCTGGCTCCCTGCGACTTTGTTTTGTTCCCAAACATGAAAACGGGTCTCACAGAAAAAAAGCTCCAAGGAGGAGGTCGTCGGCGAGCCCAAAATCTATTTTGAAAAGTTCAATTAATCATATTATCTAGATACTTTAACAAAATGATTGAAACGTTGGGAAAAGTGTTAAAAAATAAAAAAAATATATTGGGTCTATAACTCGTGCGGTTTGTTAAGAGACGGCGTAACTTGTATTATTCCATTGGAACATGCGTTGGATAGCTACTGTCATTGTACATCATTTCAGTATATGTCATTCATCTGAAGCGTAGACAACAATAATTTTTTTTTCACTCAAATATGTCGAATTTTGTAAATGAAAAAGGGTTTTTGCGGGGAGTTCTTCTTCATTACTTTAATATGAAGAAAACTGCTGCCTAAAGTCATCGTATTTTGGTGGAAGTTTATGGTGAACATGCGCTAGCTGAGCGAACGTGCCAAAAGTGGTTTGCACGATTTAAAAGTGGTGATTTTGGCAAGGGAAGACGATGAACGTCCTGGGCAGCCAGAAAAGTTTGAAGATGAAGAACTGGAAGCATTACTCTATGAAGATTGTTGAAAAGCACAAGAAGAGCTCGCAGAATCTTTGGGTGTCACTTAGAAGCAGCTGGATATATTCAAAAGCAAGGAAATTGGCTTCCACATGAATTTAAGCCGAGAGACGTCGAAAGGCGGTTTTGCATGTCCGAAATGCTGCTAGAACGCCACAAAAGGAAGTCATTTTTGCATCGGATTGTTACTGGTGATGAAAAGTGGATCCATTACGACAAATCCAAATGCAAAAAATCATATGTAAATCCCGGCCAACCAGCCAAATCAACGGCAAAGCCGCATATCCATGGAGCGAAGGTAATGCTCTGTATTTGCTTTGATCAGATGGGTGTGCTGTATTATGAGCTGCTAAAACCGGGTGAAACTATCAATGAACAACGCTACCGAACACAATTAATCCGTTTGAAGAGAGCAGTAGCCGAAAAACGCCCGGAATATGCGACCAGACACGAGGCAATGATTTTCCATCATGACAACGCTCGGCCTCACGTTGCTATTCCGGTTAAGAACTACTTGGAAAACAGTGGATGGAAAGTCTTACCCCACCCGCCTTATAGCCCAGACCTTGCCCCTTCTGACTACCATTTGTTCTGGTCGATGCAGAACGCCCTCACTGAAATACGGTTCACATCAGAACAGAATATCAAAAATTGGCTTGATTCATTCTTGGCTGCCAAGCCGGCGCAGTTCTTTTGGGATGGGATACACAGATTGCCAGAAAGATTTGAAAAAGTCATAGCTTCAGATGGGCAATACTTTGAATAATACTATTGTACATGTTTTTCTTAAATAAACGTTCAAATTTTGAAAAAAAACGGACGAAAATAATTATGTACCATGTTTTTAAAAATTTGCGTTTTTATTCCTAATACGGGTACTTATTGATCCATTCTCCTATTGATCTATTGAAGGAAACATTCGATGGGTGCATATGAATTGGTCTCCAAAGTAGTTTGATAGAATTATCACTGAATTGTTTTCTGTGGGGATATGTGAAGTCGCTATTCTACGACGATAAACCAGAGATGATGGATGACTTGGATGCTAACATTCATCGCATTGTTGCTGATATACAGCTTTAGCTGTCCGAAAAAATGGTCGAAAGTTGAACTTCCAGATTACGCTTAAGTTGACCTGGTCGCAGAGTTTATGAAATGACATATTGGCCTTCCAATAAAGCCAGTACTATAGTCGTCAACAAGTTAGTGATATTGTGAGAACCTAGGACTTCAACATCTCTATTTCCAATACCCAATATCAAATTGTTTTCAACTCAGATTCTTGGACCGCTTCAAAAAACCTCAGATAATGCACTATTCACACGCGTACATACTAGAACTCTAGTGTGGAAATTTATCCACAAAATCGGTTCAAGTGAAGGTGCAATGGACCTGAATCGGTCTGAGTGATGATAAGAAGTGATAGGATGGACACCAACTTAACATAATCAATAGCAGTTGCCATGTACCATATAAACCTCTTCTACCACAAGATATGATTAATAAGATTACATACAGTGTCAGAAATGGAAATAATGTTTCGACTAGAGAAAATGACAAAACTTTCTTAAAATCTTGTCCAGGTTTCGATCGAGTTGAAGAACCCTCATCCAACTTTTTCACTAATATTTGCAACACGTGGCAAACTTGCGAAAATTAAATTGAGTTTTTGAGGAAAACTTGTTTTCACGAGCTTAAGTTTGAAACCGGTAATTGTCAGATTGTCAGTGTATCTATGATTTACACAAGAAACAAAATGAAGTGAATCAAAATTTTGAATAGCACATTCTCTGGAACTGTACCTACATAGGCACATATTCAATTGCAGCAAAGCCAGTTTAACTGGTGCTGGCTAGATGGTTCATCTCTTCACAACTTCCGATGAAATTCCTAAATACACATTTTATATCGTTAGTTCCACTCTACTACCGGAAATGGGTATAAGTCCAAAGGATACCTTATTCACAGAATTGGTTACTTTTGAATTGACCTATACTTATCACAGAAAATTTCACATACCAGAAAATATTCGCAATACTCTAGCTTTAAATTATTCCACTTTCACCGGACAGAGTCCTATATTAGTATCCATACTGGAATCGGGCTCCCGAAACAGGAAGAAAACTCGTTTCCTTCAAAATGTCAATATGCCATTGCTATTGATACATACACTCCATCCACTCGTATTCTATTGAAACTTCCTTTTTTTATTTCACTTGAAACAATATTTTGTTTGGAAATATATTTTTGTTGTATCTCAAATCGAATAGATTCATTTAAAAAAATATTCCAATTTTTGTTTTTTTTTTTTACAGAAAAAAGAAAAGAAAAAATACCACCGAATTCAAAAGATACAAAAACTACTACCACCACTCGAACACGCGTTCAATTCCGGCCGCTAGTCGTTATAAACTGGCCTGACTGCCAAAGAACGAACATAAATCTAATGCACAACGGACAAGGCAGAGGGGACACAGTACAGACTACAGAGACAACCAACAATAACAACAAGAATCTCAGCGAGAGCGAATTCATGTTTTTTATTTTTCTTTTACCACCATCCATCCATCGATGGAATGCATTCTCGTTTCACGTACATTGAAACGTAGTTCGAAAACCGAAAGATACTACAAAATCCACAACCACAAGTATCTACCACCACCACCAGTATAATTCAGCTCCGTCAAACGGCCATAGCCAGGCCATATATGAGGATTGAGAATCATAAAACGAAACGAATCCCATAAAAGTGGCCCCCATGCCCATTAGGCAATTGGAACAGCCGATTGTATTGGAACACACACAATTCGCTGTTGGTCTGAATCTTTTGTTAGCTTCCCCAGCTGATATCCCCAGTTGGAGCACGCCGAAGATACTTGTGGAACTTACGTATATTTTTTGTTAACTCAAAAAGTGAAGCACGATGCAGTCTTTGAAGTGGTAATGGAACGTAGTGCCACATGAATCTGTTGCATTTCTGCAGCCCTAGAGAGTGAGTATCCCATGAAATGGAGAGAATTCAATCAGTTACGGAGAGAAAATAGAAATTCCCCTCTATTTAGTGGAGAATTTCCTATCGTGAGAGAGGATTTGACGGTTTTATGAAACAGCTATCAACTGGTGGTTCGTTTCGTTTCATATCGTTTCTACGTAACTTGGCGAGACCGATTTGTACGATATGCCGTGTAACTATAGGGTAATGTGTTCTGTTCTGTTTTGTGTATCTTAATACCACATGATATGACGATCTAAATAATTATTAGTTGAGATACACATGTTTATGTCAACCAGGTTTGATTTCCGTATTTTTAACTTGTGTTTAAATATAGTTGTCAATCACTTAGAGGCACATAGTTCTTTTGATTAAATTAATTGCAATGAAGTTCGATGATTAGTTTTTAGGTTTCATCATTATTTAAGATTGGCAGGTAGGATTGGCAGCAGTCTATCGATGGTGGACATACAGTTTAGTTTCGATTCATTTCGCAAGTAGATTTACCTCCAGATTTGTGGACCGCAAGGGTCTTTTCCGATCGAGTTTCCCTTATTCTGCTGAGGAGCCCTATGCCGTCACCATTGAACGTAGCACCACTAGCAAAGATCAATAAAAGAGGCCGCCTATGATATACTGGGTTTCAACTCGCCCCAAAAAAGAAATACAGCTTGACAAGTCTAGAAAAATAGCGGATGTACGAAGCGGTTCTGTAAAAAAAAATAAGAGAGGCTCGCGACCTCTACGAGGAGAAAAGATAGGAAAAGTATAGGTTCCTCTGCTAAAGAAAGAAAGAGCTAAGGCAGATAAGTGAAAGGGTCGGCCAATGATCATGGCGGTGGGAGAGGTTTGATAGCTGAGGCCCTGGTGCTCCCCTCCCCGGACTAAAGTGCCATATAAGTAATTAAGTACTATAAGTAGAACCGCATTGAATTATTGTTTACTTATATCTCACTGTTGATTGTATAAGACTATCTACTAAATTTTATTTATATGCGACAACAATTGTGTGCGCCCGCCAAAAAACGGTCTTCCTCTACTGCCTTGTACTCCCATGTTGATTCGAAGGATCGTTGGGCCGAAACATACAACTATGTCTTTGGTCAAATTTGGCCAAGTCAGACGTTGCAAAGCCTGTATAGTTTGTTGTTATGTCCCCATTTCCATTTAGATTAAATGCAAATATCAAACGAAGTATGATAAACTCCACATCTTTGCACCTTAGAATGATCAGAGTTTTAGTTTTTTTTTACTTGCACGCCAAAGGGCTTTCTTACACATTTGCGTTCTGTAAAACCATAAAACACAGCGATTGGCAGAGTTTTTGTTGTTATTTTCAAGTTACTCTAAAACTACTTCGAAGTTATGTCTAAGTATTGTGCGTTGTCTAAAATGCCATTATTTTGCGTAATTTTTTGTAGACAGCGTACATAGGTATATTTTATCTACATCTTAGCCTACGAGTATATGCCATAATACTCATAACGCAACTGTGACATAGCCTTGTATTTCTTAATTTTAGAGTTTTAAAAAATTAAGCATAACACAAAAATAAAAATCCTATAACAGTGCGTCAAGTTAGCTGAAATCTCGGTCTTTAACTTATCGTGCTCGGGTCACTTCCTCTTTATGATCATCTAGCTTTTGCATGGTGTCCAAAAGCTGATTTGTATCTATATTGTAATACATTTAAAGACCTACCTAAAATACATAGTTGTTGACACAGGTTGTTGATGGCACGTACGACCTTATATCCGATATTTATGAAACCTTCTTGAGTGTTTAGTTCTTTAAAAAAAAACACCCAAGAAGACCCAATCAAAACTCACATTACAGCAAATTTTACTAAGTGAAGAGCGAGACTGACTTTTTTTTTCCATGTTTTATAATTAAAACGCGTCCAAGGTATTTTGTATATTTTCAAGATGTTTGCAGTCCCGGCGAGTGGAGGAAAGAAAGAGAGATACCGATATACGTTGGTTTTGAATGTTTGCAGCTTACAATGAAGAGGAAATGAAGAACATGACAGGGCATTCCATAAGCGAGGTGTACGGCTTAATAAAGAATAATGATATATCAGAGTACATCCGTAGTGGGCTTGAGGGTAATTTTACGAGCACTCATTGTCACAGCTCAGCCGCGGAATGCTACTGACAATTTTGATTGCAAGGATTGGTAGAAAAAGTTACGTCGGTATTTGGGTGACGGTAATAGTCGCAGAAAAGTATACACCAGTCACCAGTCGCCTGAATTGTTGACAATATCTGGAGAGGTATATTTATCAAAGCCCAAATCCATCCGGACTATACCGCCATCTTTGTAAGTAACTAGAAATTCCGCACAGTGCAGTAGAAAAATCGCTTTTTATTAAAAATTTTAATTGATAACGTTAAAAGTAATTCCAGGTAATCCACACCGGATTTACTTTTTCTTGCTATTTTACAAGGCACATGTTATCAAGGATTTACTTGAAGCATGGTCTATCAGGACCTTAAATAATTCAAAAAGGAATTTATATTTTCATACTTTGTTCTAGAATCTCATTCTTAACGTACTTCTTCTGAAAAAGAAAATGCTGGGTACATTGCTATGCATGCGACATATCAGACACAAATATTTGGCGACGTTTAGCAATAAAAATAAAATAACTTGGCCAAATCAAAAGAAGACTGAGCAGAAAGTTTCAATCAGGATGTTAATCCAATTTCAGCCGCAGTATTAAGAAAAGGATGCAACGCAGGCTACACTAAAACGCAAACGTGTCAAATGTTTTCAAAAAACTCTGATTCCTGCATTCCTGTAGAAGGCTAGCAGGCTATTGACTGGACCTACCGCCGCACATAGTACATTGAAAATACAACTCAATTAAACGATTGGTAAATGAGGAGTTTCAATCAATAATTCACTAAAAAAATTAACGGGTGGCATACCTTAGTTTTCCACGTATACTGTCTAAAAATGGTGTCTTCTCGAAAGACATACTGCAGCGTATTTTAATCCGATGTGACTAATATTCGATAGGTCGCTGGCTGTTTTACGATCCTTTCCCTGTGTCAAGGGCCATTTCAAAGCAATCAATAGACCGAAAAAAAAACACAAATTCTAGTCTCTCTATTGTCTCTGCCAAATCACCTTTTAACAATAATTTCTCTTGGTCCTTACTAAGCATTTATGTGTTGATATGTCAGCGTATGAACATTAAGCAATCATTAATTAAATATTTAACTTATTATACCATACCAAATACAAAACTAAATTTCAATTTAAATTATATGAGCCGTTACCCTCTTTAACTATTCCCTCAACGCCTATTATCTCAAATGCTGTCACATATATTTCAACATCAATAAACATCCCTAAAACAATACCCACGTCTCAATTTAATATTTACCATCCAAGCAATAGCTACAAGACAAAAGCAATCCCACTTAAGTCCTAACCTATTTCATTCAGTTATCCTTGTCCGGAAAACACATATGAGGCAATCACACGTAGGTAATGTGAAATGTGCAACTGCGGTTTCAATTCACACGTTCAAACATCTAACAACTGCACAACAACCTGCTTTAAGGTATCACAGTCTTATCCAGCATAAGCTTCAGACTTAATCCTCAATAACCAAGTTCACATGACCGCCTTAGTGCCCACAAACCTTTTGCACAATGTAAAATCAGCAAATACAATTCCAATTCCAGAATCCAGAATCCAGACTCCATAGATACGGATAGTAGGAAAGACGAAGATGCCTCTACTATAAGGTACGAATACGGGAGACCAATGCAGTGGTAAGCTAGAAAAAAGTGATAACTAGGAACTGGTATCTACATAAGTGAGAAGTCCACTTAAAGGAAGAAAAATCAAAGCAATACAAGGAATACAAAAAAATGAAAATAACACTCATTCTATGAGTTGAAGAAAAGAAATGAAATAGAAAAAACAAAAAAAAAAAAAAAACTTCTCTCTTCGACTGCATGCCATGGATTCCACCTAGCCACAGACTTATCCACATACCATCACCTGGGTTAACATAACCTAAGGTGAGACCGAGGACTCTACACTGCAGTCTATACATTGACTATGACAATGCGTTCGAAATTTGCCGCAGGAACAGGTTTTACCTCTCAGATTGGAACGAATAGATTCATAGTATGTGCTATTGAATTTGGAGACTGTTGTGGGAAGAATTCGATTTCTATGGATTTTTCTTGAGTTTTCCTTGATTTGAACTTATTAAATACTCGTAGAATCCTGTGACAGTGAGTAGACCCTGTTTTAAATTTTTGAATTTCTGTTTTCTGAGAAAATGTCAGAGAAAACATGGTATTGGCTATTATTTGTAGCTATGCACACTTACATGATATGTACGAATACCATATGTCTATGGAAGTCACTGAAATAAAATTGTAAAGTCAAGTCTGATAAGTGCAACTATCGGAGAATCAGATTGACGTCTGGTTCAGCGTACGTATATTAGAATTGTTAGAAGATCTTAAATTCGAAACACGAAACCTTGTTTACTGAGAAATTAATCCTTTCTCGGCGTACGACACTTTTATGGACATTTTAAAAAGTCATCTAAACAATTCTACAAGAGTAAATTGTTTAACAAAGAGTAAAGCAATCAATTTTTTATTATTGAATAATGTTTTGGGGAGTATTTCTCATATCTGGATTAACCATAATAACTTCGACACACTACCTATATATATAAAATTTATAAATAACAAATACTCCACGACTGAGGACATGTGTTATATTGTAGATACTATACAACATAACATCCCGATGTAAATTCTCATGAGAACCCGTCATGCTCATACGAAACCTTAACTAACTTAGTATAACACCTAGAATAATACAAACAATTATACATTGAAGAGCTGATAGTTAGCAATTAATGATCAAGTTGTTTTGCTTACATTGCAACTGATGTTGCTGGAACAGTTCCTGCTGCTTATCTTCTTGGCGGTGACAAACAAAGGCCAAACCAAGCCTAATTTTGTTGTTAAACTAAAATTTTTCGGTACTAGTAGTTCGGTAGTAGTAGTTATGCATGTAGGTGCTTTGACGATCGTATTAACGATGATGACGCTGCTGATGGCGTTGCTATGCAAACTCGTATATTCTGCACTCACCCACGACGGTCTCTTTACCACTCATGGCTTATTCTGATCGAGTTCGTGTTCTACTCCCACGCGCTTTCTGTCGCTTTTTTGTTCCATCGGAGTTCAGAAAATTACTGCGCAACGAGCCATAAGAAGTTCCACTTCAAAAAAGCAAATATTATTTGTGTAAGTTAGATACTTGCTGCGTATTAAACAGAAATGAAGGCATTCTTAACAAACAAAGAAGTAAAGATATTATCCAATTAGAAAACCAAATAGTCCATATATCTTATATAGGGTTTTCCAATAGGGACCTGACAACTTTGACTTTAATTTGTGAACACACTCTTCCACTAATCATCAAACTGTTACTGTCAGTTTATTCAGTAAACTCAACATTTTCATCATGGTAAAGTACACTAACGAGCAACGTCTGCAAATTATAAAAAAATTTTCTACAGATATTCGGAGTCGCAAAATTATCTTCAGTGACGAAGCTCATTTTTGGCTCAATGGGCTCGTCAATAAGCAAAATATGCGTTATTGGTCAGGTGAAAACCCACATGTGCTTCATGAATCACCATTTCATCAACAAAAAATAACTGTTTGGTGTGGTTTGCATACCGGCGGATTTATTTGGCCATATTTTTTCGTTGACGATAACGATCGTCACGTTACTGTGAATGGTCAGCGTTATCGCGCCATGATCATCGATTATTTTTGGCCCGAATTGGAAGATATGGACTTGGACGACATGTGGTTTCAACAGGATAATGCCACAAGCCACACAGCACACGCTACAATCGATTTATTGAAGAGTAAGTATGGTGAGCGTGTTATCTCAAGACATGGGATAGTCGATTGGCTGCCTCGTTCTTGCGATTTAACGCCGCTTGATCATTTCTGTTGGGCTGCGTTAAGTCATTGGTTTTTGCCAATACGCCAACGACGTTGGAAGAGCTCAGAGCCAACATTGAACGCTAAATAGCGGCCGTTTCGGTCGAAATGTGTGGCCGAGTCGTTGAAAATTGGGTCCAACGAATTGACCGCTGCAAACGTTCCCGCAGTGGCCATATGAACGAAGTCAAGTTCCATTCATAAATGTTTTGATTGTGCTTCAAGCCAATAATAAAGTTTTTGAAATATCTCAAATGGTTTGCCTTTTATTTAAAAAAAAAGTTTTCAAATCGTTATTGGAAAACCCTATAGTTGTAAAAAGACTAACAAATTCTTATGCAATTGTTTGCAAAGCATGAGCTTGTTATGAGGGATAAAACAAAGCTTTAGTTCTGTAATCTTAAAGGTTTCATTACGATAGAATGTGATTTCTTCTTTCACTCAACTGACAGTAAAAACCTTTCTTAAGATACGTAGTCTTGTGGAAGGGTTAATTACTATCAACAAGAATGATGTACAAATAATTGCTTTACAATAGAATTTGTTAAAAATTTTAAGTATTGGGTCTATAACTTATTTCGTGCGATTTGCTAAGAGAAACATGCACGAAACAACATGAGAAACATTGAAACATGCAGTGGAAAGCTACTGTCATTGTACGTCATTTCAGTATATGTCATTCATTTGAAGCGTAAACAACAATCTTTTTTTTTCACTCAAATTTGTCGAACTTTGTGCCTGAAAAAGTGTTTTTGCGGGGAGTTCTTCTTCATTACCTTAATATGAAGAAAACTGCTGCCGAAAGTCATCGTATTTTGGTGGAAGTTTATGGTGAAAATGCGCTAGTTGAGCGAACGTGCCAAAAGTGGTTTGCACGATTTAAAAGTGGTGATTTTGGCTTGGAAGACGATGAACGTTCTGGGCAGCCAAAAAAGTTTGAAGATGAAAAATTAGAAGCATTACTCTATGAAGATTGTTGCCAAACATAAGAAGAACTCGCAGAATCTTTGGGTGTCACTCAATAAGCCATTTCAAAACGTTTAAACACAGCTGGATATATTCAAAAACAAGGAAATTGGGTTCCACATGAACTCAAGCCGAGAGACGTCGAAAGGCGTTTTTTTTTTGTCCGAAATGTTGCTGGAACGCCACAAAAGAAAGTCATTTTTGCATCAGATTGTTACTGGTGATGAAAAATGGATCCATTACGATAACCCCAAGCGCAAAAATCATATGTGAAACCCGGCCAATCAGCCAAATCAACGGCAAAGCCAAATATCCATGGCGCGAAGGTAATGCTTTGTAGAGAGAGCAGTAGCCGAAAAACGCCCGGAATATGCGACCAGACACGAGGCAATAATTTTCCATCATGGAAACGCTCGGCCCCACGTTGCTATTCCGGTTAAGAACTATTTGGAAAACAGTGGATGGGAAGTCTTACCCCACCCGCTTTATAGCCCAGACCTTGCCCCTTCTGACTACCATTTGTTCCGGTCGATGCAGAACGCCCTCACTGAAATACGGTTCACATTAGAGCAGAATATCAAAAATTGGCTTGATTCATTCTTGGCTGCCAAGCCGGCGCAGTTCTTTTGGGATGGGATCCAAAAATTGCCAGAAATATGGGAAAAAGTCATAGCTTCAGATGGGCAAAACTTTGAATAATACTATTGTACATGTTTTTCTTAAATTAACGTTCAAATTTTGAAAAAAAAAACCGCACGAATTAAATATCATACCCAATATCTAGGCGTTCTAATTGACGAAAATTCGTAAGCTTAACAAATATATGTTGTCGAATACCGGAACATACCAAATACTATACACGCTTAAGGGACTATACGAAGTTGCAAAGACTAAAAAAGACGTTTTTTGTAAACTTTTTTTAAAAAAGTATTCTATTTTACAAAAACAAAAAGTGGCAACATATAGGTCTGTAATAGCACTAATGATTTATAAAAATATCTCCTGAAGGTCCTCCAAAAAAAATTGACCGTCGGTGATTCCGATATCTCTGGTTTAGTTCATTTCAAATCAAAAAAAACCCGAAAGATCCTTTTAGTGAATAAATAAAAGAAGGTATTGATCGAAGTATTGATTTTTGACAAAATGACGGCTTCTTGAAAACAAAATTCAAATTTTCGACAAAAATTGTCACGTAAAATTGTTAAAAAAAAATCATTATCACAAATTTTATTCCTTCGATCAATACCTGAAGAATGTACGTACTTGAGAAGGTTGTGTTAAGCCATTTTGTTCTTGAAATCTTGATCATCGACTTCGGAAACATAGTTTTGAGAAAAATGCGTTTAAAATTTCATTGGCTTCCTTACAAATATATGTATATCTCGAAAAAAAGTCAGATATAACATATGGGCTACCGTGAATTAAATCCATACCATTTTCAGTTAGTACCAACCTTTAGAAGATACGTGTATAAATTTGACAGCTGTCGGACGATTAGTTCTCGAGATATAGCGTTGTGAGTGAAGCAATTTTTGTTATTGTGAAAAAAAATGGATTCAAAGCAATTTCGTGTGTTGATTTATCATTGCTTTTTGATGGGAAAAAATGCAGCCGATGCAAAGAATTGGCTTGACAAGTGTTACCCGGACTCTGAAAAATTTAAAAGCGGTCATACAAGCACTGAAGATGATGCAGGCAGTGAACGTCCAAAAGAGGCTGTTTCAGATGAAAACATCAAAAAAGTCCACAAAATGATTACGAATGACCGTAAAGTGAAATTGATCGAGACAGCTGAGGCTCTGAAGATATCAAAAGAGCGTGTTGGATGTATCATACACGAATATTTGGACATGCGAAAGCTCTGTTCAAAGTGGGTGCCGCGTTTGCTCACAGTCGACCAAAAACAACAACGTGTTGATGATTCAAAGGAGTCTTTAAAGCTGTTCAACCGCGATAAAGCCGAATTTTTGCGTCGGTATGTGACAATGGATGAAACTTGGCTCCATCACTTCACCCCAGAGTCAAGTCGGCAGTCAGATGGGTGGCGAGCCGGCGACGAATCTCGTCCAAACTCAACAGTCGGCTGGCAAGGTTATGGCATCCGTATTTTGGGATACACATGGAATAATTTTCATCGACTATCTCCAAAAGGGGCAGACTATCAACAGCAACTATAACATTGCATTGTTGGAGCGTTTGAAGGACGAAATCGCAGAAAAACGGCCGCATTTGAAGAAAAAGAAAGTGCTGTTTCATCAAGACAATGCACCGTGTCACAAGTCGATGAAAACGATTGAATTCGGCTACGAATTGCTTCCACACTCACCGTATTATCCAGATTTGACCTCCAGCGACTATTTCCTGTTCGCAGACCCCAAAATAATGCTCGCCGGAGAAGATTTAAGACCGATGAAGAAGTAATCGTCGAAACAGAGACCTATTTTGAGGCTAAACCGAATTCGTATTACAAAACTGGTATCGAAAGATTGAAAAATCGTTTCAATCAGTATATCGCCCTCGAAGGTAACTATATTGATAAATAAAGTTGAATTTTGCAAAAATTTTGTGTTTATAAGACGGCACTGACTTTTCAGCCATTGTGTTATGTATATTACGAAAATATGAAAATAGATTCTTTTGGCCTCTTAAGCCATATTTCTCCAAAAAATTACTAACAGGGGTATACAGCGTGTCCCAGTTTAGGTTTTCGTCCTGATAGCTGAAGATTCCTGAAGTTATGGCGAACTCTTTTCACCCCTCTTCAAGTTATAGGCCTTTAAATGGAGAACCTCTGATTTCAAGTAAAACTTCTTAAAAGGCTGTAGCTTTCTAACGGATTCAGCTTAAAAAACCGTTATGCACGTTTTTGAAAGAGAATTTCAGTGTACATAAAATACTAAAATTTCGTCAAGTTCGATAAACGCCAGCCAAAATTATGGCTTTTAAAAGCTAATATATTGAAAAATTGTTTGATTAATTTCATAAGAAAAATTCGTTTATCTCGAAATTTTCAACTTTTAGGTTAACTTTTTTTATCACAACTTTTGTCTTCTCTTCTTATCAACTATTTTTATGTATAACTTTTTCACCTACGAACTACGGAAGTTATTGCAAACCACTATTTTATTCATTCAAATGGGTTACAAAATATACCATATAGTGTGTTCAAATAAAAAAAAAAAATTTACTGAAAGCTGTTAGTTAACAAGTAAAACAAAGTTGGAAAATTATTGTTTAATTCTGTGACAACTTTTGAAATGTGCCGATGTTACTTTATTTACTGATTAAGAGTAAGCGAGTAAAGTGTTTAGCAAATGTTTAAGAAAATATGTTTTCGATTCGCGAATACGCCGATATAATTTTCGTTTAAGGTTTCTGTAATGGGGATGCAGGGTTAGCTAGATTAAAGTATCAACGGCGATATCCTAGACGGAGGATCTCTTCTAGGCCAACTTTTAAAAATGCTTTTCACCGCCTTTCAACCGTTGGCTCAGCATATGGGTTCAGAAGACAAAGATTGTTTAACATAACAGCAGCGGAAGAGGAAGAAAGAATTGTAAATGCTGTAAGAATGCAGCCATCTCTTAGCACCAGAAGGCTTGCAGCACAGTTGCAAACTCCAAGAACTACAATCCATAGAGTTCTTCAAACAAACCGCGTTTTCTGCTTTCATTATACGCCCGTACAGGAACTTTTGCAAGTTCTTCCAAAAAAAAGGCTGGATTTTGCGAATGGCTGCTGCAACAACACGATGAGCAGTTTATTCAAAAAATTCTATGGACTGAAGAAACCCAGTTTACGAGAATGGGCATTACCAGCCAACGAAATTCCCACTATTGGGCAGTGTCTAATCCTCACTTAACACGAACAACACCTTCTCAAATGTAAAGATTCAGTTGAATTGCAAATGTTTTTCCTAACTGTATACCATTTTACATAAGGTTTAGCGTGAATGTCTGGGCCGGCATATTGGGTAGTTCTTTAATCGGGCCATTCATACTTCAGTACGACCTAAATTCAACATTCTATTTAGAATTTTTGAAAGACCAGTTGCCGGAACTCCTGGAAAATGTTCTTCTTCCTCAAAGGCAAAGAATGGTTTTCCAACACGATGGAGCTCTTTACTATAATGTAACTTTGTTCTTAAATCAAAAATTTAATGAACGGTGGATTGGCCGATTTGTTTCTTTTCCTTGGTCACCTAGATCTCCTGACCTAACGCCAATGGATTGGGGAGCCATAAAACAAACCGTTTATTTGACTGAGATTTCAAGTCAGGGAAAGCTCCAAGAGAAAATAAATACTGTGGCAGAGGAGCTAAGAGGTAGTTTACCAAACATTAATTTGCAGTCTGAAATCACCAAACGCGCAAGGCAACATTTCGAAAATTTTCTATAAAAGCGTTTTGAAGTCTCGAAACGTAACGGTCCTTTTTAGGACGACAAAAAACTGTAGTATTTAAAGGGATATTAAATTTATTTTATTACCTGAATAAAATAGTGGTTTGCAATAAGTCCCGTTCCTGACAAAAGTTTTCCTAAAAAAAGTTAACCTAAAAGTTAAAAACTTCGAGATAAACACATTTTTGTGATGAAATTGGTCCAACGATTTTTCAAAAAGTTACCTTCAAAAACCTATAATTTTGGCTGGCGTTTATCGAACTCAACAATGTATTTTATGTACACTGAAATTCTCTTTCAAAAATGTGCACAGCGGTTTCTCAAGCTGAATTCCTTAGAAAGATACGGCCTTTTAAAAAGTTTTGCTTCGAAATCAGAGGTTCCTCACTTTAACGGCCTATAATTTGGAGGGGTGGGGGTGAAAATAGACCCCACCCTGCAATACAATTTTTTTTCACCATAACTTCAGGAATCTTCAACTATTAACTCAAATTTGAAATAAGGCATATCTACCATTTTGGAGGCATTTAAAATTCCACAAAAATATATTGATAAATTCTTTGCAGTAAAATCAGATTGGCCTCCAGCTGACCGTTGTTTTACTATATGCGCGTCTTACGGATAAGCCATATTCACGTATATAAAGTACTTAATATGTGCTTGAGTAGTGGATAGGGTTTGATATTAAGAAGTTTCAGTGTTTGTTGTCTTAGAATAAATACAAGAAGCTTAGTTATTATTAATAATACAAATTAAACCCTCTTCTCGAACTTTTTTTCTGTAACTGTTGGAACTTACTGCAGAGAGTTAGCCATATGAAAAAGAAAAAATTAAACGTAAGTACTTCGTTTATAACAAAAGGTGAAAAATGGCGTTTAATTCTATGATAGACAAGTCTACAGTCGAAAAGTTAATTAAAAACATAAATAAGTCAGGTCTCTTTAAGTTGTCTCTATAAATTGTATTTGCTTTAGTCATATTTTTTTTTTGTCGCGACTATAATTAATGTATGTACATACTAATCAAAATTTACCGCACATAAAAGTGTTAATTAATTCTAGCGATGGATCATTCGCCTCTAGTTCTTAATGACTATAGAATGACTCATATCTTTTTCATTATTATAACTTTGATACTTATTATTTTTGAATAGTAAAATGGAGCATGAATAAAACAAATAAAATAAAAACAAAGCTCTGAAGCTCTGAAGTGTGGTGCATTAAATTAAGAATATTCGCTAAGCAGAGTAGGTCAAACTAAGAGAGTATAAAAAGTCCACTCAACGTGGACAATGATAAAATAACAATTTCGTACAGCCGACTTAGGTAAGTTTTAGATAGCGATAACTAAGTTCAAGACCAATAAGGGTGCAAGACCAAACAAACTACTAGTCGAATTATTATTGTAACTTATCACTAAAATATGGTCGGATGAAAGTGGTGAATAGAATGTGACTTAAGAAAAGCAAATCTCCACAACAGTAACAATGTTATGTGCACCGTGATATGTGGAAGCCTGAAATCCTCTATCCACAATCTATCGGATGCTGGCCACTTCATGCGTATTGCACACTAGTGCGCAATTACTGCAACATTGTCATTATGACATTTTTTTCAGTTTGCAAGGCTTTGCTTGTCGTAAGCATAAACTTGTTTAAGCTTATTGAAGAACTTTCCAGAGTGGTTATAATTTCTTGGATTTTCTGTATTCTATCCGTGTTCTGCGGTTTACCTTCACAATGCTGGTAGTGTGGCTCGTCTACGTGCTTGTAATTATAATGGTACTCCCGGAATTTAAGCACCACTAGAAACTGCATAAGGTAAAAGTCTACCATTTCATATTAACTGTTTGCCTAGGGTCCTTTTGTGGCGATTTCCCATCGTCTCTACCTACCACTTTAAATAATATTGATGCCGATATGCAAGAGCAATCTATAATTCGCTGATCTGTTGCTTTGTGATGCGGGCCACGACTATGAATCATCTGTGTTTCAGAGGTATTTAATATGAGACCATCATCATGGCACCACTTACCACTTAGCTACTTAGTCAAATTTCTGTTAAAGTGTCTACATTACGATTACAGGATATCTATGTCTGACAACTATCGACGTATCGTCAGCAAAAGCAAAAGGATGGCTTTTTGTAAGCATTTGTACTTACTAGACAAACTGCGTGGGAGCGATGGGTCACTTTCTGTAACTTCCTGTTATAGAGAACTTGTAGTATTCTCCAAAGATGAATAGTTAAGCTTGAAAGGTTTTGGTAAAACTAAGAAAACAGTAGTGTGGAAGGTACGTTTGTCTCTCCTTTCCACCTAGCAAGAAGAATAGAATACACAGCGTACTTGAAGAGAATTGAAAAAGAGTGAAAAGATTTACAGCCAAAAGCTTCAATTAATAATCTAAGCTTAATTGTCACTTCAGTTTGCTTAGGGATATTAGCCCTTCCACTCCAATGACTTCATTTCATTTTTCTTTTGATAAACGAAATATATGGGAGATTTCAAGATTTGAAGTCAGTCTTGCTCCTTCTATTAATCATACAGTTCTAGTTTTATTTCAATAAAAAAAAAAATGTAAAATTGAAAAATTGATGAGATACTTTGTTTTAAAGAAATTATATGTTGTACCGCATCGGCGGTTCTTCATTGCATAACTAAGTTAATTATGGTCGGTTTTACTTTTTTTTTTTTCAATTTTTCGTTAAATGTGTGCTATGTTAATAGATGTTATAAGCTTTCTAACAATATTGCACGCATTTCGAAAAATTCTTCTATTTTTATGAAAAAAATTATTGTATTTTGTGTATGTTTTTTTTAATAGCATAGAAACACCTTTCGGACCCTTCCAAATTGCGAGGAATAACTTGCCTGCAAGTAGTGAATAGAAAATGCTTACCATTGAGCGAGAAAACGTTTTTTGATTTCCAAATTTAAGATGTTAACGAATTTTAACCTGGGTTTTTTTGAACTGGCAACATTGTGAGTAAAGTTAAAATTCAAAATGTCAATTTCTTGTGCATATCATTTTTTGCACCATTTTGTTTTCGGTGCCAACGCTAACACGTTGACTGCTGCAAATTTCTAAAATTCTGACCAATGTATTGGGTATATATTTTAATTCGTGCGGTTTTTTTTTTCAAAATTTGAACGTTTATTTAAGAAAAACATGTACAATAGTATTATTCAAAGTATTACCCATCTGAAGCTATGACTTTTTCCCATCTTTCTGGTAATTTGTGGATCCCATCCCAAAAGAACTGCGCCGGCTTGGCAGCCAAGAATGAATCAAGCCAATTTTTTATATTCTGCTCTGATGTGAACCGTATTTCAGTGAGGGCGTTCTGCATCGACCGGAACAAATGGCAGTCAGAAGGGGCAAGGTCTGGGCTATGAGGCGGATGGGGTAAGACTTCCCATCCACTATTCTCCAAATAGTTCTTAACCGGAGTAGCGACGTGGGGCCGAGCGTTGTCATGATGGAAAATTGCCTCATGTCTGGTCGCATATTCCGGGCGTTTTTCGGCTACTGCTCTCTTCAAACGGATTAATTGTGTTCGGTAGCGTTGTCCATTGATGGTTTCACCCAGTTTTAGCAGCTCATAATGCAGCACATCCATCTGATCAAAGCAAATACAGAGCATTACCTTCGCTCCATGGATATTCGGCTTTGCCGTTGATTTGGCTGGTTGGCCGGGTTTCACATATGATTTTTTGCGCTTGGGGTTGACGTAATGGATCCATTTTTCATCACCAGTAACAATCCGATGCAAAAATGACTTCCTTTTGTAGCGTTTCAGCAGCATTTCGGACATGCAAAACCGCCTTTCGACGTCTCTCGGCTTGAGTTCATGTGGAACCCAATTTCCTTGCTTTTGAATACATCCAGCTGCTTTTAAAGAGGGTCGCGGGTTCGAATCCCGTGCCAGGCAGTTCTGTGAAAAAGTCTTTTCATACAATTTGTATGTAGTTATATGAAAATCCCGTCGACGTCAAGTGTGTAAGTGTGTAAGTGTGTAAGTATGTTACACTCAAAGATACTTATCTTTGTCATCTTCCTCATCATCCTCTTGAGTAGTGCGCCTTTAATTTAGGTTCTGCTAAAAATAGCTTAGTTGCATAGTGAGTCAATAAAGCAAACCTTCCATCCTTTCTGACAATGGCCAAGAGTCTATTATGTCTTCTTCTCATCTGCCGTATCATGCCATTCATGTTTTTTTTCTTTTCTTAGTTTCATTCCACTCATAACTTTATTAAAACTACACGAGCTTAAAGTAGCTCCAGCTGCATCAATTGTTATACCCATTCTTCCAACTTCCAACTATTCGTATCTTTCTCTACACCCAAACTGTTCCTACCTTCTCCAAGACTGTAGCCAAACAATGTTACAGATGTGCCCAGTTCCAAGCATCAAAAGATATAACCTCTCTGTGCGATGAAACATTTCCACGGTAATAAAAATGTAAATCCGCTTAGTTACGCTTGTAAAAAGCTAGTAACACCCAAGTCAACACCACTCACAGAGGTGAGATAGGAGTACTCGTAGATGTAGCATCTCCGCCTCAGCTCCAGAAAATAACGTTTCCACCTTCTGTTGATGAGAATTATTCAGCGGGAACGGAATTCAAGGTAACAAGGTAGTCACTGTACTATACTCAGCTCCCTCTATAAAAAGAGCCAAGCGGGAGTTGTGTTGCCATTTTTTTTCCTTTCTAAAGCGCAGATTGGAAGCGCACACAATTTACGAATAGATACAATTTTAACGAATTTCATGAAACTAGTAGTTGGCATGGAATTGTACGAAGTTGCGCATTAACTTTATGATGGTGGAGAACACGGGTAAGCTCTGGATGCGGGATGGTATGCTGTGCGTCAGGAAGCATAATATTTCGCTCCAATTGTGGGAAATGAATGCAACAAGTTCAAGGCGATTGTAAAGCTGATTGTGGTAGATGGTAGGTAAGGAATTACGGAAGTAATGCGATAATCTGTGGGTGTTCAAGGTGAAATGAAAGAACCGAAAAGGGTAGCTGTTCCCGTTTACCTGAAGAGCTTGAATCAACTATGCAGGCGGAGTACAGATTAGCTGTTGATAAGTCTAAATGAAAAGCAAATAAGAGCTTAAAGTAGTGAACATTTATACAAGAGTTGCCTCGAGAATTGCCCTGATAATGTCAGTTTTTCCTGCAGATTATTTTTTAAGACGAACCAAATTATCAATTTATTTATTAATAGCTTCCGATCTTATAGCCATTAACCAAATTTAATCATAAAACAGACTAACAGTATCTTATTGTAGTTCTCCTGATGTTCAAGACGACTTTAGTTTTTCTTTGGAAGGAAAACATTAAGGTTATTCCTTTATTACGTTATTTATGTCCGCCAGTCCGATAGCAGTGCCGTAAAAACCTCAGGGCGCTAAGAAACACTACATTGAGTATTACCTTCAGCTATCTTCAGTTGTACACTTAAATGCAGCTCCTATGAAGAAGTTTTCTCTTTTCTGCTGATTCAGTCAAGAATATCTGTATTCGATGGTTTGTTACTATTTTTTATAAATTTTGAGCGCTCTTCACTATTATTCTGACTACGTGGATTAAACATATGACCTATTCTACAGTACTGTATGCAGCCTTATATACGGTAGTTTACAGCCAATGTTAATGAGGCTAATGCATTCGTAGTTGACGCTAAATAAAGCGATATCACTGCTGCTTTGGGGATTCTCACATTTCACTTTTTCACATTTGTATCTGCGTACTGCATTCTGAAAGCTAACTTTCTGTGAAAAAAGAGGGTCTTTGGTACTGCAGCATTAATGGGTTCACGTACCGATTGTTTTTGGCTCTGGTTTAGATACCGCAATTTCAGGTGCAACAACTTGAAGCTACTTTGAACTTAACACTGGATTCGGTCGAATTTTAAGCCAGAGAAGGAATGTGGATCTTTCCACATCGACAATCAGCTACGACATTTACTGTAAAAAAAGCAGGAACTAGCAGAGAAAGACCCTCATACAAAGAAATCCTTGAAAAGGTCAAACGTCGATGAAGAGTTGCGTTTTAGCGAGGAAAACGCAAAATTCAGTTGATAAAGTTAGTGATTGGACGCACAAATGGCGTATCAAACTAAATGAAACAAAATCGACGCACATAAATTTTATAAACAAAAACATAAACAATGTTCCAATTTTTATAAATAGTACGGTACCTTACTCCAATACCGCCAAATACCTTGGAATGACTCAAGATGCAATGGAAAGAGCACATCAAAAAGAAAAGCGAAGTACTAAATTTGAAGTACAGAAAAATGTACTGGTTACTAGTAAAGAACTCTGACCTATCTATCCAGAACAAACTAATGCTATATAAGCAAGTACTGACATATGGCATCCAACTATGGGGCTGTACAAAAAAAAAAAACAAATGCTGTACCCATTCAAAAATTCCAAAGCAAAGTCCTTCGTGGAATAATTAATGCCCTTGGTATATAAGAAATAGCGATCTACATTGTGACATTCAAATTGAAATGGTTACAGAAGTGGTTAAAAACACGCTACATCACACAATCAGAGACTGCAAAGTCATACCAACTCCGAAATGGAGAATGTCTTAAATGTACGAAACAATGTTCGGTTATTACCAAGAACCAAGCTCCATGAGCTGATGGTAAAAAAGCTATGGGAAAGTGTTATAACTTTAAGCTTCCCCCAATGTGAATTTATAAATATAAGAAAAAAAATTAGTTGTCAATCTTTCTTAGATTGGTCCTGATCCACCGGTGATTTTAGTGCGGTAAAAGTCCCACACTACTTTCTACCGATTCTTACCGAGTGTCTTTTGAAGATTTCCATCGGATAGTAAAAAAAAAAAAAAAAAATGAAGCAAAGAACTAAGGACTCTTTCTAAGCAGATGGGAAACATCACCGATTTTTTCCAAGTATAGGGTTTTCCAATAGGAACTTGACAACTTTGAATTTAATTTGTGAACGCACTCTTTCACAAATCATCAAACTGTCACCGTCAATTTATTCAGTAAACTCAACATTTTCATCACGGTGAAGTACACTAACGAGCAACGTCTGCAAATTATAAAATTTTCTACAGATATTCGGAGTCGGTGACTGCAACTTTAAGAGCGTCAACTCCAATTTTCGGTCGTAATTCTCGCTCTAGTAGACAGGCAATAACAAGTTTAGTGCAACAATTTGAGTCTACATATTCGTTGTGTGATGTTGCCGTGTCAGTGAGACAACGGGTAGGTCGAAGTGTCGAAAATATCGCTGCCGTTCAGACGTCCGTAGCAAACGATCCAAATCAGTCAATTCCACGGAGTTCTCAAGAATTGGGCATCGCTCAGACCAAATTATGGCGTATTTTACGTAAGGATCTTGGTTTACACCCAAACAAGATCAAGGTGACTCAAGAATTGAAGCCGATGGACCATTTGAAGCTACGTACGTGGAGGAGGATACGTAGCTAGACCCATAAGGGTCTAGCCGTTCAACTCGCTTATGGAATGTCATGCCGAGCTCTTTATTTCCTAGTTACTGACACACACTTATGTTGGCTTATTTCGACTTAAGTGACTTAACAGGTATGGAGACTAGAAAGAAAAGTGTTTGCGTCCGCGTACCATCTCTATGACTTGGTATTTTCTCAGAAAGCCTGAGGCTGCTCTTATTAACGCAAGAGGACGTACTCTTCACCGACTTTGAATTTGTTTGTGTTAAAGTTAACGTCTCCTAGTACAAGTAATATGGTATCTCTTGATATATTCGCCCCTCCACAAACACTTGGCTACCAGCTTGAAAAAAATGTGATCTACTTTAATTGTCGTTCTACAGCTCGTATAGTTCGTCGTTGGTTCGACTTGGTTCTGGTCTAATTTACCGCTAAACCTTCTTTGGCAGCTTCCGTTTCAATACTAGCGAACGCACAGCCCACTGAGTTCTGCCAATTATGTCAATATCATCAGCGTACGCTAGTTTTTGCACAGAATTTTGAAATATTTTGCCTCCAGTGTTCGCTTGTGAGTTTCGCACAACTGTTTTGTGGAAGAATGATGATATCTGCGTGCATATGGCCTATTAAGGGTCTGAACATTCTCTGTACTGATCCGAAGTTCATTTTCCTTTAAATGTATGCATCGATTAGCAAGACTGAATCCAAGGCCATAATTTGGTTCGCCCACATTTCTAGTCTATTTCGTGTAGTGTTGTGAGCCCTATTATGGCGTAGGCCAATATTATGCTACTACCCCAGCATGCACGTGACATTTTTGCATGCTTGAGTAAGGGTTTGCTCAAGGAGCTAACAGGGACCATCACTAGGAGGTAAGCCAAGCACTACGCTACGAACTTGGTTGTTGTGCTGTTGGAGCAATGCAAGCTAGAGGATAGTCAGGAACTTTCCGATCAATTGCCGCATAGGTCCCCCTGGTTGACACCCTTTTGGATATTATCGACTCCTTGTAACGTTGTCATAATTCTTGGCGATTTTAATCTGCCTCTCATCCTATGGACTCAGCCGGAAAATAAAAAAAATCCTCTTTACTGAGTACATGTTGAATGAAAAACAAAGCAGCGTTAGCACTTTTCTGACGATCAACCTTTACAAAATGCCCTTAACACTGTCATACTCCAGGAAGTGCTTAACACTTCCTAACCGAACCTATTCTGTGTATACAATATCAACCCATGCTGTAGTTTCAGTGGCGTCAATGCGGGACTTGGGCATTGCTTGTGATCCATTATTTTAAAAGAAAACCCTTCATTCGACTTCGTTAAATGATGATCGAACAGGTCGACATACTCTGTTTGGAAAAATGTCGCAAATGTGCCAGTTCTTAACAAGCAACATAGGCTATCCTGCACTGCTGCCATAGTTTTTAATGCTAACGTAGGTCTTTTCGTCTTTTTGAACACCATATGTTCGATTTTCATTTCAACAAAAGTCCCCACAGAAATTACCTCAAAAATTAGTTCTTACGGCCCTGAACTTCCCCGTCACTTAATTTTAGTCGAATGTAAGTTTGTATTAAACTTAATATAGTCGTACAGGGTTGACGGCGCCTATTAAATAAAAAAGGATATTTTTAAATAAGATCTTTCGAACTAACGTCGTCAAGTAAATTTCTGGCTAAGACGTCTATTTACGCAAACAGACAATCGTCATTCTAATAAAGACTCATTTTTTAGCAGCAGGTTTTCCTCCAAATATAGCCGGACAATTCCGGAGAAGACGGATCTCATGGATATAAACACCAGATAAAATGGTCAGAAAAATCGCTAAGGGCAACGCATTAGGAATAGATAACGTTCGAGCGTCGTCAATGTTAAGGAGCTCTTTTGTTTCCATTCCGCGGTTGCGGACGGGAACCAGGTGGATTTCAAAAAACAAATTTGTAGAAGATTTCTCCAAGTTTTAGGCTAGATTTGGATTAGTTAAGAGGGGCCGAGCATGCACGACTAATGCATCAGGACATGCATATTATGTCTCATGTGTGGTGAATGTAATTCTTACACACGACATACGAACTATATGTTGTATATTAAGGAAAAGTCCTACACAATTCTCCGTAGATAACTACAGTTATTTTTGTGGGATAAAGTACTCACAAGGGCTCGCCTATCATATCCCACATCGCATTACAAACTTTTATTAAATAAACACTTCCTCCAGTTGTTGGAGTACTACATCCTTATTAAGTCTGTTAATAGTCTTCAAGAAATATTCGCGGGACCCAGCAGAACTCTTTGGACTCTTGTATTCCAAATTGCCAGCATAGATACTTATATTTGTCTGCTTATTCTGTGCCTTCTTTTTTGAATTGTCGACTGCATATTCGAAATTTCAGCAAATGTCACAGTTGCCATTACCACTAATTTAAAGTACTTTTACTGGAACCAAAGCAAACGTCGGTCCTTATCATAAATCTGACACTTCATGTATGAGCCAGCACGTGCATATTCAAAATCGTAATCTCTTCCATAAGGAAACAAGTGAACTATACATCAAATACCCTCTCATGTGTACTCAAATATTCCCAAAAGTTGGCTTGCATCCAGAGAAATCAAATAACTGCTAATCGCTTGCAATTTCGCTTATGAACCATAAACTTCCACAAATTATCTGCCTAATTATATGTACGTCTCATGGAAGTCTGCCAATTGCACTCAACTCCCTCAACTGTGTAGCTGTGCAAACATCCGCACTATGTCATCGATAGGATCTCATTAAACAACGCAACAGAGAACTCCCTCCGCGTGAATAGAAAACCATTTTGGACCTCCTGCCTACATGTCATTTCTGCTCCTCCGAGACATTCTTAAAGCAAATTTGCATATCTGGTCATGTCAAAACCGAATATCATCTCCTGCATTGGTCTTGGGGATCCGACAACATCTAGACCGGAGATGAGATTCTCTGATGAAGACGTTAAGAACCAAACATAAACTTACCGGATGTGAGTGTATTTTACGTGTGTGTGTCTGTATGAATTTCCTGCCATAGGGTTATTTATCTTCGGTGCACCTTGCATATGAAGGTACTGGAATAGAGACTCCCCTGGGCTTTAACATTTAGCAATTTCCTTCGAAAAAAAAAAACAATTTATGGCTTCGCGTTCGGATGTCGTCATTGCCTAGGAATTCTCACTGGTTTCGAACTGCATGTAGTATTCGTAGTCAGCGGTGTAGAGGACGACGGTTGTGATTAGAGTTCCGTAATAAAATTAATTAAACTATCAAGATTGTACCATGGTCAATTTGATTTAATGAAAGGTTTTCAGCAGTCTGGCATCGTGAAAAGGGGCGCTACTGGTGAATGTATATTTTATTTTTTTTTAATTTAATTATTGACATGAGAGACATTTGGCATGTTTACTCGTTTATACATGTTGGCTTATAAAAAATGTGTGAAGCAATTAAAGTTTTATTCCAGCTTGGTGGGGATTGCAATAATCATTATTAGACGAATCCTAAAAAAAAACAACTGAAATTGATGCAAAAAACGACGAAAAACAATGAAAACAACACCAGATGGCCTTCAGAGTAGAATCTGAGTTATTTGGTGGTAACTAGAAAAGGAATATGCGTAAGATACGCATTCCGAAATAAGCCAATCCCATTTATAACAAATAAAAAGGCCAATCACTATTGAAACTACTATTTTCAAACATATTTCGGGCCTTTAAAAGTAAGGAATTCAAATGTAGCATCCAAGAAGCATGCCAACTACCTGCACTCTTATAGGCACTTAATACATGTTGAAACAGGGTTTTGTGTACCGGAGTCCTTTTTTTCTGTCGGAAAAAGACATTTAGACGAAGAACTAGGCCATTATACTTCTTGTATGTTCTTTTAGCTAAAATTTCTTATTACTGCTGCACCAGAGTACCAGCACTCAACTCAAAACCTTACGCATTATGCCACCGAAGGGCAGACAGTCACAGAGATAGTACTACGCTGTGTTTTCATTACTCTTACAACTAATGTCGAGGAATGTTGTGTCACTGATGCTTAACACACATACATAGGTGCTTAATAAAAGCAAACTTTTCCCTTATGATATGAATAAGCAGTTTACAGTATTTTTCCACCGAAAAACAGTCGTTGATCTCTTACAGATGTCTGGGTGCATTCGTTTGGTCTGCAGCTTCCTAAAGATCCATGCCATCCACAGTCATGCTCATTTCAAAAATATCTTTTATTGAAAACCGAAATTCTACTATGAAGCTTACCTACCATTGCAAAATTTTGGAACTAGTGAGGGAGTTGACAAGTATTGTGTATGTCTCTGCTTAAAAGAGAGAAAACATTTTCCTAATTAGGAGCGAAATCTAACGATTGCAATTTTTCAAGAAGATGCCAACGCTGCATCGCATAGAACCAGAACCAAAAGGCAGTTCGCGCAAAAGGTCACTTAAACTCCAGTGCGTATTGTACCAAAGATTACTTCTTTTGAAATGGAGGATGTCTCCAGGGTATGATGCGAATATCAGGAGTGCTACGGAACCCGTGAGGAGTTTAGCCAGTTCTCCCACCGGGCGCGTCCTCAGGTGGTGGATAGGGGGCTCCTGTGTGTGGATAGGGCATTAACTTTACATGCCTAGGGTTGGTGGATATATAAAATACCACCCGCGGACCAAAAAGTGGCAAGAGCGGAACTAATCTCAAAATAGTGAGACGAAAAAAAAATTAAGTAACGGTGCAGGAAGTCAGATCCCCAGTACCGGCGCCGGAGAGTGCGAAAGCAGGCTCAAAGTCTTCGAGATCGCGACAGACCCATTCAAGAAAAGTATAAGAGTCACGCTTTCACCACCTTAAACAACTGTCCTGAAGGAATTCGTCTCAATGGTCACGTCAACCACCGAGACTCCGCCTTAAACGGGAAATAAAATGTTACAACTGGGTACAAAAATCAGCGAGTTGATTGCTTTTTATAGGATTTTCCAATAGGGACTTGACAACTTTAAATTTAATTTGTGAACGCACTCTTTCACTAATCATCAAACTGTCCCTGTCAATTTATTCAGTAAGCTCAACATTTTTATCATGGTAAAGTACATTAACGAGCAAGGTTTGCAAATTATAAAAATTTTCTACAGATATTCGGAGTCGGTTACTGCAACTTTAAGAGCGTTAACTCCAATTTTCGGTCGTAATTCTCGCCCTAGTAGACAGGCAATAACAAGTTTAGGGCAAAAATTTGAGTCTACATATTCGTTGTGTGATATTGGTGTGTCAGTGAGACAACGGGTTGGTCGAAGTGTCCAAAATATCGCTGCCGTTCAGGCGTCCGTAGCAAATGATCCAAATCAGTTAATTCCACGGCGTTCTTAAGAATTGGGCATCGCTCAGACCATATTATGGCGTATTTTGCGTAAGGATCTTGGCTTACACCCATACAAGATCAAGCTGACTCAAGAATTGAAGCCGATGGACCATTTGAAGCGACGTACGTTCTTCGATTGGGTTTTGGAGAAGAAGCGCCAAGATGATAAATTTCATCGCGAAATCATCTTCAGTGACGAAGCTCATTTTTGGCTCATTGGGTTCGTCAATAAGCAAAATATGCGTTATTGGTCAGGTGAAAACCCACATGTGCTTCATGAATCACCACTTCATCCACAAAAAATTACCGTTTGGTGCGGTTTGCATGCCGGCGGCGTTATTGGGCCATATTTTTTCGTCGACGATAACGATCGTCACGTTACTGTGAATGGTCAGCGTTTTCGCGCCATGATCACCGATTATTTTTGGCCCGAATTGGAAGATATGGATTTGGACGACGTGTGGTTTCAACAGGATGGTGCCACAAGCCACACAGCACACGCTACAATCGATTTATTGAAGAGTAAGTATGGTGAGCGTGTTATCTCAAGACATGGGCCAGTCGATTGGCCGCCTCGTTCGTGCGATATAACGCCGCTTGACTATTTTCTGTGGGGCTACGTTAAGTCATTGGTTTATGCCAACACGCCGACGACGTTGGAAGAGCTCAGGGTCAACATTGAACGCGAAATAGCGGCCGTTTTGGCCGAAATGTGTGGCCGAGTCGTTGAAAATTGGGTCCAAAGGATCGACCGCTGCAAACGTGCCCGCGGTGGCCTTATGAACGAAGTCGTGTTCCATTCATAAATGTTTTGATTGTACTTCAAGCCAATAATAAAGTTTTCGAACTATCTCAAATGGTTTGCCTTTTATTTAAAAAAAAAAGTTGTCAAGTCGTTATTTGGAATCCCTATATAAAGACAAGCACAACGTTCACGGTCAAAAAAATCGGAAGTTTATTCAAGTCCGCTATTCGAGAAACCGAAGTCGAGGCATCTAACCTGAGTTACAAAGTTTCTCAACTCGAACGGGAAGTGCAAATCATCAATATTCTGAGATACCTACTTCGAGCCTAAAAGAAAATACGGAAATTCGTTAGGTAAAAATGCTATCGTTCATTCTATCACGCACGAGATATTCCTCGAATGCAAGGACATAGACGAAATAAAGTCGAAGGAAGAAGTTTGCGCGGCCATTACCGAGTTTCTTTAAAATTATGAAGTTAAGCCCCCGGCAGTAAAGACAATGAGGAAAACTTTTTGTGGACTCAGGCGGCCACCTGATTACTTACCACCGGAAAAGTACGTGTTAGTTGGATCTATTGCCGGATCCGAGAAAAAATTTCGCCAAAGAAATGCTTTAGATGTCTCGGATTTGGTCATATGTCAAGAACGTGCAAAATCCCTACCGATCGATCGAATGCATGCCTTGGATGCGGAGAAAACGGGCATAAATTAAAGGACTGCAAGGCGAATCTAAAATGCTTGCACTGCAGTGCAAACGGAGTAGACTTTGCACCGGTAGTGTTAGGTACCCAGATTATAAATAAGCCATTTAAGCAACTTAATTCAAATCATTGTGAGGTAGCACAGGATCTATTGCATTAAACGGTCCACGAACAAAAGGTCGACTTTGCAATATTCTAGGAGCAATATTGCAACATTAATTCGGGTAACTGGGCACATAATGCGACTGAGAAATCTGCCATATGGGCATGTGTTAATACCACGTTTCTGATACCACCTTTCGTCAAGAAAAATTATTTTGTACGAGCAAATTTAAACAATATATACATATACAGCTTTAATGTCCCTCCAAGACTTACTATTGAGCAATACGAACAAGTTCTCGATGCTAAGGAGCATACGCCAACTATTATATTTTAACGCATGGGCAGCAGAATGGGGAAGCATGCTAATGAATAAAAGGCGACTACGACATTTGGACATCGTCGTAGCTAATGTGGGTAATGCAAACACGTTTAGTAGAGCGGGTGCAAGCTCGATTGTTGATATTACGTTCGTTAGTAGTAGCTTATCTAGGTATATGACTTGGCATGTCAGCAATCACTACACCCACAGTGACCATAATGCAATTATAATCGATCTCCATAGTCTTACATGATCTCGAAACACTCGGTCTCAAACTAGCAAGTCAAAATGGAACGTGAATACCTTAGATGCGGAGCTCTTAGAGTACGCAGTCGTTGAAACTATTGTTGAAGGGAGATCTGCGAACGAGATCGTAAGTCAAGTAACGCGACAACTGCACGCTTCCTGCAGTTGTATAAAGAAGCACGCGCCGCACTCAAATCCGCCATTAAGTCTAGCAAAAGACTGTGCTTCAAGGATCTTTGTACGCAATTGAACGGAAATGTATAGGGTAAAGCGTACAAAATTATAACCGCGAAGCTCAAAACGCCTCAGAGACCGGCACCAACTTGCCCGAAACTCTGTTCTCTTCTCAACATGACGGAGTTCTACTAAGCGAGATCCGAGAACTATGCGAACACATTCTTGCCGTAACAACCGATGAACTCACCGCGGCAATCGAGAAGTTAGAAGATCGAAAAGTTCCTGGTCCAGACGGCATACCAAATAGGGCTTTAAAAATAGCTATGAAGGCCCGCCTAAACGTTTTCGTTAATATGTATAATGCATGCTTAAGCGAGGGATTATTTTCGGAAGAATGGTAATACCAACGGTTGGTACGACATAACGGGAAAAATATTAGAGAGAATTATATGCAACAGACTACAGCCTATCACTGAAGCCAATGATGGACTCGAGGAATATCAGTACGGCTTTAGAAAGGGCCGATCGACAATCGACTAAAATCGATTAAAGTTGTAATAGACAAAGCCATAGAAGGTAGACGATGGAAATGAGGCAGCAAAAAGTACTGCGCAGTGGTTACACTTGACGTGAAAAATGCTTTTAACTCGTCGAATTGGTCGCGTATTTTACAATGCCTCGAAAGATTAAATGTAACGAAGTACATATTATGATTAATCAAGAGCTACTTTACCGATAGGTTGCTCCTTTCCAACTCCGACGACGGGAAAAAATTGTATAAAATTGCAGGGGGCGTGCCCCGAGGATTAGTGTTAGGTCCCTTACTGTGGAATGTGATGTATGACGATATTCTACGACTCACAGTCCCCAATGAAGCCTCCATTATAGGTTTCGTCGACGATATTGCTGTTGTAGTTGTGGCCAAACGACTTGAAGAAATCGAGTTATATTGCAACGAAGCAATAGTACTAATAAAAAACTGGCTACGAGAAATGAGTTTAGACCTCTCGAAACGTAAAACGGAACAGTTCTCATAACGACTAGAAGGGTGGTAGAGACAATAACGATAAAGTTAGGGGAGCAAAAAATTATTTCCAGCCCATTTATAAAATACTAGGGCTTAATTTCAAGCATTAGCTCGCATACGCTTGTAAGAAATCGTCGATAGCGATAGACACTCTTTCGAGACTCATGTCGAATATCGGCGGCCCGAAGCAAGGCAAACGACTAATGATTGCGAGAGTTGTTGCCTCCATTTAGCTGTACGGGACACAAATATGGTCTTACGTTGCGAACAAAAAGACACACATGACACACATGATCTGTGTACAGATTATGTACATTGCAAGTTAGCAGTGCATTTCGAACGGTATCCCACGGTGCGATATTGGTACTATCCTCTATATTACCAATCGATAACCTAGCTCTAGAAGTAAGACGACTATATAAATCGGGCCATCCATAAAACAAGCGAAAATTCGAAAGAACCCGCAGTATAGAAGCATGGCAAGTGAGATTGACGTACTGATTAATCCCAAGGATTGAAAGTTGGGTAAAACGAAAACACGGCGAACTGAATTACTATTTTACACAGTTCTTGACGGGTCACGGTTGTTTCCAGGAATATCTTTTCAAGCGAAACCGTGATTCGTGACCGTAACGTCCTCGCTGCGTAAGCGCGGTAGAGAACGAAAGAGCTATATTTTGTGTAGAATTTGGTGAAAGGCCAACACCAAAAAACATAGTTCAATATATGTTGAAGTCCGAAGATCTTTGAGCTGCTGCAGCAGTATGAATAATGTGCGACCTAAGGTATTTAGAACAGCAGCAGAACGCGTATTGGCTAAGCACCCCGTGACGAAGCAAAAAGCTTCGTTCATTCGCGCATACGTTATGATGTAAACTTATGTGAATACACTACCCCGCCAGGTGAAGTGGAGGAGCGATCCCGTGGCGAACATAAATATCGTACAAGATCTCGAAGATAGCCGGAAGTAAGCAACGAGATGTTTTTAAGATGTAAACTACGAATCCTTATCTTAATACCGGTACAATGACGGATAAATTTTTCAAACTGGAAAATCTATTACGACGACGATGACAGAATATAGCGCAAAAACAGTTTGAGCATTTTCATCGAGATTGACGGGTGTTTCAATAATCCAGCTTGTTGATGAATCACTTTCTTAGTTACCTACTTGTGGCATTAAGGTGAACCTGGACCTCAACCAGCAAATTTCTCAAACTAGCACGATTTTCACACGATCTCCTTGTCTCCTGTGCCACCTTAGATGCCGTCGGGTTCTTCTGCGATTCGAAGACCCTTTGGGCATCTCAAACAATAGACTGATTTGGATGTACAACAGGTACAACTCGTGGTTGAGTTGTCTCCATTCCCCGAACCAAACCGAAAATCACACACAGTATCTTTCTCTTGAAAGATGAAACAGATGATTCTTCATCTGTTTTTGACAAGTTTCTGCGGCATAGAGCAGGATATCCCACTGTTTTGTATATGAATATAGCCAGTTTGGTCTTACGAAAGAGTGCTGTGTTACTCACTGCCAATTGTGATGTTCTGGCCAAGCCCTCGTGCTGTGTGTCCTTTCTGATTACAGCATGTACTCTGTTTTGCCCTCGTTTACTGTGCATGGTTCATGTTCAACCAGGCCAACTCCAGCTGCCTTAACTAGCACAGAAGGTAGTTCGTCTGCGTCAGCAGCTTTATTGGACTTCAATTTTAGTATTGCAACCTTATATTCATCTAGGTCAGTGGGACGCGTCTGACCGTCGTCTTCGCTCACGGTAAATGGTTTATTTTGCCTAAAAGATGTATTTGGACCATTATCACCGTTATACAGTCTGCAATACTAGTCATTTCATATTCTCAACACAGACTGCGATTCTATAAATACCACTAGTTTCCCCTTTCTTTGCACGCTTGTACTGCTATATTCTTTCATCTAGTAACATCTCTCCAGTTCCTCGATTGTATGCTTCTTGTTCTCTCTCTTTTCCTTTCTGGGAAGCCGGTGCCGTGGAGTTCACGATATGTGTGTATATGGGGCTTTAGTTTAAAGAGATCTTGAGAAAAATAAGATCGTCAAAAATATTAAGGGTCTGCTGTTACTGTCACGAGCAACATACAAACCTGGGAGGTCACATCCTACTCGTAAATAGAATCCAAAGGATTATGCGAAATCTAAACCATGCGGCTTAACCGGCCGGCTAATCCGTCCAGCTCGCTTAAGATATGAAAAACGTTGTGACATTTTCAAAGTTCTAGTCCTGTCATCTCTGCTCTAGGGTCCATATACAACTTTGGAGTTGCATTTCAAATTATTCGAAGGTACTACGTGCTACTCTCCCAGGCTCTAGCACGTATAGATGAGAGTAGAAATTGATGGGCAGAGGCTTAAGTATCTGCGCTTTTGCCTTCACAAAACGTTTGACCACCTATCTTGTTGACCACTGTTATTCAACCAGCCTGTCAATATTGATACTTGACATGTTCGCGTGCGTTCAATAAGTATAACGTATAAATGAACTCTTAAGTTAGAAACGTAATATAATTTTATGAAATTAAAAAGTGCTTCCAACTTAATCTTATCAAAAGTCCCTCAAAGTCTAAAATGGAATACTTTGTTACCTTCAAACGGAATATGAAATTTTTTTCTTATGATGAATAATCATTTATTTCTAGAACTCTAATATACTCGTACTCACATATTTTACTACTGTTGCAAAAATTCTTAAGCCAGTACTTCCTGGTTTTCTGGTGGGAAAATCTGAATAACGCTGGGCCCCTGGGCGATCCAGCGATTCTATCAGGTAATTTTCAATTAGCTCAGCATCCATCACACCCCTAAGCAAATCACCTTCAATCAATCATCACCAATTAAGTCCATAACTAGCAATCAGTCGAAAATCAATATCTGTTTAGAATTCAACTCATATCTTTAGACAGCCTCAACGAATCTATTATAATCGGTCCGGGAGCGCACAATCTACAACAATCTTCAAGTATCGCATCTGCTCGGTTCGAATTCCCTCATTCCCAGCACTCCGAGGCCTGGGAATTGCAGGGAGTTCAACAAAAATTTTTTTCTCCCCAGAACAAAACGAACTGCAAATTCCAGATATGGTCAATGATCTCTGTGATCTGCGTGATGATCATCATTTCTGCGTACATCATCTTTGCTATGGGAAATATGCGCAAAAACTTCTGTGCAGCCACCGACTGACCAAATGGAATCCACTCATTTAGCAGGACCACGATCTGCGACTTCCAGAAAGGGGTCAACACAAAAAGGGATTCGCATGGCAATTTTTTGTGCTGCAGCAAACTGGTTACTAATCGGAACGATTTCGGGAGAGAAAACAACATTTGGACATGAAGGGCTATTCGTTTGTGTTTTGCTTGGGTATAGATGAGTTGGTTTGCTTTGGATTTTATTCTTTGTGCAGGAAGTTCGCCTTGTCTGTCCCAGCTTTCAACAAATAGTGGCGTTCGAACCGATGATTTGTGGGCACGATCAACAAACAATTTGCGGTTTTCGTTGTTTGATCTCAATCGAGGTGAGGGATATCGAGCGAGAAGTTGATTTATGACCTTAGAAGAGCAGGATGGTCTTAGATGATGGTGTTGCTTTAATAGTTAAGTACGTGAGGTGTTGGTAAATCAGTTTGAAGTCTGATCCACATACGGCTGACATTGTTTTTTTTTGGATATCCGGAGATAAGAGTTTGAACTGTGAATTGAACTGCAACCATTTTGAGCTCCTATTGTAACCTCCCATTAACCTCAATGCATACATATACATATGACACATACTGATGATTTTTTTCCGAACTACTTGTAGTCTATTGTGCTCCCTAGAAACGTAAAAAGCTGCGCTGTGTAAACGTCCTCGTTAAGTTGTCTTCAGTGTTTTTTCTTGATGAGGAGAAAGGTGGTGACTGATGTTTTTAGATTTCTATGAACAATTTGAAGGCAGTCGCAAGGGGAATGAGGTCTTAGATTGTCCACGACCACAGTGCTACATCCTAGCACCAATTGATCTCCATTTATAGCCAGATTAGGGACCGGCTTTTGACCGGAGAAGCTATCACGGTCTTGTAAGAATAGACTGATGTGGGAATCTGAACAGGGATGAATCTAAATACAAACAGAGAGTAAATAGTGATTCCCAGGACACATATCGGAAGTTTGATTTTGTAATGGGATATTCTACAGTAAATAACCAACCTTTAACTTTGTTTACAAACGAATGAATTTAATGAGTTCATTGAACAGCAATTGGTTGTTTATTAAAACATTTAGGTGCAGTAACAGTAAAAAAATTGCGTACGACCGAAGGTTATTAAATCGCAAGCCATAAAGTGATGAGTTTCTATCTAGTATCTATAGTGTTACCACTTTGCTTAAAGAATTCCATGAGATCTTTAAATACATATATGTGGATGTCTTGACGAAAGAACTCGTAATTCTCTAAACATAGGCCAACTATGAGCCAAGCTCGTTATACCATATTGCAACTTAGAATTGGCAAGGGCATAGTACATCATGGTGAATACTTGTTTCGAACAATAAAGTTCTACAAGGCACATTATGCGAGCCATCCATGTCATATACGATTTAATTGCTTCAAACTCAAATTGAAATCAATTAAGACTACAGATATTTGTATTGACTCACAGATTCAATTTCAATTTTTCTTTTTTCAATGTCGGAACAAAGCACTCAGACAAAAAACTAGTCCATTGAACTCTTTGTAAAATTAATTTAAATGGAATCTTTCATTCGAAGAAAAATGAGTAAGCGCTTTACAGTACCAGAACCCACCATAATTAGCCTTATCATAACCGTGTAGATCCAAAGGACTCTTCTCAGTGACAAGCATCATGTCTAGCCGAAAGCTCCTTTGTACTGCCAGAAAGCCGACTGCGCCTAAGATGCTTTCGACGTAACATGTCTAGTCCAGAGAAGTTTGTTATCAAGGATAACACCCAAATACCTTGCTTCTTTGGAGAATTGGATAGTGATTCCTTTAAGCACTAGGTAAGCCAGACCAGGTAGTTTTCTCATCCTTGTAAAGAGAACAACCTCAGTTTTGAGAGGATTGACTGTAATCCTATTACTAATGCCCCAGTTGTCAATCGTTTCGCTAGAAACGATCCAACAGACAATACAGCTACAACATCCGCGTACACTTCTGCATAGACGTTAGAAATATCGAGCGCGTTAAGCAGCATACATGCACCATAGGTATTAAAAACAGAACTTCGCCTTGCGGGCACCCGCCACCACATATTCGCCGTAACCAACATCCCTAATCAATGCCCTATTTACCAACATTGTTTTTATCTACAAAAATAGGGATTCGTCTACGCCGTGTTGTCTAGCCGAGTTACATATGCCGTTAAAAGTTGCGGTCTCGAAAGCACCCTCAGCGTCGATGAAAATCCCTAAGACGTATTACTTCTTGTCAAGTGTGCCTTCAATTTTGCCTACCAGATTCTGAAACGCACTCTCACAAGTTCTTCCGCGTTGGCAGTCGTGTTGTCTCGTCAAGGATGCATTCGCAAGGCGGTTTTGCGCGCATGGATTTCGACCATTCTTTCTATGCTTTTCAGCATGAATTAAATTAAACTAACTATATAGGTCTGAATTCTTGGCGAGCGAGTAGTCCTCCTTTCCGATTCTCGGTATAAGGGCAACTCTCACTGTTCTCACTGTTAAAATTCTCTTTGGAGTTGCCAGCAGCTGGTCTATACCTTGTTGTAACATATCTGGGTATATACCATCAGTGCCAGGCAACTTGAAGCCATCAAAGGAAGCAACAGAAGTTTTAATGGCTTCAACCGTTGCCACAACCGATGAAATATACCAGCTACGGCGTGTTGTGTTGGTCAGCCCACTACCAGCTTCATTAAATGGAGCTAGTTGTGAGCTCGATTCGGCTAAGTTACCTGAGAACTGAGACACAAGCATGAGAGGGTGAGTCTCTGCTTTCGACTTGGTATAGGTACCGGCAGATTTTCTGAATAGTAACAGCCTGATTGATCTTAACCTGAGAACTTTGACCAGCCTACTGGTTTCACCGATAGCTTTGATCTTTTCACAAAAGAGGCGCTCTTTGAAGTCCGAATAAGCCTAATGTTTTTGCTTTGATCTGAAAAGATTCTTATCTTCCTCCAAATTAGTCTTAAGTGACTTGTTTATAAGTTTTCTGGATTCTTTACGAAGACGCTGCAGGTCTGCGTTCTACAAAGAAACGGGCGACCTGCAGTTTCCTCAAGCTTTTTTTTTTGTCCTGAACTTAGGGGGAGCACTATGGTACTTGTCGGACTCGTTGGTTTTATGCGGGTTCCTCCTCTTCAACAAGGTCGAGACCTCGTATCCGATTCTGAATTGGATGTATCTATGGTCTGACATGGACATATTCGATAGTACTTTCCAGCCAGTAATCTGCTTAGCATACCTGTTGGATAAAGTTTAGTCGATTACTTGCTGTCTTATTCTGAGTTGGCTGAGAGCCAACATTGTTGATAATCAGGTCATATGATAGTATGAAATCCAGCAAATTGTTATCTCTCAAAAAGTGTTCTGAGCATTAGCATCGCAGCATATGATAAGTGCCATCTTTCTGGAATTACAATATTCAAATTACAATATTCTACTATTGCCTCTGGTGGTGGCGCCAGTAACGAATCATAGGGAAAATAAGCAGACGCAACGACGAATGCCATTCTTCATTCGTTTCATAGCTTATATCTGCAGCAAATAAATCTTGGTTAGAAAATTGCGTAAGTTAAGTTGGTGAGAGGGATTTCGGCACATAAAGAAAAGCTCTCGGCCTTTCTGATCGCTCGTCATAAAGTGGTGTAAGACCACTTAAACAAGACAAGAAGAAGACAAAAGCTTTTTGTAAGTCCACAACACGAGAAGAGCCGTCCCTGTTTTCCCGATTCTTTCTTTCTCTGTGAGAGTAGATTTTCCACTTTTTAGTGTTAAGTTCAGGATTCTGTGTATGAAGACGCTTCAGAACATCTCCCATTTCTCTGTGTTGCCCAGGAATGTTAAAGATGTCGCGCGTCAGTTTAAGTTCTCTGAAAACTTCCAGGGGTGTGATTTTCGGCACAGATGTGCTCAACTATTCCAGAATCGCTGCGGGGAGCACTTCATTCTAAAAGTTCACGGAATTTCTTCAGAAAATTAAATATACAAGTTTATTCATCTAAATCTATATTGTCCCCTTTACAGTAATCGCCATCGACTGCAACACACTTATGCCAGCGCTTGATTCAATCCTCGAAACATTTTTTATATTCGGTTTTCGGTTTTTCCATTACTTCCTCTCGGCTGCTGAAACGCGTTCTCCGTAGTGGTTGTTTAGCTCGATTGAACAGAAAGAAGTCACAGGGAGCCAAATCAAATGAATTCGGTGGCTGTTGGATAGTATTTATTGCATTTTTCGTCAAAAAAATACGAATAATGATGGCACCGTGTGACGGTGCGCTATCATGGCGCCCACAATTCTGGTTTCTTTCGGCGAATTGCTTCACGCCCAAAAAATACTCTTTGTTTACTGTCTGGCCTTCTGACAAAAATTCATGATGCACTACACCGTTGCAATCCATGAAAAACAATGAACTTTTTCATCAAGGTGGTATTCATTGCTTTGGCTAGCTTCCACAGTTGAGCGACGCAGTATTTGAATTCAGCCTTTCTAATTCGAGTTATCAGAGAGAAGATAGCAGCGTCCTTGAATGTGCGCCGACTTCTCTTTGGCGTTTTGGATTTTTTTTGGAGGTAACTTTTGCAGCGACCTTCAAGTTCCGTTTACTAAAGCTGCAACTGTGCAGACACAACCAGAGTTGTTTTTCAACAGAGCTAGAACCTTTGCTGGTTGTGGAACTGGCCGCATCCGGACGTCGCGTGCGTGTGAAACCACCACTGGTTTTGTTTTTGGCAATGGGTTTGATTGCTTCATTCAAATTCCGTTCACAGGAGCTACAGTCTTTGCTGGTTGCCGGACCGGCTTAACCCGGACATCGTGCTTCCTTCCTCTTGGCCCTGTTAGAGACAGAAGAAGAGGGTGCAGCTTCGGATCCGAGAGGTCAATCGGTTTCAGAGTGTGTCACTGTTCTGTTTCTCTTCTTCGTCGCCGCTGGGAGAGTGAAACTGTTTTCATTCGCCCCTTCGACGGCACTTTCGATCTCTTTTTGTGAGCTGGCCTCAAATCTCCTTCACCTTTTCAGCTGCCCCTTGGACGGTAGTATGTCTTCTTATGAAGCCCGTTCCATCTTTTCGGTTTTCCGAGACAAGCCGTGGGAAACAGTACGCTGACCAACCACTGGTCTATTCTCATGGAGTTTAACCATAACAGGCAAGTCCTCTTCGGTACTCTTTAAATCATTCCAGCTCAATCCACAGTACGTGTCGTAAAGCTCCTAGGTCAACGCCGAAATCGACGAGGGGTTGTGTAGTATCCGTACCTCGGCCGCAATCGAAAAGACTGCTGGTAGATTGTCGATATTGCGAGTACTACCTGAAGTATTATCCTGTTGGGTCAGCTCTATACTGTTAACTATTTTACGTCTAATTTAGACGTCCTTGGAGCTTAGTTCATCTTATGCTGATACTCAGCTTATGGAATGCAAGCCACTGCCTAAATCTTTTTAGATCTTCCTCAATTTTGATAATACAATCGAATGATACGAGGAAGATATAACGTCAGCGAACTTTTAAGTTCTAATCTAAAAGGGAATTAGTATAAATTAGTAAAAAGAAACGAGCCAACGACAGAGCCCTGCGGAATACCATTTTTTTTATTATTTGTGAGAAGGCAAGTACGCTCGACGCCTCTGAGGATCTGTTTCTATGTACAGTCTTTCAAGTTCAGATGCTTAGCGACCAAGAGTTAAAATAAGGCTTTCCTACAGTATCTCCGACTCCACAATTGTGATGTTGCGGATCTTATTGCTCCTGCGACATAAATTCTACTCCTTTAAGATAAAATAAATAAAAAGGAAAGTGACGACTCTTCGTTAGCATAACCTGCTAAAGTTACCTGTGAGTTTCTGAAACCTTCATTAGAACACGTGTCCCATTTTACGATTCGGACTCAACAATTGTGTTTTGACACAAAATATCATAAATTTCAGGATGTGTATTCTTCTCTCTGGAACCTGTTTCGTCAACTGAAATCGGAGGAAAAATAATGGGACGAATTGCCTTCTGAGCCAGGTGCTCAGATGAAACATATTCAATTCCGCTGTCAAGCAAATAATGGTGAAATATGTTTCTAAATTAAAAAAAAAGGTTAATATGAAGAATAAATCTCAATATATGTATAAAGAAAAGTCCTGACTTACTCATTAACTCATCAACGCCCATCCCAAATCTTTGAATCTATAAAGCTGAGGTTCTACAGAGGTTCCCTTTATGATGTACGAGTATGCAAGGAATAAGGAAGGATATTCCGAAAGTCAACTCTTAAATAGGTGAAATGAGAGTTAAAATATTGTGTGGAAAAATGATATTAAATAGACTTTTCGACTTGAAACTTCAAAGGAGTACTCCTCAAAACAAATAAGCAAACACATATTTCCCGATTTTCCAAAAATCAACCCATTAGGGGTGAAATGGGGTTAATAAACCTCAAAATCGATATGGGTGTCGAATTAAGGTTTTTTGGAACGTTGATTTTGAAAATGGCATTTATTTTAAAGTCCAAGATGGTGAACATGACATACAATTAAAACCCTATAGTGGTGAAGCGGGGTTTCAGGGTCTCTATTGGGAACCAATATTAACCCTTGTGTTGCCACCCAAAAAAAACTCACAGCGTCCGTCATCCGGGTACCCCGCCTACGAAATTCTTGTTAAAAGTACATTGTAACTAAAAATATTGGGTTATGGCAAAAGTCATGGCGCATTTCTTGAAGAGATGGCGTTGAAAGGTGAGGCATCATTTATAAAAAAAATTGAGCGGTATGGATCATGTTTTGCTGATTTTCCAACAAACTAAAGATGAAAGATCAAGGTGTGAATTTTCGCCATATTTTACTCCTTTATTTCCATAAGGAGAAGAATGCAAGTGAAGCTTGTGAAAAGTTGCATAAAGTTTACGGTGACGATGCTCTACAATAACGTCAGTGTCAACGACCGAGGTTAATGACGGCGAAATAAAAACATTGATCGAGTCAAACCCACGTAACACAACCCGAGAAACATAGAATATCAATCTATAAAATATCATCATGACGACCTGAAGAAGCTGGGATATGTAAGCAAGCTCGATATTTGGGTTCCTAATTTGATGAAGCGTATAAGCACCTGTGATTTGCTCATTAAACGTCAGAAAAATGATTCATTTTTGAAGCCACTGATAACTGGTTATGAAACATGGATTGTTTACCATAATGTGGTAAGCTCAAATGAGAGGCTGGTTATGCTGTCAGTGTTGTGGGATTTTAAAGGTATCGTGTTTCAACTCCTCCCAAGCAACCAAGCAATTAACCCTGACGTCTAATGTCGGCAGTTGGACAGTTTGAACCAATCAGTCACCCATAAACATCCAGAGCATATTAACTATAAAGGAGTTGTGTTCCATCACGACAATGCGAGGCCACACACAAACTTGACCACCCGTCAAAAGTTATTGGAGTGGATATGAGGTTTTACCACATCCACCATATTCACCAGACCTTGCGCCATCGGACTTCCATTTGTTTCGCACTCTTCAAAACTACTCGCTTGGAAAAACTTTCAGCTTAGATGAGGCTGTAAGTCAGCACCTCCTTCAGTTTTTCGCCGAGAAACAATGGTCGTTCTTTGAAGGAATTCTGCAACTTACTGAAAGAAACAAAAAAAGTTGAAAAACATAAAAAAACATAAAAAACGGGGCCAAATTCGATTAATATGGTGGCTGAAGCATGAATATCGTGTTGTTTTTGGCCAAAAAATCTTTCACAAGCAACGATGAATGAGCAGTTGCATTATCGTGATGCAAAACCCATGAATTGTTTTTCTACAATTCCGGACGTTTTTTTCGTATTGTTTCTCGGAAATAGCTACAATGTAATGCTTCTAACTGACCGTTCGACTTGAAGGTAAAAACTACTGACGCACTACGGTAATGTAGTGATCAAAACTTTGACATTTGACAGAACTTGGCGTGATTTTTTCGGTCTTGTATCTCCTGGGTGCTCCCACTGGGACGATTGGGCTTTAGTTTCGACGTAATAACCATATACCCATTATTCGTTACTACTTATGGCCCTTTTGAGCAAATCAGGGACATCATTGACTCATTCAGGAGCACCTGAGCGATGCTCATACGACGGTCCTTCTAATCAAAAGTTAAAAGTTTCGGAACAATCTTCGCTAACACACGTATCATGCCTAGAACATTCGAAAAAAATCGTATGACACAAACCGACGGATACGCTTACATCCTCGTTAACCTCTTTTATGGTAATTCGACGATTTTCCAAAACAACTTTCTTCACATCTTCGAGGTTATCATCTTTTGTTGATGTGCTGGGACGTCCAGAGCGAGGTTTATCATTGCCACCTTCTTGGCCATCTTAAAAGTGCTTGTACCACTTGTAAACATTTTATTTGCTTACAGCAGTCTCACCGTATCCCACTGTTAACATTTCAAGTGTTGTTTCATTTTTTACACAAAATTTGACGCAAGTTCTTGGCTCCATTTTTTATAATAATTAAAAATTGCCGAGAACATCAAAACTGCTGTTAAACTCGTGTAAGATCCACCAATAAACAGACGTCATTCATTCAGCAATCCATTAATATCGTTACAGTAGCATATGGATTCGGTCTGTGTAATTAAGCGAAATGTTTGGTCCTCTTCCTTGGGAAAGATTTCTTAGTTTCTGTAGTTATAGTCTATAACCGAGAGTTTTAGACTGTCTGATGGATAAATTTAAGTCATGGAACAAATCGTTCAACTCTTGTTGTATGGTTCTTTCAATATACTTCCAGGAGGTACATATTCGGATGTTTCCTTCTTTAGCGCATAATTTTCTTTACGGTCATCCTCATCACTTGACTTTGCATATGGTTTTTATGCTATTGGCGTGGGCACAGGAAACTCTTTACTATGAGGTATTCGCATGGACACAGAAACTACTTTGGAGTATGCTATTTTGTTTTTAATTATTTTCGAAAACCATTTGACCAGAGCTCACCGAGACCATGTGCTTGAATTTGTTACTATTGTTACCATTGACGGTAACATTCTGATTTGCCTCATTTTTAAAGAAATATGGGCCAATGATCGCAACAGATCATAAACCACACCACACCGTTGTTTTAATGGATGTTACGGTAGCTGTTGGTATTCTTCGGGTTGCTCATCAACTCAAATACGGCAATTTTGTTTGTAAACGTATCCATTGAGCCAGAAATGGACTTCATCACTGAACAAAATTTCACGATAAAACACCGAATTTTCATTGAGTTTTTCCATAGCCCATTCACTGAAAATATGACGCAAATTCAAGTCGCCTGTCTTCAATTCCTACACAAGTTGATTCGTCACAGTCTTCGCGTTCACTCTCAGCTACATCACTACGTGCTGGATGTAGTTTAACCGGTCAAGTATCATCAACTAATGTAAACTAGGACTCAAATTTGCGAATGGTATTGGCAATAGTGGTTTTAGTAGGTAGGACGACTAGGTAAGTTCTTCGAATCGCAAGAAAAACATTTTTTACAGAACACTGATTTTCGTAATACATTTGAACAATTTGAAGACGTTCTTGTGGTGTCAGTCCTTTTGTGATAACTTGCCAATCGATACTTAATAAAATGACAAAGCAGTTTAATAGGATTCATACGTGATCTGTCAAAAAAAACCTATTGAAAATCAAACCTCACGATGGATCACCCCTTATATTGGCCACACACATTACAAAAGTGATTGTGGCAATTTTTAAATGTGCGACGACCGATTTTTTCTATATTTATTTTATAGATTGTATTGTACCTTCACTTAAAACTAGCTCAACATAATTTAATTCACTTTCTTAAACAATTCCGATTGCCAACCGACCGAGCAAGACGACTTTTTTTTTAAATTTTTTATAAAATATGTTGCGAATTATAGACTCAATTATATAGACTCAAAACTGTGTGTGTGTTCCGACTTTCAGCAGCGCGCGGATTGGTACTGAGTTCCCATGCGGTCCACCATCTTGGTACTTACCGCGCCCAACACTGCTTGATTTCGGTGGCCTAATGGGAACCGATACTAGTTCTAGTTTCTAGGTTAAATGCATTTTTTATTTCAGTTAAAAATTACCTTAAATAACCTTAAATTATCTTAATCTAAATTACTGGCCCCATGCGACCACTCTAAGTTAAATCTAACACTTAAACTATGTCTTCCGACGTAGCTTACAGTCTGTTCTTGTTTTTATATTTATTGGGTATATAATTAATTAAGTGCGGTTTTTTTTTTTTTAATTTAAACATTTATTTAAGAAAAACATTTAAAATAGTATTATTCAAAGTATTGCCCATCTGAAGCTATGACTTTTTCCCATCTTTCTGGCAATTTGTGGATCCCATCCCAAAAGAACTGCGCCGGCTTGGCAGCCAAGAATGAATCAAGCCAATTTTTGATATTCTGCTCTGATGTGAACCGTATTTCAGTGAGGGCGTTCTGCATCGACCGGAACAAATGGTAGTCAGAAGGGGCAAGGTCTGGGCTATAAGGCGGGTGTGGTAAGTCTTCCCATCCACTGTTTTCCAAATAGTTCTTAACCGGAATAGCAACGTAGGGCCGAGCGTTGTCATGATGGAAAATTATTGCCTCGTGTCTGGTCGCATATCCCGGGTGTTTTTAGGCTTTTGCTCTTTTCAAATGGATTAATTGTGTTCGGTAGCGTTGTTCATTGATGGTTTCACCTGGTTTTAGCAGCTCATAATACAGCACACCCATCCGATCCCACCAAATACCTTCGTGCCATGGATATTCGCCTTTGCAGTTGATTTGTTTGGTTGGCCGGGTTTGTCGTAATGGATCCATTTTTCATCACCAGTAACAATCCGATGCAAAAATAACTTCCTTTTGTGGCGTTCCATCAGCATTTCGGACATGCAAAACCGCCTTTCGACGTCTCTCGGCTTGAGTTCATCTGGAACCCAATTTCCTTGTTTTTGAATATATCCAGCTGTGTTTAAACGTTTTGAAATGGCTGCTTGAGTGACACCCAAAGATTCTACGAGCTCTACAATCTTCATAGAGTAATGCTTCCAGTTCTTCATCTTCAAACTTTTTTGGCTGCCCAGGACGTTAATCATCTTCCAAGCCAAAATCACCACTTTTAAATCGTGCAAACCACTTTTAGCACGTTCGCTCAGCTAGCACATGTTCGCCATAAGCTTCCACCAAAATACGATGACTTTCGGCAGCAGTTTTCTTCATATTAAAGTAATGAAGAAGAACTCCCCGCAAAAACACTTTTTCAGGCACAAAGTTCGACGTATTTGAGTGAAAAAAAATTATTGTTGTTTACGCTTCAAATAAATGACATATACTGAAATGACGTACAATAACAGTAGCTTTCCAATGCATGGTCCAATGGAATAATAACAATGGAATAATACAAGTTACGCCATCTCTTAGCAAACCGCAATTAAGTTATAGACCCAATACATTTATTAAAACTAAAACTAAGAAAATAAATTTGAATTAAAAAAATTAGTATATGGACTTTATTTTGTTATAATATAAAACTTAAAGTTTAACCTATAAACTATAAACTATATACTAAAAATAAATCTTAATCTGCTTAACCTACCTTAGTCTAATCTGGTTTAGAGGAAGTCACCCATTCCTTTGTTCTTTTAGGTATAATTTTATTATTATTTTCTTTTTCTTAAACCTACCCTATCTTATCTAAAACTATGTAAGCCGGCCACCGCTGATAGGCCCGTATGACGACTGACCTTGCTTCCAATGGAGCTACCTAGTAGTGAAGGAATTAGACGACCAAGCTACTTCTCCTTTAACTAGCCACCAAAATTGTTGGTGCTGACGAACAACATCCCTCATGTCGCGACTCCCTACCACCCTACTGAACCGGAGACGCTCCGCACTGCAATGGGCGATGTCTCAGTCGTAGTTGAGTTGCCTGTCCGCAGACCTTTCATATCGAGGCAGAGGAACGCTTCTGGAGGAACAAAGCCGTCAAGGGGTACTCTCTCATGGTGTATATGATTAGGGTAATAAGCCCCGGAGGTCAGATTGTTCGATGAGGTTATTGCTCTTGCAATGTGTCTTCGACTCAACTTAATGACGAAATTGTCCACTCTTATTAGATTTGCCCTATTGAACGAGACCTCATTAGAATAGAATTTTATGTACTCTGACTCAGGTGTTCTGTATAAGCGAAGACAAGTCCTTAGACAAGCCCTTAGACAAGCCCTCTCAAGCACCTGAATCTTTTTCAATAAACTTGCTCTCACGTTGAACCACACGGGACATCCAAATACAAGTATGGGCCTGATAAGGGCCATGTAGCAGATCACCTTCACCCTCGCATCGAGTTGGCTGTTATAAAACAGTCTCTTTGTATGTTTGTTAAAATACAGAAATTGATCTAGCCAGATCCCAAGGTATCTGACTACATTTCGACAAGCAAGTGGCTGGCCGTGCTGTCCCATGATCGAAAACTTTCGGCAATTCTTTCTGGTATCCCTAGAGGCCCCAGACAAAGGCGTCCTAAACAGAATAGTTTCCGACTTCTGAAAGTTGATTTTCAACTTTGACCTCAATCTTTGAACCTGATCTGTACGCGATTAAGTCGTCTGCGTACGCTATGGCATGGTGAAGTGAACCTATCGGATTACTTGTGTAAATGCTGAATAGGATCGGCGAATTTACCGCGCCTTGTTGCAGACCGTTTTTAATGTGAATTTTCCAGTAGAAGACACATCGCCATTTTTCACGATTAACTTTAGTATCTTTATCCCTTTTGGGGATGGGATGTACCACCGCAGTTTTCCAATGCGCTGGATAATGGGATCTGATACTTTCAATGCGGCGAGGCCAATATTGACTAGCAGATAACTAGCAAAGACAACTTAATTGAATGATTGGTGCATTTAACACATGAAGATAGCTTTCATAATGCCATAATAACATGATACGTTGACGCGATGGGACTGTTTTGTTTTCCATTATTATGGTTTTTTAAGTTACTATAAAAAACGGTTACATGCTTCATCACTGCTACCAAAACTTTGCCCCGTTGTGACAGTTAAACAATTTTGTGTTTTTGTTCTTTAACGAAACTTTCATAAGCACCCTGTAACTCAGTGGGTTTGAAGAAAGACTCCCCCATTCCATACGATTTTTTTCATAAAATGAACCTGTGAATTAAATCCCAAAACATCTGTATCCGAAACCGAAATAACCTGTATATATATGTAAGAAAAATAATATACGAGTATGCTCGTAAATTCGAATGCTTACTAGGTGGGGTGAAAAGTAACCTCCTTGGGAATGAAAAAAAATTTTTTTAATTTTTTGTTTTTTATTTTATTCAATATAGTCCTCTTTAAGTTTGATACACTTATTTTCCAACTTCTTGATCCCGCCCGAAAAGTAATTTTCCAGAAGTTCTGCAAAATAATCCTCCGTGGCGTCAATGATTTCCTCGTGTAAGCTAAATTTTTCATTGATGAGCCATCTTTTGAGGTTTGGAAAGAGATAATAGTCCGAGGGAGCCAAATCGAGCGAATACAGTGGATGCGACAGCAATTGGAGCCGTAAGTAATTGATTTTAGCTGTGGTTGTGATGCTCTTGTGAGCCGGTGCATTGTCTTGCAAAAAACGAAATTTTTTTTCGCTTCATGTGAGGCCGTTTTGCAGCGATTTCAGCCTTCAATTGCTCAAATAATGCACAGTAATACTCGCTGTTGATGGTTTTTCCTTTTTCGAGGTAGTCCACGAAGAGTATGCCATGACAATCCCAGAAAACCGACGCCATAACCTTTCCGATCAAACGAGCCTCCCTCGGCCACTTCGGAGCACTCGTGCCAGCTTCAGTCCATTGCCGAGCACTAAATCTGTTCTCTGGTGTGTAAAAGTGGATCCAAGTTTCATCAACAGTTACCAATCGATGCCAAAAGTCCGCCCGATTTCGCATCAGCAAGTCCAAACACTCTTTCGAAGTGCTCTCGCGTTCGGCACCCAGTGGCAGGATAACTTTTTCATATGCAGAATATTACCCAAAATATGGCGTATGCACTCAGTACTAATCTTTGTGGTATCTGCTAGTCAACCAACACCATTTCATGTATTTTTTTGACACAGTGGACCAAAATTTGACTGTGTAGTCTGACGGAGCATTAGCCCCATACTATTTATCCAACTTTTCTCTTGTTTCCTTTGCCGTTTTGCCTCTCAAAAAAAAAAAATGTTTTATGAGAGAACGAAAATCGTTTTTGTCCATACTCAACATGTTGCCAAACACGTCAACAACAATCAGCTGTCAGAAAAGCAAAGTATCGCACTCAAATTTGGCATGTCTGCCTAAATATGAACGAACTTTAAGGCACCATGACCTGTTTTGCAGTGGCAGCGCATTCTGGCGGTCAAGGAGGTTACTTTTTTGTGTTCGAGATGAATGATTTGAATTTTGATAAGGAAACTCCATTTACTTGGTCGGTACACAAAAATGAAATCAGGAATACAAATGCCTTGGAAAGTTTCAACAGCTGGCAACTTCTTCAAGCTCTTTAGTTGACTTTTGGATCAAGACCTGGCAAAGTCGAGGGATTTTGTTAGCAAATTATTATTTTTTAAACCAAATCACGAATCCAAAACATAAATATTTTAATCGTTTAAAATTCGAGCACTTTGATGACAAATGTGATGAGATATTCATGCTGATAATTCCAGCAGGGAAGATAATGAAGGCAATGCAGATATTCACGAACCAAACATACACCGTACGATATGTTACAAAAATCCTCGAACGGTATTAGTACAACCATGTAACTTTTTCAAATTATGCTCAAATGTTTTGAAGAAATTGCCAAGAAATTCGTAAGACCTGGGTGACCGATTTTATGTCCAATCTGTAGATTGCTAAAAAATTTACAAAAATCTTTTCCTGATTTGTTTTGCTTTCTTTTGAGTTTTATAACTATACAAACATATGTACTCGTATGTAGGTGCCATAAATTTGTTATGAGAATTTACCTGAAATGTTGCTTTTTTTTTGTCAGAGAACAGTATTGTGCCCCTTTCCGGGGTAGTTTAGCTGCTCATGGAATTTCGTCGTGGCTCCACTGTCAAATTTCAACTTAGCGAAATAAGACCCTGAGAACATTATTTCACTTTATTGATGGAAATAAAGCCAAACGCCAAGTTTTTCTTCATTTGGCCTTATTCCCACTTAAGAGTAGAAATAATGCCATATGCAGCTGTATTTCGTGGGCGGTTATTGCACGTCCTTTTAACAAACAAACATCTACCTGTGTCTTTTAACAAGGGGGATGCAAACATACCTAGACTTTTCTAGGCACAATATTATTCTTTTACGACGAGTATTATTATATTTATAAATTAATCTACTACTTTACTACACAAATTGTAATTCAAACTCAATTTTTCTGCTCACAGTAGGAGATGTCCAGGTATTAAGGGATTCCGCTTATTATTTGTCCTGTAAGTAGCAGTGTGGGCAGGTTTATCTATACAAAGATACGCTGTACAGATAAGGTATAGATAAGATTGCTTATTCTGAGCTCGCTAGGTATCCGGATACTTCGTTTACAACTAAGTTGCTTTTAAACCGGGTCCATGATTTTTGCCATTGGTCGTATGACTACTTGAATTCAGGTCAGATAACAGAAGATGGAATGACTTTAAAAACTGTAATTTGAGGATGGTTGGTTGCTGGACTCATCTAGAAAAATTCTCAAGAGTTTTTGATACTAATCAGCCTCTACAACACCAAAATTTCAATAAAATGGATAATAACAATATTTATTATATTTTGTTTTTATATTTTTCAAAGAGAAGTCTTTATCTATTGGATTGTTATGGTATCAAACGGAATGAAATCATATCTGCACAGCTTTCATGAGGAAAATTGAAATCAATTGTTTGAACAAAACTTCTGAACTTGGATGTCTTTCTAAGGAGCATGAACAAATTAAAATCAGCTTCCTGCCATGTCAAAGCAGAAGGCAAGCAAACCAAGAGCATGAAAACAACCCGTTGCTTAGTGCAATACTACTTGAAATCACATCTACTTCGACATGAAACCAAACAATTGTTCTTAGAAAATAGTCATATTAACTTTTGTTGGAATCAAAGTCACAAGGCTTACACCTCAAACAAAATAATACAAACACTCATTTGGTAAGCAATCCATTAGCATTTCAAGATTCCTCCATCATCACTCTGTTTACAACTAAAATCAAGTATACCTTTCAAAACTTGCAGCGTTCATAACCAGGTTTCAAGTGCACTTGTAGAAACTGCAAGAGGTCTCTTTTGAGTTTGACAGTTAAAAAAACGTTCACACCTCTTACCCTCATTGCTTCAAAGCAACACTCGAATCCATTTCACTTAGAATGTGTTCCTTGGAAAACAATTTCGACACGAATCCTTTACCAAGTACACCAGAACTAAACGCCAAAGGGATAATGTTAAGAATAACAAACGATTCCAACACCAACCAATTTAACCTTCAAAGTCGACTTAACTACTACCTTCTTTCTAAGCCTGAACCATACCCCATTCCATTCCTAAATAAACAAAAAACAAATAGAAATGAATATGTTTATGTTAATTGTGTACTGTGTAATTGTTATCCTAACCTAGGTAACGTATCCACAGGATACACAAGCTCAAAGATAAATAAGAAACCCAGAGCACTTGCTCCAGCTTGTCGACACAAAGTGAATTTAGTTTGTAAATTTATTGCTCGACTTTGTTTGGGTTAGAAGGAGAGGTTGAGATCCTTGAGGAGGTGAAGTGAATGAAAGACTTTTGTATTGTATATGTGTATGAATAGGGAACAAGTTTTACCCTCAAGGAAACAGTGTTAACCTAAATTTTGTGCTCTCAAGAGAAGATGGGATGTGAGGTGAATGGTTAAAGTGAGAGCAGTTCTTGAGAATGGGTTCAACTAATTAGAAATTTAAAGGACGACCAGAGTGTAGCAAGGATATTTCGCAACTAAATGGTGTTTACTGTTTTTTAAACGGAACTTGACGAAAGGGGTCGAGTGCTTGTAATTCTTAAGTAAGATTGCGCAAGGATTTATTCGTCTGCCTTCGGGTAGAGATTACGTCTTCAACCATGTATTCTGTAGTTAGTCTGAAGTTTTGGTTTGTGTGAACAATGATTCTTTGGGAAATTTCACTGATTTGCGTGCCAGTGAAATTATAATGTATCTACATATGTAGTTGAAAGCATGGGTAAATGAAATGTATCCAAAATATTTGTAAGATTGAGTAACAGAATGACAAATCTTTCAGATATGATGTTAGTCCTGGAGTTTAGCAGTAGCGCTTAGGCAAAGAAAATTTCTCCATAAAACACACGACGGTCTGAATAAAGCGGAAGGCTTTGACGCAATATAGTATTATTGATTCAAGAAAAGTGACTATACGGGACAGCACCCAGATATCTAGTTTGATCATCAGCACTAGTAAGTAAAATGTAACATCAGTTGTAAGAGAATTAACTGAAAGTCCTCTCCAAAGTGTCAGTTGTCCATTACGTCCAATGCTGTACTTAACGACAGACTGTCTTTTGATTTGATCTGTTGCCAGGTAAGCGAAATAAATTTAAATCACAGTATGTTGTCCTTGGGTGTAGTCCGTATTTTGGCAGTTCACTAGAATTTCTGTAATCCATTAGGTTCGACTAAATTATATGGATATTCAACGAAGTCGGCAAGACTCATTTAGATCCACAGTTGGTGGGGACTTGATTTTTCTATATTCACACAACTACCACAGAAGTTATTTTTAATGATTTCTGGGCGAATAACACATTTTATTATTTGAAATTGAATTGCCAATACACCGATTTCTGCTTTTTGTTAAACCCAGTTTTGGGTTTAACATGCCGGTACACAGAAAGACAGATAACTTACATCAGCTACTTTAAAGTATTTGGAGCTGAAGTTGAAAGGAATTTTCAGGAAATGATACACTCTAATTAGGTCAATGTACAATTATGTGCGGAAATAAATCAGGATGAGGTGTACGTATGTATACATACCTCGAATAAAAGGGAAAGAAAAATTTTATTCGTTGTTTTGCTTTCTTTTACGCTCGAGTCTTCCCAGTTCCATTAGGTTGGGCGCTACTAATTGCCAGCTTCAATGCATTTTTCCTCTGAGAATGTTATTTCGATAATAACAACGTTTGCATGTGAAAAGTTGCTTCCTACTCTTCTGGGCAGTGAAAAATTGGATATTGCTCCCGTTTCGGACAAGATGGATAGATGGGGGGTTAATCATGTCCGAATTTGCGCAGATTTTTTTTTGAACACATCATGGTCGATTAGAAACTGTGACGTAGAAGTTTAGTTCTCGAGTTCTTCTTTTCACTCAAGGTTCTATATTGAGTATAGGTTTGTATGAACATCTTTCTTTGGAGGTATTATCCCATCGGTTATGTTACACAAGCCAAGTTTTGACTCTGGAGATCGTTTCGTTTGCTGTCGATTCTACTTCGTGGATGTGCTTGGCCACTGTAAAAATGGGGATATCATCCGCAAAACCTAATATGCTCATGCGGACACAGTTATATGATACACAATATTCCATAGCAAAGGGCATAGGATGGATCCTTGTGGCACACCACCTGCTGTAACGTTGCAGTGTTCAGTACCTTAGTCATAGATATGCTTTCTGTTCCTGAAATAGCTAGATATAATTCTGAGGATATAGTTTGTTATCTCCATTCTAGCAAGAACCTTCATTATAAACGTCCCGTTTGCCGAATTGAAAGCATTTTTGATGTCTAATGTGACTACTGCGCAGTACTTCTTTATTTCGAAACGCCAATTTGCGTCCTTCGATGACTGTGAGCACCATTACAGTCACTGTTCTGATTGCGTTTGCTGTTGGGGATTTTCGGAACCCAAACTGTTATTTTGCTCTCTTATGCAATTCTACAATCCATACGGCAAATGGGACAATACGATGAGGGAACTCCTTCAGGCATATTTCCTTCGAGAGAAGCATTAAACGCTGTAGTTTCCAGTGACCTGAGAAAGTCCCTTCTCTAAGACAGCTGTGAATTACTTCCGAAAAGATATCCGGTCTCGATGTAGTTGCTCCTTTAAGAGCTCTGTTTTGTATTGTATCTAGTCCTTGATTTTTTCTGTCAACAATATTTTTTAATGCCAGCGGAAATTCATTTTCTATAACAGATGGGATTTTTTCATCTACAATTTCAATGATTAGGGCAAATGGTTCGACAATTGTTCTGGAAACGGTGTCTTAATAATATTTTCCAGGAGTGTCTGGCATAAAAGTTGAGGTGTTCTATGTCTTTTGACCTGTGTCATAACGATCTTGTAGGCGGTTTTTCAAGGGTTTGGCAGTTTACAAAAATGTCATACTAACAAAAAACTGCATTAGTTGCGTTCAATAATGCAGATTTCCTGTAGAACTAGTTTAGTCAAACTGTATTACAGATGTGGGCCACCACCCAAATATCAATGCTTCGTCCATCAATAACGTTGTCTAAAAAAAGCGTGGGCAGAGCAAAATGTACTGGTTTTATTGTAAAGGTTTTCGGTAAAGGCCCACTTGTGGGAGCTTCATGGTGGCTGTGGTTTAAACCCAAAGTCGCGGGAAGGGTCTTTGACCCCAATGTGGATTTGTAAGATACTGGGCGCTGTGACCCTAAGATCAGTAAGAGGTTTTAGGTCGGCATCGACCCTTACCAAGACTGGAACTTTTTGCCACGACCAGAAGTTCCGCTTTGGTATCAGTGAATTAATGGTGAACGATGGCAAGGCGTATACATTTTCCCATGAATGTATGGGCTTTCCGTGAAATTAAGCCTACAAGGAGTTCACGAAAAACACTAGAGATTCTGTATTACAGATATGTTCATAAGCGTCAACATATCGTCATACATGCTCAGATTAGTTAGGCTTTTCAGTTGTGGCGGCAGACCGGTTCCAGAGTTTCGCTTTTAGAAGTTGAAAAAACACAGCTTGGTGTTCATTTTGTGTATAGTCTTTGCTGACATTTGAAAAAACTCGTTCTCCGCATCCGTCGTCTTGCGCTCATTCTGTGGCCCACACGTTGAAACCCTCCACTATTACTACCGGGTTATTTACCTCTTGCATCCATTACAAGATCTTCCAATAACTTTTGATATTGTTCCAAGGACAGGACAGGCTTGGCGGCGAGTAGCAGCTGTAGAAGAAGATGCAATTGATCTTGGCACAAGCCTTCCGCCGATTCGATGGTTTTCTGAATGGCTTTGAATCCACATGTCCATATTGCTGATCTTGTTGTCTTATCCTTTACCCATGAAAGCGTAGCAACACAATTTCTGTGCATATGTATATGTTTGTGTGTATTTTATCATCAGAAGAGAACTTCATTGGTAATAAAATATAGGGTGGTTCATCGTGGGGTTTGATTTTCAATAGGCTTTTCTTGACAGATTGCGCATGACTCCTATCAAACTGCTTTACCATTTTTGTTCAGTGTCATTTGGCAAGTCATTATGAAAAGAGTGGCACTACAATTGTGCAGCTGTATTAAGAAAATCACCGTGAGAAATGTTTTTCGTGCGATTCGAGCAACTTACGGTGCGCATAATCGACCTACAAAAACCACTATTGCCAATACCATTCGCAACTTTGAGTCCCAGTTTACATTAGTGAATGATACTCGACCGATTAGACCACATCCAACACGTAGTGAAGAGACTATAACAGCTGTAGCTGAGAGTATACGCGAAGACCGTTGCGAATCGATTCGTCGTCGTTCTCGGCAGCTTGGCTTGGCGTATTCGACATTTTAGCGTATTTTACGTGAGGATCTCGGCCTGAGAGCGTAAAAACCTGTGCAAGAACTGAATTGAATTTGGCTCTGGCGATACTCACTGAAAATCCGGTGTTTTATCGTGAAAATTTTTTCAGTGATGAAGCCCATTTCTGGCTCAATGGATACGTTAATAAACAAAATTGCCCTATTTGGGCTGATGAGCAACCATTACATACATTAAAACAACGGTATGGTGTGGTTTATGGGCTGATGGAATCATTGGTCCATATTTCTTCAAAAATGAGGCAAATCAGAATGTTACCGTCAATGGTAACCGTTATCGCGCCATGTTAACGGACTATGTGCTTCCTGAAATTCAAGCGCATGGTCTCGGTGAGCTCTGGTTTCAACAAAACGGTGCTACAAGCCAAACAGCACGTGAGAAATCATTGTTGAGAAATCATTTTGGTAAGCACTTAATTTCACGTTTTGCTACGGTAAATTGGCCGCCTAGATTGTGCGATATCAAATCTTTGGACCATTTTCTCTGGGGATATGTAAAGCCTCAGGTCTTCAGGAATAAGCGAGCTGAGATTGATGCTTTGGAAGCCAACATTACTAGTGTTTTCCGCGGGATACGATTCGCCCAAAATTGGACCTTCGGAATGGACCACCTCAGACGTAGTGGTGACCAAAATTTATGTAATATCGTCTTAAAAAATAAATGCCATGAATTGGTCTTTTAAATGGTAGTAAAAATTTTAAGTTTACATTCAAATTTATGTACTTTTTTTAACATTATAAACCAAACTTTACGATGAATCACCCTATATTATGCTACTTCCACTCATTCAATTCAAATTTACTAAAAGATTTCCCAAAATTTAAGGAAAATGAAGAAAATGAAAACTTTAATCCAATTTGCTGACCCAAAAACTAAATACCCACTAGCAACGAATGGTTTCCTCTCTAATCCTCATGCCTTTGTTGCACCATCATCATCGTCATCGTAATCATCAACGTTGAGCTTTTCAAACAAATGAAATATATTCTCTTCGTGATCCGTTATTTTATTCATTTCATTTTTATAGTATCTACCCTCAAACCCTTAGGTTCGTCTCTCAGCATTTTCATTTCCGGTTCAGCGAAATCCGCCAAAAAAAACTTTTCGTTTTGCAAAACACCTCACACCACCCGGTATGGGTATATAGCTATACCCGTACATATGGTACTCGTACATATGTATGTATGGATTGATACAGAGCACACACTACTCGTAGTCATTTTTTATATCTGCTCACATATTCGGATGGTATCTGCGAAATAATGCCCACGAGGAGCACATGGATTCGCGTTGAATCAGGCTATGCCGGGATATTTGTTTACATGTTTGCACAGACCCTGCAACATCAAATATCTAAGCATCCAAACGTGCACAATTGCAAGGACACAAAGGACGATTTTGTTGCACATCATCACTACGTTGGCTGTTTATTGGTATCCTGGTCTTTCTACATGCCCGACTGAGTGATAAATGAGCAACTTCACTGTTGACGAGACACTGGTTTTTAAGTGAACCAAAAGTTTTTTTATTTCTTTTCCTTGTTTTCTTTTCAACTATCATGCTGTTTAGATGTTTTTTTCTTCGTTCTTATGAAATAAAAAAAAAAAACAAAATTCTACTATACAATAGTTTGGAACGAAAACCAGATCCTTCAGAGTTGCCATTCTTGATAGAAGTTAACAGACTTTTTTGAAGACGATTAAAAAATATGTTAAAACTTAATAAATCATAGCTTCATATATGTTTGCAGGCACAAGGAATAAAAGAAAACAAAAAATATAATAAATATGCATATAATTTGCATGGTTACTTAAATTAATAAATGTTTTGCTATTAAAACGTTCACAAGAACGGTGATTTTTATTTGCGGAGCACTTTTTGTCTTTCAGCGTTTTCGTAAAACCACGCTCAACAGATTATGAAAAACTCCGTCGATTTGGTATTTGAGATTGATGTTTAGACTACCAGAACTTGTGCTTCAAATAACCAGTACTTTTAACTAGCATAGAGCCTAAGGCTTTTCCTTATTGTGTTCTTTTGTGGTCTACAGAAGCAGAACAATTGCTCTGAAACTTTGTTACTTACATTAGTAGTCACTTATTTAGGTTGCGCTACAGCCCGAGTTACATCTAGGCATCATTCAACATAGCTCTCCACTCAGCGCTTCAGTTTGCTGGCTGCTTCCAATAAAGCACGCCAAGCTGGTTAAAGTTACACCCAATATGGTCTTCTTTGATCCGTTTTCCCTTTGTGATAAATTCGAAAACTTTCCGGGTTGGTAAGTCTCATTAATCTAAGCCGATGATTCTTTTAGTTAAGTTGATGAAGCTGTATAAGCTTCAGGCTTCTCTAGAGCGCTTTTTTGCGATACGGCGATTGAAAATAGTTGCTATTGAGTTAAATTAAGTTGATGTCTGAGCTGATGGTATTGTTTAAATTAACTACAGAGCGTAAATTTACAAGTTATTTGAGTTATAGTTGTGTGTTGTGATGTTTCGTCCGAACAATTTATTGACATCAAAGGACTCAGTAAAATCATTACTGATTACTCTTGGTTGGCAAAAGATTTGAGACAATTCATAGTGAAGTAGAGGAGATTATAAAGGAGCAAACAAGAGGCTCTCCTTTCTTCAGCATCGGGCATATAATGGCGGAGTTCCACTCGTCTGGCATTCTTCCGACTAACCATATTTTATAAATGATTTGGTGCATGCTCTTCGCAAAGTTATTTCCATTAAATTTTGTTGATAGTGAGCGCAGGAAACCGCCAGTTGAATGTGACTGTGAATTATGAAAACCGTGCGCTTGCTATAAATGAAAAGCCCGTATCTTTGATCTATATTTATCGACTGACTAAAGGTGCCCTCTTTCCCAACTTTGTGTAAAATCGTCTAGCATCATTTTAAAACCAAGCTTAGGACATTGAACATATTTTTTTTTTATAATCCCTCGCACGCACCAAGAGGATATGTATACCCTTTTACTGTTTTTTTCCAGGGCGCGGGCGGGTGGTGTAGTAGTTTGAAACTCCGGTGTATTAGGTTCCGATATTTTTCCAGAGGTGGTTGTCAAACTGGAGCCAGTGCATTCTCAACCAGTGGGTCTTAGTACGTGCTAGTTGTTATAGTTCGTTACATTTAGCCCATCCAGCAACCAATCCAACATAAGTGTTATGTGCCTTCATGTCAGAGTTGACGCCGACGGGATTTTCATATAACTACTACAACTACATACAAATTTTTCAGAGAACTGCCTTGCACGGCATTCGAACCCGCGACCCTCTGCTTGAGGAATCTATGCATGTACCACTACATTACGGAGTATATGATCGTATTAGACTGATGTTAGAAAACTTAAGCGTTATGTACAGATGCTCATTATCACATTTTGAAAATAATATCGCTTATGTGGCCGCCACCACAGCTGATTACCATTTGGGCTCTTTATATGGCATGTCTTACGGTCTCCACTTCTTAACGGATGCTCTCCTTATGGTCTGTTCACATTAACTAGTGAATTTAAATAACACCAGAGAAAGAAGTTTAGGAAGGTCAAATAAAGTGATCTTGATTGCCAATACAATGCAAATTGCCAAAACGCCATATCCGACGATCGGAAAACGATACTTTAGAATGTCGGTTGTAGCTCGTTGCTACATCCTGCTTTAACCACATTCTTCCAATTGAGGATTAATTTATCATGGCTCTGTAGGGTTGATCGTTTGGTCTGCGCCATTCTGAAAAAAAAAAATGGTCCAAAAAGCGCTGGAGGTGTTCCAGTGTAAACAGAGTACACCATGCAGTGACTTTGAGGGGATGTAATGACTCTACGTGCATTGCTCACAGGGTTTTCTGTTCCCAGAATCACAAATTTTGTTTGTTCACGTATCCAAATAAGTGGAAATGGGCCTCCTTACTCTTGATTGTTTTTGACGAAAAGTTGTCCACTTCGTAGTTCGTTGTTGAGACGTGATTCATAATCAACTCCCATTTGCCGATAGACTGTCTGCGCTTTGTAAGGAGACATTTTCAAGTCATTCACCAAAATGCCCTTCAGACGTGAGTGGAATGGTGAATTGCGTAGCACGTCGTCTGGCCAATATGGACGGAAAATCTACCTCAACTTCAGCTACAGCAGCGATATTTAAAGCCGATCGAACGGTACGAGTTTTTCCAGCTCTTACTCGGTCCCGTGATGTTCCTGTCTCTAAAAATGGTGCGGCTAAATGCCGCATTGAACAAAAAGGAAAACGGGCACGAAGTGCATGTTGCGCTTAAATCGATCAATTGATCAAAAATATCTTCAGGAGTATAGCATTCTATTGCTTATTCACACAAATTCTAATTCTGTTTGCTTCTCAAATATCAAAACCAAATTAATGTGCGACGCCATTTGTAAAATATATGGCACTCCTCGATAGGATTATACATTATTGCCTACCTAGCGTGTTAGAACTGCCTTTTTAAAACAGAGAGGTTTTAGCAAATTCGGTTGTGAAAACAGTCCCCAGCAAAAGTTATTTCTTGCTTCCCTCGTAGAACTATGCTTGGAGTTAAGTGTGACACCTAGCCTAAAGAGGTCTTTGACCAACGTAGAGTTTCAGTTTAGTTTTTAGAAAACAGCTTAAAAAATTTCTGATATTGCAGGCTACTACTATTAACGGCTGTCTGCTATATTTTCATATTGAACCTTTTTTAATAATGTGGCTGGCATACATATGGAATATTGTAAATAATTTCTAAAAAAAAATGTATCTATGAGTTGCTAACGGCGTTTAATGTTGTCTAAAATGTTTGCTCTCAGAAAAGCAGCAACCTTTATGTGATTTCCTTTAAGTCCCATGTCCGGCTTTCCAAAAATCTTCACCAAGTAGTTTGTTAGTTCTAGCAATGGAATCACATAAGTAGCAAACTAAAATGAACTATTTTTTAGAAATTTTCCATTCCCATATGAATTAATATGGTAGTGCCTGTTGCCGTCTTGAGTAATTAAACTGCAGTTTTGAAAGTCTTCAACACACAAATACAGACTGGCGGCTACCTATAACGCAAACAATTAATCTCTCCGCATAGCGCAGTCTATAGCCAACTGCCCCCAATTTCGCGTTTCGTGGTGATTAAGTTCACTTGTGCGCGTCAACTAAGCCGAAGTCTTCCTCTACGGCGCTGTTTTTCCGGGTGTGATACGAAGACTCTTCAGGTAGGAGTGTAAGTATAAAAATAGAAAATGTGAAAAGCATTTTGTGCTAATACTGCTGCAATTTTTCCTTCTCCTAATTTGTATTACTTTCAAAGTAACAAAAATTGTTTTGGTATAATAAGCATACACCTATATGACGGCGAGTAAATAGACCTGATATACTCGTTTATGTAAAAAAAAATCCATCTACACCGTTTTGCTAAAGCAGCAAAAGCATCTTTTTCTCCCAAAGTGTGGACGATATTATAATATGACATTAGTCTGGGTACATATATTTTGGATTGAAATATAATTGGCAGTAACTAATGGTTATGAAACATGACGTCATTGAAATGTCCTCCAAACTTTCAAGACTGGGTGCGCTAATAATTGCATAATTCGGCCGATGATGTAGCAATTTCACGTCAAATGTTTGCCTTCTGTATACAATGGCTGCTGTGATGTTAGAACACAAGCTGTTCACTTTACCAATTGCGGCAATTCTGCTTATAATCAAAAATGTACCTCGTTAATGAGGATGATTTTTCGGTGACAATCTGTCTGCATCTGTTCCACTCAAGTGGATATGAATACTTTTATAATGCCTAACTATGTGTTAAGTTTTTTTGGAAAATTGGATATAAAGAGAAAGAAAGATGTTTGGGCATTTTTCAAAAAACCGATGGCTCTTCAACGACCTTATGTGATGAATCGCTCAACCTGCTACTGGGCATCCACTGCAGCCGAGACAAAACTTTACGGTTCTAGGCATTGGTGTCACTGATCTTTAATCCTTGATGCTAGTTGTAGAGAGGTCTTCTTTTAAAGAACTCTGACCACCCTTAAAATGCCGGAGCGGATGTTAAGTTTTTCTAAAAATTGGATAGAGAAAAAAAGGAAAATGTTTGGGTTCAGTAGTTATTTCGCTCCATGGGTCCCATCCATGCGATGGGATTGAAGCTGTGCAACGTTAAGCCACCTTATAGGATAGAAATTATTCGTTTGAGATACCTGTAGACATACATTGAATGCAACTGGATAATGGTCCGCGTCTATATTTACTGTTTGGAATGTACGATCATCTACATATAGTATAATACTGGAGGATCGCCTTACGTTTATTGCAATTTGATCCATCATTCCACTCGAAGTGGGTGAGATCGTGTGCTTTCTATATTGATATTCTGGTTGTTTAAGTAGGTTTCCTCATACGGTTTTTACTTCTCTGCTACATTTTCACTGTACGATGGCAGTCCCCCACCCAACAGAGAAAACACAAAAATGTTGGAAAAAAAATTATTTATTTTTTAACATATGGTAATCGCCTTTCAGCTCTATACATTTTTCCCAGCGATGTTCAAAAAGTTCGATACCTTTTTATAATAAGAACTGTCTTGCTCCTCAAAATAGCCATTAACTGCCGACATCATTTCTTCGTCGTTGGAAAATCTTTGACCACTGAGCCATTTTTTCAAGTTTGGGAACAGAAAATAATCCGATTAGGCTAAATCTGGCGAATAGGGTGCATGAGGTATCAATTCAAACTTTAATTCATTAATTTTAGCCATTGCAATATTGGATTTGTGAGGTAGTACATTGTCTTGATTAAACAACACTTTCTTCTTAGCCAAATGCGGCCGTTTTTGCTTGATTTCTTCACTCAAATGTTGCAATAAGTTCGCATAATATTGGCGATAGTTTTTCCTTTTTTAAGATAGTCAATGAAAATTATCCCACACGCATCCCAAAAAATCGACGCCATGAACTTGGCTGCAGATGAAACGGCCTTCGCTTTCTTTAAAGCCAGTTCTCCCTTTTGAATCCATTGTTTTGATTGTTGTTTTGTCTCAGGTGTAAAGTGATGGACTCATGTTTCATCCATTGCTATGAAACTGCGCAAACATTCTGCTTTGTTGCTGTGAGACTTCACTAAACACTCAATTGAAACATCTTTACGACACTGTTTATGCTCGAGTGTGAGCAAACGTGGCACCCATCTTGCTCACAGCTTTCTCATGTCCAAATTTTCAAGTAATATGCGATATACCGCACTTTTTGAAATGCCTACAATGTCTGCTAGCTTGTACACTTTCAGTCGACGATCATCCAGTACCGGTTTGTAGATTTTCTTCACCATTACTGGAGTCGTCACCTCATTTGGTCGACAGCTGCGATGCTCGTCTTGGCTACGGCCTCGTTTAAACTCAGCAACCCATAATTTTACTGTTGTAAACGAAGAAGCAGACTCACTCAGAGTCGAATCCAGTTCAGCTTTTATATTGGCTGGGCTGAGGCCTTTCAAATAAAAGTATTGTATCATATAGCGATGACAAATTTTCTCCATTTTCACAAATCCACTGACAACGTTCACTATTGATGGCTGCCAAACAAATACCAAATAACGTGGCGCTTTCAAACTTGAAACATATGCTTTATAGACTGCCTACTTTCTAATACAATGATATTTTTAAATAACTGCCATCATGTCTTGGTCAGGCCGGGTATTTCTGGTACCGTACATCATCATGAGCTCGTTAAAACTTTCCTTTTTAGTAAAAGGAGATCAGTACAGCAGGGTTGTCAGGACTACAGCAAGGTCTTTTGTCGAATTTTAGTTTAAAGTTTCAGTAACTCTTTATTTAAATATTGGGTCAGATAAAAAGTCTCACGGTTTTTTGGTACATTTTTGAAAAAAAATTTTCTTTATTCAAAATCAATTTCAATCGAGTACATATTGGCCATTTTCCGGGTAGTTTCATAATTCCAATTGAAGAAGAACTTCTGTGTTTTATCAGCGAAAAACTTGGCCAAGTGATTTTTAGCAGCTCTTCGGTCGGCCATTTTTTTACCATTAATTTTACCATTGTCATGATGGAAGACAACTCCCTTCCTGTTGGCCAATTCTGCTCGCTTTTTCTTGAAAAGAAAGTGAGTTGTGCACAGTAGAGGATCCAATTGAACGTTTCGCTACGTTCTAGCAGCTCATAATAATTGGAGGGGAATTCCCTTCCAATCCCACCAAACAATCAACATAACCTTTTTTGCCGTCAATTTAGGCTTTAAGGTCATTTGTGGTCGGTCAACGGCCTTTGACCATGATCGCTTGCGTTGGATATTCTCATATTTAATTCATTTTTCATCGCAATGAATCGCTTCAAAAATGGTTCCATTTCGTTACGTTTCAGCAGCGTTTCACTGATGGTTATTCGGTCAATTAAATTTCTTTGCAGAAATTATGTGGCACACAAACATCGAGCTTCTTTGAGTAGCCTGCTCGGTTTAGATGAACTATCTCCAGACAGTTTCCGTGCCGGTCTTGCTCCATTAGTTGCAGTGCGTGTTGCATCTTTTACATCGAAATTTCCGGAACAGAATCGAACAAACCACTCCTGGGTCCGGCGTTTATTCATAACATTCTTACTGTAAACTACACACATTTTTCGGCATGTTTTTGTAGCGTTTTTCCTTTTTTTTATAGTAAAAAAGCATCACATAGCGTATTTCTTCAGATATTTCATTCATATTCAAATCAGTATAACTTTTAACACGAGCAACGACTGTATACTGTCTTCACAAAAAATGTAGCCAGACATGTAACCTTTCAAACACGTGTTCGTTTGACACAATCAGATTAGTCCTTCCAGATAAATGAACACAAACATCATCTTGTGACAAAAAAAAGCGGAGACTTTTTATATGACCCAATACTAACTGAATAGCTAAATATTTCTTCTATTCTGATATTCTGAGCATTTGCTTTTCATTTCAGAGCCTCTCCCAATTATGACACTTTTAGCTGTTTTGGCTAAATGTAACATTCTGTTCCAAGTAAATTTATGTTGAATTCCAAAACACTTTACATTCTATGTGTTTGAACTGATAAGCTTTTAGATTTCTTCTTGGTCTTTCAAACTATATATGTCGTTGTTGAAGGTGAAACGCGTTCTTAGGGCAACACGATATCAGTGACTCATTAATATTAATCTATGGCACTATGCGTCATAAAGCAAATAGTGTGAATACAAAAGGTGATTGAACAACCTCTTAAGAGCCAGAAGCAGTGTTAAAAGATTTATTCATCTATACACCCTGCCTGACTCGAACTGCAACCAAATTCAGACTGCTATAATTTCCAAACCGTTCATGACAGTGAGCTCGAATTTTGACACATGACAGATAATTTTATTGTTTACGAGCCTTTTAAACGATTTGCGTCTCAGTTGTGTTGAAAATTTTTTATCTGCGATGGAATTCAAACGTGAAAGTTTGATTGCCTTTTATTTGGCTGGAAAACCACAAGTAGCTATCGTTAGAGCCCTCCAGCACCTCAACGTGAATAAATATTTTGTATCCCGAACCATAGCTCGAGTCGCCATTTGTTATCGAGCAATATGTCAACAAAAAAAATTACCGTGTTTACTTGCCAGAGAGGTCTTTCGAAAATGTACACCTTTGGACGGCCACCAGAAAGCAGGCAGCACCGATGCTGATGGTTTGGACCGCCATAACCACCTATGGTCACTATCCGCTCGTACTTTTAGACCGTATCGTCAAAATTAATGCGATCGTATATCGTGAAACTGTTTTAGAGGCAGTATTGAAGCCTTGGGCAAACAACCGCAGAGCCACTTGCGTGCAGTGTGCGATGCTTTCTTCGGCCGTCTCAAGGCCATTATTCGCACCAAAGGTGGACGTATTGAAAACTACTGATGCAATTTGAAAATTGATGTATTTTCCAACATTTTTTGCTTTGGCACAATAAAATTTATCAAAAAATAAAAAAATTATAGCATTTTAAAAAGTTGCAGTTGGTGTACATCGAGTAAACCAACAGCGAATGCGTGTCGTGTTGGCAATTCCAAATTTTGCGTTTTTTAGACCTTTGTTTTTCATCAGATCTTTAGTATGTGTGTTCAGTCGTTAAGTTTCAAGAACCCAATACCTATTCTAGCACATTTGTACTGCAACAGCAACACTAATTTGAGTTATCGCTATTAAAAGCATTTCGCCGTTGCTGTAGTTTCTCGCCCGGCTTATATCCTTCCAGAATTGCGCGCGTCCAATGCAACTAAACTGCAATAGTTGCAGTCGGCCGGGATATTGTTGAAACGTTTATTTGACTTGAAGTTGGGATGCAATAGCCGCTGGTGGCTATGATGAAAGTGGCCTTCCTTTTTTTTTCTATTTTTTTTTTTTTTTTTGTAAATTCAAATTAATTTTTATACGCCTGAGGATAGCTGACGCGACGGGTGCGAGTGCATTTGGAGTGAAAGACTCCGTTAAAGGGATGAGATTTATTTAGATCTAAAGCCCGAGACCGGATTAGGGTTCTATTTATATCTAGAAGGGGTAGTTTAGTGGCTGCCTTGTTTCGACGCTAGTTTTTATTTTAATTAAAAAGTTCTTTAGCGTCTGGTTGGAATCAATTTGTTTTGTTGTAGCCTCTTTGCTATTGAGTGTAACATAATTGCCAGAGAATTTGTATTAATAGAGCTTGTATTTGTTAGGTTGAGATAAAATGAAGTTGTTGTCTATGAGTGTAACATTGTGGTTCTTCTGTACAGACATATGAATGAAATGTATCAAATCCTTTATTCTAGAAAAGGTTATCAGACAATTTAAAGAGTTAGTACCCAGATTGTGAGTGACTGGAAAGGTACTGCTTGCTTAAAACCTGCGTTAACCTACCGATTGCCTTAACTTCAAATTGTAATAGCTTCCAGGTAATTACTAGTGCAAAGCTCTGTGCCCTGATATGTTTATTGTCAGATTTTGCTTCCAAAATGCATACATATCAATAAATAGATATTAGTGCTAAGGATTAAATGACTCTCTGATGGTTGAGTTTCAAATATCCCTTACACTCAGAAAGCATCTTCAGCGATATATTGAGCAAAAAGCGTTAAGGCTGGTATGTTGCAATGATTTTACCGTCGTCCATAGGCATTGGAAGCCTAAACAAAAGATGGGAGCAACAACTAGACAGATGAGTTATTTTATCTTTGATTTTTGAATTTTCGGTGGGAATTGGATCGCAATGTAATCAATTTGATCATGATCTGTCATCAGGCCTATGCGAATACCTGAAGCTTACAGTCATACCCTGGGCTATATTTTTACCCTGATAAATACACTGACGATATGCTCTCTCCTACAGACTCATCGCATCATGGTTTATCAGCTAATTTTTCGTGTATTGACCACATAATTACAGGAACGATTACTTAAAGAACCGTATGCAAACACGTGGAAAGGGTACCTTCAATCGTACTTTACAGATTCTTTAAGAATTGGAACTTTTGATAACGACGTGGATATCGCTGCTGGTATGTTCACAAATACACTTCTTCCAAGAATGAGATGGCCCATCAGGTGAAAAGGAGAAAAGGCTATAAAGAGGCTGGCAGGATTAGGGAACTGTTCGGTCTTTTAAGACCAACCCGACAGAAAAAAATAGAAAAAGCTTCAGACGAGCTAGAAAAGACTGCAATGCCTTTGTTAAGCGTGAGAAATTCTAATACAGAAGCATAAGTACATGAGATAAAATATACTACAGTGTCCTAAAGAGAGTAAAAGTTGTCATTCGTTTGTGAAAAAACCTTTAAAACACTTCCTCATCCTGCCACAGCCGTCAAAGCCAACCATCATAGCATCGAACATTCGCAATCGTGCAGTAGCAATTTAAAGTGCTCCTAAGATTTCTCTGCACTTGCTAGATTGGATTTCAAACCGTACAATAAGACTCATAGCTGATGCTAAGATTGCACAGTCAATTGACACATTGAGCACGCATCAACTCATCCGCTCTAACGTCTGATTATTGGAATTTCAGTATCCATAAAAAGGAGACCTTCTAAAGTATGTTAACTTTGATCACATCCTTACAAAATGGTGTATAAAATCTATAATCTTACATGAACCACAAGATTTTGTGCAGTTTTAAGCCAGATAAATCTCCCATCGACCAAATCTTTGAAAAAAGCAGAGAAGTTCCAAGTCATAACCCTAGATTGAAGATTATTCATAGCAGCGAAAATACAGTTGAGCTATGGAGGGCTATGGGCTCGTTTGTCTATTAAGACAAGGTGATGCGCTGCCAAGTGTGTTTTACAATTTCATTCTTAGAAACCCGTAGGTCCACACCATTGACATAATGTTCTTAAAATCAATACTATGGGAACATTTATCGGCATCGTAATTGATGAGGCCAGCTCTAGGCGTTAAATTTCCGAGAATGCCTATGAAATACACTAAACCAAGCATAAGAGCTAAGCGCACACGTTTTGTAGAACAATGTCGAAGAAAAATATAGGAATAGCGCATTAACTCTATCGGGTGTTTTGAAAGCCCGGTTACACATAAATAAAGAAACAAATGCAAGATTTTCTATTGAAGCAATACACTAACGCTATAGCGCTATTAAAAGCATCGTCGTGACAGAACGAAGTCAACTCCTGACACATTTTTAGAATGGTTCATCGTGCCTAGGATCCAAAGAAAATGGGATGACGAAGTCGCACATGGAGTCAGTGTGAGGTGGCATAAATAGCTCGAAAACTCCGCAGTATGTTGTGACAGAAAAATGTCACTTAAGTCTAAAGATTTATTATATACGACGGTCGTTCATCCAGTTTTAACATACACATCACAAATGTCAACGACGTACATGAAAATATTGTAAACGTCACCGGTGTGACAAATCGTGATCGTAGAAGTCTTCACATTAAGAAACCGCTAGTGGGTATATCCAGTCATAAAAGCAATAGAGGTTCAAGTTCCAACTCTAGCAACGATGTTAGAATATAAATTCGATAACGAACAACCAGCTGTATACTTACATAGATTAAGGCGGCATCTAAGTATCAAGACCCTTTCAAAAACCTTATCATCCCGGTCTTGCCTTATGACTTAAAGGTACCCAGTCGGATGAAAATATTCTTGGCTATTTCAAAAAAATAATTGCTATGTCCGATGTATAAAAAAATGTGATCCACCAAGTAAGATGGAAATGACATATGTCATAGACATGCCTAAAAAATCGTTGACCTCAATTAAAAAATGAGACGACGTAGCAAAACCCTTAATTTAGAAACATAATTAGGACTTGAAATATGTATTTAAAGTTGCCTGCTTTATGATTTTGTATTTGCCCTTGTGTTGCTCGATTTTTGTTTTTATGTTCAGAACATCAGGTTTAGTTGGTTCGAAGAGACATATAAGAGCAGCTGATTAATATTGTTAAGGGCATCATTGGCTGTAATAGGTTGATAGTCTACATCTTCATCTTCTTCAGATTCCCCACTTATGTCTCCCGAATCAGAAGTTTGGAATTCTTGTAGGACTTGCATTATTTTGGCGTGTGAATGGCCCACAATCTCGTGTACAACTATGCCTTCATCCATTTTTATTATCCCATTTGCCGATACCAATTTCATCCTTACATTTTCAGACAAGCTTACGATAGTTTCTGCAATTTGAAGCTCGTCTGAAGGTCCTTCGGTTGGGTAGGCATCGACTGGAAATCCCGCACGATGAAAGCATGCCACTATTGTTGATATTGCGACCTCATTCCAGGCAGGTACAATCTGTATTATGGCGTCCAACACATTAACTGACTCGGAAAATTCAGATCCTGACTTGCATTCATAAATTTTTGTCAATAGAGATAGAAGCATTTATCTGGTTTTTACGTTTTGGATGATACCCGGGTTCAAAGGCTGATTTTCTGATGTGAGATTTGGCGTCAAATGCTTTACGACAACATTTGAAGATTCCATTGAGGTAGTGTGGCTTGTTGCATTGTCCACTAGGATAATTATTCGCCTTTTTTGCAGCTTTATTTGCTGATTAACAGAAGAAAGCCAATCATTGAAAATTATGGTTGTCATCCATCCTTTTTTATTGTGTGCCTACGTGACCATAAAACTATTAAGATCGATTTTTTTGTTTTGGCGAAAAACTATTGGCTTGACAGTAGTTTCAATAATAAGGGGCTTTAATTTCTAATCTGTGACACTACATCAAAAAAGAACGCTAAGCCTTTCTTTCGCCATCGTTGCACTTTTAAATTTTCGCCTTTAGCAACAAGACTTTTTGTTGGAAGTTGGCGGTAAAAAAAAATTCCTGTTACATCTGCGTTCAACTGATCTTCTGGTGGAAAGTATTTTAAAAATTGAAACAACTTCGTTTTTCAAGTGGTTGCAGCTTCATGGTCCACATTAGCACTTTCGCCACACAAAATCTTTTCCGAAAAGATTCCAACCACCCATTGCTTGCATTTTATGTCTATCTGCTAATTGCTTTGCTCTTTCTTGCAGCAATGGACACTCACGGGGATGTTTTTTGATCTGCATTTCTTGAATAGAGAAAAGATTTTAAGATTTACGTCATCAAAAAGAGTCCTTCTTAGCTTTCAACTCCTTTCATCGGATACATTACTCCCTCATGTATCTTAAATTTGTCTCTTTTGGGCCTTAATACCAGGTGAAGGTATTGAAGATTAAACACTAATTTTTCATTGGAAAGTAAAAAAAAAAAACATTTTATTCATAGTATTGGCCATTGCTGGCAACACATTTTCCCCATCTTTCAGGCGTTTTATGAATTCCACGCCAATAAAACTGTTCGTCTTTTGAAGCAAACCAAAAAGTCACCCAATTTTCGACTTTCTCGTGCTGCTCAGCTAATGCATGTGCCATCGGTGAAAACAAATGGTAGTTGGAAGGAGCCAAGTCTGGTGAATACGGCGGGTGGGCTAGCTGCTCCCAGCCAAGTGCTTTGGTTGTATCCTAACATAAGCCAGTTTTTCTTTTTGTGCAGATGCATTGTCATGAAGACACCTTGCCGTGTCTTCTGGTCCATTCTAGTCGTTTTTCGATCAATGCATGGTTCAAATTGATCATTTGTTGTCGGTAGCTGTATTAACGGTTTTACCAGGTTTAGGAGCTCGTGGTATACCACACCTTTCTGGTCCTACCAGACACACAACATTGTCTTCTTAGCAAATCGATCTGGTTTTGCAGTCGAACTTGATGCTTGTCCCGGATTAACCCATGATTTTTCCCGTTTAGGATTCTGAAAATAAATCCATATTTCATCCCCAGTAACAATTCGATGCAAAACTGATTTTTTATCGTGTCCTTGAAGTAAAATTTCACAAGTGATTCTTCGGTTTTCCATCCGTCTTTCATTCATTCATGTGGCACCCATTTTTAAGACTTTTGGATCTTACCATAGCTTTTAAATCATCAGAATTTGTTTGTTGTGCAACATTTAACATTTCTGCCATTTGTTCCTGACTCAAGGTGTCTCTTCATCTAATATTGTTTGCAATTCGGCGTTTCAAACTTTTTTGGTGGTCACATGGTCACATCAAAATCGTTATCTAGAACCGATGAAACCATCTTTTTTATGTTGCTTCTGATAGAGCATGTTCACCATATGCCTCGACAAGCATTCGATGTGACTCTGCAGCACTTTTCTTCGAATGAAACCAAAAAATTAATGCTTTCCACAAGTCATCATTTTCTGGTACAAAATTCGACATTTTTAACACGACGAAAAAATATGAATTTTGCTCAATGACTTGATGTACTCGTATACTTAATATGTTTGACAGAAGTCATAGCAACCAAAAAAAAAAAAAAAAATTAAGGCCCGTTCACAATAAATGTTTTCTATCGAGACATTTGTATCTTGACGCTCACTTTATACCGGTACACCTGGTAAATCGATCTTGCCTAATTTTTGCAGGTTAATTTGTATGAGAAATGAGATAAATCGTGAAAATTCGTGGCCAAGGTCCAAGAATGGCCAACATTTGTATGTGCTTTTCATGGTGCAGTAAATTATTGGCCAACTTTGGCAGGTGGCCAACTTACAAGGGTGATTAACTTGGCAGGTTTTACTGTATATGAGTTTGCTGCTGAGCAAGTCATACGCTGAAAATAAAGACAACCTTGAAATGTCAAAATAATCCTCGGATAAGGGTGATACTGTGATAGATGCCAAACTCGAATGATTAGAATAGCTATTCAAGCCAAAAAAATAAGAAACCATATGTTATGATGAAATTCAGTCGAAGACCTTGGTTTTCTTAACAACTAATTAGGGCGAACTTAGGCTTACAACATTCACTTCCTCCCGTCGGTTTCGTTGAATTTAACCAACCAAGACCAGACCTCTCTTTATCGCATTGTCAATCAGATATATTCATTAGGGCAAAAAGGAATCTCCCCCCTTGATATAGATCATTCTGTGCCGATAAGGACCTATTTACCAGTTGCCTTCTCAATCCCAGAAACAGTGATTTAACGTCCAACTTCCACAGTGATATTATTATTTGGGCACACAGCGGAAATAATCTATTAACATGCTTCCAAGAACAATTTCCCATTACGATTTGAGGCGTTGATGATGGGCATCCTTTCATTTCGACAGCATTTATTATGTTTTTGGCATATATACAATATTTGCTGCTCCTGTCTCAAAAGTGGAAAATATCTCACTGACAGTCTGCTGATATATTAAGACGACGAAAATTTGATCAGAAAATATACGTACCTGTGAGATATGCTGGATCCTCTTATGTTGAAGATTTCGCATCACCTAAGCAAAATTCTTTTTTGACCTCGATAGGTCTTGATAGTGTCGTAACCAACCTTAATGAAGCAAGTAGTCTGCAAGTTTTGCAGAGATGTAAAATTGGATGTAACGCTGTAAATTTTTGGTGGGAGCTTATACCTCCATTTATTAGGCTTAATACAAGCTTAAACTAACTTAAAAACTTGGACGTAAAATCTAAAAAAAATTAAGGGTTAGGAGATGGTGGAGAAGATCAAGTTTTAGACAAGAAGTGCTCAGATTAAAATCAGAAAGGGGGAGGTTTGAGTTGACCTCACGGAGCATGCGGGAGATTGGTTCGTTGGAATCATAAGAGGTGCGTTGGGTTTCAATATAGAAGAAACGGCGACAGCGTAAATTACGAGGGTAAGTGTTGAAGGAAATAGAATTATAAAGGGAAGCAGTCGATGAACAAAAAGAATGTTAGCTACGTCTCTGAGTTTTTTCGAGGGTATTCAGGTTAAGAAGGTTGAGACGGTCACGATATGGAGGTAAGATAAAGAGGTTTATCAAGGGTAGCCCTTAAATAGCAAATCGAAGAAAACGACATTGAAGGTTCTCGATTTGGTATATATATACCCGCTGAAACGGGGACCACACTTGGCTGGCATATTCGAGAAGGGGCCGGACAAAGGTAATGTAAAGTGACCTTGTCGCATAAAATCTGTAAACCTCTTTAGACTATAGTTTATTAAAATCAAGTGATGAGTTGGCTTAAAGGATTATCTCATCAATATGCGAACGGAAGTTTAACCCTCTATAATATAATATTCCAAGGTCGCGAATTTAATAAACTTGGGGTACATGTTGGCCATGCAGAAATAAAGTCGGGGAGGAAATTGATTGAACTTTCATTACACCGGCATAGATTGACATTTGGGGATATTAAGCTCAATGAAATTTTTTAGAATATTGGAATGTCGGCGTAAATGAAGTGTTTAAGTGAAGAATAAAGAACCTAGATGGCTGCCTTGTTGGATACCAAAAGTGGCTAAAAAAGGAGTTGAGAAGTCTGACCTAAAACGAAAGCTATAATAATAGTTCTCCAGATAAGAAGATATGCATTTTAATAATATGGGGTCAAAACCGAGGGAAGACAATTTGGAAAGGATCAGTTGATATGATATTTTATCGAGGATTTAAGCAAATTCTGTAGCAATAACATCGATTTCGTTGCCATTTTCTACGGCTGAAAGCGCAAGGAATACGAGTTTATCTAAGTTTGTAGTAGTTGATCTACCTTTCAGAAATATAATACATGCAAGCGTAGAACTTCATATAAAAAACATTTTATGTACATATGTGAGAAAGCTTAGCAATGGGACAGTAGTTGGCTACTTTATTCTTTGATCCCAGCTTATCGATCGGGGCTATGAAAGAGATCTTCCAAACTTTGCTTTGCCTTATACGAGCGACAGTGCAATTAGGGAGGAAAGCAAGATCTGAACCGGGTAAGAATTCATTATAGAGATTTTGTTACTTTCCCTCAATAACGGTAGGTCAAAAGATGGAGAAAGGTACTTGAAATATATGGGGTAAGGTGTGAAGAAGTTGTCTGCAAATGATTATTTAAAGAAATTTGGAAAATAGTTGGCAATAGTTTATGGGTCGGTCGATGATATATCATTGAACGAGAGAGAGAAGTGGGATAACCGTCTAACTTTCTTTTCTAGTTGACAAATTGAGAAAATGTTTTAAGGTCGTTAATAAGTTCAGTCTGCGCTGTGTCAAGAAAGTGCTGATAAAGGCAGTTATAGAGCTGGGGGAATTAGAGGTAAGTTACAAGGTAGTGAGAGTAGTCAGAATAAGAATTGGTGCGAAGAAAAACTGCCCATAATTTGTTGTTTTTTTTTTTTTTGTAAATAGCAAATTCTTCTCTTATATCAAGGAGGGGAAAGATAAACGGTTACATGAGGACACACTCAGTTGAGAGTGTCGGTCTGAACTTCACAGATTTTCTCCCGGATCTCCATAAAGTGAAGGTTTGATCAATTGTGAACTTATCAAGTCTCGACAAATGGTTTTTATGCGAAATTTAAGAGACTGTTGCTTTTATGCCTGTTTGAACTGGTCTTTTCTTTTGGATCGGTAATATGATACTAAGATTTCCGGATTTTCTTCCGACTTAATATGTAGAAAAAATACGTTGGAGTATGCCTTTTATAAAGTTATGTTCTGCTAACTGAAATAGCCCCGATGGATTTATAATTACATTGTCTTATATTTTGGACTGGTGGACATTTCCTCATGCCATATATGTACACCTGTTGGAGTTTTGTAGCCCTTAGACATACATTTCTTTCAAGGCATTTTTTTACCTGGAGACTCCGATGCTTTCCTCTCTTTTTCGTAGAGCGCACGTGCTCTATTCCCTTTTTTCTACGGCTCCGTTTCGTAGGTGATCTGTTTTAATAAATCTGCACGCCTGTATTCTTCAAGAAACTAGGTAGTTATCTGGTGGCTTCTTTGCATTAATACCACTGGTGTTCAGTACTTGATGCAGGTTGCATATGACTTGGTAAGAAGTTAATGGATAGTCGAAAAACAACGGTTCTGTTACTAGCTGCGACTTCAGATATCAAATCTCTTCCAATAATTCTCCGCTTTTGTGGCATCTGAGATATCGGTAGATGCACTTTGGCTCTAGCTGGGTAGTGGTCCGTGTTTATATTGGGATATCTACAATAAAATGTTGCCTTTAGTCGATCACAACATAATCAATTTGATATGCTAAAATGTGTGCCACAGTTTCTCATTTCGGTCTTATAAGTATTCTAAAATTGTTTGTTGGCAGTGATATTGGTTTTATAGAAGTCTTAAGCCGCCGATAGTTCGTAACCAGGACCTAGCGAGTATTTCAACTTCAAATCCTAACGTCATTATTAATTTTTAATTTCATAAAGTCGGTAACAGTCAAAATGTCTTTGCATCAGACTCTTCTTTGTTGCTTCGTAATAGATTTCCGAATCGCGTTAATCTTTGCAACGTAGCCGCATGCCAGACTTTTGGTGGGTCACCGTGCTCGATATTGTCAGGGTATGTTTTGTTTGCTGATGTGTATAATCTGGTCAACTCCAACTGGAGAGCGTTAGTGACTACTTTAACCCTCAAACACCAAACTACATAAACGTAGGCAGGAGGATAATTGATTCCTTTTTCAATTGGCAAAAATGACGATGAATGCAATATTCTGAAATATGTTTTTGTGAGATCAATGTTCCAATCTGCGTAAGCTACTTATAGCGCGCTATATAAAACTGAGAGCTATTTGCCGAAATTTTAATGGATAAGACCATATTAATGGATGGCGTATAGCACACGGGTCAAATAGCTGCTCTATACCGAACGAATTGACCCGAAAACCAAATGCAAAAAAGTGACATTCTCTACTTTGGACTAATAAAGTGCCGGCTAAGAAAGTTTTATTTTATTCCAATCTACCTGAAGATATAAAATGCAACTTTTCAGTTATGGAATTAAATTTGCCACTAGAGTAAATTAATTAAATATTTAGAACACTCGTATAGTCCATTTTTTGTGATTCTCGTTGCATTGTTTACATAATAGAACGTTGTTTTGAAAGGTGAATTTAGTATTACATATTTATGTAAGAAATCTTTTATCTCACTCCTAATTTAAACCGGGTTACGACCTACTTATATCTTAAGTGACACATTGACAAAAGAATCTGCAAATGATACTGTTTTGTGAAGAGCTATGAGAGAAATGTATACAGCTACACCATTTCTTCGAAAGACCACTTCTTTTACTGTAAAACAAAACAAATTTGCCATCTTGAGTCGCTTTTGTTAGTAGGAATTATTTAAAATCTTTTGCCCTGCAGTTGCCTACTCCAAGACCTCATTCGCATTCACATTCTGACGATCAATTTGCATACTCGTATGTGTTACAAGTTACAACAAGAGAATCCCATTGACCTGTATCTCATAGCATTCGCATTCTATTCTCATATTTTATTTAATTTTACCAACTTTGAGATACTCTCTGAAGTAGAACTCATGATCCACATACAGTTTTGTGCAATAACAATAGCAAGACCGAATGATGCTTTCAGCTGAAACGATTGTACAAGTCGGATAGTAGCACTATTCACAAACTACCAACTTGGGTATTCGATTGGATTGAGTTCTCGATTCTCAGCACTCAATTCTAGTACGTGAAAGTGTTTCAAACTTTCAACCTCTTCTACGTCCTCGGATTTTATGGCATATCCTTCAGAATGGCAGTTATCCCGAAGAGAACTGCAACGCAGTTGTTTTAGACTTTTCAATTCGTTCTCTTTTTCCTTTCTGTTTTGCAGGTTTCTTAATTTTTTTTTTTTCGTTTTGGCTCCTGCATTTTCAATTTCCCGTTTGTGGATGGGTTTGAGAAAAATAACGGTTGAGCCGTTGAACTTTTGCCTGACCGGGATATTCATATCCGTAAGTGAATGAAGCGAAGGCTGTCTGCTGCATCGCATTGCAAAGGAAGCAAACAAATGAAATTGAAGTTGCTGCCTTTAAGGGAATTTTACTGTTGAACGATGGGCTGTTTTTTGCCCTAAAGGAGCAGTGCATCATTGTGCGATACAAAAAGAATGATTTTTATCAGATTAAATTTGCCATCCTCCTGCGATTTGAAAGACCGATAGAAAGTTTAAGGAACTGTTAAAGGAAAATTGTTTGACATGATGATGTGATTATGCTTGGAGGAGGAATAAGTCGTTGATCTAATTTAGACAAAGCAGTCAATAAAAGTGAATACTTCTAGAATTTCCGAATGTAAAGTGGAAATAACTGATAGAACTGGCAGGAAGTTGGCCTTTAAACATAGTTACATACCATCTTATGGCAAAAAGTTGCTGAATTCTGATGAAGCATTCCGAGTTTTTCATCATTCAATTGATTACCATAATCAGCCACTGGATACATTGTATCCATTTATGCCTTTTCTCACAATCTATAAGGATACTGATGATTTAAAATTATTCAGATTTCAGAAAGTTGTTTTAGGTCGAATTTTACATCTTTCACTAGCTCGTTTTAGAAAATAATGATTTCAAAAATATCTTGGAAACAAACCTATCATTTAACTGACTAAAGTAGAAGTAGCGGTAGTATAAACAAATGGTGACTTCAGAATTCTTCAGGTTGAATCAAGGCTCATCTGTACGATTTTAGTTGAATAGATGAAAAGACGCGAGCTTCAAGACAGTTTAGTGGGAAACAAAATGATTCAATATACGCTTAACATACTTCATTGAATTCATACCCTCATGATGGCAGAACACATTGACCTACTGGTATATAATTATTTTCGTGCGGTTTTTTTTTTTTCAAAATTTTAATGCTTATTTAAGAAAAACATGTACAATAGTATTATTTAAAGTATTGCCCATCTGAAGCTATGACTTTTTCCCATCTTTCTGGCAATTTGTGGATCTTATCCCAATAGGACTGCGCCGGCTTGGCAGCCAAGAATGAATCAAGCCAATTTTTGATATTCTGCCCTGATGTGAACCGTATTTCAGTGAGGGCGTTCTGCACCGACCGGAACAAATGGTAGTCAGAAGGGGCAAGGTCTGGGCTATAAGGCGGGTGGGGTAAGTCTTCCCATCCACTGTTTTCCAAATAGTTCTTAACCGGAATAGCAACGTGGGGCCGAGCGTTGTCATGATGGAAAATTATTGACTTGTGTCTGGTCGCATATTCCGGCCGTTTTTCGGCTACTGCTCTCTTTAAACGGATTAATTGTGTTCGGTAGCGTTGTCCATTGATGGCTTCACCCGGTTTTAGCAACTTATAATACAGCACACCCATCTGATGCCACCAAATACATAGCATTACCTTCGCGCCATGGATATTCGGATTTGCCGTTGATTTGGCTGGTTGGTCGGGTTTCACATATGATTTTTTGCGCTTGGGGTTGCCGTAATGGATACATTTTTCATCACCAGTAACAATCCGATGCAAAATAGACTTCCTTTTGTGGCGTTACAGCCGCATTTCGGACATGCAAAATCGCCTTTCGACGTCTCTCGGCTTGAGTTCATGTGGAACCCAATTTCCTTGCTTTTGAATATATCCAGCTGTGTTTAAACGTCTTGAAATGGCTGCTTGAGTGACACCGAAAGATTCTGCGAGCTCTTCTTGTGTTTAGCAACAATCTTCATAGAGTAATGCTTCCAGTTCTTCATCTTTAAACTTTTTGGCTGCCCAGGACGTTCATCGTCTTCCAAGCCAAAATCATCACTTTTAAATCGTGCAAACCACTTTTGGCACGTTCGCTCAGCTAGCGCATGTTCTCTATAAACTTCCACCAAAATACGATGACTTTCGGCAGCAATTTTCTTCATATTAAAGTAATGAAGAAGAACTCCCCGCAAAAACACTTTTTCAGGCACAAAGTTCGACATATTTGAGTGAAAAAAAAAATTACTGTTGTTAACGCTTCAAATGAATGACATATACTGAAATGACGTACAACGACAGTAGTTTTCCAATGGAATAATAACAATGGAGTAATACAAGTTAAGCCATCTCTTAGCAAACCGCACGAATTTCTATTGCTAAAAGCAATAGCGACGTATTTACGTGGAGGATTAATCTAAGCTTCCTTGTAAAAATCTCTATGTCCTTAGAGAGTCGACGTTTCGACTGCTTACGACAAGATGTGTAAGGCTGCTATCCCGGACAAAATCTTGATACTTTGCTTCGTTCGAGAAACATATGGTATAATTTTTTTTTCATAGTGGGCGCGCGCTTTAGGGATTTTTGTACTTTTAAAGTGTTTATACACAGCGCGGGCGAAGGAAATTTAGGGAAGGAGAAAAGAGAGGTACCGATGTACATTGTTTTTAAATGTTTGCAAGCTATAACGACAAGGAAATATGAGGCTCGGTAAGATATTTTAGAGTACGTCCGAAGTTAAATCACTTAGTCTGCAAATTTCTTTGTGTTGTCATTATTGTAAGCATTTTAACTAAATTTTGAAATGTATGTGTCGGAAGAGCATACTCGTCATAATTTATTGTTTTTGTTCCGGAAAAACCAGAATGGAAGTGAACCCACTAGAGAAACCCAAATTATGAATTAAGAGGGTGTTCTTAACGAGTTCAAGTTGTTTTGCAAAGTTTTTAAATGTCAATTTTGACCGAAGAGTTGAAGCTCATTCGGCTAGGAAGCGATAATGTGCTCCTGAAGTTCACCGGCGAAAGAAATCTCACTGCCATGATAAGGGAACTCGCGACGTAATCCATAACTATCCATTGGCACCTAACAAATATAGGAAAAGTCATAAAGTGGAGAAAATGCGTACCATATCACATATCGCAGAATAGTCTTCAGCATAGAATCGAAATTTGCACTGCGCTTTGTTGGAATCGGACCGGTACCGAGGATAGAAAATTGATTCGTTAAAATAACGTTAAAAAGCCACTTATGGCTTTGTCAAGAAGACAGAGAAGCACAACATCCAAGAGATTTACTTCACCTGCTTAAGGTGTTACAGTCTATATAGTCGGATGCTGAAGAAATTACCCATTTTGAGCTGTTGCCTCATAACTGCCAGCGCATGAGTCTAATATCACCAGCTGTGCATATTCAAGCCGACACTAGAGTAGAAACGGTCAGGTCTGTTTACTCGAAAGAGTGTGATAACACTCGCCTTTCTACAGCTACTAACATCTGCACACAGCTACAAGGCTTCGCTTGGGAAAAAATGGTTCATCCGGCTTATCTCCACCTTCATTCGAGAAAATTACTGCAAAACAAATAATTAAATACCTTGCAGTCAATTAGTTGCTTAGAGATAAACAATCGGGTTTAAGAGTAAATTAAGCTGCCCTACTGCTATAGACATGGTCAACGTACTTGAGGAGATGAGGCAGGATTTTGATAAGAGATATGTTTCGTTTCTGCGTATAATAGATTTTTCCAAAGCCTTTGATTAGGTAAACCATTCTATTCTATGTCGGAATCTTAAACCTCAGTTTGGGTTTATCGATACGGCCGTAAGCTCATCAAGAGTTTTCTCTCCCCCATATTTCAAAGGGTATTCTCTGATGAACGTTATTCGTCCCTTAAAGAGTTCAAGCTGAAATTACCACAGGGATCAATTTTAGGTCAGTTGCTATTCTGCATATTTATAAATATTTATATTTATAATAGTATGTATTTAAGTGGGCTTCCATCAACCTGTATGGATATGATCATCTAGCTAAGCCCCACTGCAGATTAGGTGAATTAGCTCTTCTTATCAATTAAAGATCGTAAACCAAATTTGGTCTGAAGCTAATGGATTATTACTCAATCCAACTAAGACTCAAGTAATCCCAATATCCAAGACCATATTAAATTTTAATTAATTGCCTAACATCTATCTTAAAGAAAAAAAAAGATTCTAGCTGTAGGTTCTGTCACTAGCCTTCGCTATATATACGGATGCCTTCGCAAAAGCGTCAAAAGCTGGTAAAAGTGCTAATCTTGCCTTTAATAACGGACTCTTCTGATGCTGTTTATAGTAGCTTCGATTCCCTATATCTTAGTAAATTGTAAGTAGCCCTCAACGATGCAGTGCGTTACATTCACGTCATTCGTAGATATGACTCTATATCTGGTTATAGGCTGTAATCTCAAAGAAGACATCTGCGAAAGAAATTGTATTTTTCTAGACAAAATTATTTATAGTCAGCACCCCTCCTACTTTTATTACAGATTAGGTTTTATTACTCGTAGGTCCCACAGAGTTCTTAATTAAATCTCCATTCGTAGCAATTACCTTACTTACTGCTCGCGTCTGTTTTTCCTATCTAAATTAAATGTATTAGAAATCCGTTAAAATTTAAAAGTGCAATCCTTCTTTATTAATCCACTACTACACTTCAAAATGGAAAGCCATTCTCCCCTCAATATCCTTACTTACATATTTACTGTTAATCCCTTCATACGTCACCCCTTGAACATTGCCTATGGAGACATTTGGGTTATTGATTTAAGTTTCCGTAGTGTAGCAGCAAAGTTGGTGCCAAAAGACTTCAATTTCATGCAAAAAAGAGACCGTGTTGACGTTGCAAAAGAGATGATTTGCGAGGCTGAATCCGATCCCACATTCATCAAAAGGATCATTACTAGAGACGAGACGTAGGTTTATGAGTACGACACCCAATCCTTTCATCAGGCAAATGAATGGCGTTCACCAAATGAGCCGAGACCAAAAAAACCACGTCGTGTTTACAGTCATAAAATAAGGTAAAGCTCACGGTTTTCATGGATTACAACGATGTAGTATATCATGAATTTTTGCCAAAAGGCCAGACATTAAACAAAGAGTATTATTTGGGCGTTATGAGACGCTTGCGTGAAGCAATTCGCCGAAAGAGACCAGAATTGTGAGCAGAAAACTCGTGGATTTTGCACCATGATAACGCACCGTCGGACAGTGCCAACATTATTCGTAATACCATCCAATAGCCACCGAATTCACCTGACTTGGCTCCCTGTGACTTCTTTCTGTTTAATCGGGCTAAAAAACCACTACGGGGAACGCGTTTCAGCAGCTCAGAGGAAGAAATGGAAAAATCGCAGGAAGCACTGATGGACATACCGAAAACCAAATATACAAAATGTTTCAAGGATTGGATCAAGCGCTGGCTAATAAGTGTGTTGCAGTCGATGGGGATTACTTTGAAGAGAACAATATAGATTTAGATGAATAAACTTGCATTTTTAATTTTCTGAATAACTTCCGGTACGATTTTGATTCCGGTATTAATGTATAAACCTTTAAATGAATTTAATAACTGAAAATGTAGTGAAAAATTGATGATGTCCAAAAAGATCTTGGGCTACAATATTTTTGTCGTCAAAGCCATACATGTTTTTTAGTAACGGCCATAAGAAGTTGCCTGAGAGGTGGGCAGAAGTGTTGTCGTTTTGTACTTGGTGCAAATTAATTAACGTTCAACAGGCATTCAAAAATCGCGCAGCACTTATGTTACAACCAGATATGTTATCCTGAGGCGAATATTTTAAACACCTTTTGCATGGAAAAATTCGTGCGAATTTATTGAAAACTTATCTAAGCTGTAACATCCATGTATTGTATATCAACGACAAAAATTTTGTGAGACTGTGCTTCAAAATTTTGCGAACATGTTTGAATGTACATTCGAAAGAGTACATAATGGACATTAGCATTGATTTTGAGGATGCTTCCACAACGCCATGTGTATGATGACAACGCCAAGTCTTGTATCCACTGATATCGTGAATGTAAGTTGACTCCCTGCTTTGTGTCTTAATATTTTCAACATCTGTCCTTAATCATTTACTTTCGATGCTACAGTATTTTCTCTCGGGTCAGTGCCGTTTTATAGTAAAACACAAAATTTTTGCAAGATTCAACTTTATTTATCAATATAGTTGCCTTGGAGGGCGATATACTGATTGAAACGATTTTTCAATCTTTCGATATCAGTTTTGTAGTACGATTTCGGTTTAACCTCAAAATAGGCCTCTGTTTCGGCGATTACTTCTTCATCGGTCTAAAATCTCTTTCCGGCAAGCATTCTTTTGAGGTCTGCGAACAGGAAATAGTCGCTGGGGGCCAAATTTGTAGAATACGGTGGGTGGGGAAGCAATTCGTAGCCAAATTCATTCAATTTTGCCATCGTTTTCATCAACTTGTGACACGGTGCATTGTCTTGGTGAAACAGCACTTTCTTTTTCTTCAAATGCGGCCGTTTTTTTGCGATTTCGTCCTTCAAACGCTCCAACAACGCAATGTAATAGTCGCTGTTGATAGTCTGCCCCTTTTGGAAATAGTCGATGAAAATTCTTCCATGTGTATCCCAAAATACGGATGCCATAACCTTGCCAGCCGACTGTTGAGTTTTTGGTCGTTTTGGACGAGGTTCGTCGCCTGCTCGGCACTCAACTGATTGCCGACTTGACTCTGGTGTGAAGTGATGGAGCCATGTTTCACCCATTGTCACATACCGACGCAAAAATTCGGCTTTATTGCGGTTGAACAGCTTTAAACACTCCTCTGAATCATCAACACGTTGTTGTTTTTGGTCGACTGCGAGCAAACGCGGCACCCACTTTGAACAGAGATGTATGATATATCCAACACGCTCTTTTGATATCTTCAGAGCCTCAGCTATCTCGATCAACTTCACTTTACGGTCATTTGTAATCATTTTGTGGACTTTTTGATGTTTTCATCTGAAACAGCACTGACTGACAGCACTGAAACGGCACTGACTTTTCAGCCAATATATTACTTAGCGACACTGAAATGTGATGTGTTTATGATTAGAGCACTGCGTTTATTAGAGAATTCAGGGTGGACGTAGGAAATATACGTGGGTTAAAATGTAATCACTTTTCTGCATACTTCCACGTCTGTAAGTACAGACCAAATTTGGCACTTAGTGAAAAACCCACTCTCTCAGATCATTCTGATCTGAAGCTCCCTAGCTAAGATCTAGTGCCACTATTTTTTTCTCATCGTGGTCTCGCCATTTACGTGCATAGTGACGTAGGCTACCAAACTCCATCACAATGTAGTCTTAATTCCAAGCTCAAACTCAATTTCCGGTGGTTAAAATTTAATCACCATAAGCAAATTACCCACTATTGCTTTATTTCCAAAAGTCTCAAGCTGGACACTAATGCGGCCTTACAAGAGCTTTATGCGCTGTCTGACTCCATTCAAAGAATTGTATCTCTGTATTCTCATACTGAAATCGTTATTACAAGCGATTTCAATATACCATACATAATTCCGGTGACTTCGACATTCTGAACAGATAACAACTGAAGGACGGTATGTTGAGATCTCCGCTGCGGAAAACAACTTGACGCAGCTTGTAAATGAGCCCACGTTGACAGTCATACCGCCGACACCCCGGACTTGTTTTTAACATCTCACGCTGATGAGTACACCGTCGATGTACTCTCGACTCTAGGCTCGTCGGATCATTGTGTTATATCAACTAATTTGTCGTACACTCACCACACAGTTAGAGAAAATATTTCTAAAAAAACCGTATGGCAATACAAGAAAGCCAATTGGAGCGGACTTAACATCATCTTTAGGAATTTTAACTGGTCGTTATATTTCCTCGATAACGACGTGGATGCCGCTGCTAATATGATCACAGATATTATTCACTTTGGAATGAGATGGTCGTCAGATGAAGAGTATCAAACCAAAAGAAAAAGTGTGGTACGACTCGAGCTGTAAAGTGGTTGTCAGGGTTAGAGAAATGTGTTTTCGGTCCTTAAGGGGTGGCCGTGGTGTAGTGGTATATGCATAGACTCCTCAAGCAGAGGGTCGTGTGTTCGAATCCCGTCGTCGTCAATTCTGACATGAAGGCATAACACTGATGTTGGAGCGGTTGCTGGCTGGGCTAAATGTAACGAACTAACAACTAGAACGTACTTCAGACCCACTGGTTGAGGATGTACTAGCTTGTCCCTTCCAGTTTGACAACCACCTCTGGGAAAAATATCGAAACCTAATACACCTGAGTTTCAAACTACTTCACCACCCGCCTGCGCCCTGTAAAAAAAGCCAGCAAAAGGGTATTCATACCCCTTGGTGCGCGCGCAGTATTATAAAAAAAAAACAAGACCAACCAGACTGAGCAAAACCGAAAAAAATTCAAACGAGCACGGAATCACTGTAACGTCTTTCTTAAGAGTGTGAAATTGCAATACGACCAAAAATGGTGGCAAGAGTAATTACAATGCCCCAAAGGCAGTAACAATATTTGTTCATTCGTCACAAATACTAGAAATTCCGCCTCATCCTTCGCCCAAACCCTCATTTAATATACAGTGACACCTCCAGATTGCCATCAATCTGACGAAAGCAAGATAGTTGGACTTGATATTTCTAAGGCACTTTGACATAGTTTAGCAAGAGGCTCTTTTGTCGAAAGCGCATGCATTTGGTATCGATGGTCCTATTCTTCAATGAATTAAAAATTACCTTTCGGAAAGTTCAATTCAGGTTTTCTTAGATGGTCTCAAATGTAATATTCACAAAATAAATGCTGGTGTTAAGCTCATTAAATTCCGATATTAACAGCATAATCAATTGGGGAATTATCAATGGAGCAGAATTCAATGCTTCCGAGACAAAATGATGTCTGCTGTCGGTAAAGCGAAATTCAAATATCCAGCTGTTATCCATAAATGGCACTTACATCGTCGAAACCGTTTCGGTATGTGCGACAACTTACGTTGGAATGACCACATATTTGACGTCGTCAAAAATGCTGCGAAATGTCTAGGTTTGCTCAAGCGATGTAAGAAATATTTCACCTCCTCTGATCTGGCTTCAATATAAAAGACATTCATCCGCCCAAAATTAGAGTACAATGCCCACATCTGGTCAGTTGCTTCTAGAACATCTTTACACCTGTTAGAAAGGATTCAAAACAGTGCGATAAAACTCATACAAATATCAGTCAGTCAATTGATAGCCTTGAACACCGATGTAATGTGTCCTGTCTCACTTTGTTTTACCGCTATTTCCACCACCAACGCTCCATTGAAATCGCAGGTAGCATTCTGCTCTTTCAATCCTTCAACCGTAACACCCGTTACCGGATTGAATGCTCATTAGTATACCCTCAAACCCAATTTTGGACGTATTCTAAAATATCTTACCGAGCTTTCCATTTCCTCGTCATTATAACTTTCAAACATTTAAAAACAATGTACATCGGCACCTCTCTTTTCTCCTTCTATATTAAGAAATGGCTTCAGCTAAAATTTGAGACGGAAAAGGAAAATAGTTAGTTAGAAAATAGTTAATAGTTAGTTATCTTCATATATTTATGAAGATATCATAAATATAAAGATATCATAAATATAAAGCAGGTCCATACAGAAATGCAAACGCTGGTGAATTAGTTAGACAGGGCAATAAAGTGAACCCGCGTTGCTGTGGCAGTGATGAAGAAACTCTGTGAGTTTCCGGACTACTCCCGCATATGCTGAATCCGTAAATTGAGTACCTATATCCATAAAAAGGAATATACAAGTAGTAGAATGAGCTACATATTTCTCTGGTGTGGTGCTTGGTTCCTATAAAAATAGCGTGAAACTCTTCCTTGTTTGTGTTACACAGTTGGAATAAATTAGTCCTGGTATCCTGGATTTGATCCTCTGCAGCACTCAGAGACCTAATTCTTTGTTTTGTACACAGTACACAAACTTTCCTCCTCGTATTATTTATTTAAAATAATTGCCACCATTAGATTCAAACGTAGTTCGGTCTCCAGACGGCTTTTCAAAAACCATCTGTCCACGGTTGTGGCGCTATCACACTATCAAGCCTTTCCAACGCCAAAGTTGAACTGCAAATCAAAGGACTGAATACGATTCATTACAAGAAGCATTCTTCTACATCCGGTTTAAGTGGACCGCACGTCAATCGAAAGTGATGCTAAACAATCAAGCGAAAACAGAAAAAGCAAAACTAAAAATGAAAATTTCCCTCCACGACTCATGAATTGAAACCCCTTAATGGAATGCAATGATGGCAATGGCAATGGCAATAGCAACCAAATTACAGCAGCTGCACACTGTGACGATGTTTTTCGTCGACGTGTGGATGATTCCAAAAATATCCAGCATGCAAATTGAAAGACGATTCGCGCCTTGTCCCAACCTCCCTTGCAGCACAATCATTTCACATGCAGAGGAGCACATTCTGTGACTGGATGAAATCCCCCATCTCAAGTAGAGCGTAAATAGATTCATTACGATGAACAAAGTAGAGGTTCTTGCATTTTCGAGATCCAACAAATTGACTGGCATGCAGTATGCGTTCTGTCTGCGAATCAGCGGATAAATGGATTCCATACCGCCTTCTTCCCGTCTAAGACTAACTAAACTTCCATTACAGTGTTCTGTTTTGTTCGGTTCAGTTAGTGTCGTTCTCTATTTTTGCGCTTCCTTGAGATTCCTAATGGATAATTGGGTAATTCTGGAGTAAATCATTGCCGCGCGAGTTACAACATGACAGGGAGCATGATGCACAACGCATGTTTCATTGCTTTGATCTTCTATCCCGACGATGACGATACCGATGACGATGACATTGGACCGACAGGTCTTTCTCATCTCTCCGACTAAATGGACAAATATTTGCACAGCGAATTGGGAATTATCCTTCTGCTAGCCGGGTTGACAGGACGGGACAAGAAAAAAAGAATACGAATACACTATCTCAATGTAGCACCAAACAGAAACTTCATACCAAACACCATCTGAGTAATCCTCATCGAGTGTGATATTTGTGCTGGGAATCACAATGGAGGAAGTTTCATCTTCGTTTGTCGTTTCGCTCAATAGCTTACAGCTTCGGCGGGGGTTCCATCATCCGGTTAAGAGGGTCGTTTTCACATGGAGTGTGACATTTCGGTGATTTACGGGTACGTGTTCTGAATCCGCAATTACCTTGAATTGGAGAAAATTTGATTTGGCACGTGCTGGGACTTGGTTGATACTGGGGCATGGAAGAAAAACAACAACATTTCCTGCTATCCTGGAGAAGATGGAAGTAGATGCTTAGACTAGGGACACTGGGAAACTTATGCGATAGTTAAAACAGGCAAGGAAAATCTTGTCTTGGCTTAATTGAATTTATGTCGTTAAATGGGGCAAATAGTTGAGTTTTTCTACTTATTTTTACGGGTATATCTACTCAAGTCGAAAAAATGGAATTAAATGCCACAGAGACAGTGCAAATGAGACGAAGGCTTAGCATTTTAAAGAGAATAAAGTGCTGGTTTGATAAAAAGTAGCAAAGTTTCAATGGGGAATCAATAAAATAAACTCGAAAGATGAACGTTATAAACTGTAAAAACGGTAAGTAAAAATTTCATTTTATGGTAGAATAAAAATATCTTGTTACAAAGTTAAATTTTTTTTTCCAATTCACTTCCATTCAATGAATTCATATTGTCAATGATCAACTTCGACTTAAAAACCAATGTTTTACAATATTTAGCCCATAGGAACACAAGCTAAGGAAGTGTCCTTAAAATGAGTTTGCCTTATTGGACTAATCCATAGTTTTGCATTCAATCGGCATGAAAATGCATGTGCCATATCTCAAATGTGTGTAATCGGCTTCGATTCGGATAACTGTGTCGTTTATAGAAGTGTTCATCTTCTTTCCACCCTAGATCGCCTACATCACCCCTGGTCAATTATATGTATGCTCACATGAAAACGGCAACACATGTGACGATTCCGAAAATTCATTATCATTTAACTTCCAAAAAACCGACTTTAACAAACTTAAAAGCCTCATCAGTAACATTAACTTTGACTTTATTGTTGAGAAAATTAACATTGATCTTGCCCCATTAACTTTCTGTTCATTAATTTTCTCCTGCTTTACCCAATCGTTTCCGAAAGAACTACATGTCAGCTCTTTCCTGGTAAAACAAGGAGTTGTACCTCAGCTGGGTTAGCCTCAGCCCTGTGCAAACATTTTAAGGGTACTTAGAATTCCTTGGAAGTCAACAGTTTTACTGTTGACAAACAGAGCAACAGAATACGAAAAACGCTCATGCCACGTGCAACCGAACAATTAACAGAGGCCCTTGACCAAATTGCGTATATGACTCCCATCCAGGAAGTGCGATAGGATAGACCGCAGGTGCGGATTTGTCATACGCGGCAGAATTAGGCAAAAACTTTTTACCTTTGGACAAATGAGCGAACAACTTATGACAATCTGGATCAAGGGTAAATTCCCTAACATAAGGGGATGCGCTCATGCCCCCAGAAAAGACTAAGATCACTTCACTAAAGAGCGTTTCTACGAGCTTCTCAACAAGACAGCTCGCATGAACAATGCCCTAATTCAAAAATAGGAAAGGAAGAGATTTCTGATAGGACAGTTAATGTATATATACTAGTTGGGGTGAAAAGTAACCTCCTTCATCGCCAGAAAGAACTGCTACTGCAAAAAAGGTTATGGTGCCTTGAAGTCCGTTCTTATATAGGCAGACATGCCAAATTTAGTTTTGTTTTGACAGCTGATTGTTGTTGACGTGTTTGGCACGATTTTCGTTCTCTCATAAAACATTATTTTTTTAAAGACAAAACGGCGAAGGAAGTTGGATAAATATTATGGGGCTAATGCTCCGTCAGATTACACCGTCAAATATTGGTTTCGTGGTGGCCGCAACTCCACTACCGATCAAGTCCGCAGCGGCAGGTACTCCGAGGAAATCATTGACGCCACGGAGGAGTATTTTGCAGACCGTCCGGAAAATTACTTTTCACCCCACCGAGTATATGCGTGACACCACGCCTGGCAGTGGTCTTAGGGTTACTGCCTTTGCGTCGGGGTATCACTTTAACAAGCACACGGTTACCTCATGTGAATATTAAGTCGCAACCCTTCCAACGTGTTCCATTTGGCGGGCACCACCTGACCACCACTAAGAAATCCCTGGTTTGTTAAAGAATACTGTTTAGAATATGTAGCTTTGTAAGGAGCGTATAAAGCGGCCGTTCAATAATAGATGAGAGCCGCTTGTGAATTCTACGAGCTAAAGAGATGAAAGGAACATCGGCTTTTCCAGAAGAAGAAAAAATATTGAAAATTTGTACTCCAGGAACAAAGTACGAAAGTTTTACCAGTTGGTAAAAGGAACGTGTCAAGGTAACAGGTCGAGTAAAGAAACCTAAAGGGATGTAGAAAGAAACTTTGTGGTAAAGTTACAGGTCCTGAAAATATGGAAAACCTTCTTCCGCATATTGTACAAGTATAACGGAGACTTAGCCCGATATAGAGTGTAAATCTCCTCAACATTACATGTACGTACAAGATTTTATCCACCATGTTCTGTGATCGTCTGAAACCCTTCGTCAAAAACCGGATTGGCCCTAGTCAGTGTAGTTTCATACCGGAAAATTTCACAACCGACCAAATTATTACACGAACAGACCCGTTCATCTGTGAAGAATGACGATGGAGAACGCTTGCTCTTCCGTCAAGGTCGGTGACGACTTAGCCAATACCTTAGACATAAAAAAGGTTTTAGGCAGGGTGACATGTTGTCATGTGACTTCCTTTTCCATTGTACTTCAAAGAATTGTGCAATGTTCGAAACTTACAGTTGATACGCGATCTTTCAAAAGGCTTTGCAATGATTAGCGTACACCGATGATATAATCGACAGCTATAATTTGAACTTGTAATGGACTTTGTCTACCTTTTCTTATGATATTGTCATTTACTTAAGCGACTGGAAGTTTTAATTAGTTGACTCTGATATTGTTCCTTATTGAGTCGTATTCTTGAGGGTGGAACTATGAGGAATTGCGGTCGACGTGTAAAGCAACTACTCTATCCTGCGTCACTTGAAATAGAATCACTGATTGATGGAATCCTTGCATTGGGAGTCATTGAGAAATCTAAGAGGTATTTATGTCAAAAATGACTTTCCGCTTCCGAACATTAACATTGATACTGCTAGAACTATGTAATGTCTCGCAGAGGATTGATAAGGTCATCACATACTATCTGCGGTAAATGATGTTCATCTATAGTGTTCATCTATCTCATCATCAGATTAAATTTCTCACATGTATTCACTACAGGAAGTATCACTAGCAATCTAGAAAGCCTGTCTTATAATCAATTTTCAAAGGTCTACTTCTTCCTTAAGGCAGTAAAATATCCGCGGTACTTTGTTGATTACGGGTTAGCACAAGTCAATCGAGATAAATGAGTGCCATCGTTAAATTCTTTCCTTTGAAATCGGTACGCCAACTACGTCATTTTCTGTAGATATCAGGATGATACCAACAATTTTTCATAAGCTTCAATTCTTCTGTTACCACATTTACCAATTTACTTGAAAAAAGCAGGTTTTACGACATAGAACACTGAGGCCCTGGAAATCTTTCAACCAAAACTCACCTTATTTCATGACAACGCCAAATGGCATTGTGTTCAAATTGTATCTGTGGCATTCTTGCATATTAATCGTACACTGAATAATTGCTTATGTAAATCAAGATCTAAACAAGGTGCAAAAGAACTACTTGGAAACCAAGCATGAGTATTCAGAGCAAGATCCATCGTGCTCATGTCAAGACTGCCAGTTTATCTATTTGCTAAATGGGCTTGGCATAAATTAGGGTGAACATGCGCCCGCTAGGTTATTGACCATCTCCTCCAAGTACATTTTTTCTACCGAATATGGTAGTGAATTACATAGGAATTACATTCCAAAATCAGCTCACGGAAAGGTCCGGTTGTGCCACAATACCAGAAATCAGAAACGGTCCGGGTAGCACAAACTTGTTTTATTCCTAACCAATACTGGACGAAGGAGGAGGAGATATCCAACTCTATCTGAGACACCAGATAATAGGTATGCAACCTTTAGGTTGAAATATCGGTAAGTTACCGATGTTGAAATATGAGCTATCTCAATAAGAGCTTTGAACTCTAGGAAGCAAAAGTAAGGTATACCCAAGCTAAGCCTGATAACAGGAATATGAAAGAAAAAAATGGGAAATAGCTTAAACAGAAGGTTAGAAGAAGGCAGCAAGGCCGCAAGAGGGTTATGTGAAAGTCAGCATTAACGTGAATGGTGGAAGCGACACTGAGGGTCAAAAGTTCCATCAAGAAGCAGAAAATATCCATAGATGCGAAAGTCGAAGAGTTTGCTATTTTTTTTGGCAAAATGTTCGTATGAGTTACTAGCGAATTTCTCCTAACACAGGAAGATGCCATTGCAAATGGAATGGCTTTGCGATGGAATTCCAGATTCAAATTCCGGACCGTACATTTCATGTTAGGGATGTTACTTGTCCACTCGTTGAGTGGTTCTTTCTAAAGAAACATTGATTTTAAAGGGCAGGATAAAGGAATCAGCATAAATTCGTGGCATTATGTTGAAAAATCCATCACTGATAGGGTTTCTTTCAAAGGTCCACAATACCATATGAAAAAAATGTATATGAACACCAGTTTGCCTTTAGGCACTTATAAAATAAGAAATGTCCAACTAGGGTAAGAGAGCATAAGTGGTTTGATAAGCAACTGAAGAGCTGTTATTGTTCATGTAGTCATTAACTGAAAGACAATACAAGTATCGCGAGCAATTCAGTAAAAATTTAAGAAAACCGCGTCTACCACTTTATTAAAGTGTCTTAAAATGAAGAAAGCTAAAGCGCATTATCTAGAACTACTATAGAAAAAGCAGCGAATAACATAACACATACAAACTGCCTCTTAAGCAAGAATGGTATGCCATTATGGAGCCTATTTAGCTTCTTCTGTACTCCTGTAGGTTCGAGATTACAGAAGAACCTATCAATATAATGACAAGTGCCAAGGTGTCTGAATAAACCAAATGGCAGCTTTACGGAAGAAGAGGACCAAAAGACAAAGCTTACCTCAAATTGAAAAAATTCATCCATACATGGGAAGAAAGATTAAGCATAAGCATGCGTAATCTCTTTCAGAAGAAAAGGCTGGACAGAATTATCAATTCTTTCAGCCTCACAAGTCACCAGGAATAAGCATCAACGTACATCGGTATTTCTCTTTTCTGCCTCCTTGATTTTACTTGGCCCGCGCTGTGTACAACCATTTTAAGGGTATTCAAGTTCCTTGAGCGCGCGCTAATTATTAAAAAAAAAAACATAGCAGCTCTACTATAAATTGGAAATTAAATAACTACCACACGCCTGAGCGCAGTTCAAATTAGCAAATTTTTTGTATTGTCCGCACCAAAGGTTGGAAGTAAAAAACCGACATAGTTAAAGGCCTACTTAGTCATCGTTTCCTTTAAGGACAACAAACAAATTGTAGAAAACTGTATGGGGGAGATATATGGCACCTTTCGTTCAACCAATATAAAAAAGGATCCGACTCTTCAGATTTTTAGTGCGAAGCATTTAAAAACCTTGATTAAGGCCGGGTTTTTTGTCGACGATCCAAGAAAATTAAAAAAAAAACCCTCTTCGATCGAAACGTTATATGACTTATCGCTTGGGGAAACAGATACATAGAAGAAGTTCGATCTTAATTGCAATAGTCTTTTGTCAAGCGAGTGTATCTTCAATTCTTTTCCATCAGCATGAATTCTCAAAGCCCAGTGGGAACAATGCCAGTGAGTCTTCGGATGGCTGCGTGTGGCATGCTGGGTTTCATGATGAATGCAAGCAGGCATCTCCAACTAAACAAGAATATAAAGCGGCAGTTCAAAAAATGACAAAAGCTACTCGTCAACTGTAAGACGAGAAAATACGGAATTCCATCTTCTCGGGAAGTCAAAGACAGCGATCGATTGAGGCAGTTGCCAGATGATATTTGAGGAATGATTTTCGAAACATGCTAAAGCAGAAACTAAGAAGTAGAATAACAGTCGTTGTGGGCGATACCTATGCAAAAAATGCTTCTGCGAACTAACATATGGTACATAGCGACAACCATACCAGTGACGACATTGACAACGATGGACGAGATTTCTTTTCATCGATATTGACAAAATTGTGCTTAAATTGAATAAGACTGCAGGCATTGACGCTTATCAGCCGAATTATTTAAGACAGCCGTAAGTTGATACGTATAGTAGGTTGTACATATTTGTAACATTAATTTAGTTAAAACAAACAATGTCCATTGTATGAAACTTCAGTGTGATTTGCTGAATCCACAAGGAAGGAGATCAGCTGCACTGCACCAACAACACAGGAAGCAGTCTCATAAGCATCGCATAACAGATAACATCTCCCACCTCATGTAAGCACCATCGACTCTGCGTCAACAATTTGATAGTTCCGTATCACTAGGATTTCAGGCCAGGAAAATCCACCAGTGGTCATAGAACATCAAAATCGATGCACACTATCATTTTATCAACTTTAAAGCTGCTTTAAAAAACAGTCTGTGTGATCTTTTATCCTGTACTGACTATACTCGTACTGTGACAGAGGGGCAATAAAATAGGATAAAACTGCATCTTATGTGGTGTTTTGGGTGGTCTTTGGCAAGCTACCAGACGGACTACCAGACAGACGGCCAGTGATTAAGCCGATTTGTAAGGTTAGCAATTCGAGGCATACGAGTTACACGTATCATTGTTGCTATTGTTTGATTTAAACTACCATATATGTATTCACGTTCACAATTCCTGTCAAGAAATACAAAATTTAGACAAAACCCTAATATTGCTGATATTCCATACTCGGATCCCAACTCCTCTTAGACATTGCCGTACGTCAGTACAAATATATTAAACTTTGATTAACAGTTAAACAACAAAGGCAAGAATCAATTGAAGTCATTCTTGTGCAAGTCCCAATACATCATGTAGCCTTGATAACGGTTAATTAGTTGAAAATCTACCTACTTTCCTGACATAATTCCTATTTACTAGATTAAGAGAAATCCTAATTAAAATCCCCTTGACAATGACTGTGTGGATAATGGAAAAACTATTTTCTAATTAAGCTGACTTCCACAAGGATCTATTCGTACGTATTTCTCTGTAGATGTGGATGTAGATTCTCGATTATTGCATGCAACATGGTTTATCATTTCCCATCAATTTGAAACCACCCCTCAACCACATCATCATCCGTAGTCCGTAAGTAACTTCTCTTTTTATTTTTATGCAGGCTAACCGCATGTAGTTGCATCCGTTCTGGTTGATCTGACTACCACATCGAACTCGAGTTATGTATGTGGTGTCGCAGTAGACTACTGACATCCGAGTCATAAAAAACTCCACTACAATGCTGGAGCACAAGCTTTTGTTTACTAAGCGGCCTACATTCCATGTTTATGCTTTAGAGCTTTCTTTGCTATCCTATCTATCGTAACGGATGTCCCTAATTCGTATCTAAAAAAAAAAAAAAAAAGAATACAAGAATTGTTTCGAGGGTTTTTAGTAGGCTCACATCATTGTTCGAAAGAGTTAAATGCGAGTTTTTTATTCTCGCCACTAAGTTGAAGAACGAGTATGTATGTTTTCGTTCCGTAAGGACACAGATAGGCTGCCTCTGCCGAATTGTATGAGTAGGCTAATAACTACTTAAAAGTTGAAAACCAGACTAATTTGGTTAATGGAAGGTTGCTGTTGGCAGGATTAAAAGGAAATCGCCATCTAATGTACAGTCACTCGTACGTATCCCAAGACTCGTTATAGTCAAAAGGATTTGAAGTTGATTCCTGTCTATTATGATAACTCTTGAAATTTCGTCAGTGTTTGCTTTGTTATCCAAAGATCTCAGCTGCCATGGAAGCGTATCCTTACACGAAAACAGCATTTAATTACTCAACTCAAACCGAGTGATGGTTCTGGATAACGAAAGGGTACTCGTAAACGGATATGGCACGTTTGTTAGGTACTAGTATATTATGCGAGTATGTGAGGAGTTGGTAGTTGGTTTTATTTGAATGAGAGGACATGGTGTGTCTGGAAGGATAACATAGAAAGTTACAACGCAATCAATTGAATATGAAAGTATTTTCACAGTTAATTCGTGAAAGTGGTGATATTCATCTGATTGAGTAGCGGATAACATGTCTATAGTTAAACAAAAAATGTATTGTAAACGTTCCTGCCTCAGAACTAAATATCAAAACGAAAACGGAAGAAACACATGCCAATTTTGCACTGAGGTATCAGAGAATGCGATGTAAAGATACCCAGTACTAATTAATTAAGCCTCTCGAAAGTTTATCCATTGAAATCTAAACGTCTTTGACGTTTCCGCGTTATTGAAGCATATTATTGGTTCATACAAAAAGTCTCCGCGGTTTTTTGTCACTAGATAGTGTTGGTGTCCATTTATCTGGAAATACCTATCTGACTGACATGTCAGGCTATATTTTTTGTGAAGACAGCTGTGTAATTCGTTGCTCGTGTTAAAAGTTATACTGATTTGAATATGAATAAAATATCTGAAGAAATAATACATGGGCTGAAAAGAAAGTGCCGTTTCTATGAGAGGGCACCACTTGCATTAAATCCATACCACTCAGTTAGTACCAACCTTCAAAAGATACTTGTATAAATTTGACGGCTGTCGGACGATTAGTTCTCGAGATATAGCATTGTGAGCGAAGCAACTTTTGTTTTTGTGAAAAAAATGGATTCAAAGAAATTTCATGTGTTGATTTATCACTGCTTTTTGATGGCAAAAAATGCAGCTGATGCAAAGAAATGGCTTGATAAGTCTTACCCGGACTCTGTACCAGCCGAACGAACCATTCGCAAGTGGATTGAAAAATTTAAAAGTGGTCATACAATCACCGAAGATGATCACGCAGTGGACGTCCAAAAGTGGCTGTTTCAGACGAAAACATCAAAAAAGTCCACAAAATGATTACGAATGACCGTAAAGTGAAGTTGATCGAGATAGCTGAGGCACTGAAGATATCAAAAGAGCGTGTTGGATATATCATACATTAATATTTGGACATGTTCAAAGTGGGTGCCGCGTTTGCTCACAGTCGACCAAAAATAACAACGTGTTGGTGATTCAGAGGAGTTTTTGAAACTGTTCAACCGCAATGAAGCCGAATTTTTACATCGGTATGTGACAATGGATGAAACTTGGCTCCATCACTTCACACCAGAGTCAAGTCGGCAGTCAGGTGGGTGGCGAGCAGGCGACAAACCTCGTCCAAAACGACCAAAAACTCAACAGTCGGCTGGAAAGTTTATGGCATCCTTATTTTGCCATACACATGGAATAATTTTCATCGACTATCTCCAAAAGGTGAAGACTATCAACAGCGACTTTTACATTGAGTTGTTGGAGCGCTTGAAGGACGAAATCGCAGAAAAACGGCCGCATTTAAAGAAAAAGAAAGTGCTGTTTCATCAAGACAATGCACCGTGTCACAAGTCGATGAAAACGATGGCAAAATTGAATGAATTCGGCTACGAATTGCTTCCCTACCCACTCTTATCTCGGCATTTGGCCCCCAGCGACTATTTCCTGTTCGCAGACCTCAAAAGAATGCTCGCCGGAAAAAGATTTAAGACTGATGAAGGAGTAATCGCCGAAACAGAGGCCTATTTTAAGTCTAAACCGAAATCGTACTACAAAACTGGTATTGAAAGATTGAAAAATCGTTTTAATCAGTGTGTCGCCCTCGAAGGCGAATTTTGCAAAATTTTTTTGTTTTACTATAAAACGGCACTGACTTTTCAGCCAATGTGTTACGCTATGTGATGCTCTTTTACTATAAAAAAGGGAAAAACTCTGCAAAAACATGCCGAAAAATTTGTACAGTTTACGGTGAGAATACTGTAATCCAGGAGTGGTTTGTTCGATTTCGTTCCGGAAATTTTTATATAAAAGATGCACCTCGCACTGGTCTGCCTGTCACTGAAAAAGTCGATGAAATTTTACAATTGATGGAGCAAGACCAGCACAGAAGCTATCTGGATATAGCGAAGGCACTAAACATTAACCGTATGGTAGTTTCATCTAAAACGAACAGGCTACTCAAAGAAGCTCGATGTTTGGATGCCACTTGAATTAACGCAAATAAATTTAATTGACCGAATAACCATCAGTGAAATGCACCTGAAACGTAACGAAATGGAACCATTTTTGAAGCGATTCATTACGGGCGATGAAAAATGAATTAAATACGAGAATATCCAACGCAGGCGATCATGGTCAAATGCCGGTGACCGACCACAAATGACCTTAAAGCCCGGATTGACGGCAATCGAGGCTATGTTGAGTGTTTGGTGGGATTGGAAGGGAATTGACTATTATGAGCTGCTAGAATGTAGCGAAATGGTCAATTCGATCCTCTACTGTGCACAACTCGACCGTTTGAATTTAGCTAGCAATGATTGAAATTGATTTTGAATAAAGAATTTTTTTTTTCAAAAATGTACCAAAAAAACGAGGAGAATTTGTATATGACTCAATAATTAGACAATTAACAAATGCATTTCACTCCTTATATGTTACCTCTAAGAGTATTATTTAGTACTTCATTTAAGTCAATTCAATATTTAAGTGTTCTCAGTATCGGAACCCTCCAAATCAGCGCCCTATACCTGCAGTCTAATGCAGGCGTAAGACACATATTTACAAAATGTCCACAGTGTTCATCATTCTCACAACAAGCGTCATAGGAAGTGGTGTAATTTATGACAATCAAAAGGAAAGCGTACTGTCTTTTTTAAGGTACCTGTAAAGAGTTTACAGTTTTTCAGAAATTTCGAAAAGCATTTGTTTGGTCTGCTCAAGATGCCCAGCCGTCAATGAAGACTCTAACCGAAGATCCAGGTTATGGTGCCTTGAAGTCCGTTCATATTTAGGCAGACATGTCAAATTCCAGTGCGATATTGTTTTTAGTTTTGTTTTGACAGCTGATTGTTGTTGACGTGTTTGGCAGCATGTTGAGTATAAACAAAAACGATTTTCGTTCTCTCATAAAACATTATTTTTTGAGAGGTAAAACGGCGAAGGAAACAAAAGAAAAGTTGGATAAATATTTCGGGGTGGACGCAACTCCACTACCGATCAAGTCCGCAGCGGCAGGCCCTTCTATGCGGTTACAGAGGACAATGTCAAAAAAATATATGAAATGGTGTTGGCTGACCGGAAAGTGAAGGTGCACGAGCTAGCAGATACCACAAAAATTAGTACTGAGTGCACACGCCATATTTTGGGCAATATTCTGCATATGAAAAAATTATCCTGCAGCTGGATAAAAAACACCAAAAACACGAACGCGAGAGCACTTCGAAAGAGTGTTTGGACTTGCTGATGCGGAATCGGGCGGATTTTTGGCGTCGATTGCTAACAGTTGAACACCAAAGAACAGAATGGGTGTCCTGCAGTGGACTGAAGCCGGCACGAGTGCTCCGAAGCGGCCGAGGGAGGCTCGATGGCTCGGAAAGGTTATGGCGTCGGTTTTCTCTGATTGTCATGGCATACTCTTTGTGGACTACCTCGAAAAAGGAAAAAAACCATCAACAGCGAGTATTACTGTGCGTTATTGGAGCGATTGAAGGCCGAAATCGCTGCAAAACGGCCTCGCATAAAGCGAAAAAAAAATTTGTTCTCGCAAGACAATGCACCGGCGCACAAGAGCATCGCAACTACGGCTAAAATCAATGACTTACGGCTCCAATTTCTGTCGCATCAACCGTATTCACCCGATTTGGCTCCCTCGGGCTATTATCTCTTTCCAAACCTCAAAAGATGGCTCATCAATAAAAAAATCAACGCAAGCAAGAAGTTGGAAAATCGCTGGAATAAGTGTATCAAACTAGAAGAAGACTATATTGAATAAAATAAAAAAAAAAAAAAAAAATTTTTTTTCATTCCCAAGGAGGTTACTTTTCACCCAACCTAGTACTCATCTAACTTTGCTCAGCCTATTATTCACAAATAAATTCTTCTTCTGCGCGTATATAATTATCCTAATCAGATTTATTATCGGAGCTGACTAGTATCTTGAAATTGCTTCCACTTCTTTCTAGATGGTAATGCCGCATTCTGACCACATATCGGTGGCGTTTGTAGTGGAACAATGACATATTGCTCAGTTGCTCTTTCTAGTCTCGGGCTATTTTTAGTTGTATTCGCACACTGCATTTTTGTTAATTGACAAAGGATTCAGGACATAGTTCTTTCGAAATATTCAAAACGTGTGCTGAATTTGGGCAAGGAGATGCCCTGTCATGCGATTTATTCAGTCTAGTGTTAAAACAGATAGTGCACAGGACACGGTGTTGATTGCAATGAAACTTTTAGGCTGTAGGAAGCCTTATCTACTTAGTAATCGGGAACAGACCGGGTTTTGCGATTAGTTAAAAAGCTAATGGTGAAAGGATGTGACAAAACAATCTTGTGTCTGAATAACTAAAGATCTGTAAAGCTTTTGCGCAATGCAGAGTGTCACAAACGCAGGAAACACATTGAAATTAAATTTCATTTTATTCGGAAGAAGTCCGCAGAAGATTTGTTTGAGCTTACCTATATTCCCACTGAAGAAAAGTTGGCTAATATCTACACTTAACCCTTAAGAGATAGGATAAGTTTAGCAAATTTAGAATTTTATAAAAATACCCTTAATTAAATGTTTTTTTTTTTTCACTTTATTAGATTCATTGAAAGATTGTTCACCAAAAAAAAAAGATTAAATATTTTAAACCAAATATTGTTGAAAGAGGGAGTGTTGGGTATATTCAGCAATATTTCCAATACAAATTTACTAATGCTGTCAATCGAATTTATGTACAATTTAGTTAACTTCGTCAATTATCAGGACGAATATCAAAGGACCGAAATGGATTCCTTGAGATACTCCGGAATTGTCTTTTATGGGCTTATGGTACATCGATACTGTGCACTTAAAGAGGACACTTTGGTATTTTTCATTTAAACCAGCATAGTATTCGTCCATAAGTTTTTAAATCTTTTCTAACTTACACTAACTCTTGAGTAATGTCCACCGAAATCAATGGAATTTGTGGACAGCTGCCCAAGTAGGCTAAGTAAAGAGGGTTTTTCGAAATTAAACAAATATAGGGTGATTCATCGTGAGGTTTGATTTTCAATAGGCTTTTTTGACAGATCAATCGACTTACTGAAACCACTATTGCCAATACCATTCGCAAATTTGAGTCCTAGTTTACATAAGTGGATGATACTCGACCGGTTAGACCACATCTAGCACGAAGTGAAGAGACTATAGCAGCTATAGTTGAGAGTGTATGCAAAGACAGTGACTAATCGATTCGTCGTCATTATCAGCAGCCTGGCTTGGCGTATTCGACAACTTGGCATATTTTTCGTGAGGATCTTAGCCTAAAAGCGTACAAAATTCAACTTGTGCAAGAATTGAAGCCAGGTGACTTGAATTTTTGTCATATTTTCAGTGAATGGACTCTGGAAAAACTTAATGAAAATCCGGTGTTTCATCGTGAAAATTTGTTCAGTGACGAAGCCCATTTCTAGCTCAATGGATACGTTAATAAACAAAATTGCAGTATTTGGGCTGATGAGCAACCCGAAGAGTACCAAGAGCTACCATTACATCCATTAAAAACAACGGTATGGTGTGGTTTATGGGCTGGTGGAATCATTGGTCTATATATCTTCAAAAACAAGACAAATCAGAATGTTACCGTCAATGTTAACCGTTATCGTGCCAAGTTAACGGACAGAGTTCTCGGTGAGCTCTGGTTTTAACAAGACGGCGCTACGAGCCATACAGCGTGTGTAACAATGGACTTGTTGAGAAATACTTTTTGTGAGCACTTAATTTCACGTTTTGCTACGTTGAATTGGCCGCTTAGATCGTGCGATATCACACCTTTGGATTATTTTCTCTAGTTTCAGATCTTCAGGAGTAAGCCAGCTACGATTGACGCTTTGGAAGCCAACATTACTCGTGTTATCCGCGAGCTTTCGAACGGCCAACATTTAAATGATATCATATTTAAGAGTTAAATGCCATGAATTGTTCTTTTAACCGAAAATAGGTATAGGTTGGTCATAGGGCAGTGTTTTGAGACTCATTTCATACGAAGTAGTTAAGGATAAAGGTGTGACATAGATCTAGATTAGAGAGAAAGCTATTGCTCGCTGAAAAAAATGCACATATCTGCATCAGAAGAAAATATGAGTTCAAGTTTTCTTACAAGATTGTTAGTCTTACCGCCAAATTGGAAAAACACGAAAGCCGGAAATCAGTCGATGAACAGAACTCTTTCTCCAGTCATTTCGTAAGCAGCGGTAAAATCTGTTTGGTCCGTCTAAACCCATTAGATAGATAAAAATCATTCAAAATGTATCTGACGTCGCTAGAGTCAACGTGATTAAATAGGGAGTCAAGCACATCTACGGCTAGATTAGCTGGTTCAGAAGGGCGAGTGAAACAATAGCAAATGGTAAAATTTTGCAGTGGAGAGGTGGATAACTTATTATACGAAGCAGCTTTTAGATAAGTATTGTAAAAAGTACTACGCCACCAGTCGATCCATAGTCATGCTCTATACTATCCTTACGGTAGACATTTTGGTAAATAGCTTATAATTTTTTTTAATCGGGTGAAAGGTTCGTCTCTGATAGGGTAAACGTATCACATGGAAGAATTCGAGAGTTAAAAGAAACTACAGAGGTTTTGGTTCGGAGCCCCCTAACGTTTTGGTCATCAATTTTAAAACATTTAGGAAGCGTTCATTGAGATTTCTGACATTGTAATACCAGGTGGAGATTAAGTTTCTAAAAGAGGTTTCAATTATCACGTTAGCATTCCTTTTTTTTCAGAAAATGAGTAGGTTAGGTTAGTCAAATAACCGATAACAAAAATTCGTCCCGAATTTTGAAGTCATTGCGAAAAAGAGACCTTAAAATTTATCACTACCACTGAGGGTAGTCAATGAGGGCGCTATATTGAGATTTTGTTACAAAATCACGACTGCCAAACTGACACTATATAAAGAATAAATCAAGTAAACAAAGAAGAAAAACTTCGGAAGTATATCTATTCTTGTATGCATCCACAATGTATCGAAACCACTAGCTTACCATGCGTACTAACTCAAATCCTTAACCCTTTTTTTTTCAAGTATGCTACTGTACATATGACCTAAATTATAAATTACAAAGAATGGAAACTCGTTTCAAAATCAATTGATTTTCTAGAGTATAAGCAAATTTATCAGAGAATTTGAAACGAAGTGAATGAAGTAGAGTTCCATTGATTGAAACTGGACAGCCAAGTCACATCAATTCAAACGTAGAAAATTATTTTCAACAGAATCGTTGCAAAAAGTCCCTTGGAATAGTTTTTCTATCTAAAGATGGATAGAGACACGAAGAGGGTAACTTGGTTTTTAATCAACCCTTACATTCTGTAGATTGTCACATTAATCTTCATGACATTCGATGGCCATCCCATTCAGATGCAATTAACCCACATTGGCAATTCTCTTTTGGTTTTTTTACTTTCTTGTCTATTCGTCGTAATTAGATTTTCCAAGGGATTTACCTCGTAAACCGACTGATGACGAACTTTTGTAGACTTGAGGATTTGTTTGTTGCAATCGAGCACCTCTCTAATAAGCGGTAAAAATCCAATTACGTGTTGATTGCTTCCTGTCAAGCTTAATGTGTCTACGTACCTTATAAATTGCAATTTCTTTCATGGAAGTAGGGTAACGTGATAGCCAGGAAAAAGGTGATCTATTGAAAAAGTTACTAAGAATTGTAAGACAATTGATAATTTAGGTCTTATCAATTGCAAGAGTCAAACGTGTCTACAGTTTTAGTGTTGAACATTATATATTTACATACCTTCCTTTTTATTTATTTATTCTTATAACTTAGATTCGTTGGAAATAGCTACAGTCACTTCGACCTCAGTAAATTTGTTAACTCTCAGTTTCCAAAGATGAAGTTCCTCATAATGTCTTTCTAATCGTAATTGAAGATATTTTCATTAAGGTCCTCTTAGGCTGTCTAATTCCTTGAGTAGTCCTCTAGTATTCCTTCTCTTGAACTCTTTGCTCTTCCCTTTTAGTTCAGTCTTTTCTTACTAACCCATCAGCTGCTTTGTTACTCTTAATGTCTATGAACTGAGAGCTCCACGCTGCTTGGATGTTAATGGACATATTTATGTCGACACCTTTTATGTTTATTCCGATAATGATGATGATGTTCAGGAGTATTAGTTAATTCACTCGGAGTCGATAACACTTCTGCGCATGACAGGATACCGCATCAGTTATATTTATCACATCAACATCCTCAGTTTACAGTCAATATGACACAGAATCTTACTCTCTAATTTCCTACCAAGCTAGAGCGTAGTGCGTTGATACAGTGTTTCCCCGGTCAGAGACCTCATATTCCATTTTGGTGCCTGTTATTTTCCCCTAAGTGCCTGTGTCCTCCTTCCTGCATAGTTGTTTGAAAGAAATCCATTTAAGGCTTCCGTGGGCCAATTTCGGATGGAGCCAGTGAGTTGATGACAGTCATACAAAAGGTGTTGTGGCTTCATTATTGTTGCCCCGTTGCTTATTTCTTTCTACCTTACGAGTATGATTTACTGTTTGTGTGACGGTATATGTACCCTACCCTAGGTATGCTTCATTTCTTTTTTTTTATTTTTTATAGAGAAGTTCCAGATATCCAAGAGATACTAATAGGATCAGACATGCATAACGAAAAAATTACGACCTTTATTACAATTGTTACAAAAGGTTACTGTGGATGTGATCTGCATCCAGAAAACATTCTAAAACATCAGCATAATATACGCACACGTCCCTGTCGATGAATCTCAAGACACCAGGAAGGAGTTCTATGATCTCCTGGCCAGAGTCTATGTAGCGAGTCCAGAGTGTAATGCTAAAATACTACGGGACTTCGGTAAAAAGTCGGACTTCGGTGCAAAGTCGGACTTCGGTGCAAAGTCGGACTTCGGTGCAAAGTCGGACTTCAGCGGATAAGTCAGAATGCACAGCATTCATGACATGACAACAGAAAACGGTTTCCTGGTAAAAGAATTTCGAAGCTGGTCGAAATACGGTGGTAAGTATTAAAAAGCACGGTGTTACCAAGGCATAAGAAATTTGGGTGCCTTTTCTCTGAACAATTCAGAACGTGTACCGGATTTCTGTAAGCAAATGTCACGCGATTTTTTCAATCTAGTCCTGTAACAGTTAGCGACAAGAGCAGGCATAATATGAAGGGCCATATCTTCAACAAATTTGTCCAGCTGATGTGATACGCAGGCATATTTGACAATATTGGTTCTGATCATAGAGGATTTTACGAAGAACAAGGGAAACGAATTAGTCATGAAGGAAATAAGGACAAAACCATGCACCTATATGTTGTCAATAAACAAACAAGCATTCGCCCAATGCCTAGAGCGAAACATTCCTGTTGGTGTTAAGAAGATGGCAACACTAGAAGTGATTTAAGAGTGCCTGCGCACTGTCATTTATATTATCTAGTCTGGTAGCTGTCACTTCCTTCTTCTTTTGACTCACAAGTAATAAAAACGTGTTTTTTTTGTAAAAAGGAGATCTTTTGTGGCCTTAAGCTCCTCCAGCGATGCCGTTTTTATTTCCACACTCATTGCAGATCTCCGTCCTTTCATAGGTCTCTTTCGGAAACAGAAAAAAGTCACATGGGTCCAAATTTGGTTAATATGATTTCTGAGGCATGATTGTCGTGTTGTTTTTGCCGAAAAAATCTTTCACAAGCAACGATGAATGAGCAGTTGCATTATCGTGATGCAAAAGTCATGAATTGTATTTCTACAATTCCGGGTGTTTGTTTCGTATTGCTTCTCGCAAACAGCACATAATTACAAGATAATGCTTCTAACTGACCGTTCGACCTTAAGGTAAAAACACCTGACACACTACGCCACGGTAATCGAAACAAAAAAAAAAAAAAAAACAGTGATCAAAACTTTGACATTGGCGTGCTTTTTTCGGTCTTGTATCTCCTGGGTGCTTCCACTGGGACGATTGGGCTTTATTTTCGACGTAATAACCATATACCCATTATTCGTTACTAGTTATGACCCTTTTGAGTAAGTCAGGGTCATTATTGACGTCATTCAGGAGCTCCTGAGCAATACTCATACGATGGTTCTTCTAATCAAAAGTAAAAAGTTTCGGAACAATCTTAGCTAAAACACGTCTCATGCCTAGAATATCCGAAAAAATTGCATGACACAAACCGACTGATTCGACGATTTCCCAAAAACAATTTTCTTCATATCTTCGACGTTAGCATCTTTTGTTGATGTACTGGGACGTCCAGAACGAGCTTCGTCATTGGCACCTTCAGGGCCATCTGGAATGTGCTTGTACCACTTGCAAACATTTTTTTTTACGCAGAGCAGACTCACAGTATGCTACTGTCAATATTTCAAGTGTTTTAGAGCACTTGATTCCATTTTTTACACAAAATTTGATGCAAGTTCTTTGCTCCATTTTTTATAATATTTGAAAATCGCCGAGCATACCAAAACAGGTTATACCTTTCCATCTGTCAAAAACAAACAAAGCGTGCTATAAACTTAAAACTGTGAGCATATGTCAATCGAATGAACGTTCTCTGTGAAATTTCAAAAGTCACCTTACGTTTTGAACACACCTCATATACTTAGAGTAAATGCATCTTCTCTTTTGACTGTTCAGCCCTCCATGCTCTCTATTTTTTTAACACTAAAAAGTTGTATGTAGGTAAAGTCAATATTTTCAAAATTTTCTCGCAGACCACAAATTGCCTTTTTTGTCAAAAAAAAAAAAAAAAAATCGGTTCTCGTTTCTACACCATACATTTCGGTACCGTCGAAACCACCGGAAATATCCGTCCTACGCTTCTTGCGTTATATTTCATTCCCATTTTTTATTTTAAATCTTTTCTGAATAACTTTTATTTTATAATTTTATAAAACGCCCTTAAAATGCTTTCACATAGCACAGACGAAGAAAGCGAGGTACCAATTAACGTGGGTTTTAAATGTTAGAAGGTTATAATGACTAGGAAATAAAGAGCTCGTCAGAGCATTCGCCTTAAGAATATTTTAGAGCAGATTGAAAGTGAGTTTGAGGGTGTACTGATTAGCATTTATAACGAGACGGGTGTTAGAGTTAAAAGTATGAATGGGCGGAATGCTAGTGGCGATTTCTATGGACACTGGTGGTGGAAATAGCGATAGAACTGAGTAGGACACGAGGAATTACGTCGCTGTTGCCTATTTTCTGAGTGGTATTAGTATTAGTATAGTTTTGAATGCTATCTCACACCTGCACAGACATTTAAAGCCCACCTAGATGTGAGTGTTGAACTCCAATTTTCGGTGGACTAATGCCTTCTATTATATATCAGTCATAGAGCGAGTGAATAATTACTAACAGCGTTCGAAAAAACCTAGAAATTTCACAGTATTTTCGACATCGAATACGTTGTCGTTCCAACGTAGGTTGTCATTGATAGACATACAAAAAATTGACAATTGCTGTTCACGGATAATGACTGGCTGTTTTAATTTCGCTTTAACAACAACATACTGCATTATGTGTTGGAAGCATTCAATTCTACTATATTGATAGTTCCCCAATTGATTATGCTGGTTATATCGAAATTTAATGAGCTAAACATAGAAGTATACTGCCGTTCCTGTTCTACAGCCGATGTGCATGGACGTGACTCTCGGAACGAATATGAAAAGCAGAGGATACTGGCGTCAGCAAAGGAATATATTTGATTAGAAATAGCAAACAAGAGATCATTGATAAATATTAAAAAAAGTGTCGAAAACAGAACGGAGCCCTGGGACAGACCAGCATTAATTTTGTACATATCAGGCTTGGGACTATCCAAGGCAACTTAAATTGAACGTTCCGAAAGGTAGGTTCTAATCTATTGACGAACAGAGTCGTTGATCCGATATTCACGCGCTTTCGACAAAAGAGCCTGATGCCAAACTCTGTCAAATGCCTTAGAAATAGCAAGTGCAACTATCTTAATTTCACCAGATATATGTATGCGTTGGTCCACTAAGTAAGTTCAATTAGTTTGTAGGAGGAGAGAGAAGAAGATTCGTCTTCGTCGGACGGGTTTGATAAATACTGTTTTCCATCTGCTCGGAAAGAGTGCTAAGTGCTAAGGATTGATGAAAAAGTTTAGGCAGTGGTTTTACTAGCATGAACGAACACCTCTTCAGAAGAAGGCGAGATATACCATCTGGAGCAGCGGATATGTGAATTTTAGGATCTTTAAGAATTTTTGAATTTAATTTGTGAACGCACTCTTTCACTAATCATTAAACTGTCACTGTAAATTTCTTCAGTGAGCTTAACATTTTCATCATGGTAAAGTAAACTAACGAGCAACGTCTGCAAACGTTTTCCGATTAGGTTCTGGAGAAGATGCGCCAAGTTGATGAATTTCATCGCATAATCATCTTCAGTGACGAAGCTCATTTTTGGCTCAATGGGTTCGTCAATAAGCAAAATATACGTTTTTGGTCGAGTGAAAACCCACATGTGCTTCATGAGTCACCACTTCATCCACAAAAAATAACTGTTTGGTGCGGTTTGCATGCCGGCGGCGTTATTGGGCCATATTTTTTCGTCGACGATAAAGATCGTCACGTTACTGTGAATGGTCAGCGTTATCGCGCCATGATCACCTATTATTTTTGGCCCGAATTGGAAGATATGGACTTGGACGACATGTGGTTTCAACAGGATGGTGCCAAAAACCACATAGCACACGATACAATCGATTTATTGAAGAGTAAGTATGGTGAGCGTGTTATCTCAAGACATGGGCCAGTCGATTGACTGCCTCGTTAGTGCGATTTAACGCCGCTTGACTATTTTGTGTGGGGCTACGTTAAGTCATTGATTTATGCCAACACACCGACAACGTTAAAAGAGCTCAGAGCCAACATTAAACGGGAAATAGCGGCCGTTTCGGCCGAAATGTGTGGCCGAGTCGTTGAAATTTGGGTCCAACGAATCGACCGCTGCAAACGTGCCCGCGGTGGCCATATGAACGAAATCGAGTTCCATTCATAAATGTTTTGATTGTACTTCAAGCCAATAATAAAGTTTTTTTAATATCTCATATGGTTTGCCTTTTATTAAAAAAAATTTTGTCAAGTCGTTATTAGAAAACCCTATATAAGAGTACGTAAGTGGATTCGTCGCATTGAAGAATATTCGACGTACTCAGGTGTAGGCAAAGAAAAAACACAATCTGAAATTGTTAAACTGGCCACAAAACGTTCAGCAAGAGACTGACATTGTCTAAAGAGCTGGCAGCTGGAATGTCATTATGAGCATTGGGATGGAGAATGGGGCAGAATTTCTAATATATTCGAACGACTAAAATTTTTTACTACTTTTGGAACATTGTGCAATAGTATTTTCTGCCTCAGTTTTTGGTCGTATTAAAACATGCGTTTAAGAAAGATGTTGCAGTCACTCCTGGCTCGTAGGAACTTTTTTCGCTTTTCCTCTGTCGGGTTGGTGTTAAAGAACCGAAGAAAACATTTTTCTAACCCTAACATCCTTTTTACAGCTCGAGTCGTACCATGCCTTTTCTTTTGGGTTGATATTAGGGATAAAGGATCTCATTCCAAAGAGAATAGTGTCTGTGATCATATTAGCAGCGGCATTGACGTCGAGGAAACATAACGACCAGCTTAAATTCCTAAAGAAGGTGCTAAGTCCGCTCCAATTGGCTTTCTTGTATTGCCAACCGTTTTTTTATGAAACTAGCTGATACAATATAGTTGTTCGACGAGCCTAGACGGGATAGCATATCGATTTTATATTTGTCGGGGTGAGAAGGTAAAAATAAGTCCAGGGTGTTGGGGGTATGACTATAAACGTTTGCTGTTCGCGTGGGCTCATGTACAAGCTACGTCAAGTTATTTTCCGCAGTCTAAAATGTCGAAGCCAACTAGAACTGTGTATATTGAAATCGCCTGTAATAACGATTTCAGTATGGGGATACGGGGATATAATTCTTTGTAAGGAATCAAACTCTGCATCATCATTAATGGGCTTAGCGGAAAATATGCTTACAGAGATGGAATTTCAACCACATACTATACATTGTGGTGGAATTTGGTAAGCCACATTACTACGCATGTAAATGGTGTGTTTGTTATGTTTTGTGTTTTCAGACATACATCAGCCGTCATCAAGACATCTTTGTATACACCTATCTGATTATCTATCGAAGTGTGTTTCCATGTAATGCTATTGTCGGAGTATCAGATTTGTATTTAATACAGAATTACATCTAAAAATGGATGTCAAAAGTTGTTGCGGTAAAATTTGCCACAACAAGTCCTACTCTTTCTCTTTCCTCTCGGCCTCACTCATCCACATTCTTTTCCGTTGGTTCTTCAAAATCCTGGATGGGTGGTGGGTCACCATGGGTCCGTCAACCATAGATGCACCCTTTTAGTATCTTGAGGGATCAACCACAGCAGGTAGGACGGACGGTCCGTTGAAGTAACTATTTGTAGGAAGGCGCGAGAACAGCGTCTGGTGTTGTCACAAAGTCGTCGTCACAAAGTCGCCGGCTCTTGCCCTTTTGTTGTGTTGTCTTTCCTATCGGGTAGTTTCCTTAGCCCTTAAAAGCATATCCGCTCCATCATGGTCTCTCCTGCCCGATCTGCTTTTTGTCCCACCCGTTCTCTTAATGTCCGTTGTCTCCTTGAAGAAGTATATTAGCGAGAAGAATTGGTGGGTTCTTGAACTCTGTCTTTCTGCTTTTATGCTTGTTGGAGGGGATCCACGAAAAGAAGAAACAGGAGTCTCGGTGAAGTGACGGACGGTCACGTTAAGCCCAACGCTGTACGTCTAGAGCCAGATGGATCGTCTGGAGTCCTCTGCGTATAATATATACACAAAGCCACAGATGCCCTATTCGGTGACGGACGGTCACCACCTTAAAAAAAAAAAATAAAAATTGTAGCAAAAAAAGTTGTTGTAAGGAATGGACCCGTAGTTGCGCGCCCCTCATTTAATTAATTCTTGACAAGAGGATTCGACGGGACGTCTTTGTTTAGTTATTCATTGGGCAGCACTCCAGATGTAAAATTCTTTCTCCTGTGCCGTCTCATGATTAGTTCCTTGTTTTGCTCTCACTGTAAGCCACACGATCATTATCAGAAACGGATTGATTAGGATGATTAGGATGTATAAATACGAGTAGGCCATATATTGTTGGCAAATTATCTTTTCCTTTTTTTATTTCATGGTTAGGACTGGTGTTGCATTCTGAGATTACAAATCTCAATCTTAAAAGAAATTTCCCCAGATTTGGGAAATAAGAAAGAAGAACGAATGGGTGTGTGTGTGAGAGAGTGGAAGCAACGGAGGTCCAATGCACGGTGGCACACTTCAGCAAATTTGCGGATATAAAAGGATAAAAAGTTTTTGCGACCGTTGAAATTTGGTATCGGGTTCCCAACTAGGGGTCTAATCTAAGTATTACCTTCATTTCCACTGTATAAAATACAGTTTGTTATTGCCACCTACCAGCTTTTACGATCTATTCTTTTGCCAATCCTCCGCAAATAAAGTGTTCTCTTAAAGGGTGATAAATTTGAAAGTAAATTTAAAATTTTTATTATCTGTTAAAAGAACAATTAATGGCATTTACTTTTTGAAAATGATATCATGTAAATTTTGGCCACTACTACGTCTGAGGTGGTCCATTCGGAAGGTTCAATTTCGGGCGACTCGTTCGAGCTTAGCGACTGGTATCTCGCGGATAACTTATGTAATGTTGGCTTCCAAAGCATCAATCGTAGCTGGCTTATTCCTGAAGACCTAAGACTTTACATATCCCCAGAGAAAATAGTCCAAAGGTGTGATATCACACGATCTAGGCAGCCAATTTACCGTAGGAAGACTTGAAATTAAGTGCTTACCAAAATGACTTCTCAACAAGTCTATTGTTTCAAGCAATGTATGGCTCGCAGCGCCGTCTTCCTGAAACTAGAGCTCACAGATACCATGTGTTTGAATTTCAAGAAGCACATAGTTCACACCATACCGTTGTTTTTAATGGATGTAATGGTAGCTCTTGGTACTCTTCGGATTGCTCATCAGTCCAAGTACGGCAATTTTGTTTATTAACGTATCCATTGAGCCAGAAATAGGATTTATCACTGAACAAAATTTCACGATAAAACAACGGATTTTCATTGAGTTTAACCAAAGCCCATTCACTGAAAATATGAGGCAAATTCAAGTCGACTGGCTTTAATTCTTGCACAAATTGAATTTTGTATGCTTTTAGAGCGAGATCCTCACGTAAAATACGCCAAGTTGTTGAATACGTCAAGCCAAGCTGCTGAGGACGACGACGAATCGATTCGTCACGGTCTTCGCGTACACTCTCAGCTACAGCTGCTATAGAATCTTCACTACGTGCTGAATGTAGTCTAACCGGTCGAGTATCATCCACTAATGTAAACTGGGGTAAAAATTTGCGAATGGTATTGGCAATAGTGGTTTCAGTAGATCGATTATGCGCACTGTTAATTCCTCGAATCGTAATACAGCTGAACAATTTGGAGACACTGTTGTGGTGTGAATCTTTTCATGATGACTTGCAAAACGATACTGAACAAAAATGACAAAGCAGTTTGATAGGTGTCACGCGTGATCTGTCAAAAAAAGCCTATAGAAAATCAAACCTCACGATGAAGCACCCTATATAAAGTAGCAAAAACAATTGTTAGTCAATTTTTTTCAACGGAATGTTGCGATTTGTTTGCCGCATACGGTTTTGCACTTCCACTTATACTTTGTAGTGCATATTGTATACTTCGGGAATCTCAAGTAAAGTTGTGAATCTACTGAAAGCAATGTATGGAAACAATGAGTCTTATGTTTGGGACGGCAAATTTACGTCGAAAGATTTTGAAACGCAAATGGGAATCAGCCAAGGATGTGTGCTGAGTACTTTGCTCTTTATTTTGTTTATAAATGACATTTTGGAGGAAGTTGGAGGGGGAATCGAGTTCGGAGGTTTGCGGATACCAGGCCTCATTTTTGCTACTACGATCGTTCGAATCTGACTGTGAATCTTGGAAAATCAGAAATGATGATCTTCAGGGATGGAGGTGGTAGATATTCGAGAAACGATAGGTGGACTTACAAAGGTCAGAGGCCAAAAGTCGTGGTCTGTCCTAATCTTAACTTTAAAAAGCATTTTATGACGAAATTAGCTGAGGCGAAAAGAGCTATTTCTTTAGTCTGGGGACGTTGCATTTAGAGTAGGCTTCTGGACAATATATCAAAGATTCAGGTATTTCGTGCCACTGCTACCTCCATTATGTTGTATGATGCTCAAAAGTCGGGTTAATGGCAGTTCGATGTCGTGGAGCAGTTTCTAAGATACTTCCTAAGATACCTAAGATACCTAAGATAATTCCTAACATGGTTCAGCTGGAAAATTCTATACCACCGCTATTCTTAGATACATACATATGACATAATTAATAAAAGAAATAAAATGTATTAAGTTATTATATTATAAGTTGGGGTGAAAACTAACCTCTTGACCGCCAGAATGCGCTGCTACTGCAAAAAAGGTTATGGTGAAGTCCATTCATATTTAGGCAGACATGCCAAATTTCAGTGCGACACTGTCTTTAATTTTGTTTTGACAGCTCATTGTTGTTGACGTATTCGGCATCATGTTAAGTATGGACAAAAACGATTTTCGTTCTCTCATAAAACATTATTTTTTGAGGCAAAACGGCGAAGGAAACAAAAGAAAAGTTGATTAATATTATGGGGCTAATGCTCCGTCAGATTTAACCATCAAACATATATTTTGAGAGTTTCGTGGTGGCCGCAACTCCACTACCGATCAAGTCCGCAGCGGCAGGCTCTCCGATGCGATTACAGAGGACAATGTCAAAAAAATACATGAAATGGTATTGGCTGACCGGAAAGTGCGGACTTATGGCGTCGATTGGTAACTTTTTATGAAACTTGGATCCACTATTACACACCAGAGAACAGAATGAGTGCCTGGCAATGGACTGAAGACGGAACGAGTGCTCCGAAGCGGCCGAGGGAGGTTCGATGGTTGTAGCGTCGGTTTTATGGGACTGTCATGGCATACTACCCAGAAAAAGGAGAAACCATCAACATCGAGTATTACTGTGCATTATTGAAGCGATTGAAGGCCGAAATCTCTGCAAAACAGCCTCACATGAAGCGAAAAAAATTTTGTTTATGCAAGAAAATGCACCGGCGCACAAGAGCATCGCAACCGTGGCTAAAATCAATGGCTCCAATTGCTGTCGCATCCACCGTATTCACCCGATTTGGCTCCTTCGGGCTATTATCTCTTTCCAAACCTCAAAAGATGGCTCATCAATAAAAAATTCAGCTCACGCGAGGAAATCATTGACGCCACGGAGGAGTATTTTGCAGATTCTTCAGAAAATTACTTTTCCGACGGTATCAAGAAGTTGGAAAATCGTTGGAATAAGTGTATCAAACTAAAAGGGGACTATATAGCCAAGTAGGCTACTTTTCACCCCACCTGGTAATGTCTTTCTGGTAGACGGCCATAGGCCTAACCATATTATACTTATGTTAAATTAATCGATTTAATTATTTCACATAACACATGGGCTGAAAAGTCAGTGCCTATTTATAGTAAAACACAAAATTTTGTTTATCGATATAGTTGCCTTCGAGGGCAATACACTGATTGAAACGATTTTCCAATCTTTCGATACCAGTTTTGTAGTACGATTTCGGTTTAGCTTCAAAATAGGCCTCTGTTTCGGCGATTACTTCTTCATCGGTTTTAAATCTCTTTCCGGCGAGCATTCTTTTGAGGTCTGCGAACAGGAAATAGTCGCTGGGGGCCAAATCTTGAGAATACGGTGGGTGGGAAAGCAATTCTTAGCCGAATTCATTCAATTTTGCCATCGTTTTCATCGACTTGTGACACGGTGCATTGTCTTGATGAAACAGTTCTTTCTTTTTCTTCAAATGCAGCCGTTTTTCTACGATTTCGTCCTTCAAACGGTCCAACAACGCAATTTAATAGTTGCTGTTGATAACCTGCTCCTTTTGGAGATAGTCAATGAAAATTATTCTTAACGACTGTTGAGTTTTTGGTCGTTTTAGACGAGGTTTGTCGCCTGCTCACCACTCAGCTGACTGCCGACTGGACTCTGGTGTGTTTCATCAATTGACACATACCGACGCAAAAATTCGGCTCACTACTCTGAATCATCAACACGTTGTTGTTTTTGGTCGACTGTGAGCAAACGCGGCACCCACTTTGAACAGAGCTTTCGCATGTCCAAATTTTCGTGTATGATATATCCAACACGCTCTTTTGATATCTTCAGAGCCTCAGCTATCTCGATCAACTTCACTTTACGGTCATTCGTAATCATTTTTTTGATGTTTTCATCTGAAACAGCCTCTTTTGGACATCCACTGCGTGCATCATCTTCGGTGCTTGTATGACCACTTTTAAATTTTTCAATCCACTTGCGAATAGTTCGTTTGGCTGGTGCAAAGTCCGGATAATACTTATCAAGCCATTTCTTTGCATCGGCTGCATTTTTTCCCATCAAAAAGCAAAGATAAATCAACACACGGAATTGCTTTGAATCCGTTTTTTTCACAATAACAACAGTTGCTTAACTCACAACGCTATATCTCGAGAACTAATCGTCCGACAGGTTTCAAATTTATAAATGTATCTTTTGAAGGTTGGTACTAACTGGTACTGAAAATGGTATGAATTTAATTCAGGTGGTGCCCTCTCTTAGAACTTAGACTTTTCAGCCCACGTATTATATTTTGAACTAACTTAAGGCAAAAAGTGCATGGCACTTAACATTTATTAGATCACTTATTCATTGTTAACTTGGAAATATCTTTTTCCCTGAACCTACCCCAGCTGAGCGGCCTCTTGATTCAGCAAACGATTTGCTGCCATTGCAAATTTCTCCCAAATCATTTTTTTTTTCTTCGAGACCCAAGTGAAAGATCGTCATACAGATCTTAGCCACCAATCGTGTGGTTCGGTTTTTTGTTATAGCTTAGATCGGGGAAATTATGTAACAAAGTATAATGGAACTTTTTCGAGATAATATCTGAAAGTGTCTACGTAATTGGTGTTTTAGTTACAATCTATAGATGATTTTGTATCAGGTCGTGCTTGAGAAAAAACTCATTTTGGTCACTCTCGGTGGGTGGCAATCGAACACGTTGCTCACATAACTACCCGACGACTGCAAGCAAAGTTTCGGCATACTGTCTCTTTTTCAAATCGTCAATTGAAAATAATTTTACACAAAATGTGCCTCCTTTGTTTAAATATGTGTATCTGCTGGTTGTCTGTAAGTCTAATTGTCACATAGAAACCATCTGTACCTGGTGATTTGAAATTATTCACTTCAATTGTGAACCATTACAACAAGTAATTCTGTACGTTGCCAAGATCTAGAGTATAGACACTACGAACTGCTATCCATTGTTTAAACTGAGCTTCCCTTACATCTAGGTTACTAGTCATCCAACAAAACAGTTTTCAATCTGTTAACATTAATTTACTCCGAAGCGTGATGTGGACACAATGGAAGCACTTCAGAGTTTTTTTTTTCTCTATATTTTCCTCTTCCGATTCTTCAGGCTTGGCATAACTTAGTAAACGCATCTCTACGTCAGCCTCTTCGACTGACACAGTAATTCCAACTACGTGCCTTTATATCATCCGAACGTTAAACGTAATAATGGTGAAATTCAAGTGTCAGGCTTCCGCAAACTGGGTCGTGAATAAAAGGACCCAACAGGGGAGTGATAAAAGGAACTTTCATTATATTTCCCGAAGATTCAATTGAGGACCTTCTTCGGCCCCTTATCGAGTGCCAGAGGCAGCCAGTAGTTTTGTATAGAGAGCAATTTCAAAATCACGACAAAGCGCCCCCGGGAGACTATTCGTATTACAATTCCCGTCAAGATGAATATTCATCTCAAGGATCAACTGAAATTAGTACTTCGTCATTCGTCTTTGCTTTCGTTTCAGATAATTGGGAGTTTTTAGTGCGCCCTTATTAAGATTTTTATCTATAGATGTAATTAATTTTTTTTTATTTTCTACAAAAATTTCATAATCAGAAATAAAAACGAAAATAAGGGAAAAATTTCAGCAATCATTTTTGACAGTGAATGGTGACGATGAGTCAGTCTGCAACCCTTGAATTTGACTTTTCGCTATGGAAATGAGAGATGTCTGGATGTGGTTAATGATAAGAAATAAAATATATAAAAAACAAAAACAAAAAAAAAAAAAAAAAACTCCCTCTTAACATAATCGCACAAATCCGTGAAAATTAAATTCAACCAAAGGGCAGAGACAGTAGAGTAAGTTATTGTCGTGATTATCATAGAGAAAGCACTAAAACAGGGGTCGAAACAAGAATTGTTAACTTCACACTGTCCTGGTTGTAAAGCTATCATAGAGGGTGAGCGAAGTGAATGGAAGAACATTTGAAAGTTCGTTGCAGTGACGATGAAAATTCGCAATTTTGGTATATGACTGGTTCAGAAATAAAGTGAACCAAGTTAATTTTTTTGTTCTTTACATTAGCTAACATCATATTTAGTCAAATTGACTATTGTCGTACTTAAAACAAGATATTGGTTAAACAAATTGAAAGTTAATTCCAATTTTGAAATTTTAAATTATATTTCCGCAAAAACAAAATTCAACTGCACTTGGTTCACTTTACTTTCGAGCCAATCATATGATGCTTGAAATAATTTAAATTTTTTTTTTTAATAAATTTCTATTAAAGACTGCAAACAGTAATTTGGAAGAACTTGGAGCTTATCGAGAGAAATATTCGCACTAGAGAATAACTTAAATTAATGATTCGAATTCATATTTGACCTTACCTGCACGTTTTGGCTCCCATACTATGAAAAGCTATAGATGTTTGAGCCACCCTGGCAATTTGTGCAAGTCATTTTTGAATTTTCCAGGTAGTTCGATTAAGTTCTTTTAAGAAATGTCTTGATTTCTTATATAACATAGTGCTGAGCTGTGAAAGAAAAAAAAAAGGAGCACCCCCATAAACATCTTCATCTATAAAACTTAAATCTCATATATGGCATACAACAATTCATTTCCAAGATTTGCAGAGAAAAGTTTGCCTGGTGAATGAATTATTTGGCGGCTCCACAAAAAAGAGACCCAATAAACTGCACAGGATTCTAAAGTGATCTTGAGCGAACAACTAGGAGTGCAACGACATGTTTTCCTCACAGAATTTTTCGTGAAGAAAAGAAAGAACAATTCACAAAAACTAGCATTAATCAAATAAATAAATTTTCATGATTTAAACAAATAATTAAGGCAGCTCGGGGTATCCGTAGTGGCGAAAGGCCGACGTAACATAAATAAAGAAACCTTGTGCTGTATGAGACGAAAAAACGTTGCAAAAAAGAGGCGAAAAAAGCGGAATCCAGTGCACGTGTTTAAAAAGTAGAAGCATTGTGTTGGAAACTAGTGGAAGTCGAATAGTTGAAACACTGGTAAACGTTTTTAAGAGTGCGGCACAATGAAAAAAGAAAAAATGCGAATCAGAAATCCAATTGCCCAAATATATTAAAGATGAGCAAGAAAACCTGATAACGGGTAATTACGAGGTTTATAATAGATGAAAAGTGTAGTCGTACTTTAACGCCTTACCAAATAAACAGTTTTCGGGCAGCATTATCCCCTCGACTGTCGCGCACGAGGAGTAAACAATTGATTTTACCGAAGCCAAAGTTAGTGAAGTTGTAAAAGTAATTAACCGGGGTGCATAGTCGTAACGGATAGTACATCCTGCCTGACTCGAACTGCAACCAACTTCAGACTGCTATAATATTCTAACAGTGAGCTCAAATTTCGACACATAAAGCCTTTTAAACGACTTGCGTCTCGTGATAGTGTGATTGCTTTATATTTGGCTGGAAAACTACAAGAAGCTATCGTTAGAGCCCTCTAGCATCTCAACGTGAATAAATTATTTGTGTCTCGAACCATAGCTCGTTACCGTGATACTGGCAGCGTTGCAAAACGCCATGGAGGTTCGTTCGGAAATTAAAGACTCGAATTGAGTGAAATCCGAGTCGAAGTGGAAGAAAAATGGCTCGTGAGCTCAACATATCGTTGGAACAGATGCAACACATACTGAGAAATGAGCTTGGGCTCAAGCCATTGAAGTTCCAAGAAGCACACTATCTTACACCGCAACAGAAAAAAGTAAGGGGCGAAAGAGCGAAGGAGTTGCTACGCTTGCACGAAAGTGGTGAGTTGCCGAATTTGGTTTTTTTCGATGAGTCGCTATTTGTTATAGAGCAATATGTCAACAAACAAAATGATCGAGCTTACTTGCCAGAGAGGTCCTTCGAAAATTTACACCTTTGGACGGCCACCAGAAAGCAAGCAGCACCGACGGTGATGGTTTGGGCCGCCATAACCGCCGATGGTCGCTCTCCGCTCGTATTTTTGGACCGTGGCGTCAAAATTAATGCGATCGTATACCGTGAAACTATCTTAGAGGCTGTATTGAAACCTTGGGCAGACAATCATTTCGGTCGAAGACCAAAGACATTTCAACAAGACTAGACACCGTCTCACAAAGCGTGCGTCAACCAAGATTGGTTAAAAAACAATGTTCCACACTTCATTTCTTCTACAAAATGAATGGGTATTTTGAAGGCTAAGGTTGGTACTAAAAAAATACCAATGTTCGGACCACCTCAAACAAGCACTTCCCCGGAAATGGCCAATGCTTTCTTCGGCCGTCTCAAGGCCATTATTCTCGCCAAAGGTGTACATATTGAAAACTACTGATACAGTTTGAAAATTGATGTATTTTCCAACATTTTTTTGCTTTGGCACAATAAAATTTATCAAAAAATATAGCATTTTAAAAAGTTACGGTTCGAGTTTGGCAGGTTGTATACTCAAATCATTTAAAGTTTGGGCCGCAGTTTAAAACCTGGGGTTTAAATGTCGCACGATTTTGTTCCATAATTTAATGAGAGGCGATTGAATGTCTAACCACTGGAGGCAGAGATTTCTGGCTCCACTGTACAAAAGCAAAAGCTACAGGAGAGATTCTAACATTTATCTTTCGACGAAACTATGTAATATCGCATACTATGCAAATATATGAGAGGATTGTAGACTGTCGACAACGTGATATTCGTATACTCCAAAGAAGATGCGATAGCACTTCTGTTAGCTGTTGTCAATCAGATAATGGCTCTAAATGATAACTGGCAATTCCAACCCAGCATTACTTAGAAGGAGCCCTCGTGTCAACCACAAAGATATTGCAGTTAATGGAATGGCTTAATTGGTACGCTGTATTTTATGACAGAAATTCTTGTAGGCTTGTTATATGAGAAAGTCATTCGTCCAGTTTTAATATTTGTATGGACGATGTAACGCCACAAGCGACGCAATGTGAAAAGTATATAGTATCACAATAGATATAGATAGATATACAATAGATATAACAATATATAGAGAAGTAATACATATCAAGTGTTGGAATAGGGCACTCAGAAAAAGGACTATGTCTCTTAGGTGCTAACCAAAAGCATATTGCCATGTTACGATGCAAGCAACGGTCTACAGGTCTACAGTTTTTCCTAATGAGGAATAGCAGGAAATTCATTGATCTTAAAGAAGTCGGAAAGCATTCGTTTTGTTTTGTATCCGTCCTGAAAATTCACGTCTCTGCAGTTATGCTTACACGATACCCACGTAAGCCCTAACCGACAACGCAGACAGTCGTAACGCAAGTTGAAGTCTTGAGAAACTCTCATATAAGCTTCGCCTAGTGACTTAATTTCGGTTAATTTCATTTTGCCCTGGGACTCAAAGAAGAATAAGTGAATACAGTCTTACAATTGCATTTGGAGAAGTCTGTTACTCTCAAACCACTTATTTACTTAAACTGTCAGCCCTCGGGGGGCATCGGGCCTCAACAATGCCTGCGTGCCATCTTATTCAGATTTCTGTTATGCATTTCAACCCACTCCACCTCTCTCCCAGTAGTCTCGATTCCTCTCCGACTGTTGTTTGTCATGTCTGTTTAGACCGCCGCGCTCTTCTGCCTGACTGGGTGAGTAGTTTCACAGCATCGTATATTTCACAATAGGGCCGTTTTTACGCCGTAGCTAGGTGTGACATATCCATTGCCACTTCCTCCTCCGTATGATGATGTCTGTAGGTTCTTGATCCGTTATTAGATAAAGGTGTTCGCTAGAGATCCAGTTTGGCCAAGAAATCTTTAGGATGTTACGTAGGCATCTTGAGAAATTTGCTTTCCCAGATTTTTGGTAGTTTTACAGATTCTGTAAAACCGTCGGCCGAGGCGAGATAAAAAAAAGGTCAACTTTCTCGATCTGTTGTCCGGTTATGTCGTCAGCATAGTCCAGGTGTTTGAGGTAAAATGTCATTTTCCACCTCAATCCATGGTTTTTTTTTCAGTTACTACCAGAAATAACAACAGTAAATCTATACTTCCCTGACGTACCCTTCTATGGGTATAGAACGTGACACTTATCACCCTCGTAAGTAACCTTAAAAAATGCTTTAAGTTTTCCCGGGATATCGCTCCTAAAAAAGGCTGTCCAGATAGTATCTATGTTAAAATTGTGGAAAGCCTTTTCAAAGTTAATGAGCAGTAGATGTAGCGAAGATCTGAATTTGAGACATTGCTAAATGATGATTCGCAAGGTGTTGATGTGATCTTTCCAAGAGTATCCATCCCGAAATACCTCCAGGCATCAAGGGTTGAGTCTTGATACTCTCTAATCTGCTCTAGAATTATCCTAGCTTAAATTTTGTTTATGTGTTAGAGCGCTGTGTTGTCGTTCCCTACCATAGCGTTGAAATCTTTTATTACGATGTCCTGTTAAGCGTAAAAATTGTCCTTTTCGTCCTCTCTTCTTCTTTTATTTATTTTTTTTCTTGCCCTACTCTGAAATCTGGCCTTCAATGTCCGGTCACCATAAGGTTTTCAAGATATGAGACTGATTCTTACTTACTTCAGACTCCCAAGTATTGGGTCTATAACTTATTCGTGCGGTTTGCTAAGAGATGGCGTAACTTGTATTATTCCATTGGAACATGCGTTGGAAAGCTACTGTCATTGTACGTCATTTCAGTATATGTCATTCATTTGAAGCGTAAGCAACAATAATTTTTTTTTCACTCAAATATGTCGAACTTTGTGCCTGAAAAAGTGTTTTTGCGGGGAATTCTTCTTCAATATTTTAATATGAAGAAAACTGCTGCCGAAAGTCATCGTATTTTGGTGGAAGTTTGTGGTGAACATGCGCTAGCTGAGCGAACGTGGCAAATGTGGTTTGCACGATTTAAAAGTGGTGATTTTGGCTTGGAAGACGATGAACGTCCTGGCCAGCCAAAAAAGTTTGAAGATGAAGAACTGGAAGCCTTACTCTATGAAGATTGCTCACAAACACAAGAAGAGCTCGCAGAATCTTTCGGTGTCACTCAAGCAGCCATTTCAAAACGTTTAAAAGCATCTGGATATATTCAAAAGCAAGGAAATTGGGTTAGACATGAACTCAAACCGAGAGGCGTGGAAAGGCGGTTTTGCATGTCCGAAATGCTGATGGAACGCCACAAAAGGAAGTCATTTTTGCATCGGATTGTTACTAATGATGAAAAATGGATCCATTACGACAATCCCAAGCGCAAAAAATCATATGTGAAACCCGGCCAACCAGCAAAATCAACGGCAAAGGCGAATATCCATGGCACGAAGGTAATGCTCTGTATTTGGTGGGATCGGATGGCTGTGCTGTATTATGAGCTCCTAAAAACGGGTGAAACCATCAATGGACAACACTGCCGAACACAAGTAATCCATTTGAAGAGAGCAGTAGCCGAAAAACACCCGGAATATGCGACCAGACACGAGGCAATAATTTTCCATCATGACAACGCTCGGCCCTACGTTGCTATTCCGGTTAAGAATTATTTGGAAAACAGTGGATGGGAAGTCTTACCCACCCGCCTTATAGCCCAGACCTTGCCCCTTCTGACTACCATTTGTTCCGGTCGATGCAGAACGCCCTCACTGGAATACGGTTCACATCAGAGCAGAATATCATTCTTGGCTGCCAAGCCGGCGCAGTTCTTTTGGGATGGGATCCACAAATTGCCAGAAAGATGGGAAAAAGTCATAGCTTCAGATGGGCAATACTTTAAATAATACTATTGTACATGTACGTTCAAATTTTGAAAAAAAAACCGCACGAATTAAAATATATAACTAATACTTCCAGCTGATTTTGCAGAGTACAGTAAGGCGGTACTTTTTATGGACGAGTGGTATTTCTCAGCATCCAATTATCTTACTCGCTCAGCCACAAGATGTACAAATTATAACGAAAGAACTCTTGTTTAAGTTGGACGAATCTGACATTCTGAAGATCTTTGATTTGTGAATTAAGGAGGGTATAATATTCCAAAATCTATCGTATATCGTTGTCTGTAGTCGATAGACGAAGGTCGTCAACAAAATATCAGTCCATATCCGACGCTTGTTGTTGCGTTTTGGAGCAATACATTTTTGTACGGTTGCGGCTCCCTTGGCCACAGAACAATCGACGCAGGAAGCTCGCCATTAGTCTTCGCAATTTCCGAAGATATTCCCGATATTCGCCGCCTGGAAACTTGGAATAGGGCTTTCTAATAGAGCTACAAAATGTTTGACTTTAGAGGCTTCTATCTCGTTATTTGGCAAAACCATATCATCGGCAGAAGCTTCTTCTACAAGGCCTTATGTTAGCCGTTGCCATCCGTTCTTAAACATGTTATAGGAAGCACAGAAGATAGTGAGGCTGTATGCGCAGTTTGTTTTTGAGACAGATTCTTCGACTCCTTCCCCGATTCTTTACAATATAACATATCTTATTGCCATTAGACTTACGTATAAGAGTAACTCAACTTAGAAGACTGCCGGATCCTACTCTCGCAGTAACTTAAGTTCTGGTGTCATTGCATCAGTCGACATGTCCGTAAGATCAGAATCAAAAAACATGTGCAACACATGACAAGGCTAAACAGGGGAGACAGATTTATCAGTCTAGAAGAAAAGGAGGCGTGCTAGGAAAGCTTCCACGAGACAGACCGTTCCTTGGAGTCTGGTAAAAATAGCCCTGTAGATGCAAAAGACCTCCACGGTGACAATCGTTATATCTCGTCGAAAGGTCACTTACAATGCCAGAAAACCGACGGCGCCGTCGACATGTTTACTCGAAAGAAGTTTGTTATCTAGGATAACGCCCATCGTTGGGTATCATTGCAGACATGGATATTGATGTCATTAATCATAAGAGTATCCTTTTCTTCAGCTTCGAGAGGATTAACTGAAAGCCCATTTCTATTCTTTGGCTGCACTTTACGAGGTTGTTTGTCACTGCCTAACTTATTTTATTTTTACGTAGTCGAGCAGTTAACCCCAACTTGGAGAGTCAGATCCTTCAGAGGATAGAACCAGTAGTTCACTAAGAGAATGCTGCTTTGTTGGAAACTGCACCGTCCCCATATTTATTTAGACAACCGAGCTGGAAGCTGATAAATGCTCACCTGAACTCTGATGTCCTCAGTTAGAACATCGCTGGATATGCTTCTGATGTCACCGTTGACTCCATCTTGGATTTTCCTCTTCCGAAATGTCCGTACTGAATTGTATTTCTCCCAATTGTGCTTAATCAGGTCTGGTTTTCACAGCAAAGTTTGCGTGGTCAGATACCGCAAAAATATGGTAGTTCGTTACGACTGAACTGGAGAGTTACCAGTGCTCGCATCCTATCTTACAATTATGAGATTGAAGTTAGGAATACTTCTTATTCATCCTTGATAAGTTTTAATTTTCCAGTCTTAACGTATCAGAAAGTGTAAGATTTCTTTAGATATGTTTGACTCCTATAGCTTTCTTTTCTTGACGCTTTGATACCATGACCTATCTCTGCGACATTTAAACGTCTGAGACGTATTTGGAAATTTTTTGTTTCAGCCAGTCAGGCAATACGTCGCCGTTGACTTAATGGGTTTTTACTTCTTCGAAGTGTTTAAAGCGTTTCCTGTATCTGTTGTCTATGTAGAAATATGTACATATTTTTTGTTTATATTAATTTTAATTTAAAACTTCGGGAGGTATTACACTACGAACCCTATTTGCAATCCAATTAAACGATAAAATTCGTATGCGCAACGCACATCATAAATCATCGCCATGATTATTATCTGTCAGGAATTTCAATAAGCCCCATTTTATCTTTTCACCTATTCGTCCGCCCACAACTGGTGCGATCTCTAGTAAATCTCTTTAAAATCTGATTTACGTTATGTTAATCATCTCCCCCGCACAGTAAAAAAATACAGCCACTGCCACATTCCTTTTCACGTCAATAGGCACCAAACCTGAGGTGAAATAATTGCGTTAATGTTCATGAACGGAAAATCATTATAATTTCGCATGATGGCATCCAGGATAATGACAACCTACCAATGGAAACACGATTCACCTAAAAAATTAAAAAAAAAAAAAAAACGAATAAAATTGAAATAATACAATTTTCATTTCGCCGTTAAATTTATTTAAATTATTGTTTTTATTTTTTGCCAACAAAATAAATAATAACGCTCTTTGATTTTTAAGTTTTTGTTTTTTGATTATTTTGTTGTTGTTATCTTAGTGAGTCCTGGTCGGATAAGTGGTCTGTATCTGAGGATTGATTTAATTAAAATGTCGGAGCTCGAATTAATGGAATGTGAATTTGAAAAGAAAAACATGGTTTGGACCTGACACCGCACTGCCAAAGCTGCATGCCAATTAAATTTTTTTTTTTTCTGTGGTGTTCAATTTCATAAAGTGGAATGGCTATATCAACGAGATGTGAAAACTCATAGAGACATTGATATTTTTGGCCAAATTTGAATAACCAGAAATTCTTTAAAATGTAAAAAACAAAGACATGTATAGCATATGTCTAAAGAAGACCAATTAACGTCCAGCAAATATTCATTGAGGTTCAGAACACCATACCACAGCACATATCGTGGTATATCACAATAAGTCCTTTATGATGATAGCTGATAGCTCATGATCCCGGAAATGGCACGCTAGCAGAAGACTTAGAGAAAAGATGACCGAGATAGCGGCCTCATTTAAAAAAAAAAAAAAAAACCCACTCGCCGGTATCATCTCGTACCACCCAATGACATTTTGGGTATGAAAGCACGGCAAAAAGTAATTTTACTTTTCGTCAACGGCCTCGCCACACTGAAAGCATCGGTTCCCACTAAAATCGCCCGAACGACGAACAACGAACAACTACTTTTAGCAGCAGGCATCGATCAAAATGAGGCCGTTGATGACGACAACTTCTTTGTGATCGAGTATCCGCAGGAGAAGATAGAGGCTATAGGAACAACTTTCCAGGAAGTGTACAAGGCGAATGACATCATTACATCATTGGCCCGGACCACGACCTGAATACGGAACTGGCGATTCGAGAGCTCGGGTTTCACTCAGTTCGGTGACGAAAATATGGCAAATAATGTCATCGCCAACGATAGGGTATTTCCCCCGTTCATTTCAAAGGAAGAGCTCCAAACGATCTTCAAATCACTTAGAAGTAAGAAATCAGTGGGAACCGATGAAATACCGAACATTGTGCTTAGACATCTCCCACTAGAAGCGGTGAACATTTATACCACCCTCTTTAACAATGCGATGAATAACGCCCATTATCCAGCGCATTGGAAAACTGCGGTGGTACATCCAATTCCTAAAAGGGATAAAGACACATCCAGTCCAGCGAATCTCCGGTCGATCAGTCTTCTTCCAAATATCAGTAAGGTTTTCGAGGAGGTGATCAATAGAGCCCCGACTAAGTGGATTGAGGACAAAAATATAGTTCCGGATAATCAATTCGGTTTCAAGGCGGGGCATGATGTCATTCATGCCGCGTCTAAACTGGTTTCTGATATCCAATGGAACAAAGGCAAGAACCAGTGTACTGGTGCCTGCCTGATTGACTTGGAAAAAGCCTTCGATACCGTATGGTTAGAGGGACTCTTCTTCAAGCTGAACAGGCTGGGCATTAGTAAACCACTTCTTTATATTCTTTACAACATGTTAACAGATAGACAGTTTATCGTGAAAAATGACGATGTGACTTTTGTTAGAATATTTTACATTAAAAACGGTCTGCAACAAGGTGCGGTAAATTTGCCGATCCTGTTCAACATTTACACAAGTGATTTGATAGGTTCACTTCACCATGCGTACGCAGACGACTTAATCGCGTACAGATCAGGTCCAAAGATTGAGGTCATTAATATACTCTTGCAACGTGACTTCGACAAAATTAAGCGATATTGCGATCGCTGGAAGTTGAAAATCAACTTTCAGAACTCAGAAACCATTTTGTTTAGGACGCCTTTGTCTGGGGCCTCTAGGGATACCAGAAAGAATTGGCGAAAGTTTTCGATCATTGGGCAGCACGGACTGCCACTTGCTTGAGGAAATGTAGTCAGATACCTTGGGATCTGGCTAGATCAATATCTGTATTTTAACAAACATATAGATGTTGCTCTGGCCATAGCCATGGGTGCTTTTGCCCTTACAAAGAGACTGTTTTATAACAGCCAACTCGATGCGGAGGTGAAGTTGATCTGCTACATGGCCCTTATCAGGCCCATGCTTGTATTTGGATGTCACGTGTGGTTCAACGTGAGAGCAAGTTTATTGGAAAAGATTCGGGTGTTTGAGAGGGCTTGTCTTAGGACTTGTCTTCGCTTATACAGAACACCAGAGTCTGAGTACATAAAATTCTATCCTAATGAGGTCTTGTACAATAGGGCGAACCTAATAAGAGTGGACAATTTTATTATTAAGTTGATTCGAAGGCACATTGCAAGAGCAATGACCTCGTCGAATAACCTGATCTACGGGGCTTACTACCCCAATTATATGTATCACGAGAGAGTATGCTTTGACAGCTTTAATCCTCCAGAGGCGTTCCTCTACCTAGATAAAAAAGGTCTGATGCAGGATAAATTAGCGGTGCCGTTAATCTTCCACATCGCTCGAACAGCTGCGGACAGGCGACTCAACTACGACAGAGACGTCGTACACGGTAGTGCGGAACGTCTCCGGTTCAGTAGGTCGGTAGGGAGTCGCGACATGAGGGATGTTGCTCAGCAGCACCAACAATTTTGATGGCTTGTTGAAGGAGGGGAATCTACGTCGTCAAATTCCTCTAATGCAGGATAGCTCCAATAAGGAGCAGAGTTGGTCAGCCTAATTTTTTAGCCATGGCCGGCTTACATAGCTTTAGGTAGGTTTAAGATAATAGTTAAGAACAAAAAATTAAAAAACCAAAAAATGAATTAAGAAAATAAAAATGCGTTTAAACTGTAACTGTAACTGCATCGGTTCCCACTAGATCACCGAAATCAAGCAGTGTTGGGCGCGGTAAGTACGTAGGTAGGGGGGGACCACATGGGAACTCAGTACTCCGCGTGCTATTGACAAAAACGCGCCACATGGGCAAAGTACACCGCCGTTAAATCCCGGACCCTACAAATTAATTTGTATCGTTCCCTAAGATAATAATAATAATAATAATAATATTAATTTTACTTTTCGACGGCCTTTTTACTGAGGATGATTTTTCGGAGTAAATTCGAATCTCCTTTCATTCTTGGAATCTTGCTCGAATCGACTGATTGCTGTCTTGATTTAGATGCTCTTGTATGCGAGCAATATTCTCTATATTTCTGGCATTTTACTATGCAACACGCAAGGATATATAATGGAGTCAATCAGTAGATTCCAATTTCTTCACTAAAAGCTCAACTGCTTGCTTATTGCGATGATTATAACGGTCGAGAATTGGAGTTAATGCACACAGCTGACCGTGAATTTTTGATAAACAAATTTGGATGGTTTCTAAACATTGTTAAGGATTATTATATCTTTCCATTACTTAATGGAAGACAATCTGGAACAAAAATATGACATCACAAAAGAGGACAGGCCGAATCTTAAAAGAAACTCTACAGTCTTTTGAAGAAGGATGAGTATGCGCTCATGAGTATGCACAAAGTGCTTAAAATACCAGAACCTACAATATCAGCGGCGAGCTCCTGCAGCCTGTGACCATTATACTGAGCACTTATTTTAGTAAAAATGAGTGATCAACCTCTGTATACAAACCAAAAAGATACTCATTTCATTCCCAGGCATAGATCAGTTTTAAGAAAACGAAAGTTTACGAGAAATAAACATACATTTTAGCAGCCTACCACGAATGATAATAAAATTGCATTTGATCCAACTCTTGGATATTGCATTACTCAGTTTGATTTGATTTTTTATGCAATTAACAATTTAGTAATACGAGTTTCTGAAACTTGTAAAAAAAATTTGACAGGATCCAAAATTGATGTCCTGTGTGAATGGGATGTTTCGTATACCAATTCCGAGCCTATGAATGAAAATGCATTTGAAATAAATAGACGTTTAGTGACTGTGATGCGTCCTTTGGGTATCGAAATAAACGGAATTAATCTTTTTTGTGGTTTGATGGATTTGGCGAGTAAATTTTGTCATCAAATTTTCGGTGGGTATTTCTCGAATTTATGGATAGCAGCAGAATCAGTTTGTAAACTAAGTATGGATAGAGTTGTTAAAGAAGAGGAGAAGCAGACATTAGGGGAAGAAAATTCAGAGACAAAGTTGACAATTTTGGGAGATGGCACGTGGAAAAAACGTGGCCATACTTCACGTTTTGGTATAGTAAAATATTGTAAAAAGATCGTCGATTCGTGCGTGTCTTTTGTCTTTTGTGGCACGAATGGTTCAAAAGTGGTCGTGAGTCAATCGAAGATGATGAACGCAGTGGCAGACCATCGACATCGAAAACCGACGAAAACATTGATGAAGTAAAAGAAATGTTGGTCAATAACCGCAAATTAACCATCAGAAAGATAGCGGAGGACTTGAACATTACCTATGGATCCGTCCAAGAGGTTTTGGTTAATGATTTGGGTTTCCGTCGTGTAGCAGCAAGGTTAGTACCAAAAGACCTCAATTTTATGCAAAAAAGAGACCGTGTTGACGTCTTAAAAGAGATGATTTGCGAGGCTGAATCCGATTCCACATTCATCAAAAGGATCATTACTGGAGACGAGACGTGGGTTTATGAGTACGACACGCAATCCATTTATTAGGCAAATGAATGGCGTTCACTAAATGAGCCGAGACCAAAAAAATCTCGTCGTGTTTTCAGTCAAAAAAGAAGGCAATGCTCACGGTTTTCATGGATCAAACGGTGTAGTGCATCATGAAATTTTGCCAGAAGGCCAGACAGTAAACAAAGTAAGTATTATTTGGGCGTTATGAGACGTTTGCGTGAAGCAATTCGCCGAAAGTGACCAGAATTGTTTGCAGAAAAATCGTGGATTTTGCATTATGATTACGCACCGTCGCACAGTGCCATAATTATTCGTAATTTTTTGACAAAAAATGCAAAAAAATACTATCCAACAGCCACCGAATTCACCGGATTTGGCTCCCTGTGACTTTTTTCTGTTCAATCGAGTTAAAAAACCACTACGGGGGACGCGTTTTAGCAGCCGGAAGAAAGTAATGGAAAAATCGCAGGAAGCACTGACGGACATACCAAAAACCGAATATAAAAGATGTTTCGAGGATTGGATCAAGCGCTGGCATAAGTGTGTTGCAGTCAATGGGGATTACTTTGAAGGGGACAATATAGATTTAGATGAATAAACTTGTATTTTTAATTTTCTGAATAAATTCTGGGAATTTAAGTGGTTTATTGAAAAAAATCCAGAGAAAAAACAGCTGGTTCGGACAAATCTTGAGCTTCCGGAATTTCATGTATTCTTGGCGATTTTGATAACTTCTGGCGCCAACAGCTCAAGTGCAGCAATGAGTTTCAATTGCTTTTGGAACAATTTTCATTTTATTCGATTTGAATATACCAGTACTCGAGGTCAGCGCATGGAGAGTGATAAAGCTGCTTCAATACGAGACATTTGGACAATGCTCAATAGTAACTTATCAAAACATTATAAGCCAACAGAACACCTGATAATAGATATGGAATTAAAGTATGGTGGATATGTGATACTGAAAATTCGTATCCACTTACTCGACAGCTTTACACTGGTGAAACACCATCACTGGTTACGAGTGATGGTCATGAGAAAAACGTTGGTAGGAGAGTTGTCAAAAACTTGGCGGCACCGTACAAAGGATTCGGTAGAAACATTACAATGGATAATTATTTCACTACTCTTCCATTGGCAAAATTTCAAATATCCTGGAACTTGAGAATTTGTGGCACTTTGAAGAAAAATAAGGCATACATACCACCAGAGATGGCTGCATCGAAAACGCGAGAAGAAATATCTACTGTCGTGAAAAAGTGACCATGTGCAGTTTTGTGCCAAAAGAAGGGCAGTAATTATGCTATCATCAATGCATCATGAAGCAAAAATAAATGATAGTGCAAAGAAGAAACCCGAAATTATTGAGTTTTATAACTGGTCAAAAGCTGGAGTGGATACGATGGATAAAATGATAAATAGATATATAGTACTACAATAAGATCAACTCTAAGGTGGCTTTTAGAATTTTTATAGAATATGCTCGATGTCGCCTGCCTTGCAGCATATACCATATTCTGTATTATGAGAATAAAAAAATGCTCGTCAAAAAATCGTATGAACGACGATAAATTTATCGGCAATTGGGCAGAGCTGTGTACTCCATTCATTGAAACTCGTTCGCAAAATGCACAAATTATGAGGCATTTCACAACGAAAGTAGCGATTTTTGGTCGAGCTATCAATCCTTATGCGCAGCCAACAACATCTGTATCATCGAGGCCCCAGATTCAGCTCGATTCAAACAAAAGGAAAAAGATTGCTGGTGTATGTTATGATTATCTCCAAAGTCAATTTAAAAAAACGTTGCAAAACTAGAAAAATACAATACTAGGTGGGGTGAAAGTAACCCCCTTGATTCCAGAATGCGCTGCTACCAAATTTCAGTGCGATACTGTCTTTAGTTTTGTTTTGACAGCTGCTTGTTGTTGACGTGTTTGGCATCATGTTGAGTATGGACAAAAACATTTTTCGTTCTCTCATAAAACATTATTTTTTGAGGGACAAAACGGTGGAGGATACAAAAGAAAAGTTGGATAAATATTATGGGGCTATTGGCATCGAGAGTTTCGTGGTGGCCGCAACTCCACTACCGATCAAGTCCGCAGCGGCAGGCCCTCCGATGCGGTTACAGAGGACAATTTAAAAAAAATACATGAAATGGTGTTGTTTGACCGGAAAGTGAAGGTACGCGAGCTAGCAGATACCACAAAAATTAGTACTGAAGGCACACGCCATATTTTGGGCAATATTCTGCACATAAAAAAGTTATCCTGCCGCTGGGTGCCGCTCATACTCACTCCTGACCAAAAACACGGAGAGCACTTCGAAAGAGTGTTTGGACTTGCTGATGCGGAATCAGGTCTTTTGGCGTCGTTTGGTAACTGTTCAACACCAGAGAACAGAATGAGTGCCCGGCTATGGACTGAAGCCGGCACGAGTGCTCCGAAGCGGCCGAGGGAGGCTCAATGGTTATGGCGTCGGTTTTCTGGGATTTTCATGTCATACTCTTCGTGGACTACCTCGAAGAGGGAAAAACCATCAACAGCGAATATTACAGTGCATTATTGGAGCGATTGAAGGCTAAAATCGCTGCAAAAATCGCACAAGAGCATCGCAACCACGGCTAAAATCAATGTCTTACGGCTCCAATTGCTGTCGCATCCAACGTATTCGCACGATTTGCCTCACTCGACGCTCAAACCTCAAAAGATGGCTTATCAATAAAAAATCCAGCTTGCACAAGGAAATCATCGACGCCACGGAGGAGTATTTTGCAGACCTTCCGGAAAATTACTTTTCGGAAGGGGTCAAGAAGTTGAAAAATCGCTGGAATGAGTGTATAGAACTAAAAAGAGACTGTATTGAATAAAATAAAAAAAAAATATTTAAAACATTTTCATTCAAACAGGAGGTTACTTTTCACCCGACCTAACATAGTATGTTCGGTATGTGAAAACCCTATTTCGGATGAACACTGTTTTACAACTACGACATGTGAAGAATGTATGGAATAATTAAATTTACCTTTATTTTCATATTACTCTGTATTTTTATAAATAAACAAATATAAATAAATAAATAAACTAAGAATGGAAAAAATTTGTCTTTGAATTTTGTTATGTTTTCGTTATTTTGTATCTGTTTTACCATACAATGACCCTTCAGTTTTTCGATTGTATGAAAAATTAATTTTAGCGTGCCAAAAATCATAAAATTATCGGGAATTTTTCTTATTTTTTTTTTTTTAATTCTGCCATTTCAATTTTTTTCATTATTGTAGGTCATTGTATAGACTGCAGGACGCAGTCACTGCAGCAGTGGAAGACCTTTCTTTTGTGACTTGGGAGACAGCGAATAACTCGCTGAAAATTTAATATACTCATATATTCATTATTTACATATAAATACTATATATCTTCCAAATTTTAAAACATTTGATGCAGTAGTTTTCCTTCAAAAAAATTCCAAAAATCTCCTTTTTTTGGCGGTCACATTACGTGTTCTCTTTAATGACAAAGAGCTTGAAGTACCATACCCACGGCAAGATCCTGCAACCTGATACAAGCATAGCCCAGACAGCCAAGATTTAGTACTCCGCTGTGTCATCATCACTTTGACAGAAAGCATCGCAGGATGTTGTGCCGCTTATGCCTAACGCGCAGTTACGACGCCAAAGCGTCTATAGTATTTTACGTGGGGAAACTGTCATGTTGAAATAGGGATTGAAGTAAATTATCAATTTGATCTACAAAAGGGACTGAACCCCATTCCCGATCACTTAATCATCCTGCGGAAACCCTATTCAGATAAGTTCCAATTCGAAACCATCGTGTAGGTTAGACTTTCTCCTTGGTCGAGGGGTGAGGCCAATTTAAAACCTCTGCCAATATTTATTTGGCAACGAGTAGCTTATAACATTTCCTACATTTTTGGGGTTTGTTAACAACACCCAGAAAACCCACCTTGCGACTTTAGGTATAAACCACGCTCCTACATCAATATACCAATTGCAACTCTAATCTTATTTTGAAACAGACCAGCTTTGCTTTATCCCCGTTTATTATCTTTGCCATAAGAATTTGTTGTTTACGGTTGATCCTGGGTCTTTTTGTGCGTATATCGCAGACTACCGGTGACGGTAGGAGAAGGCACTATGTACACCTTACCAATATTTGAAATATTTTCTTTGGCATGCAAAGCATTCCGTTGAGTGATGTTTATGTTACGAATATATATAGCTCTCAGCTCTAAGCTTTTTCTGATTAAGGCGAATATAAGTTAGCCGTTCTGTTTCAATTTTGTCGTATATGTCAACTCAATACTGATTTCGCAACTGAAGTGAATTGAACTTATCATACGATAAGTGCAAAAATTCATGCAAACACACGATACAGTTTTCGTTGTTTTAGGTTGTTTTGAAGTAGGATTTATTTAAGAAATGCTAATATAGTAACCATCTTCTCCTTAACAAAATAATATTCTGAGTAACAATTCATTTCGAACATGCAAAATAATATCTCTACTCTCAAATTCTTGTCCAGCAAAATTTACTGCTATTTCATTCGTTGTAGGTGAATTATATCGACCACGATGCCGCTTAACAGAAGATTTCTTTGCATAAATAGCTACCCGAAGCTCCTTCAAATCTTAGTTGGACTTTAATGCAGTTTTTGAAAACTTAATACTCGTATATTCGTTATTCTGATGTAACATTTCTTGTTACTCAGCGACAATTGGAATATGTCAGATACAAAATAAATTCGAAACAATTTATAGGAATTGTCTAATGGAAGGATACTTCCAGCTAAATGGTACACTTGCTCTGCTCCTTAAAAGTAGGCATAAATCCTTTCTGCATAATTTGCTTACTTCCAAATAACGTCACTGGGAAAGCACTATTATAGGGTCGTATAGACTGAATGGATTTTCCATAGATGTTAAAGATAAAAGCGCCTCAGGTGGGTTAGCACTTTTTTCCAATCTAACTTTTCCGCTTAAACAACATACCCCGATTGACTCATGTTTGCATTTGAGTGCTTTGAAATGTTGGCAAACGTTTGTCATTGAGGCTAGTATCACAAGTGGATCAATATATTTTATTTCGTGGTTGTATATAAACACAGATCGCTCTTTTAAAGACCATAATGCCGTTGCTTGATTCGCTTTTCGAGGTCGATCTTGTCTAATAGAAAATGTTTGCACAGCGCAAATTGTATTGCCGTATTTAAGATAACTGCGTTTCTCATACTACAGTTGATTCATCATTCCGTCTCTTGGATGCATTGTTTTTCAGTGCGAATAAGCGAATCGATCTTTGAAAAGCTCGAATGGCACGTGATCGTGTTGATCCCGTTTTATCCAGATTCTTGTTGCAGTGCTAATTATTGTTTTTTTATTTTTACAACAGGTCGCTCATATTCATTACTTTTTTGGTTCGACGTTTAGTAGATCCTGAACAATAGCTGACAATTATTAAGCTACACACGCTTAAAGTGGATTCGCAGTGTGAACTTAAGTGATTCTTTCCCAAACCCCTGCTTTGATGTCATATTGATGTGGTCATCACTGTAGATCTTCACGATGCACATTAGCGTAATGTAATCAAACGGAGGCCTGATCATATAAGGAAGTTGATAGAAGAAAAAAGACTCAGGAAACTGAGTCATATACATATGTATAATCGCCAATAATAATACATGGGTCGTTTCTAAGAGAGGGCACCACTTGAATTAAATCCATAGTACCAACCTTCAAAAGATACGTGTATAAATTTGACAGCTGTCGGACGATTAGTTCTCGGGATATAGCGTTGTGAGTGAAGCAACTGTTGTTATTGTGAAAAAAAATGGATTCAAGGCAATTTTGTGTGTTGATTTATCATTGCTTTTTGATAGGAAAAAATGCAGCCGATGCAAAGAAATGCCTTGAAAAGTGTTACCCGGACTTTGCACCAGCCGAACGAACCATTCGCAAGTGGATTAAAAAATCTAAAAGTGGTCATACAAGAACCGAAGATGATACACGCAGTGGACGTCCAAAAGAGGCTGTTTCAGATGAAAAAATCAAAAAATTCCACAAAATAATTACGAATGACCGTAAAGTGAAGTTGATCGAGATAGCTGAGGCTCTGAAGATATTAAAAGATCGTGTTGGATATATCATACACGAAATCATGCGAAAGCTCTGTTCAAAGTGGGTGCCGCGTTTGCTCACAATCGACCAAAAACAACAACGTGTTGATGATTCAGAAGTGTGATTAAAGCTGTTTAACCGGTAATAAAGCCGAATTTTTGCGTCAGTGTGTGACAATGGATAAAACTTGGGTCCATCACTTCACACCAGAGTCAAGTCGGCAGACAGCTGAGTGGCGAGCAGGCGACGAACCTCGTCCAAAACGACCAAAAACTCAACAATCGGCTGGCAAGGTTATGGCATCCGTATTTTGGGATACACATGGAATAATTTTCATCGACTATCTCCAAAAGGGGCAGACTATCAACAGCGACTATTACATTGCGTTGTTGGAGCGTTTGAAGGACGAAATCGCAGGAAAACGGTCGAATTTGAAGAAAAAGAAAGTGCTGTTTCATCAAGACAATGCACCGTGTCACAAGTCGATGAAAACGATGGCAAAATTGAATGAATTCGGCTACGAATTGTTTCTCCACCCACCGTTTTCTCCAGATTTGGCCCCCAGCGACTATTTCCTGTTCGCAGACCTCAAAAGAATGCTCGCCGGAAAGAGATTTAAGACCGATGAAGAAGTAATCGCCGAAATAGAGGCCTATTTTGAGGTTAAATCGAAATCGTACTACAAAACTTTTTGTAGTATTTGATATGTGAACAGAAGTATTCTTTCATCTATCTTACGTATTCAATTACCTAAACCATTCATCGGTTGGTCAAAGGGGGGGTGAATGTGATTATATGAGAACACAAGAGTTCTCACTTAAGCCTCACACCACCAACTCCTACTACTCACCTCCACGTGGTGACTGCCACTCACTAAGGCACTTTTTCCTGTTTTCGGGTGGCAGAGGACGAATTCTAATGATGGAATCAACGGTGGCGTCCATAATTCCAGTTAGGTCGAACTAGTGTTATGTATATGGGCTGCCTAACTTATTTGAATACCAGGTCTATAAAGATCTCCAACATTAAGTCAGGGTATTAGAAAAGAGTTGGTGGCGGATGAGACCTTAATAAGGGCCAATGGCAGCACTCACATCCCCGAAGCGGGTTACTGGCTCCGGAATTTGGTCCGGCCCCTTTTGTCCTAGGGGTCCCAAAAACTTCCAAAGGGAGTTATGTGTGGGGATAACTGCCCAACTACGTAAAAAAGTAATTGTTACGAAGCAACCTTGAATAAAGACGGATTCACTGTTGACGACCCTGCAAAACGAACAAAAGATAACGACTTTCGGATTCTTATTTGGAATATTTGAACCTTGAACATGCCACGTACAGCCGAACAAAAGAAAGATTGAAAATTTTGATATTTACTTAGGTGGTTGCTAGAGGCAGCGTCTATTTGGATGTGGATTTGTTGTAGGTGGTAGACTTAGGTCAGAAGTTACGTGAGTAAACGCCTTAAAATAATCTGTTATAAAGGTTAATTCGCTAACATCAGCCTTTAATGCCCTTACGCCCCAACGCCCACAAAACCTACGAGCAATGTCCGATATATGACGTTAAAATCGTCCTAGCAGAATTTAATGTCAAAATTGGAAAGAAGGACATCTTGGTAGCACAATTGGAAGACACAGTCAACACGTCTAGAAACGGACTTAGGATTATTGATTTCGCTGTGGGACGTAACGTTACTATAGCAAGCACACGGTTTTCTCACCTCAATATTCACAAGGGAACATGGCAGACACAAGATCAGCAAACTGTTAACCAGATTGATCATTTTGAGATAGACGTAAGGCACTCCTCAAGTATTTTAGAGGTCCGAACATTCCGAGCCTCCAACATAGATTCGGACAACAACCTAGTTGTAGTCAAAGTCAATCTACGGATATCTCAGATGCAACAACAATAGGGAAATACTATGAGAAAATTCAACGTTAACGGTTACAATCGCAACAAGCTGCCAGAACATTAAGCATCAAGTGCTGAAGACCAGCACTTCGGCCTAGATGCCGATAAGCCATCAGAATCACCGCAACTGACGTGCTGGGTTTCACCCGCCCACCACCACGAAACATCTGGTTTGATGAACAGTGTTTGTTTGGTTTGATAAAGCAAAAAGGACGAGAGCGGCTCGAGAGCTGTACGAGCAAAAGAGAAGAGAAGAAAGTCAGCTTCTCCGGAAAAAAAGAAAGAAAATAAGAATCGAAGCACAGAAGTCTGTACTGATGATATGGATAAATCATTCCTGCAGACTGCTAAACGGCGAAGCCGACACAAATTCTGCTGTCAGGCAGAGTGAACCATTCAATATTGATGATGCACGACAAGAATTCCGTCCATCCGACCAAAATGAAGTGAGGATAGCAATATTTAGACTGAAGTCGACTGAAGCATCGTTAATCCGGTTTACAAGAAAGGAAATCCTCTAAACTTCGCCAACTATGTATAGAGGTATCAGTCTTCTAAACATCGCATATAAGATCTTGTCTGCCGTATTCTGCGAGCGCTTGAAACAATTGAAAATTGAAATTGAAAATTTATCGATTTTAAAGCCGCATATGACAGCATCTACAGAGACGAGCTATACAGAGCCATGTCTAGTTTTAGCATCCCTGCTGCATCAAGGAGACTTTTGATGTCAAAAAAATATTTAGGCAAGGCAGCGCGCTGTCGTGTGACTTCTTTAACATCATACTTGAATGAATTGTGCAAAATGCACAAACCAACACACGAGGTACGATCTTTCAAAAGTCTGTTAAGTTGATATTGATAATACTGATATTATTGGTAGAACACAGCGAGCTGTCACTGGCGCGTTTGCAGGAAAAATGGGTCTAACTGTAAACGAGGACAAAACAAAATATATTCTTTCAACAAAAGGAACACATTGCATTCTCGAACTGGTCAAAATATCATAATCGACAGATAATCTACCTCGGCTCTGCCATCACATCTTAAAACGACACCTCTTCAGAAATCAAACGAAAAATAATACTTGGCAATCTCTGTTCTTTGGTCTGAGAAGGTAACTATGCAGTAAGGCTCTCTTCTGAACAACCAAGGAAACTTTATATAAGACCCTTGTTGCTCTAGGCTTCCGAAGCACGGACCCTTTCTAAAGATATCCTTGGTCCTTTTGAGATAAAAATTCTTCGTAAGATATTTAGTTCCGTTTGCGTTGACAAGTTCTGGAGAAGGCGATTCAACGATAAACTCTCCGAGCTATATAGCGACATTTGACAGCGACAGAATGAACACTAACACTCCAGCCCGCAGAGTCTCAAACACAACAGAATCTTTAATAACAAAGAAAAAGTATCTGCATGTAAAATCAATGTAACAATGCTAAGACTACGCTGTCATATCATATTTTAGTTGACTTTATCGAATGTGCTAATGGACACTGCTGCTCATTTACGTCCCAAAAATTTGTTTATACTTGTTCAGTATAGGACCTCATGTCACAAAAAGCTCATAAGCAGTATGTCCATTAGACGCACCTTGTCCGGATAAGGGTTAATGAAGAAGATGTTGATGCACACAACAGTTTACTAAAGGGTGTATTTTTTTCGCTGTTTGATTTTTCAGTATTCTATTTCAATAGCTCACGCGGGATTCGTGACATATGTCAGAGTCAATCATGCTCAGTTTTCAGTTATTGAATTTTATTATAAAATTTCGTGCTCTGTGAAAAATGTTTTTCGCGCACTTCGACTATTTTACGACCTACTGAGCAAGCAATTTAAGCCATAGTGACCAAATTGTGCATCAATTTCAAGTTATTGGACATCAAGCCCCCTACCGGTATGCATAGAGTGCGTACAGAGGAAAATATTACTGTTGTATTCGCCAGTGTTAGCTGGAAGAAGATCCGCTTTTTTATCGCAAAGTTGTCTTCAGCGACGAAGTTCATTTCTGGCTGAATGGATATATTAATAAAAAAAAACTGCCATTATTGGTCCGATGAGCAACCTCATGCAATTCAAGAGCTGCCAATGCACCCGAACTGTTTGGTGCGGTTTACCATTAAGCGGAATTATTTTTTCAAAAATGACTCTGAGAACAGTGTTACCGTCAGTGGCGCCCCCTACTGTACAATGATTCCCAACTTTTTTTCCCCCAAAATGCTCGGGCTGAACCTGGTCGGCATGGGGTTCCAGCAAGACGACTCTACATGCCAGACAGCATGCGAATAGATTGACTAATTGAGAAATGAGTTCGCTAACGCCTTTACACTATTTTTGCTGGGGACACGTCAGGTCTCGCGTCTATGCCGATAAACCAGCGTCAATTGCAGCCTAGGCAGACAACATTGCACGTATTATTGGCGAGAAATCAACCAATATGCTTGAAAAATTGGACTCTCCGTATGGACCACTTAAAACAAAGTCGGGGTTAACATTAACATATTTAAAAAATAATCTTTAAAAAAAAAAAAAAAATGGCAGCATTGATTTATCAACTCAAATAAACATTTTATACACTCTTCCAATTTTCCTGTATTTTTTTTGACAGTTAAAAACCAAACGCTTAAAAATTCAGCTATTACCTACAACTTAAAGGACGCTTGGGGGACGAAGAAGCTCCTTAAAACGACTGTAAGTATAAGATTATGGAAAAGTTGTACTATATAAGTATATAAGTATGTATATATGTATATGTACTATTGATGCATAGAAGAGGCATTACTTAGGCTAACTCTTATCAGGTAAACTCGTACGTATTGAACGACTGTTTTATTCTGGCCTTAAATGCAACCTTTTATTAGTAATACCATGTAAAACCATAGCTTCCTTTTAATCAAAAAAGAAAAATCCAACAGTCACTTGAATGACTTGTAACCATATTCATACACTTTTCAAGTACCATATTCCAATCAATGTAAATCTATTTACAAGCTCGTTCAACCACAAATTTTATCGGTGCTTAAATTCCATTATCTCGGAGTATTTACCCCCGAATTCGACGTCATAATTTAAATTTTATTATTTCCTGTTTTGCCAGCCGATTCCGAAGTAATCTCTTACGGCTGACTGATTTTGTCTGGCTCAGAAAAAAATATAGAAAATATGCACCCCACAAGAGATTCGTTATTTGAAAACATCGTTCATAGACATTACCCTTAACCTGTTGGCCATAAAGCATCCACACGCACTCACAATCAACCACAAAATCCAAAAACTTGTTATAAACATTTCCACACGGAAATCTCTTCTCAGTCCCGGTAAGAATTTGAGGGGTTGTTCAGGGTTGTTTGTGTAAATTTCGCAATGCCAGAGCTGGACCTCAAAAACTCAATATATCCTGCGGTATTGCCATGGTTTTGGCCAACCCAAATTCAATTGTCTCATACATGTACGTTTTCCAAGTAACGAAACACTTTGCCGTGATTATTTCTCGCTTATCACGACAGGGCTGTGTTTGATGATGCATTTTTACGCTGGGGTGGATTCCTGGAAATACTCGTTTTTGGACTTTTTTTTTGTGCCGGTGAAAGTTTTTTTTTGTTCTTGCACTTTTGACAGAGCACAGAAAATGTTTTTGGTCTGATGCTATTCGCGTCAGATTGATTCTGGTTGTTTTTGTAAAAGTTTCTGATTCCACCCCCATTCACTGTTTTTTGGATTGAATGACGCATTTCCTGTAAGGAATTTTCGTTGTCGCATTTTTGTTCGTTTAGTTTCGGATCATTAATTTGTTTTTATGTAGCATTTTGCTGCTTTCTTTCTTCTTATTTTGGGTCTAATTGAAATTTCCAAAACAGGGGTAGAAAAGCGAGATGAATAAGTATTTACACGGTAAAAAAAATTGGTGTTACTTAAAGTCACGCTTTCATAAAGGGCTCTTTAAAGGGTGAAATGACGAATGTTGTTAACCATTTAACAAAGTTCGTAGGTACCTCTTTCGAATCAATAAAAGCTTCCAAGCTCATTCAAAATTATTAAAAAACAAATCTTTTCTAGGTTTTCAGATAGAGACGATGCTTAAAATGAAGACTCGATACTCTTTGTCAATTGAACTATGATTCGCAGGTCTACTTGCCTAGACCACTCGTAGACCTTGACATGGCGTAGTTACTATAGACGTGCCTTGAATCCTTTAGACAGATGACAGCACACAGTTGGTTTTGTTCTCTTTTAAATTATTTTGTTTCTTTAATGACACATTATTCTTCATTACTCTATTTAGTTTTGTTTACTCGTTTTTGTTTACAGTATGTTGCTGCTGCTGTCGATTTTGGTTTACTCTTTTTCACTTTTTTTCTATAAACTATACGACATAACGCTCAAATTGCTGCTGGTGTTGTATATTGTAGATATGAAATTTTGTCTTGATTCCGTACGAGTACCTCGCAGTTTACCGACTTCTTTATATAATTCTTCTTTGGGTTTCTCTTCAATAGCATGAATAGATGTATTTCCGGTGGCCCAAACCGACACGAGTTTTGAATCATTTATCTATTGCCGTATTAACTTGAGTGAACTTTTTATTGACTGCCGGTTCTTGGATTGGTGGCCGATGTATAGAATAAATGATTCTAATTTCCAAGCTCAATTCTTTCAGGACAAAATTATCTCACTTTTTGACAAGTATGTTCCTGTCCACACATATACGCCAAAAACAACTAAAGTGGAGTTACTATGATTTACCCAGAAAGTATGTAACCTAATCAAAGCAAGGAACTTACTCTATTACAGATGAAGGCGTAACAAATGCTTGAAAATTCACAGAGAGTTCAAAACTGTTCGAAATGCTGTAACTCTTCTTATACGAAGAACTAAAACTGAGTTTTATAGTAGCAAGTTTGAATTTTGAAATTCAAGTTCTGACTTCTGGAAAATCATTCGTCAATTGGGGCTTAAATCAGAAAAAATTTCGCTCTCAAGCAACGTAAGCCTTTCAGAACTCAATGCAAAATTTTTTTCTGCTTGTGAAATAGCTCCTCCATCTAACATTCATTCCGGAGCTTTCGCCTAAGCAGGTCGCCCTGGCTTATCTGGACTTAAAAAAAAAGGGTATAGAACAAACACTCAAAAAAAGTAGATAAATAAATAAATAAATAAAAATTCCCAAACGCGTAAGATCCCCTGATAAAGGGGACATTCCTTTTTCCTCGGATAAAAGATATCGTGTCGCAATGAAAACTGCAAGTGCTCTTAGGGACTCCAGAACGAATTACTGGAGTCCACTAAAATGCCCTTCGGACAGTGATATTGATAATATGGATGATGTAATCATGCCCAGTGTGTCATCTAAAAAAGGCCTTGAAGATTGCTGACTATTATATTAAAAAAAATATCAGTCGGTGTTAAAATCGTGTGTGACTCCATTGCGACGTATAATGCAATGATTTGCATTAAAGAAAAAATGTCAATCTTTTTCACATGACATTAAAGATATAAGTGTTTTTAAGGTAATTCTCCACGGCATGGACGATATGGAAACACAATTACTTAAAGACAAACTTATAAAACTTAGTCTTAAATGTGCTGATATAAAAAAAGTAAAAAGAAATTTCGAACAATATTGTGACACTATTTACATTGTTTCGTTTGAAAATGGCTCAGTAAAGTTGGCTGATTTTAAAAAACGCTATCGTGCTATATTTCGTACACAGGTAAATTGGAGTTACCAGACAAAATGAAATGGTAAGCTAACTCAGTGCCTTAACTGCCAAATGTTTGGCCATGGTGAGAGAAATTTCCACATTAGGACTTACAGTGCCATCTGCGCCGGTTTACATAAAACTGCTGAATGTGACAATACTGCCCCACATAAATGTGCAAATTGTGGAGGATCTCACAAATCCACAGATCCAGCATGTGGTAGCAGAACTAAATATGTGGAGTTAAAAGAAAAATACACGAAGCTTAAAAGCTTAAAGCGAAGTGATCAAATCAGCAACAGAAGCGAAATACAGGCTGAATACCAACGAACAAGTACAAGGGAAAGCTACGCGAGCGCGTGCAAAAACATAAATCGTGCTAATACCGATATACCTAGCAACCTTCCCAGCAACATCTGTGGCAACACTTTAAACAACAATTCCAAATCATTGTTTACGGCAGAAAAGATAAATTCCCTTTGTATGGAGATGATAGCGAAATTATCAATATGCAAAAAATTTACCAATTCAATTCACATTTTGTGACAAAGTTTTTATACTCTAATGATAAATAATATGTTAACTAGAAATCTAAGAATTATAAATTGGAATGCAAGAGCTATACGCTGGAAAATTGTCGAATTTTCTTTTTTAAAGAGTAGCGACATTGACATTGCCTTGGTCACTGATCACCATGTTACAAAATGATCTCAAACTCCACACCTAACTATAGGGTTTTCTAATAACGACAATATTTCAAAAACTTTATTATTGGCTTGAAGTAAAATCAAAACATTTATGAATGGAACTCGACTTCGTTCATATGGCCACCATGGGCACGTTTGCAGCGGTCGATTCGTTGGACCCAATTTTCAATTTCGCCTTCAATGTTGGCTCTGAGCTCTTCCAACGTCGTTGGCGTGTTGGCATAAACCAATGACTTAACGTAGCTCTACAGAAAATAGACAAGCGGCGTTAAATCGCACGAATGAGGCGGATAATCGACTGGCCCATATTTTGAGATAACACGCTCACTATACTTACTCTTCAATAAATCGATTGTTTCAGTTTTCAGTTTTAAATGCATTTTATTATCTTTATCAATATCCCTTACATACTTACAAAAAATGCTTAAATGCTAGCTTAAAATTACTTAACAATCTTATATTAACTTATTCGCCCCACTCTAAGCTATTCTAAATTCTTATATCTATGTCTTTCGACTTTATTTACATTTTACTTAGGAATATTTATTTTCTATACTTAAGACTAAGAAAAACATTATTAACAAAAACTTAGCATATCGATGTAATTTTTGATAAAAACTTAATATCTAACTTAAAATAAACCTTAGTCTACCTAACCTACATACACAAACATACACACAGATATTAAACACAGTTTTTCTTAAATGCTAACCTAAACCTATGTAAGCTGGCCATTGCTATTCACAGAGCAAATAGATTGGTCAGCTCTGCCTCATTAGTGAGGCTGGTCCGTAATTAACCAAAACGACGACAACGAAACATCTTCTCCATCATTCAACCACCAGAAATGCTGGTGCTGCCGAACGACATCCCTCTTATCGCGATTCCCCACCGCCCTACTGAACCTAAGACGATCCACACTGCCGTGTGCTACGTCTCTGCCGTAGTTGAGTCGCCTGTCCCCAACTTTCCGAGCGACATGGAAGATTTACGGGACCGCTAATCTATCCTGGATCGACCCTATCTGATCTAGGTAGAGGAATACTTCCGGTGGAACGAAGCCGTCAGAGCGCACACTCTCGTGGTAACGGTAATTGGGATAGCAAGCTCCAGATATCAGGTTATTCGTCGAGGCCATTACTCTTGCAATGTGCCTTTGTTGTACACTCGTATTAGGTTCGCTTTGTTGTAAAGGACCTCATTACGATAAAATTTTTTGTACTCCGACTCTGGTGTTCTGTACAAGCGAAGGCAAGCCCTCTCAAACACCCGAATCTTTTAAAATAAACTTGCTCTCACGTTGAACCACACGGGACATCTTAATACAAGCATGGTCCTGATAAGGGCCATGTAGCAGATGACCTTCATCCTGGCATCGAGTTGGCTGCTATAAAACAGTCTCTTTGTAAGAGCAAAAGCGCCGTTAGCTCTGACCAAAGCAGCATCTACATTTTTGTCAAAATACAGAAACTGATCTAGTCAGATCCCAAGGTATCTGACTACATTTCGACAGGCAAGAGGCTATCCGTGTTGTCCAATGATCGAGAACTTTCGCCAATTTGTTCCGGTATCCCTAGAGGCTCTAGACAACGGCGTCCTAAAGAGAATGGTTTCCGACTTCTGAAAGTTGATTTTCAATTTCCAGTCATCGCAAAATCGTCTTATCTTATCGAAGTCACGCTGCAAGAGAGTATTAATGACCTCGATTTTTGGACCTGTTATGTACGCTATCAAATCGTCTGCGTACGCAATAGTATGGTAAAGTGAACCTATCAAGTCGCTTGTATAAATGTTGAATAGGATCGGCGAATTGACCGCGCCTTGCTGCAGACCATTTTTAATTTGAAATATTCCAACAGAAGTCACATCACCATTTTTCACGATGAACTGTCTGTTGGTTAGTATATTATAAAGAATGTACAGGAGTGGTTTACTGATCCCCAGCCTAGTCAGCTTATAGAAAAGACCCTCTAACCATACGGTGTCGAAGGTGATGGTGACCCAGAGCACTCGGATCGCCAGTTCCTACTTCATTTCGAATGTAGAAGTCGTGCACCAAGACGCGATCGTCCAGGTCATAACTTCCTTTAAAGTCGTCCCTATGGCCTCAACCATCTCCTGTGTATCCTCGATCACAAAGAAGTCGTCATCATCAGCGTCCGTTCGTTGTCTGTTGTCCGGGCTATTTTAAGGCACTGAAGGTCATTTTGATTTTTTCTCCGAAATAGTTTATTTATTTGCAGGAACATATTCGGGTTGCTGGTGTTTACAGCCCGAACCTTCTTGTTCCAATGCAAACCTACAGAAATTCTGTAATTCTCTTTTATTAGCGTCCGAATATTTTTAATGGACGACTTCAGTGTCCTAATCTCCGGGTCTTGTCTGTCAGTTAACTGTCTGTACAGGTTTATGAGTCTTGACAGCTTCTACTTTTCTGTCGGTGCAGCTCGTCAATAGTAGGATTGCGGAACATGTCTTCGTTAGTCGTACGTTGATACCGCAGTATTGTAGTGTCCATAGTTTGTTTTATGGTATCGTCCATTCGTTTAAGGTACTTGTCGATCTCCTCGTTTGACAAATTCCTATTGGACGGTGCGTGGATCGTGTTCGAGGAGAGTGCTCTTTTAAAGGTTGAGGAGGAGCGTGTCCGTCGAGTCTTACTGTAGTCGTAAGAATATCTTTGGGCAAACTTCTCCAATTCCGCAATTTCGTTGGGAACTGTCATTTCGATGCTAAAACCGCAATGGTCGCTGTCATACACGAATGTGGGCAGACAGTTTAGCGTTTCTAAATTCGTACCTGTCAGTCGTATAGCAATAGATCTAAATAAGACCACCTCTGTAAGACGACAGGTTATCCACCGCTTTAAGACCGAGTCTGTACATGACATTGTGCTGAATGTACAGTAATCGAATAGTAGGTTTCCTATAGTATTTGGCAAATTATTTCCCCGATCTCTGTTTCTAGCGTTGAAGTCCCCGCCGATTATAAAATAATTCTCCTCCGATTCTAGCCTCAGAAGTCGAAAAAGCGTGTCGAGCTCTGTAATGAATAAAGTGGATTGTAGAGCCACAGGTGCATAAACAGAGGCCAAGTACAGCCTCTTTCCATTGCGGAGCAGGATATAATTGACGACTGCCTCCAACGTCCAACATCCAAATTTTATACCTTGTTTAATGAAGATCGCGACACCGATCCACGTTTGGATCATTTACACTTCATTTACGTTTACATTTACATTTACACTAAATGAGTAGTGCTCCGTCGTCGTTTCCTTTAGGAGCTCTTTCAATTTCGCGTAGCCCTCCACTGTATTACAGTGGATGACATGGCAACCATTCCCCAATCTCTTAATATAAAAATTATAACCAATGACCAGCCTACACAGGTCCTTAGTAGCATTATTCTTCAATTTATAGGTGTTGATAGATTTATAGGTGTTGTCCTTCTTCTTATGCTGCTGCTGCTGCTGTTGTTGTTGTTGCGGCTGCTGCTGCTGCTGTTGTTGTTGTTGCTGCTGTTGTTGTTGCTGCTGTTGTTGTTGCTGCTGTTGTTGTTGCTACTGTTGTTGTTGTTGCTGCTGTTGCTGCTGTTTTTGCTGTTGCCGTTTTTAGGGCTGCTGGTGTTTTATCTGTTGCCGGTTTTGTGACTGCTCTTGTTGTGGCTGGTGTTTCTTAATCATTTGTTGTTGTAGCACTTGTGCTACTTTATTTGTTTGGTGTTGTTGTTGTTTCTGCTTTTGATCAAGCTGCTGTTGTTGGGATTGCTTTAGCTCTTCCCTCTTCCTTCTTAGCATTTACTATTCTTTTATGGCCAGCGCTCTTTGTTGTAGCATTTTTATGGTGCTACTTATGGTCTCCATTTCTTCCCTCACTCCGCCAAGCAGCTTTACAGGGGTCGTTGGTAACTTCCTCATTCTCTTTGTCTTTGCCGTTTGGCTTGAGCAACACGAAGCCTGCATATGTGCTGTCACTTTTTCATGACAGTTAAACAGAGTAGATATTACTTCTCGCGTTTTTAATGCAGCCATCTCTGGTGGTATGTATGCCTTATTTTTCTTCAAAGTGCCAAAAATTGTCAAGTTCCAGGATATTAAAAATTTTGCTAATGGAAGAGTAGGGAAATAATTATCCATTGTAATGTTTCTACCGAATTCTTTGTACGCTGCCGCCAAGTCTTTGACAACTCTCCTACCACGACCATCACTCGACTTCCCAGTGTAAAGCTGGGCAGTAAGTGGATATGAATTTTCAGCATCACATATCCACCATACTTTGATTCCATACTTAGCTGGTATAGATAAAGTTGCTCGTCTATTATCAGGTGTTCTGTTGGCTAATAATGTTTTGATAAGTTACTATTGAGCATTGTCCAAATGTCTCGTATTGAAGCAGCTTTATCACTCTCCATGCGCTGAGCTCGAGCTCAGGCATGTTCAAATCGAATAAAACTAATAATGTTCCAAAAGCGATTGATACTCATTGCTGCACTTGAGCTGTTGGCGCCAGAGGTTATCAAAATCGCCAAGAATACATGAAATTCCGGAAGCTCAAGATTTGTCCGAACCAGCTGTTTTTTCTCTGGATTTTTTTCAAAAAACCACTTAAATTTCCAGAATTTATTCAGAAAATTAAAAATACAAGTTTATTCATCAAAATCTATATTGTCCCCTTCAAAGTAATCCCCATTGATTGCAACACACTTATGCCAGCGCTTGATCCAATCCTCGAAACATCTTTTATATTCGGTTTTCGGTATGTCCGTCAGTGCTTCCTGCGATTTTTCCATTACTTCCTTCCGACTGCTGAAATGCGTCCCCCGTAGTGGTTTTTTTAACTCGATTGAACAGAAGGGAGCCAAATCAGGTGAATTATGTGGCTGTTGGATAGTATTTTTTTGCATTTTTCGTCAAAAAATTACGAATAATTATGGCACTGTGCTACGGTGCGTAAACATAGTTCAAAATCTACGATTTTTCTGCAAACAATTCTGGTCCCTTTCGGCGAATTGCTTCACGCAAACGTCTCATAACGTCCAAATAATACTGTTTACTGTCTAGCCCTCTGGCAAAATTTCATGATGTACTACACCGTTTAATTCATAAAAACCGTGAGCATTGCCTTCTTTTTTGACTGAAAACACGACGTGGTTTTTTTGGTCTTGGCTCATTTGGTGAACGCCATTCACTTGCTTGATGTCTGGATCACGTGTCGTACTCATAAGCCCACGTCTCGTCTGCAGTAATGATCCTTTTGATGAATGTGGGATCGGATTCAGCCTCGCAAATCATCTCTTCAACACATCAACACGGTCTCTTTTTTGTATGAAATTGAGGTCTTTTGGCACAACTTTGCTGCTACACGACGGAAACCCAAATTATTAACCAAAATGTCTTGGACGGATCCATGGGCAATGTTCAAGTTCTCCGCAATCTCTCTCTGATGGTTAATTTGCGGTTATTGACCAACATTTCTTTTACTTCATCAATGTTTTCGTTGGTTTTCGATGTCGATGGTCTGCCACTGCGTTCATCATCTTCAATTGACTCACGACCACTTTTGAACCGCTCGTGCCACTGGTAAACGACCGTTTTCTTAGAGAATCGTTGCCGAAACACTTTTCCAACATTTCCAACCTTCGCACACCATTAAATCAGTTTTTTACGCAAAATTTAATACAAGGTCGTTGTTGCAAATTTAAATCCATTTCTAAGGCTGTAAAAAATCGACAACACACAGAGATAGATGTACTCTTGGCTACGTAAATTTGGCAAATGTCAAGCTATGACGCTAAGATTTAGAGAGAATATCAAAAACAGGTGTACCAACTTAACTCAAATCGGAACAATGGGAGCGCCACACGGTGGTGGGAACTTTTTGGTGATATGCTGCGTATGTTGAGCTAGCCTTTTTATTATTGTAGTATGGCGTTTGATTTCGTTTTCCGGTATGAAAACTAATTTGAACGTGTCGAGATTTGACAACGTGTTGCAATTTCTATTAGGTCCACTTCTTTCACTTGGTGGTGTCACAGCGCTCTGAGTGGCATCTTTTTCTGTCATTCCTGACCCCAGGATCCAGGTGCCTAAATGTCGGATGACTATACGGTCTCACTATTGTTATTTCTATCAGGACTATAAACTGTGTATAGCCTCCATAGTTATTTCTATGAGTGGGTACCCGGGTACCCAATCATTTTCTCATTGACCGGAAGTTGTCGATGTATGTATGTAGGCAAACTCCAAATAACTCGGCCTGATCACACCATCTTCCAGCCACTTCTTCACCTGCTCGTCCACGATATCCACGGTTTTTCGTTTAGGAGCACGATCGTCATCTTCACATTCGTGTGTTTCTCCGGTATAGGGTCGTAATTCTCAACCAGCCCTTTGATCTCTTCCTCGTAGTCTGGGTTGATGGACTCGAATTTTGCTTCAGGCCGCACAGATATGTTAAAACACTCCGGCAAAATTTCATCCTGGGACACAGTGACGTCGTTTTTTAGGATCCTGATTGTCGTTCCCGTCATAATGTCCTTTTCTATGATCATAGGTTGCTTCATGTAGGTCCTTGACAAGACGAAGATGCGGACAAGCTAGAAAATTTCAGGAAGAACTGCTTTAGTTGCATACTTTCGGAGCGAAAAGCCGGACGTCAGACGGACGTCCTATCACATCGAACACTTAGCTGCAATCTCTGCGACTGGAAAAGGATACGCCTATATCCTTTGTGTGATAGATGCTTTTCCAACAACGGCAGACGTTATTCAAAAGCTAGAGATCCAGAAAACGATTTTTGGGAACCCTGAACAAATAATTTTAGACAAAGGCGCAGCGTTCATGATTAAAACTTTTAAGGACTATTGCGAAATGGAGAAAATACAGCTACTGACCATAACAACAGGCGTACCAAGAGGCAACGGACAGGTGGAGAGAGTGAATATAGTGATAATATCAGTGCTTTGCAAACTTAGTACCGATGATCCCACGAATTGTTATCAGCACATGTCAAGGCTCCAGCAGTGTTTAAACTCATCTTGGCACCGAAGCATCAACAGGACTCCATTTCAGCTCCTAGTGGGCAAGAACGCGAGAGAGGATGCGAAAAAAAGTATCAAGAAAGTGCAGGCGAGAACAGATCTACATATGATGTAGCGGATTTGGTGGCCATAAAACGAACTCAATTTGGCGCCAATATAAAGCTTTATTCTAAGTTCCTGGGACCTTACAAGATCACAAAAGTGTCACCTCATGACCGGTATGACGTAAGGAAGCAAGGAAATCAGGAAGGACCACGCACGGACTTCATCATCCTCGGAAAAAGAAGATGAAGAAGATACTGAACCAGTCACAAACAGGGAAGTCGTTGCAGACATCGAAAACAGCCATCAAGAATAAGATGCATAAGAACCTGCTTTACAAAAACAAACAAGATACCAGATAGGACAGAGCATTATTTGTGACGATAATCAGCTAAGACGAACATTAAAAACGCAAACAAGTTAAACGAAGAACAGATGAGTTGACAGGAGAGCTGAGCCGAGGTCGGCTCATAACGCAGGATGGCAGAGTGTAGGATGGTAACTTCTCGTATTGGCAACGCCACACCATCACCAACATGGAAATGAAACATGACAGATCGAAGACGACGATAATGAGGACAACGGCGATGAAGAAGAAGACGGAACAAGAGCGGTGGCCAGATGAAAAGATAACGACGAAAAACGACATTGAAGACAGCCGCGAGTGTTTTTTTGTAAAGAATAAACTCACCACCCTGCTGACAAGCCTCACAATAATCTTGGTGTTCATGATCTCCATCCTCACGATTGGGGAAACGATTCTTCTTAAATTTATTACCGAACTTGGTCTTGGCTTTCTTTTTGTGATGACCGGCTGTAGCTCTTCTTCTTCGACATTGTTTCGACATTCTAACCTTTTCTCCCTTCTGCCTTTTGTATATTTGGTAGCAAAATACTCGAACCTTCATGTATAGGTATTTCAGTTATTTCAATTATTTCAAAACTGAATTCATTTAATTAGCTTGTTCTCTCTTGTAAAAGATTGCGCATATCTAATGTGAACAAAGAATACATTAAATAAATGAAATGAAAAAAAAAGTCGTTCATTGTTAGACCATACTAGTGATCCGTCTAACAAAAAACTTGCAGATGGAAATTTGTAAATAATCTTCGTTCAGTCTTTTGAACAAAACTCTCTATTCTAGATTACAATCCAAACGATGTCATCACTCGATCAAATTAAGCTTCCGATTTTTCCCAACCGGTGGACAATGGCCAGTTTTTTTTGACTTGTATATACTTTGTTGGATCTACGTCGGTTTAGATCGCCAGGCTTGAAAGGATCATTGGAAATATCAATGTAAACTATTGGGTCTATAACAAGCGTTGGAAAGCTACTGTGTTTTTGCGGGAAGTTCTTCTTCATAACTTTAATATGAAGAAAAGTGCTGCCGAAAGTCATCGTATTTTGGTGGAAGTTTATAGTGAACATGCGCTAGCTGAGCGAACGTGCCAAAAGTGGTTTGCACGATTTAAAAGTGGTGATTTTGGCTTGGAAGACGATGAACGTCCTGGCCAGCCAAAAAAGTTTGAAGAAGAACTAGAAGCATTTCTATATGAAGATTGTTGCCAAACACAAGAAGAGCTAGCAGAATCTTTGGGTGTTACTCAAGCAGCCATTTCAAATCATTTAAAAGCAGCTGAATATATTCAAAAGTAAGGAAATTGGGTTCCACATGAACTCAAGCTGAGAGACGTCGAAATGCGGTTTTGCATGTCCGAAACGCTGCTGGAACGCCACAACTGGTGATGAAAAATGGATCCGCTACGACAACCCCAAGTGCAAAAAATCGTATGTGAAACTCGGCCAACCAGCCAAATCAACGGCAAAGCCGAATATCCATGGCGCGAAGGTAATGCTCTGTATTTGGTGGGACCAGATGGGTGTGCTGGGTGAAACCATCAATTGACAACGCTACCGAACATAATTAATCCGTTTGAAGAGAGCAGTAGCCGAAAAACGCCCGGAATATGCGACCAGACACGAGGCAATAATTTTCCATCATGGCAACGCTCGGCCCCACGTTGCTATTCCGGTTGAGAACTATTTAGAAAACTGGCCTTATAGCCCAGACCTTCTGACTTCCATTTGTTTCGGTCGATGCAGAACACCCTCACTGAAATACGGTTGACATCAGAGCAGAATATCAAAAATTGGCTTGATTGCTACCTCTTTTTAATGTAACTTTTTATTTCTAGTTTTATATGTTTTACTTTGTGCCGAATTTAAAGAACAGCAGTTAATATTTACAGACAATCGTGCTTAAGTGTTGTTTTATTGATTAATTGCGATCGAATATCGGACTAATTACAGTTTAATTAACTGATGTGCACGCGTATTTGCTTGTACGGACATATCTTCTTTTTATTATAAATCAAAAGCCAAATTAACTGCGATGGCAGATGCATTAAAAATTAAGTGCGGTGATGCAAAAGGGCACTTAACTCGGGCGGCAGCATTTGTGGAGACAATTGATGAATCTACATCTATCGAAATGATTGAAACTCGGTTAAATAGACTTGAGATCACATGGCCTGAATTTTCATCTCTTTATAATAAGCTTCTTGAAATTTCGGAAGAAAAAGAAGTTGATGAACTCGAAACTGAATTTTCGGAATACGAATAAAGATATTTTGTGACAAATACCCAACTCGTTAAGGCTATTCGCGACAGAGAAAACTCTTCTTCGAAACCTTTGAAAGTTTCCGATAATTCTTCAGCTATAGATCGTTTAGCTGAGCAGCTGTCAGCTTTTCTCGAAAAACTTAATTCTTCTACATTTTCTACATCGTCTAATGTTACCACCACTTCTAAGCTTCCGACTATCGTGGTGATGTCATTTAGTGAAAGTTACAAGGATTGACCATCGTTTTGGGACAACTTTCTGGGTTCAGTTGACTCTAAAGGGAATCTTAGTCCGACTCATAAATTTCATTACCTGAAATCTTATTTGCATAATGATGCAGCTAATTATATAAAACATCTCAAAATCAATGATGCAAATTTTTCGGAAGCTTGGGATCGCTTAGAAAAGCGATACAATCGTACCCAATTGATAGTTCAATCGTTCGTTAAAACCTTCTTGTCGCTTCCTACTGCCAATAATTCGAATGCTCAAACTTTAAGGAAAATTTCGGACGGTGCCGACAAAGTTGTGCGCGGTCTAAGTGCTTTGGAAAAGTCGGGTCGGGACCCTTGGCTCATTTATTTATTTTTATACGGGGTGAGTTTTTTAACTTGAGACTTCCAAATTACTCGAAAAATACGGAATTCCGCGAAAAATGTTTCAGACAAAAGTCACAAGGTTCTGAAGGGGACATAAGATGGTGACCACCTGTTTGACCAATTTTGATTTTTCAAATGATAATTCCTGATTTTCATTGCTCAGTCGTATTGCTCGTAGGTTTGTCATTTGTTTTTACATACTGCGTTTAGCATAACCCAGAAACAACGACGTGGACGTGGCAGTATTTTGTTTCCTTCGGGGTGATTAATTAAAGTGGGTCTCCTTGCCTCCCACTGTTGAATCATTGAATTTTTCCCATTTCGACGTTTATTTCCCGAGACTATTTCAACAAATGCTCGGAAATGTGACCATTTACTTTAATACACTTGTCTATCCGCGTTCTAAATGAACCAACAGAACTGAGAAGAATTTCTGGCGTAATCTTCGGGCAAGCTTCAGTTATTTGTCTTTTCATGTCCTCACGTGTTGTTGGCTTTTTTCTGTAAACTTCACTTCTTAAGTAGCCCCACAAGAAGAAATCAAGTGTCGTAAGATCAGGTGATCTAGCAGGCCATTGTTGATAGTAAACATTGTCCACGGGCTACTTGGGAATAATGGGCTGGACAACCATCATGTTGAAACCACATTGTTTGTCGCATATCCAATGGCAGTTCTTCTAGTAATACTGGAAGATGGTCCCGCAAGAAATTTGCATACTTTTCCGCCATTCAAGTTGCCTTCAATAAAATAATTCCCGCCCAAACATTAACATTCCAGGGGTGCTGGCGTTCAACTTGAGTTTAAGAGTTTTCTGTAGCCCAGTAATGCATATTATGTCATTGACCGTACCGTGATTGGTGAAAGTCCACTCATCAGGGAATAAAATCTTGGCGAAGAAAAGGGGGTCCCATTCAAAAGGAAACCCAGTTGCAAAAATCCTCACTAAACAGTTCTTGATGCATTAAAACATGATAAGGATATAACTATATTTATGCCGATGTAATATCTTACAGGCAGTCGTTTGAGAAATTCCTGATTCACGACTTATTTGGCGAGTTCTACTGTGAGGATCGTGTGCAACGGTAGCTAACACTGCTATTTCATTGTCCTCAACAGCCACCCTATCTGACCGATTCCTTTTCTTTGGTTGCACACTTCCTTCACCAGTGAATTATTGGATGACCCGATAAAAAGAAGCGCGCGATCGTATCTGGTCTGGGAAACGTTGAGCGTAAAGAGCAACAGAACCATCGATGTTCCTTCCACTTACTCCATAAATCAATATCATTTCAATTTTCTCTTGAATCTTGAATTAAAATAGCCTGCATTATTAATCTGGAAAACGTTACTAATAATAATCAGTTCCTCAAAACAAACATCGAACTTTTAAAGGAAGTACAATTCCGCTCAAGTAGAAAAAATGGGCAGACATCAAACACTCTCAGATAAGTTTAGGACAATTTGTCTCTATCTGAAATTTCTTTGAGTTTTAACTTCACTCGAGGCAATAATGACTTCCTCAAAACAAATCTCGACCTTCTAACACCCTAACAACGTTGGAAACCGATTAATGATTTAGGCGTGCCAGTGCAGTGGTATCTAGCACTGAATGAATATGACCTTTGAGACAAAGTCGTGTGCCTCATTGAGGAATACGACTGAGCAATGAAAATCAGGAATTATCATTTGAAAAATTAAAAGTGACCTTCGTTTGACCTTTAAAATGGGTCTCAAGGTAAAACTCGTTGTCACCATCTTATGTCCCCTGCAGAACCTGGTGTCTTTTGTCTGAAACATTTTTCGCGATATCGCGTATTTTTCGAGTAATTTTGATGTCTCAAGTTAAAAAACTCACCCTGTATAAGCTTGATTCGGACACAATCCTGGGCAGAGCATATCGGTTCTTGGGAAAACTGTACTATAACAACATTTTTAAAATTCTTAGAAGAGCGGTGCGATGCTCTTGAGGCATGTCAATCACTAACCAGTCGTTCAACATCTAACTGATCAATGTGTCAAGAAAATCATGTCCTTGCCCAGTGTGTCAAATTCGTCGGGTTACACATTGACTCTCTTCGAAGCATTGCGAAGACAAATTCGTTATGTTTCAATTGTCTTCAAGCTGGACATACATCACAAAAATGTTATTCTCTCATTCGCTCGTGCATTCCGATGATGCAGTCAAGAAAACTCAAAACTCTTCGTCGGGTTCTTCGAACCACTCTCAATCCTTGTTGTCAAATCTCGCTCAGTCCAACTCCACAGCTCCGCTCATTAGTAATCATTCGCTTGATTTTAGTTTTCGTAATAAAACTCTTCTACCAACCCTCTTGGCTAAAATTCAAGACATTCAAGGAAATCTTATAGACTATCGAGTGCTTCTAGATTCCGGGTCACAAACTACATTCGTTGTTAAATCGTTCGCTCAAAGACTAGGGTATTATTCAAGAATTCCTATTCTCGGAATATCGTCTACTGAAGTGGGTTATACAAAAGGGCTCATCTCGTTAAATATTCGTCCACGTGTTAATTCTTCTCATTTGTTTGTTGATGCCTTCGTACTCGGTAAATTAACTTCAAATTTATCAACTAAATCAATTGTTGTTCTTCCTGGTCTTGTATTCGAAACATTGATCCTGCTGATCCAAACTTAAACGTCACTGCCCCAATCGATGTACTTCTTGATGGTGACAAGCTTTGGAGCATTCTTAAGGACGGTCAAATTCGACTAGATAAGGATGCTCAATCGCACAAAACACTTCGTTTGGCTGGATTAACCGGACAGTTTTTTGAACCAGAAGAATCGAACCATTTTACTTCGTTTCACTCGCTACTCGATACAGATGGTATGTTACAACGCTTCTGGGAGCTTGAAGAGGTTCGTCCAGCAAACAATTCAGTTGATTTCGACCAGATCGAAAAACATTTTCAACGGACATTTTCTCGGTCTCCTGACAGGAAGTATGTTGTTTATCTTCCTTTTGCAAGTCCAAATCCATCTTTCGAAAAAACTCTTTCTCTCGCTGCTTCCCGTTTATTCGCAATGGAACGTCGGTTTTCTCAAAATTCGAAATTTCGAGACTTATATTGTGATTTCATGAGAGAATATATCGACTTAGGCCATATAACTCGTATTTCTAGCGAAGAAATTAAGAGTCCCAAAGGCAGGTGTTTCTACCTTCCCCATCATGCAGTGCTAAAACCGGACAATTCGTCTACAAAACTACGTGTCGTGTTTGATGGTTCTGCTAAAGACTCAACTGGAAAGTCGTTACATCACAAGTACTGTGATGTACGGTACAACTTCCGCTTCTTTCGTGTCGGTTCGCGTTTTAAAACAACTTTCAGATGACTACAAATCACAATACCCAAATGCAGCTCGTGTTTTATCGGAAGACGTCTACGTGGATGACTGATGACTGGAGCAAAATCAACCAAAGAGCTCACCGAATTGCAATCGGAATTAGTAGTTATTTTTTCCATGGCCAAACTTGAGTTCCGAAAATGGAGCTCTAATTGCTTCTTCATAGTGCTTCTTCATAGGACGAATATCCGTTTTGCATGTTCATGGGTTCTGCGATGCATCCACTCTCGTTTATGGTGCTGTCCTATACACTCGCTGTTAAATCGCTGAAGGAAGGTACAACGCAACAATCGTCGCAGCCAATACAAAAGTCGCTCCGTTAAAGCTCGTTTCGATTCCGCGTCTGGAGCTGTGCGGAGCATTGCTGTTGACTTGAATGTTCGGTCTTTTACAATCATCGTTTTTGCATCAACTCACAAGGACGGTAGCTTGATGCGATTCTGAAATTGTTTTACACTAGATCTCATCACCTCCACATTGCTGGACTACCTTTGTCGCGAATAGAACTGCAGCTATACTCGAAACAACTACAAAAAGTTGCTGGCGTCACATTTCTTCAGAGTCAAATCCAGCTGACTGTGCTTCGTGCGGCTTTCATCCATCTGAACTCCAAGAACATCATCTCTGGTGGACAGGTCCATCGTGGTTATCGCTGGAAGAAAGCGAATAGCCAATGTCTAAATTCACGACTCTTAAATCGGAAGACAACGAATTTCTACTCGAAACAAGACAAGGTCCTCGTCAAGTATTTCTTACCGCGCTTAACACTTTTGATGTTATCAATTACATAATTAGCAAAACCTCGTCGCGGTCTCGCATGCAAAGAATACTCGCTTACGTTATTCGGTTCATATTCAACTACCTGTGTAAAAGACCTAAGCGTCGTACTTCATACCTAACAACAAAGGAATTAAACATCGCCAAAGCATCTCAGATCAAATCTGTCCAACTAAAATCATTCAGTGACGATATTCGCGCCTTTAAAACCAATAAACAATTGCCCCTGAAATCTAAATTGCTAAAATATAGTTCATTTCTTGACAATAATGGTCTCCTTAGAGTAGGAGGAATTGTATTGTATACTTCTAAATAATAATTTTTCTTATCTTATTGTAGAAGATATTCACAAAGGTAAACTAGATCCTGGAGTCTCTGCAACGTTCGCCATCGTCAGACAGCAGTATTGGATCCTGGGATCTCGAAACCTCTCCCGAAAGGTTGTTTTCAAATATACAACATGCTTTAAGTTGCGAAAAACCACTACGTCTCAGTCAATGGGTGACTTACCATCGCAACGAATATCACAGAGCCGTCCATTTTCGCATACTGGTTGTGACTATGCTGGGACGTTTTGCATTTAGTTCTCGAGAGGTCGCAACCTAAAAACTTTAAAAGCCTACATATTCCTGTTTGCGTGTATGGCTAGAAAGGCTATATATCTCGAGCTAGTAACTGACCTTACCTACGACGCATTTATCGCCGCTTTCCGTCGATTCGTTTCTCGACGTGGACTTTGTTCGAACTTGTATTCGGACAATGGCTCCAACTTTCAAGGTGCCCATCGATGCCTGAACTAGATGCACAAGTTAGTGTCCTCAGAAGCGTACAACGAAGCTCTCGCTACGTCACTTGCAAAGGACAATGTTACCTGGCACTTTATCCCTCCATCGTCCTCACACTTTGGCAGGTTGTGGGAAGCTGATATCAAGTCCGTAAAGTTTCACTTGAGACGAGTAATTGGAGCATCAATTCTGACTTCGAAGAAATGTACACAGTGTTAACTCAAATAGAAGCTGTCTTGAATTCTCGTCCTCTTTGTGTTATCCCAGATCATGACTTGAATCCATTAACACCCGAACATTTCCTTATAGGTGAACCACTAACTGCTGTCCCAGAACCAACGATACTGTCCACGCCTTTGAATCGCTTGACGCACTGGAACCACCTACAAAATATGGTACAAGGATTCTGGAAACGGTGGCATGTGGAATACATATATATCACCACACTCCAAGAGCGACCGAAGTGGAAAACAACAACTCCAAATCTGCAAATAGGGGACCTTGTTATCCTAAAGGAGCCAAATCTTCCGCCAACAAAGTGGCTTCTTGGAAAGGTCAAGCAACAACCCAATGAATTGATGGTCGAGTACGAGTTGCAACTGTAAGGACGACCAATGGAACCTTCGTTCGTCCATTCACCAAGCTGGCACTATTACCCATGTTCTGAAACTCGTTCTTACATTTGCATTGCAGCCAACTCTATTCGCGCACTCTCTTTGTAGAAATCCCTCCTTTGTTTATTAGTTTCGGTTTCGCTTGGCTGTTACTGCGTGAACTTCCCGTCTCTACACGTAGCTCATTACATTAAAACAAATACAACATATTTTTATAATATACATATATACTATATGTATATTTTACATTTATTAAACATAAATTTCGAGTTCTTGATTAAAATTCTACATTACGGGTAGGCATTCCAGGTCTACTCATGAATTTCTAAAAAACCTTTTGGAGCCAATAGTCTCATAAAAGCTGGAAGTATAATTGGTAAAGGGTTCACTTTTAAGCACCTCAATGCCCACGTCACTGCTAGTTTCGTTTTTAGATGCCTTCGCTACGGAGAACAATTGTGCAACTTGATATTCTTCACCGGTCACACGGCATTCCTTGATTAGCATTTTTGCATAAAATAACTGAATGTACGACTCCAAATCTTAGGTTGGTGTGTAGGTTTTATTGGTTTTTAAATTCAGATATTGAAGAATGTGCAGAAAATCGGACAGAATTTGTGGTAAAGTATGTTTAGAATTTCTGAAAGTTATTTTGTAGCCGCGAAAATAATACGACACGAACCTGTTCTTCAATTAATTCGGAACTGTCGATGACGATCATATACTATCATATCATATCATATTTATACTTATCTAAGTAAGTATTTGATACCATCTTGGAAAAGACAAACGACGAGTTTGTGGCAAGAGAAAGTACAATAACTTGGCAGGCCCTAAAGATCTCCCAATCTATACGAAATCCAAATTTGCAGCGATTACATAACGGAAAAAAACTGTGATTCTTAAGATTCAATTTACTTACTTATTGTAAGGGTTCCTGACACAACAGCATTCCACTCTCTTCGGTCCCGGGTATGCTGCTTCCTGTTATCTAGGCCAAGTGCTCTTGCACCCGTAATGGTTTGGTCCTTTAAATGGAGGTTCGGTCTTCCTTACTGTCCCCAGCCTGAGGGCTGCAATTCGATGACTTGTCAATTCGCTCGATGTGGCCGAGCTAGTATGGTTGACGTCTTTTGGCTGTCTGTACTACATGCACATCTTAATACAGCTCATAGAGTTTGCGGTAGTATCTTCATCTTCATTCACATTCCTCGCACAGGGGCCAAATACTTGATAAAGAATTTTTCTGCTTCATTTTCTTGCTTATTGCCCTGTACTGGGGTCGATATAGCAGATCTGAAAGGATCAGTGTTTTATAAAGAATGAATTTCATCTTCTGGTTCAGGAGTTTTGATCCCATTTGTTTTGCCGAACTATGGTAGGAGTGATTTCCTAAGGTAGGTATCATTTGTAGGGTTGATGTTTACTGTATGGTACGTAAACTCTTTAACCACTTCGGTTGACAGATGTTTCTTTATTTATTGGTAGCATGAACATGGTTTTGCCCTTATTGACTTTAAGGTCAACTCATTTTATATGCTCTTAGATTGTTTTAAAAGCCACAGGGAGCGATTGATGATGTTGATTTCGATGTCATCTGCGTATCGCAATAGCACACATAACAATGCATCGCTTTGAATTTTTTGGGGAAAAATGTTTTCAAATTATTCTAGCGTCACGTAGCACATCCCCAAACTGGCCATCACATTGTAGATCTCAAGACGGTGAATACTATCATATGGGACTTTGAAATCAATGAAGATTGTAAGTCATGACTTAGAATTCGTTGGTATTTTCTAGGCAATGTAAAAATTTAATCCAACATCAATCATACTGGCATATGTCGATTACTGTGTTACAGAAGGGCTGTAGAAATTCATAAAATACACAGGATAAGCTATTTTAAGCGACATTATTTACGGATATGTTTAGTACACATAGGATTGATTTTCTTAAACATGGGGCACATGGACCTGATAATCCATATCTGGGTGATGGATTGATTTGAGGCATGTATTGCTTCAAAACATCACTTCCAAGTTTAAGAAACTTGACTTCTTGACTATCGGAGCCGGTATCAAGGCTGTTCTTAAGTTTTTTGATAGCTTAGCCTACTTCTTATATGCTAGGAACGGGGAGGCTTCTTTTACGAGTCGCACGTTCTTTTCTTGCCTATTTGCTCTACCTGACTACGTTTTGGTGCACGAAATAAACAAATTCACTCTTAAGTACCAATCAATGCATCCACTCCAATTTCATGGCTATTTGATAAGTGATATTTACATAAAGTTCCCGCGCAAAAAGCTATTGATGGAATGTGGCCCGATCGAAAATCATGTTGTCTTAATTGGCCTGCAAAAATGCGGCGAGGACAAAAGGCAAAATCTGTCAGATATTGCGATAACTGAAAATCACACGAAACTTTGTGTATCGTGCTGAGAAGTTATTTAAAGAAACTGGTGGAATTGTCGACCGTACAGAACCTAGCCGTAAGTATCCAAAGTCGTGGAGAATCGAATTCTTCAAAAATCCGCGGTGCAAGCAGAAAATCTTGTCTCGGGAGATAGATATTAGCCAGGACAGCATATCGCGCATCTTAAAATGTGATTTGGGACTCAGTTCAGCGTATACAAAAAAACACACTAATCATTAACTCACAGAAGCATTGAAACAGAAAGGTAAGTCAAAATCGAAAGCCTTGCTTTCAACACTTCGCTGAAAGTGTATGAAGTGGACGTTTTAGAGAACATTGTGAACACTTTTCGAAAATAAACCGTGGACCTTCCAACAAACTCCGCTCCGGCTCCGCTTCCGCGGATGATTTGCCATCTGGTACCCAGACCTAAATCCATTAGGCCCGTTCTAGAGACATTCAAATATTAAGTTGTTGAAGCGCGCCTTTGTCCGAGCAATGATGAGAATGCATGATAAACGTACTGCATGAGTATGAATATGATGAGTGACCAGACCGACTTCGCCGTTGCTGGAATGCAATTGTCGGCCATTTCTAATAAGTCGTTCTACAATTTGTAACCATTGAGTGACACAATAAATGCAAAACACTTGCTAGTAAAGGGTGACCAGATAAGAACGAGAGGAAAAAAAAAAATAAAATAACAGCGGTGTGAGATATAAAATTTATTCTGGTTTTATTCTTAGTAAAGTTCATGCCATATTCCAATATTCCGGAAATAGTGTGTCGAATGTTGGCCTCGAGCTCGGATATATTGACGTTGACGAGCTCTAAAGACAGAAAGTTTGTTACCATGGCTCTATACTCGAGACCATTGTCGGTAACAGTGTCTCCTTCTTCATTTCGAAACAAAAATTGTCCGATGATGCCGCTGTGCCATAAACCAAACTAAATGATCAATCTTTGTTGATGCTTTGATGCTTGACCGAACACTTGTAGATTCGCTCCAATAATGGCAATTTAGCTTGTTGCAAGCATTTCCAGCGCTCAATTAGCGAACTCACGGTCGTCCAGTTTATGTCATCACAATCTTTTACGGATATAAGCTCAAATCCAAGCGCAAAATAAGCCGGGTTGACTCTCTGATGTTGCCCAATTCAGCTGATCGGCGCCGAATTAACATTTCTGGGTCTTCTTCGATACTGGGCGCTACGGCGGCTATTTTTTCTTCATTTTGCACCAATCTCAATCTAGTTGGTGGCTTAAGATCTATTAGAGTGTACTCAAGCTCAAACTTTTCCACGGTGCGACGAATTGCCTGCACACTGAAGCCATTATGATGAACGACCTCACGATGAAATTCACATTACATTTATAAAACTGAGGCGTAATTTCGATAATATTTTTTAATAATTTTTGAAAATTCGGCAAGCGTAATAGGATGCTTTTGGCAGATCTTACTGAATATTTTGACAGCTGGATGTCATTGGTAACTTTGACAGCTGCTAAAACATAACAATTGGAAAAATTATCATTGCTATCTGGTCGCGTTTGTGAATATTAAATACACAGCGAAGAGTCTCTATAGGATTCAGCTACTGCAGTCAAGCCAAGGCTTCAAAAAGTTGGACTTGCTTTTTTGAGCATTTTGCAGCTATTTTTCGTTGGAAATTGTTAATTTGGCTGTCGCAATGAAGTAGTCAGAGTTGACATTTGTCCTCCTAAAAGTTTAGATATTCAAAATGCTGGATGCGTATCTCGCATCACTTTGCACTTGGAGAATTTGGTTAGCAGTTCAACCACCTGGAAAGCTTCAGATTGCTGTGAACTTGAAAGCTGTAGACGTACATAGCTTTAAAATGTACTGAAGCGACTGATGATCTAGCAAGAAAAGCTTCTACCAAAAAGTATGAGCTTTTAAGCGTCTAACCCTTTTTAAGATCAATAGCACACTGAACAGCTGAAAAATGGAGCAACACCTTACTTGCGTAAGAAACGTTCGACAAATAAGACAGATTGAGAGGAATATTTAAAATATCTGTTGATCAAAAACCTCATATATATTTCTTATTCTAAAATAATGCAATCAAATAATCAAGCGTCCACCTATAATCTCTAAAGGGCTTGATGGTAAAACTATCTTTAAATTACCATATCAACTGGACTAGCTCGAGTCCATAAAATGCATCCTATAAGATTCTTGTAAGCACTTGTTATCTTTTATTATTCAAACTTTTATAGCTTTTATATTCATTAAAGTGTTAGGTTCAGCTTCTCTATGAAGTGACTAGAGTGACACAAACTTAAACAACTGTGACAACCTGCCTGACTCGAACTGCAGCCAACTTCAAACTGCTATAATTTCCAAACCGTTCATGATAGTGAGCTCAAATGTTGACACATGACAGATAGTTTTATTTTAAAAGATTTGCGTCTCAGTTGTGTTGAAAATTTTTTATACGCAATGGAATTCAAACGTGTTAGTGTGATTGCGATTATATTTGGCTGGAAAACTACAAGTCGCTATCGTTAGAGCCCCCCAGCACCTCAACGTAAATAAATCATCTGTGTCTCGAACCATAGCTCGTTACCGTGATACTGGCAGCGTTGCAAAACGCCATGGAGGTGGTCATAAAAAAACAGCAACATCGGCAGAAATGGTTCGGAAAGTGAAGGCTCGAACTGTGCGAAATCCGCGTCGAAATGGAAGATAAATGGCTCGTGAGCTCAACATATCGTTGGAACGGATGCAATACATACTGAAAAATGAGTTTGGGCTCAAGCCATTGAAGTTCCAAAAAGCACACTATCTTACACCGCAACAGAAAAAAGTTAGAGTCGAAAGAGCGAAAGAGTTGCTACGCTTGCACGAAAGTGGTAAGTTGCCGAATTTGGTTTTTTCCAATGAGTCGCCATTTGATATTGAACAATATGTTAGCAAACAAAATAAGCGAGTTTACACCTTCGGAAGGCCACCAGAAAGCAGGCAGCACCGATGCTGATGTTTTGGGCCGCCATAACCGCCGATGGTCGCTCTCCGCTCGTAGTTTGGACCGTAGCGTCAAAATTAATGCGATCGTATACGGTGAAACTGTCTTAGAGGCAGTATTGAAGCCTTGGGCAAACAATCATTTCGGTCGGAGACTATAGACATTTCAACACGACTCGGCACCGTCTCACAAAGCGCACGTCAACCAAGATTGGTTAAAAAACAATGTTCCACACTTCATTTCGTCGACAAAATGGATTGCAAATTCTCCGGATGGAAATCCGTTGGATTTCTCTGTCTGGGGTATTTTGAAGGCGAAGTTTGGCACTAAAAAATACCAAAGTTTGGACCACCTCAAACAAGCACTTCGCCGGAAATGGGCCAAAATACCGCAGAGCCACTTGCGTGCAGCGTGCGATGCTTTCTTCGGCCGTCTCAAGACCATTATTCGCGCCAAAGGTGGACATATTGAAAACTACTGATACAGTGTGAAAATTGAAGTATTTTCCAACATTTTTTGCTTTGTCACAATAAAATAAACGACGAAATCCTTTAATCGAAACTAAGTACAGCCTTATGTCGTCTCAAAAGCTCTTTTACCACAATGTCTTAACATATTGTCCCAAATTGGCTTTTATGAGCGAATTTTGTGACTTATCAGCTGTTATATCGATTTTTGCTTGTTTGCATTCTGTTCTTTCAAAAGAAATACACTCAAGAATTTTACTGGCCCACATCCATAGAGTAGCCCTAAGTTTAATGTCCAAAGATAGTTGCTAATTGTGTGCACATGTAATAATTCCATAAGGGAAAGAGCCTGTTCTCTTTGGCTTCACAAAGAAAGAAAAAAGTGCAATCTGGGTTAAGATTCTTATGTACAATATCTAGAATTAGAGTACAAGCCCCAATCTGTAAGGGTGTCATCTAAAAGTGGTTTCATCTAGATCTCAATTTTCTAAAGAAAGTAGAATCTTCTTGAGCAGTTACGTCTCCAGTAATTAAGATAACTGATTCCAGGTGGAATCTTTGCAACACTTATGTATTCGTACGAGTACGAGTATCTAGCCGAGGGGGCTTTCAAGTCGAAAGCAAAACGAAGGACTCATACTCTGTTACATATGGAGTAAAGTAAACATCATTACTTGGAGTATGCTTGGCCGTAGGCAGTAACTCCAACAAACGATGACTACGAGTGCCATGCTCAGTGGTTGAGTACGAAGATGAGGACAAGGACAAAGATACGACTGAGACTAAGGCTGAGGATGACAACGTGGTTGTGCTGGAAAAGATATAAACAAAAACAAAGTCAGGCAAAAAAAAAGAGGATACAATCACTTACGCCAGGATAATGGTGTGCATGTGTGGGATAAATGAACACATATTGGAGTGTGAGAAAAATCGAATGTAGCATCACATTACCGGAATCACCCTGTAGGCGCTAGGCACACATAATAGATTGCGAACACTGCTAGTGGGAGTGATATGCTTACGAAAGTTCGTTCGTTGCTTCTGAGTCTGTCATATGAAAAGGGATGCGAGAAACGCAGGAAATTAACGCCTTGAGGCCGCGAATACTTTTCTAGTCTTTTAAGCGTTTATGTTTGAATTGGAGGTCGAATGGATTGTACGTGCACAGAGAACACACATAGAGGTTGTTGAAAATATCAAGTGTTAATGAAACTGAAGTTGGAAGGGTTGTATTTTAACTTATGCTTTAAATGATGCTCTTGAGATATGAGCATGTAGTTTGTTTAAATTACAACGGCGACAGGCAGCAATATACCCTTTAGCTTTTACATTTTTAAATTTCTACAGAAGGTTAGCTTTAAAAATGTGTTGGCAATAATTTTCAGGATTGCAATTTATGTTAAGGCATAACATTACGGTAGAATTAGATGAATGTTATCATGAAGAACACAGATAGAGAATTTTTGTTAGATGAAGTATACCAAGAAGAAGGAAATAAACAATTGTTCACTATTAACGTTCAAAAACCATCAGGGTTAGAAAATTTAAAAAATAACTGAAATAAAGGGCGTTATTACCTCATCTTTTTTACTCAAAAGGAAGAGTCCATCGCTGCTTCTATGTCATTAGGTCCATGCACGAAATAGTTTCTTGTTTATTTTCTATGCGTTTATTTTCGAAAAAAGTATGATTTTGAGACGGGATGTAAAACTACAGCCAGCACATGGTTTGCACAAATTGATATACATTAAGGGCCCTGGTTGACTCCTGGTTGACTCCTGGTTGAGTATATTGATTATATTCCGATCGACGTAAGGAACTTATTCAGTCTTTTGTATGTCCGAACATTGAGGATATAAAATCGACTCGAACCATTACCCTGTTGTTGCCAAAATACGGTGATAGCTTGCATTGTGTGTATAAGGACCATCAACGCCTTTTCCGATGGAAATTCCCTTTCCAGACTTTCGAGAAGTCTGGTGCCGCCGCACCGAACGCAGAAAACCAATGGAATCACGCATAAAGAGCATTCAGAGAGACCGCCTCTGATGTGATGGACTATAATCCGCCATAACAAAAAAAAAAAACTCCTGGTTCGATGATAAATACAGAAAGGCAATGTACGAGCACAGAACGAGAAAGGGTCGCCCGATCGAGGCGTAAGGGAGGTGCTGCACGGATGGAAAAGGAAATTCCATACTAGAAGCACAGTCGGCTCTAAAAATTCAAAAAAATTATTCCTGCAGATTGTTGAACCGCGATACCGCACAACACCCTACCATTAGAAAGATTAAACCAATCAACCTGAACAGTGATAGACAAAATTTCGACCCAACCGACTAAGATGAATTCAGGACAGCAATTTCGAGGCTAAAGACCAACGAAGCTGCTAAACTTATCTCCAAAATCTTGGTGTACGAGAGCATTCCCTAAGAAAGGGAGATCCTGTCATTTTAATGTGGTCTTAGGCCTGTATATGGTATGTCAAGCTTGGCATTTCAACCAAATAAGCGATGGAGAATGTACGAATGTAGATTGTTCGTCAAGGTTTGTTATGATAAAATAGAGACCTACAGTTTCAGAAAGGGACTCAAACAGCATCGTTTTGAAAGACTTGTGCGAGACTCGCAACACAACTCCAGAGGCATCATCTTCTCGAGGTCTGCTCAGTTATTCACATATGCAGATGACATTGGCATAACGGGAGCGTTCAGAGAGCCCTCACGAAAAGTGATGAAAATTCTCTCGGACGTTGCAAAAGACATTCTCTTCGGGTAATTTTCTGTCCTGTTTACATTAATGAAGAATGCAGAAGACATTTACCACAAAGCTTTACCGATTTCATTACAAAAGACGGGTTGGTACCCCGTCTTGTAAAATTTTCTATTCCAATTCAGAGAGAGACAACGTGGTAGAGGATGACCTCATCGTAGTTTGAGCACACAAATGGAAGGGGACCTTGGCTAGCTTTGTACGTAACTCTGAAGGCAGCTGCCAAAATACCACGCTTTCCGAAAAGTATTTTCTGAGGTTCACCTGGTCTACCCTAGACCACCCGCCATCTAAGTAAGTAAATAAGTAAGTTATTCTCATGTGCTTAGGATCTGCCACCGCGGTACGAACTAGTCAAAATATCTCAGTCTATTGGAATGCTGTTACGCTTTCCGAAAGTTAGTTCTTCATCTACTTCTACAAATAAACCCATTCCACTGTGAGTTTTGGTAACGGGTTAAATAAAGACTAGGCCAAGGATGACAGGGTGGCGTTTCTTTTCTAATAAAAATTCTTCAACAATTTTATATATTTTTTTTCTGGCAACATATGGGTGAACGTATGTCACCAACAATGATACTAATTGATCACTTGGCTTCAATAATCCGGATAGCTCTACGGAGAAGATTACAGACTGTTCGTATGCCCTAAAAAATTAGAATTGTTTGGCTTAAAGGGTTTGGCACTATTCATCTGGCTTTAAGCATTAAGCGTTCTGACCAAAGTAATCACCCATCACTTTCGCAAATGATCAATCATAAAATCAGGATCAGAAAAAAATTTCTTCCACTGATATGCTTTTCAATAAACAAGCAAAAAAATGCACCATTTAGGAGAGTTTGGGATAGTGTCGAGATGCTTTTCTACTACTAAGGCTAAGGAAACTACCCGATAGTAGAGGCAATACAATATTGAAGACAAAAAGCGACCATTTGGATAAGGACTCTTGTAGGGTACTATTTTGAATGCGACTCTTGAAACTTTTTTCAAGCTCATGACTACCTACCAGTTAAGTGCTTGAGGAAATAAATTAAGCTAGAGGCGTAAAAAAAACTTCATGTTTGCGAAACAGTTAAAAAAATGTGTAATTGCTATTATAACAGATCATTTAACCGAGATGGGTGTTGTGACAAAAAATTAGTCACTCGTCCAATCGAACTTAAATTGCTGAACTTATAAGAGCGAGGGTTGAGCAAACCGGGAATATAAACACTATAATACCCTGTCGGAAATGAACGAGGTTCAGAAGTAGGACACATGACAATTGAATTCACACGAACCATGCAAATAAACTTACCTTATATGGGCTACTGTAATCTATCTGAAATTGAGATCAATAAGAATTTTTCGGGACTATTCATGGTTCCAAGCTAGAACGCTAGGATGTAAGGATAGTAAACTTTAGATCTGGAAATGGAAAATAAGGTGTTTTTTTCGGTCCTAGACCGTTTCCTTCTAGTACTTCTCGTAGCGTTATAGCTTTGAGTTGACTTGCTTTCAATTGCACACACCGAGTTCGCTGAAATTCCTTTTCACTTAAGCGTGCCACTTAACGCCAAATCGTATTTTACTACGTTGTCCTTCCGGTATGGATTGAAATGATGATGCCCATACAGTTCGTTGTTATATTTTCTTCTCCACATTTCTTTTATGCATACGGAACCGAAAATAACTCGGTCTATACAGTAGAACTAGAAGGATAAACAGTACTTATATACAATATTTCGTTGCTCATGAAAAGGACATATTTCTCAATTGACCTCAGGTCAAATGACAATTGACAAGAGTGATCTTTCGCCTTATCTGTATGGTTTTTGTGGCATGTACGGAGAAATCTATGACGTGCCTTTCAGGCTGTTGGGTGTCTTACATTTTTTCACCGCCTTTGCCAGTACAGCTTGTTAACTTCTTCCAATAATAGTTATGTTTTTCGCACAATTCTTTTAAGTATGAGATCAAATGCCATAGTGGTGTTAGGAGGGATCCCAAATTAGCGACTACTCCATGTAGCTGCCCTTTTAAACTGCTGCCATATACAGGCTTAAGACTAGTGAGCAGATATTGGGAAGCAATTTGAAGTTCCAGGATTTTTCGTCAGATCTGACTTCTAGTCAGCTTTTAGATTCTTCAAAGTCTTGAACTCGACAAAGGCTTAAAACCTATTGCTTAAAGAGAGAGAGAGCAAGATATTTATTAGATTGGAGAACGTTTCTGTGTAGACCATTAGATCTAAGTATGACTCAAGCCCTACCAAGCGAACTCAGTGAATTGATAGGAAGATAGAACCTCTTACATTCTGCTCAAAATACTTATTAAGGTAGTAGTGAATGCAACGTACTAAGCAATGATTTACTGGTTTTTACACTAGCACCTGACGCGGTTGTCAATAATGTTGGCTCTCAGACAGACGTTCGGCAAATCCATTCGCCTAAGATCAAAACCAAACAGAAAGTTTTGTAGAAAAACTAATTCTCTTGTCACTGACTGACACGTCCAGCTAGCAGGAAGCTCTAGACGTGATCCCCGATTTTTTGCTTCAAATTGGGCTTCTATGTATGTCAATCCTCTCAAAACTGGGGTTGTTCTATTTACGAGAGGCAGGAAGCTGACTGGTCTGAACATCTTACGCTTATAGCATCGCAATCAATTTCTCCAACGAAAATATGTATTTGAGCGTGAACTTGAGAATGGAAATCCAACGGGCTGTCACCTTTCTGGTAGTATAAAGGAGCTTTCGGAAAAACATGAGTCTTGTCACCGAGAAGAGTCCTTTGACTATGATAACATCCATTATGTCCCATATGTCGGTTGTGTTGTGGAACAAGCTTTCCCTAGTAATCATATCTCTGCTCTAGAAGGCTTAATAAATCTCCCTCGGCTCATATCATGGACTGCACTTTCAAAGCCGTCTTCCATTGAAACCGAAGTGGTCTTTGGTACAGCATGTATAGGGTGAATCATCGTGAGATTTGATCTTCAATAAGCTTTTTTTTTGACAGATCACGTGTGACTCCTATCAAATTGCTTTATCATTTTTGTTCAATATCGTTTGGAAAGTCTTCATCACAACAGTGTCTCTTGTTCAGCTGTATAACGAAAATCATCGTTCTGTGAGAAATGCTTTTCGTGCGATTCGAGGACCTTACGGTGCGCATAATCGACCTACTGAAACCACTATTGCCAATAGCATTCGCAAATTTGAGTGCCAGTTTAAATTAAACTACATCCAGAACATAGTGAAGAGACTATAGCAGCTGTTGCTAAGAGTGTACGTGAAAACCATCGTTCTCGGCAGCTTGGCTTGACGTATTCAACAACTTGGCGTATTTTACGTGAGGATCTCGGCCTAAAAGCATACAAAATTCAACTTGTGCAAGAATTGAAGCCAGGCGACTTGAATTTCTGTCTTATTTTCAGTGAATGGGCTCTAGAAAAACTCAATGAAAACCCGGTGTTTTATCGTGAAATTTTGTTCAGTAATGAAACCCATTTCTGGCCCAAGGGATACTTTAGTAAACAAAATTGCCATATTTGGGCTGATGAGCAACCCGAAAAGTACCAAGAGCTACCATTACATCTATGGTGTGGTTTATGTGGTGGTGGAATCATTGGTCCATATTTCTTCTAAAATGAGGCAAATCAGAATGTTACCGTCAATGGCAACCGTTATCGCGCTATAACATAGCATGCACCATGTGTTTCCTGAAATTCAAGCACAAAGTCTCAGTCTGCTCTGGTTTCAACAAGACGACGCTACGAGCCATACAGCGCGTGAAACAATGAACTTGTTGAGAAATCATTTTGGTCAGCACTTAAATGGCCGCCTAGATCGTGCGATTTCACATCTTTGGACTGTTTTCCCTGGGGATATGTAAAGTCTCACGTCTTCAGGAATAAGCCAGCTGCTATCGAACGGTTCTCCCAAAATTAGACCTTCCAAATGGATCACCTCAGACGAAGTCATGGCTTTTACTTTTCAAAAAATAAATGCCATAAATTGTTCTTCTAACATATAGCAACATCTTTAAGTTCGTTTTCAAATTTATCTGTTTTATTTTACACTATAAATCAAACTTTACGAGAGAGTTACTAGAGTTTTGATGACCTTTCGCTGACTCTGCTTATGGTGAAATAAATCCAGAACTCTTGCTGATACGAAAGTTCAAAATCGACTTTCACTAAACCCAGTTGACATTGGAGTCATGTGTTTTCGGCTGAACCGAGTGGATGAAGGATCTAACAACAATGTTAGATTTCACTCCTCAATAGGAAAACTTGCGTTTCTTCTTTCAAAAGGAGCACGCAACTGATGCCAACGAGCTACAACATATTGTAAAAAATTAGAAATGTTGCAGAAGTATTTGCGTCTGTAGAAAGAGCCAAACTGCGCCACATCCCTTTTACCACTTTTAAGCTAATCAGAAAATGCAAGGCTTCTTTAAAAGCAGTCGGATCGCCGATAAAAATGCCAACCAAGTTTCATATGTTAGTTTCTCATAATTCGAATCTGCGTTGTGACTGCCTGTGTCTTTAATTAGGGCTTTCATTGGCAAACGAACGTTTTCCGGGGTGTCTAAGGTGTCACCGAGTTGCCTGCTGTCCGTCAGTAAGAAAGACTGCATCCTATTTACTAGTGTCAACCGCGAAGTACGCACCGGCTGAGCAAGGAGTTGTGACAGTAAAACTATTGCACGGCACTTTTGGGGTACTTAAGTCAAATTATCTTACAAGCGTGTCCAAAGCAGAACTGTAATTCTTACCCGGCTCTGTAATCGGACAAATTGTTCCTTGTGGAAATTATATGCCATTTTAGAACCAACATCAAAGTCACTGTTGCTAGGTGACTAATTAAAATCTTCACAAAACCTTGTAAGTCTTTCAATTTTAGAATACCTCAAATGGATCTGACTATATTGTTTTCTCACTGCTGTCCCCGTTACCTGGATACCAAACAACAAGGTTGTAATTTCTTAGTCCCTAAGTGGCATCGCCCACACATATATTCTTATCATGATATCTATTTATCTCGTCTGATACGAATGAATGGAAAAAAATTCCAATCTCATGATGGTTTCATTTTTATTATTATTCTCCAAGATTCCACCGTCTCCTTCAAAGCGAATCCACACAAACAGGAAGAACATATTTTTATGGAACGCGAAGCCACTTGAACTCTGTACGGCATGCAATAAGCAATATGGATTCGTTCATCATATCCAGTGGCACTTGGAAAGGCAGCACCACATTCTTTACGTCGTACAAAGGAGCTTACCTTATTATATGATATTATTCTTGGAACCAATGATGGCGGCAACCAGGACTCACGACACACTCCAAGTCGTAGTCAACGGAAATTCAATTCCTTGTTATCAGGATATAACAAGAGCAGAAAATAAGAGAAAAAAATGGAATAGGTGGAAAGGGTCCTCATATTAGATGTGCGGGCAGACATTGCGTTTCCTTGGTATTCTTAGGCAACTACATATAATGTGGGTGTACCATTTGTTTTATCCCCAATAAGTATTGTCCTTTTATTGGCACAAAACGTCGCTCTATTAATCGGCTTTAAGTTCAATAATGAGGAGTTCAATGAATTGCCAGATGAAAAAGTCATTTTTAAAGGATACACCTACCTATTGTACTATATGTTGAACACCCACAGAGTAGCAACCCATTTGCCTGACAGATTATTTTTTCTAACCCAAAACAACTCCATTTCTTTGTGCAGTAAAGGCGTTAAAAAAGTTCCAAACTTTAATAAACACACTTTTTTCGATTTTCTACAATTACACAATATTACTGGGAGAAGTTGAACGCCTCTGTAATAGGATTTTGCACCGGATGCATTCAAACACACACACACACTATGAATGTTACGAATATAACTATAGCCAGGCGCATAAGTGCCAAAGGATCAAAAGAAAACTCGTTAAAAGTTTTCCGCTAGTACTGTGTACTCTTATGTGTGGGCTTCTGATGGGGTAGTTAGAAAAGCTTTTTCCTGTTCTGAGTTTTACCATCTGCAAGCAGTTCAAGTGCAGTTTAGATCCCATGAACGGTTCACTGCCTTTTAACAATTTAACATCAGCGAGGCTTATATTGCACCTTTTTCATGCTTAGGGTTGCGGCAACATGGGCTTTTGCCAAATGTAAAATTCATTCGATGGGATATTGTCGTTTTTGATTTGTTGGCGGAGAGTTCTGGAATGATTGTGGCTTTTGATCTTGTAGCGGTTTTGACTCTCAAAGTGAGTGATTGCATAGTTTCAACCCAAAGGATATTGCAACTATGATACGTTGAGGTGTTCTTTTTTGTAAACTTTATGTGATTCTGTCTTTGTGAAGAATAAAATCATTTCAAAATTGCTGTTTGCATTACGCGGTTTTACTTGATTTGAATTATTTGCGTAGTGGGAAAGGATGTGCCTTTATCTGGTCAAAGGCTAACTTTACGCATTTCGAAAAAGATTACTTTCAAAGTTTAAATTGAGAAAATAATTGAACATGACTTTTTGCCATCCACCACTGCTAGTAGATATGAGTAGCATTTGCTTGTGAATACTATAACGATTATCTTGTGTGGTAAGTTGACGCATCGAAGAATACACTTCCGATTCGTTTCTGTAAGATTTGAAATAACAAAAGTGGTATCTGTACGAACGTCGTCTCAGTTCAAGCTGTAGTTCTTATGCCATCACATAGATGATAGTCTAAGTTACCATCTATTTCGACTTATACTAATAAAAATTTCATATTGAACTAATAAAGCTTTGAAAGAGCGGTTCATTATATGAATATCAAAAAAGGAGATTCAACGGCGCATCTAGATCAGTGACAGTGTAGCATGAGTAATTCCCTTAGCAGTTATACGTTACAGCCCACTCCATCATACAACCAACTATTAGGACTCTAAATGAAGTCAAAAACATATCAAACATATTGATCTCTACTGATTCTTTGTTCCCGCCTTTTGACAGGGATTAAAAATATAGGTTAGTGCCTTCCTAGATCATCTAAAATCCTCTGGAAATTTGGCATCAGTTTTTATTGCTTTTCCTAGTACATCTGGCTAAACGCCAACGGTTTCAATAACTTACTTTTGGCCATATATGTCATCAGTTCTAATAATTCCTCTGATAGGACTTAATTTACTGTATTGTATTGGGTCTTTAACTTATAATTCGTGCGGTTTGCTAAGAGATGGCGTAACTTGTATTATTCCATTGTTATTATTCCACTGGAACATGCGTTGGAGAGCTCCTGTCATTGTACGTCTTTTCAGTATATGTCATTCATTTGAGGCGTAAACAACAATAATTTTTTTTCACTCAAATATGTCGAACTTTGTGCCTGAAAAAGTGTTTTTGCTGGAAGATCTTCTTGATAACTTTAATATGAAGAAAACTGCTGCTGAAAGTCATCGTATTTTGGTGGAAGTTTATGGTGAACATGCGCTAACTGAGCGAACGTGCCAAAAGTGGTTTGCACGATTTAAAAGTGGTGATTTTGACTTGGAAGACGATGAACGTCCTGGGCAGCCAAAAAAGTTTGAAGATAAAGAACTGGAAGCATTACTCTATGAAGATTGTTGCCAAACACAAGAAAAGCTCGCAGAATCTTTGGGTGTCACTCAAGCAGCCATTTCGAAACGTTTAAAAGCAGCTGGATATATTCAAAAGCAAGGAAATTGGGTTCCACATTTGCATGTCCGAAATGCTGTTGGAACGCCACAAAAGGAAGTCCTTTTTGAATCGGATTGTTACTGGTGGTGAAAAATGGATTCATTACGACAACCCCAAGCGTAAAAAATTACATGTGAAACCCGGCTAACCAGCCAAATCAACGGCAAAGTCGAATATCCATGGCGCGAAGGTAATGCTCTGTATTTGGTGGGACCAGATGGGTGTGCTGGGTGAAACCATCAATGGACAACGCTACCGAACATAATTAATCCGTTTGAAGAGAGCAGTAGCCGAAAAACGCCCGGAATATGCGACCAGACACGAGGCAATAATTTTCCATCATGGCAACGCTCGGCCCCAAGTTGCTATTCCGGTTAAGAACTATTTGGAAAACTGGCCTTATAGCCCAGACCTTCTGACTTCCATTTGTTTCGGTCGATGCAGAACACCCTCACTGAAATACGGTTGACATCAGAGCAGAATATCAAAAAATGGCTTGATTCATTCTTGGCTGCCAAGCCGGCGCAGTTCTTTTGGGATGGGATCCACAAATTGCCAGAAAGATGGGAAAAAGTCATAGCTTCAGATGGGCAATACTTTGAATAATACTATTGCACTTGTTTTTCTTAAATAAATGTTTAAATTTTGAAAAAAAAACCGCACGATTTAATATATTAACCTATAGTTACAGTCCGGAATGACAATTGGTCTCAACTAACAAACCCCTCAAGTTTGCGTAATTCTTGGCCAAATACTATTTATGTGCTAGACTACTTAACTGCGATGTCTCTCCGGACTGATGCGTTGATGCTCATTCGCTCTAGGTATGTTTCCTAGATAACTTACCTCATATCTTCAAAGCCCATTCTCGAGAACGGGGTCAAGATTACTCGAATAATTTCGCATTCAAGAAAACCGAGGACAGCTGTTTTTATGTGCACGTGCACATGCAAGTGGGACAGTGGTCGAGAATGATTGTATATTGTACGATATAGCCGCGACACATCAATCCAGATTATAATAAAAACAACAACAATGATGACCAAAGTTGCAGTTCAACAATTATTACCAGTAATTTTTTGTTTTGTTTATACTGGCCATCCTTTTATGTCAATGTTGTTGCACTTTTCCATTTTTTATGAATTTTTGTTATATCGAATTGATTTACACTTACAAGCTAGACAAAAAAATGGTAAAAATTTAAAAGAGGGTGAGCTAAGAAAGGGATGTGTTAAAAACACATTTATGGTAAAATCATGTAGAGTTTTATTGATTAATAAAGTTTGGTCTATGACAATTATGAATGGAAGACAACATCGTTGATGTGATCACCTCGGCTTCTGTTGCAAGCGACCATTCGGCGGTCAAAATTATCATTCACTTTTTTAAGAATAAGTGAGTCAATGGCCGTAATTTTAGTTTGGATGTTATGTTTGAGATCCTGATTTGTCCCTGGATTACTGCCATATACCTTACTTTTAAAATAACCCCAAAGGAAAAAGTCTAAAGGTGGTTTTAGCCAATTAACTTCAAATTTCATATGCAATAAATTGATTGATTGAACGCTTGTATGACAGCATCATCTTGTTAAAACCAGACCTAATTTATTCAATTTTGAAAAACAAGTGCTGGTAGACATATTGCGGTAACGTTCTCCATTCACTGTAATTGTCTCTACAGCTTAACCTTCGAAAAAGTACGGGCCAATGATGCCGACAACATATAATTCGCACCATACAGTGACCCTCTTTGGGACGCATTGGTTTTTCGTAAGTCTGGTATGGATTTTCCGGTCCCAGAAACGACAATTTTGTTTATTTACGCACCCATCCATCAAAAGATTAGCTTTATCGGAAAAGATCAAATTTGATTACAAATTGTTCTGGCGATCTAACAACTAGTTGTTGTAAAATTTCGATATTACGAGTATAGGCGTGCAAATGAAGATCAACTTTTAAAATTGACCTAAAAGTGTCATAAGTGACTCCCAATTGTTGACTTCGGCGACGAATTGATATGCCTGTGATGATGTTTTGGCGTGTACGTGATGGCCGAGCATGCTGATAAGGAGTTTGAACCAATACCAAACTAATTTCTTTAAAAATCTTCACCATTGCACGAATTCCGGACTCACTAGGGCGATTATATTAACCGAAAAATTCACGAATTTTACGAAATGTTATTTTTACAGATAGCAATTTTTTGTAATATGATTAAATAACAAAACTGCATCCTTGCGTGTTAACCGACTCCATGACTAAAATTGCCAAAGATTGTACGATATCCGTTAAAAGGATCAACTACATTGAATTTAGGAAGTGACAATAATTTACATTCAACATCTGTTGGCCCAAACATTACCATACTAAGATAACTTACTAGCCCCAGACATACTTAATCTATGTTTTTTGATGTAATGAAAAACGGCAATTTATTTATTTTATTATAACAATAAAAATTCTCCGCCGTTTTTTGGTACATTTTTGAGAAAAAAATTTCACTGATGGTTATTCGGTCAATTAAATTTCTTTGCATTAATTCATGTGGAATCCATGAATCTTTCTCGTTTTAGATGATTCAAAACTGTCATACGGTTGATGATTAGTGCCTCCGCGATCTTCAGACAGCTTCCGTCTTCCGGTCTTGCTCCATCAGTTACAAAATTACATCGAGTTTCTCAGTGACAGGCCGCCCAGTGCGAGGTGCATCTTTTACATCGAAATTTCCGAAACGGAATCGAACAAACCATTCCTGGGTCCGGCGTTCACTCACAGCATTCTCACTGTAAACTTCACAAATTTTTTGGCATGTTTTTGCAGCGTTTGTCCCTTTTTTATAGTAAAAAAAAGCATCACATGGCGCATTTCGTCAGATATTTCACTCATATTCAAATCACGAGCAACGAATTACACAGCTGGCTTCACAAAAAATGTAGCCTGACATGTCACCTTTCAAACACGTGTTGATATAATCAGATAAGTGTTTCCAGATAAATGGACACCAACACCATCTAGTGACAAAAAACCGCGGAGACTTTTTATACCACCTTGACAAAAAAAAAGGAATAACCACTGTATTTCGCTCCCATTGTTCCGATTTGAGTTCTGTTTTTTGTTAAGTTGGTACATCTGTTGTTGACATTCTCTCTAAATCTTAGCATCATAGCTTGACATTTTCTAGTTACGTAGCTAAGAGTACATCTATCTCTGTGTGTGTTGTCGATTTTTTACAGTCTTAGAAATGGATTTAAATTTGCAACAACAAACTTGTATTCAATTTTGCGTAAAAAACAGATTTAATGAAGCGCGGACGTTGGAAATGTTGGAAAAGTGTTTCGGCAACGATTATTTAAAGAAAACGGTCGTTTACCAGTGGCACGAGCGGTTCAAAAGTGGTCGTGAGTCAATCAAAGATAATGAACGCATTGGCAGACCATCAACATCGAAAACCGACGAAAACATTGACGAAGTAAAAGAAATGTTGGGCAATAACCGCAATGCACCATCAGAAAGATAGTGGAGGACTTGAACATTGCTTATGGATCCGACCCAGGCATTTTGGTTAATGATTTGGGTTTCCGTCGTGCAGCAGCGAAATTGGTACCAAAAGATCTAAATTTCATGCAAAAAAGAGATCGTGTTGACGTCGCAACACGAGGCTAAATCCGATCCCACATTAGTAAGGACCATTATTGGAGACGAGACGTGGGTTTATGAGTACGACATGCAATCCCGACATCAGGCAAGTGAATGGCGTTTACTAAAGAGCCGAGACCAAAAATAATCAACGTCGTTTTCAGTCAAAAAAGAAGGCAACGCTCACGGTTTTCATGGATTACAACGGTGTAGTGCATCATGAATTTTTGCCAAAAGGCAAGACAGTAAACAAAGAGTATTATTTTGGCGTTATGAGACGTTTCCGTGAAGCAAGAGACCAGAATTGTGGGCAGAGAACTTGTGGATTTTGCAACATGATAACGCACTGTCACCATCATTATTCGTATTTTTTTGACGAAAAATGCAACAAATACCATCCAACACCTACCATATTCACCTGATTTGGCTCTCTGTGACCTTTTTCTGTTTAATCGAAAAAACCACTTCTGGTGCTGCCTAGCAACACTCATCAAATCAAGACTCCCTACTGCCCTACTGAATCAGGGATGCTCCGCACTGCAGTGTGCGGCGTCTCTGTCGTAGTTGTGTCAACTCTTGTCTGTCTCTCGTGTCTGTTCAACCGGCGCGGAAGACTAGCGGTTTTGAATCATTTTTGTTTTTAGGAACGCCTCTGGGTGCACAAAGGCGTTGAAGCACACTCTCGTAATACCGTATAAATAATTGGAGAAATAGCATCGGAGATCAGATCGTTGATAGAAGTCATTGCTCTAGCAATGTTCTTTCGAATCAACTCAAGTTCGCCATATTAGATGAGACTTCATTGGGATAGAATTTTATGTATTCTGCCTCTGGTGTTCTGTATTAGCGAGGAAAATTCTTAGGCAGGCCCTCTTAAACACCCGAGTCATTTCTAATAAACTTGCTCCCGTTTCATTTTATGGAAGTCGCTTTGTAAGACCAAGTCATCTGCGTACACTATGGCATGGTGAAGTGAACTCTCAAGATAGCTTGTGTAAATGCTAAATATGTATGATCGGATTACCTTGCTGATATTCGGAGGGAGACTTATCGACGAAGATTCACCGGATTGAACGTGTCTTTTTCAGAGTACAGAGAACAGTACAGAGTCAACAACCGACGAGTATACACGTTGACCAGTGCTCACGTTGGCAGTGCACACTTCGACCAGGACCACTCGTAAATTCGACTCTTCTGTTCTTCTCGTGTGTTGTGCGAAAAAATAAAAAAATACGCCGCACTTTAGGAATAATTAAAAAGCAGAACCATTAGTGCAATGCCGTATAGACAGAAAAAAAAAAAAATAAATAAGCACAGTGGTGGTATCACAATTCTTCCGCTACCGGTCATAGTACTGTTGCTTGCACGTGGTCATTGCTGTTGTTGTACTTATTATACGGCACGCGCAATGGCTGAGTGCATCTAACAACCGATGGATAGCGGATTGCAACCGTGAATTGTCTTGGTGTACTCTTTCATTTTATTGTAAGAGCACCCAGCACCTACAACAATTTGATCCATTAAACCAACGTTATTTTCACTTTGCGGCGCATCGTTGGCGTTTGTGTTTTCTGTGATTGTTTGTGATTATGACTAGGGAATTCAAGATTGTGGACAAAAAAGTAACCAATTTTCTGTGTACGCCCGCGTTTGCAAATACAAGTCAGCTGTTTTAGCATTTAGTGAAACACAGGTAGATCCTCGCCCACACCTTTCAGATCGCCCTAATCTGAAGAAAACTGGCTACGAACTAGTGACATTATCTTTTTCTTACCGTTTACCGTGTTCCAATCCGGAATTGAACATCTTGTGGTTAAAATTCTATCTCTGTATGCAAATCATCTATCAAATTGTATCAAATTGTATTCTGTATTCTCATACTGGAATCGTTATCAAGGGCAATTTCAATAACCAGAACTCCAGGGGTTTCGACAACGTATACCAAACGTCGATAGTCATACTGCCAACATCATTGACTTGTCCTTAACTTCTCACCGTGATAATTACACCGTTGATGTGCTATTCCCTCTAGGCTTGTTGGACCACTTTGTGATATCAGCTAATTTCTCGTACATCGACCACACAGTTAGAGAAAAGATTCATAAAAGAACCGTATTGCAATACGAGAAAACGAATTTGAGCGGACATAACAGCTTCTTTAGGAATTTTAACTGGTCGTTAAGTTTCCTTGATAACGACGTGGATGGTCCGTTGTCAATTACATTTGAAATTCTACCTCATCCTCCATCCCAATGCTAATTTAAAATGACATTCCAGATTGCGCTTTGTCCCCGTCTACACTTGAGTGTGTCGAATCTTCAATGGGCTAATCCACTTTCGCACTTGTGTAGTAGCAAAATTACTTAAAGATCCTAATATACACAAATCGGCTGGTCCAGATGGTGTATATCTCCTTGGAGAGGTGTTGTATCTCGTTGGCAAAATCTCTGCGGTAAGCTTTTTCATCAGATCTACTCTTTAGAACACTTTCTGAGTAGATGAAAACAGCATTGGTTCAGCCGGTCCTTTAAAAAGGTGAATCTTCTTCTCACTCCTCTTAAAGACCTATTGTACTTAATACCCTTCTTCCCAAGGTCATGGAAATGCTGATAAATCATCAGCTCATGAAATATCTCGAGACGCGGAAACTTCCCAACGACTATGGAAACTATGGGAAGTATGAATTTTGTAATTTGATGGCATGTCTCACCGAAAAGTGGAACCAAAGTGAACATCAATCTGGCGAAAGCAAGATAGTTACACTTGATATTTCTAAGACATTTGACAGAATTTGGCATCAACCGCTTTTGACGAAAATGCGTGCTCTTGAAATCGATGACTCTCTTCTTTAATGGATTAGAAAGTACCTTTCCGAACGTTCACTTCAAGTTGTCTGGGATGGTTTCAAATCTGATATTCACAAAATAATTGCTGGTGTGCCCCAGGGCTTCGTTCTGTCTCCGACATATTTTTTTAAATTTTTATTTATGATCTGTTGTCTGCTACTTCTAATCCAATATAGTCATTTGCTCTCTCCTTTTCATATTCTTTTTAGGATTCACGTCTTGGCTCTTCGGCTTTAAGACGGGAACGGCCGCTCCGATGTCTTTTGTTGGCGATGATCCCTGAGTTCCGAATCGCCATTTCTACATATCATTTCGAAGGTAGAAATTGCCCGAAAAGAGCTGATTTTCTAGGTCGCGATTCAGGCCAATGGTATCATTCGCCTTGTGTACTAACTGGAAAGGCGCTCCAATGACCTTGCGGGATATTCGACTACAAAGAAGTAATCGTCATCGATGGCTTCTTCTAGATCTATGAGCTCTGTTAACAGTATTTGTTCGTTAAGTTTCGTTCGGGCGATCCAATTTCAATCCAATGCTTACAGAAATTCGGTAATTTTATTTTATTAATATTTGGAGGTTTTTGATTGACAACTTCTGTATTATTACCTTCTTGTTATGTCTGTTAGTAAACTGCCTGTACAAGGTTTATAATCTCGAGAGCAGTCTGCAATGTGCCAATACAATAGTTGCGTTGCAGAACGTATCTTCGTCGTAAGTGTGCTGATTACGAAGCAGATTGTGCTTCTCGTGGAGTACTACCGTCTCAACTCATCGATCACCATCTCTGGTGGACAGGTCGCTATTGGCTGTCTCTTTTACTGGAACTTTGGCCTACATCAAAGTCTTCCCAGTCACAATCAGATGATGTAATGATCTCCCTTGAAGAAAGACAACCTCCCAAACATGTCCTAAAAACAACAACAGACACGGATACTATAACTCGTCTTATATCTAAAATTTCGTCGTGGTCACGCTTGCTTTGAATATTCGCCTATTGTCGTTGGTTTATCAATAATTGTCGGAAAAGAACACTCGGGACATCATCAATCGGTTCTGGAATCTCCGTAAATGAATACAAAACCTCGAGGATTTTTGTTATCAGACACATTCAACACCAGACATTCGCGAGCGATATTTCTTCGCTTAAAAGTAACCAGGATTTGGTTAGCAAGTCCAACCTCAAAGAATATATACACTTTCTCGATGCTGATGGTTTATTACGCGTTGGTGGTCGAATCAAACACGCTAACGTTTCTTATAATATGAAACATCCTGTCATTTTACCTAATTGTAATGTATCTTCTATTATAGTTGATGAAATTCATAGAAATCATTTCCATCCTGGACTTGCCGAGTTATTTACTATTGTTCGTCAGCAGTATTGGATCCTTGGTAGCCGCAATTTAATACGCAAACTGGTACACAAATGTAAATTGTGTTTTTTGCAACGAAAGGCCACTACTTCGCAACTCATGGGAGACTTGCCACAGTCCAAGGTCACACAAGGTCGTCCGTTTGCCAACACTGTGTGTAATTACGCCGGTGAATTCAGCATTAAACTTTCACGTGGGCGAAATCCTAAATTCTCCAAGACGTATGTGGCACTTTTCATTTGTATGTGCACAAAGGAAATACACTTAGAGCTGGTAAGTGACTTAACATCTGATGCTTTCTTAGCTGCTTTTCGTCGTTTCGTTTGAAGACGTGGGAAATGCTCCAACATCTACACAGACAACGGAACGAATTTCCAAGGAGCTCGCAGATATCTCAACGAGATGCAAACACTAATGATGTGTGAAGTTCATAATGCTGATATAGCTGCTGCTCTTGCCTCGGATGGAATCAATTGGCATTTCAACTCTCCTGCCGCTCCACACTTTGGTGGTTTATGGGAGGCCGGAATTAAATCGGTCAATTCCGATCTACGGCGGGTAATAGGATCCTCGAATCGAAACTTTGAGGAGCTCTACACTATGCTGAGCCAAATAGAAGCAATATTGAATTCACGTCCGCTTTTTATTGTATCTGATGATGAATTAAATCCATTAACACTGCCGTTCCTGAGCCCAATTACCAACAAACGCCACAAAATCGACTGAGTTACTGGAATCATTTGCAATCCATGGTCCAAGGATTTTGGAAACGCTGGCATTTGGAGTATCTTACTACCCTACAAGAACGTCCTAAGTGGCGGACAGCGAGTCCAGGGGTGAAGATTGATGACGTTGTGGTCCTTATTGCACCAAATCTTCCTCCAACACGTTGGATTCTTGGCTGAGTCGAGGCAGTTCATCCAGATCAGGACAACCTGATACGTGTTGCAGTTAAAACTAACCATGGCAGTTTCACACGACCAGTCGCAAAACTGGCCGTGCTACCATTGTCTGAAACTAGTCCAGGGGGGCCGGGATGTTCAAGACTTAATCAACTGCACATTTTTTGTTATATTATTATATTGTTATATTCTTTATGTATTAATTGTTCACAATCAAGTTATTATTTGTTATTGTTATCTTTTCTCTGACTCACTGCATATCAAACTGTATGTAATTATTAATTTTTTGTTTAGTTGGTTCTACAACAACAGTGCAACAGAATGCAGATCGAACCATAGATCGCACCATCCAACACCTCATCATAATATTGTTGTTGTAATTACCACGCACAATGGCAAACTCATTTTAGCCTAGACACTCATGAATTGTACTCTCGCAGAAGTAAGGTCAAATAAATTTGTAACGTGAATCTAAAACTTTGACTCGCAGTTTTATATTTTTGTTCGCTTGTTTAACTTTTCTCTGATCGTTCGCTCCACAATTTGTCGAATCTGAAACACTGCTCATTTGACAGATTCATGTTATACGGTGGGTTAAGCAAGTTCAAGGAGAGATTTCTTGTCAATGCTCTAGACATGTGTGTCCAACGTACGTTACTATAATTGTAGAAATACTTTTGGACAAACTCCTTCAATTCCACAATTTTGTTGGAAAAAGTTATTTTTTTATTTTTATTACTTTTTTTTACTAACTAGCGCACGCTCAAAGTATTTGAGTACCCTTAAAATGGTTGTACACAAGGCAGGCGACTGCAATAGTCGCCCTCATATACAAAATTGCGTAGACTATTTACAGTTTGTTGGTTCGTGCCTGTCAATTGTATCCATGTGTAGAACAATTGGAGCTATATCTGGGAAACGGCGGATTATTCGTCGCTTTTAGACTAAGTCGGTACATAACACTATGATGGTCTTACCAACTGGTTAGTAGGTTATCTCTAGTATTTGGTGTAATATTTTTTCAATCTCTATGTTTGGTGTTTAAATCTCCACCGATTTTGAAGTAATTGACCTACAATTCTAGCCTTAGACATCGAAAAAATGTCTTGAGTTTCTAAAATGAATAGAAAGACACATAGAGAGACTCTATGCACAGCCGCTTTCCACTACGGAGAGAGATGTACACGATACATGCTCCCAGCACCTGGAACCTACGACTGTAAATTCTTTTGAATCGCAAACCTTTGTTTTGTGAAGATCGAAACATTACCTACTTGTATGGATTTTGGTCGGATTCTTCATATTATTTTATACCTACTGTGCCTCATTTTGTGTTTTTTGATAAGCTTAGTTTCGCTAACGAAAAGTGCATTAGGGGCTTGGCATTTGAGCAAATTGAACAGCTTTGCTCTTCGTTCGATCTTTATTAGTGAATTTACATTCAACGCAAGATCTTTAGGGTTCGTTCCGCCTTGTCCGTTCCTTTGCGGCTGGAGGTGCGTTAGGTCCGACAACAGTGTTCCTATTCTTGAATCTGACGTTGTAACTGAGCCATTTGACCCTGTGTACCATAGAGAGCAAAAAATAGCTTGCATATCAGATGAACCTACTGATGCTCTAGGTGTTGTGACCTGAGAAGCAACCTTCGCTTTTTGTACTGTGCTTCCCCTACTTGCTACCAATGCGGAGTAGGCAACTTGAAGAGTGACAGCTGGTGTTTTACTGAGGGCGGTGGTACTTTAACCCCCACCTTTTGTTGACGAGCCAGATTTTATTTTCTTTAGAGCTGCAACTTAAACCAAGCACGATAGTTTGCGGTGTGTCCCGTGTTTTTACATAAGGTGCCCGAAATCTGGCTTTTACCAGATGCGTCTTCCCTAGCCAGAGCGTATTCCTCGGACTTGTGTTTTTTTCTGCACTCAACATATCGAAGTTATGCACTTAACACATCGAGGTTGCATTTCGCAATTCGAAGCAGCGCACCCGAATACATTATAAAATGTTTATGCTCCTCTTTAATTTTTTACTGTGTACAACCTGATATTTTAAAACTTTAATACTTCTTAGACCATCCAGTTTGCTGTTGGGACTTAGCTGGACCTCCCTTTTGCCGTGGTGAACGGCTCGACCCCTACGAAAGTGGGCTATTCGCACTCCTCTTTAAGCAGGGCAAGAAGCTCCTTCGGATCAGGTGACGATTTCATCTTTATTTGCAGCTTTACACGCTTAGGTATAAGACGAAGAAATCCGTCGTCGATTCCTTCAAGAATTTTTTGATTTTATTATAGCGCTCCACTGAATTACAGGGAGTCGCATGTCCATCAACATTTAAACGTTTAACATAAAAGTTATTGCCCATGGTCGACTTACATAATTGTACCATATTGTTCCCTTTGTCTCCATTTTAAATGTATTTATCGGAGGCTCCATTTGTTTTGTTGCTTTCTGTATTCCTTGCTGCTGTTGTAATTGTTGCTGTTGTTTCTTCTGATGCTGTTGTTGCTCTTGCTGCTGTTTGTGCTGTTTCTGCTGTTTTTGTTTTTGCTGTTGCTGCTGTTGTGACTCTTACCGTGTTTCAGGTTTTTTGTTTCAGCTGTTGTGTTGGCTGTTCGATTTGTTGGTGTTGTTACGTTTGTTGTTGTTACTTAGAGAACTCACTTGCTCCTTTTCTTCGTCTTATTCAGAGGATGCAGGGCGACAAATGTATTGATGTCGCCCGTTTAATGCTTTTCCTCGCCATCGGAAACGTATGGGTAGTTATTCTGATCAGACCCTGACTCCTGACGCGGCCTTTTTGGCACTGTCGATACTAATGTCTCTACCCTCGCTCTAACAGACAGCTTTTCTGCTGAGGCAGACAGAAAAGTGGACCGCAATTCCTTCTTATGCATTCTTGCCCAGTACCATCTGTTGTTGAATACTCCGTTTTAGGTGATTCTTCATCGGCTGATTTAGTATTGTCATTAACAGCTGGCCCTGCTATAGTTTTAGGAGCCGCTGACCGTGTTTATGGTATACCAATGTAGGTATATATATTGCATTTGATTCACTTTATTAATTAAAAAAAAAAAAAAATGAATCCAAAAGCTTCCAAGATGTGTTGTTTTGAGGAAAGAGATGCTGTTAAATGTGCCATTTATATTAGTTCTCTTATGACTCGTTTTTCGAAATATGGGATTCAGTGTTGTTATATTGCGTGCTATTATTAAAGTGGTTGGCCGTCATAGGCAAGGGCTCAAAGTTTGTCATATACCATATGGTGTGAAGTGATTAATGGTGGACAAAACAGAGCCAGGGAGGTGGTACTGAACGTGCCTGTTGTTTGTCTCTCGTAATTCGGCTACGCTTGTCAGACGTGACAATGAGTAGAGGTTGAAGCATTTTCCAGCAATGAGCTTTTCTTGGTGCGATTAAGTCCATCAGTACCTTACATTCATTTTTTTTTTTCCTTTCCCAAGTTTGAACAATGATCACGGGCAGTTGCTTTTGAATGTGTCTGCAAAATAAGACTTCTCAAAGATTTAGAATGGGAAAAGGAGGATCCTATACATTCACTTCTAAGAACTTCCATAATTTTTTTTTATAACCCCGCGCGCGCACCAAGGGATAGAAATACCCTTTACTGGCTTTTCTCCAGGGTTCGGGCGGGTGGTGTAGTAGTTTGCAACTCAGGTGTATTAGGTTTCGGTATTTTTCCAGAGGTGGCTGTCAAACTGGAGCCAGTGCATCCTCAACCAGTGGGTCTTAAGTACGTGCTAGTTGTTAGTTATTAACATTTAGCCCAGCCAACAACCACTCCAACATCAGTGTTATGCCTTCATGTAGAGTAGGGTGATTCCTCGTAAACTTTGATTTATAATGTAAAATAAAATATATGAATTTGAAACTGAACTTAAAACTTTTATTATTATTTAAAAGAACTATTCATGGCATTTAGCCTTTGAAAATCATACCATGTAAATTTTGGCTACGACTACGTCTGAGGTGGTCTATTCGGAAGGTCTACTTTTGGCCGACTCGTTCGAGCAAAGTGACTGGTATCTCGCGGATAACACGAGTAATGTCAAGTGTCAATCCTAGCTGGCTTATTACTAAAGACCTGAGACTTTACATATCCCCAAAGAAAACAGTTTAAAGGTGTGATATCGCACGAGCTAGGCGGCCAATTTACCGTAGCAAAACGTGAAATTAAGTGCTGACCAAAATGATTTCTCAACATTTTATCACGCGCTGTATGGATCGTAGCGCCATCTTGTTGAAACCAGAGCTCACCAAGACCATGTTCTTGAATTTCAGGAAGCACATAGTCCGTTAACATAGCGCGATAACGGTAACCATTGACGGTAACATTCTGATTTGCCTTAATTTTGAAGATATATGGACCAATGATTCCACCAACCCATAAACCACACCATATCGTTGCTTTTAATGGATGTAATGGTAGCTCTGGTAGCCCAAATATGGCAATTTTGGTTATTAATTGAGCCAGAAATGGGCTTCATCACAGAACAAAATTTCACGATAAAACACCAGATTTTCATTGAGTTTTTCCAGAGCCCATTCACTCAAAGTATGACACAAATTCAAGTCGCCTGGCTTCAACTCTTGCACAAGTTGAATTTTGTACGATTTTAAGCCGAAATCCTCACATAAAATAACATACAGGTGTATTTGTCGAATACGACAAGCCAAGCTGCTGAGAATGACGACGAATCGATTCTTCACGGTCTTCGCGTACACTCTCAGCTACAGCTGCTATTGTCTCTTCACTACGTGCTAGATGTGGTCTAACCGGTAGAGTATCATCCACTAATGTAAACTGGAACTCAAATTTGATGATATTGGTTTCAGTAGGTCAATTATGCGCACCGTAAGTTCCTCGAATCACACGAAAAACATTTCTCACAGAATGCAGATTTTCGTAATACAGCTGAACAATTTGGAGACGCTGTTGTGATGTGAGTCTTTCTATGATGACTTGCCAAACGATGCTAAACAAAAATGATTTAGCGGTTTGATAGGAATCACGCGAGATTCCAAAAGATACGTGTATAAATTTGATAGCTGTCGGACGATTAGTTCTCGAGATATAGCGTTGTGAGTGAAGCAACAACAACCGAGCGACATTTAAGATTAGCGGCACTGCCAATCTGTCCTGGATCAGACCTTTCTCTCATAGTGCATATGATTAGGGTAATAAGAAGCGGAGATCAGGTTGTTCGATGAAGTCATTGCTCTTGCAATGTGCCTTCGAGTCGCCTATTGCACAAGACCTCATTAGAAAACCTTAGACAAGCCCTCTCAAACACCCGAATCTTTTCCAATAAACTTGCTCTCACGTTGAACCACACGGGACACCTATATACAAGCATGGGCCTGATAAGCGCCATGTAGCAGATCACCTTCATCCTCGCATTGAGAGGGCTGTTACACAACAGTCTCTTTGTAAGGGTAAAAGCACCTCTGGCTCTGGCAAGAGCAACATCTATATGTTTGTTAAAATACAGATATTGATCTAGCCAGATACCTTGAGATACATTTCGACAAGCAAGTGGCTGTCCGAGCTGCCCCACGATCGAAAACTTTCGCCAATTCTTTCTGGTATCCCTAGAGGCCCCAGACAATGTCGTTCTAAGCAAAATGGTTTCCGACTTCTGAAAGTTGATGTTCAATTTTGTCGAAGTCACGTTGCAAAAGTATATTAATGACCTCAATTTTTTAACCGACGCAGTTAAGTCGTCTGCGTACGCTATGACATGGTGAAGTGAACTTATCAGATTACTTGTGTAAATGTTGAATAGGATCGGTGAATTTACCGCGCCTTTTTGCAGACCGTTTTTAATGTGAAATTTTCCAGTAGAAGTCACATCGCCATTTTTCACGATGAACTGTCTATCTGTTAACATATTGTAAAGAAGAAGAAGAATCCCTCTAACCGTACGGTATCAAAGGCTTTTTCCAAATCAATTAGGCAGGCACCAGTGCACTGTTTCTTGCCTTTGTTCCATTGAATATCAGAAACCAGTTTAGATGCGGCATGAATGACATCGTGACTCACCTTGAATCCGAATTGATTATCCGGAACTATATTTTTGTCCTCAATCCACTTAGTCAGGACTCTATTGATCACCTTCCCGAATACCTTACTGATGTTTGGAAGAAGACTGATCGAGCGGAGATTCGCCGGATTGGATGTGTCTTTACTAATTTTGGGTATTGGATGTACCACCGCAGTTTTCCAATTCGCTGAATAATAGGCATTTTTCATCGCATTGTTAAAGAGGTTGGTATAAATATCAACTGCTTCTAGTGGGAGATGTCTAAGCACTTTGTTCGCTATTTCATCGGTTCCCACTGATTTCTTACTTCTAAGTGATTTGAAGATCGTTTGAAGCTCTTCTTTCGAAATGAATGAATGAATGACTCGACTTTCCAGATCGTGGTTCGGGCCAATGGTTTTATTCGCCTTGTACTCTTCCTGGAAAGTTGCTCCTATAGCCTCTGTCTTCTCCTACGTATCCTCGATCACAAAAAAGTTGTCATCATCAACGGCTTCATTTGGATCGATGCCTGCTGCTAAAAGTATGTGTTCTTTGTCCGTCGTTCGATCGACTTTAAGACAGGAATGGTCGTTGCTGGTGTTTACAGTCCGAATTTTGTTGTTTCAATACAAACTTACAGAATTTCTGTAATTTTCTTTTATTAATGTTTGGAAGTTTTTGATCGACGACTTTATTGTCACGATCTTCGGGTTGTCTGTCAGTAAACTCTCTGTAAAAGGTTCTTAGTCTTGACAGCATTCTAATTTTATTCGGTGCAGTGCGTCAATAGTTGCGTTGCGGAATAAGTCTTCGTTATCAGTGTGTTGATACCGAAGTATCGTTTTGTCCATTGTTCGTTTAATTTTCTCGTCCATTAGTTTTAGATATCTGTCAATCTCATCGTTTAACAGATTTCTGTTGGACGGTGGGTAGAATGAATTCGAGTAAAGTGCTCTAGTCATTGTCCTGGAGAAGTGTGTCCAACGCACCTTACTATAGTTGTAGGAATACCTTTGAACAAACTCATCCAATTCCGCACTTTCGTTCGGAACGGTTATTTCGGTACTAAGACCGCAATGGTCACTGTCACACACAATAGTGCGAAGACAGTTCAAATGTTGTTGGTTAGTACACGTCAGTTGTATTCGTGAGTCGATCAGCAGGAGATCCAAATAGGACTCATGTCTAGGAAACGACGGACTATCCGTCGTCTTAAGGCCGAGTCGATATATTATACTGTGCTGACCCCACCAATTGAAAAGTAGGTTCCCTCTAGTTTTTGGTGTATTATTTCCCCAATCACTATGTTTGGCGTTGAAATCTCCGCCGATAATAAAATAGTTTTCCTCCAATTTCTGTCTCAAAAATCGAAAAAGTGTCTCGAACTCTGAGATGAAAAGGGTGGATTGAGTAGCCTTAGGTGCATAGACAGACAATATGTACAACCGCTTTCCACTACGGAGAGGGATATACACGATGCATGTTTCAAGCACTTGAAACCTACGCACTACACGACTGTATATTCTTCTAAAACGTATACCTTTTCTTACGAAGATCGCAACGCCTCTTCCTTGTATGGAGTTGGGTCGGTTTCTTTGTATTATTTTATATCTTCCTTGCCTTATTTTGTGTCTTTTGGTAAGCTAAGTTTCGCTAACCACAAGCACATCAGGGGCTTGGTCTTTAGGCAACTTGAATAGTGCAGCTCTTCGCTCAATCCTAATCAGTGAATTAACATTCACTGCAAGGACCTTCAGGGTTTGCTCCGCTATGTACGTACCTATTACGACTGGAGGTGCATTAGTCCCGGCAGCAATGCGTAGATTTGATACACGCGCGTAGCTTGGTCGGTTATCTGACGTTGAAGCTGAGCCATCTGCCTCTGGATAGAGTGCAAGATAACTAGCATGTGAGATCCAGGAATTTGTGTCCCATATTCTTACATAAAACACAAGAGAGTTGGCCTTTTTCCGACGCTCCATCCCTACCCAGAGCGCATTCTTCTGATTTTTGTTTCTTTCTGCACTTGACGCAACGAGGCTGCATTTCGCAGTTCGACGCGGCGTGCCAGAACCTTTTTCAGCGAACACATTGTAACATGTTATCGCTCCGTTTTATTTTTTCCCATTGTACAATCTGGTAGTCTAGGACTTTGATACTCCTTAGACCCTCCAGTTTGCTGTCGGGAGTTAGCTGAACCGCTTCTCCCTTTTGACTCTGGCTGTGGTGAACGAATTGACTCCTAAGAATTTGAGTCCGTCGCACTCTTTCTCTTTGAGCAGCTTTAAGAGCTCCTCCGGATCAGTAGACGGTTCTAACCCCCTCAGCAGCATTGTTAGCAGCTTTTCCTCCTTCGGGGTGTAGGAAAAGAACTTTCGCGTGCCTGTCTAAACTAAGTCTTTTAAAAATAAAATTATTGCTTATGGTCAACTTACATAAGTCAATAGTTTCCTTCAACTCCATCTTAAATGTGTTGATTGGTGGTGCCCGTAGCTTAGTTGATTTCTGATATTGCTGTTGTTTTTGTTGTTGTTTTTGTTGTTGCTGTTGTTGTTGCTGTTGTTTCTGTTGCTGCTGATGTTGTTGCTTTTGTGATTTTTGTTCCTGTTGTTGTTTTTGTTGTGGTTTACTTTTTTGTTGTAGTTGTGTCTGTTTCTTTGTAAGCTCCTGTGACGGTTTATGTATTTTTTGTTGTTGTAATACATGTCGCTGGGAGTCTTGGAACCGTTCTTGCTGCTCCTACTCTCTCCTTGCGATTGATTTGCTTAGCTTTTATTGCAAGCACTTTTTGTGGTAGCTATCTGATGCTACTGGTCAGCGCTTCAACCTCATCTTCATCATCTGATTCAGAGGGCTGCCAGAGATGCGAGGCTGTTACTATCACCCGTATAGTGACCTTCTCCAACATCAGACACATATGGGAATTCATCTTTTTTGGTCTTTTGTCTCTTTCTCACCTAAGGGATCGAACCTACGTCTCCTGCTTTGTCGGTCGCTAACACAACCCGGCGGGCTACCGAACCACTTGCACAAACTGTCTCTAATTGCCTTTTTATTTAATTTTTTATTAGTTTTTATTATTTTAAACGAAGCCGAATCACGTCTTACCACCACGGAGGTATATGAACGACTGATCAAAGAACGCGTGTCGCACTCCACGTGGAATTGGATACCGTCAATGCTCACAGTCAAGTCGAATGGAATTGGAATCATTTCATCATCCAACGACGCAACTTGAATACCTGTATCGACGAAAGTCGAAAAATTGATTCTTCCGTTGGTTCCCATTTTGTCGGCCCATGTGTTTGGTGCTGTTGTTGCTGTTTTTGTTGCGAACGAAGTTCACCTCTGTCGATGTTGGTTTGCCTATGAATTTGACCTCATCTCATGTATCAATGCTTTCCCATGATAAATCTCAGGGGTGGCATAAATTGCTCCTCCAGCAACGCACACAAATCCCTATAGGTCTCGTCCTTCGGTTTTTTTTTTTTTTTGGATCACACAACGCAGGCAATAACGAGTATGCCGTTGTCCCGATGCTCTTCAACAATGTTGATTTCGCGCTTCTTCGGTTGCCACACCAATATCACAAAAAAATATCCAAACGCTCTTTCCATTCAGCAAAATTGTGGTTTTCTGGTGAAAATTCGGCCAACTGAGTCGCTTGACAACTGTGACTCTTGCTTCAGTACTAGCACTGAACTTAGGTTCTTGGTCCTGGCATTGTGATTCTTTTTTAACCTCCTCTTCGCCAATTGGAATGTTCGCATAAATGAAACACGTGGAATTTGTTTAATGATGTTTACTCGTTGCTAGTACAATGCGTAATGGTTTATGACATTTCAGATTTTTCTTATCCTGGAAGTTGGTACTTAATATATTACAGTTAATCAGTGTTGCCACTCTGATACCATATCGTAAAAGCATGTGTACAAGTATGTTGCACTTTGTCACCTCTCTATACTCGGTCCAATCCATTGCACTTTTAAGATTGTTTAGAGAAAGACCTGCTTTAAAGCAGTCTAAAATCTGAATGAATTGTGATCCGTTGAAGGACCTACATAAATCTTCTGATTTTCATTTACATTAATGTACATCCTTTAACATTACTGAATTTTCGTTGTCAGAATGAGACCTAAAGGTCTGTGGTACTATAAAACTTTATTTTTTATTAGGCCGATCCCGGCGGTACTGCAATACCGGGACAACCTGTGACAGAGGTGGAGCAAGCTCCTAGCACTCCATCTGATTCCAAAAATCAGTTTAACATTTGTTGTCCTCCGATGGAGGATCTATCAGATGTTAAGCTGATAAGAACAGATACTACACTTTGATCTTAGCCATAAGGCCGAGAAGCGATAAATATGCTTTATCACATAGGTAGTACTTCTAAGAATACTTACAGCAACTGGATGTGAATTATAAGTGAGTGAAAATTCCCAAGGAACCCCAGGTATACTTTCCAAGTTCTCACAGATACAAACTATATCTGTTAATCGTAAGACGGAAGGGATGTTTTTTTTTTTTTTATACGAACCTTGATCGGATGAAATAAGCATTAATTGTATTCAAATTTTTCTGTATTTGAAACTTCAACAAAAGCTATAAAGAAAAAGGCTAAACTATTTTTTTTTTCTTTTTTCTAAGAATGTTATCCTTAACGTTTCCAATGATACATCGAAAACAACATGGATTACCACTGGCCCATAACTTTCGCACATGCACTCTTTATTGAGCATTAAACTTAAATGCTGTCCGCCCTTATTTACGGCCATGAAATATTTTATCTACGCGGCCTTAACTCACTCAACCATTTATTCACTTTTAATCCGATGCTTACGACTACCACATGCGAACATAATGAGCTTCACTGTTTTCATTACAAGCAGGACAACGACGCACGATGGATCCCGAACCGATTATAACAGAAAACATATCACACATAAGACTTATCGTCCGTTTTCATTGTCCTCTATAGAATGTTCATATAATATATGTACTGGTACGAGGTACGTACAACGAGAATTCTCACCACCCTTACGCATGTATCGAGTTGCGGGTTTTAAGTTCATGTAAACTGGCTTTCTATATGATGGAGGTCGCTACGCTGAACCTCACCCATCCTCCAAAAAGGCTCCTCATTCGAGTGTACTATCCGTGGCTGGTGTGTGGACATTTATACTTTAACGCGATTAATTATAATAATAAATTCAATAAGAGTGAAAGCGAATCCTTGGCATCAATATGAGTGTCCTTAATGGGTCTTATCCACTTCCAGGGTATTATGTTCTTGTGTTCATATTCTGTTCGTCGTACATTAACTAGAGCGAGTTTATGGCCTCGAGGGCAGAGTCCTTCCTTGTGAAGTGAATTTTATTGGGAAATTTATTATGAAGGCTTATATTTTTAACTGATGGTCAAGCAAATACTTTAGACTGCTGAACAAGATAAAATTAAAATTGTAGGACATCCATATAATGTATCATGATGGTTAAACGATTTTTTACATACACTGGTATATTCTTTGTCTGCTTTGAGATTATCATTCTCATTGGTTCTCATAGCCAACGAAAAGGTTCAAAAGAAAGAAATGAGGCAAAATTGAAGAGATGTACGAGGTTCTGACATTTAACAAACCTTTGTGCGGTGTAATTAGTGAATGTTTCAAAATCTGGACAAATTGGAACTAGATCTCGAGTTGATCACAATGTGATTAATTTGTTTAATGGTTTGCTTATCAGAAGTGGAAAGTATGTGACTGTTGTTTCTCACTGGGAATATACTCACTCGTTTGTAGGTGCAGAGCAGACTTATGTACTAGTAAAACACATTACACTCCGTCGGACCATGCTGTTTGTTTTAACGGAAAGATAACAAATAAACCACAGCATTAATAGATTCAAGTAAATTCCTATCGAATTGTTCACACGATGCCTCATGAGGTTCCAGAATCCTTATCTCACTATTCACACGACCCTTCTAATTATACCTAAAAAGAACAGCACACAGCAATACTATATAAAGCATGTTCAAGGAGACCTAGAGACAGTTTTATCTTCGTCATCACAGTGTAATCGTTTTAAGAAGTTTTCAGTATTTTTTAAAACACAAAGTTTTTTTTTTGAAAAGAAAATCGGGATGCTTCACGCATAACTGCGTTAAGTGCACCAAAACTAGACCAGAACTCATGATTCAAATAATGGGCAACCTTCCAGCACATCGCATTACGCCAAACAGATCAGTTGTGATTTCCGGTGTCGACTTTTGTGGCCCACTGTGGGTGCACTACAAAATCATAGGTAAAAAGCTACACGAAGCATATTTGGCAGTCTTCTGTTGCTTCACAACTAAGACCATACATTTGGAGATTGTGACTGACTTAACGACAGAAGCTTTTATTTGGGCATTAAGAAGATTCACTAGCCGACGCGGAAGAGTTCAAACTCTCTATTGTGACAATGCAACCAACTTCGTGGGACCAAGGAATCATATACTCGATCTTCTCCATGCACCAGAAGCAAAGGAAGCTATAATTTAAGCCAGCAGTGACAAGGGAATAATATTCAAATTCATCCCACCTCGAGCTCCTCATTTTGGAGGTCTATGAAAGACTGCAGTCAAATGGCCGAAACATCTGCTAATAAAGACAGTTTCACCTGCGTTAATACACAAAGAAATGGAAACTATAGTCATTGAAATTTAAGCCATTTGAAATTCAAGACCGATCACTTCACTTTCGTCCGATCCAAATAACTTATCTGCATTGACCCCGGGGCATTTCCTAATTGGTGAGCCTTTGGTTGCTTAACTAGAAAGTGACAGTGCCCCGACAAAAACTACTCTGCTGACCCGTTGGAAGGCAGTTTAACAACTGAAACATGAATTTTGGAAACGATGGTCAACCGAGTATTTAAATGAACCTCAATATAGACATAAATGGAACCAGGAAAGGAATAACATTAACATTAGCAACATGACCATCATCAAAGAAGACAACATACCAACACTTCAATGGCCCATCGGAAGAGTAGTTCAAATTTTTAAAGGGGACGATAGCATGGTTCGAGTAGTCAACGTCAAAACAAAATCAGGGATAAGGAAGCGAACAATTCATCGTTTAGCCCCACTGTTTAACGAAATTGATGAAGGTAACACAAGGTTTTCTGAATTGCCAAAGAGAGCCTCACAGTCTGAATCCACTATAAACGATACGACGGAAACACCCACAAAACGAAAAAGGTTATTTGTCATCAGCATGCATCACCATCTAATTAGTTATCTGGCCCTGATACTATCAATTTTTATGGAATTACGATCATCTGCAAATCACGCAGCCGAATGGCGACAAATCTAAAGTCTACACCTGTCCCTCAACCTCGAGAAAAATACGCTGTCAGTGAAATATGAGGATACCGATGAATGCAACCCCATTAAACGCGGGGAAGAATGTTAAGAAACACATTGTTTGCAATGAACACCTTACCCAGCAACATAAATAAACGCGCTCACCCAGCTCAGCTGGGGACAACGATTGCAACATTGCTGACTCACCGTAGAATTATGCATATTCAGTTATTATATTATCGTTTAAATAGATTAATTTAGGGAAAATAATCATAAGCATAAATGAGACATTCACATATTTAGGGAATATTTGAAAATAAAAAGTAAAATAAGTGAAAACATTCCCGCCATTAAAATTACCAAAAGTATCTAACAAAGATTAGAGAAAGTGTACCATAAACAAATAAAAGCACATACAGTTCATCAGATCCAGTATCGAGAAAACCAGCTATGAAAAACTCAACAAGTATCCTGGTAAGGAGAAGAAATTATCGTAACAAATTAATTATAAGAAATTATCTTTAAGGAGTGAACCTGTAGATAAAAAAATCGAGTTAGATTTAGAAAATATAAAACTAGATATGGCTTATTCAAATACTACTTCTATAGAGGAAGCTTTTGCAAGGGGACTCCAACAACAAGCCACGCGTATTAAGGCAACATTCCTAGAACAAAAAAATACTTAGCGATAAAAGAATAAGTGATCTAGAGCAAATGCTATCCAAGTTACCTACAGGTACCGAGGTTACTAAATATAAAACACAGACTATTGACCCGACAATTGTTTGTAACGAAACACTAGACGTAATAAAAAGTTTACCAGAATTCAGTGGAGAACAAACATCCTAAGTTAGTTGGCGTGAAGATGCTCATAATTACGAGTATATGATTTTATATACACTTGGAAGTGCTAATTTTTTTGCTGTTCTAACAATCCTAAGAAATAAAATCACTAGACACGCAAACGACGTTTTAACCAACTGCAAATCCATTTAAACAAGAAAATAGTAACCAGTACAATAGTAACTCACCTAATTGGTAAAAGCCAAATCATAATACCTGTAACAATAATACTGGCCATACTCAAGTCCACAATACTCAAGTCCACCAGTTAAAAATGAAAGAATTAACAACATAAATGAGGACGCAAACTCTTTTTAGACAAAGAGTAGGATTGCCCCATATACGCCAACGAATAATAATAGAAACGTTAAAATACTAATAGATTCCGACGCTAGCAGCAACTATTTCCAGGCCAATATATTAGACAATCCCTTTTCTCTACCTTTGTACTAGGTGGTGTGAAAAGTAACCTCCTTGACCACTAGAATGCGCTGCTACTGCAAGAAAGGTTATGGTGCCTTAAAGTCCGTTCATATATAGAAAAACACGCCAAATTTCAGTGCGATACTGTGTTTAGTTTTGTTTTGACAGCTGATTGTTGTTGACGTATTTGGCATCATGTTGAGTATGGACAAAAACGATTTTCGTTCTCTCATAAAATATAATTTTTGAGAGGCAAAACGGCGAAGGAAATAAAAGAAAAGTTTGATAAATATTATGGGGCTAATGCTCCGTCAAATATTTGTTTCGAGACTTTCGTGGTGGCCGCAACTCCATTACTCGATCAAGGGGGGTAGCCGTGGTGTAGTGGTATATGCATAGACTCCACAAGCAGAGGGTCGCAGGTTCGAATCCCGTGCAAGGCAATTCTCTGAAAAATTCTTTTCATAGAATTTGTATGTCGGCGTCAACTCTGACATGAAGGCATAACACTGATGTTGGAGTGGGTTTCTGGCTGGGCTTAATGTAACAAACTAACAACTAGCACGTACTAAGCAACCCACTGGTTGAGGATGCACTGGCTCGTCCCGTCCAGTTTGACAACCACCTCTGTGGAAAATATCGAAACCAAACACACCTGAGTTTCAAACTACTACGCCCGCGCCATGGAGAAAAGCCAGTAAAAGGGTATTCATATCCCCTTGGTGCGCGCGCGGTATTATAAAAAAAAAGGTCCGCAACGGCAGGCTCTCCGATGCGGTTACAGAGGACAATGTCAAAAAAATACATGAAATGGTGTTGGTTGACCGGAAAGTGAAGGTGCGCGAGGTAGCAGATACCACAAAGATTAGTACTGGGCGCACACGCCATATTTTGAGCAATATTCTCCATATGAACAATATGATTGGTAACTGTTGAACACCAGAGAACAGAATGAGTGCCCGGCAATGGACTGAAGCCGGCACGAGTGCTCCGAAGTGGCCGAGGGAGGCTCGATGCGTCGGAAAGGTTGTGGCGTCCGTTTTCTGGGATTGTCATGGCATACTCTTCGTGGACTACCTCGAAAAAGGAAAAACCATCAACAGCGAGTATTACTGTGCATTATTGGAGCGATTGAAGGCCGAAATCGCTGCAAAATTACCTCACATGAAGCGAAAAAAATTTTTTTGCACAGTAAGTGGCGAATTAATAATAAATACTTGCCATGAAGCCCTTATCTTAGCCACTAAGACACATTTTTATGTTCTCCTAAATTTAGAATATGAAATGCTAATAGGAGCAAACTTATTAAGTTTGGCCGCAGAGAAGAAAGAATCTTCCTTGATGTAGATATAAACCCAAAAATTAACCATATACACGATGGGGATACACTAGTGGAACCATTGATGAAGAAAATAAAAAGTATTCATTCCAATATTGATACCGCACTCCCATTTAGAACGGACATTCTATACGAAAAACCCGTCTGGAGCAAACAATAGCCTTTTCCTCTGTCAATTAACGATTTTGTGAACAAAGACGTCGCAAAAATGTTCGAAGAAAGCAGAATTAGACTTTCAAAATCCGCTTATACTAGCCTTGTATGGATCGTACCAATGAAAGGTACACGCGAAGGTGGTAGTCCTAAAAATAGAATGGTCATAGACTACAAAAAATTATATGAAAGCACAATATCTGATTGATACCCTATACTAGATACTCTCCAATTTAGGAAAAGCGAAATAATATACTTTTCCACGCTACATAAAAATGAAACCTGAAGATATAGAGAAAACAAGTTTTTCCGTGAATAATGGGAAATACGAATACACACGTTTGCCTTTTAAAATAAAGAACGCTCCTTCAAAGTGCAATGGATGATATTCTCAGACCTTATATAGAAAAAAAACGTCACGTTTACATCGATGACATAATTATATTCTCTAATTTAATTAAAGAATATACTCAGCATCTCAAAATAGTCGTTAAAGTATTAAAAGAAGCTAATATGAAAATTAGTATCGTCGACAAGTGAACTTTCTTGGTAACGTGGTCGGACATAATGTCATTAACCCTGGACCCATGTACTGGGATGAACCTGTTGGACTAAACAGAGGTATGTGCTACACAGCTAGAAACGTCCGTCATTCTGATATTTGGTGGTCTATGCCAGATGAATTTTAGAAATCCAGGGCAATAAATGATCAAAACAAACGAAAGAGGCATGAGACAAAATGCAAAACTATATTTTCAAAAAAAAAAAACCGGTGCTTTTAGATGTTTGATAAGCCCAGAAATTATTGGTTCTGTGGTTCTTGACACAAACAGGAAGGCGAAGAGGGCCTATGAAGATAATCGTTTATCAGCAACGCCAAAGATACTTTGTCGATGGTATGATACAGATGCAGATGAGATGTATGCATACATATATTGCAGTGTTATTGTATGCAGGTGCCAAAAAATCGTCAAAAGAAGAAGCTAATGACATATTTGATCAACACATAGCACACGGCCTTGTGATGCATCTTTTAGAAGGTTTTTTGGATGACAACTTTAACGTTACCACCGATAATTTTTTTACATCTGTGCCATTAGCTTTAAAGCTAGCAAGTAGAAAGACCAAACTAGTGGGCACAGTAAGAAGCAAAAACCACAATTATTAATGGAGTTTACAAAAAATGACAGGGAATTCAAAAGAACTCGGGAAAAATTCTGTTAAATTTTTTGTTCCTCACGGTGCATGCAGTTAGTTAGTTATGCGAGTCACAAAAAAAGAACGTTCTTTTGTTGTCAACCTCACACCACGGCGAGGACATTGATGAAGAATGGCAGAAGCCTATTATATTAGGCTTCTATTATTATAGACTATAATAGAAATAAGGGAGACGTAGATACTTTTGACCAAATAGTCACACTCTAAAAACAACCGTTGGCCAGTCACATTATTTTACAACATCATAGGTACTGCAGCCCTAGCTGCCTACAGATCACATGTAATAAACCAACCGGAATGGTATACAACTAAGAAAATATCGGGAAAAAGAAAAGCCTTTATCAAAGAACTATCATTAGAATTAGCCGCTTAACATTTAGAGAAAAGAATTTTAAAACCAAGTTTGCGAAATTCTGTGAAAACGGCGATGGCAATGATAGGATATAAAAAAGATACGATTATACCATTCCCTTCACAACGGCAAAATATAAAAAAGCAAAGATGTAAATCCTGCAAAACGCAAAAGAAGGATAACAAAGCAACTGCGGTTTACGATTTGTGTTATGTTCCCAACTGCACAAGGCACTACATAAGAATTTGCGAACGATGGTATATAAGAGATGAATCACCTGCTGAAGCTATCGACGTTCTTAATCGGGATGATGATGATAAAACATTCGCTTCTACATCAAAACCAAAGCGCTGCAGAAATCAATCACCGACCTGAACTATCAACTATATAAAATATATTTATATTTATGTTTTTTAAGTATGTAAATATATATATATATAGATTTAAATAAACAACTTTTTTTTTACTTTGATCATATATACACTTGCGGTCATAAAAACCGCACCACCTAATGAGTTCTCAAAAAATGCCTAATTACATCAGGTCGTAAAGGTTTTTCCAAAACTAATAAAGGGTATTCCCCAAAGCGGAGTTCGGCCTCGTATTCAGTGCAAAAAAAATCACTTTGAATTGAGTTATGACGGTGACAAGTAAAAACAAGTGAAATGTCTGGTAAATATCATCAACTGACTCGGGACGAAAAAGTTCAAATATTGACTTTAGTCGATATTCATCAATTATCGTACGACTGATGAAGAAAAAAGAAAATTTGGATCCACTGGAAAGGAAAAAAGGCTCGGGACGAAAACGTAAAACAACCCAGAAGACGGACAATATATTACAACGAATTAGCATGAAAGATCGCTTTAAAAGTGCTGTCCGTATAAGAGCAGAGCTGAGTGAATTTCATCAAGTTTACCAAACGCCGAAAACATACGCCGATGGTTACGGGAGATAGGTTTATATGGAAGACCACCAGAGAAAAAACCTCTCCTAACCACAAAAATGAAAAAAGCTCGCTTGACGTGGGCAAAAAAGTATGATGATTGGCGATATGTGATATGGTCCGATTAAAGCAAATTTAATTTGTTGTGCGCCGACAATTTGCCATATGTACAACGGTCAGCAGGTGAAAGGTTCAAGGACGAGCGCATAGTCAAAACAGTGAAGTTTCCTCAAAGCCAGATGGTTTGGGGATGTTTTTCTTTTTACGTTTTGTGCCCTTTGCACTTTGTTAATGGAACTATAAACGCTCAAAAGTATGGAGAAGTAGTAAGGGAGTTTTTGGTACCAGAAATTGAACAGCATCATTCGTATACTGATTCTGCACCTTGCCACCACGCCAAATCCGTAAGTAAAGTGTTATAAATCAACTTCTAGATGTCTACTTTATTAATAATAAACAGACAAGTAACTAGAGTCTTTCAGTAATTTTCAGCTCAAGACAACGTTTGATGACCTCGGAATTACCAGACTAGATTGACTAGCTAATTCGCCGGATTTAAACCCAATCGAACATTTGTGGCATGTAATGAAACGTAAGGTGGCTGAACATAAACCAGAGAGTAAAAAAAGCTAAACGAAGTTCTGGAACATGTATGGAATACTGAAATTTCAAGGGATATTACTGAACTTCTAGTAAGCTCGATGCTTTCTAGAATAATAGCGGTTATAACCGCCAAAGGAGGAGCAACTCCTTACGCATACATAAAAAATGTATCGTGATGACTGTATTTAAATATTTTAAAAAAATAAGAAAATTAACTGGTTTTTCTTTCTTTGTTATTATCTTTTTTCAAACATTCAATAAACAGATGGAAATTAGATAGAAATACTTATAAGCTACTGCGGAGTACTCAACAAAAATTTCATTTTATTATAAAAATTATTATCGTAGTTATTAACAATTTTTCAATCATTTTGATATGGTGCGGTTTTTATGACCGCAAGTGTAAAACATGCAGTCTTCCATACTTATTTTATAGGGCACTGAGTGTCCAGGTACACGATAACTTAAAATTTTACAGTACACGGCTCGAGGGTTAAGATAAATCCCGACAAAAGTGCTATAATAAGAGAATACCCGCAACCTATCAACTGTCGACAACATTCATCCCCCTCTTCTTCTCTCATTTTTACATAACCCTCCATACCAGCCCACTTCTTCAACTACTATCTCTTATTACAACTTCCATAAAGCTAATTTTCGTAAAATCAATGCCTATCTAAGCAAATGTTTCTTTTGATTTAACTAACCTATCCTTATCTGATGCTGTCTCCATTTTCTACAACGAAATATTTAATTCTATTTCTCTCTACGTCCCCTTTTCACGGCATAAAACGTCTTCTATTTCCCCTCCATGGTACAACAGAAGACTTCGCTCTTTACGTAATAAAAGAAACAAATTATGGGCAACTTTTCTTCGCACCAATTCTTTTTACGACTACTCTAACTATCTTGGAACTTACCTGCAATTCACTTAGCTCTATAACTGCCTCTATCAGCGCTTTCTCGACACAGCGCAGACCAACCTTATCAATGATCCTAAGACATTTTATCAATTCGTCAACTACAAAAGAAAATCAGACCGATATCCTCTCTCTCGTTCGATTACATATCATCGACCGACCCACATATTATTGCCAACTATTTTGAAAACTTTTTTAAGCAGTCATTTGCAGACAACTCCTTCGTACCCGACCCCATGTATTTCAAGTACCTTCCCAATCTCTACATTGGCCCCTCTCTCTCTCAACCTTTTGATCACACCCTTATCGAAGAAAAGTTACAAAATCTCAATGATGAATTTTTATCCGGTCCAGATGGGCTCCCAGCAATATTTCTCAAAAAGTGTGCCTCCAATCTTTCGCACCCACTTTCCTCCCTATTTCATCTGTCCCTCACACAAGGGGAATTCGCCCAAGTTTGGAAGACCTCTTTTATAACCCCGGTTCACAAAAAGGGATCAAAGAATGAAGTAACCCACTACTGTCCCATTGCTAAGCTTTCTCACATACCTAAAATATTTGAAAGTGTTTTATATGATGTTCTAAGCTTTCAGTGCAAGTCACTTATATCATCCAGTCAGCACGGATTTCTAAAAGGTAGATCAACTACTACAAACTTAGTTGAATTCGTGTCCTTTGCGCTTTCAGCCTTAGAAAATGGCATCGAAAATGATGTTATTGCTACAGATTTCGCTAAGGCCTTCGATAAAATATCACATCAACTGATCCTTTTCAAATTTTCTTCCCTCGGTTTTGACAACATTTTGTTAAAATGGATATCTTCTTATCTGGAGAACCGTTACTATAGGGTTTGCTTTAGGTAAGCCTTCTCAGCGCCGTTTTTAGCCACTTCTGGTGTCCCACAAGGCAGCCATCTTGGTCCCCTCCTTTTCATTCTAACTATAAACGATCTTGAGAGGATTATCAAACACTGCTCCATATCCATTTACGCTGATGACACTAAGTTCTCCAAAACTATTTCTTCACCCCAAGACTCTATTCTCCTTCAAGAAGACCTCGATTGGTTTTCCACCTGTTGTCTAAAAAAATGCTTTGAGCATAACGTCTCCAAATGCCAATCTATGACTTTGTCTCGTAAGTCCTATCAATCCCTCTCTAGACTTTATAGAGTTAGAGAGTTAAACTTCCCTTCTCATATTGATGAGATAATCCTTACAGCCAACTCATCACTAGGTTTTATCAAACGTTGGTCTGAAGAATTAAGCAACCCTTATGTGACAAGGTCACTTTACATTTCGCTTGTTCGCCCATTTCTTGAATATGCCAGCCAAGTGTGGTCCCCCTTTCAGCGAACTCATATATCCCGAATCGAGAACATTCAACGTCGATTTCTTCGTTTTGCTCTTCGTGGACTACCCTGGAGTGACCAATTTATCTTACCTCCCTATCGCGACCGCCTCAAACTTCTTAGCCTGAGTACCCTCGAAAAACGCAGGTAGCCGACGTAGCCGACATTCTCTTCATTCATTGACTGCTCTCCGGTTCTGTGGACTGCGCTTCCCTTTACAACTCTATTTCCTTCAACACTAAACCACGTAATTAACGCTGTCCTCGCCTTTTCTTGATTTTAACCTGAGCACTTCTCGCCTAAAACTTGATCTCCTCCACAACTCTCTTTTTCCCTAACCCTTAAGTTTGTTTTAGTTTTTAAGTTAGCTTTTTAAGTCCTAGTTTTTTTAAGTTAGTTTAAGCTTGCATTAAGCGAAATAAATGGGGGCATTAGCCTCCACCAAATTCAATACAACCCTGTGACAACTACGAAGTTTTTTAGGAATGATAGGACACTATCGCAAATTCATCAAAAATTACGCAGCAATCGCAAAACCTCTTTCAAAGTATTTGCAAAACGAATCTGCAAAATCTCCAAGTACAAAGAAAAGAAAAAGACTATCACATTGAACGATGAAGCGAGCATTCGAAACATTAAACAAAAAAAAAAAAAAAAACATTTAATGACAGAAATAGAATTAACACAGCCTGATTACACAAAGAATTCTGTACTAATTACTGATGCCCCAGATGATGCAGTTGGAGTAGGTAGTCTTATCACAAGATAAAAAACCCATAACTTGTATATCAAAAACGCTATCCAAAAGTAAACGATCATGTGCCGCGAACGACAAAGAACTCTATGCCTAAAAATCTAAGAAACTATCTTAACCATGTAACCAACATAGAAATTCATACAGACCATCAACACTTGACATTTTTTATGCCTCACAAAAATTCATCCTCAGCCAAAATGTGTTCTTTTTTTTTTTATTTTATTAGATAACATACAATATAATATATAGTACAGCCGGTGGAGAGCGATCCGCTCTTCCCATAAAGAGAGGTGCAAAAGACAATAATACTGTTGCCGGTGCTGTGACGAAAGCCATTTAACAAAAATAAAAATAAGTGCTGATTCAACAACTGCAACAGCGAAAACAACACAACAAAACAAAAAACAATTAGATGATGTGTTAATGTAAATCACTGAGGTCCATTCTAAGGGGGGCAATAACAACTTTGCCTCTCTAGAGGCAAGTGCTTGCTATAAAGCAAAATCAAACTGCACGCAGGCAGAGGAAGCAATTACAAGTAGAGAGCTCACAACACAAACTAAACAGCAGCAGCAGAACCAACACCAGCAGCAAAAACAGCACCAGCAGCAAAAACAACAATAGCTGAAACCACAGCAGCTGAAAAAACCGCAGCATCTGCTACAACAAAAACAGCAGCAGCAGCATAAGAAGAAGGACAAGGTGCCTCCTATCAACACCTATAAATTAGAGGTAGATGGAACCTAAGACCTGTGTAGGTTGGTCATTGGTAATAATTTTAGCATTAAGAGATTGGGGAACGATAGCCATGACATCCACTGTAATACAGTGGAGGGCTACGCGAAAGTGAAAGACCTCCTAAAGAAAACGACGACGAAGCACTACCCATTCACACCAAAGTGTGAAAAGCGGCAATCGATGCTGCTAAAGGGGTTGGAACTGTCTTCTGATCCTGAGATCTTTGAGGCACTGCTCAAAGAGAAGGAGTGCGAAGGACTCAAGTTTGTGGGATTAAAGCCATTTACCACAGCTAGAGCCATAAGGGAGAAACGGAGTCTGCTTTTCTTCCTGGTGCAGCTCAGTCCCGAAGGCCGTCTGGACAGTCTAAGGAGCATCAATGTCCTGAACTACCAGGTGGTTCACTGGGAAGCATTAAAAAGGAGCGAAGGTGTTATACAATGCGTTCGCTGCCAAAGGTTCCGCCACGCTGCGTCTAACTGCGAAATACAGCCCCGATGTGTGAAGTGCGCAAAAAACAACAGTTCTTAGGAGTGTAAGGATGGAGGGTAAGGATGGAGCATCTGATCGGACGCAGCTCTCGTGCGTGTTATGTGGGAACGTGGGACACACCGCAAACTTGGGTTTGCTTGTTGGGTTTCAAACACCAGCCATCACGTCCCAAATTTCCTACTCCCAAATGGCGTCAGTTAAGGGGGCTATGGTACAGCAAGCGACTGTTGCTTCTCCGGCGCAAATGACGAAAATAACGGAAGCTGCAACTACCATGCTGGCCATCTTGCTCGCAATGCAGATCTACGCGCTGCTGCCGGGCCAAACGCAACACATATCGCAATGGGTACGCACATGGTGGAGCAAACTTTGAAGGTCCTTGCTCTGAATGTTAATTCACCGATTAGGATCGAAAGACGAGCCGGGATGTTTAAATTGATACAAGACCAAACTCCTGATGTGCTTTTCGCCAGCGAAATTAAGCTAACCGATAAGCACAAACTGGAGTACAATAATTATATTGTTACAAAAAGAAACCGGACCCGATCCAAACGTGGATTCGGTGTCGCGATCTTCATTAAACAAGGTATAAAATTTGGATGTTGGGCGATAAAGGCAGTCGTAATTTATATCCCGCTCCGCAGTGGAAAGCGGCTGTACTTGGCCTCTGTTTATGCAACTGGGGCTCTACAATCCACTTTATTCATTACCGAGCTCGACACCCTTTTTCGATTTCTGTGGCTGGAATCGGGGGAGAATTATTTTATAATCGGCGGGGACTTCAACGATAGACACAGAGATTGGGGAAATAATTTGCCAAATACTATAGGAAGCCTACTATAGATTGGTGGGTCAGCACAATGTCATGTACAGACTCGGTCTTAAAGCGACGGATAACCTGTCGTTTTACAGAGGTGGGTCTTATTTGGATCTACTATTACTATACGATGAACGTATACGATGAACGAAGACATGTTCCGCAATGCTACTGTTGAAGCACTGCACCGACAGAAAAGTAGAAGCTGTCAAGACTCATAAACCTGTACAGAAAGTTAACTGACAGACAAGACCCGGAGATTAGGACACTGAAGTCGTCGATTAAAAATCTGCAAACGTTAATAAAAGAGAATTACAGAATTTCTGTAAGTTTGTATTGGAACAACAGGGTTCGGGCTGTAAACACCAGCAACCCGAATATGTTCCCGCAAATAAATAAACTATTTCGGAGAAAAAATCAAAACGACCTTCAGTGTCTGAAAATAGCCCGGACAACAGACAACGAACGGGTACTGACAATAGCAGGTATTGATCAAAATGAGGCCGCTGATGATGACGACTTCTTTGTGATCGAGGATCTACAGGACTTTCCAGAAAATATACAAGGCCACTGATACTATTGGCCCTAACTATGACCTGGATAATCGCATCTTGGTGCACGACTTCTACATTCGAAATGAAATAGAGAACTGGCGATCCGAGGGCTCTGATTTCACCCGCTTCAACGACGAAAATATGGCAAATAATGGCATCGCCAGAGAGGATGACCTATCCCCGTTCATTTCGAAGGAAGAACTCCATGAGATCTTCGACACAATCAAGAGTAAGAAATCAGTGGGGATCGATGGTATTCCGAATATCGTGCTTCGACATCTTTCTCTAGAAGCGAATTTTCGGTCGATAAGTCTCCTTCTGAATATCAGTAAGGTGTTTGAAAAGTTTATCAATAGAGCTCTGACTAGGTGGGTTAAGGACAAACATATACATAGTTCCGGATAACCAATTCGGTTTTAAGGCGAGACATGATATCTCACATGCCGCGTCTAAACTGGTGTCCGGTATTCAATGGAATAAAGGCAAAAACCAATGCAGACACCAGCCTTGTTGACTTGGAGAACGCCTTCGACACCGTATGGTAAGAGGGTCTTTTCTATAAGCTGACTAGGCTGGGGATCAGTAAACCACGCTTGTACATTCTTTATAATATGCTAACCAACAGACAGTTCATCGTGAAAAATGGTGATGTGACTTCTGTTGGAATATTTCAAATTAAAAATGGTCTTCAGCAAGGCGCGGTACTATTCAACATTTATATGTACAAGCGACTTAATAGGTTCACCTCCCCATACTATTGCGTACGCAGACGATTTGATAGCGTACAGAACAGGTCCAAGAATGGAGGTCATTAATACTCTCGTGCAGCGTGACTTCGATAAGATAAGACGATTTTGCGATGACTGGAAGTTGAAAATCAAATTTTTAAAAGTCGGAAACCATTCTCCTTATTACTCCGTTGTCAAGAGCATCTTGGGATACCAGAAAAAAATTGGCGAAAGGTCTCGATCATTGGACAACACGGACAGCCTCTTGCCTGTCGAAATGTAGTCAGATACCTTAGGATCTGGCTTGATCAATTTCTGTATTTTGACAAAAATGTAGGTACGGCTCTGGCCAGAGCGAAAGGCGCTTTTGTTCTCACAAAGAGACTGTTTTATAGCAGCCAATTCGATGCGAGGGTAAAGGTAATCTGCTACATGTCCCTTATCAGGCCCATGCTGGTATTTGGATGTCCAGTGTGGTTCAATTTACGAGCAGGCTTAATGGAAAAGATTCGATTGTTTGAGAGGGCTTGCCTTCGCTTGTACAGAACACCAGAGTCGGAGTACAAAAAATTTTATCCTAATGAGGTCCTTTACAACAGGGCGAACCTAATACGAGTGGACAACTTCGTAATTAAGTTAACTCGAAGGCACATTGCAAGAGCAATGACCTCGACGAATAACCTGATATCTGGGGCTTACTACCCCAATTACCTTTACCACGAGAGTGTGCAATCAGACGGCTTCGTTCCGCCGGAAGCATTCCTCTACCAAGATCAGATAGTGTTGATCCAGGATAGAGCGGTGGTCCCGGTAATCTTCCATGTCGCTCGGGCAGCTAGGGACAGGCGACTCAACTACGACAGAGTCGTCGCACACAGCAGTGTGGATCGTCTCAAGTTCAGTAGGGCGGTGGGGAATCGCGATACACAAGTGTGTATTGTGTTTGAAGGTTAGGAAGACTCAGGTTTATTTTAAGTTAGATATTAAGTTTTTATAAAAATGCTAAGTTTTTTGTTAACAATGTTTTTTTAGCCTTAAGTATAGAAAATAAATATTATAAAATAAAATAAAATGTAAATAAAATCGAAGGACATAACACATGGTCTGAAAAGTCAACTTCAACTAGTTGCCTTCGAAGGCGTTACACTGATTGAAACGATTTTTTAATCTTTCGATACCAGTTTTGTAGTACGATTTCGGTTTACCCTCAAAATAGGAATCTGTTTCGGCGATTACGTCTTCATCGGTCTTAAATCTCTGTCCGGCGAGCATTCTTTTGAGGTCTGTGAACAGGAAATAGTCGCTGGGGGCCAAATCTGGAGAATACGGTGGGTGGGGAAGCAATTCGTAGCCGAATTCATTCAATTTTGCCATCGTTTTCATCGACTTGTGACACGGTGGATTGTCTTGATGAAACAGCACTTTCTTTTTCTTCAAATGCGGCCGTTTCTCTGCGATTTAGTCCTTCAAACGCTCCAACAACGCAATGTTATAGTCACTGTTTATAGTCTGCCCCTTTTGGAGATAGTCGATGAAAATTATTCCATGTGTATCCCAAAATACGGATGCCATAACCTTGCCAGCCGACTGTTGAGTTTTTGGTCGTTTTGGAAGAGGTTCGTCGCCTGCTCTCCACTCAGCTGACTGCCGACTTGACGCTGGTGTAAAGTGATGGAGCCAAGTTTCATCCATTGTCACATACCGACGCAAAAATTCGGCCTTTTTGCGGTTGAACAGCTTTAAACACTCCTCTGAATCTTCAACACGTTGTTGTTTTTGGTCAACTGTGAGCAAACGCGGCATCCACTTTGAACAGAGCTTTCGCATGTCCAAATATTTGTGTATGAAATATCCAACACACGTCCACTGCGTGCATCATCTTCGGTGCTTGTATGACCACTTTTAAATTTTTCAATCCACTTGCGAAAGGTTCGTTCGGCTGGTGCAGAGTCCCGGTAACACTTATCAAGCCATTTCTTTGCATCAGCTGCATTCTTTCCCATCAAAAAGCAAAATCAACACAGGAAATTGCTTTGAATCCATTTTTTTCACAATAACAAAAGTTGCTTCACTCACAACGCTATATCTCGAGAACTAATCGTCCGACAGCTGTCAAAATTATGCACGGTAAAATTGTGCAAGGTTGGTACTAACTGAAAATGACTTTTCAGCCCTTGTTTTACATGTCCATACACATCTGAGAGACATTGTGATCACACTTTCGCTTATATGCCGAAGCATTCGAAATTTTTCATTAACAGATATCTTATCAATGGCAATATCAATAATAAAAAAACTTGGCTAATTGTTTAGCTTCTTATACAATACAATAGTTTAATATAAAGTCATCCAACAAAAGATGTCATTTTAAATTAAGAGAAAAGGGCAATATTTTTATGAAAAGTGATGATATTTTTATTTTAATCTAAAGTACGAATTTTGGGGTTAGTAATGAAGTACAATATCTGCCCAATGTCGGTCTCGACTTTGCCTACAAATACTCATTCTTTTGATGAAAGTTTTCATCACTTTTTCGCATAAAGGCGGCTGTATTTTGCGAATTACAGCTCTGAAATGTTCCAATGACACCAACAGCCCAGAAACCGCACCAAACTGTCACTCGTGGTGGATGGATGTTGTTCCACTGGCTCTGTTGGATTTTCGGGAATATTTTGGAGCATGGTTCGCTGGCTTCGATTCATATGTCAATATGGAAAATGCAGTGCAAAGTGGTTGCGGATATGCTCAATTCCTGTGATCGCCTCGAAATAGACACTTCTGGTTTTTCAGTTACACTCTCATCTACTAAGGCAATATTTTCAGCTGATCCTGACGGATGTCTTCACGTGGCATGACCTGTCTGAGACGTTCAAATTCATGGATTTAATTCACTATTACTTAGCGAAAAGGCGCTTGATGATGACTAAATGCAGTATGCTTTATGAAACGTTTCCGCGATATTTTCAAGATTTTTGTAGTGAATTTTCGCATTTTAACACATTTTGCGAGTGTGTATTGATCCATATTTATTAACCACCTAGTTATTACTTATTATTCTGTAAAGATAGCACGAGGAGCACTTCCAATTTCTAGGATAGTTAAAAACACTTGTAATCCAGATGCGACCACCATTTCCCATTATGAAACTGAAGGTGCTACAAGTGACTCTTCATTTGAAGACAATGAAGAGAATAGATGCTTCCTTGTTTTAATATCCATAAATACTTTCAAAGATATAGTTACTTTATTCTTTCTATTATCCTTCTTCTGAGAGTAAAGTTCGTAATGTTGTTTAAGATCTCGTTGCAGATTATTCACCGATTCCACCTATCCAGACGCGTGTGCAAATGAAAATTGTGCCAATCGATGATGAGCCATTCTACATACCACCAAGAAGATTGCCCCCAAATAGAGCGAAATATTATTGATCAACAGGTGGAGCAGTGGATTTGAGACGGTCAAGTTGTGCCTGTTAAAAAATAGGACAGGACTATTCGCCTGTGCATTAACCACATGAATACGTGCTCCCTTCCGGTAATCGAAGACCAAACCGAAATTGAGTATATAGAGGACAGTAAAAAATTCACGACGTTCGTTACTCAAAGCAGATACTTTGGGTTTCCCAGAGTGCCTTTTTGTCTTTGCAAATCTCTAAGTACTCCCCAAAAGTACATTACATGCGTGTTTAGAGAGCTGATTCGGAATGGCGTAGTAATTGTTTATATCGGCGATTTTGTAGTACCATCAAGGACGATAGAAGACGGCATAGCGAACTTAAAGAGAATGCTGAATGTGCTGTATGTTTCTGCTGCCAATAGAATGAAGATTAAGTGGTCAAAATATCAGTTCCTAGAAATTGAGTTCCTTGGGAATCGGATCTTCAAGGATACTGTTGCACCATTCAGTTTTCTTGGCTAAGCTGGGTATTTTCGAAATAACATCCACAATTGTACATTGATAGTCATACCGAGAACACCCTGGACTTGTTTTTAACTCCTCACCCTGATAACTACAAGGTAGTTATGACCACTGTGTCATATCAGCTAATTTCTCGTATATCGATTACACATTTAGAGAAAAGATTCTTAAAAGAACCGTATAGCAATACGAGACCTAATAGCTTCTGTAGGATTTTTAACTGGTCATGATGATGACGACGTGGATGAAGCTGATAATATGATCACAGATACTACTCGTATTCTCTTAAAATAAGATTCTTTATCCCTCATCGAATGAAGGGTATCCAAACAAAAGAAAAGGCGTGGTACGACTCGAGCTGTAAAGAGGCTATCAGGCTTAGAGAAAAGTTTTTTCGTTCCTTCAGGACCAACCCAAACGATATAACAATGACACTGTGAAGTTTTTCGTGTGAAATTCCAATACGGCCAAAATCTGAAACAAAAAATACTACAATGTGCCAAAGGTTGTGAAAATTTTTAGTCGTTCGTTCGTTTTAGACCACGGATCACGGATCAAAGACAAAGCCAATCTGCTTGTTGCACATTTTGCGGCCAGTTCTACACTTCCAAATTGTGCTCTGTCTCCTCCTGCACTTAAGTGCGTCGAATCTTCAATTCGCACTCGTGTATTAGCAAGAGTACTAAAAGACCTTATCATACACAAATGCAGTGGTCCAGATGGTATATCTTCTCTTCTTCCAAACCGCAGCGTACGATTTTTCATCCATCTTACACTTAAGGACTCTTTCCAGATGCAAAACAGCATTTGTCCAGCCAGTCCCTAAAAAAGGCGAATTTTCTTCTTGTCTTGGATAGTTTCAAATCTGATATTCACAATATAAATTCTGGTGATCCCCAAGGCTCCGTTCTGCTTCCGACACTCTTTTTAATTTTCATTAATGTTCTCTTGTCTGTTACTTCTAATCCAATATATTCCTTTGTTGACGACAGTACTCTCTGCTTTTCATATTCCTTCCCAAGCTCACGTCCCTGCTCTTCGGAGACAACATCCTGAGACAATTCCTTTGAAATCGACGACAACGCTGACCAAACTCTCTGTGAGTGTTTGGCATAAGCTCGAACCATGCCTCGGCTTTTTATCACTTAAGTGTTTACTTATTTTTCTACGAAAGACTGAGAATTTCCAATAAAAACAACAACGTGAGTGCAAAGGAAAGTATTTATGTTACATAGTTATAAACTACGAATTGAGGGCATGAACGCCAGCTGGTGGAGCTGATACTATTAAGGGAGAGAGTGAGGCTTCAATATGAGAATGATCCCCATGTTTGTATACATACTGTAAACCAACTGCAGGTTTGGCAGTTAGTTATGAAAACTATTTCGTTAGTGTAGTTCATGTATCTTTGGACTTTGAGTAAAGCATTGAAAAGTTATCCACTCGTCTATTTGAAAGCTTATTTTTAGTATTCAGTATCTAGTATTTACATGAGCTATTCATTCAATTGTTTTTGTGTTTTCTTTTGTGTAGAGGTGAAAAGAAACGACAAATAATTTTATTTTAAAATCCCCCGAAGTCAGCTTTCACTTGGAGTTCATTAGAATATTTGTGTCAAGACTTTGGCTTTGCTGTTGAAAACCAACACCACCACTCCCAAAACTCATTTGACAAAAAACTGACTCCTTCACTCCAAAATTCCATTATTTCGTCAAAGAGCATGAAATCTTGCCATACACTTGTCTAATTACTCCGTATCCACACTGTATATGACAAGTTGCCCTATTTTTCCAACACAAAACCCACAGCCCCCTCCAAGGTTTTCTTAACTATCTGTATGAATGCTTTATGCTCCTAATTAAATCTACACACACTACTCTCACTTCCCATGACAAAGGAGAAGCTTTATGTCAAGGCTTTTGAACTTCAAAAAGCAACTTGAAATCAGGACATTGGGGTCCTGGGTTTTTGCCATTACCCACGTACTCATTTGACAGATGAAGTATGTTTGACAAATGAGAAACTTGCCCCCAACCCGCAAGCGGGTAATTAAATTTCACAAATGCGAAGATGGCTTGGATTGCTTCTATTACTTATTAGAAAGTTTGGCTCTTGAAATGGTTCATGTACAGTTAGTTTGTTACGTCATTATCCTGTTGTTATCCTTTGTGGCGGAATTATGTGTTATGTGTTGGTGAAATGTGGTTGACATTATGCTGTGGCTTTCGTTAAGAGGCATCCTGGAAGGATGACATACATTTTTTTGGGGGTGAAGTGAACTCCATATTTCATTTCAGGAATAATGGCTTGGAAACCTAATTTGATGGGAGTTTAATTGTGGCGTGGAACTGTGGTTTATTGCTTTGAAATTCAATGGTATACGTGCATATTGACTAATAAATCTTTCATGAATATATGGTCAGCCAGCTGAGATAATGCTGATATAAATTATCTCTAATCAGTACAAAGTCATCATCATCAAAATCACAGAAGCCCCGTAAGCTAAGAAAATTTATATAACAGGCAACAGGTAGTCTAAGAAAAAAAAAAATCGATTTTTTTGATATTATTTGGCAATTCGAGGTTATTTCTACCTAAGCTGCACTTAAGTTCCTAATTAGAGAACTTACAGAGTTATGAGGGCTCTTGAAACAATGCTGAGAAGTTAAAAGAATTTTGGAGCTGGAATTACCAAACAACTGCTTTGAAAGTCAACTGAGTTTTACAGTTCCTTGTGATCTATTATGAGAAGTTATCGAAAAGAAGAGCGAAAAAGCAGTACTATCTAGTTGGAAAGGCTGCCACCCAAATTTTAAATGTCTAACCCTGATGGTGTGATAATAAGAAGGTAGGGCAAAAGCCCTTCTGCGCTGTGACCAATTTCAGCCTTTCACCATATATAGTAGAAGCCCCTTCCTTCCATTCGTTGTTCAATATTTTCAGGAATTGCATCGGCTCAGATCATCTAGAGACTATTTTTTTCGAAATGTTGCTCGTCTAAGTTTCAGTGCTGGATAGTTGGTGATTAAGTGCTTCAAAAACATAGTTCCACAGAAAAATCTAATTTTTTTTTTTTTTATTCCTAATATTCAAAGATAGATAGATATCTTTTATATCAGAAAAGAAGTACATTCTTAAAACTACAATTGCACAATTTAGAGAGATTTGATTACTGCTACCTTACTTACTCGAAATATATAGGGTTTTCCAATAGGGACTTGACAACTTTGCATTTAATTTGTGGACGCACTCTTTCGCTAATCATCAAACTGTCACTGTCAATTTATTCAGACACTAAGGAGCAACGTCTGCAAATTATAAAAATTTTCTACAGATATTCGGAGTCGGTGACTGCAACTTTAAGAGCGTTAACTCCATTTTCGGTCGTAATTCTCGCCCTACTAAACAGGCAATAACAAGTTTAGTGCAAGAATTGGAGTCTACCTATTCGTTGTGTGATGTTGCCGTTTCGCTGCCATTCAAACGTCCGTAGCAAACGATCCAAATCAGTCAATTCCACGGAGTTCTCAAGAATTATGCATCGCTCAGACCACATTATGGCGTATTTTGCGTAAGGATCTTGGTTTACACCTATACAAGAACAAGCTGACTCAAGAATTGAAGCCGATAGACCATTTGAAGCGACGTACGTTCTCCGATTGGGTTCTGGAGAAGATGCGCCAAGATGATGAATTTCATCGCAAAATCATCTTCACTGACGAAGCTCATTTTTGGCTCAATGGGTTCGTCAATAAGCAAAATATGCGTTATTTGTCAGGTGAAAACCCACATGTGCTTCATGAATCACCACTTCATCCACAAAAAATAACTGTTTGGTGCGGTTTGCATGCCGGCGGCGTTATTGGGCCATATTTTTTCGTCGACGATAACGATCGTCACGTTACTGTAAATGGTCAGCGTCATCGCGCCATGATCACCGATAACTTTTGGGCTGAATTGGAAGATATGGACTTAGACGACAAGTGGTTTTAACAGGATGGTGCCACAAACCACACAGCGAACGCTACAACCGATTTATTGAAGAGTAAGTATGGTGAGCGTTTTATCTCAAGACATGGGCCAGTTGATTGACCGCCTCGTTCGTGCGATTTAACGCCGCTTGACTATTTTCTGTGGGGCTACGTTAAGTCATTGGTTTATGCCAACATGCCGACGACGTTGAAAGAGCTCAGAGCCAACATTGAACACGAAATAGGGGCCGTTTCGGTCGAAATATGAACGAAGTCGAGTTCCATTCCATTCATAAATGTTTTGATTGTACTTCAAGCCAATAATAAAGTTTTTGAAATATCTCAAATGGTTTGCCTTTTAATTAAAAAAAAAAAAGTTGTCAAGTCTTTTCTAGAAAACCCTATATAAATTTAAAGTGTGGTATTGGATTAGCATCACGTGATGAATTGTGGTTAGCGGTCCGTGGAATCTGCAGAATTGTCAGGTGAGGCTTCGAGTGGTTCAAGCCAAACGCCAAAGAGAAAGAGGAAGCTACCAACGACTACTGTAAAGCTGCTTTGCGGAGTGAGAGAAGGAAACAACTTCACTTCATTGGCCGCAAGTGAATCTGACGATGAAGGGGAAGAAATGGAGACCATAAGTAGCAGCATAAAAATTCTAGAGCAAAGAGTGCTAGCCATAAAAGAAAAGCAAATGGTAAACAGGAAGAGGGAAGAGCTAGAGCAATCCCAACAACAACAGCTTGCTCAAAAGCAGAAACAACACCAAACAAATAAAGTAGCACAACTCCTACAACAACAAGAGATTAAGAAACACCAGCAACAACAAGTCACAACACCAGCAGCAGCTAAAACAGCAGCAGCCACAAAAAAGGCAACAGCAAAAAAAGCAGCAACAGCAGCAACAACAACAACAACAACAACAGCAGCAGCAGAAGAAGAAGGACAAAGTGCCTCCTATCAACACCTATAAATTGGAGATAAATGCTACCAAGAAGCTGTGTAGGTAAGGAATCGACGACGGAGCACTACTCATTCACACAGAAGTGTGAAAAGCGGTAATCGATGCTGCTGAAGGGGTTGAAACCGTCTTCTGATCCTGAGAAGATCCTGGCACTGCTCAAAGAGAAGGAGTGCGAAGGGCTCAAGTTTGTGGGGTAAAGTCATTTACCACAGCTAGAGCCAGGAGCTAGAAACGGAGTCTGCCGTTCTTCCTGGTGCAGCTCAGTCCCGAAAGTCATTTGGATAGTCTTAAGAATACCAATGTTCTAGACTACCGCCAAAGGTTCGGGCATGCCGCGTCTAACTGCCAAATGCAGCCTCGATGTGTGAAGTGGGCAAAGAACCAAAGTTCCGAGGAGTGTGCTCTGGGTAGGGATAGAGTATCCGATAGGTCGCAGCTCTCGTGAGTGTTATGTGGGACACACCGCAAACTATCGGGGTTGCTCTAAGTTCACTGACATTAAAAAATCAAAACTGGCTCAGCAGCAGAAGGTGGAGGTCAAACGTTCACCTGTTTTAAACACCAGCCGTCACGTCCCAAATTTTCTACGCCCAAATGGCGGCAGGTAGGGGGCTACGGTACAGCAAGCGACTGTTGCTTCTCCGGCGCCAATACCGAGAACAACGGAAGCTGCACCTTACATGCTGGTCATCTTGCTCGCAATCCAAGGGCAGATGGCTCAGCTGCAAAAGCAGATGCAAGAACAGGTCAAGCGGGTGGACCAGAACTACGCGCTGCTGCCGGGCCTAACGCAACACATGTCTTAAAGGGTGCGCACATGGTAGAGTAAACTTTAAAGGTCCTTGCTCTGAATGTTAATTCACTGATCGGGATCGAACGAAGAGCCGCGATGTTTAAATTGCTACAAGACCAAACTCCTGATGTGCTTTTCGCTAGCGAAATTAAGCTAACCGATAAGCACAAGCTGGAGTACAATAATTATATTGTTACAAGAAGAAAGCGGCCCAGATCCAAAAGTGGAGGCGGTGTCGCGATCTTCATTAAACAAGGTATAAAATTTCACAGAGTGTACAAGAGAGTGCTGCGCAGGTTCCGGGTGTTAGAGGCAGTCGTCATTTATATCCCGCTCCGCAGTGGAAAGCGGCTGTACTTGGCCTCTGTTTATGCACCTGAGGCTCCACAATCCACTTTATTCATTATAGAGCTCGACACGCTTTTTCGACTTCTGAGGCTGGAATCGGGAGAGAATTATTTTACAATCGGCGGGGACCTCAACGCTAGACACAGAGATTGGGGAAATAATTTGCCAAATACTAGAGGGAACCTACTACTCGATTGGTGGGGTCAGCACGATGTCATGTACAGACTCGGTCTTAAAGCGGTGGATAACCTGTCGTTTCCCTGAGGTGAGTCTTATTTGGATCTACTGCTGTACGACGAACGTATACGACTGACAGGTACGAATTTACAAACGCTAAAATGTCTGCGCACATTCGTGTATGACAGTGACCATTGCGGTTTTAGCATCGAAGTTACAGTTCCCAACGAAATTGCGGAATTGGGGGAGTTTGCCCAAAGATATTCTTACGACTACAGTAAGAATCGATGGACATGCTTTTCCGCAACCATGACAAGCGCGCTCTCCTCGAATACGCTCCACCTACCGTCCAATAGGAATTTGTCAAACGTAGAGATTGACAATTACCTAAAACAAATAGACCAGACAATTAAACAAACTATGGACACTACAATACCGCGGTATCGACGTACGGCCAATGAAGACCTGTTCCGCAATCCTACTATTGACGGACTGCACCGACAGAAAAGTAGACTTCTGTCAAGACTCAAAAACAGACAGTTAGCTGGCAGACAAGACCCGGAGATTAGAAAACTGAAGGCGTGGATTAAAAATCTGTAGACGTTAATAAAAGAGAATTACAGACCTTCTGTAAGTTTGTATTGGAACAACAGGGTTCGGGCTGTAAACACCAGCAACCCGAATATGTTTCCGCAAATAAATAAACTATTTCGGAGAAAAAATCAAAATGACCTGACAATAGCAGGTATTGATCAAAATGAGGCCGCTGATGATGACGACTTCTTCGTGATCGAGGATCTACAGGACTTCTCCATAGGCCATAGGGGCTACTTTCCAGGAAATATACAAGGCCACTGATACTATTGGCCCTAACTATGACCTGGACAGTCGCCTCTTGGTGCACGACTTCTACATTCGAAATGAAGTAGAGAACTGTTGATCCGAGGGCTCTGATTTCATCCGGTTCAGCGACGAAATAATGGCATCGCCAGAGAGGATAACCTACCCCCGTTCATTTCAAAGGAAGAACTCCATGAGATCTTCGACACAATCAAGAGTAAGAAATCAGTGGGGATCGATGGTATTCCGAATATCGTGCTTCGACATCTTCCTCTAGAGTCGGTGGACATTTACACCATTCTGTTTAATAACGCAATGAATAATGCACATTACCCAGAGCATTGGAAAACGGCGGTGGTTCAACTTATCCCCGGAAAGGAAAAGGATATATCCAATCCAGCGAATTTCCGGTCGATAAGTCTCCTTCTGAATATCAGTAAGTTTTTTGAAAAAGTAATCAATAGAGCTCTGTCTAGGTGGGTTAAGAACAAACATATACATAGTTCCGGATAATCAATTCGGTTTTAAGGCGGGACATGATATCTCACATGCCGCGTCTAAACTGGTGTCCGATATTCAATGCAATAAAGGCAAAAACCAATGTACTGGTGCCTGCCCTGTTGACTTGGAGAAGGCCTTCGACACTGTATGGTTAGAGGGTCTTTTCTATAAGCTGACTAGGCTGGGGATCAGTAAACCACTCCTGTACATTCTTTATAATATGCTAACCAACAGACAGTTCATCGTGAAAAATGGTGATGTGACTTCTGTTGGAATATTTCAAATTAAAAATGGTCTGCAGCAAGGCGCGGTCAATTCGCCGATCCTATTCAACATTTATACAAGCGACTTGATAGGTTCACTTTCCCATACGATTGCGTACGCAGACGATTTGATAGCGTACAGAACAGGTCCAAGAATGGAGGTCATTAATACTCTCGTGCAGCGTGACTTCGATAAGATAAGACGATTTTGCGATGACTGGAAGTAAAAAATCAACTTTCAAAAGTCGTAAACCATTCTCTTTAGGACGCCGTTGTCAAGAGCCTCTAGGGATACCAGAAGAAATTGGCGAAAGTTCTCGATCATTGGACAACACGGACAGCCTCTTGCCTGTCGGTGGGGAATAACGATAAGAGGTATGTCGTTCGGCAGCACCAGCATTTCTGGTGGCTGAATGGTGGAGAAGATGTTACGTTGTCGTCGTTTCCGTCAATTACAGACCAGCCTCACTAATGAGGCAGAGCTGACCAATCTATTTGCTCTGTGAATAGCGATGGCCAGCTTACACATTTTTAGGTTAGCATTTAAGCACATAGAATACTACCTGCAGTTTCTATGAAGCACTAATTGTGAAAACATCTATAGAAGAGAGTGAGGCAGGATTATGTGTATGTATGTGTTCAATGATGTCAAGTGACTGTCAATTAATTAATTAAAACAATTGTGTTTATATATAAAAACTTAGTATAGGGACTTTTGTATTAAACTTAGAACTCTTTAATCGTATAGATGACATACCTAAGAATAGAACTTATTGCATGTATTGGGTATATAACTTAATTTTTTCAAAATTTGAACGTTTATTTTAGAAAAACATGTACAAAAGTATTATTCAAAGTATTGCCCATTGTGGATCCCATCACAAAATGAAATGACGTACAATGACAGTTGCTTTCCAACGCATGTTCCAATGGAATAATAACAATGGAATAATACAAGTTTGGACGAAGAGTAAATAAATTTCTTCGGATAACGGATAACGAAAGAAGAAGCTGGAGTTAAGTCCATAAAGCATCACCTGACTAGAATTATTATTATTATTATACGAGGTTGGCGTTCAAAGGAATCAGCACCGTTTTAAGCCAAACACAGTGATTTAATTTAGTAGAATAAAATTGATGACATCGATGTGCTGACACCAGACTCCCCATCAATAGAGCCTATCGGACACTTAGGAGTTTAGGCTAAATATATTGCCTGCAATATAGATGAGAGTGTCCATACCTTACTAACTCCACTTGAACTTACAAAATACACAAAAATTTAACAAAACCAGTTTATGTGCAAGGAAAATTGACCATCGAAACCGGCAACTAGAAGGTTCTATTAAATCGCAGCTGTAAAAAAGTTAGACAATGCAGAATGCATTTTAAAGAGTCGAGCAAGCGAGATTTGTGGACACATCTGCCGAAGGAAATTTATTGGTTTTTTTACGATATTTGACAAAAGCGTATTGAAAATATATTGCAGTCCTGGTCAACAAGATTGATAAAAGGTTTCATCGCAAGGTGTGCTTAAGCTACGAGTCTGATGTTCAGCGTTTTATGAAGGAATTGCACTAACGGCTATTCAATGGTTTAAGCATCAAGAAGAATTAAGAATTCAAGCCTCATCTTGCTTGAAATGCAACTGGCAACAACTTCCAACTGATTGATGAATTTATCAAACAAATAAGATAGTTGGGGTCATCTCACAAAGAACTTCGGGCACTATAATGACATACAACCAATGACATTCTTCACTAAAATTAGTTGCTATAGTAATAATACAATATATAAAAAAAAAAAAAAAATGTCGGAGGATATCAAGCCATTTACAAATCGACTTCATCGTTCCACCTACGGTTTCTGGGCGGCAAAATATTTAGAGACAATCTAAACATAGTGATGATATACGCGGCGTCAACTAAGATGGATCGCCGACAACAATCAGTGCTATATGGTAAAGCACAAGGGAAACTGATAAAACCCAGCTATTCAACCATTTTATTTAGCTTCTTTTGAGCTCGACGGTTCATTTCTGGTGCCTTAGCTATTTTAAAGTCCCGAACACAAAGATTACTAACCAGTCGCCTTGAACTATGCTTACTACACTGCACTATATCATTGTACTTAGTTTCTATTTCTGGTCGTACTGTACAGTGTCACTAATCCTTTAGCCCTGCTACTCTCGTCTCCTTATTCTTACTTTGCTATTCCCTTTTCAGCCGTCAAGAAATCTACACAGACGCGTCTCTATTTTAAACAAAATATGTTCTACGTTACTCTTTACAAACTTAATTGCTAACAAAAAAATTCGCAATTCCAAAAATTAGTCGCACAAATTTGGTAAAAATCTAGGGTAACCCTCCTCACTAAAGTGCCTTCCGGATCTTTTTAATTTTCACAACTCCCGTCAGACTCACGCACACATTAACATACACGTTCACTCACACATTCATCTGGCTATTGCGGACCCAACTATGGGATAATTAGCTACAGCACTAGCAAGTTTTGCTAATGTCCAACCTCTCAATCATTCCATTGTACACATTCATACTAAATTCCTCAGTCCTGGAGTTCATTCTCACTTCCACTCATAACTGGGAGTTCCACTGAGAGAGTTTATAGAAATTACGAGTCCAATCTATACCTAACTATGTTTTCCCCCTAACACTAGAAGAGGGTTGGGACGAAAGAAAGAATGTGCAGATATCTCGATCCAGCCGTCCTCTGGATCGCCACCCTTAAGTCAAGTACAGGACCTTTGCAATTTATTATTTGTTTGTTTGTTTGTTGTTATTTCGCCTTTCTGCCACTGCCGGTTTAGTATTTTGTTGTTTGTAGTTATTGTATTATATTTTTGTTTTTGTTGTGTTTATTGTTGTTGATTGTTGTTGTTGTTTGCTGTTGTTTTTGTTTGTATGTTTTCATTTGTGTGTTTCTTTGTTCTCTCACTGGAGGCTATCTTTTTTTTGGCCATCCGCTTACATGCCTGTGCTGCTCCTTCGGAACTCTATCAGTGAGGTGCTACCTTATAAAGGAATCGTCGAACTTGACATTTACAGCTGGTACGTAGTTGGGGTGTGCTTGATTATGCTGGTCGCCCACACACCGCTACTGCTACAATGAGTAATGTTACTATCGTCATCTCTTCACCCACGATCGATTTTCTCTATGCTAGCTGCCTAGATATGTGAAGTTGCAACATCAGTGGCAATATATCTCATCAATTCATACTTTTCAAATTATCTTCCCTCAATTAATTAAAATATATATCTTTCTATCTGGAGAAAATTAATTATAACACTCGCTTTAGGTCCGTCTTTTCATTCCCGTTTTCAGCTCCTTCCGGTGTCTCAAAATGTCACAATCTGGCTCCTCTTCTTTTTATTTTAATTATAAACGATCTTGAGAGGATTATTAAACCCTGACCCCCAAACCATCTACGCCGACGACACTAAGTTCTAGAAGCTATTTCTTCACCCCAAGACTTTTTTATCCTTTTTCAAGAAGACCTGGATAAGTTTTCCACTTGGTGTCTTAGAAAAAATGCTTAAAGCTTAATGTCTCCAAATGTCAAGTAAGACCAATCTCGACTTTATTTTTTACAGGGCCAACCTATACCTTAGGTTCAAGCCTTTCGGTATCTTTACGTATTATACAATAGAGAGTTAAACTTCTGTTCGCATATTGATAAAATAATGCTTAAAGCATTATTGTTGTGTAAAGTGATGAGTTGCATTTGGTTTCATCAAATGCTGGTCTAAAAAATTTTGAAACCATGTTTGAAGCTATGTGACAAGAGGTTTGGCCCCTTCTCCAATATACCAAATTTTTGTTAATTTTCAAATTAATGCGATTAGGCTCATAATTTCTAGAATTACTCATTGGAAGACTACGAGTCTGTGATGGCACTTCAAAAGTTGGTAAAAATCAAAATGAAAGCTTTTTTCTATATTTCAAAAAATCATAACTTTGGCTCTGCTCTTGTTGAATTCGAAACAACGTTAATTTTCAAGGTTTTAACTTTTTTTTTTTCAAAGGCGAAGGATATTCTAGAATGTCCTCTTTATTTTTTATTTTTTTGAATAACTCGAAAAATTGTTTTTCATTTTATTTATTTTTTTTTTTTAATTTTCTAATATTATAGAAAAATCTATCCTCTATTTTTATTTAAAATTTAAAGTTTTGATCTCTATGGGTTCGGCCAAAATAATAGTGATGATGGTGTTGTGCGGTAAACAAGTCCTAAAAATTTTTAAGAAATGTATTTTCAATGACATTTTACAGCCTGAGTAAAATTTCAGAATTTTCGGCTCGATGATTTCCTAAAAACCCTTGTATTACAGCTTTCATTGCTGTCAAAGCTGCTAGTTCCTTTTTATTCAATTAAAGGTTTATAAGTTTAGGTATTTGCGGTCAAACAAATATACAATACCTTCTTTAATTTTGGCATCACTTAATTTAGGGAATACAGAATTTTAAATGTAAAAAGCCCCTTTATCGGTTTTGTCTTTCAATAAACCCAACATTTTGTGGCTCAACCAGAGGTGAATACTTGTCATTGTCCAGCAACGAATTCCGATTTCACCGGCCAATCTTTAACCAAGTAGTACAAAAAAAGCAGCAATACTTTGTAAACCCATCCTGAAATAATTGTAACAAGGCTCTTTTCAAATTGAGTCTCTAAACTTTATTAAGTTTAATATAAATTGCATGGTATCATATGTTTCTTTTAAAATGATAGAATATGCTACAGGTATGGAGGGTATCGTTGGCAGAGATTGACTTCGCAGAAATGGCTAAAGAGCAGTTACAAGACGAAGAATTACCGTTTGGATGAAGGTAACAAATTCGAATCAAATCTTAATATCAGCCTATTTCCTCTTTATAGAACTGAATGTTTCCTGTATTGTGACACCTCACAAAGGTCAATTCGTCCCTTCATGCCACTGTCGTTTCGACTAAAAATTATGCAGCATTTTCATGGAATTTCCCATCCGGGAACCAGGGCAACAGCGAAGCTCATAAAAGAGGGGTTTGTTTGGCGGAACATGTCAAAAAGCATTTCAGAATTTGTCAAACACTGCATACAGTGTCAAATGTCGAAAAATCAACGTCACAATCAAACGGAATGCCGGCTGAATGAAGCTCCAGCGAATCGTTCTGAACACGTTAACGTCGATCTTGTTGGGCCTCTTCCACCATCACGAGGTAACCAATATTGTTTGACCATGGTGGATCGCTTCTCACGTTGGGTTGAAGCCGTTTCTTTTTTCAATATCACGGCGGATACTGTAGTTCGAGAATTCATCGCATCCTGGATTTCTTGCTTCGGCGTGCCGAAAAGAGTCACAAGTGATCAAGGACGACAATTTCTATTTAACATCTTTAAAGAACGTACGAAGTATCTTGGCATCACACATCTCTAAATGACAATAACCACCCGCAGGCAAACGGCATAATAGAGCGTTGGCATAGGACTCTCAAAGTAGCAATCAAATGCTATGCCAACGAAAACTGCCTACGTCAATCATTCTCTCAGAATCCGAGTTTTTCAAGGGTGCGATTTATGGCATGGCGGCATCATCGGAAATTATTTCTTTGGAAATGAAGAGGGAGACACAATTACCGGCTTTCTGTGGTCAGAGCTCGACAACATCGACATATTCGAGCTGTGGTTTCAACAAGACAATGTTACATGCCATACAAGCGACGCAACGCTGAAAGATCTGAACGAGAAATTTGACGACTGGGTCATTTGCCGCCGCAATCATGTGATTTGACGAGCCAACCATAAGAATTGTACCGGAAACAAGGATTTTAATTTCATCACATTTCATCTGTTTCTTAGGAAGTTAATAAAGAAAAATATTTTTTCTTTTCATCAGAAAAATATGTATATGCTCTTAAAAGAAAATAAATAATGAATTCAGTTTAAGTTTTTAATGCTTTGGGATACCATATGATACTTTCTATTCATATGGAAATATTTAATTCAGAATATTTAACCTTCCTATAAAAATTATTTTGGCCGAACCCGTAGAGATCCCAACTTGAAATTTTAAATGAAGACAGAAGACGAGTCTCTCTATAAAATATAAAAAAAGCAAAATAAATTAAAAAGCTAAATTATGTTAAGACCTTGAAAGACCTTAAGACCTTTTTTCTGAATTCAGCAAGGTATATTTTACTAAACTCTGATGAGCAGTGCCAAAGTTACGATTTTTTTAAGTATACAAAAAAGCCTGAATTTTTAATTTTTTTTTTCCAATTTTTATGGTCCCATTATAGGCAATCTATATCGAACTCTGCACAGTTATTTGCCTTTAGATTCGTACCACGCCAATAATTAAATCTAAGAAGCTTAAGCCGAATCAGGGTGGGTGGTCCAGAACTTTGGGAGATCTTTCGCAGAATGACCCATTAAGCTCGTATTAAGCCAAATAAATGGGGTTCTCAGCCCCCCTACCTGTGTAGACACATGAAAATGCTGTTCCTACTGAAAATTTTGTTATTTGTTCAATAAGAGTTTTACTTCATAATGACAATCGCCTTATTTAAGACTCAATGCTAGGAATTTGTTTATTAATTGAAGAAATCTTTCAAAGCAACCAATTTCAATAAAATAGTTTCTAACAAAATCAAAACTGCCTCGCAGTCAATTTGAAATTTGTCTTCACTAATACTAGCGAACTGGCTTTTCTGATTGAATAGGATTTTTTTATTTTTTTGTCCATTTTCACAAAATCCTCTCATGCATAAGTTTATTTTCCTATTTTCTTTGAAATTGAAGTAACAAATTTATACACAACTAACAAAAAAAAAAAGTTTAAGCAAAATAGTGACGAGAAACTTTTACTTAGCATTCCGGGAATAGATACTTTCTCGGGACCATTAACAAATCTAAGCTACGAAAGTACTATGCATAACCCACAAGCAGCTACTTCACCATAAATATTTGTCTCGTCATCATCATAATATTTTTCCTGCGTTTACGTACCTACTGGATTCCTCTCCGATGTCGCTTAACTTCCGCTTTGCTTGATAACAAGATGCACACACATACTCCTACATTTGTAAGGAGAAAACATTAACATCCTAGAAGCGGGTTTCGGGAAGAGGCTGACAACCAAACTGCTCTTCTTATCAAGGATGTCGTTTGGCCTTTTTATTTTTTTCTTTGCATATCTTTGGTGTCTAACATCATCATTCCGAGCGGACGTACCAAAAAAAAAATGATTTCCACTTCACATTACACACTTTCTCTATGTTGGGGGGGCATATGCCCACAAACATACTTTGTGACATCTCCATCTCATCATCAGGGCAAATAGCAATGAAATCCATTATTTGGTTTCTCGAAAAAAAGCGAAAAAAATTTCAGGAACTCGAAAATGTTTGTCATCACCGTTCCTTCCTTTTTTTACGGGCGGAAGAGATAACCGAATACTAGGTATAAGTGTATTTGTGTATGGAGGAAAATTCATTAAAAAATAATTTTTTTGTTAAGGAAATTCCGCAACACACAATAAGGAAAGGACTTCCCCTCTGGAGATTTTATATATGGCCGGAGGCAATTTTTCCACAAAAAGGACACTGGATTTTGTCTGCATTTTTTTTTTTTTTGACACTTTTTTTCGAATTTTATTGGTATTTATATCTTTTGAATGAGAGCACGATATTTAAATGGGGTGCCTTATCTGTTTACCAAACTTGAAGCTGATCCGATAAATTGAAAAGTTATTTAGGGACAAGCAAAACTTTTAATTTGTAAAGATTTTACAATTTGTAGCGAGAAGAGAAGAAGAAAAAAATTTTTTTTTTGTTATGAAATAATTTTGTTGTGTTACTTGTGCCCCAAAAAATAACAAAAACAAAATAAGAAATCTGAGAAGCTGTCTTAAATTTATAATCTGCTTTAAGTTGCTTTAAGGACTAAAGACTTTAAACAGAGCTTATATTGTAATTGAAGGCTGACAGATTATCTGACTGACTATCATTATCATTGCTACAATATCCAAATTTTTTAACAAAGATATTATCCTTACATTTCTTTAAATTCTTTTTTAAGATATCAGCGACGATATCTCAAGTTGAAATATTTATTTATTTGAAAAGTAATTTACAAAAATAAATTTGTAAAATTACAGGGATTGGAACCATCTGGGTAACAAAGGTCATATGATACCGTTATACCATTAAACATTTTTTTTAACGATTTCTTAAAATAACAAATATCGTTTAATTTATTACGTGTGTAGCAAGCCATAGGAGAGAAACTGATAAGAATGTAAGAAATATAAAGTGGCCATACTAACTAGTGATTGTAAAGTGGCCACACTAGGAAAAGAGTCTGCCAGTAGGTAAGAGATTAGCCGTATGTCAAACACTGTAGAATACAGACGCCTATAAGCAACCAAATAAAGAGCGTAAATTATTTTTTTTTTAAAGGATTGTGTTTGTTTTATTCGCGATAGGACTAACGGCTAAAAAATCAGAAGTGGGATCCAATCCAACAAAAAAATAATAATAATACAAAATAACGGTTGTCAAAATGGAAAGAAGAAAAAAATAAAGAACGAAATTGAACTAAACAAACGAGTGTGCAGAAAAGTAAATACAAAAGAGTGTGAAAAAAAAAACCGAAAAGGAGAGAACAAAATGGAGCATTCGATTGCTGTGTCGGATTATTCCTCTGCAGAGTTGCGCAAATGGTTACTACGTCTTGGGCTTTCCACAGCCGGCGCCAAAAATGTGCTCGTGATGCGTTTAAACGATTTGCCATTCGAGCATCGCGGTGAAGCACCAACGAGCGGTAACATCGAAGAAGAGGTAACAATATCGAAACTGTTGACTCAACGATGAATAGAGGAGGACGCCGAAGCAGAATACCAACGAGTGGCCGAGCAAGAGAAGGAAGTGAACAGAAGCGAACAGGCAACGGAATCCGAAGATAACTGCTAGTGTAAGTACAGCATGCTCAGCCAGGGAGAAACGGTTATATGAAAAAGAAATAGAATTACTAAAGAGAGAAAAAGAACTACTGGCAAAAGAAAATGAGTGGCTGCGAAGAATTGTGCGAATGAGCGAAACGACACAAAAGAATGCTGACACATTCAAACGAGCGAAAGTCAAATGGGTGCAACAATATCTGATCCGCAAAATTTGAGTATGTGGAAAGACATGTTGTCAGAATATGACGGCAGCACAAATCTGGATGTGTGGCTAGCCACACAAAATGACAAAAATGAAAGGTAAGGCATTGGAGTGGATCCACTCAAAGCCGAATTTTTTGATCGAAGGAGTAGACGAATTGGTGCTACAGATGAAGGAGCTGTTCAGTACAAAGGAAAACAAAATGGTATTAGGACAGAAATTCGAAGACAGGAAGTGGCAAACGAATGAGAGTTTTAGGGACTACTTAAATGACAAGATCATCCTTTCAAATTGCTTTCAAATCGTCGAAGATGAGCTAGTTGAATATGTGGTAGAAGGCATAACGGATGAATTGCTACGACTACAGGCACTCATCCAATGCTATTCTACAAAGGCACAACTACTCCAAGCCTTTTCAAAAATAAAACAACGGAAGCCGCAACGAATGGAAGCCGTCCAACGATAGCGAAGGAGTGGTACAGCAAGGATCCAAATCTGGTGCTACAATTGCAGTTGTGTTGGGCACATGGCAAACGAGTGTAGAAAGGAAAAACGAGAGAAAGGCGCTTGTCACGTTTGTACCAGAATGGGACATATAGCAGCAGACTCTCCAGAGCGGAAGAAGCCTAGCAGGAGGCCGATATACAACGTACACCAAGAAGAAAAAGCAGATGAATCCGTAAGATTATTTAATTGTATATTTACATATAGAAATTTATTGTATATTATAAAATATTATTAGATTCACTACTAGATACCGGCAGCTCGATCAGCATAGTCAGGCAGGGATACGTTCCAACAGCAGTTATTAATTCATATGAAGAAAATGTAAAGTTTCAGGGAATAAATAAAAATCCGTTAAGAATACTAGGTTAAGTGTGTTGTCAAATTTTATTGGAAGAAGGAAAGGTGGAACTCGATCTACTAGTGGTACCAGATGGTACAATGACATTTCCCCTAATCCTAGGTGGGGATTTCATGAGAAAGGCGAAGCCAAAGTTAACTACCGTAACATTAGAAAAACAAACGAGTGAGGTAAGCACAGAACATTTTCAGAAGTTACAAAAGATAGATGTAGAAACGGAAGTAGAGCTATTAAAAAATTGTAGTCTAGATTGGGAGACAAAAGAAAAGTTCAAACGAATGTTCAATAAGAAATATTTGTACTGTAAGGGTCCCGAAGAACCCGAGATGAAATACGAAATGAAGCTAAGGTTGAACGATACAAAACCGTTTTATTGCTACCGGAAGAAACTCTCATATACCGAAAAGGAACAAGTACAATATATCGTGACGAGTTGCTGCGGGAAGGAATAATCAGGCCAAGCAGATCGGAATACGCGTCGCCTATAGTATTAGTAAAAAAGAAAACAGGCGATTTGCGACTTTGCGTGGACTTAAAGAACTTAAATAAAGTTATCTTAAGAGACAATCACCCGATTCCACTAATCAATGACATACTTAACGAGTGTTTAGATAAACGAGTGTATACATTATAAGATCTGAAGAGCGCTTTTTTCCACATACGAATGAGTGACGAATCGATTAAATATACATCATTTGTGACACCAATAAGACAGCACGAGTGGCTCAGGATGCCGTTTGGACTAAAGAATGCTCCATTGGAATTCCAACGTTATATTTCAAATGTTTTTGAACATTTGATTAAAGGAAAAAAAGTCAACATCTACATAGATGATATAATGATAGCGACTAAGACCGTAGAAGAACATTTAGAGATACTGAATGAAGTTTTCGATAAGTTAATGAAGAACAAGTTGGAGTTTGGACAAGTGTCGGTTTATGGAAGCTAAGGTCTAGTATTTAGGATACACCGTGTCCAAGAAGGGTATCCAGCCAAATGAAAAGGGCATCGAATCGATAAAAAATTTCCCTATGCCACAGAATGTAAGGGCTGTACGTAGTTTTCTAGGACTATGTTCCTACTTCAGAAGATTTGTCAAAGGATTTTCAGTGTTCGCTCAGCCATTATACAAACTTTTAAAGAAGGATACCATTTTTAAATTTGTCGGTAAAAGAATAGTGTTTTAAGTCCCTATAGGAATGGAAAGTAATATTTTGCATGTATACCATGACGAGATGGGTCATGTGGGTTGCGACAAAGTCTTGGACGCGGTTCTGAAAACATATTGGTTCCCTCAGATGAAAAGTAAAATCAAGTTGTACATAGCAAATTGCTTAGAGTGTATCGCATTTTCACCTAAGTTTGGAAAGCACGAAGGCTACTTGCACAACATACCAAAAGGAAATGGTCCCTTCCAGATGAAACATGTAGATCACTTTGGCCCAGTGTCACTCAAACGGGCGAAAAGGAAGTATGTGTTCCTAGTAGTAGACGCGTTTACGAAGTACGTCAGACTTTTTTGCCGGACAACCAACACAAGTGAAGTAATAAGCTGCCTTATATCTTATTTTAATTCGTATAGCCGACCGAAGGTGCTGTTGTCAGACAGAAGAAGTGCGTTTATTTCAAAGGATTTCGGAAGTTTCTCGGAAGATAAGAATGTACATCACATAAAGATTGCGACGGCTTCCCCACAGACCAACGGACAAGTGGAAATGGTAAACAGAAGTCTGGCGCCCATGATAGCAAAACTGACAGACGCAGGATACGAAAATTCGCTAGACGGAATACTACCAAGGATAGAAATCGCTATGAACAACACAATACATCGAAGTATAGGCACGACACCGAGTGAATTGCTGTTCGGAGTAAGTCAAAAAGGCGAAGTTATTGATTTTCTGAAGGAGAGTTTAAATGAGCATTACGAGGAGGAAAATGAGAGAGATTTAGAGAAAATACGAACGAGAGCTGCTAATAAGATGATTAAGTGTCAGGAATATAATAAGTCACGAAACTACCACTACAGAACGCATAAGGCATATGGGAAAGGAGATTATGTAATGGTGAAGAACGTTATCAGCACCCCAGGTGCTAGTAAGAGGATAGCCCCTAAGTTTAAGGGTCCGTATAAAATTGAAAAGATTTTGCCAAATAATCGGTACATAGTGAAGGATGTAGAAGGATTTTAAGTAAGCCAGATCCCGTATGAAGTAATATGGAAAACAGCCAACATCAAACCATGGTTACAAATGAGAGCAAACGAATCACGTAATTTTAGTAGGATAAAGGGTGAAATCGGGACGATTACAAGTCAGGATGGTCGAGTTGTAGCAAGCCATAGGAGAGAAACTGATAAGAATGTAAGAAATATAAAGTGGCAACACTAACTAGTGATTGTAAAGTGGCCATACTTGGAAAAGAGTCTGCCTGTAGGTAAGTCAAACACTGTAGAATACAGACGCCTATAAGCAACCGAATAAAGAGCGTAAATTATCTTTTTCTTAAAGGGTTGTGCTAAACGTGCAGAGGCTGCAAATTTTACACATTGAACTGACTGAATAGACGAGGGGCTTAGTGCTTTTGCTAGTTGTCGGTCCACATCTATTGAGTTTTCTTGAACTTGGCTGGATAGGGGGCATTCAGTCATAATGTGCCAGATGTAGAGCGGGGTTCTACAGTTACGGCATTCTTTTCGAGGTTGGCGGTCGTAGAAGTGTCTACTGGAAAAAATTGTCTTATCTAGTCTAAAACGCAGGAGTATAATGCATTCTTCCCTGGTAAAAGATCTGATGTACGGGATACGTGTAGATTTTTTTCCAGGAAATTGAAATTTGGACCTCTTCTCGCTCAAGGAAGATGCGTTTAGTAAGATCTAGTGAAACTGGCATTTCGACTATTAAAGGGTATTTTATAGCTTCCTTTGCGGCAATGTCTGCAGATTCATTCCAGTTGATACCCACGTGGCCAGGTACCCACGCCAAGGAGATGTTATTATGAGAAATTAGGAGAAAGAGGAACACTTATTGTTTCCATTTCTAAGTCCAGACAGTATACTCAAATTTTCGGTAACAATTAAAGAACGTCCATTCAAAGCTTGTGCATAAGAAATGGTTTTATGGATTGCAGTCAATTCTGCAATATAGCAATCGGCTAGCTCTGGAAGTAGGCCTTGGTGGATAGTTGTTGTTTGTCCATATGATTTGAGCACAATGATAGCATAAGTGGAGATTTTGTGCTTGTGAGAACCATCCGTGTACAAAAAAATGTCCGCATTGCTCGCGTTAATCATTTCTTGATAGAGTGCATGGAATTGGATCTTAGGCGTTTCGTCTTTTCGGTGTTTGGCAAGGCTGGTTTGGATATGCAATAAATTTCGTTTCCTGGGCGGGGGAGTGTCAAAGCCAAACAGTGGGGTAGCCTTAGCCAGGGAAAATGGTGTGTTTGATAGGTGCAGTACAATATTGTTAAGGGCGGAGATACAAGTTTTGCGTTTAATTTTGATTTCGCGTATTTATTTATGAAATGGTAGGTGCGCCTTACTTATTAAATTAATTCCTCTTTTTTTTGAGAGATGTTCGATGGTTGTGTATCCGACTTCCACTCTAAGTGCTTCAATTGGCGTGGTTTTAAGGGCACCAGTAACAGTTCTAAAGCCATCATTGATAGCAGTATTGATACTTTTTTAGTTCTTTTTCGAAGTCCACATGTACGTGGTTAAACCATGTTGTAGGGTCCCGTATACCAGGACATGGGCTATCCGGAGGGCAGTTTCTAATTTGAAATATATTTAACATCAATAAGTTTCTTTTGCGCCCGATCACGAATATGATGTATTTCAATATCGGTATGTTTAGTTTTGTTATGATAAACGGGGTTTTCAACTAATTGCTGAGCACTGATGTTGTCACTATAAAGCTTTATTGGACCTCCTACTAAGCAGCCAAAAATCCATTTTTACCAAAAAAATTTCTTAAATGAGTAATATCTTTTGCAGCAGAGGACTATGTTACGTACTCTGCTTCAGTGGTGTTTATAGTAGTGCGACAGTTTGTTGCTTCTTACTATTCCAGTTAAAAGCGGCTCCAGTCAAAAAACGCAAAATCAGTAAATGACTTCCTATTATATGTAGCTACTCCCCGACTGGGCGGGGAGAAAACCATAAATACAGATTTCCTCATGGAAAAAAGTCAATTTTAAGCTTATTGTTGATTTGAGAGACCTTAAAATATATTTCGTAGCGTTAAGATGTTCAATGTGTGCCTTAGTATTAAACTGCGCCAATTTACACACAGAGTGCATTATATCTGGCCTCGTGCATACCGCCAAATACATTAATGATCCAATGATAGACCAATATTGCTTCATCACAATTTGTATAATCATCACATTTTGTAAATCTGCTACCTGGAGCACATGTAAAGTTTTTTGAAAAATTGGATAGAGAGTGAAATATATGTTTGGGATCAGTGGCTATTTCGCCCCCTGGGTGGAATCCAACCTTTAATGAACAGACTAAATTAGTAGCCACCTCCAATGGTTTAGCGCATTCCACCGTTCCAAAATCATCCAGCAAATTTTGTATGAACTCCTTGTGAAAAATTTGTAAGTTCTTTTCTTACCCTAAAATTTCAATATCCAAAAAATGCCCTGATGGTTCCTTATACACAACATCATTTTGCAAATTAATGAAATGTTTAACTCTTACCTGTAGATTCCAATCGGAACTTGACAACCGTTTATTGTCTATGTAAATAATGTTATCCTTCAGAAGATATACGAGTACGCACGCATCTAGCTAACTCACAATTGCATTCATATCCAGATTGCCATAGCCCATACAGCGCCTTTTTTGACTTACATGCTTTGTTCGCATTTTCTTGGTGAAAAAAAAAAAAAAAATTTGGTTGACCCATTCTGCAATTCTCCCTTCAGGTATGCCGATGCCACATTCAGCTGATAAGTAATCAAATTATAGATCGCAGACAATACGAGTATCGAACGACAGGCGAAAAAGTGTTTTTATACTCCAGCAAATACAATTGATTACATCCTCGTGCAACAACGCGTTCCTTGTCCTTTTAATGTTGAATATTCACATGCAACTTATAGCGTGCTGATTGAAAGCTTAATATGTAGCTCCCAAGTTTGGTTCCTCATTAAAAAGTTAAACTTCTCTCCACGTCTGTTCATCTATATTATTAAGAGCCCATTCAACACCAGCTGGATTTTAGTACAATAGGTTTCGTTCTGACTTCTAAGTGAACAGATGTGGTCTTTCCCTAATGTTCGTGGCCAATATTCTGATCGGTTTGCATCTCTTTGTTAACTTAATCTTCAAGAACTGGTTCTCCTTAGGAATCACGAAAATATGCTAAAACGGCTTTGCATTTTGGTATATCTTTCCCTATAAATACGTCGTCGAAAATAAAATATTGTTTTTTCACTCTTGCAGTCATTATCCGGTGCCCTGGGAAGATAATGAGGTTTTGATTGATTCAAGCTGTTTGAACTAGGAACCGTTCAATTTCGAGATGTGCATTTTTTTTTTTTTTGAGTTATATAGTCTATACGCTCTGGATTCGTATGTTTATCCCACCATAAAGCACTTAATACTCTTTGCTGCAAACTTTGATTTACTTTGCTTTCTATTTGAAATAAGTGCTAAATATTCGAAAACGACTTACATTTGGTTTTTGTCCTTTCCACACTTCATAGGGTGTAATATTTCCCAATATTGTTGTTGGTGATCGATTTTTTAAATACACCGCAGTGTTAATAGTTTAGGCCAAAAGAAATTCTGGCAAATCTGATTCCAGAAGCATCATACACTGCTTAGAATTCTGCGGTCGACGACATTTTCTTTCTTTTACATCTTGGCAAAAGTGATATTACGTCAACGTCAACGTAAATTTCAATGACTGGGAAACACAAGGTATCGACACCATTGGCATCTTCGCCAGATACAAGCCAAAGTTCCAATCTAAAGCAAAAAGCGATAAAGGCACTCTAGTCCATGCAATCGCAAAAAAAAAAAGAAATTCTGCTCTATGTGAATATACCACTTTGAATTTATTCAGAAAATTAAAAATGCAAGTTTATCCATCTAAATCTATATTGTCCCCTTTAAAGTAATCCCCATCGACTGCAACACACTTATACCAGCGCTTGATCCAATCCTCCAAACATTTTTTATATTCGGTTTTCGGTATGTCCATCAGTGCTTCCCGCGATTTTTCCATTACTTCCTTTCGGCTGCTGAAACGCGTTCCCCGTAGTGGTTTTTTAACTCGATTGAACAGAAAGAAGTCACAGGGAGCCAAATCAGGTGAATTTAGTGGGTGTTGGATAGCATTTGTTGCATTTTTCGTCAAAAAATTACAAGTAATGATGGCACTGTGCGACGGTGCGTTATCATGATGCAAAATACAAGAGTTTTTTGCCTATAATTCTGGTCTCTTTCAGCGAATTGCTTCATGCAAACGTCTCATAATGCCCAAATAATACTCTTTGTTTACTGTTTGGCCTTCTGGCAAAAATTCATGATGCAGTACACCGTTATAATCCATGAAAACGTGTTCTTTTTTTGTCTCGGCTCATTTGGTGAGAGCCATTCACTTGCCTGATGTCTGGATTGCATGTCGTACTCATAAACCCACGTCTCGTCTCCAGTAATGATCCTTTTGATGAATGTGGGATCGGATTCAACCTCGCAAATCATCTCTTTTGCGACGTCAACACGGTCTCTTTTTTGCATTAAATTGAGGTTTTTTGGCACCAACTTTGCTGCTACACGACGGAAACTCAAATCATTAACTAAAATGTCTTGAACGGATCCATAGGCAATGTTCAAGTCCTTCGCTATCTCTCTGATGGTTGATTATTGACCAACATTTCTTTTACTTCATCAATGTTTTCGTAGGTTTTCGATGTTGATGGTCTGCCAGTGTGTTCATCATCTTCGATTGACTCACAACCACTTTCGAACAGCTCGTGCCACTGGCAAGCGACAGTTTTCTTTAGAGAATCGTTGCCGAAATTGAATCCGTTTTTTACGCAAAATTGAATACAAGGTCGTTGTTGCAAACTCAAATCCATATCTAAAATTGTAAAAGATCGCCAACACACACAGAGGTAGATGTACTTTTACAAATGTCAAGCTATGACGCTAAGATTTAGAAGGAATGTCAACAACAGATGTACCAAAAACAGAACTCAAATCGGAAGAATGGGAGCACCACACGGTGACGCCACCGGGAACTTTTTGATCAAGGTGGTATGGCAAAAGACTTGGAAAATTTAACACTAGAAAAAGAAGAATATGCCAGGTCACAAATCAGAGGTGCCTTCAATGACATTATTGATCAAGTTGCACTTCATCAACCTTTACCGCATTATATTTTTTGTCTCACGAGAAACTGCCGCAACAAATGCTACTGCAACAATATGGCGATAGCGACTCTAATGAATTGTTGCTAATTTCAATAACAGAAAGAGCAACTACTGACCGTTCCAACAACATTAAAACTGTAATCAGTCATGACTCTGCATAAAACAAAATATTTAATATTTAAGTACAAATTTATATTTTATTTTATTTCTTTATACTAATCTAGAAAAATCTGTACAACCATTCAATTTCACCCTGTTCGACGAAGTACGTCTTCAATTCGTTTCGTATATCTTTAGCGTCCAATAGAGTATCTGACCTTTTTAGCAAAACACATAGTTTTGTAGTTCTGTTTTATGTTGCCACATCACGCAGCAAATCACCCAAAATTAGTTCGTTGTTTTCATCAGAATGATCAAATGGGTTACTAGGAGCGTACCGCTTTTTATTTGTTGTCATTAAGTAATTGTAGAGAACGAACAACGCAAGCGTAACTTTCTTTACTTTTTCGACATCCAAATGTATAGGCTTACGCAGCACTCGGAAACGTACTGACATGATACCAAAAACATTTTCGAAAATACAACCAACCCGGCTCAATCGGTAATTAAATACTCGCTGTACCATTGAGAGACTGCAAAGAGAACGCATCGTCTGTGACAAGGACATATGGAGCAGGCAGTTCTCTACCGGATAAAGATTTGTGTGGTGACAAGAACAGCTGATTATTATCTAGCTTTGTCAAAATGTGCAGTAATTTAGCCCGCCAGAAATGTCCATCAATACAATATTGTGCGTGCTTTTGCAATTGTAGAAGATGCTGCCAGCATTAGGTGGTGCGTTCATCACCATATGCTTTCCATCGACTGCTCCAATGCAATTTGGAAATTGCCACAATTTATTAAATTTGCTGGCAACATTATTCCCAGCTGCTGGTGTTCTCGGCATCTAAAATTAAATACAATTTTCTGTACATTTGTGTGTACATTGAATTGGATAATGAAATAAATTTACCTGAAAATATTCGTCCACGAGCACGGACAAGATCGTTGAAACAGAAATTCAAATCAGGTACTGCAAAGACCGTAAAGCATCGCAAGTATTTAACATTGCATTTTTTTTACAAAATTGTTGATAACAATTTGTCTCACGATATGCATACTACGTTGGGCGTAAGGAGCAACAGCACCATCGATCTTCCTTCCACTTTCTCCATAAATCAATATCATTTCAATTTTCTCTTGAATTGAAATAGCCTGCATTGTTAATCTGGAAAACGTTTCTAATAATAATCAGTTCCTCAAAACAAATATCGCACTTCTAAATAAAGTACAGTTTCATTCAAGTAGAAAAAAAGGGCAGAGTGCACATCATACACTCTCAGATAAGTTTAGGAGAATTTGTCTCTATCTGAAATTTCTTTGAGTTTTAACTTCACTCGAGGCAATAATGACTTTCTCAAAAAAAATCTCAACCTTCTAACACCCTAACAACGTTGGAAACCGATTAATGATTTAGGCGTGCCAGTGCAGTGGTATCTAGCACTGAATGAATAAGACCTTTGAGACAAAGTCATGTGCCTCATTGAAGAATACGACTGAGCAATGAAAATCAGGAATTATCATTTGAAAAATTAAAAGTGACCTTCGTTTGACCTTAAAAATGGGTCTCAAGGTAAAACTCGTTGTCACCATCTTATGTCCCCTGCAGAACCTGGTGTCTTTTGTCTGAAACATTTTTCGCGATATCGCGTATTTTTCGAGTAATTTTGATGTCTCAAGTTAAAAAACTCACCCTGTATAAGCTTGATTCAGACACAATCCTGGGCAGAGCATATCGGTTCTTGGGAAAACTGTACTATAACAACATTTTTAAAATTCTTAGAAGAGCGGTGCGATGCTCTTGAGGCATGTCAATCACTAACCAGTCGTTCAACATCTAACTGATCAATGTGTCAAGAAAATCATGTCCTTGCCCAGTGTGTCAAATTCGTCGGGTTACACATTGACTCTCTTCGAAGCATTGCGAAGACAAATTCGTTATGTTTCAATTGTCTTCAAGCTGGACATACATCACAAAAATGTTATTCTCTCATTCGCTCGTGCATTCCGATGATGCAGTCAAGAAAACTCAAAACTCTTCGTCGGGTTCTTCGAACCACTCTCAATCCTCGTTGTCAAATCTCGCTCAGTCCAACTCCACAGCTCCGCTCATTAGTAATCATTCGCTTGATTTTAGTTTTCGTAATAAAACTCTTCTACCAACCCTCTTGGCTAAAATTCAAGACATTCAAGGAAGTCTTATAGACTGTCGAGTGCTTATAGTTTCCGGGTTACAAACTACATTCGTTGTTAAATCGTTCGCTTAAAGACTAGGGTATCATCAAAAACATTCAAGAATTCCTATTCTCGGAATATCGTCTACTGAAGTGGGTTATACAAAAGGGCTCATCTCGTTAAATATTCGTCCACGTGTTAATTCTTCTCATTTGTTTGTTGATGCCTTCGTACTCGGTAAATTAACTTCAAATTTATCAACTAAATCAATTGTTGTTCTTCCTGGTCTTGTATTCGAAACATTGATCCTGCTGATCCAAACTTAAACGTCACTGCCCCAATCGATGTACTTCTTGATGGTGACAAGCTTTGGAGCATTCTTAAGGACGGTCAAATTCGACTAGATAAGGATGCTCAATCGCACAAAACACTTCGTTTGGCTGGATTAACCGGACAGTTTTTTGAACCAGAAGAATCGAACCATTTTACTTCGTTTCACTCGCTACTCGATACAGATGGTTTGTTACAACGCTTCTGGGAGCTTGAGGAGGTTCGTCCAGCAAACAATTCAGTTGATTTCGACCAGATCGAAAAACATTTTCAACAGACATTTTCTTGGTCTCCTGACAGGAAGTATGTTGTTTATCTTCCTTTTGCAAGTCCAAATCCATCTTTCGAAAAAACTCTTTCTCTCGCTGCTTCCCGTTTATTCGCAATGGAACGTCGGTTTTCTCAAAATTCGAAATTTCGAGACTTATATTGTGATTTCATGAGAGAATATATCGACTTAGGCCATATAACTCGTATTCCTCGCGACTCAACTGGAAAGTCGTTACATCACAAGTACTGTGATGTACGGTACAACTTCCGCTTCTTTCGTGTCGGTTCGCGTTTTAAAACAACTTTCAGATGACTACAAATCACAATACCCAAATGCAGCTCGTGTTTTATCGGAAGACGTCTACGTGGATGACTGATGACTGGAGCAAAATCAACCAAAGAACTTACCGAATTGCAATCGGAATTAGTAGTTATTTTTTCCATGGCCAAACTTGAGTTCCGAAAATGGAGCTCTAATTGCTTCTTCATAGTGCTTCTTCATAGGACGAATATCCGTTTAGCATGTTCATGGGTTCTGCGATGCATCCACTCTCGTTTATGGTGCTGTCCTATACACTCGCTGTTAAATCGCTGAAGGTAGGTACAACGCAACAATCGTCGCAGCCAATACTAAAGTCGCTCCGTTAAAGCTCGTTTCGATACCGCGTCTAGAGCTGTGCGGAGGGTTGCTGATGACTCGAATGTTCGGTCTTTTAAAATCATCGTTTTTGCATCAACTCACAAGGACGGTAGCTTGATGCGATTCTGAAATTGTTTTACACTAGATCTCATCACCTCCACATTGCTGGACTACCTTTGTCGCGAATAGAACTGCAGCTATACTCGAAACTACTACAAAAAGTTGCTGGCGTCACATTTCTTCAGAGTCAAATCCAGCTGACTGTGCTTCGTGCGGCTTTCATCCATCTGAACTCCAAGAACATCATCTCTGGTGGACAGGTCCATCGTGGTGGCGTGGAAGAACGCCAATAGCCAAAGTCTAAATTCACGACTCTTAAATCGGAAGACATCGAATTTCTACTCGAAACAAGACAAGGTCCTCGTCAAGTATTTCTTACCGCGCTTAACACTTTTGATGTTATCAATCACATAATTAGCAAAACCTCGTCGCGGTCTCGCATGCAAAGAATACTCGCTTACGTTATTCGGTTCATATTCAACTACCTGAGTAAAAGACCTAATAGGCGTACTTCATACCTAACAACAAAGGAATTAAACATCGCCAAAACGTCTCTGATGAAATCTGTCCAACTAAAATCATTCAGTGACGATATTCGCGCCTTTAAAACCAATAAACAATTGCCCCTGAAATCTAAACTGCTAAAATATAGTCCATTTCTTGACAATATCGGTCTCCTTAGAGTAGGAGGAATTGTATTGTATTCTTCTAAATAATAATTTTTCTTATCTTATTGTAGAAGATATTCACAAAGGTAAACAACATCCTGGAGTCTCTGCAACGATTGCCATCGTCAGACAGCAGTATTGGATCCTAAGATCTCGAAACCTCACCCGAATGGTTGTTTTCAAATGCACAGCATGCTTTAAGTTGCGAAAAACCACTACGTCGCAGTTAATGGGTGACTTACCATCGCAACGAATATCACAGAGCCGTCCATTTCCGCATACTGATTGTGACTATGCTGGGACGTTTTGCATTAAGTTCTCGTAAGGTCGCAACCTAAAAACTTCAAAAGCCTACATATTCTTGTTTGTGTGTATGGCTAGAAAGGCTATATATCTCGAGCTGGTAAGTGACCTTACCTCCGACGCATTTATGGCCGCTTTCCGTCGATTCGTTTCTCGACGTGGACTTTGTTCGAACTTGTATTCGGACAATGGCTCCAAGTTTCAAGGTGCCCATCGATGCCTGAACGAGATGCACAAGTTAGTGTCCTCAGAAGCGTACAACGAAGCTCTCGCTACGTCACTTGCAAAGGACAATGTTACCTGGCACTTTATCCCTCCATCGTCCTCACACTTTGGCAGGTTGTGGGAAGCTGATATCAAGTCCGTAAAGTTTCACTTGAGACGAGTAATTGGAGCATCAATTTTGACCTTCGAAGAAATGTACACAGTGTTAAATCAAATAGAAGCTGTCTTGAATTCTCGTCCTCTTTGTGTTATCCCAGATCATGACTTGAATCCATTAACACCCGAACATTTCCTTATAGGTGAACCACTAACTGCTGTCCCAGAACCAACGACACTGTCCACGCCTTTGAATCGCTTGACGCACTGGAACCACCTACAAAATATGGTACAAGGATTCTGGAAACGGTGGCATGTGAAATACATATATCACCACACTCCAAGAGCGACCGAAGTGGAAAACAACAACTCCAAATCTGTAAATAGGGGACCTTGTTATCCTAAAGGAGCCAAATCTTCCGCCAACAAAGTGGCTTCTTGGAAAGGTCAAGCAACAACCCAATGAATTGATGGTCGAGTACGAGTTGCAACTGTAAGGACGACCAATGGAACCTTCGTTCGTCCATTCACCAAGCTGGCACTATTACCCATGTTCTGAAACTCGTTCTTACATTTGCATTGCAGCCAACTCTATTCGCGCACTCTCTTTGTAGAAATCCCTCCTTTGTTTATTAGTTTCGGTTTCGCTTGGCTGTTACTGCGTGAACTTCCCGTCTCTACACGTAGCTCATTACATTAAAACAAATACAACATATTTTTATAATATACATATATACTATATGTATATTTTACATTTATTAAACATAAATTTCGAGTTCTTGATTAAAATTCTACATTACGGGTAGGCATTCCAGGTCTACTCATGAATTTCTAAAAAACCTTTTGGAGCCAATAGTCTCATAAAAGCTGGAAGTATAATTGGTAAAGGGTTCACTTTTAAGCACCTCAATGCCCACGTCACTGCTAGTTTCGTTTTTAGATGCCTTCGCTACGGAGAACAATTGTGCAACTTGATATTCTTCACCGGTCACACGGCATTCCTTGATTAGCATTTTTGCATAAAATAACTGAATGTACGACTCCAAATCTTAGGTTGGTGTGTAGGTTTTATTGGTTTTTAAATTCAGATATTGAAGAATGTGCAGAAAATCGGACAGAATTTGTGGTAAAGTATGTTTAGAATTTCTGAAAGTTATTTTGTAGCCGCGAAAATAATACGACACGAACCTGTTCTTCAATTAATTCGGAACTGTCGATGACGATCATATACTATCATATCATATCATATTTATACTTATCTAAGTAAGTATTTGATACCATCTTGGAAAAGACAAACGACGAGTTTGTGGCAAGAGAAAGTACAATAACTTGGCAGGCCCTAAAGATCTCCCAATCTATACGAAATCCAGATTTGCAGCGATTACATAACGGAAAAAGACTGGGATTTTTAAGATTCAATTTACTTACTTATTGTAAGGGTTCCTGACACAACAGCATTCCACTCTCTTCGGTCCCGGGTATGCTGCTTCCAGTTATCTAGGTCAAGTGCTCTTGCACCCGTAATGGTTTGGTCCTTTAAATGGAGGTTCGGTCTTCCTTACTGTCCCCAGCCTGAGGGCTGCAATTCTCCCTTCAGGTATGCCGATGCCACATTCAGCTGATAAATAATCAAATTGTAGATCGCAGACAATACGACTATCGAACGACAGGCGAAAAAGTGTTTTTATACTCCAGAAAATACAATTGATTACATCCTCGTGCAACAACGCGTGCTTTATATTTTAAAACATGACCGTTCCTTGTCCTTTTGATGTTGAATATTCACATGCAACTTATAGCGTGCTGATTGAAAGCTTAATATGAAGCTCCCAAGTTTGGTTCCTCATTAAAAAGTTAAACTTCTCTCCACGTCTGTTCATCTATATTATTAAGAGCCCATTCAACACCAGCTGGATTTTAGTACAATAGGTTTCGTTCTGACTTCTAAGTGAACAGATGTGGTCTTTCCCTAATGTTCGTGGCCAATATTCTGATCGGTTTGCATCTCTTTGTTAACTTAATCTTCAAGAACTGGTTCTCCTTAGGAATCACGAAAATATGCTAAAACGGCTTTGCATTTTGGTATATCTTTCCCTATAAATACGTCGTTGAAAATAAAATATTGTTTTTTCACTCTTGCAGTCATTATCCGGTGCCCTGGGAAGATAATGAGGTTTTGATTGATTCAAGCTGTTTGAACTAGGAACCGTTCAATTTCGAGATGTGCATTTTTTTTTTTTTGAGTTATATAGTCTATACGCTCTGGATTCGTATGTTTATCCCACCATAAAGCACTTAATACTCTTTGCTGCAAACTTTGATTTACTTTGCTTTCTATTTGAAATAAGTGCTAAATATTCGAAAACGACTTACATTTGGTTTTTGTCCTTTCCACACTTCATAGGGTGTAATATTTCCCAATATTGTTGTTGGTGATCGATTTTTTAAATACACCGCAGTGTTTATAGTTTAGGCCAAAAGAAATTCTGGCAAATCTGATTCCAGAAGCATCATACACTGCTTAGAATTCTGCGGTCGACGACATTTTCTTTCTTTTACATCTTGGCAAAAGTGATATTACGTCAACGTCAACGTAAATTTCAATGACTGGGAAACACAAGGTATCGACACCATTGGCATCTTCGCCAGATACAAGCCAAAGTTCCAATCTAAAGCAAAAAGCAATAAAGGCACTCTAGTCCATGCAATCGCAAAAAAAAAGAAATTCTGCTCTATGTGAATATACCGCTTTGAATTTATTCAGTAAATTAAAAATATAAGTTTATTCACCTAAATCTATATTGTCCCCTTTAAAGTAATCCCCATCGACTGCACGACTCAAGCGCTGGCATAGCTTGATCCAATCCTCTAAACATTTTTTATATTTGGTTTTCGGTATGTCCATCAGTCCTTCCTGCGATTTTTCCATTACTTCCTTTCGGCTGCTGAAACGCGTTCCCCGTAGTGGTTTTTTAACTCGATTGAACAGAAAGAAGTCACAGGGAGCCAAATCAGGTGAATTTAGTGGGTGTTGGATAGCATTTGTTGCATTTTTCGTCAAAAAATTACAAGTAATGATGGCACTGTGCGACGGTGCGTTATCATGATGCAAAATACAAGAGTTTTTTGCCTATAATTCTGGTCTCTTTCAGCGAATTGCTTCATGCAAACGTCTCATAATGCCCAAATAATACTCTTTGTTTACTGTTTGGCCTTCTGGCAAAAATTCATGATGCAGTACACCGTTATAATCCATGAAAACGTGTTCTTTTTTTGTCTCGGCTCATTTGGTGAGAGCCATTCACTTGCCTGATGTCTGGATTGCATGTCGTACTCATAAACCCACGTCTCGTCTCCAGTAATGATCCTTTTGATGAATGTGGGATCGGATTCAACCTCGCAAATCATCTCTTTTGCGACGTCAACACGGTCTCTTTTTTGCATTAAATTGAGGTTTTTTGGCACCAACTTTGCTGCTACACGACGGAAACTCAAATCATTAACTAAAATGTCTTGAACGGATCCATAGGCAATGTTCAAGTCCTTCGCTATCTCTCTGATGGTTGATTATTGACCAACATTTCTTTTACTTCATCAATGTTTTCGTAGGTTTTCGATGTTGATGGTCTGCCAGTGTGTTCATCATCTTCGATTGACTCACAACCACTTTCGAACAGCTCATGCCACTGGCAAACGACAGTTTTCTTTAGAGAATCGTTGCCGAAACACTTTTCCAACACTTCCAACGTTCGCGCACCATTGAATCCGTTTTTTACGCAAAATTGAATACAAGGTCGTTGTTGTAAACTCAAATCCATATCTAAAATTGTAAAAGATCGCCAACACACACAGAGGTAGATGTACTTTTACAAATGTCAAGCTATGACGCTAAGATTTAGAAGGAATGTCAACAACAGATGTACCAAAAACAGAACTCAAATCGGAAGAATGGGAGCACCACACGGTGACGCCACCGGGAACTTTTTGATCAAGGTGGTATGGCAAAAGACTTGGAAAATTTAACACTAGAAAAAGAAGAATATGCCAGGTCACAAATCAGAGGTGCCTTCAATGACATTATTGATCAAGTTGCACTTCATCAACCTTTACCGCATTATATTTTTTGTCTCACGAGAAACTGCCGTAACAAATGCTACTGCAACAATATGGCGATAGCGACTCTAATGAACTGTTGCTAATTTCAATAACAGCAAGAGCAACTACTGACCGTCCCAACAACATTAAAACTGTAATCAGACATGACTCTGCATAAAACAAAATATTTAATATTTAAGTACAAATTTATATTTTATTTTATTTCTTTATACTAATCTAGAAAAATCTGTACAACCACTCTATTTCACCCTGTTCGACGAAGTACGTCTTCAATTCGTTTCGTATATCTTTAGCGTCCAATAGAGTATCTGACCTTTTTAGCAAACACATAGTTTTGTAGTTCTGTTTTATGTTGCCACATCACGCAGCAAATCACCCAAAATTAGTTCGTTTTTTTCATCAGAATGATCAAGCGGGTTACTAGGAGCGTACCTCTTTTTATTTGTTGTCATTAAGTAATTGTAGAGAACGAACAACGCAAGCGTAACTTTCTTTACCTTTTCGGCATCCAAATGTATAGGCTTACGCAGGACTCGGAAACGTACTGACATGATACCAAAAACATTTTCGAAAATACAACCAACCCGGCTCAATCGGTAATTAAATACTCGCTGTACCATTGAGAGACTGCAAAGAGAACGCATCGTCTGTGACAAGGACATATGGAACAGGCGATTCTCTACCGGATAAAGATTTGTGTGGTGACAAGAACAGCTGATTATTATCTAGCTTTGTCAAAATGTGCAGTAATTTAACCCGCCAGAAATGTCCATCAATACAATATTGTGCGTGCTTTTGCAATTGTAGAAGATGCTGCCAGCATTAGGTGGTGCGTTCGTCACCATATGCTTTCCATCGACTGCTCCAATGCAGTTTGGAAATTGCCACAATTTATTAAATTTGCTGGCAACATTATTCCCAGCTGCTGGTGTTCTCGGCATCTAAAATTAAATACAATTTTCTGTACATTTGTGTGTACATTGAATTGGATAATGAAATAAATTTACCTGAAAATATTCGTCCACGAGCACGGACAAGATCGTTGAAACAGGAATTCAAATCAGGTACTGCAAAGACCGTTAAGCATCGCACGTATTTAACATTGCATTTTTTTACAAAATTGTTGATAATAATTTGTCTCACGATATGCATACTACGTTGGGCGTAAGGAGCAACAGCACCATCGATGTTCCTTCCACTTTCTTCATAAATCAATATCATTTCAATTTTCTCTTGAATTGAAATAGCCTGCATTATTAATCTGGAAAACGTTTCTAATAATAATCAGTTCCCCAAAACAAATGTCGAACTTCTAAATGAAGTACAGTTTCATTCAAGTAGAAAAAAAGGGCAGAGGGCACATCATACACTCTCAGATAAGTTTCGGAGAATTTGTCTCTATCTGAAATTTCTTTGAGTTTTAACTTCACTCGAAGCAATAATGACTTCCTCAAAAAAAATCTCGACCTTCTAACACCCTAACAACGTTGGAAACCGATTAATGATTTAGGCGTGCCAGTGCAGTGGTATCTAATGAGTGGTATAACTGAATGAATAAGACCTTTGAGACAAAGTCATGTGCCTCATTGAAGAATACGACTGAGCAATGAAAATCAGGAATTATCATTTGAAAAATCAAAAGTGACCTTCGTTTGACCTTGAAAATATGTGTCAAGGTCAAACTCGTGGTCACTATCTCATGTCCCCTTCAGAACCTTGTGACTTTTGTCTGAAACATTTTTCACGATATTTCGTACATTTAAAGTACTTTTCGTACTTTTGATGTCTTAAGTTTTATGGCGCCCTCTGACGGGAAAAGAACGCATTTTTGAAAAAAGTGTTTCATATAAAAGAATTGCAATTTTTTACACAGATTACGAAGCTGGTAGAAAAAAATAGGGGTTCCCATTAAAAAATCAAAAGTGACCTTCGTTTGACTTTGAAAATGGGGCTCAGGTCAAACTCGTAGTCACCATCTTATGTCTCCTTCAGAACCTTGCGACTTTCTCTGAAACATTTTTCGCGATATCGCGTATTTTTCGAGTAATTTGGATGTCTCAAGTTAAAAAACTCACCCGGTATATCCAATTACAATTATTTTCACACACTGTAGAAACGTCAGCAGAATTGAAAAAGAAATACTTTTTCTTTTCGGTCAAATCTGTGTAAGAACCAGTTGTTTTTTTTTTTTCTATTTGGGTACCTCCCAAACATAATTCGCGCATATTTGTGTCTTACTTTTGGATGTGTGGAGTCACCAAAGGTGACTAAATAAAGTAAATTAGCAAAAACTTTTGATATAGTTCAGGTTCTTCAGCTCCCAATTTAATGAGCAATTTTGAGTAGAATTCCTACTGCTGACGAGGGGGAACCCAATCCTTCGTTGAAACACCACGTCGTTTTTGTGGCAATTCATCCTACTCGCTGTGTTCCAACACGTAGACAGTTAAAATAGTAGCAAGTGCAATATTTTGTTTCATTTTTATCTATATTTTGAAATATTTCACTGTATTGTATTTTTTTATTGCTTTTTTTTGCTTCACAAACAAATTCGAGTATTTGCCTACCATGTGAACTTCCAATTTCATGTCTGGCAACATTGTCAAAAAAATCATTGCCAGGCCATTGTAAGCCAACCGTATGACAATAAAATTGCCAGATTTTAGGACATACTCTGCCAACCGTGTGAACTGACAACCATGTACAACCATCTGTATTTAGCTTAAGACTTTATTTTAGAAGTCGCATTTAAATTAAACATTTTTTTTTTTTTCTTAAAAATGAAACAGATCTTTAAAATGTATCTGAGCTTAAAGGCTCCATACTAAAGTTGGTCGAATTGAAATATCGCACCAATATAAACACTTAACAGAACTCACTCGACTGATGCATTTTTTTGGAACGGATGATCAAAAGTCGATCGGATTGTTGTTGGCAGGTTCTAAGTGAACAGAAAAAAATACCATATATTGTACTATATAACTGACATCCATATCGCATTTAATTTTCTGATTTATTGCCAGGTGTCTGCCCCAGAGTGACAGGGGGAGTTTTTTTTAAATATTTTGCATTATAGGTAGTCAACGGAACCTTTGGGTTGAGATAGGATATTCGAGTCCTTGGAAGATCTTCGGGACAGCTACTTCAAGTTAGCAAGTATTTTTACTTGTATTGTTCTGAAAGCTCTTAATTTGGCTCTAACTGCTGCATGGGATTGAAGTTTGATTATTTGAAGTGATGATCTGCTGCATTTGCCGTAAATTATTAGGCTGTAGTCGATTTTTAAAAAAATGGTGGACTTGATGGCTCTTATTATTTATAGTGTATCAACGTTTCGTACGTTTTACAGCATCACACTTATGCTAGCGCTTGATCCAAATCTCGAAACATTTTCTATATTCGGTTTTCGGTGTGTCAGTCATTGCTTCCTGCTATTTTTCCATTTTTTCTTTTCGGCTGCTGAAACGCGTTCCCCGTAGTAGTTTTTTAGCTCGATTAAACAGAAATAAGTCACAGGGAGCCAAATCAGGTGATTTCGATGGCTGTTGGATGGTATTCGTTGCATTTTTCGTCAAAAAACTACGAATAACGACGGTGCCTTATCATGGTGCAAAATCCACGAGTTCTCTGCCCACAATTCTGGTCCCTTTCGACGAATTGCTTCACGCAAACGTCTCATAACGCCCAAATAATACTCTTTGTTTACTGTCTGTTCCTTCTGGCATGATCCATGAAAACCGTGAGCATTGCCTTCTTTTTTGACTGAAAACGACGTGTTTTTTTTTTTTGTGTGGGCTAATTTGGTGAACGCCATTCACTTGCCCACGTCTCGTCTCCAGTAATGATCCTTTTGCGACGTCAACACCGTCTCTTTTTTGCATGAAATTAAGGTCTTTTGGCACCAACTTTGCTACACGACGGAAACCCAAATCATTAACCAAAATGTCTTGGATGGATCCATAGGCAATGTTCAAGTCCTCCGCTATCTTTCTGATGGTTAATTTGCGGTTATTGACCAACATTTCTTCTACTTCATCAATGTTTTCGTCGGTTTTCCATGTCGATGGTCTGCCACTGCGTTCATCATCTTTGATTGACTCACGACCACTTTTCAACCGCTCGTGTTACTGGTAAACGACCGTTTTCTTTAGAGAATCGTTGCCGAAACACTTTTCCAACGTTCGTGCACCATTGAATCCGTTTTTTACGCAAAATTTAATACAAGGTCGTTGTTGCAAATTTAAATCAATTTCTAAAATTGTAAAATATCGCCAACACACACAGAGATAGATGTACTCTTGGCTACGTAACTTTTGCAAATGTTAAGCTATGACGCTAAGATTTAGAGGAAATGTCAAAAACGATGTACCAACTTTACAAAAAAAAAACAGAACTCAAACCGGAACAATGGGAGCGCGAATGGTTATTCCGGAAATAATATTATTTATTAAAACTTAGATTTAACAATATTGCGCTATTCAGTCTTTTACAAATGTGAAGTACTTTTGGTTTTGTCAATTGAAATTTTAAATCCAGATTATCTACCCAAATTCTCTATGTCTGAGAGAATATTTCAGAATTTTGAGTAAACTTTTCCAAGATCTTTACATTTCGCAAATACTATTTAGTCATCCGCGTACAGGGAATGTCGAATTGTATTGCACTTTAAAATTATTTCGCTTAATCAATTAATGCTATTTAAATAGTCCTGCCATAAGTTCCGTTACAAATATAAAATGCTATAAAAAAAAGATATTGTATTCAAAATTATTTCATTTATTAGACCAAAATATTGATTATTAAAAAAAATTGGATTCAATCGAAATGACTGCCTTTTGCTTTAACAGAAGCTTTCAAACGGCGTTGCCATTGGACTATAGCGTATAGTTTCCGTGGAGATCATTGACGCTGCTCTGGTTAATGCACCAAGGCGATATTAATACCCTTTTACTGGCTTTTCTCCATGGCGCGGGAGGGTGGTATAGTAGTTTTGAAACTCAGGTGTTAGGTTTCGATATTTTTCCAGAGGTGGTTGTCAAACTGGAGCCAGTGCATCCTCAACCAGTGGGTCTTAGTACGTGCTAGTTGTTAGTTCATTACATTTTAGCCCAGTCAGCAACCACTCCAACATCAGTGTTATGCCTTCATGTCAGAGTTGACGTCGACAGGATTATCATATAACTACATACAAATTTGAACCCGCGACCCTCTGCTTGAGGAGTCCATGCATATGCCACTACACCATGGCCACCCCCTTGGCTAAGACTTTCCAAATTTCTGTGTGGAGTTTTGCAGGCCATGTTTTCCAATTCTGACCAAACCATAATCCAAACCATAATCCAGTGGATTCATATCTGGTCTGCCCGACGGCCAATCTTCTGATGCTATACAGCTAGAAATATTGACTCTGAGCCACTCCTGCATGGTTTTGGCTTTGTGCACTGGATCAGAGTCCTGTTGGAAGGTCCATCTGCATCAATTGAAAAGAGTATTGAGCAAACCCTTCACCACACCCTCTAGTTTTTACGCTTTTTTTCACAGAAATGAAGGGATGTGACACCATGGTGAGAGACCACCCAGCAAACCATTACGGAAGCGGGATGATGTCCACATTGAACCCTTGGAACATCTTTTTTTGCTTCTTCAGATGAAGTGGAATAAATTTTTTCATTTTGTTTGTTGAAAACTTCTTCCACGGTAAAAATTTTCTCATCCGTAAATAGAATGTTTTTATTGCTATGGTCCGCGTTCCACTGCATCTTTCCGGCCTAATTTTTTTTAGTTGAGGAATAAGAAGATGACCCGTGGATCGACGATAGGCTATCATATGCAGATCATCCTGTTTCAGCCTAGACATGGATCTGTTTGATATACCCAATTCCTTGGACGAGATCTTCTGCTTTCTAAAGGGATTTCTCCGAATTCGTTCACGCACTGCCTTTACTACCGCATTTGTACGGACGACGCACGGGCGACCACTTCTTGGACTGTCCTCTACTCCAGACAATTCGCCGAAGCGACTTTTTTTCTAGCAACTCAAAAATTTGGCCAGCACTCTTTTCGCATTTATGCAACTCTATTACCGTAACTCGATTCTCTTGAACGCCCCACTTCATGCTAAACTGACTAGTATTTTTCACTGATCAGTGCATGTGTTCTGAAAAAAAAAGCTAACGGTTCTATTCTTGCAAGAAGTTTTGAACGATAAGCGCTAGAAATTGTGTAACAGAACTTATGGCAGGACTGAGTAAATGCCATTTCAATGCTGAATATGCTATTTGAAATAAAATTGTGCATATTAGAGTTGTTGAAGATAAATTTTGAACCCTGATTTAAACAAATTTTTTTTTATCCTATGCCTTAGGACATAGAATGAAATTTTCTATTGTATTATATACAACACATACGCAAAATAAGCATAAAGTTTAACTTCTACAGATGCTAGGTGACCCACTCAGTTTCATGTAATGGGTGACGATACTGCCAAAATCTGAATCACAAGATTCTGCAAGACCTTGCTTAATTCAGAACTAATGTCGTACAACAAAAAAGAATAATTCACCAGGCTAGACATAGATTACACACCTGAGTACATTCTAGAAGAGACCGAGAGGATCTGCCCCAAATACGCTGACAATTCAAGAATACAAAATCAGGCAACAACTAAAGACGAAGGACAACAGAACTATAAAAAGCCTAGAAGAGAACGTCAGATAAAATTCTGCAAGAACCATCCAAACTCTTTCCCCAACCACCTTCAAGGTATGAAAAGACGAAGTATCTACAAAGAGCACAGCAGCTTAGTACTAAAGTAATAAGAAGAATAAATTTTAGAGAATGCAGCCAAGTCTTGATTTGAGATCCATTTGCTTCATAAAGGCAATAGCTGGTTTCTGCTTAACGACCTTTCCCGCAAAGGTGCATGGGCTGCTACAATTCTTGACGAGATCTCCCCATGTGGCTATCTGATATGTGGTTATCAGCAAACGCGGTTGGACAAACCGGTTGCGAACGGGATCTTGAACGCGATCGTGGACGAGGTTGTGGACGAGGTTGTAGACGACTGTGCACACGTGGACGTTCATGCGTTAAGTTTTTAAATGAACTTACCAACTCATTAATCATGGCTTCAAGTCTAGACAGCCGCTATGTGATAGGAAGATGAAATTTCCATTATATGGTATGGTCGGCGAGCGTGGCTGCGTCGCTAATATCGTTTTAACCACAGGTGGCAATCTGATCAACTTGGTACGAAGGATATTATCAAGAATGTTATCAACAAGACCTTTGCGTTTCCGGTCACCAAAAATTTCCTTGTCGAGTAGCTGGTGGAGCCTTGTCTCCTGTGATGAGGTTAATCGCTCGATAAACTCAAGTATGGTGTCACGGCGGGTAGATGAAGGATAATGTCTTGCACATCAGCGGCGGCGGAGGCATCCAAATTATCAAATTATCTACAGTTGGAGCACTAGTAAGTGCTAACCAGCGCACTGTAGCGTTGGTTGACGATGGTGTTGGATCAGGCATGGTTATAAATTTTTTGCAGTGCGTTAGAGTCACCAAATGCGAAAAACTATTTATTATTTACAAAATTAAATTTTTTTGATCGACGTTACCTGCTCGGCTTACTAATTACAACTGGCCATCAAGTGTCTATGGGCAAAAAATGGAAGGCAAAAGCGACGGTAATATGCTTTGTGTTTATGTTCAATGTACGTTGTGCATTATCTTGTACAAAGACAAATAACATACCACAGCATCACGCCATAAAGTAGCGGCTCCATTGTGTAAAAGAAATAATGATACAGTGGGGTATACGAGTGGCAAAAAGTAATTTTACACAGTGGGATCGCGAAGATGCGCTACAGCTGCCTTTGATATTACAGCTAGCCTTAAAATTATCCACGAGTATGGAGGAATGTCAATCATAGGGTACACTTTAGTAGGCAATGAAACAGACAAATTAATTAAATTCATTATAGAAACTAGGTTGACAGAAAGGGTTAGATATAAATTAAATACGGTAGAACCTAAATAACTCAAGACCACACTTGAAAATTTGTTTAAAAGCAACAAAGTTGCCTTAAAGTTGCAATCTGATCTATCAAAAGTACACTATGGGTCAATGAATATTAACAATTATTCCACAAAAATTAAAGAATTGATGGCCGAGGTAAACAGCATGCAAATAATCGAGCAAGTTGGAACTAACAGAATAATCATCTCAACACTAAATGACCAGTTAGAACTAACTGCCTTTAAAAACCGGTTGAATGAGCCGTTAAACGTTAAACGACAATATTTATAGCAATACCAAAAATTCTAAATGAAGCAGTTTAATTAGCATTCGAACTGAACAACTCATTTGATGTGATACAAATACAGCACTACAGGCCGAACAACAGTATAACAATGTGTATTTTAATAAAAACTAGAAAAACAGGAATATTATTTTCGAAATTATAAATATTACAGTAATCTTAATATATATGCTTACAACACAAGCCAATGGGGCTTGTATTCAAGTAGAAACAACTCAAACCTTAGACGGAACGATAACTAGTTTATAATAATAAAAAACAAAGACCCAAGCACCAATAGAAATGATAATTCAAACAAATATGTAAACAACAATAGAAAAGGAAGAATTATTCATGTACCATGATCGGAAAAAGAACAAAAAATCTCCAAAGTCCTGGAAGACTCAGAACACCATCTGGGAAACGAAAATCAAAATCTAACAACTACTTGATTGGATGCAGTGAAAATAGGGTAGGCACTAAGAGGTGCCAACTTAGCGATACCTAGTGTCCACTTGGACTCGATTTACCATACCTGAGTGCAGACCAGCAAACAAAAATAGCAACACTATATACGGAACAGCGGATGAATTCCCCAGATGCAATCAACGATGAAGTAAAATTCTGCAACCAAATTAATGAGACCTTATCCGGGCTACTCTGGTATATTTTGAGTTCAGGCCGGTAAGGATTTCCGAGACTAAGTGAGATTCTTGGAAAAGAGGTTGTGACGGGTAACATCCCCGAACGGATTACTGGCTTCAGTTTAACCGGCGGCGCTTCGTCCAAGTGGGGGTTGTGCCACTGGGGTAACTGCCCGGCTATGGAATAAATATGTAGCTACGAAAAAACAAGTCATCTCCTGCTGGGTTAAAACGATCGGTGGATACGTTATCGGCTCCAGAAGCGTTACTGTACTTAATCTTACATAGATGTAGATATCTTTTGTAAGTCCAAGTCATGTGGAGAGAATTTGTAATTATGACAGGTATTTCAGGTACTTTGATTTGTAGATATCGATGTGTCTCAACAAGTTTATGCAATCAGGGTTTTAATGCGCACAATGGATTCGAATAGCAATACAACTGGCAACGATTTAAGTTCTCATATAACACATGGGCTGAAAAGTCAAAAAATTCAACTTTATTTATCAATTCAGTTGCCTTCGAGGGCGAAACACTAATTGCAACGATTTTTCAATCTTTCGATACCAGCTTTGTAGTACGATTTCGGTTTAACCTCAAAATAGGCCTATGTTTCGGCGATTACTTCTTCATCGGTCTTAAATCTCTTTCCGGCGAGCATTCTTTTGAGGTCTGCGAACAGGAAATAGTCGCTGGGGGCCAAATCTGGAGAATACGGTGGGTGGGGAAGCAATTCGTAGCCGAATTGCCATCGTTTTCATCGACTTGTGACACGGTGCATTATCTTGAAGAAACAGCATTTTCTTCTTCTTTAAATGGCCGTTTTTCTGCGATTTCGTCCTTTAAACGCTCCAACAACGCAATGTAATAATCGCTGTTGATAGTCTGCCCCTTTTGGAGATAGTCGATGAAAATTATTCTACCTGTATCCCAAAATACGGATGCCATAAACTTGCCAGCCGACTGTTGAGTTTTTGGTCGTTTTGGACGGGGTTCGTCACCTGCTCACTACTCAGCTGACTGCCGACTTGACTCGGGTGTGAAGTGATGGAGCCAAGTTTCATCCATTGTCACATACCGACGCTTTAAACACTCCTCTGAATCATCAACACGTTGTTGTTTTTGGTCGACTGTGAGCAAACGCGGCACAAACTTTGAACAGAGCTTTCGTATGTCCAAATATTCGAGAGCCTCAGCTATCTCGATCAACCTCACTTTACAGTCATTCGTAATCATTTTGTGGACATTTTTTGATGTTTTCATCTAAAACAGCCTCTTTTGGACGTCCACTGCGTGCATCATCTTCGGTGCTTGTATGATCACTTTCTTTGCATCGGCTGCATTTTTTACCATCAAAAAGCAATGATAAATCAACACACGAAATTGCTTTGAATCCATTTTTTTCACAATAACAAAAGTTGCTTCACTCACAACGCTATATCTCGAAAACTAATCGTCCGACAGCTGTCAAATTTATACACGTATCTTTTGAAGGTTGATACTAACTGCTACTACTAACTGATTTAATTCTAGTGGTGCCCTCTCTTAGAAACGGACTTTTCAGCCTATGTGTTACATATCAATTCAAGTAACTACAAGTACATCTTTTTTACATTAAATTAACCTAATTAATGTCAATTATTTCCTTTGTCAATATATCTAGTAGTATCTACTTTTACTTAATTAAAAATACCCTTCTCATATACTCCACGTAACAAGACACCAGACACATTACTACGGAAAAAAAACTCAAATGTACGAATACTCTGAAATATCACCATTATTTTCGAAGCTAGCCCGCTTATGGATTGCCCTGCCGAGCTCTTGAATTTCCTAATCATTATAACCTGCAAACATTCAAAACCAACGCACATACGAGTACATAATATGTACATGAATATTTCTCTTGGTTTCTTTTTTGTAGGACAAGTTAACAAGTATCTACAATACAAATAAAGGAGGCAACACTGAACGCAAATCAATTTGAACCGATGGGCTATGGATGTATTATTTCGTTTCTAAATCCATTTAATAAATATACGATATATTGACAAGCCTGAATAAACATTTTTTTATGCGGTACGAAAGTTTCACCAATCAATTGCTCTTTTATTCGAAAGGTACATACTAAAATGGAATATAATAATCATCCACGGCAATCCTTACTTGAGATTTTATTCACATCCTTATACTTCACATCTAGTTCAGGCACAAATTCACTTGAATACTTCACAAAAACAAAGGAACAAACTACTCTGGTTTCTCTTCAGTCTCGAATAAATCTTTCGCCTTTTACTAAAGATTTCCGTGGAGAGCGACGCTATAATGAGTCTAAATTAAATTTTTTTGTACGGTTTGACGAAAGTTGGGCCGAATTAACATTTTTAAAAAATTAATTTTTGTGAGTATAACCGTAATTTCATTAATAACACAATCAACCTTGGTTGACACATAGAAACCCCTCTATCTGACCTGCAAGGGCTTAAAATCTTACATCGTAAGATGTATGAGAATCCGTGCTTCTAGTAGGGGGTTTTTACCATAAGAATGGATAACAAAAAATTATGGCTTGGAATTGAACTGCCAGCGGCATGCGTAGATTAAATAATAAACTAGTCGCAGGTACAACGCCAGTGACTTATACTCATACGAGGGCTGATCGATGAATACCCGGGTTAGGAGTGACAACCCAACTTTTTTATGTTTTGAAAATTTATTTTTTAAAATAATCCCCTTTCAACTCAATATACTTCTAATTACTTGTGCTGCAACTTTTTTAACCCCTCTGTTGGCCTGTTGTTGGCTTTTTCGTTCGACCCGTACTTCATTCCGGCGAGCGATCTTTTAAGGTTCGGAACAAAAAGAAGTCGCAGGTAGCCAAGTCCGGAGAAAATGGAGGATGTGAGAGCAATTCGTAGTGCAATTCAACCAATTTGGCTTTGGCGACTGTGGAGGTGTGAGCTGGTGCGTTATTGCGTTATCGTGGTGGAAGAGCATTTTTTCTTCGTCAAATGTGTTTGGTTTTTCTTCAAATCGGCCCAATAAATGGACGTAGTTCACTTTTCCAAATAGTGAACGTTGATCACACCTCACGCGTCACCAAAAACAGTGACCATCACCTTTCCGAACGAAAGCACGGTCTTCGCCTTCTTTGGAGTACGTTCACCGGGTAAAACCCATTTTTTCGATTGGTCTTTGGTCTCTGGTGTGTACCAATGAATTTATATCTCATAGACGGTCACGAAAGGACACAGAAACTCCTCCGAATTTCGAATAAACTGAGCCAAGCACGTCTTTGAAGTGGTCTTACGATTTCGCTTGTTCTCCGGTTTGCGCAAACGCGGCGCCCATCGCGCGGACAGCTTTCTTATGACCAAAACCTCGTTCAGGAAATGGCTAACGCCTGCTATCTCAGCCAACTCGATCATGGATTTTGTCCCCGGTTTCCCCTGTGGTAACCGTTTTTGGGCCACCTGGGCGCGGTTCATCAAAAACCGACGTGCGGTCACGGCGCAACTCTGCGAAACAATGGTAGATGGTTGTACGCGAAGGTAAATGAGTTCCATACAACATCGAGATTAGGCTTGATTTCCTCGAAGGTTTTGCCACCCAAAAACAAGAATCGGATCACGGAGCCGTACTGCTTTTTTTCCATGATCACAAAAAACACGATATTTTGAAAAGGGTGTCAAAACAAAACTGAGCGTCAGATTGTCACCAAATTTTGACAGATGGGCGAAAAGAGGTTGTACTAAACTATGGTATACATTTTGACTCAGTAGCGCTACCTATCTTCCAATCCGGGTACTCATCAAACAGCCCTTGTAATATACAGGGTGACTGACTCGAACTGAAACTTTTTAAAACGCTATAATTTTTTTATTTTTTCATAAATTTTATTGTGCCAAAGCAAAAAATGTTGGAAAATACATCAATTTTCAAATTGTATCAGTAGTTTTCAATATGTCCACCTTTGGCGCGAATAATGGCCTTGAGACGGCTGAAGAAAGCATCGCACGCTGCACGCAAATGGCTCTGCAGTATTTTGGCCCATTCCCGGCGAAGTGCTTGTTTGAGGTGGTCCAAACTTTGGTATTTTTAAGTGCCAACCTTCTCCTTCAAAATACCCCAAATAGAGAAGTCCAACGGATTTGCATCCGGAGAATTTGCAATCCACTGTGTCGAAGAAATGAAGTGTGGAACATTGTTTTTTAACCAATCTTGGTTGACGCGCGCTTTGCGAGACGGTGCCGAGTCTTGTTGAAATGTCCACGGTCTCCGACCGAAATGATTGTTTGCCCAAGAATTCAAGGCTGCCTCTAAGACAGTTTCACGGTATACGATCGCATTAATTTTGACGATACAGTCCAAAAATACGAGCGGAGAGCGACCATCGGCGGCTATGGCGGCTCAAGAATGTTTTCTGGTTGCCGTCCGAAGGTGTAAATTTTCGAAGGACCTCTCTGGCAAGTAAACTCGGTCATTTTGTTTGTTGACATATTTCTCGATAACAAATGGCGACTCATCGGAAAAAACCAAATTCGGCAACTTACCACTTTCGTGCAAGCGTAGCAACTCCTTCGCTCTTTCGACTCTAACTTTTTTTCTGTTGCGGTGTAAGATCGTGTGTTTTTTGGAACTTCAATGGCTTGAGCCCAAGCTCATTTTTCAGTATGTGTTGCATCCGTTCCAACGATATTTTGACCTCACGAGGAATTTTTTTTCTTTCTTATTCGACGCGGATTTCGCTCAATTCGAGCCTTCACTTTCCGAACCATTTCTGCCGATGCTGCTGTTTTTTTATGACCACGTCCATGGCATTTTGCAACGCTTCCATTATCACGGTAACGAGCCATGTTTCGAGACACAAATGATTTATTCACGTTGAGGTGCTGGAGGGCTCTAACACCAGCTACTTGTGGTAGCAATCACACTATCACTTTTGAATTCCATCGCGGATAAAAAATTTTCAACACAACTGAGACGCAAATCGTTTAAAAGGAATAAAATTATCTATCATGTGTCAAAATTTGAGCTCACTGTCATGAACGGCTTTGATATTATAGCAGTCTGAAATTGGTTGCAGTTCGAGTCAGTCAGAGTGTATGTACGATTAGAAAATGTTTAAAAGATACTTTGTACAGGGTTGTAAATCAATACTTAGGTTGTCATTAGTGTTTGGGAATATTTTTTGTGTTGAGACGATCTCAATTGAGAAAAGAAACATCGGTTATCTCGGATGCGGATTTGGCATATGCCGGCGTCTAAGGCAAGAGCTGACCACCGACAGTGCACACGCGACACCAGTACACTCGTACTCCAAAGAAAAAAAAATAGAAATAAAAATAAAAATCAAATAAGCCAAGCACCTTCCAATGCGCGTGAGTGCATAAAAATGAAAAATTTGCTGTGTAATGCAGTAATTTGAAAAAAAAAAACTAAATAAATACAAATCATAGTGCGGCTATCCCACATCTCTTGTCTCTGGTGAAGGTGTTCTTCCTTGCAACCAGTCACTGCAGTTGCTGTATAACTCTACCATACGGCCAAAACAATGACTGAGTGCATATAACTACCGATGAATAGCGGGTTGTGAATGTGAATTTGGTTGGTGCACAGTTTCTCATTGTTGTAAGGCATAACACTTAGAAAAAATTGATTTGGCAAACGAACGTCTGAACTCTCATTTTGCAGCCTTGCGTCGATGGTGTTTGTGTTTGCTGTTTGCTCTTTATGTTGACTAGTGAATTTAGAGTGGACATAGCAAATATACGCGGGCTAAAACGTAATCACTTTTCTGCGCACATCCTCGTCTATAAATACAGACCAGCTGTATTGATACTTAACATAGTGGAACACAGGTAGAACCCCGCCCACACCTCTCAAATCACTCAGATCTGAAGCTGTCTGACTACAAACAATTGGATTATTCTTTTTCTACTACTGTCTCACCATTTACGTGCGTAGTGATGTAGATTACCAAACTCTATTACAATGTAGTCTCTATTCCAATCCAGAATTCAATTTCCTGTGATTAAATTTCCATCTCAGTAAACAAATTATCCAAGACTGCTTTATTAACAGAAGCCCCAAACTAGACAGCAAGTCGACCGCTAACGAATTTGATGCGCTGACTGACACCATTCAAAGTATTGTATCTCCGTATCCTCACATTAAAATCTTTATTACGGGCGAATTTAATATACACAATTCTGAACAGACAATTCCCGAAAGACAGTGTGTTGGTATTTTCGCTGTGGAAAATAACTTGACGCAGCTTTTAAATGAATTGATAGTCATACCGCAAACTCCCTGGTTTTTAACTTCTCACCCTGATAAGCACACTGTTGATGCGCTTTCCATTCTAGGCTCGTCGGACCATTGTGTCATGTCAGCTAAATTCTTGTATACTGAACACACAGTTAGAGAAAAAATTCCTAAAAGAATCATTTGGTAATATGAAAAAGCCAATTGAAGCGGACTTAAAACCTTCTTTAAGAATTTAAATTGGTCGTAATGTTTCCTCGATAACGACGTGGATGCCGCTGTTGATATAATTACTAACACTATTCACTTTAGAATGAGATTCTTTATCCCTCTTCTTCAATGAATTATAAACTACATTTCGGAACGTCTTGAATAGTTTCAAGTCTAGTACACACAAAATACATGCTGGTGTGCCCCAGGGGTCTGTTCTGTCTCCGACACTCTTTTTAATTTTCATTAACGATCTCTTGTCCGCTACTTCTAATCCAATGTACTGCCTTGCTAAGGACAGTACTCTCTGCTTTTCATATTTATTCTTAGCCTAACGTCCCTGCTCTTCGGCTGTATAAAGGATACGGCAGCGTATGTTAAGTACATTAAATTCCGTTATTAACAGCATAATCAATTGAGGAACTATCAACAGAGTTTAACTTAATGCTTCCAAAATACTCGTAAAATGCCATCTGATGTCGGTAAGACGAAATTAATATACACAGCCATTATCCACGAATGGCACTTGTATTATTGAAACCGAAAAACTTTCCATTCTAGATATGCCAACTAACGTTGCAATGACCACATATTCGATGACGCCAAAACTGCTGCGAAATGTTTAGGTCTCCTCAAGCGATGTAAGAAATATTTCACCCCCTCTGACCTGGCTTTAATATATAATGCCTTTATCCGCCAAAAACTGGAGTACAATGCCTACATCTGGTCAAGTGCCCCTAAGACCTTTTTGCACTTGCTAGATAGGATCCAAGATCTTGCGATAAAACTCATAGGTGATGCAAATAAGGGGTAATTCATCGTGCGGTTTGATTTTCAATAGGATTGACAGATTACGTGTGACTCCTATCAAATTGCTTTATCATTTTTGTTCAATATCGTTTGGAAAGTCTTCATCACAACAGTGTCTCTTGTTCAGCTGTATAACGAAAATCATCGTTCTGTGAGAAATGCTTTTCGTGCGATTCGAGGAACTTACGGTGCGCATAATCGACCTACTGAAACCACTATTGCCAATGCCATTTGCAAATTTGAGTCCCAATTTACATTAGTGGATGATATTCGACCGGTAAGACCACATCCAGCATGTAGTGAAGAGACTATAGCAGCTGTAGCTGAGGGTGTACGCGAAGACCGTAACGAATCGATTCGTTGTCGTTCTCAGCAGCTTGGCTTGGCGTATTCGACAACTTGGCGTATTTTACGTGAGGATCTCGGCCTAAAAGCGTACAAAATTCAACTTGTGCAAGAATTGAAGCCAGGCGACTGGAATTTACGTCATATTTTCAGTGAATGGGCTCTTTAAAAACTCAATGAAAATCCGGTGTTTTATCGTGAAAATTTGTACAGTGACGAAGCCCATTTCTGACTCAATGGATACGTTATTAAACAAAATTGAATTTTTTAGGCCGATGAGTAACAAGAGCTACCATTACATCCATTAAAAGCAACGATATGGTGTGGTTTATGGGTTGGTGGAATCATTGGTCCATATATCTTCAAAAATGAGGCAAATCAGAATGTTACCGTCAATGGTAACCGTTATCGCGCCATGTTAACGGACTATGTGCTTCCTGAAATTCAAGCACATGGTCTTGGTGAGCTCTGGTTTCAACAAGATGGCGCAACGATCCATGGACGTGAAACAATAGACTTGTTGAAAAATCATTTTGGTAAACACTTAATTTCACGTTTTGCTACGGTAAATTAGCCGCCTAGATCGTGCGATATTACACCTTTGGACCATTTTCTCTGGGAATATGTAAAGTCTCAGGTATTCAGAAATAAGACAGCTACGATCGACGCTTTGGAAGCGAACATTAATCCTGTTAGTCGCTATGCTCGAATGAGTGCTTCAAAATTGGACCTCTGACGTAGTCGTGGCCAAAATTTACATGACATTATTTTTAAAAGTAAATGCCATAAATTGTTCTTTTAACCAATAATAACATTTTTAAGTTCGCTTTGAAATTTATTTATTTTATTTTACATTATAAATCAAACCTTACGATGAATCACCCTATATAACACAATCAGTCGACACTTTTAAAAGCCGGTGTAACGGATCCTGTCTTTTTTTTTTAGAATATTACACTCAAGTGGGTATGAATACACATAAAATGCCTGAGCATATGTTAAGATTTTATTAAAGTGGGACGGAGAGAAAAAGAAATATTTGTGGGCTCAGTGGTTATTTCGCTCCATGGGTGGCATCCAAATTATTAGTGTAAATTGTCTGGATGCTGTATATATATAGACAACCATTCATCTCACGAGATTTTAGTTTAGTCAATTTAGTCAAGCCCACCTTCAGACGTAATTTAAGATATCCTGATTCTTTCTTAAGCCATACAACTCGCTTAGGGAGTGCCCGTAGTTCGTATGAATTGCAAACATTTAAAACCAACGCACATCGGTTTGTGCAATGGTATCGCCCGCGCTTTGTGCAAACGTCTTAAGAGTACAAAAATCCCTTGTGAGCTCGCCAAATATAAAAAAAAAGTCTAAAGCATCCGACTTCCGCATCAAGGTTAAATTCGCTAACATAAGCCCGATATGCGCTCATGCCCCTAACGGAGACAAAGACGACTCCATCCAAAAAGTTTCTACGAACTCCTCGACAAGAGGAAGGAAGAGTAAATCTGCCTAGCACTAACTTAACGCCAAGAAAGGAAAGGAGGACACCTTTGTCCGGACAGTTGATAAGCAAAGCCTACAAAGCACTATGTAGGGCAAAGGATCTAAGATTTTCGCCTTCGCTGTGGGAATAAATGTCACTATAGCAAACACATTTCAAGGGACATGGCGGTCTTCGGATCATGAAGCGCTAAGTCAATTTGATCGATATTCCGAAGTAGCAAGTATCAGAAACTAATGCCAATGCTGGCATCATGCCATCACAGCCGCTGCAACTAGTGAGTTGTGGTGGATCGAGTTTCACCCGATCACAAAAAATTCCTGGTTTGATGAAGAATTCGAACACAAATACATACAAGAAGCGTAAAAAGCGCGCTGCAGTAAAGGACGAGAGCTGCTCGTGAGCTCCCGTCCTTTCCAGAAAAAAAAGATTTTGGTTTCATTGACCGCAATCCACCAGACTTAGTTGTTTCATTTGCATTATTAAGAGTCCTTTGTAGTTTAGCTATTGTCTCTTCAGTAAACCTTGAGTTCTCGAATTGGCAGTTCTCCATATCATTACCTTGTACCTTGTGCCTTGTACACTTCCTGGAAAATTGCTTCTATGGCTTTTTTTTTTCTTGCGGAGATTCGATTACAAAGAAATTGTCATCATGGACCGACCGTATTTATTCATTGTGCGTCCTTCGGAATGCAATTAAACATGAAAAGTCTTTTTGATCTTTCTTAAGAAAAATTCGGGCTGCTCCTGCCTACAGCCTGAATATTATTGTTCCAATACAAACTTACATAAGCCTTGTAACTATCGTTTATTGATATTTTGAGATTTTTGGTTAGCGACTTTAGTATCAAATGCTCAGTCTATCACTGAGCCTTAAGGGGTTACATAGGTTTTAAAGGTTAAAAATAAGTCAAATTTCTCTCATTGTTTTAAACGATGCGGAATGTGTCTTCTTTGTCATTGTGTGAATGCAGCACTATAGTACTGTACATCATTTGTTTAATGGTTTCGTTCATTTGCTTACAGTACCTGTCAATCTTCTTCTCTGACAGGTTCGTGTTGGTCACTAGGTAGGGTGAGTTCGAGGAGAATTCTCTCATCCAACGTACCCTACTTCAATTACGGGAATGCCTTTGACCAAATTCCTACAATTCCGCAATTTCATTTGGAACCATTGTTTCGGTACTGAGACAACCTGGCATGGCCTTTGGTTGTTGTACCGTTCTTCCCCTTTCTGGCGCCATTTGGGTGTATGTAATTTGGATAGTGCATATTCCATCTTAAATGCCTACTTATGCCGAAGATAAAGCGAGAGTGCTCTTCAATATCTGGAAGAACTGAATACTCACTCGACTAGAAGGAGTGCGGCTGGATAGTTTCAACAACATTCTTGTGTTGAAATCAATTGTGTTGTGAAAAAATACAATGAGTAGATAGAAACCTATGCCGTTTCTAAGAGAGGGCACCACTTGAATTTAATCCATATCATTTTCAGTTAGTACCAACTTTCAAAAGATACGTGTATAAATTTGACAGCTGTCAGACGATTAGTTCTCGAGATATAGCGTTGTGAGTGAAGCAACTTTTGTTATTGTGAAAAAAATGGATTCAAAGCAATTTCGTGTGTTGATTTATCATTGCTTTTTGATGGTAAAAAATGCAGCCGATGCAAAAAAAATGCTCATACAAGCACCGAAGATGATGCAAGCAGTGGACGTCCAAAAGAGGCTGTTTCAGATGAAGACACCAAAAAAGTCTACAAAATTACGATTGACAAGATTACGAATGACCGTAAAGTGAAGTTAATTGAGATAGCTGAGGCTCTAAAGATATCAAAAGAGCGTGTTGGATACATCATACACGAATATTTGGACATGCGAAAGTTCTGTTCAAAGTGGGTCGACCAAAAACAACAACGTGTTGATGATTCAGAGGAGTGTTTAAAGTTATTCAACCGCAATAAAGCCGAATTTTTGCGTCGGTATGTGACAATGGATGAAACTTGGCTCCATCACTTCTAACCAGAGTCAAGTCCGCAGTCAGCTGAGTGGCGAGCAGGCGACGAACCTAGTCCAAAACCACCAAAAACTCAACAGTCGGCTGGCAAGGTTATGGCATCCGTATTTTGGAATACACATGGAATAATTTTCATCGACTATCTCCAAAAGGGGCAGACTATCAACAGCGACTATTACATTGCGTTTTTGAAGCGTTTGAAGGACGAAATCGCAGAAAAACGGCCGCATTTGAAGAAAAAGAAAACGCTGTTTCATCAAGACAATGCACCATGTCACAAGTCGATGAAAACGATGGCAAAATTGAATGAATTTGGCTACGAATTGCTTCCCTACCCACCGTATTCTCCAGATTTGATCCCCAGCGACTATTTCCTGTTCGCAGACCTCAAAAGGATGCTCGCCGGAAAGAGATTTAAGACTGATGAAGAAGTAATCGCCGAAACAGAGGCTAAACCGAAATCGTACTACAAAACTGGTATCGAAAGATTGAAAAATCGTTTTAATCAGTGTATCGTCCTCGAAGGCAACTATATTGATAAATAAAGTTGAATTTTGGAAAAATTTTGTGTTTTACTACAAAATGGCACTGACTTTTCAGCCCATGTGTTATGATGGCGGGAGTAAACAGGGTTGCCCCAAGGAGGCGTCTTGTCTTCACTGCGATTGTGCATATTAGTCGACACACTGCTTGACGCTCTCAGTAGTACTGAGGTCTATGCTCAATTAACTGCAGATGATATATTGCATTGTATATAGCTGTTCTGTATGATAGTTCATGTTCGATGCCCTCGATTGGTGCAGTAGAAATGGGCTTTCAGTTGATTCTCTCAAAACTGAGGTTCATCTCTTTAGGAGAAGGAGAAAGCTTATCGGTCTGACTCATCTAGTGCTTAAAGGCTTCGCCATCCGTTTCTCCGATGAAGCATTGTATTTCAGTGTCATTCTGGGTAATAAACTTACTTCGGCTAAATATGTCACGACGAAGATCTGCAAGGTGCTTTCGACCTTCTGACAGTGTAAGAGAGCTTTAAAAAAGACATCGGTCTTACCACCACATACGGTCTTCTACATAAATCTACACGGCTGTTATAAGGCCAAGTGTCGGTTGCCTGTTGAAAAAAAACTCACGAACACACTTTATTGCTTCTTTTACCAGACTCCAAATAACGGTCTGTCTTTGTTCCATTGAGCTTTCCTTAACAACCCTGGCTCTGCTTGATGAATTTCTCAAAGCCTCCTTTCGTTTAAAGAGATGCGATATCGATACAACATTGCATTGGGGTAGCGCGCGCTCAAGGGGTTAAAGTACCCTTAAAATGTTTGCACACAACGCGGCCGAAGGAAAATTAGGGAGGAAAGAAAAATGGGTACCGATGTACGTTGGTTTTAAATGTCTGAATGTTACAACGACAAGGAAATAGAGAGCTCGGCAGGGCGTTTCCCAAGCGAGTTGTTCGGCTTAGCAAAAAATCACGATATCTTAGAGTACGCCTGAAAGTGGGTTTGAGGGTATACTAATGAGCATTCATAGCGAGACGGGTGTTACGATTGAAAGTTTAAAGAGGTGGAATGCTACTGGCGATTTCTATGGAACACGGATAGAGATCACCTTGCCCGGCAAATGCATTTTGATTCTGGTCTTATGGACATGCCGTCTGATGGAATAGCAACAGAGCACCGGTAATGGTTTCGACCAGAATGTGAGCTAGGAAATAATGTCTTCACGTATGGCTTAAGCCGACTTAGAATACGGGGCTGGTGTCTTTCTGCAAAACGAACTATATTATAAATAATTAATGCAAGAGGTGAAGCATTTGCATCTGAAGCGAAAGCTTTGTTGCTTTTATAACCTTATTAAATACTCTCATGACTAGTTCGAGAATTCAGGACCTCACTAAACTAAGTCAGAATGTTGAATTCACTGTGGCTTGTTTGGGTCTCAGGCGAAAATAAAATTAAGCGAAATGAAGTCGCTAAGCAGGACTAAGAGGAGGGTTTTTCAGGACCCGGAACCGAGATAGGTGTGCTTTCGTTATCGGTTAAGACTTCCATTTTTAGTTGAAGTACATATGAGGATAACTCAAGATGGCTTGTATCTGCAGATTGCCGGCAGACTAAACGAATACAGCCTGACTTTTCCAAAAGGTCAACAACTTTTCTGCCGCTTCTCTGTAGGATAGTCTGCAGGCTGCTTACTGCCAGCCAACACTTTTGCTAGACACCTAAATATAATGGACATAAGTGACGCAACAAGGAAAGCCCTTTGATTTGGCCACTAATTTCAAGCACACACTGTGTAAGCAGTGTGTATGATAGCTTTTTTGCTGTTTGTGATAAGATAAATCAAGACAGTGCTTCACGTGAGTGAAGTGAAGTGCAGCTATTTTCCTTTGCTTATCAGTACTCATCCGGTATGTTGGATCAGTTAGATGGAGAATAATCGCAGCTATAGCTTTGAGCAACTTAATGCCTAGTGCTTACCACAAATTACCTTATCGACGTAGTAACAAAAGCGTTGCTTCAACCCCTGCAGATATACCACAAATTAACTCGGATGAACTCGTGTTTTTTTTTTTTTTTTGTTAATTCAGTTCATTTTTGTTGCATAATTACAGGATTAAATGTTCGTTAGGGTGGGTGGTATTGCCATCATTCGATTCCTCTGAATCAGAATTTGTCACTTGCCATAGCCTACAAAATCCTATTCCGACATATTTCACACCAAAAAATTTAAATACTCAGCCACGAAAACTGTGCCGATAATCGATTGTGGACGAAGGATTAAAAAATGTTCCACTAGCCCAGCTTTTGATCATAGGTTTCCTATGTTTCCTTTAATTATAAATGCAATTCACATTCTCTTCGGCAGCACCTCCGCAATTACATTCACAACCGAGTATAATACTCATGCTTGTGCTTGTGCTAAACCATTGACAATGCTCTCCGTCCACAGACCCTTGAGATGGCTTTGTCGTACGTGTTCGGAATGCAACATACTCTGAGATTTTTATTTGCCATCTGCCATTTGCGACATTTTCGTCCTTTTCTTGTTGTGTTGTTCTTCCTTTCGCTTCCTTTTTTGTGTCTTAAGAGACTTTTTTAAAGCTCGTTGTGTTTTCAGGGCAATTTAACCGCTACGATAAAAAAATCCGTCACGGCTAAGGAAACTCATTTATCATCTTGTCAGAGAATAGAAGCAACGTATTCTTCAAATAAGGACACTTTCCAACACAAAAGTCAATAAAAACGTTGTACTACATCCTTTCAGTTGTGTTGTTTAACACTTTGTTAAGAATATCGGTGATCTCAATGGGACTGAAAACGACAACAGTGTCATCTAACAAAATCCTTCAAAAGGACACTTGTATTTCATTTCGTACATTAAGTAAAGCTGTTATCATTTGTATCTGTCGAATGAAGAGACTTCAAGCCATTGAGATGAGATGTATTCATTGGTATTTATTAAAAACAAAACAAAAAAAAGAAAAAAACATTCAAAGCATGTGATATATTCTAGGCTTCGGCAAAACCAAGCGTCACCACGTGCTTATTTTAGTACAAGGACATGCACTTCACTTAAGCTAAAGAAGCAGTACTCGTACACAAGCTTGTATTCCGTCCTCAATTAATCGAATTAAATGCCATCGACTGCATCCTTGGTTGTCATTTTTTATTTTTTAATTTCTTTTTCTTATTTTGCACCAGATGATACAGCGAATCCTTGCGCTCTTGAATCAGTTTTGAATAGGATCGAGAAGGAGGTCCTTGATATACAAATATGCATTTTTTTTTTTTTTTTTTTGTAAACATAAGTGAATCGTTGAATGAGCACTTGAGAATTGTAGCAGTTGTATGTAAATGTAACCAGAATTGGGTTCCTGGAGTGCTTATTAACATGAAGGTCCTATGAATTTGGTATATTTTTCGTGCTGGAGAATATTGAATTTTGTAACTTGATTGCAAAGTCGATCTTTAAATTGTAAAAAATGAAAGGACTTAATGAATGCATGCGTAATTAGCAGTTCCAATTTGTTAATCGATTTTTGGAGGTCTTAAGAAGGTTTGGTTCTGGAACGGTTGTTAAAGGTTCACCTATAAAACAATAAACCTTAGCGTGTTTGAATATTTACCGAACAAAACTGACGAGAACTCAATATTGCTTCGATATGTGTAAAGAAAATATATTATAACCCTCCGAATGACAACAATGGATTACTCCAGACTGATGTCATTTGAATTTATCATCCTCCCATACTCGTACTTTATCCTTGCAAGAGCTACTGCTATTTGCTTATTGTTTGAAAGTTAATCAAGTATTTTCGTTGTATCCAAGCCTCGGCGAACGGAAATGTTTACAGTTTTTCGTGCTGTCTTCACCTTTATAAAGATGAACGTAATTTAACAATACAAAATCGTGAGCCGATTATATCCAAAGTTTCAGATTTCCATTGAGTTTTTTTCTGCCTCAAGGTCGACCGTTATGCTTTTTTAATTTTCGTTCCATTGCCACTAAATTTGATGTTGAATGGCTGCGTTCGTCAGAGATTGTCTGAGCCTTTTGTCTCCGAGAACCTATTAAGGTAAGTCCTATTACATCTACTTGCTTGTCACCGGATAAGGTGACTTTGTAGAGAAGGATGGAAGTATCTTTCCCGATCTGATTTCCACTAAGCTTTCTCAAAAACCTACCGCAAAAATCAAACCGCAGAGCGACAATTGGAAATTTGGCAATGAGCCAATAAAGTGCCGCCAAATAGACTACTCAGAATTTGGCGATAAATAGTTCATATTTTTGATATATAGGTGTGTGAATACAGCCTTATAAGGACATATCTTAGTATGGTCGTCATTTGTTTTGCCTTCAACAACATGATGTCAGTGCAAAATCATATATTGGTTTTTTTTTCAAAAGAAACTATTTCGCACTAAAATCTTCTAACTTTTTCTGCAGCCACAATTGAAATGCCTAACTAATCTGCGGAAGTATGACGATATGTTGACGTTTATGAACACAAGGATAAAACAGTTTGACTAAGTTTGTTTTGCAGAAATGTGCTTTATTGAACGCAACTAATGTAGCTCTTTGTATGACGTTTTGAAAACACCTTACTTCTGCAGAATGTATAACGGTGACGATATGGTCCAAGTTCCGATATAGGGCAGAAAAAGCAATTCAGATTGGACGAAGCCATAGTAAATATTGTAAAATGCTTGTGTGGGTTCAAACGATAGACCTTATTTCCTTCAACACAGTCGCCTTATTTAGTACAAGTACAAATTAATTTAATCCCTTTTATCAACCACATTTGCTTTCCTTTATTGCTTATTTAAACCACTTTCTTACTACTACTACATTCACTTTCAAATTCAACTTTAAATACAAGTTTATTCATCTAAATCTATATTGTCCCCTTCAAATTAACCCCATCGACTGCAACACACTTATGCCAGCGTTTAATCCAATCTCTGAAACATTTTTTATATTCGGTTTTTGGTATGTCCTTCCTGAGATGATTCAATTACTTCCTCTCGGCTGCTGAGACGCGTTCCCCGTAGTGGTTTTTTAACTCGACTGAACAGAAGGAAATCACAGGGAGCCAAATCAGATGAATTCGTTGGCTGTTAGATGGTATTTGTTGCATTTTTCGTCAAAAAATTACGAGTAATGATGGCACTGTGCAACGTTGCGTTATCATGGTGTAAAATCCACGAGTTTTCTGCCCACAATTCTGGTCTCTTGCTTCACGCAAACGTCTCATAACGCCCAAATAATACTCTTTGTTTACTGTCTGGCCTTTTGACAAAAATTCATGATGCACTACACCGTTGTAATCCATGAAAACCGTGAGCATTGCCTTCTTTTTTGACTGAAAACGACGTGTTTTTTGTTGGTCTCGGCTCATTTGGTGAACGACATTCACTTGCCTGATGCCTGGATTGCGTATCGTACTCATAAACCCATGTCTCGTCAGCTTTTGATGAATGTGGGATCGGAGTCAGCCTCGCAAATAATCTCTTTTGCGACGTCAACACGGTCTCTTTTTTGCATGAAATTGGCACCAACTTTGCTGCTACACGACGGAAACCCAAATCATTAACCAAAATGTCTTTGACGGATCCATAGGCTATGTTCAAGTCCTCCGCTGTCTCTCTGATTTCTTCTACTTCATCAATGTTTTCGTCGGTTTTTGATGTCGATGGTCTGACACTGCGTTCATCATCTTCGATTGACTCACGACCACTTTTGAACCGCTCGTGCTACGGGTAAATGACCTTTTTCTTTAGAGAATCGTTGCCGAAACACTATTACAGCATTTCTAACGTTCGCGCACCATTAAATCCGTTTTTTACGCAAAATTTAATTCAAGTTCGTTGTTGCAATTTTAAATCCAAAAATTGCCAACATACACAGATATAGATGTACTCTTCGCTACGTAACTATTGCAAATGTCAAGCTATGGCGATAAGATTTAAAGGGAATGTCAACAACAGATGTACCAACTTAACAAAAGAACCTTCTTTTTGCCAGAATGTAACCTATTACGCTTCGTTGTCAAAATGATTCTATTGTTTCCACACTGGATGAGTGTCCCTTCAAATATAGATGGCGCTGTTCACAATTAAGTGGATATCACAATGCTCCTGTCAAATCGTTCCGTTGAAATGACACACTCTATCCACATGGATTACTTTCATTTTTCCTTAATCCTCACGCTGGATCCGGTAGGCAATGTTAATATGCGAGTTATCACCTTGTATGGACCTTCCCAATTCTGTTGCAATTGTCTTAATTTGCCTTTCCTACACAGAGGATTATATAGCTACACCAGGTCTCCTTCGTTGAAGTCGGACGATTTTGGTTTAATGTCGTACCTGGTCTTCTTGAGGTCGCTCGCATCTTTTCTCGGGGGTTTTGGTGCAATTTATGAATCTTGCTACGCAAGTCTTCCATATAATACTTTAAAGTTATATAGGTATGTAGTGGTTCACCTCCACTAAATTTCGTTTCACTGTTTGAGCAAATAGAATCTCGGATAGTGTATGTCAAGTTGGACTGTGGAAAGCGTTTCAGTACACCCTTAGGAAAAGGGGTGTGTATCGATCGCAGTTCCGCTGGCAGCTGTCGATGACCTTAGACAGATGCTCATTCAAGACCATTGAGGGTGTAATGGCGTTGTCCTTGTTTTCTTTGTTCCCAGATATTGGCACATTCCTGGAAGACTTTTGATTTAAAGTTTTGTCCTTGATCAGAGTGTAGTTCCATTGGGACTAAAAATCTACTCACCCAGTTGTTGACTATGTGTTCTGCCACGGTGTAAGCCTCTTAATTTGAGATTGCTAACAATTGCAGCCTCTTACTGAAGTAATCCATGACCACGAAGGTGTATCCGTTGCCATAAAAGGTTTTGTTGCATTAGTTCATATGGCTTTACTTTTGGTCCCTTGGTACCCGCAGACGTTATGCGGTTATGGCTCCAGTCCGATATCTGCTGCCAGCTTGGTCTTTCCTTGTATTAATTCCAGGCTAATATATGTTCGATATTATTGTCTGTTTTTTAGGAGGAACGGTTTTCGTCTGTACTCTAAACCTGTTGCAGTGTTCACATTTGATTCCCACGGTCGACGAGAGAGAGCATCACCATTTGGATAGAGTTTTCCTCTGCGGTGTTGCACTTTAAAACTGTAGTCTTGCAACTGCTCAATTCATCTCGCAATTTGGCCTGCAGAGCTTTTAAATTGCAGTAGCCGTTTCAGAGCTGCGTGATATGTGCGCAGAATGAACTGTCCATAGAGGAGTATCTTGCTGTTGACCATCATGAATTTAAAAGATTACAACTCCGACCCCAACATTACTAGCGTCTGCGTCCACGATGAACATTTTTCCGGTTGTGGGGTAATCCAAGACGTTGCGTTGCACAGCTGTCGCTTGTGCCTGAAATGTCGGCCTTTTTCCATAAGTATCAACTCTTTGCTCTTTACGAATCTTCTGTAATATGTGTCAAGTCCCAATAAGCTTCGCAGTTGGTATTTCACTTTGGTGTCAGGCCAAATTTTCTCCGTTTTGATTTTGTTAGGATTTGTCCTTATTCCTTCTGATGATATGATATGACCCAGATATTTTACTTCCGGACGGAATAATACACATTTTTGTGAGTTTAGCTTCAAATGAACGCTTCCTAGGCACTCAAACACTTCTTTTAAATTTTAACAATGCTCATCGAACGTCTTGCCTATGCCGATAAGGTCATCCAGATACACTACCGAAGCGTTACACGGCCAAGGACCACTTTCTTAGTGAAGGTTACCTGCCAGTAAACGTTCCTCAAGTTAAGTCTTGAAAACCATATTGTCTTAGAAAGCGTATCCAAGGTGTCAGTAGTGAGTAGCTGTCCTTATTGGTGACATCGTTGAGACGTTGGTTGGTAGTTTACACGAGACCACGTGCTGTCATATTTTTTCATCACTAAAACCACAGCAGATGCCCACGGACTCTACTATTCTTCAATCAACCCCTCAACTTTCATTTCCAACACCATTTCGGCAACTTCTGTTTGCTTTGCCATTGAAATACGCCTTATTAGTTGACGGATTGGTCGGGCATCTCCGGTGTCAAGATGGTGTTGAACAAGTTACGTACATCCATATTCTCCGTCTAGGGTAGCAAATATATCAACGTACTTACGGATTAGTTTTTCTGTCCAGGTTACTGAGGATAGGATTTTCTTCTTGATTTTCATACTCTGGACTGTTGCGACCGGTGTTACACGAAACGTTTCCGTTGTGTTCGATATACTCTTACTCTCAACTTCGCGAGGCATCCAGACTGATGGCTTTGGGAAGATTTGCCGGATTCTTGGTAACCGTTTCTGGCAGTTTCTTCCCCAATTTGCTTGATACTGCAGTGCGGAGAGCTTTTTCGTCGTGCCGGCTCCTTACACTCCATTTGAAATTGTTCTCTCGTTTATCGGCACTTAGTGTTGTGAAGGAATATTCAACAGATGCTACTTACCAGATGAAATGTCGAAATGTGTTTGTGTTTTTTTAAGCCTGATTGCCTGCTTCCATTACCAGAGCTATAGTTCACCAAATGTTATATTCCCGTTCATCCTTACCTGATTAATGCGTTCTGATAATTTCTTGCCTACAGTGGAACATGACACATGTCAGTCTACTGACGTCTGCCTGGAGCAGTATTTTCCTTCGTAGCTGCAGTCGGCAGTTTGACTTTGTAAACCTCCTCTATATAACTATCCCCAAACCGTTTCTCAATAGCTTATACTAAAGCCACATAGGCTTTATGATTTTCGATATCGATTTTTTGTAACAACTCTGTTGCAAGACCGTGCACGGTCGTTGTTCTGGCAATAATACTTCTGCTCATTGCCCCAGTTATTCGCACAAGCAGATACGATTATTTCAAACTGCTTCTTGTATGTAGACCATGACGTTTGGCCATCGAATAATGAAGGCTTCAACTCTTTTCTCCTTAGAACGCTTAAAGAACATTATCGCAGTTTCTGTTCTCGCACTGTTTCGAGCTCTTTTACTAGTTGCTCAACTTTGTTGTCTAATTGTTAGAATTTTTCATCTGCATTCTTCTCTGTTCTTTCAAATAATCATCAGTTTCAATTTTTTGCTGGAGTATGTTTTTTGCTCTTCGAATTTATTCTTTTGTTCATTAGTTTTTTGCTGAAGACCGTGCAAACTATATTTCGTTCGTCTGCACTTGTTTTTTGTTCGTCTATTTTTGACAAGAGGAGTTGCATCATCGCAACCATGTCGTTGTCGGTACTAATCTGGTCTTCCTTGTCAACTTCAAAGGAGTATGTATCTGTTCTTCCTTGTTTAAAGCATTTTGAAGTCAAACCATCAAGTCGCATTTTCCTCCATTGGCGCTGAGGTTTGTCTGGTTCAACTCGGATTTGAGTCGGACGAGGGTAAACTGCAATACATAGTGTTCAACATATGAAAGCTTTATAATTACAATCACAAAAACACTTTTCTCTGTTTTACATACAATAAGTCCTATTCCACTTCTGACAGCAATGTAAAATGTTTGTGTGGGTTCAAATGATATAATTTGTATCTTTGAACACAATCGCTTCATGTGTCTTCATGTGGGGCCATTATGCACAGTAATACTCGCTGTTGATGGTTTTTCCTTTTTCGAGGTAGTCCACGAAGAGTATGTCATAACAATCCCAGAAAACGGACACCATAACCTTTCCGACCCATCGAACCTCCCTCGGCCGCATCGGAGCACTCGTGCTGGCTTTAGTCCATTGCCGGGCACTCATTTTGATCTCTGGTGTTCAACAGTTACCAATCGACGCCAAAAGTCTGGTCGATTCCGCGTCATCAAGTCCAAACACTCTTTCGAAGTGCTTTCGCGTTCGCGTTTTTGGTCAGGAGTGAGTATGCGCGGCACCCAGTGGCAGGATAACTCTTTCATATGCAGTACTAATCTTTGTGGTATATGCTAGCTCGCGCACCTTCGCTTTTCGGTCAGCCAATACCATTTCATGTATTTTTTTGACATTGCATCGGAGGGCCTGCCGCTGCGGACTTGATCGGTAGTGGAGTTGCGGCCACCACGAAACTCTCGAAAACAATATTTGACGATGTAATCTGATTTAGCATTAGCCCCACAATATTTATCCAACTTTTCTCTTGTTTCCTTCGCCGTTTTGCCTCTCAAAAAATAATGTTTTATGAGAGAACGAAAATCGTTTTTGTCCATACTCAATATAATGCCAAACACGTCAACAACAATCAGCTGTCAAAACAAAACTAAAGACAGTATCGCACTGAAATTTGGCATTTCTGCCTAAATATAAACCGACTTCAAGGCACCATAACCTTGCAGTAGCAGCGCATTCTAGCGGTCAAGGAGGTTACTTTTCACTCCACCTAGTATTCACTACTAGTTGTCAAAGTGATTCCATTATTTCCACATTAGAAGAGTCCTCTGCTTTTTAAAATATTAATGATGATGTTCACATTTAAGTGTTTACTACAATAGGGTCAGAGGAATGCATGCATGGAATCTTAGAAACGATTTTGACTACACCAACTATAGAGTAATAAGTCTCATTTATATCGCAATTATTACAATCATTTATCATTTAGGGCCAGGAAAGTTCACCACCATTCAAATATTTACACTACGACAGATCTTCGAAGAGATCCTGGAATCTCAGATCCACTCTCAACATCTACAAGTATTTGTCTACTTAAAATCTGAATATTACATAGAGGTACGACCTATGGTATACAACACCATGTCTAGTTTTGACATCCCTCCCAAACACGGTATATTGTGCAACATTAAGGTCCCTAATGAATTAAATGTGACGTTCCGTTTTTTTTTTTTTTTTTTTTTTTAAATCCCGCGCGCGCACCAAGGGGATAAGAATACCCTTTTACTGGCTTTTTCCCAAAGCGCGGGCGGGTTGTGTAGAAGTTTGAAATTCAGGTGTATTGGGATTCGATATTTTCTCTGCTTGAGAAGTCTATGCATATACCACTACACAACGGCCACCCATGTCAATGTCAAAAAAAGGCTTCAACCAGGTGATGCGTTGCCACGTGACTTTTTTAACAAGAACCTTATCATCGCGAACCTGCCCTATTACCCAGGACCTTGGACCTTGTCGTATGCAGATGAAGAAGTACTTGTCCTTTTCGAGGGAAAACAAACGAGACTCAAATACAAACTGTGTTTGATATAGTGACATTGGCTAAGAAAGACGCTCCCGGATCCAGCGTCTGAGACTGTGTCTTGTTGAAGGTGGATTTTGTCCCTCCACCTTTTGTGCTCGGGCAAAATATCTGGCTCCGAATTCATGAATTCTTCTTCAAAATTAGCTTTTAAGAAGCCTTGCAAGGTTTTGTGGTTTGTTGTGGCAAACTCGAGATTTTAAAAAGCCTCAGAGAAAGAAGTCTGGCATCGTTACAGCGAAAAAAAAAATCGTTTAACATCTGTCTGTAGCACTCACCAGTAATGCCGTCGATTGGAGTTTTCTAAAAATCACCAATCATTTTTTCACTGCGAATGCTGCACCAAACAGTGACTTTGAAGTGATGCAATGGCTCTTCGTCCATTTTATATGGATTCTCCGTATCCCAGAAATGGCAAGTCGCTCATGATGAGGGTTGAGGTTTAACAGGACATGGGAATAAGTTAACCTCACTCGACGGTCAGCAAGCAGTAATTGGTGAACGGTTTGCATTCTATAATCTTCAGGCCTTTTACCAAAATTTGCCGCAACGAACGTCTGCTGATGCCAAGTTGTGTGAATCGTTGTCTTGTCGATGTTTGTAGATTTTTTCGGACGTCATTGACCACAGCAGTGATACTCTCGGTCGAAAAAGAAATACGAGACCGGCCATTTTTTGCGACATCTCGAGTGAATCCAATTTGTACGAGACGCTCAGTACAACGCTTAATTGTTCGCGCACATTATGCAGGACGACGAGATAAACAACGAAGAAACTCACGTTGTGTTAGAACAACAAACCGTAAATTGGTCAAATAAGCAGTAACAATAATTCCGCGTTCTTCAGAAGTGAATTGCTCCATTGCTTGTGGTTGATAAATTCTCTATCTGTCTACAACATAAATAACCAACCAACCAGATTTACATTATGACATTACTTTTGCCCCACCTATAATGGTCTCGGAAAGTTTGGGTATTTATCTCTAGTATAATGAAATGCCTTGCTTTTACCCCAATATGATCAATCTGATTGAACAATCTTCACAGATGTTTTGTACAGCCGAAAAGTGTATTTGCCTTAATCTGTCATTGGATTCGAACAATAGATTTTGAGTAACATTTTCTACTTACTAGTAGTAGTAACTGCCATTTAACTAGTAGTTTAAATGCTCTTTTGTGTTGTCCCAGAGCTATTTGAAGCAGTCTTTCTGTCATCAACTATCTTTTGTAAGTGTTATGCAAACATATTTGTAGGGCTAATGTTGAAAAAGCGTAGATGTTATTGAATGCAAAAGTTCTTGTCTGAGTCTGGCTCCAATTATGTATAATTTTGAGTATAAGCAATCGCTGCTTTTTTTATCAGCAGAAATCACCGTAGTATTGTTGCAGTTGAACGAGTTCGGTTAGACTAGCTAGTATCCAGTGACCAAATTCAAAAGCATCAAACACAGATCCGGAAGACCACTGAATATATTCTATTGGAGTAGAAGAACAGAGGCATGGAAACGCAGATAAACTCTCAGATTATGAAACACGAAAACTTCTTAATGATCAGTAATACGGTTTTCGTAGCAACCGGTCAACTGGTGCTTTGATGGCATGTCTTACGTGAGAGTAAGATAGTTGCACTTGATATTTTTTCTTCTTTGACAAAGTGAATCATGCGTGAATTTGGGATCGACGATTCTTCCCTTCAATGGATTAGAAACTACTTTTTGGAACGTTCAATTTAAGTCGTCTTTGATGGTTTCAAGTCAGATATCCACAAAATAAATGTTGGTGTATTCCAGAGCTCTGCTCTGTCTCCGATACTCCTTTTATTTTTTATTAATGATCTCTTGTCTGCTACTTCTAATTCAATATATTACTTTGCTGACGACAATACTCTCTGCTTTTCATATTCGTTGCCGGACTCAAGTCCCTTTTCTTCGGCTGTTAAATGGAAACGATAGCTTATGCTTGCCTCATTAAATTTCGATATTAACAGCATCACCAATTGATGAACAATCAACAGAGTAGAATTTTAAGCTTTCAAAACAAAATGCTATCTGCTATCGTTAAAGCGAAATCCAGACACCCAGCCATTATCCATGAATGGTTGAAAAACTTTTCTTATTGGGTAGTGTGTCAAAGACACTCACCTTGCTCTATCGCTATTTTCACCACCAGGGCTACATTGAAAGTAGCATTCCGCTCGTTTAAACTGTTAACACCCATTTCGCGTTGAATGGTCATCAGTTTGCCCTTAAGCCTATTTTCGGACGTACATTACCTACCAGCTTTTTATTTCCCCATCATTACAACCTTCACACATTCAAATCGAATGTACACCTCTGTTTCTTTCCTCCCTAGCTTTCCTTCGACCACGCTGTGTGCAAATATTTTAAGGATACCTTAACCTTAATAATTAAAATACAACATATATACATATTTATACAATATATATTCGATTTGGTGTATTTATTACTGTTCTCTAAGTATGATAAGATAAATGTAATCTTTAGCAGCTACAACTTTTCGAAATCGGCGTCGAATTTGTCTCTAGTCCGCTTTGGTGAAACGAATCCCCTTGGCTACGTAATTGTCGGTTTCCTTTAGACTTGTTTCAATTAACTGGAATGTTATGCACAGGGCAGGTTCGAGTATACGAGTATTTATATCTGTTTACTCTTGTGACGTTTTAAGCAGCTCTCTTGCTCTATTAAATTGATTAAGTATCCTATATTTTAGCATTCTCCCTCTTAATGCTTGGTCTGAACTAGGCCTCAGGAAAATTCCAAAGTTTTCGCCTGTAAGAACTTAAGAATTCCCAGGATCTGTAGAGATTCAAATGTATCAAAGTCATCCAAGTACCGATGAGATGACTTTTCCTCAATGGGTCTCGGTAGTGCTAAGGTCACTGGCAATTGTTCTGCCATAACAGAGTGATGTGTGACCAAAGCTTTGAGTGAGGAAAATTCCTTTTTTGCTCCCTGGAAATTAAAAACAAAAAACAAAAGCACTTTAGACGCTTCATATCCATGCTGTAACGTAAGGACTCACTTTAATTTTGTAACACCTAGGTGAACCAAGAATGACGAACTTTTTCACTTTTGTCTCCATTCGTAGGCAGAGTATAAAATTTCCAGCCTTCATTGTTGAACTTTGTCTTATTATGAATGCCCCGGGTGATTCTTTGGTCAGTCTTTCGGTGGCAGCTTTGCTTGTGAGGTTCGGTTGAAACCAAGACGCATCACGCAGTTCTATAGGCACTTCCATGAGCTTCCGCTTCGGACTTTTGACATCTATATTGGAAGTGAAAGGAGATTATTAATGAGACAGAAAATGATGTAGTTAGTGGTCTTACTTTTGTCGGTTTTTGGAGAGTTAGAGCCGCTCAAGAGTTGACAACAGTCTTTTATTCCTGCATCCGAATCGACATCATGTTCTTCCTTGACAAAGACTTTTGTACTTGCCCAACATTCGTTCTCAACTATCTGAGTGTATTTTGTTCTCGATTGGTGATTAGATGATATGACCAGGAGGCATTCATCATCATCCTCTTCGTCAATGTCGAATGGATCTATTTCAGCTAGAAAATCATCCTAAAAATTGTTTAAGTGAAGAATAAACACATTTCAAAAACATGTCACTACCTAATGGATTAAAAGGACACTTACCTCATCATACTCGGGACTTTCAGAATCTTCCGAGACGGTGTGTTGGAATAACTTCTTCCTCAGAAAATCCCTCATGCAATCGTAGACTTTGGGTTTTTTCGGTGTCACTGCTGATGCAATCATCCCACAATCGTCTTTCTCGTCGTCTTGATTGTGTACTAAGAACTTTGATAGCTGATGGTATTTCTTTATGGCAATTTCAACACTTTTGCTTGTCGACTTGGTACTCTTTATTGTGTCCTCTTTAAATTGAATGGCGTTGTCGGAATATAACTCTGAGTATGATGGACAAACGGGCGTTTCGTATTTCTTTGGCTTCGGTTTCGTCTGAGGACTTTGACTCTTCTGGATGAACTGAAAGGAAGAGAATAGAAATGAAAACAAGATTAAAAACTTGGTTTCGATTTCAGAGAAAGATAAACAGAACTCGTTTTATTTTTCCTTTTCTCTCTTTCTTTTTAAATGGTTCTCGTATCCCTTCTTCACAGAAAAATCAAAGAACAATTATTGTAAAAGTGGTTCTAGATATTCACAAAATGTCCTCAAAAAAAAAAAAAAAAAAAAAGGAAAAACTTGGACATTCGATGTGCTCGTACGGTATTGTTTATGTTCACACTAACCTAAGCCACTTAACACGTACCCGAGATTTCTCGTTTTCGGGAATTTCCTGAACTAGAACAAAGTCACAGTATGCCGTCCTTGGAGAATATGATTCACCTTCTGAGTGTTCCACACATGAAGGGAATGGAAATGTCCTCGTTTTCTTCGAGAATTTGTTACGTGCGGTAATGTACGAATTTTTCACAGGATGTACACTTGGTACAATGGAAGATTAATTGTCTGGTATTGTATGGAGTCATGCAAGAGCACATAATACCACTGAAGTAACGTAAAAACGTTTACTTTAAGAGGACACACCTATTTATAAAAATCCTTCGAATCAGAGATTTATGGAATTTAGTTTAAGGTGGACAGATTTACTTTTGAAATAGTGTCACTGTTATGTTATGTGTTTTCCTTTTGTTTGGAGATTTCTAAGGAGTGACTCTAGAATTGTGTTCCAGTTTCGAAAAGTCATGTTTGTTTATTGGGAATTTTTCAGCTGGTGCTATAGACATATTACAGATAATCACCACCAATCTTTAACTAAAATTAAATCGCCTTCATATCTAAATGCGTGCTAGAGTGAATAAGTTTATTTGAAGAACATGGGTTATAACGACCGCTACTGTAAGAAAAGTCAACACAGAATGTGCAATGTTATGGAGACGACATTAAAATATATCTCAGCGATAGCTCGCGGAATTAGAAGGACAATTAAAGAAGCTCATTCAATACTTTTACAATATTATAGCGCAGATAACGTATTCTAATCGATGTAAAGATAGGTGAAGATGAAAGAAAATTAAACTAATGAATCAACAACCGCTTTAACTCCCATAGCCCGATCCACAGTATACGGTAATTAACAGACACAATGATTTGGATTTTCGAACTTTTAAATTCTCAAAGAAACCTGATTTGGCCTCACCAAATAAGAAACAAGATGTCAAGGCTGTTACTCCTAAGCTACTAACTATGACAATCTTATAAGCCTATAATGCTCTTCATAAGACAACAGGCTTGTTTTTAGACTTAACAGGGAAAAAAAAGGATTCGATTAGAGATGACTCAAGTACCTATCATTTGTAAGGAAATGCCGAAATGTCTCAGGAAACAAGATAAGCTTCTGTTTTTCTGCTGCCTTTCGTACTGCTGTAATAAACCAGCGAAATAAAGTGTTTGTTTTGGAAAAGTGGATTGCGTTTTTTTCTTAAAACTCCCTTCCTAAATAAAAATAACATTCGCGTGTAGACGTGATATTGACTTCTGTAGTACGTTGATTTCAGATCTTGTAAACAAAAAACAATTATTCCACTAGAACATGCGTTGGTATATTTTAGTATATGTCATTCATTTGAAGCGTAAACAACAATTTTTTTTTTTTTCACTCAAATATGTCGAACTTTGTGTTTTTGCGGGGAGTTCTTCTTCATTACTTTAATATGAAGAAAACTGGTGCGAAAGTCATCGTATTTTGGTGGAAATTATGGTGAACATGCGCTAGCTGAGCGATCGTGCCAAAAGTGGTTTGCACGATTTAAAAGTGGTGATTTTGGCTTGGAAGACAATGAACATCCTGGCCAGCCAAAAAAGTTTGAAGATGAAGAACTGGAAGCCTTACTCTATGAAGATTGATGCCAAACACAAGAAGAGCTCGCAGAATCTTTCGGTATCACTCAAGCAGCCATTTCAAAACGTTTAAAAGCATCTGGATATATTCAAAAGCAAGGAAATTGGGTTCCACATGAACTCAAGCCGAGAGACGTCGAAAGGCGGTTTTGCATGTCGGAAATGCTGATGGAACGCCACAAAAGGAAGTCATTTTTGCATCGGATTGTTACTGGTGATGAAAAATGGATCCATTACGACAACCCTAAGCGCAAAAAATCATATGTGAAACTCGGCCAACCAGCCGAGGTGGGATCAGATGGGTGTGCTGTATTATGAGCTGCTAAAACCGGGTGAAAATATCAATGGACAACGCTACCGAACACAATTAATCCGTTTGAAGAGAGCAGTAGCCGAAAAACGCCCGGAATATGTGACCAGACACGAGGCAATAATTTTCCATCGTGACAACGCTCGGCCCCACGTTGCTATTCCGGTTAAGAACTATTTGGAAAACAGTGGATGGGAAGTCTTACCCTACCCACCTTATAGCCCAGACCTTTCCCCTTCTGACTACCATTTGTTCCGGTCGATACAGAACGCCCTCACTGAAATACGGTTTACATCAGAGCAGAATATCAAAAATTGGCTTGATTCATTCTTGGCTGCCAAACCGGGATGGAATCCAAAAATTCACAGAAAGATGGGAAAAAGTCATAGCTTTAGATGGGCGATACTTTGAATAATACTATTGTACATGTTTTTCTTAAATAAACGTTCAAATTTTGAAAAAAAAAACCGAATTGAATTAGATACCCAATACATATATCATTTTTTTATTTTTTTTGTGATTTCAGAAATTAGTAACACTGCGTCCGTAACCAGCATGACTTTTCAGTAAGCGCGGTGTTTGGCCAACTGCCTCTATTTTCATATGCCAAGAAAGCTGAATTTACTTCACCTAAGACCAGTGTTTCACCTACTTTGTTGTCCCACTCGGTAGAAGTCGAAGAATTTTAGAGGCAGAGCCTTAATATCCATTTACTCTGTACCTCTTAGCTATCTTAGGCCACTGATGCCCATTTGGCCAGGTTGTAGATGTCGCTAAACTCGTGGGATTCAATGTCATATCTCCATTTCTGTAGCCTCTGTTTCAATACCTGCAAATACACTAGTGACAGCTGACTGCATTCTGCGACCGTTCTCTCTCCTCATTCCTTATTTCTTATAGATGCTGTCATATCCGGCTTTGAAATCGATGAAAAGTTGGTGAATTCTCGGATTTCTCGAATCCTACATAGATAAGGCTAAAACCGAACTCATAGAGACGATGCTGAGCCGATGAATCAAATCAGATACACTTTTCTCCAATAAAAGCTTGATAATGACTTGGTAAATAACACTAATAAGTCATCTCTCGGAAGCCTAAATAAGACCAATATTCCTTGATCAGTTCTACGGGATTCTTTTCGGGTCCTGGTAGATTGCAGAGTTAAATCATCTCCTCAATTTCGAGATCGGTCGCTACTAAGTTCTTCCCTCCATATGCGAGCTGTTTTTCTACATTAGCTTGACGGCACTCTATATGAAACCAGAGGTTTCGTGGTGTTAGTCGAGTGAAACCCAGCAGACCAATTGCGGCATTTCTGACGACATCCTAACATCGATACAATTGATCTTCAGCACTTAACGCAGGTTATAAACGGCAAGACGATAGATTAAGAGTCATGTGATCGTCAAAAGATATGGTTTTGCGATTAAAGCCGTTTGACATTGAATCTCTCAGGGAACTGCTTGTAGATTTTGTCGATGAGCCGGCAAAAACATTTTTGATGTCATTGTTAGTTGCTTCCGTGGAGGTGCAAGCCGATTAAGACGAATTAAACCTTGATACAGATTTTTACAATATAATGTATTCATTTATCTTCTCTACCGAAGATTTATTGCCTTGGTCTGACGCTTCCAATAAATCTGTACAGAGATAGATGTTTATAGTGTTCTTTGCAGCAGTCACCTTCGTTTTATTTTGCTCATCCCATGCCATCGCACTTTTTGTATGGCGATGATATCTACTTTATAGTGATCTGCGTCATTCGTTGTTTATTCGGCTCCATCTGGAGATCCTTGTAGAGACTATTTTTCGAACATCCCAATATGTAAGCTATAGTAGCAGAAGCAATTGTGTGATAAATATACATATGATACTGCATATATAAGGTATCTTCAGAATATTACCAATGTCTACCAGGCACCGCGGTACATGAGATATGTTTATCCTAGAACTTGAGCCTGTTAAAAAGTGCTTGATCAATGAAAGAACATTATTCAAAATTTCTTGTCAACGCTCGGGCTTATCATGTAGAGGACAAAGGCCAGTATTTATATAAATGCTGGACGGGCAATAAAGAGCGTGGATAGATTGACGCTGGACTATATCAGACTTATTCCTATGAGACACGTGTCTCCACGTTCAAACAAAAAAAAAAACTAAATCAATTATTATCTGCCTGTAAGACTCGTGAAATCAAGAAATTCAGTGAAAGCACTGCTCATGGATATTACGTTAAATCCAAAACTCTTATCAAAAAGCTGCCATAAAGGCGAAAGATTAAGAAAGAATTAAGTCATTTACATAACTATAAACCATTCTTATTTGCTAGAAAAATTAATAGCTTAATCAAGAAAATAATAAGGGATGTGCAACAATGTGGAACAATTTTCATTTAATTGCTATGCTTACTTTGTGATTTTATGTACATAAATCATTTATGCAATTAACAAAAGAGATGGGTACTTCTAATAATTTAAGGGGTAAACTTTGATTTATAATGTAAAATAAAATACATAAATTTGAAAGTGAACTTTCAATTTTTATTATAAGTTAAAAGAATAATTCATGGCATTTACTTTTTAGAAATGATATCATGTAAACATTGGCCATGACTACGTCTGAGGTGGTCCATTCGGAAAGTCCAATTTTGGACGACTCGCTCGAGCATAGCGACTGGTATCTCGCTGATAACACGAGTTATCCAAAGCATCAATCGTAGCTGGCTTATTCCTGAAGACCTGAGACTTTACATATCCTCAGAGAAAATAGTCCAAAGGTGTGATATCGCACGATCTAGGCAGCCAAATTAACATAGCAAAACGTGAAATTAGGTGATCACAAAAATGATTTCTCAACAAGTCCATTATTTCACACGCTGTATGGCTCGTAGCGCCGTTTTGTTGAAACCAGAGCTCACCGAGACCATGTGTTTGAATTTCAGGAAACACATACTCCATTCACATGGCACGATAACGGTTACCATTGACGGTTACACTCTGATTCCACCAGTTCATAGGTCACACCATTCCATTGTTTTTAATGGATGTAACGGTAGCTCTTGGTACTCTTCGGGTTGCTCATCAGCCCAAATATGGCAATTTTGTTTATTAACGTATCCATTGAGCCAGAAATGGGCTTCATCACTGAACGATGAAACACCGGATATTCATTGAGTTTTCGCAGAGCCCATTTACTGAAAATATGATGCAAATTCAAGTCGCCTGGCTTTAATTCTAGTAGAAGTTGAATTTTGTACGCTTTTAGGCCGAGATCCTCAAGTAAAATACGCCAAGTTGTCCAATACGCCAAGCCAAGCTGCTGAAAACGACGACAAATTGATTCGTCACGGTCTTCGCGTACACTTTCAGCTACAGCTGCTATAGTCTGGATGTGGTCTAACCGGTCGAGTATCATCCACTAATGTAAACTCTGACTCAAATTTGAGAATAGAATTGGCAAAAGTGGTTTTAGTACTAGGTGGAATGAAAAGTAACCTCTTTGACCGCCAGAATGCGCTGTTACTGCAAAAAAGGTTATGGTGCCTTGAAGTTCGTTCATATTTAGGCAGACATACCTAAACAGTATCAGTGCGATACTATCTTTAGTTTTGTTTTGACAGCTGATTGTTGTTGACGTGTTTGGCATCATGTTGAGTATGGACAAAAACGATTTTCGTTTTCTCATAAAACATTATTTTTTGAGAGTCAAAACGGCGAAGAAAAAAAAGTTGGATAAATATTATGGGGATAATGCTCCGTTTCGAGAGTTTTGTGGTGGCCGCAACTCCACTACCGATCAAGTCCGCAGCGGCAGGCCCTCCGATGTGGTTACAGAGGACAATGTCAAAAAAATACATGAAATGGTGTTGGCTGACTGGAAAGTGAAGGTGCGCGAGCTAGCAGACACCACAAAGATTAGTACTGAGCGCACACGCCATATTTTGGGCAATATTGTCCCAATTGTCATCACATACTCTTCGTGGACTACCTGAAAAAAGGAAAACCATCAACAGCGAGTATTACTGTGCATTATTGGAGTGATTAATGGCCGAAATCGCTGCAAAATGGCCTCACATGAAGCGAAAAAAAATTTTGTTTTTGCAAGACAATGCACCCTAAATGGCTAAAATCAATGACTTACGGATCGAATTGTTGTCGCATCCACCGTATTCGCCCGATTTAGCTCCTTCGGACTATTATCTCTTCCCAAACCTCAAAAAATGGCTCATCAATAAAAAATTTATCTCATGCGGGAAATCATCGACGCCACGGAGAAGTATTTTGCAGACTTTCCGGAAAATTACTTTTCGTAAGTTCCTCGAATCGCACGAAAAACATTTCTCACAGAACACTGATTTTCGTAATACAGCTGAACAATTTAGAGACGATGTTGTGATGTGAATCTTTCCATGATGACTCGCTAAACTGAACAAAAATGACAAATCAGTTTCATAGGAGTCACGCGTAATCTGTCAAAAAAATCCTAATGAAAATCAAACCTCACGATGAATCACCCCTTATTACAACTTCTCTCTCCAACTTATGTATTTGTCTTCTAGAAATTCAGAAATAAAACAAGCAGATTTTTTTTTAAAGCCGCCAAATCTGTCCCGCTTTAGTTGAGCAGAAAACAAAAACAATCAGAAAAGTTAAAAATAAAAAAAATAAATAAATATTATTTGATTGTCATATGTCAGAGTGTGATATCAGAATTTAAAAAGCGCGCGCCAAACCACACTTTTACATCTGTTCACTGTTGGTCGTCAACAAAACTACCACTTTTAAAAGTGAACATCTGTCAGTGGAAGCAATTTAATTACTAGTCAATTGACAGAACGGCGTGACACTTTTCTTATCCCAACAATCGCACATAAGCCAATCGACAGTTTAATAAAATGTGTCAACTCACCTATAGGATAAAACATCAACTTAAAATGTACACTCCGGCTGATTTCTATCGCCCGCGGGTAGAAATTAAAAAAAAAACGTCGTTACCCCAACAAACACGCAATAAAGGCGTCGTCTATGCGTTTCTGCGTAAAGGGAACATGTTACATGTTACTTGGTGACAAAGTAATTCTTCTTTGATGATAGGGTGTGTAATCCAATGGTACGGGTGCTTATCTTGAAACGGTTAAGTATGCACTCTGAATCAGCCATAGGATACATGGAAAACTATTATTAAAAAATACCCAGTTGCAGTATCTAACTTTCCGAGAAATGAAGTTTGGGTAATTCAACTCATTCTTCTCTACCTGCAAAGATGCTCATCAATTTCGAGATTGATCGTCAATCGGTCATTACAAAAATTGCTGCGTCCCATCCGTACGAGTTTAGGTACCTACTTATGTTTACCTGAAAGGACCACAACAATTGGCACTCTCTCGAGTTCGATTCTCATTATTTTTCAATTTTCAATAGAAGCACCACTGGAGCCATACAAAGGCTCACAAAAAAAGGGAAACAAATACATACAAAATGCACTCAGGACCAGGAGCCATAAATAACGAATCTCCGGAGTTGAAAGCCGTCACGGTAGTCAGTGTACAAACGCGGTGGTGCTGGATTTATACGATTGTACTACTTCACAAAAAAAAAAAAAAAATAAAATAAAATAAAAAATTGGTGAAATGTTGGAATAGATTTTTATTATGATTCAAAAAGGACTTCAAATTCAAACATGAAAAGAGCTGAAGGAGTGGAAAACCCAACAAAAGAAAATGTGCAGTGTGTTTTTATAAGTTTTTCTATAGTTGATGGCATTTTGAGAGTTTCATATCCTTTGCCTTGCATTGTGCTACCTCACCATACATATCCAATTTTTATTGATGCTCCTTGTCGAGGTGTCTATAAAAGTTGGACTTCATGTAGTTCATCAATTTTTCATTATTTATTTGTGAAGATGTCTGCGAATATGTTGAAGTGATGCTTTTCATGTTGAAAGGACTCCGTGCAAAATGAATTTTACACGCCGGAATTCGTTATGGTTTTCGTGCAGATTCTAATGACAATTTGCAACGGTTGAGTATCTTAGTATGTTATTTGACTTTTTTTTCGTTAGCTCCAGTGACTGGAAAGTGGCTTTCAATGGATTCTCACATTGAATATGCATGAAGACTTAAGACGATGGTGTCATATGTCCTTCCGGAGGTGCTCGATTTTTAAAAGTTTTTAAATTTTTAAACGTTATACCATATATATGGTCCCGCACAAATTTTCATCAAAGAAACCTTATTGTCTTACCAACTGCTGAGCTCTTAATGGTATAGGATATGAAATTATACCTAAACTCTACCGACAGGTAAACATTTATGACCGTCAAGCACCTTTTCCCCATGAAGGTTTAACATCATGCTGCTCAATTTGTTACCCTGTCGCTTATGGCTAATTGAGTCACAAGCACTAGCACCCGAAAAATTAGATATCATGTAGATATCTCCGCTATCCAGGAAGTGCGATGGGATTGGCCGGTCATAAGGAGGATGAAATATTGTGCTATATACTATGGGAAAAAGTGCTTATTCGGATGCGGATTTGTCATATGTGTCAGACTTAGGTTCCGACACATGAGAAAGCGTCCTATGATAATCCGCATTAATGCTAAATTCGCTAACAAAACCCTAATATGCCCCCATGCCCCCACAAAAGACAAGGACGACACCACCAAAGAATGCCCCGGGACAAGGCATATGAGCAGTGTCCGAAGTATGACGTTAAAATCGTATTAGGCTATTCTAAAGGGTGACCAGATAAGAACGATAAGAAAAGTTTAAGAAAACACCACCGGTGTGAGATATAGAATTAATTCTGGCTTAATTTTGCAACTAATATACATTCATGTCATTATTTGTGGTATAGCACATCATTCAAAAGGACGCCTCGGTTTCACTGGCAATAATTTAAGCGATCGGCCTAATTTTGGTAACAGAGCGTTGAATGTTGTCCTCGAGCTCATCCAAAGTGGTTGGCTTGTTAGCATAAACAAAGGACTTGACGTAGCGCCAAAGAAAATAGTCGAGTGGTGTCAAATCGCGTGATGAACGCTCGCCGTGAGATGATCCAGTCACCAAATTTCTCCTTCAAAACTTCGAGCTTGTTGAAACCACAGCTCGGATATATCGATGTTGTCGAGCTCTGACCACATAAAGTCGGTTAAAATCGCTCTATAGCTGGGAAACGGTGTCTCCTTTCTCATTTCGAAAGAAATAAGATCCTATGATGTCGCCATGCCATGACACGCACCAAACGGTCAATCTTTGTGGGTCCATTGATGATTGTTCGAACACTTGTAGACTGTGTTTGCTCCAATGATGGCAATTTTGCTTTTTGACAAAGCCGCTGATCCAAAAATGAGCCTCGTCCGAGAAGGTGATTTTTTCATTAAAATCCGGATTTTCAGCCAACATTTCCAGCTCCAATTAGCGAACTCACGGCGTTGTCAATGGTCCTTCGGCTTTAATTCTTGCGTCAGTACAATCTTATATGGATGTAGGCTCAAATACAAAATATTTGTAAGCTCGAGCAGTCAATTATGCTTTGAGGGAGGTATGTTGACACATTTAGTACTGTGATAATGATGGAGAAACATCGAGAAGCTTCGAAAGATCTGCAAACGTCTGAAAGATCAATTAAAACAAGTTAGGATTAAAAGTTCGTTGTGCAAGATTTTTTGTTGAAGCACCACATTAACGAGTTCGGAACGACTTCACTTCTTTTCAAAGATGATGGCACTATTATCTACAAGAAATGACGTGATAGGCCTTCAGCCAACTCATAATAATTCCAAAAGACGTTAGATTTGATTACTGTTTTCCCTGTAAGGTTAACTCCTGACACCTTACCACCAAGCTAAGCGAGTGAAAATTCGGCAGCATTAGTTGACACAAAAATGTCGTTTGATATACACGACAGCTCTTCCTCTAGCTTTAACATACTCGTACGCACGGGCATCTTTGATGATGTACTAAGAGTACCATACTTACTTATTTACTTAGGTGGTGCTACACTTCGGGGTGAACCTGGACCTCAATTAACAAGCTCCTCCAGTTAGTCCGGTATTTAGCTCACTGACTCCAATTGTGCATTATAAGTCGGTTGAGGGCCTCTTCTACTTGTGCGCACCATCTAAGCTAAGTTCTTCCTCTACTGCGTTGTGCCTCTGGGTTAGATGTAGGTTAGATGATCGTATAGGCCAGTATTATGCTACTGGCCGGTCATTAAATTGCCATTTTAATATGTAGATATGAGTTATGTTCTTTACTTAATAAGAAGTACATGCAGTCGCGGATGTTTTAAATTAAAAAACCGATAGAAGACAGTCTGAGCAAATCAATGAGTTTTCACAAACATACTCTATAGTTCTACTATAGTCGAGGTTCAAAGAGTAATATCGTAATTTTCCATTTGGTTTACTCAAATGCAAAAACATCAGCAAATTACGAGGGCATTTCAGGTAATGCATGTTGTGAAATGGTTTTAAGGTCCGCAAATTTAGTCAACCTCACAAATGCTGAAGTAGAAATGCAGATTTTTTTCGTAAGCAACACTTAAAATAATGAGAAAAATCTCAAACTATCTGTAGAAGTTGTGCAAAGGAGTCCAAACGAGGATGTTTGTAGTTCAAGAACTATTCTATTTCAAAGTGAATTTAAAACTTCTTTCTGTTTTTTTACATAAGTCGCTCAGTAGGCAGTAAAAACAACCATTGAGTCTACGTATAAAATAAAAGCAAAATCATCTAAGTCCACCCTTAATGTCTTTAAGTCTTTCAATCAATTTCCAACTCTCAACACTTTAGTTCTTTCACAAATAATCTACACTTGAAAGAAAAGGGGGATTAAATCCTTTCATCAATCATAGGAGTTGAAAACAAATCCAATGCGACATCGAATTTTAATTGTTTTAAACTTTTCAAAACAAAAGACACAAAACGAACCTCGAAAATTGGAAAAGCAAAAATAAAAAAGAAAAGAACATTGTAAAGAGCTTAAAATTGAAACCAGACTATTGTTGACATTGCATTGGCTTCGTGAGCCATTTAGACCTAGAAACCGTCTACGGCCTTTTGTTTCTTAACAATTCACAAATACATTTCTCATTCTCATTACATTTACGAATACCAAAGTCGTCAAGGCAAAGGATTACGAATATTTGCAATAGACATGCCACGAAACGACAACGAAATTAACCCTGTACCACTCGGACACTATTGTTTAGTGGTTTGGTGGCAAATAGTCTGGCGACAAACATAACACTAGTTTCCGATTTCAAAAAATCAAAATCATTTCTCACTAATAATGTTAAAAACGGTCCTTAGATATTACCCCATCTAACTTCACTGCATGTGAATTGTTTATGACTCAATAAACTTGGAATTAGATTAAGTTCTTGAGGCAATTATCAGCATTTCCCGGTCATAAAAAAAAAAAAACATAATAAATTCTGGTCCAAAGATACATCTACTCATAGTGATCATAAAAAGGCTGAAAATAAGTCGCCACCTTTAACGCCCACATCATTGATGGGGGATGCGTGTAGGCATGGACGTGAAAAAAGAAAAATCAAAAGACTTTGGTACATTTCGGACTGTATCTAAATAAGATCCAAAGCATCCTACTGACACTATTTAATTGAATGGTTTTAGGTTCGTGTTTGACACTAATTAATGCCGACATATACGTGGTCGTGCTCACTCTGATCTTTTAGAGTTGTAGAGGATTTAAGATATTCCTTAAGAGCTTTAGAGACTGGTGATGGGGAGATGGCCCTTGGAAACGTGGGTGTGGTGGTGAGAAAAGATCTCCTCCACTTAGAAAAACGAAAGTGTTTTGATCGGCTTGAGTGCATATGTCAATTTAAATAAAATATACAGTAAAAGATGAGACACTTGGAATGGGTAGTGGCGACTGTTAGGATCAAGTTCTGAGTTAAAAGACATTTTTATGAGGAATGGGTTGAAGTGTTGTTCGAAACGCGATGGACGAATGGCATTGAATTGATGCTATGAAAACCACTTATTTTCATGGTCTGATTAAAAGATGAATTTTATGGCTGTTCCATTTCACAAAGTGTCTATTTCAAGCCTATCTACGCAAGATGCTTTTCTCGGCAAAGTGAGCAGAAAATGTACAATCTTGTTGACATGTTATCGAAGTAGGTACTGATGTTCAGTAAAGTTCTTTCTGCTACTGAGCTGGTCGTCTTCGTTTTGGGGACCCATTGCATATGATTTAATGATTAAGTGTCAATAAAGACTTATAATATAAACTTTAACGATTACCATGGCATATCAATGAACACAGCCACAAGCATCCAAATACACAACTGTTATGGGTATTCGGTAAAGTCTGTTAACAGCAAAATCATAAAATTTGTCGGAACTGCGCTTGCAATTAAATGAATGGTATGACAAGGGAGTAATTGAATGAAGGTAGAATTTATACCGAGGCCTCCGCAGGACATTGAGAGTCGATCAGATTTAATCGGTGGTTCAACTCGTTCCCGGAAGATCTATTTAACGGATCTGTAATCTGTTAACATATATGAAAATGACTTTAACATGGAGCAAATAGTTTTACTAGATACATTGGGGAAGCAATTGAAAAGCTGAACTAACTTAGGGGAGTTCAAAAGCGGATTATCAGTAAAATCAATGCCACTTTTTGTTGAGCCTCAGCTGCCCATAGGCTATTGCATTTCACAATTTTTCATACAAATAAGAGATGAGATGCTATGATAACAACAAATTTATTTTTTAGAAAATATAATAGAGCCGCATCCATTCTTCATTAGGCAGGAAGGAGTTAAGTAGGCCAGAAATATGAGATGCACTCATATATATTTGTTCGTTTGATGACTGGCTTCAATAATGTGTACTTTATGTGCAAGTATAAGTATAAGTACAAAGAACAGACCATTCCATAAGAATAGATGGAATTTTCTCGTCTGAAACTTCAACGTTTGGGAGTAATTTGAATCGATGGCATCATTATTCCTTATTTCTTCCAAAATACGCTTAGGAAGTAATCAACTGTCAACCAAGATTAGGGTCAGACAGTAAAGGAAAAAATGCAGAAATAAGGCCAACTTATTAGTCACATTCCAACTTGATTTTAGAGGGAACTAAATGCGACAAAGTGGATTGCAGTAAAACGTACAACTATTGACATCAGTCTCATTTCTGTTATATTTAAAATTATCAAATAAGTTTTCAGTGTAAATATTTTTTCTAGATACTCGCTTTTATACACCTTCTTCCGAAACTTCGGGTACACTTTGGACGTTCAAAATAATTATGTAGCTGCAATAAGTTGTGTACATTAGCAACTTTTTCTTAGCCATAGGAAGCCAAAAATAGGCAGGGTAACACTTGTCAGGTTAAGGTGTTTAGAATGAACGCTATTAAAAGCCTTCTCACTTACTTACTTTGCTACAGTGCGAGGCACATCTGTGCCTCAGCCAACAAAGCCCTCCAACTAGCAAGGCCTTTCACTAGCTACCTCCAGTGCCGCATTCCAATTTGGTGGAAGTTATTCTTCTTCTGATGACAGCGTCTACTGTGTTGTGCCCTCGTTTACTATTAGACTCATTTTGGCGGCTACCACTTCAATACTCACTATCACTTACAGACCGCTATGATCACCTAATCACATCAAAGTCACCTGCGTACCCAAGTAATTGTAACTTTTTCCTTGGCCACTGGGTCTTGTACGAGTCACATCACTGCGAGTAGCTTTGTCTAAAACCTTCCTTGATATTGCAGGTCTCATTTAGTTCATTACCGATTTTTGTGGAGCAGCGGAAATTTTTCAGTCACTCTGCAGAACCTGGTTAGTCAGAAAGTGATGTCAAAGCTAGACATGGCGTTGTATAGCTCGTCCCTGTGCACGCTGTCATATGCCGCTTCGAAATCGGCAAGTAGATAGTGACTATGAATCTGAAATTCGTGAGTTTTTTCAAAGATCTGGCGTAGTGTGAATATTTGATCGATGGTGGATTTTTCTGGAGTGAAACCTCACTGATATTACTAACCAGAGTGTTAACGAATGTGTCTTCTCGCTTATGAATCGGACAAACGATTTTTTCCTCTGACACCTGCCAGCGGCGAGTTTAGGTTTATTCCATTTGCAGTGTTTCGCACTTGAACGCCAAATATGGAAATGAATGAAAGTCAAGATTTTGATTTAGAAATTCTGATGTTGATTTAATTTTTGGCCATCCCGTTGCGGCCTTTAACTAAGACAAACCTAAGTAAATGCAGCCTTTCGACTATCTACAATTTATTCTATAAGGGGTAAGATTTATAGTTACCTTACGAGAGCGATAACGTTTGACCACATTTCTCCACAGATTCAGTTTGAAACCATCCTAAGTGCAAGGAAAAGTTCTGATGTCTTTATGTCAAATAGTATGTCTAAGAGAGAAGTTAAAAGACACTTGACGGTGCAGCTAAAGAAGGGAATTTACAGTATAAAAAGATTGAGCATATCAATGGATCTAGAGTAGGCTAGCGGATTAAGAGCAAATTTAGCAACAGTTGTTAATATATAATTTCTGTTGATTCTAAGAAACCTACATGTTGCCCATGGTAAGCAACAGATACTTAGGTTCGTTTAATATGATCCAGTTTTTCATAGGCTACCTCCTTCTCCTGAAAATAAGTTTATGTAAGCTTGGCTTTGCTGATGATTAGTCAACTACGTCTTATGCTGACTTGACCTACGAGAATATTAATTATGCTCTGATATGCAAAAGAAAAAGATTTCACTCAAATGCCTGAGCTGTTTAAAATGTCTCAAAAGTCAAGCAGAGATACAACAAAAAAGTGAACATCAGACGCTTCCCTGCGGATATGAACTTCTTCCTCTTCTTACTTATAAAAGGCGCAGTTCTTATCGAATAATAAATAAGCTTTTGTTGTTCATATCTAAGAGTAAATTACTTCTAGATATATCATACATTTGGCTGCTTGATCAGTTTGGGAAGAAAACCTCGATTTAATAAGTACTTCTCAGTTCCATGGACATTGGAAACTTTTGAATTGGAACTGTGCTCTCTGAATAGTTTTGACAAAAGTTAGAAAGTCACACTGAATAATTACTAAGCGGCATCACCAAACGGCAGTCATCTTTGAGAGCGGTTACGTAACTTTTTCATCAATTTCCAAATTTTCGGAAAGATCATTCGCAAACAATTTACTTTAATAATTACTCGCTTGTCTGATCTGGCAAGCAACTGTGAGTCACTTTACAATATATGATCTGCTTTGTCCTGCTGCCCATTTTTAATTAGTCCAGTCAAATACACTTCATGCCACTTGGCGGCAATAAATTCCATCGTATAATTAAAAAAAACCCAACCAACCTCCCTCCTCGTTTGTGAAATTCATAGACTCTATGGTCACACAACTCATGTCGAAACGGCCGTTTACATTCATTAGGGGGTGGAATCAGTGGGGTACCAAAACGAAACACGTTCCTAATACCCAAATGCACTACAAATGATCGTGCTTTCCCCTTAATTAGATGCTGTTTTATTTCTCTAACTGTATCTATTTAAAGACTCTCCGAAAAGACATTCTACCAAATTTGTATACGAGCATTCCAAGATACATATTTGAAATGAAAAACAGAAAATCCTTTTTTAGTTGCCTGTAGGTCATTTATCATTCAGCACTTAACTGAAGGTTTCTTCTGATCTTTCTGGCGCGAAAAAGATCTAAACCTAGAGAAGTGATCTTTTGCCCAATTGTTTTGTTGGAGAATGATTTTGGAAAGGAAAATAAATTCTAATGATTCAAGTGCATGCTTGAATGCACTGTGGTTGGAAATCAGCTTAGATCTAAGAGATCTATGAAGATTCACCATGATCAGGGAAAATGATTTTTGTTCTTTTTGTTATTAGTGTGTCTATGGAACCCTCTTAATTTTATTGTAGTTTGGAAGATTATGGAAGTGAATTAATTGTGTATGGAGTGTCTGTATCTTTTATTTTTTGTCTTCAAGTGCAGCAGACATCTCAACGTTTTACATTTTTATCTCATATTCAATTGAATAGAACTCGAGGTCATTTCCAATAATGGACCGAAGTCTTAAGTGGTCTGGTTGATGAAGTTCTAAGAAGAAGTATTATGTAAGTGATTAGATATGTTTATCGATTCCACGTGTATTCAAAATAGTGACCTGAAAGGAGTTATCGGCCAAAAGGCAGGTGCCGCGTGTTAATGAAACTTTTATAATTGAGATGTCTTGTAGTTTTTGAATTTAAAATTCTAGAGACTTGAGATACTGACTAAGAATAGAGGAACAGGTTGTGTGTAAGAGCCACCTTGTTTTTGATAAGATTCAGGTCCAATGAATTCCAATTCTTATGTGAGTAAATGCCTAAAAATAAATGGAAAGCCATTGTGTTCATTTAATGGCAGGTTCACTATAATTATCAAGTCATAGTATTCAGTGATGTTAAGTAGTATTTAGTGTTTTCTTTTGATCTACAGTACTATTCAATAAGGAAAGACAATTCTGTACGCCCTCCAACTGCCATGGATGATTTACCTGGTCGCTCGAAAAGGAATCGAATACAGGATTCATCAAGGAATAATATACAGAGAGTGCAGCTTCGATATCCAAAGATACATTAAATCAGTGGAGTGCTGCTCTTTTGTACGGTTTTCTAATTGTCTTAAGTCTCGTTAATTTCGTGAACGAACGTTTAAGCTAATTTTGCTAACCTGTGAAAAAAGTTATATTTTTTGGGTATATATTCTAATTCGTGCGGTTTTTTTTTTTTCAAAATTTGAACGTTTATTTAAGAAAAACATGTACAATAGTATTATTCAAAGTATTGCCCATATGAAGCTATGGCTTTTTCCCATCTTTCTGACAATTTGTGGATCCCATCCCAAAAGAACTGCGCCGGCTTGGCAGCCAAGAATGAATCAATCCAATTTTTGATATTCTGCTCTGATGTGAACCGTATTTCAGTAAGGGCGTTCTGCATCGACCGGAACAAATGGTAGTCAGAAGGGACAAGGTCTGGGCTATAATGCAGGTGAGGTAAGACTTCCCATCCACTGTTTTCCAAATAGTTCTTAACCGGAATAGCAACGTGGGGTCGAGCGTTGTCATGATGGAAAATTATTGCCTCGTGTCTGGTCGCATATTCCGGGCGTTTTTCGGCTACTGCTCTCTTCAAATGGAATAATTGTGTTCGGTAGCGTTGTCCATTGATGGTTTCACCCGGTTTTAGCAGCATTTATGGCATTTCAGCAGCATTTCGGACATGCAAAACCGCCTTTTGACGTCTCTCGGCTTGAGTTCATGTGGAACCCAATTTCTTTGCTTTTGAATTTATCCAGCTGCTTTTAAACGTTTTGAAATGGCTGCTTGAGTGACACCCAAAGATTCTGCGAGCTCCTCTTGTGTTTGACTACAATCTTCATAGAGTAATGCTTCCAGTTCTTTATCTTCAAACTTTTTTGGCTGCCCAGGACGTTCATCGTCTTCCAAGCCAAAATCACCACTTTTAAATCGTGCAAACTTCTTTTGGTACATTCGCTCAGCTAGCGCATGTTCACCATAAGCTTCCACCAAAATACGATGACTTTCGGCAGCAGTTTTCTTCATATTAAAGTAATGAAGAAGAACTCCTCGCAAAAACACTTTTTTGGGCACAAAGTTCAACATTTTGAGTGAAAAAAAATTATTGTTGTTTACGCTTCAAATGAATGATATATACTGAAATGACGTACAATGAAAGTAGCTTTCCAACGCATATTCCAATGGAATAATACAAGTTACGCCATCTCGCAGCAAATCGCACGAAGTTATAGACCCATATAATACACTTAAGCGCTGTTGGTATTGCTAATCTGTGCGGTATTGTCTATAAAGTCGACTTGTTCCATTTGAGGATCACACTTCTGGCAGAAAATAATATAAGTGACGATTTGGTGTTGATTTATGTTCATTTATGAATCGCTTACAGTCTAATCGATGGAGGTACACTTCATCACTTGGAATCAAAATACTACTCAAATGTACCCTATTTTAGCTTCCATACATGCATTGCTAATTACCAATATCCGGATATGGTCAAATATTTGATTTCAGTGTTCATCTTTAAAGGTTTAGTTTAGTAGTAGGTTAATTTAGACAAATTTGTACGACTACTAGACCAAATAGCCATGATGTTTAGCAAGCAACTAACATCACAAAAGCTAATGTAGTAAAGATCATATAATACTTACAGGAAACTGCGAGGCCAACGTTGTTCCGAAATATACTTGATCAAAACTCTTAAGGGCCTGGGCATTGATTTTTAATCATTAAGATGGCAATGGACTCTGTTTTTAATAGGACTTCGCAATAAATAAGAACGTAGGCATAGGTTGTAAGCCACAGGAGGAAAGACGCAATTTGCTGGAAACGAATATTCAGAAGCTGAGGCGTCATTGCCAGGCAGAGGTTTTTCATCTGGTTTTATTAACCACCACGCTGTTTTGGTGATGAATATTGGCAATAATATGCAGCTGTCGTATGTATGAATGGTCGTATAGTAAATAAGCCACAACTATAAAACAGCTAAACGGATCCACTTATGAATACCTAAGATTTTTAGGTTTATGGGTTATATGTTTTCCACGGATAGTCAATTTGACAGCTGACAGTTGATTTGTGTTTAATTTATTTTTTATTTAATCCTGAATAGATTACTCCTGTAAATGGTGATCAATTTTCGGTTGAAATAATCGTCCCAGCAGGTAATTCGAACAACCATAGATAGTTTTCACACCATGCATACTCTAATTGGTTTACGTATTCGCAGAGACATTATAACATATCGTATAGTGCACACCGAAGAAGTTGATGCCGCTATGGTGTTTAGCTCTGAGTAGGACACGAATGATTCGATTCGCCACGGTACATAGCAATTGGAGCTATTTTCACCCACGATCTTCTTTTGCGAGCATACAAAATCAAACATCTTGGTTTACGAGCTTACAAGACCAAGTTTGTGCAAGAATTAAAGCCGCTTGGCCATCACGAGATATTGATACTAATCCTCTTTTTCGCCAGAAAATGTTGTTCAGCGGCGAACCTCATGTTTTTAGTTCAGGGTATATAGTACGTCATCTTTGGAGAATTTTCGCACTCGGAATGAAGAAAATCCACAAGCCATTATTGAGACACCGGTACATCCACAAATAGTCACTATTTGGTACCTTTTATGAGCTGGTGGATTCATTGGTCCATATTTTTTTCCAAAATGATGCCGGCCAGAATGTTACAAACAATGGAGAGCACTATAGGTCTGTGATTACTGACTTTTTCATTTCCTAATAGAATGGCAATAGTGTGAAAGAGTTGTGGTTTCATCAAGATGGTATAACATGCGAGCAGTTCGCTCCCGTTTCTTTTGTTGAAGGAAATATTCGATGAGCTGATAATTTCAATCTTGATTACAAAATTTTTGTTTTCATAATTTATAAGAACCTTTGTCAATAGACAAAGCAGTTTCATACTGACAATTACCATCAGGAAATTGATTTAGAAACCACAAAGATGATTTGTAAAGGGTTTTCCATTAGATGTACAACATTTACAAATTATCCAAAATTTTTATTTAAAATTTGCGATCAGTTACAATCACGTTACGTGTGTAACTCCAAATTTTGGCCGTTCAGGGTAAATTTTCCAATCGACATATTAACTCCATAATGTTACCGTTTCAGTGAGACAGCGAAACGGCAGAAGTAAAAATAATATTGCTGCTGAATGAAAGTCGGTATGTCAAAACCGTAATCAATCGATTCCGCACAGTTCGAAAGAGATGGGCATCTCTCGAAAAGACTTGAATTTACATCCGTATAAGATGGTACTAGTGCAAGAGCTAAAGCCAAATGCTAGTAATCAAATCTTTCAGAAAGGTTTTGTAAGTACTGCTGTACTCCATTATAGTACCACCTTTCTAAGTGAAACAAAGTCCATAATGATGTAAAGAAGTAAAAGTAACAGAAGGATTCCCATTACTAAAAAAAACAGCACATATCTGGAGCGGTTTTGTATCGACACTAAACTGTTATTTCACGTGGCTTCAAAAATGGAATCGATCAGTGTTAGAGTGAATGACCTCGGTGGCCAATTTAAAGGTTTTCACCTGAACCCTTGTACTTGAAGACTTAATTTCACAGCATGCCAATACATTCATGGGAGCAAGGATACGCCTTGCCATTGAGTGCTGCACAAGTTCCACATTTGGTATAAGCCAGAGGCCGATCTATAATCTCTTACTGATCTTAGAGTTACAGCACCCAGTACTTATTGCAAATCTAAACCAACTGGAGAACCTTTTAAGCCACAGCCACCATGACGCTCCCACAAGGTCACCAATCTCAACAAGTCAGGCCCGGGAGAAAATCCGGAGGGCACCTGACTCCCACAGTACCGGAATTTAAGTCCTGGTATGGACTACTAGTGGTCCTGCTGCTAACAGGACCTAGACAAAGTCATTGATGGAAGAAGGCTTGATAATTGACCCGGCCAGCAAATTTTTCTCACAAAAGCCCAATATGTTTGTCACTTGTCTATTGTAAAAAAAAACATCGCCAATATCCATACCTTCAAGTTCCGCCAAAAAAGTCCATTGATCTTGAATTGAAAGCGAATTCCGTTTACGGAAACAGACACATCTGCTTCATTTTTGAAGAAATAAGTTTCAATCTTGCTTCCTGTTACCAAATAACAATGGATAAAGAAACTTATCGACAATCACTCTTGGGGTATCTATGTTTCAAATGCGACGATTCTGATAATCAACGATGCCATGAACAATTGTCGGTTGAGGTAGTCAATCACCATATAAATGACGCTGCTGATGGTCGGCGGGCTTAAATTTTTATGTAGAAATCGGAGGAGTATTGCTTGTGATATATCTAATTCCTGAGATCATCGTGGAACTGACACTAACTTGTCCTAATATCTCAAATTTTCGACCGAGTTTTACAATTTTTTTTTTATAATTGGTGCGCGCATTGGGGGATAAAGTGCTACACTTCAACTGTTTCAGCCAAATTTTCACCGTTTTTGTTGTGAATTTTAACAATTTAAACACATTTCTTGACAGCTGCCAGAAAGGCAGACAATATAAAATGAAACCCTAAAATTTTAATTTTGAAACAATACTGATCAGGTGATCGATGGTGACAGAACATTAAATTATTTAGTTTTGCTGGTAAGTAGCAGGATCTATCATAGAATGCAAGAGGCTCATTCTATTCAAAGTATACCATAGAGAAACTTTCAAATCTCAGATCGCAGAAATTGCAGACTTTCCGGAAGATTGAAGAATCCAAAATTCTTTGATGCCATACGTCGCTGAAGATAAAAGATCCCTTGTAAGTAAATTGTTAGAACGTCAGCTTTTAATGAAAGAAAGAGCAACCCCATGTGGAAGAAGATTTCAAGTAGGAATTTTGCTTTAAAGTGCAGAATTGTTAATACCTAATCTGTGTCTGACGCATACATACGCATACATTCAATCATCCTGGAGTCGGCAAATTAAATGTAAATATTCGTAGTTCTTTTCCTTTTATTATTTGATGAGTTGAGTATCAAACCAGTACCAGTACTTTCATTGAATATACTTTGAAAGAAAGCCAAGCAATACCCTTATTACCCACACAATAACTTTTATTCAATTTTAATCAACAAATCTGATCCATAAATTTACTAAATATTCTTTGAATTTCATGAAAAGTAAATGAATTCCCCTAACTGAGAATTTTAACACATTTTTCATGTTCAATATGAAAATTTCATCCTGCCAAAGAAAAAATTCTAACAAGTAAAACATATTGTGGAAATACTTGTACCAATCAAAAACGAAATGCATTCATCGAAATCGATCAGAAAATTCGATTAGAATCGGTCGTAGATATATGTATATTTCTAAGTATCTTAGAGGGTTCAGCTTCATCCTCCCACATGTGTACTTATGTACTCGTATTTAATATCCAAATAAGAATATCATATTCCAGGAAATGTGTTTTTAGAGTAATATTCAACATTGGATTCCAATCGTACAAAAGATAAGAATTGTGTGCGTATTTCTGGCCAAAGATACACTCGTACATACGAGTACATAGGAAATCCAGAATAAATATTCAAATAGTAATACTTTCCTAAATAATGTAAATATTTTCATTGAAAATGAAAAGAGGAAAAGATACTTACGAGTTATGACAATGACAACCCTTTGTTATAAGAGTGACCAATTGAGATATGTACATACAGATACATAAGTATGTTCGAGTATATATAAAAAAAAAATGTGCCTGATATTTATCTTTTCGCTTGAAATTCCTTGAGGTATGGTATCTTAACGCGATAAGGGCCAACACATGTGTGGAAAGGATTGCAAGCAGCTGTCGGGTTTCTCTCCTAGTGGTCTATGGTAGGCTTCACTTATGAGGTATTCGTAAAATAGTTGTCTGATGGTGTTAATAATGTTTTTAAAGCAATTAACGTCTTTATAGAAACTTTCAGAAATGATCTATGCGGTTTTAAAATACAAATGCGGAGATACAGTAAAAGAATATACAATAATTTATATTCTATATATAGTAGACTGATGTAGACTGATAAAATCAGAAATAAATCTTGAAAATGAACTGCAGTTCACAGCAAATTGAATGACTCTGGGGCAGAGACCTTTACTGATAATTGAATAAACAATTGTTGCTGTAATACGAGTACGAGTATGAATGCTGCTATCATAAACATGACTACTTCCTTGTTGATAGCATTATATAAATTGTTGACACTACTGACTTTGTTCTCACAGAAAATTTGACGATAAGCCTCGACTTATTGCTTGTGGGAACTTCAATCAAGTTTTGTTAACATAAACACCAAATGCACAGAAGCTAATGCGGATAGACTGATTTACATAATTTATTTGTATGACATTGCCCTTCGGCATATAAATTCTTAAACAGGCAACTCAAGATTGTGAAAATTTGATTTCAGCAATATCAAGAAGAGAATTTCATAGTTTGCCACCAATGTGAGTGTGTAAAATATTAACTTGATTTTAAATGCAAAATGTTGCCTCTTAGCGATTCTCATTTATCTGAAGTATCAAAGGAGAATATTTTCATTCTGAAGTAATAGTAAATTCTTGTGCAGATTGAATTTCTAGTCCAGAGTTTCAATTAAAGAGGACTATTACGATGAATAATTTTGAGACAAGGATTAATTTCGATGTGCTCATATGTACATATGTACATACTTATGAACAAATATATTTGTTTTTTTTTTTTTTTTGTTCCACCTTATCATGGTCTTGTGGATATTGATAATCTATCGTGCTAATCTATTCGCTTGTGATAGACTTGAAATGGAAAACGATCCAAATGACGATCCGAATCAACTTGAATACGCTAAAGTGCCAATTGTCGCATTACGTCAGCCAGCTCGATGCATACTTTCAAGATAATTGAATCCAGGCAAAGTGCTGCCGTCGGAAGAGGGGTTTCCACGTGATTGGCGGGGTATTGCTCATTTGGCTGGCTTGCAGAGTCTCTATGGACCAGTTATCAACGCTGAGGCTGACCCTATGGCAAATTTGATAATCTAGTTAAGTTCTTAGGTGTAATTGATCGTTGGGATGTAGCGGATGATCTCAGTGAGGATTTAATTAAAGATGCGCAAGCGTATAAATCGAAACAATATCAGCAGCAATTAATTGTATCTCGTCATGAAGCTTCAATAGCGTCAAAGGCAGAGGTAAATGTTGAAGACTATCACGAGTCAGATGCAGATATACTTACAAAGGATGATGCAACTAGAGCACAAGTTGGTCTACCTCATCAACAATTTTTTGTTAACTTTGCATCAGCATTTCAGATCGAACAACGTCGTCGCAAACTTATTCCATGCCTCTACGATAATTGTGTGCTCCCACTGAACTTAAGTTTCTACTTCCACCTAGAGTACCATCAGTCTGGTAAACTGTTCATCTTCTGGGATAAGTTAAACGATTCCATACGAAGCACAAATCCCGTTCCGCAGCCAACTGTTATTCCAAGCATCCAGATCACGGATATTACAGATACGCCTCAGCAGGCGACAACGAAATTTTTACCAGTGATTACCTCAACTCCCAACGCAACTGCTGTTCCCGTTAAACTTCCCCGTAGAAAAGCAGCAAAACTATCAGATCCAATGAAGATTCATACAGAGCCAGAGCCAATGATTCGTAAGGCCTTTTCAATGAAACAACTAAATGCTCAGACACAAAGCGATGCCATAATTAGTGGACAATCTCTGTCCGTAGTCAACTGTGATATAAATCATAGTGAATCGAATCTATCTGAGATATCTTCAACGAAATCCCTGAACGGCAAGTCCAAGTGGTATACAAAACTTCTTTTGTCGAAGAACACTGGCCCAAAAAGCAATTCTTCGCTGTCGGTGGCGTATTCAGTTAAATCCTGTGAGTCAATTACAAAACCAAAGAGCAAAAGAAATTGGTTAAAGATTGTAGAACTTTTACACATTCCAATTTGTGTCCTTATTATTATTATTATTTTTTTTTTCTTTACCAGTCTACACACAAACGTTTTATTTTTGACCACTGTGCTATTTTTGCTTATATTTGGAATAAATTTTGTAAACAGTAATGTCTTTAAGCTAACAAATAACATAAACGAATCATTTTATGAAAGCAGATTAAATGCAAAAAAGTAATGGAAAATTGTCAATAATTTATAAAGTCAAAGACCAAGCCAAAACGAGATAAAAACTTTTAATCAAACTGATACGACCTCCGAAAATCTTGAGATGAGTAACGGATTCAATATCTTTTTTAGGAATATATCCAATAGTGTCCAACCATTTTCAGCAGGATAATCGCAGGAATGTATACCGCAAACACAAATGATAAATGTGATATCGCGCCTTAAATCAAAGCAGTCCAGTGGATCTGATGGTTACAGTAAAAAGAAAAAAGATTTGTGCCGCAACAATAAGACGATTGACATATCTTTGAGACTGGGATCTTCCCAGAGTGCATTTAAAGGCGAAAAATGCGACCCAAACAATTATAAATCTATACTATCAATATCCTCTAGAATCCTTTTTCGTTGACCGAACCAAAGTATTTGACCTAGTCAGTAACAAAATTTTTATGAAAAGTCCTATTGAAATTTGGTCTCATAGATACTCTGTTGGTTTTCATCATATCTGAATAAAAGAAGTCAACACGTTCTGGTTAATTCAACTCTAACTGAGCGGCTACATTGCATTAAAGCTGGAGTCTCACAGGGTTCAGTACTTGGCCTCTTACTTTTCATAATTTATATTAACTATTTATTTAAACTACCTCTAAATGGTAAAATTGTTTCCTTCGCCGATGATTTTCTTATGCTGCCCACTATACCAATGATGAAGAACCATCCTTGCTAAATAACTGGTTCAAACACACCCTGCCTGACTCAAACTGCAACCAACTTCAGACTGCTATAATTTCCAAACCGTTCCTGACAGTGAGCTCAAGTTTTGACACATGAAAGATAATTTTATTATTTACAAGCCTTTTAAACGATTTGCGTCTTATCTGCGATTTAATTCAAACGTGATAGTGTGATTGCTTTATATTTGGTGGGAAAACCACAAGTAGCTATCGTTAGAGCCCTCCAGCACCTCAACGTGAATAAATCATTTGTGTCTGGAACCATAGCTCGATACCATGATACTGGCAGCGTTGCAAAACGCCATGGAGGTGGTCATAAAAAAAACAGCAACATCTGCAGAAATGGTTCGGAAAGTGAAGGCTCGAATTGAGAGAAATCCGCGTCGAAGTGGAAGAAAAATGGCTCGTGAGCTCAACATATCGTTGGAACGGATGCAACACATACTGAAAAATGAGCTTGGGCTCAAGCCATTAAGGTTCCAAAAAGCACACAATCTTATACCGCAACAGAAAAAAGTTAGAGTCGAAAGAGTGAAGGAGTTGCTACGGTTGCACGAAAGTGGCGAGTTGCCGAATTTTGTTTTGTCCGATGAGTCGCCATTTGTTATCGAGCAATATGTCAAGAAACAAAATGACCGAGTTTACTTGCCAGAGAGGTCCTTCGAAAATTTACACCTTCGAACGGCCACCAGAAAGCAGGCAGCACCGATGATGATGATTTGGGCCACCATAACCGCCGATGGTCGTTCTCCGCTCGTATTTTTGGACCGTGGCGTTAAAATTAATGCGATCGTATACCTTGAAACTGTCCTAGAGGCAGTATTGAAGCCTTGGGCAAACAATCATTTCGATCGGAGACCGTTTACATTTCAACAAGACTCGGCAACGTCTCACAAAGCGCGCGTCAACCAAGATTGCTTAAAAAACAATGTTCCACACTTTATTTCTTCGACAAAATGGATTGCAAATTCTCCGGATACAAATCCGTTGGATTTCTCTGTCTGGGGTACTTTAAAGGCGAAGGTTGGCACTAAAAAATACCAAAGTTTGGACCACCTCAAACAAGCACTTCGGCGGGAATGGACCAAAATACCGCAGAGCCACTTTCGCGCAGCATGCGATGCTTTCTTCGGCCATTATTAGCGCCAAAGGTGCTAACTAATTTTCAAAGGTGAAAATTGATGTATTTTTCAACATTTTTTGCTTTAGCGCAATAAAATTTATCAAAAAATAAGGCAGGGTGTATTATCAAATTGTTGAAACGTTCAGGTGTTCAAATCGGATATTAAGGTACTAATCCAAGTATTAGCATAGCATATTTTCATGGCTTTCTTCACTTCCTTACTTATAAACGTTGACTTTCTCTCAACTTCTTGGCCCCTATACACGGTTTTACATTTTGCGTGGCTCAAAAAAGAATTACAATTTTTTTCATAGTAACACCTATCATTGGTTCCTCTAACCACAGAGTGCTACACATACATAAAAAATTATAATTTATCAATGCGTTTTGTAGAATTAAATAATGTAAAAAATAAACTAAATATTAGGTTAATATATAATGTGTATACTAGAAAATCCTGTAAAATGATCATATATCGACATCCTGGTATTATATTGCCACAAGCCAGGCTTTTGAAAGCTACAAAGAATAAAAAGAGGATGACTCCACGTTTATTTATTGACAAGCCTTTGTTCTCTCCACCAGACAAAAATGACATTTTAGTGAAATCAAACGTCTTAAGAACTGGCCATTTTGTTTGAGAAAACAAAGGTCAACGGACCTTATTTGGCCAAAATTAGCTTTCTACGATTCCAATTAACCTAGTCTATTGCTTTCAAATTTCGATCTCTTAACAAATATTATTCACTTGGTATTTCAAGATGATAGACCAATGGAGATGGTTGGAGTCTATAACCGCTTTAGCGGTTACCTTATAATTGCCAAAGCTGCAAATGCCAGGGTATTTTGGAAGTGTCTCGGCATTCACTGCTTCTAAAGTCGATCCTATTATTGCAGTATATTTAGTTTATCCAATCATACCCTAAGTAGTTCGACGGTAGCTAGATTGCAATCAAATATTTTCTATCCAACAATGTTATAACCAAAGTAATAATAGCCAGAACCCGAAACTAATGAAAATTACCCAAATGGCAGCAATCATTCATTTGCCGCCAATACCTTCTTAAATGCATATAAATTAATACTTACATCTCAGGCTACTCTAGTGATATAAAATATAAAAAAAATAAATTTTTAAAAATTTAGATAAGGAAATCAGAAATACTAGGTTATGGGGAATAAGACTTATATTGGCAGCTACGACTTTAAATACATTGAAAGTAAATGGAACCATCTTGCCTAGCACACAAACCCATTTAGACAAAAAAGAGCTTTGTCACAGATTTTCCAAAAAATTTTTTTTTTTTTTAAGGATCTGATCCGACAATTACCGGGCATTTAAAAGATCTTTTGTACCACAAAATCAGTTTCTCAAAATCTCAATGGGAATATTTTCAGTATTTCTCCAGGGATTAAAATTTCTCTGTCGTTGTTTCCTCAAGACATTTAGAGCCATGCATTCACATAAAATGTGTTCCGCAGTTTCGTCGTCTTCCATGCAGAGACGACATTAAGTTTCTTGAATAAGACCTATTTTGTTTCCGATGAACCTAGCATAAGCTAATCAAAAACAAATCACCAAAGTGGATCTTATTCGGAAGTAAGCCGGGATCTTTGTGCAAAATTATCGACATCGAAAATTATCGACAGACAAAAGCCAGACTATCGTCATCCACGCCGAATTGATAATTCCGGATACAGTTTTTGACAACACAAAATGAAAAGTGTTGATACGAAATTTATCCACAACAGGACGGATAGAAAGCTCAGTTAATCGATCGAATTGAAGAATGATTTTCAAAATAAGCTTGAATGATACAGATGCGCTCTCCTTCGCTCTCATTATGTCTTTTGGTAATGATTTGTCAAACTAGGAGAAACATCAAAGAACTGTCAGGAATATCATTGAATCATTAGACCTGTTCTAGGATTATTTCATAAGAAGTGCCGAGTTTTCCATCCCAACCCAGTATTTGAACAAATTAGAATGTTAGAGTGGTTACGAAATGCTCTTAATGACCGAAAGTATAGTCTTGCTGAATGCAGTAACTGAAACAGTATTGAACCTTACGTTTAAGAATTTGTATTGTGATTAGAAAAAACTTACTTTCGTATTAGCTGATTTTGAAAACTCATTTCATAGTCTTTAGTTTCACTCTAAATTGCTTTAGAATGTTCTTGATTCCCCGTACAACAATGTCAACAATTCTTGTAGACATCAACATGGAAACGGTTGTGATTGGTAAAAAATGTAAAGATGGTCTTCACTAAATGAACAAAATTGGGGCCTGAGATCAGCACCAGTTACAGAAATTGCCCTGCGAAGTAACACCGAGAAAACGGAGACATTAAGTAGCAACCGATCTGCTACATAGGGTACTCTCTGAACTAAGTTATTGGTGGCGACGTTTAATGTTATTGTAGAGAACCCATTTCTTCATCTCCGGTAATGATCTGGTTCAAAAACGGCCTTTGATTCTCACGCGACAGACGACGTGGGCCCCATTTTCCCAACTTTATGGCTTTTCTCATATTTCTTAGGTGTTGATGGATGGTCATAAGGTTCACGTTGAATTTCCTTGCCTACCCGAAGTATGTTCATCCTTTAGATTAAAATTGCCATTCCTTAACTTTGCAAACCAATACCAATACTTGGACTCGCTGAGAACAGCCTTTCCATACACATTGTTACGAATTACTTCTTCGAGTTAAAGAGGTTTTAATGATTTATTTGAAGATCATTGCAAAGTATGCAGCGTACTAAAATCGCTCTTCGTCATCCAAAATTATTGTACATCAACATTTGCAAACAATTTAAAACGCTAACCTTGCTACAGAACAACATTCGAATAACTTTTCTTGTTTAGAATCTTTAAAATAAACTGCAGCCTTGTTGTTAAGAAAAAAATTAATCCACTATCTACTTAAATACCGATAAAATGATAAAGGTGTGCAAAATATTTATGAAAAGTATACGACCTAACACAGAAACTTGAGGAACTTCTTCGTCTTATAGGTACCACTTTCACTTTCTTTCCTTTTTTGTTCAGGAGACAGAATGGCCTGCCATGAAAGGTCTAATGGTCCTCCAAAACATAACTCACCATAGACCAGACTATAGGGACTATTGGGATGCGACTTTTTAAAATCGAATATGATCTCAATGCACACCACAACAGGACTCGAAAAGACAGAATTCTGTTACAAGATTCGCCTCGAATTCTAATTAAATATATAAAATGTATTTATAACATTTATAGCCCTATTTGCATTAGTTATTTAAGCTAAGAGTCGTGCTCATTCAAAAATTGAAATTCAAACTGCAGTTTTTAAAAAAGTTCCATGGAAAAGACGATAAGGTTACTTCTTAAATTCACTGCTCACAGAATATGTTTTATCTTTCGGATAGTCCTGATAAGGTCTTGTTGAAATTTGCCGGGGTATTTTAAATTTTTTTTTTTTTTTTTTTAATAGATTTTCAGAACTTACTCCTTTCTGCTTAGGATTGGCAACTACTACATCTTTTTTGATATCCTCAGAGTCGTTGAAACGGTTATATTCGAATAGTCGTCCCATTATCATTAGAATTTTTTTTTTTTTGTATCACTTCAAGATAAAATATTTATTTCACGATCCCGACAAGAGTTTACTTCACAGATATTCACAAGCGCCCGTTTATTCGTTTAACTAACCGACTGAATATATAGCACACCAAAGTAACACTCTAACAGTCCTATTATCACTTGAAAGAGATTATTTTTTGAAACTTTAAAGACTTATTGGATGGTGTACGATCTGATCAAGCACCGAACACAAAATGTTTTCTTCGCTCGCACTGACAATAGGCGTGCAATATAGTTGCTCAAACATCAACAAAATAATAAAAAAAAAACTCATTAGCAGCAGTTCACTCAATCTGCCTATCCAGTCCGAACAGAATCAAGAAAGAGGAACAACCCTCCCATTCCACTCGAACACTACCTACTCTAGGTTTTCAAATGTGCACAATGCACTGAGTGTAATTTTCCCAATTACTGAGTGGAACTGCTGCTGTTGGCATGGTTTTTCTTTTTCGTTTTTTTTTTTTATATTCTTCCTGAGCGTTTTTTTAATTTTTCACTTTTCATTTTCCACTTTTCTTCTTTATTTAGTTCCACTCATCAAGCAAGAGCTCGGCAGCAGGTCATGCATATGCGACTTATTTGCCTTCCTTTGCTTGGTTGTCCGATTGTCAATCTTTTTTTTATCTGCCTTTTTTTTTAAGTACGAGTATGATAGTGCAGAATGGTATTTTCTTTTGGTAGCATTGCCAGCCTAGGGTGTTTTTGGAAAGAATACTTGTAAAATTTTTTAAGCCGCGCTTCCAAGTTTAAAGTCAATCTACATACGAGTATATATAAAATCAAGTTGCAAGGACTGAAATTTCGAAGCTATCACTAGTCGAACTAATTTCTTCGATACGTATTGTGAGCACCAGTGTGAAACTCTTGTTCGGCAACGTCTGTCTGAACGCGAATATTAATTCGGAAATAGCATTTTCCACAATAGTACTAGGTGGAGTGAAAAGTAACCTCCTCGACCGCCAGAATGCGCTGCTACTGCAAGGTTATGGTGCCTTGAAGTCCGTTCATATTTAGGCAGACATGCCAAATTTCAGTGCAATACTGTCTTTAGTTTTGTTTTGACAGCTGATTGTTGTTGACGTGTTTGGCATCATGTTGAGTGTAGACAAGAACGATTTTCGTTCTCTCATAAAACATTATATTTTGAGAGGCAAAACGGCGAAGGAAACAAAAGAAAAAGTTGGATAAACATTATGGGGCTGATGCTCCGTCAGATTACACCGTCAAATATTAGTTTCGAGAGTTTCGTGGTGGCCGTAACTCCACTATCGATCAAGTGCGCAGCGGCAGGCCCTCCGATACGGTTACAGAGGACAATGTCAAAAAAATACATGAAACGGTGTTGGCTTACCGGAAAGTGAAGGTGCGCGAGCTAGCAGATACCACAAAGATTAGTACTATGGCACACGCCATATTTTGGGCAATATTCTGCATATGAAAAAGTTATCCTGCCGCTGGGTGCCGCGTATACTCACTTCTGACCAATAACACGAAAGCGAGAGCACTTCGAAAGAGTGTTTGGACTTGCTGATGCTACTTTTTGGACTTTTGGCGTCGATTGGTAACTGTTGAATACCAGAGAACAGAATGAGCGAGGGAGGCCGAGGGAGGCTCGATGGATCGGAAAGGTTATGGCGTCGGTTTTCTGGGATTGCCATGGCATACTCTTCGTGGACTACCTCGAAAAAAGAAAAAACCATCGACAGCGAATATTACTGTGCATTATTGGAGCGATTGAAAGCCGAAATCGCTGCGAAACGGCCTCACATGAAGCGAAAAAAAATTTTGTTTTTGCAAGACAATGCACCGGCGTACAGGAGCATCGCAACCATGGCTAAAATCAATGACTTACGGCTCCAATTGCTGTCGCATCCACCGTATTCACCTGATTTGGCTCCCTCGTACTATTATCTCTTCCCAAACCACAAAAGATGGCTCATCAATAAAAAATTCACCTCACACGAGGAATATTTTACTGACCTTCCGGAAAATTACTTTTCGGACGGGATCAAGAAATAGGAAAATCGCTAGAATAAATGTAGCAAACTAAAAGGGGACTATATTGAATAAAATAAAAAAAAAGATTTGAAAAAAAAAAATGTTTTCATTCCCAAGGAGGTTACTTTTCACTCCACCTTATACTGGAAATGAAAATGATTTGGCCAAAAGGACACTGATTCATCTATAGTTAACAAAGTGCTGGCATTCAGTTTATTCGCTGATCTCTGTTTCGGTCAAATTTTTGATATCAGTGGGAATATCCAGGTCATTGGAGGCCATTCAAATCACTACATCAGTGATAAATGGTCTTTGCTGCCTTGCAACGTATTTTTTTTTATAATTCCGCACGCGCACCAAGGAAATATGAATACCCTTTTTACTGGGCTTTTCACCAGGGTGCGGGCAGGTGGTGTAGTAGTTTTTGAAACTCAGGTGTTAGGTTTCGATATTTTCTCAGAGGTGGTTATCAAACTGGAGCCAGTGCATCCTCCACCAGTGGGTCTTAGTACGTGCTAGTTGTTAGTTCTTTACATTTAACCCAGCCAGCAACCACTCCAACATCAGTGTTATGCCTTTATGTCAGAGTTGACGCTGATGGGATTTACATATAACTACAAACAAATTCCTCAGTGAATTGCCTTGCACGGGATTCTATGCATATACCACTACACCACGGCCACCCCCATCGTCGTCATTGAGTGACTCAATAATGGTTTCCATCGGTTGCGTCTGTTCACTTTTTATAGCTCTGACACAACTCGCTAAGTGGCACCTTAATAAATTCGTGCTCCTTCTTCTTCTATGTTTCCAAAAAAATGTTTGTTGCTCTTGTTTCCACGAGAATTCCTCCCATGAAGATTATCTATTTGTCCATATAAACATTTATTGAATATGCTTATAGTTACCAGTGTACGTTGGTTTTGAATGTTTGAAGATTATAACTACTTGGACATAAAGAGTTCGGTAGGCCATGCCAAAAGCGAATTGTAGAACATAGTAACGGACCACAATATTTCATATGGATAGAACAAGGATATATTGCGTCGTTGTTGAAGGGTGTAAATTTATTACACCTATGAGTTTTGCCGTTCGGTTTTGAATCATATCTTTCAAATATAGAAACGATGTAGGAGCACCTGACCAGATTATTGTATATTCTAATTTTAGGCGAATATATGCTATACATTGGAGTCAAAGCAACAGCCAGCCTTGTGTTTTAAAAATATTAAATTCCACTAGGTTGAGGGTTTCTCTAATAATGTTAATATCGGACTTGAATTAGCTTAACAAACGCTGCGGTTTCCTAGTTTAAACCGAAGATAAGCGACTTGAATATGATAAAGAGTGTGAATAGCAGAGAGTACCCCGTCGTATACAAAGAAATTTGCGGACACGATATCATTACTGAAGATTAAAACATGTGTCTGGGTCAGAACGGAAGCCTAGAGTATAGCATCGTTTATTTTCTGAATATCTGACTTAAATCCGTCAAAGGCAATTTGAGTTAAATGTTGCAAAAGATAATTTCTAATTAAAAATCAGATTCGTTGATCACAACTGAACGCATTTCCTACAAAAGTGGCCGGTGCCAAAATCTCTCAAATGCCTTTGAAATATCAAATGCAAATAACATGATTTAATCAGATAGTAGTAGATTGTTTTCCTCTTTGGTCAGAAGACTCTTTAAACCACCAGTAAACCTGTTGCCATGAAAACTGTCCTACGGGTTTTTAAAGACGTTCTGTGCCTTTTATATTTTAGGAGCTGTCGGTGGGAAAGAAGGTTCGACTGTTTTATTAATGACAATGCCTACACAGTGGTTATGACACGGTGGAAGAACTCTTTTTCAATGAAGGGGTGATATTCCATTTAGACCAGGACTAACAAGTTTTACTATCTTCGGGACATTGGCTCAGTTTTTGAGTGTGTGTTACAGGTTTTGGAAAAGCCTTGCAGTCATTACAGGCATCCTTAAACTATTTCCCTCATTCCTCTCTCAGGTAATTCTTACAAAAACGAAAAAAAGAAAATAATTATAAAAATAAATCCTAGGGTTAGCCACTTTATAGCTCGAGTCGTACTACTCCTTTTCTTATTGGCATTCTTCGTTAACCAGCAGTTTTATTGCGATGACTTAGTTTCAAACAATGAAGTTGGCTTTAAAAAAATGTTATAAAAGTTTTTGCAACATGTTGACAGTTTGATGATCTGTAGTTTCCTCACTCTCTATTGTCGAAAACGTGTGAGAAATGTTTAAGGGGTCTAACTTCTCCGATTTTTTTTAAGGGTGTTTTCTTGAAGACCCTGTCTGTCCGTATTTTTCCATTATTGTTGCTGGATGTAATTATCTGATATTTCCTTTCTATGATTATGAGGCATGAGCACAAAAAAAGTTTGTGTTGATGTTGAAGGTATCAAACAGTATTTAAAAAAATGAAAGCGATTCACGAGAAGTAGGGATAACTTCTTCTTGCAATATGTCGCCAGGATTGATAAAGCTTGAGTATAGATTAATATTATTTATAAGTATATGTAGATTAATTTTGAGTGTACAAGAAAATACTAAACGAAAACACAGTGGTCAGTGCCGGAAGAACCAACATGAGGTAGATGGTAGATGGACTACAGACATCAACAAGATTAGGTCCACTCACTTAGCTGCATGTTTTGAAGTTTCTTATAAAGCTCCTTACAGCTATGCTCGCAAAGTCAGTTGGACCAGCATGAGTTGGTGAACTACCATAACCGTTGGTATAACATTTAATCTGACAAAGAGACAGAATTACTGGAGCCGGCAATTGTGCTTCTTAGTTCAAGAAGAAATTTATTATTCTTTATTGTCAACGAAAGAACAGGCAAACTTCTGAAAAGTATTTGAAGGCAATAGTTTTTGGTGATAGACTGTGTCGGAAACAACTTTATGAGTAGTGTACACTTAAGTAGGGGAAATATTAAATCAGATAAACGGTAGTGCTTAAGTATTCTTGCAATGCGACTATTGATCGTATTAAGCGTATACGAAGTAGCTTACTGGTTAATGTAACAGCAAAAAACGTGGTATGAATGTCGCTGGTAAATGTCTTAACATATCTGTGATTATAACACTTCCGAGGAGAGACTCTATATAATAAATAACACCTTTACGAATACAGCGACTGATATCGTTAGCAAAAAGTTAAACTGTTCTCTTAATAAGTAGGCTATCTAAAACAGCTACATAATTCGCCAACGAAAAATATCGAGACTGCTCGTAAGGCCATCGTCCTCCTATTTTACCTTTCTTTTACGGATGAAATCAGGAATTACAATATTACAGTTGGTGGTCAATGTTTTTAGGGGTCTGCGAATTTTGAAGTACAATTGGGTGGCCGTGACTGTGACGTGAACTGGCTTCCAAATCGGAAGGTTCGGTGTTTGAAAAAAGAAAAAAAGACAGTACTTTTACTGTCTTCACATATTGAAATAAACAATTGAGAACAATTTAGACTGGGACGTTTGTGAATGGCCAGCTTTCAACCAAATTACTCACGTTATTCAACTATGTCCCTTATCAAAGCGAAGAATTGGTTATGCTCAGCTTTGTAAAATTCTTTCGCAGCATTCACAGGAAAACTAAGGTTCTATTTGATTGTATTCTGGACAACTCTGCATCAGCTTTTATCTTTTTTCTTTTATTCAAAAATAATGGTCTGGCAACACCATTTTGCTCGCTTGCAATGCGGGAGTGGAATATAAATTCGCATATTTTTTTTTCCATTCTTGGCGCTGACTATGGAATGTTGGTAGTTCCTGGCAAATAATGAGCACGTCCATCCGTAGTTCATCCCCTAGTACGATGTCTATTTACCTGAGTAGCTTCGCCTCATTGCCTGAGTGCTTGGTGAGTGCCTGGCCCGGGATTTTAGCAGACTAGCTTGCCTACCATTCTACCGTTCAGCCACTAGGGCATAGTCCTCTACCTATCTACGTATCTGCCCTATGAGCCGGTCTTAATAGGCTTATTTATTATTTACATTTTTGTTGTGCATATGTATAACCTACAGAGGCCGCATATTGAAATGTTCGCATAGAACGTAGTTCTGTTCGTTTCAAATTACACTATAAACGGTAGCAATACGAATATGGCGATGATTATAGTGATGAGATGAATTTTATCCTCACCGTGTTGATATTGGTTGCGGTGTACTGAAGACTAGAGGCGAGATCTGATCTAATTTCATCGCTATACTGTTTCTGGTCCTGCTGATATTGGTGGAGCGCAAACATTTATTCAATTATAACGAAACCGGAATCAACGGAAGCACAGGCTTTGGAAAGCTGCAGACACCGATGACCGACCGCCGACTCTTTATGGGAAATGACATTTGCGTCATATTTAATCTGAAACATCCCCAAATGTGTAGATGGGATGGAATGAAGACTTCATCGAAATGATGCAGAAGTAGGTCATCATATACTATGACGCATGGAGAAGCCGACAGCAGCGACACATTGTGCCAGTTCTGTGCCTTGAAAAGTTTTAAAAGATTGATAGAGTGCGGAGTCGTTTAGCTCAAGGGACTGACAGTTTCGTTGTTCAGATTTGAGGGATGACATGTGTTATTTTCAGTTTGGACATGTTTCGCGCTTCACATCTTTAGCTGGCGCTTTGGGATACAGTTTCTCTTTCGTCTTTGTTGCTGACATATTCATCTCTATTTTGTGATGGCGACACATGGTAAATGAACACCAAAATCACTGGCATCTATGTGACATTGATGTGAGTCATGTGGTCTAGAGTGCGATTAAACTTTGTAAGGGTTAAGCCTTGGAGATTGCAGTTCCAGTTTTGAGTGATTCAAAAGCGGTTGACACATTTTCCTGAAGTGGTGATTGATATCATATGTGAAACTGTTTGTGGATGAAGATAATAAAATACTATTCCTGAGTTATTGCATCATGATGACTAGGTTTTGATTGGAAACAAATTGTAAAGAGTGTGAACAAATATTTTTTCAGTCTTTCTGTGGGTAGCTTGATTCACGAAACAAATCAAGCTGTGTACATAAAAAGGATTCGCCGGATTGATATGGTTTGATTGTATATTTCAGAACTTAGAGATCTTGATAGATGTCTGGTAGGTTATCTATTTAAGAAGCAGCTACTTTTACTACCCTGGTTAGTAGATGCAAGCGCTGGCATCATATGTCGGCGACACAAAAAAATATCTGTTCAGGACTAGAAATTCATCCTCCACTAAGCTGCTAATCCCTTCTGATGCCATTGCATATGTCGGTCGCACGTAATTTGGATAGTTTCGCTTTTGAAGAGATGGCCAAGGATGCAATTTTAATCCATCTAGGAAATATCAAAGATGGGCATATTGTGACTGGGTATGCTATGAAAACATACTTTGGTGTCTTTTTGTAAATCAAAATCACTATTTTTGGCGGTTAAACTTATTGATGGTTCTTTGATAGTCTTATATGTAAATAATATATGAGGTCGAAACTAAGCTCTTCGTAATTATTTCAATGACATAACCACCAAAAGATCAACTTCGCAGTGGAAAAAATTGACAAGAAGAAATACGCTTTATCGTATCATTAGTTTTTTGGGCACCAGCAATGCTGGTGAAAAATACGCTGATTGTGGATGGTGTAATATGTGATGGTGGAGGTTAGCAGCATAACCAATTGCCGAACTATCAACAGACTGGAATTTAATTCTTCCCAAACGTCATGAAAGCAGAATCTAAGCACCCAACTATCATCCCTCTGATCAGGCTACAATATGTAATGCATTTTTCTGCGCAAAATTGGAGTACAATACCCACATCCGAACAGTTTTGCCTAAAACATCTCTGTAACTAACAATAAAACTGTGCGATAAAACTCATAGGTGATGCTCATATCATTATCAACAGATAATAGACACCATCGAATACCGACGTAATGTGCCGTGTCTTATTTTGTTCTATCGCTATTTCTACCACCAGTGCTCCATAGGAATCGCCAGTAGCATCCCAGCCCTTCAATTTTTAATCATAACATCCGTCTTGCTGTAAATTCTCAATAGTATACTCTCAAGTCCACTTTCGGACATACTCTTAAATATTGTGATTCGTTGTAAAACTCGTTTATGAAATGCCCTGCGGAGCTCTCCATTTTCTAGTCATTATAACTTGCAAACATTTAAGATCAATGTACATCGGTACTTCTGTTTCCTTCCTCCCTAAGTTTCTTTCGCCCGCGTTGTGGGCAAACATTTTAAGGTTATTAGGATTCCTTGAGCGTGAACTAATTATAAGAAAAGAAAACAGGGGGTACCCTTGTTGGAGGCACTCTGTCTATGGTGCATGTTGGTCGACTTAATGCTCAACGCGCTCATTAGTTCAGTTGGACCACGTCTAGCGACTGCGCTGTCAGCCCTAAAAGTGATCGATGATAACTATGACGCATTGGAGCTCTGATGACCTTGTCTAGTCTTATTCGCATGCCTTCTAAAGCAAAGAGATCAGAACCCCTGTTGGGGGGGGGGGGGACGGCTTTCTCTGTGCCCAGGAATGATTTCGACCAGAATCTGAGTCCGAAAAGGAATGCAGTCGGCTCTTCACAAAGAACTTCAAGAAAGCGCTGGTGTCTTTCTGGAGGAAAACAACAATCGATTCCACTTCTCCTTAGGAAAACTTACGTCTGTCTTCCAAGTGATATGCCTTCAGTGCTCATTTGCATTTACAGCGGCAGCCAAGCTGCAACATGAGTTTTACTGACTCCTCTTACGACTTCCAATGTCACAATGGAATCACGGCAAATAAAGTTTAGTTTAGTTTTAAATGCATTCTATTTTCTTAAACTCTAACTCTTACATACTAACAAAAAATGCTTAAATGCTAGCTTACAATTACTTAACAATCTTATACTAACTTACTGGCCCCACACAGGCACTCTAAGCTAATCTAAATTCTTATATCTATGTCTTTCGACTTCATTTACATTTTATTTAAAAATTTTTATTTTGTATACTTAGGGCTAAGAAAAAATATTTAACAAAAAACTTAGCCTATGGATGTAATTTTTTATTTTTTATAAAAACTTATTATTTAACTTAAAATAAACCTTAATCTACCTAATCCTACATACACAATACACACATAAACACACATAGACATTACACAATTATATACATATATTGGTATATACCTTTGTATATACTAATATATGTGTATATTTCTTAAGTGCTAACCTAAACCTATGCAAGCTGGCCATCGCTATTTACAGAGCAAATAGATTGGTCAGCTCTGCCTCATTAGTGAGGCTGGTCCGTACTTGACGGAAACGACGACGAAACAGCTTCTCCATCATTCAACCACCAGAAATGCTGGTGCTGCCGAACGACATCCCTCTTATCGCGATTTCCCACCGCCCTACTGAACCTGAGACGATCCACACTTCTATGTGCGACGTCTCTGTTGTAGTTGAGTCGCCTGTCCCCAGCTCTCCGAGCGACATGGAAGATTAACGGAACTGCTGATCTATCCTGGATCAACCCTATTTGATCTAAGTAGAGGAATGCTTCCGGTGGAACGAAGCCGTCAGAGCGCACACTCTCGTGGTAACGGTAATTGGGATAGTAAGCCCCAGATATCAGGTTATTCGTCGAGGCCATTGCTCTTGCAATGTGCCTTCGAGTCAGCTTAATTACGAAGTTGTCCACTCGTATTAGGTTCGCTCTGTTGTACAGGACCTCATTACGATAAAATTTTTTGTACTCCGACTCTGGTGTTCTGTACAAGCGAAGGCAAGCCCTAAGGCAAGCCCTCTCAAACACCCGAATCTTTTCCATTAAGCTTGCTCGCACATTGAACCACACGGGACACCCAAATACCAACATGGGCCTGATAAGGGCCATGTAGCAGATTACCTTTACCCTCGCATCGAGTTGGCTGCTATAAAACAGTCTCTTTGTAAGGGCAAAAGCGCCTTTAGCTCTGACCAGAGCAGCATCTACGTTTTTGTCAAAATACAGAAACTGATCTAGCCAGATCCCAAGGTATCTGACTACCTTTCGACAGGCAAGAGGCTGTCCGCGTTGTCCAATGATCGAGAACGTTCGCCAATTTTTTCTGGTATCTCTAGAGGCTCTAGACAACGGCGTCCTAAAGAGAATGGTTTCCGACTTCTGAAAGTTGATTTTTAACTTCCAGTCATCGCAAAATCGTCTTATCTTATCGAAGTCACGCTGCAAGAGAGTGTTGATGACCTCGATTTTTGGACCTGTTCTGTACGCTATCAAATCGTCTGCGTACGCAATAGTATGGGGAAGTGAACCTATCAAGTCGCTTGTATAAATGTTAAACAGGATCGGCGAATTGACCGCGCCTTGCTGAAGACCATTTTTAATTTGAAATATTCCAATAGAAGTTACATCACCATTCTTCACGATGAACTGTCTGTTGGTTAACATATTATAAAGAATGTACAAGAGTGGTTTACTGATCCCCAGCCTAGTCAGCTTATAGAAAAGACCCTCTAACCATACGGTGTCGAAGGCCTTCTCCAAGTCAACAAGGCAGGCACCGGTACATTGGTTTTTGCCTTTATTCCATTGGATATCGGACACCAGTTTAGACGCGGCATGTGAGATATCATGTCCCGCCTTAAAACCGAATTGATTATCCGGAACTATATATTTGTCCTCAACCCACCTAGACAGAGCTCTATTGATTACCTTTTCAAACACCTTTCTGATATTCGGAAGGAGACTTATCGATCGGAGATTCGCTGGATTGGATATATCCTTTCCCTTTTTGGGGATAGGTTGAACCACCGCCGTTTTCCAATGCGCTGGATAATGTGCATTATTCATTGCATTATTAAACAGGGTGGCGTAAATGTCCACCGCTTCTAGAGGAAGATGTCGAAGCACGATGTTCGGAATACCATCACGGCAAATAAAATCGCTGATAAAATTGTCAAGTAAGACTCAGAGAAGATTTTTCAGGAACCTAACCATCCATCTCAGCCCCATGTTTCCTCCAGATGGAGCTTTCCAGACCAGATCACTGATTAAGGACGAAAAAACATATATGCGAAGGAATGCAACCTTGTTGTACTCCACCGTGAACTTCAAATTCCTATGGCAACTTCTTGTTTCATAAGACATGACATTTACTGTTCATCATAAGAGTCTTTAAAAATAACGAATAGTTTTCCTCTAGCACACCTCTCCTGCGCAATGCACGCCATATAGCATCTCGATTCAAGCTACCAATGACAAACGACGATGGGGAACAAATGTAGGAGCAGGCGGATCCAGCTCAAAAACTTGACAGTTCAATATTGAGCATTATAACAAGATATTTTTTCACTCGACCACAACCGGAAGAACGCATATACCTCTCCATTTGGCACATTCCATTAGTTTTTTCTTCTTAAGCAGCTTAAAAATAATTCAGGCGTCGGTTTCTCATGCTTTGCTAAGTAATGGGTGTAAGATATTTAGGTGTTGGGCGAGACGTGGAAGAGTTCTTCTGGGATGCCGACTGTGACAAGAACCTTTTTCCACGGCCTGCATTACCATTTTTATTTGAGCGTTCCTGTGGGGTGTTGCGATATCGGTATTTATTTCTGCATGAGGCTCACCTGAGATTGGGTTCTTTCAATAGATGTAATGTGGAACTTTGAGAGTTTGTCGCACCTATTTGCTGCTTCTTCAGCTTTTGTATGTAGTGTGTTATCTTTGTGGCATTACTATATGGAATATCACTAGTATATAAAAAATACAGTATTGGCCCTAGAACACTCCCTTGTGGCACATCTACTTATATTTCTCTAAGTTCAGAGCAATCTTTTCCACAACGTACTCTAAAAAACCTATTTGTTACATAAGATTTAAGAATCTCAAAATATTTATCGTTATAATGTTTATACCCTAAACCCTTATGCTAGACGTTATCAAAGGCCTTCGCAACGTCTAAAAATAACGAAAAGCAAATTTGTTTTTCCTTTGGTGTCCTTCCTATCATATCAGTTACACGATGCACTTGGTCAGCTATGGAGTGTTTATTTCTAAACCGGAACTGATGGTTCGGGATAAGTTTTTTTTACTTCTCTAATTTTATCCGGTTTTTTAAGAAGTAGTTTCTCAAAAACATCAGCAGAAGTGAGATTGGCCGATATGAAGTCACTTTTGATAGTGGCTTACCTTGTTTAGGTACAACAATTATCTTTGCTATCTTCCAATGATGTGAAACATAGGTATATATTAACCCATTACCAGAGCAATAATTGGCAATTTATTCACGATCTGTGTAGCAATAAGGTAATAGCCCGCTGATCTTTTTATTATTTTTTGAGCCTCCGTTCCATTTCCTATCGGATGTTTTCAGCATGGGATCTCGTAATTTACATAAAAACATTTTCCATGGGGTTCCAGTCGTTGTCTATGCTTTTGGAAGTGAAGCTGCTGACTTTTTCTTCGTTTTGTGACAAGGTATCTTGAAGCCTCTCGGTATCATACCTGAGTGTCCTTACCAACTTTCAACCTCTGCTAACAGATACAGTACGAATACCTATAGTAGCTGCCAATAGATGGTGGTGGTCCCGATCTGATCTTGATCTAGCTGATCTTGTCACAGTTCTTATGGTATCAGGCGATGGATATTGAAAAAGTCAACAAACCCCTCTGTTGTCATTTGATATGAATCCGTGGCCGTGTGGTCCTACCATATGTTTGAACAAAGTATGCTAATTGTTTACCTTTGCATAAATTCCCACACCATACCTCTGTAAGATATTGCTGAGTCGTGCTTATTGGTTTTCCAAGCTTTCACCAGTTTCAAACACTTGAATTCCGTGTTTTAATTATGTAATTTTATTTATTCCAAAGATGTCTAGGTTGTATAGCATTCATTTTTTTTCAAGCTTCAAGGAATTTAGAATTTTTTTAAACCCTATATTCTGATGTAAAGTTAGGTTTATATGAAGGACAAATGTCTGTATATTGCAAGAGAAAATGGCATCTTTGGATAAAAAAGTAAGTTGACTTGTAAGTAAGAATTACCCGGTCTTAATTAGCTTTTCCATCTTTTGATATACGTCAATGACAGCTTACATTTCAGTAGTCACTCGACAAAATTCATTTGTATTATCCGAATAGCGAAAGGCTTATGAAGGTGGTTAAAATACTTTACGAGTCGCTTACGTCCTGAGTGAATCTGGGCTTCGACCAACAAGTCTTTTTAATTAGTACGATCTCTCAGCGGCTGCTTCCAGTACCGAGCTCCTAGATGTTTAAGGTCTCGTTCCACTTGCATGCGCCATCTTAGATGAGGTCATCGTCGGAACTAGACACGACACTCGTTTAGCTCATTGAGCGTCCTTTCGCTGTTGGGAAAGAAAGAGTGATTCTTCCCTCGGTGGTGTGCCTCCTTTTCTGATGACGTATGCACTTTATTTTGCCCTTGTTTATCATCAGAGAGATTTCGGAGCAATGTTTTCCGTGCAAGGATTTCTGCAGACTTCAAATACAACATACCTCTTTAGTTGGCCAGTGAATTATAGATGGTGATCCTCGATCTGAAATTCTTGTTTGCTGTAGTGTGAATATTCGACCGATGGTGGGTGCTTTTGGCCTGAAACCGCACTGATATGAACAAACCTGTTTGTTTATAAATGCTTTTAGACTTATATGTATATTATACGGAAGAAAATATCTTACAGAGGATGTTTAAAGTGTCTCTTCTCTTACGGATCCGACAAAGGTTGCTTGGATTTCATACTTCCGGTAAGGTTTTCACTGACCACATCTTACGCATCAGCTGGTGCACTTCTTCAATCACTATCTGCTACAAATAGGTCTGAAGGTAATCCGCCAACGCTAGCAGCTTTGTTTAGTCTTTAGCTTCAATATTGTTTTAAATACTTCTAGGTCTGTCGTCTTCAACCCAGGTGAATGGTATGGTTCATCATTGATACATCGTCCATCGTTATACAATCTACAGAAATACTCTTTCCAAATTCTCAGCATCGACTGCGGCTCTACTACTACGTTCCATTATTCGTTCCTCTTCTGCCCGTTGAGTTCGTGAGCCGCCCTGGTCCTTCTATGCAGCGGCGCTTTGTAAGCATCTTGCTTAGTTACATGTGCTTGTAACTTCGTCAACCCAGATATTTCGTTGGGGTGGCCGAGTGAAACGCGGCACCCTGATGGCTTTTTGGCAATGTTGCCACTGGTCTTCGATACTTGCTGCTGGTGGCTATGATTTCTTGAGAGATTATCGGAACGATTGGTTACTTTTTACGATTATTCCAACGTCAAACTTCCTCACTATATTAGCGTGTCTTTGCGGTGTTCGGGATATTCGCAACCCTACCTTGGATATAACAATTTAATGGTCCGAGTCATGGTTGGCCTCTCAGAAGTTACGAACATCTATAATACTGGAGGGGTGCCTTGCATCGATCGCACTTTTGTCAAGCTTGCTGATAGTTGATTAATTAATATTTCTCTAAGTCCACTTATGAATATCGAGATGTGGGAACCGCGTGCTAGCTAATACAATGTTTCGCCCTGCGGCAAAGTCGATTGTTGTCCATTGTTGCTATATTTTCCGACAGAACTATTAAAAATGCCTTCTCTTTCTAGCTTTGTATTAAAGTCGCCAAGGACAATTTATCGGAATGTCATAACTAGGGCACTTTGGTGTCGTCTTCTTGTCCGGATTATCTATCGCTTTTATTGGATGGCGTTATCTTCTGTCTTGTGCCTGTTCAGGGCATCCGATAGTTATTCAGCTGCACATTATATTAAGAGACATGACACTCAATGTGCAGATCCGAAGCTTGGTGTCTTTGATCCATTTGCGGGGGTTGTGAATAGTTTATTCGTCCGTATCTGAAGCTTACTTTTGCTTTGTAACTTACGGTTTTCTTCCACGGACGGAGAGTTACCCCGGCGACAAGATATGCTCCGTTACAAATTCTAATAAACTGAATCCATTATCGGATGTATTGTTATGCAGGCTGTGTTTTCCAATGAGGCACTTAAAGATGGCTTCCTTACCCAGCCGTGCACTAAGATCTCCAAACACAATTTTGATGTCATACCTGGGGCACTGAACACGGTCTAGGAGGTGATAGAATTCGTTTTTGATGCTGTAATCCTTATCCTCTGTAAGGGAATTAAATCAAATCGAGAGTTCTTTTACATATCAAAAGCTTAAGACTTTTTGTATGAGTCTATCTCGTATATCAAACCCACATCTAAACAAGCTCTATTTTCCATCTTCGTAGAAGTCGCCGCAGTATAAATCGTAATTTTTCATTTGCTTTTGCCGTCCCATTCCATCGTCTGCTAATGATTTTAACAGTCCATGTGCAAAGCCGAAATTTGTTGTCCTTAAAAGGTCGCCAACTTTGTATCCGTCCGTAAACGAGAATGTTGGTTGCCTCTGAAATGTTTTTTACACATAGGCTGCCAACCTGAAGGGTCAGACCCTTAATTAACTCCTAAACAAAGGGGCCAGTAAGAGTCTGGTGCCAATAGCCTCGTTGAGATCATTAGAGGCGCTGTTGGAATATTTATGTTTTTTGTTCCACCGCCTTTATTTAAGGGTCTCGATGCAACCATGAAGCTTTCTTTAGCTCTAAAGGGGATGTGCAGTAAATAGTTAAAATTTACTAGGGCCGTGAATGCCGCCGTCCTGACGTCAAAAATTGAATCTTATAGTAATGCGCTTTAGTGAACTTTATATTTTTCTTGACTATGTTCGGTATTTTTTGTGTTTTTCCACGTTGGTTGCAAAAAGTGTGTTATTTTTCTGAACATTTGTTCAATTTTTCTGCATAATTTAATAATAGCATCGGAAGTAGAGTTATACATGGCAACATTAATGCCATCTTGTAGGGTAAGGACCTACATAACCCAGGATATTGCAAATCCACCATATACCCACATACAACACAAAATATAATTTAGGATTATGTAAGCCCATGACCTCCCTAAAACTTATCAAGCATTGTAACGACAAATACTTTACTTTCAAATAAACAGAACCTAAAATTTTTCACAACTACTCGTGCGTTGTCGTTGTGGAAGTTGTTTTCATCGATAAATTCTTAACAAATTTCGACAATTGATTTCAAAATAATCGACCCATTAGGTTCGCATTAGCAAATTGAATTCCCTGATTCATCAATTCCATTAGCAAATGTTGCAATCACTCAATTTACTCCCTTCCGTACGTCATTACGAAACACTCGTATTCGTATCTACACTGGCGTACTCGTACTTTTCCCAAAAGACAAATTTGCACCCAAGCACTTAGCTTAGCCCAACAAAATGATCAACCCTAATCAAGTGTTCCCAAAACGACTACTCTCGACCATCATCATTTTCAGTTCTGAGATACATAGTTCTTGGATGCTTCGTGCAATGTGGCTGGCCCTAATTGTTTAGTTAAACATAATGACACATGGAAAAATGATCCCTCCTTTGGTCGAATCGTTGGACTCGTAAATTGATCAAGTGCAGCCCTTCATTCTGAGGGCAGTAAGTACTTCATGGACCATAAACTTCCGTCAAATAAATCGTTGTGTCGTCGTCGTCATCGGTAGTCTCTTCTCTCCTCTTCAACAAAGTGCATTAGGTATCCGTATATGTATATACGACTTCGCCGAAAGTGGAAAGTAATTTCCTCGAGCGCTTTTTGTAGCAACGCTAGTGGTTGTGGCTTTCACCATCGACCCACACACACATGGCGGTATCTTGAAAACTAAAAACAAAAAACTGAAAAAAAAAAAAAAAAAAAAAAATTGGCCACAATAAATTATCCAAAGGGGTGGGGGTGGCTTCTTTGGGTCTTCTGAAAGTTACAGGGATGAAATATAAACATTTGCAATGCTGCGGTTGCAGCGAAAATACGTAATGTCAGGGTAGATATTCGTACCCTTAGCTAGGGCTAAGGTGAAGTGGTCTGCCTTCAAACCAAAGGGTGGATTACTCTGCTGCATCATACTGGATGAGTCAGTAACGGGGTTATAAAGTATCTGGGTGACGTTAGATACTTTCGTGTGCACTTGACATTTGGTTGATTTATTTTCGACTATTTCTATGGCAGTTGCATGAGAGTACATGTACTATATGTATCTTGGGTGGTGTTACTCTATTGTTGCCACGAGACGATGTTGACTTTGCGTGGCAATGCACTGGTTCAGGAATTTTAAAATTTTTTTAAATGCAAGGCAATCATGCAGACTTTTTTCAAGGAAAGCAAAACAATTTTTGAGGATTTAAAGGGAAGAAGACAAGAAGCTTTTCATGTCTTTTTGCCATTAAAGCAGTAGCAAGTAAAATTACTGATTCTTTGGTATAGAGAAAAATTCAGTCTAAGCAAGTTCCCTTAAGAAGCGAGTAAAATCGGATCTTTACCTCCTCAGGATGCCTGCCGCTTATCTATAAAGGAGATTTCAAAAAAATCACGTTACGAGTTCGGCTGTGTATGTGAACTTTAATAGCGACAAATCGAAGAGGATGTCTTTGGATTGGAATATCTACAAACGGAGACTAAATCAATTCAGAACATAAGTTTAACATTATGTGAATCTACTTGCTCGATTACGAGTATATGTAGAGGAGTTCCTCTAAGATAGAGTTATGAATGCTTATTTTGGGTTATTTATATTAGAGGCAAGCACAGTAAGGAAGCGTCTAGGGCTATACCCTTGGTTATATCCTCTTACTATATTAGACATACCTTATCGTTGCAGATAAGATTAAAAAGATCATCGATACCGAACAGAAAGACAGTTTCTTGAACTACCTCTGTCGATGGATTTCCCATAGCGCGATCTCTAGGTGGAACACCGACGAAGTGGACAAACTCAATGACAAAAACAAAAGCAGCGATGATTTTACCCTCACACGATGCGCGGGTGAAGCCATCGCAACAAACAGCAAAGCTCGTAGCTCCTGATTGGAGCGAAACAGGTGCTGTCTTACCTATAAAGGTGCACCTTTGGGGTGTTTCGAATTGGTATGGTGGACAATAACAGTTTAGGAATGAACAAATCGAATTTATCGACAACGACATTACAATGAGCATCCAATATTTTATTTTTAGACTAGAGAGTACCGCCAATTCGTGGCACAAAATTGGCGCTCACAGTTTTAAAGGTGACTACTCTCACCATAGTCCATTTTTTCTGGTGGTAGATTAAGCTCCTTTGTGTCAACCCAGCCGTTCATTGGAAAATCTCGCTGTATTAAAGTTGCGACTATTGAGGTCTTTGTTGAAGAGAGATCAAGTAGTCATTGCTGCAGCGCTTCCAATAGCCCTGAGACTTTGCTTGAAGGGCTCTCCCAAAAAGTAGGCGTCTTTGAGGTATCTCGAGCGATAGTTCTAGCACAGCTGAATATGGTATTTACCAAGAATGAAATGAGTTGGTGTTTGTGGATCTAAGTCGTTGTCTGATTTTTGACATAAAGGATGAAAATTAAGAGTCCTTCAATTTGTTAGGAGGATATAAAATTCTTTAAAAGACAGAACGTTTGAGCCGATAACGCGACGAAGATGCTGTTTTACAGACTTTACCTCTGCCTCCCACAAACCGCCGAAGCGTGGAGTTGAGGGGGAATAAAACGACAGATAATAGCGTCGCAAGCAACTAACTCTTCCAGTATGTATGTAGTTTCGATGTTCAGATAAGTTGCTTCGATGCCAGAAAATAATCTAGTAGACCATCGGAGATCTGTTCTATTATCCGAAAATATATGCACAGCCTTACTCCGATAAGCGACAAAACATCGAAAAGCAGCGAAAAGTACTTCAGTGGTCAGATCACTGACCAATTTTAAATGTATAGCCTTTGTCACTTAGCACAAAAATACTAATATGTAACTCTTTGTTTTGAAGATCTTCCGGCCGATTTTTGTTTTGATAAAAATGGGGCCTACATAGTCACATTTACAGTGAATGAAGGGTCTGCTTGCCTGAATCCGTTTCGCTGGGAGATTTCCCATGATTTCAGGCGTTATGGAACTCCTTTGTTTTATTTTTCGACGAAAATTTCTGCAACCGATGAGCCAATACTCTTGGCGGATTAGTGAATACAACATTGAAACTCAAGCGCAATAAGTTGTGATGTAACCTTATATCCTTTTGGAATAATTATCGGATGCTTTGCACTGAACGAGATTTATGCTTCTTAGATTCTTCCTCCTACTCGTAATAATTGTGTATTCTCTGAAAAGTAATATTAAGATACCTCCGATAGATGAGAGAGTAAAGGTGCATAGCACAGTTTCAGGCAAGGAATAGTTAGCTGTTTTATTGAATAAACTCTTATTTTAGCTGCTAAAATATTTATTTTAAGAGATCAATCAGGGAGATTGTAACGCGAGTAAATAACGACGGAGTACTAGGAGTGTGGTGTGATTGAATATTAACTCCCGCATCTAAGAGTAAGCCACCAGTAATACAAAACCACCTTTACCCGAGCATCGAACTTGTCGAGTTCTAGAGGCTGAGTAAGGTCAATCATTCTCGAGACTTTCTCCAGATGAGTGATGAAACTAAAGGGTACTCACTTTCCCACCTTCTCCTCCTTCTTCACCAGTCTAATTACCCGTGGGCCGGATCAAGGTGTCATACGACCCGTGCCGATAAACAACCTAGCTGAGGGCCCAGCATTTAAATAGCTCAGTCGTTAACGGAGTATCCAGATACCTGGCGATCTCCAAATCAGCTAGCATTATCTGTATACAGCAGATCTCTGTACAGATGGACCTTATTTCTAGACTACTCGTGGGACCACTATGCAAAACCCCAAAGGAAAAATAATACCAGAGGCCGGTACTCTTTTATTACCGGGTGGTAATACGGTCATTGGACCTACTACCGATAGGGCTCCTTCAATGCCGAGCGAAATAACCTCTGTGGCAGGCCATGGTAATCTTTTACAAGGCAAAAGCAAGGAGCCTAAAACAAAGCTTTCAAGGAGCGGCAGGGCCGTGGCAAGACATGGTTCTACCAATTCCTTCACCTCTGGCAGCAGCAGCAGGCTATGGACGCCCTGTTGCTACAAAAAACGCTCCATCAAAGGAGCTAGTAGAATCTTAAACCCGCAAGAGAGCTCTTAGCAAGGCGATTTACATAAAACGCCGAAATGCGATACGCATTATCAATACCTTCAAATCTATTCCGGAGGTGGAGAGAGATGCGGAAACAAAAAGGAAACTAGGGTGGGCGAACAAAATCCTCAAAGACGGACCCCTGACCGTTTCCAAATCACTCCTCCAAGCACCAGAGATAATTGGAGGAGTGATCACGATCGCGGTGATCGATACGAGCGACGCCGACGGATCCATTTCGGCAGAACGGTGGCAGCTGGTCAAGTTAAAGCTTTCGAGCAACTTCTTGACCATCATGCTGAAAAACTCCGGACCACCTCCCACCACAAGTGACGCTGGCTGGTACCAGGACCACGTCAAGCTGATCAAGAAGATGCTCATGAAGAACCTCGCTCTGGACACCTCAGCAATCAAGATGATAACATGGAAATTGTGAAGAAAAAATTGTTTTGGAAAATCGTCGAATTACCATAAGAGAAGCTGCTGAGGATGTTGGCATTTTTGATATTTTGGGCATGAGACGTATATCAACGAAGTTTTTTCCGAAACTTTTTAATTTTGGTCAGAAGAACCATCGAATAAGCATCGCTCAGGAGCTCTTAAATGACGTCAATTATGATCTTGAATTCCTCAAAAAGGTCATAGCTGGTGACGAATCATGGGTATATGGTTATGACTCCGAAACCAAAGCCCAAACGTCCCAATTGATGCATCCAGGATAGCCAAGACCGAAAGCACGCCAAGTTCAATCAAATATCAAAGTTTAGATCACTGTTTTTTCCGAGTACCGTGGCGTAGTGTATGAAGCGTTTTTACCTCAATATCGTACGGTCAATAAGGAGTATTATCTTAAAGTTATGCGCCATTTGCGAGAATCAATAGGAAACAAAAACGTCCGGAATTGTGGGAAAACAATTCATGGCTTTTCAATTCAATTTCAATTTAATAAAAATAAATATATTTATTTATATATTATATTATATATTTTATTTTTTTATATTTAAATATAAATCGTAGTACAAGTAAGATCATAAGTCTTTAATAGGACATAAAGCTCGTGGAAAAACAATTAGATTTCAAATTTAAACTTAGTTAAATGAGCACAATTAAGAAAAATTAATTAATTCAATACAAATTAAAATATATAATAATAAAAATACATTATAATTGAAAAAATAATTAAAACTAAAATAGGAAAAGGTGTGATAGGAAAAGATAATTATAACTAAGCAAAGAAGGAAAAAGATTGGATAAAAAGAGAAAAACAGAATAAGGAAGATCAAACTAAAGAACTTTTAAGAACATACAAAAATAGACTTATAGCTGTCCGAAATGTGCATTAGTGCACTTTTGAACTGCTTCGCTCCTACTATTTGCTTTATACTGATTGGTAGAGTGTTCCAAAGTCTAGAGGTGTGGACGAGAAAGAGGCGCGACGTGTTCAAATACTGAGATGATTGTGTTATTAAGTTTAGTGTACGTTGCGAATGTGCAAATTGAAGTTTTGAAAATAGATACAATGGTGATTGGGTGTGTATTGTCTTGTACATAAAAACACAATATCTCAATTCCTAAAAATTTTGAAATGTACACCCCAAGACTAATTTATGAAAATGGGATATGTGGGCATGTCTTCTTATTCCAAAGGCATACCTTACCATATCATTGAAGGCAACGAGTATTTTGTGTTGAGAATATGTATCTAGTTTACAGTAGACAGGGATGTCATATTCAAAGATTGGCACAAGCAGAGTTTTAATCAATCTCAATTTTTTGTCAGCTGGAGTAAAAGAGGAAAATAACCAGAGTTTTCGCAAGCCAGAATAAATATGTGACACAGTATAGTTTATATGATCGGATGCTGAAAGGAAACGGAAAAAGTAAGCTTAGTTGAATTAAGGAAAATAGGCGGAAACTACTTACTGCTTTTTTCGAAATTACGATTAATTGACTTTTTCCAGGATTTAAAATTATTATGATTAAAATTTTCAGCCCAATTAGCTATTGCTGATAAGTCTAAATTAAATCTAGCCACAAGATCTTCCATTAGGCCAATGGGACGGGATAAATAAATCTGAGCGCCGTCATCATAAAGATGAACAGATGCGTTTTGACATACTTGTGGAAGATCAAGTAAGACTAAGCAAAATCGGGTCAACGATTGAACTCTGAGGCACACCAGTAAGTATTTTGATTGGTTTTAAGCATTGCTTATCAACAACAGCCCCTTGAGAGCGATTCATAAGATAATTCCTTATTAAATTCACCGAGGATTTATGAAATCCAAAATATAACTTCAATTTCAAGTACAAAATTTGATGGTTAACACTGTCAAAGGCTTTTGAGAAGTCAAGTAGGCACAAAAGCGTAAGATATTCCCTATCAAAATTTAATCTTATATCATCGAGCACTTTGATCATAGCTGTAGAGCAGCTATGATTAGCGCGAAAACCTGATTGCACTGATGATATTAAATTTAAACGACCAAGATAACTAGATATTAGCTTTCCAAGAATTTTTTAAAAAACCTTAGATAAGCAAGGTAAAATGCTTATGGGTCGAAAATCGGTCATCGATGTTGGGTTTGCTTTTTTGGGAACAGGAATAACCTTTGCTATTTTCCATGAATTAGGGAAAGTCGAAGATGTTATGCAAAAATTAAACAGATGTGTAAGGCATTTTATAATAGAAGGCAACAACATTTTCACGAAACGCAACTGTAAGCCATCCTCACCCATTGTGTTTGATTTCAGACTTTGAAAAATAAAAATAACCTCGGCTTCAGAAACTACTTTGAATTCCAAGTGACGAGGTGAATGAATTTGGAGACTGGTGTCCGGGTGAAATGGCGAGTTGCAACTACGATTTGATACAAATGCATTGTTTAATTCGTCAACATTAGCTATATTTGTTGACGCTTGAGTTTTACCGATATCAATGGAGCGCAAATTGCTCCAAAGTTTTTTTGAAGGTTGGTCAGCACTCAACTTGGAAAGGAAATATCAATTTTTTGCTCTTTTGGTGACGAAAGAAAGTTTCTGGCTCTACAGAAAACTTGCCTATTAAAACTGGTTAGCTCTAATTTCCATTTAGCATATAGTTTTCTCCTATTTTTTATTGCATTAAGTACCTCAGCAGTAAACCATGGAAATTTATTATTACGAACAACAACTCCTTTAAGAGGAACATGGGTATTAAAAAGATTATTAATTAATGTCTGGACAAAGTCAACTTTTTCGTCAATATCCGCTAAAAAGTAACAAGAGTGCCACGGAAGTAAACTAGCATGATAATGGAGGTTGTTGAAGTTAATTGATGCACAGTCCCGAAACTGAAAAGAATCCTGTGAGGGAACACTGGAAAAATCAATGTTATATGTGCAAAAAAGCATATCATGATCAGATATTCAGATTTCAGATAGTTGTAGGATACAACATGCAGATCAAGAAGACTTGGATATAATTCAGGCCCAGAACTGGTAGCATAGGAGTTAATGACCACAAGTCCTGTAGAAGCAAAATCATTTAAAAGCCGACAGGATCTGCTATCATTTTTAAACAAGTCAGCGATAAAATCATCACAAGGGTAGAAAAAAACAAGACAAAAGAACAATTTCGGTTAGGACTATAGACGATGCCAAATAAACATTTTACATTACCATATGAGATTTCAGTAATCAAAAATGTGAGTGAGAGTAATTCTATTATGAGGAATCATCTTATAGCCAGGAATGCCATATATTTTTTCGGTATCATCCAGCGCTTTAAACCTGGTTTCACCCCCGCATATAACATCAACTCCAGTATCCGTGAAAATATGTCTGACATAATCTTATTTCTACAAACTTAGACTACGTGCATTGAAGTGAACAATCTTAAATCCTTTACGTGCATTAGATAAAATCTTGACCAACATCCGAACATCAGTCTCAACCCTCACACCAAATGCAGATGTGTCACCTACCATGTTTAAATTTATAGTCTAAACAAACAAAAGAAGCATTCTTTGAATATTTTTTAGTTACAGCAGATCTACGAGTATGTATTAGATCAAGAAAAGAAATGAAAATGAGAAAAAAGAAAGTGAGTGGAGAAGGAGGAAAGTGAATCAAACCCATTTCGAGTTCTAGCGGAGAACAGCAAACCCTCGCGACGTAGTTGGACAGCATGGCATAAGAGAGAGCTGTTTTCTTTAGTTAAACTCTCATTGATGTAAATACGGGTTGTGGGCTTAGAATTTGAACCATTTGCACTATCAAAAGAGAGAGACCCATTATCTAGTTGGCCAAGTGTGAGACCCTTAATGGAATGAAAAACACCAAGCCATGCACTCTGCTCAGTCTGCGAAGAGAGTCTGATCAGCAAAGCATTCTTTCCATCATTTGATTTGTTCTTTAATCGAAAAGCATCAAAGTGGGGAGAGATGTTGTGGTTGAGCTTAGCAGCGATATGTTTAACTATCTCGATGGGATGGGATGCATGGATGGATGCATCACGATAATGTACCTACTCATTCATCGTTGCTTGTGAAAGATTTTTTGGCCAAAACCAGAACGACAATCATGCCTTAGCCACCATATTTATCCGATTTAGCCCCATGCGACTTTTTTCTGTTTCTAAAACTGAAGAAACCTATAATAGAATGGAGATTTACAACGACTGAGGAAATAAAAACGGCATCGCTCAAGGCTATACTAAAAAGTGCTCTTTTTGGTGCTTATTAGAAGTGCTTTGAGGATTGGAAAAAGCATTGGAACAAGTGTATTATATCTGAGGTGGGTTACATTGATGGGGAAAACATTAGTATTGATGAATAAATATTTTTTTTGTTTTGTGAAGTTACCCTACGTTTTGAACACACCTCGTATGCTTTTTCGAGAGTATGGACAACTTTCTGAATGTTTTCGAGGTGCGTCTGCTCGTCCTCATTAAGGATCATAATATCGTCGATGTATTCATAACATAATTGTTCAATATGCTCTTGAAGTACCATACATCATGTAGTGGTGAAATATAGACGGGGCATTTTATAGCCCACACGAGAGTCGCATGAACTCATATTTTCCGCTATTAAAGGAAAAGTCTGTGTTTCCTGTATCAGATTCCTTTGAAAGAATCTGATGAAATCAGGTTTTTAAATTTAGCACAGTAAACCACTTACTTTTTTCAAGTTGAGAAAACACTTACTTTATGTCTGGAATAAAAAAACGATCAGAATGTTAATCTCGGTTAACTTTCTATAATTAATGACAACTCTTTGCACTATCCAAATTTTGGAATCATAAGGTGACCATGATGATTTGATTATTCCATCGTCAAGCATTTCTTTTATCTGTCTATCAACTTCATCTTTAGATGACATCGGTTGTAGTTCACCTCTGACATTGGTCGCATAAGGTATGTCAGTTTTGTGTCTGAACAATAAAAAGAACAGGAATTTTTTTATAATTCACTTCAATCTGGTGGTTTGAGGGACTTGTTGTTTTATTCGGACTTTTAATTTGGATAAGCATAAAATTTTCCTTTGTGTGGATTTTAGCAGGGAGCTCCTTAAGGTTTTCATTGCCAAGGATACCATGAAAAGAAGTGTGGGAAGGCAAAATAAAAAATTCAATTTTTGTGTCCTTAAGACCATACAAATTGACGTATGTATGATTTGATTGAATTAGCATAAAACAGTTTCTGGTTGATTACGAAATTTTATACTAGTCAAGGTTGTATTGGCTTCTACAATATGTCCAACGGGTCTTTAGGGTTAAAGATAAGCACTCATTTTCGGTATAAAAGATTATATTTAAACCTTTATATACTATCCATCATAGTCTATTACTTTCTTCCAACGTTCTGGAAGAGACATAATGCCTCTTTTGTAAAAGTCAGCAGATTTATGAGAAAAAAACACTTTCCTAGTACGTTTTGATGTCATCTTCGGAATTGAACTGCCTTCCGTCCAAATTGTTTTGAAGAAATCGCAACAGATGGTAGTCAGCACAAGGTCTGGAAAGTACGGTGGGTGCTGCATTACTTCCTAGCCAAATTGTTTCAGCTTCTGTTTTGTCACTAAAACTGTTCGCCAACTCTGATCGTTTTTCTTCCACCGCCTGCTTCAAGGTATCGAGCTAATAGCAATATTTAACCGACTTAGCAACTTGAAGTAAAGGACACCTCGCCAGCCCCACCAAATGCGCAAAATGACCTTTTTGGGATTCAAATCGTGTTTATCGACCGATTGCGTCGTTTCATCAGGAGCGCACAGAATGTTGTTGTAAAGCACCCATTTTTTGTCTCCATTGGCCAATCTTTTTAGAAAAAACTCAAACGAGTTCTATCTCAACAAAGACTCACAGAAAATTACGCGATGCATAATGTTTCTTTCATTGAGTTCGTGAGGAACCCAAACATCCACCTTTTTCGACATTCCAAATCTTTTCAGTGTCCGCGGACCGGTTGTATGGGCGATGTTAAACCCCTGAGCAATCTCTCTACTCGTTAAATGCCGTTAAATTTCAGTCAAGATTTTATCGTCGTCTGTGGTGAATGGCCGTCCAGAGCGAACAACTTCAGCAAAGTCTGTATTTCCTAAACGAAAGCGTGTAAACCAATGCTGACAAGTGTCAGCGTTTAAGCCGAATCTCCATACACCCTGCAAATCTCCCTTTGCGCCTTTGTCGCTTTGAAGCTTTTTTAAGGAAAAAAAAGCTAAATATGACGAAAATGCACTTTCTTATCCCATATTTAAAAAAAAAAAAAATATTGAGCACTAAAAACACGTCCGATCAAAATAAATTCTAGTAAAAACGTAAAGGATAATCCTCTCTATTGCAATTTCTTAACGGTATACTCAGAGATTTTGTGAAACGATAAACACTACTTCCAAGAAAAACGCCGCTGAACTTATTGAACAACCCAATATACATATAATTCTAACCAGAACTTGTATCAATAACAACTTTCAAAATTTTGTAGCTTTTTGTCCTGATTTCAAAATAGAAGAAATCAGCTTACTTAAATTATTATTTCATTTGGGATTTGCACAGAATTGTCAGCACTTTTGCGAGCTTGTGTGTTCATATAATCCATGAGGTTTTCTCACCATCTCAGTATTGTACTGACTAAGTTCATTTTGACAGGACGTGTCCAAATGAAAATTTTTATGCATCTCATGTGGGTTAGGATTTCGTTAAGGACTATTCATGACCTCTGTACTGTATTGATGGGGTGGATTGTTTTGGATATGTCTAAATGGAAATTCTTTTGTATTTTGTGAGGGACATTTTGTTGAAATGGTATGTATGGCTTTTTTTTATCGCTGGTGGCCAATTTCCTTGGGGTCTGTTGATATAATTCACTTCCATGGTAGATGTTTCCGTGGACTCTGCTCTATGCGCTGGCTTTTGTGGTGGTTGATGTGGAAAATTCTCCTATTTCTGATTGGTGTGCCGTCTGGGGTGGTTTGGAGTATTAATTTGAAGTGTTCGCTGGTTATGGTTCGTAATCGATTGTAAGTTGAAGTCCGAGTTCTTAATGGGTGGCGGAATGTAGGCGATTTGAAGGTACTCCGGCATTGGCTGTCTGGGAGAAGGCTATCCTTACGATTTGAAAGGAGGATTGAGCTTTTTTGACATTTGGTCGTTTCGAAAGTTTTTATTTTCCAACCTAAGGGATAAAAAGAGTACTTGGGGTAGGTCGGCAGATTCGCGTATTTTAATTAATCTGGGCATTTGACTCACGTAGAAAAGTATCGAGGGCTATTTCCCTGTAAGTATGTCAAGAGAGTGTGATCAATGTTCAGTCCATGCATGAAATTTTGTTGAGAATTAAAGTTAGGTGTAGTACACTTGTTGATAAAATTTCTTAATGGAAATATTATTGCAGTATTTCAATGTGCTTTTGGAACATTCATATAGACGTGAAATCTTGTCGACACTCTTCTTCGAAGAGCAAAATTCACCAGGCTGTCCCAAGAATTCTCTACGTCAGCGGACTACATCCGGTATTTTATCGAGGTCAAATAAGTTGTCCCGGTTTTGAGCATCGATTGTTTAATCGATAACAAAAGAATGGACTGCGTATGGATTTATCCTCGGCCTTGATTATTTAGTTCCTCAGTTACGATTGATGCGATTAGTTTATGCAGTTCTGGTGTGACAATTAAGTCTTGTCGATGTCTTGTCTTGTTGGAGTTTAGGATTCGGATTAAGGATAAATGGTGGAATAAGGCTATCGTTAGGCATCTTTGAAAGGTAAAAATTTGTATATATTTGTACAGTTAATGAATTTATAAAAAAAATGTTTTTTCACAACTTAATTTATCAAAAAATTAAAATATTTAATTAAATATGATTAAAAAATGATTTTTTTCTAAAACTAAGTTGGGAAATATTATTTATTGATGAATTTTACTAAATTAATTAAATTGTTTAATTAAATATAGTAAATGTTAGCTCAGTAAAGGAATTTTTCTTTAAACTATAGGTGTTTCGCTTCTCTAAAATTTTGGTTTTCTTAAATATTTAGTTACAAATAAATAAGTTTCTTACATAAGTAATATACAATACATTTTATAGCTTCCGCGACTGTAACTTCCGTTTCCTTCTTTTTGCGGAAATTTTAACACTGCACTTGTGTTCCAACTTCTGTTTTTACTTTGAGACCACAGTTTGTTCGCGTCACTTTTCTACGGTTTGCGGCTAACTTTACTGGATCTTTACTCGGGCGCTTATTAAACCTTTAAATTATATTTTATTTTTATTTATTATTTATTATATATTTAAAGGTTGAGACCTCTTTCTTTTTTAACTTCAAAGCTACAGTTAATTCGTACAAAAAAGGCACATTTTTGACGACACAGTTAAATACTATTTATTAAAATTAATTTTTCATTAAAATATAACATTTGGAGAATATTCTGTGAAATTTTCATGGAGATGTATTAAAAAAATACGACAATGGCAGCAATTATTCGGAAGCGCTCGGTGCTGGATTATCTAAAATCAAAAAACCAAAATTTTTTCGTTCGATAATAATCGCTTTCCCCATTTATCGCTGGGAGAGTTTTTCGAAATTTCAAATTTTCTAACAAAATCTAACTAATTATTATCTAACAAATTATAGAGAAGATTATGTTATCCTTATGTTGTACATGTTCGTGGATCTAGTATCGAATGGTATTCCAGACGTTGAGCCAGCAACATGATGATGGAGCATGTTTAGTGCATGACTTCAGCTGCGTACTAGAAAGGTGTTTGATAACAATATGGAAATATTGAACCTATGGGAACAGGTGATGAGCGTGTTGTTGTTTTCAATTGGAGATTGTTGGTATTAACTTATACACTGTCAGATACAGTTAAAAATCTCGGAGTAAAAGAGTGATAGAGCATCGTTCATTATAAGTCCTGAGTTTTGAAAGGCAAAGTTAAAATTGGCGTCACTAGGAAGTTTAGTTTGTTAAAGTTTGCTCTATGATAATTTAACGTATGGTGTCATGAAGGTGCATGAAGGCATGTTGAAGACCAAAGCCCGTTTACTTTCTTATAATAAACTGAAGGGCATCCAAGAATAAAAGAGATATGCAGAGAATTTTAGGAACGGTTAGTAACAATAATAGTTTTCAAATAAGAGATTCATTGAAGGTGCCGTAGACGTTTAGATCTTACATTGGATGCGAAAGATTTGGTCGGATAGACGAAATCAATTTCTTGCTCATCTCTTCAAATCCCCATTCGGCTATTGTGGGCTTGACACGTTTAATTTTGAAGACCCACAATTATGAAATTGAGCCGACGCTATGGCAATATATCATCGAAAATGAATCTTAGCGTCATAGCTTGACATTTGCAAAAGTTACGTAGCCAAGAGCACATCTACCCTTGTGTGTGTTGGCTTTTTTTTTTACAATTTTAGAAATGGATTTAAATTTGTAACAACGAACTTTTGCGTAAAAAACGGATTTAATGGTGCGCGAACGTTGGAAATGTTGAAAAAGTGTTAAGGCAACGATTTTTTTTAAAGAAAACGGTCATTTACCATTGGCACGAGCAGTTCAAAAGTGATTGTGAGTCAATCGAAGGTGATGAGCGCAATAACAGACCATCGACATAGAAAACTGACGAAAACATTGTTGAAGTAAAAGAAATGTTGGTCAATAACCGCAAAATAACCATCAGAGAGATAGCGGAGGACTTGAATATTGCCTATGGATCCGTCCAAGACATTTTTGGTAATGATTTGGGTTTACGTCGTGTAGCAGCAAAGTTGGTGCCAAAAGACCTCAATTTCATGCAAAAAAGAGATGATTTGCGAGGCTGAATTCGATCACACATTCATCAAAAGGATCAATACTGGAGACGAGACGTGGGTTTATGAGTACGACACATAATCCAGGCAACAGGCCAGTGAATGGCGTTCACACATGAGCCGAGACCAAAAAACCACGTTGTTTTCAGTCAAAAAAGAAGGCAATGCTCACGGTTTTCATGGTGTAGTGCATCATGAATTTTTGCCAGACGGCAGGAAAGTAAACAAAGAGTATTATTTGGGTGTTTTGAGACGTTTGCGTGAAGCAATTCGCCGAAATAGACCAGAATTGTGGGCAGAAAACTCGTGGATTTTGCACCAAGATAACGAAAAATGCAACAAGTACCATCCTACAACCACCGAATTCACCTGATTTGGCTCCCTGTGACTTCTTTCTGTTCAATCGAGCTAAACAGCCACTACGGGGAACGCGTTTCAGCAGCCGAGAGGAAGTAATTGAAAAATCGCAGAAAGACTGATGGACATACAAAAAACCGAATATAAGAAATGTTTCGGGGATTGGATCAAGCGCTGGCATAAGTATGTTGCAGTCGATGGGGATTACTTTGAAGGGGACAATATATTGGGTCTATTACTTAATTCGTGCGGTTTGCTAAGAGATGGCGTAACTTGTATTATTCCATTGCTATTGTTCCATTGGAACATGCGTTGGAAAGCTACTGTCACTGTACGTCGTTTCAGTATATGTCATTCATTTGAAGCGTAAACAACAATAATTTTTTTCACTCAAAATGTTGAACTTTGTGCCTAAAAAAGTGTTTTTGCAAGGAGTTCTTCTTCATTACTTTAATATGAAGAAAACTGCTGTCGAAAGTCATCGTATTTTGGTGGAAGTTTATGGTAAATATGCGCTAGCTGAGCGAACGTGCAAAAAGTAGTTTGCACGATTTAAAAATGCTGATTTTGGCTTGGAAGACGAAGAACGTCCTGGGCAGCCAAAAAAATTTGAAGATGAAGAACTGGAAGCATTACTCTATGAAGATTGTTGCCAAACGCAAGAAGAGCTCGCAGAATCTTTGGGTGTCACTCAAGCAGCCATTTCGAAACGTTTAAAAGCAGCTGGATATATTCAAAAGCAAGGAAATTGGGTTCCACATGAACTCAAGCCGAGAGACGTCGAAAGGCGGTTTTGCTTGTCCGAAATGCTGCTGAAATGCTTGGGGTCATTTTTGCATCGGATTATTACTGGTGATGAAAAGTTGATCCATTAAGACAACCCCAAGCGCAAAAAAATCATATGTGAAACCCGGCCAACCAGCCAAATCAACAGCAAAGCCGAATATCCATGGCGCGAAGGTAATGCTCTGTATATGTAGGGATCAGATGGGTGTGATGTATTATGAGCTGCTAAAACCTTGTGAAACCCTCAATGGACAACGCTACCGAACATAATTAATCCGTTTAAAGAGAGAGCAGTAGCCGAAAAAACGCCCGGAATATGCGACCAGACACGAGGCAATAATTTTCCATCATGACAACGCTCGGCCCCACGTTGCTATTCCGGTTAAGAGCTATTTGGAACACAGTGGATGGGAAGTCTTACCCCACCCGCTTTATAGCCCAGACCTTGTCCCTTCTGACTGCCATTTGTTCCGGTCGATGCAGAACGCCCTCACTGAAATACGATTCACATCAAAACAGAATATCAAAAATTGGCTTGATTCATTCTTGGCTGCCAAGCCGGCGTAATTCCTTTGAGATGGGATCCAAAAATTACCAGAAAGATAGTAAAAAGTCATAGCTTCATATGGGCAATACTTTGAATAATACTACTGTACATGTTTTTCTTAAATAAACGTTCAAATTTTGAAAAAAAAAAACCGCACGAATTAAATTACATACCCAATAGATTTAGATAAAAAAAACTTCTATTTTTAATTTCCTGAACTTTTTGATGTGGTACGCAATACCCGTTATAAGGCATTAAGAGATGTCATATTCAATCCTAAAACCTAAATTAAAGTAAGTGGGCCTCATAGCGTGCAGCATGTGATTGATTTGATTTGCATTTTTTTATCCGAAAACAGGACGTTAGACTGTACTGCGGATGTTCGCTTGCTTTATATACGTAATTCGAGAACACATTTTCCAATTACAGAAATGGCTACCTCTTCCACGCTGACACTTCACCAAAAACTAAATGACAAATGGCTAATCTACCTTGCACTTGACATCCAATTCTAAAAATTAACTCGACCCAATTTTGTCAAAAAACTAATACGAAATTCAATCTACCTTAGGCAGATGGCTACCATACTACCGGATCCTAAATCAAATCCTCCCCAACCCAAGGACGAAATTGATACCCAGTAACACATTGACTCATTAATTATATATCCTCAACTCGAGCTAATTAAAAGCGACAAACGTTTCCAGACGTACATTCCTTTACACACGTCCCTTGCTGTAGATACATGTATGAGTATCTCAGCTCATGAGATCTCTCTATTCATACATTCGGATTTTCGAATTTGGAATCCTTTCCTGTTTTCGGTTACAAACCCAACTATCCGACACAGTTGCTGTTAATAAGGGAATGTGACACTTTTCCTCAAACAGGTCGAGCATTTATCGAACCAAACCCACTGAATCGAAACGCATGCTTGGGGGACGTTTGAGTTTCCGAAATTCGATACTTTTCCGGGATAACTTTCAGAATGTTGTTACCATCAGTACGACGTTTGAGGCTGTGTTAATTAATGTCACCAGCAAACTCGTACACACATCCTGGTAGTGGCTACTGTCGACTTAGGCTTACGAGACCTATCCAGAGAAAGGGAAACTTTGGAAAACATCTGCGACGCTATCGACGTTACGCAATCGGAATTAATTACCGATATGTGAGATGTCTGTTTTGGTTGAGTTTGTTATCGTTATTTCGAGAAATTGGAAAATCGTGACAACAGCTCTAGCATCGAACACCTTGAGTTTGAGAATATTAAGCGCCACCCAACATGATAATAAAAAGGTGCTCGTCTGTAGGTAGATACTTGTATAGCGATTTAAATGAGGTGAATGATATCAGTCTGCCCATTTTCCAGGCGTCATGAAACACGTGTAACATCGCCTCAGGAACATGAAAATTCCATTTGAGGAATCCTTTTTAGAGGTTGTTAGTAGTAGACCTGTGAAGGAATGGAAATGTAAATTTGATTTTCATTACGACTGGTTCGGTGTTTGTGGGGCGGCAAATACGGACAACTTTGAAAACATTTTCGGGACAATGACCAAATTTTCATTTTCTTTGAGTGAGAATATTTTTATCCTTGAGGTGTTATTCACCATGACAGAGATGACAAATGGAAAATACCACTTGAGACAATACTGACTATTACATAAAAGCATGTATGTGCATATGTACGTAGGCATATACAGAAATACTCTACACAGGAGGGTGTCAAAATATTTTCCAATTGTCTCTGTTTGTGTCTTTTTTTTTTTTTTTTTTTTTTGTGTTGTTTGAATTTTGAAAACAACCTGGAGGTAAAGTGAGAGGTTCTTTGCCTTTGCCCAAAACCAAGCACATGTTTCATTCAGTAGGACCATTATTTATATATGCAAATGTATGTACTGGAGACTGAATTAATTAGATTCTCATCCTACTAATGAGACATTAGACCATGAATAAATGAGGACCAAATTATGAAAATCGGTCCGAATTTGAGATCAAATTATGCTGCAATAGAATTTGCTATTACTTCCATTATGTACCAATTAAGCATAAATAAGTTTAAGGAAACAGTGAAACAGAAAGAAGAGCCATCAAGTTTAAATTATAAATGATACCTAAAATGTCAATGTTTCTGAGAGACATTGCTTCGATTTTCATCATCCGAGAATGTTTTTACAACACTTAAGAACGGAACGCTAAAATATTGCAACATGGATTCAGTTATTATAGCTCAACTTTCACATCCTCAGAACTGCATTTCAGAAAATCAAAGCAAGTATTGTGGTACGTGTAGGAGAAGAAATCTCCTATGTTATCTTTTCGACCACGAAGGACCCAAGCCATCGGGCGATTTAGGTTGCTACTTAGAATCCAGCAGCTCTATATCTGGCACTCTTCGCTAGAATGAATATGTGACAAGTGGCAGCAGTAAGGTTTCTGTTGCTGGAAACTCAACCCAGAAAACCGAACTGGATCCCTAGATAGATAAACAGTAGAAAGTCGTAGGCCAACTTTGTGAACACGAAAAATGGAACAGATGTGTAGAAGGTCTCTAACTGAAATCAAGACTTTGAGAAAGCCCGAGCCTCTGCTTACTTAAAAGATGAAAATAATTTGAAACGCAGGAATGTCAAATACTCCTGGATCAGCTGCTTGAAGATGCATGAGGATTTTCTATGGCAATCAGAATCTAGAAACCATTCCTGCAAGCAGATTGTAAGTAATTCTAGCGAGAAAGACTTAATTTTGGTTGTATCAATCTCGGTGTTATAAGGCTTAGGTACAACATGCGTTTCTACTTGAATATTGGCAGCATCCAAATTCGATTTAATAGGCCCCAAATCATCAATCCAAAACATATCACATGCCAAACTGTCATGTAAAGTAACATGCATTTAGAAAACGTTAATGTAAGAAAATTACTTCTGCGATATTGTAGTTAACTCCTCGTTTACCATTATTATCAGGCCAGGCCAGTTCTCAATGATCTTTTTGCTATCAATAAAGACTAAGCATTATTTGTTCTCCAAAACACAGAGAGTCAAGGACTTGATAGTTCCCTCAAAACCGAGGTTTTTTTGTTAACGAAAATCAAGAAAATGACCAACTTAAAAGCAAACACAAACGAGAAGAATCAATGACTGCACTGACACGGTCGGTTTTTTGGAAGTGAAATCCGTTTCTAGCAATTACATAAGGATTATCATCGAAAAACATCGAAAGGTGACTTAAACGGTTTAACTGATGTGCTTCCTTCGTCGGAGATAGACTACTCGAGTACTTCGTCTTATAAGTTCAATGCCAAACACTTTCGTCACACCTATTTCAATATGTACTTTGAAATACATTCCTGACTTCGGTCTCCAGTGATGTCAGGAGAGTTTACGTGCATAAGCAATTTATTGCTTTTTCCATAGTTACACTCCGCGCGTTAGTTACATAGCACATTGCGCTGGATTACGCCTTTCTTAATAGTTAAGTGGTTAGATAGTGTGGTAGTTAAGATAGTGGTAAGCAGATGAACAGGTTATAGAAGCCAACATAATGCCATGGATATCGATTAGGCACTGCTGACTGTCCTATAATTTGGATTGGGCCAGCAGTGCAACAATCAAGTTCGAAGAGCAGAGCTTGCCAAACTTTGTAGTGGTGTTCAACGGTCACCATACTCAAGGGCATGCTCGGCCAGTTGCACAATCCTGGTCTTATTCGTTATAGGTCTCGCAAACTTATACGAGAGAGATCAAAAAGATGTCACGAGACAAAAAATATCCTAAGATAAAAATGGATTCATTGTTGATGAGCCTTGCAAACGTTTAAAGAAAAACTACCTTCGAATCTGCACTTAGAATGTTCAGACTCTTAAGAAGGCACGTGCAGCCGAATATTAACAGAGGCCTTTGACAGACAGATATCACCGCTATCGAAGATGACAAACTATGATATATACGAGTACTACTGTGATTGTTATAAGGAAAACAATCAACGTTTATTAGGATGCAGGTTTGTCATATGAGACATTCTAAGGCAAGAAATCTTGAAATTCTGATACGTGATCGAAGGTCTTATTAACTTTGCAGCGAGATGAAATATCACTATAGGAAGCACACGGTTTCCTTATCTCAACATAGGTACGCGAAGGAATATAGCGTTTTCCGGATCATCAACCGCTAAATCAATTTGATTATTTTGGGATCGACGTATTGTATTATTCCGGTAGTACGAACCTTTTGGGCAGATAACATTGAATCAGATTACCATATTGTTGCGGCGAAGTTACGAAGCGAATTCGATAAGCGCCAAAAAAACAAGAATTATTTTGAGCAGATGTAACGTTGAGGAGCTGCAATCGGAAAATACCGCCAGAGTTTTTGCTGAACGCGTTTTGTGATGACAGCATCGAGTACCGAAGACCAGTAGCAATGCTGACAGCGTGCCTTTAGAGACTCCGCAACTGATCTGTTGAGTTTCAACCGACTACCACAAAGAAATGCCGGCAAGCACATGTTGCTAAGAAGAAAGCCTACAAAGCAGCACTGCAACGATGGACGAGAGCCATTTGTGAAGCCTACGAAAACAAAACCCGTACAGAAACCTGTAGAAATGAACATGAAACCTTGTAATAGAGTCACAGTCGGTTCTGAGAAAATAAAAAAAAAACCTTTCCTGAAGATTGTATAACGGCGGAGAAGAGCAACGTCCTGCCGTCAGGCATAATAGAACATAGACCAATTCTGACAACGGTATCCAAAATTTAAGTCCAGACCAAAATAAAGTAAGGATCTAAGTAAGTTCTAAGCTGAAATCCAACAAAGCAGCTGGACCTGACATATTTTCGGCTGAGGTATTCAAAAGTGCTGAAAATGACTTCGCGTGGAGCATATATCAACTAAACTCTCAGATCTGTTCACAAGAGTGTATGTGTCATTTGCCCGATCTACAAAAACGGAGACCCTTCAACTACAGAAACTATAGAGGCACAAGTCTCCTCAACATCGCATACAAGCTTTTATCTGCCATAATGTGTGACTGTCTACCTTCGTCAGCAATATGACTAGCCTCTATCAGTGCGGTTTCAGACCAGAAAAGTCCCTATCCTGGAAAAAGCTCACAAAGTCCAAATCGTTACCCACTTTATCGTCATAGCATTAATAAAGACGAACTTTATAAAACCATGCCTAGTTTTGACATCCCTGACCAAGCTCGTCCGTCTGTGCAGAATGACGACTCAGAATGCTCGTTTCTCGGTCAAAGTTGTGACATCTTTAACATCATACTTGAAAAAATCGCGCGGAACTCACAAGTAAGCAATGGATTCACAATCTTTAAAAAGTTTAACACCGATGACATCGACATACATAATTGGAGGAACACAGCAGGCTGTCACAGATGAGCTCTCTAATATTGAATCGGAAGCTGCCAAAATGGTAAATGAGGGTAAAGCCAGGTATATGCTGTATACAAAAAGGAACCCACAGTCGATAGCTATAGCTTTGAGGCAGTAAGGGGCTATGTCTACTTTGGCTTTGCTATTAACTCTGTCAACAACACTTCAGCAGAAATAAAGCGGAGACCAACTCTTGCCAATCTGGGCTATGGAGGCAGTTGAGTAGTATGGCCCTGTCTCAAATAAAGGGTGATTCATTCTAAGGTTTGATTTATAATGTAAGATCAAATACATAAATTTGAAAGCCAACTTAAAATTGTTACTATTGGTTAAAAGAACAATTTATGGCATTTACTATTAAAAATAATATCATGTAAATGTTGGCTATGACTACGTCTGAGGTGGTCCATTCGGAAGGTCCAAAATTGGTCGACTCGTTCGAGCATAGCGACTGGTATCTCGTGGAGTAATGCTGGCTTCCAAACCGTCAATCGTAGCTGGCTTATTCCTGAAGAACTGAGACTTTACTTATCCCCAGAAAAAATAGTCCAAAGGTGTGATAACGCACGATCTAGGCGGCCAATTTACCGTAGCAAAACGTGAAATTAAGTGCTCACCAAAATCATTTCTCAACAAGTCCATCGTTTCACGAGCTGTATGGCTCCTAGCGCCGTCTTGTTGCAACTACAGCTCACCGAGACCATATGCTTGAATTTCAGGAAGCACATAGTCCGTTAACATGGCGCGATTACGGTTACCATTGACGGTAACATTATGATTTGCCTCATTTTTGAAGAAATATGGATCAATGATTCCACCACTCCATAAACCACACCATACCGTTGTTTTTAATGGATGTAATGGTAGCGTTAATCATCAACTCAAAATACGGCAGTTTTGTTTATTAAGGTATCCTTTGAGCCAGAAATGGGCTTCATGACTGAGCAAAATTTTACGACAAAACATCGGATTTTCATTGCGTTTTTCCAGAGCTCATTCACTGAAAATATGACGCAAATTCAAGTCGCCTGGCTTCAATACTTGCACAAGTTGAATTTTGTATGCTTTTAGGCTGAGATCCTCACGTAAAATACATCAAGTTGTCGAATACGCCAAGCCAAGCTGATGAAAACGAAGACGAATCGATTCGTCACGGTCTTTGCGTACACTCTCAGTTACAGCTGCTATAGTCTCTTCACTACGTGCTGGATGAGATATAACCGGTCGAGTATCATCCACTAATGTAAACTGGGACCCAAATTTGCGAATGGTATTGGCAATAGTGGTTTCAGTAGGTCGATTATGCGCATCGTAAGTTCCTCGAATCGCACGAAAAACATTTCTCACAGAACGCTGATTTTCGTAATACATACAGCTGAACAATTTGGAGACGCTGTTGTGGTGTGATCTGACAAAAAAAGCCTTTTAAAAATCAAACCTTATTTAAGGAGACTCTATAAAGGACCTTGACTATCCCAGTACTATGTTATGGTGCTGAACCTTGGGCTCTATCAGCACGAGATGAAGATATCCGCACAAGTAGAGGAGGATATTAACCGACTTGGAGAGCATAATTGAAGACAGTGAGTTGAAGAGGCTTATTAGTTGAGACCCTCCTTGGCTTTGTCCAACATATGAGGCTAGAGTCGCAGGAGCATTATCCTATATTAGTTGGACATTTTACGAGAGTAATCTCTTTAAACATGTACTCGTACACGTCCAATCCCATGAATCTTCGGTATAGGTCTCTTTCCGAATATCAGTAATGTTTGCGTAAAAATTATCAGTAGAGTCCCTACAAAGTGATTAATGGACAAGATAATCAATTCAGTTTAGTAGAACAAAAGCAGGAATCAATGCACATGTGGTGCTTGATTGGCTTAGAGAAGGCCTTTAGTACCGCATGGCTAGTGGGACTCTTCCATAAGCTAAAAAAATTTGGTATAAGTAAGGCACTGCTGCATTTTCCACTTAAAATACTCAGTAGTAGACACTAGCTTGACACGCAAAGATAAATTTGTGCCATTCTCAGTTCGTTTCATAGCTTATAACTGTAGGAGCTAAATTTCGGTTGCTCTCAAAACCAAAATACTGGTTTTCAATCAACAAATTGTGCCCAATATGTGCGGCATAGTTCCGGAAACAGCGCGTCGATTATTGGTCTCGAGCTCGTCCAAAGTTGTTAGCTTGTAAGCGTCAACTAAGGAAATGACGTAGCCTCAAAGAAAATAATCGAGTAGTGTCAAATCACAAGGAAGTAGCAGTCAAGCTATGAATCTTCGCCGTGAGATGATCCATTCGCCAAATTTCTCCTTCACAACTTCGAGTGTTGCGTCGGTTATATGGCATGCAGTATGCCTTCCTGTATAATATAGTGTTGTTCTTGTTTGAACCACAGATCGTTCCACAGAATGTCGGTTAAAATCGCTCTATACTTGAGACCATTGACGGTAGCGGTGTCTCCTTCCTTATTTCAAAAGAAATAAGGTTCGATGATGCCGCTATGAGCACCAAACAGTCAATTTTTGTTTGATTGTGTTTGCTCTAATAATGCAAATTTTGCTTGGTGGCATAGCCGCTTAGCCAAAACTGGGCCTCGTAAGAGAAAATGATTTTTTTGTCAAAATCCGGGTTTCCGGCCAAAATTTCCAGCGCCCAATTCACGAGCTAATGGCATTGTTTATGGTTGTCCCGCTTCAATTATGGCATCAGCACAATCTTATACGGATAAAGGTAGACTCAAATAAGCCGGATTGATTCTCTGGCAATGCCCAATTAAGCTAAACGGCGCCGAATCGACATTTCTGGGTCTTCTTTCTGGCTGCTACGGCGGCGATATTTTCTTCATTTCGCACCAATTTCTACCTGATTGGTGGCTTAAAATCCACAAGAGTGTACTCACGCTCAAATTTCTTTTCCATGATGCGACGAACCCTTTAAACATCCGAAACCACGAATGCATTTATTCGACACCCATGGGTCGTGCATGGATATTATGTGAGGTTTTGTATTGAACACGAAAAGCCTTTTACATAGGAATGTGGTAGCAGACTTGAAATATTGAAGATTGATCTGAGTACATATAAAAGATGAGTACTGGAAGAGTCGTTTCTTATTTGCACTTATTTGCAAGCAAAGTGAAAATTAACACTTCCAAGATGCAGCTAAGGGCGTGAGTCATACCAAGATTCACTCACTCACACTCACTCATACGCATAATCTCGACAGAGGTTACGTCCGAGTCCTCAGCAAGAGAAGAGCCGTGTTTCTTTTCCCGATTATTTCTCTCCTTGTGAGAGTAGATTTTACACTTTTCGATGTCTAGTCGAGGGTCCTGGATATTCCCTTAGTTGCCCTTGAACCCAGAAGATGGCGCGCGTCAGTTCTTGTGGTTTGAAAACCTAGAAAGTCTGAGTTTTCAGGGATAGGATTTGCTGCACAGACTTGTTTTATTATTCAAAAGTTTGCTGAGTGGAGCACTTCAATCTAAGAGTTCCGTTTTCCATATCGTAGCCCTCTGCTTAAATGCAAATATTCTCCGCTTTGGCTAGCTCACACAGCCTTCCCGATTCGAAGCGCCAGGGAGGAGATAAAGGCATCCTTATATACAAGGCGGTTTTGTCCCCTTGGGCATTTTGGTGTTTTCTTGAAGGTTGCTTTTCCAAAGACTTCCAAGTTTCGTTTATCAGAACTGCAACTTGTGCTGGTTACAGCATCGGTTCTAGACGGATCTTGTGCGCTAGGAAAGCCTCCACCAGAGTTGTTTTTCAGAGGAGATTTCAACGCATAAGCCAACTTCCATCGCAGTCAGAATCGATTCGCAGCAATCGTCGCATATTGAACAAATAGCCTCAGGTCAAGCTATACAAGCAGAAGAAGCAGGTAAGGAGCGCAAGTATTGATGCGTCTTGGCGTGATTAAGACATTTACAAACATCGTCTTTTCTGACTAGAAAATATTTGTGAAACAGCAAGTCGTAAACTAATAAAACAACCGGGATTGGTTAACGGAGAATTCATACGAAAGATTTAAGTATCTCAGGAGTTCCTCAAAATACAACAAGTCCACCTTCGATCACCGTGCAACATGTTCATTAACCGACTCAATGCCATTATCGTGGTCATTTCAAAAAATTAGTTTAGATTCTTCAATGGTGTATTTTGACAATGCAAGTTTTTTCCTGGAACCCTGAAATCTGGTTGGGTTCTCAGGTCACAACAAAATCGCAGATGAATTTACTAAGCAAGGCTCAGAAGAAAATTTCTCAGGACGGCATGCGTCCTCGGCTATGTGAACTTAGCCGCAGATTGCTTGACCGTCCATCATTTCCGAGGTCAGCAACTTTCTTGATGCCTCTTAGTAGGAACGACCGTAGACTGCTGACTGGTGTCGTAATGGAATATTACGCTTTTGCTAATCACCTAAGTGTACATGGTTTAAGTGACTCAACATCTTTCGACCTTTATTTTGAGAGTGATTACGACACAGTAAGACTCTATAGAAAGTAGACACTCTCTTCAAGAATGAGAACCAACACTACTAATCATAATTAGTACAAAATGCAAATTTAACATCGGTGGCGGAACCTCGATCAAATATTACAAGAGAGGCAAAGATGATGTGCCAGGGGAGCTTGACTCTATTAAAAAAAAAACATTTGGCTACATAAATTAAGTTCATGTCTTCATCAGCATAAGGAACTTAGAAAAAAACAACCCGCAGGATGGATTTTAATTCTATAAATTGCCTTCACACCATCAACCAAATGAAACCATCATCAAAAAACTTCTTCACTTTGGTGTTAAGAAAAACCTATCAGAAACCTTAACATTTTTATCTGAATCCATTTCCCTTGATAATTGTCGCGAAGGCAACCAAAACCACCTTGTCATATACCAAAAATCTTTCTGCTTTTCCCTAAATCCTATTTTATCAGTTGTTTGTCCCGAAGATTCAACACTGCTTATCGTCTGAAACAAATCCACATCCAGGTAAACCGTTCGGAGTCTGTCTTAGGGATTTATGAACCCATAATTCCATCTTGGCTAAGATAAAAATCATCAAGTTCCCTGCCTAAACCATTGTTTCCCAGTGTATGTGTGTATGCACTTAGCTCAGAATAAGGCAATAATCCTTGTTACAGCATTACGCGCTGTGCATTATGAGACAGCGGCAGATAATGCTCATGGAAACCTGAACTGTTCCATGGGTTGTGCGCCCAAAAATCCTCTTACATCTTCCATTGTGTCGATTGTTAGTGTGAGAATGGTGAACATAAACAAGGATACCGCAGTTGAAACGGCGACATATAGTTACTTTAAATCTAGAGATTAGGTTTTGGTTAGAAATTCGAAAAGTCAGCCGAGCGAAAATTTACTTAAAAAAAAAAAGAAAGAAAGAAAAGAATTTGTTGAATATTTCTGGGGTACAGAAGAAGTAATGAACTTAAAGGAGGCGGATATTCTAATTATCCGATTGAAGCATGATGCCGATGTTGCGTATAAAAGGGAGCATTCGGTGAGATCAGAAGAGTGAAATTTGAGATGAAGGCATGGTATCAGTCGAAGTATGCAAGTGGAGACATTGATACTATTGAAGCACTCCGACAGAATAGTTTTGTACTGATCTCCAAGTCATTATCTGTCAATGCAGTGTAATTTCGTGACATTTATTTGAGAACATTTTAACAATAGACCGAAAATGTAAAATCACACATGCTCGTAGTTTTCATCCGTGTGGCTGCCGGAGATGTCTTTAATTTTGCATAATTATGCAGCTCTGGAAGAAGTAAACAAAAATACATTTAATTAAGTCGTGTTTCGATGCTCGCTATATCAAAGCAATCGATTCGAATGCACCGCCAACGGCTGCCTTAAGATATTTGAATGAAACTACAAGTTTATCTTCAATTGGAAGCAAATGCCTTCTGCCAACTCTATGCAAAATGTATCAGGGATCTGGTCGAAATATTGCAGCATACTGACCTAATTTAAAGATTTCCAACCAAACAAGAGCATTTGATAAAGTTCGGTTGGTCCAGCAACTCTTCTGTATTGAAGTAAGCAAGAACCCTCTCGTTTCTTTCTGGAACATGGGACCATAGTCTGCCAACATAAACTGTTCAACTCTATTGGGAAGCTCGCAAACATCTTAATATTCTCCTGACCCTTTTCTATAGTCGTACACAATGCACTGATAGATCGGAAAGACAAAGACCAGATAAGAAAAGAGTTATTTCATGACCTAACATATAGACTTTTTGGGATTATGTTTAAAATCCATATGGCTTCCTTGGTGCTTTTTGATGAAGCGTATCCTGATAATTCAAATTTGGGTCACTCCTTCAAATATTTGGGGGTCCATCTTACCAATAATGCTTTAAATATTGACTTCTAAGACCTGAGTCTCCGCACGCTCACATATTTATAATGAAATTACAGCTGTTAGCTCTTTGAATAAGGTTAATCTGCTTGCTTCATACCTTCCAGAAAGATTAACGCTTCTATATTGTGTTACGTCTCCGCCCACACTTAGGCGCGTTGAATGTTGATTGGGGCGAACCTACTTTCGTAGGTTAGGTTAGGTACTTACTTGTGCCGTAACAAGAGTACTCAAGAGTATCTCAATAAACACAAACCGCCTGGTGTACGTGATCAAAACAAAAAAAAAAAAAAACGGAATAAGCACCGTGTGGCGCTCTCATTCTTCCGATTTGAGCTCTGTTTTTTTTTTTGTTAAGCTGGTACATCTGTTATTGACATTCCTTCTAAATCTTAGCATCATAGCTTGACATTTGCAAAAGTTACGTAGTCAAGAGTACATCTATCTCTGTATGTGTTGGCGATTTTTTATAATTTTAGAAATGGATTTAAATTTGCAACAACGAACTTGTATTAAATTTGGCGTAAAAAACGGATATAATGGAGCGCAAACATTGGAAATGTTGAAAAAGTGTTTCGGCAACGATTCTCTAAAGAAAACGGTCGTTTACTAGTAGCATGAGCGGTTCAAAAGTGTTCGTGAGTCAATCGAAGATGATGAACGCAATGGCAGACCATCGACATTAAAAACCGACGAAATTATTGATGAAGTAAAAGAAACGTTGGTCAATTACCGCAAATTAACCATCGGAGAGAAAGCGGAGGACTTGAACATTACCTATGGATCCGCCCAAGACATTTTGGTTAATGATTTGGGTTTCCGTCGTGTAGCAGCAAAGTTAGTGCCAAAAGACCTCAATTTCATGCGGTTGACGTCGCAAAAGAGATGATTTCCGAGGCTGAATCCGATCCCACATTCATCAAAAGGATCATTACTGGAGACGAGACGTGGGCTTATGAGTACAACACGCAATCCAGACATCAGACAAGTGAATGGCGTTCACCAAATGAGCAGAGACAAAAAAAAACACGTCATTTTCAGTCAAAAAAGAAAGCAATGCTCACGCTTTTCATGCATTACAACGATGTAGTACATCATGAATTTTTGCCAGAAGCCCAGACAGTAAACAAAGAGTATTATTTGGGCGTTATGAGACGTTTGCGTGAATCAATTCGCCGAAAGAGACCAAAATTGTGGGCAGAAAACTCGTGGATTTTGCACCATGATAACGCACCGTCGGACAGTGCCAACATTATTCGTAATTTTTTGACGAAAAATGTAACAAATACCATCCAACAGCCATCGAAATCACCTGATTTGGCTCCCTGTGACTTCTTTCTGTTCAATCGAGTTAAAAAACCACTACAGGGAACGCGTTTCAGCAGCCGAGAGGAAGTAATTGAAAAATCTCAGAAAGCACTGATGGACTAACCAAAAACCGAATATAAAAAATGTTTCGAGGAGGGGTCAAGATAGATTTAAATGAATAATCTTGTATTGCTAATTTTCTGAATAAATTCCGATCCGAACTTTTTGATCGAACGAAAATTCGCTGTCTTTAGGGCCGAGCTGGACAAATGATGGCTTCCATTTGCTTGGAAAGAGCTCTTAAGAGTAGGATTGATGGTTTTATGCCAGCGAGAAATAACACCTCTTCAGAAGAAGAGCAGATATATGTAGGTACCATATGGACTAGCTGATTTGTGTATTTTAATATCTTTAAGTACTCTAGCAACTACTTTTAACAAAAGTGATTTTGTCCATTGAAGATTGGACGCATTCACGTCGGGGAGGATAAAACATTATCTGGAAGTGTTGGAATGGAGCATGAGGCAGAATCTCTAATGTTTTGGGTAGATGTAATATTTCTTGTCTCTGTTTAAAATTTTACACACTTCAGAAAGATATTGCAATCATTCCTGGCTTATTTGAACTTTTTTCGGTTTTCTGTCGAGTTGGCTTTGAAGAACCTAAAAAACATTTCTCTATCCCTGACAGCCTCTTTACAGCTCGAACAGTACCAAGTGTTTTCTTTTGGTTTGATACTCTTTATCCAATGAGGGATAAAGGATCTTATTCCAAAGAGAATAGTGTCAGTGATCCAATTAGCAGCAGCTCCATCCATCCACGTCGGTATCGAGGAAGCCTAAGGACTAGTTAAAATTCCTAAGGAAGATGTTAAGTCTGATCTAAATGGCTTTCTCGTATATGCAAATGGTTCTCTTAGGAATCTTTTCTCGAACTGTGTGGTAAGTATACGAGAATTTAGCCGATATGACATAATGGTCCGATGAGCCAAGATGGAAAAGCGCATCAACAGTGAGAAGTTAAAAACCAGGGTTTTGGCGATATGACTATAAACGTTTGGCATTCGCGTGGGCTTATTTTAAAGCTGGGTCAAGTTGTTTTATGCAGCGAAAATTACAACGCACCATCCTTCGTGTATTGTTTGTCCAGAATATCGAAGCCACCCAGAATTGTATATATTAAAACCGTCTGTTATAACGGTTTCAGTATGAGGATACGGGGATACAATTCCTTATATAGAGTTGGACAGCGCATCAAACTCGATAAATAATTTGCTTACGGAGATGAAATTCAATTCCGTATTGGAACATGGATCACATTGTGGAGGAGTTCGGTAAGCTACATCACTAGGCGCGTAATTGGCGAGGCCGAGGTGTGAGAAGAATAATTGCACTAATTCGTAGTCAGGTTGCTTTAGATCTAATTGATCTGAGAGATGTAGGCAGGGATTTACCTGTGTTTCATTGGCTTACCGTAGCTGTTATGTTCTTACAACAATAAGAAACAGCGCACCAACCAAACCTTCACTCACAACCCGCTATCCAACATTTGATACATTCACTCAGTCATTACTTTTGCCGTATGACAGTGATACAGATACCACACTTTGACCAAGGGCATGAAAACAGGGGATGTCCGTACTGCGATTTTTTATATTTCACTCACTTGGTTGCACTAAGAACTTTTATCTTTTATTTTTTGTGCAGAATTAATTTTGTTTTTATTGCGTCTGTATACAATATTCACAAGCGGGAGTTACAAATCCAACAACAACAACAACATCAAAGTACCATATCAGCACTTCTGTTCAGTTTATTTCAGTTTGATTAATCAGCGTCTGCTGAACATCAGCTCCCATGATCACCTTTGCAAATCAAAGCTAATATTAAAATTGTTAAACTAGATTAAGTTAAGTTCGAAGTAGTTTGGCGATCAATGAAGTTGTTTGAAATTACGATTGAACCTGTGTATTTTATTATTTTTTTTTTTTTTCTATTAAAAGTGTTATGGACATGTAACTCTTACGTAGAGATTGGGGAGACAATCTGTTATCTGCTAATTAGATACCAAATTCCTCATTTTACGTTCTCATATTGTTACATTGAATTGAATCCTGGAGTAGTTTTGTATTTTAACCAATATCCGCATTAGGGTTATCATAAACAATTCTTGTATTGATAAATTTAAATCGTTCTGGAATCGGTGGTGTATCGAACGTTACAACTAAGAAAATTATATAAAAGGGCTGATTGATACCCGGATTAGAAATGACAACGTAACTGTTTTAGGCTTTGTCAGTTTATTTTCCAATGTAGTCCCCTTTCAACTCGATACACTTTTCCCAGCGGTGTTGCAACTTTTTTAATCCCTCCGTATAGTACGACTTTTGTTGGCCTGCAAAATACTCCTCCGCGACGGCGATGATTTCCTCTTTCGACTCATACTTCTTTTCGACAAGCAATCTTTTAAGATGTGGGAACAAAAAAAAAAAAAAAAATCGGCCAATTTGAGGTCTGAGCCGGTGCGTTATCGTGGTGCAGAAGCATTTCTTTCTCCGCTAATTGTGGTTGTTTTTTTCTTCACATCGGCATTGAATCGGCTTAATATGGACGGTCACGATACGACGCAGAAAAACTTCCGGATTTCGATTAAACAGGGCCAAGCACGTCTTTAAAGTGATCTCACGATTGCGCTTGTTCTTCGGTGTGAGCAAACGCGGAACCTATCGCGCGGACAGCTTTCACCCTCTCAAAATTTTGTGCACGATATGGTTAACACGTTCAGTTGAGATTATTGCTATCTCAGCCAACTCTATCTGGATTTCATTCACGGTTTCCTCTGTGGTAACCGTTTTTAGGCCACCTGGGCGCAGTTCATCAAAAACCGACGTGCGGTTAGTGCGAATTTCTGCGAATCCATGGTAAACGGTTGTACGGGAGGGTGAATGAGGGTTCCATACACAACGTCGAGAATGGGTTTGATTTCCTCGCAGGTTTTGCTACTTAAAAACAAGAATCGGATAACGGAGTGATACTGCTGTTTTTCTATGGTAAAAAAAAAACACAAACGCGATGTTTTGAAACAAAACTAAGAGTTGGATTGTTATCAAATTGCGACAGACGAGCTAAAAGAAGTTATACTAAATGATGGTGTACTCATTTTGGCTCAGTAGCGTCACCTATCTTCCGAACCGTCTACTCTTCAAACAGCCCTCGTATTTTGTAGTTGACGTTCTTGCACATATGATATATGTATTTAACAAAACATTTTTCTGGGTATCCTTCCTGAATCTCTTAAATGTGCTGATGTTTTACCTCTTCTTAAAAAGAGAGAGCCTGATAACTTAGCCAATTATAAGTCAGTCTTACTTTTATCATCATCCGTAAAAATTAGGATTTTTAAATAAAACAAGCCTTTTTAGTGCTATCCAGTTTGGTTTTCGGAGAGGATGTTCTTTTACATTTTTGTGCAAAAATTGACCTTTTGTCTTTTTTCGGGTAGCTTCATGATTCCATCGGTGTAGAACTTCTGTGGCTTATCAGCGAAAACCTTGGCCAAAAGATTTTCAGCGGCTCTTCAGTGGGCCAATTTTTTGCATTCAAGAGAGTTTTACAAAGACCGAAACAGATGGTAATCAGAAGGTGCAAGATCATGCGCTGGATGCATCAAAACTTCCCAACCAAACTTCGTCAACTTGATCCGGGTCATCAAAAATGTGTGTGGCCTAGAATTGTCATGATGAAAGACAAATCCCTTTCTGTTGGCCAATTCTGGTCGATCTTTCTCGAAAGCTTCATTCAAACGGTCGAGTTGTGCACAGTGGAAGATCAAGTTGACCACTTCGCCACGTTCTATCAGCTCATAATAGACAATTTCCTTCGAAACCCATCAAACATTCAACATAACCTTGTTTGCCGGCAATCCAGACTTTGAAGTCGTGTTTGTTGGGTCACCGGCCTTTGACCATGATGGCTTGCGTTGGATATTCTCATATTTAATCCATTTTTCATCGCCCGCAATGAATAGCTTCAAAAATGGTTCCATGGTGTTTTAGATGTCATGTCATACGGTTGATGTTAAGTACCTCCGCTATCTCCAGACAGCTTTCGTGCCGTTCTTGCTCCATCAGTTGTAGAATTTCATCGAATTTTCCATTAACAGGCCGACCAGTGCGAGAGGAATTTTTTACATCGAAATTTCCAGAATGGAATCGAAAAAACCACTCCTGGGTCCGGCGTTCACTGGCAGCATTCTCACCGTAAACTGCACAAATTTTTTTGCATATTTTTGCAGCGTTCTTACCTTTTCTACATTAAAAAAGCATCACATAGCGTATTTCTTCTTATATTTCCCTCATATTCAAATCAGTATAACTTTTAACACGAGTAACATTTAACATAGCTGTCGTCACAAAAAATGTAGCCTGACATGTCAACTTTCAAACACATGTACGTTTGACACAATCAGATTAGTGTTTCCAGATAAATGGACACCAACACCATCTAGGGACAAAAAACCGCGCAGACTTTTTATATGACCCAATATAATTCGAGTGCAACATCATTACGCACAACACTTAGGATTACGTAATATTTGGGCGACCTTTTGATGTGCTCATTAATTTAAAGGACGCGCCCAACGCTTTTTCTCCATGACGAAAATTCGCTAGCGTTGCCTAAGAAACATCGAACGAAGTCCAGAATTTTCTCTAAATCTTTAAGTTAGTATCGATGCTCTGGGCCAATTGCCTGATCAGTATCCGAAAAAGAATGGACGTTAAGGTTTAGCACGCTTTCGAATACCTGAAGTAAGTTGTTTGAGGATGCGACTAACTATTGACTTCACAAGCTAGTCTAGTTCAGGATGTGCTCTAACTTACTGGACATCGACACTAGAAGAGGTCGATTGGTAAGAGGTATTAGGATCTTGGGTTGGTGGTTGTAGTATGTAGGGGCCATGGTTGGTATCGTCATTGCTTCTGGATCTTGTTGTAAGCATTTTGATTTCGATTAAACTATGTATATAGAAAGGATAAAAAGGCAGAAATGCAAGGGTATTAGTTAAGTTTAATATATTTTGGATAGGTATGTACACACGGTGTCTTGACAAATGCCTTAAAATATTACATACGAAATTATACGGAAAAAGGATATTAAAAAATAGTTAAACAATATTAAACAATTATAATGAGTTTCTTTCTTATAACAAAGTTGCAAAAAAATATTTTTTTTTCTACATAACACATGAAAAAAAAAAAATTAATTATTAATTCACTACTTAAACTATACCCGTAGGTTGTAAATTTTTCTTATTTCCGTTTTCGATTTAATAAGCAATTTCTTCTTTATTTTTTTATGTTTATATATTCTTTTGTTTACTATTAATAAATAACTTCTTTTAATTCCTCCTCTTGATATTCATATCATGGGCTGCACCCTCAAAGCCATCTTCCGATTAAAAAGAAGTGGTCTGTGTTACAACACGCACTGGAGTTTCGATGACCTTGCACGCCGGCTGTGCTATAACTCTGGTTTTATGGACATGCCGTCCGATGCAATGACACCAGATCTCCTGTTGCGGAAAAACGACAAAATCTACTTCCTCTGTGTCCAGGACTGGCTACTGGCTTCGGCCAGAATCTGAGCCTGGAACGGAAAACAGTCGGGTCTTTATAGACGGCACCAAAACCAATATAGGTGTCTTTCTGGAGGACGACAACGTTATATTTCACTTCGCGTTAGGAAAGCTTGCATCTGTCTTCTAAGCAGAAGCTTAGGCAATCCTGATGACAGCGAACTATATTTCGGAGAAACGGTGGATATCCAAGCTGCGCATAGAGCCTTGCTGAATCCTTTTACGACTTGCAAGCTAGTTCGAGAATGCAATAGATCACTGAAGGCAGTCGCAAGGCTAAATGCAGTGACTCTTGTCAGGTCAAAGTGGGATCACGGGAAATGAAATCGCCGACGAACTTGCCAGACCCGAACCTACGTTGTTAAGGCTTCCATTGACAGTTGTGTTTCATACGAGCATAACTGCAGATGGCACAGCTCCGCGGGATGTACGTAGACCAAACGAATACATTCAGATGTCTCCAGGAAGTCAGCGGCCATTCTGTTGTCTCTCAGCAGGAAAGACTGTAGGTAGTTTACTGGCGTCATGACAATTTTGCAAAACACTTAAATGCACGGGTATAAGTGACGCAACATCCTGCGATGCTTGCTTCGAAAGTGATGACGACACCGCGAAGCAACATCTGTGAATGTCCGGGTTACGCTCGCATCAGGATGCAGGTGGCTGCTGGTACTGTAGGCACCTTATCACTGAAGAGCTTACTCACATTTATTCGTAAAGCTGAAAGATTTCAATAAAAAGGAACTTTTCTACGAATACAATAGACTAGTCCTTTGTCTAAGTGCTCTGTTCTGACATTAAAAAAAAAAACTTCTTTTAAATAATATTCTTGCGAATTAAATTTTATATATTTATTTTTTTTAATTCATTAAAAAAAAAGCTTTATTTTTTTTTCTCGTAACTTTATCTCAATATTAACTTACAGAGTAAGTATCGGCAACATTTCTCTCTGGTGTTCCAGATAACTCCTTTTTTTCCGTCCCAGTCCAATGGCTCCGGATCCAGTAACACACTTTTAGTTTTACGGGATCCACTGAGGCGTTTCTATGGGCTTTTAGCGGTATCAAATTTATTTAAGTTGACGGGACCCGAAATTTGCCCTAAATTACTTTTTTTTTTCAATCACACGAACAGAACGCGTGTTCGGGCTCTAATTAAATTTATTTTTTTTTATTTAAAAAAAAAGAACTAATTTTTTAAGTACAAACATAAGACTAACTTAATTCTAACAATATTCAACCTTAAATAGACTATTACTGCTTACGTAGCAATCCCGCATTCATCTGGTATTTGTAGATCAGGTGCATGGGAATCTCTCGTGTGCACTGCATGCCTTTGGTCAAGTGCAATTTGAGAACCAGACTTTATGTCAACATTACGTGTAAGCGACGGACTTGTGGTAGCTATGGAATATGTTATGATACGTGGGAACGAATGAATTGGTATAGGAAATTGGTATAAAATATTTTGTTACTTATATGCCTTTTGTGCTTATTGTGTTTGTGTGAATGGCATTGGTAGTCCAAAAACGCGGTAAGCTCATTCGATAGCTTATCGTCCTGACAAAAGCTTACAGATAAAAAAAGAGAAGAAAACAGGAATAACAAAAACTAAATAATAAAAAAAAAAAAACGACGACAAAAGGACAAAATTAAAACCGAAAACAAGACAGAATAAAATTAATAAGAGTGAGAACAAGAATCAGGACGAGAACATAACAAAAATATAAATAAATAAGCCAACTGAGAACAAGAAACACACCAACGGACAAACCAGGAATAAAAACTATAACACCCGACGAAAGGACTACGAGGAAGTGATTGTGGCGGAGACGTCTTATTCTTCTCCACAGCTAGAAAGCAATCCCATATAGGCAGGAAAACCGCCAAACAAGATAAGTACCCTCTTTTTAATTGTGGTTAATATTGGGTCATATAAAAAATCTCCGCGGTTTTTTGTCACTAGATGGTGTTGGTGTTCATTGATCTGGAAACACTTATCTGATTGTGTCAAACGAACACGTCTTTGAAAGATGACATGTCAGGCAAAATTTTTGTGAAGACAGCTGTGTAATTCGTTGCTACGAGTGAACGCCGGACCCGGGAGTGGTTTTTTCGGTTCCGTTCTGAAAATTTTGATATAAAAGATACCTCTCGCACTGGTCTGTCACTGAAAAAGTCGATGAAATTTTGCAACTGATAGAGAAAGACCGGCACGGAGCTGTCTGAAGATAGCGGAGGCACTAAACATCCACCGTATGTCAGTTTGGAATCACCTAAATCATCTAAAACCAGCAGGCTACGCAAAGAAGCTCGATGTTTGGGCGCCATATGAATTAACGCAAAGAAATTTAATTCACCGAATAACCATCAATAAAACGCTGCTGAAACGTAACGGAATGGAACCATATCCAACGCAAGCGATCATGATCAAAGGCCGACTTCAAAGCCTGGATTGACGGCAAACAAGGTTGAGTTATTGGTGGTATTGGAAGGGAATTGTCTGTTATGAGCTACTACAACGTGGCGAAATGAACAATTCGATCCTCTACTGTGCACAACTTGAACGTTTGAATGAAGGGAGTTGTCTTCCATCATGACAATGCTAGGCCACACACATCTTTAATGACCCGGATCAAAATTGACGGAGCTTAGTTGGGAAGTTTTGATGCATCCATCGTACAGCTCAGACCTTGCATCCTCTGATTACCATTTGTTTCAGTCTTTGCAAAACTCTGTTGATGGTAAAAAATTGCCCGACCGAAGAGCCGCTGAAAATCACTTGGCCAAGCCTTTTGCTGATAAACCACAGAAGTTCATAGATAATAATGGCCAATATGTACTTGGTTAAGATTGATTTTGAATAAAGAAAATTTTTTTCCCAAGACACACCAAAAAACCGCGGAGACTTTTTATATGACAGGAAAGTATTATAAACTGCCTCACTCTGTATTACGCAGATACACGAGACGTGATCACACTGAAAACCCAGTTGTCATACCTCGTCCAAGGCAATAACAGCATCCAGAAATTTTATGAGGGAGTCAGCTTACTCTAATTATAAATAGAAAATCTTGTATGGACGTAGGATCTTAAGCGCTGCAATTACTAACGCAGACATATAGAGATAAGGTATTGGATACGTTTATCCGAGGACTGAAAGGTAACTTGTCAGGCATGAGAGAACCAGTAGATCTACCAAAAGCTTTGTATTTGTGTTTGAAATATGAAAATCAAAGTTACAGAGCTCAATATATTCGAGCTAATCAAGGAGGCCTTTTCGAACACCTCCGCCAAAAAGATCATTTACGTCACGCATTAGCCAAATACCGTTTTACTAAATTTGGCAGCAAACGATTACGATTACAAAATATTTGATTCCAGTTTCCTACACCTATTCATTCGTTCCCACGGATCATCACATGCCACAGCTACTACAAGCTCATCGCATGCACGTAATGCTGACGCAAAGTCTGGTGCATAAATTGCACTTGACCAAAGGAATGCAGAGCACACGAGAGATTCCCATACACCGGATCAATGCGAGATTGCTACGTAAGAGAGAATAGTCTATTTAAGGTTGAACAATGTTAGAATTACGTTAGTCATAATTTTGTACTCAAAAATAAAGTTTTTTTCTTTTAAATAAAAATGTTAATGTAAATTTCATTTATATTGGGTTCGGTCAATTCAGCTGTTAGAGCAAAGGTAATCACATCCAGAGTTCCAACACCCTATCACCAAATCCCCAGCTGATCACAAAAGTTAATGTTCTACATTTGTGGGTCATGTTTACCCGTTCTATTGATTTTGTCGTCCAACCGATTGCTTAGGTATGAAGCCAGACCTCTGATCCGAAACCCAAGCTATAATAAAAGGTTGAGAGATTTAATATAGACCGCCGAGTAAGCAGGAAAACTATTTTACTAAGGGAGGGGCCCGTAAACCTTCTTGCAGACCACTTGGACAAAGAACGATCTCGGGGAATTGTGGGCTTTCCTTAACAATTTAATATTAAGGGAGTTTTGGGCATTTTACAAATCCCATGTACGTGGCAGAAGGGGGAGAAGAAAGAAAAGGCCCACACACAACAGATGCACAAGAGAGTAGAGATTTTTGGCGAGATGCTCTTCGACAGTGCTACTTCAGCTTGCCTTGGTGACTGGGGCAATGCGTCGTAGCTCCAAAAACTGAATGCGATATATAGAAATATTCAGAAAATGACGATGAGGTCGAAACGTCAACAAGGTAACAATATTAAAACGTATCTTTCCATCAACCAATTGTATAAACTGGAGATAGTCGGGACTTTGAAAGGCGACAGGATATACAATACATACAGGAAACCAATTCAACAATAAGTAAATACAAGAAGACGTTTAAAAAACAAATATACTCGTATGGTTCCGACATCTTTTAATTTCATTGATTTAAAGAACAGAATTCAAGAAAAAATAATGTACGTATGTAGAACTCAAAATACAAAAAAAAAAAATAGCTAATCTACTGCAAACAAGTCACTCTGGCTTATAAACTTTTGGGCGAAATTCAATTCAATTAAAAAGAACTGGCCAGCTGGCTAGTGTATTCATATGCGCTTACTTCCATGATACCAAACTTTTGCACTTTTCGCACTTCATCCATCCCGCGCGGCGGCGGAGGCATGCACGAAAGTATGAATATAATTATAACTGACTTTTATGTTGAACCACCGTATCTGAGCGTGGTAACCCGATCACTCATACAGATTCCAGATAGTCTCATTAGATGAACCTTCGCCTCAGGCTCATCTTTGATATTTAAGTGCCCGTAAATGATTTTCCCCATTAACTCGCATTTTACGACAAGTAGGGCAACGAACGAACAGCAATTTCCATTCAGTAGAAGCTATCGTCCCGAAAGTCGTTTAAATAATGTACGAAGATTTAAATACCCTTTGCGAGAACTGGATAAATTAGGATTTCAACGGCACACTAAAAGTAATATTAACTTACTACTTGCTCTCCTTATTCATAAAGAAAATACGGACTGAAGTCTAATAAAAATATTTAAGATAATCATAGCAATGTAAGTACAGAACGAGGTTTTAATATTGTAAGAGCAAGTAACCCACAATCCAACCTCCAAATAGGATCCAACAAGCCAAAAGTATTTTCTTTACTCTCTGTGTGGGTCATTATAATTTGTACGATTGTAAGACCACAAGGCAACAAATTTAAGATGGCGTATTGTTCGTATAAACAAATCACCACTTTTTACAACCATATTATGCTTTTCGTTATCCACTTATAATCCCTATGTGTCAATAATGTTTCTTTCACCAGCAAGCTAATTACCATTTTGAAGAATTTTACTCCAAAAAACTCCAAAAAACTCCAACTCACTCATCGCTTTCTCAATTTTTTATTGAACTTCGTCGCCAGACTTGACATAACCACCGTTTTACGATCAAGAAACAACGAAGGGTAGACACTCTGTCATCTGTCAGCCAGCCCACTAATCAAGCAACTCAATTACATTTCCGTCAGTCACACTAATAGTCTCCTCACAAGCTATAATAATGAGTATCTATGGTATTCCCATAAAAAAAAACCTAGCTGAGAACATTTTCGATAAAGAACCCATTTCCCCAATCAAATAAAAGAAAAAATTTAAGTGACGTGCATACCAAATCAGTGAACAGAATTATCCACTAAAAGTCTTTGTGGAGAAACCGCGCTGAAGGATATGCACTTGGGCATATGCATGCAAATGCAACAGTTATAGTACATGGAGACCCTAGAACGAGTTTGGAAATATTCATATCTGGATAATTGAATTTTGCCGCCAAAAAAGCAGGCTAATAAAACTGGAACCCTATCCCAACGTGCCGCCCAAAATGGGAATGAGTTCACCATGACGACTGCAATCGATCGTAAATTTTTTTATCTCCATCTCGTCTAGCATGTGACTGTGAAATCGTAAATTCCGGCAGAGTGGTTCCATTTTTATTTATGTAACCGTCCACCAGACATACAGGATAACGTTGCCTGCTACGAATTCTCTGGGAACACAATGACAAATGGAAAGTGTTCCTTCTTTTCTTTGAATTTTCTAATAGAAATCATTTCAAAAGTTATCTGGACCGTGTTGTGATCCACAATGAATACGATTAACCCTTGACCAAGCACTGGGGCACTAAAAATGAATATTCATGAGTTATTTTGAATTTGAAAGGAATAGGAGGACACCCTGCGGTGATAGTGCGAATAGACATTCTGTACCCTACCACATGCGGTGATTGTGTCAATTGTACTACCAATACGAACAGATAGCCATTCTGCACGAGTTGTTGCTGCTAATGCAGTATTCTGTTCCAGGAATGGTACTTGACGAGATCGTGTTTAGACGTGGAATGCTTGCAAATTGTAAAGAGACAAATGTCCATATGTAGCTCATATGGGTTGTTAAGTGTTATTTCGAACTGAAGTCCGGAGCATAGGTTGTCGAGTTTCAAAATGAAGGGATGTTGCTATATGAAACTAATAGAGTCATTAGTGGCACGAAAATTAGCCCCGGTGTCGGGTTCCATACGCTTAACATGTGTTACTGATAATTTAAAGAGCTCGCGTGGTGTGAAATGGGTGTGGAGTTTTAACGCGCACAATATTTTCAGCAATTATCCATGGGATGATGAACCAATACATTATAAGTAGAGAATGCTAGCAGAAATTTCACGTATGCCTTCAAATAAAGGACACTGTAACTGAGAAATCGTTAAAATCTATTGAAATACAATCTAATGAAAAGAACTAGAGGGCTTACGGGTAGGTAAACTTGTATATATATCATTATCGAGTATAGCACAAGAACGCCTGGTGGTTGTTTTTTGATATCTGCCTTCTAGTAATCATTGTATTTTAATGTGTTACTGAACGAAAATTCTTGACTAGCAAAATTGCCTCAGCTGTCGTATGCGAAGAGAAAACGACAAATTTATGCAAGCTGAAGTCCGCCAAACAGCAAACACAATGAACTGAACAAGTGCAGTACAAACGGATGACCTACCTTCCGAACTATGAACGACAACTGAAACATTATTTGATAAAATGATGAGAGTCCATCAAATGTAGAACGGGATGTAAAACTACATAAAGGCAAAGACAACACTAGAAATTGCAAAAATTACCAATCGAAAAAATCTATGAAGACATGTGAGCGAGATCAAGATAATGAACAGCATAACATTCAATTCCATGCCATCGTATACGATTTCCAAGGAGGCTGTTCAATATACGGCGCAATTGATACAATGACACAACTGAGGGTGAACGAACATCCCGGCAATGCGAAAGATTTACAAATCGTTTTCATCGACTTCGAAAAAATACTCAATAGGTGTTAAGATCTTCAAAAATGCTTCGGTATATACAATACAAAAGAATAGAAGGTGAAGTCGCTTCTTAACTTCCATTCAGGACAGTCGATAATTTGTAAAATGTAAAACAAACTCCCAGAGGAGACACCACACAATTTCTATGCTATCAGCAATGCACTTACTGATGTGTTAGGTTTTATCTGACTACCCCCGCGAAACATAGGGTTTGATGAAGTATGCAGCAAGCACTCGTAAGGAAAAAACTCCTGTCCTAAGCGACACTGTATAGAAGATGGAGAGCGGCCCAAGCATCGGCTTGAAAAGAAAAAGAAAGTGCATGAGATGCGCGGGATCGAACAAATGGAACAATTTTCAGAAATTTTACCAAAAAGATACAATATCAAGACTCAACAGAGGACTGTAGAGAAGTAGAAGAATTTTATTATGTAGTGGATTTTCACCCAATACTAGGCATATGGGTGGGTCCACGACCGGATGGCCGTGGTGTAGTGGTATATGAATTGACTAGTCAAGCAGAGGGTCGAGGGTTCGAATCACGTGCGAGGCAATTCTCTGAAAAAGTCTTTTCATAGAATTTGTATGTAGTCGGCGTCAATTCTGACATGAAGGCATAATACTGATGTTGGCGTGGTTGCTGGCTGGGCTATATATAATGTAACGAACTAACAACTAGTACGTACTAAGACCCACTGGTTGAGGATGCAATGGCTCGTCCCGTCCAGTTTGACAACCACCCCTGGGAAAAATATCGAAATCTAATACACCTGAGTTTCAAACTACTACACCACCCGCCAGCGCCCTGGAGAAAAACCAGTAAAAGGGTATTCATATCCCCTAAGTGCGAGTGCGAGATTATAAATAAAATGGAATAACCTTTTCTGCAGATTTTTAAATGGGGAGGACCAGACAAATTTTACTGTCAGAGAGATTAACACATTCAACATGGACATGTTGAAAGTCAAAAAATCCTTCCACCCGACTGATATAAAATGAGAATAGCAATATCCAAGTAAAAGTAAAACAAGGCTGATGGGCGGGACAGTCTACCTGTCGAGCTATTTAAAGCAGTAGAAAATGACTTGGTAGAGAGGAGTGTGACGAAGAAAGTCCATAATAGACCAAATTTACACGCTCTGGGAAATCCTAGAAAACAGCTCATGAAGTCTAAATCGATACCTACCGATACGAGCTTTGTATAGCTCGGCTCCGCTTTTCAATCTAATAATGACATTTCATTGGAAATCAAACGGAGAGTTAATATAGGTAAGAGCGGCTGTTGGAAAAACAATCCCGCTTAGACCAATTGGCTCATTTTGATGCCATGTGTATCTGTTATTCCCCTACTCTGGGAACCAATTTGAGTTTAGGAGACTGTTACGCCTTGCGTCGTACCTCTGCTGATACATCTTTTAGCAGAAGCCGCAGCCAGTTTTTGAGTTAATTATCCTGGTATTTAGCATAAGACTGATCAACTTCCCAAGTGAGTCTTCTTTTTTCAGAGTTGACAGCGCATTCGTGTTTGTGGGTGTAGAGATAATTTTTCTTAGCTGCTATGCCTCAGAGTTTGCCATTATTTTGTCACAGAATGACCTCCAGGATTGTCGCTTTGCCTCCTCCATTAATTTTTATATATTTTGAGGGATTCCTTGTATGAAGAGTTAGTCACTATTGCTGTGCTTTTTGCTAGGTTGAAAAGTTTTCTGCAACCGTTTCTAAGCAGCAGTCTCAGTGGCTCTAAGTTTAATAAGAGGACAGTAAGTATCAGGGTGGAATCCTTGACTTTCATGTCCAGCTCGTTGGTGTTATACGGAGGACTTAAGAGCTCAGAGGAGAGTATTTTCAAAGTGTTTTTTTGTATTATTACCATTCAGGGGCCAGATAGTCGTGGTCAAAATATGCTGATGCCAGCCGATGGGTGTCTTTGACAATCTCCAGTCTAGCAACGGTTATGTCGAGGTAGCTGGGATTAGGAAGTAAGAGTACATTAAGAATACGTTTCATTAATATACATGTTCTGATCTTATCTTTGTCTTTTGTATAGAGCGGAACGTATTCAGTTGTCACAAGTCCATTTACAATGCCTGAATGTTGTCATCTGCGTCTTTGTATATACGCAGAATGAGTAGCGATAGAAGTGAATCTGGAGAACCCGTGGCAACATTGCTACAATCAATCAGGTAATCCTTCACGGCGGTGTCAGTTTAGTTCTTTGATTTGAAAATGTGCCTAGAAGCTCATCTTCATCCTCTGATATCTTTTTGTTTCATATTAGGTTTCCACTTCCGACAGGGTGTCAGATGTGGAGACCGTCAGCTTGGTTGTCACCTCGAAAAGATAGGAATCATCGGTATCCTTAATTACTCCAGTTTTGGGACTTTTCAGTCGTGAGCCCTAAGGGTCGGGTTATTGAGCTTTATGGTCTTCAGAATGAATTCTAAGGAGAAGGTTCAGCTGTAATCCAGGTGCGTATTCTTGGTCTGCTAGAGATATCTTTCTTAACTACAACCTCGAGTTTCGCACCCGGCCAGACCTCTCCTAATCCAGCTACGGCGTTTGAACAAAAATCAAGAGATCTTTGATCGATATAAGCGATAAGTTTGACGTGGACTTGATACCAGCCAACGCTTATGATGGGAAGTGGTCCAGTGTTCCTTAGCCAAGAAGCCGCCCGAAAGCTTTAACTATTCAGGTCAAATTGGTCCGTCAGCCTCGCTTTTATCGATGACCGCGATCATTATTGCGTTTTTAGGAATTAGCTAAAAGATATCAGAGGTGTGACATTGGAAGCCCTGTGAGGGTTTCGACGCTTTTGATGTTGGGTCTTTTGGGATTCGACACGATTTACTCCAGCGATATCTGACGCTTGAAGGAGTCTTTCAACCTTTTGAAAGCATTAGGTAATCCGTCTTCTAGGATGTTATTGGCCCCAATTTATCAATTTCTTTCTCACGTCCGCAATTCGGCATTTTATATAGAACAGTTTGGACTAAGCTTTCCGATGTGAATGAGCCTCTGATTCTCTTTCTAAGATTTAAGTAGCAGCAGGAAAGGCCTGCCACAAACTTCCTGCTACTAGGGGTAGAGAAAGTGGGTCGTGGCTCAAGTGGTAGTGAACTGGCTTCCAATTCGGAAGGTTCAGTTTTCGAATCCCAACCACGCCCGAAACATACCATATTAATTTTTTCAATTAAGAAAAATCAAGCAAAATGAGTAGTTGACTGGAAACCAACAACAAGCTAACAAACTAACTAAGAATTTAGTCTCTACATTAAATTTTGAATACCATCCATGGAGGGAAATAACCACTGAGTTCAAACATCTTTCTCTTTCTTTCTATCCCATTTTCCAAAAAACTTAACACAAACTAAGACACTTGGGTGTTCAGTTCTTTAAAATAAAAATGAACATGGCTAGTCACTGTCTTAACATTCCTTAAGAAATCGGCCTGCCACAGATTTGGCTTTTCTCGGCGTTGCAGGAGTCTTTTCGACAGTCGGTTTAGTCACCATATTAAAAGAGTATCGGTTCCGGTTTTTGTTTTTGAGGTTTTTGATTAAAGACATGATCCCAGGTGTTGCAGAGTAAGGGAGGGCCATCTGTAAAGGGTTCCACTGTATGCAGATAAGACTATCTAATCCGGAGATCGACAGCTATTCGGATACTCCACCTACGACTAAGCTATTTTTAAAGGCCCCTACTAGGCTAATTCTCGGTACGAGTCGTATAATACCTTGATGCAACCTTGGTGAGGAAGGAGTGGGAAAGAGGAATTAAATCAAAGAATGGAGAGGGGACCAAGGGCGGGGGAACATATCTACTTCCAGGACTCATCTGGAGAATTTCTTGGAAGTCATTGACCTTACTAAGCCCCTACAACTCGATAAATTCGATTCTCAGGTAAAAGATACCAGGAGTTACTCTTGCCTATCGCTATTTCTTATATACAGTATTTAGGAGGCTGCTGCGTCTTAAGCTTGTAGAGGACCATGATGCAACTCCAATCCTAGAGTACGATTAATTTATGAACGCATTCGGATCGTCCTAAACTGTTCTTTGGGATAAATAATTAACCCCATTGCCCAACTTGGTATTAATGCTTATCTCACTGCATATTGTAAATATCTCCGGTATGTTTCAAAAGCGAACAAAAAGTTCATTGGGGGACAAGCAAATGTATCATATTAAGCTCAGAGAGGATTTCGAATAAAGAAGGGGGAAGTAGGCTGCCAATGAAAACACAAGAAATCAGTAATCAGTCGAAGTTTTAAAAAGACTCTAAGAGGTTCAACTTAAAACTTAAATATGTACGTCCCTTAAATTCAACTTCCTTTTTATCGCCAAAACATCTGGCTAAATATAAAAATAATGGTCAAACAGGAAGTACAGGTTTCTACAAATATAAATAAAATGCAGGGAAACAAATATACAATTTCAAACAAGGTATGTTTGTAGGATTTCTACATCATATTACCTGATAAAATATTTAAAACAACTGAACATACAGTAGTTCAGAGCGACGATATATCATAGAAGCATGTACATGTTTCTGTAATCTTATCTTAAGATCATCTGGTCCTATGCAAATGTTTATCTTACCCTCACCAAGAATAGAAACCACATGTGTGTTTTTATTGGCACTCAGCGCTGTCTTCGAAATTATTTTTAAAAACTTTTCCCTGCTCATCAGTAGCATTGTCTACACTTAAATGCTGCACATCTTCGACAAAAGTAAATCTGTTAAGCGCCAGTCAACTCTTCATACGAGAACATCGGCTATGGCTACCTACCCTCCTTTGAAATCCATTAATCTGTCACGAACAAATAAACAACGCCGATCAAATGTCGACAGGCGACCCGGCTCTGTAAATGACACCGTCAATTCTAGAATTGATTTTTTATTTTTGCTGCATTAAGCTACCATCAGATGACAGCGAGTGCATTTTGATGGGGAGTGGTTGCGTGCAATATGACTTCATATTCTGCAACAGGGCTTTTACTGGAAATGATAGTTTGCTCATCATATGTATTCCTATAATGTACATACATACATATGTATGTATATGAAGATGAAGTCTGTTAAATATCCTCCGAGACATCAACTATTCGTATCTTCTCTTTTCAATGGTACGTAGTTCAGGACGCAACAGAAATTTCTGAACATCATTTAAAGTACATACTTAATACATACATACGTTAGGGTTTAAGGGTGCCTTGCATTTCGTTCTAGAGGCCACTGTCATGAGGGTCCGTAAAGAGTGTCCTTTAGCTACAGCAGCACTTCTACTCCCCCTTGTGACAGTGACAATTGAGTGTAACACTCATCTGAATTGGACTTTTTTTCTCCATCCCTAGATATACTATTCGTGTCAGCTTTGTTGTAAGGGAACGTGCTTGGAACTGAAGATTGAATTGTAATATTGCTTGTCACGAGTTGACAAGTGTGACTGGGCGTTGAATATGTGTTTTTGGAGGACATGCCCACGCAGGAAATAAAATGAAATAAGTTTGAAACACCGTTAAAGGGACTATAGTACATGGATGAGTGTGACTGACAGGAAAAAATGGGATGTTTAACGAACGTTTATGATCGATTAATCTGCACAATTGTCAATGTGATGAGGTATTAAACTGGACAAAAAAGGAAGCCGTGCTTAGTAGAAGATAAATGCAAAAATAACTCAAGAATATGGTCACTGGGACAGCGTTTTTGCTGAGAATCTAAAAATGTTCTTCTTGATGACTTTCATACATAGCTAAGACGTAAGGTAAGACTGTTCGACATTTTTAAATTACGCTATGAAAACTGAGAAGGAGTTGGTGTTGCGGAACTTGAAGCAGTGGATAAATGAAATGAAAAGATTCTTTGAGCTACACATGTCTTTTCCATTAGCCACTTCAAGCAGATAAAGAAAACATTTCTCATTCCAGCTCCTTACTAATTATACGAGACTAAGATACAAGGTCTCCAAATCTCGGTCTATAAAACTGATAGATAGACTGATATGGACAACAAAAAATTGGTCTTGATAATTCGATATTTCAATGTAATGGGATTGCCGTATATGAATTGACCACTCTGCTTGATAAATAAGTGGCTAATATGAGTTTAACGGTCAATGAGAACAAGACCAAGTAAAGACACCCAGCACCGACGTATTGGACAGAACGTCGCCCTCAACCGATATAATCTTGATGTAGTTAAGAACTTTATCCACGTAGGCATCAATTCAGATACCGACACCAGCGCTGAGATCAAACGAAGAATAACTCTTGCCAATTGCAGCTTCTTTGGGATAAGAAGGCAATTGACTAGCAAAGCCATCTTTAGAGCAACAAAGGTGACCCTATACACCAACTTGATCAAAAAACGGAATAACCACTGTTTTGAGTTCTGTTTCTTTTGTTAAGTTGGTACATCTGTTGTACATATTGTAGCTTGACATATGCAAAAGTTTAGTAGCCAAGAGTACATCTATCTCTGTGTGTGTTGGCGAATTTTTACAATTTTAGAAATAGATTTAAATTTGTAACAACGAACTTGTATTAAATTTTCCGTGAAAAAACGGATTTAATGGTGCGTGAACGTTGGAAATGTTGGAAAAGTGTTTGGGCAACGATTCTGTAAAGAAAACTGTCGTTTACCAGTGGCACGAGCGGTTCAAAAGTGATCGACATCGACAAGTCGATAAGGAAATATTGGTCAATAACCGCAAATTAACCATCAAAGAGATAGCGGAGGACTTAAACATTTTCTATGGATCCATCCAAGGCATTTTGGTTAATGATTTGGGTTTCCGCCGTGTAGCAGCAAAGCTAGTGCCAAAAGACCTCGATTTCATACAAAAAAAAACCGTGTTGACGTCGCAAAAGAGATGATTTGCGAGGCTGAATCCGATCACACATTCATCAAAAGGATCATTACTGGAGACAAGACGTGAACTTATGAGCACGAAACGCAATCCAGACACCAAGCAAGTAAATGGCGTTCACCAAATGAGCCGAGACCAAAAAACCACGTCGTTTTCAGTCAAAAAAGAAGCAATTCTCACGGTGTTCATGGATTACAACGATGTAGTGCATCATAAATTTTTGGCAGAAGGCCAGACAGTAAGCAAAGAGTATTATTTTTCTGTATTGAGACGTTTGCGTGAAGCAATTCGCTGAAAGAGACCAGAATTGTGAGCAGAAAACTCGTGGATTTTGCACCGTGATAACGCACCGTCGCACAGTGCCATAATTATTCGTAATTTTTTGAAAAAATGCAACAAATACCATCCAACAGCTACCGAATTCACCTTATTTGGCACCCTGTGATTTCTTTCTGTTCAATCGAGTTAAAAAAGCACTACGGGGAACGCATTTCAGCAGCCGAGAGGAAGTAATGGAAAAATCGCAGGAAGCACTGATTTACATACCGAAAATCGAATATAAAAAATGTTTCGAGGGTTGCATCTAGCGCTGACATAAGTCGATGGGGATTACATTAAAGGGGACAATATAACACATGGGCTGAAAACTCAGTGCCGTTTTATAGTAAAACAAACATTTTTTGCAAATTTCAACTTTATTTATCAATATAGTTGCCTTCGAGTGCGATACACTGATTGAAATTATTTTTCAATCTTTCGATACCAGTTTTGTAGTACGATTTCGGCTTAGCCTCAAAATAGGCCTCTGTTTCGGCGATTACTTCTTCATCGGTCTTAAATCTCTTTCCGGCGAGCATTTTTTTGAGGTCTGCGAACAGGAAATAGTCGCTGAGGCCAAATCTGTAGAATACGGTGGGTGGGGAAGCAATTCGTAGCCGAATTCATTCAATTTTTCCATCGTTTTCATCGACTTGTGACAAGGTGCATTGTTTTGATGAAAAAGCACATTCTTTTTTAAATGGCCGTTTTTCTGCGATTTAGTCCTTCAAACGCTCCAACAACGCAATGTAATAGTCGCTGTTGATAGTCTGCCCCTTTTGGAGATAGTTGATGAAAATTATTCCATATGTATTCCAAAATGCGGATGCCATAACCTTACCAGCCGACTGTTGAGTTTTTAGTCGTTTTAGACGAGGTTCGTCGCCTGCTCGCCACTCAGCTGACTGCCGACTTGACTCTGGTGTAAAGTGATGGAGCCAAGTTTCATCAATTGACACATACCGACGCAAAAATTCAGCTTTATTGCGGTTGAACAGCTTTAAACACTCCTCTGAATCATCAACACGTTGTTGTTTTCGGTCGACTGTGAGCAAACGCGGCACCCACTTTGAACATAGCTTTCGCTGTCCAAATATTTGTGTATGATATATTCAACACGCTCTTTTGATATCTTCAGAGTCTCAGTTATCTCGATCAACTTCACTTTACGGTCTTTCGTAATCATATTGTGGACTTTTTTGATGTTTTCATCTGAAACAGCCTCTTTTGGACGTCCATCACCTTCGGTGTTTGTATGACCACTTTTAAATTTTTTATCCACTTGCGAACATTTATCAAGCCATTTCTTTGCATCAGCTGCATTTTTTCCCATCAAAAATCAAAGATAAATCAACACACGAAATTGCTTTGAATCCATTTTTTTCACAATAACAAAAGTTGCTTCACTCACAACGCTATATCTCGAGAAATAATCGTCCGACAGCCGTCAAATGTATACAAGTATCTTTTGAAGGTTGGTACTAACTGAAAATGGTATGGATTTAATTCAAGTAGTGCCCTCTCTTAGAAACGGCACGGACTTTCAGCCCATTTATTACTATAGATTTAGATGAATTAACTCGTATTTTTAATTTTCTGAATAAATTCCGAATTTTTTTTGATCCCAGTTCTGCCTGTGGCGCAGAGGCATGAACCTTATCAGATATGGAAAAAGGTTATCTTGACTGCTCTGAGTGACAAATTTTTCGTGTAATTATCGGTACCATCTACATAGACGGCAAGTGAAGGAGGAGATCCAACGACTGTATGGGCTGTGCAGCAACACCGAGTTAGGCTGAAGAGTGAAAGTAAAACGATGAAGTTAGTTGGGTTCTGCTATAGGTCTATAACTTAATTCGTGCGGTTTGCTAAGAGATGGCGTAACTTGTATTATTCCATTGTTATTATTCCATTGGAACATGCGTTGGAAAGCTACTGTCGTTGTACGTCATTTCAGTATATGTCATTAATTTGAAGCGTAAGTACGATGAACGTCCTGGGCAGCCAAAAAAGTTTGAAGGTGAAGAACTGGAAGCATTACTCTATGAAGATTGTTGCCAAACACAAGAAGACCTTGCATAATCTTTGGGTGTCACTCAAGCAGCCATTTCAAAACGTTTAAAGGCAGCTGGATATATTCAAAAGCGAGAAAATTGGGTTCCACATGAACTCAAGCCGAGAGACGTCGAAAGGCGGTTTTGCATGTCCGAAATGCTACTGGAACGCAATAAATGGAAGTCATTTTTGCATCGGATTGTTACTGGTGGTGAAAAATGGATTCATTACGACAACCCCAAGCGCAAAAACTCATATGTGAAACCCGACCAACCAGCCAAATAAACGGCAAAAATAGATAGAGCAGATGGGCGCCAATAATCGGGATCAAAAGTTTTCGAATACAGTCCCTAGAGTCAGCGCAGTAAAGGAAGAAGGCGCACGCAAGTGGAAGTGGACCTCAATCGAGTTGGGTTGAGACACTTTTTGGCCGAGGTCCACCCCGGACTGACACCTTAAGTAAGTCAGTGAGTTCCACTTTGTATCGTACAGATCTCCTTGAAATAAATATATATTCTGGCATAAACCAGTTTTTTCGTGTTTTAATTTGTTTTAATTGGCGCCCAACGTGGGGCAATGTGAATAAAATGTGTAGTCTCTTGAAAGGAATAAGAAAAATAACATAAGTGAGGTAAAAAAAATTCAAAAACATTAAAGACTCGTATATGTATATGTAATTTTTAAAATTAGATAGAAAGATTAGATAAATAAAATTAAATATCCCTTTGTTGTGGTATTCCAAGCCACTTCGCCAATAAGTAATGTAACAGAAGAAACGGTAAACTTTGGATTCTGCAGCCAAATAACTATTGCACAGTGTACATGCAGAAAAATCTATTTGCATAGTTTGATGCCTTTTTGGTTTTTGTAATATTTTTTCTTCATTTTTGTTTATATCCTTCTTGTTAAGCTAAATGATTATGTAAGCTTTCATTTAGTTACGATTATTTCAAGCAAAATTTATAAACAAAACCAAAAATTGTGACCTTCTTTGTTTTTGTTGTTGTAAAAGTAATCTGAAATTTTTGATTATCATCATGTTTAACTTTTCCTTTCTTTTGTAGAAACTACTGAAGTAGTGAATGCAAAAGAACTACGAATGTTTGATATGCAACCGAGAAAGCTTGTCAAGCATGTCAGTGGAGGTCAAAGAACTAACCACTCGACTAAGAGCGCTTGAAACTCCCAATGTTGTTGAAGAGTATCTGCCTATTACGATAGACCCAAATAAAAATTTCGATGATTCATTGGATTTGGTTAAAAGGCTGCCACAGTTTAATGGTGACTAGGTTTGCTATGTTTCTTGGCGACATTTTGCGCTTAAGTCCAACAAAATGTTTGAGGCGTATGAAGACAGTTTCAGGCATTACCAAGCGTTTGCATTGTTTGTATTATGATTGTTGGTCCTGCAAACCAAGTTTAAGCTTTCTCTAATAAGGTTCTAAGTTCTAAGGCTACAAACTCAAGACTAGACCTTATATATGTTAATAAAAGACCCGGTTAACTGATAGGACAGGAAATGTCGATTTTACGTCAATATAGTATAGAATGTCCATTTTGGAGTTGTATATATGACGAGGTAGAAAAAAAATTGGCTCTTCTCATTAAAAAAACTTTAATGCATTGTGAATTTAACTTTTTTTCTAACTGATAGTGTTAGTCAGAAATATCTACAAGATAGACTGAGAGTATGAGATATTTTGTTTTCATCACAGTCAAACAGATATGAAAAGCGCCTTAGTCCTTGCACAAGAACACAGGAATAAGGCTAATCAAGCTAAATTTGCTTCTCTAATTCATTTTGCATTAGAAGCGAACATTTTTACCATTTTGTACTTAGATATGCATATTACAGACATATGTATACTCGTATATACCTGGTGAGTTTTTTAACTTGAGACATCCAAATTACTCGAAAAATACGAAATATCGCGAAAAATGTTTCAGTCAAAAGTCACAAGGTTCTGAAGGGGACATAAGATGGTGACCACGAGTTTGACCTCCTTGAGACCCATTTTCAAGGTCACTTTTGATTTTTAAAATGATAATTCCTGATTTTTATTGCTCAGTCGTATTCTACAATGGGACACACGACTTTGTCTCAAAGGTCTTATTCATTCAGTGATAGATACCACTGCACTTGCACGCCTAAATCATTAATCGATTTCCAACGTTGTTAGGGTGTTACAAGGTCGAGATTTGTTTTGAGGAAGTCATTATTGCCTCGAGTGAAGTTAAAACTCAAAGAAATTGTCCTAAACTTATCTGAGAGTGTATGATGTGCACTCTGCCTTTTTTTTTCTACTTAAACGGAACTGTACTTCATTTAGAAGTTCGATATTTGTTTTGAGGAACTGATTATTACTAGTAACGTTTTCCAGATTAATAATGCAATCTGTTTCAATTCAAGAGAAAATTGAAATGATATTGATTTATTGAGAAAGTGTAAGGAACATCAATGGTGCTGTTGCTCTTTACGCCCAACGTTTCCCAGACCAGATACGATCACGCGCTTCCTTTTATCGGGTCATCCAACAATTCACTGGTGAAGGAAGTGTGCAACCAAAGAAAAGGAATCGGTCAGATATTGTGGCTGTTGAGGACAATGAAATAGCAGTGTTAGCTGCCATTGCACACGATCCTCACATTAGCACTCGCCAAATAAGTCGTGAATCAGGAATTTCTCAAACGACTGTCTGTAAGATATGACATCGGCATAAATACCATCCTTATCATGTTTCAATGCATCAAGAATTTTCTAGTGAGGATTTCCGCAACCGGGTTTCCTTTTGTCAATGCGCACTTCAGCAAATTGAACGAGACCGCCTTTTCCTCGCCAAGGTGTTATTCTCTGATGAGTCGACTTTCACCAATTAAGATTAGGTCAATAGACATAATATGCATTACTTGGCTACCGAAAACCCTTTTTGGTTGCGACAAGTTGAACGCCAGCACCTTTGGAATGTTAATGTTTGGGCGGGAATTATTGAGGATAAATTAATAGGTCCATATTTCATTGAAGGCAAGTTGAATGGCGAAAAGTATGCAAACTCCTTGCGGGACCATCTTCCAGTATTACTAGAAAAACTGGTGGTTTCAACATGATGGTTATCCAGCCCATTATTCCGAAGTATCCTGGGGCGTATTAAACAATGTTTACCATCAACGATGGATCGGACGAGGGGCCTGTTAGATCACCTGATCTTACGTCACTTGATTTCTTCTTGTGGGGCTACTTAAAAAGTGAGATTTACAGAAAAAACCCAACAACACGTGAGGACATGAAAAGACGAATGACTGAAGCTTGCCGAAAGATTACGCCAGAAATACTTCTCAGTTCTGTTGGTTCATTTAGAGCGCGGATAGACAAGTGTATTGAAGTGAATGGTCACATTTTCGAGCATTCGTTGAAATAGTCTCGGGAAATAAATGTCGAAATGGGAAGAATTCAATGATTCAACAGATTCGATGAAGATTCGATGCAGATTGAACCAACAGTTTCTCATTACAGAAATCAATCTCATCAGAATATGTCTTCCACAGATTTTCCCTAACCTAAGCAGAACCCTCTCAGTTTTCAAAATCACCAAATCAGATTATTCAGAGCGAATCTGACAGGCAAGCTATTCCGAAGATCCAAAGAATTAATCATACTCGTATCTATCAAAAAATATTAACCCAAACTCTTTTGTAGACAATCAATTCTATTTGGTTGATTATTTAAATACAAACTTTGAGTCTAATTTGCACAGCTAGAATGCCCACGAAAATCAATTCTTTGAATACCAAATTTATGAGGTAAAATATCATAGTGCAAAGTACACAGAACTCTAAACCATTGCCGATAAGATTAATTTTTTAGTGGAAGGTCCCCATTCCCATACAACAGCCGAACATTACCAAGGGAAGAAATATAGTAGATACTAGTGCTGATAAGAGCTACATTAAATATTTTAGCATTATTTGTGTTCTATTTCCACAATGAATCACATGTAGGTTTTATTTGACACTTGACAATTAATATTTGTGGCAAGAGTCTCCATTACAACATCCCCTCTGAGATATTACAATTACAATTTTAATATTTACGTAAAATAAGAATAAATCAAATAATTCATTAATACTTTAATAATAAATCGAAACAAATAATTCTTTAAACATAAAAGATAAAGTTTTTCAAAAGAATAAACAAAAACTATTACTTAATACATGTTTATACATTGTATACGAGTATATAATTTAATCAGAGATTATTAACATTTTAGGGTACAATTCGTTGGAAAGAATTAGGATATTGTTTACTAAATTTCGAAATAGATAGATACAATAGATACACATATCTAATTTAATATATATTATATGTTTCGAGAAATTGGTCTTAACGACCGAGTTATTATCGGATCGCTGGGATTTGGTCTGCTCTCACTAAGTTGACCTTTACGTTTATTTGTGACTTAAGATTGGTCTTCCTCCCCATTCTTAAGGTGTGCTTCACTTTGTCTCCTTTTTCACAGATCATCAGACTAAATGGCTGCAATAATCCTTTATTAAACGATTTAATCAAGTGAAATCTATTTCTACGAATTATTCCTTTTTCTGTTTTTATAAGGTGGGGTGAAAAGTAACCTCTTTGGTAATGAAAAAAAAAAAATTTTTAAATGTTTTTGTTTTATTTTATTCAATATAGTACCCTTTTAGTTTGATACACTTAATCTAGCGATTTTTCAATTTCTTGATCAGGTCCGAAAAGTAATTTTCCGGAAGGTCTGCAAAATACTCCTCCGTTGTGTCGATGATTTCCTCGCGTGAGCTGAATTTTTTTATTGATGAGCCATCTTTTGAGGTTTGGCAAGAGATAATAGTCCGAGGGAGCCGTAAGTCATTGATTTTAGCCGTGGTTTCAGTGCTCTTGTGCTCTTTTTCGCTTCATGTGCAGAGATTTCGGTCTTCAATCGCTCCAATAATGCACAGTAATACTCGCTGTTGATGGTTTTTTTTTCTTCGAGCTAGTCCACGAAGAGTATGCTATGACAATCCCAGAAAACCGACGCCATAATCTTTTCGCAAAATCGAGCCTCCCTCGGCCGTTTCGGAGCACTCGTGCCGGCTTCAGTCCATTGCCGGGCACTCATTCTGTTCTCTGGTGTTCAATAGTGGATCCAATTTCATCAACAGTTACCAATCGACGCCAAAAATCCGGCCAATTCCGCATCAGCAAGTTCAAACACTCTTTCGAAGTGCTTTCGCGTTCGTGTTTTTGGTCAGAAGTGAGTATGCGCGGCAGGATAACACGCCAAATATGGCGTGTGCGCTCAGTACTAATTTTTGTGGTATCTGCTATCTTGCGCACCTTCACTTTCCGGTCAGCCAACACCGTTTCATGTATTTTTTTGACATTGTCCTCTGTAACCGCATCGGAGGGCCTGCCGCTGCGGACTTGATCGGTTATCTGACGGAGCATTAGCCCCATTATATTTATCCAACTTTTCTTTTGCTTCCTTCGCCGTTTTGCCTTTCAAAAAATAATGTTTTATGAGAGAATGAAAATCGTTTTTGTCCATACTCAACATGATGCCAAACACGTCAACAACAATCAGCTGTCAAAAAAAAACTAAAGATACTATAGTATCGCACTGAAAATTGTAATGTCTACCCAAATATGAACGGACTTCAAGGCACCATAACCTTTTTTGTAGTAGCAGCGCTTTCTGGCGATCAAGGAGGTTACTTTTCACCCCACCTAGTATATGGATGAGTGATAAAGGATGCTATTCCAAAGAAAATAGTGTCTGTGATCATATCAGTAGCGGCATCCACGTCGTATTCGAGAAAACATAACGACCAGTTAAGATTCCTAAAGAAACTGTTAGGTCTGCTTCAATTGGCTTTCTCGTATTGCCACACTGTTCTTTTACGAATATTTTCTTTAACTGTGTGTCCAGAGATAATATGACACTATGCTGCAGTTTTATTCTTATTTATCTTTTTCCAAGTATCCATCGAAAGCTTTTTTTTAGGCCTCCTGTGATTATCATTGTTCATATCCACTGAACTATTGAGTGCGTTTATCTATTTGGCGAAGCGCTCGCAGAGTTGTTAATGCAGTTTCAATTCTGAAGTTCACAAATTTTGTATTTGTTGATTCTTAGCAAATTTGATGGCTTGCTATTGCCATAGCATAACTTAATGGTGACGCAGTTTTCCGATATCGATCCAAGTTTTATTTTAGATGTCTGAGAACTAGCTTTTAAAGTCCATCTGACTAGATGTTTATTGTAACTTATATATGAAAGTAGGCATAACTTGTGGTAGAATTATGGAAAATGACAAGACAATTTAAAATGCTGTGATCGTTGTCATTGCGATTACCGAAATTGTAAATTACCTGTAAAACAGGTAAGTTTACTGCCTTCAGTCAAAGCCAAATCGTATCCACTTACACCGTGTGAACTTCCCTCTCTATAATTGGGGCATTTTCAATCCATTCACGGATTTGAAGTCGACAAAAAGTTGGTTTATAACCATCAATAACTTTAGAGTTTTCTTTAAAATTTTAAGCAGTGTCTTTCCATGGAAATTGTTAAATGGAACGGTTACTTATTTGGGCATAGTAGATCGAGGTTTGTGAGAAAAGATTCAGCTCTTTACGATGACTTTAGACTCATTTTAAACTTAAGGTTATTAGTGGTTCACATTCGTTCCTCCTTTTCGTTTAAAAGTTCTAATTTTCAAACGGTTCAATCTATGATTTGTTGAACAAATAGGACAAGTTGTGGATGAAAATTGAACGCGACTACATAATCGCATTTGATTTTCTCTCACCTATGCCGATTTTTTGTGAATAATTTTAAACTGTCGGTATCTAGTCCTCGAGGTCCTACAGCATCATCTGCAAACACAAACACAAGCTGTGAGTTGGAGTAAAACAAATTATTTTCGAATTTAATCGAATAATCGCGCCCTTTTATCCTTCTCCGTCCCCAAGATTCCATAATATTTTACTACTTGCATACCTGGTTTTGTATGATACTTCCGACCATGACCAGGTGTAACCTGAGTCCTTGTCTATAGATATTATCCCAGTCCCCTCTTCGATAAATTAAAAACAAATACCATATAAACAACAAAACATCCACCTCAAATGGAAATGAGTTTTATGAGTTTTTAATAAAATTCAACAATAAATTTTCAATTTTCATTTTCCTCATCCCTTCTGGCAGGTCTCTTTTAAAGTCAATTTAATTATCTTTCCAGGGTAGATGTTCATGTAGTCATATAGAACTGACACCGAGTAGGTATGTGTTTGTAGGTACTCCATACCCTCATACCCTCTTCTTTCATTTATCATTCTTTTATGAAGGAATATTTCATTTCTTTTAACACACATACAATGTTCTTTCTGTCTGTTATTTTATTCTTGAAAAATTCATCTACTCGTATTCTCATTCGTCCTTCATCAGAATGTCATCAAATGAAAATCCGAAAATCTTTTAATGTCTCGCTTCAACTAAAGAAAACATTTCTTTTGTGCAAACTTATTTAGAGTGTCCTGGCATTCTGTACATTTTCAGTCAGACAATAGGAGCACGGTGATATTTCAGTAACCGAGATGTATGTAAAAAATAACCGTAACGTAATTTGTATTTCAATTTCCATCAGCCTCATGAGGAGTCCTTAAAAATATGTGTGCGGAAAATCGAGCAAAAATTACATGAAGTACCCCATATAAGAGTAACAAAAGGAGTTCCCTGATGTGTACTAGTATATGTGTTAAAAGTAATAAAGTAGCTTGAAGGTGCATTTCAAGGGTCACCGCTTGATACCTATTCTCTGATTTTGGAGTACCCCACTAGACATCCTGGCGAGCTGAAGTGAGCAGATGAAGAAGGCACTTATAAGGATCAAGAGAGTACTATGGTCATTAATACCAAAATGCCACAAGAATAGGACAAAGCAATGAAAAGGATTCGTCCTTTATCTGCGACAATGGAAATAAAGAGAAAAATTGCTCAAAATATGCTCTGCAATCAGAAAAACTACTTTCTGGGAGGAAAGTAACTAACAAACGTTCTAGGTGATGCAGCTGTGGTTAATAGATTTCATCTCTGACATGCAGTACCTGCCTTTGTAGCATTGCTTATGAAATAGTTGAACAAGACCACTAAAAAAGGAAGAAATGGATTTTAACGTGAATACTTTGCCTAGACAGATGATGTTATTTCCACTTGCTACCCAGATGAACCCAGAGAATAATACGACAATGAGGAAGATATTGGGAATGTTTACAAGAATAAGCTGTTGAATTAGAAATGAAATCGGTTGTCTGTTTAAAATGTGACTGCGTTTTTATTATACTCGTACTCGTGACAGTGAGGTAATTCATCATCGCAGCCTTGTCCTTAGGAAGATTGGATTTTCTTCTAAACGTTGTAAGGATGACTAAGATTGCGGTTTTTTTTTTATTATTTTCAAGTATTTACCAGGTTTACCGGTACGATGTGAGATACTAATTTTTAATGGGAAAGTAAAAAACATTTTATTCAAAGTATTGGCCATTGCTAGCTACACACTTTTCTCACCTTTCAGGCAATTTATGGATTCCACGCCAATAAAACTGTTCGCCTTTTGAATCAAACCAAAAAGTAACTCAATTTTCGACTTCCTCGTAGGATTCGAAGTGCTGCTCAACTATTGCGTGTCCCATCGATGAAAACAAATGGTAGTCGGATGAGCCAAGTCTGGTGAATACGGCGGGTGGGGTAGCAGCTTCCAGCCAAGTGCTTTGGTTACAAATGATAATTAGAGAGTGCAAGGTCCGGGTTATACTGTGGAAGCATCAAAACTTCCCAATCAAACTCCTTCAATTTGTTCCGGGGCATCAAAGATGTGTGTGGTCTAGCATTGTCATGATGGAAGAAAATTCCCTTTCTGTTGGCTAACTCTAGTCGCTCTCTCTCTTGGTAGCTTCATACAAATGGTCGAGTTGTACACAGTAGAAGATCAAATTAACCGCTTCGCCACGTTATAGTAGCTCATAATAGACAATTCCCTTCCAATCCCACCAACAACTCAACATAACCTTGATTGCCGTCAATCCAGGCTTTGAAGTCGTTTGTGATAGGTCACCGGCCTTTGACCATGATCGTTTGCGTTGGATATTCTCGTATTTAATCCATTTTTCATCGCCCGTAATGAATCGCTTCAGAAATGGATCCATTTCGTTACGTCTACGAAATTTCCGGAACGGAATCGAACAAGCCATTCCTTGGTTCGGCGTTGACTCACCGAAAACTACCAAATTTTTCAGCATGTTTTTGCAGCGTTTTTCCCTTTTCTACATTAAAAAATCATCACATAGCGTATTTCTTCAGATATTTCACTCATATTCAAACCAGTATAGCTTTTAACACGAACAACGAACTACACAACTGTCTTCAAAAAATATGTAGCCCGACATGTCACCTTTTCAACACGTGTTCGTTTGACACAATCAGATTAGTGTTTCCAGATAAATGGACACCAACACCATCTTGTGACAAAAATCCGCGGGGACTTTTCGTATGACCATTATATCATTCATGAAAATGGTCAACGGTGGTGCCAGTTTGATAAATCTATAACGTTCATCAATTTATTAATTAATATTGACAAAATTGATATTTGCACGCGTTTTGTTTTTTAACTGAAATTCGTTAATTTTTTAGCAAAACTATGGATAGAAATGACGATAATCGCGTGGGTGATGATAATGAGCAAGAACTTATGAGAGTTTCATTCCAAGTTCTACCGTTCTGGGCGAATCACCCTCAAATATATATTGCTCAAATTATTCTCAATATACATACAAGCTACCGAGAAGTACCTTCACCTCAAACTGTTAATCATTTCTGAAGTTGATCTCGGTGACAAAAAACGTTCTCAACTTCATAATGAACCTAAAAATCTGACAGAGGCTTCCATTGGTGAAACATTTCCTAAACGTTTTCGAATGCAACGTCTCCCAGCTGAGGTTTAAGCAATTCTTGACGCTTTTAAGACAGATGAGATTAAAAGCTTCCAGATTCCAATTTATTTTGTTGAAGTAAAATTTCCAATTCAGTTTGTTGTGGTAAATTTTCCCGCAACATGGTTGACTCCCTCCTTGCCACCAACCCTTTCGGACCCTCTTTTTTTTTGAGTGGGTATACCGAGGTCTGGCGGTGGTCGAGTGCAGCCGTGGTCCCTTACGGCTGACTATGACCACAAGGTGGGAGAGGAGGTCCACCGAGAATACCGTTGTCGGTGCCCATGTGGGGAATATGGGATACTTGCAATAAGCAGTATACTCGCCGACGAGTGGGGTCCTTTCAAGCCAGACGTCCTAACACGATTATGATGAGTTAAGGAGTAAAATCCCTGGAGATTACATCCCAATGAAAGCAAAGCCCAATAGACTTAAGGAACACCGCATCCCTGAACCGATATACAAGCAAGGCCAACACATCCCACAATTGATGAAGATGCAGCTAGCCAGTAGCTAACACAAAGCAAAGCGGTCGATGGGTGATGAAACGACGATCTATCGATATAGTCAAGCACACACCAACAACGTATCAACGGTTAAATCCAGGATCGATAGGTGAAGGGACGACAACGCCTTTTTAAGCTGGTACCTCATCCATGGAGCACCGAAGAATCAGGTAGACGGACGACCAAAACATATGACCGCCTCCAACGAGGGAACATAGAAACAGCAACATCAATCAACAACAATCAATCATAACAAATTTTACATGTAAACCGCGTTTAAAAAGTAGAAAAGTCTACCAGATCTACTCCAGATTTCTCTTCACTTGAACATAAGACATATTTCCTAGCTCAGCAGATTTAAAATGACTTATGAACACAGCGTAGAAGCAACACTCCACATCAGAGGATTAGGACACCAAGCTAAAAATTACCTTCATCTCGGTCAACTAGTAATAAAACGTATGAAGAAGTGTAATGGTACCACCGTTAGTTTGGGGATACTCGATGAAGAAGACCGTACGAGTTCTTACAATTGCAAACTTAAAAAAAAAAACTTTTGAAGGAATTATCGAAGCATGCTGTAGACGTTAAACGAAATCGATTCATCGACAACAAAATAAAGTTCACCAAATCGAGAAGGATTTAGTGAAAACAACCCGTTTCCAAACGTTATGCATGAGTTCAAAGATTTACCGACATTCAATGATATAAAGGCTACCCAGTCGCAAAAAACACATTGCATAGTCATTTGCTGCTCAAGCAAAGTTCGTATACTTAATCTGCCAACCATCAAATACCAGCTGGCCCAGACCATCACATATGGCTCGAATTCCGTTACTCAACTTGATTGATATCCAGAGTCATATATTCAGGACTTCACATATTCATTGCATATTCTACTATCGATCTCCGTAGCGCGTTTTAACAAATATCAATGAAACCATCAGATATCCAAAAATTGCCATAACTACACCATTTGGTATGTTTGAATTTAAATTCATGACATTTTGGTTACGTTATACAGCGCAAACTATGCAGCGCTGCATTCACGATGGGGAATGTTTTTATATCATCAACCACACAGCAGAACATTTAGAGCACTTTTGGAAAAACATGCAAAGGTTACCTGAGTACAATTTTGAAATTAATATGTCAAAAAGTTACTTTGGCAACAGTGAAATAAAATTTTGTTGAAATCCTTTAAAACTTCAAAAACCTAAGCATAGCATAGTTAACTTTTACAGGAGGTCTAGTCCGAACGCTGTAAAATACCAGACTCCACTGTAAAATCTTACCAATAACGATATCGAAAATGGTGTTATCACCAAAATTACATGGAATACACAAGCAGACATTGCGCTTAAGAAATCTAGAGATGACCTCGCTCAGGCAATGCTTTAGTAAAAATCGCTGCTTTAGAATTATATATCGATGCTTGCAATGATGGAATAAGAGCAGCCACTAGGTTTCCATTCTAAAAAAACTGACAAAACCTCAGATGAAATATAGTGCTTATGACAGAGAATTATTGGTAATTTTTCAAGGTATCAAGAGATGGCGGTACTTACTGAAAGACAGAGTCTGAACCTTAGTTCAGTTTTTATTGCCATTAGCTTCGGATTTTTTTAAATTTTTCTTTAAATTTTCGCTTAACCCGGGTTTGTGCCCATACCATAGTTTCTCGTTTTTTGCCAAAACGCTATTTTTTGTTCTGTAACCTGTGACCAACATTATCTGTAAGATGTTAATTTACGTGACCGTACGTGTAGTGCAACGTCTTGCGAACTTAGTATTGGGTATATAACTTAATAAAACATGTACAATAGTATTATTCAAAGTATTGCCCATCTGAAGCTATGACTTTTTCCCATCTTTCTGGCAATTTGTAGATCCCGTCCCAAAAGAACTGCGCCGGCTTGGCAGCCAAGAATGAATCAAGCCAATTTTTGATATTCTACTCTGATGTGAACCGTATTTCAGTGAGGGCATTCTGCATCGACCGGAAAAAATGGTAGTCAGAAGGGGCAAGGTCTGGGATATAAGGCGGGTGGGGTAAGACTTCCCATCCAATGTTTTCCAAAAAGTTCTTAACTGGAATAGCAACGTGGGGCCGATGGAGAATTATTGCCTCGTGTCTGGTCGCATATTCCGGGCGTTTTTCGGCTACTGATCTCTTCAAACGGATTAATTGTGTTCGGTAGCGTTGTCCATTGATGGTTTCACCCGGTTTTAGCAGCTCATAATACAGCAAACCCATCTGATCCAACCAAATATAGAGCATTACCTTCACGGCATGGATTTGGCTGGTTGATCAGGTTTCACATATGATTTTTCGCGCTTGGAGTTGTCGTAATGGATTCATTTTTCATCACCAGTAACAATCCAATGCAAAAATGATTTCCTTTTGTGTCGTTCCAGCAGCATTTCGGACATGCAAAACCGCCTTTCGACGTCTCTCGGCTTGAGTTCATGTGGAACCCAATTTCCTTGCTTTTGAATACATCCAGCTGCTTTTAAACGTTTTGAAATGGCTGATTGAGTGACACTTAAAGATTCTGCGAACTCTTCTTGTGTTTGGCAACAATCTTCATAGAGTAATGCTTCCAGTTCTTCATCTTCAAACTTTTTTGGCTGCTCAGGACATGCATCGTCTTCCAAGCCAAAATCACCACTTTTAAATAGTGCAAACCACTTTTGGCACGTTTGCTCAGCTAGCTCATGTTCACCATAAACTTCCACCAAAATACGATGACTTTCGACAGCAGTTTTCTTCGTGAAGAAGAACTCCCCGCAAAAATAATTTTTCAGGCACAAAGTTCGACATATTTGAGTGAAAAAAAATTATTGTTGTTTACGCTTCAAATGAATGACATATACTGAAATGACGTACAATGACAGTAGCTATTCAACTCATGTTCCAATGGAATAATACAAGTTACGCCATCTCTTAGCACGAATTAAGTTATAGACCCAATAAATCTCTTCTCTTTTGCGATGAGTGCAAGAATATCTCACTCTCGCATGTACTTTTGACAATAAAATGCGATTCCAATGCACTCCCTGAAATGATTACAGACGAAATCTCGATCATTGAACAACAGTGTCAAAAGTATTAAAGAGCTACGAATCTTATTCCAGAACTCAGCTGATCTTGTGGAATTCAAAATATTGTACATGGATAAGCCAACTGCAAGTCTTATCGAGTTAGACTCCGTGAGATCCAGGATTGAAGAAACTCCTTTATGTCACTTAAATAAGGTATTTAGTGATATCTAGGCTATCTGTTCCGCGCTGATTAAAATAAAAAAAACCTGCAAGTTGATAAGCTCCCTACGTATTGACATAGACATCTTTTTCTAATCCTCGTCGAACAAGTAAATGATGAACTAATTGCGACTCGTTCTCACGTATGTTATATTGAACATCATATTGCAGCAATAAGCAGAAAAAACTATGAAACACTAATCCACTCGCACCTCAGTTTGAATGCCCACTATAATACATTACTCAAATCACATCACATACGCCTCCACATCTAACTCTTCTGTGGACAGTCCAACCTACTAATTCCTGAGAAGCTTCTTTCAACTTGACAACCGAGAACACATCTATGTCAACTCCTCCAGTTGCCGCCCCACCAAAGCCCATCAATCACTTTAATAAAACGTGGACACATTCCAAATGGCAACGTAGGCTAAGCAAGTCTACTTTAAAAAACCAAATGGTCACAGCACTTCTTATCAAAGGCGCCCCCAAAAACGCTGATTTTGATTGGATTTCGAATTTCATCACCATCAGCTACTGCAATTTGCCTCCAACATCTCACCACAAAAGTAAGCACAACAAAATTTGGCTAAATATGAATGATTACTCCATAATCCAGTCAGTAGCAATTGCAATCTTAAAAAGGTGCGTGTCTGCAAATGTTTGAAAAATCCCAGCTAGAAGCAGGATAAACTTAAGCAGTCCATCTTTGCAAAATCAGCAAATAATTTAGCAAGTTAATTCAAATTACCAAAACAAATCCAGCTCTAAATGGAGTTTTAAAACCAACATTTTTCCTAACTCCAGCTCCCTCTCTCCTACATCTCAAACCCTTTCCATCAAACTGCCACTACGTCTATATCTCGATATATGGATGAACCAAGTCGAAAAAGACACTCGTATGGACCTGTCAGGTTGTTGACGATCGGTTCACATAACACGGCAGCAATGATTCTGTTTGCGACGTATAAAAGATTTATGCGTTTGTAGTTGACCCAGTTTGGTGGGCCTTCTTCCATCTGAACGAGATAGACGGTGTGCAGGTTCCATTCATCAGGCATGCCTTCCATGCATGTTGCATGTCATTTCCTCTAGTTTTCGAAAGCTGAAGGGCTAAACCGTCGGATCCAGGAGTTTTGTTACATTAAAGTGTGAATATAGCTAACTTCATTTCATTTTGATCTTAGTTCGGATTGAATCGTATATTCGTCTACGTCTCAAATACGATGTTCGTTCGGTTATCTTTGCAGGCTTCGGTCCTAGTTTCATTACCCTAACACGTTCGTTCCACTTTCTGGTAAATTTCTGAACCTCATTCATACAGTAGCACTGCTTGAGCTCTTTAACTTCGGAATACGTCTGTTTTCATCAGCGGACTATGGAATTTTTTCTTTTTTTTTATTATCACCTTATGAGTAGATTGGAGGTAGCGTTCCTGTGGAAACATTGCCACTGGCCCTTTTTATTATGATAAAGGTTGAGTGAGACGTGATCGAAAAAGGCACTAGTGGTCTCTTGTATTGTATCCGCCTGGCGTTAAAACTCCTCACAGTAGTTTCCTGTCGCTGTACTCCCTTTGATATTCGCCTTCGTACTTTGCTGATGGTGATACGTATACCACAACGTAATCAATTTCACTTATCATCTTTTGATTGGGAAACTACCATGTGTCATTGTGGATCAAAACGTATGTCTGCAACGCTGTCAGAAAAATTATGAGGGCCTCGGACTTCACACATGTGTAAATTTGGGACGTATATTATCACTCTAAAGCGGAGTGAGATAAGATGTAGAAACATCAGATTTATGCATAAACATAGCCAGACCCAAGGGCCAGGTAATGAACCATAGAACAATCCGTGTAACTAATTCTACTTAAAAAGTAGGATGTTTGGTCAATATATTTAAATTGAAAATTGGTAACCGTAACTTTTGGCACAACTTGTAGGTTTTGAGAACTGAGATTTCATTTAAAGGTTAAAGTAGAGCAGAAGGCAAGAGAATTAGAAGCTGAATACCATACTCATAATGACTAGGAAATAAAGAGCTAGGCAAGGCGTTCCATAAGCGAGTTGTGCGCCTTAGGAACGAATCACGATATTTTAGAGTACGTCCGAAAGTGCTGGTATACTGATGAGCATTCATTGCAAGACGGGTGTTACGGTTGAAGGTTTGAAGGGACGAAATGCTACTGGCGATTTCTATGAAGCACTGATGGTGAGAATAGCGATAAAACAAAGTGAGGCTGAAGATATTACGTCGAGGTTCATGGATGTCAATTGACTGGCTGATATTAGTATCACCTATAAGTTTTATCTAGCAGGATAGGATTTGAGCGCACTCGACCAGATGTGGCCAACGTACTCAAATTTCGGTGGATAAATTGAGGCCAAATCAGAAGGGGTAAAGTATTTCTTTCGCCGCTTGAAAAATCCTAGATATTTCGTAGAATTTTTGACGAAACCGAATATGTGGTTATTCCAACGTAAGTAGTCATTGACAGACATACCGAGAATGGTAAATTTTTCGGTTTCGACGCTGCAAGTGTCATTCATGGACAATGGCTGGATTACGCTTTAAGGACAACAGATAGCATTGTGTTTTGAAAATATTAAAGTCTGCTCTGTTAGTGCTTAACATACGCTGCCGTTCATGTTCTACAGCCAAAGAGAAGGGACGTGAGTGAGGAACGAATATAAAAAGAGCGTACTGTCATCAGCAAAGGAATACCATATATTGTATTAGAAGTAGAAGACAAGAGATCGTTGATGAAAATTAAAAATAGTGTCGAAGAGAGAACGGAGCCCTGAGAAACACCAGCATTTACCAGGTGTACCGGTATGAAGTTTTTTTTTTGTGAAAACGAAACACTAATTTTTAATGGGAAACTAAAAAAGATTTTATTTGAAAGTATTGGCCATTGCTAGCTACACATTTTTCCCATCTTTCAGGCAATTTATGAACTCCACGCCAATAAAACTGCTCGTCTTTTGAAGCAAACCAAAAAGTCATCCAATTTTCGACTTCCTCATAGGATTCGAAGTGCTGATCAGTTAATGCGTGTCCCATCGATGAAAACAAATCGTAGTCGGAAGGAGTCAAGTCTGATGAATACGGCGGGAGGAGTAGGAGCTCCCAGTCAAGTGACTTGGTTGTATCCTGAATCAGTTTTGCTTTGGGTGCAGGTGCATTGTCATGGAGCAAAATTACATTGCCGTGTCTTCTGGCCAATTCTGGTAGTTTTTCGACTAATGCATGGTTCAAATTGATCATTTGTTGTCGGTAGCTGTATTAACGGTTTTACCAGCCTTAGGAACTCGTGGTACATCACACCTTTCTGGTCCCACCAGACACACAGCATTGTCTTCTTGCCAAATCGATCTGGTTTTTCAGTCGAAGTTGATTGTTGTCCCAGATTAACCCATGATTTTATCCGTTAAGAATTCTGAAAATAAATCCATTTTTGTTATCGTGTCTTTGAAGCAAAATTTCACAAGTGGTTTTTCGGTTTTCCATCTGTATTTCATTCAATTCGTGTGGCACCCATTTTCCAGACTTTTGGATCTTTCCCATAGCATTTAAAAGGTCAGAAATTGTTTGTTGTGCAACATTTAACATTTTTGCCATTTGTTTCCGATTCAAAGTGTCATCTTTATCCAATATTGTTTGCAGCTCGGTGTCTTCAAACTTTTTTTGGTGGTCTTCCACGTTCTTCATTTCTCACATCAAAATCGTTATCTCTGAACCGTTGAAACCATCTTTTGCATGTACCTTCTGATAGAGCATGATCACTATTTGCCTTGACAAGCATTCGATGCGACTCTTCAGCACTTTTCTTCAAATGTCCTCATCACCATTTTCTGGTACAAAGTTTGACATTTTTAGCACGATAAAAAATTATGATTTTGTTTGCTCAATGACTTGATGTATACTAAATATGTTTGACAGGTGTCATAGCAACCAAACAAAAAGAAAATTAGGGCTCATTCACAATAAATGTTCCCTATCGAGACATTTGTATCTTGACGCTCACTTTATACCGGTACACCTGGTATTTTGTGAGTACTAGACTTGAAACCATCCAAGGCAACTTGAATTGAAATTTCCGAAAGGTAAAAGCACGCATTTTCGACAAAATTACCTGATGCAAAGCTCTGTCAAATGCTTTAGAAATATCAAGTACAACTACTTTGCTTTGGCCAGATTGATGTACGCTTTGCTATGAAAACCGTACTGCCGGTCATTGAGAAGTTTTCGATTTGCAAGATATTTCATGAGCTCATGGCTTATCAGCATTTCCATGAATTTGGGAAAAAGGAACGTAAGTGCAAGGGGTCTGTAGGAGGAGAGAGAATAAGATTCGCCTTTTTTACGGATAGGCTGGACAAATCCTGTTTTTCATCTTCTCGGATAGAGTCCTAAAGAGTAGGATTGATGAAAAAGCTTACGCAGTGGTTTTGCAGCGAGGAAGAACACCTCTTCAAAACAAGGGGAGATATACCATCTGGGACAGCGGATCTGTAAATTCTAAGATCTTTAAGAACTCGTGCTACTAAACGAGTGCGAAAGTGGATTCGTCCCATTGAAGATTCGACGCACTCAAGTGTAGACGGAGACAAAGCACAATCTGGGAGTGTTGTCTTGTCCAAAGGGCTGAAAGCTGGAATGTCATTGTAAATGAGCGTTGGGATGGAGGATGAGGAAGAATTTCTAACGTGTTTGACGAATGACCAACAATTTGGGACATTGCAGTATTTTTTGCCTCAGTTTTTGTTCGTATTAGAATTTCACTCGCTTTAGAAAGACTTTGCAATCATTTCTGGCTCGCTTAAACTTTTTTCGGTTTTCCTCTGTCGGGTTGGTCATGTAGGACCGCTCCCATTGTTCCGATTTAAGCTCTCTAAATCTTAGCGTCATAGCTTGACATTTGCAAAAGTTACGTAGCCAAGAGTACTATACACCTATCTCTGTGTGTGTTGGCAATTTTTTACATTTTCGAAATGGATTTAAATTTGCAACAACGAACTTGTATTAAATTTTGCGTAAAAAACGGATTTAACGGTGCACGAACATTGGAAATGTTGAAAAAGTGTTTCGGCAACGATTCTCTTAAGAAAACGGTCGTTTACCAGTGCCACGAGCGGTTCAAAAGTGGTCGTAAATCAATCGAAGATGATGAACACAGTGACAGACCATCGACATCGAAAACCGACGAAAACATTGATGAAGTAAAGTAAATGTTGGTCAATAACCTCAAATTAACCATCAGAGAGATAGCGGAGGACTTGAACATTGCCTATGGATCCGTCCAAGACATGTTGGTTAATGAATTGGGTTTCCGTCGTGTATTTAATTTAATTTAATTTGGTGGAGGCTAATGCCCCCATTTATTTAGCTTAATGCAAGCTTAAACTAACTTAAAACAACTAGGACTTAAAAAGCTAACTTAAAAACTAAAACTAACTTAAGGGTTAGTGAAAAAGGGAGTGGTGGAGGAGATCAAGTTTTAAGCGAGAAGTGCTCAGGTTAAAATCAAAAAGGGGGAGGTTTGAGTTGACCTTACGGATCATGGGGGAGATTGGTTTGTTAGAGCCATAAGAGGTGCGATGGGTTGGGATATAGAATAGGCGAGGACAGCGTAAATTACGAGGATTAGTATTGAAGGAAATAGAGTTGTAAAGGGAAGCGCAGTCCACAGAACCGGAGAGCAGTCGATGAATGAAGAGAATGTCGGCTACGTCTCTGCGTTTCGTTTCGTTTTCGTTGAATGTTCTCGATTCGGGATATATGAGTTCGCTGAAAGGGGGACCACACTTGGCTGGCATATTCAAGAAATGGGCGAACAAGCGTAATGTAAAATGACCTTGTCACATAAGGGTTGCTAAATTCTTCAGACCAAAGTTTGATAAAACCGAGTGATGAGTTGGCTTTAAGGATTATCTCATCAATATGCGAACGGAAGTTTAATTCTCTATCGTGTAAAATTCCAAGGTCGCGAAGGGATTGCACCTGGGGTACAGGTTGGTCATGCAGAAAATAAAGTCTAGAGGGGGATTGATAGGACTTACGAGACAAAGTCATAGATTGGCATTTGGAGACGTTAAGCTCAAAGCATTTTTTTAGACACCAGGTGGAAAACCTATCGAGGTCTTCTTGAAGGAGAATAGAGTCTTGGGGTGAAGAAATAGTATTGGAGAACTCAGTGTCATCAGCGTAAATGGATACGGAGCAGTGTTTGATAATCCTCTCAAGATCGTTTATAGTTAGAATGAAAAGGAGGGGACCAAGATGGCTGCCTTGTGGGACACCAGAAGTTTGATGTGATATTTTATCAAAGGCCTTAGCGAAATCTGTAGCAATAACATCAATTTCGTTGCCATTTTCTAAGGCTGAAAGCGCAAAGGACACGAATTCAACTAAGTTTGTAGTAGTTGATCTACCTTTAAGAAATCCGTGCTAGCTGGGTGATATAAGTGACTTGCACTGAAAGCTTAGAACATCATATAAAACACTTTCGAACATTTTAGGTATGTGAGAAGGCTTAGCAATGGGACGGTAGTTGGTTACTTCATTCTTTGATCCCTTTTTGTGAACCGGGGTTATAAAAGAGGTCTTCCAAACTTGGGGGAATTCCCCTTGTGTGAAGGACAGATGAAATAGGGAGGAAAGTGGATGCGAAAGATTGGAGGCACACTTTTTGAGAAATATTGCTGGGAGCCCATCTGGACCGGATAAAAATTCATCATTGAGATTTTGTAATTTTTCTTCGATAAGGGTGTGATCAAAAGGATGAGAGAGAGAGGGGCCAATGTAGAGATTGGGAGGTACTTGAAATACATGGGGTCGGGTACGAAGAAGTTGTCTGCAAATGACTGCTTAAAAAAGTTTTCAAAATAGTTGGCAATAATATGTGGGTCGGTCGATGATATGTAATCGAACGAGAGAGAGGATATCCGTCTGATTTTCTTTTGTAGTTGACGAATTGATAAAATGTCTTAGGATCATTGATAAGGTTGGTCTGCGCTGTGTCGAGAAAGCGCTGATAGAGGCAGTTATAGAGCTAAGTGAATTGCAGGTAAGTTCCAAGATAGTTAGAGTAGTCGTAAAAAGAATGGGTGCGAAGAAAACTTGCCCATAATTTGTTTCTTTTATTACGTAAAGAGCGAAGTCTTCTGTTGTACCATGGAGGGTAAATAGAAGATGTTTTATGCCGTGAAAAGGGGACGTAGAGAGAAACAGAATTAAATATTTCGCTAAAGAAAATGGAGACAGCATCAGATAAGGATTGGTTAGTTAAATCAAAAGAAACATTTGCTTAGATAGGCATTGATTTTGCGAAAATTAGCTTTATGCAAGTTGTAAGAAGAGATGGTAGTTGAAAAAGTGGGCTGGGATGGAGAGTTATTTAAAAATGAGAGAAGAAGAGGGGGATGAATATTGTCGACAGTTGATAGGATAAAGGGACAAAACGTTACTGTGGAGTTTATAGGATCACTAGTGAAAATAAGGTCTAGTTGCCTACCGATAGAGTTAGGGACGCCACTTACTTGGCACAGGCTTGAGTCAGTTATGCTATCAATGAAAAGACATTCCTTGGATGAAGTGGTATTTAACGCGGTAAAAAATGTGATCATCCGATGGAATCCACATCAGCAGGGACAGATTGATGTCTCAAAAGATAAGGATATCTTCGATGGAATCACTTAGGTCAATTAGTTGGTCAATTGCTTTAATAGCAAGGATGTAGGATTCGATAGGTTGAGCTGGGAGAATGTAGCAGCACATAACGTACAGGGACCTCCTGGGAAGTGTTATTTTAATTGAGACAAGTTTTTTAATTTTAGAGAAGAGATAGCGATGAGAGAAGAGTTGAGGTTATTGTGAATAGCAAGTAGGACACCTCTACATGGAGAATTAACTTTAGGAATGGCAGGGTCATTAACCATAGGAGAGATTGATCGTCATCTAGGAAGACATTAAACGAAGATGGGAATACCTCCTGGCTCTTTATGTCGGGGGTCAGATTGGTTTCTGTAAGAGCATAGACGTCGAAAAAGAGACTGTGTGATTTAAACAATACAGCCCGAGTCTTAGAGCGCAAGCCTCTTACGTTTTGGTAGTAAAATGTAAGAGGTAGTTTGTTGCGTTTAGGAGTAGGGGAGTGTAGATGAGATGCAGGCAAAGAAGGCAAATTAGCTTGAGGAGGCGTGTCGAAGATTTCGTGGTACCTGTTGTAAAGCTTTCTGAGACTAGTTATATCCGTAGGATGGAGACCATGACACTTGTTTTTGTTTTTCCCTCACAGCAAACAGAGTCGGATTTGTCGTAAAAATATGCGAGAAAGAGACGTAGCACGTGTAGCAGTAAAGTTGGTGCCAAAAGACCTCAATTTCATACAAAAAAGAGACCGTGTTGACGTCACAAAAAAGATTATTTGCAAGGCTGAATCTGATTCCACATTCATCAAAAGGATTATTACTGAAGACGAGACGTGGGTTTATGAGTACAACACGCAATCCAGACATCAGGCAAATGAATGGCGTTCACCAAATGAGCCGAGACAAAAAAAAAAAAACACGTTTTCACGGATTACAACGGTGTAGTGCATCATGAATTTTTGCCAGAAGGCCAGACAGTAAACAAAGAGTATTATTTGGGCGTTATGAGACGTAAGGCAATTCGCTGAAAAAAACCAGAAATGTGGATAGAAAACTCGTCGATTTTGCACCGTCGCACAGTGCCATCATTATTCGTAATCTTTTGACGAAAAATGCAACAAATGCCATCCAACAGCCACCGAATTCACCTGATTTGGCTCCCTGTGACTTATTTCTGTTCAATCGAGTTAAAAAAGCACTACGGGGAACGCGTTTCAGCAGCAGCAGTTTCAGAAGTAATGGAAAAATCGCAGGAAGCACTGATGAACATACCGAAAACCGAATATAAAAAAATGTTTCGAGGATTGGATCAAGCGCTGGCATAAGTGTGTTGCAGTCGATGGGGATTACTTTGAAGGGGACAATATAGATTCAGATGAATAAACTTGTATTTTTAATTTTCTGAATAAAATTTTGATCAAGGTGGTATGTTGTTCTTTGTTAACATTGGGCTTGAAAGATTCTGAGTTAACTTGTTTAATCAATGAGTTTATGCGTGTCCATTTAAAATCTGCAGATATAAAGCGAAGTTTATATAAAAGCATTTTCCAGTATACCAGAAATTTTCTCAAATAATGACCTTAAACAAAGAGGGTTATCGTGTTTGAAATAAAATAAATTCGAGACAAAGATCACTTTAGTCAACATAGTCAGTTTCGTTATGAGATCAGTGTTTTTTCCTTGACCAGTAATGCCCAACAATGCACATACCAGAGCTCGATCCCACTTTCATTTCAATTGAAAATAGGGCACACCATTTTCAGTATGCAATCCCGTTGCTTAATAGTGTTTAAAGTGTCAAATTATGTCAGAAATCTTCAACAGATGAATTCATTAAAAATGTTCTGATATGACTTTCAATTGGGGTGCAATCCCTACAGATGCAATGAAGTCAAGTGGTCGTTGAGTATTATGGAAATGTAATCAACTCTATGTATTATACAAATTACATGGGAACAGCAAACAACAGTTACAGCCCTCATATCAGATGTCACTCATGGCTGTGAACTACCCCCGGTGCATTTGCTTCCTATGATGACTGCCATCGTAATGAAGCAATCATTCCTCCAATTTTCCCGTATAACGCGTTTCTAATCAAAAAGAAATTGCAACCCATCAAATTCACCCCTGAAATACGTTAATTCGAATGAAACTTGTACTTGTATAGCAGAGAATTTCGAATGCACTCAAGTACGTGTCTTGTACGTACTCATTCGTCGTGCCTGCAGAAAACTGTCACATTTACGAATAGAATTTTTATTATTCCTTAGATGCATCTAAGTTGCCGACAGTTTCAGAACACTCTTTTGTCTGCGTCTGGTCTGTAGCTGTGTCCATGACTATATCTTCTCATATGTTTGTTCCTTTAGCAACTATTATCCTGTCATGATCAGAAACTCTGTTTTCTAAAATTCATTTACAAAAAGCCGCTCTTTAGCAGACTTAAATGAAAAAAAAGAAACGATTCAACAACGAGCAAACAAACGCAAAGTTCTGACAACTTTGTAAGAGCTGAAGAAGCACTTTCATTCGAAATGGGATGCAGATACGAATACATTGCCGTGCAGGTCCTTGTGATAAATGAGGCCACGTGCCTTATCATCGAAAGCGAACAAGGAAACCAATTTGTTTATGTGCCGATGCGAGTATGTTTTCTATGACAGGTCGTTGGGGTGGGACGAATCAATTCAGGGGTGTGAGGTCTATTCCTATACTAGTATTTGGTTATTTATTGTAATTTTGCTTTTTTCAATCGAGAAAGTGAGATTGGATTAGAGGTGTGGGCTGATCCCTTGGCATTTGTCAGTGTAGGCGTTGCTTCGCAACATAAATAACAAATTTATGGAAAATTTTAATTCACTTCATGACAATGAATATTTTGACGCTACCCTCACCCATTTGTATCTGCAGGGTAAATCAACAAATTAATTAAGCGGCCCAGGATAAATTTTCCCGAAACGATGTGCCAGCTCGAAAGTGAATGGTGTTGCCGCTTTCATGCGCCCCCCAAATCGTACAACAACTACAACACGGTGTTTCGTGATTGTCAATGTCGAGTTGGTTCAGCTTATGCTGGCGTAAAATCGCGATGGATAATGGAAATCGAATTCTGTGAGAAGTTATAATGGAGTGTGACTCAGGGGATGCGCTTCGGTTTCAGTGGATGCTTTTAAGTGAACCATATGCTCCCTGGTAGTGTGTTGTACAAGAATAAATCAAAGGAATTTTGGCAGTCAACGATGAGGATATGAAACTATTTTATGGGTTGAGTATTACACAGTAAAATGTAGCAGTCAAGTATTGTAAAAAGGACCATTCAGTAACATGGGTGAAACTCACTTCTACAGAAACAAACTCATAACCGGCTCACAAGCAGTCTCTATCATTGGGGCTGCAAGTGAGCTGAGCAACACAAAGATCCGCGACTGGTATATGTCATCGATTGAGCGACAGAGCTGATGAGATCTTTGATAGCTTTAAATCACCTGGTACATATGTACTGTGGAGCTTGAATTCTAGTTTGATTATATACTGAAATTGGCGAACGAGTAGCCTTCCTACTGAAGATCGGGAAAGCTGGCTACACGGACGCCAAGTGTTTGACTTGTTTGTAAATGCATCTTCTGTCCAAGATGCAACATGCCTACTGTCGTCGAAGATCTTTAAAGACTGCCCTTCAACATATGGTACCCAGTATTGAATTTGTAATAGTAGACAGGAAGTATTACGCTTTGATAATTTTTATTGATTTAGAGGATGCTTTTGGCGCCGCAAATTTTCACGACGTACCATATGTGAAATTCGATTTTAAGGAGATCCTGTAAGACAAGGTGTATACCATCAAGGATGTTTTGAAACAGCACGACTAAAAGAAATCCTTGTCTATTCTATCCGTAAGTTATTTGGGGAAATAAGTCTTTAGGTACATCATTGTGCTGATACAGTGCACCGAATCTGGCTTTTCGAAAATAGGTACACACTCACTGAACTCAGGACTTCCCTAAAATGTGAGTCAGTAGCGAATACAGTTGATTCTCTTAAATATTACTTCAGCGCCGAGAATTACAACAATTTTGCGAATAAGAGTTGAAGGGGTGAAAGTATAGTATCTGTGTCTGTAGCGAAAATCAAGCTGCCCAAAGGGACCTGAACCCTCCATCACTTTGAAATACGTTTGAGTATGTAAATTGGATGTACTCAATGAATGCTAGTCCAGATCCCGGAATGAAAGAATTTTGAAAGATTTGATATCGGCAATGAACATGCCGAAGCCGAAGTCTTCTTAGGATCCGAATCTTCTTTGGAGTTGTTTACGTCCTTGTTTGCATTAACAGTTTTATTACGTTCGAGGACAACTGTAGATAAAGGTCCAGATTACCTTCAGACAAAATGATAGCATTCAGACCTTTCCTAAATTGCATTTACATATTTGCTATTTACCAACAAGGAATACTATTGGGGGCTTAAAGGAGTATTAAGAGTCACTATGCTTTTTCTGAATTCATGTGTGCACAATGCATACGTACTACTAACTTCTGCAACCGTTGCCTGACGACGACAACCTTGAGCAAATTACAATCAAAGAATGGATATCGACAAGAGGAAAAATGCAGTATAAAAACCTCAAAGGAAACTATTCCTAAGTGGTGACACACAACTACCTGGAACTGCCCAGGTTCATTGGACACAACATCGAAGGTTTTTCAGTGTCCTTTGACATACTATAGCTTCCTCTGGAAACGTGGCATTGCATTGTAAGGTTCTGAGAGAATGTTATCATCCGCTTCTATAAGCTAGTCTGCCTTTCCCCTCCCTATGTATTCTGTGCATGCCTTGAATCGGTTAACTTATGTCGATTGGTATGGTATTTCCGGACTGAGGATAAGAAAGTTGTTTTGATGGTTTGTAATCCAGAGAATCTACCAAATGTACCGGTATGAAGTGAGCGTCAAGATACAATTGCCTCGATAGGGAACATTTATTGTGAGCGGGCCTTAATTTTTTTTTTGTTTGGTTGCTATGACACCTGTTGAATATATTTACTATCAAGTCATTGATGCAACATGCAAAAGATGGTTTCAACGGTTCAGAGATAACGATTTTGATGTAAGAAATGAAGAACGTGGAAGACCACCAAAAAAGTTTGAAGACGCCGAATCGCAAACAATATTTGATAAAGATGACACTATGAGTCAGAAACAAACAATTTCTGATCGTTTAAATGCTATGGGAAAGATCCAAAAGTCTGAAAAATGGATGCCACATGAACTTAATGAAATACAGATGGAAAACCGAAAAACCACTTGTGAAATTTTGCATCAAAAACACGATAAAAAATCAGTTTTGCATCGAATTGTTAACGGTGATGAAAAATGGATTTATTTTCACAATTCTAAACGGAGAAAATCATGGGTTAATCTGGGACAACCAACAACTTCGACTGCAAAACCAGATCGATTCGGCAAGAAGACAATGCTGTGTCTGGTGGGACCAGAAAGGTGTGGTGTACCACGAGCTCCTGAAACCTGGCGAAACCGTTAATATAGATCGCTACCGACAACAAATGATCAATTTGAACCATGCATTGGTCGAAAAGCGACCAGAATTGGCCAGAAGACACAGCAATGTAATTTTGCTCCATGACAATGCACCTGCACCCAAAGCAAAACTGGTTCAGGATACAACAAAAGCACTTGATACCCCACCCGCCGTATTCACCAGACTTGACTCCTTCCGACTACCATTTGTTTTCATCGATGGGACACGCATTAGCTGAGCAGCACTTCGAATCCGATAAGGAAGTCAAAAATTGGGTGACTTTTTGGTTTACTTCAAAAGATGAACAGTTTTATTGGCGTGGAATCCATAAATTGCCTGAAAGATGGGAAAAATGTGTAGCTAGAAATTGCCAATACTTTGAACAAAATGTTTTTTACTTTAGCTTTCCCATTAAAAATTAGTGTTTTATTTTCACAAAAAAACGCTCAATCCATACCGGTACATCTGGTAGTATTACATATTACCACTTTACAGCCATTATCTGATATCTTATCACAGATCGTTGACTTATCGTTTATAGATTTATTATAATATGCCCTGGATAAATGCTGTTGCCTCCAAGAAGTAACATCACTACCTCATAATGGTGTAGAATGAGATATAGGTGCAGACTACGTTCATTCTATTATGTTATTTAGCCGGAAGTTCATCACTGCCAACTTCTCACAATCAATCCGCATAGTGACATGAATTATGCATCATATCGCGAGTACTCGTTAAAGTGTTAATGTAGTGTGCATACGTTTCAACTCATCCCAAACTCTTTTGATATTTTATGAAGTTTTTGGGTTGAGATCCAATTTAAAGAGTTGCAATGCTAGTGTCTCATTTATGCCTGGCTTTATTTATACAATAAAATGATGGTGGTGATTTTAATCAGTAATATAAGTAATGTCCCATAAAGAACTCGTATTTCTGAAAATCGTTATGAACTGGGGCTCCAAATGTGTCGTAGTAGCTCTGGTGCAGTTCTACATGATTGCTAACGTCACCGTTGATTCATCAAATATCTTTTCGATGAACACTTGACAACAGATTTTCAGCTACCCTAACGTGTTCTGAGCATGCCAATGTACAAAAGTAAAACATTGATTATTATATATGAGAAACGTTATATAAGTTATTGGGTATATAAATATTTTCGTACGGTTTTTTTTTTTCCAAAATTTGAATGTTTATTTAAAAAAAACATGTACAATAGTATTATTCAAGGTATTGCGCACCTGAAGCTATGACTTTTTCCCATCTTCTTGGCATCCCATCCCATCCCAAAAGAACTGCGCCAGCTTGGCAGCCAAGAATGAATCAAGCCAATTTTTGATATTGTGCTCTGATGTGAACCGTATTTCAGTGATGGCGTTCTGAATCGATCGGAACAAATGATAGTCAGAAGGGGCATGGTCTGGGCTATAAGGCGGGTGGGGTAAGACTTCCCGTCCACTGTTTTCCAAATAGTTCTTAACCGGAATAGCAACGTGGGGCCGAGCGTTGTCATGATGGAAAATTATTCCCTCCTGTCTGGTCGAATATTCCGGGCGTTTTTCGGCTATTGCTCCCTTCAAATGGATAAATTGTGTTCGGCGGCGTTATCCGTTGATGGTTTCACCTTGTTTTAGCAGCTCATAATACAGCACACCCATATGATCCCACCAAATACAGAGCATTACCTCCGCGCCATGGATATTCGGCTTTGCCGTTGATTTGGCTGCTTGGCCGGGTTTCACATATGATTTTTTGCCCTTCGATTTGTCATAATGGATCCATTTTTCATCACCAGTAACAACCCGATGCAAAAATAACTTCCTTTTGTGGCGTTCCAGCAGCATTTCGGACATGCAAAACCGCTTTTCGACGTCTCTCGGCTTGAGTTCATGTGGAACTCAATTTCCTTGATTTTGAATATATCCAGCTGCCTTTAAACGTTTTGAAATGGCTGCTTGAGTGATACCCAAAGATTCTGCGAGCTCTTCTTGTGTTTTGCAACAATCTTCATAGAGTAATGCTTCCAGCTCTTCATCTTTAACATTTTTTGGCTGCCCAGGACGTTCATCGTCTTCTAAGCCAAAATCACCACTTTTAAATCGTGCAAACCACTTTTGGCACGTTCGCTCAGCTAGCGAATGTGCACGATAAACTTCCACCAAAATATGATGACTTTCGGCAGCAGTTTTCTTCATAATAAAGTAATGAAGAAGAACTCCCCGCAAAAACACTTTTTCAGGCACAAAGTTCGACATATTTGAGTTAAAAAAAATTATTGTTGTTTGTGCTTCAAATGAATAACATATACCTAAATGACGTACAATAACAGTAGCTTTCGAACGCATGTTCCAATGGAATAATACAAGTTACGTCATCCTCTTGCAAACCGCACGTTTATAAGTTATAGACCCAATATATTTATCGTAATACAACTTGAGCTTTCCAAGACAAAACAGAATTTAAAGTTTTGAAGGCTCTTACCTTACTAAGCGAACAAAATTGAATTATAAATTCATCATATATACTTATATACGACATTTGGGCTATAAAATAAAAAGGAATTCACTGTTGACGACCCTTGCAAACGTTTAAAATAAGAAAGACATTCGGATCTGCATGTAAAATGTTCGCACCCTTAACAGGCCACGTGCCGACGAACAATTAGCACAGGTCGTTGACTTTTATCACGCAGATATCACCTCCATTTTGGAAGTGCGACGGGATGCACCAAACATAAGGAGAATAAAAAACTGCGATATCTACTACTGCAATTGCTATAAGGGGAAGAAAAAACATCGATTATTCGGATACGGATTTGTCATATGTGGCAGGCGAAGATGGTGCTAGGAAACTTAGCGTCACTTAATCGGCCCACAACCTGAATATATGTACATAATATCTGGCGTGTGTTGATGTGCTAAACTATACTCTTTAATAGTCATCTCAGTTTTCGTGATAAAATTGTGAGTTATGGCCATAAAAAGTATTTTAATCTCCGGATTGCGTTCAAACGACTTTTAACGCATCAAGGCTATCTCCTAAAATACGAGTCCCTCAAGCGTTCTGGCTTGGTGAGTTTGTCAACTGTTAAGCAAAACCAGCAATAAAATAACGAAAAATTTATTTTTCTGAAATGGAAATGTTACTCACTTTCTTCCCGTTTGGATTCAGCATAAAATCATAGGTCCCTTCTCACTATGCACAAAATTACCAGGAAAAAAAAAATGAAAAAAAAAAAAACAGTTTTAGAGGCTTATCCATTAAGAAACGACCTAATTAACTCATTGACTTATGTTCTGCCCATAAAACACCCAACTGTTCAGCCCCAACAGAGATTGGCAGCAGTCTCAACGTAGGTTTCGTGTTTAACAAGTTCATCTATGATTTTCCTTTCTGTGACTGCTTCTCACAATATAGTTTATTGCTGTCAAAATATCAAAATATCATATCAATATGAATATCATATGTCACTAGGTTACCTATCGATTAGTGAAGTCTAAACTTGTCAATCGCTACAAAGACTACAGCACACCATCCTATAGGAGTTTTGGTTCCATTGGTGAAGATCTGATTACTTTCTTCATTTCTTGGCTCAGATTCTGGCCAAAGACAGATGGAATGTCGCCATTGAGTAGAACGGTTATAAAATCGGAGTCAAATAACAGTCGGTTGGAAATCCCCATGTTTTGTCAAAAGCTTCCGTAAACTGTTAGAAAAAGGACAGAACCTTCGAAGTTTTCGACGTACGAGCATATACTATATTGGGTATGTAATTTAATTCGTGCGGTTTTTTTTTTCAAAATTTGAACGTTTATTTAAGAAAAACATGTACAATTTTTGGATCCCATCTCAAAATAACTGGCTTGGCAGCAAAGAATGAATCAAGCCAATTTTTGATATTCTGTTCTGATGTGAACCGTATTTCAGTAAGGGCGTTCTGCATCGACCGGAGCAAATGGTAGTCAGAAGGGGCAAGGTCTGTGCTATAAAGCGGGTGGGGTAAGACTTCCCATCCATTGTATTCCAAACAGTTCTTAACCGGAATAGCAACGTGGGGCCGATCGTTGTCATGATGGAAAATTATTCCCTCGTGTCTGGTCGAATATTCCGGGCGTTTTTCGGCTACTGCTCTCTTCAAACGAATTAATTGTGTTCGGTAGCGTTGTAGCGGTAGCTGATCCCACCAAATACAGAGCATTACCTTTGCGGTATGGATATTCGGCTTTGCCGTTGATTTGGCTGGTTGGCCGGGTTTCATATATGATTTTTTGCGCTTGGGGTTATCGTAATGGATCCATTTTTCATCACCAGTAACAATCCGATGCAAAAATGACTTCCTTTTGTGGCGTTCCAGCAGAATTTCGGACAAGCAAAACCGCCTTTCGACGTTTCTCGGCTTGAGTTCATGTGGAACCCAATTTCCTTGCTTTTGAATATATCCAGCTGCTTTTAAATGTTTTGAAATGGCTGCTTGAGTGACACCCAAAGATTCTGCGAGCTCTTCTTGTGTTTGGCAACAATCTTTATAGAGTAATGTTTCCAGTTCTTCATTTTCAAACTTTTTTGGCTGCCCAGGACGTTCATCGTCTTCCAAGCCAAAATCACCACTTTTAAATCGTGCAAACTACTTTTGGCACATTCGCTCAGCTAGCGCATGTTCACCATAAACTTCCACCAAAATACGATGACTTTCGGGAGCAGTTTTTAGTAATGAAGAAGAACTCCCCGCAAAAACACTTTTTTAGGCACAAAGTTCGACATATTTGAGAGAAAAAAAAAAATATTGTTGTTTACGCTTCAAATGAATGACATATACTGAAATGACGTACAATGACAGTAGCTTTCCACAATACATAGTCTAAAGAAATTTGGTATCCAGAGAAAATAATTTTGAACACTTTTAGCATTAGGTGGGTCAAGCCAATCACCTTCCTCCTTCTTGTGATGTTCTCTTTTAGGAACATGAACGGCCGATCACATCTAAGGCAGTCTACTATACACTTTAGAGCAGAAATGTGTCGGCCATGATCTGACAGATAAGGTGGCTATATTATCCGCATTTATCTTAGCGTAGACATTAAAATCAAAAAGTATGGGCGAGCTAAACATGTTAAATGTTGCATTGCCGTTTTTATTAACTCGTTAGCAGTTCCGTCAAAGGCGCTTCACAAAATTCCGTATCGGCCACTTGAAATTGGTCGGAAGTGGGTGATTCCATTCCGGATGCGATCGGGCCACAATAGAACGAATATGCTTTCTTAAGATAAGATATTTACTAACTTGGATGAGGAACTCCAAGATTGGGATCATTTTAGTATGGAGCTAAGAGTAATTTTTTTTTTATTTTTAAATATAATATATATAGCTCATCTGAAAAGCAATAGTTTTACTAAAAGATCTGAGAATTTGATTATATAAGATAAAGTAGAAGAAAATATTTCATGATTCCTTTCCGAACCATGTTGTTGTGAGTATTTAACTTCAGTCGTTTTCTGAAACTTTCTTGTAGGTAAGTCTGTATTTTATGGCTGTGAATCTGAACAAATGGTATACAAGCATATTTTCCAGAATGGATTACGTCGTGACTAAAACATTTTTCACTTTTTATTTTTGACTGAAAAACCCCTACCTTCTCGTTTTTGGCAGCCTGACTGAAGAGTAGAAAAAATGTCGTCACACCGTGGTGTGTGTGTGTGTGTTTTTTTTTTTTTTCATTGTCGATTGAATCCACAGGCGACGCGACATGCAGAACAAAGTGCGCTTTCTTCTTGAGTGGCTTCGTTCCAAGTTTATTCAAATTCAATTTATCATCATTGAATTTGGAGGAGATAAATCGCGGTGGCATCCTTCACACTGTGTTCCCAGTTCTTGGTTTCTTGAAGATGATCAACGCAACAACTAACAGAGCACGGAAACAAATCCTCAATTTGTCTCAAGTGAATGGAGTAGCGATTGTCTTGGGCAGACACAAAATAAAATTTGAAATTGAGTTGCCGAGTTGGATACATTGGGATAGATGAATGACAACGACGTTGCTGTCATTTGTATCTGGTTGAAGGGCTACTGTCCGGCAATTGAAAGTGAGTGCATTGGTCAAGTTGATTGATGAGATCGCTTTTGATAGACAACTAGACATGGGTATTCTTATTCTAGTTGAACATGACAGATCACAAATGATCGTTTGATTGATATTTGAAAGAGTGGGCGTTGAACTCGTGTCCATTTGAATTTAATTCATTAAATCGACTCGTTTTGATAATAGGGGTAGAGGAACTTCTTCCTGCACTAGATAAGAGTGATGAGCAAAGGTCAGTCTACACACGGATTATCGGAAATTTGTTTCTACTGTAGGTTCTTATATGCAGGAGTTATCTATGAAATTGGGGAGTGTATAAGTATGGTATAATTTAAGAATTGTGAATGCGATTACATAAGGAGTGATCCGTATCCTATAAGAATCATGGTAATATGATCCTCGTGTACATAAAATGAATAAATGATTGTAATCATATTTTATGTTATTCGTTCAATAAAATCTTTTCTCACTCTCTTTAACATTAGAATTTATTCTGAATTTGAGTTTTAGTTGAAGCAATCGATCGGACCTATAAGTAAACCTTATGTTTACAAAGATTGTTCCTTACGTCCGCTATGTTTTGATCTTTTCTTGGATACTCGATGATCTTTAAGCTTATTTGCCCTCATAAAACTGATGATTTACATGATGGGAGTATTCATCAACTTAAGTCAATCTCTTGAGCACCTGTAGCAAAGCAGCTTTTCACTGCGATCGAATTTTACAGCCATCTTGAGCTATTTGTGAAGTCTTCATCCAAAAGAATCTATCAATCTCGTATGTTTGCATTCATTCACAATCAACTAGGCAACTGACATTAAGTTTTTGGCGTTTTCCGTCCGATATACTTTCATTGGGCTCTTGGGCCTCCGATACGTAAGCGAACGCTTTATAACAATAAGCATCAAAGCTCTTTTAGCCAACATCAACCTGATATGCGACAAAACTTTTGAACAATATCCGAAGTAAGAGTATGACGCTAAAATGGTCTCACGTGTTTTTATTGCGAAAATAGGGAGAAAGAACGTTTTTAAAAGCACAGTCAAGAGACGTAGTCTGCAGGACAGCATGTCTGGAAACAGATTTAACCTAATTGACTTTGCTGTGGGACGGAACGTGACTAAAGCTAGTACTCGGATTTCCATCCTAATATCTACGAATTGATATGTCATCTGACCATCAAATCGCTAAACAAATTGATCATGTTGCGTTCACTAGAACAGAGGCCTGCAATGATGAACAAGGAAACATAGAAACCTATAGTCGGCACTGAGAATATTTAAATACCTCTCCTACAGAATGTTAGAGAGAGTAGACAATCCAAACTCCGCTGCCAGGTAGAAGAAACAATTTCACCTGGACGGTAAAAGTCAAGAAATCATTCTACCCGACCAAACTAAATACCGATAGCAATGTCCAATCTTAAGTGCAACAAGGTTGTTGGACCGGACAGTCCATGTTGATCCTAAAAAAAAAAATCCAAGAAGTTCAAATCGGTAAGTGTCACCTCTTTACCGATTTTAAGACCGCATGTATCAGCATTTCTAGATGAGCTATCATCATCTAGAAATCACTGCTTAACTTTACAGATTGTAAAGAATGAAAATAGGAAACATTCGCTGCTCTGTTATGATCGGAAACAATCTCACTGAGACTTTGGATGTCAGAAAAGGATTTTTGCCAAGGTGATGTGGTATCATGTAATTTTCTCAATATCATACTTTAGAAAACTATTCAAAACTCGCAAGTCATCACCAGAGGCACAACTTTTGAGAATGGTGCTTATTAGTTCAGGCCCTGGTCTACACCGAACTGTAACGCCATCTTAATAAGTAAGTAACTCTACGCTTTTTGTATGGACAGAGATTCAACAGCCAATATACCCAGTTTTGTTACAAAAATGTATAGACCAGCTGCTGGTTATTTTGAAGAAAATCTTCACGGCTACCCTAGCACTGGTATGCATGCTGAAACTCAAAGAAGGCTTGCGTTCTCGAACATAGTTAGAGGTACTGAGAGGATTCACTTCAGCCTGTTGCTTCAGATATGCAGAACAATTACATTATCTGCTGCTGCCTGGTCGTAAACATTGCAATGGTGATAAGATTCCGTGATCCGGGCAACATTTCAAAATATATCTTCAATGTCGATGAAAATACCTAAAGAGTGAACATTCTCGCACTAAAACGTATGATTCAGATGGATAGCAGAAGAAATATATTGCTCGATTCAGGAAGCAAAAAATCGCATTTGTAGCTGATATCACTAAAATGTATGGGCAAATTTGGGTTCCGCAGGAAGATTCGCTGTACCAACTTATCTTGTGGAGAGACGGCGAAGGAGAAGAGATAACGATATACCGCCTTCACACGGTCACATTCGGCACAGCCTCCGCTCCTTATCTGGCAGTTCGTACGTTACAACAACTTGCGGCCGATGAAAGGGATGACTATCCAATTGCGTCGAAAATTGTCAGGAACAACTTTTACGTGGACGATGTTATTCATGGGGCAGATTCAGAAGCGGAAGCCATAGAGATGCAATTGCAGCTTCGAACAATGTTAAAGCGAGGAGGCTTCGCACTACGAAAATGGGTAAGTAATTGTGAGAGGTTGTTGGCATGTGTTCCAGAAGAGGATAGAGAGGTACAGTTACCTTTATCATTCGACGAAGGAAACGCGATCAAAGCACTAGGCATCCAGTGGCATCCTGCAAAGGATAGGTTCACCTTCAAGATTTCTCTGCAGGACGTAAAGAAAACCACAAAATGAACAGTCCTATCGGATATTGCGCGGCTATATGATCCAATGGGATGGATTTCGCCTTGCGTCATCGTGGGTAAGCTGTTAATGCAAGAGATCTAGAAAGAAAAACAAACGTGGGATGCTGAACTCCCACCAATAATCGTGTCTGCGTGGCACAGCTTGAAGACAGAGCTTAACGCACTCAACGCCATCGAGATTCCTCGCTGGATAAATTTCACCAAGGATTCACAACACGAAATTCACGGGTTCTGCGATGCGTCGGAAAATGCGTATGCTGCTGTCGTATACCTTCGAGTTATCACAGGAAATACAACAATTGCACATTTGATCGTTTCAAAAACTAGAGTTGCACCGCTCCAAAAGAAGTCTCTGGCGCGATTGGAACTATGTGGAGCCCAACTGCTGGCGCACTTATTGGTGCACACCATGCATACGATGGAGCTACAACCTGCAAAAATGTTTGCTTGGTGTGACTCGCAAATCACACTTGCGTGGATAAAAGCCCCACCATACATCCGAACAACGTTCGTTGCTAATCGAGTTGCAGAAATTCAAGAGCTTATAGATCCAAAATGCTGGAATTACGTACCTTCTAAGGACAATCCGGCAGATCTCGCATCGAGAGGATCTCCTTAAAAATAATCAGTGGTGGCATGGGCCTGAATCTCTGCAGTCATTTGATGAGCAACTACATCAGCCATACGAAATCACACCAACGGACCTTGAAACAAAGGTATCCAAACTGCCAAAAAGCAAAAACACTTTTATCGCATCTGGGTACCCCATAAAAAATATTTTTCAGCTCTGCGTTCACATTACCGCTTTCGAAGCAAATAATCTCATGACTCGTTTTTCTTCTCTACATCGTTTTCTTCGGGCTACGGCGTATTGGGTTCGGTTTTTTACCAACTTACGATTTAAAGCAAAAGGGATGTCTACCAAGGTATCTGGATTACTTTCGGTCACCGAATTTTCCTCTGCTCAACGTCGATTGATCACCATCGTACAGCAAGAATTCTTCGGCGAGGAGATTTCAAAGGTAAACATGGGTGAGACAGTCGGCAAGAGAAGCAAATTGGCAAGGCTCTCTCCAATCGTAGATGAATATGGGATACTGCGAGTTGCGGGTCGATTAGAAAATGCTGATTTACCCTATACAAAGAGGCATCCAATAATATTACCTTCACAAACCACCCTAACATCACTCATCGTTAAAGATGCTTACCTTAAAACTCTGCATGGCGGTCAGAAATTAATGAAGGCTACACTCTGGTCCGAATATTGGATCTTGCATCTCAAATCTAGCATCAAAAGGTGTATCCATAATTGTCTAAAATGCTACAGGTACACGGCAACAGAAATGCAACAACAAATGGGTAATTTGCCAGCGTTACGAGTCAACCAGGCTCGGCCGTTTCAGACGTCCGGAGTGGACTATGCAGGTCCTGTTCAATTAAAAGCATGGAAGGGTCGGTGTAGCAAAATTACGAAGGCGTACATAGCAATTTTCATTTGCTTCTGCTCGAAGGCAATACACCTCGAGCTGGTAAGCGATTACACAACATCAGCATTTCTTGCAGCTTTCAAACGTTTCATCGCGTGTCGTGGCATCTGTACAAATCTTTACAGTGATTGCGGCACCAATTTCAAAGGAGCCGCAAAAATCCTAAAGTCAGAAAAATCACACATGTCACAGCAATGGACAAAGGATATTGTCCGGCAGATGCAATCCAATGGCACAACATGGCATTTCAACCCTCCTGGGGCTCCCCATTTCGGCGGACTGTGGGAAGCAGGAGTAAAATCAATGAAATACCACTTAAAGCGAATAGTTGGTCATTACACTCTCAATTTTGAGGAATACGCAACTGTGTTAGCACAGGTGGAGGCTTGCCTCAACTCTTGTCCACTTTGTCCATTAACTGAAGATCCAGATGATATGTCCATTTTAACACCAGGACATTTCTTAATTGGGACATCACTTAACACCGCTCCAGAAAGTGATATAACAGAGGTTAAATCAAATATCCTAAACAGATGGCAGCTCATGCAAAAAATTCAGCAAGACTTCTGGAGAAAATGGAGATCGGAATATTTGGTTCGTTTACAGCAGCGTCCAAAATGGCTTACACCAAGCCCGGTACTTAAGGTAGGACAGCTAGTACTCTTGACGGATCAGCAAACACCTCCCACTCTTTGGCGGCTTGGCAGAATCATAGATACGCATCCGGGAGCAGATGGAAAAATTCGAGTCGTCATTATAAAGACGGCAACCACATCTTTAAAACGTCCAATAACTAAACTTTGCCTTCTACCCATGCAAAACGTATAAAGGGACACACACACACACCCACACTAATTTAATTAATATTTCGTAATATTTTTCATTTATTTTATCTGGAATAAAACAATAATTATTACCTATAATGAATTTAATAAATATAATCTAATCTGCATAAATTATTATTGCCACACACCATTCACAACACCTACTTTTTTTCTCCGCATGTGCCATTTCACACGTCGAGGAGCTCAAGTCCAGCAAATATCATTGAGAAAATACGTCATTAATCGAAGCAGAACATCAACCGCACACAACAGATGATAATAAGATCAGAGAATCATCTAACACCGCTTTGATGACTCTTTCTGTGGCCGGGCAGGATGTTGCAACACAACATGAACCACCGGCAAAGATCAATGTCAACCACAAATGGGCGACAACATAAATGCATCATGCCCAACTGATCTGCAAAATTGGGAGCAGAACATTCACACACAACTGAACTACGCACAAGATCCATGTGCGGGAGTTAACGCGGCAAAAAAGACACATAAATAGTTGGTTCCACCCACTGAGCTACAATTTCTGTGATGACAATCTGTGTGCGTGCACTCACTTGGTAGTTGGGGTCAATGATCTATAACATTTGGTCAACGGCAAACCATCTGATGAACCATCGATAGATGTAGGCGAACGGCGAAACCAGCTGATGTGGAGGTTTCTTTCGACGAGTGAGAAGCAGTAGAGGACATTCCCAATACGAACTCAAGAGTGTGAAATCCTATTAAAATAATAAAGAAAGTCACAGAAAAGTAATTAGTTTGTCTTTTGTTTAATCAGTTTTTTTTTTTTTCCTTCTTTTTAATTTTGCGATTGTCCTAACGATACAGTTTTCGTTAACGTCTGTAAATACAGGTCCGCTATTTTGGTTCTTATTGGAAGACAAGTAGATCTCCGCTTGAAGTTACCCGTCTACGAACAAGTGTCATTTTTATTTTCTCACAGCGGTCCCCCGATTTAGGTGCATTACTCCATCAAAATGTAATCCATTTTAATCCGGAATTTAACTTCATGTGGTGAAAATTCTATCTCCATAAGAAGATTTTCTTACTTATTTACATATGGGTGGACCTGGACCTCGATCTATAGCTAACTGTCTTCAGTTTGACAAGCTAAGCTTGTTGAGATTCACTATCACTTTACTTTTCCGGATAGGTTGATATCTCTGTGCAGCCGTACAGTTCGTCGCTGTATCTCCTCTCTACTTGACGTATATGTAGACGGGACCGAAAATCACTCGAATAATTTTCCTCCCAAAGCAGCCAGGAGCATCCCCATCGACTTTTGACAAAGTTCATGTCACGTGCTATAGAGCACGACTGGAATTATTAAGGTCTAATATAGATAGAGGGCTTGCCTACATAATTCCAAGTTGAGGTTACATTCACCGAGCATACTTTCATCCGACCATATCTTACAGATAAGTTGGTGAATATTTCTTACCAAGTTATGGTCAGCCGCTTTGAAGAGATTGGAAGTAAGGCCGTTGGATTTAAGCTTAGATATAGCTATCTTCACTTCATCCAGGTCGGGTAAACGAAAATATTAGTCTTAATCGTCCAACTTGAAACATTTTATTCTACCTGACAGGGATTTTTGTATTTGCGAAATACAGAAATGCTCATTCCAAATCCACGGTATCGACTGCGACCTTAATACAATACTAGTCCTCTAGTCCTTCTACGCAGCCCCTCTTTGTATGCATTTTTCGTGACTGCATGTACTTTGCCGGCACCCGTCGTCAAACCAGGGGTTTCGTTGTGGTGGCGAAGTGCAATCCAGCACTTTGCTTATTAGCAATATTGCCACTGGTCTTAGATAGTTGATGCTAGCGGTAAAGGACCTCTTGAGAGATTAATGACGACTCGATCGGTAAAGGGTTTGGTGATCTCTTGCGATTGAAGCCGTTTCACGTCAAACTTCCTTAAAATATTGGCTTGCCTTTGCGGTTTTCAGGATATCCGCAATCGTAACTTGGCTACAACAAGATAATGGTCCGCGCCGATGTTATCACTGTAAGGTGTCTTGCGTCGATCGCAATGCGTTCTCTCTGGTTGACGGTTGATTGATAAGGAGTTCTCCAAGTCTCCTTTTGAAAATCGAGATGCAAGAACCGCGTGCTAGTTATTTCTCCCCGCCGCAAACCTCTCTTCCTAGCTTTGCATTAAATTCGCCTAAGACAATTGCTATTGTCACAGCTAGTGGACTTCTCAGGATTTAGCTCGTAGAATTCATCTTTGGTGTCGTCATATTTCTCCTCTGTGGGGGCGAGCGCGCATATGTATATTTACAGGTCCGATAAACTGGATACTAATTTAGCTTTTAACAGTTTCGAAAAATTGTATCCCCGTATTTCCATAACCAAATCGTTATTGCCGGCGATTTCAATATTCACAATTCTAGGTGGCTTCGACATTATAGTAAACAGAAAACAACTTGACCCAGCTTGTAAATGAGCCCATGAGCCCCCATACCATACCTGATGTCGAAAGTCATATTGCCAACCTTGATAAGTACACTGTTGTTTTGACCTATTTTATAGGCTCGTCGGATCATTGTGTCATATCAGTTAATTTATCGTACACGGATCACGCAGTTAGAGTAAAGATAAAATAACCATACCCTTAAACTTACTGAAGCGCATCTATCAGGTCGTTATATTTCCGCGATATCGATGTGAATGCTGCCAATAATGTGCTCACAGTCATTATGTTCTTTGGAAGAAGATCTTTTATTTCTCATCGAATAAGGAGTAAAATTTGAAGCAAGAAGTACTACGCAGTACTACACTGCCCTCATTCATAATGACATTTCAGTTGTCAGCTTCTTGGACAAGGCCAATCTACTTGCTGAGCACATTGCATTAACCTCAATACTACTAGATTGTGCTGGGTCTCAGCCCACATTTGAGTGCGTCGAGTCTTCAATCAAGCAACATGGTAGCACCTAATATTTCTAAGGCAGCTTTTTCTGTCAAAAATGCGTGCACTTAATATCGACGACTCTCTACTTCAATGGTTTAGAAAATACCTTTCCAAACGAACGTTCAATTAAAGTTGCCTTGGATGGTTTCTAATCTTGTATATTCCTTGTTAACTCACATTCCTTCTCTTCAGCTTTAGAACGGGAATGTCAGCATATTCCAACATAGGTATCATCAATTCCATCAACAGAATGGAATTGAATACTTCCAAAACACAATGCTGCCTGCTGTCGTTAAACCGAAATTTAAACACCCAGCTTTTATCCATAAATGGCACTCGCATAATCGAAACCAAAAAATATTCCACTCTCGGTACGTGTGTCAATGAAAAGTCGATGTCGCCAAAAATGCTGCGATATGTCTTCCGAAAGTTTCCTTAAGCAATGAAAGAAATATTTCACTCCTTCGGATCAGGCCTCAATGTATAGGACATTTATTTGTCCAAAATTTGAATATAATGCCCACGGGTGGTTAGGTACTCCTAAAACCCCTCTGCACCTTTTAGATAGGATTCAAAAACGTACGGTAAGACTCATAGGTGATGCTTATACATATCACCCAGTCAATTGACAACTTCTCGCTAAGAATGCTCATCAGTTTACCCTCAATCCCACTTGCGTAAAAACGCTGAAATATCCTGATTCCTCCTTACTTCTTCATCGGTCTTAAATCTCTTTCCGGCGAGCATTCTTTTGAGGTCTGCGAACAGGAAATAGTCGCTGGGAGCCAAATCTGGAGAAAACGGTGGGTGGGGAAGCAATTCGTAGCCGAATTCATTCAATTTTGCCATCGTTTTCATCGACTTGTGACACTGTGCATTGTCTTGATGAAACAGCACTTTCTTTTTCTTCAAATGCGGCCGTTTTTCTGGGATTTCGTCCTTCAAACGCTCCAACAATGCAATGTAATAGTCGCTGTTGATAGTCTGCCGCTTTTGGAGATAGTTGATGAAAATTATTCCATGTGTATCCCAAAATACGGATGCCAAAACCTTGCTAGCCGCCTGTTGAGTTTTTGATCATTTTGGACGAGCTTCGTCACCTGCTTGCCACTCAGCTGACTGCCGACTTGACTCTGGTGTGAAGTGATTTAGCCAAGTTTCATCCATTGTCACATACCGACGCAAAAAGTCGGCTTTATTTCGGTTGAACAGCTTTAAACACTCCTCTGAATCATCAACACGTTGTTGTTTTTGGTCGACTGTGAGCAAACGCGGCACCCACTTTGAACAGAGCTTTCGGATGTCCAAATATTCGTGTATGATATATCCAACACGCTCTTTTGATATCTTCAGGGCCTCAGCTATTTCAATCAACTTTACTTTACGGTCATTCGTAATCATTTTGTGGACTTTTTTGATGTTTTTATCTGAAACAGCCTCTTTTGGACGTCCACTGCGTGCATCATCTTCAGTGTTTGTATGACCACTTTTAAATTTTTCATTCCATTTGCGAATGGTTCGTTCGGCTGGTGCAGAGTCCGCGTAACACTTATCCATTATCCAAAGCCATTTCTTTGCATTGGCTGCACTTTTTCCCATTAAAAAGTAATGATAAAGCAACACACGAAATTGCTTCGAATCCATTTTTTTTTCACAATAACAAAAGTTGCTTCACTCACAACGCTATATCTCGAGAACTAATCGTCCGACAGCTGTAAAATTTATACACGTATCTTTTGAAGGTTGGTACTAACTGAAAATGGTATGGATTTAATTCAAGTTGTGCCCTCTCTTGGAAACCTCTCAGTGCATGTATTAGATGGTATGGTAAACAGTTAAAAAGACGCGGTGCGATGACAAAATAACAACACGAATAAAGGATTTTATTAGTAGTTGGTACAGATATGTAGTTTCTGGTATTAACGCTAAGATTGCACTTAACATATTATCCATTCTTATATCGTAAAAACCCGAATTTTTGAAAAATATTTTTAGCACTTTGTAACAATATACTATATACAAATGTACTTCTACATTTCTGCTTAACTTTACGAACATATGGTCTAAGCAAGAGCTAAAGCGAGTAGGTTGAAAATGATCAGATTTAAAAGCAAACGATGACAATACAGATGCTAATGGATCCATTTCAGAAGAATCACATGGAAGATTAATATTAAAATAGCCCAATATTCTTATACATTTTGTTTTTTGTTCATCCAGAAACTTGGAAAATTCATTTAAAAAATTCTTTACGGAACATTTATGTAGTCTGTACAAACAAATAAAATAATAATGAACCCCTGATGCTTCGCATTTAAGACAAGTTATATCCGCAGACTCCAAGTTAACTTTACTTATTGTGTCATTTGAAATGCTATTTCTATAGGGTTTTCCAACAGGGACTTGACAACTTTGAATTTAATTTGTGAACGCACGCTTTCACTAATTTACTGTCAATTAATTCAGTAAACTCAACATTTTGATCATGGTAAAGTACACAAACAAGCAACGTCTGCAAATTATAAAAAAATTCTACAGATATTCGGAGTCGCAAAATCATCTTCAGTGAAGAAGCTCATTTTTGGCTCAATGGGTTCGTCAATAAGCAAAATATGCATTCTTGGTCGGGTGAAAACCCACTTCGTGAATCACCACTTCATCCCCAAAAAAAAACTGTTTGGTGCGGTTTGCATGTCGGCGGCGTTATTGGGCCATATTTTTTCGTCGACGATAACGATCGTCACGTTACTGTGAATGGTCAGCGTTGTCGCGCCATGATCACCGATTATTTTTGGCCCGTATTGGAAGATATGGACTTGGACGACATGTGGTTTCAACAGGATGGTGCCACAAGCCACACGCTACAATCGATTTATTGAAGAGTAAGTATGGTGAGCGTGTTATCTTAAGACATGGGCCAGTCGATTGGCCGCCTCGTTCGTGCGATTTAACTCCGCTCGACTATTTTCTGTGGGGCTAAGTTAAGTCATTGGTTTATGCCAACACGCCGACGACGTTGGAAGAGCTCAGAGCCAACATTGAACGCGAAATATCGGCCGTTTCGACCGAAATGTGTGGCCAAGTCGTTGAAAATTGGGTCCAACGAATCGACCGCTGCAAACGTGCTCGCGGTGGCCATATGAATGAACTAGAGTTCCATTCATAAATGCTTTGATTGTACCTTAAGCCAATAATAAAGTTTTTGAAATATCTCAAAGGGTTTGCCTTTCATTTAAAAAAAAAGTTGTCAAGTCGTTATTAGAAAACCCTATATAAAAAAAAACAGCAACACCACCAGCTGCGTTTGAATCGTTGAAAGCAGCTTCAAATTTAAAGTTCGGAATAATATCATAATCAGACATTTCATAATTATATACCCAGATTTCTAAAAGATATGTAATATCCGGTAAGATATTATAGAGATAGATAAGATAGAGGTGCAAGATGGAGTAGAAAAGTATTAAAATTAGTTCTTAGGCTACGATTATTCTGATGTATAATAAGAAATCCCGAAGACTGTTCATTTACACTATGTTCAATACAGAAACATTTTTAACTAGACGATAATATGGGCGAAGTATTTTTACAAATGATATCCATTTAGGGATACATATTCGAGTTATTAATAAAGGGTGATTCATCGTAAGGTTTAATTTATAATGTAAAATAAAAGGCATAAATTTCAAAGCGGACTTGAAATTTTTATTATCGTTAAGAGAACAAATCTGAGGTTGCCCATTCAGAAGGTCCAATTTTGGGCGACTCGTTCAAGCATAGCGAGTGGCATCTTGCGGCTAATACAAGTAATGTTGGCTTCCAAACGTCAATCATAGCTGGCTTATTCCTAAAGACCTGAGACTTTACATATTTCCAGAGAAAATAGTCTAAAAGTGTGATATCGTATGATCTAGGCGGCCAATTTATCGTAGCAAAACGTGAAATTAAGTGCTCACCAACATGATTTCTCAACAAGTCCATTGTTTCCCGCGCTGTATGGCTCATAGCACCGTCTTGTTGAAACCAGATCTCACGGAGACCATGCGCTTGAATTTCAGGAAGCACATAGTCCGTTAACATGGCGCGATAACGGTTACCATTGACAGAAGCATTCTGATTTGCCTCATTTTTGAAGAAATATGGTATGGACCAAAGATTCCACTAGCCCATAAACCACACCATACCGTTGTTTTTAATGGATGTAATGGTAGCCCTTGGTAGTCTTCGGGTTGCTCATCAGCCCGAATACGGCAATTTTGTTTATTAACGTATACATCGAGCCAGAAATTGACTTCATCACTGAACAAAATTTCATGATAGAAAGCCGCATTTTCATTGAGTTTGTTTTTTCCAAAGCCTATTCACTGATAATATGGCGCAAATTCAAGTCACCTGGCTTCACTTCTTGCAAAAGTTGAATTTTGTTCGCTTTTTGGTCGAGATCCTCACGTAAAATATGCCAAATTGTCGAATACGCCAATCCAAACTGCTGAGAACGACGACGAATCGATTCGTCACGATCTTCGCGTACACTCTTAGCTACAGCTGCTATAGTCTCTTTACTACGTGCTGGATGTGGTCTAACCGGTCGAGTATCATCCACTAATGTAAACTGGGGTCCAAATTTACGAATGGTATTGGCAATAGTGGCTTCAGTAGATCGATTATGCGCACTGTAAATTCCTCAAATCGCACGAAAAACATTTCTCACAGAATGCTGATTTTCGTAATACAGCTGAACAATTTGGAGACGCTGTTGTGGTGTGAATCTTTTCATGATGACTTGCAAAACGATGCTGAATAAAAATGACAAAGCAGTTTGATAGGAGTCATTTGTCGTCTGTCAAAACAAGCCTATTGAAATCAAACTTTTCGATGAGTCACCCTATATATCAAGTTGTTCCCATTGTTATAGCCGTTGATGTTGTCGTTGCATTGAGAATTAAATAAGACTCTCACGATCATAGACAATTGAGTTGTTTTTTTTAATTAAAGGCCATCTTTAGACCAACTTTTTATCTAGATATTGCTGCTTGGCATATCTTCGCATATCTATGGTTAACTAGATTTAGTTTGCTAACCAAAATCGTTAGCTGTTTTCAAGCCACTTCTGCATCTTGTCACTGTTACTGTTGCTGACCAAAATAAGTGATGGCGCTGTTTACAAGCCATGGGAACATGCTGTTGGTGCTGCTATGCTGTGATCATGCCAAGATGCTGCTTGTTTGTCGCACTTGTTAATAAGTGGGAGGCTCGCATTGCTTTGATTGTTCTCAACGAACCAAATAACACACTGGGTTGTCATTGGCTATTAATTTGTATGTAACCTAACTCTCGCTCCGATTAAAAAAAAAAAAAAAATAAAAAAATAAAAAATAGTTAGGATATCAAGTATGGAATCGGATACAGTATTTCTAAAATACGAATACAATGCATATTTCTCCAGTTTCTGTCCAAAACACTTTCCATATCTAATTTCTGTTGATAACTGTCAGGACTGTCATTAAAGAGGGGTAATTTGAATATTTCCGCTAATGCGCGTTTAATGTTACGCGTATGTATGGTAAGTAGCAATAAGAAAAGTATTGAATGACTAATTTGCCTCCATTAGCACCTATTACCCTCAGGTACTCTGCACATATGTACGTGTAGGTAAAGCAACCCAGCCACTTTCTATAAAATCAATATCCGCTTTCGTTTCTAGGACAATTCATTACCGTCATTATCTGCTGCTACCAACTCGTCGTACATCATCAGATTTTCTGCTTGTTACACGAACCCAAAAGACAACACAACTTTTCCATTTTTTTTGTTTTTTTTTTTTTTTTTTTTTGGAAGAGGATAAGTTCCATCGACTGGTAGTACCATGGCGTCGCCATCATGAAGATATACCACCAGCGAGCTGTCATAGCCTCCTCCACGCATTTATACAATGTCAATCAATTTATTAGGCATTGACAGGATACAAACCCTGCGTGTGCTTCATGCCAATTGATCGATTTTGTTGAGCGTAAAAAAACCTACTATATTCCTGTCCCGAGGGTGAAGATGCCAACGGAAACGAAAATTCAACTCGCAACCCAAACTGCAAGGAACCATCTTCTCATCCAGTTTTGATTTATGAATTCCAAAGTGCTAACGTCCCTTTAATGGTACGATATGTCATCGCCAAGTGGGATTTATGTTTGGAATCCGACCAGGATGAATATTCACTTTGACTGTGTTCGTATGTGTGGTATGTACGAATATAATTTAACGTAAAAACCCGTTATCAATTTAAATTAATTCCAAATTTTGCAAGACATGGGAAATTTTCGTTTTCTTTTTATTAAAACGTTTCTTCCATCTCAACGACAGGTAACGTAAGCCATCAAAATAATTACTCTGCACAAATTTCCATCGGTAAATCTTTCCTAACGACTCCCTCAACATGGTATCCATCCGCAAGACATACCTCTACGCACTTAAAAAAAGAAAGAAGTAAGGTATTCCCATTAGCTGTGATACCGTCAGTTCAGGGTGGAGATTTGTGGGCGGATGGAAAATATTAAATGTTGGGAAATTTTTCTCAAATATCCCTGCCCTACGCACGGTTGACATCTAGCAGACTCCTTTCTACAGGACTTCTGTGCAAAAAGAAAATAATAAAAATAAATATTTAAAAATCACCACTACAACAACAACGAACAAATAATTTATGACATAAATTTCAATCTCAGAGGATGGCGATGGGAAGTTGTTTTTTACTTTTTTTTTTTTTTTTTTTTTGTTGCCTGCGCTCTTAGAGATTTATGCGACAGCGATTTAGAAAGGACACAAATATTTTTCGACGTAAAAATGATGAGAGCCGCCTTAGGGCCGTTTTCGAAGAGGAGTACCCAATTCTGGGCGGGAGGTGGTAATTTAAATATTTTTGCGTAAATTTGTTATTAAATTGAGAGATTTGCGCTGGCGAATGGCTGGGGGTGGGCGAAATGGCTGAGGGTGTTATTATGATTCTCGTTGGGGACTCGGAGACCTTGTTAATGGTTTTCGGTGCACGGAGAATTTAATGAGCATATTTTCAAAAATTTTGACAGGTGGCTGTGTACGAAATTTAAAAAGAATCTTGGAAAGATTACCAATGGACAGGAATGAAATGAATAATAAGTGGTGATTAATTAAAATTCTGAAAAAGGACTTATCTCGGACAGGAAAACTGAAATAGAGAAACCTAGAAACAGTTCGATATGGGCGACAATGTTGAATGCCACAGGGTTCCCACAATAGCTCAAGTCTACAGTTAACCAAAATAAAGAAAATATAGATACCCATTTGGACTTCCAACCACCTTCACATTAGCGTAGATCACCTTATTTCTGTTGATTGTGAACTTCAAAAATGATACATTAGTGAAATCTACAGTAAATAGTCTCTAAGAAACTCTAGATTTCGTTCAAGTTCAAAATTTAACAATTCCACAAAATCTTGATCCCTTAGGTTATACAAGTATTCTACAGCACTAAGTGTTAACCGACGATAAACTTGGTATCTACGATACAAAAAGATGGGCATAGAATGAAGTAATTAAGTACCTGAAGTTCATGTTCACATTGGCTTCCTTATCGTGTCAGGAATGCTTAAGATCCAAAGATCCAAAAGTTCAAAAACACAAAAACAAAAAGAAAAACATGTTGAAATCGTCAAAGACGTCAAAATATAAATATAGGGTGATTCATCGTGAGGTTTGATTTTCAAAAGACTTTTCTTGACTTTTACGCTCGACTCCTATCAAACTACTTTACTATTTTTGTTAAGTATCATTTGGCAAGTCATCATGAAAAAACTCACACCACAACTCAAAAATCAGCGTTTTGTGAGGAATGTTTTTCGTGCGATTTGAGGAACGTATAATCGACCTACTGAAACCACTATTGCCAATACCATTCACAAATTTGAGTCCCAGTTTACATTAGTGGATGATACTTGACCGGTTAGACCACATCCAGCACGTAGTGAAGAGACTATAGCAGTTGTAGCTGAAGGTGGCTTGGCGTAATCGACAACTTGGCGTATTCTACGTGAAGACGTGAAATTCAAGCACATGGTCTCGGTGAGCTCTGATTTTAACAAGATGGCACTACGGGCCGTGTAATCAATGGACTTGTTGAGAAATCATTTTGATGAGCACTTAATTTCACGTTTTGCAACGGTAAATTGGCCGCCTAGATCGTGCGATATCACGCCTTTGGACTATTTTGTCTGGGGATATTTAAAGTCTCAGGTCTTCAAAAGCCGGCTGCGATTGATGCTTTGGAAGTCAACATTACTCGTGTTATCCGCGAGATACCAGTCGCTATGCTCGAAAGAGTCGCCCAAAATTGGACCTTCTGAATGGACCACCTCAGACGTAGTCGCTGCCCACCTTTATATGATATTATTTTTGAGGAATAAATGTCATGAATTGTCCTTTTAATTGATAGTAAAAATTTTAAGCTCACTTTCAAATTTATTCATTTTATTTTACATTATAAATCAAACCTCACAGTGAATCACCTTATATAAGATTTTCTAATAACGATTTGACAATTTTTATTAAATAAAAGGCAAACCATTTGAGATATTTCAAAAATTTTATTATTGGCTTAAAGTACAATCTAAACATTTATGAATGGAACTCGACTTCGTTCATATGGCCATCGCGGGCACGTTTGCAGCGGTCGATTCGTTGGACCCAATTTTTAACGACTCGGCCACACATTTCGGCCGAAACAGCCGCTATTTCGCGTTCAATGTTGGCTCTGAACTTTTCAAACGTCGTTGGCGTGTTGGCATAAGCCAATGACTTAACGTAGCCCATATTTACCATGTTGAGTTTACTGAATAAATTGACAGTGACAGTTTAATGATTAGTGAAAGAGTGCGTTCACAAATTAAATTCAAAGTTGTCAAGTCCCTATTGGAAAACCCTATATAAAGGTGACCATACATGATAATACTCAAAATAACTAAAATTCGCAGCCCATAATATAGTATAGGTGCTGACCCAAAAGTTGCTAGATCTTTCGATTCAAATGAAAAAAAAACAAAGATTCGGTGAAGCCGCAAGGGCTATAAATCTCACTTGTACAGCGGTGACCGTATCGGTATCCAATTCTTTCGTTGCGAATAGGGACCCTCTTTGCCCAGAAAGGCTGCAAAAAATCGGATGAAGTAGTCAATTTTATTGTCTAGATAAAAACTAGCGATGGTTTAACATACGCACGAAGGATAAAGGCTACGTTACAACTAGCAGAATTCGTAATTCAGGTGAACGGAAGTCGGTTGATACGGTACGGACAGCCCTGACCTTAACGGTGGCTAAAACTAATGCTGCAACCAGCAAAGATGTCGCGGAGATACCCAGCTGTAAGAAATCCCCGAAATGCCAACGAAATCAAAACCAGTTTACCTCACTCATGCTTTCAACAGCGAAGACTGTCAACGACATCAACGAACAAATGTGTTTATTCAGAGGACTTGTACAATAAATACAAAGCGGAGTAAAGTGTTTCGTGCATCAAACTTTTGATTAGCTAAGCAAGTCGGTGCTAAAATTTCACCTCTGAAAACAAAGAAATTGGTGGTTTTCAGGCCACAGGAACTGACTCGCGCCAATATTTAGATTCCGAGGCAGCTCCGCGAATGAGAGGATATGCTAAGGCGTCATTCCACCCAGAGAAACCTAGAGTCGGGAAAACAAGGAAGATCTTTTCTCATTAACTTGGAAGTTAAATTTCATTAGAAAGTAAGCGCAGTAAAGTTTCTCTCTATTATACTTACTGAGATTAACCTTCAACCTTCAACCTCACATAAATTTCATGGGTGTGGTTTTGTATTTTTATGGGCTTTCAAACCACTTTTTGGAGAGTGAGAAATTAAAAGTTAACTCTTATCATTTAAACTTGAATAAATTTCCGTCCAGGATTTAGTTGCAGAAGACATAAACTTCGAAATGAACGGATAATAGAACAAATACGTCGTAGTGTCAGCTTATTTTACCTACCATCGCCACCAAAGGCGACTTTTTTGCTGTCTCTCAGTAATAAGAGTATAGACTACTTCTTGGTATTGTAACAGAGCATTGCGCTTTTGTTAGGAGCCAAAATGTGCTTGGCATAAATTACACAATATCCTGCGACTGAAACGCTTGGCACTACCCTGTTTAGACAGACAGACGGTTGAAAAAATTGGCAGCTTCCTTCATCTAAGAAGAAGAGCTTCGTTTGAAACTGATATCGATTTGAATACGTTAACTTAAGGTGGCGCTACAATTTGGGGTGCACCTGGGATTCAACCAACAAGCGTTTCTAGACAGATCGATCTTTAGCTAGCTGCTAAAGACTTTTCGAAGACTTATCGCCCCGACCTTCACTTTTCTGGCTAAGTCGATGTCGCGGTATAGACCATGCTGTCCGTCGTTGGATCTCCTACTCCATTCAGCGTCAATACAGTCGGAATCGAAAACCACCCGAATAATTTTCCTCCCAAAGCAGCCAAGAGCACCCTCATTAATTTTTAATACAGTCCATGCCTCCGTACCACAGAGGAGGTCTTATAAGATTAGAGTGTCACTTTTGTTGTTTTTGAGAGGACTTTGCTGGTCAATTGCCTTCTTAGCCCAAAGAAGCAGCAATTGGCAAGAGTTAGCCTTCGTTTGATTTCATTGCTGTTGTCGTTGTCTAGGTAAACAAAGTCCTTTATAACCTCAAAGTTATGTATGTGTAAAGTCTCCTTTCAACAAGAAAGGACAACATTAACATGGTCTTATCCTCATTTATCGTTAAACCTATATTCGCTTCAGTTACCCTGCTTCTTCCGATTATGCGAGTAATACTTCCGATTATCATCGGCGTATGCATGTAATTGGACGAAATTTTGAAGGATTTTTGCACTATTCTTTCAAGAATAATGTTAAACAAATCGCATGACAGCACATTGCCTCGTCTAAATCAAGTTTTTCACTTTTCTGACATAAAGCCACACTTATATGGACCAATTAGTAAGAATTTTTTTTGGTATTAAGAAGACTGATTTCTCTGTATGTTGCGCAATACAGAGGGTTTTCTTTCTAGAGAATCGGACAAACAATATGAGGTTTCATTTACCTTCATCTGACCATGTATGTATTCTTGTATTCGTATTCTCGTCATCGTTTGACGCTTTGAAAAGCTAGACCGTCCGCTCTAGCAGCTCTGTTGAACTTACGCATAGATATGGTTATCTATACTTCATCCGGGTCGGGTGGGCTGAGTTGTTGGTCTATATCGTCCAGATTGAGAGGTTTACTACGCCTGACAGCGGTATTTTGTTTGTCATAGTCGTAATACAATCTACAGAAATGCTTTTTCCAAATCCTCAGCATACACTACGACTCTAATGTTATGTTCTCTTGTTCGTTTCTACAGTTTTCGGTTTTTTTTTGTCTTTTGGTAAAACTTCAGAATCTCATTCCTACTAGGTGGAGTGAAAAGTAACCTCCTTGACTGCCAGAATGCGCTGCTACTGCAAAAAAGGTTATGGTGCCTTGAAGTCCGTTCATATTTAGGCAGATATGCCAAATTTCAGTGCGATACTGTCCTCAGTTTTGTTTTGACAGCTGATTGTTATTGACGTGTTTGGCATCATGTTGAGTATGGACAAAAACGATTTTCGTTCTCTCATAAATCATTATTTTTTGAGAGGCAAAACGGCGAAGGAAACCAAAAAATATTTGGATAAATATTATGGGGTTAGTGCTCCGTCAGATTACACCGTCAAATATTGGTTTCGAGAGTTTTGTGGTGGCAGCATCCCACTACCGATCAAGTCCGCAGCGGCAGGCCCTCCGATGCGGTTACAGAGGACAATGTCAAAAAAATACATACATGGCGTTGGCTGACCGGAAAGTGAATTAAAAAGTTATCCTGCCGCTGGGTGCCACGCATACTCACTCCTGCCCAAAAACACGAAAGCAAGAGCACTTCGAAAGAGTGTTTGGACTTGTTGATGCGGAATGGGGCGGACTTTTGGCGTCGATTGATAACTGTTAATGAAACTGGATTCACTATTACACACCAGAGAACAGAATGAGTGCCCGGCAATGGACTGAAGCTGGCACGAGTGCTCCGAAGGTGCCAAGGGAGGCTCGATGGGTTGGAAAGATTACGGAGTCGATTTTCTGTGATTGTCATGACATACTCTTCGTAGACTACCTCGAAAAAGAAAAAACCATCAACAGCGAGTATTACTGTTCATTATTGGAGCGATTGAAGGCCCAACTCGCTGCAAAACGGCCTCACATGAAGTGAAAAAAAAATTTGTTTTTGCAAGACAATGCAATGGCTCACAAGAGCATCGCAACCACGGCTAAAATCAATGACTTACGGTTCCAATTGCTGTCGTATCCACCGTATTCGCCCGATTCGGCTCCCTCGGACTATTATCTCTTCCCAAACCTCAAAAGATGGCTCATCAATAAAAAATTCAGCTGACGCGAGGAAATCATCGACGCCACGGAGGAGTATTTTGCAAAAGTTAGAAAATCGCTAGAATAAGTGTATCAAACTAAAAGGGGACTATATTGAATAAAATAAAAAAAAAACATTAAAAAATTTTTTTTTCATTTAGTATACTGGGTTACTTTTCACCCCACCTAGTAGAGTATCATCTATCAGTTTCCTTGACTGCGAGCTTCCTTTTCTCCTAAGAAGCCCGTGTTCGTCTCTCCTCTTCTTCTCTTGAGTAGCTATATTCCTTCTACACAGTGCCCCTTTGTAAGCATTTTTTTAGTTGCATGTGCTTGCCGGCACTCGTTGTCAAACCGGGGGTTTCATTGTAGTGGCCAAGTGAAACCCAAAACATTAGAGATTAATGGAGATTCGATCGGAAAAGGATATGGCGATCTCTTGCGATTGTATCCTTCTTACGTCAAACTTCCTCACAGTATCAAATTGCCTGTGCGATGTTCTTGGATACAATGATGTACCGGGTTGTCTCGATGTTGATCAATCTGTTAACAGTTGATTAATCAGGAGTTCTGCAATTCCTCTTACGTATATCGAGATCAGGAAACCCCGTGTTGGCTACAACAATGTTTCGGTTAACGGAGGTAGTGTCTTGTCCGACAATAGTTCCAAAATTCAAAAATGTCCTCTCATCGTAGCCTTGCATCATATCATCATTCAAGAGCTCATAAAAGTTATTTCAGGTGTCGTCGTCTCTCTCCTAGTTTTGGAGTATTTAGCCTTAATACAGATTGTTACGAGGCGCTTGTTAATATGCTGCAAACTCAAGACTTCGTGTCTATGTTCGCCTCTAGCAAAAAATCCGCTTCCAAATAGGCTCTGCTTTTGCCGTTGATAACAATCGCTGGTTACAACTTAAAGGTAAGGTAAGCATAATTGCTGTGAAGAAACAGTTTCAACACTAGACATCGCCAAGTCGTCTGAGTGCCTACCCTTCTTCTACAGCGCTCAACCACAAGTATCGATCCTAATGTGCACAGCAAAATCGGCAAACCAAAGGCTGCGTTACTCTTTGTACATCTGTTTAATACTAAAACCATGCTGCATGGTATATTTTATGTGACTTGACTTGAAATGGCTCTATACTAACAGAACGATGAGTTCCACGTGCGACCCCACCTCTATGCAGTTTTAGTAAGTAAGCGACTTACTCGTATCATCATTGCACCCGACTAAGCTATGCAGAAACTTATTTATCAACTTTTACATTCTCATAGCAGCTATCATTGCTCACCTCTTTCAAATCACATGTTCTCGGATAACTCGAAAGAAAATTGCATTATCCCCAACATATGTTTTGAATCTCAATCTCCCTACTTCTTTCAGTTCATTGCTAATGAAATTCTCAACCCTCGTGGGTGTCAAAATGGGTCAGCATCCCAGGCCACCCTGTTAAATAACTAAAAATTTGATTAAATCAATTCGCACTGAAACCGTTCGTCCTTGGAGATTTACCGATTTTTTTCATCACTCATTCACCCTCCTTAAATCCTATGAGTATTTCCTCAACCCTTACGTTTGAATTTCAAAAGACATATGCTACCCAGATGTAACTGTAACGTGATGTTCCTAAGGTGTTCATCGCCCTTAAGCTTTAAAGGGTGCATTGACTGTTTGTGCATGGCTGGTTGGGTAGTTGGGTTGGTTAAGAATGTACCTACTAAAGGGGGTAGCTACTTGTAATGGTGTTGCGTAGCAGCCACTAGTTGCTCTTTGTCATAAAAATATTCAGCTGATGGTGAGAGAATGAAATTTTGGCGCATGTCCTTTTGTGGATTTTATGTTTGTCATAGTGTTTGTGAACTCTTACCCCACCATTGGTTTTTACCAAGTTTCATTTCGTTGTAGATGGCGGATCTCAACAGGGGTATCACATGGGTGAGTTTGTTTACAACTAGATACCAGTTCCTTTCATTACCACTTCAAAAGCGAACGTTTCCTCGGAGGAGGATTAAGAATTTTTTGGAATTTTATCCATGATAATAGAATTCGTTAGAAGCGTTGCCAGTGAAAACATTCCAAGTGGTCGGGTTTTTTGGCAGTCGGTATTGTGATAACGGTTTGATAACACGTGCGATTGTCAGTGATTTCGGATGAAATTTTGAAAAAAAAAAAAAAATTTAAAAAATTCAGAGTAATAAAATTCGTTTGTGGTTTCGGTTGGTGTTTTATTTTTATGAGTATATTTAGTGGAAGTCTGAGATATAAGATACCAAGTGTATCGGTCATAAGTGTGATTTAGATTTGCAAAAAAATTTAGTGAATCATTTCAAAATTGTCAATTAAAAACAAAGGAATTTTCGACGATTTTTGTTGGAGCTAATGTGAGTGGACCTATTTTTTCATTAATATCTTTTTGATGTTATTTTTTATCAAAAGGTTGCTATTATTTTATTTTGGCGGGAAATGTAAACGAAAGAGTCTGGAGAGTATTTAATCTTTTATTAAGATGTTTTCGGAATCTTGGAGAGTAGTTATACCAGAAGAAGTTGTATAGTTAAGATTTGGTATAATTTCAGACAACTAATTGAAGCACAGAAGCCTAAATGGAACGTGATTATAAGTTCAGTTGCTCATTCCCTCCTCAGAGGTTTATTTGTGATTGATTACCTAACAGGGTTTTATGTAATGCTCTTGAGTATTTTTGACATGGAATTGAACAGGATTTGATTTTGTTGCCGCAGGGTCAAGAATAGCCACAGCAGGATACAGTTTCTGTGAACGAAAGTAGTAATTATGTTTAAGCCACTCGTATAAATCAATATCACAGCGCTTCAGTCATCTACAACTTTTGACGATATCTCCACTTTGAAAAGACTAAAACATCACAATTTAGGAATCTAACGAAGGAGCTATCTTCTGATTTAAAAAAAAAAAAAATGTGTCAACGTCAGCGTTTAGTTTATAAATATTCTGAATCCATTTGATACATTCTTCATGGCCGCAGATCTGTACTGAATGATAAGGCCTCGTATCAAGTTCAAATTTCTGAAAAAATAGGGTATGATACGCAGTTGGCTTCTCACCCCTCAGAAATAGCGTTTAGGAAGGTTTTCTTTTCAAAGAGAATTGCGAAGTCAAGGTAAGAACCCATTTCTCAGAGCTGTAGTTGTTGACTGTACCTGTAACTTTCTATTCAATTTCAAACATTTTAGTTTGTCATTTTCATTTGACCCATTTCATCTGCTTCAGCTCTTATACTCATAAAGGTAACGATAGTAGATAACTGATTGAAACCTGGGTTAAACAACTTAATTGTGCTAAATGCAAGCATTTAAAATTTAATTTCGAAACTAATAATTTATAGAGATAGAATAGAAGAGATGCCTTAAAAAAGTTTGCTTAGGTAATAGATACAAAAAAATTGAATCGAGTTAACCGCGCTTGTTTCTATAGTATTGTCAGGAGGGTGTGACTGCATGAACTCAAGGCTGTGTCAAGAGTCCAAGCAAAACATTCTGAACATGGATTACTGGTATCATAATTCGTTCAGTGAGGCTTAAAACAGAAGACAAGAAAAGATCTAAGATAGCGTGGTTTAAGGTTCAGCGAGATAAGTTGCAATGGTGCAGAGGATTCTAAGTTTCGAGTTAAAAACTGACTGACGGAAAGTATATCATCAGCTTTACGATCTATTGCAAGTCTATTAGTTTTAGGCGATCGGGCTATGTTGGTAGGTAGAGACTGTCAATCCTAGAAAATTGACCATCTGAGCTGGCTTTTCTTCGTGTTGTAGATTAATTTTGTACTACATACACCGTACGTGCGGAAAGTTATTGATCCCTAAAGCAGCTTGAAGCAGACTCTAATCCTTGGAAAAAAATTTGTTCGTGAAGAAGCAAAATTTCCGTTTCTAGTCTAAGAAAAATCCAAGAGAAACATAAAAGGATACTGTTTGGTGGTATCTTCATGCTGGTAGCATAATCGATGTTTTTGTTTTCAAAAAGGAGATTGGAATTCGCGTTACAGTTATTGGACCGACAAAACCTGACTATGATCAGTGATTATTCCATCTAAAATGTGTACAACATTGATGCGGATGATATGTTGCTTTAACAGGGAAGTGTTACGTGGCTGCATATGTAACTATAGAATTACTGAAAACGTTTACTTCTTCTTTGGAAACTATTCAAGCCTTTGCAGTCAATATACTACGCATTATTATTGATCCTGAAATCGAACTGATGTCTTGAAAAAAGTACGAGGTATACTCGTAATAAGTTTTCGAGTATAACAACGTTATAGATTGTCATTTGTTCACCTTACGCTAGAGGAAAATTTTCATGCACCAAGTGGAAAAACTCATAGATCTTTCTACATCGAAAACAGTCAGAGATAAATCAAATATGTCAAAAGCTGTTGGTGTCATCTGCTTATGTATGTTTGGTTGTACGGAGTTAACCTTAATGTAGAAGTACACTCGCAATTGTTCCACTTGGAATTAGCTTGAAGAAATAGGTACGTCTTTCTTGACTAAAGTGGGGTAATGTCAGAGTCCTACGCATTTCGATTATCTAATGCAACAAGGAGCGAATATGCCACAGCAGTCTTATCCTGAAACTAAACGTCTTATAAGCGAATCAACAAGAGTTAACTTCCGGGATCGGGATCGGGATAGTTACTTATGGCTATGCTGAAAGGGGCATTCATGGCCTTATATTTTTTTTTATAGGTGTACTGACCTGTCAATTGCAATAGGTATGCGATCCAAAAGATATATTCTACACAAAGTCAATATAGGCTGCCAGAAAGGCCAAAAAATTCTTAATAAACTTGAGAATGACTCCGATGGAGATTCTTTGGAGTTCCGAAATTGTTTTACATTATTTACATTGTTTATCATCAAAAATGAATTTATTGCTTAAAAAAAAAACCTTCCACGAATATTAATTTGCTTTTGCATGCGTTCGAACTTTTTTCAACTCTGAAAAATTTAACTCCAAGACAGGAGTTTCAAGCACATCAACCGTTTATTCAGGCATTCAGCCGTCGAAAGACATTGACCACGCAATTTATTTTTGATGAGCGAGAATAAAAAAAGTCATTGGGTCTCAAGTCAGAGCTGCATGGCGGATGACCGACCCATCAATTCGATGTTTAGAGTGCTCAATAAGTCATTTCTTTAAACCGACCCTTGAGAGCTGAAGAATGATCCGTGTTCGACGGTTGCTTTAATTTATTTCTCCCAAGACTTTATGTGAACAAATGATGATGTATGATACACTTTTGAACTGATCATTCTACATTACTCTAATGGCACGTTGGCCACATGTCCGGATTTTTCGAATAAACAGGTGACCATTTGCTTCGAAGTGCTTTGTGCGCGAACAACTTTTGTTTAATTTGGCTGTCCTTGAAAGACCCATACAGTCGACTGATGTTTAGTTTAGGGCTCATATGAATAGATCCATGATTCGTATCCTGCCACGATCTAATATTCGTCTTTTGAAGTACAGCGATCGAATTTTTTCACGTTTCTTTGGGCCTTTTCTTGAGCGATTGTGAAATTATGTGGTATCTAACGCGAAGAAATCCTTTTGATCGCCAAATGTGCATGCAATAAGAACGCTTTACATTGTACCAATATACCTTATTTGCAAAAAATGGATGTATCAATTTGTGGGCCCTTATAATCTTCTACTCGAATTTTTAAGGAAAAATATGATGGTTGTTGGAGATTACAATACCAAAGAAGGTAATGCACGACTTTTACTTCTAGAGCTGGAGTTCATAATTGGTATAGTGAACGTTATCAGGAATGCAATAGATAGGGCAATGCAATGATACCAATGGAAGGACAATGTTCGATGGACGCACAAAAAGCGGACCTGCATATTCAACTATTGACTACAGAGCAGATGTGTTAGTGTCATGAATCAATAGAGCGGTGATCTCGTTCCAAGTATCTTTGTCGATTTCAGTTGACAGGAATGCTCTCTTCTACAAAGTCAGCAATTCAGGAGTTTCCACGAAAATGCTTAAGTTGATCGAAAATATGTATGTTACGAGGACAACTGAATAACTGTGGGATATTTTAAATATGTCAAACTGGTTCAGATCTGAAATGGGGGTAAAATACGGGTGTTCATAAGCCCAATCTTTTCGGATAACCTGTCAACGTACCTCTCCGGGGGGTATCGTATTTAACAGTAAAAACTGACACTTGAGATGCAAATAATAGTAAAAAAACTACACCTCTACTACCCATAGAATCTAAAAGTTAACACCAGTAAGTCCAAAATAATGCTCTTCCTAAATAGAACAGGCCTTTATTCACGAAGAGGAAAATGGTTTTTCGGAAACATTGAATTGGAGATAGCATTATAAGTATATGGACATCATTATCACTCTAGAATTGAATTTCAAAAAGCATCTGCAACAACAGCCATCAATTGCAACTGAAAATGTATTTTAGGTCATCACCTCAAGTATAAATTGCAAACTTTTTCAAGACGTGACAAGATCTGTCATCTGCTATGCATCGCAGGTCAGGTGAAGGGTACTTTAGTATGAAAAGATTGGAAAACTTTTGTGTTATTTTTTTTAAAGAAAATATTCAGACTAACGGAGAATACACCAAATTATATGCTGCACCTAGAAATAGGAGTTCTGTCGCTGCATATGTTTACATTTAGGATCCATTTCAGCTACTTGTCGAAGGTTATGGCGCTTCAAAATTACAGGTTTTCCAAGATTTTAGCAACGTATCTTCAGTGAATGGTAGGGAGTATAGCATGTGAAGTGCAAAATTTTCACAATCCTGGAGAAACAACTTTCAATTACTTCAGTATGTGCTAACGGAAGGGCGTTTAAAATATTTGCAGAACGGGCTCAACAAAGTCAAACGAAAGCATGTATCCTACCTTACTGCATAGATACTTTTCCTACTATTCTTAAGGTAAGAAGTGAGCTTCTTCACTTGAATTATATATCACACCGAACCGTCATAATGAAAAATATACGCTATGCAACCAAAGAACGAGGGAGGATACTTCGCATTTTTTAGAACTGTGTCCAACTCTTAAAATTATTAGACGTGCTCATTTAAGAAAAAAACCGTTTATGGCTTAATTCAATGCAAGGTATACTGAATGTTCAGAATTGATCCGTCTTGGTCAACTTTATTAAAACTGTATAAGTATCGTACGCAAATCATTTATAAAGCTTTTTTAAATTCCTTAAAATTGAACCCTAAGCTTGAGCCAGCAAACTTATTAACTGTAAATGTTTTTTTTCTTTTTGGTTGACCGAGAAAGTCAAAGCAAAACCTTCAAACCTTCTGAAAATAAAATGAATACTGAATACAGCAATCTTAAATGTAATTAAATGTATGCAACTGGAGCTTATGCCCAAGCCTGCCTCAATTTCACGATAAGTCACATGACGATCTTGCAATATCAGTTCCCGCAGAGATGATTTTTTTAAGTCTCTGTAAAAAAATGCAACTAATCACGTGTACCAATATAAAATATCAAACTTTGCGATGCTGATGTCGGATTTGACGTATCTACATCGGTATTGCCATATCTCAACCCGTATTTGGACCTAGAAAAGACATTGTAGGGCTTTGAAATGGAAAAAACTCTATGCGAAGTTTCGTCGAAAGCTTTGCTAAAATTGGTGGTTTCTGTAACAAAGTTTTTCCCTTCTTCTAGATAACTCGATAATTGTTTGTAGTTGATCCATCCTTTTAGAATTCGTGTTAGTTTCTTCGAAGATAAGGACTTGCAACGAAAAACAATTGAGTCACAATAACGATCTCGAAGACCTTTTATATTGAAGAATGTTTCGCGATGGGCCCATAATTTGGTATTACGTCTTTTCTACATTTCCTATTAAGAAGGATGATGAAAGTGTTAACTCGGAGAAATCGCGCTAAGTAATTGACACCTTATTTTTAAATATAAGCGGGTAGACCATCATGACCAGCAGAGTACTCGTCCTTAAATTTTTCAATCTACTCTTTTACTTATGCTGGAGTTATGTCCACTGAAGTCAATGATGTTTGTAATCAGATAGAGAAACAGAGCTGATTAAAGTTTTCTAACTGACAAGTGAATAATTTTTGTTGATATACAATTTTGTTTAAACGATTGATATCTATAAAACATTTACGTCAGAACGTGGTATTAGAGAAGAAATTGCGGATGGAAAGTAGTTTTTTTTTTTATCAGAATCCGGGTGGGAATTATAAAGAGTTCTTTTGAGATAAGTGTTGAAAAACACTTGAAAATTTCTCTATAAAGAAAGCAGAAGCATTGTCTACAGAAAAGATAGAGTTATCATAAATAAAATTGAGATAATCCTAACTAAATATATTTTTTGTTATGTGGCTTAGTCTACTAGACGCTAGTTAAGGCTATGCTCGGCCAGATTACAACATATGTTTACAGTTTGCGAATTTTGCATTTGGTTCAGTACAAAATTAACGTCTTCCACTTTCTCAGAAAAAATTTAGTTAATGTAGCGAAAGCAATTCTGTCAATAAATCTAATGCTTCTTGTTCCAGCTGCTTAAGTCCAAAGTTTGTAAAACATCTGCTGTCGTATTTCTATCTTACGCTACTCACATCAAAAATGCACTGCTTTGTGTGGCCTTTACGCTGGTTTTTTTTTTTTTTTTTTCATGGGATCTTCATAGACACTATAGGCCCGGAGCCTATAGTAGTGTGAGATTCTTACTCACTAAAAAACACCTCCCTTATGCAAACCACGACTGAGTTCACACTCAACAAGCAGTTCTTCTTTCGCATTTTATTTTGTTTTTATAAGAAATCCTGCAGGCGATTTTCCATTGAAAATTCCTGTATACTTTAGAAAAATTACGCGCTGCTAATCACCGCGCTAGATCGAGAGACTTAGTCCTTTTCTGACGGCGCAATAAATTTGTCTCGTCGAGGATCTGTTGAACAGAAATATTCGTATGACCTTGTAATCGATTATTATGTTTTCGCGCAAACATTTTAATTACGTTCTGAACGTTTTCGACTCCTAAGTCTCTGTGGATATCATCGTTTCAAATGTACCACGGCGCATTAACAATACCTCGAAGAACTTCGTTTTGGAATGCCTGTAATACATTAATGTTACTATTTTTAGTACAACCCCAAATTTGTACACCATATGTCCAGATCGGTCTTAGCACTTGCTTGTATAACAGCAGTTTGTTCTCTAAGCTAAGCTTGGAATACTTTCCAATAAGCCAGTAAATATCTCTATATTTGATTTCAAGCTCTTCACGTTTTTTCTTGACGTGTGCTCTCCATTTTAGTTTAGCGTCGAGTGTCATACCGAGATATTTGGCCTCGTTCGCGTTAGGAATTCGTACTGCGTTGATAAACACCGGTGGATTCTCAATTTTCTTGTGAAGTTCACGCGGACAGACTTGTTTTCATTAAGCGCTATTCGCCAAGTCTTTGTCCAATTGTTAATCCGTGTAAGGGCACGTTGCAACTTGGCAGTTGCTTCTTCGACTGTTTTAGCCGTTGCCAAAATGGTAGTGTCATCAGCAAATGTGGCTAGGCCAGTGTCGTCCGTTTGCGGTATATCACGGGTAAAAAGCAAATATAGCAGAGGGCCAAGTACACTTCCTTGCGGCACCCCCGCCTTTATTGTCTTAAAAGTGGAATATTCGTTTCCGTGGCTCACACGGAAGAGTCGGTCTTCCAGATATGAACATAAAATACAAGACAATTGCTGGGGTAGGGCTTGTCGGAGTTTATATTTTAGGCCTTCATGCCATACTTTATCAAAAGCTTGCGAAACTTCAAGGAATGCGCTTGAACAGACTTACTTACATTCGATTGCTCGTTCAATTACATCGGTTATTCCATGCACTTGGTCAACTGTAGAGTGTTGGCTTCTAAAGCCAAATTGATGATCAGGCAAGAGGGAATTTGTGTCGGTAATTGGTTTAAGATGATTAAGAAGGATTCGCTCGAAGACCTTCGATGTAATCGGGAGAAGCGATATTGCTCTATATGACTTGACTTCAGTGAGCGGCTTACCGGGTTTCGGAACCATAATAACTTCGGCTACTTTCCACTGTTGCGGTACGTGTTCTAATCTAATGCTGGCATTTATAAGATAGAGCAGCCTTAGCAAACCTTTTTTCGGCAACGCTTTAAGTATCTCTCCCGTTATTAAGTCATATCCCGGGGCTTTATTGGGCTTAAGCGTGTCTATAACTTGTCTAAGTTCCCTAAGTGTAGCCTTTTCTACTGGAAAGTTTGTCGTCACGTCTAGCGTATTGACATTCTCTGGAAGCACTTCTCCGTCGAATGGTTCAAACGTTTGCAGCGGTCGATTCGTTGGACCCAATTTTCAACGACTCGCCAACACATTTCGGCCGAAGCGGTCGCTATTTCGCGTTCAATGTTAACTCTGAGCTCTTCCAATGTCGTCGGCGTGTTGGCATAAACCAATGACTTAACGTAGCCCCACAGAAAATAGTCAAGCGGCGTTAAATCGCACGAACGAGGCGGCTAATCGATTGGCCCATGTCTTGAGATAACACACTCACCATACGCTCACCATATTCTTCAATAAATCGATTGTAGCGTGTGTGGCTTGTGGCACCATCCTGTTGAAACCACATGTTGCCAAGTTCATATTTTCCAATTCGGGCCAAAAATAATCGGTGATCATGGCGCGATAACGCTGACCATTCACAGTATGAATTAGTGATTCATGAAGCACATGTGGATTTTCCCCCGACCAATAATGCATATTTTGCTTATTGACGAACCCATTGAGCAAAAAATGAGCTTCGTCACTGAAGATGATTTTGCGATGAAATTCATCATCTTGGCGCATCTTCTCAAGAATCCAATCGGAGAACGTACGTCATTTCAAATGGTCCATCGGCCTTAATTCTTGAGTCAGCTTGATCTTGTATGGGTGTAAACCAAGATCCTTACGCAAAATACGCCACAATGTTGTCTGAGCGATGCCCAGTTTTTGAGAACGCCGTGGAATTGACTGATTTGGATCGTTTGCTACGGACGTCTGAACGGCAGCGATATTTTCGACACTTCGACCAACCCGTTGTCTCACTGACACGGCAAAATCACACAATGAATATGTAGGCAGAAATTTTTGCACTAAACTTGTTATTGCCTGTCTACTAGGGCGAGAAATACGACCAAAAATTGAAGTTAACGCTCTTAAAGTTACAGTCACCGACTCCGAATACCTGTAGAAAATTTTTATAATTTGCAGACGTTGCTCGTTAGTGTACTTTACCATGATGAAAATGTTGAGGTTACTGAATAAATTGACAGTGACAGTTTGATGATTAGTGAAAGAGTGCGTTTATAAATTAAATTCTAAGTTGTCAAGTCCCTATTGGAAAACCCTATATATGGAAAGAACATGACTAAGGATAATGTTGTAGCCGTTAAAAAAAGATAAGAAAAATGTGAACTGTCGGAAAGTATATAAATAAAAATATTTATTTTTACCAAAATTAATTTATTTACTTAATATACTCACATATACACACAAATTATGCAATTTAATGCAAGAGCCTTTCCAAATTCCATCCTTATAAAGAAGCCTTTACTTTTTCGCTTAACTCACTTTTTTTATTTATTTTATCATCATCCTTGTTTTAAAATAAACAAATAATTTCTAAATAAAATATGTTGCAGCTTAAAGTACGAGAATGGTTAGTGACATTTTGTATTAAATAACATAAATAGAGGCAAATGTCACTTTATATTAAACTATTAAGAGTGAGGTGAACAATTCAAAATAAGAAAAGAGAAAAATATATATATACATATAATTAATAAGAAAAAATAAGAACCATAAGAAATTTGTTATTAAAAGTAAATTAAAAGCTATTACTCAATGTAGTGTAGCAAAATTTCGATTTCGTTCTGATTGTAGCTAAAAAGCCATTGTTTAACTTTTTACATGAAAGTACGTAAACTACCTACGAATCTTGTATTTACAGGGAGATTTTTAAATAATTTGCAGGATAGAATAGAATATGAATTTCTGTACGAAAAGCAGGAATAGGGAAAGAGACTGTTGATGGCTCCTCAAGTTGTAAGCGTCAGAAATCAGACTCTGCATATAACCACCTCGGATGAAAAATATTTTTAAGACCTTAAAATAGAACAGATGCCTAAGTGGTAGGATTTGCATGTATCTAAATAATTCCATGGGGTAGGACAGACGAGAAGAACCACAGATCTTCCGTATGATACATTTCTGTAGAACAATCAACAGTTTAATTTTACTCGGGTAAGCACTTCTACAACATCCTATACCGTACTGAAGGACAAAACTTCTTCAGACGGTAGAATGGGCGAATGATAGATAACAGGCATTGCGTTGAACTTAAAATATGATTAGACCAACCTAAATTTCGGTCAATAATAACACCTAGATATTTAATATGGCTTACATTTTCAATTTTAAAGTAACTGGCAGGGAACATTCAAGTCGAAAGACATTTTAGGGCATTGGACAGAAGATGGAAAGTGAAACATTTTAGATCTTGCACATTTAGAAGCATGGAATACGACCTCAGTATCTGGAGGCTCGTGCATGGTAAACCTGAAAAACATAAGTTTTTTCTTATCGCTTACTATTAGCGATAGTAAGACCAAAGTCTTAGAAATTCAACATCATGGTTTATATCTGCCACTAAGTTTAAGGGATTGGCGGAATTATATGCGATCCCAAGGTCATCTGCAAAAGCTCTGACTTTTCCTACAAAAGCTGGGTAAACAAGGAGTTGACATATATAAGAAATAATATAGGTCCAAGGACCGAGCCCTGAGGGACACTAAAGTTGATAACCATAAAGGTACTTAGGCTAGATTCGATTTTCACTTTTGGTTTCTGTCTTTTAGATGGGACATAAACCAACTATGTATTGAACCACGAGCACCTATATTATTAGTTTGTTTAGAATAATATTATGGTAAACCATATCAAGCGCTTTTGTTATATCAACAAAAAGTCCATCATCCAAACATTTCTGTATAATGGAGCAAAAATCTAAAAGGGCGTCTTCAGTAGATAGCCCAGCTCTAAACCCCAATTGCATTGGACTGAGGAATTTTATTTTGTTCAGATACTCTAACACTCTTTTCTTTACGCATTTCTCAAAAACTTTACTGGTAGAAGACAACAGTGAAATTGGTCTATAGTTCCTTTTTTTCATGTTTGCTTCCTTTTTTAGAGAGAGGAATAACAATAGCACATTTTAAAACTTCAGAAAAACATCCGGACAGGATACTCAAGATGAGGATCAACAATATTTAAGGAAATGTTTTTAAACATAACATTGAAAATACTATCGCTGCCACAGGAGTTGGAGCTATTTAAGGAGTGAATGGTCTTCAAAATCTCAACTACAGAATTTTTTTCGAAAAAGAAGCTATCCCTTTCAAAACTATTATCTGCAGGCCTGGGTTTTTTTGGGATTATTTGTTTGAAAAGATTGTTGCCCAATCAAAGTATTTGGTAAATTCGTTTGCTATTTCTGTTTCTATGTTCTGAAACATTAATATTTCCATTTTTTAAGACAAAATAACTATTTTGCTTGGTTACACTTCGATTCATAATGTTATTGATCACTTTCCATTCCTGTTTAAGATTCCCTAGCGCAGTCCTTATCTGATTATGATAGTAATCATCGAGGCGTTTTCGTACTTCATTATTTATGATTCGACTCATACATTAATAGTGACTCTTTAAGCTAACGTTCTGTGGATGTTTAAGGCACTTTTTTCCGCAATTTGTGTCTTTACCTAATTTTACTAAGAAGTAACTAGCTTATCCAAGTCTTTAGCCTTAAATCTGACTTTTTAGGGAGAGTGACATAGCTAAATGAGCTAATTATTTAATATCGTCAAAAATAAATTAACAGCCGAAGATAGATTTTCTTGAGTATACACTTCTTTCCAATTTTCGAAACGCAGTAAATTATTCATCAGCTCGTAGTTGATTTTATTCAATTTTCTTGGAAAATTATGCTATTTTTCTTTTTTACTTTCCAAGACATTAAAAATTACACCAGTCGTACAATGATCAGATATTTGAAGATCGAGGTTGATACTAATGTAAACATTATGACTAATCCTTAAAAAACGAGCAAATACATGGTCAATGCAAGTACCTGCAATTGGTCTAGCAATATTATTCACCAAAGATATTGCTCTGCCATAAGCGCAAGATATAAACCTAACACATGAATAGCGTTTAACAAATCCAGATAGAAATCGCCTAAAGCAATAAGGTTAATCGATTTTTCATCACATAAAAAAGTTTGAAATTCATCTAGAAACACATGAAATGGCTGTGAATTAAATCTGTACACACAAACAAAAGTATAATCTTCATTACCTACGTTTATAGAGATTTTTATAATGTCTGCACTCACCAAATTATAGCGCTTTACGTCACATTCATCCAAATCATACAAATCATAACCAGGTATACGATATTCATTACTCTCGTCAGAATAAATCCAAATCTCCGACACGTGAGTTTTGCTAAGAGATGGCGTAACTTGTATTATTCCATTGGAACATGCTTTCGAAAGCTACTTTCATTGTACGTCATTCATTTGAAGCTTAAGCAACAATAAATTTTTTTCACTCAAATATGTCGAACTTTGTGCCTGAAAAAGTGTTTTTGCGGGGAGTTCCTATTCACTACTTTAATACGAAGAAAACTGCTGCCGAAAGTCATCGTATTTTAGTGGAAGTTTATGGTGAACATGCGCTAGCTAAGCGAATGTGCAAAAAGTGATTTGCACGATTTAAAAGTGGTGATTTTGGCTTGGAAGATGATGAACGTCCTGGGCAGCCAAAAAAGTTTGAAGATGAAGAACTGGAAACACTACTCTATGAAGACTGTTGCCAAACACAAGAAGAGCTCGCAGAATCTTTGGGTGTCACTAAAGCAGCCATTTCAAAACGTTTCAAAGCAGCTGGATATATTCAAAAGCAAGGAAATTGGTTTCCACATGAACTCAAGCCGAGAGACGTCGAAAGGCGGTTTTGCATGTCCGAAATGCTGCTGGAACGCCACAAAAGGAAGTCATTTTTGCATCGGATTGTTACTAGTGAAAATGAAAAATGGATCCATTACGACAAATTACGAAAAACGCCCAGAATATGCGACCAGACACGAGGCAATAATTTTCCATCGGCCCCACGTTGCTATTCCAGTTAAGAACTATTTGGAAAACATTGGATGGGAAGTCTTACCCCACCCGCCTTATAGCCCAGACCTTGCACCTTCTGACTACCATTTGTTACGGTCGATGCAGAATGCCCTCACTGAAATACGGTTCACATCAGAGCAGAATATCAAAAATTGGCTTGATTCATTCTTGGCTGCCAAGCCGGTGCAGTTCTTTTGGGATGGGATCCACTAATTGCCAGAAAGATGGGAAAAAGTCATAACTTCAGATGGGCAATACTTTGAATAATACTATTGTACATGTTTTTATTAAATAAACGTTCAAATTTTGAAAAAAAAAAAACCGCACAAATTAAATTACATACCCAATAGTATGTGAACCAAATATGAAAGGAGACAACTTGAGAATATACAAATTAAATACCGTAACATAATACATGAGCTGAAAAGGCCGTTTCTAAGAGAGGGTACCGTTTGAATCCATACCATTTTCAGTTAGTACCAACCTTCAAAAGTTACATGTATAAATTTGACAGCTGTTGGACGATTAGTTCTCGAGATATAGCGTTGTGAGTGAAGCAGCTTTTGTTATTGTGAAAAAAAATAAAAAAAAATGCTTTTTGATGTGAAAAAATACAGCCGATGCAAAGAAATGGCTTGATAAGTGTTACCCGGACTCTGCACCAGCCGAACGAACTATTCGCAAGTGGATTAAAAAATTTAAAAGTGGTCATACAAACACCGAAGATGATGCACGCAGTGGACGTCCAAATGAGGCTGTTTCAGATGAAAACATCACTTTACGGTCATTCGTAATCATTTTGTAGACTTTTTTGAAGTTGATCGAGATAGCTGAGGCTCTGAAGATATCAAAAGAGCGTGTTGGATATATCATACACGAATATTTGGACATGCGAAAGCTTTGTTCAAAGTGGGTGCCGCTTTTGCTCACAGTCGACCAAAAACAACAAAGTGTTGATGATTCCGAGGAGTGTTTAAAGCTGTTCAACCGCAATAAGGCCGAATTTTGCATCGGTATGTGACAATGGATGAAACTTGGCTCCATCACTTCACACCAGAGTCAAGTCATCAGTCAGCTGAGTGGCGAGCAGGCGACGAACCTCGTCCAAAACGATCAAAAACTCAACAGTCGGCTGGCAAAATTATGGCATCCGTATTTTGTGATGCACATAAAATAATTTTCATCAACTATCTCCAAAAGGGGCACACTATCAACAGCGACTATTACATTGCGTTGTTGGAGCGTTTGAAGGACGAAATCGCAGAAAAACGGCCGCATTTGAAGAAAAAGAAAGTGCTGTTTCATCAAGACAATACACCGTCTCACAAGTCGATGAAAACAATGGCAAAATTGAATGAGAGGTTCCGTTGACTGAGGTGCTGTATCGCTAAATCCCTTTTCAGTATAAAAAAAAAAAAAACCGAACAAGTGTAGAAAAACTATCTAAGTAGTTATACGAGTAGAAACGAGAAAAATTCATAAAAATTTAAGTTTCAAACAACTGCATTTTATGAGAAGAATCGTACTCGTGAAGCTGCATGAGTAGTTGGAGTTGTCAATATAAATAGATCCGCTGTTCCAAGAGATAAATCTCCCCTTCCGTTGGTTGCTGTTCTTTTTATTCTTAAGCACTCCTGAGCAGATGGAAAATAACATTTGTCCAGACCATTTCCCTCTCCTCCCATAGATTCATTTCACTTACGTCCCACTTTCCCAATATCCTGGTAATGGTGATAAACTGTCAGCTTATGAAATATTCCAAAAATTTAAAACTTCTCAAACCGCCAGAACGGTTTTCGTACTAACGTGTGATGGCATATTTTACTGAAAAGTGGAACTGAAGTCTAAACCAATCTGGTAGAAGCTAGGTACTTGAACTTGATATTTCAATGTAATTTGGGAGCGCTTGTCAGCAAGAAAATGTGCGCGTTTGAAATTAAAGAATTTGAGATCACCTTTCGAAACGTTCAGTTTGAGTTGTTTTGGAATTTCCCGTCTGATATCCACAAAAAATATGCTGGTGAGCCACAAGGCTTCGTTCTGTCTGCGATCATTATTTTATATTCACAAATTATATATTATTTTGCAGACAGCATTACTCTTTGATTTTTTATTCGTTTGTTCTCTTCAAATATAAACAAACAACCTTTAACTTTTGACAAAATCATAAAAAAATGGAGAATTAGACCAAGGTTCAGCGCATAGGACAAGTTTGAAATTAGGTCTAAGTGTTGCAAAAGATCAATCTCACCCATAATTGCTACTTTCTCAGCAAGGTTCGAATAAATGTAGATACTAACACGTCTAATCTCGTACCTCTTACAAATCAGTTTAAGAATGGGTCCTTGTGAGTAATTGTGTCAACTATCATCATCGAATATTCGAACATTTGCGACAATCGCAAACAGACTTTAAGTCGCAACTCTTTAAAAATTATCATATTTTGAGCCTTATTTTAAAGCAAAGCCATTGCAAAACTTACTGATTACAAACAATTTTCTTTTGTTTAACAGTTTTTCCTAAAAGGAAACTTTAAAACGTCCTTCTATTCACAAAAGGGCTCTAATTAAATATTTACATTTTCATGACAACAGAAGGAATTACTCCCGGGAATCAAAGTGAACCATTTCTTTTCACCAAATCAACATTTCTCATGGACAATACATATTGTAGATAGTTTTCCAACATTGCTTCATATCTCAACCAATAAATCTCGTCGTCATCATTCCAAGGGTATCGTTTCAAGCTACAGCACGTGCAGTAATTTGACGTTATCCTTTCCCTTTAAGGTATGTTTCTTCATTATAGTAAACCTACACACTCCATATCAACTCACAGAGTAGGTAATAATTCCAGTTGACGCATTATCATGCGAGCACAGAGAAGCACCAAACACCGACACGACTTTAATAAGTTGTCCTTAATTTTGTTTCCCCTTTTTCGTGTAATTTTTTGAAAAGTGAAAACCGTATTGTACTCGTATGCCCCTGTCGCATTAAATCAGTATACATCCGCACGCACGATTCCAGGATTCGGTGTGATGGGTGGGATTGGCAAACTCGTGGTAGAACTGTTGGCCACACATGAACACTTCGCATTCACATCTGGAATATAAATGTTCAGCGAAGATCCCAACTTCACTAGGTGCGCATAAAATATGAAACAAATCCTGAAATCCCGACAAGTTCGTTCGGTTCGGTGTCGGTGTCGGTGTCAGTGTCCTTTACTTGTTTTTTTTTTTTTTTTTTTTTGACTTGAGTATATGCTTATACGTATGTACATATGTTCGAGCCGATTAGTGTGACCAGAGTAAAGGAAATCTTATAAAAAATTTACCTATTAAAGGATGGCATTTCCATTCCTTAGTAAGTTAAACCGATTGTAGATACCCAGTCAGGAATCTGCCATTATAAAGTTGTTATTCTACTGAACTTTGAAATTGCTTTAACCATTTTTGACAATTTAGCTCACAAGTAGTAATATCATATGATACTATCTAATTTTGATTCTGATTAAAATATGGAGTGATCAAAATTTTACCAATACTGGTGTTTTTATTTGTTGAAACGGTTTGATTTTGGATTCTACATTGTCGTTCGCTTTATAGAAGAGTGCGGTAACACCGGCTATGGCTTTAAGCAGCAGTTTGTCAGTCATAAGGCCTTATCAAGACCACAGACCATTCCTTTTATTATTTGAATATTGTATTTAAGCTGACGTATTTCAAATATACCTGATCTTTGTAGACCATTTGTTATGACAGCCTTAAATGGTATTGGTTTTTTATTTTGAATACATTAGCTCATTATACGGCGAACACTCATATTATCTAGCACATGCGTCAGCTGAACATGACCATCAGGATAAAATATAACAACGTACCCCACGACAGAACTGCAACTCGAGCGAGTAACTAAAATTTTTTATAGGGGTGGGTTACGAAGATAGGTTTCACTTTGGTTTGGAAAGGTTTTCTGGATTGTTCTTGTTCTGTGTTCTTTGTTCTTTTTTACGTTTTTTAAATAAAGGATTAAATGTAAAGAAGGATTGGTATTATCCCTGAAAATAAGCGCCTACATTTCTCAGAAGTGGAATATTTATCCAAATAATCTAAAAGATGCAAACGATAAAATTCGACACTCTGCAAATAAAGCAGTTGAAACCAATTTTGGGAGCCAACAAATAGATGACTACGAAGGGGTGATCTCCGCCGACCATAACAAGCAACAGCTTACAAGGGTAGTGGAGAATTTATCTCAACAAATTAAATTCAAACAATTCGATGTCGACACCAACGACTAACGTCGAAAGTACAAATGCAACGGAACACGCAACCACGTCGCCATCACCAATAATGTCAAACGCAACTCCAACTTCTACAAGAGAAATATAGGGTTTTCCAATAGGGACTTGACAACTTTGAATTTAATTTGTGAACGCAATCTTTCACTAATCATCAAACTGTCACTGTCAATTTCTTCAGTAAACTCAACATTTTCATAATGATAAAGTACACCAATGAGCTACATTCTCCGATTGGGTTCCGAGGAAGATGCGCCAAGATGATGAATTTCATCGCAAAATCATCTTAAGTCACGAAGCTCATTTTTGGCTCAGTGGGTTTTTTAATAAGCAAAATATGCGTTATTGGTCGGGTGAAAACCCACGTGTGCTTCATGAATCACCACTTCATCCCAAAAAAAAATAATTGTTTGGTGCGGTTTGCATGCCGGCGGCGTCATTGGGCCATATTTTTTCGTCGACGATAACGATCCTCACGTTACTATGAATGGCCCGAATTGGAAGATACGGACTTGGACTACATGTTATTTCAACAGGATGGTGCCACAAGTCACACAGCATACGCTACAATCGATTAATTGAAGAGTAAGTATGGTGAGCGTGTTATCTCAAGACATGGGCCAGTCGATTGGCCGCCTCGTTCGTGCGACTTGACGCCGCCGTCAAACCGTCATTGGTTTATGCCAACACGCCGACGACGTTGGAAGAGCTCAAAGCCAACATTGAACGCGAAATGTGGCCGACTCGTTGACAATTGAGTCTAACGTATCGACCGCTGCAAGCGTGCCCGCGGTGGCCATATGAACAAAGTCGAGTTTCATTCATAAATGTTTTGATTGTACTTCAAGCCAATAATTAAGTTTTGGAAATATCTCAAATGGTGTGCCTTTTATTAAAAAAATAAAAGTTTTCAAGTCGTTATTTGAAAACCATATACAAATCCTCATTCCGGAATTTCATCCATGGAAGAGCTCTCCCCAACAGCAGAACAATACGTCAACCGAATTAACACCCTCATAACACTGTACTCTTGGAACGAAAGGAGTGTACTTTACGTCGCACAAACGAAAATGCGAGGCACAGCGAAACAGTGGTCAGACTATCTGGCAAGAGTTCTCCCGGCGACTCATAATTGACTTCGACAAGAGCGAAAACGAGGCGGACATCCATTTTCAAATGTGAGAATGTCATCGACTTTTTCTATCGCATGTGGGCACTTGAACAGAAATACCGATTGAGCGATCCGGCTATATTCAAATACCTTTGTTAAGAAATGACCCATAACAAGCTGCAAACAGCACTGGCAGCAATGCACCTCACACAATTAAACGAATTACGCAACACCATCGAACGTTTTTTCACCAATCGTCCAACAGGATCTTCAACCAACACACTTCGGAAAACCACCCCAAAGATTGAGTATTCACCCAACGGTTCGAGAAAAGAATGAAATCCGCATGAGAATGCCAATCAACCACAACAGTCAGGTACTCCTCATCCCCAGTCGTCTGCTATAACTGCTCGAAAGCGGGCACATATGCATCAACTGCATGAAGACACAGACGAAAATGCGTTGCAATATTTGCCAAAGGACGACGCAATCAGAAAACAACTGTTCAGAATTAGGTCGCACGCCAACAGTAAAAAGGAACGTCCTTAGGATCGCAAACGATAACGCTAATGGCAGTAACCGAACGAAATATGTACAAATAAACAAACACTTGGTGCAGGCATTCATCGACCCAGGCAGCGATCGTTCGCTAATACAGTATTCATTAGCACAAAATTCAACCGCACGACCATTTCACATTAAATTGTTTCGCGGGCGGAAAGTGGTGGAAACAGCTGCATTATTGCGATAAAGATAGATAACATGGAAGAGGCGGCTCACTGTTTTTTTAATTGTAAAACTCTCTTCCTTGAAAATGATATCCTATGCAAAGACAACCCGCGCCTTATAATCGGAAAAAAAACTTGCCGTCTCGAGGAATCTACCAAGGACGAAGTAAAAACGGGAGAAGAGTTGTCGTCGGATGGAAAAGAGAAACTGTACGAAAACGTCAATGAATTTTCTATGTACTTTGGAGAGACACTCAAGCGCCTAGGACTCTGCACCACAACTATGATGAACATCACGCTTACGTCCAACACGCCGATTGAAAAGAAGCCATATCGTGTAATATTTGCGAAAAGGGAAATAATTGGTAACGTCACTGAAGAATTAATGAAGTACAATGTGATTCCTGACTGCAGAAAAAAGTTATTTCACGGTACTAGATCTCTTGTCGGGCTACTATCAGATCCCGATCGACGAAACTTGCCGACATTACACTGCATTTATTACACACTCAGGTCGGTATGAATTTAATCGATTGCCGTTTTGTTTGGTTAATGCGCCATGAACGTTCTCCGAAGTAATCTTCAGACTTCTGAAACCGATGAGAGGAAGAGCATTTAGTTACGTGGACGAGTTCATCATTCAGAGTTGCAGTGTGGAAGAAGGACTCAGTAGCCTTTTTTAGGAAATTTGTTCAGGATTTCGAAATCATCGCCAAACCGCTGACATCGATGTTGAAGAAAGAGAGGATAGTATAACCGTTACGACAGAGCTGCCAACTGAAAAGGGCGCCAACGGGACGCCTCGACCGAGTAACGAAGAATTTTTATAGGGTTGGGTCACGAAGATAGGTTTCACTTTGGTTTGGAAATGTTTTCTGGATTGTTCTTGTTCTATTCTTTTTCTGTGTTCTTTGTTCTTTTTTGCGGTTTTTAAATAAAGGATTTAATGTAAAGAAGAATTGGTATTATTCCTGAAAACGAACGCCGACACATGCAGCAGAGTAACCTTCTTAAATTACGCATACTCCCTAAAGGATCTTTTAAGGAGATCAACGTTCTGTCTCTGATGCCTATCATGAGTTCATTTAGTGTAGTGCTATCGATGACGACAATTAATTTAAAATTATTATTTGTTATTAATTATTCGACGTTTTTAATCGTATTTTTTAAAATTTTGAAAGGAAAATCTGTCTATTTGTATACCTAATCGGTCCCACCTCTATCTGTCTTGCTTGAGCCACTTCACTGTAAAAAGTAGTTAGAAGCGTAAATGCAGCCTTTGTTTGCTGTTCTACAGCAAATTGTCCTCCACTATGGAAACTAGTATTCAGTGGAATGCTGACAAATGGCCAAAACGGAACTTATCCTCTTTACAAAATAAATCAAGATACCTTGCGCCATCACACCCAAGACAGGTGTAGCCGTTTAGAGCCCTGGACAGGAAAAACATATTAACATTAACTGGTTAAAGAATGATTGCTCATAGTTTATGTTCATCTGGATTATTTTGTTTAACTTATTTTACTTATGTATGAACGGCACTTTCAATTTCTGAAATTGGCTTCAATCAGGTTCAAGAAAGAAAGTCTTGCTTAAGTCAATTTCTATCTTAACAGATGACACTAAGGCAACTAAAGGTATTGGTGTAGAGTTATTCTTTAAGTTATTTGCATACACAAATTGATCACCCTACCCATCTTCCAGGCTGAAATCTCAGCTATTCATACTGAGTTTGGTTCAGTCTGAAAAGAATACTCGCATCGGACATTGCAATATAATCAAGCAGCGATAAGTTGCCTAGCTTCGAACACCATAAATTTGAGAGTGACAGTGATCTAATTGAGGATCGTTTCTTAGACAATGGTTTGACTACAATCGGGGGTTACAACCAAGACAACTCCTGGACAAAGTGTTTTTAGATGTGTTGGACCATGAATACTCATTCCATTGACGGCAATAATTCGATCGCTTTTTGGGAGGCGCCCATCTTTCGCTACGGACGCCTTGGTTAAAATGTTATGGATGGTTATCTCCTTAGCTCCGTAGATTGAACCACGGGCTAAAATAATACCAATGCTTTTCTCTGACGTCTGGATCTGCTTTCTCTATAACAAGTTGAATATCTTGTGAATTTTTTTGGCGTCTCCTAATTGAGGTAAAATTCTTTGTACTGGACGATACGCCATATGATGAGGAAACAATGGAGTCCAGCGTAAAAATCTCTCATGAGAATTGGTCTTCTCTTTTGGTGAAGAGGACTTTCTGAACCATGACGTAGTTAGTGATGGTGAATGAGTAATTTAAGTCAATGAGCGTGGCTCGGAATTTTCTCGAGTCTTAGCTGTAGAAGTTTTGCTTTTGATTCAGAAAAAAGTGTTGTGCTCTTGGGTATGTATTGCTAGCAATGTTTTTTTGACGATCTCTACTTTGGGATTGGCGGCTTCCACTGCTAAGTCTGTGGTGTGTGGAGACTTTTTCTTGAAACGGTCGGTAGGGGTAGTAATAGCCAAAGGCATTACAGTCTTTTTCTTGGTGATAGCTTTTCCTAATCAATAAACCTCGCACTGATACTTGAAAGAGAAGGGTCTGATTTTCGCCTGCAGTCACCTATTGCGGAGGTTACTTCAACATACGCTGCTACATTTAGCACTTTATCGACCAAACTATCGTCTTTAGAGGAAACGAACTTGTATTTAATTCGTGCTGCAGCAGAGATCACTTTATTTGGTACAATAAGCGAAGCACGAAATTTCGATATTGGAGCTCTTCTGTTTTCTTCCTCGTCATATCCATCAGTAATGTCCTTATCTTCGTAGCGTCAATTGCGAACAAGTGCTGAGAAATCATTATTTCTACTATGGCACTTAGCTAAGGCCAGAATTCTCTTGCGATTAGTTGCTGAGTCAGAGTCAGTTTTAAGCACATTCCTGGAAATATTCACTGTTGGTCTGCCGCCTTCTGAACTGTAGCTTGAGATCCTGGTCCAGAAGTGAATGTTAAAGTAGTGGAACTTTCAATGAAGAGACGGTCATCTCTTTGCTCAGAATTCTTATGAGTACAAACTTTTCTGGAGCAACTGGATTACATGTTGACATTGCCGGTGAGGATTTTTAAATTTCGCGCGTTTGGAGAGTCCGATTGCTAATTTTTTTTTTTAATAAGTTGGTATGCATGCCCCTGAAGTATGAAACAGTTTTTAGTCTGAGCCAGCCACTAAGGTTAGACGTGTGTTTATGAATTCGGCGATTTTCGTTTGTTAAAAGAAATGGATCAAAGAATTTGTATCAAATTTTACGTTAAAGATGAACTAAAGTGTTACAAAATGTATGAAATGTTAACAAAGGCCCATGGTGAATCTGCTATGAGTAAAACAAGAGTTTACGAGTGGTATAAGCGTTTCCAAGTTGGCCGTGAAGATAATGAACGCCCGGGATGCTCCATCATGTCAACAAAAGATGAAAACGTAGAAAAATTGAAAGAAATGGATATGAACGATTGTCGAATCATAACCAGAGAAGTCACTGATGATAAGAATTTTTTTTCTTATTTTGGGTATGAAACGCGTGGCAGCAAAATTTGTTCCAAAATTGTTGAACATTAAACATTGCTTGTTCGTGAATTTTAGGCAAAACACAATACTTAAACGATGCCCCAGCCTCCATATTCGCCAGACATGGCTTCGTGTGACTTTTTCCTTTTTCCAAAAATAAAGAGAACTTTAAAGGTGGTCGTTTTGCAAGCAAGTGGTAGATGACATATAAAGCGCATCGCTGAAAGAGCTGAAGCTATCCCAAAGATCGAGTTTGAGAAGTGTTTTTCTAAACACACCTCGTATACGGCGTCTTTAATAGCTTGCTGACAATATCGTTACTGATCTTCTGCGCTTGAATCTGACAGAAACAGAACTTGAAAGATTTTGAAAACAGATCAGATCAGAAAAAGGTCTTACGTCTAGTTTTTTCAGGGTTCTGTCAATCGCACCTTGTAGGCAATAACATAATCACCTGAACCGATGTTGGCTTCTCGGAACCTTTAGAGATCCAGAGTTGGGCCGTCAAAGATGGTTTCCTTTTCATAACTTTGAGTTCAAATACGAAGGGCCATCTTAACATTCTTCTCGGTATATTGCCATAAGTCTGGTCGAGAAACTCATAGAAGCAGTCTTTGTACTTTTATTTTGTAAGGCATATCGGGCTTATCTTGTCAAGTTTGGCTTTGATGCTGGGTCCGTAGAAGTCCTCATAAGCAAGATTTATTCTTCCCTGAATTTCAAGGTTGACGCAATTATTTTTGTAAATAGATATATGTTACCTAAGTCGTTGGGACTCTTCTGTTGACGCCCTAAAGTTAACGAGGATTTTGTGAAAGCAGAAGCAAAGGACCGCTTAGAAAAGGTTTGGTTAGAATTAAGTGTTTCTTGTTGCTATAAAGTTAATACTAACAATAATATTTCAACTTTGGAGTTTAGGTCATCTAAAGTGATTTCCACATCATTTAGAAAGCATTCCAGGTTAGTCGCCTTTCTCATACACTGGATGGTGAAGTGCTCTGCGTAAAAACTCCTAACCATGAGTAATTGGATGAGTCTGGCCATCAAAGGCTTCAGTTTTTGCTGGTTTGGCACAAACTACTGTAGCTTCACTGGAATAAATAAGAGGTGTCAAATCGCATCATCTTGGAGGCAAGTTGACATCTCTCAAAAACCAACTCATTGCTTTGATTTCGCCGAGTTCGGATGAGGATACCACTTAGCTTCAAGACATATCGCCTATATATCGCGCAGATCAAGCATTCATCTGGCAGCATTGTTAATGATATTCTACTTGTCAATACTGATTAGATGTGTCAACAAGTGCTGATCGTTAATCTTTTCGTAGGAAAAAACATCACACTTCGCTCTACATAGTATGGTCACACTGGCGATGCTTGCTGATTTGTTTTTGTTGTTACCCTTATTTTGAACTGACAACGAAGTCGTGTAGTAAACACGTTTGTAGAACTCGTACGAGAGTCGTTACATCTATGACAGTGAGGAGTGATCTAGTGGGTGTGGGTGGCCCCAAACTCACAGGAGAGTGGATAAACTCTTTTTAAGGACAGTGTACGATAGAAGATGACTGTGCATGCAACTTTGTCGTTTTAGTTTGTAAAAGTCGTCATCGTCGTTGTTGTCATTTTTGAGTCATAGTTAAGTTTTTTCGTCTTTCTCTCACTCTATATATGTAGTTGTGAATTTAATTTATATTTAGTGAAAATAATGAAGTATCTAACGGTATTTAAGAAGATTAGAGCACCAAGTAAGCTTACCCCATGTGAGACGTTTAGACACATTCCTATTGCTGTCTACGTAGTCGTTGTCGGTTCTCGTTTGTCGTTTGTTTGTAAGTCTTCAACCGAAGAGGGTCGGTAGAACATATTCAACATTTTGTCGTCGTCCTTGGTGGTAAGTAGGAAAGTGTGGTACCATGTGATAGGATACAACGGTCGGTCGCATGGATATGTTCCTCCAACATGATACGCTCGGAAGGATTTTCTATTTCTATTTTTAACCAAAGATGGATTGGGTAAGAGTGTTGCGTGCGGGTGGTACCAATGCTATGTCCTATCCTCTGGTACGAAGAGGAAGAATGAGTGTCTCATGTGGTTGAGTGAGAGTATGACATTTCACAAGCCATTTGGTAATTTTCTGCACGTAAGGATGTTACGCTTTGTTTGTGTTTGTGCTTATTTTGTGTTGTTTTTTTATTTTAATCAACCTACATGTGCAGTGAGATAATTCCAAGGATATAAATAAAGTCAGATGAGCATATGGGGATACTCCACATATAGTCGTATGTAGCCATGCATCCAAATGTTTCTTTTTGTATAGTAATGAGTGTATGTGATGGCAGTTTAGTGGAAATGATCAAATTAGTGTCGGATAATATGGAATAATTATCCCGATTGATCAAAGCAGACCATGGGGATTGGGTTACTAGATGGTTGCTGATAGCTAGGGCTAAGGTTGTTGTTGATTTAAATGTCGAGAAATTAGAAGGTAATGGTGAGGAATACTTATCGATATCAGCATATCATTATTACTTACTTCAGCCCAGAGATTTAGAGTGAAATATAGTGGAATTTGCATTGCATGATTTAACATTATAATCTTGTCTAATGAACGTTGGCAAGCGAGAAAGTCCTTTTTGAAACAATAAGGAGTCAGTTATAACCGCTAAATGTGATGGAATTAAATTTGCACAAAAGGTCTATCTTCCTAAGGTATCTATGTATCTTTAATGCAATAACCAATCTGAGCTGACTTTGCTCTTTTTTGATCCAGGTATGATAGTTATTAAACTGTTCCATCTCTAAAGTGGCAATTCAGCTGTTTCTCTACGAATTCTCTATTCGATGAAAATGCTCTTGGCGGCAATCTGTCAGTCAGTTTTCATAACGTGTTCGCTTAGTTCAAGCTTTTGGCGACACAGTAATCCGGGACGATTGATGTTTTGAAGTAAGAAACTTTCACACCCTGCTTGATGCACATCACTTTCCAACTGTTTATGGCCCCTAATGTTAATTCAGCTCGGCTCACTTTTGAATTAATAAAATCACAAGAATACTACGTTGCCTAGTCATCTGGATGCGATGAATGTCACAGGAAAATTTTTCCATAGTCTTTCAACTAACCCCGACGACTTCGACGCAATACAATAGTATGGCATAACTTTAAAAGCCTTCCTGTATAAGCTCTAAAGTAAGAGACTTTGAAAATGATAAATATTTAATATGTATCGAAGCCATTGTATCCGTTGAGCATGAAGATCTTGCCCATTGTAGGGTTTTCTTGTCGAAGGCGGTGAAGTTATTTAAGACCAGCACATTCGACGTCTGAAATAATCGTAATGTGTTCTTTACGCCTGTAAGAGGACTATATAGCCCTTCTTCTTGAAGACTTTCAGTGACTTCGGAAAATATTCGCTAGGTTTGCAAGAAGCAAGTAAAGCTATGCTCATGAGAAACTTAACTTTCAACAGAGTCCTGAGAACGTAGGCCATCAGAATTCAGTTATTGGAAAGTCCTTCTCTGAGATTAGCCTAACACGTTTATCGACAATTTCATATCTGTGTTCTACTGTAGCCTGAGAACCAGACAAGCCAAGGTGAGGGCAAGTGTTCAGAGAAACTTTGCGTTATAGAACAAACTAAAAACTGCTGAAAGAGCACAGCAATGCACTAAACGCAGAAGCACTTACTTCAACGAAAACATAAGTTAGCAGCGCATTGGAAGTTTTCGTCCCGAAATGTAAAGTGCACATAAAGTTGTTATTCCGAATAACATCAACTAAGTGTCATGCAGAAACCTAGTTTTTTGGAATCAGATTTTTGCAGAAGGTGAGCGAGTCCACTTCTTGCTAATCGTGATGTGAATAGCCTCAGTTTAAAGGGAATTAATTGAAGGGCTTTATCTGGTACGTAAATTGGAGCTGGCGCCTGTATAGTAGTAGAGGAATAAACAGCGATTCTAGCGCCACGCACAAGAAGCTATAACATGCATTGCTGCCTTCTAGTTTTTAGAACGCAATATTACAAGTTATTCCTCTTTGGTACGCACGTTGTATCTAAAATTGGAATTCCATGACCAAAGCAATGCGCGGACATGAAAATCAACTGCTTTTCAGCGGGAAGCCAACTAAAAGATCTTTACTATTCAACGAGGATTTAATATAAAGTCCAGTGCCAGCCTAGAACTGAGTCATTCAAACATATGCCATCAGCACTACCCAGAGGAAGCAGCCAGTAGGTGCTATAGCAGAACTGTTTGCAGAGTTACCAAATAACTAACATGTGGTCATCGCTTGCATCATCCGGTGCAAGACTTAGATGGTTCCGTAATCGTTTCGGATGAGGATCCGCTCAAGCAAAGGAAGGAGCATTTTGCTGCGGTCCTTAATCGTGTATTCGCCAGCGATGTACTCGTATACCTAAATCGAACTGAGCTGTTCACACCTCCACTCCCAGTAAAAGTGAGATAACTACCGCAATCAACGAGCTGAAAAAAAAAAAAAACAAAAAACAAGGCGGTAGGACCAGATTGTATTCCCGCAGAGCTTGTGCGAGCCACAATATCAGCGGAATTTTGAAATCCTATTTTTGAGAGAATTTAGGAGCTAGAAGGTTATCCCGAGTGGAAGAAGAGAAAGGTAGTCTTATTGAGTCTGAAAACTAAAGAGGCATTTGCGTTCTTCCTGCAGTTTATGAGGTAATAGCCAAAGTAGTTCTTAAGCGAATTAAGGAACATTTGGAACACCCTGCGGATTATTATTGAATAGTGTGCTTAACACCGGTCACCACTTCACCTTCTGATCATTGATTTTGAGAAGGCGTTCGAAAGGGTCATTAGACCTGTCTACTCTTGAACTCTTACATCTCAACTCAAATATCTGGACTACGCTAACGATGTTTGTTTGCTCTCCCACATATTGGGTATGTAATTTAATTCGTGCGGTTTTTTTTTTCAAAATTTGAACGTTTATTTAAGAAAAACATGTACAATAGTATTATTCAAAGTATTGCCCATCTGAATCTATGACTTTTTCCCATCTTTCTGGCAATTTGTGGATCCCATCCCAAAAGAACTGCGCCGTCTTGGCAGCCAAGAATGAATCAAGCCAATTTTTGATATTCTGCTCTGATGTGAATCGTATTTCAGTGACGGCGTTCTGCATCGACCGGAACAAATGGTAGTCAGAAGGGGCAAGGTCTGGGCTATAAGGCGGGTGGGGTAAGATTTCCCATCCACTGTTTTCCAAATAGTTCTTAACAGGAATAGCAACTTGGGGCCGAGTGTTATCATGATTGAAAATTATTGTCTCGTGTCTGGTCGCATATTCCGGGCGTTTTTCGGCTGCTGCTCTCTTCAAACAGATTAATTATGTACGGTAGCGTTGTCCATTGATGGTTTCACCCGGTTTTAGCAGCTCATAATACAGCACACCCATCTGATCCCACCAAATACAGAGCATTACCTTCGCGCCATGGATATTCGGCTTTGCCGTTGATTTGGCTGGCTGGCCGGGTTTCACATATGATTTTTTGCGCGTGGGGTTGTCTTAATGGATCCATTTTTCATTACCAGTAATAATCCATTGCAAAAATGACCTCCTTTTGTGGCGTTCCAGCAGTATTTCGGACATGCAAAACCGCCTTTCGACGTCTCTCGGCTTGAGTTCATGTGAAACCCAATTTCCTTGCTTTTGAACTTATCCAGCTGCTTTTAAACGTTTTGAAATGGCTGCTTAAGTGACACCCAAAGATTCTGCGAGCTCTTCTTGTGTTTGGCAACCATCTTCATAGAGTAATGCTTCCAGTTCTCCATCTTCAAACTTTTTTGGTTGCCCAGGACGTTCATCGTCTTCCAAGCCAAAATCACCACTTTTAAAGCGTGCAAAATACTTTTGGCACGTTCGCTCAGCTAGCGCATGTTCACCATAAACTTCCACCAAAATACGATGACTTTCGGCAGCAGTTTTCTTCATATTAAAGTAATGAAGAAGAACTCTCCGCAAAAACACTTTTTCAGGCACAAAGTTCGACATATTTGAGTGAAAAAAATTTATTTATACTGAAATGACGTACAATGGCAGTAGTTTTCCAACGCATGTTCCAATGGAATAATACAAGTTACGCCATCTCTTAGCAAACCGCATAGACCCAATAGATAGGGAGGCAAATGTAACCTCGGTACTAACCTATCAACTCAAGATAGCAATGCTGGTCAACCACTAAAGAAAGAAGAGAGTTTTCAATATCTTAGAAGTATTACCTCTACCGAATTTGAAACGAACAGGATATTTTCTACCGAATTGACAATGATATGCGAATGCAATCAAATTAAACACCAAGCTACAACTAATTCGTTCAAATGTTGAATATGTGGTACGATAAGGAATGCGAAAAAGCAAGACAAAAGGTTTTTGCTTGACTGAAGCTAGTTTGAAATTCTAACGAACCTGTTTCCAAGCAAATGTATATCCACACAAATAAAAACTTCAAAGAGCTTTGTAATAGAAAGATATAACCTATAACTAATTGGAGGCATTCACATGGCGAATTGTCGCCCTATGTACTCGAATTGCATTTTAAAAAGTTACTCAATCCAAATATGTGTATAAACGTCCTCCATTGTGGTGTTATAAATCGGAAAAATGATGTCTAAGATGAACAAATAACATCCCAAGGAATACCTGAGCATTTAAATAGGCTTCAAGGTGGAAAAGCTCCAGTATCAAATTGTATTCCAATAGAATTTTCCAAATACGAATCAGATGAGCTGATAGAAAAACTATGATATATTTTGCTTTCAAAATTTTTTTCAGGAATGCACACAAGACCCTGCTTATTATATTGGAATTTCATTTTTATAAAGTCTTCACGCCGGTGCTACAAAAAAGGCGTACTTCTTAGATTACGGCTAACAATATGCTTTGCTTTGGCTATTCAACAATAAACCCTATTTTCGTAACAAAAGACATTATAGAAACATTAATAGCAAAAAGCAAAGCATTTTTGTAAACTTCGACGCGGAATAGATCGAAAAGCACTACTTTATAAACTGTACAATATGGGAATATCAGCAAAATTTTGGTAAAGTCCTCCAAAATTCGTATGAGGATAACCAAGTAGCTGTATTGAATGGCAAGGCACTGAGTGGTATAAAATGAAAACTAGAGTAAGGCAAAATAGTTCCCTTAGCCCAGTCTTATTTCCACTTTTTATTGAAGATATGTTGTATGCTGGTGTATTCATCAAAGTACTTCTCTTTACCGACGACATTGTATATCTAGCATACGAGTATTCACTGCGAATGATGATTAATCGGATAATTAAACCTCGTTGTCAATCTAGCGAAGTTAAAAGTGATGATTTTTAAAGATGGAAGCGGAATAAACTGTCATAACGAATGTCAAAAATATGAGTATGGAGAAGCACCTGAAAGTGAAACTTACGAAAGCAAAAACTTCTATAAATTCAACATGGCGTACATGTTTTGTGAATGTAAACATACCATAGTCCCTTCTTTTATTCTGCACAAGTGTGAGGTAACAAATCGTATGCTCCTAAGGAACTACGTTAAACAAATCTTTCACTTTCCATCGAGTATACCAAACCACAGCTATCGCTTATCGAAAATAGTGGCACTTAGTCAAATAAGAAGTAAGTCTACGATGGCGGTCCCAAAAGTACCCAACCCAACAAAGAAAACACAAAAATTTTGGAAAAGAATTTATTTTTCAACATATGGTTGTCGCCTTTCAGCTCTATACACTTTTCCCAGCGATGTTTACATCGTCTGTCTTGCTCCTCAAAATACCCATTAACTGTCGACATCACTTTTTCATCGTTGGAAAATCGTTGACCACTGAACCATTTTTTCAAGTTTGGGAATTCGTGAGCTGGTGCATTGTCTCAATGAAACAACACTTTCTTTTTAGCCGAATGCGGCTATTTTTGCTTGATTTCTTCGCTCAAACGTTGCAATAAGTTCGCATAATACTGGCTGTTGATAGTTTTTCCTTTTTCAAGATAGTCAATGAAAATTACCCCACTCGCATCCCAAAAAATCGACGCCATGACTTTGCCTGCAAATGGAACGGTCTTCGCCTTTTTTGGAACCGGCTCCCCCTTTTGAATCCAATGTTTTGATTGTTCTTTTGTCTCGGATGTAAAGTGATGGACCCATGTTTCATATATTGTTATGAAATGGCGCAAAAAATTCTGCTTTGTTACTGTGAAAGTTCGCTAAGCACTCAATTGAAACATCTTCACGACACTGTTTTTGCTGTTGAGTGCGAGCAAACGCGGCACCCATCTTGCACACAGCTTTCTCATGTCCAAATGTTCAAATAATATGCGATGTACCGCAATTTTTGAAATGCCCACAATGTCTGCTAGCTCACGCACATTCAGTCGACGATCATCCAGTACCACTTTGTGGATTTTCTTCACCATGTCTGGAGTCTTCACCTCATTTGGTCGACCACTGCGATGCTCGTCTTGGCAGCTCGTACGGCATCGTTTATACTCAGCAACCCAAAATTTTACTGTTGTAAACGAAGGAGCAGACTCACTCAGAGCAGAATCCAGTTCAGCTTTTATATTGGTTGGGCTGAGGCCTTTCAAATACAGGGTGACTGACTCGAACTGCAACTTTTTAAAATGCTATAATTTTTTTATTTTTTGATAAATTTTGTTGTGCTAAAGCAAAAAATATTGGAAAATACATCAATTTTCAAATTGTATTAGTAGCTTTCAATATGTCCACCTTTGCCGCGAATAATGGCCTTGAGACGGCCGAAGAAAGCATCGCACGCAAGTGGCTCTGCGGTATTTTGGCCCATTCCCGGCGAAGTGCTTGTTTGAGGTGGTCCAAACTTTGGTATTTTTTAGTGCCAACCTTCGCCTTCAAAATACCCCAGACAGAGAAATCCAACGGATTTGCATCCGGAGAATTTGCAATCCATTGTGTCGAAGAAATGAAGTGTGGAACATAGTTTTTTAACCAATCTTAGTTGTCGTGTGCTTTGTGAGACAGTGCCGAGTCTTCGACCAAAATGATTGTTTGCCCAAGGCTTCAATACTATCTCTAAGACAGTTTCACAGTATACGATCGCATTAATTTTGACGCAACGGTCCAAAAATACGAGCGGAGAGCGAAAATCGGCGGTTATGGCAGCCCAAACCATCACCGTTGGTGCTGCCTGCTTTCTGGTGACCGTCCGAAAGTGTACATTTTCGAAGGACCTCTCTGGCAAGTAAACTCGGTCTATAACAAATGGCGACTCATCAGAAAAAACCAAATTCGGCAACTCACTACTTTCGTGCAAGCGTAGCAACTCCTTCGTTCTTTCGACTCTAACTTTTTTCTGTTGCAATGTAAGATCGTGTGCCTTTTGGAACTTCAATGGCTTGAGCCCAAGCTCATTTTTCAGTATGTGTTGAATCTGTTCCAACGATATGTTGAGCTCACGAGCCGTTTTTCTTCCACTACGACGCAGATTTCGCTCAATTCGAGCCCTCACTTTCCGAACCATTTCTGCCGATGCTGCTGTTTTTTTATGACCACTGCCATGGCGTTTTGTAACGCTGCCAGTATCACAGTATAATCACAAATGATTTATTCACGTTGAGGTGCTGGAGAGCTCTACCGATAGCTACTTGTGGTTTTCCAAATATAAAGCAATCACACTATCACGTTTGAATTCCATCGCTGATAAAAATTTTTTAACACCACTGAGACGCAAATCGTTTAAAAGGCTTGCAAATAATAAAATTATCTGTCATGTGTCAAAATTTGAGCTCACTGTCATGAACGGTTTGGAAATTATAGCAGTCTGAAGTTGGTTGCAGTTCGAGCCAGTCAGGGTGTAGAAGTATTGTATCACATTACGATGAACAATTTCTCCATTTTTACAAATTCGCTGACAACGTTCACTATTAATGGCTGCCAAGCAATTTCTAAACAACGTGGTGCTTTCAAACTTGAAACATATGCTTAACACGAGTAGACTACGCACTTTCTATTACAATGATATTTTCAAACAACTACCGCCATGTCTTGGTCAGATGGGGTAGTTCTGGGTACCTGGTACGGTCATTGGAAACAATTGGCTGGGTCGAGCTGGAAGCCAATTCTCATGGAGCTTATCGTTAAACAATATAGATCAGCAATTTCAAGAAAAGTGCTGTAGAGAAGCGGTGGAATCAACTTAAAGAAGAGCATATAGTCAACTAAATTACAACACTCGAAATGACTTCTTTCAGCACGAGTATACAATACATCAAATCTTAATGACGTTGAAGCTACGAAGGGAATTGGTCAATATAAATTTTACACCACACAGGAATGTTTTACTCATCTTTTGTTGCATAGGTATGTAACAGAGGCTAGACTGACAATGTTTTCCATTTCGAAGGAAAGTGACCAAGCCTTTCTTTAAATAATCCCATTTAAGTATTGAATGAACTTCTCATAAATTATTTTTCTTTCCTTACGAAATATCAACAAATCTGCGTTCCAACAGAGACATAGGCAATCAGCAGCGTTTGCTTTCTTGCAAAATATGTCAGCTCTGCTGATCCTGAATAGCCTCACATTTTTTTTTAAGAACTGAACACTCAAAAGGGTATAACTACTATTAAAATGCCGGATCGCGTGTTAAGTTTTTCGAAAAATTGGATAGAAAGCCTCACATATGTTTAGTCTTATTCCAAGTTGGTCAGAGGCTTGACGTATTTGCCAAGTTTCTTGACCGCTGGAAGGTAATATTGTTGATGACTTGACATGGTGATATGTTTGGTACTTGCCCAAAAGATATTTTCAGCATTGTATCATGGAATAACATAATTGAATAAATTCAACTACTGACCTTTGGTAGTCGAACTGAACTATGTACAAGAAAAATAAGCCGATGAAACGGTAAACCTATGTCATTCTCTGATTGGTTCAAAGTTTTTTTTTCGTATAACTAACCCGCGTTTGCCCACAGCGCGGGCGATGCAAACTTAGGGTTTTAAATGTTTGCAGTTTATAATGACTAGGAAATGTAGAGCGGAGTACGTTCGAAGTGGTGCAGTGGTGCGATGTAAAGTAAGACGCACGTATAGGGGTGACTGAAATAGTGCAATACTGGCGTCATCTATAAGTTTTGTCACATGGTTTTAAATCCTTTCTTCAAAGTGTAGAGATGCCTTAACTAGATGTGAGCATTAGACTCCAATTTACCTTATTTGTTTTTCTTACATTAGGAAAGTTAGATATTTTGTGGGAATGAAGAAAGGATTCATCAATCCTGAATGACTAAGATGCTACATCCTAAACTACGCCTTCGAAATATCAAGCGCAACTATCTAGCTTTCGCCATATTTTAGTAGGCTTTAGCTCCATTATTTCGAGAGATTACTATCAGATAACCAGTGGAAACTGTGCAGCCCGTTGTTAAGAAGTTCCCATGTCTCGAAAATTTAATACCAATTCCAAATCTTCGAAAAAAGGGACATGAGTGTAATGGACCTGTAGAAGAAAAGAGAAGAAGATTTGCCTTTTTTAGATACGGACTAGACAAATGCTGTTTTCCATCTAATCTCAGAATTGATAAAAAAAATGTGCGTAATGGTTTTATCAGCGTGGAAAAACAGTTCTTCAGAGATTACCATCTGTATCTGTAGATGTACAGGTGTATACTATTATCTTTTAATACTCTTGCTAATACACAAGCACCAAAGTAGATTCGCCCTATTAGAGATTCGACGCCCTCCACTGTAGTTACTTGACACGATCTGGAGCAGTTCATATTTTCGATGAACGACCAAATGGCCTTACTGCTTTTGAGACGTTGCAGTGTTTCTTGCCGCAGTTTTTGATTGTATTGGAATTTCAACATGGCATTGAAGTCATTACGGTCGCGTATTAACTTTTCCAGTTTTCCTCTGTCGGGTTGTTCTTGTTTTTTAACCCTGAAAACTTTTTTTTAGCTTGAAGGTCGAATTGGTGTCCAGTTTGGGGCTTCTGTAAATAAAGCTTACCCCTGCTTTCGGATTTGGAATTTTAATCAAATGAAGTTGAATTTGGAATTTGAAGAGAAATCAGATTGTGGTAGAGTTTGGTAATCTATGATACTTTACTACGCACGTAATTGAGGGTGCCGCCACGAAAAAAAAAAAAAATAAAAGGGAAATTCAAATCTGAATGGTATGCAGAGAAGTGATTAATTTTTAGCATGGATATATCTATTATATCTACAGAAAATTTTCAAGAAATTCAACATATAACAAATTTGTTAGCGAAACAGGTTGTCCCTTATCGTCTAAATTTGAACTCACCACCAAATAAGTTTCGTGTTCTGCCCATCACTTGCTCGTCGTATATTGAAGAGAGTACAAAGCGTATAACGCTCACGACCTTACATATATAATTTTCAAACATTTAAAACCAACGTTTATCGGTATCTCCCTTTCTTTCCTTCCTGATTTTTCTTTTCCTTGTGTGCGAGCATTTTAAAAAATTTCCACTGAACACCCTTTACTTAACGTGGAAAGCCTGTAGAAGCTTAAGAATGTTTAAGACTTATTTGGGCAAATATTAAAGACATATACTTTCCTAGGTGCCAAATGCAGAGTAAAGGATTTCATTTCCTGACAGTTTATGTTCGCATCAGTGAAACCAGTTATGCTGAGATGCAGATGAATCTCCTTTCCGTTAATATCAACCTTCCTATTTCAAAAAAAAAAATTTTTTCTGTCTGAACGAGCACTCAGATAGAGAACTAGTTTAGTTCCTTTTAATGAAATCTTTCAGTCTTTTAAAGAAAGATAAAATGCCTACAACACTTGTAAAAAGCACGTCAACGCCGAGTACCTGCATCCTGATACGAGCATTAGTGCTCATATATTTCACAGAAAGCGTCGCAGGAAGTTGTATTACTTATGTAGTAGTGTAGTATAGTGCTCCGTCACGACTTCAGTAAGCAATCTGCAGTCGGAAAGCATTCGTTTGGTTTGCCTGCAACTTGGGGAGACATGCCATGTACAATTTTGCTCATATGAAACCCAACTGTCAATATAGTAGAAGCCTTTACCCAGGATGCAGTCCAGATACAACGTAGGTTTCAACATAGGTGATTTCTTTTTCCGTGATCGCATTGTGACTTGGAACCGTGACAAGACTCCACAAATTTATCATTCCGATTGCGTTCAGTCTTGCATTCTCGAAATAGCTTAGAAGTCATAACAGGGTTTAGCAAGACTCTAAGCGCAGCTTATGCAAATGCTTTGCCTCCTACACCGTTTAATCACAATATAGTTTGTTGCCATCAAGATTGCGTATATCTTCACTTTGAATTCAGACGCCAGTCCTCCCAACGAGTAGTGAAATTCAGCATTGACGTCCTTGAGAAAGACACCAGGGCTTCATCCCATGTCGGTTTTGAAGCCATCCGTGAAGACTCGACTACATTTCTTTCCCTGCTCGCATGTTATGCTGGCCGAAATCAGTCTTGGGAACAATGAAAGAAGATTTCGATTTTATTCTGCACTTCCGGTGTCATTGCATTAGACGGCATGTCCATAAAACCTGAGTCAAAAGACAGTCAACGCACATGGATCTCAACCATTATCTCTATACTCTTCAACGTGAAGGAAGTCAAACTCATATGACTAAAGCTCTTGGCGAGCAAAAGAAGCAAAAGAATGTTTAATGTCCTCATCCGTCTTCACAAACGAGGAGGAGATATAAAATGCCAGCTATGGCATGTTGTGTGATATAGCACACTAGGTAAGAGTTAGGTTAGGTAAGAGTACCTGTTAGAAGGACCAACACTAAGACCCTTTGATGTCCATTGTGATGCCACGTGGATCTGTGATCCTTCTACTCTTGGAACCAATTTGAGCTTATATGAAGCGTAGGAGGCTGCTAACGTCTATATTCTCTATATCGCTTAAGTCATAGTAGAAGAAAGCTCATAAGTGGAGTTCCCTTCTTTGGGAGAGAGTTAGGCATGTATAGAGTAAGTGGGGCATTGCCTCTTTCTCCTTCTTGTCCATGCAGCTTCCACACTAATTGTTTTTAAGGACCTCAGGCCTTCCTATATGCTTGTCTATAAGGCAGTGTCCAGTGATGACACCTATTTAGAAAGATCAATCTCTTAGAGCGATTCAGATCCAGCTTTGGCCAGACCTGCTTGGTTGCTAGACATGTTGATCAAACAGTCTACTTAAGATCTGTTGTTTTGTTAGCATCCAGCCTTAATAGTAATTTACACGAAGCAATTGTATACCGATGCTACCGTTTTCCGGTAGAATAGGTAGAGTGGTTCCAATTTTTGGCGAGTTCGGCGGCCCTACAATTTCCTGGAATGTCTCTTTGGCCTGGTGAAGGTTGAAGTAGACTACCGTCCACCTAGAATTTAGTGAGGATGAGTCCAGGGACTTGATAGCGACCTGACTATCCGAAAAGATGCGAATATTCCTTATAGATATCACGTTTTTCTTCAGCCAGGACAGGACTACTTTAATCGCCAAAATTTCCGCCTGGAACACACTACATTGGTTTGCAAGGCGAAAGGAGAGGCTAAGATTTAGCTTATCAGAGAAAACACCACTATCAACTCGCTATCAGTATTAGATCCATCTATGTGGAAGTGGAATGACTTGTCATCCATAAATGCATTTTCCTCCCAGAAGGATCTAGAGGGGCAGTTTATATAAAAGTTTTCGTCAAACCAAAGTCCGGGCATAGTATAATCGATGTTCTCTGCGAATATTCCTAGTAAGTGAGTCGTCTATCTACAGAGCTGACAGCGCAGTCTTGCTTGCGGATGTGTTGACGTTGTTAAATTCACCCTCTTTATCCAAGAAAGCGATCAGTTTGTAGTCTCTATACTGTAGGGATCGTTCGATTTGGCTAGTCAGTGAATGTAGAGCGGTTTCCACCGACTTCCACTTACAGTAGGCGTTTCCGATGACAAAAAGTCGTGGATCAATTTTAGTTCGTTTGTGGATATCAATCAGTCGTACTAGAGTTTTCAGAAGGAAAGATAATAGACTTATAGGACAACATGAGAGCCTATTTCGAGTTTGGGAATTAACTTCTACATTAACTTCTCTCCAAGGCAGTGGAATGTGGATCATTTCTGGATAGCTCCTCATGATATTTTCTAGCGTAGGCGGTATTAGGTATTAAACCGTCCGCATTGCAGCACCCAAGCACCTTGTCCCCTGTAATCATACCGTGAATGTTAGTCACGGTTGCAGTAGTACTGTTGTGGTTGATACTGGTCGCGAATAGGGAGCTACCTGCAAAGTGGGTGCCCAGTAGCACGTTGAGCACGTTGTAGAGTCCCAGTCAGTCACTTCTCTTGTGAATTTGTTTTTCGCCAGGTTAAAAAGTTTTTGTAAACATCTAAGCGACCCCGGTGCTGATTACGACCAGCGCGGCTTTTTCTTGCCTCTAGCTTAAATAAGACTGCAGGAAGCAGCCATAAACTGATTGAGAATCAGGGTGAAATCCTTAATATTTATGTCCAGAGCATTGTTATTCTGCGGGGGCCTTAAAAGTTTAGAGAATAGTATTTCTAATAGTATTCCTCTGTATTTCGGTCGCTCAGTTTTCCGATAATTCCAGATAATTCAGCTTACTTGAAGCTCCATTAAGGAGAGCTGGCTTTGATTAGGTTACCCAGGAAGTCAGAGACGGGAAGTCTCTACTTTGGACCGAAAGTTAAAAGATAGAGATAAGTGATGGGTGGCACAATTCTCCTCAAAGATGTAATCAGGCCAATAGAATTCTAACTTTTTTTTACAAAGTTTACATGATCCAATTCAGTTAAGAAATCTGAGGACTGCTATCACTCACATAAAGAAGCATTACGCTCTTTTTAACCATAGCCCTTAGCATAAGTTATAACAATAACTGCAATTCCTGACAGCGAGCCAACACGCAGGTATCGAGATGCACTGAATTATCATTACATTATTTCACTGAACAACTCCATAATTTTTTAGAAAAGAGTAAACCATTTTAGAAAAATGTAGCTTCAGTTTATTTTCTCTCCTTATATTCTAGTTAAAGACTAAGGTGTTGGTAAATACCTGTGCTGCGAGGAGTTGGTTGCTCTACAAGTTCATAATCCATTGTCTCAATCAGAAGTATTTATATGATGACATCGCCCTTCTGTGGTTTAGCTCAATTTATCAGATTTCCGATGCATCACTTGCTGATATACTCGCGGCTTTTGGTATTCGAACACATGTAAGTGCTTGTAGAAATCCAAATCAGAAAGTAAATCAAAACGAAATTGTGCGTGAAAACGATAATCAAATGGAAAGATAGAAATTTAATTGTGTTGCCACCACAATATTAGGTCCTCTAAGCCTCACAACGTTGGATGCACTATTTTTGATATTACAATCGAAGAGCTCATTTAAGTGGTAAACTCATCTTCTAAGAAAAATTCCATCAGAAATAAAGCCTTGTCGTTTCAAGTACAATACCATTCATGGCCTATTTTTCAAATCGATTTTGCCAAGGATAAGTACAAAACTCAACATCTTATAAGCGGATCAAAACTTGTTGAAAAATATGACTCACTTTGCACATTTTATTATTTTTTTCTACACAGTAAAAACCCGTTTTACTTGCTAGAAAACCCGTATCTACCCCCAACGACTAACACCTCGAACTCAGCCACTTGGAAAAGTGTGCTTAGGGAGCAAAATGCAGTATTCACAGAATACCCACATCACCATACCACCACTAGATTTCAGTTGAACATGTAAGAAACGACTTGTTATCCTATATTTTACACTGACTCCTTCAAAGGCACAAGCTCAGGGTTCTGGATTTAGGAGCCGGTGCAGGGAAGAAATCATTTTTAGCGGTTTACTCACAACCTGGTTGTACTACAAAACGTCCTTAAGGGATGTTTATCACCATCAACATTACCATCTCCATCGTCCTTCACCTGCACTCCTACACACTTATCGGAAAAGAGAAATGCTAATGCTTCCTGCAAAATATTCTTTCCACTTCAGGAAACCCCCAAAAAGGATGCGGGTTTTTGGGTCATACCTCATGAGGTGCAAAGACTTTTTAAATTCCCTACGCTTCCTTTGTCTAGTTAAAACTCTTGCATAGCCTGCATTGTTACGAAGGGTTATTGTGCACTCATATTAAAAATCGTCAACAGGTTTATAAAGTTCTCCTCTAAACAGTTGTGTGTGGTCATCGTGAAAAGGACGAAAGTTTTCAAATAAATTTTCCCACAGAAGAGAGTGGAAATATTTTCTGGCGTTGGGTGGGCCGTTGCGTTGGAGTGAATTTTAAATGTCCCCTTTTATGGACGTTAGTAAAAAGTTAAATTGAGAAAATTGTTGGGAATACTCGTACAACTCAAACTGAAACTGAAACACAAGTTGTAAAACTGTCGTCTGATCCTTTTCCTGTTTTTGTTTTTGATTCTTTCAACTCTTTCAGCACTTCCGGAATTTTGCTGTCTCTCGTCTTTTTTTTGTTTAAATTTTGGGTCACACATTTCACTTTGGCGATAATTTTTACTCGTTCTGTTTTGTGTTTTTTTAAACAGTTTGCCGTTTTGTTATCGTTTTTTTTTGTTTTGTTGCTTTAAATGAGAATTTATTGCGGAATTTCCGCTTGGAAAAAAGGAACGTTCGTGCCTGAAATTATGCAAGGTTTTTATTACTCCGTGTTGTATCCTGTACGCGCCACTTGGTTCTTGCCTGCGATGCTTTAATTAACTTCACTGCTATGTATACTATATGTAGCCTTTCCCGGAATCAGGTGGACGAGGTGTTTAACTTTTTTACTTTTACTTGATTGAGCGCCTATAAATATGCAAATCAGAAAGGGGTATAGGTATTCTAGTTGAGTATTTGGTCCCTATCAGGATTTTTTCTTGGAAAAAATAGCATTTTCCACGTGTGAAGAAATTATGGTATGCAAATATGACCTGTCCTTGTTTCCTTGAAGAGGAAAATTGTTTACTTATTTCTTCCTGAAGGGATACCCTCGCAAAAAAGGGGTAATTAAGCATAAATAAAATTTTGAAGAAATTGCCTAAAGGCAGATTGAAAGGGTTTGGCTAAAATTTTTTAAAACATTAAGAGATCCCATTAAGTGGCAATATGTCCAAATGAATCGGCAAAGGATTCACAAAAAACAGAGACGAATTTATTGCAATTCAGCACGAAGAAGACTCCTGTCATGGTGCAGAACTGCAAATACTGTTGTAAGCCATAAGAACTTTAAATCATGAAGGATTTCGATTTTATTTATTTATAATTCTGTTGGTTTCACCAGATTACATTGAATCTGCAATAGAATATATTGGAGCACTCGCATTTTTTAATAGTTGTATCTTCTTTGAGAGCAGTTAATCTTCCCATATTGTTTATCTAAAAATTGTAATGATTTGCCGACGGCAAATGAAGTCATGTTGTAGTGCAACATCGTGCTGGTCCTCCAGGAGCACGAAGAAGGTCGTTTGCATTATTCAACGTAATGTGTGTATCTGTTGCTCTGATGGCTATTATGTCGTTGACGGATGGGCGCAACGTAGGTTTGGTGAATGTTGTGTTGCTATAATAGGATTTAGGTAATTATTGATTAAGTTAGATTAATTCAATTAAATTCAGATATTTGATGTTTGTAGGAATATTAAATCGCTTGTGTGTGTATGTAGTTAATAATTCCGTTGCCAATGAAAGAGGGAAATCTTTAAATATAGGACACTATATCTAAATGCCAACAAGCCAACAACGTAAGAGGAGCTCAAGAACAATATCGAACACGAAATTGGCAACGTTCCGACGGTTATATGTGTTGAAAAGTGGTGCAAAATTGCCTCCAAAGAATTGATCACCTGCAAACGTGCTCGCGGTGGTCATACGAACGGGATAGATTTTCATATTTAAATTTCATAACATTTCATCTAAATCTATATTGTCCCATTCAAAGTAATCCCCATCAAATGCAACACACTTATGCCAGCGCTTGATCCAATCCTCGAAACATTTTTTATATTCGGTTTTCGGTATGTCCATCAGTTCCTCCTGCGATTTTTCCATTACTTCCTCTCAGTAGTAGTGGTAGTGATAGTGGTTTATTAACTCGATTGAACAGAAAGAAGTCACAGGTGAATTCGGTGGCTGTCGAATGGTATTTGTTGCATTTTTCGTCAAAAAATTACGAATAATGATGGCACTGTGAGACGGTGCGTTATCATGGTGCAAAATACACGAGTTTTCTGCCCACAATTCTGGTTTCTTTCGACAAATTGCTTCGCGCAAACGTCTCATAACGCCCAAATAATATTCTTTGTTTACTGGCAAAAATTCATGATGCACTGCGCCGTTGTAATCCATGAAAACCGTGAGCATTTCTTTCTTTTTTGACTTAAAACGACGTGGTTTCTTTGGTCTCGCCTCATTTGGTGAACGACATTCACTTGCCTGATGTCTGGATTGCATGTCGTACGCATAAACCCACGTCTCGTCTCCTTTTGATGAATGTGTGATCGGATACAACCTCGCAAATCATCTCTTTTGCGACGTCAACACGGTATCTTTTGTGCATGAAATTGAGGCCTTTTGGAACCAACTTTGCTGCTAAACGACATAAACTCAAATCATTAACCAAAATGTCTTGGACGGATCCATAGGCAATGTTTAAGTCCTTCGCTATCTCTCTGATGGTTAATTTGCAGTTATTGACCAACATTTCTTTTATTTTATAAATGTTTTCTTTGGTTTTCGATGTCGATGGTCTGCCACTGCGATCATTATCATCTCGTGCCACTGTGAACGACCGTTTTCTTTAGAGAATCGTTGTCGAACAAGTTCGGTGTTGCAAATTTAAATTAATTTCTAAAATTGTAAAAAATGGCCAACACACACAGAGATAGATGTACTCTTGGCTACGTTTCTTTTCAAATGTAAAGCTGTGACGCTAAGATGTACAGAGAATGTCAACAATAGATGTACCAACTTAATAAAAGAAACAGAACTCAAATCGGAACAGTGAGAGCACCACACGCTGAAGCTACCGTGAACTTTTGATCAACGTGGTAAGATTACAACAATGCATCGGCTGTAGAATGGGAACGTCAGCGTATGTTTAGCTCATTTAATTCCCACATTAACAGCATAAATTATTGGCGAAGCGTAAAATAAGTTTAATTGCGGGCATTGTCAATAAATAGCAACTGACAACGAGAAACTTGTGGGTTAACGAAAACCTGCATTGGAATGATCATATGTATAACGCGTGATCCAAATACAAGTTTGTTTTTTTTAGTTATATGTTTGACACTGACAGCTCTTTCCCGCTTGAATTTTCGCTGTGAGTCAGTATTATACCTCCGCAGAATAAAATGAATCGCTTTACGTTTGAACAACATTGGGAAGTATTGCAAACAGTGCGTTCATTGAAAAGAAGTTTTTGACGAAATGAATCACCCACCGTGGCTGCTGTATCAAAGTTCGTCAGAGTGACTGGCTTGCAGACAACACTCACAGATCCACGAGAATGTGGCTGCTCTGGCCGAGAGTGATCGACTCAATCCAGGAACATCGACTCGCCATCGATCCTAACAATTCAACCTTTCACGCACTAGCTTCTTGAGGATTTTGCACAAAGATTTCGGATTATTTCCTTACAAAGTCTAATTGGCTTCTCAGTATGGGGCTGACAGCAATTAGAATTAGACGTCGAATTTGGCCGAAAAATCTTTTTTCCTGACAAGGCGGATTTCCATCTCGACGGGTATGTTACGAACAAAATTACCGCACTTAATTGTCGAAAATCCAATGCTTTCGCAGAGACTGACAGTTTGGTGCAGATTTCGGAGTGCTGGCATCATTTGCCTATATTATTTCGAAAATGCTGCTGGAAATGCCATTTCGGTCAATGAAGAGCGTAGTAGAACCTTCATTATCGAATTTTTGTGCGATAAAATGGACGATCTGTGGTTTCAGTGCAATGGTGCACTTTTGAAACTGAAATTTGACCCCGTTAGCCTCTTTTATGTGGGCGCCCTTAAAGATCGATGTTATGCGGATAATCAAACTCTTAAACCGAATGTGGTCTGAACCAGTTGTGAAATAGAGCCGGGAAAAGCCAGAAAGATCTTGGAAAATTAGGTTGACAGAATTCGCTACTGCAAAGCCAGCCGTTGTGGCCACATTTTTTTTTTTTTTTTAAATTCCACGGCGCGCACCAAGCGGATACGAATATCCTTTTACTGGCTTTTCACTAGGGCACGGGCGGGTGGTGTAGTAGTTTTTGAAACTCAGGTGTTAGGTTTCGATATTTTTCCAGAGGTGGTTGTCAAATTGGAGCCAGTGCATCCTCAACCAGTACGTTTTACTTGTTAGTTCGTTACATTTAGCCCAGCCAGCAACCACTCCAACATCAGTGTTATGCCTTCATGTCAGAGTTGACGCCGACAGGATTTTCATATACCTTCATACAAATTCTATGAAAAAACTTTTTCAGAGAATTGCATCGCAAAGGACTCGAACCCGCGACCCTCTGCTTAAGGAGTCTATGCATATACCACTACACCACGGCCACCCCCTACCAGAAAACATCGACTACACCATACCCAAATCGCATTCCATAACTATTGAGAATGTTTACTCTTTCTAATAAAGCCATAACATATTATTGTATTGGGTATGTAATTTAATTCGTGCGGTTTTTTTCCAAAATTTGAACGTTTATTTAAGAAAAACATGTACAATAGTATTATTCAAAGTATTGCCCTTCTGAAGCTATGACTTCTTCCCATCTTTCTGGCAATTTGTGGATCCCATCCCAATAGAACTGCTTCGGCTTGACAGCCAAGAATGAATGAAGCCAATTTTTGATATTCTGCTCTGATGTGAACCGTTTTTCAGTGAGGGCGTTCTGCATCGACCGGAACAAATGGTAGACAGAAGGGGCAAGATCTGGGCTATAAGGCGGGTGGGGTAAGACTTCCCATCCACTGTTTTCCAAATAGTTCTTAACCGGAATAGCAACGTGGGGCCGAGCGTTGTCATGATGGAAAATTATTGCCTCATGTCTGGTCGCATATTCCGGGCGTTTTTCGGCTACTGCTCTCTTCAAATGGATTAATTGTGTTCGGCAGCGTTGTCCATTGATGGTTTCACCCAGTTTTAGCAGCTCATAATACAGCACACCCATCTGATCCCACCAAATACAGAGCATTACCTTCGCGCCATGGATATTCGGCTTTGCCGTTGATTTGTCTGGTTGGCCGGGTTTCACATATGATTTTTTGCGCTTGGGGTTGTTGTAATGGATCCATTTTTCATCACCAGTAACAATTCGATGCAAAAATGACTTATTTTTGTGGCGTTCCAGAAGCATTTCGGACATGCAAAACCGCCTTTCGACGTCTCTCGGTTTGAGTTCATGTGGAACCCAATTTCCTTGCTTTTGAATATATCCAGCTGCTTTTAAACGTTTTGAAATGGCTGCTTGAGTAACATCCAAAGATTCTGCGAGCTCTTCTTGTGTTTGGCAATAATCTTCATAGAGTAATGCTTCCAGTTCTTCATCTTCAAACTTTTTTGGCTGCCCAGGACGTTCATCGCCTTCCAAGCCAAAATCTCCACTTTTAAATCGTGCAAACCACTTTTGGCAGGTTTGCTCAGTTAGCGCATGTTCACCATAAACTTCCATCATACGATGACTTTCGGGAGCAGTTTTCAGTAATGAAGAAGAACTCCCCACAAAAACACTTTTTCAGGCACAAAGTTCGACATATTTGAGTGGAAAAAAAATTATTGTTTTTTACACTTCAAATGAATGACATATACTGAAATGACGTACAATGACAGTAGCTTTCCAACGCATGTTCCAATGGAATAATAACAACGGAATAATACAAGTTACGCCATCTCTTAGCAAACCGCAATTAAGTTATAGATCTAATATTTGGACCACCTAACATTTTTCCGCAACATTTAGGTTTTCTGAAGTAATGTGAGAAATACTTTACACTGCTTGATTAAAAGGTCAAAGTCATCAAAGTCATCAAAGTCAAAGATACTTTCTTGATATTTTTACAGCACGATCTCAACTATTGGATAGAATTTTTAGAAGACAGTGATATGTTGTAAATCTTTTTCAAAAATTGCAAACGTACACAGGAGTATAATTAATATATAAGCTTTTTATTTTGCTAATGTCGAAGTGTCTTCGCTGTAGAGAGTTGAGCTCTAAATTGAACTCAACGAAGTGTAGTGGTCCTTGAAATGATCTTAATTTTTTTCACATTATAGATTTGGGTCTTGTGCAAAGAAGAAAATGAAAGCGATACCTTTCAGTCATAAATTTATCATTCCATTTCGGTCAATTTTGCTAAATGGAAACTTATCCGAACATATAATCCATCGTACTGTCGCCTGTGTCGCCGATATGTCCCCCATCTACTGCAAGAAGATATGTTCAAGGTTTTGAATAGCTCCTTCTCTGTATTATTCAAATTTATTCTAATAGAAAACCATTCTCTCAATTTAATGTCCATTTTCGTTTTTGTATTTGTGGAGCAATATAACAGGGTATAATATAATGGTGTTAATATCCTTATAAAGTTTATCTATCTCCCACTCTGACAAAGTCTTTTTAATGAGATTTTGCACCGGAGTTGTGCTAATGCTTATTTTAATTGAACTTAGCTAAGTATGTCAGATTCTCCATCCAAAGGCCGTTAAGCCTTGGCACATTTTCTTAAACCCAGATTTAGTCTCAAAAAAGTCTATTAACCCTTTCTTAAATTTAAAAAAAAAAATTATTTTCCGCCACCAGTTTTGAAATCCCTCATCATTCAAACGCACATTATTCACTTGCTACCACTTAATCGATTAAAATTGCTCCCCTTCCCTCTGACTTCAATTTTGAAATTCGAAAGCCCTAAAACCTTTAACCTACTTCTTCAAAATGTAAAAAGAAAATTTTGTATCAAAAATCCCAAAAGCGGAATCCCCTTCAGCTGAATCTAACTTTTGATCTCTGTAATTAATTTCCCATTAGGAAAAGTTCACTTTTTTGTTTCCGTTTGCCAGCGCCTTCACCCCTTGGCACTAACCATCGCTCAAACATTTTCCAGCAATTCCCATGCGAGATAAAGAACATCAAAATCGATGCCAAAGGAATGCAGACCCGAGGTAAAGTAGCAGCTTACACCATAGTTATCCGAGCGTCAAAATCAACCCAATGTTGCTACTCATACATCATTTGCAGATTGGTTATATTCGCCAGAGAGGAGTGAATGTGGATGTGCCTTGGTAAAAGGTTGTCAAGGGCTGTACCCAATTTTCTGCTCCGCCATTAGTTGCACACACAGTGGCAGTGGCAAGGGCAAAGTTGCTGTGGCACCGTTTTGCCACACCAATATTTTCGATATCTTGAGATTCCTATCGAAATGGGTCGATCTTCAACAAATTATAAACAAATCTAGCTTGCGGCAGTGTGCTCCCCCCTTAAAGGGTCGATACTGTGTTCCGTGCTTGTACGTCGTTGTGCTCATTTTTAGGTCCTCGATCCTGCAATATTTTGTTACTACCCATCCAAGGAATCACCACGCCGCAGCACCGCAGGGATAATGTCGAAAGCAGAAATCATAAAAATTTATGACTGCAATAATCAGCAGGATACCAGGATATCTCAGTTACTCTGTTAAGTCTGATGAGAAGGGACTGAATTGAGTGGTATTGGAGGAGCTCCAAATCTACTTCGATTAAGGGGTGGAAACAAGAAATTCCAAAACGTGCGATTGTAATTCACACACACGCATGCAAAGCACACAGAGTCACTTGAAAGTGCAGAGATAAATTTTGAAGTCACTTCTAGAAGTTGTTTTTTGGTTTTTTATTTTTTTTTTTTTCTTGTCAAGTCTCTGAAGATACTCAAGTGTATATGCCTTCTGTGGGTGGGTAGGGATTGACAAGAGCACTTACAAAAGAACAAGAGAATGGGAGATACTATCACATAGGTCTAGGGGATCAGCTTATTGCGAAAAGGGTTTCCGGTTATGGATTCGATAAGTCTCTGGAATTATTCAATATAATTCTGCAAAATGTCAGGAATATTACTTGTGGGTCGTGACTCCCACCGTACCATGTCCTGTCCACTGAAGAAGAACCTTTCTTGCTTTTTCTGCTGTGTCAAAAGAAAAGGGTCAACATTTTGAGGCATTATCTGAGTTCGGGTATGGGTTAAGCATTTTCCAAATGACGAGGAGTGTATTTTCCAGGGGCTTTTGAATACGTTTGCTCATTTTTCTTTAGGGGTTGTATAAGATAGGTTATGAGTCAGAGACTGGTTTTAAAGTTGTTATTAAATTGAATAGCTCTTCAGGAGGGTTGGACTGATGATTGGAATTCCGACATTTACGACCGGAAAATTCCCTAAAGTCAATGAGGAGGTATTTTATGATTATCTTCTGTTGTGCGGTTAGCAATTTTTGATTGGTATTAAGTAGATTAACACTTTGAAAAGTTCTAAAAACTTATTAAATGAACTGGAGAAGTTTTTGAAGAGATTTCGTTTGGTTTTAAGTTTATGGGTAAGGGAATCAATATCGATGTACTAGGTGGAGTGAAAAATAACCTCCTTCACTGCCAGAATGCGTTGCTACTGCAAAAAAGGTTATAGTGCCTTGAAGTCCGTTCATATTAAGGCAGACATGCCAAATTTCAGTGCTATACTTTCTTTAGTTTTGTTTTGTCAGCTGATTGTTGTTGACGTGTTTGGCATCATGTTGAGTATGGACAAAAACGATTTTCGTTCTCTCATAAAACATTTTTTTTTTTGAGAGGCAAAATGGCGAAGGAAATAAAAGAAAAGTTGGATGATTATTATGGGGCTAATGCTCCGTCAGATTACACCGTGAAATATTGGTTTCGAGAATTTCGTGGTGGCCGCTACTCCATTACCGATCAAGTCCGCAGCGGTAGGCCCTCCGATGCGGTTACAGAGGACAATGTCAAAAAAATACATAAAATGGTGTTGGCTGACCAGAAAGTGAAGGTGCGTGAGCTAGCAGATACCACAAAGATTAGTACTGAACGCACACGCCATATTTTTGGCAATATTCTGCATATGAAAAAGTAATCCTGACCAAAAACACGTATTTGGACTTACTGATGCGGAATCGGGCAGACTTTCGATTGGTAACTGTTGAATACCAGAGAACAGTAAGAGTTCCCGGCAATGGACTGAAGCCGGCACGAGTGCTCCGAAGCGGCCGAGGGAGGCTCGATGGTTCGGAAAGCTTATAGCGTTGGTTTTCTTTGATTGTCATGGAATACTCATCGTGGACTACCTCGAAAAAGGAAAAACCATCAACAGCGAGTATTACTGTGCATTATTGGAGCGATTGAAGGCCGAAATTGCTGCAAAACGGCCTCACATGAAGTGAAAAAAAATTTTGTATTTGCAAGACAATGCACCGGAGCATCGCAACCATGGCTAAAATCAATGACTTATGACGCCAATTGCTGTCGCATCCACCGTAATCGCCCGTTGGACTATTATCTCTTCCCAAACCTCAAAAGATGGCTCATCAATAAAAAATTCAGCTCACGCGAGGAAATCATCGACGCCACATAGGAGTATTTTGAAGACCTTCCGGAAAATTACTTTTTGGACGGGATCAAGAAGTTGGAAAATCGCTAGAAGGGGACTATATTGAATAAAATAAAAAAACATTTAAAAAAAATTTTTTTTCATTCCCAAGGAGGTTACTTTTCACCCTACCTAGTACTAGCTGCAGATGTGAATTGGCTAAAAACTAAAAATTCGAAAGAACTGGAAAATGTTTTTCGTATTTTTTCATGTAATGTCACCCTTAATGCAAGCTTACCTTTGCTGCCGATCGTCAGAAAGAGGTGATTTAAATAAAAGCTAACAATTGTTTAGTTGGTCAATCAAAGGAAACAAAGGAAACTCAACTCAGCAGTCGACTAAGTAAAAACGCAAGTTATTAGGGTGATATTGGAATGAGTAAGCGCTCTTCAGATTGCAGCTGGTAAACTAAATAACTAAAACCAAGATCAAGCCAAGTAAAAACGCAGAAAAACATAACAACTTAGCACGAAAAGGTATCTCAGTGACTCAACATCGTCGTCAGTCAGGAGAAAATTAAATTACTGGTGCTTACGAAACAGTTCAACAACGTCTCTTACACATCGCAAGCTATATGATCTTTCGCAACTTTCTGGTGTACCAAAAGGTCGACCACTATTTATAGCCATCTTTATAGAAACAACAAGAAAATTTTTATATTCGCTAAGGAGAAAACCACACTCTTCCAAAGTTGCTCGCAGAGATCACCCAGGGAAGTGGTCTCCTCGCTACTCATCCACCTCAAAAATGTGGACGCAGTGTGGTCAGTGAAGCGCATGATCAATTATCATGATAAGGATATTGATATGGTCAACTCAAGATGAGCCGGAGAATCCAGCACACTTCTTGTCAAGAATGGTTTCTATATAGTCCTTTTAGGTCCAGGTGTGCAGAATGTCTGTCTATACTGTAGAGGATGATTTGTAGAGTTCGGAGGGGGGTGCAATCGATTCTTGCTGCAAATAGCTTTAAGTAATAGCAATGCCCATATCTAAATTTCGACAATTGAAATTTATTAAGATTTTGGGGTATTTCTTCATTCACAAAATGGTACAGAACGATGGAAAAATTTGTTCCTCCATCTCTTGAGCTGACCCTTATCCAAATGACATAGAGAACCGCTTAAACTCTTAGCTAAATGTTGACGTTAGCTGTGTCGGCCCTCCAACTTATACCAGCAGCTTTTTGGACTGTTCAAAAAGAGGTTGATTTAGTATTGACTGTCATGCCGAACGCTATGCAGTATCTTTGTACGGCATTGGGGTCCAAGTTTTCTTCTGTTCACTGTGTTGGTGGATGTAGCACTCAATTTTGGTTGCTTTTAATTTTCGCTGATAGAAATGTGTGAGACAGTTCGAAAGCTGATTAATGCGCTACCCGGACGATGCTTGTGTTTTTGTGTGAATTCATTTCAATGTTCAGTTTGCGAAACTTACCGTGAATCATGAATCGTTTTTGAACTATGCTAACTCTAACTGATTATACGCAGAAAACGTCCTACAGTTCGCATCGAAGAAGTTTTTGTTACTATGAGGCGTAGAAAGAGTCAATTTGAAATCGTGTGAAGTATTTGGAGCTGTGTTCATTCACTTTATGGAATAGGTACTTTGCCGAAAAATCGCTATTTAAGAGCTTAATAGATCCATCTTGTGCCAGAATGAAAGCCGCTCGAACATCGTTTGCGCGGTTTGTTCGATGAATGGGCCAAAAATGAGATTGCTCTTTACACGCTTTAGCCATAAGACTCATTTTTGGTCGAATGGCTACGTCAATAAGTGAAATTCCCGCATCTTGGGTGAAGAAAATTCACAAGCCATTATTGTACATCAACTAAAAGTCTCTGTTTCTTTTGCTTTCTGGGCCAGTAGAATTATTGATCATTCAAAATTTTCTTTAAAAATGATGTCAGCCATATCGTTACACTGAATGACTTGGAAACGAAAACTTGCTAGTAGAAGTGCTTGAAATTGGATTTTCAAATTGCACCCATGTGCCCAAAACATACTTAAATATAAAAAGGCCACTAAAATGTATTTTATTTCATTTGAAGATAAACATCATTTATCTATGACCAGTTATGTGTCTCTTTCAGATTCTTCTGGCCCGGTTTTGTTTCTAATCGCTTATGTTGCATGCATGGTATAGTCCAAAAGTCGTTTTACTAAAGTAGGATCTCCTAACGATCCTGTCGAAGGATTGGTAGTTCTAAAGCATGGAACCATATTTTTTTAATGTGAACTTAGAAATGGTAATTCAATCACCGGCGATCGGTGTAGTTTTGTGATTAAGCTCTTCTGCAACTACATCGGATTTCCATGTTCAATTTCTACTCCATACACTGAAAATAAGAAAAATAATTTTCTGACGTCATCAAAAATTGCTGCGGGCTATGAGAGTGCGAGACGAGCTAAGGTCTATACTGATTGATGAACTGGCACCTTCCTTTAACGAAATTTCAGCAACGGCTAGGACTTCATCGATTTGAATTCCGCAGATAACTTGTGCACCATCGTCAGATTGAGCAGCATAACACTAGAGAAGGACTGTTGGTTTTAGAAGTCTTTCCAAAAGGAGACTCTAAACCTAATTTTTTTTTCTTGCGAATCCAAATAATTTCTTAATTTCATTCACGTTTTTCTTAATCTAATTTTACATGATAAGGTATGTAACTATTGTAATGTAATGCTAATAAAAGAACATCCTATACAATTTAACTACTCTCCCCACGAGACTGCCGTTAGGTATTAGTTCGCGGGGCTGGTAAGAAAATCAAGCTATTCGTGTTGTGTCAGCTTCTGAGACTTCTTGTATTGCTTTTCCTAGCGTTTCTATTCTCCGTAGCTCATTTTGTAAAGTTGTTATAAAAATATATATAGCCCTTCAGTTTAATCATTCCCATTCTGCTTGCCGAACCCTATTATTGAATATTGGCCCCCTCACAGAGGCGTTTAAAGCACGCGGCTTTTTCTTTTTTTGATGGCTCGGTTTTAATTGGGCCTTGTCAGTTTGGAAGTGTGGAAATTGAAAGATAATCTTGTCTGAAGTGTCTTTATTTCCTCGTTCCACTAGTGCCTTTGTTGAGACGATGTACAAATATCTCTACATCTCTTTGATGTTTCCCTATCAAAAGTTCTGTTGTTCTATTCTGGACCTTTAAGTTTCGTGCAACGAATTTTCAATACTATCACCTGGTTTCAGTATGTGAGTATTTCTTACTGACTCTCCATTTTATGGTTTTCAGGATAGAACTGCTCATAAGGTCGATGTCGATGATAGAGCCTATTTCAAGCTTCTGATACGTATTTGAGAGATCCGGGTTGACCTTACTTATCTAAAGGGGAGCAAATGTTCCCAGTAGGCCCTGTCCTCCAGTGTTAGTGAGACTATTGCCCCCTTGGGTGACCCACGCGTTAAGGTCCAAATTGTCCAGCATTTGTTGGTATAAGTTGCACCTCAGGCTGGGTACTACGGTTGATTTGTAGTATCTTCATGGTCTTTTGCTAGTAATAGCTCTCCGAAAAACTGGACATTTGTGTTCGAATACCTGGGTATGACAAGGTGTGAAATAGTCAAAAATTTGTCGCTCAATGGCATAGGGTACAAAACTTCTATTCCTTTCTGTGAAGACTTTGCAAAAGATTCCAAAGTCTGAGAACTTGAATTCTTGTTCTTTTAGGATTTTTTATACAATAAATCCTCGTTTGCCGACTTCATATCCGGAACTAAATTCTCAGTTGTTTCAACTTCGTGTTTTTCCGTTCGTGACAAGGTATCTGCCACCACATTTTCTCGCCCCCTTGATGTACTGAATATTCGTAGTAAACTAAGAAATATGTTTAAGTCTAATTGTCGCGCTTGACGTGGGCTTCTCTTTATTTTAACTTAGATGACGTATGTCAATGGTCTGTGGTCCCTATAAAATTTAAAATGTTGACCTTTGTGATAATGCCTAAAATGTTTTATGCAATGCAGATTGTTGAATAATACCCAACTCCATCATATGCCCAAACTCGGTGGGGACTGCTATGTGCCGAAAAGCGTTGAGCCTTTTAAGACGGAGCGGCCCTTTGGTTTTAATGTGATAAACAATTGGATGATTAATTTGGGGCAAAGTACAATAGTTGGGAGTATTCGTAATGCTGGGAAATTTTTTCAAGATCTTTCCATATTATTTGTTGATAACAAAATAAATAGGAGAAGGAATCTTTCGATCGTAGATTTGTTTTTGGCTCAATGATTTGTTTGTTGTGTAGGTCTACCAGCAAACCATACTAACTTAAGAATAAGTTCGGTCGGATGTAACAACGAAGGTATGGATGAAATCTCGTCATATAAAAAAGTTTAGTACCAAAGGTGGAAATAGAAATTCCATTTGCGGCCGAAAATTTCTGAATATTAAAAAATCTTTGTGGAATGACTGACACGTCAGCCTCAGTGTCTACGCCATAGGGAATTCGATTACTTTTATCTATGATGAAAAGACGGCGACATGAAAACTGGCTGTTCGCTGCAACCACAGCAGTCTCCTTTAGTTTGGGGATTTTGTAATTTTGAGGATTGTTTACCTTTTTTTTTGAAAAGGTTCCCGTAAATTGCATTTAATGGCTTTTCTTGTGGTACCAACATGTTGACAATCTACTGACCGATTTCAAATACGATTTCGAGTGTTATTTGAATATTGAGAGTGCGATTGGAAATGAAAGGGCCCAATCATTGATTTGATTCTCGAATGTCGTTGCTTTAAGTTAGAAGTCGGCTCGTTTCGGTAAACAGATATACTGAAAATGCCAGAATCTTGAGAAGCTTCGTAAATTGTATTATTCAAAGTTTTGCCCTTCTGAAGCTATGACTTCTTCCCATCTTTCTGGCAATTTGTGGATCCTATCCCAAAAGAACTGCGCCGGCTTGGCAGCCAAGAATGAATCAAGCCAATGTTTTGATATTCTGCTCTGATGTGAACCGTATTTCGGTGAGGGATTTCTGTATGGACCGGAACAAATGGTAGTCAGAATGAGCAAGGTCTGGGCTATAAGGCGGGTGGCGTAAGACTTCCCATCCACTGTTTTCCAAATAGTTCTTAACCGGAATAGCAACGTGGGGCCGAGCGTTGTTATGATGGAAAATTATTGCCTCGTGTCTGGTCGCATATTGCGGGCGTTTTTCGGCTACAACTCTCTTCAAACGGATTAATTGTGTTCGTTAGCGTTGTCCATTGATGGTTTCACAAGGTTTTAGCAGCTCATAATACAGCACACCCATCTGATCCCACCAAATACAGAGCATTACCTTTCCGCCATGGATATTCGGCTTTGCTGTTGATTTGGATGGTTGGCCGGGTTTCACATATGATTTTTTGCGCTTGAGCTTGTCGTAATGGATCCATTTTTCATCACCAGTAACAATTCGATGCAAAAATGACTTCCTTTTGTGGCGTTCCAGCAGCATTTCGGACATGAAAAACCGCCTTTCGACGTCTCTCGGCTTGAGTTCATGTGGAACCCAATTTCCTTGCTTTTGAATATATCCAGCTGCTTTTAAAAGTTTTATAATGGCTGCTTGGGTGACACCCAAAGATTCTGCGAGCTCTTCTTGTGCTTGGCAACAATCTTCATAGAGTAATGCTTCCAGTTCTTCATCTTCAAACTTTTTTGGCTGCCCAGGACGTTCATCGTCTTCCAAGCCAAAATCACCACTTTTAAATAGTGCAAACCACTTTTGGCACGATCGCTCAGCTAGCGCATGTTCACCATAAACTTCCACTAAAATACGATTACATTCGGGAGAAGTTTTTAGTAATGAAGAAGAACTCCCCGCAAAAACACTTTTTCAGGCACAAAGTTCGATATATTTGAGTGAAAATAAATTATTGTTGTTTACGCTTCAAATGAATGACATATACTGAAATGACGTACAATGACAGTAGCTTTCCAACGCATGTTCCAATGGAATAATACAAGTTACGCCATCTCTTAGCAAACCTGCTCTTTTGGTTCACGTAAAATGTCACGTGTGGCTCTACAAAGTTCGTGGTATATTGACTGCGATCGGCTGTTTGATATAAAGTTAAAGTGGCGTGAAAGTTACTTAAAATACGCGTGCTCGGTCTCACCAATGTTGGCTATAGAGGTCTTCCAAAAGGGGAGATTAAAACTAAAACTTTTTCTGCGGATCTAAATGGTTTCTTAATTTCATTCACGGTTTTCTTAATCTACTTTAACATGATTACTACGTTAAGCCACCAGGAAATATTGATCCAAAGGAGGAAATATTGATCCAAAGGAAGAAATCAAAGGTGACACTTCTAGGACCTGAAAGTCAAAAGTGTGTGTTCTTGTTTTTATAATTAAAACGTAAACTTGTTACGACCACTACAGGAACATTGGGAAAAAATTGAGCTCTCACATGTGTATATTCGGCAGGATATACAGAAAATATAATGTGCTGTTAGTAGGACAAAACAGAAACTACAACTTTAATGCAGTCAAAGGAATCAAGTAAAGTTCAACTCTTGCCAATTGCTGTTTCTTTGGACTAAGAAAACAATTAAAGAGCTTCTCTCGAGAAGCTTCTCTTTGGAGGAATGTCTTCAGAGTCCTCTTGAATGTGCTAGTGTATTGTCGAAGTTTGTATAGTGTATAACAACGTTAATTACGCAATCTCACCTGATTTTGGGCGTTTAAGTAAAAATGACTTTAACTCACTTGGTTTGTGCAATAAGAGGCGGTAAACTCTGATGTTCGTAGCCCAGGTAATTTATGGCCTCTTTTAGATCTAACCTAAGGCTGGATGAATAAACTGACTAAATAACAGTTATGACGGTACTTTTCTGTTTTTCTGACCATAGACCACTATATGCTAATCCTTTTTTCTTCTTTTTTGGGTACCTACCCGTCAAGTGGGTTAGGCACTGCTACCTAAAAGATCTATTGTGCCATAAAGTTGGTTTAAGTTGCCAGATGAACATCAAATTCCTTCACAATCTCTGTTGGGGACACTTTGCAGCTTCTCGGTTAGAGAACGTATTGTCACCTTCTGTCGCATAGAGCCACATATTCAAACAGAATGTGTTCTGCGATTTCGTCGCCTTTCATACAGTCAGTATTACAGTTAGTTTCCTAACAGTATTAGAATACTGTCCTGATAGAAAACTAACTAGTCTTTCGATTTAATCCCTTTTGAAGTTGACAGATAATTAAGATTCATTTTGGAAGGATTTCATAGCTCTGTTAATCTGTCGAAGATGTGGTTTATTCTCTCAATAGGATCGATGCACTATGATCTACCAACTTCTGATTGGTAAATTTTTTACTAAATTTGGCATGTCACAAATAGGCTCTCGACCATGTTTTTCGTAACCAGTTCGTCTACTTTTTCATTTTCGTCAACACACTTGTGACCTGGTATAGTCAAGCTCTGCTGGACTTTGTTTCTTTTAGATAAATGATGAAAAGTATTGAAGAAGTGTTTCACTAAATTTCAGCAATGGTTGTCGATTTGGGATCAATATATGGACCTCCTGCCGAAGTATAAAGGTTTTGGTGTTCGGGCATTTACAACCCATATAAGTATATATCATGTCGAGCTCAGAAATCCCAGAGATGAAGGTTGCGAAGTCCGATTATGCTGCGAGTTTCGTCCCTCCTGTTTGTAATAACTTGATTATGTATATTGTGAATTAGTGAAGCTCGATATGGTGTGAGGCCAATGAAAGCTTCAATAGTAGCTGTGGTGCACGTTTGCATAGCACTGGAGATACCTATGCATGCGAGTTGATGAAGAAGTTGGTGGTTTGATATGGTGGTTTTTTCTTTTGTCTAACTCCACCATATTACGAATAAGTTGGCGCTGATCGGTCTGACCATTATTATATAGAAATTATGGATGACCATTAGGGATGCCCCTATGCTTTACCAAATATGCGTCTACTAGCCCATATGGCTTTGGTAATTTTGTTATTTAAATGTGAGTTCCAACTCAATTTCTTGTCTAGATATACGCTTTATTCAACTATTATACATCCGAGAAATCTTTAATTAAGAATTCTAGAGAGATCTGGTTAAGACTCAGGTTTCTTCTACGACTGAATAGGACTAGTACAGCCGTTCTGTAACACACCAGTCAGATACTACTTTTAGGATATTTTGCATTCTATTGGGTTACCTTTTACGATGACCAAGGTATCGGCACAGCCAATCGCTTGTGATGTGGACAACCTTTGACTGCCATGAAAGTAACTGGTGTCTCGATGAAAGTAGTGTTTATTGAACGGCTTTTGGCCTCATCCATCCGCGAATGAGGTGATCGATACCTGTGAGTTTCACGGCAGTTATGTATGAATTTTGAATCCACAGTGAATTAACTGCTAAGATAATAGTGTTTGTTTGCTACTTTTGACCATTACAGCAGGTATCTAATGCCCTGATTCTCATTTTTGGAGTGTTAAGTTGTAAAAATGTTTGGTTGAGCCTATAAACTTGAAATATCCTAATATCTTTCGTCGTCCTAGTCCTAGTCCTAGTTTTAAATCTTTCATTAGGAATCTGACTCTGATAAGACTTCAACTTTTACTCATTTTATAATTATAAGTTTTGTTTGAATATGATTTGAAAGCCTTCTTAGAGATGACGTCTACCATAAGAATATTCCTCATTATTTCGCCTTTGAGAAAAACTACAATCCACCCGATTTCCTTATTCATTTATTCACATTACTTACATGGCATACATACATACAGCATAAGTTAGGGAAAAGAAGGATTCTAAATTCCATTCTGAAGACCAGCTCATTAAGTGCCTAATCAACCGTCAACCGAGTATACGAAAATGAACTCAACGCCCATACCTCAAAATCGCTGAAGAGGAATAAACCGAAAACCAAACCAAGCAAAGAAGAGCCGATTTAAGGATACTTTTTGGAATTGTTGTCCTGGAGAAATAGGAAGTTCCCATTAATTACAAATGAGGCAAGCTTTCTTCATTGCTTTCCTGAAAATAACCTTTAAAAAAGACCTAGGAATACTAAAAAGAATAAACCGTTTAATTAATTTATTCGATTAAGCGTATCCAGGACACATAGTCCTTAGCACGTGTCTAGATTTAATTCTTTAAATTCCTCGTTAGCTTCAACCCTTCGTCAAGGGAGTTCTCTTGGATTCATCTTGTCAAATGCATCTTCATATCCACATCCTTCAAAACATTATCCTATTCATTTATTCTTCTTCTCGTTTTCAGCTCAATTGAGCAATGTTATGAATACCCATTCCTTTCTTTTTTTGAGACAAATCTCCGACATTGTTACAAAGGAACCGAAATAATCTTGAGACAAGTTACGTAGACTTTCATGAACCACCCTTACTCATAAGGATACAATATTTACGAGATACTTTTTAAGATGTTTAACAAGAGTTCTTTTTTTTGTTTTTTCTGAGGCGACTGGGAGCGGGAGCAGAAGCAGGACGACTTGTACATCTGTTTCCACGGCATTTCCACCACGTTTAAACGACAAACTCATTAAAGTCCTCAACCTTGTCGCTGTCAGGATACGAAGTTTTCGCATTCACATCTAAAGTGATGGGTAGGGGACGGCGTTGGTTAAATGGGAGCCCAAATGGCGTGCTCCAGCGTCGTTCAAAAGAAAAAAATAATTATTTTTCGTGCGACACAAACATAATTCACATCCCCCATCTCTGCCCCGAAATATTCATTGAAACCAAAGTGTTTTCTGTTGTTCGGCATAGTATTGTGTGTAATAATGTATTCTGGGTGTCGGTTGAAGGTTGTACATTGTACGTTTCTGGAAGCCGATACTCATTTTGCATAGCACGGATGAATGAGTCGAACCCTACATATAAAGACTGTCACCCCAAAGCACCAATTAAGTGAGGAGGTCTTTGTTAAAAGCGGAAAATCTTGTTCGTGGTGTGTTTCTTTTTAACGCAATAACAGACAGGGGACCATTTTAAAAGAAAAATCTTTACACATAAGTTTTGTCTGGTGAAAAATTCGTGAAATAAAATTCAATACAAGTCTAACTTTGTAAGGTTTATTTATTTCTATGTGCCTATTTGCTGTTGTAACTGCTATTGTATAGAAACTTATTAGCATTACCCTTGCCTGTGTAGGATTCTGATGCAAAACAACTCATTGGGCATAGTCTTCATTCTGTCACACCTCGGCTGGCGGGGATAGATCGTAACATTCGTTTACGACCCAAGGCATTTCTTTTGTTACATGTAGCTCATTCCCATTGCTCTGAATTCATTTTCCACTGCTCTAGGTCGAATTTGCTCAAACCCCCAACACTTCTGCTGGAGTTACTTGACTGGACTCTCCTGATTGAAAATTCTTTACAACCGTTGGGAAATCGTTGCGCAATAACCTCGTATGGTAAGATAGGCTATTGACCTATTTGATAACCAGGTTTGGCCAAAATATTAAAAATAAGTATACCACGCAGTTATCTGCTGACAAAGATTACTTTCATCAGTACGAAACCACTAGAATGTATATTTTGGCAAACTCCAACTCAACCGTGACACCTCACTGCATTACATATCGCTCACACTACTCACCTTTGCAGCTATCTGGTCTGAATTAAGTAACATGTCGCTTTGACATGCTTGTTTAAGACAGGAATCACATCATTGTCGTCCTGGGAATTTAATACTTAGTACTGGCATGTCTTTACTTTGTTGGGTTGATTCCTTCTTAAGATTTAAATCATCGGTTGGAATTTCTTAATACTTTTGTCCCTTGATTTAAGTTTCGAAGACTTTTCGGACCGAATCATTGGTGTGCATCCGTTCTATATGACCAAGCACCTTAGTCGTTGGACATTCTCTATGATGCCGCAGTACAGTCCGTACAGATCGTTGTAGGATCTCCTCCTTCATTTACCGCCTACGCAGACAGGACAGAAAATCGCCCGAAGAATTTTCCTCTCAAAGCATCTTGGCTGCCCTCATTCATTTTTGATAAAGTCCACGCCCCTGCGCGGTCATATATAGGGTCACTTTTGATGTTCGAGAAAGTATTTTGGTAGTCAACTACCTTCTTGGCCCAAAGAAGAAGTTATTCTTCATTTGATTTCAGCGCTGATGTCGTTGTCTGAATTGATAGCGAAGCCTAGGTAAATAAACTCAAAGTTAAATCTGTCGAGGGTGACGTTCTGTCCGATACGTTTGTGTTGGGTGTACTTTTTTGTTAACAGCATATACTTGGTATTCTCCTTATTGACTGTTAAACCCACTTTTGTTGTACGAGAGAGTGCTTTGCCTGTCAATTGCCTTCTTAGCCCAAAGAAACAATAAGAGATATTCTTCGTTTGATCTCAGCGCTGAAGTTGTTGTCTGAATTGATAGCGGAGCCTAGGTGGACAAAGTTCTTAACTACCTCAAAGCTAAATCGGTCAAGAGTAACGTTCCGTCAGAGGCGCCGATATTTGGTGTGCTTTCTAGTTAACAGGTTATATACTTGATCCTGCCCTCATTGGCCGCTAATCCAATCTTCGCCGCTTTCGTCTCAATACTCGCGAAAGCGCCATTGACATCACGTTGCTTCTTCCGCTTACGTTAATATCTTTGGCGTATGCGAGTAATTGAATGGACTTTCAATATATTTTGCCTCTTGTGTTGGCGCGGAAATTTTGCACTATTCTTTCAAGAAAGATGTTGAAAAAATCGCATGACAGCGCTGCGCCTTCCCTACATTCTTTTTGACATCAAAGGTTTCAGTGATGTTCGCCGAACTTCATGGAGCAGTGCCTACTCTCGATCGTCATTGAAATTCCGAATCTCATTCCTGGGGTGGTATCTCTCAATTTTCTTGACCGCGTGCCCCTCATGCTCCTTCTTTTTCCTCCTGAGAAGCTGGTGTTTGTGTCTACTTTTCTGCTCTTAGAACTCGTAAGCAGCTCTAGTCCTCTTATGCAGCGGCGCTTTGTTTGCATATGGCTTAGCTGCTTATTTTTTTAACCCTCTTAAGGGGTTAAAGGAGCTTCGATAGGAAAATGATTTTGTGGTTTCTTGTGATTGAACTTGCCTTCGCGATGTTCGGAATATCCTCAACCGTACAAAGTAATGTTCTAGTAATAGAGGAGTGCCTTGCGTCGATGGTGGTAGATGTCGCAGTTTTTCACCGTCTTTTTGTCCGGTCTATCCCATCGCATTTGTAGATGGCGGCAAAATCTGCTTTGCAGCAAGCAGCTAAGGGCCTTTTTTAGTATTTCGGCTGCACGAGCGGATCCGAAGTTATTTGTTCTTGTGTTGTTTGCAGGGGTTGACAACAGTAGATATACCGTATCCGAAGCTTGTTGTTGCTTAGTTTTCCTTTTTTTCATGGCCGTGCAGCTACAACGGTGGAAGGAACCCCAACATGCACGGCCTTCTGCATCAGTTATCTGGTGAAAAAATCCTTCATCAAAATATATTATTGCTGCTTTACCAGAGTCTAAAGAATGGTCTCTCTCAGCTGCATGGGAGCTTTCCCTAACAGGCTTGGCTCTCTTCAAACAAACTTCCAAAGGCTTTTCCCCGTATAAAAAAGAGGATTTCGGTACAATATGCACTAGAATTTTGATAATCCGTCTTTTGGCACCAGTTGCTGAAAAAAATAAGACATCCTTGTGCCCAAGCGTGGGCACAATAGATTCGCTAGAATCTATGCCAGGAGAGGAATGTAGTAGGGTGTTGGTGGATGGCTCCAAAATATATAGAATTCTGTGGAATTCAAGAATTTGCTGTGGAAGACCTAGAAGAGAGCTTTTCAGGACCCGAACCTGTGTTTAGACTGTATGCGTCCTCGGCTAAGGCTTCTATTGGCGGTCGGGTTATATGAGTTTCCGACGTCTCAAAGGGTCAGCGGTTTCCCTGCTGTCATTCATTAGGACAAATCTGTTGACTGCTTACTGATGTTGTAATGGAGCATTACGATTTTGTTAAGGACCAAAGTGTTCTTAAGTTCTGGAACACCACTGTTCACCTTTTTTCTCGTACTGCATTTTCTGCGGCGTTGAAAAGATCGTCCGACTTTTTTCGTTTCTCTAAACATAGCTCTGCTATATTTCTCCCTGAACTGAATGTATCTTTAATCTGACATGATGACTTCTGCTGCAAATTTTCCATCTGCTTTCGTCTTTACGCAACAAACCTTGGCGTATTCCTACATACCATAGTTAATAGAGAAGTAAAGCGATTCTAAAAATGATTGAGGATTGCATTCCCTCATGCGTCATGTTACCCCAAATAGAACCAACCCTAGTAGTAGGAAAGGTCAATAAATGCTTTCAGCGGAAAAGATTACTGGGTTATTTGTTACAATGCTTTCCTCAAGAGTTACTTAGTCTCGCTGATAAACGTCAAAGCCTGAAACTGATGCAGTGATGCTACACTGGGTCTATGAGACTACTTATCGCATAGAAGTCCATCATTAACATTATCTCTAAGACCACAAATGTCACTTTTACACACTTAAGGTTCCTGAATACATATTACGTTGAAGTTAAGTTTATTCTACTGGATGCAAACATTCTTCATAAAAGGTAAGAAGCCGCTCTGAAGTGTTGTTGCCTTTGTAAATATCAGGCATACAAGAAGAAATCTACCTTCTTTATCTACACCAGAGTACACAGAAAAGGAAGTGAATCCTTTCAATATGCGCACGTCTAGTCCTGTAGAATTTATAGAAAAGGCTGTCTTCAACATTTTCACATGTCACGGTTCTCTTAAAAGTGAATTTTACTAATATAAACCTTATGGGCAACAAAATCCACCAAACTTTCATCGATGCATCGAACTACTTCAGCCGATTCACTTTGACGCAAGCTAAGATATCTTGCTGGTTATAGCTTGTGTTTCATCCGGTCGTATTGAAACCTTCCTTTTACTGGCTTTTTTCACACTGTATAGAAAAGAAGGCTACTTCTGAAAATAATTGTTGCTTTTGCCTCACATTTTCTCCTTTTTCTATTTAGTTGATTCTTCGAAGCGTGCGTCTTGTGGAGCCTGTTCTAGCCTTTTGATTTCCTGTGCCCAACTGACAAAAGCAGCAATTTGACCACCAATTTCCAGGCCAGGCCCATCTTGCCGATTTGAACTGGTCAGCCAGATCACCAAATCTGACGGCGTTAGAAATCTTCCTTTGGAGCTTTTTAAAACATCGCGCTTAATACAACAAACCACAAAACTTCCAAGTCTTGAAGAAGAAATCATTAATTTGGAACCAGATGTTTTGCGAACAACAATTCAGAATACCGAAAAACAAGCACAAATGTGCATCAATTTACGACGTAGTCATTTGACTTTAAGTAAAAAACAGAGCCCAATTTTTTTTTATTTCTAACATCTGGTAGACAACTCACATTATGACATTACTTTTGCCCCACCTTGTATAGGGTTTTCCAATAGGGACTTGAAAACTTTGAATATAATTTGTGAACGCACTCTTTCACTAATCATCAAACTGTCACTGTGAATTTATTCAGTAAACTCATTATTTTCATCATGGTAAAGTACACTAACGAGCAACATCTGCAAACGTTCTCCGATTGGGTTCTGGAGAAGATGCGCCAAGATGATAATTTTCATCGCAAAATCATCTTCAGTGACGAAGCTCATTTTTGGCTCAATGGGTTCGTCAATAAGCAAAATATGCGTTATTGGTCGGATGAAAACCCACATGTGCTTCATGAATCACCCCTTTATCCACAAAAAATATTTGTTTGGTCCATATTTTTTCGTCGACGATAACGATCGTCACGTTACTGTGAATGGTCAGCGTTATCGCGCCATGATCACCGATTATTTTTGGCTCGAATTGAAAGATATTGACTTGGACGACATATGGATGGTGCCACAAGCCGCGCAGCACACGCTACAATCGATTTATTGAAGACTAGATTTAAGTAGAAGATTTAACGCCGCTTGACTATTTTCTGTGGAGCTACGTTAAGTCATTGGTTTATGCCAACACGCCGACCACGTTAGAAGAACTCAAAGTCAACATTGAACGCGAAATAGCTGCTGTTTCGCCCGAAATGTGTGGTCGAGTTGTAAAAATTTGGTCCAGCGAATCGACCGCTGCAAACGTGCCCGCAGTGGCTTAGCTGCTTATTTTTTTAACCCTCTTAAGGGGTTAAAGGAGCTTCGATAGGAAAATGATTTTGTGGTTTCTTGTGATAACGACGATAACGATCGTCACGTTACTGTGAATGGTCAGCGTTATCGCGCCATGATCACCGATTATTTTTGGCTCGAATTGAAAGATATTGACTTGGACGACATATGGATGGTGCCACAAGCCGCGCAGCACACGCTACAATCGATTTATTGAAGACTAGATTTAAGTAGAAGATTTAACGCCGCTTGACTATTTTCTGTGGAGCTACGTTAAGTCATTGGTTTATGCCAACACGCCGACCACGTTAGAAGAACTCAAAGTCAACATTGAACGCGAAATAGCTGCTGTTTCGCCCGAAATGTGTGGTCGAGTTGTAAAAATTTGGTCCAGCGAATCGACCGCTGCAAACGTGCCCGCAGTGGCCATATGAACGAAGTCGAGTTCCATTCATAAATGTTTTGATTGTACTTCAAGCCAATAATAAAGTTTTTGAAATATCTCAAATGGTTTGCCTTTTATTTGAAAAAAAAAGTTGTCAAGTCTTTATTAGAAAAACCTATATAATAGACGTAATGGAGCAAGTACCATCTGAAGCACATACGTGAATTCTTTAGGTAAATTAACATTTAGTTTTTTATATCGCATGGATCGTGATGTTACAATTTTTGACTCACCAGCCTGCCGACACAAAAAGTTTTTTTTCTTCCGCTGGAAGGTACAAACTATAAATAAAGCACTAATAGGCCAACGGCTATTGCGTGAGTAAACTTACCAGCTAAGACTACATGCACCTAAGCAGAATTCGTGCCTACTGGGTATCGCGGTAAGCCATTGCTTTGCGAGGGTCGGCTTAAAGACTTAGCTTTTTCTACACGATTCGATTATATTATATGATACCTTAACGTTGACGCTCTAACCGTCTAAGGTATGGTATCTATCGGCATAAAATTTCATTATGCATAACGTTCCACATTAGCGTGCCTAAGACCGAGCACTGTGCCAAACCGCCAGTAACTTCGTAAGCTTTAATACCATCGTCAGCGCCGTATAGAAGGATACTATTCGAGAACTAGCTCGTTATCATTTTACGGACATGATCCGATAATTCAGTTCGATAAATTCCGACTTCATCAAATTTTAGGGTTATAAAGGTACCTCCTTTTTAGCGCCTGCGCTGTATAGTGTAATTCAAGTTATTACCGCGTTAATTGTGTCCACTGTTGACGTCATGACATATGTCATTGTTGGCTTGGACGTGCATATGTTTTCTAATTGAGACTCGGAACGGAAATTCTGGCAGCTATTTTTTGTACTCCATTTCCCATATTAATTTCTGACAGTTCGTTGGCTGGAACAAATTCGTATGGCAAGTTAAAATACGGAATAAGAAATTATTGTTTTTAAGTACGTGTTGGGTTAAAATATCGAGAAAGGATACGTAAGTTTTGAAATAAGTTTTTGTGATAAATAGAATCGTGCTTTAGAAAATGTAAACAAAGCACTTGTGTAACACGAAAAAATTGTTCTTGTTGTTATTTTTTTATTCAATATGAAGTCCATATTAAATAATATAAAGTTTTGATTTAGCAAGTTGTTAAAGAAGTCAATAAAGACAGTGAAATGCAACTTAAAATTTTCATATCGTAGATGGAATCAAATTAATATTATAGCAGAATACTTTTTTTAATTGTGTTAGATACTCCCTATCCAAAAACTTAATGGTTGTAGGTGATTTTAATGTTGATTTTCTAGATGATAGTTCTATGGTATTAAATTATCTTTCTGTGTTAGCTTTAAATGGCCTGACAAACTTCATAAATGTGCCTACTAGGCCTGCATCAGGTACTTGTTTAGACCATATTTAGGGAGGTTTTCTAAATGTTGCTTCTTTAGAAATGTGAATATTGTGTTTTTGATTTTTTGATTACGGACCATTGCATGACCGGCGTTCTACTTAACGTAAAATGTAAAAACAATAGTCAAACTCAGAAATATATTATACTAAACTATGTAACAAGTTGTGTTTTGAGTCCTGGTACAATCTTTATAACTGTAGTGACGTATCGTAACTATCGTCACTGTAGTGACATATTGCCAGTTGCAATTCTCAGACCACAAGAAAATCTATTTATAAACTTAAACCTTGGCTATCTTATTATTTTTTAATTAAAGTAACAAATAAAAATAAACTTAGAGTAATATAAAAAAAATATGTGCTGATTTGAAAAAGGAAATCCCAATTTGCCGTGACTCTCATTACCGTGCTCAATTTTATTCAGCTAGAGGTAATCTTAAGAAAGAGTGGAAAGTTGTAAACACCATTCTCAACAAAAAATCTCCCATTCAAAAATCTATTGTCCTACTTACTAGTAATAAGGAAATAACAAATAAATATGAAATCGCTGACGCTGTTAATAGACATTTTTCAAGTATCGGACTTAAATTACATAGTGGACTAACGCAAAATCTATGTTCTCAATGTTCTGCTATTAATGATGTCAACTCTGTGCACTGTAGAAGTTTTATTTTTGACCCTATGACTCCTTTAGAGATTTTAAGTACGATTGGCAGTTTGAATAACTCAAATTCATGTGGTGTCGATGGTATTTCTAATGTTGTCCCTAAAAATATTGCATGTTTCATTGTGGATGTACTAGGTGGAGTGAAGAGTAACCTCTTCGGGAAAGAAAAAATTTCTTTTTTAAAATGTTTTTTTTATTTTATTCAATATAGTCCCCTTTTAGTTTGATACACTTATTCTAGCGATTTTTCAACTTCTTGATCCCGTCCGAAAAGTAATTTTCCGGAAGGTCTGCAAAATACTCCTCCGTGGCGTCGATGATTTACTCGCGTGAACTGAATTTTTTTATTGATGAACCATCTTTTGAGGTTTGGGAAGAGATAGTAGTCCGAGGGAGCCAAATCGGGCGAAAAAAATTTTTTTCGCTTCATGTGAGGCCGTTTTGCAGCAATTTCGGCCTTCGATTGCTCCAATAATGCACAGTTATACTCGCTGTTGATGGTTTTTCCTTTTTCGAGGTAGTCCAAGAAGAGTATGCCATGACAGTCACAGAAAACCGACGCCATAACCTTTCCGACCCTCCCTGGGCCGTTTCGGAGCACTCGTGCGCTTCAGTCCATTCTGTTTTCTGGTGTGTAATAGTGGATCCAAGTATCATACCAATCGACGCCAAAAGTCCGCCCGTTTCCGCATCAGCAAGTTCAAACACTCTTTCGAAGTGCTCGTTCGTGTTTTTGCTAAGGATAACTTTTTCAGATGCAAAATATTGCCCAAAATATGGCGTGTGCGCTCAGTACCAATCTTTGTGGTATCTGCTAGCTCGCGAACTTTCACTTTCCGGTCAGCCAACACCATTTCATATATTTTTTGACATTGTCCGCATCGCATCGGAAGGCCTGCTGCTGCGGACTTGATCGGTAGTGGAGTTGCCGCCACCACGAAACTCTCGAAACCAATATTTGACGGTGCAATCTGATGGAGCATTAGCACCATAATATTTATCTAACTTTTCTTTTGTTTCCTTCGAGGTTTTGCCTCTCAAAAAATAATGTTTTATGAGAGAACGAAAGTCGTTTTTGTCCATACTCAACATGATGCCAAACACGTCAACAACAATCAGCTGTCAAAATAAAACTTAAGACAGCATCGCATTGAAATTTGGCATGTCTGCCTAAATATGAACGGACTTCAAGACTCCATAACCTTTTTTGCAGTAGCAGCGCATTCTGGCGGTCAAGGAGGTTACTTTTCACTCCACCTACTATTAGCTGATGTATTGAATCGTAGTGTTTTTTCTTATATTTTTCTTGACGATCTAAAGTATGCAGATGTTATTCCTTTGTTTAAAAAAGGCTCTCCAACTGAAATGGGAAATAATAGGCCAATTTCCCTAAGTTTTCGAAAATTTTATAAAATTTTATAAAAATTGGGTTAGTAAATTTCTTAGACAAGTCGATGTTCTAACATCCTTCTCAACTTGGATTTCAAAAGGGCAAATCAACAGAGGACGCACTTCTAGAGTTTTGGTCTCAGATAATATGCAACCTTGACAAAAGAAAATGTACAGCGGCGTTATTCATTGGTATAACCAAAGCCTTCGACATGGTTGACCATAAAATTTTGTTAAGTAAACTGGAAAATGCACGTGTACTTGGCTACATGCTTGAATGGTTTAACTCATATCTAAATAATAGATCACAGACAGTAAGGTTGAATGAGACGAGAAGTGATGTGCAAATAATCAGGCTTGGGGTATCACAAGGGTTAGTCCTGGGTCCATTCTATTTTTAATTTATGTCAACTCACCCTTACACCTCGATCTAAGAGGCTTACCTACAGCTTTTGCTGACGGTGTTGGGCTATCGTATGGCATCAACAGTCCCTTAAATCTTAACACAAACTTTTAATAAGTCCTAAGACTAAATTAATGTTCTTTAATTTATCTCAGTTCATTAATCCAAAACCGGATGTTTATTCTCATGCACTGAATTGCAAAAAAATTCATTTGTATCAATGTAAATGTGCAACCAGTGTGTTTGGTCAATTATTTTGTGCTGGTGAAAATTGTAGTGATGATTGTTTTTTGATAGAGAATGTGGACGAATTTATGTACCTAGGACTCTTATTTGATTCTTATATGAAATTTTCATCTCACGCTACACTAAGGCATTTTTATTACCTCCGTATTACGGTATTTATTCAGCCACTGCTAGTTTTGCAAAAGAATTTTGTCCGAAAGATTTGTCGTAAGCCTTGTAGGCACCCTAGTTATCCGTTGCTTTGTCAATTAGGGATTCTTCCTGTTCGTCACTTATACTGTTTTAAGTTTCTAAAAGCATTCTTTATGAAGTCTGGTTACCGTATAACTACTATAAACTATAACCTTCGTAATAACTCGCTTAATATGTTACAAGTGCCAAACTATCGAACCACCGCATATAGAAATTATTATTCAGTTATATGTAATCGTTCATTTAATGTCCTTCCGGAACAAATCAGATAAAAAAAAAAAACTTCAAAGGGAATACCACCTTGATCAAAAAGTTCCAGGTGGCGTCATCGTGTGGCGCTAACATTGTTCCGATTTGAGTTCCGTTTTTCTTGTTAGTTGGCACATCTGTTGTTGACATTCCCTATAAATCTTAGTGTAATAGTTTGACATTTGCAAAAGTTACGTAGCCAAGAGTATATCTAAATATGTGTGTGTTGGCGATTTTTTACAATTTTAAAAATGGATTTAAATTTGCAACTACGAACTTGTTCGGCAACAATTCTCTAAAGAAAACCGTCGTTTCACAGTGGCACGAGCGGTTTAAAAGTGGTCGTGAGTCAATCGAAGATGATGAACGCAGTGGCAGACCATCAACATCGAAAATCAACGAAAACATTGATGAAGTAAAAGAAATGTTGGTCAATAACCGCAAATCAACCACCAAAGAGATAGCGGAGAACTTGAACATTGCCTATGGATTCGTCCAAGACATTTTGGTTAATGATTTGGGTTTCCGTCGTGTAGCAGCAAAGTTGGTGCCTAAAGACCTCAATTTCATGCAAAAAGAGAACATATTGACGTCGCAAAAGAGATGATTTGCGAGGTTGAATCCGATCCCACATCCTCAAAAGGATCATTACTGGAGACGAGACGTGGGCTTATGAGTACGATACGCAATCCAGACATAAGGCATGTGAATGGCATTCATCAAATTAGCCGAGACCAAAAAAACCACGTCGTTTTCAGTCAAAAAAGAAAGCAATGCTCACGGTTTTCATGGATTACAACGATGTAGTGCATCATTAATTTTTGCCAGAAGGCCAGACAGTAAACAAAGAGTATTATTTGGGCGTTATGAGAAGTTTGCGTGGAATTTGCACCATGATAATGCACGGTCGCACAGTGTCATCATTATTCGTGATTTTTTGACGAAAAATCAACAAATACCATACGACAGTCACCGAATTCACCTGATTTGTCTGCCTGTGACTTCTTTCTGTTCAATCGAGTTAAAAAACCACTACGCGGAACGCGTTTCAGCAGCCGAGAGCAAGTAATGGAAAAATCACAGGAAGCACTGATGGACATACCGAAAACCGAATATAAAAAATGTTTCGAGGATTGGATCAAGCGCTGGCATAAGTGTGTTGCAGTCTATGGGGATTACTTAGATAGATTTAGATGAATAAACTTGTATTTTTAATTTTCTGAATAATATCCTTTTTGATTAAGGTAGTATTTCAGTTGGTGAAAATGAAAAGCTGATGGAAATTGGTTTGGTTCTTAAGTTGTAATTGAACAGTATCAACTACAAGAGAGAAATTTCAACCAGCTCTCAGTATTCTTCCAGTTCCACCAAGCAAAAAAGTCCTTTTTGAATATTCGGATTTCCAATCGCAATTCACTGTCTCTATTGATTTGTTTAACGATGCATTAACAAAAAAAAATAAAAAATACTACAGTGTTTACTAATTATTTAATTTTGAATAACAACACAACAATTTCTTCGTGATTCACAAGTGCTTTGCTTATATTTTTTTTAGGCACGTTTCTATTTAAACTAAGCCATCTAATCACTTCACAAGCACTTATTTCGAAACTCACGTATTTTTTCTTGACATTTTCCACCTTTGTATTTATTAGATAACAAAAAATCCTTTAACAAATTTATTTGTTTTGTTCCGCACCGAAATTAAACTTTACACATGAATTTACTCCCGACAACGAGCTGTCAGAAATTAATCCAGGAATGTGGGTAAAAAAAATGACACTAAGGGCACTGAAAGCACTTTATCGAGTGTCAATTGGGTGCTAGAACCTGTTTCAAATGTATGAGTATCTACGATATATATGTATACGCAGGACTTTTACATTTTCTTAGGTTTTATTCTTTTCATTTTTCGCAGGATATTTCTAATTTCTCCTCTCTCTTTCTGCTGAATTTTCAATTTTAATGTATTTCTTCTGTTTCATGCTGATGAAAAATCATAATCATACTGCAGGGTTTTCTCTCTTGAATGGAAGCTAATTTCAGTTTAACGTATGGGATGGCAGTTTTCTTAGATGCAGTATTGTATTGGTAGAAGCCAATATTGATTTCATCTGAGAAATTCTTTATCTGAATATTTTTTCTCTGAGGAACTCCTGGTAGACTTGAGTAAGCATAATGTGCTAGATCTATGTATTTTCGTTTTTATGGGCTGAAACTCACTGTTAGCCTTACGCAGGCCAAGTTTCTTAACTGAACCTTTTACTTCACATTCCGTACGCATACATCATAAACCCACCAAGAGACATCTTCTGACACTGCGAACAGGTAAGAAAGTTAAGGATGTTTATAGGATTTTTAATGAAAAGCAAGCCAGTTCAGATAATTAAATACAATTTTACTACAACAAATATCTGTCTATATTCTAAGGTTATTGATTAAGTTATTCTTGTTCGGCAGTCGGGATACGAGAGTTTTGGATAGAATTGTAGGTTGATACTACATGTTTGCTATCGGCAACAACGAGTTCTTGTTCAACGAACACCCAATATACATTCAGTGCCTCTACTGGCATCTATCTATGGATAATAAATAAATCCCCCAATCATTGCTAAACCCCAAATGAATTGACTTGAAAGGATTTGCATCAAAATCTAATTTGCAGCTGCAATTTGCGATTTTAAATTTAATTTGCAGTTCCCCACAACCATCCGAGGTTGTTTTACGAACATATTGATAATAGATTGGCATCCTCTAAAAAGGCAAAAACAAAAAAGAAAAAAAAAAGAAATAAACATTGATAACCTTAGTGCCAATCAAAACGAAGGCGTCGTTGAATCAATTCCCAGCCACCCCTTCAGCGATGCTGCGTCACACAATAGAAATAAAATCCCGTAAAAATAAAAAGGATATCTCGCACACGATATGACAGAGTTTCGTATCAATAAAACAACAGAATCCGGGACAGGAAGCTAGTACACAAAGCATCAATTTGCTGGGTGGAGTAGGAGGATTGTATCATGTGTTATTGGATTCCATCCCCCAAAAAGCCATCGACGAATTGATGGACGGGGGAGAAGTGTGCAAATCTATTTTATTTCGTAAATAGATTGATATGTGGCAGGGAATATTGGCCTCAGTAGGGGAGAGGGAGTAATTGATATCAGTTATCCGATTGCAATGAGATACATACTATTCGTGAAACAAGCTTTCTCACTTAATCGCTTCTCGATATCCTTCTTTTTTTTTGTTTTTTTTTTTTTTTGTTTTTATTTGCCGATACTGATGTCGGTTCGACAAACACTGTGTGAATGTATCTGTGAGTTAATTGAATTAGTTTACCTGGCAGGATGTGGATAAAAGTGATTGATTGCCTATGTGGGCATTTTCATTTGGAAAATATTTACCCAAACACAAAAGGATCAACTGGGACACATCTATCTCTTCAGCATTTTGTCCTTTGAATCGACGAATTCGATATTCTTGGAAATGATTCAGAAAATTCGCTTATTCAATTTGCATAGCATAGACAAATCCTGTCGTTTCCAACCCAAAAGGCATATCCTTGTCTAATTTGATGGAATTTTCTCCTTCTTTTTCACCAACTTTGAAACGGAAACGGAAATGGAAACTGCTCACCGACAGAAGTTTATTGGCAGTGAAAAGGATGTTGGTACGGCAAAGTTTTAGTCGCGCTTTCCCTAATGAAATTTTAATCAAAATACAAAGATTGTATCTGGTAGTAGGTAAACCTCGTAGCTCGGCAGTTAAAGTTGGAATTATTACGTATCTCCTTACGCTCAGGGCTTTATTAAGTTCTACGTCATCTTTATCGCTCGACTTCATCGTTTGTAATTATCGGCAGAGGCAATGTAAAAGAAAACCAAAACACTCTGACGAGCGCTTTTCACTGGGAAAAACAGAGATCAGAATTCCTTTAAAAATTCACCGAGTCTCTGTATCTTTTGCATTTAACATGTAGAACTTGATGGTAGATACTCGTAGTCTTGGCAGGAGTATACTTACTTTGAGGCCTTTTGTAAGAGGTTACCGAAGCAAACCATAAAGCAAACACATCCAGCACAGATGATTATCACTTACAAGAATACACGAATATGGTTAAAGGAAAAACAAACATAAAGCTTAGCAGCAAGGATAAGCCACTTTCAGCGCCTCTCCTCGGAGTATCACCTCTAAGCGATTCGTTTTCAGGTTTACTGTATGTTTAAGCCAGTGGCTGGCAAGTCAAGTCTTTTTTATTCTTTTTTTTTTTTTTTTTTTGGTCTGTGCTTTAATGGACACCAGGATAAATCCAGTGAACCGTGTGGTAATAAGTATCGACAAGATGACTTTGTAAGCAACATAGTCCTTTGGACGAAACCTGTTTTTTATTTTTATTTTCTCGTGTTGTTTGCTTCCTTTTGAGTCGGCTTAATTTGGAGAGCTTAAGGGCGATGAGTGGGTGTGTATGCTTTTAAAATGTAAAAAATCTATTGAGTGTGTGCATTGCTACTGCCAATGAAGAAGGATGAAAGAAAATATGAGATAAGAGACGAAGAAGGAGAGGAGGTATTTTTCAGTTATTGTCCAAAAGCTTAAATGAACTTGTTGTTTGGCGAGAGGATTTTAACATTCTTTGTAAAGTATGTTAAAGCTGATGAATTTTGAACAAAAAAAGAGATTATGGTTTCCTTGTGACTAATTAGGCATGATTCCAGCTTATCTTATGATTGCATAGTTCTAGTTCTAAATCAAATACAGCACAAACTAATTTTTCAGATAATAACTGTGACAATCTCAAACTCAGGAATAGAATAGAGTTCCATGAACATGATTTTTCTTCGATTTAAATTCGTCTTACTTAATGTTGTGCTTAGGTCCACTGACTCCTAAGTGGAGAATAGGGCGTCTATAACGCCTGGGAAATATGACGAATGTGTAACTAGCCAGAATTTCCTCCAAGTCATCCACAAAAATCTGGATTTCTTCTCCTTTGTCCTTATCTATGCCCGTCTACTCTTCTATATGGCTAGGTAAGTGGATTCTATTGCATGGCGTACTTCGCAATGGAACCATCTGCTTGACGCATTTGGTGTGACCCATCCACAGTCACTTGCTCTGTTATCTAGTGTAATTGTTTGTTCGATATACGATTTGGCCAGAAGGTCCTTAAGATTTTGAAAGTTCACAGCATCCTTGTGACAATGTTAGTCCCTTTCTAGGTGTTACATCCATAAAGTATTATATTATTGTATCCATGTATCCGTATTTAAGATAGCTTACCAAATGCAACTTTGTTTTACGAAATTTGCATAATTTCTAGACATCTAATCGTACAATGTTGAGTTGAGCAGCGCTGGTATTATGCTGATAAATTCGTCTTAGTTGGATCTATTTTGAGCTCTACTTAATTCGTTTTTGACTTGAAGGGAGGGTCATTTGACGCAAATTCAATATCCTGTGTGAGAGATGATGTTTAAGATACCATATGATGTCATAGGTCATTTCAGCTCCATGTTTTTGCTGGACAGAGCTGCTCAGATTAGGTCACTGATTACTTCAAAAAAGCAGTGCTAAAAGAATGCAACCTTGTCGTACTCATCTGCGAACTTAAAATTCCTTTGACACCTTATGACATGACACAAAACGCTATCAAGGATAGCTTTTATAATAGCGTCTAATTTCCTTTTCCTTCACAAGGTTCGTCATATAGTGTTACGATTCAAGCTGTCGAAGACCTTTTTGAATCGATGACAAGATTCATTTTTCGATTAAGATCCGCAAGGTGTTGATGTAGCCAAGACAGGAAAATCTCGCTTAAAAGCCTGCATGCTCGATGTCGAGCGTTGAACCAAGATGCTCTTTCACTCTATCTAGAATTATTCCATCAACTGGCTTAGCCACAGTCAGAAAAACGCCTATACCTTTCCAGTTTCCACATCTGTCAGGTTTCCCTCCTACAGTAACTTGGTTTTCCATTTTCGTTTCGTTACGACAATGCTGTCTGCCCCTTGCGTTTCATTTCCGACAAGATCTATTATCTGTAAGTGAACATGAGGATCCCAGAGAGTGTCGATATTATATCCCATTATCCTTCCAGATTGATCAATTGCTAGTAAGCAGATGAATTACGAAAAGCTAACAAATTTGTGACATTTTTTGTGATTAAAAAGTTTACGTTGACGAGTCAACAAGCCTCAAATCTCTTATAGTGCTCATTTGTTGTATCCCCAAATCCATTAGGGCACATCACACGTTTGAAGTTGGTCTTAATGATCCTGGGTTGGAATATGAAAAGCAGAGAGTACAATTGTCAGTAAAGGAATATGTTGGTACGAAAAAGAGTGTCGGAGACAGAAAGGAGCTCGGGCACACCGGCATTTATTTAGTGAATAACAGACTTGAAATCCTAAATGCATGCATTATCAGCAAAAGAGATTGATGCCAAACTTTGTCATATGCCTAAGAAATATCAAGTGCAACTATCTTGCTTTCGCCAGATTGATGTACGTAATTCTTTTTAAAAAAAAGTAATACGAATTTATAATATTCTGAATGAAACAGTTTGCAAATACTCTACAGCGAATGTTTGCATCCAAATAGTGATACGTGATCTACGAAATCGGCTGAAGTTTTTTACACTTCGGATAAATTCAGGAAAACGGCGGTTCTTCCAATGTGCCTACATACAACTTGAGCAAGAAACCAAAAATTGTCAAAATCACTATTAGTCTTTTTAGCGTTTGATTCATGAAGCATTCATAAGACTCATCGGTTTTCATAGTAAAGGACATCAGAAATTTGCTTTTGCTGTTTTTCAGTTTGATATTGTTTAAACTTAACTATTACATCTCGCCACCACCAATGTTGAGGATAGATAGTCCGAGTCGGAAAAGCATTGTAATTAAATGTTCATGCTCTTCAGCAAAACTGATTAAGGATATCGAAGGAGTGACGCTATTTTTTAGTTTCATGTTTCATAAGATCGTTAGTATACTATTATATTTCCTAAGCTGGGGCAATTATACAATCCGATTCACCATGTTATAAAACTGGACTTCAAGGCTTTTTCAACTCATTCACTATCTTAAAAATTGCAAAAAATTCGAGAATTCTCACCACCGAAGCCCGCATTTGACGAGTTTTTCTGAGTATCCAGTTATGCCTTACAAGGATTGTGCGGTGAAATAATCAGTGTCGATGAATTTGCAAGACAATCTTAAGAGAAGTACTTCTTAAAACCTGATTCAGCTTTTGTACTGTCTGTGTTCTCGTTCGGCCTTCAAGTCAAAGTATAGAACCAGACAGATGGGTCAAAAGTTTTGAGGTACTGAAAAGCTCCTGTATTCTAACGCATTAAAAAAAACAGATATTGCCTTAGTCACATTATAAGAAATTGGTTTGAGTAACTATATATAATGTATTTCTACTGTCACATCACTGAATTAATTTGCATGGTCCACTTAATATATCAGAAAGGATTGGTCTGTTTTTCTCGACAATCCAGCTTTGGTATCTTAGAATTGCGTTTCACCACGAAAATAAATTAACATCAGAATGCGCGTTTTTGTTACCACTTCTCCTTTGACCTGGTTGGTGGAGTCTAGATCGAGCCCTTGTAGTTAAAAAAACGGATTAGTCGTAGATGTCATATTTCTTTACCCGAAATGTTGTTAAGGTCGTCGAAGAATGCTTGCTAGCACAGAGCATTTGCAGAGGAAATGAGCAAGAGTTTCTTTTTCACTTTTATTTCCGTAACTGCAGCAGTGGGGGTTGTAATGCACACCTAATTTGCCCGAATGGTCTCCAATTGGCCAATGCCTCATGATTATCGCCGTGATTCTGGCAATATCAGGTCGGGTTCTGTTTACTAGGTCTTTTGTTTTATTCCTATTCAACCCTCTCCATTGGGGGTTAATCTTCTGCAGGAAGTGCAAGTGGATTTGTGCTTTAATCGCCCCTAGGGGAATGCAGACCCTTGCTGTGAATGAGCCGTGCCGAGCTAAAACCTATTTGCAAGTGGTATGGTATAGATATTTTCAGTGATTAAGAATGACCCCGACCCCAAACATCGCAATTTTTCATCTTCCTTTTGCCCAGCCCATCCCACTGAACTTTTTGGATGGCAGTGATGTCTGCTTTATAGCAATCTATGGCCTCCGCTTATTGTTCGGCTGCATTCGGCCTGTTCAAGGTCCGAACATTCCACGTGCAGATTCGAAAGTCGTTGTCCTTTATTCGTTTTGCAGGGCCGTCAATAGTAAATCAGTCCTTATCCGTGGCTATTAGTCGCTTCGTAACAATTAGTTTTTAACGAGTTTACTCAGCCAACCCCACGCGCACGGATCCCTAGGACAAAAGGAGCTGGACCAAATTCCAGAGCCAGTAACCCGCTTCGCGGATGTGACTGCCGTTGGCCCTATTTTCCAACACCCTGACTTAGTGTTGGAGACTTCTATAGCCCTGGCATTCAAATACGTTGAAGCAGCAAGAGAAAGTGCCTTAGCGAAACGGTACTCCTCCCCCCTTTCGACAGCTGCCACAAACGACTTTGGGGTTGCTTACCCATCTTCAGTGGAGGTACTAGGCACCCAGCAGTCACCACGTGGTGGTGAGTAGTAGGAATTGATGGTGTGACGCTAAGGTGAGAACTCTTGTATTCTCATATAAGTTTCTACGAGCTCTTCGACAAAACCTACTACCAATGATGGAGTTCAAATCATCCTAGGCGATGATTTACGATCGACGTAAGGCACTCCTCAAGTATTGTATTTTAGATGTCCGAACATCCCGAGCGGCCAACATAGACTCGGACCACTACCTGGTTGCAGCAAAGGTACGCAAAACAACATGACTACAAAAGGACGAGAGCGTCTCTCTACCAGCAAAAGAGGAGGGAAGAACATCGGCATCTCCGGAGAAAAAAGCAAGAGCATGAGAAGCGCGTGATCGAGGAAATAGAGAAGTGCTACTCCAGGAATAATGTTCGGAAGTTTCACCAAAATGTATAAAGAAGGTGTCAGGGTAAAAAGACCCGAATTGAAACCAGTAGTACGATAGAGTTACAGTCGGTGCTGAGGATATGGAAAAACTATTTCTACAGATTGGTAAACGGCAAAGACAATACAAATTCCGCTGTCAGATAGAGCGAACCAGCATTGACGATACAAGTCAACAATTCCGTCCACCCGACCAAAATGAAGTGAGGATAGCAATATCTAAGCTGAAGTTGAACAAGGCTTCCAGGCCGGACGGCCTACCCTTCGAACTATTTAAGGCAGCAGAAAATGACTTGGTAGAGAGCATACACCAACTTGTTTGCCAGACTTAATCGGATGAATGTATGCCTGATGAATGGAACCTCAGCATCATTTGCCCGATTCACAAGAAAGGAAACCCTCTAAAATGCACCAACTATAAGGATATCAGTCTCCTAAACATCGTATATAAGATCTTGATGCCGTATTGTGCGAGCACCTGAAACCATTTGTCAACGATTTGACTGGACCCTATCAGTGCGGATAGGCACTGATCCTGGAGAAAACTCAGTTTCATATCTATACTCACTACCTTTTTATCGATTTTAAAGCCGCATATGACAGCATCTACAGAGACGAGCTATACAAAGCCATGTCTAGTTTTGGCATCCCTGCCCAACTCGTTGACTTGTGATATTGATTTTGGTAGAACACAGCGAGCTGTCACTGAAGCGGTAAAAATAGGTCTATCGGCACATCAAAGTATATGCTGTCAACAAGAAGGGACCCCCAACATTGACGTATCGATCAAAATGTCACAATCGACAGCTACAACTTTCAGGAAGTAAGGGACTTTGTCTACCTCAACTCTGCTATCACATCTAAAAACGACATCTCTTCAGAAATCAAGTGAAGAATAACGGTTGCCAATCGCTGTTTTCTTTGGGCTGAGAAGGCAACTATGTAGTAAGGCCCTCTCCCGAACAACCAAGTTAACTTTATAGAAGACCCTTGTAATCCCAATCCTGCTCCATAGTTTCGAAGCATAGACAATTTCAAGAACGGATGAAGATATCATTGGTCATTTTGACAGAAAAAATTTTTCGTAACATATTTGGTTCCGTATGCGTTGACGGGTTCTATAGGAAGGGATTCAACGATGAACTGTACGAGCTGTACAGCAACATTGACCAGGCCAAGAACTGCGTATTTGGCGTTTGAGATGGCTGGGACATGCAGATCAAATTAACACCAACGCTCCAGCCCGCAGAATCTTCTACTTTAATCCGGAGAGATAGCACAGTAACGGAAGTCCTTGCCTTAAGTAGAGGCAGTTGACCAAAGATCGCGCTAATTGGAGTGGCTTATTGGTTGAAGCCCAGATCTACCCCGGATTGTAGCATGGCCTAAGTAGGTAAGTAAGTATTCTTTGCTCAACGCGCAAAGGCGACTCTTTCCTTCTCTATCCTGTATTCGATGTTTTGCTTCCAGTTAAGTTTTGGGAGCAAGCATGATACCCAGATGGAGAATAGCTCCCACTGTCCCTTACCGTTAAGACAGGAAAGGGAAAAATCATTTAATTTTGTTTTGGTAGTGAATAGCGTTAACTCAGTTTTGCTTGATTTGACACCAATGCTACAACTTGCGGCCCAGATGTTTACCTTATCTAGGTTCAATGACCTCACTTATTGCGGTAGGTCTTTCCTGACACTAGTTTTACCTCGTCATCCGAATACGTGACTAATTTGACCCCTTCTCTGTATAGTATCACCACTAACCCTTTCTTCTATGGGCGAATTTAGTTACTATAAGTGACTGTTTCCTTATAATTCTTGTTTTGACCAAAGAGACTATCCGTTGACTAATAAATTCTCTCAGCTCGATTAGAGATTTGTGAATAGCTTTAGTGTGTACGTTTTTAAAGGCTCGCTCTATGTCTAGAAAGGAGGCTAGGGTGAACAAGTATTTTTTGTATATTCTTCGATTGAAATAGGCGTGCTATGATTTTCAAAGCAATTATTCATCTAGAATGCTTCGCATCTGGATATCTAAAAAACGTTTAAGAGTTTTAAGTACAAAGGGGTTGAACTAATTGGCCTGAGATCCTTCGAAGACTCGTGCTCGACTTATGTTATACTGTTTCCGAACAAATAAAATACTATTACAACTTTCTTGTATTTAAATGATGAATTTAAAATAAACACTTTGCAGTCTCAAACCGCTGATCCTTTTTTCTTCACAGCCAAATTTCAAGTGACCGCTTGATGTTGGCGTTGTTCCAGTTTTAATTATGTGTTTTCTCCTAGATGCATTTATGTAGAGAAGCTGGTAAACGGGCGATATCTTTTCATCTCGATGAGTAGGGAAATTGCTGAACCATGCATGGAGACATCATTGTGTTGATCTCTCCACGGATTTGATGAGAGAGGGTTTTCATCGTGCGCATTTGATTAATTGTCGATATAAAAACCATTCGAGTAGGGTACGTAGTTCGGAATTAAACAGCTTTTAAAGATTGATGCTAGCCAAGATGTTGTTAGGTTTTGTGTTCACCTTATCATGGGAGATAGTATGCCGTAAGGGCCCTGCGATTTGAACGGGGAGAATCTGTTAATAGCACAGGAATTATTTTCCTCGGAAATGATTGAATTGATATTGCTTGTGGGTGCAGGTTATTCTTGCTGAGACTTCCCGGCATCCGTACTGGTATCACTGCATTCGGGAAAGTGTGCTTCAGGGTCTCCGAAGTTGATTCTAAACATCCTCAATCTGACCTTCTTTGAAAGGAAGAGTTGCAATGCTCTTTGGATAGAATTTTGCTAAGCCTACCGAATTAATTAAGGGTATTGAATGGCAAAAGTCCATCCAGCCCTGGTTTTTGGATGTCTTTATGGCTTTCTTATACAGACTTAAACAGTCCTTGTAAAGCTGCCAGAAGTTATGTTTGCAGCAGATGTTCAAAATCGCTCTGATCATCTGCCTGAGACCAGAGAGGTCTTCATACTACAATGGGGGAAGTGTTTTTTGTATTTAACTGCACACGGTACTTTGTATGCAACGTCCATTGCCGTCCTAAATGTATTTACATTTGCACCCAGTTCTTCGATTGCTATGGTGTTTATTTCGGGTATGTTTTTGGATTTTGTCCTAAGAACTTGGCCAAACTTAATCTTATTACTTTTTGGACGTATATTATGTAAAAAGTGTCATTTGAAAGTGCCTGAAAAGAGGTCGCCTAAACAAAGAAGGCGATTGGCAAAAATTTGGGGCAATTGCCAAACTGTTAAGCTTACCAATCAAATTTCTGAGTGTATATTCTGGATATATCAGTCTTCTATCAAGATCAAACTATCTCCGCCCGTTATTGGCAATACCGTTTACTTTTGTTGGCGTTACAGTCCGGGGCTGACGGCGTTCAGTCGATTATAAATTTATCCTGAAATCAATTGGAATATTCATTGGGACATAACGCCATGATATTTTGTCTTGTTTTCGTCTAGAATATGACTTAGAGATTACTTTCGGCACTATGCTATCGAAAACGTAACCACGTTAGGGCTAAAAATGCTTATGACAGATTCCGATGAAGAATGCAGAGTGAAGTTGGGTACTAAATCGCTAAACGGTATTCCCTCTAAAGGACAACTGCGTAAAGTTAAGGAAAGCCTTTCCTTACAAACTTAATGGTTGCATAAATCTCTAGTCTCATAAAATGCAGGTCTTCAAAGCCTTTAATTAAAAGTCGAAATTCATAAACACTGATAGGGCTTAGCTTTGTGTTGAGCAAACGCCGTTCTTACAGTCTTATGTTAGTCTTGCAAATGTAATCGGTAGGGAGACAGTTACTAGATGAACGATCATCGCTTATACAGAAAAAAAAAACATGAAATCGCCAAGTGTGATTATTAACGTGCCAGTCACCCAAGCCTAAATATTAATCAGGAAAAGCACTAAGAGATACTATTTTTAAATGATAGACACTCGTAAAACCATAGTTAAATAAACGATCTTATACTTTTTTATTTTTGTTTTTGTTAATGTACAATTGTATAACGCGTATATAACCCATGCACCTGGGTTGCTACTGCACCGCTTCTGCACTTGACTAAATTTGCGAAACTCAGAAACATTCTACAGGCCACTCAATAACAAGACCAAAATTTATTTTTTTAAAAAAAGGTGTTGCTCACCGTTTTGCTTTATTGAATCATACATGTCGATCTATCTGGGTTTTGTATGTAGCGTTGTATATTTGAAACCAGATTTTGTTTAATAAAAGTCGCATTACCGACTAACTTAAGTGACGCTACAGTTCGTGGTGAGCCTGGCCCTCAACTAACAAGCTTCTCTATTCAGTTCGATACTGAGCTACCTCAGGTTGCGCACTGCAAGTTAGTTGTCCTTCCTGGTTAGTTTCGAAGACTCTGCGGGGTGGAGTATTAGTGTCTATTTGCTCCGAATATCCAAGCCATCTCAGGCAACGGATGTGCAGTTTTTTGACTAGATCAAATGCCACTGTACAGCTTGTACAGTTTGCCGTTGAATCTTCTCCTCCAAGGCCCGTTAATGAAAGCGGAAGCCAATGTTGTGCTACAAATTTTTCTCCCGAATCGACCGAGGATACGAAGATAAACATACTTCAATGTCATAATGTATAGGGTTTTCTAATAACGACTTGGCAACTTTTTTTTTAAGTAAAAGGCAAACCATTTGAGATATTTAAAAAATTTTATTATTGGCTTGACGTACAATCAAAACATTAAACTTCGTTGGACCCAATTTTCTACGACTCGGCCACACATTTCGGCCGAAACGGCCGCTATTTAGCGTTCAATGTTGGCTCCGAGCTCTTCCAACGTCGTTGGTGTGTTGGCATAAGCCAATGACTTAACGTAGCCCCACAGAAAGTAGTCAAGCGGCGTTAAATCGCACGAACGATTTCTTGAGATAACACGCTCACCATACTCTTCAATAAATCGATTGTAGTGTGTGCTGTGTGGCTTGTGACACCATCCTGTTGATGGACATGTCGTCCAAGTCCATATCTTGCAATTCGGGCCAAAAATAATCGATGATCATGACGCGATAACGCTGACCATTCACAGTAACGTGACAATTGTTATCGTCGACAAAAAAATATAACGCATAACGCCGCCGGCATGCAAACCGCACCAAACAGTTATTTTTTTGTGGATGAAGTGGCACATGTGGGTTTTCACCCGACCAATAACGCATATTATGCTTATTGACGAACCCATCGAGCCAAAAATGAGCTTCGTCACTGAAGATGATTTTGCGACTTCGAATATCTGTAGAATTTTTTTTTTAATTTGCAGACGTTGCTCGTTAGTGTATTTTACCATGATGAAAATGTTGAGTTTACTGAATAAATTGACAGTGACAGTTTGATGATTAGTGAAAGAGTGCGTTCACAAATTAAATTCAAAGCTGTCAAGTCCCTATTGGAGAACCCTATAGTACTGGGATGAACAAGGTTTTAAGAGAGTGTCCTTAGTTGTTTGGGATAGGGTTTTACTACTCAATCGCATTCTTAGCAAAAAGAATTATCGATAGGCAAGAGTGTTTCTCCGTTTTATTTTTGCTGAGATGTTGTTGGCAAATTCTAGCAAACACGGCGGTGATAGCCCGCTGTGGTCTACAAAATATGTCGATATTATCGGCGTACACAAGTAGTTGCACAGACTTTTGAAAAATTGTGCCTCCGAAGTGTTCTTGCGAGCTCCGCACCATTTTTTAAAGTATAATGTTGAAAACATCAGACGACAGCACGTCTCCTTGTCTAAAAAAAAAAAAATGTATGACATCAAAAGTCTCGATTAAGTCGTTACAGACTCTAATGGATCAGCAAGTGTTTTTCATCGTCATTCTGCACAGGCGGACGAGCTTTGGCAGGAATGAAAAAACTAGACATTGCTCTATATAGCTCATCACTATAAATGCTGTCATATGTGAGTATCGAGTGTGTATCGATTTGGTTATTTTGAGTTTTTTGTTTGGTTTTAGTTTGGTCGGCTCTGAACTTCATTGTTCTGAAACCGCACTGATAGGGTACAACTAAGTTGTGGACGAAGGGTTTTAGAAGTTCACACAATATGGCAGATAAGATTTGGTGTGCGAGGTTGAGGTTGAGACTTATACCGTCTATAGTTGGCGTAGTTGAGATGTTCTCTTTTTTGTGGATCGGGCAAACAATGCTGAGGTTTCACTCATCAGGAATACATATATACTCTGCAGTGCCAATTTGGTAAGGTAAACAGAAGTTTTGGCTATCATCGTATTGATGTTTGGCTCGGACGCCGATTGTGACTCTAGTACAAGGCTTCCTTTTTCATCTCTCCAGATTTCTGTATGCGTCTTTTTGACTTGATACGTTCCTTTTACCTATTGGTAAAACTTTCGTACGTTATTTTTGGATGACAAACTCTACATCGCGAACGTCTGGTCCTTCTTTTTCTTCTTCTGGAGAAGTCGATGTAATTCTCATCTGTTTTACTCGTAGAGCTTACGAGCATCTCTGGTTCTTTGTTACAGTGCCACTTTGTACGTTTATTGTCCAACCGCATGTGCTTTCCTTCATCTTTCATCAAACCAAGGACTTATTGTTGGTGGTCGGTTAAAACCTAGCGCATCAGTTATTTGCGGCATCAACAATTGTTGATGGACTTCCTGGTGCGTATTCGGCGAAGATTCTGGTGGTCTCTTGCGAATTCAGCTTTTTTACGTTATATGTTCTCACAGTAGCTCTTCTTTGTTGAGAGCTTGGGAAATTCGCACCTTGGTTTGAACAAGATCATGATCCGATTCAATGTTGGCTGGTCGAAAAGTTCAATCGTCCAGAATATTTGAGACATACCTTACGTATAAATTGATCAATTTAACGTTTCATGATTCGGAGACCGCCATGTCCCCTTGTAAATATTGAGATGAGGAAACTGTGTGCTTCGTATTCGCAGATTAATCCCAGCCTTCGTATTCGCAAATTAATCCCATCACGTGCCAACTTAAATCTAAACCGTTGAAATGGATTTCCCCATATTTCATTGAAAATCTCATCTCAAAGTTGTGCCAATATATCTAATCTTCTACTTGCTAGCGAAGCGTTGGCCCGACCAAATTTCATGAAAATTTGATTACCATTAGTGGGTTGCAAATTTTTGGTATGTCTATGGTTTAATCTAGGAACTCCGCTGTTGAGACAAAGGCAACTCCATTTTTGTTCAGTTAAGCAATGAAACATTTTGTATTCTTTCGTTTGCTATTTCCTATTTCTGACATATTTCCACTTGGTTTATTGAACGCATATCATATCGATTTTAAGTTGCTGTAATACGTTTACTGGATCGAAATGTTTGCCCGTCATTATGCGGGCATTTCAGCTTGCGATACGTAGTTTTTTTCTGAAAGTCTTTATATTGATGCATGCGGAAATCTTCGATTTCTGACACCAGAATTACTTCTCTGCTGTGGAAGTCACAATATATATTAAACAATCGCCGAAATTCTTTTATAGAAACAGGACTTTTTGTTTAAAAATATCTGTCAGGCGGGAGATTACCATCGCCAAATGGGTTAATAGAATATTGACGTTTTATCTGAAAAAATATTTCAGTTTTTTTTTTTTTTTTGTATTTTACATTCAGCTATGCTGAGTCTAAGAAGTAGTCAAAAATTATACTTCTTTTGACTTGGGTATTCCCAAAGTAACAAAATAAAATACATAAAAGCTAGACAAACGAAAGATAAGAAAATGACCTGAAGAAGACATGACCTCTATCAAATGTTGATGGGTTGAATAAGGTAAAGAGACGAAAATTCGACTACGTCAGAGCAATTTTCACCAGAAATTGTATAAGGGGTCTAAATATTAAAACATATGCCGCATTTCCATTAAACTTTGAAAAACCTGTAGAGACAAATAAAAGAAGGAGGCCATATCCCAAAAAGCAGTACTTTATTTAGGACAACTTCCCTTTGATATCCTCAGCGAATTTTTGTGTTTGGATGCCATGACCGCGCTCTGTCTAATCAAACTTAAAATTTAATAAACTAGTTACTATGCTAAATATATAAACAAAAGCAGCTACTCTATAGCAGTTCCTTGCAGGATTTTTAGGAAGACATTATATCGAATGAGACGTGCATACCTACGACATAAGGAAAAGTGGATCCATTTTCAAGCCTTCAATGTTTCGAAAACTTTAATTTGCAATTTTAAGTCCTCTAATCATTGTCACCCATTACTTCTACAATATTTTACTAAAGCATCGTTACGACTGAAAGAATCCAATTTACATGAAATGCTGCCAGCCGAAAACAGTCCCTCATCAGCTAACAATCTCTTCAATGGACAAAGTCCTCAACGAACATCCTTCAAGATCGTTTGAAAATAATTGAAGGACCTCTTTGTACAGCACCCTCCTCTTATAAATGTAGGCGAACCGTTTCCCATTCTAAGTACGCACTTGTCACAATGATGCAAAAATGTCCACCCATCTCTAACGAGCTTCATTCCATGAATATCTCTTTTACCCTCCGAGGTTCATTTCTGCCTCGGAAACTATCTCCAACTCTAGCACTTGGACTGCATAATTGAATCGTTTACTGCCAAAAACTTGTGCTGCCAAGAACAAGTAAATTGTTCGGCAGGATGAATGGAAATGACAACAACAAACAGCAACAAGGAAACTTTAATGTGTTGAACAATCCTGTGAAGCCTGAAGAGACAAATCACCTTCATTGCACAGAACGAGCCAACAAAACGTAGAGGTGTCGAAGTAAGGACGAAAGGAAATGAGTTTTATGGCAGGCAGCCATTTCCCAGGAAGTTTATTTAATCGTATCTTGTGACGAACGCACGCAAAACCTGCGTTCAATAGCCCAAAATTGTAATCCCCGGTCCATTCGTAGCCTGAGGGATACTTGGGAATTGGGTCAGAAGCAAATAAATAATTTTGCCTTCGTCCTTGAGTCTTGAAAGAACATAATGAAGATTACTATTCGGCCACCTACAACCATTGCACATACACACTCGCACGAACACACTCCTAAGAAGTAAGACCGAATAAAGGAAAAAAAAAAAAAAAAAAAAGGGAAGAAGGCAATAACATTTTCTTTATGGGTTTCGGCAATCGCCCATCGAAGGACTCCGGTTGATGTGCACTCCAGGAAGCAGGACAATGGCTTTTTTTTTCACATCCCTTCTCTCTCATTTAAATGGTTATCCCTGGGCTGTTTCCGTTGTTTTTGAGTTGGTGTTTTTGTTGATGTTTTTGTTAGTGTTGGTGTAATTTGTTTGTGGTGCGTGCGGCAGTATGCCCAGTATACAATTCTTATCGTCCTGCGTTAATCTAGTTGATGTAACTCGTGAAGCTCATTTCATCGTCCCGGCAAACAATGAGTATTTTTGTTTTGTGTTCTATTTTAGTTTCAGAGTTTTAGTAGCAATCTTTGTTATCGACTCACTGTCATCCAAGATAGTTAAGTTCTTTTTGCCTCTGCACCGTCAAACACTTAGCAACTTGCTGGCAGTTAGCTACGAATATAAGCAAGTAAGTAGTAGTAAGCAAGAAAGATTCTCTTCAATGGTGATTTCGGACATTATCCTTTAGTGTTTAAATTTATATCCTCTTTTGTATGGGCAGGCGGTAGTAAGGCCGCATAAAACCCTAGTCCAAAAGAAAAAGACGAAAAAATGCAAAACGGCAATTTGTTGGTGCTTTTTTTTCCTTTTTCGGTTTTTTTTTTTTTTTTTTATTTTTTTTTATTTTCATCTTCCTGCTTGGCATCCTTGTATTGACGAGTAAGAGCTTTTCAAAGAATTGCTGGCATTTAATAAACGTTTCCTTTTTCACATGGATTGCTGGTTTAAATTGGGATACAGTTATAGTGAATAAAGAAAGGTGGAGAGAATTGTGGAGTAAATGTTCAGATTTTGATGGTTCCGAGTCTGCAGTTTATTGATTTTAGTTTTATGGCGATGGCAATCGATTTTATTGACATGATTAAGCTTTGAAATATTGTATCTGCCGTTGCTATAAAAGAGATATTAGCTTTGGGAATGTACCTACTTGTAAATCTTGGAGGGGCGTTGATAGAAATTCTATTTCATTTGTCGAGTTTAAAGACTTTTGATGGTTAAAACGTGTGCAAGAGGAACACCTTACTTTTTAGTAGAAGAATTTTCTGAAATTGTTGCCGGGGACATACAATGTGGTAAAACTCAGCAGTGAGTTAAGGGATCTTCTTAGAGTAAGCTTTAAATATATCTTGACGGCTTAAAATAATTACATGTCACATATCACTTATAATTCTGCCAAATTCTGGACTTCTCTCCTTCTTATGGCGGTGTCCAATGAATTTTAGGAGGCAGCAATAAAATCAGTGGAAGAATTCAAATTCCCCTCGCCACAAATTGAAAAAAAATGCTGATTTGTTTTTTCCAGAGGAGTCGGCTATTCATAGTTTGTTCCACAAGTTCAGATAGTTATTCAGGCTTTCTTCTTTGAAGTTTTGAAAACTGTCCGATCGAAACATTTTGTGGCGAAAAAGGTATATTTTGTGGTTGTCGGGTGACTGGTTTTTCTACCACGATAACGACCCTGCTCACACAGATCTGTCTTGGGCCATTTCTTTACAAAAAATAATATCATGAACCTGGTTTCCCAACACCGTATTCAGCTAACCCTAACCGCTGCGATTTTTTCCCCTTCATACTACACCTAGGTCCTTTCCCTTGTTAAGATTAATGCAATGTTTGTTTTGGTCATTAACGCTGCTCGACCTTCATAATAACGTGTGACTAACAATTTTTAGCAGGAACCTATGGTTTCAGAGTGTGATACATTCATATGATAATTTCTGCTGATCTTCCTCCTAAGTCATGTGCCGCAGTTAAAATATTTATGGCATAGCGTAAGTTGCACAACAATATTGAAAAACATTGGCTCGGATGCCAAACCTAGATTTGGCTCATGTGAGGTTTGATTTTAAATAGAACTTTTTTGACAGATTACGCGTGACTCCTATCAAACTGCTTTGCCATTTTTGTTAAATATCGTTTGGCAAGTCATCATGGAAAAACTCACACGACAACAGCGTCTCCAAATTGTTCAGCTGTGTTACGAAAATCAGCGTTCTGTGAGAAATATTTTTCGTGCGATTCGAGGAAATTACGGTGCGCATATTCGGCCTACTCAAACCACTATTGCAAAAACTATTCCCAAATTTGAGGCCCAGCTTACATTAGTAGATGCTACTCGACCGGTTACACCACATCCAGCACGTAGTGAAGGGACTATAACGAAGAGAGTGTGCGCAAAGACCGTGGCGAATCGATTCGTCGTCGTTCTCAGCAGCTTGGCTTGGCGTATTCGACAACTTGGCGTATACTACGTTAGGATCTCGGCCTTAAAGCGTACAAAATTCAACTTGTGCAAGAATTGAAGCCAGGCGACTTGAATTTGCGTCATATTTTCAGTGAATAGGCTCTGGAAAAACTCAATGAAAATCCGATGTTTTATTCTGAAATATTGTTGAGTGATGAAGCACATTTCTGGCTCAATGGCTACGATAATAAACAAAATTGCGTATTTGGGCTGATAAGCAACCCGAAGAGTACCTAAAGCTAGCTCTACATCCAATAATAAACAACGGAATCGTGTGGTTTACGGCCTGGTGGAATCATTGGTCCATATTTCTTCAAAAATGGGGAAAATCAGAATGTTACCATCAATGGTAATCGTTATCGCGCTTTGTTAACGGACTATGTGTTTTATGAAATTCAAGAACATAGTCTTGGTGAGCTCTGGTTTCAACAAGACGGCGCTACCTACCATACAGCGCGTGAAACAATGGACTTGTTGAGAAATCATTTTAGTGAGCACTTAATTTCACGTTTTGCTACGTTTAATTGGCCGTCTAGATCGTGCAATATCACACCTTTAGACTATTTTATCTGGGGATATGTAAAGTTTTAGGTCTTCAGAAATAAGCCAGTTACGGATGACGCTTTGGAAGCCAACATTACTGGTGTACTCCGCGAAATACCAGTCGATATGCTCGAACGAGTCACCCGAAATTAGACCTTCCGAATGAATCACCGCAGACGTAGTCGTGGCCAACACTTACATGATATAATTTTCAAGAAGTAAATGCCATGAATTGTTCTTTTAACTGGTAATAAAAATTGTGAGTTGACTTTCAAAGCTAAGTGTTTTTATTTTACATTATAAATCAAACCTTACGTGAATCACCCTATATATTATTATATGCATATTCAAACCGGTAAATAGGTGCCCAATATCGATTTCATACTCTTGAATCTTTTCCTGGATCTGAGACAGTGTGAGAGAGCAAGGACCTTATGTGTGGTGTTGAGTAAACTTATGCCGCTGTAGATTCTTAGTTGAACCGCTCGTTTTTATAAGGACTAGACAAACGATTCGGACAAGTCCTCCTCTACCCAAAGTAATCCTCACCTTTTTTATAATTTGTGCGCGATCAAGGGATTTAAGTACCTTTTAAATGCTTGCACACAGAGCGTGCGAGTGGGCGGCAGTTTTCGCAAGTGTTCATCTGGATTAGGTGGTGCATATTATCATTTATTTATTTTCCTGCCCCCAAAGTGGTTCTTCGAAATTCTCAGTACTGAGCCCGTCTCTAATTTGAAGTCCACCAGATGGTTATTTTGTTGCCTTCATCCTTCTTTCTGGGATTCCATCTTCCTGCAATCCATCTTCCTTTATTTTAATGTTCGGCTTTTCTCCTCTCATGGTACGTTTTTTGTTTGTTTATGGGAACAGAAAGGAAATCCTTTTTACAGACACCGTAGAGAATTACTATAGTGTGAGACAGTTGCAATAATTGGTTTGAACCAATCTAATACTCTGTCCACGTGGTTTTGATTCACCGAGGAACCGCGTTAGCATTACTTTAGGGTGGAACTATTGTTCGGATTCTTAAAACTATCTGGAAAAGATTTTCACTGATATGCGGTGTAGATATGCGTTGAACTGCTCGTGCCCAGAGAGAAGCTGGATAAAATGTTAACTCATCTCACTATAACTTTAGTTCAGCCAGTTATCGGTTATCAGTTATCAGTTATCAGTCAGTTATCCCTGTGTTCCTGAACCAGTAATATGACGGGTACGGTTCTATTATTATTATTATTATTATCAAGGGAACGATACAAATTTAATTTGTGGGGTCCGGGACTTAACGCCGGGGTACTATGCCCATGTGGCGCGTTCCAGCGTTGTAGCAATTGTCATATCGGTTTCTGAGAAGATTTTGCGATAAGCACACGTGATATTTGCTTATATTCTCCGGCGTGATATATTTATACACATATGGCTTATCTGTTAGCTGCACATCTTGCGGCCAACTCAACACTTCCAGATTGTGCAATGTCTCTGCTTACACTTGAACGGGCCGAATCTTTAATAGGACAAGTCCACTTTCGCACTCGTGTGGTAGCAAGAGTACTTAAAGGTTTTAACATACATAAATCTGTTGCTCACTTCATTAGCCTTTCCATCAATCCTACTTTTTAATACTCTTTTCAAGAAAATGTAAAACAGCACTGGTCCAGACCGTCCCTATATAAGGCGAATCCTGTTCTCTTTCCACTTTCGTCCTTGTTTTCTTGTTTTTAAAGACGACGAACATTTTCCAATGACCTGCAATATGGTTTTCGTAGCAACAACTGGTGATTTAATGGCATGTCTCACCGAAAAGTGAAACCAAAATATGTATCAAACTGGCGAAAGCGAAATATAGGGTTTTCTAATAACGACTTGACAATTTTTTTTTTTTAAATAAAGGGCAAACCATTTGAGATATTTCAAAAACTTTATTATTGGCTTGAATTACAATCAAAACATTTTTGAATGGAACTCGACTTCGTTCATATGGCCACCGCGGGCACGTTTGCTGCGGTCGATTCGTTAGACCCAATTTTCAACGACTCAACCACACATTTCGGCCGAAACGGACGCTATTTCGCGTTCAATGTTGGCTCTGAGCTTTTTCAACATCGTCGGTGTGTTGGCATAGACCAATGACTTAACGTAGCCTCACAGAAAATAGTCAAGCGGACCATGTCTTGAGATAACACGCTCACCATACTTACTCTTCAATAAATCGATTGTAGCGTGTGCTGTGTGGCCTGTGGCACCATCCTGTTGAAACCACATGTCGTCCAAGTCCATATCTTCCAATTCGGGCCAAAAATATTCGGTGATAATGGCGCGATAACGCTGACTATTCACAGTAACGTGATGATCGTTATCGTCGACGAAAAAATATTGCCCGTACCAAACAGTTATTTTTTTGTAGATGAAGAGGTGATTCATGAAGCACATGTGGGTTTTCACCCGACCAATAACGCATATTTTGATTATTGACGAACACATTGAGGCAAAAATTAGCTTCGTCACTTAAGATGATTTTGCGATGAAATTCATCACCTTGGCGCATCTTCTCCAGAACCCAATCGGAGAACGTGGGTACTATGCCCATGTGGCGCGTTCCAGCGTTGTAGCAATTGTCATATCGGTTTCTGAGAAGATTTTGCGATAAGCACACGTGATATTTGCTTATATTCTCCGGCGTGATATATTTATACACATATGGCTTATCTGTTAGCTGCACATCTTGCGGCCAACTCAACACTTCCAGATTGTGCAATGTCTCTGCTTACACTTGAACGGGCCGAATCTTTAATAGGACAAGTCCACTTTCGCACTCGTGTGGTAGCAAGAGTACTTAAAGGTTTTAACATACATAAATCTGTTGCTCACTTCATTAGCCTTTCCATCAATCCTACTTTTTAATACTCTTTTCAAGAAAATGTAAAACAGCACTGGTCCAGACCGTCCCTATATAAGGCGAATCCTGTTCTCTTTCCACTTTCGTCCTTGTTTTCTTGTTTTTAAAGACGACGAACATTTTCCAATGACCTGCAATATGGTTTTCGTAGCAACAACTGGTGATTTAATGGCATGTCTCACCGAAAAGTGAAACCAAAATATGTATCAAACTGGCGAAAGCGAAATATAGGGTTTTCTAATAACGACTTGACAATTTTTTTTTTTTAAATAAAGGGCAAACCATTTGAGATATTTCAAAAACTTTATTATTGGCTTGAATTACAATCAAAACATTTTTGAATGGAACTCGACTTCGTTCATATGGCCACCGCGGGCACGTTTGCTGCGGTCGATTCGTTAGACCCAATTTTCAACGACTCAACCACACATTTCGGCCGAAACGGACGCTATTTCGCGTTCAATGTTGGCTCTGAGCTTTTTCAACATCGTCGGTGTGTTGGCATAGACCAATGACTTAACGTAGCCTCACAGAAAATAGTCAAGCGGACCATGTCTTGAGATAACACGCTCACCATACTTACTCTTCAATAAATCGATTGTAGCGTGTGCTGTGTGGCCTGTGGCACCATCCTGTTGAAACCACATGTCGTCCAAGTCCATATCTTCCAATTCGGGCCAAAAATATTCGGTGATAATGGCGCGATAACGCTGACTATTCACAGTAACGTGATGATCGTTATCGTCGACGAAAAAATATTGCCCGTACCAAACAGTTATTTTTTTGTAGATGAAGAGGTGATTCATGAAGCACATGTGGGTTTTCACCCGACCAATAACGCATATTTTGATTATTGACGAACACATTGAGGCAAAAATTAGCTTCGTCACTTAAGATGATTTTGCGATGAAATTCATCACCTTGGCGCATCTTCTCCAGAACCCAATCGGAGAACGTACGTCGCTTCAAATGGTCCATCGACTTCAATTCTTGAGTCAGCTTGATCTTGTATGGGTGTAAACCAAGATTCTTACGCAAAATACGCCATAATGTGGTCTGAGCGATGCCCAATTCTTGAGAACGCCGTGGAATTGACTGGTTTGGATCGTTTGCTACGGACGTCTGAACGGCAGCGATATTTTCGACACTTCGACCAACACGTTGTCTCACTGATACGGCAACATCACACAACGAATATGTAGACTCAAATTTTTGCACTAAACTTGTTATTGCCTGTCTACTAGGGCGAGAATTACGACCGAAAATTGGAGTTAACGCTCTTAAAGGTGCAGTCACTGAATCCGAATATCTGTAAGAAAAATTTATAATTTGCAGACGTTGTTCGTTAGTGTACTTTACCATGATGAAAATGTTGAGTTAACAGAATAAATTGACAGTGACAGTTTGATGATTAGTAAAAGAGTGCGTTTACAAATTAAATTCAAAATTGTCAAGTCCCTATTGGAAAACCCTATAGTTGCACTTAATACTTCTAACGCATTTGATAGATTTTCGACTCTGTTTTCAAAAATGCGTGTATTTGGAATCGATGGAATGTTTAATTCAAGGTGTCTTGGATGGTTTCAGGTCTGATCCACAAAATAAATGCTGGTGTGCCCCAGAGCTCCATTCTATCTCCGACACTCTTTTTAAACTTCACTAATGATTTCTTGTCTGCTACTTCTAATCCAATGTACTGCTTTGCTAAGGACAGTATTTTCTGCTTTTCAAATTCGTTCTTAACCTCACGTCCTCACGGCTGTAGAAAAGTAACGGCAATGTATGCTAAGCTCATTAAATTCTGATATAAGCAGCATCGCCAATTGGAGAACGGTCAACAAAGTGAAATTTACTGCTTCCAGAATGGCACTTTTATTGTTGATACCGAAGAACTTTCCATTCTCGGTGTGTGTGCCAATGGCAACCTACGTTGGAATGACCATATATTTGATGTCGCCAAAAATGCTGAAGAGTGTCTATGTTTCCTCAAACGAAGTTAACAATACTTTTTCCCCTCTGATCTGGGCTCAATATATAAAGCATTCATCCACACAAAATTGGAATACAATGACTATCAAAACCGTCCGATACAACTCATAGGTTAGACTAATATCACCCAACCAATTTACAAACTTGACGAAATGTTTATGTCTCAACTTGCTCTATCGCTATTCTTAATTACCGGTAACATTCTGCACATACCTTTAACCGTAACACCCATCTCGCTTGAATGCTCATCAGTTGACCCTCAAGCCCACTTTCGGACGTACATTGAAGTATTGTGATTCATTCCTAAGCCGTACGTCTCGCTTATGGAATGCCCTGCCGAGCTCTTTATTTCCTGACTATTATGACCTTCAAACATATTTTAAACATGTTTTATTCAGTTCCTGTGCAGCTCGGACATTGTCGATTACTTTTGTACCTATATAAATACGCCCTGAAATTTTCATGGCCTGCTATAATCTGGGTTAAATAAAACATGAGCTCTTCATGTTCCCGACTTTTCGAAGAGTTTAGTTGACTGGTCACCCTTCGATCTGATCCCCTATCGTTTGATATATGATATCTTGTGTTCATATTTCATTTGACAAAATATCATTCGGATCCAGACAATAATTGCTCTCAGCGCTATGTTCCGGTATACCTTTGCGGAAAAAACAATACTCGTACAAACTTTCAGTTAAGTCAGTATGACGAGCGGCAGGCGCCGTCGATGGAACACGGAAAATGCTTCTATGCGGAAGTTTATGCATGAGATAAAAGAAGGAGCAACAGCGGTTCGATTGAATTGATACTCAAAAGATATTCACCTTGATCAGAAAATTGAAAATACAAGTTTATTCATTTAAATCTATATTGTCCATCTTAAAGTCATCCCCATCGACCGCAACACACTTATGCCAGCGCTTGATCCAATCCTCGGAACATTTTTTATGTTCGGTTCTCGGTATGTCCATCAGTGCTTCCTGCTATTTTTCCATTACTTCCTCTCCGCTGTTTAAACGCGTTCCCCGTAGTGGTTTTTAATTCGATTGAATAGAAAGAAATCACAGGGAGCCAAATCAAGTGAATTTAATGGCTGTTGGATGGTATTTGTTGTATTTTTCGTCAAAAAATTACGAATAATGATGGCACTGTGCGACGGTGCGCTATCATGGTGTAAAATCCACGAGTTTTCTGCCCACAATTCTGATCTCTTTCGGCGAATTACTTTACGCAAACGTCTCATAACGCCCAAATAATTCTCTTTGTTTACTGTCTGGCCTTCTGGCAAAAATTCATGATGCACCGTTGACTTCCTTCCTTTTTGACTGAAAACGACGTGTTTTTTTTTTTGATCTCGGCTCATTTGGTGAACGCAATTCATTTGCCTGATGTCTGGATTGCGTGCCGTACTCATAAACCCACGTCTCGTCTCCAGCTATGATCATATTGATGAATGTGAGATCGGATTCAGCCTCGCAAATCAATTCTTTTGCGACGTCAACACGGTCTCTTTTTTGCATGAAATTGAGGTCATTTGGCAAGAACTTTTCTGCTACACGACGGAAACCCAAATCATTAACCAAAATGTCTTAGACGGATCCATCCGCTATCTCTTTGATGGTTAATTTGCGGTTATTGACCAACATTTCTTTTACTTCATCAATGTTTTCGTCGGGTTTCGATGTCGATGGTCTGGCACTGCGTTCATCATCTTCGATTGACTCACGACCACTTTTGAACCACTCGTGCCACTGGTAAACGACCGTTTTTTTTTAAAAGAAACGTTGCCGAACAAGTTCGTTGTTGCAAATTTAAATCCATTTTTAAAATTGTAAATAATCGCCAACACACACAGAGATAGATGTATTCTTGGCTACGTAACTTTTGCAAATGTCAAGCTATGACGTTAAGGTTTAGAAAGAAAGTCAACAACAGATGTACCAACTTAACAAAAAAAAAAAAAACAGAACTTAAATCGGAATAATGGAAGCGCCACACGGTGACGCCACCGGGAACATTTTGATCAATGTGGTATGTGAGAATCAACTTGATTTTATGGAACTAACTCTATGAAAAGGAGGCTTGCAAAGAAATGCTCTTCCCACATAGCCATTCTAGTATCTTGCAAAATTCCTCTCAGTCTAAAACCAACTAAAATTGATGAGAAATCCGGCTTATTGAGTTGTCTTCACCAAAAAGTTATCAATCCTCAAATGCAAGCCCTTAGGGATGGCGTCACAAAGTTTGGGCTCTCTATGTCATCACGAGTTTTTAGTGTAATAGGATATCCAAATATTGTAGACATCTTTAGATACCAGGATACATTGATAGAAGCCTAAGAGAGCTGGTGAGTTGTCGAATAAGGCATCGGTGTTCCATTATTCAAAGGCCTTTTCATTGCTCTTCTTGAATTGTAGATTAGACAAACTCCACGTAAAGGCATAGCACTCAATATGATGCTTCAGTGCTTCAAAAAGTAGATCAAGTTGTTTAAAACCTTAATAAAGTCCACAGCACGTGTGTTTATTTGACTTGTCCAGACAGAAAAAACCATAGTCTAACTTCCAAAGTAACTGGTCAAAAACAGTTCACTACTAGATCCAAGTTAGCTGTGAAACACAACATCCGTAGCTGGTGTCTGTCGTCGTTATTGTGGTGACAGGTGAAGCCTTCAGACAAGCTTTTGCTTTCCTTTATGATATCAAATCGCCTGGCATCGATACTAACTAGCTGTTAGCCTGACACTAGTAAACATTCCGAGCCACTGTCACAGAAAGTCGGAAAGGAAGACTACACGCTTGATAAGGGCTTTAGACCTATAAGTCTGACCTCTTTTATGTTAAGGAACATAAAGACTAAATGCTTTGTGAATGCATCCTTTGTCCTGACAACAAGAAAATTCCTACAACACTGCGCTTCCAAATCCGGTGGGCTGTTTTGCCAAACAAGCTCCCGATTGCCATGTGCCGGCAGCACCCAATATGTGATGGCGGTGTATAGACAAAGACTGGCCATAAGGTCCGATATCTACTGCTATTCTGCATATTGATCAAAAATTACCTGTCGTTGCATTAAAAATGGGCCCTTAGTCCATCCTCCCAAAACTGAGGATGTTCTATTTACGAGAAGGAAGAAACTAACCACTCTAACCTATCAAGTGATTGAAGGTATCATCATGTGTTTCACTAACGAAACTAAGTTGTCTAAGTCTTTGGTGATAACAAACTTCATTGTACTAAGCACGTTAATTCAATCTGCTGTCGGCTTTCATTTCATTTCCATCTATTTATTTTAATTTGCCCACTGTACTAATAAGCAAGAAAATTATGTTTGGGAAACAGCTTACAGAGTACAATATTAAATTGATAAAAATAAAAATAAGGGTAGCTGTCCTTTTCCATTTGAGGCATTGTTCAGGGATTCGCCTTACAGATTCTGGGAGACTATTTCAAAGTGTGATTGGCATGAACGAAGAATTGCTTATGTGATAATAAGCGATAAGAGATTTTAGACTGTATCCGACAATCTTTTGAGTGTATGCAGAGATATTGTCAAATTTTCTTAAGTTAAAAATGTATCGCGTCGTATAGAGTCGGGAATAGCAAAGAGCTCGCAGCTCGTATAAGCTATTATAGGAGCGATAAGTACATTGGCTAGTTTCAGATTTACTCGAAGGGTACGCGATTTTTAGTTGTCGATAAACTACAGAGGCTTCCGTAGATTTTAGATGCAGTGTACGTGACATGATCATTTAAAGTCAACGAGTTGTTAAATAAACTTTTTATTGTAGTCGCAATTTCAACTTGTGAGATGTTTAAAACGATCGGAGGTATATTGCAAAAATGAATGTGATGTTTAGATATAAAATTTTCGATTTGGACGGGCTTATAAATAATTTGTTCAGATATGACCATGATTTTATGGCAGATAGGTCTTTATTTAGCTTTGGTATTGCATCTTTTATCAACTCTATTGGAGTTGATAGAGTTGACCGTCGTCAGCTTATATATGGAATTTACAATGAGATAAACACATTGGTAAATCATTTATAAACATTGAGAATAACAAGGGTCCCAGCAGTGAGCCTCGAGGGATACCTTTACAGACATAATATTGTATAGAATAGAGAGTTTACTATTTGCCGACATCACTCAGGTACGACAAGATAAGTTTAAGAGGTTAGAGAGTTTATTAAACAGAATTATAGGATTAACTGAGGCTTTAAAAAATCAAGTTCTGTCAGAAGTGTTATGTGGTTAAGATCAGTTGCAGCGCGAAGGTCGTCTGTCATTTTAAGTAGTGCTGTAATATAGCTCTGATCTCCACGGAAGCCTAATTGGAAGAGCGATAAAAGTTTGTTTTGTTCGATGTTGTTTCTGATTTGTCTTGATAGGATGAATTCAAAGGCTTTTAAAAGAAAGGGTAGTATAGGTTTTAACAAAATCAGTTTTAAATCACCTAATCCCAAAGATTTTGACTTAATTGCAAATATAGCCCCGCAAGCATACTCTAGGTATTGAAATCCGATAGCGAGAAGGCTTATTCGAAATTACTTAATGTTAATATTGTATCAACCAAATTTTATTTATCTCTTCAACATTAGCATCAACGCTTATGTTTGAAGATGTTTTTGTAGATGTAGATGCTTTCGAACTTCCTTTCAGAGCTGATAAGGGGGTTGATTTTAAGTAAATCTGTTAGCAAAATACAGGAGTTCTGGGCTTTTTTGAATTGATATTAACTCGATTTCTGTATCTTATGAATTCTTCATGCATTTCGGTAAACCGGAAGCGTCTAAAAAAACTTGTCTCATCTTAAAATTTCATGTAAAATGTTATTAGTCATCCAAGTACATTTAAAACTGTTACAACATCAGTTTGTAAGGGTACAAGTTTGTCACAGAGATGATGTATGTTAATTTCGAGGGTCAAATTAATATCTCGGAAGTCGCCATATAAATATGTCTCACAGCAGATTTCGTTTGTTAAAATTGCAAATCTAGGGAAACGAAAATAAGGTCATGGTATGAAAAGGCAGGAACTGATAAATGATTATAGATTCTTAAGCGGTTTATTTCACTCAAGAGACCTATGACAATCAATGATTTGTTCGACATAAAATGTGTTTGGATAGTATGGTTTAAAAAAAGATAAGTTGAGGCCTTTCATGGAATCTTTAAATCGAGTACTAGAAGTGCTTAACAAAATTATATTAATTTCAAATTAATATTAATGTTCGGAGACAGATGACACACTTCTTTCAATTTATACATACAGAACCGATTGTACACTTATTACTATCACTTAGTATGGTATGTCGATAAATGTGTATTCAAATTGAGAAAGTTCGTTTGACTGAATGACAAAATTGGGTTTAATATTTGCTCTGAGGTTTATTTGGTCTGCCCGAAGCGATAAAAGGTCATTTGACAGATCTTTGTTTATCCACAATTTAGAAATGCAACTTATATCAACCGGATTATGTTTAAAGATTTGCTTCAATTCTTCAAACTAATCTACGATGCTTTGAGCATTTATGTAATAGATGCTATCAACATGCCTACGCAATATATTCAATAAGAATTGCCAACTTTCGTTCATGCAATCGAAACTACTGTAAGAGTTGTTGTGGGTCATCTTTTGAAACGATATGGGTGAATTTTGAACAGAGAGATAAAGAAATAAAATAGGAAGGTGATAGGGAGAAATTAAATTATCTTTTACATAATCATAGTTAGAATAAAATAAGAAATTACAAGAAAAAAATTACGTAAAAATAATAAAAAATCTTCCACGTTGGGATCTACAATAGAATAGGTGGCTGTGTTGGTATATTGCGAATGTAAAGGGTGATTCAACTTGAGGTTTGATTTATAATGTAAAATAAAACAAATAACTTTAAAGAGAATTTAAAATTGTTAATACCGATCAAAAGAACGATTTATGGCATTTATTCCTTGGAAAATGATATTATGTACGTGTTGGACACGACTACGTCTAAGGTGGTCCATTTGGAAGATCTAATTTTTGGCGACTCGTTCGAGCATAGCGATTGGTATCTCGCGAATAACACGAGTAATGTTGGCTTTCAAAGCGTCAATCATAGCTGATTTATACCTAAAGACCTGAGACTTTACACATCCTCAGCAAAAATAGTCCAAAGGTGTGATATCGCACGATCTAGTGCACCGTAGCAAAACGTGAAATTAACACAAGGGCTGAAAAGTCAGTGCCGTTTTATAGCATAACAAAACATTTTTGCAAAATTCAACTTTATTTACCAACCTTCAAGGGCGATACACTGATTGAAACGATTTTTCAATCTTTCGATACCAGTTTTATAGAACGATTTCGGTTTAGCCTTAAAATAGGCCTCTGTTTCGGCGATTACTTCTTCATCGGTCTTAAATCTCTTTCCGGCGAGCATTCTTTTGAGGTCTGCAAACAGAAAATGGTAGCTGGGGGCCAAATATGGAGAATACGGTGGGTGGGGAAGCAATTCGTAGCCGAATTCATTCAATTTTGCCATCGTTTGATGAAACTGCACTTTCTTTTTCTTCAAATTCGGCCGTTTTTCTGCGATTTCGTCCTTCAAACGCTCCAACAACGCAATGTAATAGTCGCTGTTGATAGTCTGCCCCTTTGGGAGATGGTTGATGAATATTATTCCATGTGTATCCCAAAATACGGATGCCATAACCTTACCAGCCGACCGTTGAGTTTTTGGTCGTTTTAGACGAGGTTCGTCGCCTGCTCGCCACTCAGCTGACTGCCGACTTCACTCTGGTGTGAAGTGATGGAGCCAAGTTTCATCCATTGTCACATACCGATGCAAAAATTCGGCTTTATTGCGATTGAACATCTTTAAACACTCCTCTGAACCATCAACACGTTGTTGTTTTTGGTCGACTGTGAGCAAACACGGCACCCACTTTGAACAGAGCTTTCGCATGTCCAAACATTCGTGTATGATATATCCAACACAATCTTTTAATATCTTCAGAGGCTCAGCTATCACGATCAACTTCACTTTATGGTCATTCATTGGATCCACTGCGTGCATCATCTTCGGTGCTTGTATGACCACTTTTAAATTGTTTAATCCACTTGCGAATGGTTCGTTCGGCTGGTGCAGAGTCCGGGTAACACTTATCAAGCCATTTCTTTGCATCGGCTGCATTTTTTTCCATCAAAAAGCAATGATATATCAACACACGAAATTGCTTTGAATACATTTTTTTTTCACAATAACAAAAGTTGCTTCACTCACAACGCTATATCTCGAGAACTAATCGTCCGACAGCTGTCAAATTGATACACGTATTCTTTTTAAGGTTGGTACTAACTGAAAATGATATGGATTTAATTCAAGTGGTGCCCTCTCTTACAAGTGGCACGTATTAAGTGCTCACCAAAATGGTTTCCCAACAAGTCCATTGTTTCACCAAGACCAGGAAGCACATAGTCCGTTAACATGGCGCGATAACGGTTACCATTGACGGTAGCATTCGGATTTACCTCATTTTTGAAGAAATATAGACCAATGATTCCACCAGCCTATAAACCACACCATACCGTTGTCTTTAATGGATGTAATGGTAGTTCTTGGTACTCTTGGTTGATCATCAGCCCGAATACAGCAATTTTGTTTATAAACGTATCCATTGAGCCAAAAATGGCCTTCACCATTAAACGATGAAACACCGGATTTTCATTGAGTTTTTCCAGAGCCCATTTACTGAAAATTTGACGCAAATTCAAGTCGCCTGGTTTCAATTCTTGCATAAGTGGAATTTCGTACGCTTCTAGGCCTAAATCCTCACGTAAAATACGCCAAGCTGTCGACGACGACTACGACAAATCGATTCGTCACGGTCTTCGCGTACACTCTCAGCTACAGCTGCTATAGTCTCTTCACTACGTACAGGATGTGGTCTAACCGGTAGAGTAGCATCCACTTATTTAAACTGGGACTCAAATTTACGAATAGTATTGGCAACAGTAGTTTCAGTAGGTCGATTATACCGTAAGTTCCTCGAATTGCACGAAAAACATTTCTCACAGAACGCTAATTTTCGTAATACAGCTTCAAAATTTGGAGACGCTATTGTAGTGTGAGTACTTTCATGATGACTTGCTAAACGATACTGAACAAAAACGACAAAGCGGTTTGATAAGAGTCACGCGTGGTCTGTCAAAGACCCCTTATTTTCGTCCGTTAAGAGTGAAAATGGATGAAATGATTGGTCTTCGATTGAACTTGAGAGCTTCACGCGGAATGTTAATTTCGCCTTGTAAAGCTTTTTTGTACAGTTAAAACCGATATCGCTTACCCTGAGTGATGAATTTGATGTTTCTTTTTAAAGTGATTTTGTTTGTCTCCCTTCTCAGCTAGCTTAATGATGGTGCAGGAGTCATTTGAAAAGTTATCGCTGCGTGGGAACGATCAAACGTGGAAGATGTTGCGTATTGGAGGTGGTGGAATATTGTCGGTGCAAAGTTTGCTAAAAATCTCATTTGGATATTCATAAGGTGCTCCAAGAACTCCGAACAGTAAGAAGTAAGGTAAGAGAGCTTTTGACAAGTTAGGAGACTTATCATCGAAGGTCATTTGGAACTTATATGATCCAGCTAATATGAAACTAATTATATCATAAACGTGGGTTGCCTGAAAACTGCTGTTTTTATCAGACTCCAAAAACGGTCTACCTTGGCTCCATGGGAGCCTTCCCCGGCACGAGTGTCTCTGCATAGATGCACTTATGAATCTGCTTCCTCTTAATATTCAGATACAATAATAGATTTAATTTTAAAAGCTTTTTTTTTGTTTAAACCTAGAAATACGATTACATGCATATTTTGTTAAGCCCATGTTTCGTCCTATCAACGACAATTTTATTATACACGGTCATACAGACGACCTTTGCTGTTTTGATTTCATTTCAGTTTTCATTATATGACAGAGGCACAAAGTTCTGAAAGCATCGGTTCCCACTAGATCACCGAAATCAAGTACGTAGGTGGGGACCACATGGGAACTCAGTACTCTGCGTGCTGTTGACAAAACTCGCCACATGGACATAATATTCCAGCGTTAAATCCCGGACCCTACAAATTAAATTTGTATCGTTCCCTTGATAATAATAATAATAATGGATTCCTGTAATAGGTTCTTAGACTAAGATTACATTAGTGAATAGATTACATTAATAAGAAAATGTACTTAATGTAATTGTAAGTCATAAAATGTTGATACTAATTGCATAAATATTTAGGAAACCACCCATAGAGTGGAATTTAATGTTTCTCAAATATATAACTAGCTGCTCGTTAACATGAAATTTAAACATCTAGCAATTAACCAGCAAGTGAATGACACTTGAATCGTCGGAACCAAAAAAACTTTCTTTTCGCGGTATGTGAGTCAATGACAACCTTCGTTGGAACGACCACATATTTGATGTCGTCAAAAGTGCGGCGAAATATCTACGTTTCTTCAAGCAATGTGCAGAACTCAATACATCGAGCATTTATCAATCAAAAATTTAAGTACAATGCTAAGATCAGATCTGGTGTTCCCAAGACCTCTCTGCACCTGCTACATAGGATTCAAAATCGTGCGATAAAGCTCATTAGTGAACTCTCAGACCCACCATCAGTCGTACTCTGCAATATTGTGATTCGTTCCTAGAATTTATAAAATGCCCTGCTGAGCTCTTTATTTCCTAATCATTATAATGTGCAAACATTCAAAACCAATGTCCATCTGCACCTCTCTTTATTTTCTCCCTAATTTTCATTCACCCGCACTGTGTGCAATCATTTTAAGATACTTGAAAATCCCTAAGCGCCCGTAGATTATATTAAAAAAAAGACAAGTAACAGACGAAGAAAGCTTGGAATACTCAAATGAAAATGCTTGTATTTTAAGTGTTCAACAGTGGTCAAGAAGTCTTCTTCTTTAATTTTATTGAATTTTTTATTTCTTAATAACTAAACTTTCCTTTCTTCATTATAACATACATATATACGATTATTTTAAACTTTCTTAGTTTAAATACAAGATGTCTCCTGCAGTCCTACGATAAGGCGACTTATTGGGAATCCTAAATCCTTCTCTCTTTTCTGCCCATCCAATTCCCAATTATAAATTACTAGAGACAACTATGTTAAACGCAGAAGTCCTTTTTAAGTATGTAATATATACATATTATTATTATTATTGTTTACCATGGATATCCGCTTCAAATTTTGCCACGCATTGTCTTGAAGATATCTGAAGTCCTTATCACTTAAAATGCGTTCAGACGTTGTGGGGTTTTAAATAGTTCATTTTTATGTCATCTGAAAACTGAAAACTTTTTAAGGAAAATCTCGTTTTTATCTCTAATGAGAGACGTAACAAAGCTCTTATTTTGTTAGCCCATTGAGATAAAGTTTTCGCCAGGACGTTTAACAAACTTGTAAGAAAACACTTGAATGTACATTACAAGTCATTCACAAATACGGTGGAACGGAAATTTTCAACACTTGTAATCCAAAATTATCTTTCCACAACTTTCTTTGCTTTTTATTCACACATTTGTACTTTGTAAAACAAAAACTAAAAACACAAAAAAATCATAGCCTCGAAATTCAATTCAAAAGTTTCGTAAAGGTCTTGCTTCTCAATTTCGACAACGCATATTTCAAAAAATTATACTTACGCAATATGCGAGTATATTTAACCGTATGTCTACACACAACAAGAGCTTAAAAAATGCAAACCTGCGTCGCAGTCGTCGGCTATTAGATGAAGCATATCCTACCATGGTTTTAAAAAGGACTGATTTTTGAACAGGCTCACTATCTTTTTATATTCTGGCCTTATGGCATTCCATCACGGCTGCTGCAATATTAACAGAACCGATGTTGCTGCAAAACCAACAAATACAGGAATGTTTTCAGCTAAAATCTGAACCAAAAACAGAATGTCGTATGGCTTTAGGATCTAGGATATGTCGCTGGTATTTGATGAAGGACGACAATACTAGATTTCACTATTACTGTCTTCCCAGCAGAGGTATACACAATCCTTATGGCGAAGAACTACGTTATTAACAAAAGGCGAAGCATCTGCATTCGTAACGGCAGTCAAGGCTGAATTCACTAAGTATTTTTTAGGTCCCGGGTCACAACCGAATCACGGTAAATGAGATTGTCGAGCTCTACCTAGGTTCCGAGAGTCGAGAGTTTTTTTAGAAGCCGAAACTGTGTTAGGCAGATGACAGATGAGCTTAATATGAGAATAACAACAGATGGCACTGTTATCCAAGTTGTTGGTAAAAGAAATGAATTCTTCCAGTCGTCTTTAAGAGGCCATCGTATTTCCTGCTTTCCATCAGTAGAAAGGTCTATAGACTGTGACTCTTGTTGTGAGATTGATGATACTTTTTACTTTCTACAAAAGGCTAACAAAGATCACTTAAGGGAACATAATACATGGGCTGAAAAGTCAGTGCCGTTTCAGTTAGTATCAACCTTCAAAAGATACGTGTATAAATTTGACAGCTGTCGGACGATTAGTTCACGAGATATAGCGTGGTGAGTGAAGCAACTTTTGTTATTGTGAAAAAAATGGGTTCGAAGCAATTTCGTGTGTTGATTTATCACTGCTTTTTGATGGGAAAAAATGCAGCCGATGCAAAGAACCATTCGCAAGTGGATTGAAAAATTTAAAAGTGGTCATACAAGCACCGAAGACGATGCACGCAGTGAACGTCCAAAAGAGGCTGTTTCAGACGAAAACATCAAAAAAGTCCACAAAATGATTACGAATGACCGTAAAGTGAAGTTGATCGAGATAGCTGAGGCTCTGAAGATATCAAAAGAGCGTATTGGATATATTATACACGAATATTTGGACATACTAAAGCTCTGTTCAAAGTGAGTGCCGCGTTTGCTCACAGTCGACAAAAACAACAACGTGTTGATGATTCAGAGGAGTGTTTAAGGCTGTTTAACCGCAATAAAGCCGAATTTTTGCATCGGAATGTGACAAGGGATGAAACTTATCTCCATCACTTCACACCAGAGTCAAGTCGGCAGGCTAGTAACGAGCAGGCGACGAACCTCGTCCAAAACGACCAAAAACTCAACAGTCGGCTGGCAAGATTATGGCATCCGTATTTTGGGATACACATGGAATAATTTTCATTGACTATCTCCAAAAGGGGCAGACTATTAACAGCAAGCATTACATTGCGTTGTTGGAGCGTTTGAAGCACGAAATCGCAGAAAAACGGCCGAATTTGAAGAAAAAAGAGTGCTGTTTCATCAAGACAATGCACCGTGTCACAAGTCGAAATCGATAGCAAAATTGAATGAATTCCGCTACGAATTGCTTCCCCACACACCTTATTCTCCAGATTTGGCCCCCAGCGATTATTTCCTGTTCGCAGACTCCAAAAGAAAGATCGCAGGAAAGAGATTGAAGACCGATGATGAAGTAATCACCGAAACAGAGGCCTATTTTGAGGTCAAACCGAAATCGTACTACAAAACTGGTATCGAAAGATTGAAAAATCATTTCAATCAGTGTATCGCCCTTGAAGGCAACTATATAGATAAATAAAGTTGAATTTTGCAAAAATTTTGTGTTTTACTATAAAACGGCACTGAATTTTAAGCCCATGTGTTACAAGGAATACTAAAGACTGATTTTGTATCTGAATATTCTGCTTGGATTTATATTTCCGTTTGCGTGTGTTACCGTTATTGTAAAATATAGTAAAATATATTGGTCTTATTTTTGAATGGAAACTAAACTGAAAATCTAATATTCAAGAGAGAGTAAAGAAAGCTACAGTAGTTTAATTATCTTGCAAAAAAGCCATTGGGAACAAATGCGGCCTTCAACTTCGCACTGTGTATACTTCTTGATAAAAGACCGATACTCTCCTGGTTGGTTTTCTGGTGGACGGTCTTAGATAATTCAGTCATCTGCAGCAAATGAAGCATAAGCGGAGCTTATGATTATACTGGTTATTGTTTCTTTTGATACCCTCGATATTTTCAGTAAGCAAGTGGATGCTAAAGCAGCTATTCGCCTTAAAGCTACTATACAGTAGACAAATAAGCAAATAAATAGTACATATATTGGCTAAATTGTGCGCCAACATTAGTTTGATAAAGATTTTCATGTAAGCATTCCCTTTTGATCTTTCCGAGAAGAAGATGCTTTCAGGGACGCCAAGTCAATCCGTTTTTATACTGATCACTCCTGTGATAATGGGTTAGGTGGCGATATTTTTTAGATAACTTCAACCCAACCCTGCCCTTTCGCTCTTGGAATCACTGTATCGTGACCCATTCTCTGCCCTAGCAGAAAAAAAAAGTGATATCTACAAGAGATATCCTCATTTTCTCTCTATCAAATCCCTGGCCCTAGAGTCACGAAGTTCTAAAACCGTCCTTAGTTGCCGATCATCTCTATGATGGGTACCGGGACACAGAGATATTCAAGGGATCTTAGGGCCGAAGAACTGCCAAAATTAGAACCACACTACTTATTCTCAAATATGTTCTCAGTAATTCTCGAGAGACTAGAATAAATAATATAATAATCGAACGGCTTCTTGAGTTCGAAGCCAATTTCTGCAACTAATTATGGCAAAGAAGCTCAATATACTTGCGTGGAATGCCAACGGGCTACAGAAAAGGCTTGATGAACTAAATATTTTCATGCAGGAAAAAGTAATTGAAAGATGTTTAATTTCTGAAACTCACCTGGTGACAGAATCGCGCGTGGAACTAAAAGGTTACCGCGACTACCACGCTCATCATCCATCGGGAATAGGCGGGTCATCCCTATTAATAAAAGACTGCATTGAACATACTCTGGAAGCAATAATTGAACTTGACAAATTTCAAATGACCGTGGTGCGCGCTAAAAATAAAAATTACTCTTTCAATATATCCTCAATCTATTGCAATAGAAAAACACGAATTTATTGACCTATTCAACTCTCTTGGACCAATCTTCGTTTTTGGTGGCGACTTTAACACGAAACACACCTTTTGGGGCTCAAGATGTATCTCTCAAAAAGGCAAAACTCTTTACAGGGCTGGTATGGAATGTGGTTGCTATTTTTACTCAACAGGCAAGCCGACATACTGGCCCTCGGATGTCGCCAAAACACCCGATCTAATAGACTTCTTTATCGGAAAAGGAGTAAACGCTAGTTACATCAAAGTTGAAGAGGGCTTCGATCTTTCCTCCGATCATTCTCCAGTTATCCTCTCACTGTGCGAATCCTTGGTTAAGAAACAAAGACAACCCCGATTAACTAACAGCAAAACTCACTGGGAAGATTTCCGAATAGACGTTGTAGACAATACTGAGTTGAAAGTAGCACTTAGAACGCCGTATAAACTTGAAAAAGAAGTTGAACGCTTCGTTGAAGTCATACAGCGGCCTGGAAGAACACTCCCCACGAATCGAACAAAGTTCCCAAAGTCGGCATAAAATATCCACCGGAAATCAAAGAAATGATAAGGAAGAAACAAAGAGCGCGGAAAAAGTGGCATGAAATCCGGGTACCACAAGATAAAACGTCCTTCAATAGGCTATGCAACTTGTTGAAAAAATCGATCAAGGACTTCAATAATCAAGTTATTAATAACTACCTTGAAAGACTCACAGCGACAAAGGATACCAACTACTCCATATGGAGAGCCGTTAAAAGTGTTTGAAAGCCCCAAATACACGTGGCGTCAATAAGAAGAAACCAGGATGACTGGGCGAAAGAAGATAAGGAAAAAGCTAATTTTTTCGCCGACCATCTTGCAGAAACGTTTAAACCATTCGACTGGAAAGTGCTTCCAGAGAATGTCAATACGCTAGACGTGACGACAAACTTTCCAGTAAAAAAGGTTACACTTAGGGAACCAAGACAAGTTATAGACACGCTTAAGCCCAATAAAGCCCCGGGATATGACTTAATAATGGGAGAGATACTTAAAGCGTTGTGGAGAAAAGGTTTGCTAAAGCTGCTCTATCTTATAAATGCCAGCATTAGATTAGAGCATGTACCGCACCAGTGGAAAGTAGCCGAAGTTATTATGGTTCCGAAACCCGGTAAACCACTGACTGAAGTCAAGTCATATAGACCAATATCGCTTCTCCCGATTACATCGAAGGTCTTCGAGCGAATCATTAAACGAGCAATCGAGTGTAAGTTACTCTGTTCAAGCGCATTCCTTGACGTTTCGCAAGCCTTTGATAAGGTATGGCACGAAGGCCTAAAATATAAACTCCGACAAGCCCTACCAAAGGAATTGTCTTGTATTTTAAGTTCATACCTGGAAGACCGACTCTTCCGTGTGAGACGAATATTCCACTTTTAAGACAATAAAGGCGGAGGTGCCGCAAGGAAGTGTACTTGGCCCTTTGCTATATTTGCTTTTGCTGATGACACTGCCATTTTGGCAACGGCTAAAACAGTCGAGGAAGCAACTGCCAAGTTGCAACGTGCCCTTAAACGGATTAACAATTGGACAAAGACTTGGCGAATCGCGCTCAATAAAAACAAGTGTGTCCACGTGAACTTCACTCTCAAGAAAACTGAGAATCCACCGGTGTTTATCAACGCAGTACGAATTTCTTACGCGAACGAGGCCAAATATATCGGTATGACACTGGACGCTAAACTAAAATGGAGAGCACACGTCAAGAAAAAACGTGAAGAGCTTGAAATCAAATATAGAGATATTTACTGGCTTATTGGAAAGTATTCCAAGCTTAGCTTAGCGAACAAACTGCTGTTATACAAGCAAGTGCTAAGACCGATCTGGACATATAGTGTACAAATTTGGGGTTGTACTAAAAATAGTAACATTAATGTATTACAGACATTCCAAAACAAAGTTCTTCGAGCTATTGTTAATGCGCCGTGGTACATTAGAAAGGATGATATCCACAGAGACTTAGGAGTCGAAAACGTTCAGAATGTAAACACGGTGGCCGTGGTGTAGTGGTATATGCATTGACTCCTCAAGCAGAGGGTCGTGAGTTCGAATCCCGTGCAAGGCAATTCTGTAAAAAGTCTTTTCATAGAATTTGTATGTAGTTATATGAAAATCCCGTCGGCGTCAACTCTGACATGAAGGCATAACACTGATGTTGGAGTGGTGTGTTAATGTAACGAACTAACAACTAGCACGTACTTAAGACCCACTGGTTGAGGATGTACTAGCTCGTCCCGTCCAGTTTGAAAACCACCTCTGGAAAAAATATCGAAACCTAATTCACCTGAGTTTCAAACTACTACACCACCCGCCCGCGCCCAGGAGAAAAATCCAGTAAAAGGGTATTCATATCCCCTTGGCGCGCGCGCGGTTTTATAAAAAAAAGTGTTTGCGCGAAAACATAATAATCGATTAGAAGGTCATACGAATATTTCTGTTCAACAGATCCTCGACGAGACATATTTATTGCGCCTTCTGGAAAGGACTACGCCTCTCGATCTAGCGTGGTGATTAGCAGCGCGTAATTTTTCTAAAGTACACAGGAATTTTCAATAGAAAATCGTCTGCAGGATATCCTATAAAAACAAAATAAAATGCGATAGAAGAACTCAGTCATGGTTTGCATAAGGAAGGTGTTTTTTAGTGAGTAAGAATCTCACACTACTGTAGGCTCTGGGCCTATAGTGTCTATGAAGATTTCTCACCTTTCCACGAAAAAAAAAAAAAAACTACTTATTCTTCCAAAAAAAGGTATCATCGGTGTACCAATCGCTACATGCAAACTAATACTAAAGAAAGTTGTTAATATAAGAACAAACCGTAGGTGGATTGTATGGATCACCATATAGTATCTAACGACTAAAGCTGGATCTGAATCGTTCTGATTTTCTATTTTTCAAAATAGGAAGAATTCCAGCGTTATTATAGGGCCATCATGAAAGAAGGCTTGGCGCTTTTACAAACGATTTCCGTAGAAGCTGTATGGACGGAGAGAAAGAGGAGACAATTCTCCACCTACTCTGTACATGCCTAGCTCTTCCCCAAAGAAGGAAACTCCATTTAGGTGGTTTCTTCTTAAATAACTTAAACGATCTAAACAATGTAGATGTTGACTGTCTCGAAAACTTCGTAAGAAGCTCAAATTGGTTCTAAGAGAAGGAGAATTACAAACGTATGTGGCTGACAATAGAAAAATAGGCCTAAGTGAGTTGGATTTTACAAAACCCACTCTAACTTAACCTAATCTAGACAGCACACATCCAATTTCTCGACTGATGAAACTCTATTTAATTATGTTTCTTCAATTACCACACTTTCGCGCATATTCCAATCTTTTTTCCCCACTTGGCTTTCCCAAAAGCAGTGTTTTTCTGGCATTACGACCAAAAATCCGTAATTCCCGTAACCAAAGTTTTATTGTCTCGATAGAAGATCCACTATCACTGTGGAACGGGAATCCGTATTTTTTACATGGACTATAAGTTCGTCTTGAGGAGTTTCATACTCGATTCCATACTGCTTTTTATATTTTACCGCTTTGAAACCATCTTTTTTTTAGCACTTTATGAGCGTTAAATAAACGTTGCTATTGCTTATTACATGCACGCATCCTGAATCGTATACTATATGTGTGAAAAGAAAGAATAAAAAATCTTTCAATTTGTCAATCTCTGCTTTCAACGAGTATCTATGTATATGCAGAAGAAATACTAATCAATAATTTCTGCTCTGATTAACCAAAAAGTTGAGTTCAAATTTGTTTAAACCCTCTGCACTTAAAAATTAAAATATTAAATACATCAGTGGCAACAAACATTTGACCATAAAGACGATAAACCTGCACTCATGCAAGCAGAATTCCATTAGCCTCAACTGTCAATCGGTGCATTATTTGCATACCTATGCAAATACGCATTTGCTACGTTCCAGGACATATGACAATATTTGAGAATATTTTAATATTTATTTGAACCAAAAGCGGAAGCCACAAAAAGCAAATAATCCAACTTTCCAATGCAAATAATTTGCAACAAGAACTCTCGTTTCAATTAAAAAAAAAAAAAAAAAAAAAAAAACAAATTGGAATCTTCAAGTGAAAGTATCGTATGAGTATCCTGCAATCTCGGGAATTCTCAATTTAGCTTCTAACCCATTTAAATGCAATCACTTTAACAGGGAGTCAGCTTAAATGATGTCCCTTGATGGCGAAAAAAATACGATAAATCTCCGAATGGATGCCGGAAATGGGTAGAAGAGTAAAATCTGAATGTGTGAGTGAATATAACATATCTATGTTAACCAAGAACATATGTACGCTTGCACAGGATGTGTTTGTGGGTATGCAGAACGAAAATCATTTCAATTACCATTTTGATGGTAGAATATATAAAATCCCAAAACACAAGTACCAAAGATAGAAGCAGACAAACAGCAACAACCATGACAACAACAGAAACAACAGCTAAAAAATGGATAACATCTCCGAAGGACATCCGAGGACAGAGGATGAGAGTGATGATAAAACAGAAACGCAGTAAATCCAACGACTGCCCAATTTCCTTTGTATAACACTCTAAAATTGGTGGAGCTGGAAGGTTGAGTTGAGACTGAAACGACAAAACAACGATAACGACTGATGGTGTGCGGCTTTATATCCTTTTTGTCACATCACAATCCAGCCAATACCCTGAATATATTGCTATAGTCCTGCAAATAAAGCAGGACCATGTATAGGTACTTGAATCGTTCCCTGGATAATGGTATGAAAGGGTTTTTCGTTTGGACAGTTTATGAATAAATAGACGAAGGTTTGCGTGCAGATATGTATGTACAGATAGCCGTGCAATCTTGTGGGGTCGGTGGATTTGTCCTGCCAAACCTTGATGTTTGTTTGTGTTCATTTCACCGGTTATTAGCATGGCAGAGCTCCATAAAGGACAGCAAAATCGGCAAGAGCTTTGAATTTTGAAAAGTTGTGGCTTTTGAGTTTGGTGTCTAGTTTACTCAATAAAGCTATTGCAAATGATTTACCCTGGTTGGGATAGAAAAGGGACCTTATCAAGGCCATGACATTGACTTTGTTGGACGAAAACAGACCGCATGAAGTTGTCAACAGTACGTACCATAGATTGACTTTGGGATTATAGCATTCAAAAGGTGGACGTCGGGTACTAATTTTTATTTTTTTTTTGTTTATTTGAAAAAAGGCAGACATATCTGGAGTCGTTGTAGGATTGGAACTTTCTGCATTTGGGTAACAGATGTTACGATTACAAAAAAATCTCCTGTAGCACTTTTATCCGTTTTTTGAGTTGGATATCTATAATTTCCAGACCCGTTTTCTGAATAATGAGCTCTTTGTTGGCTCTCAGTTGACTAGCGATCAGTTTAAGCCCTTCAGATATTGGCTAGAGTTGTAATCATATCTTCATTTTCAACGAATCAATAAATGTAATTTTAAAGGAATCGTGATGCGACCGAAGGCTAGACACTTATAGATATAGTGATTCTTGGAGTTATCATCAGTCTCATATCAAGATTCGCATCATATTGTGTCACTCATATCTACCACATTAAGGTGTACAGCAAAAACGAATTGCTTCTTTACGATAACAGTAAGGAGTATACAGTCTTTGTTGAGCAACACCAGAAAAGTCGCAGACAAGAGCAGCATCTAGAAGCACTCCTTTTATATATTGACACTTTGAAAAGCAATGAAATCTCAAGTTATGCTCACATGCAACCAAACTATCAACGGAAGCCCTAACCGAGAGCGCAGGCAGTTCTTACGCAGGTTACGGTCATGAAAAACTCTCCTCTGAGCCTTGCTTCGGCTATCGGTGAAATGGAACCCTAACAAACAAGACTCAAGATATTCAGCCTTACGACTACGTTAAGAGAAGAATGGTATTCTGGAACTAACTTGAAAGAAAGCAAAGGTTCATCAAGGATTTTATCGTAGCTTTACTGTTTCGAAAAACAGAGATATGAGTACTTTCCCCTTTCACCAATATAGCTCATTGCTATCAGTATTGCCTAAATTTCGCTTTAATGACGGACGTAACTTTTCCCGGCAGAGAGTGAAATCTAACTTTGTTGATTGGTTGCATTGTTGATTGGTTTTTCCATCCGTGAAGATCCGACTACATTCCATGCCAGGCTTAATTTTTGACGGAAGACAATTTCGTATTCTTGAAACAATAGGTATTCTGTGGTGTCTTCAGAAGACATGTTATTCACATCAGAGTCAAAAGGCATTCGGTGAAAGAGCATCACAACTTTACTGAGTGTTAAACCAAGGATCACATCCATTTAAACATAAGAAAGTTTTGAGAGTGAAGTCATCAGTGCATCAAAAGCTGATCCAGGAGTACCTAGAAAAGTCCAAATGTAGAAGTGATGTATTTTCATAAAATCTCGCTAGATCGAGAATTGTCGTTGCTACATTAAGGTCGGTACTTAATTAAATGTACAGAAGAAATTGAGAAAACTAACCAGACAACAAAAGGGGCACACAATTACTTGCGTATGAAGATGATATTGGACGAACACAGTGAGCTGGCAATAAAACTTTCCTGAGCATCGAGGCAAAAGCGGCCAAAATTGGTCTGGCGGTAAATGAGGACCAAGTAAATACTCTCACCAGAAAAGGACATACATCAGAATATCACCATTGGCAGTTTAAAGTTCGAAATATTTAAGGACTTCGTCTACCTTGGTTCCGTAGCAGTTATAAGCAGCGACAACATGAGCGCAGAAATCAGACGCAGAATTGCTCTTGCCAAACGTTGTTTCTTTTGGCTCAGGAGGTAGAGTTCAATATCGTTAAACCAAACTGGCTTTACACAAGATTCTTATCATCTTGGTCTGGATCTATGGTGCAGAAGCGGCCCAAATATTCTTCGTTTCTAACTCCGAGGGACGGCACAGCAGAGGACGGAAACATCTATGGTGGCAAACGCGAGTGTTAGGGAACTTCAACGAATTTAACATGCGGCACTGGAGACATCTGATGAGAGATTGTGCTGGCTGGAGATGCTTATTGGTTGAGGCACATGTTCATTACGGACTCAAGCGCCTCTTAATAAAGTAATTTAGTTAAATGAAACAGGTTGCTCTGAGATTTCATGGAAGTAGTGACTTCTTAAGTTTGTTTATATCGAATAAGTCAGACAGTAATGTGTGACAGAAAGTGGAGGGCATCCTCCCGTGAGTCCACGCCCTCAGAGCTTCTGTAGATCACGTCATCGGTAAGGCGCCCCCAGAATATTATGTACTGCGAGTAATTTAACAAGTGAAGAAACAAGGTTAAGGCCACTGCTACATATCCATGACAAGGTAAGCCTAAGGCATACCGGAGAACGTTAGAGTGTCATTATTATTATTATTATTATTATTTTTTTTTTTTTTTGGTCAGAAAGGGAAGCTACATGTCACTAAACCTAACCTCCGCACGCAAAGAAACATCCTCCCTGTGGCAGAGGAATAGCCTATGGCTAAAGATCATGGGCTTGCTAGTTTCATATTTCGCCATGATGTTGGCTTATCAGGCCGACGACGGTCTCCTGGATGTCTGTTCTACGTGAGTGTATTGTGAATGTTGCAGTGAAGTTGTGTGTCAGTTTGAGTAACAATGTATTTGTGTTTGAAAAGTCCACGAAGTGAGTGAATACATGGTGGCATATGTATAGGGTGATTCACCGTGAGGTTTGATTTATAATGTAAAATAAAACAAATAAATTTGAAAGCCAACTTAAAATTTTTATTATCAGTTAAAAGAAAAATTTATGGCATTTACTTTTTAAAAATAATATCATGTAAATGAGGTGGTCCATTCGGAAGGTCCAATTTAGGGCGACTCTTTCGAGCATAGCGACTGGTATCTAGCGGATAACACAAATAATGTTGGCTTCCAAAGCATCAATTGTAGCTGGCTTATTCCTGAAGATCTGAGGCTTTACATATTCCCAGAGAAAATAGTCCAAAGGTGTGATATCGCACGATCTAGGCGGCTAATTTTCTGTAGCAAAACCTGAAAATAAGTGCTCACCAAAATGATTTCTCAACAAGTCCATTGTTTCACGCGCTGTATAGGTCGTAGCACCGTCTTGTTAAAACCACAGCTCACCGAGATCATGTGCTTAAATTTCAGGAAGCACATAGTCCATTAACATGGCGCGATAACGGTTACCATTGACGGTAACAAAAAAAATGCTATTGAAAATCAAATTTCACGATGAATCACTCTATAGTATGTTTATCGGGAATAAGGGTAAATAGAATTTTGGGCCTGTGAACATCGCGTGTATATACGACTTTTGTACGTATATATGTTTGTGTCAATATTTGCATGTGCTAACGTCGCTGCGGATTTCTGGATTTCCACCACACTCCCTGCGAATCTTCATTATTTCGCGGGGCTTGTAAGCGGTTTCTTTAATGCATACGTTTTTTTCATTACTTTGCCTTCTTTGTCGCTCGAGTCTTCTCAGTTTAATTATTATGGTCATCACTAACTGGCCAACTTGGTTGGTTAGAAACTGTGTAAAGCTCAAGCTTAGTCCTCCAGCTCTTTTTTCCACCCAAGGTTTTATTTTGGTACATACATACACATAGTCAAAGAAGTCTCCGTACAGCGGACTAATTTTTTTTATTTTTGCCAAAAACTTTATACCGTTTAACTTTAAAGCTAAAGTGGCAACACGGAAAGAGAATATGTTTTCCTTCTCGTCTTTTTACCAAATTCCAAGAATCCACGTGCCCTATAAGTACTGTTATGATAACGATCATTCGCTGAGATCGTTAAATAGATACAAAAAAGTTTCCGTACAAATTCAATTTTTTTGTTACAATTGGCAATGTAAGGTGTGTGATCGAGTATTTCTTGGTTTTTTTGGTAAGTTTTAATGTTTTCAATTGCATTTCAGTTAAGTTATTTAGTTTGTTTTCAAAAGAAAATAAAATGGAGGACAAAAATACGCAAATCCCTTTAGCAAATAAGGAAATTATTATTGAACTGAGAAAAAAAGGAAAGTCTCTTGGAGATATAGCAGAAATTGTTAAGAGACCTCGTTTTTCTATTCAATACGTGTTTGAAAAATTTAATAAAACAAAAACAATACATAATGAACCAAGATCTGGCCGTCCAAATAAGATAGACAGTCATACGGAGAGGCGATCGATACAAAGTATCGAAGAAGATCCTCGTTAAAGTGCTCCTGTAATTGCCGGTAAACTAAAAACCTCAGATAGAATAGATGTGACTCCTCAATCAAACGTCCTGAAAAGGAACGCCAAGCAAATATGAAGGTGAGGCTGCAGTATGCTACTGAACATTTGGAGAAAGATATTTCCTTCTGGGATCAGGTTTTATTTACGGACGAAGGCAAGTATAACCTTTTTGGCTCAGATGGACGACAAGTGGTGTGAAGGAAACCAAATACCGATCTAAATCCGAAAAATTTAACCCCCACAGTAAAGCATGGCGGCAGCAATGTAATAATGTGGGAATGTATGGCCTCTTCCGTGGTCGGAAATTTTGTATTTATCGATTCAACGATGGACAAATATGGGTATTTGAATATACTTAAAGAAAACCTTCATTCAAGTGCTCAAAAACTGGGTCTCGGAAATAATTTCATATTCCAACAAGATAATGACACAAAGTACACCTCATTGCTGGTGAAAGAATGGTTGCCTTACAAGGTAAAAAAACAAATTAAACACCCTGATCAGTCACCAGATTTAAACCCGATTGAGCATCTATGGGATCACTTAGAAAAAAAATTCGGGAGGGCACAATATCAATCTGACTTGAAGAATGGAACAAAATTTCTCCAGACACGACCTCCAAACTGGTGCATTCTATGAAAAACAGGTTAAATGAAGTAATAAAGAACAAAGGAGGTCCGACCAAATATTGATCTTATTTACTTATTACCTTTTGATGTTATAATTACATATAATTTTAAGAAAATTGAAAAACAAAAATCAACTATACGGAGACTTTTTTGGTACGTTTTTTTTTACTTTTGTGCTGTGAATAATTTTTAATTTTTTTATTTTCAAAAAAATGTTTTTTTTTTTACTTTAAAAATGAAGGTGTATATAATGTCTTTATTTTCCGATCATTTTCAAATTAATATGTTTTGAGATAAAAAGTTTATCCCAGAATTAATAAAATATTTACTGCTGTACGGAGACTTTTTTGACTATGTGTATGTCTATCTTCCTTTGGTTGTATTATCCCACTTTTAAGCTGAGATAGCCCTTTCCTCCATATGGATCTCGTCAATTAGTCCGTTGGGTGGACAAGAATGTATTCTCGTGTGTACGCGTGTTATTTCTTCAGTCATTATACCAGCTAAAATGCCCTACGCTTTCTTTAAGACGATCCGGCAGGCGCAGATTGTTTTCAAAGCGATTCGTCTATAAATTCGCGTTATCTTTCTCCAGTCAGCGTGTCTGATAATACTGTAGATGCGTACAGTATAACTCAGCTAGTTACTTTCGAGAGTAATAATCTGCGAGTGTATCTGGATCCTCTGATGTTAGGCATTATTCTTGTCAGAGAGAATTGGGTAATCGATGCTTTCTCGCCAACGTAGTCTAGGTGAGTCTTAAAGCTAAGTCTAATATCAAGGCACCTAAGGTGGATCTTTGTGTATTGTAATAATTAGTATCCTCGTCGGTGTCATAGCCTAGCTTTCCATTCCTAAAGTTTTATAGCTAAATATTATTTAAAGGATGTAGTTTGATACGTCCATTCTAGCAAGAGCATTCATTATAAAGGTCAAATTTGCCGTTTCGATGATTTCTCGTAATTTCCCTTTCCAATTCAAACGACACCAATTCGCCCTCTGCTTTCCATGACAGTCAAAAAGCCGCATGTACAGATGCTAAAGACATTCAGAGTAGATTTCCGATAAAAATTTGCTTAGCCCACGGCCTACTCTACGTCGCCTGTTCGAGGGTCAGCGGTTCCTCAAATCTCATCATTTACGTTCCCGAGGACTAAAAAAATATAGCAGTATATCGAGAGACCTTGATTTAAAGGTTGCGGCTATGAGTTAATGTAAACTAGTACCCTTAAAATGTTTGCACACATCGAGGACGTTTAGGAAACAAAGAAAAAGAGATATCAATGTACGTTGTTCTTAAATGTTTGCAAGTTATAACGACCTGGAAAAAAGAGCTTCGTAGAGCATTCCATAAGCGAGTGGTACACTTTCGGTAGGAATAGAGATACTTCAGAGTACATCCGAAAGTGAGCTTGAGAGTAAACTGCTAAGCATTCATAGCGAGACAGCCTCGATTCGGTGGTGGAAATAGCGGTAGGACAAGGTGAGACAGGAGAGGTTTATTCTGTGTTCGAGGTTGTCAATTGCCTGAATGATATTAGCATCACCTACAAGTTTTATTGCGCAGTTTTAAGTGCTATATAGCGTTGTTATTAGCAAAGGAATATATTGTATTAGAAGTAGCAGACAAGTGACCATTTTTTTTTTTTGTATTGAAGTTTCACATTTTTAAAAAAGACGTTACAGTCATTCCTTGTTTGTTCGAACCTTCTTTGTTTTTCCTTGTATCTTGTATCTTCATCTGATGAGGTATAAATAATCTCATGAGTGATACAGTGATGCAATCCTTTGTATGGAGTCAGACAGCGCATCGAACTCGTTATAGGACGAATTGCTGCCCAGTTTGGGTAATTAAAGCAGTAGTGGATAATTTGCTAACGGAGATGCATTTTTAACAAAATGAAATTGTACTCCGTATTAGAACAGGGATTACATTGTAGTGAAATTTGGTAAGCTAAATCTTTATGCACTTGATATTTACACGTAAATGGTGAGGCTGCGGTGAGAAAAAAACAATGAAACTATCGCAGCCAGGTAGCTTCAGATCAGAGTGATTTGAGAGGTGTGGGTGGAGATCATGGAGATCATCCACTCTGAATTTCCGAGCCATTACCAAAAGCAAACACAGAAACATCACTATGACCAAGGGCAAGTGATGGTGGATCGCCGCTTCACTGCACTAAAACTTTCTTTTTATTATTATTTTAAAATATTTTTAACAATATAAATTTCACTATAAGTTTACATAAAAATATTGATTCACACTGATGTTTCCTATTTTTCGTTTAGCTTTTCAGATTAATTATAACCTTCTTTACGAAAAATTGTTGGATAAAGGATGATATAGCATTAAAGGGCCAAGTACACTATACATTCCCTAAGAATCCGCGGACTTCCCGACTTTTTGTATGATAACATTTTCAACATCTATGTCCATGTGAGTAGAAAAAAAAAAAACCCAATCTTAAATATATTCGAAGCATTGTTCTTCAATGTAACTTCCGTGTAAGAATTCTATATGCAAAAGCTTAAATTGCATTACATCCCATCTCCATTCCCAATATCAATATCTACTCATTTTTATTTACCTTCATGTCCTTTTCTTTTTCGTTTACTTTCATGCATCTGCAACCATTTGAACATTCGATCCATTGGCTATCAAAAATGAACAAAATCAAAATATCGAAAAATCGAAAAATCGATAAATAAAATGCAAAATCAAAAATATGGTGAAAACAACAACAAAACCTGGCGGTATGGTTCGATCTTGAAATCCAATCCTACCGTGTCAAAAAAAAAAAAAAAAAAACAAAATTTCAAAATCACCCTCATTACTTGTTCCAACAAAACCATAAACCATCATCCCCTAACCTGCCTGCTGACCTGAATGCTCAAAATTGCGCGCTTCTTTGCCTGTGGAACATTTGTGTGATTGGATCCGTAACCACCCCTGGGCTGGTGTCGGACCCCACTGTGAATTTTTTAATACCGTCGCTGTGATTTCCTGGGTTTGGGGGTGAAATGTTGCAGTGCACCATTCAAGATGATAAACAACAATTTGGGCTATGAAAAGAACAGCAACGATAATCATCACATTAATCGTTTCAATGTCAACAATATGGGTGTCGGAATGGGTGGCGGAGTTGGCGGTGTTGGTGGTGGTCTCAATGGCGGATGTGTTGGGCGCAGCATGAGAGTTGACTTGAATTCAATTACGGACAATGCGACGACAACAACAGCAACAGCATCCCCCGGTGCACGAAGGCGGCCCATTCATCTTTTTACCCAGTCGCAGAATTTGAAGTGAGTATAGTGAACAGTTAGAAGAACATAAAGAAAAAACAAAATCAAGGCGACCCCCTTTCAAGGTTTGTATGTGTTGGTAGTTGTGAGTAAAATACAGAAAGCGATCTGGTTTTTGCCAAATTGTCCTCCATTCTCCATCCATGGAAAATTTTTTGGTGTGCGTAAGTGTGTGAGATTCCCTCTCGGGGTTTCTTTGATTTTGTTTACTCCAGACGGGGTTGTTGAAGAGGGTATGGTAAGGCAAGAAAGAAAACTTTTCTGATCCTTTTAACGTGATTAAATATTGATTTTGCATGCTTTTGTGTTTGGGCTTGAGTATTTGTGTATCAATCACTTTTTATATGGTGACACAGAAGGGTTCGAGAATGAGAAACTATTTATTTAACATTTTTTTCTTTTTTGATTTTCTTTTCTTTTTTTCGAACTTTGTGCCAAACGTCACGTGACATTGAACTTGATGTCGTGCAGTTGCAATGATAATGAGAAAGTTGTACAAACTCCCAGCTCGGATGAGGATAATTCACCTACAGAGCTGAACAACTGCAAACGGTTGGGGGATAAGCCACCTCTGGTAAGTACTTACTTACATACTGACATTATTTCTAGCATTTATTAAATATATAACTGACATTTAGAGACAGTCTTGTTTGTTGATAGTTTTTCCAACACAGTTATAAAGTTTAATGATGAACTTAACGAGGTACACAGATACTTAACATGGAAAGAATAAACAATGTTTTTGTTTCGAATTTTACTCCATTTCATGTCACATGCACTTGGAGTGATTTTTCCAGTGCTGAGAAAGGTTGGGTATTTGCGTCGACATGTCAAGCGTTTGCAAATACTTAGATACTTTAATTAGAATTTAGGTCAATGTGAAGCATGAAGGTCAATTTAAAGAGAAACGTGTTGGAATGGTGTTTTTTCTTTAGTAAGTAAAGCAGAGCGTTTCCTTTTTCATATACCATACGTACAAGCTACATAATTATGCAATTTTTACAATTTGATGTGACCCACTTTACTAGAAATAGAGAAAAAGTTCCTAACCAGAGCAAATTTATAGCGTCTAAGATAGTGGATTAATTGTTTTGTCACGATGAAAGTATCGGTCCTCACTTGATAGCCGAAACTAAGCAGCTTCTAACGCTACTAGCCAGAATAGCCTAAAGATGCCGGTAATCTTACATGTCATTCAATTAGCCCTGCACAAGTGACTTAATTATGACAAAGATATTCAGTAGGGCAGTAGCTAGTCGCGATGTAAGGGATATTGCTTGCCAACGTTTTTATAAAAATACAGCAAACCTCTAGGTTATTTGTTTCAGATTTGCATTCAATTCTGGCCTAACTTTTAATGCATGTATTTAAGACGAAATAATACAAAATAGGAGGAGGTACTCGTACTAAGGATTTTTCTTTAAATTATTATTCACGTTCAGTTGCTGTAAGTTTTCTTAGAAGCACTCCTTTTATGAGGAAGTTTAGTTATCGCTTCTCGGCATTATGGCTTAGGTCAATATGTAGTATCTGTTCTAATCAGCTTAATATTTGATAGATCCTCCATTAAGGACAAACAATGTTAAACTGATTTTTGGAATCAAACTTAGTAATTCTACTTCAGTTAATTGAAAAAAAAAAAAAAAAATTCTTAAAACTAATTTGATACCATATTCGTATCTTAATCTAAGAAGTGAAGTATGGGTGTGGATATAGTGAAGATTCAGATACGTTGGGATAGATTGGAAAAATGTTAAAGGAATGCACTTTTAAAATTGGAAGGATTTAAAATATTTCTGATTTGTAAAGGTAAGGAGGTCCAAAGTCTAACAGTATTGATGAAAAATAAAGGCGAAGAGTTGTAGTAATTATAACGACAGGGAATTAGGTTAGTTGTTTTTGACTAGCGAGTGAACTAAAGCCTGTTATACAAGTAAGATGGACTTTTAGTATTTATATCTTTATGTAAGAATGTACAGTTCCTGGCGTTGGTGTAATCTTGCAAAGTGCAATCAATCAATCCCATAGCGAACACAGAAATCAACTTCTTAGCCCAAAGAACTAGCGATTGGGAAGAGTTATTTTTCGTTTGTTTTCAGCACTGGTGTTGTTGTCTGAATTAATAGCGGAGCCTAGGTAAACAAAGTCCTTAACTACCTATATCTGCCAAAGGGTGATGTTGTGTCCGAAACGTCCATTGCCCTCATTGACTGTTAAACCCATCTTCGCCGTTTTGGTCTCAATAATCGCAAAATCGCTACTGTTTTCATCACGCAATTTTCTTCCGATTGTGTCTATATCATCGGCATATGCGAGTTATTGGACGGACTTTTAAAAGATTATGCATCTTGTGCTGGCGCATCAATTTTCCACTATTCTTTCAAGAATCGTGTTAAAGAAGTCGTATGACAGCACATCGCCTTGTACAAATTCTTTTTTGACATCAAAAATTTCAACGAATACCTTACCAACCTTGATAGAGCAGCGTGCATTGTACGAGTTTGGCAGGGATGACAAAACTAGACATTATTCTGTATAGCACGCCTCTATAGATACTGTCATGGGCGGCCTTGGAATCTATAAAGAGGTGGTGTGTACGGATTCGGAGCCTGTAGATTCTTTAAAAGATCTGCTGTAGTGTAAATATATATTTGATTAATGGTGAACTTGAAGAGTTCAGCAGTCATGCAATCAGTTCCAGCAACTTTGTTGGGCTTAAGCTATTGTATAATATGAATTGTTGATCTACATTGTCCATATAAGTTGAAAGGTTCATTCTGCATGATAGCGGTATTTTGTTCGTCATCACCGGTTAAGAGTCGACTGATATACAATGGTATTGGCGACCCAATATTTCCGCCACTGCCTTTTGGACCCACGGTTTGTGCTTCGCTTCGATGGTTTAACTATAAGCAATCTGAGGGTCAAATGGCTAGATGGTTGGAAATACTGCAACAATTGCCCTCTGCCTTTACATGGTAATTCAAAGGCATTCTCCAGAAGAAGAAAACAGACGCAACGCTAAGTAAAATGGTCGGCTGGATACAAGCAGGACAACGGCATAGGAAGAAAAAGATTTTGCATGATAACTACGAGTTAAAAGCGCTTTGGTCAAGAGAATATTTGGGTTGGAGAAAAACTATTTATAAAATAAAGAACAGATACTTCTGGCTGTTAACCCAGAAGAGGTCCTATGTTACATGGCTAACCAAAGTTAAACTACAACCAAGTGACCGAACATAAAAGAATAGCAGTTGATATCTTGAGCTCATTTCCAAGAACGGCAGCTTTGAATCGATACATTATTGTCGCGATGGGCTATTTCACAAATTGGTCCGAATGTTTTGCAGTTCCTAAGCAGACTCAGGAAGTGGTTATTGAACTATCGTACTAAAAATTAAATGTTTTTTTGCTGATTTGTATTTCCACATATAATCCACTCGAACTTCTTCTTGTAAGTTTATTTTAATGAAGTTTCTCAGTCTTTCAAATAAAATTTGAGTAATCGCTTGAGTGGAAAGGTGCCTACAGTACCAGCATACTGTAGTATGCTGGTGCGAACATACTACATAAGCCGAATATTCTCGAAGAAATTATTTCGTAATGTCGTTGTTACTCTCTTAGCAAGCATAGTAACAGGTGGTGTCTTTTATGCTATATACATTTGTATATGTAGGTACTTAGCAGAAGCAAAGTTCGCTTTAAAAAACACTCGTTACCAGACTTTGGAATTCTATTGCCATTAGGATTGAGTATGTTTTCGTTCACAAGGAAGATGTTAATTTACTTAAGTAAGAATCAATTCTTCAAAGTTCATCATAGTCCATCTCGAAGATGATACGGCTACATTCTAGTAGAAGTAGTACGAGTAGATTTCCTATTCAAAAATATATCGATGGATATTCGATGGAAACAAGGGCGGATGTTTCTCTCTTACATTTCTAGATAGCCGACATCATCTTGGAACTCTTTGAACCGATATATGTATGTTATTTAGTCTGAGGATGTTCGATATCCAGGATAACGCTCAAATACAATAAGTGGTAGGAGCTTGCTCCACCTCTGTCACGGGTTAGTTCGATTTACACTACCGCCGCGATTGTCCAAAAAAAAAAATTATTTCAAATTCAAACTGCAACAATAAAAACCTAAGGATGAAGATAAGTTCAATTTAAAACTACTAAAGCAATCCCTATATTTGCAAATGGAATGCTATCATTAAGGATATCATAGTCTGAACTCAGACGGTATAACTGTCATCCAAAAAATCGGGTGAAATTCAGGGTTTACTTACTTCCTTGGATGGTGTTGTAGTTTAAGTTGGGCCTGAACCTAAACCAAAAAACCTTCTTAGTTGGCGTGGCTTCTGTGCGCCGTAACTATCGCGAGATCTTGCTATAGTGTGTTGACTCTTCTAGTAGGAATCGACGTCTCTTTGAGCTAAGCGGTAATTTTTTTTTCGTTCTACATATACTGGCCATCTCATGCGACTGAAGTCCATTTTTGCTGGCCAGATCAAATTTGCTGTTGTCAAGTACTCAAAGAAACTTGTATTCAGATGCCATCATTCATATATTCTGCAATATATGCAGTACTCGTAGAGCTGTTTGAAAAGGAATTATTACTCAGTAGCCTATGGACAAGGAAACAGCGATTGGCAAACTGCCTAATGTGATATTCTGTTCGATTCATCCATGCTCTGTTTGCCTTCTGTTAACAATATTTATAATTTGATTTTGCCTTCTTACAGATTTTTGGCGCTTCTGTCGCATTATGACAGCCTACCGCGTTCTGCCAAAGATATAAGTTTTAACATCGTATACCTTTAGTTGGACTTTATGCCTTTTTCTGCATCAAAGATAAAGGTAAGCTTATTTCCGGTCCTTAAGGAGCAGCCAGCGTTGCCTATTTCCATTCCGTACAATCTAACGAGTTAGTCAGACCCTAACAAGACATTGCTCCATATAGCTCTTGTCAGTAGGTGCGGTCTTGACCTCGGAAATTTTCTCTTAAATCTACCATAGTGTATACGAGGAGGGTCCCAGAAGTACCCGGCCTGACCAAGACATTGCGGTAGTTGTTTTAAAAAATATCTCTGTATTGGAAAGTACGCAGTCCCCAAAGTATATGTTTGAACGCGCCACGTTGTTTAGTAATATTTTGGCAGCCATCAATATTGAACGTTGTCAGTGAATTTGTGAAAATGCAGAAAATTGGTCATCGTTATGTGGTACAATACTTTTATTTAAAAGACCTCAGCGCAACCAATATAAAAGCTGGATTCTACTCTGGGTGAGTCAGCTCCTTCATTTATATTAGTAAATTTTAGGCTGCTGAGTTTAAACGAGGTCGTACCAGCTGCCAAGACGAGTATCGCAGTGGTCGGTGATGAGGTGATGACTCCAGAAATGGTAAAGAAAATCCACAAAGCGGTACTGGATGATGGTCGACTAAAAGTGTGCGAGCTAGCAGACATTACAGACATTTCGAAAAATGCGGTACATCGCATATTATTTGAAAATTTGGACATGAAAAAGCTGTGTGCAAGATGGGTGCCGCGTTTGCTCACACTCGAGTAAAAACAGTGCTGTGAAGATGTTTCAATTGAGTGTTTAGCGCTGTTTTTGCGCCGTTTCATAACAATGGATGAAACATGGGTCCATCACTTTACACCCGAGACAAAAGAACAATCAAAACGATGGATTCATAGAGAACCGGCTCCAAAGAAGGCGAAGACCGTTTCATCTTCAGGCAAGGTCATGGCGTCGATTTTTTGGGATGCGCGTGATGATGACTATCTTGAAAAAGGATAGAATTATGCGAACTTATTGCAACGTTTGAGCGAAGTGATCATGCAAAAACGGCCGCATTTTTCTTTAAAAAAAGTGTTGTTTCATCAAGACAATGCACTAGCTCACATATCCGTTATTGCAATGGCCAAAATTAATGAATTAAAGTTTGAATTGCTACCTCATGCACACTATTCGCCAGATTTAGACCCCTTGAATTATTTTTTGTTCCCAAACTCACTGGTCTTTTTATAAAAAGGGTATCGAGCTTTGTGAACATCGCTGGAAAAAGTGTATGGAACTGAATGGCGATTATGTTGAAAAATAAATCAATTTTTTCCCAAAATTCTTGTGTTTTCTTTCTTGGGTCGGGCATTTCTGGGACCGCCATTGTATATTTGTTAAATTTTGCCCTTACCGGGCCTAAAACCGCGCTTATATGTAAGTGGTAGATAGTTGACAAATGGGTTTAAGCTTACACAAAAATGATAGAAAAGATCTAGTTAAGGAGTCTGATGCCTTTTCAGGATTGTCTCCTTTTTTGTGCAGTAATGCTAAGGTTTTGTTTCATTCGATTAAGTCTTAGAAATCTACTTATTTTACTTATTCACCTCCTGCTTCCTCAGCAGATAGGCCGTCTTGTCCGGCAGCAGTCCCCACCGTTTCATGATCTGCCGAAGTGGTTTTTTCATATTTTCGGCACCGATTGTGATTCGGACACTAAATTTTCTTGGTCATCTCTTAAGGCTGGTTTTAGGATACTGCTAGTTTTTCGCATCTTCTTACTTTTTGATTTAACTTTTGACGTTGAACTTTTTGTTGAGGACACCATCTGCTATAGTATAAAGCTCAGCACATCATTTGCAGCATATCTGAAGGCTTCAGCATGAAGTGCAGGGTGTAAAGGCGCTAACGATAGTTTGAGGAATCGCGATCGGAAAAGATTCTGGTGCTCTGCTACGTTCAAAGACTAATCTCTTCGTAGTATTTCTCCGTTATTGTGGCATCTGATATATCCATAAATATACTCTGGGTGCAACTAGGTAGAGAAGTGAGTCTATACTGGTCGGTCGGAATTTGGTTGACAACTTTATTATCTGCGATGTTCCTCAATGGAACAAAATCAATTACCCTGAATCCGCTTTCAGAACTGGTGTCGTGTTCTGTCGACCGTTTTATCAAAGATGTCCGTATTTTGAGACCAAAAATCACCTAAAACACTCTTAATGCCATAGTTGAGATCTTCCTTCTTGGCGGGGTTGTTCTATTATTTTTTCTGTGAGGTCGTGAATGAATATCTGGCTGATGTTGGCAAATTTAGCTTTGATGCGAATTGTTACAGGCTTGCAATTGCAAGCCAAGTTCGCTGATAGCAACAATAATTTTATTGTTGCACCATGCTCAAGAACCAACTTGGATGACCGGCCATTGTTGGGACGCCCTCGGCAACAGAGATCATCCTTTCAGTTCCAAATACGTTGCTGTAGCTTATATCCGCGCGTGAATTCATCCATCGTCCTCCTTTGGAGGGTTAATCATTCGCACAAAACTATGCATTTTTGCAATTTCCTACTGCTCGGCACTCATGATGCAGCTGATGGACATTTGCCAGATTCATGCCGATGGCTGCTTACCAACACGGTTTAAATATCTAAACATGCATCAGACATTACCAAATTTCAAACTTGGAGTAAAACACGAAATTTCAATTTCAGAAACACTTAATGAGTATGTTTGACTAGTTCTCATTCTAAATGTTCTGCTACAAACGAAGGACAAAAAAGTAGGGCACTCAGTTGCTATCATAAATCTATGAAATATCCTTTACTTACCTTTTTCAACAGTGATTTTAGCTGGAAGCTTTTCAAAACTTATTTGCGTCATATGTCAAAAGGTTTTCAACATTAACTAAACCAAACTATTTTCGAACCAATAGTTGTCCTCCTTACGTTCTATATTGTGTTGCAAGTTTATGCATGGGTGAACAATTACGAGAACTTTTCCAACCACTTACCACCCCAAAGAAAGACGATGACATTTATGGCAATTTTTGCATCAGCCCTTAAAAACGCGTACACTTACGAGTATATATATTGAAAAATTGCACTTTCTACTAACATAGAGACAAATAAAATTTACGTAAGAGGATTACATGGCTGCACACATTGTATCCACAGCGTCTAAAGTAATACCTCCTTCCGATTAATATTTTCCAAAGGAAATATGTCATGTGCTTCTAAAATTTGTCAATATTTTCCGCCAACGTAACCATCCGCATCCAACCGTAGATACACCGTAGATACACCCGTACCCTAAATAATCTGCTGTCTTATTTCCTACAATAACTAATCCGCCCACTTTTAGCCCACACATCATCGTTAACTGTCACTCTGACAACAGGAGTGAGAATGATACTTAACGTAGACGATACCTCTGAAATCTTCCACTGCCGACCCGTGAGTTGCTTGTCTTGTTGTCCTGTCACAGCACTCAATCCATCAAGGTGAAGGGCGGGCGTACTTACGACTAACAGCCGAAAAATCTGTCAGCCCTAAAAGTTTTTGGATGCTTTTTGTTATCGTCTTTGTTGTTATTTTTGTCTCTTCTAAGAAATCGCTCGAATGCAAAATGCAAACTTAATAGACAACCTAGACAGAGGTAGCCGAGGAAACAGCCAAGGAGACAACTTCAAGGATTCGAATGGTAAAGGGGGCAAAAAATTGAACTCAAGTCGTTTTGCTAAACCAAAAACTTTCTCAGACACGAAGAAGAGGAAGATTACTTATTTTTTGTCGTTGTCAAATGGATGGAGAAATTCGTTGTTGTTGCTGATGAATGTCTGAGTGTAATTGCTAGAAGACAGGTGGAATGTATTGTATTTTGGTAAAAGTTTCTCTAAAGGAGTTCGTTCTTGCAAATGCGAACATGAAAATTTAATTGGGGTAAAGGCGGCAGATGGAGCAATTGTTGTGCAAGATTTGTCTAGGCGACATCTACATGTCGATTGTTTAGTGATTGTCTATATTTTCAGAGCTCAGTGCTCAATGGAAAAATGATGCTGACATTTGTAGTCTGACGGTTACTAAGAACTGTAGAAATTGGGAACAATTTTGAGTTGGCACATAAGGCAAAATTTAGTGCGTGCAACTTATTCGAAAACAGAATTCTATGATGTATAACACAATGGTTATTCAAATTGAGTATATGTAGTATGTTATTAGTTGTGGAACATTGGTTTCCTGAAATTACCAAAAGAAAACTTAGAATTTCTTACGGATTTCTTAGTTTAAGCCATTATGTTACTGCCATTTGGCGGTCACTGCAAACACTAAAAGGTTTCGATGTTAGAGAAGATACTAGATCCGTTCCCCTGACGGGATTTTCTTCCGAATATATACAAAGTCAAAGTTGTCATTAAGTTGTATCTTTAATGGAATTGCGTAGGAAGATACGCATACATTACTTCACTTACACTTAGCGCGAACAAATTGTGAAGCAAAATTTAGCTCAAATGAAAATCAACATCTCTAGGACCCTTCAAACCTGGATACTAATTAGAAAGGCGGACAGAATATAGAAATTATTTTGACTAGGACTTTAATTTAAAAGAAAAAGTTTTGAAAATACCAAAACGTCTGGTTTGTGGTGTCGAAGGCAACATCCTTGTGACTGAAGGTAAAAAGGGTTCCAATGTTTCAAAAAAAAAAAAAAAAAATAAATAAATTATTTTACTTCATAAGGCCATTACGTCTATAAAAGCTTCTACGAAGGATTTATCAGACTTTGTCATACCCGGAAGGGTATCATGGCCCTAGTCACCATTTCCCAGATAAGTTGTGTATATGAAAAATGTTCATTGCTATAAAACATTCAAAATGTTTCACCCCAAAGCGTGTTATATACCAGCTTGAAAAGTTGGAAGTTCCCGGAATTTATTCAGAACATTAAAAATAAAGGTTTATTCATCTAAATCTATATTGTCCCATTTAAAGTAATCCCCATCGACTGCGATACACTTATGCCAGCACTTGATCTAATCCTCGGAACATTTTTTATATTCGGCTTTCGGTATGTTCATCAGTGCTTCCTGCGATTTTTTCATTACTTCTTCTCGGCTGCTGAAACGCGTTCCCCGTAGTGCTTTTTTAACTCGATTGAACAGAAAGAAGTCACAGGGAGCCAAATCAGGTGAATTCGGTGGCTGTTGGATGGTATTTGTTGCATTTTCCGTCAAAAAATTACGAATAATGATCGCACTATGCGACGATGCGTTATCATTGTGCAAAATCCACGAGTTTTCTGCCCACAATTCTGGTCTCTTTTGTCGAATCGCCATAACGCCCAAATAATACTCTTTATTTACTGTCTGGCCTTCTAGCAAAAATTCATGATGACACGGTTGTAATCCATGATAACTGTGAGCATTGCCTTCTTTTTTGACAGAAAACGACGTGGTTTTTTTGGTCTCGACTCATTTGATGAACGCAATTCAATGGCCTGGTATCTGGATTGCATGTCGCACTCATAAACCCACGTCTCGTCTCCAATAATGATCCTTTTGATGAATGTGGGATCGGGTTCAGCCCCGAAAATTATCTCTTTTGCGACGTCAACACTCTTTTTTTTGCATGAAAATGAGGTCTTTTAGCACGAACTTTGCTGCTACTCGACGGAAACCCAAATTATTAACCAAAATGTCTTGGACGGATCCATAGGCAATGTTCAAGTCCTCCGCTATCTCTCTGATGGTTAATTTGTTGTTATTGACCAACATTTCTTTTACTTCATTAAGGTTTTCGTCTTTTTTCTATATTGATGGTCTGCCACTGTGTTCATCATCTTCGATTGACTTACGACGACTTTTGAACCGCCCGTGTGACTGGTAAACGACCGTTTTCATTAGAGAATCGTTGCCGAACCATTGTAAAAAATCGCCAACACACATATAGTTAAATGGCTACGTTACTTTTGCAAATGTCAAGCTATGATGCTTAAATTTAGAGGGAATGTCAACAACAGATGTACCATCTTAGCAAAAAAAAAAAACAGAACTCAAATCGGAACAATTGAAGCGCCACACGGTGACGCCACCGAAAACTTTTTAATTAAGGTGGTATGTAATGACCTCTAGTTGGATGATAGTTTCTCGAGACATCTTTTAAAATACCCATAAACGAATTGCACGTGTAATTGAAAGTCGGAAAATACACAGACCCTATACCTCAGTTTACCTTTGAAAAAAAAAAAATTTCAGATCGGCCGTTCCATGGTGGAGTTCAAATTTGCAGTCAGTACCTAAAAAGCCCGAAATTTTTTAAGCAAGTCACTTTAGACTAATTTGGAGAAAGATTGAAATTTTATTCGATCGATTCAAAAAGAATATAAGCAGCTAATTCGGATTTCGAAGAATACCTCTTATAAGGACTTCTGCAAAAATATTGAATTTCTCGGTGAAATCAACAGGCTAGCCAAAATCCCCAAAAGATGCAAATCAGGAGAAAACCTTAAGATTAAATGCCACCTATGCTAAGTTGAAAACAAAGACAAAGAGTCTCATGCATATGACTTACTTCGCAAAGAATCTTAATCAGAACTGGCTCTTATACAGCTTCTATCATCAATTTCTTCAATTGGCTTCAAACCGATGGCATATATTCATTCATGCTTAAATAAGGTATAAAATATGCTGGCACCCCAGGAGACCACCAAGAATCGGAAAAGATGACTACTATTGGGTATATAACTTATAATTTGCGGTTTTTTTTTTTCAAAATTTGAACATTTATTTAAGAAAAACATGTACAATAGTATTATTCAAGGTATTGCCCATCTGAGGCTATGACTTTTTCCCATCTTTCTGGCAATTTGTGGATCCCATCCCAAAAGAACTGCGCCGGCTTGGCAGCCAAGAATGAATCAAGCCAATTTTTGATATTCTGGTCTGATGTGAACCGTATTTCAGTGATTTCAGACCGGAACAAATGGTAGTCAGAAGAGGCAAGGTCTGGGCTATAAGGCGGGTGAGGTAAGACTTCTCATCCACTGTTTTCCAAATAGTTCTTAACCGGAATAGCAACGTGGGGCCGAGCGTTGTCATGATGGAAAATTATTGCCTCGTGTCTGGTCGCATATTCCGGGCGTTTTTCAGCTACTGCTCTTTTCAAACGGATTAATTGTGTTCGGTAGCGTTGTCCATTGATGGTTTCACCCGGTTTTAGCAGCTCATAATACAGCACATCCCTCTGATCCCACCAAATACAGAGCATTACCTTTGCGCCATGGATATTCGGGTTTGCCGTTGATTTGGCTGGTTGGCCGGGTTTCACATATGATTTTTTGCACTTGGGGTTGTCGTAATGGATTCATTTTTCATCACATTCAGCATTTCGGACATGCAAAACCGCCTTTCGATGTCTCTCGGCTTGAGTTTATGTGGAACCCAATTTCCCTGCTTTTGAATATATCCAGCTGCCTTTAAATGTTTTGAAATGGCTGCTTGAGTGACACCCAAAGATTCTGCGAGCTCTTCTTGTGTTTGGCAACAATCTTCATAGAGTAATGCATCCAGTTCTTCATCTTCAAACTTTTTTGGCTGCCCAGGACGTTCATCGTCTTCCAAGCCAAAATCACCACTTTTAAATCGTGAAAACCACTTTTGGCACGTTCGCTCAGCTAGCGCATGTTCACCATAAACTTCCACCAAAATACGATGACTTTCGGCAGCAGTTTTCTTCATATTAAAGTAATGAAGAAGAACTCCGCGCAAAAACACTTTTTCAGGCACAAAGTTCGACATATTTGAGTGAAAAAAAAAATTATTGTTGCTTACGCTTCAAGTGAATGACATATACTGAAATGATATACAATGACAGTAGCTTTCCAACGCATGTTCCAATGAAATAATAACAATCGAATAGTACAAGTTACGCCATCTCTTAGCAAACCGTCTAAGTTATAGACCCAATATAATGATGACTTAAAAGGAATCAGTCTGACTTCCTTCATGTTAATGCTCTTCTAGCCAAAATACAACATGAATATCAACTTGGAAGATACTACGAATCTGCGCAATAAAATTTGGTGGGCATAACTTGACAACAAAGAGTTAGGCGTTTATCATCGTTTATCGTCGATATTCAGGTGCATTCTGTTCTATCGTTTACTCTCATGTTTATGCACTTATACTGTCGGATCGTGCCTTCTGACTGTCTGCTCTAAAGCACAGGCAGATCTAGACGTGACCGTGACCAGTAAATCTCCTCGAAAATGTGGTTTTTGTACATACAAATGGGAGGAAGTAACATCGGTCTGAATCATCTAGTCCTGAAAGGTACAACTATATATTTGGTTTTTGTTTTTGTTTTCCAACAAGGGTAACTATGTCGATAACAAACTTCTTTGGACTAAACAAGTCACTTCGAAAACCGCATATCATATGTGTCAGTTGTCTGGTGGAAAATCGCAAAAATACGCCACCAGACTCCAAAAACCGTTCTGCATAGGTTGCTTGGAGGCCTAGCTCATCTGGGTCTGGTCTTGACGCATACCCTTTATATTCATAACACAGGGCGCAATCTTTCGATTAAAAAGAAGTGGGCTTCGTACAACACGCGCTGTGGTTTTGATGACCTTGTGCTCCACTAGTACATAAAACATAAGGCATTGTGTGCAATTTTTTTGTTGCAACGAAAATATGAAATCGATATTCCCTGTGAAAAGATTGATTTCGATCCGAATCCAACTCAGGAAAGGACTATAGTCAGGTTTTGAAATCAATTTGGGACTGCGTTAAGATTGCCTGTGTCCATGATAACGGCTTCCATTGATTGCATATGGCAAACTGTTAAGGATGTCGGCAGACCAAACGAATGTCTTTAAGAGTTCAGTCACTTTCTTGCTATTTCTCAGTGGCAAAGACTGCATTCTGACATAGTATCGGGCCACAATGTTTTACTTACCACCTAATTGACATATGTGACACAACTTCCTACAGCGCTTGCTGTGGACTGATAATGACACGTACCTGATGTGATGTCTAGGATATGCCTACCGACAAGATGAAGGAGAGATTTATTTATAATAGAAAGTGGTGATGACGGTACGAACTTCGGCATTGTGGAATATGGTTCCAGAAACCCACCCATTTATGACGCCGGTGGCTTGAAAATTATTGTTTGGCTATAAAACCATAAGCAGCTTGGTGCAACGATTTCTGTCATATGCCCACCGCGGCTACGAGTTACATGGTCCGTTCGATCAGTCTAATTTTTCACTACTTTTTCCAATAAATCTGGCCGTATGCTGGCTTGAATATTGGCTTTCAATGCTTCAAGAGTTGCTGGTTTGTCGGCATAACCCAATGACTTAATATAGCCCCATAAAAAGTAATCGCGAACCGTTAAGTCTTACGAACGAGGGGTCCAATTAACAGACTCACTTCTGGAAATAAAGTTGAAACCAAATTGATTTTGCAATTAATTGATGGTTAAGGGCGCTGTATAGCAAGTTGCGCCATCTTGTTGGAAATAAATGTCGTCTATGTTTAGCTGATTAATTTTTGGAAACAAAAAATCAGTCAGCATGGCTCGATAACGCTCGCCATTCACCGTAACAGCAGCTGCTTCCTCATTTCGAAAGAAATAAGGACCGATGAAGCCGGCAGTGTTGTAACCGCACCAAACAGTCAATTTTTATGGATGTAATGGTGATTCGTTAACAGCTTGAGGATTGTCTTCACTCCATATACGGCAATTTTGCTTGTTGACGAAGCCATTTAACCAGAAATGAGCTTCATCACTAAACACAATTCTTCGATAAAAATGCTCATCTTCAGCCAGTTTCAAATTAGCCCAATCAGCAAAAATGCGACGTAAACGATGGTCATTTGGCTTTAATTCTTGCACGAGCTGTATTTTATAGGCCCGTAAGCCAAGATCCTTACGAAAAATTTTCCACGTAGTCGAAGGACAAAGGAAAACTAGAACGGCGACGAATCGACATTTCGGCATCTTCTTCGGTATGCACATTTCTTTGTCTTGTTAAAGGTTTTGAATCAAGAAGAGTAAAATTAGTGCGAAAACGACCAATAACTGCACAAATTGCATGCTCGCTAGGCCGATTATGTTGACCGTAATATTGACGAAGTTCTCTACGAACTTTACGAATTGAACAAATTGAACACAATTTGGAAGCGTTGTTCTGGCGTTAAACGATCCATGATGAATTGCCAAACCTTACTAAATAGAAATGTTAACACAGTTTGACATTAAAAGCTGTCAAACCATAGACAACAACCATCGAAACTTCTCATTCAGCTTAAAAAACACCTTTTCAGACCTTAGGACCTGATTGAACTACCATTAACAAGATATTCACATTCCGTAAAATCCTGGCGAAACTTTAAATTTTTTCATATAGCCACCACCATCAAAATTATGCACTCGGCAAATGGCCAATATGTCAAAGTAGGAGGGAAAGGAAGTTCCCACGTAGTCGAAGAGTATGGCAAATACAACCACAAACAAAGGTCAAGCTACTGTTTTAGACCTACAAGCCCAAAGATGTAAAAATTTTCAGATTTTGGGTGTTCCAAAAACCGCTTTCCACAGAATGCCCCTATCCGTGTAACTCTATCTTTGAATGAATTGCCAAGAATGTGCATGCCCCTCTCATTTGACACGAAAATGTCATCAATATTACACTAAGTTTAGTGAATTTTAAGTATAAATTCCTGTCAATCTAGCGAATTCTAGCAGTTATCAGGCTTGCACAAGTTTTGATAATTCACTTACAATGTTCATTCACTTTGTGCGAACTTTAAGGGATTGCAAAAGTATAAGTAGTAGTGTTTGCCATTTAATTTAATTGAATTATAGATGTATTCCAAGGGCTATTTCAGTAGCTGCTAAATGTATACGAGTATGTTGATAGATTGATAAGTAAAGAAGGCCAATAAAGGCCAATAGTGCTGATGGCTTGCTTGCGGCTATTGCCTTAGTAGGGAGCATGTATCACATCATCGTTTAACTTTTGGGTGGACGAATGTATGTCCGTTGACTTGAATATCATTATTGTCATTGCTTGTTTATGTCTACGATTTAGTTATGGTTCAGTGCTTGAACGAACAATGTTTAAAAATCATTAAAATTTATTACCAAGCTTCGGAGTGGCTGTCCTCGATTTTAAGAGCGCTAAAACCAATTTTCGGCCGTTATAATCGTTTCTCCTAACTGCCAGTTGGTAATTTGATGCAAAAAATTGGAAAATATTGAGACCGTAATTGAATCTGTTGACAGCGTCCCAAATCAATCCATTCCACGCCGGCCGTTTGCAGCAATTGGGCATCGCCCGAACAATCTCGTTCTACACCCGTATAAGATCATACTGACCCAAGAACTCAAGCCAGATGATCATTTGAAGCGTCGGACTTTCTCTAATTCATGTCTGGAAATGGTTGCAACCAATTCAAAATTTTATCACAAAATTATCTTCAGCTAAGAAGCTCATTTCTGGCTAAATGGCTGCAAAACCCACGTGTGCTTCATGAGATGACACAGCATCCACAAAAAATAACCGTTTGGTGTGGTTTTCATGCCGGCGGCGTCATTGAATGTATTTTTTCGTTGGAGATATTGGAACATTATTTTTTACCGAAATTTCATGCACTCAATATTGGTAAGATGTGGTTTCAACAGAAAGCGCCCACTCGAGTTATCAAAGTCAAAGTTTTGTGAGCGTGGAGACGAACCGTTTTGCTCATGTGATGTTACACCTCTGGACTTTTTTCTTTGCAGCTACGTCAAATCACTGATCTATGCCAGAAACTTTGGACGTACTCAGACCCAATATATTGAATGCGAAATTGCAGTAATATCGGCCGAAATGTGTAAAGGAGTGGCTTTAACGTATTGATCGCTTTAGGAACGAGTAAGCTCTACTCATGCAGGATGACCTCACAGCGCTCACAACTTTACGAATATATGCAGAGATTTATGTAAGTATATGACAGACCAGCTATTGGCCTCGGATAAAAATGGACCCACTGTCTACGATCCTAGCAAACGTTAAAAGAAAGAACAAGATTCGGACCCTTAACTTGTTACGTGCAGCCGAACAAAAAAGGATGAAAAACTGTGATATATGCTATGGTGTCAGCGCTTATTTTGATGCGGATTCATCATTATCATCAAGGCAAGAAGTTTTGGGCTTCCAAAACGTTTGTGAGAATCCGCCTCAAGTCTAAATTCGCTAACATAAGCCTAATATGCGCTCACACTCCTACGAAAAAAAAGAACGACGCCACCAAAGAATGATTCTTCGATAAGACAAATGAGCCACGTTCTGTTTATGAAAGGCGGATATCTTTGGTATAAAATTTGGTAAACATAGTCTGCACGGACTTAGGCTTATTAACTTTGCCGCGAAACTTTACTACAGTAAGCATACAGGTTTCACATCTCTGGCTACATGACGATCTCCTTACCATGAAATGCTAAATCAAATTGTTCGCATGGCAATCGACGTAAGAGAGGTCTCCAGTATTCTAGACGTCTAAACATTCTAAGTAGCCAAAATTGACTCGTATCGCCACCTTGTTGCAGCCGTTATCAATTTCCTAAGTGCCACAACAAAAAAGGACTACTGTGAGAAGATATAATACAATGTACAAAATCTGCAATCGCAAGACACTGCCAGAATCTTCGCCTAACACGTATCCCGAAATCTCTGAACAACTCCCATGCCGCTATACAGAAATACCGAAGAGCAGTGGTAACGCTGCCAACGTGCCATCAGAGACACTGCAACTGATGTGTTTCAACCGACCACAAACAGAAAATCCCTGGTTTGCTGAACAATGCCGGCAAGCATATGCAGCTTAACAAGAAACCTACAAAGCGGCTTTGTAACTAAGAACAAGAGTTGCTCGTGAGTTCTACGAGCAAAAAAGACAGAAAGAACATCATTTTCTCCAAAAGAAGAAAAAAGAGCCCAATCCCTTGAGCTTACGCTGTCTGTCGTGTCGTTGCTTTAACATCATACTTGTGCGGAACACACCAGCGATTACTAGAGGTACAATCTTTCAAAAGTCTGCGCAACTATTAGCGTACGCCGAAAAAATTGACATACACAATTGTCATAACACAGCGGACAGTTACCGGTGTTTCGCTAGTATTCAAATGGTAGTTACCAAAATGGGATAAATGGTAAATGGGGCATAACCAAGAATATGCTGTAAATAAGAAGAGCTACACAATAGTGACGAATCGGGCACAACCTCACAGTTGACAGCTCTTGCTATTTTCCTACGTAGGACTTTGATCATTGCAGTTCTACTTAATGGCGCTGAAACATAGACTATATCGAAAGCAGATTAAGATAGCTTCTGTCATTTCGAGAGAAAAATTCTACGAAAAATATTCGCTCTCATTATGTTGATGGGCTTTATAGGAGAAGATTCCGCGATGAAATATACTGGCAGAAAACTTGGCACTGCAAAGTCTTTGAATCAGACCCGGAAGGATAATGTAGTAAAGTGAGAGCTCAATGCAGGTAACGCACTCAAGTAGAAAGGGCCCTCAATCGACTTGGAGTGCGCGATTGGAATCTAAAGACCGGGCTAACTGCTGGTTAGTTGTGGCCCAGGGTCAACTCGAACAATAAGTATGTAGGTTAGTAAGGTTGTAGAGGTATTTTTGGGGAAATTAAAAAGAGTTTCAACTAATTCGTCTTGAAACTTACGCGGGTAAGACTAACTGCATGTTAGACAAAGTCATCACTGGGAACTAAATCGTATTATAGAAGTACATAGTTCAGAAGTGCACTACCTCAAAGTTAACATTCCTTTACGAGACACTTCTTAGAATAAATTTGCTGCTATTTCAGTGTGGCAAACAAACAAGCTGATCCTAAAAACTTTAGAGAAAAAATGTTCGTTTGACGATCACTCTGATGATCGACTACTGTGGGTAAGAGTGTCACAGATAGAGGACATTCAAATTACACTCCCAAGTTTGTACTGACAAGGAAGCTATGGCCGCATGCTAAATAAGCGAGCTATACACAAATAAAGTGCAAAGTCATGCTGTTTCCCTATTTGACAAACAATTACGTTAAGGAAATAATTAAGGATTTTGCCTTGGAATAATTTTTGCTTGCACATACTATACAAGGAAAAACTTTTTAGCCTATAAGTTTTGCCCCATAGTTCGGAAAGTATCCTTCTCTCGAAGGATAGAAATAAAAGCTAACAAATAATTTACTCTTTCGGTCTTATAATATGTTACTAAATCGTGACAACGAAGAAAAAAGGTAAGAGGATATTGTAAGACGAAGAAGATATGTTACAAAAACCTTAAAATGCACTGTGCTTAGTGGTTACGTTAAGGATTTAAACAAAAATATGTTAGCCAAGAAGGTGTTCTATTAAAAATGCATTGATCGGTCTCGAAAGCAAGTCCCAATTTCCACCAGGCCAAATTGCTAAAGGCCAATTTCCCCTTGGTGTAATCGTTTGTAGAGGATGGCAAATGGCTTTTCATTTTTGTATCCGTCCTTGTGTAGTGTCAATCAAAAGCACAAGAACTCTTTTATGTGCCATCTTTAATGAAGTTCAAATTTCTTTTCCTTAGTCATTTTCTTATATTCCCCATTCATTTTAACTCCTGCTCAACGCCTCTGGGAAAAAATGAAATGTCAGCCTGTTAAGGTTTGAGAATTTTTAAAGTTACTCACTTCTAAGCAAGTCACATATCATACATGTATTGGCGGTGAAAAGAAAAACAAGTCTTTCATCCCTTAACCTAATTTAAATTCAACGTCCCCCTGAGGCTCTGTTCTGCTTTGCTTCATTGCTCTAAGTTATGCACATAATATGTCACATTTAAGGATATTTTTTCTTCGTTTGATGATTAAGTACATTTCCACCCCAATTCCCAGTCGGTTCGCTGTTAAGAAAACATCTCTAGGTGCCACTCCTACCCTAAAATCTATTCAATTTGAATTCATTTTCTTGTCTACCACCGGCTGCTTTGCTTCACATTCGTCTTTTATTGCTCCACTTTTCGACATGAAGTACTCCAACATCCGGTAAAGCACTTTAAAAACATCTGCTCTCGTAACTTGAAGAGATGTTTCGACAGGGGTGGTAGACTAAAGCCAGCTTAACCGGTGAAATATTTTCAAAATTTAATGAAGCCGTTCCTATTTTTGGCCACTTTTATGCCGGAAGCAATAATTTATGCACACGAAACAGCATTTTCATTTTCATCATGAAAATATCAACTCACTAAGCTGCAGGACTATAGACTGCTGCCCGAAGTTGAAACGATTAAATCTACTTTGAAAGTAGAGCTACGAACTTCACCTAATCACAGAGTCATTTGCATGCTAAACGAGTGACTTTCGATGACACACGACGACAGTATATTGGATGGACAATCTGGTTTCGGAGCAATAACAACAACATGATACCACAAGGAACGCATCGCTGTCGGCTGGGCTCCCTAAATCGATTGGAGAGATGGTCTGGTATTGGGTCGGTGGATTTTGGGCTACCATCCAACCCTATACAATATTAAACCCTTTCCCTTAGACTCTGTCAACCGTTTAGCATATTTTTAATTAATTTGCGTTCCATGGAAGGGAAACCTTGCACCCTGATGATGCCTGCGGAACCATCACAACCAGCCAGAACCAACCGAAGTCGGAACCATCATCGCTTAACGAAAACACCCCCGGGGGCCGAATGTTAACTTTATCGAAATTGATTTATCGACAAAACACAGCTGGTAGAATAGTGGGGGGTCGGGGGAAGATGGTTTGAGGACACGATTTATAGTGGCCATTAAAGGAGCTGATTGTCATTTTTTTCCCTTCGATTGGTGGGTGTGGGTGAGTTCTTGGTTTCATTTTAAGTCACTCTTTGTGCAGGGTGGTGCGCTTGTATAGTATATGCTTACAAAGACTGTATTCAGTAGTGATGGGGGGGATTGAATGTCATTAAGTTACATATGATATCGTTTGTCTGTCTGTTTGCGGTGCGTGTGAGGGAGTGCCTTACAGTAGAGGGTGATTCTATTTTAAATACCACACACAGGGGTGGGTATGTTAATATCTATTTGCATGGATTTATCGTTGCTTCTCAGGGAGTTGACTGCACAATAAACTCGTTCAGGGTGAAGGCATGAATACTCGTTCTATGGCGTATGAGTGCTTTTTATGGGAGAATGGCTTAACTTGACATAAATTATGAGCTCTAGCTACTGCGATTCATAAATAAAGAAGTCGTTAATAGGTATGCGTTCGGGAGCTGTTCCATAGTTAAATTTTTAAGGCGTCATAAAGTAAGAAAAATTAACGTTTTTGAAAGAAGAAAGGCAAAGAGATGACGACACATTGTCAGTTGTGCAAAATCAGCGAAAATGAGACAACCACGCAATGGCTGTTAACTTGGTAATCACTAAAGTTGATTCAGATTGTGGATCAAATTTTGACAGGAGATGGAGGTAGATTAAGGATTTAAATAAATTTGGACGTGTTGATAATGAAAGAAAGGAAGAACTATTTTTCTGGTAAAACGGTCGTACACTGCTTTAAGAGCAAAAATTTCCTTCAATGTATTCAATAGAGCTTTTCTTGTGACTTCTTCTTTTGAAGATATCTACGTTTTTTCTATTGTTTTTGTTTAAAGTACTTATGCGAAGCCTCGATCAGATGTTACAAAAGATGTGAACTGCGTTATTCAGGATAGGTTATTGACATGTCTCCATTCTTTGTCCCTCCATTAATTCCGGTAGAAATTGTTTGAAATGTGGTTCATTTTCTCTGGTTCATCACAATTTGATTCGGAGGTTACCTCAACTTCGTGTGAATTTTGATTTGCAGAAAACTTATAGCGCGATTTTCTCTGCCCTGCAGCACTATAGTATGAACCGAAAACGACATTATGACAAAAGCTTTCTCAGGCAGATTGACTACTGAAGACATGTGTTATGTCTTTTACCAACTCGTAAAATAATTTTTACATTCTTCTAGTGGCGGTGTCGTCATGATTTTTAAAGTGGATTCTACATTATACGCACACCAGTATATCCTAAAGCACTAGAAGTTGTTCCTAGTTGCTTTAAGATTCCTGTTGATGACTTCAATACGAAGGCGTAGGCTGCGTAGCTGGCGTCTAGGTTGCAGTTTCTAAGGCATTGACTTCCCGCATAATGGTCGTTTTGATGATTGCGCATAAGACGATATACGGCTTTTTGTATAGGGTTTTCCAATAGGAACTTGACAACTTTGAATTTAATTTGTGCACTCTTTCACTAATCATCAAACTGTCACTGTCAATTTATTCAGTAAACTCAACATTTTCATCATGGTAAAGTACACTTATGAGCAACGTCTGCAAATTATAAAAATTTTCTACAGATATTCGGAATCGCAAAATCATCTTCAGTGACGAAGCTCATTTTTGGCTCAATGGGTTCGTCAATAAGGAAAATATGCGTTATTGGTAGGGCGAAAACCCACATTTGCTTCATGAATCACCACAAAAAATAACTGTGTGCAGTTTGCATGCCGGCGGCGTTATTGGGCCATATTTTTTCGTCGACGATAACGATCGTAACATTACTGTGAATGGTCAGCGTTATCGCGCCATGATCAAAGATTATTTTTGGCTCGACTTGGAAGATATGGACTTAGACGACATGTGGTTTCAACAGGATGGTGTCACAAGCCACACAGCACACACTACAATCGATTCATTGAAGAGTAAGTATGGTGAGCGTGTTATCTCAAGACATGGGCCAGTCGATTGGCCGCCTCGTTCGTGCGATTTAATGCCGCTTGACTATTTTTTGTGGGGCTACGTTAAGTCATTGGTTTATGCCAAAACGTCGATGACGTTGGAAGAGCTCAGAGCCAACATTGAACACGAAATGGCGGCCGTTTTAGCCGAAATATGTGGCCGAGTTGTTGAAAATTAGATCCAAGGAATCGACGGCTGCAAACGTGCCCGCGGTGGCCATTTGAACGAAGTCGAGTTCCATTCATAAATGTTTTGATTGTACTTCAAGCCAATAATAAAGTTTTTGAAATATCTCAAATAGTTTGCCTTTTATTTAAAAAAAAGTTGTCAAGTCGTTATTAGAAAACCCTATACTACAACCATTATGCTCAAACAAAAAATGCCTCCAGCGGCTATGCAATTTGTCCTGGGAGGCACTAGTTTGTGGCGATAATTGAATTGTTTTAAAAAGTGGCTTTTCCGTCACATTTTTCTTTAAAATATACCAACGTTAGAATGTGATTTTTTCTGCTATGCTCTGAAATCTTTCCGTTGACAATCGATCGACTAATACATTTAAGACTCAAGTAATCTTTCGACTGGCTTTCCGAAGACGAAGTAGAATATTAGTAAATCCCACAAAACAAAGCAGACCATTCATATTTCTTTGATTAGAGCTGTTCTTAGGTGGTTTCCTTCCTCAAATCGACAATTAATGCTGAGAGTCCATTCACTGGGCATACTTTTATTCCATCATATTTTACCAACTTGAATAAATTATACGAGTATATGGGAGGGAGCATGTCACCACATCGCTGTGGGCACAGATGGGACTTAGAGCTCGTTCATGATACCCGAATTGGTGATATATCCAAGTCAATATTTCGGTGAGCTAGCAGAGACATCTATCCTCTGCCTCAAAGTAGAATTCACCTAAGTTATGATGACGTACATATTATGATTAAACAGTAAAAAATGTGTTCTTCTGTATGTATCTTGGAGTATTCCTATAGTCTTGAATTTGTCTTGACAGTGTTCAGTGAGGAATTTTTTGTCTATTTGAATCTGACTTCTAGTTAGACCTAATAGTTGCTTCATTCTTGCATGGAAGATGTTTGGCATGAACCTTTTGCCTTGTCTGCTGCATTCAGTTTTCGTTGATCTTTGTTCTTTAGCCAGTTTTTAATACAGCATCGGTAATCGACAGAATGGTGTTGGCATCATGAAGAACGACGCAGATACTTTTCTGGTTAGTATCATATGTCTGCAATTTAATTGCCTATATTTCACTGATGATTAGGCAGGGAGTCTGTCTGTTATTGCAGCTTGATTCGTCTTTAATTTAGATATCACTAGGCAGACCTCTTCTTTGTTGCGGATTTTGCTTTCGATCATCATTCAAGTGGAAAGGTTCATACTGCTTCACAGCTGCACTTGTGCGACTTTACTTTGACTCTACTATTGCGTTTCCATCAAATCTAGTTGACGGTCTACTAACGGTTCGAACAGTCTACCTTCATGTCCGTTTCTCGTTTGCTAGCAACAAGCCTGTTTGTTGCTTCACAACATACTCGTATAAAGTTTTGTTGTCTGGCAGTTAGCTCGATAGCGGGTTCCTTCAAAGGATATTACTAGTGGCTCACTATGTGGCTCCGGATATGAGTACTTTGTCATCCTGTCTATTTCGACAACCCGATTAGGTGCCGAAAAATTCGGGTGTGATTTTAAAAGGGGTCATGCCCGGAACATGCTTATGCGCTGAATTTCAAAAAACTGTGCCTGTATAGGTCCGAGTCAAACTGGTATAAGTCTACCTTAAGTGTACACGAACCTTAAGTGAGAACAACACGACCGTGATGCCGACTCAGTATGACTGTTTGTTGTAGACCCTACCTCGAGCCCGAAAACCTTCTTGCATGGGTAGTAGGCGACATTTCTGTTCTCATAACTAGGACCAAGTACGTTAAGGCTGGATGTACCCCAAGACCCTAGCTTCCTATCAAGGAGAAGAGTATGCCTAAAATACTCGTATACTTCGTAGAGTAGAGAGTGTCTATAGGTATATCTTTCCCACCACACTAAGCGTCCTTTAATACACCACATCACACATCATCCTTTTAAGGGTTCCTCTATGTGGTTCGTTAGTAATAGAACAGCAACCCAAAGGTGCATTTATGACTCTATCAATTCTTCAATTTAAACTATATTGAAAGCTGCATCGATATCAAGAAATAGAGACTGCACTTGGTATGGAAATCGAGGATTGTCTTGATGGTTTTTAGCAGAAAGTATAAAAGACTAACGGGTTTGAGACAGTTTAAGAGAATATGGGATGTGTTGCCTGCTTTCGGTATTAAAACTGGTTACCTTCATCCAGGAAAGAGATATAATATGGTAGAACCAACTGGGAATCATATTCCAAGACAGTTGGGCACATTTAAGATTTATCTACTTATGCAACGCAGTTCTTTAAGATGGGTGGTCCTCCACTGCGTGTGCTAATCCCATGTTCTCATTCTTGTCGGACAAGATGAGTTGGTTATTGTATTCGTCAAGTTCAAGCCAGTTTACCATGAGCGATCATTTTGGATTCCTCACCTAGTTTATCTTTTGATAATTATGGTGTGGGCTAAACTGTAAGTATCGAAGGTTATAATAGGATAGCTCATCCGACAATTATCTATTCTGTTTCGAACTAGATATATTATTTGAGATAAGAGTGACTTCACTTATTTCTTGGAGTTTTGTAAGAACAAAAGTGTATCTATTTCCTATGTTACATACTACGACATAAATATTTACTTATTATTCCAAGACTGATTCAACCCTGGGGCTAGTGTCTATATTTTTCCTTAAGTCGTGAGGTGCATTTGCGTCACAAAACATCACAATTTTTCTCTAAATGCGGGTAACCACATTAACCAACTCCCTGGAATATCTAGGTGGTGTAGGGTTATAGTCATCATATGGCAGATACCCAGATTCGAACTATATCTTTTCTCTGTGTTTTGAGTGCACTGAAAGCGACTATTATGTATTGTGTAAAGAAAGAGAGCTGAAATTCTGATCTGTTAAGAGTCCAAGCTTTGGAGGTACCTTAGAGGTAGAAGATGTTGTAGTTTGGTAATCTAACCCCGAAGAAGATGCTATTCCTGACAAGTCATGGCTTCTCAAGAGAGCGATGTGCTCACTGTTTTCGGTGTGAGGAATGGTGAAACTGAAGGCTGCCAGGGTAGTAGAAATAACTCAGTCTAGATTTTCTGAGGATGACTTGTCTATCATTATAGGCTCGCTTGACGTGTTTTTTGCAGAAAGAGGTATTGTTTTGGTAGGCACTGAAGAGCAAGACTCAGATAATGTGTCTAATGGATCAGCCACTTTATCAGCCTTTACCTTAAATAGCCTTAAGACAACACCTTAAATACCAAAGTTAATAAATTCCTTGAAGGAAGCGGATTGGTTCCTTTGGGAAAGTATGCGGCGTAGAGGTCTGAGTAAAGCTTCTAGCCGTTGACCCCGAACTCAGAGTTCTTAAAGTTAAAGATCTTTGGGATCAATTAAGCATCAAATGGCTTGGGTGTGGGTGAAACTTGGTCTTATGAATGATATTGCCCCCTTGATGACTTCAAATTACCTTGTACCGGTGGCATATTTCAGGTTATACCTACGAAAGATATATCAGTCAATCGAACTTCCCTCATGTTAAAAAGCATGAAGAGAATTGTGGAACTTTATATACGAAAAACCTCTTTGTAAATGCATTCTCTGCAATACGCCTACTAACGTAAGAAGATCCTGCCAGAGTGCGCTTCAAATGACGGAAAATGTAACTCGGGCAGAAAATACTGCGTACACGAATCACTTTGTGTATAAAAGCAATGCTGGTGAATAGCACATTGATTACGGATGCTGACTGGAAATGCCAATATGTGATAGCGAGAGTAAACTGGGATCGCCCATAAGGCGACGTTCTGTCTCCACCACTATGGTCGACTCACTGCTCAACGGCCTCAACAATTCTGATGTCTATGCCCAAGTATACGCGAATAATGTAGCTGTATTGTCAGTTGAATCGTGTCTAGCGGTGCTGAAAAACTACGATATCGTATGCATAGGTATGGGTTGCGGTCAAGTTGTAGAAAGGAATGGAATATAGTTTGACTGACATGAGGCATCTGCTAAGTAACTAAGTAGCCAACATCCCGCGATGTTTGCTGTGAAAGTAATGACAACAATGCGGAACACTACCTCTGTGAGGGTCGGCTTAGAGTCGCTCCAAGCTGTAGTTACTTCTGACCTTGGCACTGTAGGCCTTTTATTACTGAAGTGTTAATTCATCTTTCCACAAAGACTGAGAAATTTTAGTAAAAGGAGCATGCAAGGAGTACAAGGGCATAGTTCTCTGTCTGAATGCCGTATTCCGACCGAAAAAAAAAAGAGAAACAGATGTTGTCTAGGATTCATTGAAGCATTTTAATAAACATTTTAAACATTTACAGAACTACAACTAAGCCATGCTCACAATTTTGAGAAGCTAGACAGCTCGATGATGGATATGCTCCTTAGTGGGTTGCAGCAAGTTCGACTTTTATTCTATGGCACAGTAGAACGAGTCCCTCTTCGCCAACGTCAATCTTTTTCCGGAGTCTATGTATTCTTGCAAAAGGTCAGAATGGGAAATCATTGTAAAGAGAATGCATGCCATACTCGGTGTTCCTTTCAGCGATTGCTATCACAGAGAAAAGCACTCATAAATGGGAAATGGAAAGAAACCACAATGTGAGACAGCAACAACAACTATCGCGTTCCTCTGACATACAAGCCTGTAGGTGTCTTTTAATTGAACAAATTAAACTTCTATGTAATTCATCTTACGTTAATAAAATACAAAAAGCCATTCTTAAAATTGCTTTTTTAAGTATAAATGCTTGTACATACCATATATCGTCGAGGGTTCTACATCCTCCAAATAAAAGAACATTTTTCTTTTGTTCGTATACAACCTATCATACACAAAGTTATGAGTCAAAAGCCATTATTGAGTTTTTTGTGTCTGCATGGACGTAAATCCATTTATAGCAGCCGAATATCCTTTTCACATTCGTTAAGCCAAAAAAGTTTAATTTTGCATCGAGGGAAAAAAAAGATCCATAACGCTCTAGGTCGTATCTACTAATTCCATCTGATTGAGTATTGTATAGCAAAATGTTCCACTCAAGCGCACACAAATCCAAAAAAGCCAATCCCTTGTTATCAATTGCACAACATCTCAATCTCCATCATTGAAAAAACTAATCCGGCAACCATTCCTTGTCATTATCAGAATTATAGCCCACACATTCGGTCTAGCCGCTACAAACCATTCTGCGATACAAAAAGAGATTACCTTAATCGGCCCAACGCCATTCCAGGAAACTACACAAGATAAGAATTCACCACGAACACGGGATAATGTCTGAAAAAAAAAAAAAAAAAAAAAATGGAAGGGAGTAGGGAATCTTATTCCACAACTATGACCAGGCATTTGCGGTCGAGTGAATTGCAACGGAATTTATTACGCCACCCGTACCGTAGACATCCAAAAGAAGGAAAAGCTAAACCCAAGTACCGGCTAACCAATGCAACAAAAGGCACTTCTCTCCAATCTTGGCTGTGAAAGCACCCCCCCCCCCCCCTTATAATATTCTGCAGACACAGCAGAAAATAAAAGAAAAAAATTACACCCCCCAACTACTGTGAAGGACATTTAAGTCCTTGGAATGGCAACTGCAGACGATGAACGGCGAAGAAATTATGTCCTTGCATTGTTTGAGTGAAACTACGAAAAGTGCTCTCTTAAATTTTGCAGGCTCTCGGTAGAAGCTTTTCAGAAACCCAGCCGCTCAAGGCATTTAATGCTCTGCTGGGACGAATTTAGTCCTTGTACAGACACAAATAAGCCTTCGAAAAATGAGAAAAAAATGTAGAAGCACAAGTGTAAGGTAAAAGGAAAGTGAAAGAAAGAATTTCATTTTCGTTTCAAGCTCGAGCATTAAAAATAAAAAAATGATAGAAAAAAAAGGAAAAGGACTCGAGTAATTTGCACTCGTCCTCGGGAATTCCTTGTCGCTATTGTTGTCTTCTTATGGAATGTTTTATGGTGGCGAGCAGAAAGAAGGATAAGAGTTGCATTAATTCGCCCGGATATACTCGTACTTGTAGTCATAGTATATAATTCCTTTAGGGATCAGATTAAGAGGGAGGGCAAGGGCCCTGTATCCCAATAGCCATTACAGACAGGAAACGGAAATTAGTGATGCACAACCGACGGCGTGTGTCAAGATGTGATTTTCTATACACTTGGGGCCCACCCAAAATGAAAAGCGGAAGGACTTCGAGAAGGGACTAAAATTGTGAGTCTGTATCTGTATCTGACTCCTGCGGCACTCAGCGTCTCAATGACAAATGAAGTATAACGCCTTGATTTATGAAAAGAACTGTCATCCACTCTGTTAGCTTTCAGTGGGACTGAACATTGTTGCAGAACTCACAGTATTCACAGAGTTCACAGGATTCTTAAATTTCACAGATGATTGGAGATGTTATCTGAATATAATGTCCACGCTCGTCTTAGCAGTGGGAGACATTCGATGTAACAAATTGAATTTTTGCGCTGCGATGTAGATGATTTAGAGGGTTCAGCCAACCATAAATCGCTGTCGTTTGTTAGAGCAATATGATAATGGAGGACAATTCTTGGTCGAATAAAATGGTGGACAGATAAATTTGCAGAAATTATCCTGAGAATAATTAAGGCTATAAGAGGGAATTATGAGAAAGGACAAGATTAGTCAACTGAAAAGTAATTAGTGGCAGATACAATGACTGGAGAAGAATTAGTAGATCCCATTAACAATACGTAAATATTAAAGTAAACACTTATGGTAACAAAGAAACAAATGAGAATTTTGATTTTTAGATATGTATTGCAGTTTAATCCTTTTCAAGCTGAGAAGTTAGTTATTGTGCACTTTTAGTGCACCATTCTGGGTGTGATATTCCATATCCGTCTCTATGGTTCGGATCCAAAAATTAAATAGACTAGAGAGTTGGTATGTATTCAGTATACATGCTCTATTCTTAACGCGACCGAGGGTATTCAAATTGCGAGCTTCGCCAAGTCTTCAGAATTCCAAATCTTGACGCATTTGTTTATAAATTAGCAAACACAATACTGCAATCTGCAAGCGAGATTTTACTTAGAAAATTTGCACTTTTAAGTTCTGCCATTGATAGAGATATGATGTCACTTGTGGTGTTCTTCTGGATTTCTCAAAAGCATTTGATTCCGTAAATTATGTCATGATTTACAACTTTTATACAAATTATACTTGTGACATCATATCTGAGTAATCGTAATCAATCTGTCTTTCATTGTAACAAAAAATCTTTTAGTCTGCCAATAGCATCTGGGGTGCCCTAAGGATCTGTCCTTGGCCCTTTATTGTTTACAATGTTCATAAATGATATTCACGAAAGTATAATTTACTGCCGATTACCATATCAATGTGGATGATGTGCAGTTACAATATATAAGAAAGTAAGTACCCAAATCTAAAGTGTCTTCCAGTGTCACAAACCTTAACACAGACCTCGAGTTCGTATTTGTTTGGTCTCAAAAAAACTGATAAAGTATTTACTATTTACTATTGCTGGAACAAGTTCAGTGTTCTCACTTTGGATCAGTTCTGAAACATCTTGTAATTCCTATTTCACTCTGCATATGTTACTAAAGAGCAATGGCGTTGATGTAAGGAATCAATTAGAAATGCACAAATGGTGCAAATGGGGTACGAAACCATTACCCTAATAAAGGGCGCAGGAAAGCAAATATATCCAAGTTAAAACAACTCACATATCAAATGACGCGGCGATGAATAGAATAACTACAGTGAGTATTTATGAACAGACGAAAGGAAAAGAAAATCGGCTTTTCCATAGAAAAACGAAAAAGCATAAAAAAAATAAAAACACCCTGCTGAAAACAACTTAACCTAGCTTGTAAATGAGCTTTCGTGAATACCTGAATTTAAAAGTCATGTCTCTTTGAACTTGTTTTTGACTTCTCATCCTGATGTCCTCTTAGTCTAAGGCTCTCGAAATACTTTGTCATTTTCACTTATTTATTGTACCCTGACCACAAAGTTAGAGAAAGGGATTAACCCTTTGGAATTAGGTACATTTTCCATCACCGGATAAAGAGTAACAAACCACAAGAAAAGTCATAGTATGGCTGACAAGGTAACTCTACTATTTTTTCGGTCTAAGAAGATTACAAGCTCAAACAAAGTCCAAATAAGCCAGGAATGACTGAACTACCTTTCAGCTTCATTGCTCATTCCAACGCTCATTTATAATAAGCTGTCAGTTCCTGTCAGTTCCTTGGACAAGTCTAACATGCTTACTGCTCAATTAGCAGTCATCTTCACCTACAATAGAGCCCATCAAATCAATCTCGAATCGATCTCAATATAACTCTAGTCCTAATGGTACATACGAGCATGTAAATCTCCTCTTCTTCTTAAGAAGAGTTCTTCCATCCTTGCAAAACTATTGCGTTAGCTCTTTCATCAATCCTTCTTCTTCAAACTTTTTTTGAGTAGACGCAAGGCAAACCTTCTCCCTCCCTAAAGAGCACATATTCCCTTCTTTTTAAGGTAGAAGACGCTGATAAGCTGACAGTTCACAAAATATCCCGAAACATGAAAACTTCTCACCGACCTGAAGTATGGTTTTCTTAACACCAAATCCAGTGGTGATTCGATTGCATGTCTTACCGAAAAGTAGAACCCTAGTCTACACAAATCTAAAGAAAGCAAGATATTGGCACAGGCATTTCAAACACATTCGATAAGGTACGGCATTAAATCTATCCATTTGGGATCTGCCTGCTCTTCGGCTGTAAAACTGGAATAACAGGATGTATTAAGCTAAATAAACTGGTAAAATTAACAATGAAAGAACAATCAGTGGAGTTTAATTTAATCCTGTCTGCTATTTCCCAAGGGAAATGGAAACACCCAGTCATGATCATTGAATGACACTTGTCTCGCCCGAACTATAAAAGCATCCATATTCGATGTCACCAGATTTCCAGAAATATGTAACATACAATACCTTGTCCGTCTGATCTAGTCTTATTATTTAAAATAACGCATTTATCTGCACCTGTTATGTAGGGTTCAAAACCTTGTGATAAAATTCATAGATTATACCAATATTGCACAGCTAATTTACACTATTAAAGACTGACGTAATGTCTCCTGCCTCATATTGTTCTGCCGCTATTCTCACCAGTAGTATCCGTAACACCCGTCTTATCAATCTTACCTCTAGCTCACTTTTGGACGCACTTTGAAATATCTTGATTCTTTCCTTAACCGTAAAAGTCGCTTATGGAATCCCCTGTCGGGCTCTTTAACATATTTGCTAGTCACTATAACCTTCAAACATTCAAAAACATAGATCGGTATTTCCCTTTCTTGACACCCTAATTTTCTTTCGTCCGCGCTATGTGCAAATATTTCAAGGATATTTAAATTCGCTTGAGTGCACGTCAATTGTAAAAAAAGGTTGCTGCAACAGACAGTAGAAGACTGCTTGATATCCTCTCAACCAAGTCATTTTCAAGAGTTGGTCGAACTAAAGTGAACCTGATGAATATCTTTTGTTCAAATCAAAAGAAGGAAGATTATCGTAACTGTGATAATTAGACCATGAGTCTCCTTAACGTCATTGTCAGATAATCATCCATAATTAAATAAAGACTCAAATGACAGCATCTAGAGTAAAAGTCAGAAATAATCCCATCGAAAAATTTAGACAAAGTTACGCTCTGACATGCGACTTCTGTAACATCATGCTTTAGAAAATTTTGACAAACTCGCAAACACTCGTACGTTTTCGCAAGTTTTCAATGGCAGTTTTGCATAAATGTGGCTGAATTTCATTGATACAGCGCTCAATTTGCACCTTCAAGCCGTGAATGATCATGGACTCGTCGATATAAACCTTAAAAAAAAACCCCAAAGAAGAAAGTCCAACGGTGTTAAATTGCATAATTGGGTGGCGAATTCTGATCACCAAAAACGGAAAATTACTCGACCATCTGTACATCATGTAGCACCGTCTTGTTGAAAGCACATGCCGACCACATATGTACATATCTTGCAATTTTGGCACAAAAAACCTGAACTATCATGTCGCGGTACCGAGCATCATCAAAAAAGAATGATCCGATGGTGCCCCCAGTTTAAAATCCGCACCAAACAGTGACACAGTGGATGATGGTGGATTTTCTGAAGCTCGACTATTTCGACGAATAAGAAAGCCATCAAACTGCAAATGAGCCTCATCGCTGAAAATGATTTTGTTTGAAAATTCAGCATCCACCTGTCGTTATTCCATAATCCATTCAATGAACACTTTTCGTTGTTCGTAGTCAGTACGTTTCAGTTCTTCACCCAATTGCGCTTCCTGTACATTAAGATGCAAATCCTTCATGAGAATATGCTGTAGGGTAATGTCCAGTTCTTGACCACGGTGTTGAATTAAAATTCCTGGACTTTCAGCAACATTTGCACAACCCGAGAGATATTTTAAGTTGAGCGACTTGTTAAAGAACATCTAGAGTGTCTAAGATCAGCTCCAGTCTCCCTGAATTTTTGAATAAGCTTCTTCACAGTTGATGAAGTTAGATAATTATTCCGATCATATTTTGTACGAAGATTGCCGCTGCTAAGACTTCATTATTTTTAAAATATTTCTCAAGGATGAAGACGGGTGCGATCCATTTTTAATAACCTTGAACTGTCACTTCAAGAAGACAGCGTGATAGCTATGCTGCCTTTTTGAGGTGAAACTTCTTATGGCTCGTTAAGCAGTAATTCCGAATTACGTTGAAATTAAAAAGTGACATGAAGTGACTCGGATAAAAAGAAAAAGTGAGAGGAGGAGAAAGAAGGCATCAGACTCGGAGCAGGGAACAAAAAAAGAAGGTATAACATGCGTGATAGGGCAATAACACGGAATGAGGCATGAACAGTAAAAGTGGCGTCGTGTGTAAGTGCACAATGCACGAGTTACGTGGTTAGTAACACTATCAGTATCTTCAAAGTATCTACCTAGATATTACTTAGTAACAACATCAACAGCCTGTCGGTCAATAAAGACTCCAATGTTATTTATGGAAATGGAGCTGAAACCAAGTATTTTGCTCGCCTCTCTAATCGTGGTTATCTCCCTCTGGAAGACAGTCGAAGAGTCTGGAAGGCGGCACAATTTGCAAGCGTACAGTTCCGCAGAGAAGACACCTGCTCGATAGTCGGTATCCGGTATTCCGTCCTTTCCGGAATGTGAAATTGAATATTATTATTAAATTGAGTTTAGGTATCGTGTAGTTAGTTAAAGTCGAAGCCGGATCGCCAGCCAACAGATTCAAAACTTTACTATGACCATAGGTTTTCGGGGACCAGAATCCAGATTCTCTGAGTCTGATAGCAATACACGAAACGATGTATTTGATGTGCAAGTCCAGGAGCAGTATTAAGAGCGTCTGTGCTTCTGTGGGCCCAATACTTTTGAGGTCATAAAGAAGTGAGAAATACTCCGCAAACAATTCGGAAAAACGGTTTTTTTTTTTTAATGAAGTTTCACTTCCAACTCTGTGAACAACGCTTCAATAATCGAGCGAAAAGTTACACGTCTCAATAACTGTCCCATTGTTCTAAGCAGACAATTAAGTAGAAATCTAAGCAGACTTTACAAGGGCCTTTGTCATCCTAGCGCACTTCTATGCCGTGAAAGCTCGAATTGTTGGCCTCATATGCGTTAGCTATTCCATATAACGGAGATAAAAAAAAATGCCAAAGAGACGCCTCAGATGACTAAGACATATAAGACCAATTGATATAACTTCTTCACGGGTTTTTCGATTTCTACCCGGAGGGATAATCCAGTAGAGCAAGACCTCATATAGTATTAGGTGGTGCGCACAGGTGCCAGCGATCTCTTCCATCTTAGAAAGTGCAACTGGAGGTAATTGGCCATAGGCCACTCTAATTTAAATTATTAATTAAAGCCCAGTGCCCTCGCGGACTTTAGAACCATTTTACTTGACCGTCATGATAGAAAAATACATCTTTGAAAGCTATTTTCTAAAGACAAAAAGTAATACGGATACTCTTTACATCACTTTCAGATTTTTCTCGAATTACTATTACAAGTTGAACTTTATTGAGACATACAAAAATTCAGAACAATTAAGTTTTGCATTCACAACAGTATATGTATAAATGTCGACGACTTTACTAAGTCTGCCTATAGTAATTGCTCGTATTTTCAATATTTATTCAGTATATGCTTGCTCCCACATACTTTTTCAGGGTTGCTCTCCTCGATATACCTATACTACCTGTATGGAACCAGACACTTAAACTAAATTATAATAAGAACTGGACTATAACTTTAATTTTTTAAATTCAAACAGAAATTGGGACTCATGATTGTTTCATCTTTAATCTTATTAATATGACCTATAAAGCTATGATAGGTCATGGCAGACTCTATGAACTGTAAGATTAAGGGAAATGCTTTTTTATAGCAGGGAAAAATTAAGTATCGATGTACTATATATTATTGTGTAACAGATTAAAAGGCGAAAAATAGTTATGATCGTGCACACAACTGTCAATGTTAGAGCCTAGTACGGATCTCTAAAATGGGTTGGAATGCTCTTTTATTCGATATAATTTTTTGAATAGAAGCTCTTCTTGAAAAATCATAAGGAGTGTCATCCTTGTTATCTCGTAAAGAGTTTTATTAGAGAACAACTTTTTATTTGGTTTTCTAAAAGAACGTGATATTTTTCCTTTAGAAGTTTTTTTTGTTACAGTAGTTGTTAAACAGAAGTCTGGTTTGGAACTTAATTCCAAGATATTTAGTTTCAACTTGTAGTGGAATAGAACTTACATTAATCTGGAGTTCTAAGAACTTGCTTTTATTTATCAAAAGATAATCACCTTTTCCAATAAAGTTTCTGAAGCATGTTATACAACTTTTTTGAGTGTTTACCTTCAGTCCCCACTTCTTCAAGTGATCTTCTAAAATACAAATTTTATCTTCGATTTCGTAAATAATGCACCCTTCTCTTCTTACGTAGGATATTTGAAAGGAAAAACAGTAATGAATAAGTTAAAAGGAAATTGGCCGAGAATAGAACCTTGTGACACACCTGAGGGAACCTGAAAAAATTCCAAGTGACCGGTGGCAATGAAGATGAAGGTGGCTCTCTTCTCAAGATTAGTCTTGCTATCTTGCTATCCTTTGTGCCAAACAGAGTCGATTATTTTTTTTTTTTCTTCTTATTTCGCAGATTTTGAACAATGTCATCGTGTAAAGTAAGAGAAGCATATTCAGTTGAATGACCTTTCTTGAAACCAAACAGGTTATTTGGGATAGCATTTGATTCCTCACATAATTTATTTATCTCATCAGATAGTACTTTTTCATATAGTTTTCCTGTGTTCAAAAGCAGTGAAAATCTTTGACTTTCTTTTTGGATTCTTTCTTCGCTATCGGAAGAAGCTTGACTTTTCTCCTGATGTGTGAAAAATAGACATTATCAATGCAATGATTATATAAAAGTAAAAGAAGAGAATCCAACGAATCAGAAGATTTTCGCAGGATAAAGTTAGAAATTTTATCTAAATTTTATGTTATTAGAGCAAGTTTGTATGTATTACCGGGGCTTTTAATAGCAGGTAAAGAAAGGGGTGATTGTTGATGATATTTCTCTATTAATAGGTAGTTCAAGTTGGGGCTTAATTTCAGAGAATATTTTGATCGATGGATTGGCATTTCTTATTTAATTCAGAGAAGGTTATATGAAATTAAAGTCAAGAACTGAAGAGGATCACGGAATTGTAGGGCTGATGGTAGATACTAAGTCTAAATTCACGAATGGTGCGCTACGAAAGCAGTTGTAAAAGAGGTTTACATTTCTATTTAGAGTGCTATCCCCACATGACGTATGTCTTGAGCTGAAGTCTTTTCCTATACAAATTGGATTATAAAGTCTTTCGAGGTCACTTTGTAAAAGTCGACCAGGAATGTATATGAATTGTCATATTTCTACCTCTTATCTAATACGATGGCTGTTCTCATACCAAAATTTGTTTTGTTTGACTGTTAACCTGTGCGGACGTGTTTTGTCTTGTATACCGAATTCCGAATTCTGTTACTTTTCCGATTTCCTTTAAAGCAATGTAAACTGCCGAATCAGTAAATTTCACTATATTTCCCGTCTTTGTTCGTCGACCTAGATTCACCTGTGCCAGTTTTGTACCCCCAAAAAAAAAAAAAAATAAACAAATAACCCTAACAAAAATTAACTGTGTCAATAAGTGTTCGTAGCCCAAATAAAAAAAAAAAAAAAAAATGGAAAAGTGCTGTGCTAGTGTTTTGTGCTCAATTGTTGACCTAAACGCGGAATGGGTAGCCTGCAATGGTCTCTGTGGGAAATCATTCCATGCCATATGCATCGGTCTTACCCGGAGATCCATTACCTACCTCAAGGAGTATTGCAGTCTCTTCAATTTTTACTGCGACGAGTGCAAAGAGATCACCTTGGCTCATGTTATGCTGGCAATTAAATGCAATAACGAGTCTATCAATGCGATGCTAACCGAAAACAATCATATTAGCAGAACTATTCTCGACAGAATAGAGAAGATTGAAGACTCAGTAAACTGCATTGACAGTAATGTGGAAGCTTACAAGTCCACAGGAAGACTGATAGAAAAACAACTGACAGCGATCTACAATCTGTCCAAAAATCAATCTCATCACGACAACGAGAGCGAAGTGATCAAACATCACCTGGATGGATTAAAAGCTTTCCTCAAAACAAATTTTGCCAACCTCCTTAAAACGTACTCACACACATAAACGACTCTATCAATCTTCTCCGTACTGATCTCGACTTGCTTTTTCAAACCTCCTCCAAAACAATACATCCCACCCCGCATCCATCAGACTCTACGCTTGATGACTTAACCCTAAAAATAATAGACGTCAACGAGGAACTTATAGCAACTCGGTTGACCGTTGCCGAAATCGGTAAAGAAGTGAGATTGGCTTCCCAAAAAATCGATGGAATCCCCGATCAAATTCAACTTCAAGCTAGTTCCCCGTACAATGTCTCACTTCATAATGAATTAGTAGACACGGAGTCACTTTCAAATACTCCTCCTGCCGCCCTAACAACGGAAACCGAAACCGCGCTGCCTATCCCGCCCGCACCCGCCCCACAAAAACCGCTCAAACAATTCGGAACTTCATGGACCCCCTCCGAATGGAAAAGCCGACTCGAAAAGTTGAAAGTGGGAAACCATACAGTATTCTACGTTGAAGGGGCTCCTCAACACGCTGATGTTAGTTGGGTGCGGAATTTCTTTCACCGAAATTATGCCATCACCATTAGCGAGTGCGAGATGATTTCCCCTGCTGACTCCAATAGTTCCTGCAGCTTCAAAATCAGCATCCCAACCAAATATTCATGGATATTCCCCACTTCTTCTGGTAAGGCCACTAAACCTGGGAAGATAAGTATCACTAAATGCTTTGAGAAACGAGAAAACCCACGTGTCGACGACAACCAAAATTCTAAAAATAAACGTAATGATAAGCTTAAAAAAAGACCGCTCACAAACCCCCTTCCAACTAAAAAGCACGCTAACAAAAAACGAAGCTCTAATCCCGATCCCAACTGGAGCTTCAAAACGAACTTGTTCCCCGATTTCAGTCCCCCCTCCTCACTTATCCGACACAAAGCCCTTACACACCAATCCTCTAATCCGCTAATTTCCAATGTTCCACCCAAGCACCCGCGCCAACGCGTCTCTTTCAACTTAACCCCAACCACCCATATTATCCCATTTCAATCTTCTACGCCCCCGATCCCAGCAAACAACTCATTTCCTAACTTCGATCTACAAACTGGAGCTAAGTACCCTAATTTTATTAACTTCCATACACTAAACCCAACATCTCATCCGGCGCCCAATTCCATATCCAACCACGAATCTCCATCTCCCTCCCCCACTGCCCCTATTCATGATCCTCTTTTTCCCCCTACAGTTAAACTAACCCAGCAAACCAATGGAACTACAGAAAGTCGCTATGCACTCTCTAGGCTTAGAGAGAGAAAGATATATGAAAACATTCGTCTCTTTCTCGCCTATCTACACGACAAATCGGACTCGGTCTGCTACGAAGGGAAGACCAAAACCAGCGTCATGGTATCCATCCAGCAGGAAAGCCTCCCTACCGACCCTATCAGTCTCAGGAACCTTTATGTCAGGTACCACGAGATTTTTAGCATGTCCCCTCAGAAAGTAGCAGACGACCTTGCTGCATTCGGCCACTACGTTCACTCTAAACGAGTCTCACACCTACAGCGAAACCGAGCTGACCACGATAAATTTTTTCGTCCATAACGTGCCTTCCTCGTCAGCACTTAAACCATCCCGCCACACAACATCCCTCTTACATTTTACTACCAGAATGTAAGAGGTCTTCGCTCTAAAACCAATGCTGTCCTACGTCAATCGCATTCTCTTCCCTTTGATATTTACGCCTTGACTGAAACCAATTTGATTCCCGACATAAAGAACCAGGAATTGTTCCCCCCTACTTTTAATGTTTTTCGCGACGACGATCCTACCCTCCCACATGATGATTCCCCCTGTCGAGGCGTCTTACTGGCGGTCCACAACAGCCTTAACTCTTCTCCCTTTAGCATCTCTTCATCCTCTTAAGTCGACTTTGTCGATATAAAAATATCACTCCCCTTCAAGTCCCTTTACGTTTTATGTTGCTACATCCTGCCAGCTCAACCTACCGAATCTTACCAACTTGTTGTCGATGCGATCGACTATTTAATTGACCTGTCTGACTCTACTGACGATATCTTTGTTTTCGGCGACTTTAATATTCCTCAGCTACAGTGGATTCCATCAGACGATCAATCGTTCTTCATCGCTTCAAATGCCAACTCAGCTAAGGAATGTCTCTTCTTAGATCGCTTAACAGACTCAAGTCTATGCCAAGTCAGTGATGTATCCAACTATATGGGCAGGCAATTGGACCTTATTTTCACAACAGATTCCATTAACTCCTCAGTCTCACTTTGTCCCCTATATCTCTCTACAATCGATAACTACCAACCCCCCCTTCTACTTTCATTTTCTCATAACTCTTCTTTCCAGTCCACTCCTCCCACAACTCTCTCATCCTACGACTTTCATAAAGCAAACTTCCACAAAATCAGTGACTATCTTAGCAGATCCCCCCTTAACTTTCACAACCTAAGCGTAAATGATGCCTTATCCATTTTTTATAAAGAAATATTTAATTCTTTCAGCCTTTACGTTCCGTTTTCTCGCCTTAAAACATCATCTACTAGTCCTCCCTGGTATAATCGCAAGCTTCGTTCCTTACGAAACAAGAGAAACAAGTTATGGGCTGTTTTCCTGCGTACCAGATCCTTGTCCGACTATTCCAACTATCTTGGTGCTTATCTTCATTTCACCGAAATTTACGGTTCCCTTTACCAGCGTTACCTTAACAATGCGCAAGTCAACCTTATAAATGACCCTAAGTCCTTTTACCAATTTGTTAACTACAAAAGAAAGTCCGATGATTACCCTCCTTCCCTCTCTTTCAACAACAAGTCATCAACCGATCCACTCACCACTGCCAACTTATTTGCCAGCTTCTTTAAACAATCCTTCACCAACGACTCCTTTGTACCAGATCCCTCCTATTTTCGTTACCTACCGAACTTCTCCAACGGCCCACATCTCTCTCACATCTTGGATCCCTCTTATATCGAATATAAATTACACCAACTCAATGACGAATTTACACCCGGTCCAGATGGCCTCCCTGCCATATTTCTTAAAAAATGTTCTTCGTCTCTTTCCCTTGCCCTTTCTGATCTCTTTCGTCTATCTCTTTCACAAGGAGAATTTCCTCAGGTTTGGAAAACCTTCTTTATAATCCCGATCCACAAAAAGGGATCAAAGAACGAAATAACAAACTATCGTCCAATCGCTAAACTCTCCCATATTCGCAAACTCCTCGAAAGTATTTTGTATGAAGCTCTAAGTTTCCAATGCAAATCACTTATTTCCCCTAGACAACATGGCTTCCTAAAGGGTAGGTCAACCACCACAAATCTTGTTGAATTCGTATCCTTTGCCATCTCTGCCCTAGAGAACGGCAACGAAGTCGATGTAGTTGCAACCGATTTTAGCAAAGCCTTCGATAAAATCTCTCATCGATTAATACTCTTCAAATTGTCTGCCCTCGGCTTTGAACCCATACTGTTAAAATGGATATCTTCTTACCTCGAAAACCGTTTTTACAGTGTTCGTTTTAGGTCAGCCCACTCCACTCCATTTTTGGCCACCTCTGGAGTTCCTCAAGGTAGCCATCTCGGTCCCCTTCTCTTTATATTAACCATAAATGATCTCGATAGGATCATCAAATACTCCTCCGTCTCCCTTTACGCCGACGATACCAAATTTTTCAAAACCATTTCCTCTCCCCATGACTCCTTCCTTCTTCAACAAGACCTTGATAGTTTTTCGATCTGGTGCCTCAAAAATTGTTTGGAACTTAATATCACCAAATGCCAGTCCATCACCTTTTCACATAAGCGGCTCAAATCTCCTCCCCGATTCTACCGTCTCCACAACCAACCGATCTCCTCCGTTGAATCTCTTCGCGACCTCGGCATTTTGTGTGATAGGGAGCTCAATTTCCGTTCGCATATGGATGGGATAATCCTTAAAGCCAACTCTGCACTAGGTTTTGTAAAACGATGGTCCAAAGAATTCACCAACCCATACGTGACCAGGTCCCTCTATATTACCTTTGTTCGTCCCCTTCTAGAGTACGCTAGTCAAGTATGGTCCCCATATCATCGCGTTCATATCTCGAGAATCGAAAGCATTAAGCGCCGTTTTCTTCGATTTGCTCTTCGAGGTTTGTCCTGGGATGATTCTTTTACTCTGCCCCCCTATCAAAACCGTCTTAACCTTATTAACCTAAACACCCTTGAGGAACGCAGAGACGCAGCCGACTTTCTCTTCATTCATCGACTTCTTTCAGGTCAGGTTGAATGCATGTCCCTTCACAATTCTATTTTCCTCAACACTAACCCTCGTAATCTACGTACCCGTCGTCTCTTCTATCTCCCAACCCACCACACCACCTATGGCGCGAACGAACCAATCTCCCGCATGCTACGAAAAATTAATTCAAACCCTAGCGTCTTTGACTTCCACCGCACCACTTCCTACCTCAAATCGGTTCTCCTTCACCACAACAACCAACCTTAGTTTTAAGTATTAGTTTAAGTTTAATTTTAAGTTATAGCTTGTATTAAGCCGAATAAATGGGGGCTTTTGCCCCCACCAAAATTAAAATTACACACCAACTAAAACTGCATTGTATCTTTATCAATAAGCCTTTGAATGAAATGCTGAATAGAATAGAGACACTTGGATTTACAAAACCAGAAATTTTATTTTCATTTTCGTTTTTTTTTTTTTTTTTTTTTAAGTAATTGCCTTATGTGTAAGGGATGTTTTTTTCTTGTACCTGAGGTACACGGTACAATATGGTACAATAAGGCCTGCATTGCCAATTGAATTGCAATTCACACATTTTGGTGGTGGTTCAGATTGATTCGCTTTCTTAATAAATTTAACAGAAGTGATACACATGTAAGAATATGAGATAAGATGCACCGACTGTTGTGAGAACAACACTCGCCAGAAAGTCCAAATTTCTGATAGCGTTAGCATCTTACTATATAACCGTTCGGTTGTGATTTTTTTCCCATTATATTCTCTGAAAAAGCAAATACCTTATACTAATAAGGTATTATCCTATCTTTAATTGCATTAAGAAAATATTTAATTTGATATTAGGTTCCTCAGTTTTAGAATTAGAAAATGGAATCGTATTTCACTTATTTTGACATTAGGAGCACCTTCTTGCTATGCTTTTAATTACTTCGTGGTAATGACTATTCAACATGATCTGATACCTGTACCAATGTATCAATCATTATTTTATTGTACATAAACGCTTTTAACATAGACTTTGGTTCTTCGATAACCCATGTTAATATACTTACGGATTAATTTTGTTAACACTTGATGGCATACGATTATCGTTTTGATTCGATCCAATATGATTATGGGCGCTGCTTGAGAAACTGTTTTGTTTTTGTGCTGCTACAAAACCGGCTTCAAAGACTCGCTCTCTTCAAGAGGTGAAAGTGAATTACTGGAAAGCATAATATCTTTAGCATAGCTATTAGATGCTGCTCGCTTTAGATTGTCTCGCTTTGGATTGTCATTACTATCAGTGATGTCATCTAATTGTAGGTAAATATTCTGGCAATCCATACCAGATTCTGGCAATCCATACATATGATCTAGTAATTCACCGCTTTGCTGTTTCTTTTGTCCCTTCTTCTATTAAAACGTAAAAGTTCAATAGTAATTTTTCTTAATTGAGCGAAAAGCTCTTCAAAATTTAGTGGCAAAGTGTTTGGCATTGGCATTTTTATGGATACGCGCAAAGGGAAGTAACACATGGACTGAAAAGTCAGTGCCGTTTTATAATAAAACACAAAAGTTTTGCAAAATTCAACTTTATTTATCAATATAGTTGCCTTCGAGGGCGATACACTGACTGAAACGATTTTTCAATCTTTCGATACCTGTTTTGTAGTACGATTTCGGTTTAGCCTCAAAATAGACCTCTGTTTCGGCGATTAATTCTTCATCGGTCTTAAATCACTTTCCGGCGAGCATTCTTTTGAGGTATGCGAACAGGATATAGTCGCTGGGGGCCAAATCTGGAGAATAAGGTGGGTGGGGAAGCAATTCGTAGCCGAATTCATTCAATTTTGGCATCGTTTTCATCGACTTATGACACGGTGCATTGTCTTGATGAAACAGAACTTTCTTTTTCTTCAAATGCGGCCGTTTTTCTGCGATTTCATCCTTCAAACGCTTTAACAACGCAATGTAATAGTCGCTGTTGATAGTCTGCCCCTTTTGGAGATAGTCGATGAAAATTATTCCATGTGTATTCCAAAATACGGATGCCATAACCTTGCCAGCCGACTGTTGAGTTTATGGTGGTTTTGGACGAGGTTCGTCGCCTGCTCGCCACTCAGCTGACTGTCGACTTGACTCTGGTGTGAAGTAATTTAGCCAAGTTTCATCCATTGTCACATACCGACGCAAAAAGTCGGCTTTATTTCGGTTGAACAGCTTTAAACACTCCTCTGAATCATCAACACGTTGTTGTTTTTGGTCGACTGTGAGCAAACGCGGCACCCACTTTGAACAGAGCTTTCGCATGTCCAAATATTCGTGTATCATATATCCAACACGCTCTTTTGATATCTTCAGAGCCTCAACTATCTCGATCAACTTCACTTTACGGTCATTCGTAATCATTTTGTGGACTTTTTTTAATGCTTTCATCTGAAACAGCCTCTTTTGGACGTCCACTGCGTGCTTGTATGACCGCTTTTAAATTTTTCAATCCACTTGCGAATGGTTCGCTCGGCTGGTGTAGAGTCCGTGTAACACTTATCAAGCCATTTCTTTGCATCGGCTGCATTTTTCCCCATAAAAAAGCAATGATAAATCAACACACGAAATTCCTTTGGATCCATTTTTTTCACAATAACAAAAGTTGCTTCACTCACAACGCTATACCTCGAGAACTAATCGTCCAATAGCTGTCAAATTTATACACGTATCTTTTGAAGGTTGGTACTAACTAAAAATAGTTTTAATTCAAGTGGTGACCTCTTTATTATTGGCTTGAAGTACAATCAAAACATTTATGAATGGAACTCGACTTCGTTCAAATGGCCACAGCGGGCACGTTTGCAGCGGTCGATTCGTTGGATGCAATTTTCAACAACTCCGCCGCTATTTCGTGTTCAATGTTGGCTCTTAGCTGACTAGCCTATGTCTTGAGATAACACGCTCACCATACTTACTCTACAATAAATCGATTGTAGCGTGTGCTGTGTGGCTTGTGGCACCATCCTGCTGAAACCACATGTCGTCCAAGTCCATATCTTCCAATTCGGGCCAAAAATAATTAATGATCATGGCGCGATAACGCTCACTATTTACAGTAACGTGACGATCGTTATCGTCGACGAAAAAATATGGCCCAATAACGCCGCCGGCATGCAAACCGCTCCAAACAGTTATTTTTTGTGGATGAAGTGGTGATTCATAAAGCACATGTGGGCTTTCACCCGACCAATAACGCATATTTGCTTATTGACGAACCCATTGAGCCAAAAATGAGCTTCGTCACTGAAGATGATTTTGCGATGAAATTCGTCATCTTAGCGCATCTTTTCCAGAACCCAATCGGAGAACGTACGTCGCTTCAAATGGTCCATCGGCTTCAATTCTTGAGTCAGTTTGATCTTGTATGGGTGTAAACCAAGATCCTTACGCAAAATACGCCATATTGTGGTCTGAGCGATGCCCAATTCTTGAGAACGCCGTGGAATTGACTGATTTGGGTCGTTTAATACGGACGTCTGAACGGCAGCGATATTTTCGACACTTCGACTAACCCGTTGTCTCACTGACACGGCAATATCACACAACGAATATGTAGACTCAAATTTTTCACTAAACTTGTTATTGTCTGTCTACTAGTGCGAGAATTACGACCGAAAATTAGAGCTAACACTCTTAAAGTTGCAGTCACCGACTCCGAATATCTGTAGAAAATTTTTATAATTTGTAAACGTTGCTCGTTAGTGTACTCTACCATGATGAAAATGTTGAGTTTACTAAATGAATTGACAGTAACAGTTTGATGATTAGTGAAAGAGTGCGTTCACAAATTAAATTCAGACTTGTCAAGTCCCTATTGGAAAACCCTATATATGCCTCCAAAGACATAGATGTTTTTTCGTCGTTACAGTCCCATAAGAATGGCTCTTAATGTTATTCTTCTTTTTAGAGGAAAATCGGTTAATTCCATGACTGACTTTTGCTTTAGATTATTTCAATACAACGTATTGAATATTTTCAATACAATGTAGCCCTGAATAGCTGCATGTGCTCACTGTCATTTTTCCTAGGGCGAGGGTATTTGTTGTTTTCATGTAAGGATTTGAAGTCTGCTGCGACATTCTTCTTCAATAAATTCCAACATTATTTTGTGGTGTTTGGTACGCTGGCATCTATCCAATCTTAAATACAGCAAGCTGATAGTTCTTGCAAATTTTTTCTCTCCAGAAAATAAAATCTAAGTTCTCGAATTGCCAACTTCTCCTCTATAATTTCTGTAAGCAGTATTTTCGAGCGATCTTTTCACAAGGAATGTCATTCTGGTCTTTCCTCCGAAATATTTTATTTATTTCAGATGCACTGATGTTTACAGCACTTTAAATTATTTGTTTCTTACGATAAAATCTACTCCTCAATTCTCATATATATATATATTTTTTTTTATAAAAAATTGTCATTTATATTAATTTTTTATTTTAGGTCAAACGCCTTACCATGGGACTTCTTAGGACCCACGAAGAAAGTCGTCCACTGGTAAATAATAGTACAACATCAACTTTAAAAAACCGAACCAGCACAACAATGCTCTCCAATGGCTACATCAATGACGGAGCGTTTGAACCGGAAAAATTCATATCCAGCAAATTTGGGGACTCTTGTCGACAATCCTTGACAGCGATACCTATGATGGATGCTCTCAACTTGAACGATAATAGTGAATTTACTTTAAAGAAGCGATATCTCCGAGAGACAAGTAGTGGTATGTTATTAGTTCCTTTAAGTAGATGTCCCTTAACAGTAATTTTTTTTATTTTCAAAGCAAATTCCAGTCCAAAAATTTTTCCTCAACGAATGCGCTTGAATTCCTACCATCACAATAATCAGCATGCAGAAGTAGATGCTGAAGAAAATGAACTGAAAGATGCTCCTTGGTTTCAAGCGGGAATATCACGTGACATAGCTTTGGAGATCCTCTCAAGTGAGAATCCTGGTGCCTTTCTTGTGCGAAAAAGCAGTTCGAAGCCAGGCTGCTATGCACTAACTTTGCGAGTTCCATCACCACCGGGTCCAAAAGTGGCCAATTACATAATTCTCCGCTCGGCGAGAGGATACAAAATTAAGGTAAGTTACACATACAACCTTCAATTTTGACCAGAAAGATACAAATTTATCGTTTTCTTAAGGGCTTTCGGAAAGAGTTCACATCGCTGAGGGCCTTAATCACACATCATTCTGTAATGCCAGAATTATTACCAGTACCATTGGCAATGCCTAGGCCTACAAACATGGCTTCCTCCCGTCGAAATCTGGACGACTTCGACACCTATGACTCATTGCAAATGTTGCTGAAGTATCTTCGGGCGAAGAACATGGAGAACGAATGAAGGCGACTTACCCAAAAGTGCACATGGTCTCATCGATAGCATGCACTTTCACATCCATTCTTGGGCTAAGGAAACTAAAACACGATAAGATGTTGTCCTCATCCTGACGCATATGCACCAACACTTTGCCAGCACTAATGCACCACGCAGATGGACAAGACTATACAAAAAAAAAAACACACAAAAAACCAAAACAAACGTCAGCATCCAGAGCCCAAAAGAACTCAGGACATACTCGTTACCTCAGACGTAAAGAAACTCAATTTGCAAAATACGTAGATAGATTTTAGGGAGCTTGAGAAGAGGCGTTTTCAAAATGCCCCTCACCTCTACCAGGATTCACTTTCACGAAAGTTAAATGACGGTTAGTCCTTCCTAAAGGGTTACAACCGATAATGCGAAAGATGTACAATATTCTCTTTGTAATTTTATTCCCTTAAACAAAAACCAAAAAAAAAAAAAACTTAAATAAATAAAATAAAATAAATTCACAGTTATAGGTTGACTAGTTATGTAAGATAAATTCTTCTTAGTTTTAAGGATTAAAAAAAATTATGAAAATGTGATATTACTACAAAGGAGAAACAGTTTAATAAGGGTCAGTTGTAGAGACAAAAAAAAAGTTAAATAAACCGTTTTTATGAAAAACAGATGAAGATTGTACAAATATTAATTTGCGAATGGTTCAGACCTGCAGGTAAGGATTTATAAATAAAACCAATTTTTCTGACTATAGGTAACTAAGCAGAAGAGATGCTGACAAATTTTCGATGTGAAGAGGTCGAATCAGTAGACAGATTTGCGCTCTTCGTTTCGAGTGCATTACCAGAAGTTAATGAACTAGACTACGGATCGTTGACAATGGACTAATTTCTGTGAGAACGTCTAGTTAAACGCTTCTGTTCCGGGATATCATTCAAAGGTTATAGAAGAAAGATCGTTAGAAAGTTTTAAGAGGAACCATAGGATGAGTCAATTCAATATTTGCTGACAGTCATTTGTCTTTGTACATTAATTGATCCCGTGAGATTAGCTCAAGAACTCAGTGTACTAGAAGACGACCGCGATGTGCGTTTTGTGGCCAGCGGGATATAAACCGTCACCGAGTAGTACAGCGAGTCTCTTATGACCGAAACGAGGGAATCTATTTACGGGGATTATTTAGGAGTATACGATAGATGTTTTTGAAGCTATTTGCCACATGTTCAGATTATTGCTTGTTTTGTCGTCAGTTTCAGTCAGTCTCGTACAGTGAAACATACGAGAATTGGAAGATATCGTCAATCTGGAAGAAGACCGCTGAATCGACATGAGTAAGAGGCACCATCCGAGAAAAAAATTGAAGCAATCGGAAGATATGTACGATATTGAAGTGAATCCAGGTTTTGGTTATCGTATGACGAACGTTATTGCAGGTTTTTTAGCTATTTCAAACGTTGTCGTTTGTAGAGTGTGCAAATCGCAAGTGAAATTTACGAAAAGTGGTAAGCGCGGTTTGGGATTCAAAAAAGTAGTGTGCTGTGAAAAATGTGTGCAGACTGAGATACCTAGTAGTTCTTTTATTGAAAAAGGAAAGGCTATGAAATAAACCGATTACTTGGAATTGGTCTGCATGGAATAAAAAAGTTTTGTGCATTCATGGAATTACCTCGGCCTATGTTTCACTCTTGTTGTCAAAAGAATTTCAACTGCAATTAATTAGTTTGCAAAAACAGTATAATGAAAGAGGCAACTAATTCTATTGAAAAAGGATAAAGTGGATATCAGGTGATGGTTCGTTGAGAAAACGTGGCTTACGTCATTATTGGTAAGTACGGTGCAAAAATTATAGACTGCAGAATACTGTAAAGCGTGTGAGTAGTGAAAGAAAAAAGACGATATCGAAGAATATACGGAATGAGGGCAAAATCATAAAGACAATTTAAATTTGAATTACAATGGATCAGCAGGAAAAATGGATATCGATGCAGTTGGTGAGATATTTCAGCGATCCGAAGCTTTGCACCAGGTAAGATATACGCATTATATTGTGTGGTGGCCGTGACTCAAGTGGTAGTGTGTTGACTTCTTACTCAAACGGTTCGCGGTTTATCAGGGGTGCCGGTATGAAGTGAGCGTCAAGATACAAATGGCTCGAGAGAGAACATTTATTGTGAACCGGCCTTAATTTTTTTTTCTTTTTTGTTTGGTTGCTATGACACCTGTCAAATATATATGTAGTATACATCAAGTATAAAAATGTCGAATGTTGTACCAGAAAATGATGACTTGCGGAAAGCATTAATTTTTTGTTTTCATTTGAAGAATAGTGGTGTAGAGTCGCATCGGATGCTTGTCGCGGCATATTATGATCATGCTCTATCAGAAGCAACATGTAAAACATGATTTCAACGGGTCAGAGATAACGATTTTGATATGAGAAATGAAGAACGTGGAAGACCACCAAAAAAGTTCGAAGACGCCGAATTGCAATCAAATAGCAGAAATGTAAAATGTTGCATAAGAAACAATTTCTGACCATTTAAATGCTATAGGAAAGATCTAAAAGTCTGTAAAATCGGTGCCAGATGAATTGAATGAAATACGGATGGAAAACCGAAAAACCACTTGTGAAATTTTGCTTCAAAGACGCGATAAAAAATCAGTTTTGCATTAAATTGTTACTGGCGATAAAAATTGATTTATTTTCCGAATCCTAAATGGAAAAAATCAGAAAAAAAAAACAGATCGATTCGGCAAGAAGACAATGCTGTGTGTCTGGTGGGACCAGAAAGGTGTGGTGTACCACGAGCTCGTAAAACCTAGTGAAACCTTTAATACAGATCGCTACCGACAACAAAGGATCAATTTCGAAAAAAATCGAAAAACGACCAGAATGGGCCAGAAGAAACGGGACGGTAATTTTGTTCCATGACAATGTACCTGTACACAAAGCAAAACTGGTTCAGTATACAACCAAAGCACCCGCCGTATTCACCAGACACGCATTAGCTGAGCAGCACTTCGAATCCTACGAGGAAGTCAAAAATTGGGTTGCTTTTTGGTTTGCTTCAAAAGACGAACAGTTTTATTGATGTGGAATCCATAAATTGCCTGAAAGATGGGAAAGATGTGTAGCTAGTAATGGCCGATACTTTATATAAAATGTTTTTTACTTTCCCATTAAAAATTAGTGTTTTATTTTCACTTCATACCAGTACATCTGGTAAATGAACCCACCAGTATGGTGTCAGGGAAGAGCTTAGACCACATCTATGGGCGTCTTACAAGATGTTCACGTAATTTATGTGAAAAGTCTGTCTTTGATTTAAAGATCACTGACCATTCGATGACGGGCTTATTAGTTGGCATAACCAAAAATAGTGGGAGTGAAAATTCTAGACCCTCTAACACGAAAACAATTTTTATAAGCTCATTACATCTCTCCGTCTTGAATCCTGGGATGCTGTTTACGCTAAGGATGATGCTTCCATTTCCTACGATATTTTCACAAGAACACTAACACTTCATATTTCTCATCGTTCAGATACTTTTGGTGTCAAAAAGTCACTGAAAAAGCCATGGATTTCAACGTGTATATTACGTAAAATAAAAACTAAAGATAAACTTAGAATTCAATGTTCAAAACATCCACGGAACAGAAAACTTAAAAAAAATTATAAAAGGTTGTGTTCTGAATTGAAAAAAAAAATTCCAAAAATATTACAAAAATCAATTCAGTTGATCAAACTTTTTTTATGAAGCTATAACACTAGTGAAAACGATTAACTCATTAAAAAATTTGAATTTTTGTGAAATAGATGGAGTATCAAACAGTATTTTAAAAAAATATTGCATGGTTTGTGATTGATATACTAGCTTTTGTATTCAATAAAAGCATTCTCACTGGGAATTTTCCTGTTGCACTTAAATGTGCGGATGAAATACAAATTTTTAAAAGCAGTGAAACAGACTGCGTTCGAAACTACAGACCTATCTCACTCCTTCCATCAGTGAGAAAAATTTTTGATAAAAGCTGTACAAAATAGAGTTGTTACGTTTTTCAACAAAACAAGCCCAATATGGGTTTAAAAAAGGTAAGTCTACGGAAGGTACTCTATTTAAATTTTGTTCCCAAATATACACTAATTTGGACAATAACATGAATAGAGCAGTTTTATTTGTGGATATAACAAAAGCCTTTGACATGGTAAATCATAAAATTTTGTTAAGGAAGCTAAACAGAGCAGGTTTAAGTGTTACATAAAGAATAGATCTCAAAGGGGAAAAAAGATAAAACCAGGAGTGGAATTAAATATATTAATATAGGTGTACCACAGGGATCGGTTTTAGGACCTTTACTTTTACTTATAAACATAAATACGATATTTCGGTTGAATTTTGAAGGAATGTTAAGCGCTTTTACTGACGATATAGGCTGTCTGTATGATTCTAAGAGCCGTTTCGATTTGATAGTATATATAAACTTTGATCTAAGCTTATTCAGAATACGGTTTGCTGAGCACAAATTAATTATTCGTTCTAAAACGAAAGTTATGTTTTTCAGTCTGTCTGTCCAAAATCCTTCTGTAGCTAATATATTTTACCATGCATCTGAGTGTCTTAAATTCAAATTGACTTCATGTTCTTGTAACTCATCGACTTATTTTTTTAAGCAGTCATGTCTGCAGTGATAATTGTTTTCTTATTGAGAAAGTCGATGAATTCAAGTAAATGGGGTTAATTATTGACTCAAAGATGTCATTTTTCAACTAGACAGAGGCCTTAAAAAAGTATTTTCTGTTTACTCTTCGTATTGTTTTTTATTTGAGAGGTGTTTGCTCCACAAAAATACTAACATCTATATACTATGCTATATTTCATGCTAAATCGCAATATGGTATTAGCTGCTGGGGATGTGCTTTAAAGATCGTCTACATTCAAGTCATCCATTATTTCATGATTGTTTAATTCAATAATATGCTCTTGTTTCCTTTTTTTTTGATTTGTTATTTAATATTTTAATTAACTTATTCACCAACTTATTTTAACTGCTATTTTCGGTTTGATTAAAATGTAAGTACATAAATAGAATTTGTAAGGGTCATCCCACTCATATTTGAATTTCTTAGTTAATTTTCATTGAAGTGGCATTTAACACTATTTTTACCCATAAAAATATAAAATGCCTCAAAGAATTTCCTCATTAATATTATAAAAAAGTTTATATATGTAAGGTAAACAAAAAGGCAATTAAAATAAACTTAAACTTAAACATAAACTTAAACTAGCATATTTAGTAAGAGCGTGTGGCGTTAAAGGAAGTTCTACCCAGGTTCAGATCTTATGAAGTGCTCCTTTGATGCTTGCTTTATAAGTCTATTGACGACCTTATTTGTCCCGATCGTATAATGAATTGAGACGACGAAATTCAAGAACAATCTACAAGATGCGACAAAATATTGTATCATATTGTGTGGAAACGCAATCAAAATGATGTTATGATTGAATAGTAAAGAAGCTTGCCGTACATGTGAGAAATGGACGAAATTGATATCCGCTAGTTCCTAGGATTGGTAATTGCCGCTGGTTATTACAAAACTACACTGAATTTTAGAATCCTCTGTTATGAAATCTAATATTCAGCTCTTGGAAAATTGGTTGAGGAATTTTGAATTCCATATGATGGAACATAAAGTTTGATAATTTCTTTACAAACTTTTTACTATCGCAATCACTATTTTCTATTCAAAAGATGCTTCATTTTATTTCTCTCATTCAAACATCGGCTCCATCAATAATGATGTGGAAGCCTATAATCACTGTAAATTATAATGCCTACAAGAATGGTAACAATATAACAATAATGTTTTTAAATTTCAAGTGGTATAACATCCTATAGTGCAAGCTATATTCTAATTGGGATTGTAGCCAATAGAAACATAGTGCTGTGGAATTACATACTAACTCACTTAGGTGAGTAATCGGGGTAAACTAAGGCCTCAACCTTAAACCTCTCCAATTAGCACAATCGCTAGCTAGGCGCCTTAAGTGTGGCCGTTCTCATCACAAGTAATTGTACGGATTTAAAAAATTTCATGCCTCCTATTGGACAGCGAGTTTTGACTGATTTTTTCTATACCGATGATAAAAAAGTCACATCGACATGGTCGCCTTTTTTGAAGCCTTTCTTTGCATTGAATGTCTCGGTTAATTTATTGTCGACTTTAATGGAGCAGCGAGTATTCCCCCATTTCGTCTTGCACGACCTGATGTGTCTGCCAGAGATGTCAAAACTAAGCATGGACTTGCGTAACTCGTTCCTATGCACTGTCATATGCGGTTTTGAAATTTCCGGGTTTTATGCTAGATCTACCGTATTTAAAATTTTATCGATGATGGGCTTCCCTGTCCTAAAATTGCATTGGTATAGACTAACCAGATTGTTCGTCAACAGTTTCATATGGTCACAGTATACGCCAGAAAAGATCTTATACATAGGTGACGGTTACGAGACTATTTCCTATATAGTTGACACAACAAGAAGTATCTTGTCTTAATCGAACTTGTGCTGCTGAAATTACATGCTTTCCTCTGACCATATCTTACGTATGAGCTGGTACATGTTTCCAATTTTTTTCCATCTTCGCATAGGATGAATGGTTCATTCTGTCTCATAATCACATTTTGACCATCATCACCTGCGGAACAAGTCCTTCCATATTTTTAGCATAGACTGCTTTACTGCTTTACTGAAAGCCCATGTTCATTTTTTCAGGCTTTTGTTCTGCCTTTGTAGTCCTGGCATGTTCGCTTTGTTCTCTGATAACATTTTCAAACGTCCTTTTTATAGTAGCGTTTCTCCATTTCCTCGACCGCAGGCTTCTCTTGTTGTTTATTTTCTTTCCGTGAAGCTTGCCCCCTTCCCTTCTTTTCTGCTCGTAAAGATCTTGAGCAGCTAAGTTCTATTTTGATTCCTGTTTGTCTTCTGCCTACATTTATCGTTACACCAGGGGTTGGGGCTTTTCTGGTGGCTTATGAGAGCACTCCCATTGGTATTATATGATTTGTGCATAAGCTCCTAACCCTTAAAGGAGCTTGTGGGAAACGCGATAGGCTAAGATTCTGGCGGCATTTCACGTCGAAGTTTGGGGGTCTTACTTATTTAACTCCGTTGTGCATGTGATATGCGCATACTTGTCCTGGGTGCAACACGTATGTGTCTGGGAGAGATCGATCTGGTGGACGACTGATTAATCAGGGAACAGTTAAATCCTTTTTTTAATGGTAACCTGTGAATAATGCCGAAACTTTCATTTGTATTGTTTATAGACGCATAAGCGTAAATTAACACTGTATTTCCGAATTTGGCTTTGATGTGATTTGTTATAAAGAGAAAGCTAAAGAAACATCCATTTCTAAGCCAGCGTGATCTTCTATTTTTGTAGCAATCTGAAATTGCGGTAATATCTGCTTTATAGCAGCATGTATAGCACCATGAACTGTTCGAGTTGTCAATCAAAGTAATCCCTTTAAAATAGATTGCTTTGATTGAAGAATTTTTTTTATTTTATCATGCTTTTGTTCATATTCTACAAATTTATATAGACTTCAACAAGACGTATCGTTGTCGTTGTTATTTGTTGGCCTCGCTTCTTTCTTCGCGTCATGCTCTGGATGCTGCGGTACAGGTGGAACTTACTGAATCCTTTGGATTCAAACTACCATCTCTACCTGCCGCTCAGAGATAACCATATATGTAGGTACCCCTGTTAGAGCCAGGCAAAAGTCTTGAAAACTTTAGTAAACTGACGGTAATAACGGTAACCGTAAGCATGCTTCACGCGTTGTCACGTTTTGACAACGCGGAGCTGCGGGAAGTTAAAACTACTGTAAAACTGAAGTTAAATTTGGTTGCACCTAACTTCAGCGTACGATATCGGTTTTCGATTATCTCAATCTTGTAGGATATTTTGGGGCAAAAAGTTGAAATGGTCAAGTTGTTGTTATAAGATCTTTTAATGAACTAGAACAAATTGAATAAATAAACAAATGATTGTAAATGTATGCATTAACAGCGGTTCTACCAATAAACTATAAGAAATTGTAATGATAATACCTATTTTCTTTTGATATTTTTTGTAAAAATAAAACACTAATTTTTAATGGGAAAGTAACAAACATTTTATTCAAAGTATTGGCTATTGGTAGCTACACATTTTCCCCATCTTTCAGGCAATTTGTGGATTCCACGCCAATAAAACTGATCCTCTTTTGAAGCAAACCAAAAAGGCACCCAATTTTCGACTTCCACGTAGGATTTGAAGTGATGCTCAGCTAATGCGCGTCCCATCGATAAAAACAAATGGTAGTCGGAAAAAACCAAGTCTGGTAAATCCGGCGGGTGGGGTAGCAGCTCCCAGCCAAGTGCTTTACTTGTATCCTGAACCAGTTTTGCTTTGTGTGCAGATGCATTGTCATGGAGCAAAATTACCTTTCCGTGTCTTCTGACCCATTCTGGTCATTATTCGGTCAATGCGTAGTTCAAATTGATCATTTTTTGTCGTTAGCGATCTGTATTAACGGTTTCATCAGGTTTTAGGAGCTCGTGGTACACCACACCTTTCTGGTCCCACCGGATACAGAGAATGGTTTTGCAGTCGAAGTTGATGGTTGTCCCAGATTAACCCATGATTTTTCCCATTTAGCATTCTGGAAATAAATCAATTTTTCATCGCCAGTAACAATTCAATGCAAAACTGATTTTTTATCGTGTCTTTGAAGCAAAATTTCACAAGTGGTTTTTCGGTTTTCCATCCGTATTTCATTTATTTCATGTGGCAATCATTTTCCAGACATTTGGATCTTTCCTATAGCATTTAAATGGTCAGAAATTGTTTCTTGTGCAACATTTAATATTTCTGCCATTTGATTGCAATTCAAATATCAATATCAAAATCGTTATCTCTGAACCGGTAAAACCATGTTGCTTCCAATAGAGCATGACCGCCATATGCCTCGACAAGCATTCGATGCGACTCTGCAGCACTATTCTTCAAATGAAAACCAAAAATTAATGCTTTCCGCAGTCATCATTTTCTGGTACAACATTCGACATTTTTAACACGATGAAAAAATATGATGTTGTTTGCTCAATGACTTGATGTATACTAAATGTGTTTGACAGGTGTCATAGCAACCAAAAAAAAAAAAAAAAAAAAAAAATAAAAATTAAAGGCCGTTCACAATAAATGTTCCTTATCGAGACATTTGTATCTTGACGCTGACTTCATATCGGTACACCTGGCTTAAAGGATGGTTACCCGTGTGCGGATAACAAGGCCATGTAATTTGAGACAACGATACTACTTTCTAAGATGTCCACATTAAAGTCGCAGAGAATAATTGTGTGTATAACATGAGTAAGACCACCTTCTGGAACTCTATCAATGGGGATGATGACCATATTCCATTATCCAGGCAGACCGGTCTGGTTTATGCTCGCATATACAAAAGTTCTTTCGAATTGTAGGTTCTAGGCGATGATGAGTGGGTGCTGATCTAGCCCCCGATTGTACTACAGTCGAATTTTTACACTACAATGTAGCACTGAGTTCGCTTGTGTGGGTAGGGTACACATTTTTTAAGTTTCGAAAAGCTGTTTTAAAAATTAAATTTGCTTTACGGAGTTCCCATCGTCCTGCGTCATAGTCAAAATTATGAAATCGCCCATCCTAAGAGCTCCTGATAACGACAGCTTTAATGTAATTGAAAAGAATCATTTGATCTTTTGCGATCTTGGGCCGATTCAAAAGCACACTGACTGGTCATTGGCGATAAGGTTTTGAATGTTCGCTTAGTATACTGAAAAGAATTTGATATCGTATTTTGGCCACGGGCACCATATGATACAGGTCTTTATAGATCCATTGTGATGCCCGAACAGGGGAATTTGATTGCGACTAAAGGTTTTGGTTTACACTTTTAGTCTCGCGGTGGTTGTCGTTAAGTCCTTGAGCGTATCTAACCACCTTGTTGCATGTAAATGAAATAGCAGATAACACTGAAAAGTCGTGAAAATAGAAACTTCCTTAAGTTTTTTGTTTCAAATTACTGAGGCTGGAAGAGTGACACAGAAAGTGGAGGGTTTCCTGCAGTGAGCCTATGCAGAGGTCGTCTTCGGTAAGATACAGCTTTATTGCGTGCGCCCCTTTCAGCGTGGTTGGTAATGAATATAATAATATCCTCGTGAGATATTGCCTTTATTGCCGCAAGTCTGGCCGGTTCTGATACAGCAACTGTTTTGCCCTGGTAAGCACTACTATGTTCTGCCAGGCGACGCACACAAATAAATGTTTTGTTCAGGTTTTTTTTTTTTTTAATTGAAATTGTTACACAATAGAATATAATAAATTTTTTTGACGTATAACTACAAATTTCAAGACAAAACAATACATAAAAACCAGCTTAATTAAATTTTTTTAATTATTTGGTACATCTAAAAGTTTGAAGACATGAAACATGAACCATGACACTTTTCTTTCTTCTCGGAAAGCATCTTAGACTTACTAGGAATAGATCTGAGGTTATAAGCAATCAATTTAAGAGGTTCCCTAAACCTTCTATTTTCCTTGTTTCTCTCCTCTTGCTCTTGTTCTGAATGTTGTCCGATTGGAAGTTAACAAGTATAAATTATTTGTTTTAAATGAAATAAGACCTTATGCATACTTACTGGCATAAAATACCAGGCATAATTTTTAAGATATGGTTCTCTTGTTTCTTTTGCATACTTCTCAAAAGCATATGCATCTATTGGGAACCCAGACCCAAGAGCTTCTAAGATTATATGAAACTTTTTGATAATTTCTTTGTCATTCCCTGTAATTTGGGCAGTCTATTCCTCATCTCTAAAAAATCTTCTAGCCGTGTTTCCGTCATTAGTATTGCCAGACTGTTGAGTTGGCATATCTACAAATAACCCTGTTCCTCTTCTAAATTTTTCTTGGATTAGTTTCTTTCTAGCTTTGACTTTTTCTTCACTGCCTTGGTTTCTTACCTGCCACTTATGACACATGACATCTAATATAAATGCTATGTGAAGGATTTATTCCATAAATCGTATCCATGAGTGAAGGAGGCTTAATCCAAAAGACATTGCTTCTTGGTTCACATGCCTAGTTGAAAGATTAGTTAAATTGTTCATTTCGGAGGGTTTGGCACCGTAAATGTAACACGTTTGTGATGAAGATGTTGTAGATGATAAAGCAGTACAAATTTTTTCGTTAATCATAGTTAACAAAAAGACCGGTTTAATTATGATATGCAAACTGTCAATATTAAATTCTATAGGAAGTAGGATTTTAATTTGATCTTGAATTGATTCTACCTCTGACTTGATCAGTTCTGTGGTTTCCTTAGTAAAATTTAATTTTATTGGTCGACAATATCGGGTTGATGATGGGGCAGGGTTATGCCAACGTACCAGGTGGGGCGAAAAGTAACCTCCATGGGAATAAAAAAACATTGTTTTTTAAATGTTTTTTTTTTATTTTATTCAATATAGTCCCCTTTTAGTTTGATACACTTATTCCAGCGATTTTTCAATTTTCCGGAAGGTCTGCAAAATACTCCTCCGTGGCGACGATGATTACCTCGCGTGAGCTGAATTTTTTATTGATGAGCCATCTTTTTAGGTTTGGGAAGAGATAATAGTCCGAGGGAGCCAATTCTGGCGAATTCGAATTTCGAGGTAGTCTTCGAAGAGTATGCCATGACAATCCCAGAAAACTGACGCCACAACGTCTCCGACCCATCCAACCTCCCTCGGCCGCTTCAGAGCACTCGTGCCGGCTTCAGTCCATTGCCGGGCACTCATTCTGTTCTCTGGTATGTAATAGTTAATCATCATCAACAGTTACCAATCGATAACAAAAGTCTGCCAGATTCCGCATCAGCAAGTCCAAACACTCTTTCAAAGTGCTCTCGCGTTGGTGTTTTTGGTCAGGAGTGAGTATGCGCAGCACCCAGCGACAGGATAACTTTTTCGTATGCAGAATATTGCCCAAAATATGGCGTGTGTTCTCGGCACTAATCTTTGTGGTATCTGCTAGCTCGCGCACCTTCACTTTCCACCACCACGGCCACCACGAAACTCTCGAAACCAATATTTGACGGTGTAATCTGACGAAGAATCAGCCCCATAATATTTATCCAACTTTTCTTTTGTTTCCTTTGCCGTTTTGCCTCTCAAAAAATAATGTTTGATGAGAGAACGAAAATCGTTTTTGCCATACTCAATATGATGCCAAACACGTCAACAAAACAAAACTAAAGACAGTATCGCACTAAAATTTGGCATGTCTGCCTAAATATGAACGGACTTCAAGCATTCAAGCAGTAGCAGCGCATTCTGGCGGTCAAGGAGGTTATTTTTCACCCCATCTAGTACTTGCTTCATTTCATCCTTAAAGAAGTACTATTAAAGGAACTATTGAGATACAAAAAAGATTTTCATCCGAATTATCACCAGCAGAAAATTTTTGTTTGTATGATTTCTGTTGAACACCATCACAGCCCCATTTTATTACCAAGGATAGTTCTTTTAGGTCAGCAACGGAACTTAAAACGTCTTATTGAGCTAAACATAAACGCTCAACGCTGTGATTTACTAAACTTTGTAATCCACATTTTGCAGAAATTTCGCTCACAGTTTTATTATTTGGGTAGCATTTCGTCCTAGCTTATGTAATTTTGTAGTATGAAGGTAATAAATTGGGAACTTTGTTGTTAATTTTTAGGCGTAGTATTTCGTACTGTTGAGTTGAAAGCTGAATGTCCGTGATTAATGATAGTGCATCATCTGCAGTTATTGGTAAAAATCCAGTAGCAGGTGTTTTTAGCGTTTCCTCACAAAAGAACCTTAATAACAAAATTTAACTTACAAAAATACTGAAAAAAAAAACAACCAAATCTCGGTTCGGAGAACTTTCAGGTAATTTTTTCACTACAGTAGCAGTATTTCTTTCTCCGTCTTGTTTAAGCCTTTTTTCATGAGCCATTGCAATTTCTTCAGCGCTAAAAGAATCTAAAATAGTATTAACTTTTCTCACAGCACTCATCAAAGTTGTTTTTCGGTCTTCGTACTCTAGATGAAGAAGGAATTTCATCTAAGATATGTTGTGGTAATGTTAGATTTTCATTTAGCCATAGAGTATTTGAATTTTCGAATCGCTCTCTTTACCAACCACTTTTGGCCCATCTCTCGTCAAATCTTAAACATAAAGTTCTTAAGGTTAATTTAATTGACTTTGTTGCAGCCTCAGAAAATAGCGTATGGCTAAAGCAACCCATAACAAAAGAAAAACAGCATCTAAGCGCTTAATTTTGACCTTAGAAATACAAACATCTTTTTTGTGATTTCGATGGGCATCCTAAAAGACGAAAAGTTGAAACACATTTTAGCGGTGCATATGCAAGGCTTTAGAACAAACACGGTTTCCAACTTGAACAACACTGAACAACTATACTATCATTTAGCTCTTATATTAAACAAAATCTCTAATTATTTAAGAAATACTTACTTTTGTATCAATTGACTGTTTACTTATTGAGAAAAAAACAAAAAAAAAAAAAGCTTTAAAATGTACGCGAACCAATTAAAAACGATATAAACACTTGCTCTTTAAACTGACCTTCTTATAAAAAAAATCATACACAATTTAAAGTTTGAGATGCCTTTTTGTTGTTCCAAAAAAAAAAAAAAAATTGCACATCCATTACGTAAGAGAAATCGGTTTTTGTTTAATTTTGTTCATGTCATTTTCTTAATTAAATCAAGCTAAATCAGCGATTCGTCACACTGTGCGGCATCTATCTCCATCTTTGATTCATCCGTAAAAGTGGATATCAATTTTTTACCCATTTGTTTCTTGTTCCATGCTTGTTTGCTTGGGAAAACACTGGAGAATGATGTTTTAAAGTCATGATGGAGCATCAAATAGTCCGTATTGGAGCATAAACCCAGTAGACTTGCGTGGATTTAGGCATATCTTTTCGGATTTGGTTCGCACCCATTAAGCTGACTTATTCTTAGAGCTATAGATTCTTGCAAGCAACAGGAAGTCAAGTTTATTTGTCAGTCCCGCCGCAATACATACAATCCATATACTTCTTACTACAATAGATCGCTTTTATCTAAATGAGACTTGTTGAATTGCCAACAAAGGCAAAGCCTTATCCACTCGTACTTGCTTGGTATTGCAGCAAACATCCTTATTATTCTCTACTTTTGAATAGTTGAGCATTCTTCTATTTTACAATAAGGATCGATTTCTAATATAATTTTCTTATACGCGTCGATGACAAGTTAGCTTGAAACTAGTTCTTAGATGGTTTGTTCTTTCGACACTAACTTAAAGTATGTTGTTTTACTGCGACGGGAAAGTGCGCCAGGTTGCTATTTTCCCTAGGATTCTATTGGGTATAAAACTTAATTGCGGTTTGCTAAGAGATGGCGTAACTTGTATTATTCCTTTGGAACATGCGTTGGAAAGCTATTGTCATTGTACGTCATTTCAGTATATGTCATTCATTTGAAGCGTAAGCAACAATAATTTTTTTTCACTCAAATATGTCGAACTTTGTGCCTAAAAAATGAAGAAAACTGCTGCCGAAAGTCATCGTATTTTGGTGGAAGTTTATGGTGAACGTGCGCTAGCTGAGCGAACGTGCCAAAAGTGGTTTGCACGATTTAAAAGTGGTGATTTTGGCTTGGAAGACGATGAACGTCCTGGGCAGCCAAAAAAGTTTGAAGATAAAGAACTGGAAGCATTACTCTATGAAGATTGTTGCCAAATACAAGAAGAGCTCGCAGAATCTTTGGGTGTCACTCAAGCAGCCATTTCAAAATGTTTAAAAGCAGCTGGATGTATTCAAAAACAAGGAAATTGGGTTCCACATGAACTGAAGCCGAGAGACGTCGAAAGGCGGTTTTGCATTGGGTTGTTACTTTTGATGAAAAATGGATCCATTACGACAACCCCAAGTGCAAAAAATCATATGTGAAACCCGGCCAAGTAGCCAAATCAACGACAAACCCGAATATCCATGGCACAAAGGTAATGCTCTGTATTTGGTGGGATCAGATGGATGTGCTGTATTATGAGCTGCTAAAACCGGGTAAAACCATCAATGGACAACGCTACCGAACACAATTAATCCGTTTGAAGAGAGCAGTAGCCGAAAAACGCCCGGAATATGCGACCAGACACGAGGCAATAATTTTCCATCATGACAACGCTCGGCTCCACGTTGCTATTCCGGTTAAGAACTATTTGGAAAACAGTAGATGGGAAGTCTTACCCCACCCGCCTTACATCCCAGACCTTGCCCCTTCTGACTACCATTTGTTTCGGTCGATGCAGAACGCCCTCACTGAAATACGGTTCACATCAGAGCAGAATATCAAAAATTGGCTTGATTCATTCTTTGCTGCCAAGCCGGCGCAGCTCTTTTGGGATGGGATCCACAAATTGCCAGAAAGATGGGAAAAAGTCATAGCTTCAGATGGGCAATAATTTGAATAATACTATTGTACATGTTTTTCTTAAATAACCGTTCAAATTTTGAAAAAAAAAAACTGCACGAATTAATATATACCCAATATGTAAATTTTTTTTTTTTTTTTTTTGGAAAACTTTACTTTGCAATGCTTTCAAGTTTTAGATCATGATTCATTTTGAGAAGGGTCGCACAAAACTAGAATCTCTTAATTTCCAATTTATCCAAATAGCATAACAACAAATCTGATGGGCTACTTTCTTATTTTTCAGAATATTATCCGTAGAACATAGCGCAGGTCGACTCATAAGCCCGATTTAGTTATTTTCTTTGAAAAGCACTGACTTAGCCTTAAAAATCTTAAAGAACCTAAGCTTCGAATATACAGAAGCAGCTTTATATGGTGCGAGCTTTGATCATGACTATAAGTTACAGATTGAGAGAATTCTCAAGTCGAAATCATGATTCTTAGGAACTCTTGCTGGGCTCCTGTCGCACTACCCCTTAGTACCTGATACAAGGGTTTTACATTTTTCAAACACATTTTCATAAGCTCCTTTAAAAGGGACACTTACCAAACATGCATCCAAAAGGATAGACATGTGTACATACCAAACAAACCAAATATGTCACACTGTACGTACGCCTTCTAATTAATTGCTAATAGTCAATGACTCAATAATAAGGTCAAACTCTTCATAAGCTCATTCAACACGAAATATCCTGCAAAAACTTTCCTTATATTCTAAATCTCTTGTCGACATCAATACAATGTGTAGTGGCTAACACAAGTAGTAAGTAATTCGTGGCAAATTATTTAAGACTTTCTTGTTTCCGAATTTTTATTATCAGCATTAAGACCATTGTACGTGTTCAACCCCGAACTAGGAAAAATAGTTTCTTAAGTCTGTGCACCATCCATCAGCCTGACATTCACCACTCAATACCAACACATCCACACCACTACTGCTGACTAAAAAAAAAAAAAAAAAAGTATACAGAAACGTCATAACAAAGTGATTCTTTGAAGGACGAGTCGTCTAGCCGTAGTCGGAAAAACCGGAGGAAGCCATTTCGTTCATTTTTCTCTCCGAAGTTTGTGAAATTTGCTTCATGTTTTCATTGTTTTTCTGAGAATGTTTTAGTTCCAAGGACGAAAAGGGACGAGTTGTTCAATATGATGGGCACTGAGACCGGCATCGGGATCGGGACTGAAACAGGGAATCCTTTTCCAATGTTGGTTGAACACTTTTTGTGTTCTTTCGATGGGTGCAGGATAGCAATGGCTAGACTATATAAACCACTAGCCAGAGCAAGTCATATTTGCTTCATTGCAGGCGGTAGATTGTGTTATAATGATCGTTTGGCGGGTCAGGATATAGTCGACTTTTAATTGAGAGTTGTCGTTTTTTTTTTTTGGTCGCCTTTGTTTTTGTTTGACTTGTTAGTTAGTACTCGAAGGATGCCGGCCTCTTGTAGAGGGTTTTGATGGCTTTATTCGTGGTAGGTAACGAGTTATTTTTAAAGGATTCAGGAGTTTTGCTTTTTTTTCGACTGTCTGTGTGAACCTCTTTTGGGAGTGTCAAAAGTTTTTTTTTTTTTTTTGCAGATTACCAGTTAATGTTACTTTAAGCAGTTGTAAACTAGTCAGAGTACATATTTGTACGTCGAACATAGTTTTTGAAATGGTAACATACATACATATGAGGTTGTACATATGAACGTACTAATTATTTCAAGTTTTGACGGTCTTTGGAGCTACTGTAAGTTTGTTAGATGAAGCTATCGAACTAAATTGGAGCATATGCGACTCAGTGTATATGAAGTCTAGCACAAAGTCATTTGTTTTTGTATCATAGTTGCACCTAATGCGCTTTAAGGTTTAAATTCTTGTTAATACCAGTAGTCCGTACCTCTGGTGTGCACGATTTGAAGGTTGTGCTTCTCCTGGACCGCACTAATGACTGCCGTAAGGTACCACTTTGCAGGGTTAGTTGCCAATTATACTGTACTCTCTGCATATCATTTCAGAGTTTCGGTTCATTTTGCATACACACTATAACTGAGCAGATCTCCATTCAGTGGCCCTCTGATCCGTTCAAGTGATCTACGATGTACTCAGGACTTGTCAGATTTGTCCTATCTTTTGCAAAGGAAGTAATAAAACATTGCATGCTTCTCTCTCCTCGTTTTTTCATTCCGGATGCAGGGACGAACTATCGTGTCCAAATCTATGGAGATAATTCCGATAGCTGCTGCTCACGGATAGTTGTTACAGTCCTTCCTTGATCTTGTTGTCCAAGATTGAATGTTGAAAATAAGCTTGTGGGTTAATCTGTCTTTTGTGGAGCTACGTCGCTGCCGATGCTGAAATTTCCTCCTCTTTTAATATTTTAACCTCCGGTTCTATGATTCTATTCGCAAGGATGTCGGGCGCTTCATCCGAGGTTGTCGCTAAAATTAGAATCGCACAAAACTTGTAAGCCGACGACAGCTTTCTTTTAAACCTTTTATAGCTAGTTCACCGTGCCCATATCAGAGCAGCGTATGGAAAGATCAAACTGAAATTTTCTGGATAGGAGCATCCTGAAGGCGTATCTAGCTCTACGATGTTCGAAAGTTGCATTGCTGAACTATGTTTTAGGGACGTCCTTGACCTGATAATTTGGTTCCGAATTCTTAAGTTCGCATACTCTACAGTTTGTTGGCAATCCCAGTCTTGAGGTCGGCTAGTTCCAAACCGGCAGACTCCAAGCAATCCCAGATTGTCGCAACACTATCATCCGTGGCAGGGTCTGTCCCATGGGTGTGCTTGGCTTTCTAACTCCTCCAGGGTAATTACCAGAAGTCCATCGCACATTATATCACAAAAGAGAGGTCCAGGGACCGACTCTTGTTCGACTCACGCCGAGTTGCAATAATAAATGACCCATCGTTAGTACTATACTCTACAACTCTGTTGTTAAACTAGTCTGTGACTATCTTCAGTCTGGGCAAGGATCTCTTCATTTACGACCAGCTTGTTGAGTTAAATGTATTAATAACGACAATCACTATTGTTACTCAATACGTTTTTGTCTCTCAAATTCACTCGTATCGTATCCGCTCAAATCGGAAACGTAACAACTACCGCCTTTATGAGGCCATCGGTTGAACCTGATTTTCTGCAGCCGTACTGATGGTTATGACAGAGTTGTATTTTCCTTCTTCACTTAAGGAGTTTGATGCATTTCAGGATCTTTCCTAGGGTATTTAAAAGACATACTGGCCAATATGACGAAGGTTCTCTAAAAATTTGATGGTGTTCTAATGGTGTTCTAATTACAGAGTTCTTGTTCTATTCTTTGGCATATAATATTAGCCGAGCACATGAAAATATTTTCAGAAATTTTTTCGGTTTCTAAGGCAAAGGACTCATGTGGAAATAAAATGTGGTAATCTCTGAAAATTGAGAACTTTGCGTCGCCTTTTTCAACAGAAGATGAATACTTTCCCTGAAACAGGCAATTCTCAAAGCACTTTAACCAACGTTAGAACTGCTTGCTTTATGAGTAAGGACTTCCATTGACAGTTGGGTTTCTTGTGAGCACAAGTGAAGATATAGAGACTTGCTTTTCAAGGCCCAACAAGCAACTGCTTTCCGATATTTCTAAAAATTCTACAGAATTTTCACGGTTTTAATAAGATGAATTACGAGTATATCCAAAGGCCTGTTTTCTGATGAAATAAGCTTTTACAAATTTACGTCGTTGGTGCTTTAACTAGACTCCAATTAACGGTATATCTCGGTTGTAGACGCACTATTAAATCTGCCTCCCCTTAAAATCTTTTGGTTCAACACACACAGAAGAATTTGCGCGCCACTGATCATGATCTTATGGCGTCTGATGCAATGACACGAGAACTAACGGAATTAACTTAACCTGTGCCCAAGAATAGTTTCGGACAGAATCTGAACCAGAAAGGAAATGTGGACGGGTATACACGGATGGCTTAAAAACTACTCTAGGATGCGACACTGGTGTCGTTATACTCGTATTTCACGAAACTTACATTTTTCTTCCAAGCTTGTTGAAGGGCTTCCTGAAATTTCATACCACTTCCATTGTATTTCAAGGACGTAAAGCTTTGACTAAACACTACGATTATGCAAATGGAATGCTTTTCCACTACGAAGCAAACTTAGGCAAAAAATCGAGCTTCCGGAATATAACGAGCGCCTCATAATAATTCGTATCAAGCCTAAATTTGCCAACATTAGACTTATATGCCCGCATGCATCCACAAAGGAGAAAGGTGACGATATAGATAGCTTCTACGAGCTCTTTGACAAGACTATAAGGGAACAGCTACGACAATAAAAATTGTCCCCGGCGACTGAAATGCAAAGTTAGGAAGAGTCAGGCTAACCGACAACTTTGCGGGACGAAACATTATCGTAGCTAGCATGCAGTTCCACATCTCGATATTCACAAGGGCACTTGGTGATCTCTTGGTCAATCAACCATCAAATAGATTGACCAAATTGCAATCGACGCAATATACTTCTCAAGTTTTATGGATATCCGAACATTCTGAGGGGCCAACATAAACTCAGACAATTTTTGTAGCCAAGGTACGATTGCGCATATGCCGAATATCACAAAAACAGGCTAACACTGTGAGGAAGTTTGATGTCGGATGGCTACTATCGCAAGAGGTCGCTTTTTTCTATTGAGTCTCCCATAATCTCTTAAGAAATCCTATGTCGCCAGCATCAAGTGTCGAAAACCAGAGATACCACCTCTGATGTGCTCGATTTCACTCGGCCACCAAAAGTGCCGACAGGGACATGCAGTTAAGAAAGCTAGGGAGAGAGAGTTAAGAAAGCCGGAGAGGACAGACGAACACCTCTCTCTCAGGAAATTGAAAGACGTTACTCCAGGAATGAGATTCGGAAGTTTTGCCAAAAGATAAAAAAATCATGCCGGGAACATAAACCCTGAACCGAAGACTGCAGAGACAGACAAGCGAACATAGTACGAGAGCCGTAATCGATGATGAGAATTTGGAAAGAGCCTTTCTGTAGACTGTATAACGAAAATGACGAGCCAAATAAAGCTGTTAGGCAGAATGAAACTTTTAACCTGTACGATGTAAACCTGAAGTTCTATCCATCTGTATGAATGGTTCCGATCCCACGTTCTTCAAGACGATGAATTGGTAAGGAGCATCAATAAAATATGGTCGGACGAAATTATGCTCGATGAATGGAACCTCAGCATTATTTGTCCTTTCCTTAAAAAATCAGGCCCTCTGAACTGCGTCAGCTACAGAGGCGTCAGTCTTCTTAATATCCTAGAAGATCCTATCTGCCGTATAATGTGAACAGCTAAAAGGAAAGAACTCACAGAGACCTTTGAAGTCAAAAAAAAAAATTTAGACGAGACAATGCGCTGTTCTTTGAAATAATAGCGCAACAGAAGAGGCATAATCTTTCAAAAGTCTGTCCAATTCTCGCAGATGAAATTGACATAATTGGAGGAAAGCAGAGTGATGTCAGTGCCGTTTTCGGCAGTATTGAGACCTATGTCTATGCTCCGCTATCATTTCAGACAACCACATCAGCACTGAGATTAAACGAAGAATTGCTGCTTTATTGGACTAAGACGGCAATTGACTAGCAAACCCCTCTCTCGAAGAACTAAAGTGACCCTATAGTAGACTTTAAAAATCGCAGTCCTGCTCTAAAATGCAGAGCCATGGATTTTATCAAAAATGGTTGAGTGGACACTTGGTTAATTTGATAGGAAAGTTTTAAGGGTGATTTTCGGTTCCGTCTGCAGAACCGACTTTGAGTGTAGGAGATGCAAGGTCGAACTGTACGGGCTTACAGCAACATTGCCAGGAGAGTGAAGATCCAAAACCTGAAATGGCAGGGTTATATGTATAGAGCGGATGAAAATCAATGCAACAGTCCAAAAAGTGTTTGAATAGCAAGAAATAGTGCAAAAGAGGAAGACCGCAACTGAGACATTGGAGCATACAATTGGAAGGTGACCTCAGTCAACATAGTGTGTGAAACTGGAGGGAGCTAATAATTAAGAATGCTTAAGTCAGCCAAATGTTCTAGTTAGGACGTACCAGTTCAAAAAGGGCGAGAACAATAGCTCGGCCTAATAGACTGAGCTTCTATTGTAGTACAAGATGCAGCAAGATAACTTCCTTATTTGAAATGAGAGCTCTGAAGTTGATGGAAATCTCAGGTGGCTGTGGGTGATCTTATTTAAGAGAGAGGGTCTTAAAGTTTTGTTATGTTGTTTTTCAGTCGTCATTATGCGTTGGAGTAACGATCAGCGTATACTTGCCTTAGAGGCCTATTTTTCCAAAGATTCTTCGGTGGTTTCAACCCAGTGTGACTTCTTAAATCACTTCAATATAGCGCCATTGGATCCTATTCCGGACCGATGTGGGTCACAACGTTTAAGGAAATTGGTTCCGTGCCCACGGTTTTTCGAGGAAAATGTGCATACTGTCGCGGTTAATTCAGACCGTTATGTGAATATGGTACGACTTAATGGAATTGACTTAGGGGGTATATGGTTTCAACGGCCAACACTTCAAGTACATCGATGGCTATTTTGCGAGTTCACTTCCTTGGGTATCTCATCTCACAGAGGGGTGATTTGAAATGACCGGCGCGTACACCCGATTTGACCCCTTGTGACTTCTTTTTGTAGAGGTATTTGAAATCACGTGTCCATACCAACCGCTTCCGGAATATGAACGAACTAAACAAAAACATTTAGGAAGAGAAGGAAAACATACCTGTCATTATGCTGGAGAGAATGATAAGAAACATTGGTGGCGAAATTTTAATGGTGCAGAGTTGTTTAGACTTCTATCTGGATGTAGTGGTAGATTTAACCCCAAAATTAAGCCTTTAGTGCGTTTCACATAAAAAAGAAACAAACATTTCTCTTCCAATGGGCTTTATCAAAGTAAATGTGTTTCGATCTTTTTCCATAATTGAATGTTTTAAAGCGAATTTATACAGAAACCATCAAATTGAAGAAAGTCACAAAAACTCTCATCTGGCACAGTATCGCATGGAACTAACTTTATCTGGCTGTATGCATCCACAAGTCCATTACACAGTTTCCACTGCACTAGCTTAACGTGTCATTGACTTCGTTGTAAGCCCCATATGGATCAGAGAACACAAAGTCCCAGGCAATGAAAATCATCTCTTAACCAGGACATTACTCCTTCACACTTTATGGTATATAGCCTATCTTCCGTGTGCATTAGATTCCCTGAAGATGCTCAACATAGAACAAAGTTAAACAATGACTTTGTCTCCTTTTCCAGCAAGGTCCAGGGATGACTTAATTTCCTATGTAATCCGGTTTGCTCGTAATATCATTAAAGTTTACATTGTGCAAGCACCTTATCGTAGTAGTTGTCACAGAGTGTATTCTGTGCAAAAGAAAGGACTGTTGTTTAACTGTTTTCGAGCACATTTTGCACCATTTGGGATGAGCTTTCAGCTGCATAGATACCTAGGGAAAGTATGTTTGCATTGTGTTTCGCTTTTGAAAGGAGAAATCTTCAAGCTCGTCAGAGTTTAGGGACAACTAAAGTAACGAAGGAAAAAAGGTATTACATTTTTTGATTGATACTCCATCTGAAATCTTTTTGGAAGCAATTGCAGTAAAACAAAATCTCTTAACCAATCCTAGTCAAAAATCCAATGTAAGAAACCCCGAAAAATAATCCCCGACGTAAACGAAGAGTTACAAACGTACTTAAACATCACAGATACCAATTGCTTGCGATCCGAAAAACAATTACCCGGATTTTGTCGGATTGTTTTTGAGTACAAGTACCGTGTATGTACACTGTAGTCATATTACACCATCAATCCTCTATGTAATGTTATTCCTCCCAGGCCAATTATTAGACTACACGTCCCCATCCACAATCCATATCCATGCAGAATGAAAGCGGCTTTGGATTGGAATTATTCTTGTCTGCTTGTCTATCTATCTGTCTGGAGGGTATTCTATTCGCATTTGAATACTTGTGCACTCTAACCCTCATGATGAAAATCAAATTTAGAAGTTGCATCGGTTTCTGTTACACGACCAATGATGAGGACTCCAAACTAAAAACCTTCAGACTCTGAAGTAATATATTATGAATCTACTGTGAGTAATCGTTCAATGGAATTCGAATCAGAATTGTAGAATCCTTGCAATTTCAATTAAAATGAGATCCTCCTTCGCTTCAGTTGTATCGCATCTGCGGGTTACCCTTTATTTTAAGCGCCGTCCACTTGAGGGAGTAGTTGGAAGTGGGTGTGTATCTATGATAGAACCCCAAAAATGTAGTCTTTGTCTGCCTTTTCCAGATATTTCAATATTTGAATAATGAAATACATTTCTACTCAGCATACTCGTTTTTTTATGCATACCTGTGTGTGGGCGGATGAATAAAGGATGAAAAAGGATTTTCCGATTTGAATGGCTTAGATAGTGGGAGGTGGATGGTTGTATTGGGTGCTGAGTCGCAGGGGCATAAACTCATCGAACTATAATAGCAATCGAAGCGTTGCCAATTTATTGGATTGCCTTGTTTTATGTCAACGAAAGGACTAAAAAGGAAACGGAAGTAAAAGTGGAAATGGAAGTGGAAGTAGAAGTACGAGCAAAAATCCAAAGTAAGTTAGCTGAAGGACTCTCTTATCGAGAATAGTTTACAATGAGTTTTCCGAATCTTCTTATCGATTTACAGATACTTGGTTTGGTACGGTTAAAGTTTGTCCAATGTTAAGTTGCTCTCTTGTGTTCTGTTTGTGCAGTGTCTGCATGATGAAGAGTCTTGTGAAAGTTGTGTACTGAGGGTGTAAACAAGGAAGTTGCTAGGTACTCTCAATTTTCGAATTTGTCCCTTATATATTTTTAGTTTTTTGAGGGATCAAAAGTTAAGCGAATCGATTGGGAAATATGATAAAACGAATCGTTTATTCTGTCGTTAGATTATGTAATAGGAGCTCTGGTTGCTGAATTTAAAGGCGACAGCATACCAAAATAAGTGGATATGTAGACATTTTTTTCTTCAACGGATTTTGGTCAAAAATATCATTCCGAACCATTATGTAATACACTTCACTTTTAACTCAAAACATTTTATTTTTAGTTTAAATATTATATAATATATTAAGTAAAAGGGTTGTTTAAGATTTTCAGTAATATGTAAGATCTGGTTGATAGAACTATGACAATTATTCGGCGGTGAGAGTTGTTGAATGTGGAATGTAGAATTTGGAAGACTGTGGTTGATTTCAGACAAAATACTCTTCCCATCTTAAATTAAATTGGTACTCTCAATTCGAAGGCGCTTTGAGCGTTGTATAGTCAGTGTATTTATCAGTCTCGTAAACACTTGGCAAACCTGTTGATGTCGATTCTTTCTGGATCATGGGCTCTGGATTATCTGGAAGCCTAGTTATGCAGCTTGTCTAGGTTGCAAAGGGTTTCTGCATTCGGTAGTTAAATCATATGAAGTTGATATAGTTTCCTTTTCCACTTTGGCCGGAATTTTTTTTGGTCCACTGGACCAAACTAGGTCGTTTATTTTATCTTTAAAGATTTATCACTTTTTCTTGACTGAAAAGATGTACAATCTGGGTGTATTTTGTTGAAGTAAGTCATCGAACGTCATTTCAGTAGTATTTTAGCTGGGAATTTTTCAGTGACTATTTACGGAATCGTATGTCGACACAGAAAAAACCTAACTAGCTTAAGCTTCATTGGTTCGGAAAAATTTCGCTTGAGGTACAACTCGATTATGCGATTCATACGTTGAGCTTTGTTTTTACTCGACGGTTGAAAAGAAGCAGTCAGTGTATGTTAAATCATGTTATACTAGGTGGGGTGAAAAGTAACCTCTTTGGGAATGATTTTATTCAATATAGTCCCTTTTAGTTTGATACACTTATTCTTGCGATTTTCCAACTTCTTGATCCCGTCCGAAAAGCAATTTTCCGGAAGGTCTCCAAAATATTCCTCCGTGGCGTCGATAATTTCCTCGCGTGAGCTGAATTTTTTATTGATGAGATGAGTCCGAGGGTGCCAAATCGGGCGAATACGGTGGATGCTACAGCAATTGGAGCTGTAAGTCATTGATTTTAGTCATGGCTGCGATGCTCTTGTGCACCGGTGCATTGTCTTGCAAAAAACAAATTTTTTTTCGCTTCATGTGATGCCGTTGTGCAGCGATTTCGGCCTTTAATCGCTCCAATAATGCACAGTAATACTCGCTGTTGATGATTTTTCCCTTTTCGAGGTAGTCCACGAAGAGTATGCCATGACAATCCCAGAAAACCGACGCCATAACCTTTCCGACACATCGAGCCTCCCTTGGCCGCTTCGGAGCACTCGTGCTGGCTTCAGTCCATTGCCGGGCACTCATTCTGTTCTTTGGTATTCAACAGTTACCAATCGACGCCGATTCCGCATCAGCAAGTCCAAACACTCTTTCGAAGTGATCTCGCGTTCGTGTTTTTGGTCAGGAGTGAGTATGCGCGGCACCCAGCGGCAGGATAACTTTTTCATATGCAGAATATTGCCCAAAATATGGCGTGTGTGCTCAGTACTAATCTTTGCGCACCTCCACTTTCTGGTCAGCCAACACCATTTCATGTATTTTTTCGACATTGTCCTCTGTAACCGCATCGGAGGGCCTGCAGCTGCGGACTTGATCGGTAGTGGGATGCTGCCACCACGAAACTCTCAAAACCAATATTTGACGGTGTAATCTGACGGAGCATTATCCCCATAATATTTATCTAACAATTCTTTTGTTTCCTTCGCCGTTTTGCCTCTCAAAAAATAATGTTTTATGAGAAAATGAAAATCGTTTTTGTTCATACTCAACATGATGCCAAACACGTCAACAACAATCAGCTGTCAAAACAAAACTAAAAACAATATCGCACTGGAATTTGGCATGTCTGCCTTAGTATGAAAGGACTTCAAGACACCATAACCTTTTTTGCAGTAATAGCGCATTCTGGCAGTCAAGGAGGTTACTTTTCACCCCACCTAATATTTACAAAACTTTTTGAATTCCTGGGATCTAAAGGCTCGGATAAGCTATCTGTCTCAAACACAGAGCATGAACTTTTTATCGCACAACCCGAGCTTGTAGTTGAAACTGATTTAATCTCCAGCCAGTTAGAATAGGAGTCTATTACAACCAAAAAAATTTTACCATTAAATGGCCCTGAAATCTACGTGTAAGCATGAGCATGGTGTCGAGGTCGAGTGGTCGACATTGTAGGTAAGAAACGCATTTCACTGTCGCCTTTTCAGCCACCATATCTAGCTTCTTGCCACGTTCTTCATTCTTACCAATATGCTTGCATTATATAGAATTTTCAGCATGCCTCGTCCAGTAGCCGCTAGAATTATAATACGATCACCAGTAAACGAACAAGCTTTATTTACCGAAATCTGATCCCTGCGTTCATAATTTGCTTTAACATCTACATCTGGTTGCAAAATTGACCATCCCATCAACAACCAATAAAGAAGACCATTTTAGATCTTACCGTTCGCCGTAACGTATCCGCATCACTATTTTTGGTGATAAGTCTATGGACAATTTTAAAATTATAACTTTTTAAAAATATACTCCATCTCAACATCCTAGGAGAGGGTATAATCAGAGTTGGCTTTTCTGGGTTAAATAATCCAATCTGATAATCTGATTGTTTTAATCTCACAGATGATCGCTATAGCCCTCCTTATCGATTTGAGCAGTCAGTGTTTATATGTGATTATGACTCGGGAATACAGAGTGGATGTAGGCAATATACGTGTGCGGTTTTGGCATTTAGTGAAACTGAGGTAGATCTCCGCTTCTCAGATTAGTCTGATCTAAAGCTACCTGGCTACGAACTAGTGCCATTATTCATCGCGGTCTCGCCATTTACGTTCGAAGTGAGTAGCTTTCCAAACTCCATCACAATACAGTCCCTATTCCTAGTCCCTTTTCCCCTCTATGCTCGTCGGACTATTGCGTTATATTAGATAATTGCTCGTACACCTACCACACGTTAGAGTAAAGATTCTAGTCGTATCAAACTAATCGTTATGATACCATGAAAAACACAATTCTTTATGGAATGAGATCCTTTATCCCTCATCGAATAAAAAGTACTAAACCAAAAGTAAAGGCTTGGTTTGATTCGAGCTACAAAGAAGGTGTCAGAGTTAGACAAATGTTATTTCGGTCCTTAAAAGCAAACCCGACAACCTTGGTTAAAACGAACCAGGTATATCTGCAACGTGTTTCTAAAGCGTGTGAAATTTCAATAAGACACAAGTTAGTATACCATAAATACACTTCCGCAATCGTGTAGTAGCAAGAGTACTTAAATATCTTAACATGCACAAATTCTCTTGTCCAAATGGTATACTATATCTCACCTTCTTTTGGCAAAATCACAACGTTAGCTTTTCATCAATCCCATTTTTTAGAACCCTTTCCGAGCAGATGATAAATAACATTTATTCAATCCGTCCCTAGAAAAGGTGAATATTCTTCTATCTCATCCCACAGACCCATTGCATTTACATTTCTTTTTTCCAAGGTCATGGAAACGCGGATAAACCATCTGACCGGCAGTACGGTTTTCGTAGCAATAAGTTCACTGGTGATTTGTTGGCATGTATCACCGATCCAAAGCTTAAACAAGATAGTTGCACTTGATATTTCTAAGTCATTTGACAGAGTTTGGTATTAACCTCTTTTACCGAAAATGCATGCAATTGGGATCGACGACTCGTTTCTTCAATGGATCACAAATTACCTCTCCGATTGTTGAACTCAAGTTGTCTTGGATGGTATTTAGTCTGTTATTCACAAAATATTATTAACGTTGGCGTGCCCCAGGGCTCCGTTCTGTCTCTGATACTCTTTTTAATTTTCATCAATCTCTTGTCTGATACTTTTAACCCAATATATTCTTTTGCTGATGAGAGTAGTCTCTGCTTTTCAGTCGCTCCTGGACTGACGTGACAGCTCATTGGCTGTAGAATGGGAATAGCAGGTCATTAAATTCCGATATAACCAGCATCATGGAATGAGGAACCATTAATAGATTGGAATTTAATGCTTCCAAGGCAAAATGTTGTCTGCTGTCTTAAGTCATTATCAACAAGTGGCACTTGCCTCGTCAAAATCAAAAAACTTTTCGTTCCCGGTATGTATGTCCATGAAAACCTACGTTGGAGTGAATACATATTTAATGTCCTCAAAAATGCTGCGAAATGTCTAGGTTTCCTCAAACGAAGTAAGAAATATTACACCCACTGGCCTCAATATATAAGTCATTCATCCGCCCAAAATTGGAATAAAAAACCCACATCGGGTCAGATGCTCCTAAAACATCTTTGCACCTGCTAGGTAGCATTCAACACCGTACGATAAAACTTACAGGTGATGTTAATATTACTCAGTCAGCACCCGTGAACACCGACGTAATGTCTTCTGTCTCACCGATATTTTCATCACCACTACATCATTAAAATTGCCATACCTCTAACCGTAACACCAGCCTCGCTGTGAATGCTCATGAGTTTACCCTCAAGCCTATTTTTGCACGAATGATTTATTGGAATATCATGATTCTTTTTATCGAATGCGCTGTCGAGCTCCCTATTTGCTAGTCATTATAACTCTCTTAGATTTAAGACCAATGTACATCAGTATCTCTCTTTTCTGTTTCCCTAAGTTGCCTTCGCCCGCGCTGTGTGCAAACAAGAAAACCTCTTTGAGACGCGTACTAGCTATAAAAAAAAATTATGTGATCTATGACTGGTCATCCTGGCTATAAGGTAAGCTATGCGAGAGGTCTACACCGATTCCGTATGGGGAAAGTATTTACTCGTACTTTGGTTTTTCGAATGCTGCAGAATGTTAGGTATTTCACTGCAATTTTACATTTTTATCTGAGAAGTGGTTCAGCAATATTTGCCTTATCTTATCAAAATGAGTGATAAAAATTTATCAAACCCAGTAAAGCTTGTAGTTGCTTTTTATCGGCTGGTGTCGGCGTTTCCATGCACACACGTACTTTTTCATCGGATGGACGAATTTCAATGTTGTCAAAACTTCATCGAATGTTTTTAGTAGTTGTTGCGAACCTATACGTTCGGGTTTTAGAAATGCGAGTAAAATTGCCTTTAGAGTCCTCTGAAGGATGTGAAAGAAAATTATGCTAAAATCCACGCATAAACCCAGAACAAGACGAAAGTTAGATGAATCTGCGCAGAATCTAATTAATGTCATGTCGGTTGTAGCCAAATGCTGAATCAAAAGCAGAGACCTATTCACGGAATTCACATCTTAGCTATCCAGATTATAATAGACCTACCATCCCCCCCTATCACTGTAATTCGTAATTCAAGCGAGTTGAGTAACACAACCCCCGAAACAAATATAACGCTCAATTGCATTCCTTTACGACTATAGTTTAGTGCCGATGGAATACCATATGCCGAACTTTGCAGCAAAAAATATTGAAAGTTAGACTCCTAGCTTGTCGGTGGCCTGTGCACTGAACCGACACCTAACAGCATGAGTTTTCCGAAAACCATTAAACAAGACAACATTCTCGTCGGTAACGTCTATAACCCAAGCTTTGGCTTCTATTATAACAATACGAGCATATGTTAGAGAAAATGAATCACTAGTTTCAGAATAAGATTCATGCTGGTCAACTCAACAGTTTAAGCCACAGGTCGCAGGTAGCCTTGGACGAAATGAACGACTTATACTCTAGAAATGAGCCTTCAGTCAATGATATCACTTCATAGAAAGAAGGAAGTTGCCTTCGTTGGCGCCATTTAAGGCTCACCATATAAAACTAAGTATTTGGATATCAAACATCCTTAGACTAAATAACATACATATATCGGTTCAAAGACTTCCAAGATGATGTCGGCTATCTAGAAATGTAAGAGAGAAACATCCGCCCTTGTTTCCATCGAACATCCATCGGTTCCCCAAAACTCGTTCCCTTAATATCAAAAAAGTGACTTCTCGCGCAGACTGCCTTTTGAATAGTAAGTCTACTCCTACTACTTCTACTAGAACGTAGCCGTATCATCTTCGAGATGGACTATGACAAACTTTGAAGAATTGATTCCTACTTAAGTAAATTAACATCTTTCCTGTGAACAGGAACATACACAACGAGTGTTTTTTAAAGCGAACTTTGCTTCTGCTAAGTACCTACATATACAAATGTATATAGCATAAAAGACACCACCTGTTACTATGCTTGCTAACAGAGTAACAACGACTTTACAAAATAATTTCTTTGAGAATATTCGGCTTATGTAGTATGTTCGCACCAGCATACTACAGTATGCTGGTACTGTAGGCACCTTTCCACTCAAGCGATTACTCAAATTTTATTTGAAAGACTGAGAAACTTCATTAAAATAAACTTACAAGAAGAAGTTCGAGTGGATTATATGTGGAAATACAAATCAGCAAAAAAACATTTAATTTTTAGTACGATAGTTCAATAACCACTTCCTGAGTCTGCTTAGGAACTGCAAAACATTCGGACCAATTTGTGAAATAGCCCATCGCGACAATAATGTATCGATTCAAAGCTGCCGTTCTTGGAAATGAGCTCAGGATATCAACTGCTATTCTTTTATGCTCGGTCACTTGGTTGTAGCTTAACTTTGGTTAGCCATGTAACATAGGATCTCTTCTGGGTTAACAGCCAGAAGTATCTGTTCTTTACTTTATAAATAGTTTTTCTCCAACCCAAGTATCCTCTTGATCAAACCTCTTTTACCTCGTAGTTCTCATGCAAAATCTTTTTCTTCCTATGCCGTTGTCCTGCTTGTATCCAGCCGACCATTTTACTTAGCGTTGCGTTCTTCTTCTGGAGAATGCTTCTGAATTACCATGTTAAGGATGAGGGAAATTTTTGCAGTATTTCCAACCATCTAGCCATTTGACCCTCAGATTGCTTAGTGTTAAACCATCGAAGCGAAGCACAAACCGTGGGTCCAAAAGGCAGTGGCGGAAATGTTGCGTCGCCAAGACCATTGTATTTCGGTCGACTCTTAAACGGCGATGACGAATAAAATACCGCTATCATACAGAATGAACCTTTCAACCTATATGGACAATGTAGATCAACAATTCATATTATAGGTTAGGCCGAACAAAGTTGCTGGAACGGCTTGCCTGACTGCTGAACTCTTCAAGTTCACCATTAATCAAATAGTTACACTACAGCAGATCTTTTAAAAAACCTACAGGCTCCAAATCCGTACGCACCACCTCTTCATACATATATTAGATCAATTACTAGAACAACATGAATTATCCATAAAATTACATATACCAAAAATATGCAACGGTAAACAGAATTTTTTACAATCATGAGCATGGAAACATAAATTATAATCCTTTTACAACGTTGTTCGATAATCTGAAGGACATTGAGTAATAATCAATTTGTGAAACATAAACCAAATTCTTAATGTTTCTAAATTTTTTAATATTTTTGCAACACATTCGAATTCAGTATCAAGCTGATATGCGAATGCAATGTCGTCTGCAAAGGACGACGAGCCAAGAACTGAGCCCTTTAAAGTAAGAAGTAAACCAATTCTGTATTACTCTTCTAGAACCAGCATTATATAAAATTTTTAGTAGAAGGTCATGGTAAACCATATCGAAAGCTTTGGTCATGTTGATAAAGAGAGCCATTGTGGATTTATTACGGTTGATACCTTCATAAGGGGTGATTCATCGTAACGTTTGATTTTCAATAGTCTTTTTTTGACAGATCACGTATGACTCCTATCAAACTGCTTAGACAAAAACAAAAATTGTTCAGTATCATTTGGCAAATCATCATGGAAAGACTCATATCACAACAGCGTCTTGAAATTGTTCAGCTGCATTACGAAAATCAGCGTTCTGTGAGAAATGTTTTTCGTGCGATTCGAGGAATTTACGGTGCGCATAATCGACCTACTGAAACCACTGTTGCCAATACCATTCGCAAATTTGGGTCCCAGTTTACATTAGTGGATGATACTCTACCGATTGGATCACATCCAGCACGTTGTGAAGAGACTATTGCAGGTGTAGCTGGGAATGTACGGGAAGACCGTGACGAACAGATTCGTTGTCGTTCTCAGCAGCTTGGTTTTTCGTATTAGACAACTTGGTGTATTTTACGTGAGGATCTTGACCTAAAAGCGTACAAGATTTAACTTGTGCAAAAATTAAAGCCAGTCGACTTGAATTTTCATCATATTTTCAGTGAATGGGCTCTGTATAAACTCAATGAAAATCCGGTGTTTTTGTTCAGTGATAAAGCCAATTTCTGGCTCAATGGATACGTTTATAAACAAAATTGTCTTACCAAGAGCTACAATTACATCCATTAAAAACAATGGTATGGTGTTGTTTATGGGCTGGTGGAATCATTGGTCCATATTTCTTCAAAAATGAGGCAAATCAGAATGCTACCGTCAATGGCTACCGTAATCGCGCCATGTTAACGGACTATGTGCTCCCAGAAATTCAAGCACATGGTCTCGGTGAGCTCTGGTTTCAACAAAACGGCACTATAAGCCATACAGCGCGTGAAACAATGAATGTGTTGAGAAATAATTTTGGTGAGCACTTAATTTACGGTAAATTGACCGCCTAGATCGTGCGATATCACACCTGTGGACTAGTTTATCTGGGGTAAAGTAAAGTCTCAAGTCTTCAAGAATAAGACAGCTACAATTGACGCTTTGGAAGCCAACATTACTCGTGTTATCCGCGCGATACCAGTCGTTATGCTCGAACGAGTCGCCGAAAATTAGACCTTCCGAATGTATCACCTCAGACGTAGTCGTGGCCAATATTTACATGATATCATCTTCAAAAAGTAAATGCCATAAAATGTTCTTTAAATCGATAACAAAAATTGTAAGTTTGCTTTCAAATTTATGTGTTTTGTTTTACATTATAAATCAAACCTTACGATTAATCACCCTTTATAACTGGCTACACACTCTTAGAATATCATCTTCGATTGACTTAAATTTTCTACATCCAAACTGATTCTTGCTAAAAAAGTTTATTCGGTCTAAAAGAGATAACGTGCGCGATTTTATAAGTTTTTCAAATATCGTTGAGAACGAGGGTAGTAGATAGAAATGTCTGTAGTTAGACATATTCCTTTTGTTACCTTTCTTAAAAATAGGAAAAAAAATTCCGCGGTTTTAAGGTATTCAGGGACCTTAGTTCTTGCCTACATTTACCTAAAATGTTGTCAACTACCTTCCATTCTTCTCTCCCGTTTCTAGATCTTCCAAACAAATGAACATAATAATACACAAGAATTTCCCAAATTATCCTTGACGAATTGGGGGCACCCATTATAATAAATTGGCTGAAAAGTCAGTGCCGTTTTATAGTAAAACACAAAATTTTTGCAGAATTCAACTTTATTTATCAATATAGTTGCCTTCGAGGGCGATACACTGATTGAAACGATACTTCAATCTTTCAATACCAGTTTTGTATGCATTGCATTGTCTTGATGAAACAGAACTTTCTTTTTCTTCAAATGCGGCCGTTTTTCTGCAATTTCGTCCTTCAAACGCTCCAACAACGCAATGTAATAGTCGCTGTTGATAGTCTGCCCGTTTTGGAGATAGTCGATGAAAATTATTCCTTGTGTATCCCAATATACGGATGACATAACCTTACCAGCCGACTATTGAGTTTTTGGTTGTTTTGGACGAGGTTCGTCGCCTGCTCGCCACTCAGCTGACTGCCGACTTGACTCTGGTGTAAAGTGATGGAGCCAAGTTTCATCCATTGTCACATATCGACGCAAAAATTCGACTTTATTGCGGTTGAACAGCTTTAAACGCTCCTCTGAATCATCAACACGTTGTTGTTTTTGGTCGATTGTGAGGAAACGCGGCACCCACTTTGAACAGAGCTTTTGCATGTCCAAATATTCGTGTATGATATATCCAACACGCTCTTTTGATATCTTCAGAGCCTCAGCTATCTCGATCAACTTCACTTTAAGGTCCTTCGTAATCATTTTGTGGACTTTTTTGATGTTTTCACCTGAAACAGCCTCTTTTGGACGTCCACTGCGTGCATCATCTTCGGTGCTTGTATGAGCACTTCCTTTGCATCGGCTGCATTTTTTCTCATCAAAAAGCAATGATAAATCAACACACGAAATTGCTTTGAATCCATTTTTTTTTTTTTTCACAATAACAAAAGTTGCTTCACTCACAACGCAATATCTCGAGAACTAATCGTCCGACAACTGTCAAATTTATATGCGTATCTTTTGAAGGTTGGTACTGTTTGAAAATGGTATGGATTTAATTCAAGTGGTGTCCTCTCTTAGAAACTGACTTTTCAGCCCATGTGTTATGTTCTGCCTGCATTTGGATATATGAAATTGTAACTTGTATAGATGAATCCTGTGCATCGTAAACATCATCCCAAAACTCAAAATTTAAACTCGATCTAAGAGCAACAAAATAAATCCTATAAGATTTCGTGCTTATGGATTGTTTTTTTTCTTTGGATACCCTGCAATCGTCTTTAGTAATATACTTGTTAAGTTTTGGTCTATTATTTGCAAATCATAGCCTGCAGTTTCATAACCAACACTAATATTTTTCTGTGCCCTTGTGAATATAACATATGATCTGACCAAGAATCTAAAAGAGAAGGACGAGTTAAAGGACAATCGAAGTAAAATGAACACAAAACAGATAAGTTGTTATCTACATCAGCTGAATCAAACAAGATATTAATGTTTAAGTCACCTAATAGCACTATATATATTCTTAAAAGTTGTAAGCTCTAAAGATCTCCTGAATTCATGCAAAAAGGTCCTTACTGAACACTTATGCAATCTATAGGTACATATAGCAAACATCAGAGATTTTGCAAGAAACTCTAAGAATGTCAGCACTATCCATTTTGTGTATCACTATTTCGCATTCTGTTATACAACTTCGATAAAAAAGCGCACCACCTCCAGCTAAATAGGACTTGTTACCGTTTGCCTCAAACCCAAAATTTGGTATTTTTAAAACTGAAATATCCTTACCAAAAATTCAAATTTCAGATATAAAGATGAGATCATGCAAATGGTCCAAAGATGCCGGATGAGCGAGAAAAGTACTAAAATCAGCTCTTATCCTACGAATACATATTTTTATGGGTAATTGAAAAACCTGAATATTATATTGGGTATGTAATTTAATTCGTGCGTTTTTTTTTGTTCAAAATTTGAACGTTTATTTAAGAAAAACATGTACAATAGTATTATTCAAAGTATTGCCCATCTGAAGCTATGACTTTTTCCTATCTTTCTGGCAATTTTTGGATCCCATCCCAAAAGAACTGCGCCGGCCTTGCAGTCAAGAATGAATCAAGCGAATTTTTGATATACTACTCTGATGTGAACCGTATTTCAGTGAGGGCGTTCTGCATCGACCGGAAAAAATGGTAGTCAGAAGGGGCAAGGTCTGGGCTATAAAGCGGGTGGGTAAGACTTCCCATCCACTCTTTTCCAAATAGTTCTTAACCGTAATAGCAACGTGGGGCCGAGCGTTGTCATGATGGAAAATTGTTGCCTCGTGTCTGGTCTCATATTCGTCTCATTGTGTTCGGTAGCCTTGTCTATTGATGGTTTTACCCGGTTTTAGCAGCTCATAATACAGTACACCCATCTGATCCCACCAAATACAGAGCATTACCTTCGCGCCATTCGGCTTTGCCGTTGATTTGGCTGGTTGGCCGGGTTTCGCATATGATTTTTTGTGCTTGGGGTTGTCGTAATAGATCCAGTTTTCACCACCAGCAGCAATCCGATGGAAAAATTACTTCCTTTTGTGGCATTCCAGCAGCATTTCGGACATGCAAAACCGCCTTTCGACGTATCGCGGCTTGAGTTCATGTGGAACCCAATTTCCTTGTTTTTTTTATATATTCAGCTGCTCTTAAACGTTTTGAAATTGCTGCTTGAGTGACACCCAAGGATTCTGCGAGCTCTTCTTGTGTTTGGCAACAATCTTCATAGAGTAATGTTTCCAGTTCTTCATCTTCAAACTTTTTTGGCTGCCCAGGACGTCCATCGTCTTCGAAGCCAAAATCACCACTTTTCAATCGTGCAAATCACTTTTGGCACGTTTTTTCAGCTAGCGCATGTTCACCGTAAGCTTCCACCAAAATACTATGACTTTCGGGAGCAGTTTTCAGTAATGAAGAAGAACTCCCCGCAAAAACACTTTTTCAGGCGCAAAGTTCGACATATTTGAGTGAAAAAAAAAAAGATTTTCGTTTACGCTTTAAATGAATGACATATACTGAAATGACGTACAATGACAGTAGCTTTCCAACGCATGTTCCAATTGAATAATAACAATGGAATAATACAAGTTACGCCATCTCTTAGCAAACCGCACGAATTAAGTTATAGTCCCAATACATTAACTGGGTGCAATACAAAAACATTTAGGCTTATTATTAGAAATTGGAGACGTAAAACTATTAATACTAGTATTATGAGGATTTAAAAAATATTAAATTTACTCAATGATCGTTCATAGCTAGAGCGTATAGCCGTGACCAGCTTGCACCTGCCATCTTACACTCAGTGACGGATTTTTGGTTATCCATTTTGTTTCCATCTAGTGACACGGGAGAATTATTGTAACTGCATACTGAGAATTCCAAACAGTGAGTGGGGTCCAACTACCCATAGACCAGGGACTGCGAATGTTGTGGATGCCTCTCTTATCGAAACTATTTCCACTAGGAATGTTTATAGGTCTCAAAACATCTTTCTTTCAAAAGCTATATCTGTTGCAAGCAACTCTTTTATGATGTAGGTCAATGAACACGTTATTTTACCTTATGCGCCAACTTTTCTTAAAACTTTTCTAAGGGTCTAGACGTGGAATTATTTTTATTATTGTCGCTCATATCAAATTTACTAGCATCTATCCATCTATACCCAAGTTTCCTTACAAAACCAACACCCACGTACGTAGTCGTTAGATACCGTTGAGAAATTTAACCACTTGCCACGAAGAAACTACTATGTACCCCATAGATAGTAATCCTTTTTTCACGCAAATCCTTTGACTCCTACTCACTGCTCTATATCCTATGCCCACGAAAACCACAAGAAACACATCTAAATTAGAGACGCTCTTTATGGGAAATTTATTCATTAAACTCAATTCTCTGGCGTAGAAGTCTATTCCTTCGACTCTAATAAAAAATTACGAAGACCAAAGGAAAAAAAAAAAAAAAAAAAAACCAAAATCCGAAAAAAAAACTAAACGTTTCCGCATTGTCCTTATTGCGCTCGCAAATTTTTTTTATATCCTTCTGTATTTACTCCTTCCTTCGAAGGAAAATGGGCTGAGGAAGTGAAATAAAAAGAAAGAAACTTTCTGCGGAACAGTTTCAATTCCTTTTGTCTCTCGTTTGCCATGTCCCAACGGTATTTAGAGAGACAGGATACCCAAGACATAGTAAGAACATCCCAAGGAATAAGAATTTTCACAAGCAAAGACATAAAGGAAGAGTAAAAGAATAAGAAACCAACGAACGGATGTAAAAAAAAAGGATTCGCCCAAGTTAATTTAAACAGCAAAAAGTAAGAAGGATTTTTAGAGGCGAAAAATGCAAATTCATGAAGCAATTCTGACATCCTCCCATCCTTGGTGGCTTAAAGTCACATTAAAGCCATTTAGGATGGGTTGACGGGCTTGGTTGGAAGATGGCCAAGCGACAAGGACTAGAGTTGCCAATGTTATATGATAGTTTAATTTTTCTTTTGTTGCTTATTTTGTTTGGTAAATTAAGCCGAAAGTGGTTAGGATTACGCACTTAAATACTACTAGTCAAATCTTTTTCACCAAAAACCAAGGTATAAAGAATGTCCTGTTGTCCTTCTCTTTACAGAGGACACATCATGTCATAAGGTGTATTATGTGGAGTCCAACAATAAAGAAACTATAAAAAAACCAAAATCAAATAAATAGAGAGGTTTCGTGTGGTGGCAATGAATAGCACACATCTATGTATACCTTGAGAGAAACAAGGTCCAAACTTCTAAAAACAGCTACAAAATTTGATCGGGATCAGGAAGCTGTTCCTGGTGCATCTTAAGTCGCTGGTAGCTAAAGAACTAATACCGCTAGAGAAGGGTATACAAAAGCATATAAGATATCTGACTTAGGCCATTTGACTGTAGTTTCAAAGACAGTTGAGGCAGGGAATACCTTGTCTAAAATTTTTCAACATGAGCAACCATAACCGAGCTGGATCTAAAAGCTTGGCTAGAAGAGAAAAAACTTCACGCTTAGTATTGGATTTCGAAAGTGTCATTGGGTCCATCTTGAATGATAAACTATTTGACTTTGAGGATGTAATCAAATGATCATGCAAATGGAGAAATGTCCCATTTAGAATTTGCTCCTTAGATATATTTTGTAAGAGCAAGGTAGCAGAAGCCAGAACGTCTCTTGTGTTTAACGTAAACTCCTGCCTTGTAGACCTAATTTCACGGGATGCCCATACATCCATGGGAGCAAGAAAACGCCTTGTCATCGCTCGTCGTCAATTCTTTGATATCAAAGCGGAACTCGTGTTGGAGGCAAAAAGTTCCACCCTTGGTAAGGGTCGAGGTAGACCTAAAACCTCTTACTGCTCCTAGGGTCACAGCACCCAGTATTTTGCAACTCTACATTGGGTCAAGAGCCTTCCCGCGACTTTGGGTTTAAACCACAGCCACCATGACGCTCCCACAAGGGGACCAACCTTAACAAGTTAGGCTCGGACCGAAATCCGGAGGGCTTCTGACTCCCATGGTACCGTGTTTTAAGTCCTGGTAGGGTGATCTTTCCACTCAACAGAACCTCTGACCGGCCGCTTGTAACTGGTCAAATCGTAGCAGCATTCGAAGGCGTTAAGTACCAAAAACCTTTACAATAAGACCAGTACATTTGCTCCGTCCCGATTTTTATTAGACAACGTCATTGATGGGCGAAGCCTTGATAATTGGGCTGGCCCCCCGCCTGCAGCAGAAGACAATATCGAAATGATTTAAGATTATGATTTCTACACCTTCTTGAGTAAATCCGTACCATACAGTTAATTGTCCAAATAAAAAGCTACGCCAAGCAATTTGATACATCTATCTATACATCTAAGTACATTTTACTTACCTAGTAGGCAGAATTTTTGATCGAATACTACCCACGCGATGCAACAGCAGCGTATGAGAAAAATATACTGGTATCTGTCTGTATTAATTATTGAGTTATGAATTCATTTCCTCACCACATGAGATTACCATTACTAAATGTAATTGCAAAACAGGGCCTGTGCATTATGGCACATTATTTAAATTTCTGCCATTCCGCACGAAAACTTAATTATATCTTCAAAGCTTTCGGAGTTAGACTTTCGGTTTGGTTGCTATCCGCATCTGAATTCTGGAATATAAAGATTGGCCGCACTGATCTTCTAGAAAGCATTTAATTTGTTCATTGAGAGAAACTTGGTAAGAATATTAGTTAGTTACAAACTACGATGAACTTGATTGAATTGAGCTGTGTAATCGACCCGAGATGACACAGCGATATGATTGACTAATACGAATATGCTGCGATACAAATTATCCAATACAGAGCTGATCCGATTAATACATTTTGTCGCGATTCTTGATATACATAAATGAAGATCATCTAGCTTCTGAGTAGAAATTATTCTAAATCGAGGTACACGTTCGGAAAGAATTATTGGCCGAACTTGCCATAGAAGAATGATTAACGTATTCTAGCTGACGATCGTTAGCTGATGTCTTTAACCAATGATGTCTTTAACCATTTCAAAAACCTTGTAGCTAACTACTATACATATTTGTTCACATTCGCTTATGTGAAGAATTTTCCGATTTAATTTAGGATTGAGATGAAACTAAGAAATGAATCTATTAAATCGGTATTGATTCCCAAAGGCCCTAATTTGGATATGCAACCATTGACATCTTTATGAATCTGTTTGCATCGTTCTGGCTTCAGTAGTGATTGTTGTCTGCAGTGAGAATTGTATATAAATATTCAAATCATTTCAAATGTCTTATATGTTCCACGGCACAAGGAAAATAATTCGGACTCGGTGGAATTCAAATGTCAACAGGTTAAGTACAGTGTAACTAGCGAAGTTTGCTTCTGAGCACCGGAACCTGCACCCGACTTGCTCTCCAGGATCAACTACATTGTCGATACAAGAGCTGGCTAAGCTCGTGGCACAATTTATACGTGTGTGCCCGACATATCCAATTTTGCGATGAATTTAGGAAGCCTTTAATTGATGAGGTCATTACAATGTTATGTAACGGCTCGGTCTTAGGACGACTGAAAGCCCGAAGTTTCGTAGACACGTCTCCTATTCAAACCTGCTGCTATGTACATTCGTACATGACGTCCTCAGCGAAATTGCAGAGTAAGTAAAATTTTTCCAAATAAACTTCTACAAATATACGAGTAGAGTGACGCATTACACACACTTCCCAAGAACATTAACTAGAGGATCTCCTCGAACTTGCTTTACCTGCTTTCCAACAGGAAACTATGAAACGAAGAGGGTGAAAGAAACCTTAAACAAATAGTCTAAACAATTAAATAAAGTAAGCATGATAAGATACCTTGACATTAACACGCTCCCAACGAAGGCGTATATTGTTTATACAGGCAGTTTACTAAAGTACATAACTCACAGGTCATAAGCCTTAAGTCGTCAATAAAAAACCTCCAAAAACTATAAATTTGTTAGTTCGTATTGGAAGAATAAAATTCGATAATTCGGGCTGTAGGTACCCGAATGAAATAATTGCAGAAGAAGCTATCGATGATGACAAGTTTTTTTTTTTTTTGATCGAAGGTCAGCAAGGTTAAGAAGACGGCAAAAGAGCAACCTACGAAGAAGTGTACGAAGCACATGATACCATTGTTTTGAACCACCAACTAGAAAATCAAGTACTTTTCCACAATGTCAACCTTGGAAATGGTAGTAGAAATGAAAATGAGAATTAAGGAATCAGTAAGTACTGATGGTATACCGAACATTGAGCTCCGAGATTTCTCATTAGAATCGTTAGACATAAATACCACCCTTGTGAATAATGCCTCTTATCCAATGCTTTGGAAGTTAGCGGTGGTAGATAAGATTTCAAAAAGAGTGAATTCGGTTGTTCGGCCTTTTTCCGAATATCTGTAGTTAATAGAAAAGTTGATCGATTTTTGACAAATGGATTGAGGATAAAATTATATTTCTGGAATTCTACCGATGAAGCTAATTTTTTCCTCAACAGGTTCGTAAATAAGCAGAGATAGTCTTCGAACGCCTTAATACGATTAATAAAAGTTGGGTGAAAAGAGTTGCCCCGTTATTACTTATGAAGAGAAGTGATTCTGGACTCGTTGATGTGCTGGTAAATTAGAGATTCTTGCACGAACCTAAAAATGTACCTCTAACTTTAACTTTAACTCTGAACTTTCATTTTGACGTCATCGTATATACCGTACTAGTATATCATTGTTATACACATTTTGAGATATAAGCGGCATTGAGATATTTTAGGCATCACGTTATTTTTCCAACGATATCCGTAAAATTTGTCGTATTCCCATCTGTATAGAACTCTTTCCTATATTTTCGTATATTTTATGCGACATTCGTTTCACCAATATGAAATGAAATAATAAAGCTAACTCTCCATTGGTTAGGTATCTGATCGCCTCTCATCATTTTATTGAATTTGATAGTCGCCAATATTTCGAAGGGTAGGCGAACAGATCCTAATGCAACATCGAATTCATTTTTACTGCTTCTCTAACTTCTTCAATAAAACATGACGTGGGCGAAAATCAGGATAATAGTACTGTTCTGGCATTATTTGTTAGATAATACGTTAAAGTACTATTTCAATCCATTGCAAATTTTATTGTTCTCTGTTTGTAAAGTATGTATATTCTTTATATTCTGCGCATTCAAATCTTTCATTTCTTAGCAAAAACTAGTGACTTGACGCAGCCCTACAGAAAATATTCAGATCGCACGACCTTAGTGTCCAATTGACGGGTTAATTTCTTGAAATGACTCTATTGCCAAATATGGAGTAAATCACCATCCTGGAACCAAAGTTTTTCAACATTAATGTCACTATAACTTAAGAATAAGTGATCGTTGATCTTCGCATTTTCCCAGTGTCCATTGGCAGTAATTTGTGCTTCGATCTCATATTTGAAGAAATGGGAACCCATGATGCCACCTACGTATAATGCGTGCCTTACGGTAGATTTACTGGATGTGGTGGTATTTCTTGAGCTTTTGTAGGATAGCCGTCACTCTAAATGTGGAAATTCTGATAATTTACGTAGCCGATTATCCAGAAATGTTCCTCATCACTGAACAAAATTTGAAGATAAGAATCTGGGTCAGCCCAAACACTGAATAATCAACTCAATAAGTGATAAAGAGACATTACCTCTTACGCCAATTGGATCGCATAAACCTTGACATCAAGATTTTTTTTGCAGAATTTTCAGATATTGAACGGACAAAGACCAAGTTGTTGCGAACGACGACGAATCGATTAATTCGAGTCCTCTTTAATTCAAGCTTTCAAAGCCTCGATTTCTCATCCGAAGGCACTGTTCTCATTCTTGTTGGTGAAGCGTGGTGAGCGTGAATCGGGTTTAAAATTTTTCAATGATTCGAAAAAATCTGCCGATGATATCTTCTGTAAGAAGCGCTCTATGAGTTACGCGATGTGAAATCGTTGTTATGGCGTCAATATTTTCACGATGAAATGGCAAACTGTACTGAAAATGAATGAAGCTTGGCAGCTCATTATATGTCCCTGCTCATTTTCAATGTATGACGCATGCATATATAGGGTTTTCCAATAGGGACTTGACAACTTTGAATTTAATTTGTGAAAGCACTCTTTCACTAATCACCAAACTGTCACTGTCAATTTATTCAGTAAACTCAACACTTTCATCATGGTAAAATACACTAATAAGCAACGTCTGCAAATTATAAAAATTTTCTACAGATATTCGGAGTCGCAAAATTATCTTCAGTGACGAAGCTAATTTTTGGCTCAATGGGTTTGTCAATAAGCAAAATATGCGTTATTGGTCCACATTCATATTTTTTCGTCGACGATAACGATCGTACGTTACTGTGAATGGTCAGCTTTATCGCGCCATGATCACCGATTATTTTTGACCCGAATTGCAAGATATGGACTTGAATGACATGTGGTTTCAAAAAGATGGTGCCACAAGCCATCTTGTTATCTCAAGACATGGGCCAGTCGATTGGCCGCCTCGTTCGTGCGATTTAACGCCGCTTGACTATTTTCTGTGGGGCTACGCTATATTAAGTCATTGGTTTAAGCCAAAACGCCGACGACGTTGGAAGAGTTCAGAGCCAATATTAAACGCGAAATAGCGGCCGTTTCGGCCGAAATGTGTGGCCAAGTCGTTGCAAATTGAGTCGAACGAATCAACCGATGCAAAACATTCATAAAGGTTTTGATTGTACTTCAAGCCAATAATAAAGTTTTTGAAATATCGCGAATGGTTTGCATTTTATTTTTAAAAAAAAATTGTCAAGTCGTTATTAGAAAACCCTATAGTATGTATGTATTTCGGCAATTAACGTGGATCTCTTCTGAATTTTTTTCCCTATTTTTCGTTTGCTCGAAAAACAAAAATTCTTGGAGAATAAATTTTTCTATTTGGAGTGTTGAGCTCTTGGTATGAGCAGTGAGCACATATATATGTGATCTTTCTTTTTTTTTGAGTTTCTGCTTCCCTGACTCCAGTGTCAGCTCAGTTATTATGTTTCAAAAGGTTTTTTTTTTGATCATTTTTCTACTAGCGAATTCGTAAAACAATAATGAATGTACAAAATATTAAAACATATCAAAACAGTCGTATTTCCAAGAACATAAGTGCTAAAAATATCTACTACGTCAGAAATAAGAACTGTAATTTGCCATAAATAAGAAATAAAAGGTGATTCATCGTAAAATTTGATTTATAATGTAAAATAAATTACATAAATTTGAAAGTGAACTTAAAATTTTAATTATCGATTAAAAGAACAATTCATGGCATTTTTAAAACGCCATTTTTAAAATAATATCATTCAGAAAGTCCAATTTTGGGCGACTCGTACGAGCATAGCCCCTGGTATCTCGCGGATAACACGAGTAATGTTGGCTTCCAAATCGTTAATCGTAGCTGGCTTATTCCTAAAGACCTGAGATTTTGGGATACCCCCCAAAAAAAACAGTCCAAAGGTGTGATATCGCACGAACTAGGCGGCCAATTTACTGTGGCAAAACGTGAAATTAAGTGCTCACCAAAATGATTTCTCAATAAGTCCATTGTTTTACGCGCCATATGGTTTTTAGCGTCGTCTTGTTGAAACCAGAGTTTACCGAGGCGATGTGCTTGAATTTCAGGAAGCACACAGTCCGCTAACATGGCGCAATTACGGTTACCATTGACGGTAACATTCTGATTTGCCTCACTTTTGAATAAATATGGATCAATGATTCCACCTCTCCATAAACCACACCATATCGTTGTTTTTAATGGATGTAATGATAGCTCTTGGTACTCTTCGGGTTGCTCATCAGCCCAAATACGGCAATTTTATTTATTAACGTATCCATTGAGCCAGAAATGGGCTTCATCACTTAACAAAATTTCGCCATAAAACACCGGATTTTCATTGAGTTTTTCCAGAGCCCATTCACTGAAAATGTACACAAATTCAAGTCGCCTGGCTTCAATTCTCGCACAAGTTGAATTTTTTACGCTTTTAGGCCGAGATTCTCATGAGAAATACGACAAGTTGTCGAATACGCCAAGCCAAGCTGCTGAGAGCGACGACAAATCGATTCGTCACGGCCTTCCCGTACATTCTCAGCTCCATCTGCAATGGTCTCTTCACTACGTGCTAAATGTGGTCTAACTGGTCGAGTACCATCCACTTATGTAAACTAGGACTCAAATTTGCGAATGGTCTTGGCAATAGTGGTTTCAGTACGTCTATTATGCGCACCGTAATTTCCTCGAATCGCACGAAAAACATTTCTCACAGAACGCTGATTTTCGTAATACAGCAGAACAATTTGGAGACTCTGTGGTGGTGTGAGTCTTTTTGTGATGACTTGCTGAACGATACTGAATAAAAATGACAAAGCAGTTTGATAGAAGTCACGCGTGATCTGTCAAAAAAGGACTTTTGAAAATCAAACTTCACGTTGAAACACACCTTACTTACAAACTAAGCACGAATGGGATATTATTAATAATTTTTTGGTATGTTTGGCAAAACAAATAAGGACAATGGTTTCAGTATATAGTTTTCAGAAAGTCTGAAATCCCATAAAGACGTGGAAAATGGAAGTAACTTTAGTGAATTTTTAAAAATGTAGCTGAGAGTCATAGTTCCGAGTTTCTCGAGCAACCTTGCAAATGTTCATTAATTATCTCTACTTACAATATTGTATTAAGGAAATTTAATCACCATTCGTTGTTAGGGTTGTTACTGAAGCTCAAGTAGTTGATCTCAAAGCAAAAATTTAAAAACTCGTGTAGAAGTTTGCATTATATTATAAAAAATTGTAACTTCACTATTAAACTTTTGGCATATCTTGTTAACATTAGTTTTGAAAGAGATATCTTCCCAGAGCTCTTGGCTCTCTATGGCAATAATAATCCTAATACATAAAAAGGGTAGATAAACATAAACAATTATAGACCGGTTTCTATACTGAGCCTTTTGTTAAATATTTAAAAAGAGGTTACTGAAATAATGGTAAGGTTTTGTGAAAAATGTAAAAAAAAATTCTTCGTATATCCCAATTTGGCTTCATGAAAGTGTACCGATATTGTAAACCTTAAAATGGATACAGGCAACAAAACTGCTCCTCTGTTTCTTGATCTAGTTATTCATAAGTTGCTGTTGTAGATACTTCAAAGATATGGATTCATTCATAACATTCTGACCTGGTTAGCATTCCATCTTCAAAACAGAACACAGTTCGTTAGTGTATATGCTACTTTGAGTTACTAAATATATTGTTCAAATGTAACCCTCAAGGATTAGTACTTGGACCATTCCTTTTCCTTACTTATATAAACTCTGTATTTAACTTATCGCTGAGATAAGAGTTTTGTTAATGAACTGATTCTGTCTTATGCAACATCCTCTCTTGAAAACCTTAAGAGACAAATGTTCAGTGACCTAGTTACCTTAGCAAGAGAGTTTACTTGTTATCAAATGGTGTTTAGTAGTAAGCCAAAATTATGTATTTCTTTCTTATAAATGAATCTGCAATTCAAGGAGTTGGTATACGTAACGCAAACTATGATCATCTTAACTGCAATGATTCCTGCAGGCAACTGGGATCTGTTTCAGAAATTAAGTTTCTAGAAGTTACTATTGACTGCAAACCTAATTGGAAATTTGATTTTATGAAAAATCAGGTATTATTTGCTGGGGGTGTGCTTATGTTAGCGTCATGCAGCATGCAGCATAGGATCTGCTTTTAAAACAATCTATACGATTATATTGCCACTTAAGAGGTGGTTACAGTAATTTCATTGAAAACTATATAACTTATTCACTTAGATCAATAAATAATGACCTATTGTAGTTGCAAGAACTAGAACAGAACACTTTAGACATTCTGTAACTGTTATAGGCCCACACACATTTGTTTTACAAATTTCCTACAGTTCCCACAAACTTCCAGTTTCCTTAAAAATCTTAGAAACTAGCTATCATCCAGATCAGGTGAAGATGACTTATTGATACTAGTAAGCTTACGAATATGGTCTTGTTTTTTTTTTTAATTTTATTGTTATGTCTTATTCTGAATTAATAGACCATTAGTCTGTATTGCGATTAATCAGGGAACTATTGACTGCTGAAAACTTGAATTAGGGAATAGCATAACAATTAAGTGCGTGATGTAGTGCTTGCTTTACCTCCCAATAGAGGTCCCAAGGCAACATGTACTCGTATAAGAGGATGTATACAAGACGGGGCAAAAGTAATATCATAATGTGAGTAACTTTTAATTTTTGTGCTTTCACATTTAGATAGATAATGAATGATTTGACAACAAGCAATGAAGCGATACACACCTGAGGAACGCGGAACTTTGTCGTCCTGCACCATGTGTGTGAACAATTAAGCGTTTGGTTAAGCGTCTCGTACAAGCTGGGCCCACTAGAGATGTCGCAAAAAGTGACCGTCTCCGTATTGCATCAATCTGGCATCATCAGTAGTTCGTTGTATCGAATTTCGGTGAAAGACCAGAAGATGTGTAAACTGTTCACCAATTGCTGTTTGCTGAGGTTAACTTACTCCCATGCTCTGTTAAACCTGGTGCAAAAAAAGGATGATTTCGTATCCCAAACCATAATTAGCGACGAAGCCCATTTCCACTTAAGTGATTTTTTGAATAAACGGAAAATCCGCATGAAATGAACGAAAAGGTATTGCGTTCCAAGCCGACGGCGCCATCGTAACCGAAGCTGGTGAGCACAGGTCGCACAGCTCGGGAAACGATGGAGATGTTGAATTTCCAGGCTTCCAGGTCTTTTTGAAATCTCGCGTTTACCACAACAAACCACAAACCTTGCAAGTCTTGATAGCAAACATTGAAAAAGAAATCACTAAATTGGAGCCAGATATTTTACGAACAACAACTCAAAATTCCGTACAAAGAACGCAAATGTGCATCAATTCAGGAAGGGTTCGTTTGACCGATATCATTTTCTCAACTTAATGTCATCAATTCTACACTTTCAGGTAAAATTTTTTTCACTTCTGACATTATGACACTATTTTTGCCCCACCTTGTACATGTAGGCTGAAATTGCAAGTGAGAACGATCTAGCGTTTCTAGTCTAGATAACCTGACGATATTACGCCTCGGATCGAATGATGACGACTTTTGGGTATTGTACCCGGGCTAAGATTGGTTTTTAGAATGTGAGTACGCTCCTCGGCTCAGGAACTTCGATGTTTCAATGTAACTTACACATATTGGGAGTGAGTGAAATAAGATGGTCCGACGCGAAAAGTCCCAGTGAATCTGGAGTGAGTCTGTTAACTGCTGCTAACAGCCACAACACGCAGAGTTAGTTTAGTTTCTCGGCACCCACATAGTGATAGGATCTTATCGGCTAGATTCGAGGTGTCGCGTTCATATAATATTACGCCCCAACGAGAGCACAACTTCTACAATCAATTAAGAGCCCTATTCAACGCAATGATAAACGGTGATATCGTCATCATGATGGTGGATCTGAACACAAAGATAGGCAACGACAATGAAGGGCTCAGACTTTTGATCAAGGTACGAGTATTTGTTCAAAGACTCCACAATATCACCAGATTGCCTAGGTACACACTAGGATCACTGTCGACAACTTAACAAAAACATTGAAACGCTGTGAAAAATGTTTTCAGTAGGAAGAAAGAGATGAACGACCTAGAGCCCCTGTAGCAAAAGAAAATGAGAGAAGTGCAGCGTAGTGTACGATGGGACAAACATAACTATATCAAGCCGTGACCACAAAACAAGAGGAAGCTGCGAGCAGGTGTGATAACAGAAGTGTTTACACAATCACCAAAGACTTGTCTGATGGTCATCGCTCTAGACAACATCCGGTGAAAGGCTTAGATAGTTCCTTACTCGTCTCGGATGAGCATCAGCGCAAGCGAGGGAGGGAGCATTTTGCTATAGTTCTTAATCGTGTATTCCCCAGCGATGTGCACACGAATCAAATTATGCTGCCCGAAGAAACAATTTCTCGAATTCGCACCTCCACTCCCAGTAAAGGTTGCATTAAAGAACAGCAAGGCGATATGATTAAATGGTATTCTGCGAGACACTTCAGCAAAATTGACAGAGCTTTTATATCCCCATGTTCAGAGAGCTTGAGTGGCAGAAAGCTTCTCCGATGAGTGGAAGGCAGTCTTAAGTGTGTGAAAACTGCATTCTTCTCGCAGTTCCTAAAGTAATAGCTAAAGTAATTCTTAAGCGAATAAAGGAACATCTGGCAGATATATTCGATGCCGAACAACCAAGTTTCCGCTTTGTGTTTTTCTACCTCGACAACATCTACACCCTTCGGATCATTATTGAATGGCACCACTTCGCTTGCTGTCCATTGATTTTAATAAAGCGTACGAAGTGTCAACAGACAGTTTATCTGGCTTGTTTGGCACAAAAAAGGTACTCGTATACCCGACAAACTAAAGGGTGATATTAAAGCAAACTATGATGGGTCTAAATGTCATGTTCTGAATTGAGAAAACTTGTCAGAGGGGTCCGATAAGGTTACATTCTATCACAGATCCTACTTTTATTGATCGCGCAGCAACGTCTACCAGAAATAGAGAAATTCATTGGACTCTTACATCTCAACTCAAACACTTTGACTACGCTAACGACGTTTGTTTACTCGCTCACAGGATTACGTATCTATACCAAATGACAGCAAGAGTGAAGAGGGAGGCAATTGTCATGGGTTTGAAGATTAACACTGCCAAAACCTAATCATCAACCTCGGTACTAACTCATCAATTTAATCAATTGGTGGGCAACCGATAGAGAAAGTAGAAAGTTTCTAATATCTTGGGACTGATCAGAATATTGTCAACCGATTGGCAAAGTAAAGTCTGCGTTTAAAAAGATGTCTATGATATGACAATATAATAAGCTAAAAACGCATGCTATGACTGTTCCATTCAAATGTTAAATCCGTGCTGTTGAATCCGTGAAGCACTTGGAAGGTGACCTCTACTATCGCAAAAAAAAAAAAAAAACTATAAACGTTTGCTAGTAGGCGCCAACGAAACGTCTTAAAGGTTTTCTGGCCTAAACGTATCTCTAGGAAACATCTTTACCAGAGAATGGATCAGGAACTAATAGGCACAACCATCTAACGACAAAGTGGCAGTGGATTGGTCAAACACTTCGAAAACCGGCTAGTTCTATAGCGCAGGACAGTTGAGGAGGCATACCGGCAATTGGGGAAGAGTTGAAGAGAGCTGAAGCTTATAGTCAGGAACCAAAACACGATGGCGCGTAGGGGTATTTGAGGCCCTAGGACTCACAAAGGGAAACAGAACATAAGGAAGTAAGTAGGTAAATACCCATTAAAAATGTTGGTTTATTATTTCAGAACAGAGGGAATCAATGAAGAATTGTTGTATCTATTGTATAAATTGTGAATATACCCTGAGGGTTCCGTTTTCCATATTGCAACACTTCTCTGTTTTAGCTAACTCTCACACGTAATCTGTTTACTATTTATATTTTGCTTCATTCAAACCGTTAGCATTGCTAGCCCACGCAATTTAGAGCGTCGAGTCGAACAGTAGATGACAGGACCTTCATAAGAAAGTTGTTTCTGTCACCTTTGGGGTTTCTTATTTTCTTGGGGACTGATCTCACAACATCCAAATTCAGTCCATATGAATTACAACATCTGTTGCTTGCAGCTCTGATTTCAGTGTTTTTTTTTCGCTGTTGCGAACTTTAATGGCTACTACTTGATGATTTTGTTTTCAACAGGAGAAAGCTTTGGTCGAAGACGTAAAGAAATGCATCATCAATGTTACATCAATTTGTGTCTCCTTCAAATGTCATATGTTTGATGCAAAACATCATAAAACTGTGATACAGGCTTAGTCCTGAACACTATTTTAGATAAAAGATTTCCGGTAGTTTGAATATGGTATGTGAGACAGTCATAATGATGCGCATGTAAGGTATTTCATTTTAACTATGAAGAATTTAAGACCGATACACGAGTACAACGGTACCAATTTAAGAACACCATTCTTACCTGTAATTATACGTCTTCGTATTAAACTGGAAAACATCATGTTATTCCTATTCGCTTTATAACCAAATACTAAAAGAAATCAGCCTTAAATTTTATATTGTGAGCTTGTTTTTTGTTTAATAACAGAGGCAACACTGACAAGGATACTGAAGGGTAATTTTCTCAGTGCTTTTGAAAGGATGTGCCTTGAAATTTTTATCACAAAAAAATTACACGCAAATTAAATGCAGGTGCCCCACTGTGTGTTGGGGGACTAGAGCCAGCACCATCAAAAGGATTATAAATCACTTCCTTCGGTTACTTCCGCGCGATGAGCAGCAACAACACGTGGTGTGCCGGTAGTGATGGCAGAAGGGTGCATTCAATCTCACCGATGATTATCCTGTGACATTGTTGCCTTTGTCTAACGGTGTTGTTGTTTATATGTGGGGTTTGGGTTTGAATGTTTGGACGGTTTTTGATGATTTCACTGTGGCGTAAAATATTCAACAGGACTTATCACATGCTCACATGAATTACCAAACAGAGAAAAGGACTTTTTATCCAATTTTGTATGGCGCACCCAAGAAACAAGGGTTACACATGGGGGTGTGTGGAAGGTTTAGCTTTGAATATGGAAACGGTAGCAAAATTCTACTTTGCATTTGTATTCAGTGCCTCCTTGGGCCGAGATAAAGTGAAATCCTTTGCAGGATTCAGCGATGTGGATGCCATGATGCTGCTGCAGATTTAAGGATTTGCCTTTGGTTTTTTGTTACTTTTTTTTGTCGTTTTTGTATTAGTCCTGCTAGAGGTAGAAGGCATGCATGCATGAAGCATCAGAAATTGCTGAGTGATATTGGATGCATAGTAGAAAATGAGAAAAAAAAAAAAAAAAAAACAGAAGAGTTTGAACTAGGGAATTCCTGGATGAGAGGGGCTATGACCGGGCGCCAAATTTACTTTTGCCTTCTCACATGACTAGACTCTAACAGGCACTGTAGGAATTCAGTTTCCCAGCTAAAGGATATACAACTACGGCTATGTGCGGTAAATTTGAGTTAAATTGTATATTGGCTTGGTCTGATGGTAATGGTAAATCGTCGCCTCTATTTTACAGCATGTTATCGAGTTTCGCAAACAGGCAGAATCGAAACCTATCGACCGAAACATTAGGATTAGAGAGCTTTTGGGTCCAGGATATGGGGAAGGTATTTGATATCTGTTAGATTAGTTGAATTCCTATTGGTGATACTGGGTCGTTGTTCATAAAATATTTTTGAAAATGATAATGATTGATATTTCGAAAGTTATTAAATGAATTGCTGGTAAGTGGTGACACTCTAGGCGCATATAAAAAAATAAAATATTAACTCTTCGTATCCTAAAGCTTTTCTAGCTTGACACTCAACTGCAATTTGCTTTATGTGTTCAGAAGACTGTAATGGAAGTACATGCTCTTTAACTTCTTCTTCTTCGTTTTCATTAGAAGGGGCTACAGTCCGAGGCGGACCTGGGCCTTGATTATTAGCTCCTCCATAAGGCATATGGAGGCAGTTGCGCATAGGAAGTTGATTAAGGTCTCCTTTCACTTGATCACGACATATAAGGTGAGGTCTTCTTTTACCGAGTTTTCCCCGAGTGCAGTGCTGTTGTTACATACATATGTATGTATGAAATAATTGTGAATTACCTGAACTTGACTTAATCGTACTGTTCATTGATCTATGGTATTAAATGACGAATGTGAAATGTATGTACATAGATACTCGTATAATAAATGATCCTTGATCGTATTCAGATCAGATCCAAAAATCGAGGTCATTAATATACTCTTACAAAGCAACTTCAATAAAATTTAACGATATTGTGATGACAAGAAGTTGAAGATCAACTTTTAGAAATTAGAAATCATACTTTTTAGGACGCCTTTGTCTGGAGCATCTGCGGATACAAGAAGTTTTCGATTATGAGTCACTCTAGGCAGCCACTTGCTTGTCGGAATGTAGTCAAATATCTTGGCATTTGACTAGATTACTATCCTTAATAAAAATTAAGGATGTTGAATTTTCCAGAGCAAACAATTCTTTTGTCCTTACAAAGAGACTGTATTTAAGAGGGCCTGTATTTAAGGTCTTGCCTTTGCTTGCATATTCCGGGCGTTTTTCGGCTACTGCTCTCTTCAAACGGATTAATTGTGTTCGGTAGCGTTGCCCATTGATGGTTTCACCCGGTTTTAGCAGCTCATAATACAGCACACCCATTTGATCCCACCAAATACAGAGCATTACCTTCGCGCCATGGATATTCGGCTTTGCCGTTGATTTGGCTGTTTGGCCGGATTTCAAATATGATTTTCTGCATTGGGGTTGTCGTAATGGATCCCTTTTTCATCATCAGTAACAATCCGATGCAAAAATGACTTCCTTTTGTGGCGTTCCAGCTGCATTTCGGACATGCAAAATGGCCTTTCGACGTCTGTCGGCTTGAGTTCATGTGGAATCCAATTTCTTTGCTTTTGAATATATCCAGCTACTTTTAAACGTTTCGAAATGGCTGCTTGAGTGATACCCAAAGATTCTGCCAGCTCTTCTTGTGTTTGGCAACAATTTTCATAGAGTAATGCTTCCAGTTCTTCTTTTTCAAAATTTTTTGGCTGAAAATAAAAATAAATAACCACTTTTAAATCGTGCAAACCACTTTTGGCACGTTCGCTCAGCTAGCGCATGTTCAACATAAGCTTCCACCAAAATACGATGACTTTCGGCAGCAGTTTTTTTCATAATAAAGTAATGAAGAAGAACTCTCCGCAAAAACACTTTTTCAGGCACAAAGTTCGACATATTTGAGTGAAAAAAAATTATTGTTGTTTACGCTTCAAATGAATGACATATACTGAAATGACGCACAATGACAGTAGCTTTCCAACGCATGTTCCAATGGAATAATACAAGTTACGCTATCTTTTACCAAACCGCACGTTAAGCTATAGACCCAATAATAGGCTCTTCTTAATAAATGTGGACAATCTAATTAAGTTGATTCAAAGGCACATTGGAAGAGTAACGACCTTTACGAACAATCTGATCTCTGGGGCTCATTATCCCAATATTCTATATCTCGAGAGCGTGCGCTGCAACGGGTTTGTGCTACCAAAGGCGTTCCTCGATTTCGATAGAAAAAGAACTGATCCAAGACAAATTAACGATGCCGCTAAACTTCCATTTCAATCGAACAGCTGCGACAGAGACTTCGCACGCTGCAGGACGGAATGTCACCGGTTCAGTAGGGTTGCAGGCAGTCGTGATCTGATGGATGTTGCTCGGCAGCATCAGACATTTTTGTGACTTTCTATTTAGGCTAATTAGGGGTAGCCTCATTTGGGGGCAAAATCGTTATACAAGATATTTTTTTATCCATAGGCTGCTTAAAAATTTAGATAGAAACTCTCTTATTCAACATAATAAAAGAAAAACTAAAAACAAAAATATTAAAAAAATAATAATAATAAAACCAGAAAAAAAGAAATTCTTCTAAAATTAAGATAGTTTAAGTAGGTTTAAGTAGATAACTATAAAGTTTAACTTAAATTAAAAAAAAATTAAAAAAAAAAACATAAATAAATTACTATGACTAATTACGTCGAAGGGCGTATTAAGTATTAGGCTTAGCTCAAAGTGCCCGCACGGGCCAGTAAATTATCATTATATAGTATAAGTTAGTATAAGTTAATCAAGCTAATTTTTTTCGCATTTTTTGTCTAGCTTGTAAGTACTATATACTTAAATGAATTCGATATAATAAAAATGTATATAGAAAGCCCAATTGGGCTTTGCTTACACAGTTTTTTACCATTACATCAGATACATTGAGTGTTGCAAGAAAAAACTCACGGCATACTTTTACCTTACGAGTGTTACAAATATCACTAGAAATGGTGAAGGAGTAGTGATACGTAAAGATTCTTCTGCTGTCCTCTTAGTTTCGCGTTGTTCTCTTTTAATCTCTCTTCTCTACCTGTTGGACAATGTATTATTTTTGATGTTCGTAAGACTTCATTGACATAAACGATTTATAGATCTACATACGTTGATCTTCACTAACGGTCATACAACTGTTGTGGTTAAGTTTTTCTTTGCAAGGAGCTGGCAAGAGTGGGCGACAGTCTCAATATAATTTACCATCATCGTCAACATACTGCTCACCCCGTAATTTTTTAAACTTCCTTAAGTTTTTTTTTTTCCAGAGTCTTGGAGCTCCTTTTCTATACATCTGTACAGTGGGTGTAGTTGAAAGTTCTAAATTTATACTTGCACTTGGAAGTTGCCGTATATCAAAAGTTTGCATTTTCTGGAGAAACAAAATTTTCACCATCTGTGTCTTTTTGACGATCAGAAGGTTTGGATGCAGCATTATTGTCTTCGTCATATTGTGTTATATTACGAGAAGTAGACCATACACGCACATATGTACGAACACAGAGAAAGATTTAGTAAACTATTTTGTCCTCATAAAATATTTACTTTAATGTACGAAATTGTAAAATTAATTCAAGTACCATGTGGGTTCTCATCACACTTAACGTTGTCAATTGGAACATTTGTATAGTAATTCTATTCATTTTACTGCAGTTATTGAGATCACCAAATAAGAATTGATTGCTTCCTTTACCTGAATCAATCATTTTAAATATTTTTATGGCTTACTGAATTCCTCTTGAGGAAATTAAAGCTTACCTCACCTTTCTTCTTGTAAAAGATAAATGAATTACAACTTGTTGATCTACTACCTGAAGCATTCTTCTCATTTACTTAATTTTGATACCGTTGCTAAAACAGTTAAGAAGCATGGAAAAGAGTACCACCGGCGAATCGTTTTAAATGATAATAATGACAACAATGAGTATGAAAGCAAGCTTTTTCCATCTAGCGGACTTTTTCTAGCAAATAATGTTATGCCAGATCCACGAATGTGTCACATTTGTTTTAACTCTGCTGCTTAGCTTTTATGTACATACGCGTAAGTTGGGAGCCAGAATCATGAATGTACCACATTCGTGTTTCTGGCTTAACTTGATGACACTAAAGTCCACATTCATGTAACTGACACAGTAGAATATTACGGTGTTCTTGCACATTTGACATTCTAGGTTCTTGTAAAACATAGCACATTCAAAGTTAAATCAAACGAACAAATAAACTCAAAATCGGAAAATTTGCACATTCATGCTTCTGGCATGAATAGGGCGTTGACTTGTCTCTATCAAATCATCAATACCCATGAATCCCAATACTTGCATGGCAAACTCAATCTAAGCACTTCTCAAAGAACTTTTGCGTTGTTCCAACCAAGATTCAATTGTCTTACATCTCAACGAACATTTTGCGTTCACGTTGTTTGCCTTTGGTACATACTGTCTGTCACACTCAGGAGAGTCGGTAACGCAAACATATTTGAAACTCTACTTTTTAAATATTTGGCCAATGATATTTAAGTTCAATGGCATGAAATGGGGGTATATTAAATAATTTTGTTCAAAATCTGACGAATTCTAGTGTAACATAGTAGTCTTTAAAAAAATACATGCGCTTTCGTTTATTTCTACCAGTTATTTGTGTTTTGTGTATCTTACCCGACAAGTGTTCTAAGAAAATGTATGTTATAACAAATAGGTAAATGCTTTTGTTTTATTTATGTTTATGAACTGGAACTGGCGTTTGTTCAATGCCCCACGTTTCTTAAATTTTCTTTGTAGACTCAGTGTTCTTGAAATTATATCAGCGCTGGAAGAAGATAGCCCAATTATTTCTGCAGATACTATATATAGGGTTTTCTAATAACGACTTGACAACTTTTTTTTTTTTTTAAATAAAAGGCAAATTATTTTATATATTTCAAAAACTTTATTATTAACTTGAAGTACAATCAAAACATTACTGAATGTTTTGCAGCGGTCGATTCGTTGGACCCAATTTTTAACGACTCGGCCATGCATTTCGGCCGAAACGCTGCTATTTCGCGTTCAATGTTGCCTCCGAGCTCTTCCAACGTCGTCGGTGTGTTGGCATAAGCCAATGACTTAACGTAGCCTCACAGAAAATAGTCAACCAGCGTTAAATCGCACGAACGAGGCGGCCAATCGACTGGCCCATGTCTTGAGATGACACGCTCACCATACTTACTCTTCAATAAATCGATTGTAACGCGTGCTGTGTGGCTTGTGGCACAATCCTGTTGAAACCACATGTCTTCTAAGTCCATATCTTCCAATTCGGGCCAAAAACAATCGGTGATCATGGCGCGATAACCCTGACCATATTTTCGACACTTCGACCAACCCGTTCTCTCACTGATACGGCAACATCACACAACGAATATGTAGACTCAAAATTTTGCACTAAACTTGTTATTGCCACTGCGGACTTGATAGGTAGTGGAGTTGCGGCCACCACGAAACTCTCGAAACCAATATTTGACGGTGTAATCTGACGTACCATTAGCCCCATAATATTTATCCAACTTTTGTTTTGTTTCTTTTGCCGTTTTGCCTCTCAAAAAATAATGTTTGATGAGCGAACGAAAATCGTTTTTGTCCATACTCAACATGATGTCAAACACGTCAACAACATTCACCTGTCAAAACAAAACTAAAGACAGTATCGCACTTAGGCAAGTCTGCCTAAATATGAACGGACTTCAAGGCACCATAACATTTTTTACGGTAGCAGCGCATTCTTGTGGTCAAGGAGTTTACTTTTCACTCTACTTAGTATAGAACAGCTACAACGCAGGCCATCGCTAAGTTAACACCTCTCAGTGCCTACGTTATTTCTACAGCACCGAACCCAAAAATGCGCCTTGACGAGCTGCTATAAGCTTTTTTTTCCAGCAGTATTACCATCAAGGCCTGACATTTTAACCTTGTTCAGTCTGTCATAATACCTAAAAAAGATGCTACAGAAAAAAAAGGCAACAGAAAAGTAACCATAATAAAAGAAAGAAGTTGACGTTTTAGACATGTCAACAAGGATTCATTTTGTCTTCCTACATTATGAAGAGTACTGCAACAAGTGTCTAACGTTGTTCTGACATGAAGCTCAACCGTCAACGGGGTGTATTCAAAATGAAGGCTTAGGTCTTGGGGAGCTCTATTCTGGGACTTGAAAGTACCTTCAGAATAGATTTCATTTCAATCGATTCCATTTTGATGTCAAACTACGACAGAGAAGTCCCTATATTTTTAACCAACTCGGTTAAAGTATTCCACAGGAAATCATGCATCTTTTGGCTTTTGGTAATTCCCTTCTTTCGCCTATTCTTCACAATTTAGTTTATTAAAAGATAGCCGCAATAGTTCCTTACAAGAGATGCTGTCTAAAGTTGCTATCATCCATGAACCATTCAATGGTTGAACGAGTTTCTTAACTACAATACTCTCAGCACTGTGGGGATAAGTTAGTAAGTCATTCAGATAGGAGGGCATGATATTTAATATAAGAAAACGCACATTTTTTCAAAAAACTTATCGAACTTTAACCTTACGAGGAAGAGTATCTATTTTAAATTGATCTATCTATTTAATTAAACAGCATTTTTCCAACTAACGGATGGCGCTCTCTAAACGAAATGCTCCCAAGGGGCACCTTTCGGTCATCCAGCAATTCTGCTTGCCTTACACTTCACTATCAGCTTAACCAGAATCACTTTGACTCCTTTGGCGACCCATTTAATATTGGAGTCCGTAAACAATTTATCATTTTTCCAATTCCAGAATGCTTGCGGTCACTTGCGAGAACATAGCATTCCGCTAAATTGTTACCCATGCTTGCTGTCTGATGGTAAACCAAGTGGGAGCTGGGAGGGATCCTTCATGTCCATACTGAGAACGGTATGGTACGGTTAACTGAAACCGATACAAATCTCAATTTTCATGCAAAACACTATGAACACTGAACATCCACGTTTGCCCAGTCAAAACACCCTTAAGGACTTCCAGTCATGTTACTTTAGCATATGCGTGCCAGTGTCAAACTAAAAAAAACACTGACATGGGTTGAGCATGGTCCCGGAGCCCGGTCTGCAAATGATCCTCCACCGCAATCGTTCTCTATTGATTGTGAAAATCATCAAAACGGGGGTTCGTGGTCGATGGGTAGATGGGTTCGGGCTGTTGGGAAAGACTTGTGTCATGTTTTGTCGCATCCCCATAAATGTTTTTCAATAAATTTCCATGTAAAAATGCTTAATAAAAATGGATTCCAATAAAGTTTTCTCTTTACCATGGAATTGTATAGTCAGATGCTTGAGTTCTATCCCAGCACCCGCAATTTTATTGTGTTGTCTAAACAAAGAGTAGGGGGTGGTAAACTTATAACTGAAGGTAGTAACAGTGCTGGTGGTGGTGATGGTGGTGGTTATGGTGGTGATCCTTATTGTACACAGAGTATCTGCCATCTCGATACTAGAATGTGTGGTGTTTCAGTTCTTTTTGTGATTTTAAAGTTTATTCTGAAAGTAGGTGGGTGGTGTATCGTTTTGCCGTGACTCCTCTAAAACAGAGCGCACTATGCGGTATCTCTGCGATACGGTGTGGCTTTGAAGGCAAACAAAGCATTTTATCACGCAATATGTGACAGCGGGATGTCGCTTTGTCATTTTTTATTGTTTTCCACACATAAAGGACATTTATACACACACGCATACAATAGAAACCACGCAGAAGCAAGGACACTCGAAATATTAAATATTCTATTGATTTTTTTTTTTTTTTTTTTTTTATGATTCTCATTTTGAACAAGGTGTCCTTTGCTGCACCCACTGCCTACTATTGATGTTTCTACACCAAAGTCGAGTTCTTTTATTTTAATATTTGTGTGCTAGGTTTAGGATTTGAGTGCCTTGGTTGTTAGGTCACGCAGTGTCAGAGCAGTGACGACAGTGTGAGGGAGTAATGAAGTCCTTCGGAGTCGTTAGCGAGAGATGACAGCGCTTAGTGGGCTCAGTTAATTTTTGTCACCAGTTTTCATGGTTATGAGACACATTTAGGCTTATGGGCAATAACGTCAAATGTTTATTGAAATTCATTGAGCCTCAAACGGCAAAGCTTCCATCTGAAAGGAAGGTCAATTTAATATCCATTTTTGAGAGGCAGCCAATCGGTTTACTTGAACTAGAATTGTTGGGGTAATTGAGTGAGAAAACGAAATGATGGCTTTAGGTGATAATGTGTTGTGGCAGAACTTTTCCAATGAAATGAAATGGGTTTTTGAGTATTTTTGGGAAACGAAAGGAATACACCCTCTGACCTCCTAGGTCACCCTCCTAGAAAATAATTCTGAAAATCTATCTTGTACTAAGGTATGATTTATAATACACAGGGTTGTGATGAAATCGGGAAACAATGCGGAAACTATTTTTCGAAATGCTCTTCCAGCCTTTATAGTTATAAATCGTAGAAACATCGTCAAGAACTTGCTGAGCTTACGAAAGACCTCAGTGTATTCGAGGTGCGGGGTATCTTAAGTAACTCGACTGAGCTGAGTATTCCACCCTATTGCTTGCACGATTACACATTTCTGTTTTTAAACGTCGCTTGGTGTGACTTTCAAGTTGCTCTTAGAAATCGAACTAATGAGATTCTGAATGCCATTCGCAAAAACAGGTGGTTCCTTGATCCATTTGATCTGAATAGAACCCTATAGAAAGCTATCGACCTATGGAAAACCACTTTAAAGAACACGTAGATTACAAAGAGAAAGAGAAAAAAACAATTCCAATCAGTGTGCTTAGTCGTTAATGTTCCATAACTTCTGCGAATGAGTTTTTTTTTTTTCCTTTTTTTGTTCTGCACTCAGACAAAGGACTAGAGCGTGATATTCTTTGTAAGTTCCTTTTCATGAAATCGTTCAGCCTTTGGAAAAAGATGATTAAGTGCTTAAGTGATAAAGTGCCTATGGTACTAGCACCAACCACATTAACGCCGAGTACGAGCAGCCTGACACGAGCGTAAGCCAGAAATTCACAGAGGTAGTGCTCTGCTGTGTCATTATAAGTTTCACAGCAAGCATCGCCTAGCACATTTAAATGCTTTGCAATAGTGTGGTGCCCCACACTAGTCTTCTCCACTGAAGTACAGCCTGAAGGTCATAGACCTCTTAGAGTCATCGAGAAGCATTCGTTTAATATGCCTCCAATATGCAGAGTCATGCCATTTGCAGTTGTGCTCATGTAAAACACAATTGTCAATGGAAGCATTAACCGGAGACTCAGGCAGGCCTAACGTATGTTCGAGTCCTGAAAAACTTTCCTCTGTGCATGGGATATCATGTTTATCGATTATTTCATTTCACGTGATCTCATTATGATCCAGAAAAGACTCAGTGAATTCTTTACATTATAGTTCGTTGTCATCAGGATTGCATATATCCCCGCTTAGAAGACAGACGCAAGTTTTCCTAACGCGAAGTGAAATATAACGTTTTGTCCCCCAGAAAGGTACCAAAGCAGCATCCTTTATCGATCTTTGGAGCCACTCAAACACATTCCTGGCTCAGATTTTGGTCAAAACCAGTATTTGGCAGAGCGAAAGTACATAGTTTCTATATTGTTTTGCAACATATATGTCAATTGGCATGTCCATAAAGCCAGAGCCAAAATACAGCTGACGATTAATGAATTCGTCTAAAGCATTCTTTGAAATATCATAAAAGCGAAAATGACCTATTTTCGTAAGATATTATTCCACCAGACAACCGACGCATAGGATATAATTGGCCTTACCATAGCCGTGTAGATTCGGAAGACTCTTCTTAGTTACAGGCAGCATTTCTTCCTTTGGAATCCAAAAAGGCTGACCGTACCTTAGAGGCTTTCGACGTAACATGTTTAGTCCATAGAAGTTTGTTATCCAGTTTCTCAGTTTCTTTGGAGAATTGGATGATGATGGGTTTAAGCACTAGATGAGTTAGTTCAAACGGCTTCTTCCTTCTCGTTAAAAGAAAAACCTCAGTTTTGAGAGGATTGACTTAAAACCCATTTCTAGTAGACCAATCATATATCACGTCTAGTGCTGCTTTAGAGTACACAGTTGATAGACATGACCAGTGCAGCTACGTCATCCGCGTCTGCTTGTGCATAGTCGTCAGAACTATTAAACGCGTTGAGAAATGAGTTGACAAACATGCATCATAGTAGTGTAGACAGAACTCCGATTTGCGGGCAACCCCTGTTTACCACCGCCATCACATATTGGCTGCAGTCAGCAACCACAATCGGTTTCCTATTCATCACCATTGCTCTTATCCACAAAACTAATGATTCATCTACGCTGTGTTGTCTGGCCAAGTTAAAGTCAAAAGTTGTGTTGTCGAAAGTACCCTTAATATCGACAAAAGTGCCAAGCGCGTATTCCTTATTGTCGAGTGTGTCGTCAATTCTGCATACCAGATTTTGAAGCGCACTTTCGCAAGATACTCGGCGTTAGTAAGCCCGTTGTATGTCAGACAGAGAATGTGTTCCCAAAGCAGTTTTACGCACATGGATCTCGGCCAATTTTTCCATGCTCTTCAACATAAGGGAAGTCAGACTTATAGGTTTGAAGCTCTTACGGTGTAAGTAACTCCTCTTTTCGGATTTTCGGAATAAAGATCACTGCCGTCGTTCGCGAGGATTTCAGTATGTATGCCAATGCCAGGCTAGCAGCGAAGACTCACTTCTGAGCTATCAGCAGCTGATCTATACCTTTTTGTAACATTACTGAGTGTAAAGTAACAACATGTTTAATAGCCTCATCCGTCACCACTAGCAGTGAGATATATCAGCGACGAAATCTTCTGTTGTTCAGTTCACTAGCAGCTTCGGTAATAGGAGCTGGTTGAGAGCTGCTTCTGATAAGGTTACCTAAGAAGTGAACCTCAAGTATGAAACCGAGTGTCTCTACTTTCGATTCAGCGTAAGTATCATCATATTTTCTGAGTGATTCCAGCCTGGTTGATCTTCCCCTTTTGATGATTTTAACAAGACTACTGGTTTCGAGAATAGTTTCGTTTTTTTCGCAAATGTTTCTAAGCCTTGAATTCCCTGATATAGTGGACGAAGACGAAAACGCTTTTCTTTCGCTAAGAGAGATCAGCAGGTTATGATCTAATAACTGTCCAAATTCTAAAAGAACTATAATTATAATTAATGTTTGTTTTAGACAAAGATATGTTCTACATCACTGGAAAAGACTAGCTAGGATCATAGAGCAAAGAAGGCTATAGTTCGACCCATCAGGTTGCGATCACTCGACAATAGGCCAAGTGCATCTTATAGCTAATGTTATAGAAAAATCACTAGAAGAGAAACAATGTTGTTCTACATTATTCGTAGACGGGGCACAGGCTTTTGGTAAGGTTTAGCATAAGGGTGTAGATTATAAAATTCATAAGGATCTACCTAGACACTTTGAACTTAAAGATATAGAGTTCCACAGGGAAGTGTTTTAGCACCAACCTTATATTTATTATATGCCAGTTGAATGGTCAATAGATTAAACCGTCAACGGGATGATCTCTATTAACTCTTTGTACCATAATAAAAAGGTCCTGCTCGGTGCGTTGACCGATTGCCAACGGTTGCGAAAATATGCGAAGTGTTTTTAAGTTATGTATGTTGCACGACGAAATATATGCTTTGAGACTAACACCGAAGAAATAAGAGAACAGTTGCGGGCGAAAGATATAATCTAAAGGCGAGCACCCTCCTAAAAGTTATTGCGACGGTATTTTTACAGAATTTGTCTATGGTTTTTCACATAGGAAGTTATTTGTTAACGTTTGAAATTTTAAGCGAATTCAAAAATTAGGAAGATATGGCGACTGGTATAGAAAGAGCGCCAGATTTGAACCAGGATAGCATTTTAGTTAATACAATTGTGATGATGGGTAAATTCTTAAACACTAATGATATGGTACGATGAATGGTACGATGATAGCCACATTCGTGGACAACACTGCTCTGCTACTAACTGATGGATGCGTGGCTAAAGAAAAGGTATAAAAGTCAGTTGTCGAATTACAAATTTGATTGGACGCAATGATGGCGAATTAAACTTAATGTGTCCAAGTCCACAATATTAATTTTGCAAATAAAAAAATAACTAATGTTCATGTAGAGATGAGGTGTTTTTAGTGCGGCTATAGGTCTACATCATTCTGTGTTTCTAACCCATCAATATCATTCGAAATTTTCAACTTCTATAATAGAAAAAGAGAGCTACAAATGCTCATCAATATACCCCCAAGCCCACTTTTGGACGTACTATGAAATATTGCAAAACTCGCCAATGGAATGACCTGCAGATCTCTATATTTACTAGTCATTATAACTTATTAACATTAAATAACAACGGGAATCGGTATCTTCCTCTTCCTTCCTAAGCTTCCTTTGCCCGCGCTGTGTGCAAGCATTTCAAGGATTCCAAATACCCTTGAGCGCCCGCCACATAATTATCAAAAAAAGCTCCTAATTACGGTCCTCTCACTTGTCAGTTTCTTTATGATCATTTGGTATGCGGAGCGCTTGGAATTATTCATTTTGACATTTTGATTTAAAAGCAGTTAATTTGTAGCTTGGTAAAAATTATAATTCGACCAATACACCGGTGTGGTTTTATTTCCTCTCCCTCGTGAGGTGGCAACATCACAGCCTACTTTTTCTACTTCCACCATTCGCCTTTTTCTTGTCATAGACTCATCCTGATTTGTGCTAACAAAAGTCGTAGTCTTCTTTTGGACCCTCGGCAAAATTGTTCTTTTGCCAAATCTGCTATAGAAGCTAATAGCCTGCACTTACATTGTAGTCACATGACCTCAACGTTCAGCGCTCACTGCTTCACTTCGGTAAAAGGGATCTGACTCCGTGTACTGTAATTTTATTGATTTTCTTGTTGCTAATTTGTGTTTATTTTCACAATTCCTTCTGGACTTTTGTCTCTAGTTAATAATACGATCACTCAAATGCAGAGCACAGAGCTCCTTCCCATACCGGTTTTTCGAATTCTTAAAGAGAAGTTTTTCCAAAATGTTATTGCATGATAAGCCATGTTTTCAACCATTGTTCTCTACTTAAATTTTGGTTAGCAAAATTATCTATATCACCTTTTTCCCAGTACTTGATGACAATGTCAATAATTTTTATATTTTTTGTCATTTTTACAAAACCATTTGCTTCAGAACTTAGTCTATTTACGTATGGTATGCCCTCGAACAAAACACAATGCATAGGCAAAAGAGAAAATGAAAATGACTTTGGCTTTCTGCTGCGCCCTTGGAGAAATTGCACCACATAACATACAAAATCGTAAAAAACGAAAGTACCTCTCCACGAAATGATGAATCATCAAAAATCATCCCTCTCATACAAGCATTCAACATTAAGGACGCACAAGAGTATGACGGATATCATTCTATGTCGAACTATAATTGTGGCAATGATTTCGATGGTGATAGCGCTCGTCAAAGAAAGAATTTGGGTAAATGAAAAAGCATATTTTCTAAATAGCTAGTTAGTGACAGGCTAGTAAATGAGGCATCTCTTGTCAAACAACGTTTATACAGTGATCAACAAAATGATTTGCTTTTTCGAATCACAATCCATTTCAGTTGATGTAGTCTGATGGACTAATTAATGTGCGGTAACTTTCCACAATAAGTGGTAAAACCATAAAGGCAGTATGTGGGACAAGATAGTATCCTTTGTACAGTAATTGCAGATCCCTATGAGTATCGAGTATCAGCTTGATTGGATTTAAGAAATATCGCAGCGAGCTATATGATCTTGGAATCTAGAAAGCTCTGCTCATCATATTTTAATAAATACATGCTTAGAGTAAGCGACTGCACGCACGTTTTGAAATATCTCCGTACTACCTAGCACTTGCCAAAATACGAACGCGTACGATTTTATAATAAGCGGGGTGAAAAGTTACCTCCTTGACTGCCAGAATGCGCTGCTACTGCAAAAAATGGTGCCTCGAAGTCGGTTCATACTTAGGACATGCCAAATTTCAGTGCGATACTTTCTTTAGTTTTGTTTTGACAGCTGATTGTTGTTGACGTGTTGGGCAAAATGTTGAGTATGGACAAAAACAATTTTCGTTCTCTCATAAAACATTATTTTTTGAGAGGCAAAACGGCGAAGGAAACAAAAGAAATGTTGGATAAATATTATGGGGCTATTACACCGTCAAATATTGGTTTCGAGAGTTTCGTGGTGGCCGCAACTCCACTACCGATCAAGTCCGCAGCGGCAGGCCCTCCGATGCGGTTACAAAAGACAATTTCAAAAAAATACATGAAATGGTGTTGGCTGACCGAGTTAGCAGATACCACAAAGATTAGTACTGAGCGCACACGCCATATTTTGGGCAATATTCTGCATATGAAAAAGATATCTTGCCGCTGGGTGCCGCGCATACTCACTCCTGAGTATGCACTCGAACGCGAGTGCATTTCGAAAGAGTGTTTGGACTTGCTGATGCGGAGTCGGGCGGACTTTTGGCATCGATTGGTAACTGTTCATGAAACTTGGATCCACTATTACACACCAGAGAACAGAATGAGTGCCCGGCAATGGACTGAAGGGTCGATGGGTCGGAATGATTATGGCGTCGGTTTTCTGGGATTTTCATGGCATACTCTTAGTGGACTACCTCGAAAAAGGAAAAACCATTAACAGCGGGTATTACAGTGCATTATTGGAGCGATTGAAGGCCAAAATCACTGCAAAACAGCCTCATATAAAGCAAAAAAAATTTTGTTTTTGCAAGACAATGCACCGGCGCATAAGCGCATCGCAACCATGGCTAAAATCAATGACTTCCGGCTCCAATTGCTGTCGCATCCACCGTATTCACCTGACTTGGCTGACTATTATATCTTCCCAAACCTTAATAAAAAATCTAGCTCACGCGAGGAAATCATCGACGCCACGGATGAGTATTTTGCAGACCTTCCGGAAAATTACTTTTCGGACGGGATCAAGAAGTTAGAAAATCGCTGGATAAGTGTATCAAAGTAAAAGGGGACTATATTAAATAAAATAAAAAAAACATTTAAAAATTTTTTTTTTCATTCCCAAGGAGGTTAGATTTCACCCGATTGTACTCGATCGAACTGAAAATTCTTTGAAAAAGTTTGACGTCAGACGTCACAGTTCAGATTGTGCTGTATTACATTGGGGAGTAATATACTCGTAGCATAGGACAATACTCATAGTGGGGAAACTTACTGACTGGCCTTTCACCATCTTATTTCTCTAACCACGTGAACTCTCGCTCTCTAATAAAAGGAATCTGGCACCTTTTCCAAAACGTTCAAGAATCGGTCATCAACAAATTATCTATCCGTATCTGTTTTGAAGCAATAAATTTTTGTATGGGTCGAAAAACTACAGCCAATCGACACTTATCCTATTTTATGTCAAGGGGCTCATCATTCATTCTACTTCAATCTACAATCTCCAAAGAAATGTCTTGATATCGCCACTAGGGGGAATAAAGTACGTAAAAAATTAAGGTGCAACTTCCGGATATTCTGGGACAGCTAAGAGAAAACCAGGATATGTTGATACGTCTTCATACTCAGAATACTGGACAAGAAACTGATATGGGATTTTTATGCTGGGACGCTTATGCTCAGAATATAAAGTGGGAGGTAATGATCTTCTGAACATTAAACTATCGTCGGAGCTGGCTATCAAGAATGCTGACTATTAGCCAACATTTTTAACCACAATAAGACAGCAATTCTTTACATTATTCATTAGATATAGTAAGAAGATGAGCGGCTGATAAGTACTATCCGAGGCTTTCAAGTCAAAGAATAGCTACATATATTCAATCAGAATCGTATGCGAAGTATTGGCCTTATTTAAGGGGGCAAATAGAGTTAGACAGTTCAAAAAATCGATTTTTTTTTAATTCATAAATTTTTAGTAAAAGTATTGAAAAATATGATACCAAAATTTTAAATGAAAATTCCGACTCGTTCTACTGTTATAAGCCATTAAAGTGAGTAGCTCTCCTTCAGGCCCGGAGCACGTCACGTGCATAACCGAGCGGTCACTCAGGTACCCATTTACTTACTTACTACTTACTTACTACGTAAAATGCCAGCAAATGCTATATGTTGCTGAAATAGCAGATTAATCTGTAACAATAATTTAAAAAAAAAAAAATTATGACTGCCTTCACTTTGTTTCTCTTGGTACTACCATATTTTATTTAAACCCGTTTTTCTCAAAACAATCGTTTTGAAAATTGGCAGTTACTTTCTTCACAGTATTGCGCTCTATATGAACCTAAAATCGGAATATTGTCATTATTTAAAATATTTTTTTTTTTTGCAAAAAAGTTGTGAAAAATGGCGAAAAATTCATGCTTTTTGTTTTGACCCCTGAAAAAAATCCAATTTTATATATTTTTTGATAGCATTTATATAGAAGAGATATATATAATAAATTTTACAATAATTCCAACCTCGTTTGATTTCAGATGAAAATTGCGGCTTCCAAAATGTAGGTACGTAAAAGCTGAGACTGATTGTGACCTGCAATATGGTCGATTCATAAAAATCACGCTGTCCTAACCCGATTTCCCCCCTTAACAGAAGAAATCCGTGGAAACCAAATAAACACACTTTAAGAAGGAGCTTGGCAAGCCCGTGGCTAACTACATGTTCTGAGTTAACGTGTCCAGCCAGGAAAAGCTCTTGCAAATCGCCCATTCATTATGAAACGCAGATTTGCAACGACTAGGAAAGGAAACAAGACACCTTCTACACAAGTCACTGGAGATGAATTTGGAGGAAGACTGAAATCTTAAGAAAAGTATAAGAAGGCAATTTATATTTCAAAGAGCCCCTCTTATAGAAACTCTTTCGAAAAGAAAAATCGAAACACTAATTGCAACCAGTAAGCTGGTCAAATTTTGGGCCAGGCAAATAAGCTAGATTGTAAATACTCAGAAGATCTGATTAAACATACACTGTTTCTATCCAGGACACAGGACTCAGTGTCTTGTGCTTTAGACTCTATTTCCAGGTAACCTGATCAGAACCTATGATTAGTTGAGTAGCCTTTATACGGAAAATCGGAACACGCTCACCAAGGGCTTGATTTCTATCATTCTATCATTGGAGAAACTGGAATGTCCGAACAGTCCATAACTGCGGTTGATAATACTCTGCAGTATACTGACAGACCAAACCAATGTAAGAAGAGCCTTTATACGGAAAATCGGAACACGCTCACCAAGGGCTTGAGATCTATCATTCACACCTCCTTTATGTTGGAGAAAATGGAATGTCCGAATGTCCATAATTGCGGGTGATAATATTCTGCAGTATACTGGCAGACCAGACCATTGTTTCCCAATCTCGATAAGAGTTCAGCATCTTTCCTGCTGTCCCTCAATAGGAAAGGCTGTAGACTACTTACTAAGCTGCTAATTTTGCTAAGCTTAAATGACACAACATCCTTTTTCAATAGGCTTTTTTTCGACAGATCACGCGTGACTTCTATTAAACTGCTTTGTCATTTTTATTCAGTATCGTTTAGCAAGTCACCGTGGAAAGACTCGCACCACAACAGCGTCTCCAAAATGTTCAGCTGTATTACGAAGATCAGCATTCTGTGAGAAATGTTTATCGTGCGATTCGAGGAATTTACAATGCGCATAATCGACGTACTGAAACCACTATTGCCAATACCATTCGCAAATTTGAGTTCTAGTTTACATTAGTGGATGATACTCGACTGGTTAGACCACATCCATCACGTGATGAAGAGACTATAGCATAGTCTTCGTACGCGAAGACTGTAACGAATTGATTCGTCGTCATTCTCAGAAGCTTGGCTTGGCGTATTCGACAATTTGGCGTATTTTACGTGAGGATCTCGGCCTAAAAGCGTACAAAATTCAACTTGTGCAAGAATTGAAGCCAGGCGACTTGAATTTGTGTCATATTTTCAGTAAATGTTCTCTGGAAAAACTCTCAATGAAAACCCGGTGTTTTATCGTAAAATTTTGATAAGTGATGAAGCCCATTTCTGGCTCAATGGATACGTTAATTATCAAAATTGCTGTATTTGGGCTACCATTACATCCATTAAAAACAACGGTATGGTGTGATTTACGGGCTGTTGGAATCATTAGTCCATATACCTTCAAAAATGAGGGAAATCAGAATGTTACCGTCAACGGCAACCGTCATCGCGCCATGTTAACAGATCAATCATATGGTCTCGTTGAGTTTTGGTTTCAACAAGCGCTATAAGCCATACAGCGCGTGAAACAATGGACTTGTTGAGAAATCATTTTGGTGAGCACTTAATTTCACGTTTTGCTACGGTGCACTAGATCGTGCGATATCACACCTGTGGACTACTTTTCCTGGGGATATTTAAAGTCTTAGGTCTTCAGCAATAAGCCAGCTACAATTCACGCTTTGGAAGCCAACATTACTCGTGTTATCCGCGCGATACCAGTCGTTATGCTCGAACGAGTCGGCGAAAATTAGACCTTCCGAATGGATCACCTCAGACGTAGTCATGGCCAATATTTACATGATATCATTTTTAAAAAATAAATGCCATGGATTGTTCTTTTAACTGATAATAAAAATTTTAAGTTTTCTTTCAAATTTATGTGTTTTATTTTACATTATAAATCAAACTTTAAGATGGTTTACCCTATAGTATGGCTTATACAAATTAGGACATGTGGCCTAGGAACATGTATTCCTTTAAAAATTTTGCGTATTGTGCACTCAACAACTGATCTTTTGACAGTCTTCTTTCCAGTGATAAGAATCGTTTAAAAGCTAGATCGTTTGATGGTACTAAGCATGCAAGATCGGTTCTAAAGAGGAGCTTTACCTTAAGCCTAACAATTGGAACAACCTCAATATGTTTCTTAAAGTGTTCCTTGCACTCTCTTTGCTCCTTGCTCCATTCAAATTTCTGGCCCACGGAACTTTTCTAAATATTTGTGGAGAGTATTTTCTTCGGTTGTAAGATAATATGTTTGTCTTTTGGATTCAAGTGGGGATTTTTATCTACCAGATAAAATCTAACATAAAGATGTTTTCTGTAATGAAGGCAGTCATTGGCCAAGTTTTTTTTTTAAGAACTTAACACTCAAGTGGCTATTATTACATTTAAAATGCCTGAGCACGTGTTAAGTTTTTTAGAAAATGATACAGAGAAAGTAAGAAAGCGTTCGGGTTATTTCGCTCTATGAGTGTCATCCAACATTTAATGGAGAGACTAAATTATTAGTGTAATTGGACTTCTTATTCTATTCTAGGCAACCACTCATCTTACCTGAATTTAGTTTCTTGAAGAAAAAAAATGTCTTTCGGACGCGGCTGGTATTGATCCCCAAACCGTCCGATTTGGAAGCCGGTACATTACTACTTGAGCCTCACTTGTAACAGATCAAAGAAAGCTTCTGCCTTTAATAGAAGATCTATTTGCGATGACTTACAATATTAAACTGTTCATCTGCAAGTACATTTGTAGGAAGGTTCTATTTTGAAATATTAAGTATTGTTTCGGGCTGATTTCCTGTGATTAAGAACTCTAAAAATAACTAGAAGTTATTAAACCTTGATCTAACCGCATATTGGATTTGTTAGCCGATTTTTGTTTCAGATATCATTTTCCTTTGTTTTTTAAAATTGAGTAATTTTGCAAACTTTCCATTGGCGAAGTTAACTTGAGAACCTAAATCGAACAATTCATGTTATGTACTTGAAAACGTATCGAAGATTCTCTTACCAGGACTAATGTTAACCTCCCCTTCATCCAGCCTCCTTTCGATGCTCCTTTTTCGATGCGGTGTGCACTATAATCGGTGGCGAGATCCATCCATCTGTTGTTCGAACAATTTTCGGATTGCTGAGGCCAGTGAAGTAGAGTTTTTTTTTTTATAATTCCGTGCGCGCACCAAGGGGATATGAATACCCTTTTACTGGCTTTCCATCAGTTCGCGGACGGGTGGTCTAGTAGTTTTGAAACTCAGGTGTTAGGTTTCGATATTTTTCCCAGAGGTGGTTGTCAAACTGGACGGGACAAGCTAGTACATCCTCAACCAATGGGTCTTAAGTACGTGCTAGTTGTTAGTTCGTTACATTTAGCCCAGCCAGCAACCACTCCAACATCAGTGTTATGCCTTCATGTCAGAGTTGACGCCGAAGGGTTTTACATATAACTACATACAAGTTCCAAGACAAGACAAGACTTTTTTCAGAGAATTGCCTCGCACGGGATTCGAACCCGCGCACCTCTGCTTGAGGAGTCTAGGCATACACCACTACACCACGGCCACCCCCTATAATGCATTTGCATACAGTTCCTGCACATTTGCAAGGAAGGGCATTTTAAAATATTATGATCTTTAGCTAGTCCCAATTTTTCTACATTTGAAAAGCGAGCGATTACTGAAAGTTTACGTTAAACAGTTCTAAATGTTATGAACTACAAGACCGCTGTGCAAACGTTAACCAGGTTGATGATGAAAATTAAGCTGTTTGTTATCCTCTGCTTCAATTTGGTGACATAGATTACTTAAAACATCTGCGCAATTTGACCATGTAAGAAGGTCTTTATGTTACAGCTGCTCATCACATTTTGATTGAGTTTCGGGATCAACCTTTGACATAGTCATATTCGTACAAATGATAATGGCATTGCAAATATTTTCATATGTTCAAAATGACAGCAATGACTTAAAAAGTGTCGAGATGTTAAGCTTCTCAATTTGGTAACTCGAAAAGTTCAGAAATATATTCGAGAAGTCGCAGAAATGGCCTTTCCAATGGAATCCGACAGAGTTGGAATTGAGTTTATTGGTAATTATGGTCTTTTTTTTTCATAGACGAATAACTAATTATTCCTCGTTAGTGTGCCGAGGAATAATTGAGCGAGCCGATTTATTCGGAACTGAGTGAAAGAACTGCTTGCTGACTAGTTCAATTGCTTCTTGTAAGGTACACATCAAGCAGATTGGTCTTATTTAAAAAAAACTGGCATCTAAATTGTCATATGGTGAACATTGTGAACGATAATTGAAGTGGGTGGTGAGGCTACGTTCCTATTATTTTTCCAGAAGTTGCCATCATTTTCTGATAGTTTCGAAATATTGTGTTTTTTGTTTTTTGTTGTTTGAAATTGTAGACGTATTATACTATAACTTGTTTCTCTTATGGTTTTACTCAAAAGCATAGGGTTAACTCTTTATAGCTCATAACATGCGTTTGTATTAAGTTTCGTACGAATACATACTCTTCTTCCAGTGGCTAATAAAGGATTTCATTACATAGAAAGCACATAGTTAACGAAGAAGAATTCTGAAAGAAGTTCCGAATAAATCGCAATATTGATTTTCATCTACAAGTTGCTGTAGTTGGTATGCATTACCGACAATTTGCGTTGGTCTACTCATTGCATTCTCAGGGCGGTACATCCAGTAGCTTTTATAACCATCAGGCAGTAGTCAAAGGCATTGATGGTGGTTAGACAATAGCAAGCGGAATACTTCATATGAAAATGCTCTTTCACTAATTTTTGAAACTCAAAAAACATCGTTTGTATTACCATTATACTCTCTTAGACGATTCATCTACCATAACTACTGATAAGGTAATTTACATTGGTTACTTTCTTGCTGAAGATACTGTTGCCATAACCTACAGTGATGCACAAATTAGCATGAGGTAAGCCTTGACAGATGGGTCCACCGCAAACTGATTCTATGCAGGCTCACATATGTTTCAAACTTCGACATAAAATGTCATTATCCTGGGGCATGCGTTGGCTGAAACTCTGCGGATGCGTGCGATATAATATAGCCGGAAATTCCTTGGTGGTTTCCGACAAACTAGAGATACGTGCATCATGGTGGACCACGACCACATATACGAGTACAAGTACATACCTGTGCCGCGCAACAGTTAAATAATTGATCGCCAATAATTTTATTTGGTTCATGGCCAAAACAAACTAACGACGTCGGTGACTACGATGACGTCGAGCCACTCCTGCCTTCGCACATTTTGACATCTACGAGCTTAGCATTGTTTGAACTATTGTGCAAACCGAAAATTGATTATTGATTGGCGACAGACCACTAATTGAATTGCCTGGGAACGGGAGTGCCGTTCCTGTCGGCCGGTGAAGGGTCTGGTCTAATTTCGTGATTTGTTTGCACTGCGGGGCCAGTGACTAGCTGGCGGGGGTTGATGTTGAATTTCTCTCAAAGGATTCGGAAATTTATTGGAAAGCCCAATATTTGCCATTTTGACGGGATAACCTGGTATCCGACAGCAACATCGAACAGTATAGTGGTGTGGATATATCCGTTCTAGTGGTGAGGGGACAGATGATGGCTTGTGGCGTTTAGCTATTAGTTTAGCCCAGATAAAATGTCGGTCGATGGAAACTAATTATACTCGTGTTATGGTCTGTGTCCCATTTTGGTTCACTGTTGCGCTCCATAAAATTTTTCCATCATCAACGCGGTATCTGCGTGGCCAATAAGATGGCGCCGCGAGCAGAAGAATTTATCGCAATCACGTCCTGGCGTTAAATTAATTGCCCGGCAAGTTAATGAGCTAAAATTGTCATCAAAGTAAATTTTCATTTGGAGGAGTTGGTCCTGCCCGGCCACTATGGATTCCCCTGTTTGGCCGTTTCCGCAAGAATCCTTTTTAATTGAACTAATCCCTGGCGAAAGTGTGGAGAGTTTTTTCTTTTTGCCTCGCGTTCGGTGTTAAGCTTCGCTGTTATTGTTGTTGTTGTTGGCTTTGTAGCCTCCTACTCAATTTGTAGTACAGTAAAAGTTGAAGATAGTTGCCAGGCGGTGCGATGGTGGCCTAGCTCTAGAGTGTTGGTGTCTGTAGATCTTAACCACCCCCTTAATGAGGGTTGAAATTAGTGAACGGGCGGATAAACGGAACGTGTTTCCATTAGTGATGTTATTACCTAAAAAATTGGAGTTGGAATTTTCTGTGCGAATATATTATGTATGTGTATGTGTGAGTAATTTTGTGAATAGCTTTAAGTTGGGATTATCCAGTCGATGAGGGTAAAACACGGTTGAAGGAATGAAATTCCAACATGGTTTATTTTTTTTAATGAGGTCTTACTTTCTAGGTGTTTTGAAGTGATAAATGGTTGGTAGGTGTGCATAAACCAATGGTAGCAGGATACAATGGAGGGGACAATTTGTTAATACCAAAGGACTAAACGATAAGGCTAGGAACTGGGATTTGGTTTTCGGAGTTTATTGCTTAGCTTTAAACTATTATTGAGGTACAACTATGACCCGACGATGTAATTAAATTTACGTTAGACTACCAAGGACAACAGAATTTTTGATGCAATAATAGTGTCAAAAAGGAATTTGAAGGTAAATGAGTTCTGTTTCGTTTCAATAATTGTCCTTAATTATAGGATCTGAATTTTAAGTGTGCACTGCGTTAGATAACAGAATAAGAAAGGAGGAAGTTAGCACCACCGATACGCCAACGATTGCGTGGGAGGTTGGAATTAATAGGGACCTCAAGTATTTTTTTTTTTTTTACCTAAAAGGCATATTAAAGGTATAAGCGAAACACTCAGTGGTCTTGTGACTTTCTATGTTGGAATCATTACACATATCTTTACAGACATTGCGTTGGTAGTATGTCGAGTTAAACATCTCATCTTGGGATAGTTAAATATACCCTCAAGAACAATGAAAGTGTCTGGTTAATAGAGTTTAAAAGGAAAATCAGATTCTGGAGAATCCGCACATTACTAGACTCACAATTTCAGAGCATTACAACTTCAGATAGATTTCATGGGAAAACCTTATTTATCGATAGTTGGAATCTGGGGAAAACCCTTGGTCAACCTATAGCAGTGCTCTTATGCAGTCGTATGCATGATGAGAAAAACAAATTTCCAACCAAGTGGTCAACCGAAATAATAGTTTTAAGCGGTTTATAATACAGGCATATTGGTGAGGAGGAAATAAACCAAAGCACATAGCTATTGGCAATCTCCAAACAGATGGAAGATATAATTTAACTGACGTTTAACTTGCAGCAATCATAGAAGTACATAGCCTGAAGTATAATATCGTACGGAAATAGTAAGGGAAACCCGTGCATTCCCATCAATGCGTAGCTACACAGACCGAACATGCAAAACACTAGTGTGACAGTAGAACTTCCATAAAAAAACCTGGACAGTTTCTTATTGATATCGGAAGAGCATATGCTCACTTTGCGAAAGTGCAGTAAGCCTACAGGCTTCTAACAATATAGTGACTGCAATCACGATTAAAATCCTCAAGAAAAACAAGGCCTCGTGCATTGATGTTATCCCTATAGTAGTAGCACCAAGCACATATAAAGGCGCTTTATGGCTGGTGCGTGAAAAGAAGCTGAATTAAGGAATGATTGTAGGAAAAATTACTCGTGATACGAGATAAGCGAAAGCTCGTTGACTGTGTGAACTAGCGGCTATGACCAAAGGAGTAGCGAAATATATAGACATAATTAATAAACTTTTAGACTTAAACCTCGATATCAAATCAGGAGGCTTTCGCTCTGGATCGTCCTGCATCGACTATGCAAACACCGTGTAGATGCGTCGATAGCAGGTTCCCGCTCTACCTATTTTGGAGTTAATTCGAGAAGTCATCGAGACCTTTAATCGTGATTTCGTTTACAAAATCTTGCGGCAAGAAGATGTTTCTTAAAATATAAATAATTGCTTCCTCTCCTTCTTGTGATAATGGAAAATATTATCCAATCAGAATTGCCTGAAGGAAGCGTGGTAGCATGATAGATGTCATCCTGATTACACTGACGACAACTACTTGTTGTCTGTGGACCTTGACCAGGTTATGTCATCTAGACCTCTGGTATGTTTAATAACTTTAAGAAAAAAAAACTAATTTTTATTAAGTTTGATCTTTCACAATTTATGTGAGCTAATTTCTGAATATAATATATATTATAAGTGGCCATATAAGTTGATAATACTCTGGGTTCTTTATTTGCTTTTTTTGATAACATTGGCCAAGGTCTCTGGTGATGTCGCAGCTATTTTGGCTCATTTGTTGTTTTTGAGTTCATCTGGAGTCTTCGGCTTTTTAAATAGCCCGAAGCAGTCCGAAGGAGTCAGTTTGTTGATACAACATGTCCCGGAAATGTTTCCTCAAAATAGGTTCATTGCGTAAAATGCAGTGTGGCAAAGCGTGCCGTCTTGTTGAAACCAGAAGTCCTATAGACTTTCTTATGCATTTACGGACACACAAAGTGCGCTCACATTCACCGATACCAATTTTTTCCCAATGATGACTTTGGAGCAAATTCCGGCCCAAATAAAAATTTTCTCGTTGTGCAATGTGTTTCATGAATTATGTGAGAATTATCGGTTCCCCAAAAGCCACAATTTTGTTTGTTTACTCCTCCGGAGAGGATGAAATGAGCTTCGTCGGTCATAAATATTCGCTCCTAAAAGTCCAACTCATCTTCAATCATTCGAATGACACTACTCAAATTTACGTTAGCTAAACGATGCGGCTTGCCTATTTCAAAAAAATCTTTAGGTCATTTGCACTTTGTGTTGGAAACATATGAAGGTGAAGGTCTTGCTTCAAAATCATCCTAAAAGTGGTCCCACTTTTATTTAATAACTGTGATCGAATAGATTTAACAGCTTTATTGAACGAACCGTGTTCTTGGATATTCGTGCTCAATAAAATTTGGGGCCAAACGACGAATTGTGTCATTGGAAGGCGCAGACCGAACATGATGTTCTTCACGATATACACCCTGAGTTAATACAACTGAAAGCCTATTTTCAATATTAAGCGTCACAATTTCGACGCCTTCTTTCTATGTAAAGGTATTAATGATTGAAATTGTACTAAATTGACGTCTCCAAATTATGCTTACTAAAACAGGTCGGTTGAGAATTGTCAAAATTATTAAGCATTTCTATACCAAATTTCCAGATGGCGCACCCATGTGTGAGTAGGGTAAGACAAAGGACTTTCAAGGCTATCTGATCTTTTGCTTAAATTAACAGTAATGTAGAGGACGTGGAGAAAGCATCCTTTGGTTTCTTTACTGAACTTGATGGGGCCAGCAGAATCGGTAGGGTAAGAGATGAGTTCGGTATGTTAGAAGACAAAAAGTCATACCATACCTACCGGCCTTCGTAAATGATGTCAACTCACCATGAATGACTGGATAGTTACTTATTTAGAGTGCTTAGCCTAGACCTCTCCAATAAGCGCGGCCTCTGGCTAACTACCTCTAATTACGCACTCTACGTTACTCTTCCGATGTTTTCCTCTACTGCGTTCTCCCACCGAGTTTGAATAGAATATTCTTCGGACAGGGAAGTTGGTAATTAACAGCTCGTAGAGTTCATCCGTAAATTTCCACCTCCAAACTCGATGTTGCACACAATCGCTCTCTTGGAAGAACCAACGCTCTCGAATTTTTTTTTTTTTTTTTTTTATAATACCGCGCGAGCACCAAGGGGATATGAATACCCTTTTACTGGCTTTTTCTCCAGGGCGCGGGCAGGTGGTGTAGTAGTTTGAAACACAGGTGAATTAGGTTTCGATATTTTTCCCAGAGGTGGTTGTCAAACTGGACGGGACAAGCTAGTACATCCTCAACCAGTGGGTCTTAAGTACGTGCTAGTTGTTAGTTCGTTACATTTAGCCCAGCCAGCAAACACTTCAACATCAGTGTTATGCCTTCATGTCAGAGTTGACGCCGACGGGATACATACAAATTCTATGAAAAGAATTTTTCACAGAATTGCTTCGTACGGGATTCGAACCCACAACCCTCTGCTTGAGGAGTCTAAGCATATACCACTACACCACGGCCACCCCAATGTAATATTAAGTACGATGCTACGAATAGTACGCTTGCTGAGTCCACGATGTTGCATGCAAAGGTTCTTACGCCGAAATAATCGAGTGATAGTAAGGTGTGTAACACAGAAACGCCCAAAGTCAGAAGTCTGCTCGAGACCACAAGCCCTTCGTAGGTAGAAGCAAGACAGTTACCCTCAAACTCCCCTATTGAGACAGATCCCGCTACGAGTCCACAATGTCCAATATCGATTAGATTAGATGTGATCACAAAGAATTAGAATTGCTACGCCGTGAAAAAGAGGTATTGGAACGTGAATTACAACTAACCAAACGAGAATTTGTCCTTTTGCAGCAGCAGTCACGACAAGCGAACAACTCAATAGCACAGGAGTCATCGTGTTCATCCCATGTACTTTTGTATCATTCCTTTAGCTACCTTGAGTTGAATACGCTTGTTCCTCATTACGATCCAGGCCAAAAGGGTGGTTTTAAATGTCAGCAGTAGGTGCAGATCGTAAACAACTTACAAGAAATCTATACTATGACCGATCAAATGACGCTGTTAATCGCATCTTCTAAGCTTTGCGCAGCCCCAAAAGGCTGGTTTTAATAGCCAGCAACTCGCTATAACCACGTAAACTCAGTTTAAGTACAGACTTATCAAGGCATTCCGTTCATTCCCGAACGAATCAGATGTGCACATGCGATTGCTCAGACGACGAAAGCGAGCAACAGAAAGTTTTGAGCAATACTTTTACGACATGCTGGCAATAGCAAGTGGTGCAACATTCAGCAACCAATCCGTGATCAAGTACATTATTAATGGCATTGAGAGTGTTGATCTAAAACGAGCACTATCGCTTAGTTACTTCGAGAATCCTCGAAACAATTTAAATGGTATGAGACAGTCAACGAATTCACTTCACCAGGGCGAAAATCAGAATCTAAGGACGAAAAATAGACGGAACCATCTCAACCGGGAACAATTCCGGTTAACCAACATCAAAAGGGGTTGAGCAAATGTTTCAATTGCAATAAAGTAGGACATCTGTCTATGGAATGCCAGAAGCCACAAAGGAAACAACGATGTTCTGTTTGCCTTAAGACAGGACATTCAGAACAAAATTGTGATTGACACCATCGGATTTCTCGAATTAATTCGTATATTTTCCAGAAATCTGCAGTGATTAACGGGAACAAAATTACAACCGCATTCATTGACAAGGGTAGCGAAGCAAGTCTGATAAGAAGTTCCTTGGCAGCCGAAGTACAAACCGTAACATTCCTTGTTTATCGGGCTTGATTTGGCTTCAGGATATTACCAAATACCAGTTGCGGAAGAATCTCGTTTTCGGAAAGTGGAAGTAGGTTCCGTCCATTTCCCAAAACTTACAGAACCAAATTAGGATGATAGATCTTTTGATAGCAATTCCGTCAAAAGATGTCATACGGTGATTTAAACCTAGGTGGAATAGCGGAAACCCGTGCATCCAGTGCATCAATGCGCAAAAAAGCAAACAGCTAAACGGTCTCACAGTGTTACTGGTGGAACGATGAAATAAAGGCACTTTGAGCAAAATGCTTACAGGTTCGGCACAAACTTCAGTGTGCAAGAAGAAGACCAGAGTTCCTACAATAACTAGACTGGTGAGATGCAACTTAACTCGAGCCATCAAAGAAAGCAAAACCACAAGCTTCAAAATTCTCTGCTAAGAAGCTGACCTAAGTCTACGGGGTTCAACATATAAAATGGTAATGGCGAAACTAACGCTGGTGAAAATGCTGAGATCCATATAGAGCACCCTTTCCCATCATCTATGTATCATAAGGGAAGTCAGTCCAGAGGGAATCCCACTAATCACTCTGAAAATGTTGATTATGGCGTGCGAAGAAATATGTAATGACAGCAAACTCCAACAAGGCAACAAGGCAAAAGTGTTTAGAAGAAGGAACCTTTTTCGAAAGATGGAAAATACAGCATTTGGTTTTGCTACCAAAAGGAAAGAAGCTCCCTAGTGAGTCATCTTCCTATCACTCAATATGCCTCTTAGTCATCATGGGAAAGATTCTCGAAAGAATAGTTTATAATAGACAACTAGCAGTAGCAAAAAATAAAGGAGCCCTCTCAGACAATCAATTTGGCTTCAAAAAAGACTCTTCAACTGTTCATGCCATATGGAAGGTAATCGATATCACAAAGGGTGCCATCGAAGGAGAAAGATGGCTCTACGGAAAAACGAAGTACTGTGCAGCAGTTACGCTGGACGTTAAAAGTGCTTTTAACACTGTGATCTGTTTATTCATTAGAACGGCATTTGCTACCTACCTACCGTACTGCTTAATGAGGATAGTGACGAACTATTTCAACAACATGAAGCGGGGGTTCTACATAAATCGGTCCAAGAACCACTGTTATGAAATTTAATGTATGACGTAGTCGTAAGTAAAGTAAGTAGAGTAAAAATAATTGGATTCGGCGTCGAAATTGCCATTGTGACAATAACCAAACAGATTCATGAAGTGGAATCAGCCACAAATGTAGCAATCGCTCTGATAAAATATTGGCTTATCTCCGCCGAATTGTAGCTGGCCAAACATAAAACCGAAGCTGTCCTCATAATAGTTCGAAAAACCATTGAAATGGCCAATTTTCGGATCAGTAACCAAACCATCATGTCCAAAGAAACAATTAAGTACTTTCTAATTATGCTGGGCAACAAACTACTGGGCAAAAAGCACTTGAGTTATAAGGGAGATTCATCGTAGGGTTTGATTTATAATGTAAAATAAAATACATAAATTTGAAATTAAGCTTAAAACTTTTATTATCGGTTAAAAGAACAGTCCATGGCATTTTTTTTTTAGAATGATATTATTTAAATATTGGCCACGACTACGTCTGGGGTGGTTCATTCTGAATGTAGTAATGTTGGCTTTCAAAGCGCCAATCGTAGCTGACCTTCTCCTGAAGACCTGAGACTTTAAATATCAACAGAGAAAATAGTCCAAAGGCGCACGATCTAGGCGGCCAATTTACCGTAGCAAAACGTGAAATTAAGTGCTCATCAAATTGATTTCTCAACAAGTAAATTGTTTCATGCGCTATATGGCTCGTTGTTGAAGTCAGAGCTCACTGAGACCATGTGCCTCATGGGGCGTTAACGGTTACCATTAACGGTCACATTCTGATTAGCCACATTTTTGAAGAAATATGGAGCAATGATTCCACCAGCTCATAACCCACACCATACCGCTGTTTGTAATGAATGTAATTGTAGCTATTGGTACTCTTCGGGTTGTTCATCAACGTTCATCATAACGTGTCTATTGAGCCAGAAATGGACTTCATCACTGAACAAAGTTTCACGATAAAATACCGGATTTTCATTGAGTTTCTCCAGAGCCCATTTGCTGAAAATATTGTATGATGCAAATTCAAGTCACCTGGCTTCAATTCTTGCACAAGTTGAATTTTGTACGCTTTTAGCTCGATATCATCACGTAAAATACGCCAAGTTGTCAAATACGCCAAGCCAAGCTGCTGAGAACGACGACAAAGCGATTCGTCACGGTCTTCGCGTACACTTTCAGGTACAGCTGCTATAGTCTCTTCACTACATGCTGGATGTGGCCTAAACGGTCGAGAATCATCCACTAATGTGAACTATGACTCGAATTTGCGAATGGTATTGGCAATAGTGGTTTCAGTAAGTCGATTATGCGCACCGTAAGTTCCTCGAATCGCACGAAAAGTATTTCTCACAGAACATTGATTTTCGTAATACAGCTGAACAATGTGGAGACGCTGTTGTGATGTGAGTCTTTCCAGGATGACTTGCCAAATGATATAGAACAAAAATGACAAAGCAGTTTGATAGGAGTTACCCATGATCTGTCAAAAAAAGGCTTTTGAAAATCAAAAATCACGATGAGTCACCCTATATATGTACGTGAAAAAGCCTCGAAAGTATAGGCAGCTCTGTCGCGAATATCGGTGGAGCTGGATACGCTAGAATTTTAGATTTTTACTTTCCAAAGTAATGATATCAATCTTTCTGTATGTCGCCCCAGTCTGAGCAGAGGCATTTAGAAAGAAGAAGTCTAAAAGGAGACTCTGCGCTCTAAGGACAATAAGCGATTTTCAAACCCAGCTCAGACGAAACCGTTTTTGTTATAGCTGGAATGGTAGCCATTGACCTTCTTCTAGACAAGATGCTCAGAATCAAGATCATTAAAACTAAAGAAAAACTAGCGTCAATAACTATTTGACAGGCGCTTTGAACTAATACAATAAAAACCAGATGGAGGTAAAAATAATATTAACAATCTGAGACTGGATAGCTCAAAGACACGGGGACTATAATTATCGAAAATATCTGCAGTGCTTCGGGCACCAAAGCTCACCTTTTAGCTCAGTCTATCCAAATCAGGAGGAAAATACAGATCATGCAATATTTCATTGCATACGTTTCCTGGGATGGAGAACTGTCAATAATTGACCAACTATTGCGGTCAGAAGAAAATTATATGGAGACTTGTACATTCATAACAAAGGTGCAAAACGAGCTGCAAAGGATCCATAGAATAAGATGTGTGGAAGCAGCAAATATAGAAGATGTAGCATAGTTTGCTTACCAGCCTCGAAAAGGAATACCTAACAGCGTCGCGCTGGTAGTAGTCCGAGATATTGGAATCATTGAAGATTGCCCCTCATTTCACCTTAACAAAAAAGAATAAAAGATTAAACAACATGGACATTTTCTTAAAACCTGTCTTAAAACATTAAGGACACCTTTAAACGTAAATATATCAAAAAATGTTCATTTTCGCGATGAATGCAAGAACTTCTCTATCAGGAATATACAAGTGTTGAATTAATATTTATACGTAATCTACTATCAAATATTTAACATGATATTTAGATTGTGTGTGTTAAATTTTTCTTTTTTTTTTGAATCAAAAGGATATTTTGGTTGCTTCTTTTACAGCTTTCTCCATCTTATTATTCGCAATACCTTAAGGATTTTATACCACATATGTTACGTTTATACACCCTGACTGACTCGAACTGCAACCAACTTCAGACTGCACATGACACATGACATTTGATATTGAACAATATGTCAACAAACAAAATGACCGAGTTTACTTGCCAGAGAGGTCCTTCGAAAATTTACACCTTCGGACGGCCACCAGAAATCAGGCAGCACCCATGGTGATGTTTTGGGCTGCCATAACCGCCAAAGGTCGCACTCCAGTCGTATTTTTGGACCGTGGCGTCAAAATTAACACGATCGTATACTGTGAAACTGTCTTAAAGATAGTATTGAAGCCTTGGGCAAACAATCATTTCGGTCGGAGACCGTGGACATTTCAACAAGACTCGGCACCGTCTCACAAAGTTCACGACAACTTAGATTGGTTAAAAAACAATGTTCCACACTTCATTTCTTCGATACAATGGATTGCAAATTCTCCGGAAGCAAATCCGTTGGATTTCTCTGTCTGGGGTATTTTGAAGGCGAAGGTTGGCACTAAAAAATACCAAAGTTTGGACCACCTCAAACAAGCACTTGGCCGGGAATGGGCCAAAATAACGCAGAGCCAGGGTTGGGTTGTTGCTTTATTTTTTAGCTCCATTCAGCTTTTTTAACGGCAATCTGTAAAGACTGAAAATTAACTAAAGATGTGTTAAAAAATGAATGCGTCGAGGAGGCAGACTTGTACAAGACTATCCCCAATATTTTAACCGCGATGGCATCTTAATGCTAGTTTAGGAAAAGACCATGTTTAATAAATTGTCAATTTGTAGAATATTAAAGCTTATCCATTACCCAGAATATGGCAGGAATCACTTTAAACTCACATACAAAATAATTTGTCAGAACTAGCACAAGTGCTATCTCAAAGAAACCATCACGCTCTCCAAATTATAATTTCTTGTCAAAATCTACCGCATAGATATTTCGTATTCCTCCATCTTCGGGTATCACCCATAAGCGAGTGTTTCTTAAATTGGAACACTTTACGGGATTTACTTTAACATTCACACAATAAATCTGTATAAACACATCATCTTTCATGGTCCTAGTTACACACAAGAGGTTTATAAAAAAATGAATTCTTCGTTGGCCCACATCATATCCATAACTCCTGCTTCTTCTGAACGTTCATATTACATACATATGTTTATAGTCAGAGAGTTTTAAAAATTTAGTTTTACTGCGCCTGCCATGCCGGAGGAAACAGAAAGTTTTCAACCTTCCTCAATTTTTCGATTTTCTTGACGATCCGGCACGATATGTGCTATGAACTTTGAGAATCTCATCTGGGGTGGATACCCAACTTCGTAATGCATCTACAACACTAGTTTATCCAAAACAAAAATCAAAAGACATAACATCCTTGTATGGGTACAAGAATGAGCATATAGATACTTTTGTACTCGCATGCAGCAGCGCCTATCGTATGTTAGAGAAAATACGATTTTTTTTTTTTTTTGTTTGGTAAGAAAAAAGTTGGACACATAACTGTCTGCTCCCGTTTGGTAGTTGAATAAAATTTTAACTCGTTTATGGGTATAGTTTTAGTGCCACCCTGTTTTAGAAGTTTCTGTAGATTCCGTCTGACCATATTACACCCCATGCGCATGCACTTTTGTGAACTTTCTGCGGCAATTGCATCCGGTTTCCAGGAACCAGCTGCTCTTCACTACGGCAACGATGACGTCGAGTACGTGAACTATGAGGGCTACGACTCTGATGCTAAAGGTTCCTTCCTCCTTTTTTTTTTTTTTTTAGTCCGAGACTTTGAATGAATTTTTGGAAGTTTTGTTTGTAGCAGTCTCAAGGACTTAGGGACGACAGACAATGGACTACATGGCACATTTGTTGTCTGGGACAGATTTTGTCGTCTCTTTCGCGGTGTTTTATTCGATTCGAAAGGAGACGAGTTTTTTTTATGCCGCAGGAAGTTTAGAACTCTTCGGATGAATATTTTAATGCGAAATGAGACACTGCTGCGAGGATTTTTTTTTAGGATTGTGCTCTGGTTTAACGACCGATTTTTGGAGTTCAGCTAAATATAAGAGCCAATCGAGTGGTTTGATGAACAAGTTGTTGTTGAGGAAGTAATGGACTAGAGTAGATTGGCATTGAATGAGATGGTGAGTGCCAAAACGAGCACTACAAATGGGATTTGTAAAAATTTCCGTAGATCCCAGTTAGTGTTTAAGTAGTCTGATTTTATTAAGTGTATGTAGCATATCGGAATGCTCAAAAATTTTAGCTATATTCCCCGATTATATATCAGTTCGATATGTCTACGAATGCAAAGTCATTAATGTATCTTTATCTCAACTTTCTTCATTCTTTATCTCAGGAATTTAATATTGTTCCAAACCTTACATACATGCTTTTCATTCACATGGATGGCATAGCTGACTAATTAAAAAGTAAGTAAAGTAAAGTAAAAAGCTCCGTCTATTTGGACAGATCACGACCGCTAGGTCTGTACCTACGAGAGCGGTCCCAGAAGTAACCGGCCTGACTACGAATATGCTCTACAGATCCCAGTTGTTATAGGGGGCGACTTAAATGCATGAGCCACAGAGTGGGGCAGCAGACTCACTAACATCAGAACACAGACCCCACTAGAAAAATTCGCGCCCCTAACAACAAGTTTCGTTAATGTGGGTAGAACTAACACTTATCGGAAAGCGAAAGTAGGTTCCGTCCATTTCCCAAAACTTACAGGACCAAATTGAATTGATAGCAATTCTTTGAAAAGAACAGCTTTCTGCAAAGCAGCGTCCAGTGCATCAATGCGTAAAAAGCAAACAGCAGAAAGGTCTCACAGTGTTACTGGTGGAACGATGAAATAAAGGCACTTCGAGCAAAATGACTACAGGTTCGGCACAAACTTCAGTGTGCAAAAAGACTAGAGTTCCAATAATAACTAGAAAGTACGCAGTCTATAAAGCATATGTTTCAAGTTTGAAAGCGCCACGTTGTTAAGTATTTGTTTGGCAGCCATCAATAGTGAACGTTGTCAGTGAATTTGGAAAAATGAAGAAAATTGGTCATCTTTAGGTGAAACAATACTTTTATTTGAAAGGCTTCAGTCCCACCAATATAAAAGCTGAACTGGATTCTGCTCTGAGTGAGTCTGCTCCTTCGTTTACAACAGTAAAATTTTGGGTTGCTGAGTTTAAACGATGCCGTACGAGCTGCCAAGACGAGCATCGCAGTGGTCGACCAAATGAGGTGATGACTCCAGACATGGTGAAGAAAATCCACAAAGCGGTACTGGATGATCGAATGATCGTCGACTGAAAGTGCGCGAGCTAGCAGACATTGAAGGTATTTCAAAAAGTGCGGTACATAGCATATTATTTAAAAATTTGGACATGAGAAAGCTGTGAACAAAATGGGTGCCGCGTTTGCTCACACTCGAACAAAAACTGTGTAGTGAAGATGTTTCAATTGAGTGGTTAACGAAGTTTCACAGCAACAAGGCAGAATTTTTGCAATATTTCATAGTAATAGATGAAATATGGGTCCATTACTTTACACCCGAGACAAAAGAACAATCAAAACTATGGATTCAAAAGGGAGAACCGGCTCCAAAGAAGGCGAACACCGTTTCATCTGCAGTCAAGGTCATGGCGTCGATTTTTTGGGATGCGCGTGGGATAATTTTCATTGACTATCTTGAAAAAGAAAAAACTATCAACGGCCAATATTATGGGAATTTATTGCAACGCTTGAGCGAAGAAATCAAGCAAAAACGGCCGAATTTGGCTAAGAAGAAAGTGTTGTTTCATCAAGATAATGCACCAGCTCACAAATTCGTTATTGCAATGGACAAAATTAATGGATTAAAGTTTAAATTGCTACCTCATGCACCCTGTTAGCCAGATTAAGCCTCCTCGAATTATTTTAGGTTCCCAAACTTGAAAAAATGGCTCAGTGGTCAAAGATTTTCCAACGATGAAGAAGTAATGTGGGCAGTTAATGGCTATTTTGAGGAGCAAGACAGTTCTTATTTTAAAAAGGGTATCGAACTTTTTGAACATCGCTGGGAAAGTTGTAAAGAGCTGAAAGGCGATTATGTTGATATTTTTACAAAATTGTTGTGTTTTCTTTGTTGGGTCGGGTACGTTTGAGATCGCCATCGTAATGTCTGGCTCATTCCGATTACCTGCGGCTGTCTGTATTTCCTATAGGCACATTCATAAGAATAACGTGGTAAACAACTATCTCAGCAGTAATGCATTCATTAAAGATTACTTAAAAGCCTTTCCATGGGTTCAAGAAAACGTGTGTTTGGTAAAACATAAAGCTAATTTTGACTGAGTGTTACATGATTAAGATTTACATCTTACTTTTTGAGTAACTTAAGCAGGAGGTGAGTGTAAAAAGAACGCACCAAACTTGTCTCTTGCCTAATCCATAAAAAGAAGAACCTTTTCTCTGTCTCTTTACAAGACCGTAAAGTAAAATCATTTGTCAACAGTCTACCAATAAAATATTGACCAAATCTTCACACAACGGAAGGCTGTAGAGAACATTCAATGAATTCAAATCTTTACTCAGCACTTTGCTGAATGCAATAATAGGCCGCATAATTTCGAGCTTCTTCCGGTTTTGTTTTTACTTCAGCCCTGTTAATAGATCAGATTATCAACAGAAAATAAACGATGAATTACACTTGCCAATCGCCATTTCTTGGTCTGAAAATGCAATCGAGCCTTGACAAGAAACTGTTCATAGTCAGTTTGAATGTCTGATTATTCGTATGGTTTTAGCCCAGTTTGTGTTGACAGACTTTGAAATATTAAAAATGTATAACTTCAAACTCTTCGAGCTGTATACCGACTACTACCTGGTAGCGCACATAAATCATCGGATGTCACTAGGACTTATAGAACGTGATATTTACGCTCCTATTCGAAGTGTCTTCTAATACAACACGAAAAAAAAAAACCCATTTGTGATATACCTCGCCATAAGTGATGCCCCGAAGTGGAATGGAACTCTAACCATCTTGGAAAGTGCTTGGAAAGAATTTTATGTTAAGGCCCAATTCTGTCAACTACAGTGACTCAACTTTTTGATCACATGATAAGCAGAATAAAAGGCTTTTGTTCATAACTTTTTTATTTGTGCTTATAATTCAACAAAATTTTGAACAAAAAATAAAAAAATATTATAATTCAGTATAAAAAATAATGATGACCAAATTCATCTTTTAACATAATTTAATATTGTACAACAAAAGTAGATGTAGGGTATTTGATTTAAAATTATTTACTTTGCGAAACTGTTCCTACTTGGTACTTCGCATGGCCTCCTTTTGCTTTGAGGACCACTATTATTCTTCTTGGCATGGATTTTATAAACTTTTTGCATTGACTTTTGGTGATATTTCGCCAATCAGTGCGATAAATCATGCAAATCCGGACAATCTCCAGGCAAATCCGAAATAGCGCGTTTAACCTCAACCCGAAGATGTACGATCGGATTGAGGCCTGAAGATTGTGGTGGCCAATCAAGTATTAGATTTTGCTGATTTTGCTGATTTTGCAGACATTAGACGTTAATGTCTGACAATCTTTATGCCATTTTTCCAAACTGATAAGGTGATGTAATGAGTGGCATTCATGCGACCGATCACTCGAATTTATTCAGCAACCTCTTCCATGCACATGCATCTACAAATCATAAGATGTGCTCCTCTAAATGTTAATGTTGTTTTGATATGGCGATCGCTGACTGGCTCACCTGGCCTTTTCCAGATCCATTGATGACCATCGGACACAAGATGATTTATTTTTGTTTCACCCGACCATATTACGCTTGCCCAACACAAACCCTTATATTTTTGGCGAAATTGTAGCCTTTTTAATTTTAGCGTATCCATAAAAACCATTAATCCCATCGTTTTGGTTTAGTGTCTTAATAATCTGGACCACATTTTCATATACTCCACATTTAATCTGCCATAAAATACGCCTTTGTATATTTGAATTTAAAATTGGTTTCCTTCCAGACTCATTTTTTTCAGTATCAGGCTTAAAATTTTTGCGTATTTTGGATACAACTCTCACTGAAACTCCACGTTTTCGAGAAATTTCTTAATAAGTTGTCTTGGAAACAATTAGCCTTTTCACTTCCTCAATTTTGGAGATACCAAGTTCTTTTATCTACCATCAAATTTAAAACAATTAATTTAATTGTTTAAACTAAAATTTAAATATACCTTATGTAAGATTCTTATTTTAATAGGTTACTTCAAATGTTTCTATTTTTAACAAAAAAAACGCAGGGAAAAGTAGACACTCGGCCAAACTTTGTACTCACAATATGAAACTGCGACAGTGTCAACAAACTGATCACATGCTTTGCCTAAGAACTTTTACAAATTCTCACAAAATAACCGTGCATTTTCGTTTTCTTTTGCTGTGCTGATTCATAATCACTTCATTTAATTTGAGTAAAAATTAAGTTGCTCTAACTGTTAAAGTTGAAGAGTTACAACTAAAAATTATACTTTGCTCTGATCATTTGATCAAAAAGTTGAGTCACTGTATGTTGACCATATATCAGGTGTGAAGAACTATTTCAAGATAAGATTTAAACTTAATTGTAAATCTCCACTTAGAGCGATTTATATCTAGCTGCGCCCAGTTATGCATTACCAGTCACTTAAAGCCCACTTCCACTTATGCGTGCCACCTAAGGGGAAGTTTTCTTCTACTGTATTGTCCCTCCGAGTTGGACTCGAAGACTCTTCGGACCGTGCGTCGCACACAAGGGCCAAATGCATGAATTCTTGGCAAAAATTAGCAAAAAAAAATGGGAAAATCTTGAAAGAAAATAACTGGATTGTACAGCTAAATACCTAAATATTACAAACATGCGATGATTTTGATAAAGCTGTTTTCATTTTGAACATGTCAGTCGTTTGAACTTGTGCATTCTGTGCAGTGAATTTGTAGCTGTGCTTAATTTAATTAAATTGTCACTGTCACTTTATTCAGTAAACTCAACATTTTTCCCATGGTAAAGTATACTAAAGTACACTAACGAGCAACGTCTGCAAATTATAAAAATTTTCTACAGATATTCGGAGTCCGTGACTGCAACTTTAAGAACGTATACTCCAATTTTCGGTCGTAATTCCCGCCCTAGTAGACAGGCAATAACAAGTTTAGTGCAAAAATTTGAGTCTACATATTCATTGTGTAATTTTGCCGTGTCAGTGAGACAACGGGTTGGTCAAAGTGTCGAAAATATCGCTGCCGTTCAGACGTGCGTGGCAAACGATCCAAATCAGTCAACTTCACGGCGTTCTCAAGAATTGGGCATCGCTCAGACCACGTTATGGAGTATTTTGCGTAAGGATCTTAGTTTACACCCATGCAAGACCAAGCTGACTCTAGAATTGAAGCCGATGGACCATTTGAAGCAACGTACGTCATCGCAAAATCATCTTCAGTGACGAAGCTCATTTTTGGCTCAATGGGTTCGTCAATAAGCAAAATATGTGTTATTGGTCGGGTGAAAACCCACATGTGCTTCATGAATCACCACTTCATCCACAAAAAAAAAAGTGTTTGGTACGGTTTGCATGCCGGCGGCGTTATTGAGCCATATTTTTTCGTCGACGATAACGATCGTCACGTTGCTGTAAATGGTGAGCGTTATCGCGCCATGATCACCGATTATTTTTGGCCCGAATTGGAAGATATGGACTTGGACGACATGTGGTTTCAACGGGATGGTGCCACAAGCCACACAGCACACGCTACAATCGATTTATTGAAGAGTAAGTATGGTGAGCGTGTTAATTCAAGACATGGGACAGTCGATTGGCCGCCTCGTTCGTGCGATTTAACGCCGCTTGACTATTTTCTGTGGGACTACGTTATTCATTGGTTTATGCCAACACGCCCCAGCAAACGTGCCCTCGGTGGCCATATGAACGAAGTCGAGTTTCTTTCATAAATGTTTTGATTGTACTTCAAGCCAATAATAAAGTTTTTAAAATATCGCAAATGGTTTGCCATTTATTTAAAAAAAAATTGTCAAGTCGTTATTAGAGTACCCTATACTTATGGATCATGATGAGGCACCTGATTCATCAGAGAGTGATGTTGAAAATTTCTTTGTGCCTACCGAAATGATGGTGTCAAAAATGGTCAAATAAATTACTCAACAAAACCTTATGAAAACAATGCCGGAATAGCCTCAATGAAAAATATTATAAAATTGGTGACAGGATTGGCAAGTTATTCTTGTTCTAAAATTACAGATGTCGAACTTTCCAGCTCTGAATTATTTTTTCCACCTCCTTTGATATGTACTATTTTGAACTTTACCAACCATGGGAGCAGACACATAATACATGGGCTGAAAAGTCAGTGCCGTTTGATAGTAAAACACAAAATTTTTGTAGAATTCAACTTTATTTATCAATATAGTTGCCTTCGAGGGCGATACACTGATTGAAATGATTTTGATACCAGTTTTGTAGTACGATTTCAATTTAGCCTCAAAATAGGCCTCTGTTTCGGCGATTACTTCTTCATCGGTCTTAAATCTCTTTCCGCCGAGCATTCTTTTGAGGTCTGCGAACAGGAAATAGTCGCTGTGGGCCAAATCTGGAGAATACGGTGGGTGTGGAAGCAATTCGAAGCCGAATTCAATCAATTTCGCCATCGATTTCATCGACTTGTGACACCGTGCATTGTCTTAATGAAACAGCACTTTCTTTTTCTTCAAATGCGGCCGTTTTTCTGCAATTTCGTCCTTCAAACGCTCCAACAGCGCAATGTAATAGTCGCTGTTGATAGTATGCCTCTTTTGGAGATAGTCGATGAAAATTATTGCATGTGTATCCCAAAATACGGATGCCATAACCTTGCCAGCCGACTATTGAGTTTTTGGTTGTTTTGGACGAGGTTCGTCGCCTGCTCGCCACTCAGCTGACTGCCGACTTGACTCTGGTGTGAAGTGATGGAGCCAAGTTTCATCCATTGTCACATACCGATGCAAAAATTCGGCTTTATTGCGGTTGAACAGCTTTAAACACTCCTCTGAATCATCAACATGTTCTTGTGTTTGGTCGACTGTGAGCAATCGCGGCACCCACTTTGAACAGAGCTTTCGTATGTCCAAATATTCGTGTATGATATATACAGCAAGATCTTTTGATATCTCCAGAGCCTCAGCTATCTCGATCAACTTCACTTTACGGTCATTCGTAATCATTTTGTGGATTTTTTTTGATGTTTTCATCTGAAACAGCCTCTTTTGGACGTCCACTGCGTGCATCATCTTCGGTGCTGGTATGACCACTTTTAAATTTTTCAATCCACTTGCGAATGGTTCATTCGGCTGGTGCAGAGTCTGGGTAACACTTATCAAGCCATTTCTTTGCATCGGCTGCATTTCTTCCCATCAAAAAGCAATGATAAATCAACACACGAAATTGCTTTGAATCCATTTTTCTTTTCACAATAACAAAAGTTGCTTCACTCACAACGCTATATCTCGAGAACTAATCGTCCGACAGCTGTCAAATTTATACTCGTATCTTTTGAAGGTTGGTACTAACTGAAAATGGCTTTAATGCAAGTAGTGCCCCCTCTTAGAAACGGCTTTTTCAGCCCATGTGTTATATGGTGAAGATTGGACTGATGTTAATATCACCGAATTTTTTGCATTCATTGGACTACTTTTATTGTCCGGCGTTTTTCGATCAAACAACGAAAGCACTGAAAATTTATTGAACACTGAAAAAGGAACCATGTCATTGAAGATTTTCAAAATACAATCCATCCGAAAATGTGACAATAGATGAACAGTTAGTAACTTTAAGAGGAAGATGTCCCTTCAGGTCATCAAAGCCAGCGTAATATGGAATCAAGTTTTGGGTACTTTGTGATTCTGCAACGAACTATGTTTACAATAATCAACCTTATAGTGTAGTTCTTGATTTAATTGTAGGGCTAAAAGGACATATTGTTAAAACCGATAACTTTTTCATGTCTTATCAATTGGCACAAGCCCATATTACCACCAGAAAAAATATAAAAGGAAGACCAATATATTCATCTAATTTTGCATTTAACGAGAATACTACTCTCGTATCTTACACTCTGAACAAAATATATCTGTAAATGTATTAAGTACTTTACATCATGACTCAAAAGTAAGTGATCGCTTGGATAAAAAGCCAGATATAAACCTGGATTATAACAAATGTAAAGGGGGTGTAGACACATTGGTCAAAGTAGTAAGTGGCTACACTTGCAAAAGGATGACAAAACGGTGGCCTCAAGTAGTGTTCAGTAATATGGTAGATATTTCAGTTTATAACGTTTTTGTTTTATTCAAATCCGGTAACCATACATGGAAAGACGGCTGATTCTCAAAGCGCCGCTACTTTTTGAAAGGTCTTGGTATGCAGCTTATTACTCCCTACATAAAAAAGCGACAAACATTAACTCGAGCACATTTTTCACTTGAAATTGCGAAAAAAAAATACCAAAGTGATTTTCAAATCGATACACAACCATCTTCATCATCTCAATCGCGAAATAGTTCAGAAATCGATGTCAATTATGCCGAAAAACAGATAATAAAACGAAAATAATTTGCGACATTTGTAATAAGTACAATATATCTGTAAACAGCATTCTAAAATCATCACTTTGTGTACGAATTGTAGTAACTGACTGTATATTTTTTCCTTTTATTATTAAATTAAAAGTTTTGTTAAAGTATTTATGAAAAACATGAAGTTGAAATAGATTTACCTTAATTTTTATTTAAATAACTTGGTTTTTTCTTTTTTAATATTACCATTAAATAAATATTGGGTATGTAATTTAATTCGTGTGGTTTTTTTATCGAAATTTGAACATTTATTTAAGAAAAACATGTATTATTCAAAGTACTGCCCATCTGAAGCTATGATTTTTTCCTATCTTTCCGGCAATTTTTGGATCCCATCCCAAAAGAACTGCGCCGGCTTGGCAGCCAAGAATGAATCAAGCCAATTTTTGATACTCTGCTCTGATGTGAACCGTATTTCAGTAAAGGCGTTCTGCATCGACCGGAAGAAATGGTAGTCAAAAGGGGCAAGGTCTGGGCTATAAAGCGGGTGGGGTAAGACTTCCCATCCACTGTTTTCCAAATAATTCTTAACCGGAATAGCAACGTGGGGCCGAGCTTTGTCATGATGGAAAATTATTGCCTCGTGTCTGGTCGCATATTCCGGGCGTTTTTCGGCTACTGCTCTCTTCAAATGGATTAATTGTGTTCGGTTGCGTTGTCCATTGATGGTTTCATCCGGTTTTAGCAGCTCATAATACAGCACACCCATCTGATCCCACCAAATACAGAGCATTACCTTTGCGCCATGGATATTCGGCTTTGCCGTTGATTTGGCTGGTTGGCCAGGTTTCACATATGATAATGGATCCATTTCTCATCACCAGTAACAATCCGATGAAAAAATGACTTCCTTTTGTGGCGTTCCAGCAGCATTTCGGACATGCAAAACCGCCTTTCGCCGTCTCCCGGCTTGAGTTCATATGGAACCCAATTTCCTTGCATTTGAATATATCCAGCTGCTTTTAAACGTTTTAAAATGGCTGCTTGAGTGATACCCAAAGATTCTGCGAGCTCTTCTTGTGTTTGGCAACAATCTTCATAGAGTAATGCTTCCAGTTCTTCATCTTCACACTTTTTTGGCTGCCCAGGACGTTCATCGTCTTCCAAGCCAAAATCACCACTTTTAAATCGTGCAAACCACTTTTGGCACCTTTGCTCAGCTAGCGCATGTTCACCATAAACTTCCACCAAAATACGATGAAGAAGAACTCCCCGCAAAAACACTTTTTCAGGCACAAAGTTCGACATATTTGAGTGGAAAAACAATTATTGTTGTTTACACTTCAAATGAATGACATATACTGAAATGACGTACAATGACAGTAGCTTTCCAAATCATGTTCCAATGGAATAATAACAATGGAATAATACAAGTTACGCCATCTCTTAGCAAACCGCACGTTATATATATTATAAGTTATAGACCCAATAACAAAATCTTCGAGTAAAAAACAAACAAATATCTGAAATAAAGCCTGAAAATAGAGTACTGGGTCAAATTTGATCCGAAGCCCGTCCGCCTCAGTAAATTTGAAGGCTGTTGGAAGGTTAAGATTTTTGCCTAAGTTTTTCTCGAATAGCAAATCCATATCCAAATCAGTGTTACCTTTCTTCTTTCTTGCACCCGTCGTAGTATATGTTATAGTTTTTCTTCCGCTTTTTGCCCGGCCTACCCCATCGAACTTTTGGTATTTTAGTAATAAATGCTGTATAGCTGCCTAGCATCTTGAAGGTAATAAAGTTAGTTAAAAGGATTAGAGAGACAAACACGTCAAATCAATTTAGAAGTCTTTATTACAATGAACAATTGTCCAGCTAAATTTAATTACATATACATACTCGTATTATTCAGATGTGCTAAATGATTGGCAAAAGAGATAACATATGAGTTGGTTCTAACAATGTTTTAAGAAACTCCGGCTCAACTCGGGTGTATGACTTTAAATAATATTTCAAATCCAAAAACAAATTCAAAGTTAATTTATTATTAAATTTATTAATCTGCAACTTTAGTGAAGACATCAGCAATGTTTTCTGTTGTTGCAACATATTCGACTGCTATCTCCTTGGCTCCTAACTTTCCTCGTATATAGTGAAATCAATCATGGCGCTTATGCACCATCGGATTCTTGACTATTGCCAACGCCGCCTGATAATCAGATCGCAAGTTTGTTGCATTCTCGACTAACTTGCGAAAATCCATTTCGTAAAGTAATGTCAATGTATTCTGCCTCCATTTAGCTTTGAGCTATTGTACAACACTTTGCTTCTTTGACCCCCATGATACAGGTCCACCAGCTAACATGAGTAAGAAGCAACTGTAAGACTTTCGATCAAACGACTCTGATCCCCAGTCTGTATAACAAATAAGATTTTTATATTTAGAACAACATAACAAATTATCTTTCGTAGCGCCCTTAAGATATCGCAAAACGTATTTTGCTACCACGAAATGTTTATTATGAGGATGACTGTTATACTGCGACAACTTAGATACCGTATCGGATTGATCTGGCTTCGAAACCATAGCCAAATAGTTGTTTGCATCCATCAAGGATTGGTATCGCCTAATGTCATCAACTTTGCCGCAGTTTTCTTCTGTGCACTTCTCCAAAACTGTGCCTACAGCAAAAGGTGTAAACGCCGATTTACTTTCTTCCATGTGCCAGTCCGCTAACAGTTCTTGAGTGTATCACGCTCAATTTTAAGTTCAATTTTAATTCCAAGATAGAATTTCACTGGTTTTCGATCAACCAATTCCAAATGCTTGTTTAGTGATTTTATAATTTTGACCATTGTTGTGTGATTTGAACAGGCTATCAACATGTCATCTACATAGAGAGCAATAATGTTGATATAACTATCTGACCTCTTAATATATGCGCAGCTATCCGTCAAGCACCGCATGAATCCAATTTCAGCTAGAACTGCAGATATCTTAACGTTCCAGTCATGACCAGCATGCTTTTATCCATATATAGACTTTTTCAGCTTGCACACTGCATTTGGTTTATGTTTGTCAACAAACATCTCCGGCTGTCCCATATATACGTCTTCCAACAAATTTCCATTAAGATACGCTGCCACGATATCAACATGATTGACCAGTAAATTGTATTGGGTTTTCTAATAACGTCTTGACAACTTTTTTTTTAAACAAAAGGCAAAACATTTGATATATTTCAAAAACTTTATTATTGGCTTGAAGTACAATCAAAACATTTATGAATGGAACTCGACTTCGTTCATATGGCGACCGCGGGCACGTATGCAGCGGTCGATTCATTGGAGCCAATTTTTACCGACTCGGCCACACATTTCAGCCGAAACGGCCGCTATTTCGCTCTGAGCTTTTCCAACGTGGTCGGGGTGTTGGCATAAGCCAATGACTTAACGTAGCCCCACAGAAAATAGTCAAGCGGCGTTAAATCGCACGAACGAGGCTTCCAATCGACTGGCCCATGTCTTGAGATAACACGCTCACCATACTTACTCTTCAATAAATCGATTGTAGCGTGTGCTGTGTAGCTTGTGGCACCATCCTGTTTAAACCACATGTCGTCCAAGACCATACCTTCCAATTTGGGTCAAAAATAATCGGTGATCATGGCGCGATAACCCTGACCATTCACAGTAACGTGACGATCGTTATCGTCGACGAAAAAATATGGCCCAATAACGCCGCCGGCATGCAAACCGCACCAAACAGTTATTTTTTGTGGATGAAGTGGTGATTCATGAAGCACATGTGGGTTTCCACCCGACCAATAACGCATATTTTTCTTATTGACAAACCCATTAAGCCAAAAATGAGCTTCGTCACTGAAGATTATATTGCGATGAAATTCATCATCTTAGCGCATCTTCTCCAGAACCCAATCGGAGAACGTACGTCGCTTCATATGATCCATCGGCTTCAATTTTTGAGTCAGCTTGATCTTGTATGGGTGTAAACCAAGATCCTTATGAAAAATAAGTCATAATGTGGTCTGAGCGATGCCCAATTCTTGAGAACGCCGTGAAAGTGACTGATTTGGATCGTTTGCTACGGACGTCTGAACGGCAGCGATATTTTCGACACTTTGATCAACCCGTTGTCTCACTGACACGGCAAAATTACACAACGAATATGTAGACTCAAATTTTTACACTAAGCTTGTTATTGCCTGTCTACTTGTGCGAGAATAACGACCGAAAATTGGAGTATACATTCTTAAAGTTGCAGTCACCGACTCCGAATATCTGTAGAAAATTTTTATAATTTGCAGACGTTGCTCGTTAGTGTACTTTACCATAATGAAAATGTTGAGTTTACTGAATAAATAGGCAGTAACAATTTGATGATTATTGAAAGAGTGCGTTCACAAATTAAATTCGAAGTTGTCAAGTCCCTATTTGAAAACCCTATACTTCGCCGCCAGTCCAAGTATTAACCTTATAGTTGGATATCGTACAACTGGTGCGTATGTCTCTTTGTAGTCAATGTTGAACTTCTGACCACATCCTTGAGCCACTAAACGCGCTTTGAGTTTTTCGACGTTGCCATTTCTCTTTGTTGTGAAGATCCATTTACTGCCTATGATGTTCTTCTGCCTATTAACCTCCACTAGTTCCCAAGTATCATTCTTGATAAGAGTAGCGTATTCCGCTTTCATCGCCTTCCACCAATCGCTTGCATTCTCACCATCCAGTGCCTCTCACACGGTAACTGGATCCGACTTGCACACATCCAACTGATTCAAAGTCTGTGTCAGAACCTCTGTTATGAAGACTTTACGAGGTCTTCCAGGCTAGCCTGTACGAATTATCTTACTTCTTCCCCTCTTGTGTCTCCCCTGCACCAAAATTTCATCACCGCTCTAATCAACTGATTCAGCATAGTTGTCCTGAATATGCTCATCGTCTTTGTTTTTATTTTCGTCTGTATAGTCTTTTTCGTCAGTCATCGAATATTCACCCGTGTCGAAGAAAAATGTTTGCTTGACGTCCTTTTTATCCTCATATTGACCAGTTGAAAAATATTTTTCGAAAAATAAGATATCCCTTGATACGACGGTGGACCTCTTATTCGCATCAAACAACCTAAATGCTTTGGTTTTTTCTAAGTAACCCACGAATACAAACTTGTCACCTTTAGTTGCAAATTGGATTTACCTGCATTTACATCCCAACCGAATGTCTTGAAATGGTTGACATATGGCTTACGATTAAACCAGCATTCGTATGGAGTCTTATCACTTATGCTTTGGTGATCGCTCTATTTCGAAGATATGTGGCCGTATTCAAAGCTTCAGCCCACAGGAATTGGGGCAACTCAGCGGCGTTCAACATGCATCTCACCATTTCGACCGGCGTGCGATTTGCCCTCTCCGCAATACCATTCTGCTGGAGAGTTTAACTTGATGTCGTCTGATGGCTTATGCCATGCTTTCGTAAAAATATATTTAATTCCGTATTCACATATTCCCGGCCGTTATCACTCTTCATAGATTTAATTTTGCATCCTGTTTGCTTTTCCACGTTAACCATAAGGTCCTTAAATACGTTTAATGCTTCGGATTTTCTTCGCAAAAAATATGTCTTTATAAAGCGTGCGAAATCGTAATAAAATAAATCGATCCCGACACTGACACAACACGCATGGGTCCACAAAAATCCGTATGCACAAGTTCAAGCCGTTGTGAAGAGTAAATATCATTATACTTTTCAAATGGTGTTCTTGTAATTTTACAAGTTGCACACGTTTCGCACACAAATTCACTTAAATTATCAATGTTTATCCCTCGTACCAAGCCTTTGCTAGACAATTGCAGCAAGTCTCTAACATTTAAACCTATCAATCCTATCGTGCCACGTCTTACATTTTAAATTTTTCGCAGTTCGCACACAATATAGTTGTTGGTCACGCAACAGTTCCACCGTAAATATACCTGCATCCAAATTGGCTGCAAACAATTTTTGATTTTGGTTGTTAAACACACTTGCCATTTTATGTTTGAAGTTTACCAAATGTCCAAAGCTAATAATTTTACCAACCGACAAAAAATTGTGGTACAACTCTGGCACATAAAGTACATTTTGTAAAAAAATCTACCTGCAATATGATTTCATTTTCACATCTACCTACGCCTTGTGATTTAACTTTATCGCCTGATGCCAATGTCATACTCTCACTGCATGCTTTAAAATTTTCAAAGTATTCGCGTTCCTTACACATATGTGATGAAGCGCCACTGTCCAGAATCCACTTCTGACTGCATTTACACGCTGAATTCTCACGATATGTACTCATCGCTGTGTTCGCTTCTTCCCGTTTTTCGTTTTTACACTGCGCTCTTATGTGACCACGCTTTCCACATGCAAAACACGTTGCATCTTCCGATCTTGATCAAGCTCCTTACTTTGCGTTTAATGTGAGAACCGTTGCTTAAATTTCTTCGATGACTTTGCAGAAAAAATTTGTTCCGTACTAAAAACTTGCCCTTGACTTTTATCTTCTCTCCACTTCTCTTCTTCCAAAATTTTAGTTTTCAGTTGACTAAGCGTTGGAAGCTGATCTCTGCATTCCATAATATCAACAAAACTTTCCATATCATCTGGCAAACTGCACAACGGCAAAATAGAAACCAAATATTCAGGACCTTGAACGTCAATCTCTCTCAAACTTTTAACTTAAAACACTCTTCATCTGCAACGACCAACTTCCATAGTTGTCCCCGGATAGTTTTTCGATATTCATAATTCCGGTCGATATTTTACTGATTAATTATGAAAGATTTCGACCAACGAAAATCTTTAACAAGAACTAAATACTTTTTTACTTATGGTCCTGGGCCCATAATTTTTGAAGGTAATAAAGTAAGTTAAAAGGATTAGAGAGACAAACACGTCAAATAAATTTGGAAGTCTTTATTACAATGAACAATTGTCCAGCTAAATTTAATTACATATACATACTCGTATTATTCAGATGTGCTAAATGATTGGCAAAAGAGAGAACATATGAGTTGATTCTAACAATGTTCTAACACATTTGAGTACAATATCCACATCTGATAAGATAAGATTCAAAACTGTACGATAAAATTTATTGGTTCCGCCAATATTGCACAGTCAGTTGACACGCTTTCACACTGACGTAATGTCTCTTAACTCATCTTGTTCTCCCGCTATTTTCACCATCAGTGCTTCACCCAAATTGCCAGTAGCATTCCGGCCTTTCAAACTGTTCATGGTAATACCCGTCTCGATATGAAACATTGTGTTTTCCCTAAGTCGTACAACTCGCTTATAGAATGCCCTGACGAGCTAGTCAGGTCACTAGTCATTGTCACTTGCAAACACTTAAGACCTAAGTAAAACGGTACCACTCTTTTTTTTCTCTCTTATTTTCCTTCGCCTGCGGTATGTGCAAATATTTTAAGGGTTCTAAATTGTTTGACCACGTTAAGTACAAAAAAAAGGCATAAGGTCTGTTAAGGGTCATAACATTCCATGTGAAAAGCCGAAATTTGTGGTCCTTAAAATTTTGGGTTATTATGTCAGCATTATACCAGTCCGTATCTGAGGCTGTTGGTTGTCTCATCATATCAATATAACTTCTGCTGGGATGTTAACGACGGTTCGCAACAAGGTGTAAAGTTAATTCACCGATCTTATTTAACATCTACACAAGTAATCTTGTGAACTCATTTTACTATCGAAGCCACCAGTATAATTTCTATACGACCTAATGTTGAAGACTGACTTTAAGAAACTTTTAGATTCCATTCAATTTCGGACTACTTTCTTGTCGATCACCTCTATACGAAGGTGAAGGTAATCTACTATATGATCCTCATATGGCATGCTTGTATTTGAATGTCCCGTGTAGTTCACTTTAAGAGATGACTGAGATTGGTTGTCTTCGCTGACAGAGAACACCAAATCTACAGTACATATGATTCTATCCTGATGACGGTCAGTTACGACACCGTAATTCACATTTTCAGCCGTAGTAATCATTTTGATAGGCGAACTATTTAGTATTTTGTCCATAATGTTACCATGCTAGTGAGACAACGAATTGCCAGATGGATGAAATATTGCGGCAGTACGCGAGTTGAAAAGTCAAGATCGTATTTGATCGATTCTTTGCCGTTCTTCTGCGAAAAGCCTTGGCTTTACGTCTGAATTCGTAGAAGCTCGTACTGACCTAAAAGCTAACGTCTTTTATCGGAGGTTTCATTGGGTCGTATTTTTACCAAGATGATGCCGGCGAGTCGATTACAGTTAAGAAGGACTGCAGTTGCTCCATGTTATACAATTTTATTTTTTGAAAATAAATAATAAATGGAAAATTTCTTTCATCACGAAGGTGCCACTTTCCTTATTAAAGTTCGATGATCACCTTTTCGCCAGAAATGGCTTTGTCCATTAACCACACCACTCATGCGACTTAAGACTTTTAGACTCTTTTCTATAGGCATGATTAAGCCTTTGGTCTATACCAACAAGCGAGAAAATTGAGATGTCTTGGAGGTGAACGTCCGACGTAAAATTGCTGGATTATCAGCCGGATTATGCGAAAAGATCATGGAAAATTTGATTAAGCGTTTCTCTTCATGAACGCGGTTCTTTGAAGGACTTTAAGATGATGTCATACAATATTTTGTAAGAAAAGGTATCAATTATTATATGTATTTCCATCCAAAAGACTAGTTTAACCTAATAGTCACCTTTTTTTATGTAAAAAACAAATTGGAGCGCATGTAAAGAAAATGCTCACATAGATGAAAATAAAACGTTCAAATTGTTAAGGAGGGTTTCTTGCATCTCAACTAACTCTCTTGATTACTATACATCGACAAAACCCAAACGAATTTTTCTATAAAAAATAATATTAAGACTCTGTCGTTCTTATTGACGTGCCCCTCTTAAGCTTAAAAATGATTGTCACCAATATCACTCTGCGCTGCAGTTCAAAAAAGAATTTCAATAACTCCTTTTGAATTTATCCTGAGAAGGGTTGCCCGCTTACAATACGAATGCCAGTAACCCGTTAATAAATTACGAAAATACCAAAATCCTTTTTTATCCTTCGAGTATCTATCCGTACATGCGAGCATTTGTGTACGTTCAAATAAATTCTATACGATCTGGAGGACAACAGCGGTTCTGTTTCATTAAATACTAAACACTTTTCTGCCATCGTGCTCCTGTGTCGTGGATAATCCCTATATGGTGTATGCTGTAAAATAGCAAACCCTATAGGCAAAAAATGTGTCATGTAAATTCAGTCTGAGAGTGTGTTTGTTGTCTGGAATTTTGACGCATTGTTCATTTATTAAAAAGCAAGATAAACGCATTCATCCGTATATAACATATGTATACGAGTACTTGCAAAGATGATAAAAATTCGATGCGAAAATATAAGAAGGAGGTCTCACCCCGCTGATATCTATTTCATCGGAGGTTCTTACACGTATGCGAACTCCACTTGACCTATATTTACGAATCGCGTAATATAGTGTTTTTTTCTTTGGAATGAAAAGGAATCTTCCACGCTTACAAAAAACTAAGTTGTCTGCATGTCCTTCCATTTTCAGTATAACACTCTGCCGTCTGCCTGTATGTCTGGTGCCTTTTCTGCTTTCTGCCTTTCCACTGACATTGAGTGATAACCCAAACATCCCACAGGAAACCCATATTTCGTTTGTACACGTTCGTGTAAACACCAAACATTGTGGAATACGTGCGGTTAACAGCGTTGCCAATTTACTCGTCCTTCTACTAGAGAATTCCAATGTATTTTTTTTTTTTTTTTAAATAACTGCTTATAACGAAGAGTAGTACTCGTACATTGTATCGCACTAAGAAACAGAAAACTATGGCATGTGAAGGCTCTTTTTGTGGCTCTCTTTCAGATACATCCGTGTAGATTATTCCATCAAACTCGTTCTAAATATATTAAAATAAATGGGATCAATTCTCTAGACCTCTACCTATTTCGTTAGGACCTCTATATACTCTTCTTCTGTGCCGCTGATTTCTAAGAAACTTCGAAAAGGATTTGTTTGATTTGCGAAATCCTGGAGAGTTATCCTGTAGTTGTATTCATTGTGTACGCAGACAGTCCTAACGCAAGATCAGGTCCAAATAAACACCTCTCTGGGCCATGCACATCAAGTTCTTTAGTGATCTCATTTTCCTTGATCCCGTTGTGGCCTATGCGCCAAGAAAGACTCATAGAATTTAGCCTTCCTACAATATAATTCATTGCTATCAGGATTGCTTTTATTTTTGCTTGGAAGACAGAGAAAAGTTTTCTAACGAGAAGTGAAATCTAAAGTTTTCTTCCTTCAAAAAAAAAAAAAAAAAAAAAAAAAAAACACTAATTCTGTTTACTAGATCGGTTTTGCAGTCATCCCAAGATCCGACTTCATTCCTTTCGCAGTTCAAATTCTAGGCGAAACTATTCTTGGACACATGGAAAGTAGATTTCGTTTCTTCGCAACAAAACAAATTTCTGTTTTATTGAATTAGACGGCATGTTCCTAAGCCCTGACTCAAAAGTTAGTGGGTGTTGTACCAAATACCACTTTTTTTTAACAGAAGACAGCTTTAAACAGACAACCCATGATATACAAAAAATATGAAGAAGAACCAAATTCATCAGTGTGTCTTAAACAAAATCAGGCATGTCGTCCCATCAGACGACGCATAGGATATATCCTAGCCGGTGACAAGAGCCATATCTTACTGGAAGCTTCTTTACACTGCTAGAAGGCCGATAGCATCTTGGAGGCTTTCGACGCTAAATCTTTAGTCAAAAGAAGTTTGTTATCCAGGATGACACGCAGATACTTATCTTCGTTGGGGAAACGAATGCAAATGGTTTTGAACACTTGATGAGCCAGACAAGTCAACTTTCTCTTGAAATTGACTGAAAGCCTATTTCTAGTGAACCAACCGTTGATTACGTCTGGGGATGCCCATGACTTTGAGAAGACAGTCACTAGGTGTAATCCAACAAAAAGTGCAGCCTATTAGGAGCGCTAAGCAGTTAACCAGCCAACATGCACCACACCAGTAAAGATAGGACCCCGCTTTGAAATATGGACTTTATTTAACCCCCTATCACATACTGACCGCACTTAGCATTTAAAAACAGGGTCTTATCAGAAGCATTGTTTTTATCCTCAAACAAGTAATCCACTTAGTGTCTACTGGACAGCTACTAAGTAGGGCGTCAACGATGAGCTTATACTGAGTCTGACTGTTTGTGGAACTGAATAATCTGAACAGCGCGAGCTCAGCCAGGATAACGCATTTCTCTTGCTGATCTGATGCACAAGAGCTCCACAGAAGAAGGACGTCTAGCGGAGAAACTCCTCTATAGAATCGACGGTGACATTTAGAGCTAGAAGAGTGGAAGCTCTATTAGAGCTACTGAAAAGATCTTCGGACATGGACGTAGACTGTTCGGACTCTTCATACTCGCACTGCTATCATGCTGATGTCATTGCAATCTATGTAGGAAGTGCGATAGACTAGGTCGAGCAAATGGTAGATGAAAAACTGTAATATATACATTCTATGATGAATAGCTTAGGGAATAGAAAGAGCGCTTATTTGGATGCCTATTTATTATACGAGACCTAAGCAGGAAGTGTTGAACTTCCAACGCTTGATCGATAATCTTTTGACAATCCTTATCAAGATTACATTCGTTAACATAAGTCTTACATGCACTCATGGTCCCAACAACAACGTCAAATAATTTTTCTAAGAGCTTCTCCGCAAGACATATAAGCAGAGACCTAAGTATAGGGTTGAATTCGTACCAAGCAATTTTAATGCCAAGATAGGAATAAGCACATCTTTGACAGGACAGTTGGAAGGCATCTAAGCATCTAAGGCATATATCTGAGTCTGAACGTTTTGAAGCCAATGTTGCCTCGGACCACTTCGTATTTCGAAATTTCTCAACAATTGTTATGCAGCTGCCAGCCGAAGACCAGCCATCACAGACGCTGCAACTGACATGTTGGGTTTCTCCCGACCACCACCAGGGATTCCGTGATACAGCGGCGCTGAAATGAAGGACGAGAGCCGCTCGTTAGCTCCACGAGAAAAGGTATGGAAGGAGCACCGGCTTCTCCAGAAGATGATAGCGCTATAGATGGTAATAAGAATATGCACTCCAGGAGCAATGTACAAAGGTATTACCAATGGGAAAAAAGAACGTTTCATAGCAACAAGATCCATAGAGAAACCTATAGAGATGTAAAAGGCCACCCTGAAGTATCTAACATTTAGTTGCAGTCGGTGCTGGGAATATGGTAAAACTTCATCTGCAGGCTGTGTAACTGCAACAAAATATATAATCTTGCCGACAGGTAGAACAAACCATTCAACTTAGACGACGTTATTCAAAACTTCCTTCGCCCCAACAAAACGAGACAAGCAATATCTACAATACAATTTTTAATTCAGTGGAGCTAATGGACCTGATGGCATACTCGTTTCTCAGTTCTCCCCTCAACTTCGCCAACTACAGAGGTATAAGAGTTCCCAACATTACGTAGAATGTTATATTATGTGAACGTCTGAAGCCCTTCCTCAACAACACGATTGATCCCTATCAGTGTGGATTCAAGCCAGGAATGTCTACAATCGACTCACTAGAAAAAATTGTGCGGAACTCACAAGTAAACACGAAAGGCACAATCTTTCGTACCACTAACGTACGCCTTCGCTAGTATTGATACCAAAATGAGTTTAGCGGCAAATATGGGCAAAACCAAGTTGTGCTGTCAACAAGAAGGGACACACAGCATCGACGAATTGGACAGAACGTCGTAGTGGACAGCTATAATTTCGACTTAGTGAAGGCCCTTGTCAACCATGGCTTTGCTTTCAATTATGCCAGCCTCCGTAGATATAACACGAAGAATCGCTATTGCCAACCGCTGTTGCTTTGTGCTAAGAAAACAATTCAGTAATAAGGCCCTATCTCGAACAACTTATACCTTAATCACCTCAGTCCCACTTTACGTCGCTAAGTATGAAATTTATCGGAAACAGATGAAAATACCTCGAAAGAAAAAATGTTCGTAAGGTATTCGGCAACGTTTGCTTCAACGCACTTTACAGGAGAATATTTAATGAGGAACTATACAAGCTTTACGACAACGCAGTTGAGGAAGACCTCGCCTTATGTAGCATGCACAAGCAGAACCACCGACTTGGAGAGGTTTATAAATGATGGCCTAGATTAGCCATAACCATTTCGGTCCCTAAATAAATAATTAAGTGGTTCGTGTGTGCCGTGTTGTCAGGGTGAGTAACATATTCCTTCAAAAGCTGTAATGGCTCGTATTTGCTTTTGTCCCCACTACGTTATGAAGCACACTCCGTCAGGATCTTCCACATTAGTAAGTTTGTTGCCTCGGAGAAAGAGGGTGAAATGATGTGAAGCTATGAAGCCAATTTTAAGCCTTTATGTCACTCATCTCACTGTACGCCAGGCTCTTGGTATTTATGTCGATTTCAGGTTAGGACTGAAGATTCTCTTCAGAGATACCATCAGCAGGTCTATCACGATTTATAGCATAATTGAGTACCATATATAGTATGCCATCGGTGGTAGGCGTACTTTTTGTTACTGTGAACTAAAATATGTTTCTCCGAAACCCATATGCAATACCAGAATCACAAAACAATATATTCGCACTATTTTTACACAAAATGTAGTGCTCTCAAATAGATTTAAATTGGCAACGCCTATGAAATACTTTCACACACAGACTAGCTTCATATCATCCATTTGACACTTAAATACTTTCGCATTTGCCTTAAGTTTAGCGTTTGTAATTGTTTTCAACTATACGGAAGCAGACATATTCTAGATACCACATTACAGACATGACGGAGCTTAGTGAATAGTATCGTTGAACAACGTTCTTAAACTATAGTACTAGTGGAGTGTATAATGTATAATTGCATGATGGAAAGTAGTTAACGAGAATCCTTTTATCCCAGTTTTGATTGCGAGCCCGCTCTCCCATTGTGTAGTGTTGGTGGGGAAAACGTCATCTGCCAAAAGCAATTACTTGCAACTCTCAACCATTTGATGCAAATGACTGATGTCCCTAATTGACTGACTGACTGAAGGTCCTTTATCATTTTGCCATATTCGAAGACAAAGCCATATGTAGTCATAGTCGCACTTGTACTTTCATACTTATCCTGAACCTTGATGTCCTTATGGAACGACTGACGAAAGGATTCTCAATTTGCTTTATTCTTCGGGTGAGCAAATTTATCTGCCAATTACGCAGTAATCCCGTTGCGATAGCAATACTCCGACTGTACACGATGTCTTGCCTTAATTATAAGATTTTTGCTTACGTAAACGATGCTGAATAAGGATGAAGGACCGACTCAACGCAATGGTAGACGACTGCGACTATAAGGAAGCGGATGATAAGTTGAATTGAGCTACGTTTCCCCGATTGCTTCAATCGATTGCTAATTAATTATTATTCCAATCCAATAATTAAGTTGATTGGCTGCTTTCTGCCGGTTAGTTGTTTATGTTGTTTTCTATTTTTGCCTGTTGTCAGCGGAATAGTTTCACTGATACTGGATCCGAAGGGTGGCGAGGATGACTTGGTTACAGAAGGAAGCTATTAATGAGGATTATTGGTGTTATTGGATTTCGCTCATTATATTTCCCGCTCTTATTGCAATTCGTTTCAGTTAATTCCGATGAAATAGATTCCAATTATGCTGTTAGCTGTAAGAAATTTGTAACCGAATAAAGGGAAAATGAAACCAGGGTGGTAAAAAAAAGACCATTGAAATAGTTGGAAACTTAGATAGCTGAGAAGAAGGAAGTTGAGTCTACCAAATAGATACATACATTTCTATTATTTTTGTTAGCTGATTATTATTAAGCAGCCGGTATTTATACATTGGATGCTTATGCGCTTATTTGAAGGTAGAAGTGTTTTATACACACTACTTTATCAAAAAAAAAAAAAGAACAAATACTAAGGCAACGCAGGAGGCACCGCTAAACTCTCCTGTTTCAGCCCTTTATTATTATCACAATAGTGGATAAATGAAGCCGTTAAAGTAGTAACTCTTTACTTATTTTTCTATTAATTTATTTTCTGTTTTTATTAACCGTTGGTACATGTAACGCGTATTTTTATTATAGTATAAATCTGATGGTATATATTTCTCGCGCGTATCTGCATTACTACTGCGCATACTACTATATCATCCCGATCTATTTGAATTGTAACCACTGGCAAAGAGATTTCGACCAGCTGCGATTACGGTTGGCTGGGGATTAGGGTTGGGGATTGGCTGCGAGCAGAATAACTTTTTAAGTGGATCCGCAGGAGTTATTTTTATTTCAACTGGTTAGTCAATGGATGAAGTTCGCGATGGTAAAGGAATAAATGTATTAGATTCGTTAGATGCTAGAGTTTTGAAGGAGATTTTAAGGGCGAATTCACATATATCCAAGGAACATCATGTTCTGTCATTAATTATGGACTAGTAGCTGGAAACTAAAATGCTCTATTGACTTACTTCAGAGTGAGGCAGCAACTTTTTTCGGATCATATGCTGCTAAGAATCTTATGAAAATTTGGCACTCAGGAAATGGAAACGCCTTTTCCAAGACCGCTTAATCTCCTGCCAAAGTTACATTGGAATATTATTGTAGTTTTTGTTTTGTACGGGATTACCAAAATAAGTTGAACGCGGAACTTAGAAAACACAGCAAACAACACGATAATTTTGACATGAACAGTGTTTTGGATTCGACGATCAAAATTATTGTGTGCGGACTATCGAAAGAATAAACCGAACGATCATGAATGGATTTTAGAAATAATACATACACACGAATATCCACGTTATAATTTTTATTTATTTGTTATCTACAAACTGTCTTGTCACTGCGGCGAATCAATTGCAAGTGATTAATCAAACTCCTCATCGTTTGGTTTCTGCCATAGTGCACTTGTTTACGCACCATCGATCTGCACAGCGTTGTTGTTTTAAAAAATCGTTGGCTGTTGGCTGATCATCCGATTTTGCCTGTGTGGTTGTTGGCAGGATCCAAAATGGTCCGATTTTCTGGTGCAGTGACTAAGAGCAATTTCGTACAAATAAACAGTGGCTCGACAAATGTAGCAACAATAATTTTATAATAAACAATTAACACAATATATAAATGAATCGGAACGAATAAAACAAATGAATCAAAATGAATGATTTACAATGAATGAAATGAATTTAAAGTGAATAATAACGATTATCAAACATCCCGCCGCACCTGGAGCTAGTTTCAGGACAATGGTAGGATCGCAAGTTTGGTGATAGGCCTAAGAAATTGTCCACGATTGGTTCGCACTGTCGCAACTCGGGATAAATTATCTGGCCCAGGATAAGCAGCTTCGATTCTGCCCAGTAACCACTTTGATGGGGGAAGATTTGGCTCCTTTATCATGACTAAGTCATTCACCTTCAAGTCACACTGAACCTTCCTCCATTTCGGTCGCTCCTGAAGGCTTGTCACGTACTCCATCTGCCATCGCTTCCAAAATCCTTGGACCATATTTTGAATGTGTGTCCAATGGGACAAACGGTTTACAGACACGTCTAGGCAGCTTGGCTCTGGAACAACAGTGTACGGCTCACCTTTAAGGAAATGAGAAGCGGTTAGTGGATTTAAATCGTCGTCGGATAAAGGACATAAAGGACGAGAATTAAGGAGGGCTTCGATTTGAGTGAGCACTGTAAACAGCTCCTCAAATGTTAAGATTGAACTTCCGATTACACGACGAAGGTGAAATTTTACGGACTTCACTCCGGCCTCCCACAATCCTCCAAAGTGTGGTGCAGAGGGAGGTATGAAGTGCCATATGGTTCCACCCATGGCAAGTGAACTGGCGATGTTATCGTTGTAAGTCTTCGATAAGACCAGCCCTTGCATTTCGTTTAAGCAGCGACGTGCTTAAAAGTTGTCACATTATCTGAGTAAACGTTGGAACACTTACCCCGACGTGCAGTGAACCGTCTGAAGGAAGCAAGAAATGCATCGATCGTCAAATCACTAACTAACTCGAGGTGAATAGCTTTGGTGCTCATGCATACAAAAAGCGTAAAATGCGCCTTCGACAACCTTGGATTTCACCCACGAGAAGATTTTATGGTAAAATGCCCGGCATAGTCGCAGCCGGAATTCAAAAATGGTCGACTACGTTGAACACGTTGAATTGGCAAATCACCCATGAGTTGCATAGTTGTCGTCTTCCTCTGGAGAAAGCAGGGTTTACATTGATGTACGACCTTGTGAATGAGATTTCGGCTTCCCAAGATCCAATATCTCTGGCGCACTATGACGAATGTCTCCGTTGTTCCTGGGTGAAAATAGGCTGCATGAATGTGTCTCACTATTAGTAGGGAAATGTAGTTATTGGGTAGAAGTATTGGGTGTTTAAGGCTGAATGACAAGGAAGTATTCTTCAGTCGACCCCCTACACGAAGAAGCCCCTCATGGTCAATGAACGGAGAGTACCTCAGTAGTTTTGAATTCGGATTAATGTCGCGGTTAGTTTGCAGATTGCGAATATCAGTCCGGAACGATTCGTGGTGCACAATTTAAAAAATAATAAATTCTGCTGAGAGCAATTCTGAGACCTTTAAACCGAACATAATCTTATCAAAGAGTTTAGGTCGACAATTTTTTGTAAAGCGAACACAGAACGCGACTATTCGAACTAACCGAGTCCACGACGAATTTTTGGCGATTAATAGCTTGCTTTGGTTGTTTGTGTTCTTCCGCTGACACTTCATCCTGTTGTGGCACTGAGAACTTTGAAACTGGCCAATGTTCCTGTGGCAGCGATAACCATGGAGGACCGGTCCACCATAGAGGATGCGTAGGAAGAACAGATGGTAATAAGCCCCGTGACGCACAATATGCGGGATTGGACTCCGATGCGATATGCCTCCACGCATATCGTGGAATCCGTTCTAGAATAGCAGCTATACGATTAGCGACGAATGTAGTCCAACGACGAGGTGAGGAAGACAGCCAATGGAGCACGATTTGTGAATCGCATCATGCAATAACTTTCAAATTTCGGGGAATCGACGATTTAATTGAGGTTTTAAGGCGACTGAGAAGAAGAGCACCACAGAGCTCTATACGAGGTATCGAGACAGGTTTGAGAGGTGCAACCTTGGTCTTGGCAGCAACTATGACGATCTGGAACTGATTGGGAGCGATTTGACACCAAGCGTAGACCACAGCAGAGTAGGCCAATAGCGAAGCATCTGAGAATCCATGAAGTTCGATGCCATGCGAAGGGAAAATCGCTCGAGTTACTTGTATTTGTTCAAAGTAGTGCAGTTCTTCTTAGTAACGTGTCCACCTTGCAGCTAATTCCGTGGGAAGTGCTTCATCCCAGCCTAAGTTGAGTTCTGATGACCACAGCTCCTGAAACATCATTTTAAATAAGACAACTGATGGGGCCAGAAAACCTAAAGGATCAAAGATGCGTGATATCACAGACAACAATGAACTCCTAGTGGGAGGGGCAGACAATTGAGACTCTGTCATGCGAAATGAATATTGATCTGATCTTGGATCCCAATGCGTACCGAGAACTTTTATCATTGATTTCGACCGATCAGTATCAAGCCAGGAGAATTCGCAGTCATCCTTGGGCAACTAGGTAAGTAGGTGCCAGCAGTTAGAATTCCATTTCCGGAGCTAGAGTCTAGCATTTGAAAGCAAGGATACAAGCCCAGACGCAAGATGTATAAGTTCGTTTGTTGAATTTGCTCCCGTCATTATGTCATCCACGTAAACATCGCTTAACAAAACACGCGCTGCAGCTGGATACTTAATTTGGTAGTCCATAGCTATCAGCTTGAGCACTCGAACTGACAAAAAGGGTGCAGATGTAGTTCCATACGCAACGGTGCGTAGACGAAAGTGGCTTAGACCATCTGACGGGCTCTCACGCCAGACGATGCGTTGGAAGTTGGCGTGGAGATCATCAAATCATATCTGCCGAAACATTTTGACAACGTCGCTGCAGCAGAACGTCGACGTCGAGCGTAGAATGAAGCGATGAAACCGGAACTTCTTGTTGTTGTTGTTTGGAATCTAAAAGCTCTCCAGTGACTACCCAGCCAAACGATATATTCTGAGCAATTAATAGACCCTTGCATCTGACCCCCGTTTAGGATACACCATATTTTGTCTGCACCAAAAAGCATATCAATAGGGCCAGGTACATTAAAGTTGGGATCTGCCAATTCGAGATTCTGTATATGAGACCAGGTAGTTGCGTCAAAGGAGTGCGAAGGGAGATTTGAAGTTAGCTTGTTTAGAATGAAGCTTTCGACGGTGATGTGGGTTTGATTAAGACGCGACCATAAATCGATTGTGATGCAGTCTCTGGTTTGACCAGCATCTGTTGAAGAAACCCCGAGAACTGGAATCCTTGCATGCTTACGGGGTAGCCCTATGCGTTGTGCAAATGATTCCGCGACGAATGAGATTTGCGAACCTGAATCGATCAGTATACGGCAGTTTATGAAATTGCCTAGGTTGTCCTGAACCTTTGCCAGTACGGTTGGGAGAATTGTTTGCCGACATTGGTCAACATCGATCAACAACGAATGATTATTTACCGGCGCGGAAACAGGCGAAGGTGTTAACTGTTTCTAGGTATGCTGAAAGGTTTCAGACGATGAAGTTTGGACACAATTTAAGGGTAAGACGTTTTGAGGAGCGGTGTGAATCAAAGAGTGATGACGAGAATAACATATACGACAGCGAAATGATGACCGACATTTACTCGAGGTATGATCTGTACGAAGACAATTAAAACACAAATAGTTGGTTTTAACGAACGCGCGGCGAGCTTCAGTGTTCAAAGCTATAAACTGAGGGCACTGTGACAAGATGTGATTATTTTTGCATTTCGGGCATTGTGGACATCATTACGATTGCAATGGAGACTCAGCGAAATGCGTGCGAATTTGTCCATGTGGTTTTGCACACGGATTATTTGTCCCCGAAAGAGATTTGCACGATTCTAATGCATCGCACTTTGATTGCAAAAACGACAAAAGTTCTTTAAATTTGCAATTGTCTCGAGAACCGATAGTTTCAGCCCAACTCTGCTTGGTATCCGCATCGAGTTTGTTCACTATTAGATCAACCACGGATCACGATTGTTCGAACCGAGCGCATTTAATCCACGTATAACCTCATCAGCACCATCCGTAAGTTTCCGCAATGTCTCTACATTAACTACACTGGTTGAAGGAAGTGCTACAAATGTCTGAATGAAGAATTGCACAAGGAGATTCACGCGATCATACCGTTTTTCTAGCCGTTCCCAGGTTTCTAAATAATTCGCTTCAGAAATTGGAAGATGTTTTACTAAATTCTCGGCATCATCCCAAAGAAACGAATTGAGATAATAAAATTTCTGTGTTGCCGTTAAGTTAGGATGATTGTCTACCGAGCCCATAAACGTGTCTCTAAACGAAGGCCAATCCTTGTAGTTTCCCGAGAAGGATGGCGCGAGCTCTTCTACCGCTGAGCTTTCTTTAATAGACGAAATCCTTTCGCGTATATTTTTCGTAATTGTCGAATGTGCAACAAAATATCCGTCTTCATACTCACCGAATTCTTGCTCAAAACTTACGACCTCTTCTTCACTTGCGTCTTGCAGTACTTCTTCATGGAATGAACAGAATGCTGACCATGTTTCGTCCAATTTAGTCAGCCGAATCTCAAGCATTTCGAGGGTAGTGGCGGGGATGATTGTATCGATGAACATTGCTGCACGAGTCAGACGTCCTTTTGCGTTGCCACGTTTAATGCGAAGAGAATTCATGATAAGGATACACTGGGTTAAACTGGAGGAGTTTTAGTATAATGGTCTATTCCACTAATTCCCGAATCACTGATTCTGGTTTTCGTTTTTCGTCAATATCTGATTCACTTTTTCACTTTAATCTGGATCTGAAGGACCAATAAATATGTTTTGGATTCGACGATCGAAATTATTGTGTGCGGACTATCGAGACCTAACGATCATGAATGGGTTTTAGAAATAATACACACACACGAATATCCACGTTATGATTTGTATTTATTTGTTATCTACAAACTGTGTTGTCACTGCGGAGAATCAATTGCAAGTGATTGATCAAACTCCTCATCGTTTGGTTTCTACCATAGTGCCCTTGTTTACGCACCACCGATCTGCACAGCGTTGTTGTTTTAAAAAATCGTTGGCTGTGGCTCGACAACTGTAGCAACAATAATTTTATAATAAACAATTAACACAATATATAAACGAATCGGAACGAATGAAACAAATGAATCAAAATGAATGATTTACAATGAATGAAATGAATTTAAAGTGAATAATAACGAGTATCAAACAAACAGTATTGCTGAGATAATAAAAACTCATTTATTTTTCTAAAGCCTTTGAGAAAATAAAACACCCCTGTCTTTAAAATCATGTATGCAACAGCCAACAAATATTATAAACAGATCTGGCTTGCTAAGGGTAAACTAAATGAAGAACAATCCATAGAATGCCTAAATTCAGCTATGTCTTCTACTGCCAAAACAATTAACGGAAGAACAAACAGGATTGGTACTTCACTACAAGCGCTCGAGCTTTAGGAGCACTTTAGGAGATTACAAAACATTGCGCAGTTTTCACCCATCCTACAGTATGCCGCTCCACTCCTGCTAGACGATTTGCTATATCCTCCGTTTACAGATTCGGAATTACGGACTATTGTTGAGAGTGTAAAAGCGGGAAAAGCTCCAGAAGATGACAGGATTCCTTCGGAATTCTATATAAACAGTACATCCGAGTTCCTGTCTACACTAACTAAAGAATTGAATAGAATATTCAAAACTGCTGACGTACCAGCCAGTTTCGAAAAAAGCCATTATTTACCCGTTGCATAAAATAGATGCGTAAGATAACCCCGAGAATTATCGTTACTCAGCTATAAGCATTCCTTGTAGATTTTCGAGTTGCCTTCTACTCCATTGACGCAAAGCATTATTCTATAAATATACTTCGGGAATCTCAAGTAAAGTTGTGAATCTACTGAAAGCAATGTTTTCATAAACAATGAGTCTTTTTTTTTTTATAATTCCGCGCGCGCACTAAGCGGATATGAATAACCTTTTACTGGCTTTTCTCCAGGGCGCGGGCGGGTGGTGTAGTAGGTTTCGATATTTTTCCCAGAGGTGGTTGTCAAACTGGACGGGACAAGCTAGTACATCCTCAACCAGTGGGTCTTAAGTACGTGATAGTTGTTAGTTCGTTACATTTAGCCCAGCCAGCAATCACTCCAACATCGGTGTTATGTCTTCATGTCAAAGTTGACGCCAACGGGACTTACAAACATATAACTACATACAAATTCTATGAAAAGACTTTTTCAAAGAATTGCCTCGCACGGGATTCGAACCCGCAACAATCTGCTTGAAGAGTGTATGCATATACCACTACACCACTGCCACCCCTGTCTTATGTTTGGGACGACAAATTTAGGTCGGAGGTTTTTGAAGCAAGGAAGTGTACTGAGTACTTTACTCTTTATTTTGTCTATACGATAGCGGTCCCAGCAGTTTCGGAGCCAACAAAGAGAACACAAACATTTTGGAAAAAATTTATTTATATGTCAAAGGCGATCAACTTTCTGCTCTATACAGCGATTTTCAAAAAAGTTCGATACCCTTTTTATAATAAAAAACTGTCTTGCTCCTCAAAATAGCCATTAACTGTCGACATCATTTCTTCATCTTTGGAAAATCTTTGACCACTGAGCCATTTTTCTAAATTTGGGAACAGAAAATAGTCCGAGGGGGCTAAATCTGGCGAATAGGGTGCATGAGGTAGCAATTTAAACTTTAATTCATTAATTTTGGCCATTGCAATAACGGATTTGTGAGCTGGTGCATTGTCTTGATGAAACAACACTTTCTTCTTAGCCAAACGCGGCCGTTTTTGCTTGATTTCTTCGCTCAAGCGTTGCAATAAGTTCGCATAATACTGGCCGTTGATAGTTTTTCCTTTTTCAAGATAGTCAATGAAAATTATCCCACGCGCATCCCAAAAACTCGACGCTGAACCTTTTTTGATTATTCTTTTATCTCGGCGCAAAACTTCTGCTTTGTTTGACGCTGTTTTTGCTGGAGTATGAGCAAATGTGGCACCCATCTGGCACACAGCTTTCGCATGTCCAAATTTTTAAATAATATGCATAGTACCGCACTTTTTGAAATGCCTACAATGTCTGCTAGCTCGCGCACTTTCAGTCGACGATCATCCAGTACCGCTTTGTGGATTTCCTTCACCATGTCTGGATTCGTCACCTCATTTGGCTGACCACTGCGATGCTCGTCTTGGCAGCTCGTAAGGCATCGTTTAAACTCAACAACCCAAAATTTTACTGTTGTAAACCAAGGAGCAGACTCATCCAGAGTAGAATCCAGTTCAGCTTTTATATTGATTTGGCTGAAGCCTTTCAAATAAAAGTATTGTATCACATAACGATGACCAATTTTCTTCATTTCCCAAATTCACTGACAACTTTCACTGTTGATGGCTGCCAAACAAATACTGAACAACATGGCGCGTTCAAACATATGCTTTATAGACTGCGTAACTTCCAGTCCAGTGATATTTTGAAATAACTACTACATGTCTTGGTCAGGCCGGGTACTTCTGGGACCGCCCTCGTAAATGACATTTTGGAGGAAGTTGGAATCGAGTTCGGAGCCAGGCCTCATTTTTGCCGGTGACATCGTTTTTCTAGAGGACTCAGTTGAGGGAAAATCAAAAATGATGATCTTCAGGGAAGGAAGTGGTAGGTGGACTTACAAAGGTCAGAATTTGGAAATTGTGCGAGGATATAAGTATCTCTGTGTCGTGGTCTGTCTTAATCTTAACTTTAAAAATCATTTTATGACGAAAAGAGTTATTTCTTCAGTCTGGCGACATTGCATGGAGAGTGGTCTTGTAGACCGTAATGCAAAGATACAGATATTCGTGCCACTGCTTCCTCGATTAAGTTGTATGGTGCTCAAGTGTGGTTTAACTGGCAGTTCAATGTTGTGGAGGAAATTATAAGATACTTCCTTAAGCGAATTTTTCGGTTGCCGACCTGTACTCCTCATTACATGGTTCACCTGGAAACTTCACTTCGAATATATATTGAAGCCGCTAAAGATGAACGAAGGAAGACTTCCCAATATGGTCCTTAAGTCGATGATCACTTTAAGAGGCAACCTCATCAAAAAGTGGGAATAAATGGCGGTTAAGTGTGGTGAAAGAGTACAGATTCAACCAGTCATCAGTCCCTCTATTCTAAAAGAAGTGTTTGAATAGATATTGGATGGTGTAAGTCATTCTGATTACTATGGTTATGTCACGAAAGCACAATCTTCGCAGTATAGGTTGACTTATAACCAGCTTGACTACAACTTGCAAGAGAGGTCTTACTTCTTGAATCGACTGCCGCACGATAAGCCCGATTTTATCTGTATCGATGGTATAACTCGTACAAATCTCATGGTTTCAATCCAACAGAAAGACTTCCCACTGATTCCAAAGATTTTCGAAAATTTTTTCCCGATTTTCACATCAATTCCAATATAACACGCCCCAAAATCCAGCAAACAATCGTTTATAGCTCTACTACTAAAATGTGAGGGGGCTGCGTACAAAAACATTCTATAACCGAAACTAGTCTAATATCCAAAATCAAGGATTTGGAACTGTTCACACCTGAATTCCGTTTATTTGGCGACGATGGACGTGAAAATAATGATGATTTTATAGGACGAGGTATCCTTCTAGCAATCATAGTTCGTTTGAACCCCGAAGTTCATTAAAATTTCATTTACTGTTGATTTCTAATATATTTGTGTTAAAGTTACTCTAAACACAAATTTTATATCATCTGTTGTCGCTCCTCAACCAATGAATACATAGTTACCAGCTCGCAACCAATGTGGTTGACTCCCTCTTTGAAATCACAGATCCCTGTGATTTAATCATTGTTCTCAGCGATTTTAATCTCCCCCATCTCCAATGGACTCACTCGAATGAAGAATCCTATCTTGTTGCCACAAATGCAGTTTCTGACAATGAAACGGAGGATAACAGACTCTGGCCTTTTTAAGTTAACCCAATTTCCACCCCTGCGGGTAGGGGTTGGAATATACCCGCGGTAGGAATACCTGCCGTAAGAGGCGACTAAATTCCATCTGGGCCGGATTCCTAGATCCGTGAGGGGGCGCCGCCACTCAAATAAGTATCCCATCCTCAAGGCAAGGTGTTTTGCGACCCGTGCCAAGGCCTGAATGGTGCTCGGGATGTAAAATCAATAGAGCACCGCGAACGGAGCCCTCCGGATACCTGGCGTCCTCTGGTTGTAACGTAGCCTTACCGCATTACAGGGGTCTCTGATGCGGTGGACCTCCCTTCTCCCATACTCGTGGGATCTTAATATGAACCTCGACAAAACCAAAACAAATAAAACAAATAATACAAACAACGCAAGTAACGCGGTAAATTCAACGAATTTACCGCAGTAGTTTGATTTTTTCTCTAAAAGTTCAAGGGTATCACGATCTATACCACCAAGATCGAATTTGTCCGGGAAAAGAAGTCCGGCCGAAGCGCCTACGCGCGAAAAAACGGACTCAGTGACAAATAAAAGCTTGGAGGACGAAAACAACACACTCCGTACGAAGCTTAAGCAAATAGAGCTACTTTTTCAAGAGCTTAAAAAAGAAGTAGACATAAGAGCCAGGAGTCACAAAAAAAGCAACTCCCAACAAAATTACGTCTTCCACTTCCAATCAACGTTGTTGGGGTTTCAGACTATAGCAAGTTGCATTGCTTTCTCAAAGATACGCTTAAATGTAAGTATAAGGTTACATCACTGAGCAACAATGTGTGGAAAGTTAACGTCGACAACTCCGATGACTACCGAGCATTGTCCGAAAAATTAAACACCGAAAAGATCCAATTGTACACTTTCGAAAACAAGTCAGAAAGACCATTACGTATAGTAGCGAGAGGACTTCAACCTTCGTGTACTAAAAACGTTATTGTAAGCGACCTCCATGCAAAGGCCTTAAAGTTCCAGACGTCGTAAATATTATTAAAAAAGAAAAGAGAAAAACAGAGGAAGACGAGGAAACCTTGGTTAAGCGGGGACATCCACTGTTTATGCTTAGTTTCGATAAGTTTGAAAATAAAGATGATAAAAAGATCTATAGTATCAAAACTATTCTAAATGTCGTAGTCAAAATCGAAGTGCGAAAGAACACAAGATCGATCCCGTAATGTAAGCATTGCCAAGGCTTCAATCATACGCAGACTTACTGCCAAAAAGAGCCGCGTTGCGTAAAATATGCCGGTAAACATCTCTCAGAAGAGTGCAACTTAAATAAAGAACTTCCACCGTCTTGCATAAATTGCCAAGGAAAACACCCAGCAAACTACAAACGCAACTACAAATAAACCTAATATTGCTGAAGAACAGGCAGTGAAAGAAAGAAAATCCGTCGTGGTAAAGTCGAAGGATATACAAAAAAAGAACACAAGGGAAAAGCCGATTGACGCGCTAACGTATGCACAATCTGCGAGCTGCAAGGAAATAAAATAAAGCAGTGTTACGCCAGATCCAGTGGCTCACGTTTTCTCCCTAATTCTCACGACTCTTAAGAAGCAAAGCAGAACAAATAAATTTTTAGTTGGAAAATTGAGCAATCTCGAGAAAAAAATACGTAAAACTCGATTTCAAGCATGAATATGAAACAAGTGCTTAAAATATTGACGTGGAACGCAAACGGCCTTATTAAAAAACTCGACGAACTGGAAGTGTTCTTACAAAAAGCCAATATTGACATATGCTTGATTTCTGAAATTCCATTGACTAAAGGACCTCGTGTCGAACTAAAGGGATACTGTGCTTATCATGCATATCACCCATCAAACAATGCCAGAGGCGCATCCTCATTGTTCATTAAAGATTGTATTGAGCACTCTATAAATATGAAAATTGAATGCGATGCAATGCAGTTAAGTTCGGTTCGCGTAAAATATAACCACCTGCACTACAACATTGCATCCATTTATTGTCCTGCGCGATGCAAGCTAGAAAAGAATGACTTTAAAGTTATCTTTGATTCATTCGGACCGAATTTTATAATTGGTTGTGACTTTAATTCGAAACATACTTTCTTTGGCTCAAGATGTAATACAACGAAAGGCAGACAAGTCTATGAAGCCGGTATGCAATGTAAAGTTGACTTTTTCTAGACAGGAAAACCAACATATTGACCTTCGGATATAACAAAGACCCCCGATCTCTTAGACTTCTTTGTCACAAAGGCAGCAGCCAAAATTTCTAAAAACATCGAGGAAAGTTATGATCTCTCCTCAGATCACTCACCAGTCATTTTAACACTAAGCATACTCTTAATTAAGAAAGAAGTGGCGCCTAGATTAACTAATAACAAGACTAACTGGGACGGTTTAAGAAACTACTGCAATGAACATATTGTTCTAAACGTGTCGCTAAAAATACAAAACGAAATAGAAGACGAAGTCGACAGATTCATCAAAGTCCTGCAGAACGCTGCCTGGAACAACACACCAACTCCAACAAGAAAAGAGAAAGCAAGTAGTGAAATAAAATATCCGCCGAAAATAATAGAACTGGTAAGAGAAAAGAGGAGAGCGCAAAAAAGATGGCAACAATCCCGTGCTCCCCAGCATAAAACATACTTAAACCACTTATGCAAAAAATTGAAAGAAGCAATACGAGATTACAAAAATCGGAATATCTCTACATATCTCGAAGGTCTGACTGCCGAAAGAAATTCAAATTACTCCCTCTGGAAAGCCATGAATGGAATCAAAAAGCTTCAAATGCAATTTCCTCCCATAAGAAAAAATAATGCCGAATGAGCAAAAGGAGATAAAGAGAAGGCGGATCTATTTGCCGAGCACCTAGAAGAAGCGTTTAAGCCTTTTGTTGGACAAGCGTTAACAGGAGGTTCTAATTATATAATTACGGCACCGGACAATTATAGAATGAAAACAGTGTCGCTACGAGAACTTAATTAAGCAATTAAAAAATTTAAAAATATCAAAGCCCCTGGTTATGATTTAATAACTGCTCAAATTCTCAAGGAGCTGCCAAAGAAAGATCTGATCAAACTGCTCCAACTAATAAATGCCGCGCTAAGACTATTAAACATTCCAAGCCAATGGAAAGTTGCCGAAGTTATAATGGTCCCGAAACCAGGCAAATTTCTAAATGAAAAAAAGTCCTACAGTCCCATATCGCTTCTGCCGATAATATCTAAAATATTTGAAAAACTCCTATTGAAGCCCTTGCAACCGATCATTAAAGAGAGACATCTAATTCCTGAACATCAATTCGGTTTTAGAACTAAGTACTCCACAATTGACCAGGTTTTTAGAATTACGAATGAAATTGAGAAAGCCTTAAAGGGGAAAAAGATATGTTCTAGCGTGTTTCTTGACGTGTCTCAAGCCTTCAATAAGGTATGGCATGAAGGCTTAAATTTTAAGCTAAGCCAGGTTCTTCCGAGAGAGCTGCATACGATCCTGAAATCGTAACTGGAAAACAGCATTTTTCGTGTTAAACATGACACCGAATACTCGGAATTTAAAGAGATAGCTGCTGGAGTTCCACAAGTAAGTGTACTTGGACCGGTACTGTTTTAACTCTATACTCGAGACATACCGAAAGAATCAGGTACCATAGTATCCACGTATCGCGGACGTCACGGCGATACTAGCTGCAGATACTTTAGTCAAGTTAGCTACTGGAAAGCTACAAACGGCTTTGGATAAAATCTACGAATGGACAAAGATATGGCGAATTGTACAAATACGATATGCAAATGAAGCAAAGTGTCTAGGAATGACACTAGATGTAAAACTGAAATGGAAGCCGCATGTTAAGAAGAAACCTGATGAACTTGAAAATAAATTCAGACAAATGTACTGGCTACTGGGAAAACATTCCAAGTTAAGCATACATAACAAACTGCTCATCTATAAGCAAGTGCTTAAACCTGTTTGGACGTACGGTATACAACTTTGGGGCTGTACTAAACCAAGGAACCGAAATATTCTCCAAAGCTATCAAAACAAAGCTCTAAGAAAAATCGCGAACGCCCGATGGTATATCAGATATCCACAGAGACTAGGAAGGGCTACCGTCGAGGACGAAATAATGAACTTTGCTCGCAAACTCCGTATTCGTCTTCATGCTCATTGTAATAATAAAATACTCCAAATTCTGGACGAGACAAACTTAATGCGTCGATTACAAAAAATGAGACCATTCGATCTGGCGCGATAAGGACTATCCGCATATCATAGCGTAACTGCTTTTGCAGGAAAGCTACCTGCCCCACGCGAACGTTATTTGAAACGGAAACTACTTGATAAGGTAACTTAGTTGTAGTCGATAAGAAGGGAGGCGTGTTTTCAGTGAGTAAGAATCTCACACTACTATGAGCAACGGGTTAATAGTGTCTATGAAGATTTTCACACCTACCAAAAAAAAAAAAAAAAAAAATTGGTTTCGAGAGTTTCCGCAACTCCACTACTGATCAAGTCCACAGCGGCAGGCCCTTCGATGCGGTGTCCGGCAATGGACGAGGGAGGCTCGATGTGTCGGAAAGGTTATGGCGTCGGTTTTCTGGGATTGTCATGGCATACTTTTCACGGACTACCTCGAAAAAGGAAAAACCATCAACAGAGAGTATTACTGTGCATTATTGGAGCGATTAAAGGCCGAAATCGCTGCACAACGGCATCACATGAAGCGAAAAAAATTTTGTTTTTTGCAAGACAATGCACCGGTGCACAAGAGCATCGCAGCCATGGCTAAAATCAATGACTTACAGCTCCAATTGCTGTCGCATCCACCGTATTCGCCCGATTTGGCTCCCTCGGACTATTATCTCCTCGCAAACCTCAAAAATTCAGCTCACGCGAGGAAATCATCGACGCCACGGAGGAGTATTTTGCAGACCTTCCGGAAAATTATTGTACTTTTCGGACGGGATCAAGAAGATGGAAAATCGCTAGAATAGGTGTATCAAACTAAAAGGGGACTATATTGAATCAAATAAAAAAACATTAAAAAAATTTTTTTTTTTCATTCCCAAGGAGGTAACTTTTTACCCCATCTAGTAAATCTCACAGGGGCATAACGATTACATTTTATAATTATTCGCATGGCTTTATTTTGTAATCGCTGTAGTCTCAGCAGTGCGGTATCACAACCTAGGTATAGTACAGAAGAACAATATTCAAAAAGCTAAAGATATTTTTCTTCTAATTCTGTTAAAGAAACCAATTTTCTTCGATACTTTTTTCATAATATAATCTAAGTGCGTTATAAACGATAATTTAGAATCTACTATTACCCTTAGGTATTTTATTTGATGCACCTGTGCCATACGTTCGTTATTTATGTTCAAATTTATTTGCACATTATGTTTAATTGCCATACATTTTGATTTAGTAACATTAATTTTGAGTTTGTTGGCCATTAACCAAATGTTCACTCTATCTAAGTTCTCCTATAGGAGTCTTGAGCATTCTTCGTAGATGTAACCGGAAATGAAGAGTAGAACATCATCAGGAAATTACGCGATTTGAGAGTGGTTTAGCTCATTTTTGATATCTTTGATGTACCATATATAATTAATAACAGAGCTCCAAGTATGCATCCTTTGGGAACTCCGTGAATTGTTACAATATTGGTAGACATAACCCCATTTACACAAGTTTTTTGAGTTCTCCCAATTAGGAAAGATCGAAACCAATTTAATTCGTGGCCTCTCACACCATATTTATGAAGCTTCTGTATCAGAATTTCTCTATCTTTAGTCTCGAAAGCTCTTTTTAAGTCCAAGAATACTGCTAAGACATATTTACTATCAGCCATCTTCTCTTTCCAGGTAATAAGAACTCTATTTACGAGGGCGGTCCCAGAAGTACCTGGCCTAACCAAGACAGAGCGGTAGTTGTTTAAAAATATCACTGTATTGGAAAGTGATATATAGAGTTTTCTAAAAACGACCTGACAATTTTTTTTTAAATAAAAGGCAAACCATTTGAGATATTTCAAAAACTTTATTATTGGCTTGAAGTACAATCAAAACATTTATGAATGAGCTTGTCTTCGTTCATATGGCCACCGCGGGCACATTTGCAGCGGTCGATTCGTTGGACTCAATTTTTAACGACTCGGCCACACATTTCGGCCGAAACGGCTATTTCGAGTTCAATGTTGGCTCTGAGCTCTTCCAAATGTTTGTCTTTTTTTTTTGGGTCTGGTACGTCTGGAACCGCCATCGTAAAGGTGATTCGCAAGAGTGTTTTTTACGGAACCCTGAATGATTTTCTATTATCAGCTCGTTTGTATCAAAATATTCTTTAATTTGAATTTGGACTACTTTTTGGAAAACTTTTTCATATATTGGGAGAGCATTCACTGGACGAAAATCTTCATATTTGTGGGATCCAGCTACTTTGGCCACAGGCGATGATTCTTTCCATGAATTTCTAAAACAGCAATTTCTCATAGATAGATTTATGTTAAAAGTCGTTTCAGTACTGGCCTTATTACGGATGTATTGTAAAGCAACATTTTTGCGCTCATTTGGTTAAAGTCTCTTTTTTGGCTAATTAATCTAAATACTTTAGCTATGTTTGCGCTCCTAATAGCATTGAACTTAAATGTTCTCAATTTATCGGGGAAAAAGATACTTTTTAGAAAATACAAAAAATCATGCACTCATTACATTGGGTCTATAACTTATAATATAACTTATAAATATTCGTGCAGTTTGCTAAGAGATGGCGTAACTTGTATTATTCCATTGTTATTATTCCATTGGACGTCATTGTATACATTTCAGTATGTGTCATTCATTTTTTTTTTTCAGTCAAATATGTCGAACTTTGTGCCTGAAAAAGTGTTTTTGCGGGGAGTTCCTCTTCATGAAGAAAACTGCTGCCGAAAGTCATCGTATTTTGGTGCAAGTTTAAGGTGAATATGCGCTAGCTGAGCGAATCTGCCAAAAGTGGTTTGCACGATTTAAAAGTGGTGATTTTGGCTTGGAAGACGATGAACGTCCTGGGCAGCCAAGAAAGTTTTAAGATAAAGAACTGGAAGCATTACTCTATGAAGATTGTTGCCAATCACAAGAAGAGCTCGCAGAATCTTTGGATGTCACTTAAGCAGCCATTTCAAAAGCCATTTTAAAAGCAGCTGGAGTAGTCGAGAGAAAGTAATGGAAAAATCGCATGAATCGATATATTCGAAAACTGAATATAAAAAAATTTTCGGGGGTTGGATCAAGCTTGTATTTTTAATTTTCTCAATAAATTCCAAAATTTTTTGATGAAGGTGGTATTTGCAAAACCTTTTCCTCTTGATCTGGTACAGAAAGCAGCAAGCCGGTTTTGTGATTTATATGGCCCTTTGAACTATGAACGTGAGCTTGTAACAGGCGTTGTTGACAATGTTTTTGGCACCGAATTTGCAATTGCGAATGTTTTTCGGGGAATGTTTTGAAATTGCAGTGGTGCCAGCAAGATAACTTAAAAAACGGCTGTGGTGGCCGTTAGATTCCTAAGTGAACTTCAAAACGCTGCAGTGCGAACAAACTTTATTCATTTGTCCAATAAAAACATCATCGTGATTATTGCAATCATAGTCCTTGCTGTAATCGAATGCGTACATCTTTAAATCGATCCTCTTCTTGATCGAGCCAATCGTAAGTAATTAGACCATTTCTACTGCTCCTGACTTGGCTACCATTTTTAAATTTAAGGTATAAAATTTATGGAATTAAGTTGAAAAAATGATATCGGTCGAATAACCATTGCTTGAGTGCTCGTCTTTCAGCATTTTGAATTATTGATCGCAAAATATCTGGGTCCAAATTGGTGAATTTTTCTTCAATGTTGACTATCAAATTTGTGGATTGTTGTGATATACGTGAAGTCTAGCGTGGTGCTATGGCCGGCCAGCTCAAATCGCCAAAGGGAGAGATCACAAGGCCTGCCAAATGGGTATTCAGAATTTTCATCGTTGCCTTTTTTATAAAGAACTTAACAAGTATTCAGTTTTTAAAATAATGGGATAGAGAGAGGATTAAAGATTTTTGGGCTCCATGGGAGACTAAATTATTAGTGTAATAGGACTTTCTGTTATACTCAAGGCATTCACTCATCTTATCTGATTTTAGTTGACTGAAAAAAAGAATTTCTTTCGGAAGCGATGGTATTGAACCCTGAACGGTCCGATTTGAAATCCAATACAGTACCACTTAAGCCACGGCCACCCACACAGCCTCAGTTGTGTGAGCGGTTGCTCTGTGCTGTTGAAATGAACAATACTCGAGACCAATTCAACAATATGCGGAAAAAAATTCATTTAACATATATCTGGAGTTCTCACTAGTTACGATTACTGTGGTACTGTTGGCGTCCTCAAAAGGATAAGCACCAATCACTTGTTCACTGTATATGCCGCACCAAACAGTCACTTTGAAGGGATGCAATGGTTCTTCGTGCATTTCATGTGGATTCTCTTCTACTAAACATAAATGCAAATTTTGATTATTAACATAACTACTTAAGTGCAAATGAGCTCCGCCGCTCATTAGGATACGAAATAACTTTCTTCTTGCAGTAAGTTTAACAGAGCATGGGCGTAAGTTAACCTCACTTGACGGTCAGCAGGTGGCAATTGGTGAACGGTTTGCATTTTTTAAGGTCCTTCACCGAAATTCGAAATAACGAACGTCTGCTGATGCCAAATTGTGTGGAACGTTGTATCGTCGATGTTTGTGCACTCTCTTGGAAGTTCTCGGTCACAGCAGTGATATTCTCGGTCGAACGAGTAATACGGGGCCAGCCACTTCTTGCGACATGTCCAATGGACAAAGTTTGTACGAGACGCTTAAACGAATACTTAATTGTTCGCGGACATGGTGCTGAACAACGAGGAAAATGACGACAACAACAACAAGACTGCAAATTGGTCAAATAACAATATTACCGGGTTCGTTAGATGTGTATAGCTCCAATGCTTGTTGTTAAATAATTCTCTCTGTCTACAATATAACATAAATGTAAAAGCACCATGACACTTGATGTTATTTGCAAAAACAAAGACACATTCACATTACGACATTACTTTTGCTCCTCCTTGTAGATACTTTGTTACGTTCTTGTTGAAGGCAAGAATTACATTGTTCTTTCATTTCTGCAGACCTTTTTTTCTCCAATTTTTTAGCTTTAGATGATTTTCTTCCAATTGTTTATTTTTTCTTTTTTAGAATATTGAAACCTGAAAACATATCGAATCATTCTTGTGTTATTGAACTATAAAAAAATTAATTTCCACTGTGGATCCAGGATCTTTTGAATAATGTTAGCATGCCAAGTTGATACGATAGCAAAGCATGCTTCATCTTTTGAAAGGCCCTTAAAAGCTCAGAGTTGTCAATTGGGAATTCACTTTCGTCAACATTTCTTTAAAACAAACTTATTCATAAAAAGAACTATTCAAATAATTGTTGTGAAACTTAAGCCCATCTTTCAATCTTATCCGTATGTTTATACATCTTGAGCAGTCGAGAGCAACATAATTGAGACAAAACTTAAGTGGGTGGCTTCATTTACAGAAGATCCATAGAAAATCTTAAGGAATAGACAAAATTACATTGCCGTGATACAACTAAGTAAAATTAATCTGTTTTCCAACTTCAAATGCCTCTTTATCTTACCAGCGCAATAGTGACTCTTAACTTTTACTACTTGTACCTCCACTTCCAGCCACATTAACTTGCATTGACCTACTTTCCTACATAGACGGTGCACCGAGTACTGGCAAATTAAATGTAAAATTCAACGTGTGAAACTATTTCGAACTTTTCACCATAAATCCAATCCAGGACATACTTCGTTGCATATCTTCCCCGGCACTGCAAATGAATTTAATTTCCTCAATCCAAAGGATTCACCGCAATGTGGATGTGAACCACATTCAGAGCCTTAGACGAACTCACAAGCTACCTATTCGTAGGTGCAATCAAAACATTCATTATAAACTTTTATGACTTCGTTGGTGAAAATTAAATAAAAACTATCCTCGAACGAGACAGTTTGGAGAGTGATTTTGGCTCAAGAACGATGGGGCGGTGGGCAGAATTCCATTTATTTACCACTCACTCAGACAGTCATTTGCAGAAACCCATTTACGAATAAAGCGAACAATCAAATTCATTTAAAGTCTCTGGGTCGTTCGGTCGTTCGGTCGTTCGGGTCGCCTGTAAGACTTTTTTACCGAATTTTGTGAAGCCGACCGACCCGAAGTCGCTCGCTCTCTTCTTTCGGATCATAAATTTTCTGTTTTTGCAAAATTTAGGGATTGCACATGCACAACCCCTCATCGAATTGTAAGCGTAGGGTGGTGTCGGTATTCTTTCGTTCTGGAGATAATGTTGTCATTATGCTCTTCCGGTTCTTCACCCTTCGGCTTATCAAATATTACCAAAGGTTGGTTGAAGCTGGGAGGTATACACAGCACATAGCTGAACTGGGACAATGCACAACCCTTCGTATTGTTCCTGCTGCTATTGCCATTGCACATGGAGGGTAAAGTTTGTCAGAGTCAAAAACTTTCTAAAGGTTGCATGAGTCAGCAATATTTTGTTGCATGACAAGTTGGAATTCAAGAACAATGAGGCGTTATGTACGAGAGTCTATGTATAAATGAATGTGGCTGTGTACTTGTATGCCCTTGTTGTGAAGAACTGCTAATGGGGGTACTTGGGAGTCCTATTGCCAAAAGAGAAACTTCCATCAATCATTTTAGCGTGCCGAGTGGAATTACTATTCAAATTTTTGGTATTCTTGTTAACACACAGTGTGACTGTGGTCTGTTGGAACAAGATACAATATTTCAGAGATTAATTGTTGCAGATGGGAGCATACTTAGTGTGGCTTTCTCATAACTCTTCAGACATTGTTTTCATTTGGATGTCTGTTTGGGAATTTTTGAATTGAACACGTATTGTCTTGGCATAATGACAAGTGGAGATAGGAAGTCATCTTGGAGTGTTAGTGGCAGACTTCAAATAATGAATCTGTTTTGATGACAGTATTTGAGTGAACTATTTCTAACTCAGAAAGAGCATCTCTAGCTTGAACATTTACAAGCGATGGAAGAAAAATTCACAGCGAATCGATGATGGTCTCTGAAATGTTTGGGTGAAGCTCATATAAACCTTTAAACTATGTTCAATCCGAGATTATCATGCTAAAGAAACCTGAACTAACGACTTTAGCATAATGAGTCAGGAAGGGTTTCTATAACACAGTAAAACAAAGGGCGTCAGTGTCATATTATCTGACAGCGGAGTCCCTTTTTAGGGTTTCTTTGTCAAAGTACTTAGTATGGGTACTACAGGATGGGTGAAACAAATTCATTTTAAAAATCAAAAGTTACAATATTATTACAGATTTGTTGTATTAACTACTAAATATTATATCTCTGTTACTATTACCTCCATTAAGACAGAAAATTTTTTCGAAGTTGTACTCTGTCCCTCATCCTCCTCACCTGTAATCAGCGATTTCCACAAGTAGATGGCGTAATTGTCTTTCAGAAGAAAGACAAGACAAGCGCGGACTAATTAGTTTTAAAGACCTGTTGCAAGAACCGAAGCGTAATCTACGAAGTTTCTATGTTTAAATTATATGAATGAGTAGAACTAGAGTCATGTAGCATAAAAGGAGATTCAAGGTAAAATTGTGGATTCGCCTGCAGAAACTGAGACTCGGTCTAATCTATTCAATCCGTATTTGTATCGTGCCACGTTGTTATAGACAATTCCTACTAACAGCATCATAATGGCAGAAAACCTCACATCTATACTCAAGAGTAGGTAGTAATAGTGTTTTTGTAAAGTGATAAAGTGCTGAGAAACACATAGTGAAGGAAAAACATAGTACACCTTACCTACGCCTGCATTAATAATATATGAGAGTCCCAAGTTAAGGTATTGTTAAAGGGCATGCCTGGATCTTAAGCACTGTTTTATAAGATGTTAGGGAAATAGGTTAGATCTTAGTTGGTTCTACTAATGATGATGCATTTAGGCAGTAATGAATTTAAAAACAGTCCATTTATTTTTGACAAAAGAACAATCTTTTCCAAGTCATGCTTGATGTTATAGGTCCTAGTGAACTGTCATTAAATGATTGAAAATCATCTGCTTACATTTCTTATGTGGATAACCTTATCACTGTAGGAAGTTCATTAATATATGGAAGAATAGAAGAAGTCCCAATATCGAGCCTTGGGGAACAACTCTTGTGACTTGGAGAAAATCCGACATCTTATTTGATACCTGAACTGATAGGATAATTGTAATCATACAGCACTAGCAGAAAGCTAAAATAGTTTATTGGTCAAATTAAAGCTTTCGAGAAATCTAAGAGCACTACGAATGTAACCTGATCCTTATCCAGTGCCTGGTGAATATCATCAGTCACATGTAATACACAGGATGTTCAACTGTGGATTTCTCGGCAGCCGAACTATTTGGAGGCCAATATATTGTGTGTGTTGAGGTTGATATTAATTTGTTTTTGCATTATCGTTTCGAAAGCTTTGGCCATAAAAGGAAGTATTGAAAACGTTGGTCTTGAACGGTAAGATGACGATTAAGATAGCCTTTTCAATTTTTTTTAAATCCCAACGCTTTTAGACTTGATGGAGAGATAACTTTCAACAACGTTGGGAAAGTAAAAAGTATTGGCCATTGCTAGCTACACATTATGGATTCCACGCCAATAAAAGTGTTCGTCTTTTGAAGCAAACCAAAAAGTCACCCAATTTTCGACTACCTCGTAGGATTTTAAGTGCTGCTCAGCTAATGCGCGTCCCATTGATAAAAACAAATGGTAGTCGGAAAAAGCCAAGTCTGGTAAATCCGGCGGGTGGGGTAGCAGCTCCCAGCCAAGTGCTTTACTTGTATCCTGAACCAGTTTTGCTTTGTGTGCAGATGCATTGTAATGGAGAAAAATCACCTTTCCGTGTCTTCTGACCCATTCTGTTCGTTATTCGTTCAATGCATACTTCAAATTGATCATTTGTTGTCGGTAGCGATCTGTATGAACTGTTTCACTAGGTTTTAGGAGCTCGTGGTACACCTTCTGGTCCCGACCAGACACACAGCATTGTCTTCTTGCCGAATCGATCTGGTTTTGCAGTCAAAGTTGATGGTTGTCCTATCTTCTGAAAATAAATCATTTTTCATCGCCGGCCACAATTCGATGCAAAACTGATTTTTTATCGTGTCTTTGAAGCAAAATTTCACAAATTTCAATTCATGTGGCACCCATTTTCTAGACTTTTGGATCTTTCCCATAGCATTTAAATGGTCAGAAATTGTTTGTTGTGCAATATTTTACATTTCTGCCATTTTTTTCGGACCCAAAGTGTCATCTTCATTCAATATTGTTTGCAATTCGACGTCTTCAGACTTTTTTGGTGGTCTTCCACGTTCTTCATTTCTCACATCAAAATCGTTATCTCTGAACCGTTGAAACCATCTTTTGCATGTTGCTTCTGATGTGTGTTGCGCAGTTGGTAATTGGGTGACTTAATCTCGTGGAATCGTCTCTAGATATCAAAATCGTAGAAACATCCGTGGCGAGCGATTCGGAAATCGTGCAACATTGGCTTTTGTTACCTCCTCGTCGCTGGACATTGCTCTGTTGCCATCCTACGAGCGTTACCTAGATACACTTGGAGCTATGTTTCATCGAAAACAAACTCTGCTGATTGTGCTTCCTGACCTTCCTGATTATCGCTGCCAAAAAATCATTGGCCTTCATCAAACCTTTATTCAATCATAGCAGACTGTCAATCTTTAAGAATGGATGGACATGTCTATCGAGACCTTATCGCAAAAATTTCACCGCGTTGCAAGGTATATCTCTTATTATTGACTTAAGAACTCTAATCGATTTATTTACAATTTAACTTTCGTAGAAATTTTAAAATTCATCCAAATCAATGTTTTCGGAGATTATATCGAGTTAGCAAATGCACAAATACGCAAGAGTGTCCTAAAATATGATATAAAGCAACCCATAATTGTTCTTAAACACAATTCTGTTTCAATTCCCATTGTCTCAGACATTAAACAACATTATTTACATGCTGGAGCATGTGAGAAGTTCGCGTTCATCGACAACAATTTTGGATATTGGGGAGACGAAATCTCACTCGCAAAACAATCCACAGATGCAAATCATGTTTCATGCAACAAAAACTCACAAGCCAACAGATCAGAGGAGATCTTCTGTCCCATCGCATCCAAAAAATTAACCTATTTTCTAACACAGGTTGCGAATATACTGCCCCACTGACTATTAAATTGTCTCGGTGTCACCAACAAAAGGTGTCCAAGCTTATATTGCCTTATTCATAGATATGTGCACAAAAGCTATCCACCAGAAACTGGTGAGTCAGCTTACCACCGACTCCTTTCTCACAGCTTTGCGTAGGTGCGTCAAGTGCGCTAACGTCTATAGTGACAACGGGATGCATTTCCAACGAACTCATTGTTGCATAATTGATATGCTCACACTAGTGATAGCACAAACTCACAACGACACCATCGCTGCCGATCTTACAAAGGATGGTATTTCGTGTCATTTTGTTACCCTTTGGCTCCCACTTTAGTGGATTATTCTCGTATCTGGTTATGATTTTAGCCCTCTAAGTCTAGTACACTCTCTTATGGGTGAATAACTGACAGCAGCCCCTGAAACCAACTACCTGGATATTTCACCAAATCATCGATTGCGTTGGAACCACATTCAGAGGATAGCTAAAGGATTATGGAAGCGATGGCACACGGAGTACCTCACAACACTACATAGTTCCTCAAATGGTAACGAGATAACACAGCATCAAACTTTGAGACTTAGTGTTCATAAAGGAACCTAGAATCTATCAACCCTGATGCCGATCAAAAGCTTACGAGTCGCCCCTGTAAGAACTTCGCGCTCCTACGAATTTCCTGACACTCTTTCCAAGGAGACTAAGTTAATCGATGAATTAAATCAATTGCATCACAACAGACACAAACTTAACTGGTACAACTATTATACATGAAGAATTTGATTTGCTTCAGTGAAATTTGTAATTGCACATTTTTCAACCTTGAGTGATAAATACATACCATATAGCACTCAACATATGTATTTGGGATCGATGAATCTTTTCCTCAATGGATTGGAAAGTACGTTTCTTAATGCTCAATTCAATTTGTTTTGGATGATTTCAAGTCTGACATCTTAAAAAAAAAAAAAAAAAAAAAAAAAAAAAAAAAAAAAAAAAAATGGTGTGCCTCAGGGCTCTGGCTCACGGACACTCTTTTTAATTTTTATATTCGTTCATTCTTGCATTCGTTGCCTGACCCACCTCCCTAATATTTGGCTATAGAATGGAAATGGTAACGTATGTTCAGCTTATTATTATTAAAATTCCGAAATTAATGGCAATACTAAGTGGGAAATCACAAACACAGTGGAATTGAATGCTTCCAAAACACAATGCTGTCTGCTGTTGTTAAAGCAAAATTTAAACACCATGCCATCATTAATTATTTTGGGATTAATCGCGTAAATTAAAATAAATGAGTCGAATACTTAACTCACTCAGAACGTTTCGCATCAAGTTGCATTGAGTGTGGTCAACGGGAAACTGCTGTGAAGTGTTAAAAATCAGATTGGCTCCGCAAATTTTAGCGGTGCGTAGACGGTTCTAACTCATCTTGTTGTTGTTATTGTTGAGGTTCACGTAGATGTGAGCAAACGGTACTCACTACATCATTGGGGGTGTTAGCAGGGAACTGGAGTTGACAAATGATGTTAATCACGGGATCCCATGCGCGAGAGAGTCTGAAACTGTCGTCACGATTGAAATATTTGTGCTTTTTTATTTCAATCGCTTTGCGGACCAATCGTGGAGTGTAGCGAATCTTGTGAGCTAAGACCTTGGCTTGATCGAAATGTATCCAGTGTTTTCCCGTTGTTTTTTCGCTACAGCACTTATATGTTCTTTTAAACGGGTTGCATAATTCCTTCGGGTTTTTCCCACATATGAGGACCTACAGCTGCAAGGGACTAGATAAATGCCTGGCGTTAAGCGGTCGTTGTACGAAGAGCAAAAACACCTACAATGAGAAATGTAAACAGAGATGAAATGGGTGCTTTGAAAGAGTTGCAAAGAGAAAAAAGTATTTTTGTTCTCTCTGCAGACAAGGAAAATGCGACTGTAGTCGTAAATAGAAGTAACTATTATGCCAAAATGAACAATTTAGTTGATGACGCAAACACATATTTGGCTTGGGATTATAACCCCACTCTCCGTGTCTTAAGGAAAACAATATGTCAACTCTGATATGAAGGCATAACCCTGATGTTGGAGTGGTTGCTGGCTGGGCTAAATGCAACGAATTAACAACTAGCACCTACTAAGACCCACTGGTTGGGAATGCACTGGCTCCAGTTTGACAACCACCTCTGGAAAAAATATCGAAGCCCAATACACCTGAGTTTTAAACTACTACACCACCCGCCCGCGCCGAGGTAAGAAGCCAGTAAAAGGGTATTCATATCCGCTTGGTGCGAGAGTGGGATTATAAAAAAAAAAATCTCATCAATGAAAATAGATCTATCTTAGCATCTAAACGTCTAATTCCATCATGCCCACAGTCAGCCAAATTATATGGAGTAGTAAACATTCAACAAAGAAGGGAATCCCATGCAATCAATTGTGAGTCAAATAAATGCTCCTTGTTACCTGTTAGCCAAACACTTAGTGAAAGTGTTTAAACCTTTGACTGGGTCGACGGAACACAACATAAGGGATTCTGCTCATTTTGTGTCGATTTTAACTAACTTAAGACTAGACGTTGATGAAGTGATGTTGAGTTTTGACGTAGAGTCGCTTTTCACAAATGTACCGGTACAGGAAGTTCTCAATGTTATACATAATCTCGTCACAGATCATGTCATTAACGACAAATATATGCCACTTTTAAAGTTTTGTCTGTGATCAGGGTATTTTTGTTACAACGAACAGTTTTATTTACAAGTTGATGATATTGCCATGGGCTTACACTTAGCCCCTCTTAATGCAGACTTGTGGACTTTGAAATAAAAACCCTAAAAAGCTTCAAAAACAAACCAAAAATCTGGCTGAGATACGTTGATGACACTTTCTGTTTACTCAACATCCAAAAATCAAGCTTACGATGGAACAAGAAAAAGACAACAATGCGATAAAATTTGTGGACGTTAAGGTTTTAAGAACACCTGACGGGACATTGGGCCACAGTCTTCCGCAAAAACACACACACAAACAGATACTTACATGCTACTTCCCACCACCATCCGATAAACCTCATGTCCGTTGCTTCGACACTGGTTCAGTGCGCCCACAAAATATGTGGTAAAGACTAACTCCCCGCTGAACTAAAGCTAGTCGACTACGTTTTCAAAGCAAACGGGTACACCAAAAGGCAAAGAATATGGAAACCAGTTGGACAAAAAAGCTTTTTTTGCTCTACGTCAAACGCATCACAGACAGAGTAGGAAAAATCTTTAAGAAATATGATACAAAATCTATACTTTTACCACCAAAAAAGTTCAATAGTTACCTTAATTTACCAAAGGAACGCTTTCCACTTTAAACGCCAGGCGTTTATTAAGCCCCCTGCAGCTGTGGGTCCTCATATGTGGGATAAGCCCGAAGGAGTATTGCAACCTGTTTAAAGGAACACGGACATGCTGTAGCCAAAAAACAACGGGAAAATCGGCAATATGTGAGCATAACACATGGGCTGAAAAGTCAGTGGCATTTTATACTAAAACACAACATTTTTGCAACATTCAACTTTATTTATCTATATAGTTGCCTTCGAGGGCGATACACTGATTGAAACGATTTTTCAATCTTTCGATACCAGTTTTATAATACGATTTCGGTTTAGTATCAAAATAGGCCTCTGTTTCGGCGATTACTTCTTCACCTGTCTTAAATCTCTTTCCGTCGAGCATCTTTTGAAGTCTGCGAACAGAAAATAGTCGCTGGGGGCCAAATCTGGAGAATACGGTGGGTGGGGAAGCAATTCGTAGCCGAATTTATTCAATTTTTCCATCGTTTTCATCGACTTGTGACACGGTGCATTGTCTTGATGAAACAGCACTTCCTTTTTCTTCAAATGCGGCCGTTTTTCTACTATTTCGTCCTTCAAATGCTCCGGCAACGCAATGTGATACTCGCTGTTAATAGTCTGCCCCTTTTGGAGATAGTCAATGAAAATTATTCCATGTGTATCCCAAAATACTGATGTCATAACCTTGCCAGCCGATTGTTGAGTTTTTGGTCGTTTTGGATGAGGTTTGTCGCCTGCTCGCCACTCAGCTGGCTGTCGACTTGACTCTGGTGTGAAGTGATGGAGCCAAGTTTCATCAAAAATTCGGCTTTATTGCGGTTGAACAGCTTTAAATCTGAATCATCAACACGTTGTTGTTTTTGGTCGACTGTGAGCAAACGCGGCACCCACTTTGAACAGAACTTTCGGATGTCCAAATATTCGTGTATGATATATCCAACAAGCTCTTTTGATATCTTCACTTTACGGTCATTCGTAATCATTTTGTGGACTTTTTTTATGTTTTCATCTGAAACAGCCTCTTTTGGACGTCCACTGCGTGCATCATCTTCGGGGCTTGTACCACTTGCAGAGTCCGGGTAACACTTATCAAGCCATTTCTTTGCATCGGCTGCATTTTTTCCCATCAAAAAGCAATGATAAATCAACACACGAAATTGCTTTGAATCCATTTTTTTTTTCACAATAACAAAAGTTGCTTCACTCACAACGCTATATCTCGAGAACTAATCGTCCGACAGCTGTAAAATTTATACACGTATCTTTTGAAGGTTGGTACTAACTAAATGGTATGGACTTAATTCCAGTGATGCCCTCTCTTACAAACGGCACTGACTTCTCAGCCCATGTATTACCTTGGATAATACAAATGAACAACACTGGATACATTTCGATTAAGCCAACGTGTTAGCTCACGGGACTCACTACATTCTACGAAGGTCCGTGAAGTGATTGAAATAAAACGGCACTAAAATTTAAATCGTGACGACAGTTTCAGACTCTCTCGCGCATGGTATCCCGTGATTAACATCACTCTTCAACTCCAGTTCCCTGCTAAAATCCACAGTGATGTAGTGAGTATGCTTTGCTCACATCTACATGCACCTCACAACAATCTAGTTTTTAACACTTCATCGCAGTTTCCCGGTGATTACGCTCAATGCAACTTGATGCGAAACGTTCTGGGTAAAATAAGTATTCGACTCATTTATTTTAATTTACGCGATTTATCTCAAAATATTTATCAAACAATTGCGAAAACCTCAAAGCAAAGCTACTCTTTTTATGAAAAGCCACTCTGCAATCAAAGCGAAATATATTTTATCCTAATAGGAAACATATTTAGTTTAGAGAAGCTAGCTCTTGGAATGAAACGGATGGTGACATCAGTAAAATAAGTTGGCTTGCTACTTCTTTTGAGAGAGTTGATTGAAAACCCATTTCGAGTACACCAATCGACGATTACATCTAGAGCTATCAGCCACTAGACATGGTCTGATGGTCTGACAGACAGTGTATCTACATGGCCTGAATACGCTTGACCGTAGATGTTAAAGGTGTTGAAAATGCAAAACTTGCTTCTTCATTAGGTTGCTTCAACTGCAACTGTTGTTTCACTACATTCAAATATATAGAGTTTTCCAATAGGGACTTGACAACTTTGAATTTAATTTCTGAACGTACTCTTTCACTAATCATCAAACTGTCACTGTCAATTTATTTAGCAAACTCAACATTTATGGTAAAGAACATCAACGAGCAACGTCTGCAAATTATAAAAATTTTCTACAAATATTCGGAGTCGCAAAATCATCTTCAGTGACGAAGCTCATTTTTGGCTCAATGGGTTCGTCAATAAGCAAAATATGCGTTATTGGTCGGGTGAAAACCCACATGTGCTTCATGAATCACCACTTCATCCAAAAAATAACTGTTTGGTGCGGCTTTCATGCCGGCGGCGTTATTGGGCCATATTTTTTCGTCGACGATAACGATCGCCACGTTACTGTGAATGGACGACATGTGGTTTCAACAGGATGGTGCCACAAGCCACACAGAACACGCTACAATCGATTTATTGATGAATAAGTATGGTGAGCATGTTATCTCAAGACATGGGCCAGTCGATTGTCCGCCTCGTTCGTGCGATTTAACGCCTCTTGACTATTTTCTGTGCGGCTACGTTAAGTCATTGGTTTATGCCAACTCGCCGACGACGTTGGAAGAGCTCAGAGCCAACATTGGGTCCAGCGAATCGACCGCTGCAAACGTGCCCGCGGTGGCCATATGAACGAAGTCGAGCTCCATTCATAAATGTTTTGATAGTACTTCAAGCCAATAATAAAGTTTTTGAAGTATCTCAAATGGTTTGCCTTTTTTAAAAAAAAAAAAAAAAAGTTGTCAAGTCGTTATTAGAAAACCCTATAGTTGAAATTCGACTAGAAAGACATACATTGAAATTTTCTTTGAACATATGTAAATGTCGATAAAACCACATCAAGGTAAAACACGTATCCAACTCAAATTACCCACCCAAAAAGCTGCCAAAAAACATGATAATGCGATCTGCCATAATCCCATAGATATTTCATATCAAGTAAAGCACATTTTCTAATAAACATATCAAGTCTTAGTTACGCCATTAAAAAATATAAAAAACAGCACCAACCCGACATCCAACGAAAAGAAAAAAAAAAAAGAAGCAAATTCATCTCAATCTATAAAGTTGATATTTTGTAACTTAAACCCACCCACTCGCTCCCATTCAAAAACAGCTAGCTGAGTTCCCGATGTTCAGGCCCGCACCCTATTTCCGGTTATTTTTATGTTCGACAAGGATATCACATCGAAGTCACTCATTCTATAACAAACTGCACTGAGGATGTCACAAGAAATAGAATACGAGCTTACAAAAAAAAAAAAAAAAAACAGAAAGTAATGTCATAAGGAAACACACTCTAATAGAAGAGGGTTGGTACTATCACACACCCCCAAGCCCGTACCACCATCGAACAAAGTCTATAAGAGGATTTTCGATTTCTATTGAAATAACAAAGATATTATTTTGATAGTACGTTATCCTTGAAATCCTGCGACACACATGTGAACATTTGTACGAATATATCTGCACCCTGTCTTTGATGGATACCGACTAGAGTATGGGTACATTATTCAAGTCCTTCGAGAATATTAAACCTTTTTTTTTGTATGAAGAGCGAAAGATGTTGCAAAAAATATACTATTGTAGATACACGTCCCCTTTAAATTTCTTCCTTTTCTGCTATCCTTTTGTCGTAACATTGGTAAGGATACAAATATCATATACTAATCCTCCTAACTTTTTTGTTGTTTTTGGTATCTTGTTCAGGGAGAGTTATGAATTTCTTGCAATTTATTTGGAAGGGGATTTTCATATTGGCAAGACTTTGAGTTTAAGATGATTCTATTGTAATATCATTTTACTGTTCATGCCTTATTATTAGGATATCATGAGATATGGCACACCATGGGGTCAGTGGGAAGAATTACTCGAAACATGTTCTCATGCATAAGCCACTGGTAAATGTGAAATTTTGTTTTGTGTGTACTTAAAGAAAAAATTGATGCTCATAACTTGAATGACCTGCTAATCCATTGGAGTAATTAGTACGCAATATCATCAGATGAATTAGTTTCTTTACTCGAACAGCAATTTTAATTCAACGACTTGCAAATAATTTCGAACACTGTTCCATCCAATTATTTTACATATACCATAGGCATCTCGTCGAGTAGTCAACTGAGGCAAAGTCTTAGACTAACGTTGAAAGGTAAGTCCCATATTGGTGCGCAATAGTGAATAGTTCTTTCTTTTTTAAATCTGCAAAATAGCTGCTCAATTCAACATCACCGTCTAGACTAAGCACGGACGTTTTGGCGATAGGATTCTCAAGGTGAAGTCAACGGCAGTGTTAAAGTAACATTCAGTGGCACCTCATCTTGACACATTCGGAGCTTAAGTTATTTGCGGTTTTGCATTGTATACCGGAACTTATCGATTGTACCTCTTATATGTCTTTTACTGGAATTTCCTGAAGCGATCCTACAACGGATACTCACATAGGTAGTTCAAACCTCATTTATACCCGACACACTAAGGTTAATATATTGTGCCTCGTCAATATGACAATAAACAGTCTACAGTTTGTTTTATCGAGGCACAACAGGAAATAAGTTGAGCATAACAGGAAAAGTCAATCGCTAGTCAGATATAATCCTGTTCATACGAAATGCAACTGTCTGTCTCTCTCTCCTTTGAGCCTCGCTTTGATAAATTCTCTTACCGTGATCCCCTTGTGACCAAAGAGCCTACAAACAATTATAAGGACCTCACAAGCGAACTCTAGAGGCACAATCTCCTAAAAGTTTGTGCAACTACTAGGGTACGTCGATGATGTAAACATAATTGGGAGAACTCGGCGGGCTGTCACCTGTGCATTTGCTAAGACTGAATCAACAAGAACGTTATAATGACAACTATAATTTCGAGGTAGTAAAACATTTTGGCTCTACTTTGAATTCTGCCAACAATACATCACGGGATATAAAACAAAGAATTACTCTTGTTTATTTGGGCTTAGAAATCAATTGAGTAGTAAGGTGCCACCCCTTGATATCTCCAGTCTCACTTTATGGCGCTGAACCTATCGAATGCGGATGAAGATATCCTTAGTCGTTTCCGGAGGAAAATAATTCGAAAAATATTCGGTCCCGTTTGAGTTGATGAATTTTGGAGCAGAAGATTCCACAATACATAGACAGATAGCGACATCAACCTTGTTATAAAACTGCGCATCAATTGCTTGTGATGGCGGGGACATATAGGGCGAATGGACTTTAATGCTCCGGCCCGCAGAGTCGTCGAATCTAAAGCGGAGGGACAACGCAGTGGAGGAGGACCTCCCCTTAGGTGCTGCGCACAAGTAGAAGGGGACCTCAACCGACTTGGAGTATGTAACTGGAGGCAGTTAGACAAAGACCGGACTAACTATAAAGGCTTGTTAGTTGGGATCAAGTTTAATTCCAAATTGTAGCGCCACATAAGTTAGCAAGCATGCTTACCAAAATACAGTTCATTACGAAGAAACATGGTGTGACTTATGCAAGAATATTTGAAATTAAAAACGGCCTGCAAGTAGGCCCGATTATTTCACCGATCAATGACTTGATTGCGGCCATTGATATACTTGTACTTTTACGGCGTACTTTATTGGCGAGAGCTTTCGATCGCAGGACAACAGGGACAGTTACTGGCTTGTTGATATTTAGTCCGATACACGGACATGCAATGCGTTTCATTACTATTGTTTTGTGTTTGGTCTCGCCCCACCACACTACCGCACCGTAATAGATGTTTTGTGGTCCATATGTATTTTATATCTAGAGATGGGTTCTCCAAGTTAGTTTCTTATCTGGCGTTACACCTAGGTACTTAGCCTTTTCCCTCAAGTCCACCACAATCTTATCTATAAACAGTTCGGAGTATATTATCTGTCTTTTCCTTGTGAATGGAATAATTTGGGATTAATTGAGAACTTTACACCTGCTCTAGGTAGCTGTCAAGGCATCTTGCATGAAATCACTGATGGTTATCGCACAGTTTCCCTTAATAATAGCCGAGGTAACATCCCTAGCCTAAAGCTTTGTATTCTTTGTCCCAAAATTCCCAAATTATACCCCGAAAATCTAGTTTTTAACTAAAGGATTCTTGTTTTTCTTTAGCTTAGAATTTAGAAGTCTCATATTGTTCGAGTACGATAGCTAAAAGCCATCAACAGTTATTCAATTGTTTTCCAAAGCCAGTCTTATTGTTCTCCGAATACCAAATTATACCAACGTATTCTTTGCGCTGAAAGATTGTCTTCCATTATATAGTGTTAGGAAAGCACCAGTTTGAAATCGGATAGCTCCCATAATTGTATAACGTATTGTACGAATTATATTTCGTTTAAATTTAGTTTAAGAACATCCACCGATAATTTCATCTGATAAGGCTCTGCAAGAATTTCTTTTCATCCCATCCCTCAAGATGAATGTCAAGTATCAATCACAAATACAATTTAACGTGTTACTGTCTAGGCACTTCAAACCAGCTATGAAACGTGTAAATAAAAACAAACTCCAGAAACTCCAGATGTTCAGATGATCTGATGGTCAGTTGTTAAGGATACATACTCCTCCAACATCTAAAACACTAAATCCCCTCTCAATGTATTTACGCCTACCATTTGTCAAGCTTCATCTTTTTTCTAACCACATGTCGTAATCCGCATCCTTTTTCCTGTAGTCCTCGAATTGGCACATACTCACAACATCCTGAACAATACATATAACATCATAGAAACAATACTAAGCATCTTGTTCAACTATCACTACAGTTCAGCCAGCGCCAGAGAAACACAAACAGAACAAAGTAAGGACGGCTAGGAATTTACTAATATTGTCGTCTTCTCCTAAGTCCTTGCTTCTTAGTTGTCAGGACAAAACGAACATTTATGTGAGGAAAAGAAAATTTATTACCCACTTGTATGGAAGATAGAATTTATATCGACATGCTGATGTTGATGGCAGACACATGCACATCATGATGCTTACGCAAGTTGAGTGGCACACGCCAAGGATATGGATGTCTTCAGCAATTTATACCATACATTCATCAAATGAGATTTACTAGCTAGATACTATAGCATAATGACATTTAGTAAATCGCTCATATTTAAAACAGAAATGATTTAAATTGCAGCTGCAACTGGAAAAGATATTCCACAAATGAAAATCGGCAATTCCATGTGCTGCTTCAAGAATTCTCATTTTATTTTTTACTAATTAAAAAGTTACAAATTCCTTCGATAATGTCCTTCTTCTTTGAAGAATTAACAACAAGAGGTTGGAAATGGAAACAAAATTCCCGGATAACTGAAAAGAGGACGAACTTCAATTGAAAGTAAATGTTCCTCATTCAAGTGAATCACCTGGGAAGGAAAAACTGCACACTATTCACTTTGTCATCGGACGGGTGGATAGGCGGGAACAGGTAATCAAAGCTAAAGAGAAAACTGACTTTGGAGCACACACTTGCACATGGTAGAGAGCAAATAAATCTTTTCCATCTGGAACACGTATTGCTCGTACTCGAGCGAGTACATCCAAGTGAGATACCTTCATCTTTTTGTTACAGATGCGGATTGACATTAAAATAAAAATAGGGCGCCAAAAAAATGGACGAATTTATCTTTAAGATACTTAGGCATAATCCAGTACCACATAGAGGAAAGGAACATAGCACGCAAATACAGCATCATGAAATCGAACGTACGAGCATATAAATACGAGTAGAATACTTTGCCGAACGAATAGAAATACTCGAGACAGAGCACGATTGTTCTCGGGGGCGAGTAAGTAAATCACAAGTCCTTACTATTCTAAATACGCTACCTATTTAGTTGCACTAAACGCAGATAGATTACCATTTATGCTTGAATAACGCGACGCGACGAATAAGCGATTTTAAAGTGATCTTAAGCGAATCTAAATTCAAGAGAATGGCTCCAATGTTCCAATGTAGCGTCCAAGGATGTGATAATCTTCGAAAGATACTAATAGCCCTGACTATCAGCATGCACGATTCGCAAACTCCAAGTACTCGATTTTGGGATGCGTTTACATACTAAACCACCCCCTGCACTCTTCTACCACTCTCCCCAGGGAATTGCCGTAAAGTATTACTCCGCGGGGCTGGTAAGCACTCTATGCCCTTCTTTCTCTGTTTGCTGGTTCGACATTGTGTACAGTATTTACTGTTCTTTGTTATATTAGAGATGCCGTCTAGGTTTGATTTTCATTAATGCTCTCTCTGACTTTTTTCAACCGTAGAAGTTCCTTCATCATTTCTGCTGCAGCCTGTTTCACCGCATGCCATATTATACTTGATGTTAGCATATGGTTTACGATGTTTTCAGGAGTTGGTGTCTCTCTAGTTCTCTGCGCTTTGTTCCGAAGTGTGGGCACTGGAAAAATACATGCTGTGCATTCCTTCAGACCAAACCTATATAGACATGATTGAAAGCAGCCATGCCCAGTAAGGAGCTGACTTAAATAAAAATCTACTTCTCCGCAGTTTCGTTCTACCCATTTACGTTCCATCTCTCTTGCCACGCACTTGTGCTGCGCTGCTGAAACTCCGGGTTCCCGAATTTTGGCATCGTAGGTCCTTTGTAGCTCAGTAGCCAATATATCTGCTGGTAGCATTCCCGCAATGGCATATATAGCATTATCTGACACTGACCTATATGCACAGCAAACTCTCAGAGCACAGAGTCTGTTGAAAGAATTAGTCTTTCTTGCGTATGACTTAATTTTCAATGCTTTCGCCCATATTGGTGCCGCATACACTGTGATTGACTGCACCACCCTTGACAGAACTAGTCTCATTTGTTGTATGGCTCCTCCTATGTTTGTCATTATTCTGGATAAGGCGCTCACCTTTGCAGCTTTGTCGCATGTTCTTCCAAGGTGTTCCTTGTAAATGAGCCTAATATCGATCACCATACCTAGGTATCTTATAGCCGGTTTTGATGTTATATCGTGATCGCCTACCCTGCTTCCGTTTTATATTCTGCCAGCTCTAACCCAACTGCTGCCATCCACCGTATAATTTTTCGAATACATTCATTGCCAATGTCTTCTATCTCCTCCAGGTGTTTCGTAGCAAAGTCTATGATTTTAGCCTCAATCGGGATCCCAAGTCTTAGATCGCTGTCGTACATATTTTCCCATAAGAGAGGTCCTAGTACCAATCCTTGTGGAACTCCGCCAGTTATGTGGTACTGCCCTACTACATCGTCGGTATAGTAGAGTAGGAACCGATTGTCGAAGTAACTTACTATAAGGCCCCAGTTTGCAGAGTTGAACGCATTTTTGACGTCCAACTATAATACTGCGCCGTATTATTTGGTGCTTCCTCTCCATCTTCTGCCCTAAATGGCTTCTTCTAGGGTCGTAGTTACCTTCCGAATAGCATCTACTATAGAGCGAGCCTTTCTAAACCCATACTGCTTCATCAATTGATATCTCCAATCGGCTGCATATAATTCGCTCCAGTATTTTACCCATAGTGTCTAGTAAGCATATGAGATGGTATGACGAGGGCTCATCTGAGGGCTTATTCCCTTTGGGCAGCAGCACAAGACGTTGCTTTTCCCATTGATCTGGAAAAAACCTTTCTGTTAAAAATTTGTTATACATTTTCACGAATGCTTCTGTATTTATTTATGCCTCCACTTTAGCACGCTACAATGGCTGAGGGCCCATTCCACTTCCGTATGCTACCTGAGTCGCGGTATTTCTCCAGTGCGCTGTCCTTTCGGGGTGGTTTCTAAAATTTTTCAAACCGGAGCATTAGTGTCTATCCGCTTTATATGGTACAGTCACCTCAGTAGTTGGAAATTACCTCCTCCACTCACCGTCTATAAAAGATCACCAGAAGAATTTTCTCCTCAAAGCAGCTTAAAGAGAGCACGCTCTTCTATCTTTGACAAAGTCAATGCCTCTGTTCCATAGAACAGCACTGGAACTATTAAGGTCTTTTGTCACTTTTGTTGTTCGAGAGTTCACTAGTCAATTGCGTCGTTAGCTCAAAGAAGTAACGATCAGCAGAAGTTATTCTTCGTTCGATATCAGCGCTGGTATTATTGTCTGGACAGATAGCGGAGCCTATGTATACAAAGTCCTTAACTACCTGTCAAGGTTGACGTTCTGTTCTAGATGCGGTGTTGGGTGTTCTGTCTGGTTAACAGCAAGTACTTGGTTTTGTCCTCGTTGACTTTTAAGCCCATCTTCGCCGCTTAAGTCTGCTGCTTTCTCCTGATAATGTCAATATCATGGACGGATTTTAGAAAGATTGGCGCGTGAAAATGAAGTAAGAAAAATCACATGACAGCGCATCGCCTTGTCCAAATCCTTTCTGGACATCAAATATCTCGGTGAATTCTTTAGCGACCTGGATGGAGCGGCGTGCATTCTCCATCGTCATCCTGTATAAAAGCACGAGTTCGGAACGGTTGCCAAATCTATACACTGCTCCGTATAGCTCGACGTAATCTGATAGTGTTTATCGAGCTTTAAGACTTTTTCCAAGATATCCTGTAGTATGAATATTTGTTCGATGTTGGACTTTCCTGACCTAAAGCCACACTCATATGGACCAATCAGGTTGCTGAAAAACGGTTTCAGGCATTCATACAATACGGCAGATAGGATCTTGTAGGCGATTATAAGAAGACTGATGCCTCTGTAGTTTACGCAGTTCAGAGGGTCTATCTTGAGGTACGGTAAAACAATCCTGAGATTCCATGCATATTTTACAGATAAATTGGTCATTCGTCATTGGCTATTCACTCTAGCTTTGCTAAGTATAGAAATGGCTGTCTTCAATTCCTCCAGGTCAGGTGGACGAAATTGTTCATCTACATCGTCCAGGTTGGAGGGCTCATTCTGCATGACAGCAATATTTGATCCATCATGTCGTTTTACCGTCTGCATGAGTCGATGTTGGTCCATCGAAAGGTTCGAACATACATAATACTGAAAGAGTGCCTTGCGTCAATCGCAATGTGGTCAATCTGGTTGACGGTTGATTGATCAGGAGTTCTCCAAGTAGCTTTATGAATATCGAGATGCAAGAACCGTGCTAGCTACAACAATATTTCGCCCCGTCGCAAAAGCGATTACTCCAAATCCGTTATTGATGGTGGTGTCGTGCAATCTGTGCCTCGGCTGCACGTGGTCTATTAAGGAACCTAATATTTTACGTGCAGATTCTAAGTTCGTTGTCGTTTTGTCGTTTGCAGGGGTTGTTAACAGTAAATCCATTCGTACTCGAGGCTTGTTGTTGCTTCGTAACTGAATTGTTTTTCCATGGCCGGGCAGTTACCGCAACCTTGAGGGCCAATTCATTTATAGTTGTTGGTGTTTTCTCAGAAAAGCTAAATCTAAGCCTCTTCTTCCGTCTTCCATATCATTTGATCTCCATCATCTCTAACGGAGATGGCAAAGCAGTTCAACTTTCACCATTGCTGGGTACCGGGCCACAGGGACATTCTAGGGAAAAGTAGGGTCGACGAACACGCTGAAATTGGAATCACTCTACCTATTCTACCGTAAAAGGGTAGCATAGATAAACCAATCGCTACGTGCAAAGTATTATTTAAGCTGGATGCTAATAAAAGAATAGACCTTAGATGGACCGGTGGGCCAACATATCTAGCGCCATCATAGGTGTCATCACACTAATAGGCAAGAATGCAAAAAGGCTTGGCGCTTTTACAAACGATTTTTGTAAAAGTTGCATGGGCGAGGGGGAAAAGAGATAATCTTTCACCCTTTCTGTACAGGTCCAGCTCTCTCTCAGAGAAGAAAACTCCACCTAGGAGCTATCTTCTACAATGGCTTAAGCGATCTAAAGAATACAGACGTTTACAGTCTAATGCGCTTCATCTTAAGCTCAAATTGGTTCCATGAGTAGGAGGATCATAGATCCATGTATCAGCACATCGAGTTTGTACTACTTGTAAACATTTTTTTTTACTTAGAGCAGACTCACCATAGGGCACTGTCAACGGATCACGGACAGAGGGTTGTGAGTGCGAATTTTGTTGGTACAATGTCTCTAATTCTCTTAAGAGCTTAATACCTACAACAATTTGGTTCGGTAAGCCAACTAATCACTTACTTTCACGTCTGTTAGTATAGCTCAGCTGTGTTGGCATTTTGTGAAACACAGGAAGATTTCCGACAACATTTTTCGGATCATTCAGATCTTAAACTGCCTGGATACAAACAAGTGGCCACATTCGACTCTTACTTCGGTATAATTATTTATTTGCTTGAAACTCCATCCTAATGTAATCCTTCTTGCTGCCCAAAATTGTGTTAATATAAGCTCCAAACTGGACGGTGATTCCACTTTTGATGCGGTTTTAGAATCTATACACAAAGGCGTATCCTTATAAAATCATTTTTGCGGCCGATCTTGATATAGGTATATAATTCCAAGTAGTTGAGGTTTTCTAAACTTGCAACTTCCGAAGAACGGCTAGTGTAAGACCTTCGCTGCGGAAGATAACTCAACTCAGCTTGTAAATGATCCCGCTCTCATCAGATGGGTGTGCTGATATGGTCACAAATAAAATTCTCGATAGAATAAGATCTTTTATAGCTCATCAGATAGAACGTATCAAACCAAAGGTAAGAGAACTGTTTCTTCGGTCTTAGAAAGATATTATTATAACAATTTTTGGTTGTTCGTCAATCCCCATTTTTTATGGATTTTCTTTTGAAGAGGTGTTCTTCTTAGGTGGCAAAATAACTACGTAAGCATTTTCATCAATCTCCGAGTAGATGGAAACAGTACCCGTCCTGCCCACCGTTGAAAAGGCGCGACTTCTGTTCTTTCCTCCTGTAGACCCATTGCGCTAACTTTTCAAGATCATGGAAATATCTGATGAAATGAATGAATGAATTAATGAATAAAACACCAACACTTGTCAATATTGCAAAATTTGATTGCACGTTTTAACGAAAAGTGGAACTGTATTCTACACCAATCTGGCGAAAGCAAGATAGTTCCATTTGATATTTTAAAGGCATTTGACAGAGTTTAACACAAGGTTCTCTGTCGAAAATGCATGCATTTTGAATCAACTTCAATGGATTAAAAATTACCTTTCCGAATTTTCAATTCAAATAATGTTGGGTAATTTCAAGTCCGAATACAAGACGAGGGGACAGTTAGACCGAAGCTCGTTCGGGGATGTGTGTGATAAGGGAATTTATCTCTGGAATTTACCTGGGGAATTTGTCCACTGTCCCGCTTATAATTTTTTTTTTTTCTGTCTGCTGGTCAGAACTTGCGCTTATATGTTTGAAGTCCGAATGGACATCGATCAGTACCCGATTGTAATCACTTTGAAGTAAAATAAGCACAATTTATTTATAGACACAGCTACAACACTGGGTGTCGCCAGATTGACACCTCTCAGTGCCTACCATATTTGTACAGCACCAAACCACCCCAAAGTTCCATAGGCCATATAGAATAACTAAGCGCACAAGCGAAGAAAAATATAAAAGTATTGCGGAAACCTTGCTCGGTATTTCGAAAGGCCGGATCTACATAAATAAAGAAATGTGGTAGTGGAGCAATGAAATGAAAATGGCAGCAGAAGAAAAAAAGCAAGCCTTTGAAGTACAACCTATATTTGTTGTATATCGCCAAAACGATAAAATGCATCTTGAGTTAGACTATTAACGTTCCAAAAAAAAAAAAAAAACGAAAAAAGCTGCAGCAAGAGGACGTGCAATAGCAGTAGAGGCATCATATCGGAAAATGAAAGAGGAACCTTCGCAACAGAACCTTAGCATCTTACTAGAAGAAGAATTTCGGTGCAGTTCCACTCACTTGGCTATCGCGCATGAACAGCCAACAGCATATTTTAAGGAAGCTAAAGTTAGTGAAGCTATAAAATGAATGTACCGAGGTCTTTAGCCAACCCCACCAGCGGAGCAGTAATAATACAGATACGTTAGAGCAATGTTTTATATTTAATCTAACTATGATATGTTACTATGAGGTCAGGCATAGCTGAAAGCATTTTCCGATCCTAATCTCGTAATACTTTACTTTGAATAGATATAAGATATCATGGAATCATGGAGCCAATACCGGTCTAATACCAAAAACAACCAGTATGTTTACGAATGATGATTAAAATATAATTGTTTGGGGCTAAACATACATACTAATTAAATCAATATTTAGACCAATATATAATCATAACTTAATTTACTTATCAATCTTTAAATGCTTACCTTGTATTTGTATATTTTCTAATATCAATCTATTTTTTGTTATCAGCTTTATTTTTACATTATTGTGTTCGTTACTTATCAATAAAAAAAAAATTAAAAACTTAAATTTGTAATCGCACATTTTTCAATATCGTGTTTATTCAATTTCGATGAAATTGCAAATATTTATTTACTGCTCAACATAAATCTGGTCCTTCGAGCTGGATTGTAAATCGAATGAAATACAATAATAAATCTTATACTCGTAATCATTATCGAACAATTAAAAACAAAGTTGTAATTGAATTACATGTACATGGTACTGTGTTTTGGTTCTTATGTGTGTGTAAAATTGTGCCGCTCTTAGCTGAGAGATTTTAAAATAAGACTTGGCCTGCCGTTTCTAAGAGAGAGCACCACTTGTATTAAATCCATACCATTTTCAGTTAGTACCCACCTTCAAAAGATACGGGTATTAATTTGACAGCTGTCGGACGATTATTGTTACCCGGACTCTTCATCAGCCGAACGAACCATTCGCAAGTGGATTTAAAAATTGAAAAGTGGTCATATAAGCACCGAAGATGATGCACGCAGTGGACGTCCAAAAGAGGCTGTTTCAAATGAAAACATCAAAAAAGTCCACAAAATGATTACGAATGACCTTAAAGTGAAGTTAATTGAGATAGCTGAGGCTCTGAAGATATCAAAAGAGCGTGTTGGATATATCATACACGAATATTTGGACATGCGAAAGCTCTGTTCAAAGTGGGTGTCGCGTTTACTCACAGTCGATCGAAAACAACAACGTGTTGATGATTCAGAGGAGTGCTTAAAGCTGTTCAACTGAAATAAAGCCGAATTCTTGCGTCGGTATGTGACAATGGATGAAACTTGACTCCATCACTTCATACTAGAGTCAAGTCGGCAGTCAGCTGAGTGGCGAGCAGGCGACGAACCTCGTCTAAAACGACCAAAAACTCAACAGTCGGCTGGCAAGGTTATTGCATCCGTATTTTGGGATACAAATGGAATAATTTTCATTGACCATCTCCAAAAGGGCCAGACTATCAACAGCGACTATTACATTGCGTTGTTGGAGCGTTTGAAGGACGAAATCGCAGAAAAACGACCGCATTTGAAGAAAAATAAAGTGCTGTTTCATCAAGACAATACACCGTGTCACAAGTCGATGATAACGATGTCAAAATTGAATGAATTCGGCTACGTATTGTCCAGATTTTGCCCCCAGCGACTATTTCCTGTTCGCAAACCTCAAAAGAATGCTCGCCGGAAAGAGATTTAAGACCGATGAAGAAGTAATCGCCGAAACAGAGGCCTATTTTGAGGCTAAACCGAAATCGTACTACAAAACTGGTATCGAAAGATTGAAAAATCGTTTCAATCAGTGTATCGTCCTCGAAGGCAACTATATTGATAAATAAAGTTGAATTCTGCAAAAATTTTGTGTTTTACTAAAAAACAACACTGACTTTTCAGCCCATGTGTTACATTATTAAAAAAAAAAAAAAAAAAAAAAATATTAAGATTCCTTAGGGACAGTTTCACTTACAGTAACTCGTATTTTTATAATTTTATAGGAGTTTTGGTGCGATGTAGCCAGTACTTCACCAATTGTTTTCCGATATTGACAAATTTGTACATTAAGTTGAAATGAATGCTTTAAAACAAAAATGCGGCAATGCTACAGCTTGTTTAACTGGGGCGGTAGAATTTTTTTCGTCAATTCACGAATCTACTGATTTAGAGGTGTTAAAAGTTCGGTTGATTAGATTAGTAAAAGCATGGTCCGAATATTTTTCGCTTCACTGCAACCGTTTGAAGCATAAGAAAGGAGATGAAATCGCGGAATATAAGCAAGATTTCCGTGTATATAAGAACAAATATTTAGAGGCTCATTCAGGGGCGATTTCAGTTGACAATAAGCCAAGTCTGATCACAACTCAGAAATTTAATTACTTGAAATAATTTCTGCGTGATGATGCGACTAATCTCATAAAGCACAACACTATTTTGGACAGTGAATATCCTGAGGCTTGGGATGGAGTTGAAAAACTCTATGACCGCTCAAACTTTTTTTACCACTTCCTTTTTTGAGTGTCTCTAATATGCAAACTATTCGTCGAATTACAGACGGTGAAGATGAAGTAATTCATAAGAACAATCATGATCTGTGATTAATACACTTGTTGCTAAGTAAAGCCGATAGTAAGTATTGGAAATCCTTTGCAGCCCTCAAACTGATTTCATTTCATATCGCGTAAGCCAAATGTTAACAAGGCGAACATTTCTTTCTGAAATAGCACGCATTTTTGACTCACTTGGACTTCCCGTTCCTTCGGTAACATTGTTTAAACTCATGTTTCAGAAGCGTTGGTTTTCTGATTTGCAATTAGATTACGATGATTCTCTACCCAGCGAACACTATGAAAGATGAATGAGTTATTGTAAGCAATTGTTACCTTTCGAGCAATAAGCAACCGAACTACATGGTTTCTGTGCTAGCCTACATCGCGGTCGCCTTCGCGTTGCTCCTCTCAAACCTGTCTCCAAACCGTGTCTCGAACTCTGTGTTGCGCAGATGGTAATTGGGTTACTGTATCTCGTGAAATCGTCTCTTAATATCAAAATCGTAGAGACATTCGCTAGGAACGATTCGGAAATCGTGGAACACTGACTTTTATCACCCCCCCGTCGCTGGACAAATTTTGTTGAGAATCGCACTGCTGCCATTCTAGAAGCAGTACCTATACCATATACTCTTGGCGTTATGTTCCGTCGGATGCGGACACGGGTTGCGACTATACTGACTATCAAATTGTTCCGCTGTAAAAACCAAATATTTTCAAAGCCCATACTGCTCTATTCACAGATGTGTGAAGAAAAGCTATCAAAATGGAACTGATGAGCGACCTCACCATCGATGCCTTTCTTGCAACTTTGCGTGGATTTATTTCTCGCCGCGGCGAGCACACCAACATCTATAGCGAGAAGCGGGACGAATTTCCAAGGAACTCGTCGGTGTATAACTGGCATGGTATTTCGTGCCATTTTATCTCTCCTTCGGCTCCACGCTTTCGTGGAATATGGGAAGCAGGAAGTTAGTAAAGTAGAAGCCATTTTTAATTCTAGTCCGCTTTGCTCTATGTCTAACTACGATTTAAACCCTCTAACTCCAGCACACTTTGTTATAGCACTGACAGCAGTTCCTGAGGCCACCTATCTAAATACACCACCAAATCCTCGAATGCGTTGGAATCCCGCTAAAAGCATAAATCAAGGATTATGGAAGCGATGGGATACGGAGTACCTCACAGCACTACAGGAGCGCTCCAAATGGCAGCGAGCTAAAACCGGCATCAAACTTGGAGACGTAGTGGTCATAAATGAACCTAACGTTCCACCAACAAAGTGGCTATTCGGACGAATCGAATCTGTTAATCCTGATGCCCATCAACAACGTACGAGTCGCCTTTGTTCGCCCTTTTCCAAAACTTGCGCTTTTACCGATGTCATGAAACTCGTTTGATTTGCCTTAGTTAAATTTGTAATTGATTGCTCTACACATGCATTTGGGATCGATGAATCTTTTCCTCAATAGATTGGAAATTATGTTTCAGAGTTATTTAACGAGAATGACAGTGTATGTTCAACTCATAATAAAATTTCAAATAGGGAATCACCTACGAAGTGGAATTTAATACTTAAAAAACGCAATGCTGTCTGTTTTTGTTAAAGCAAAATTTAGACACACAGCCACTTATATCGTCGAAGCTGAAGAACTCTCCGTTCTCGGTGTGTCAATGACAACCTACGTTGGAATGACCATGTATTTGATATCCTCAAAAATGATGCGAAATGTATAAGTTTTCACGAGGAAAGTAAGAAAAATTTAACCCCCTCTGATCTAGCCTCAATGTATAAAGCATTATACCTACATTTGATCAGGTACTCCTAAAACATCTCTGAACCTACTAGATAACATTCAGAACTATGCGATAAAACTTATAATATCACTCAGTCAATTAAATAAATCTTCTTCAATCTCTATTTTGACCTCCAGTGCTCCAATTATATTGCCTCCAGCATTCTGGCCGCAACACTCTTCTCGCTATGAACGCTCATCAGTGTGCCCTGAAATCCAATTTCGGACGTATCATTAAATGCCGTGATTCGTACAACTCGTTTCTGAAATACGCTGCCGAGCTCTTTATTCCCTAGTCATTGTAACTTGCAAACATTTAAGACCAAAGTTCATCGGTATCTCTTTTTTTTTTTGTATGCAAATATGTATGCGCAGTATGCAAACATTTTAAGGGCTCGAAAATTATAAAATTTTTAAAAAAATAAAAAAAGTCCTCTAAAAACAACCCTATTTGCCACGACGGCATACATTTGCCAGACAAGTACATGATCATTAAGCTCAATCGTCGACAAAAGTGCAATCTGATGGACTGTGGAAATTGGCGGCGATGGTCAAAGTAATAGGGAAGTTTCTTGATATGGATTGCTCCGCCAGCCTTATAAACACTTCGGGTATCATTTTATAACAAAACGTTAATTAAAGATTTCCACCTCACCAGCTTTTTTTCAAATTTGTTCTTCAGAACTACGAGGGATGTTTGATGAATATCCTGATCAAAAATTACAACGCAACTTTTTTAGGTTTTGATAATTTATTTTTACAGCACGTTTTTCTTCACCAAATCAGGTAGTGTTTTCTTCAAATCGGCATTGAATCGGGCAAATAAATCGACGTAGTATGCTCCAGTGATTGTTTTTCCCTTCTCAAAATAGTTAAAAATGGTGGCCATCACCTTTCCGGCTGAAGGCATAATCTTCGCCTTATTTGGGGCACGTTCACTGGTTAAAACCCATTGTTTTGATTGCCAAGCATGTCTTTGAAGTGGTCTCACGATTGCGCTTGTTCTCTGATGTGAGCAAAAGTGGCACCCATCGTGCAGGATATGACTTACGCATTCAGTTGAGATGCATTTTGTCCACGGTTTTCTCTGTGGTAACCGTTTTTGGACCACCTAGGAGCGGTTCATCAAAAACCGACCTGCGGCCATGGCGAAACTCTGCGAATCAATGGTAAACGGTTGTACGAGAAGGTACAAAAAATAAGCTTGATTTGCTCGCAGGTCTTGCCACTCAAAAATATGAATCGGATCACGGAGCGATACTGCTCCATGGTCGCAAAAAACACTAACACGGTGTTTTGAAACGGATTATTCGTTGGATTGTCACAAAATCTTAACAGGCTGGCTAAAAGAGGTTAAACTAAATGAAAGTAGACTCATTTTGGCTCAATAGCTCCATCTATCTTCCAATTCGGGTACTCATCAAATAGCCCTCGTATACGTTATCAAGAGCTTTAAAGTCCGAAGTAGAGCACTCGAACTTACTTGAGTTAACCTACCAAGATCAACATCTCATCAAGTTACTGTTTTTGCAATGGACCTTACATATTCACGCGTGTTTTCTTATTTCAAAAATGGCTCTATAAAACTGGAATTCGGGTCGGCCTACTGGAAATGTGCTGAACGTAATGCTATCTTATCTCATAAAACCAAGTCTTTGAGCCTGGTTCCATGAGTCCATTTTGTGTGCTAATGGTACCTGCACCTACCTAGAACCTTAATGTTGTTATTTTCACAATACAATGGCATCCATTTCTATTATCTTCGTACCTTTGTAATGAATCCGTCGTTTCGCTACATAGGTATCATCCGCTCCTGGTGACTTCCGGTCTGTCAAAGATGGTACTATTATTGCACCAAAATAAAACGAAGGAAAAATAAATTAAAGGTAAGAGCATGAAAACTTACGGTCGCACATTTTCATTTTCATTTTATTTATTTTTTTTTTTTTATGCCCTTCCTTTACTATGAAAGGAGGAGGCGCACAAAAGACTTGAGGGGTTGTAGGAACAAAGGAATTTTCAATTTGTGTATAGGTATCCATCGTCCTTTTTAATTAAGAGTTTCTACAAATGGCTCATGATGACGACGATGACCATTGTTTGCCGTTCCTTTTTTCGGGATGAGACATCGTCTCATCTTTGCTTCTTCGATTTTTTTTTTTTTTTTCTTCTTATTTTGTTCCTTTTATTTGCTCAGTGCATACTCTCTGGTAAAAATAATTTCTTGGGGCGGCCGAGTTCTATTATGGTATGGTATGCTATGCCATACCATGTTGAAGCACCATCGGTTAGGTGGCTTCCTAAAAGGGAGGAGAATTGATTTTATGTGTACGCGCCTTTTTGTTGTTTGGGGCAGCGTTAAGGATTATTCTTTTCCCTTTCCGTTTCTACTTTGAATAGCTGCTTCCTGAAAGATGGATGTACCGTAGATACATATCCGAACTTGTACATCACCCTCTTAAGAGACCCGAGTCGTGTTGGAAGAAATCTGATGTGCTGGTCGTTTGGTCCTGTATCTGGATATCTATGGTAGTATAGTTCTCACATAGCTCCCGGGAATAATTTCGTGGATAACTTTCATTTGCACTGGTATACGATGCATTGGCAGTAGATCCTCGGTTAGCAGTGGCTTGGCTGTTTTGCAGAAGCCATAGATTAACGAATCCTTATGTGAGTTCGGCAAAATGAAACTGAAAACCGAAACAATGCAGGTCCATTTTAAGCATAGAAGTCTTAAATTTTAAAGGATTTGGTTGCTAAAGAAATGTGCAGTAAAAAACCGAGAGAAAAAGAGTAACGTTAAGAAGAAGAAAAATAGGGATTGCTTGAGTGGGTGCAAGAATGATGTTCCCCCGGGAGCTGTGGTGCAATCTTGTGGTATGCCTTAAACAGAATGAAGTGCTGAGGAGTGCTTAAGAATTCTTAATGAATCGAGAATAAACTCAAATTTTTAGTACATTAAAAGTAGCAAGAATCCTTTTTTTGTCGTCTTCTTCTTCTTCGTCGACAAATAGAAAATTAAAACTTGCCATTAAGTCGTTCAAAATTATCGAAAGTTACGTTGGTTGATTATTAATACACGAAATAGAGTGTATGGTTAACGTGAAATTTGATTCCAACGCATATACCAGGTGTATCGGTATAAAGTGTGCATCAAGTTACAAATATCTCGATACGGGACATTTATTGTGAACAGGCCTTAATTTTTTTTTTTTGTTTGGTTGCTATGACATCTGTCAAACATATGTTATTTAGTATGCATCAAGTCATTGAGCAAACAACATCATATTTTTTCATCGTGTTAAAAATGTCGAATTTTGTATCAGAAAATGATGACTTGCGGAAAGCATTAATTTTTTGTTTTCATTTGAAGAAAAGTGCTGCAGAGTCGCATCGAATGCTTATTGAAGCATATTGTGATCATGCTCTATCGGAAGCAACATGCAAATGATGGTTTCAATGGTTCAGAGATAACTGTTTTGATGTGAGAAATAAAGAACGTGGAAGACCACCAAAAAGGCTCTAAGACGCCGAATTGTAAACAATATTGGATGAAGATGGCACGTTGAGTTAGAAACAAATGGCAGAAATGTTAACCGTTGCACATTAAATAATTTCCGACCGTTTAAAAGCTATGGAAAAGATCTAAAAGTTTGGAAAATGCGACCCACATGAATTGGAATTTGTGAAATTTTGCTCCAAGCACCCGATAAAAAATCAGTTTCGCATCGAATTGTTATTGGCGATGAAAAATGGATTTATTTTCAGAAATAAATAACTAGATCGATTCGGCAAGAAGACAATGCTGTGTGTCTGGTGGGACCAGAAAGGTGTGGTGTACCACGAGCTCCTAAAACCTGGTGAAACCGTTAACATAGATCACTACCGACAACAAATGATCAATTTGAACCATGCATTGATTAAATAACGACCAGAATGGGCCAGAAGACATGGCAAGGTAATTTTGTTCCATGACAATGCAACTGCACGCAAAGCAAAACTGTTTCAGGATACAAGTAAAACACTTGGCTGGGAGTTGCTACCCCACCTGCCGTATTCATCAGACTTGACTTCTGTTTTTATCGATGGGACACGAATTAGCTGAGCAACACTTCAAATCCTACGAGGAAGTCGAAGATTGGATTGGTTTGCTTCAAAAGACGAACAATTTTATTGGCTTGGAATCCATAAATTGCCTGAAAGATTGGAAAAATTTGAAACAAGCAATGGCCAATACTTTGAATAAAATGTTTTTTTTTCTTTTCCATTAAAAATTAATGTTTTCTTTTCGCCTGGTACACCTGGTATATTGTATGCAGTATTCCGTACACTTTAGTCACAATAGTGGGGTTCTGTTTTCCTTGGTTAATTATTCTTAAAACGGCCAGCTCTCTAGAAGCAGCTGCCAAAAGATTTCGCTAGCTAGAGTAACAGCGTCTATTACGAACTCTCTTACCCTGGCGTAAACTTAAAATTAACGGTAGCTGTGCGCTTCGGTGGCATATCCTCAGCAAAATTATCAGGAGGTGGTTTTACTTATGTATTGTTAGGACGCCATTAAATAATCTATAGTCTTTCGTGTTGAGCTAGAACAAGAATGCCGCAGATATTTTAGAAATGTATATAAGCATACATTTGGTTTTCTTGCATCCTGGAGAGTCATGACATTGACTCATAAGGTCACATCTCACAAAAGCAATTATAAAGCCAGCTCAGATAATAAAAAGTCCGAATATTAGACCTGTTTCTTAAGTTAAAAAATTGTATTCTTGTAAAGGGTTTTCTAATAACGACTTGACAACTTTTTTTTTAAATAAAATGCAAATCATTTGAGATATTTCAAAAACTTTATTATTGGCTTGAAGTTCTTGAGTCAGCTTGATCTTGTATGGGTGTAAACTAAGATCCTTACGCAAAATACGCCATAATGTGGCCTAAGCGATGACCAATTCTTGAGAACGCCGTGGAATTGACTGATTTGGATCGTTTGCTACGGACGTCTGAACGGCAGCGATGACACGGCAACATCACATAACGAATATGTAGACTCAAATTTTTGCACTAGACTTGTTATTGCCTTTCTAATAGGGCGAGATTTACGACCGAAAATTGGAGTTAACGCTCTTAAAGTTGCAGTCACCGACTTCGAATATCTGTAGAAAATTTTTATAATTTGCAGACGTTGCTCGTTCGTGTACTTTACCACGATGAAAATGTTGAGTTTACTGAATAAATTGGCAGTGACAGTTTGATGATTAGTGAAAGAGTGCGTTCACAAATTAAATTCAAAGTTGTCAAGTATCTAATGGAAAACCCTATAGATAAAAAGGTTTAGAGACGGCCTAAGTACATCTTTTTTCGCTCCACCGATTGTTCACGATATACAATATTTCAATTCTGTCAGGTTTGTGTATATCTCCGACTGGAAGGCAGGCTAGAGATTTCCTTATGAAAAGTAAAATCTAACATTGATGTCCTCCTAAAAGGCCCCAACGCTGCATATTAGATCGGTTTTGGATCCATCGTTGAAGACCTAAATACGTTCCTTTCCTGACTTAAATTCCGTTAAAAATTATTTCTGGAATTTTAATAAAAAAAGTCGAATTCGTAATTTAACGCCAACAAAAGTTATTGCGTAGTTCAATTTCTAAGATTAGAATTAGATTAAAACTCCAGTAGATATTATACCAAAGCATATTTTCCAAGTTAAGGTAAATAAAATTCATCAGAGGGTGTACAAGAGAACCATGGTAAAAGTAGCAGTGGGGTATTCTTATGAAAGCTTGCTCCACAAGTAAACCGAAGCATAAAAAATAGTTAATCTTATCATAGTCATGTAGATATAGAGGACTCTTTCTGTCTTACTGAAAGTTTCTGTTGCTATCCAAGATGACACCCAAATACTTAGCTTCATTTGAGAAACGAAAGATGAAGTCTCCAAACAATAGATGAGTCAGACCAGTCAGCCTCGTACTTATCTTAGAGAGAACAACCCCAGTGTTGAGAGGTTATTGCTAAGTACGATCCAACAGAACCACTAATAGCATCCAGCATTGAGTCGACTTATATGCACCATAGCTTAGAGACTAGATTCCGAATTCGCTGGTAATCCCTGTTTACCTCCGCCATCACATACCTATTCGTAACAAAGAGCATTAGCATTGCTCTTATCTGGCCGAGTTACACAAGCCGTCAAGAAAATGAGTTTTTGAAAGCACTCTCAATGTCGATGAAAACACCCAGGGCATATTCCTTCTTATCGAGTGCGCCTTCAATTTTGCCCACCAGATCTTTGTAGACGTCTTTCCACATTTCTGATATGGAGACTATTTAATTTGCTCAGCAGTGGTTCGGTATGTATGCCAGTACCCGGCTACCCTGTAGTTCTTTCTATCATAACTGGATATATACGATCGGTCAAGCCGCCAAAATAAGCTACAGCGTGTTTGCGGCCTCAATTGTCCGCAAAACCGGTGAAAAATACCAGCTACAGTATTTAAAGTTGCTCACCTAACCTGCAGCTTCAGTGATAGAAACTGGTTCTGATCAGATTGCCTGTAAATTGAGTCTCAAGCATGAGGCAAAGAGTCTTTGGAGGTATATATTATTCAGATAATCTGATTTTTTTTCTGGCTAATTTGTTCCTTTTTATTACTTTGTCCGACCCGCTTCTTTCACCGACTGTTTGAATCTTTTCTCTGAAACCTTCCTAAGAAGCATTCTATGAAATTTTAATGAGCTCTTACATTCTTTTAGTTTTTATTTGTCGTAACGATTTCATCTTTCTTCAAATTAGTCTTTAGTGCAAACCTGCGTTCCCACATGCATTTTAGAGGAGTTTCTCAAAACATTGGATGGTCCTCAATCTTTTGCTTCATTCTCTGTCTAAGCGGAGTATTAACAAACTTGACAAGCCCCTTCTTTAAGCGTTTTCAATTGAGTTTTTGGAGATTCCTGCTTTTCACAAGGTCATAATCTTGCATCCAATTTTGAATTTGATGTCTCTCTCGTCTTACTCTCGTTACGAAAATTGGCTAAGGACTCATGTTTGCAGCAACTAAAACTTGGTTGCAAATTTGCCCCAATTAAGATAGCAAGAGTGGATTCGGCATTTCTTGGTCTTTCCGATCGCTCATCATATGGTAATAAAATAAGCTTATTCCACACCCGTGATTTATGTATAAATATTATACCGTTCGGATTGTCTCTGCTTAGAAGTCATTTGCCAATTTGCCTAATCAGCAAAAATCTGCTGCCTCAAAGCGATGCCAACGCATCATTATAAAGGAAGATTCATCGTAATGCTTGGTTTATAATGTAAAATAAAGCACATACATTTGAAAGCGAACTTAAAATTTGTACTATCAGTCAAAAAAACAATTCATTGCATTTACTTTTTAAAAATAATATCATACAAATATTGGCCACGGCTATGGTTGAGGTTGTCCATTCGGACGGTCCAATTTTGGACGACTCGTTCGAGCATAGCGACTAGTATCTAGCGGATAACAAGAGTAATGTCGGCTTCCAAAGCGTCAATCGTAGCTGGATTATTCCTGAAGACCTGAGACTTTACATATCCGCAGAGAAAGTAGTCAATTGGTCAATCGCACGATCTTGGCGGCCAATTTACCATGGCAAAACGTGAAATTAAGTGCTCACCCAAATGATTTCTCAACAATGATTTCTCACGCGCTGTATGGCTCGTAGCGCAGTCTTGTTGAAACCAGAGCTCACCGAGACAATGTGCTTGAATTTCAGAAAGCACATAGTCCGTTTACATGGCGCGATAACGGCTACCATTGACAGTAAAATACTGATTTGCTTAATTTTTTAAGAAATATGGACCAATGATTCCTCCAGCCCATAAACCACACCATAAAGTTGTTTTTAATAGATGTAATGGTAGCTCTTGGTACTCTTCAGGTTGCTCATCAGCCCAAACTTGGCAATTTTGTTTATTAACGTATCCATTGAGCCAGAAATGGGCTTCATCACTGAACAAAATTTTACGATAAAACACCGGATTTTCATTAAGTTTTTCCAGGGCCCATTCACTGAAAATATGACGCAAATTCAAGTCGCCTGGCTTCAATTATTGAAAAAATTGAATTTTGTACGCTTTTAGGCCGAGATCCCGACGTAAAATACGCCAAGTTGTCGAATACGCCAAACCAAGCTGCTGAGAACGACGACGAATCGATTCACTCTCAGCTACAGCTGCTATAGTCTCTTCATTACGTGCTGGATGTGGTCAAACCGGTTGAGTATTATCCACTTATCTCATCCACTGGCACTTAAATTTGCGAATGGTATTGGCAATAGTAGTTTCAGTAGGTCGATTGTGCGCACCGTCAGTTCCTCGAACGCTGATTTTCGTAATACAGCTGAACAATTTGAAGACGCTGTTGTGGTCTGAGTCTTTTCATGATGACTTGACAGACGATAATGAACAAAAATAATAAAGCAGTTTGATAGGAGTCACGAGTAAGTTGTCAAAAAAGCCTATTGAAAATCAAACCTCACGATGAATCACCCCTTTTATCTGTTTGACAGCCGTTCATGAAGATACATATGCATTCCCTCTTTGGTTCAGATTTCTGATTACAGGGAGGTTTGAATTAGTTTTCCCGCAGCGGCTGAAGTTTTAATATGATTGCATGTCCATTAGACCAGAGGCAAAAGACAGTCAAAGCGCATGATCATCAAAATTCTTGTGCGAGCCCTACCAAGGACGACTTCTTTTAAATGGAAGGTTGGAAGTGGAAGTCTTTGGAAGTGCAGCTCAGCGAAAAACGCAACATAGCCGAAAAGAAAGCCTCTTTTTGCTGCCAGAATCACGTAAAGTTCTTGAAAATCTCTAAGAGGCACGGCGCTTCATACCACAGAAATTTGCTTTTCAAAACGAATTATATCTCAATACCTAGCATCGTTTTAAAATCTTATGATGATGACTTTTAAGGCTTGTTGAGCGACACCCAGCTGAATCTCATGACGAGAGCAATCGCGGTTTTAAATTTGTCGCTTGAGTCCAAATTTACACCAGTTTTGACTACAAAGATCCACTACGAAATGTCAAACCCAAACACCCAGCAGGAGCTTAACAAAAGCCTCACCACTGATTGAATAGTCAATAGTGAGTAGGCGAGAACGCTCTGTTGTGACACTCAACGCTTGATGAAGAAATAGCTGGAAAAATTTTTACTACCGCCGCTATTTAAGCTATCTCCGAAGACATTTGAAATAGACCAATAGATAGTGAAGGAAAGGGTTGGAGCAGCTGGTCCCATCACTCTTTCTGCCACTTCTACCTAATTGGAGTGCTGGAGAGCATTAAGTGCAAGTAGTCAAGTATGAGTAATTTGATCCTGGAACTCTTAAATTGTGTGAAAAAATTAAAGTCTGTCTCAAGTGAGGCAGAGGTCAACAATTAAGACGAACTCCTCTTAGCACAAAGATAGCTTTAACATCAGGAGAGCATGGATGAAGTTGTAAGTCATCAGCATAAAGATACCCAAAAGTGTTAGTACAGATAAATGGGAGATCGTTAATAAGCTGCAAAACAATACTGGAACATGAATTGACCATCGTGGAACTCTTTGAACTAAAGCCTTTAGTTATAATCTACTTGATAAATATATAACATATGTAGTTGCGAACAAGTTTTACAGCCCCATCACTGAGGCCCTATCGAAAGCCTTCGAGAAATCAAGCAAACCAGGTATATATGAGACTCATAATAGCCCTAGAGCAACTGTGATTTGTTTCAGGGTCAGATTATTTAATACAGAGGCCAATCACCATTATTATTTATAATTTCTTGCCATCGTCTAGTGCAACTTTCACTTGGCTTGTACGCATATTCTAAACTAAGGTATCTCCAAATTTGCTTCAAGATCTGCGCAAGTTATTTTGTCGTGGTTATTTTTTTTTATTTACCTTACTCCCTTGCCTTATTAAAGACTACACATTTTCTATTAGATTCGCATAAGACTTTGGGACACCCAACTTAACGTCTCTTTATCATTCTCCTTTCTTCAACGCATGCAAAGACTACTCCGACGTTTTGGATTATGCTCTTCAGTCAAAATTATACCTTCATGTATAAGCGGACCATGAATTATTCATCGAGGTTTTGAGTGGACACTATTAACTTTAAGAATCCCTTCGCAGAGCTAAACTTTTGGTAGATATTTTACGGTGCGTTGCAGAATCAAAAAAATATGACTCATCTGTAAATATTGTATTGCTCCAATAACGGTGTAAATTATGCGCTGCCAATTTAGCCTCACTTCTTTCTGGGTCAGTAGCGATTTAGGTTTGATATCTTATTTTTGATATCAGATTCTGCCAAATGGCGTCGTATTGTTTTCATGAATGATTTTCTCCTTTTTTATTCCTTAAACTGATTGTGGCATTTTTCAGAAGCAATTCACAAATTACTTCCCATCATCGGCATTACCGCATTCGTTATACCCCTTTACCCATTTTCTCACAAATGTATCTGGTGTTTTTAAATATTCTGCTGCTGGCTTGATACTCATTAGCGGCCGTTTTGGGTGAGTTACACTTTCGAAACGCTTTTTAAAATCCACATTCATTTTGTAATGGTATCATAAGACCGAAGTATGGAAATGTGCTGAGGAAATAAAAACAATTCGCGATTGGCAATTAAATGTAGAGAATAATTTGGCCACAAACATACATATGTGTTTGAGTAAAGTTAAATAAGTAATTTAACGCACATTTTCCTGGGACATACTGTACCACTTCAAATCTTTGAATTGATTTACATACCTCGTCAAATGCGTCGATATTCGATTCATATCGAAATCACCCTCAGAGAGGTGTTAGCCTACGAAAACTTAGCTAAGATCATATCTAAGTCGTAGACACCCTGTGATCTAATGCCTTTGGAAAAAACCGATTTTTTTTAGTATTTCCAAAGTTTTTTGAAGACTAAGGCGATACTAAGCTTTCCTGCAAAGCAATTTATTTCTACTGCACGTATTATCAAAGGTGCGTGATTTTGCGCCACTTTGAATGCTTCCCAATTGACACTAGTTGATATGCGCTTCCATCTACAAGGTGGGGTGAAAAGTAACCTCCTTGGGAATGAACAATTTCTTTTTTTAAATGTTTTTTTTTTTATTATTTTATTCAATATAGTCCCCTTTTAGTTTGATACACTTATTATTATTATGGCGTCGATGACTTTCTCGCGTGAGCTGAATTTTTTATTGATGAGCCATCTTTTGAGTTAGAGATAATAGTCCGAGGGAGCCAAATCGATCGAATACGGTGGATGAGACAGCAATTGGAGCTGTAAGTCATTGATTTTAGCCGTGGTTGCGATGCTTTTGTGCGCCGGTGTATTTTTATGCAAAAACAAAATTTTTTTTTCGCTTCGTGTGAGGCCATTTTGCATGAAAATCCCAGAAAACCGACGCCATAACCTTTCCGACCCATCGAGCCTCCCTCGGCCGCTTCGGAGCACTAATGCCGGCTTCAGTCCATTGTCGGCATTCTGTTCTCTGGTGTGTAATAGTGGATCCAAGTTTTATCAAAAGTTACCAATCGACGCCAAAAGTCCGCCTGATTCCCCATCAGCAAGTCCAAACACTCTTTTGAAGTGCTCTCGCGTTCGTATTTTTGGTCAGGAGTGAGTATGCGCGGCATCCAGCGGCAGGATAACTTTTTAATATGCAGAATATTAACCAAAATATGGCGTGTGCGCTCAGTACTAATTTTTGTGGTATCTGCTAGCTCGCGCACCTTCACTTTCCATTCAGCCAATAAAATTTCATGTATTTTTTTTTAAATTGTCCTCTGTAACCGCATCGGAAGGTCTGCCGCTGCGGACTTGATCGGTAGTGGAGTTGCGGCCACCACGAAACTCTCGAAACCAATATCAGACGGTGTAATCTGACGGAGCGTTAGCCCCATAATATTTATCAAACCTTTCTTTTGTTTCCTTAGCCGTTTTGCTTCTCAAAAAAATAATGTTTTATGAGAGAACGAAAATAGTTTTTGTCCATACTCAATATGATGCCAAACACGTCAATAATAGCTGTCAAAGACAGTATCGCACTGAAATTTGGCATGTCTGCCTAGATATGAACGGACTTCAAGACACCATAACCTCTTTTTCAGTAGCAGCGCATTTTGATGGTCAAGGAGGTTACTTTTCACCCCACCTAAGACAGTGTAATTTATTGCGAATCTTAATTGGGTTAATCTCAACAGAATAATCACTATAGGCCGAAGCTAATCTGGACGCAGTGATAAGACTACATAGTCCCACCTCCCTTAATCAAATCACATCAGAGTTAAACCATGGACAGCTCTGGGTTCTAACTCTTACTGTTTTTTTCAGTACATGTTGATCAAGCAGTTGGGTTAAAATTGATTGAAGGGAAGAGGCTTTGCTATAAGCGTCTTTTTGTCTACACAGAATTAAATTATTTTTGTGTAAAAGAGTTGTACCATTGTAAATCAGTAAAAATAAGTCACGATCAGTGATGTCAAAGGATAACTGGTCAAAAGTGAGGGTAAACGATCTGGAACAAAACTTCAGACCCACAGAAGACGTTAAGTCTCTCATTTGAAATCCACGTGAATTTTATCAAATCTACATTAAAATCGCCGCAAACTCGTCCGAAATGCTAAAAACAGAAATGGCACTCGAGGCTCGAGTACCCCGGTTTGTAATTCAAACATAGAACTTAACCCAGACAAGAAAGCAGTCCGAAGTTGCGACTTGGCCAAGCTTGATATTCGCTGTTATTCATGCTGTTCAGTTGGCCTGCCTTTATTCCGCTTTCAACTGAAATAAGATAGATTTTTAATTGAACATTCGTTTTTTTTTTTTTTTTTTTTTTTTTTTTTTTTTGAGATGTTGCCTTTTAGTTTGGACGCCTTAGTTGTTGTTTAATGATGATTCGATTGCGGAAGGCTCCAAGACCTAATATACAGGCTTACTCAACAAGATGTGCCATTTTAATCTAAAGCATAAACTCTTAGGTAAATAATGGAATGCAATATTTACTAAATGTCTATAGCATCAATTTCAGGCCAAAAAACAGTCAGTCAACATCGTTCGGTAACGCACGAGCATCATTTCCGACAAAATTTTCACCAATGATAACACCAATTCAAAAATCACACCAAACTGTCACTCCTTGTATATAGAGAGGTTTTCCCACTACTTTTTTTCGGTTTTCGGAGCCCCAGATGCAACAGTTTTGTTTATTTACGTTCCCAGCCAAATGAGCCAAGTGGAAATGAAGAATTTTGTGTAAAGAATTATATTCTTGTTCATTAGTTTCCAGCATACAGGATTTGTGGTTTGCTGGCTTCAATTTTTGTGTCAACTAGGCTTTATGAGCATGTAGGCCACGATCTTTACGCTAAATGTGGTGCAAAGTGGTTTTGGATAGGCGCAATTCCTGTGATCGTCTCAACATAGACACATGTTTTCAGCTGACCTTGCCGAATGAACGTGAATTGGAGTCTTCATATCACTAAACCGTCCGAGATGTTCAGATCTATTGACATAGCTGAGCGAGAGGACGCGTGTTTCCTCTATAAACGATTCATATTTACTAACCTGAATGTTTTTGCCTTTACAAAGTCATTATACGGATATTTGAGTGTTGATAGTTGAATAATGGCGCGAAATTTAAAATAACGCCTCTTGTTGGATCAGACTCTATGTACATGAGCTTCAAACAAGCTAGCAGCTAATTCGAGCATGATTGAATGATTGATTATTGAGAACAAGAGATTAAGAATGCTGGGCTTAACAGGACCTAACACAGGAGAAAACCATAAAAACTGTGAAGATTCAGTACATTAACGACAAATCCCACTTACTCGTAAATAAAAAGAAAACAGTGTTTAGAACCGACAATTCTACATAAAACTTTCAAGAAAAACCCTCTACCATTAAAGTGCTTCCTTTTTCCTTTTATTAATCAAATGAGAATGTAAATAAACTTTTCCATTACAAAAATTAACTGTGAATTAGTGAGGATTCCCCTAATTCAATTCATGGCAAATCTTACGCACACTTCTCCTATTCAAGATTCTTTTCTCAATCCCTACCAATGAAGAAGTCTCTTCACTCCGATCGATGTTCATTCTCAGCCAGATTGTGCCCTCAAGGATTTTTACATAAGCCAGAGCCTAAAGGACCAACAGGATGTGGAAAACAGACAAAATGAAGAAAAAGAATTTCGCTGAACAGCGCCTAGGCGTACTGTTGTCATGCCTTCTGGCCCATCCGACCGGAAAACAAAAAAAAAAAACTTTTTTTTTCAAGACCAGTAGCTTCCATCTGTACGATTTCCTGCGTACGGAAAGGACTCATCTTCAGGATGCCACTACTGTTCATATAGTGAGTGAGGAGTGTTCTAAAATCCAATGAATAGAAAGAAAATGGTTCAACCATAAAACCAGCAAATAGGAATCAACACAGAGAGAACTAAAGAAAAAGAATTCAATGTAATAGTCCATGACGACGACGAACACGCGATGAATGGGCAAAAAAGGAAGTGCGTGTGATACACCCAACTCAAAAACACACACCAACTCACAAAAGTTGAGATACGAATACTTGTACAATATCACAGTGCGAATCGACAGTGTGCTCCCGCATCGATTGTAATCGAATTTTATTGATATTGACACGATTTTTGTGATTGTTGGATACGGATAGATGATCCAGAGGGTTGGCGGCAGTGGAGGAAAACACAAAACAGTAATAAAGCTCAATCGCAGCACTCTATGTAGCCAGGATGCTGGGACTTGATTTTTGTTTAAGAAATTAAATTTGTATTGTAGATGGAGACGGAAAAGGGCCAAGGAATAGACAGTAGTCCATTGTAGCCACCATTCAACAACCAAATCCGAAAATAAACGAATAAAACTCGAATTAACTTGTAAAGGGAGGACCGTCGCGTTGACGGTCGGGTTGGTTGGGCAATTGCAAAGATATTATTGGAGTTGCGATCTAATCGCTTTGCGGGAACACAAAAGGCGGTCATTTATTTTAATGGCATCGATGGTACGATAGTAGAAAAGACCTTGGAAACCGCCGGAAGACGATACAAAATGATAGAAAACGATAGTCTGGATGGCAATGATTCCACTAATTGCTGTCGAAGAGTCATTTATTTGTTTTCCTGTTTTGTTTGATTGTTTACTGTTTGAATTGTATTGAGGAAATGTCCCGCAGAGGGCGATTTGCCTCGATTGTGAGCCGTTTGAATGGATAAGGCGTGATTTGTGACCAACTGAATACAATTACCCGAAAATTAGATTTCAAATTGAGCCTGGAATTGGAAATTAAATTCATTTGGCTCATAGAATAAAATGGAAATGGTATATACAATATTATACACATTAAAAACACTTAACTGAGGAGAGTAAAACGTTTTGTCATTCGTTTTAAACTTACAAATTGGACGAGAAACTTATGGAAGTTTTTTTTAAGAAACCTATGAAGATGATGTTCCCTCTTGATAATACTACCAACTACTACCAAGACATGCCATTCTTTTATCTGGCCTCTGTACCCTGAATTATACTAAAACAAAATACCATACGTCGTGTGCCGATAACCACACTATGTGAATGTCCAAGCACATAGCTCAGTCACAAATGGTTCTTTCGGAAAGTTAGCAAATTCAGAAAATATGCTTTATAATGGAGGAGTATTAAAAAAAAGCATAAACACATAGCTATAGACTGGATGAAGTTCCCATAGAAACCTGATTCTTAATTCAAACCATTAACTCAGGAGAGAGATTCTACCATTTGTTACATGTTGCCTTCAGCGACTATCTGGAATAACTTATCAAATTTTATTCAAAAATGTTGATCCACCAAATACATGTCCACCCTTTATACACATCTACTTTATTTTATGTAGGAAAGTACATCCAGAAATAGCTGTACTTGGTCAGCTCTTTTCGCAGTTTCCCACTCCAAATTGATTGGCTAAACATGGATGAATTTATCGTTAGAAGCCTCACCGCAATTGCGGTTTGTACTTATGTAATATGTAATGCACTTGATAGTGATGCAAAAATACAACCTGACTGACTCCAAACCGTTCATGACAGTGAGCTCAAATTTTGACACATGACAGATAATTATTATTTATTATTTACAAGCCTTTTGAGCGATTTGCGTCTCAGCTGTGTTGAAAATTCAAACGTGATAATGTGATTGCCTTATATTTGGCTGGAAAACCACAAGTAGCTATCGTTAGAGCACTCCAGCACCTCAACGTGAATTAATCATTTGTGTCTTGAACCATAGCTCGTTACCGTGATACTGGCAGCGTTGCAAAACGCCATGGAGGTGGTCATAGAAAAACAGCAGCATCGGCAGAAATGGTTCGGAAAGTGAAGGCTCGAATTGAGCGAAATCCGCGTCGAAGTGGAAGAAAAATGGCTCGTGAGCTCAACATATCGTTGGAACGGATGCAATATGACCTTACACCGCAATAGAGAAAAGTTAAAGTCGAAAGAGCGAAGGAGATGCTACGCTTGCACTAAAGTGGTGAGTTGCCGAATTTGGTTTCTTCCGACTTCCGATGCTTTCTTCGGCCGTCTCAAGGCCATTATTCGCGCCAAAGGTGGACATATTGAAAACTACTGACACAATTTGAAAATTGATGTATTTTCTAACATTTTTTGCATTGGCACAATAAAATTTATCAAAAAATAAAAAAATTATAGCATTTTAAAAAGTTGCAGTTCGAGTATAACAAAAGTTTGGCTTTTATACCGTTATTTCTTTTTGTGATAAGGCGTGTGGTTATTTATATTCACAAAAATCACTCTGAGTTCAACCGTAGTGCGAATCAAGTAATATTTTTTTTTTTCAATAAGCAAAATAAACTAAATAACTTCTCAGTGTTTTGTTTGTTCGGAGACTTGGTGTCGACCAACGAAAGAAGCATTGAATTTTTAGAAGAATCTGGTTTAATTCCCACTAAAAATCCATTCGCCCACTGTATTGCATCTTACCTATGAAGATAGAAAAGTGTAGAAATGTAAAGTTCGGTTGGATGTGGCGATGCTCAAAGAAAAGCTCTACAAACAAAAGGTGACAAAAATTGTAGAAATACAGTCAACCCATCTATGGGTACATTTTTCCATGGACCTCAATGTCGGCTAGTGATTCGCGTTGCCTGTGAACACGGTTTTTCAGGTAAATATTACAACATGTATGTTACAATATTATTTTAAAATTAGCATATAACCGCTTGGCGCCATCACGACAATAAAAGTGAGCTTAGTAAATCTACTATAATAGATTACTATAACTATTGTCGTGAAATTGCCGAAATAATAGCATCTCACGTCGATGTTAGCATTGGCGGTGAAGGAAAAACTGTACAAATCGACGAGACCTTTCTTACAAAAAGGAAATACCACAGAGGCCGTGAAACCGAACAAATGAAAATCGTAGCGTTGGGGTTATTTTGTAAAGAAGATAAGGTCGGACGCTTCTTTAAAGTGAACTCCAAAAGTAAAGAAGACTTGTTGCCTTACAAACAAAAATATTGCACGTTAACCCCAACAGCAGTCGTATTTGTAACGACAGCTTACGCCAATAGGTATTGAGAAAATGTTCCCTAATTCTACGACTCATGAAATTACAAACCACAGCAAAGGCGAATATGTTGACAGGACCGATGCAACCAATGCTATAAATGATCTTGAGAATCAGAACAAGCTTCTGAAAAAATCAATTTTATGCCGCAATACAACGCAGCACCTTCACCAATATGTGGCACTTTTCTGTTACCGGAAATACAGCCTTGAAAAAAATTATAAGGACGACATGGAATTTTTAACTGTAGGACTTCGACCCTCCGACCGTTCACAATGAGCACTTAGAAGGTATTTTATTACCAAAACAACCTCAGCTCTTCACCATCATCGACGAATTCAACGAACTCGACATTGACACTAGTACGGACGATGACTTCATTGACGAAACTTACATACCTTTTTAATATATACCCGTACATTGAACATTTAATTGACTACTCTTAACTAACACCTAACTTACTCACAAACTGACTGACTGGGACGAGGAATGTAATGCAAATCTACCTCCTCGTGGTGCATTTTGCGTCACGCTAAATGATTTGCTACACTTTACTTACAAAGATGACCCTATCATCATTTTTAATTCTCAAACGTCTTACCAAAAATAGTTTTAGTAATTTTCAATGTTCTCAAAAACTAGAAGATATAAAGCCATGCGGTTTTTTGTGTTCCATTCAGAATTGATATGCGCATTAATACAAAAAAACCAATTGGGCACATCATCTCACAATTTTGAATAATATTGATTTAAAAAAATTTTTTTTCATTTTTTACCAAAAATTTAAGTTTGAATGCGATTTATTCAAAAACTATTCACACGAATAATTTGATGTAAATTTTATATTAAAGAGCAAATTTTAGGCTTCAAATTCTGTATAGAACTTTATTGTAAGTGCTGCCGTTGTTTTTTAATAATTTCTTTCCCATTTTAAGTCATTTTTTTCTAAAATCGCCCCTAACTCCTAAACGGAAAGAGATAGACCCCCCTCCCATGGTAAAAAATAGTACCGTTATCAATTCTTAGCGCCAAAGTTATCGTACTCTCCCCAAAGTATAGTTTTACTCTTTTTGCTTATATAAACTTTATTTCGATTAATTCAGCACCTTTATTTAGATTTTGGCTATAACTGTTATGACGCCAGCGGACTCTAGACACTTAGTGATGGGACGATGGCGGCTATAACAGCAAAAATTTAGAAACGTAAATGACAGGTTTAATGACTCAAATAAGCAATTTTTTGTGTACAATAAAGTATTTTTGGGAGTTTTACACGAAATGTTAGTTCATAATCAAACAAAAATAAATAATTTATTATAATTTTATCATTATTACACATTATTTTCGGTAGCCATGTTTCAAAGCATAGTGCAGAACATAGTGCAGATTGTGACATGCAATTCTTGCAGCAATATGATCTTAACCTCCTTATTATTATTTACAACGCTGAAAATATGTTTTTCGCTGATAATCTTCAGCAAAATGCTATGTTTCAGGGCTTTCCAATAGGGACTTGACAACTTTGAATTTAATTTGTGAACGCACTCTTTCACTAATCATCAAACTGTCACTGTCAATTTATTCAGTAAACTCAACATTTTCATCATGGTAAAGTACACTAACGAGCAACATCTGCAAATTATAAAAATTTTCTACAGATATTCGGAGTCGCAAAATCATCTTCAGTGACGAAGCTCATTTTCGGCTCAATGGTTTCGTCAATAAGCAAAATATGCGTTATTGGTCGGTTGAAAACCCACATGTGCTTCATGAATCACCACTTCATCCACAAAAACAAAAAATAACTGTTTGGTGCGGTTTGCATGCCGGCGGCGTTATTGGGCCATATTTTTTCGTCGACGATAACGATCGTCAAGTTACTGTGAACGGTTAGCGTTATCGCGCAATGATCACCGATTATTTTTGGCCCAAATAAGAAGATATGGACTTGGACGACATGTGGTTTCAACAGGATGGTGCCACAAGCCACACAGCATACGCTACAATCGGTTTATTGAAGAGTAAGTATGGTGAGCGTGTTATCTCAAGACATGGGCCAGTCGATTGGCCGCCTCGTTCGTTAGATTTAACGCCCCTTGCCTATTTTCTGTGGGGCTACGTTAAGTCATTGGCTTATGCCAACACGTCGACGACGTTGGAAGAGCTCAGAGCCAACATTGAACAAGAAAAAGCGGCGGTTTCGGCCGAAATGTGTGGCCGACTCGTTGAAAATTGGGTCCAACGAATCGACTGCTGCAAATGTGCCCGCGGTGGCCATATGAAAGAAGTCGAATTCCAATTATAAATGTTTTGATTGTACTTCAATCCAATAATAAAGTTTTTGAAATATCTCAAATGGTTTGCCTTTTATTTAAAAAAAATTGTCAAGTCGTTATTAGAAAACTCTATACATAATACGTGGGCTGAAAAGTCCGTAAGAGTTTGTAAGAGAGGGCACCACTTGAATTAAATCCATACCATTTTCAGTTAGTACCAACCTTCAAAAGATACGTGTATAAATTTGACAGCAGTCGGACGATTAGTTCTCGAGATATAGCGTTGTTAGTAAAGCCACTTTTGTTATTGTGAAAAAAATGGATTCAAAGCAATTTCGTTTGTTCATTTATCATTGCTTTTTGATGGCAAAAAATGCAGCTGATGCAAAGAAATGGCTTGATAAGTGTCACCCGGACTATGCACAAGCCGAACGAATCATTTGTAAGTGGATTGAAAAATTTAAAAGTGGTCATACAAGCACCGAAGGTGATGCACGCAGTGGATCCAAATGAGGCTGTTTCAGATGAAAACATCAAAAAAGTCCACAAAATGATTACGAATGACCTTAAAGTGAAGTTGATCGAGATAGCTGAGGCTATCATGAGCAAATGAGCATGTTGGATATATCATACACGAATATTTGGACATAAAAATATCAGAGGAGTGTTCAAAGCTGTTCAACTGCAAAAAACTCCATCACTTCACACCAGAGTCAAGTCGGTAGTCAGCTGAGTGGCGAGCAGGCTACGAACCTCGTCCAAAACGACCAAAAACTCAACAGTCGGCTGGCAAGGTTATGGCATCCGTATTTTGGGATACACATGGAATAATTTCCATTTCGACTATCTCCAAAAGGAGCAAACTATCAACAGCGATTATTGCATTGCGTTGTTGGAGTGTTTGAAGGAAGAAATCGCAGAAAAACGTCTGCATTTGAAGAAAAATAAAGTGTTGTTTCATCAATACAATACACCGTGTCAGAAGTCGATGATAACGATGTCAAAATTGAATGAATTCGGCTACGAATTGCTTTCCCACCCACCGTATTCTCCAGATTTTGCCCCCAGCGACTATTTCCTGTTCGCATACCTCAAAAGAATGCCCGCCGGAAAGAAATTTAAGACCGATGAAGAAGTAATCGCCGAAACAAAGGAATATTTTGAGGCTAAACCGAAATTGTACTACAAAACTGGTATCGAAGGATTGAAAAATCGTTTCAATCAGTGTATCGCCCTCGAAGGCAACTATATTGATAAATAAAGTTGAATTTTGCAAAAATTTTGTGTTTTACCATAAAACGGCACTGACTTTTCAGCCCATGTGTTATTACAAATTACAGTCAACCGCAGGTCAACTATCAAGAGTCTGTGATTGTAAACCGTCGAATGCGGTTGTTTGCTCTCAAAGGGAAACCTATCAATTTAAATTAATAATTAATAATCGGGCTTTGCGGTCTTTAATTTCTCATTTTTCTAGTATACAGTCCACTAAATAAATTAAATTTACAATCGTATTTTATTTTCCGCAAAAAAAAAAACAAAATCCTTAAACACTTCAAAATTAGAATCATAAGAAACCTAATATCAGTACGGTTTTAGACCTGATAAGTGCACCATCGACCAAATTTTCACTAAGTTTGCATATGATAGCGTCCATAAAGGCGAGCTATACAGAGCCAGGTCTGGCCTTGTTATTCCTGCCAAACTCTTTCCACTATCCATGATGTCGATGGAGAACTCCAACTGTTCTGTCGTAGTCGGAAGAAACATCACCGAATCCTTGTTATTAAAAAAGGAACTCAGGCAAGACGACGGGCTAGCATGCGACATTTTTAACATCATACTTAGAAGTAACACAACCCACAAACCGGTGTTGTTACAATATTTTAAAATTTTTTCCAATTTGTAGTATTTACAGATAATATAAACATAATCGGGAAAAACCAGCGGAATGTCGGTGGGGCAGCAAAAATTTGTCTGCCAGTCAATAAAAGAAAAACAAAACTATGTTGTTGTCAAACCAGGACAACACGGAAATCTTAGGAAAAATTATAAATGAATTTACATATCTAGACTCTGCAGTGAGCTCAAGTAATGATATGGGGGCAGAAATCAAATGAGGAATAGCTCTTCCCAACCGCTGTTTCTCAGGGATAAGAGAATTATTGAACAGCAGAAACCCCATCTCGAGTAACGAATAAGACACTAGACAAGATCCTTATTAACCCTGTTCTATCATACGATGCAGAGATATGGATACCCCCAATACCAGCCCCAGCCCAAAAGGTTTTCGATTCGAACCCAGTTGGGTAATTCATTATAAGAAGACCTAACCTAAGACGGTGAACGCAGTTAAAAGGGGACCTCAACCAACTGGGTATACGTAAATATAGGCGGCTTTTTAGAGATCTAGATAAAAAAATACTGAACCAAAGGAAAAAAGAATTAAATTCTGCAAAAAAAAATTAAGGACCCCAAAAAGCAAGTACTTCTTGATTAAAACAGGAATCCACAGAGAATTGCAGATGTACTATTAAAAAAACTTTTTCTGCAGATACTTAATGGAAAGAAAGTCTGAATTTGCACAATTTCCCTAATTTAAAGTAAATTAAATAATTTCGATTGCCGGGCTATCGACAAAACCAAAAAGAACCAAAAAAAAAAAAAAAAAAAAAAAAACACGAAAACCGAATACCAAACAAATTAACCGAACCACACAGTTGGTTGGTGGCTGAGATCTGTATGACGATCTGTCACTTGGGTTTCGAAGGAGAAACAGAAATGCCCTGGAAAAAATTTGCAAATCGTTTGCTGAACCAAGTAGGCTGCTCAGCTGGTGTGGGTTCAGTGAAAAAGATATTTCCAAGTAACCTTTAATGGTGTAATGAACAAGTAATCTAACAAAAGTTAGGCATCATGCACTTTTTATTTTGCCTTAAATGAAAGTGCAAAACCGTATGTGCCCAACAATTTGCAAAGGGATACCGCACAATACTTGTATTCCGTTGAAAAAAAATAGACTTCAACTTATTCGTAACTTTATAAAACAACACTTTACTTGCGGAGGATGACAATAGGTTTTAAAAGCCGGTAGGAGGCAACAACAAACTTTTATACGATGGCACTGAAATGAAAGTTCCACTAAGATTGGACCGCTAGTTGGAGATCCGATACCGAGTTACAACGGTTGCCAAATCTGTTTATCCTTTTTTTTATAAAAAGGATTCGCCCGTAAATAATGCTACTTATCTTTATTTTCTCCTTGAATTGCTATACTTCTGCCTGTCCCGTCAGTCCTGATTTCGTCTGTATATATGTATATATATGTATATATATATATCTAGAATGGCTGTAGAATGCTACTATACTACCTTGATCAAAATAACCACCGTGTGGCGCTCCCATTGTTTCGATTTTTGTTCTGTTTTGTTGCAACATCCATTGTTGATATTCTCTCTAAATCTTAGCAGACTTAGCACTTGCAGAAGTTACGTAGCCAAGAGTACATCTATCTCTGTGTGTGTTGGCTATTTTTTACAATTTTAGAAATGGATTTAAATTTGCAACGACGAACTTGTATTAAATTTTGTGTAAAAAACGGATTTAATGGTGCCCGAACGTTGGAAATGTTGGAAAAGTGTTTCGGCAACGATTCTCTAAAGAAAACGGTCATTTACTAGTGGCGTTTACGACGAAAACATTGATGAAGTAAAAGAAATGTTGGTCAATAGCTGCAAATTAGCCATCAGAGAGATAGCGGACTTGAACATTGCCTATGGATCCGTCCAAGACATTTTGATTAATGATTTGGGTTTCCGTCGTGTAGCAGCAAAGTTTGTGCCAAAAGACCTCAATTTCATGCAAAAAAGAGACCGTGTTGACGTCGCAAAAGAATTGATTTGCGAGGCTGAATCCGGTCCCACATTCATCAATAGGATTAATTCTGGAGATGAGACGCGTTCACCAAATGAGCGAAGACCAAAAAAACCCCGTCGTTTTCAGTCAAAAAAAGGCAATGCTCACGGTTTTGATGAATTACAACGGTGTAGAGCATCATGAATTTTTGCCAGAAGGCAAGACAGTAAACAAAGAGTATTATTTGGGCGTTATGAGACCAGAATTGTGGGCAGAAAACTCGTTGATTTTGCACTAGGTAGGTGTTATGACAACTCTCAGCCAACATTTATTACAAGAGTATGTTACGACTTTACACAATCCAATAACTCTCCTAAAGATGTAACCCGGTGGGGCGTCGAATTTAGAATTAATTGCTGAAGTCTCGGCCCTGATAAAGAATAGGAATCAGCGATAGAACTGAACGACCTGTAAGGAGGATCTCGGCATTATACCTATTCACTATGGTGCATGTTGGTCGACTGACTAACGCTCCAATAGTTCTAAGGTCTACTAGCAGACAGATAATATTGCTAAATTGTCTGTTGAGTCATTCAATGCAAATGTCTACTTTAAGACGCAGGCAGCCCTAGACATTTCGGTAAGACATTGTGCTTATCAGCGAGAAAGGTCGTTTGATTTACACGACTATGATAAGACTGAACATATGTGTATCATATATTGTTTGGTGAAACAGCCTTTCATAAGAGTATGTCAATGCTGTTTTTACGGAGACATGACGATCTGTCTTAGCAGCACAGAGTTTTTTCACCTGATGTGCTGATTTGAGTCTCACTCCACTTGATATTCGTATTATGGGTTGCATTCTCAAAACAGAGAATTGCTCTGGACCCAAACCTACGTCAGTAAGCCTTCAAGTAAGTATAACTGGGCATTTCACGGCTCCCCAGAACGCCAATAGATCAAACGAAGGCTTTCCGGCCCCTCTAAGGGGTCTGGTAATTCCCTGCTGTCCCTCAGTAGGGAAAACTGGTTACTGTCATCCTAAAGCTTTCAGATGTAATCACTGAGGTGCTTAGAGCATGCTTGGCATAAGTGACTTCTTCTGCTGTGAGAGAGAAGTCGACACATTGGAGATATACCTTTGTGAGTGTCCGCCTAAGCTCACATCAGGATGCATACACTCAGTGAACTTTGTGAAGCCTATCGGCCAACATTCTCACAGGCAGCTCAATCATCATACAGTAAACTTGCTATCCACTATCTTGAGAGGCGATGGCTCCTAGGCAGTTTCACTCGAGAGTACATCAAATATTCCTATAAATAGTAATTTTCATAGGAGAATAACTTAGAAAATAGCCCAACTATTCCAGTTGGCAGGGGCACGAACGAAGTATTTAGATAAAATAATCGATGAATACAGTATAGCCTTGGCAGTGTACAAGATGTTCAATCAGCAGAGTTTGCGGAAACGGTTATTTCACGTCTGAAACTAATATTCATTTGAAGCCTTCAACCAAGTCCTGGTGAAAGGTGATTGTCATTTTCATCCCTAAAGTTTTTTAAAAAAAAGTACAGACCCGCCATTTTTTGTTTAAAATACTGGAATACCTGCCTAGTAAATGACATTGGTATATGAGAGATTGATCGGAAGATGGGGCACTCCGCCAGCCATATGATTCCTCGGGGGCCTTCGCCAACACCGTTATTATCCTGGTATCAAGCAAATTTCTCTTAGTTCTAGATTGTAGCGTACTTTTCTTCTATTTTACAATGGCTTTCAGCAGTTTCTAGGGCTTCAACCCGACTGTTGCAAAACGTTGACTTCATAAAGCAATTATGAAGCTTATTCTATAATACGGTTCATTACCCTTATAAAACGTTTTAAAGAAACTTACAATCCGAAATGTCGCTTCAGCGTTTAGATGACATATAAAGTACGAGTGTTGTTTACTCAAATTTTGAATATTCGTTGTACAAAGTAGAGTAGGTAGGTAGGTAGGTAATATAGGTATAAGTGTCTGTAAAGAAAGACCAACCCCAACCCAGTGGCTCATTGTGATGCCACAAGGATCTGTGATTCTCTTACTCAAGATTCTCTTACTTACTCCTCAACAGTCCACTTAAGGTCCGTTCTTTTATAAGCATCCAGCCTTAAAATTGATTTTCACGTAGCCTATGCTACCCTTTTCTGATTAATTTGGTAGAGTGATTGCAATTTTGGCGAGTTCGTCGGCCCTACAATTTAATGGAATGTCTCTCCTCTGCCATCTTCGTAAGAGATAATCGGTATTCAAGGGCGATTTTAGAAATTAATGAGACTGAGTCCAGGGACGTATTTCTTCAGCCAGGACAGAGCTTCTAAAATCCTCCTGGAAGAAGAGTAGAAAATAACTATTTTCATTTATTAGGAGAAATAAATTCACAAACCATGTTATGCCAGTATAATTCGACATTAAAATCGCAAAGCTTGATGTACATAGTTCGATTTTTTTGATATGTTGTAAGGACCAGGTAGAGTAGAGCAAACTAAAGTTTTCAGTTTCGAAAAAGCACTGCTTGCTTCGTATGATAATACGTAAAAATCTTCAGTTCTTATCAGTTGCTTACTTATAATTCATAATTCCTAGATTATTACTGGATAACCACTGTCATATTCTGGGACTGAAGAAAGTTTTTGGAGATATTTTCGCCCCTGGTTGTTCGTCTGAAAGCGGAGGATTATGGTCTTCATCTTCATCGATTAGAATTGTAGCTATGTCGTGGAAAGTTTTACCAAAGCATGAATTGTATAAAGTTGAGCACTTAAGTCTAGCTCTCCGCCAGGTGCAAAGCCCGTGCATCCCTTCTGGCACTTGTATGAGAGCTTGTTAAGGGAGCTCTTCGACCAACCCCACTCGGTGGCACCTTTTTCCAACCTCAAAACTTTGGTAGTACGTACGATACGAATGAGAGCAAACGCTCCTTTGGTTGGGGGGTAAACATGTCAGGTTCAAATTTGCGATGACTGCTGATTTGACTAACAAGGAGAACCGAAGGTCCATTTAGGGTGTCAATGGACGCGTTTCCTCTATAAAGAGCAACCAAGCACTTCTCTCCAGCTTCGGATATAGCCTCTTGACTAACACGGTGGCCAGATCAATCCGGTTCTTTTGAAATTGACTCAACAATTTTTTTTATCCGCCCCAAAAACTTAAGCTTCGAACCCGGGACGCATTTTATTTCTTCCCGACTAAAAGAAGTGGTGAGAAATTGAGTGCAACTTAACTGACTTTTGTTACTCTTCTGAAAGTAATTACGATGTTTCTGATGTTCGAGCCCAGTCCGCAAAGGACAACGAGTATGTTATGTCCACATTCTCCCCAATCAAAATAATGTTTTCGTAGCATGTGCTTTTATCAGTTGGGATAATGTCGCTTACTGCATTTCTCGCTTTCTTAGTTTCAATACATTCGATTCCAAACGCCGACGACAAACGAGACGTCGTTTATTGGAGTCGTCCGCTAACAATTTCTCCTGGGACAGTGTTATGATTGTTGAGGAACCAAACAGGATCTCATTGCAAGAGATGGCAGCATAGAGACGCAATTATTCTGCGGATTAAGTACTCCTGAGACCCCATTTTCAGAGCTTCAATGGAATATCACTGACACGTTTCTGCCAAAGTAGTTGATTGTGTAGGTAGCTATATACGATTGTCCTGACTTAATCGTTTCGGTGCCAGGTAACTTTGTGGAGAAGGTATCCCTCATCTTCTGCTACAAACGCACTGACTCCAAGAAAGATGTTTCGGGAAAGTATAGTGAAAGCGGAATAGAAAGTAGATTTAGCGATTTTGCGCAACCCCTATTCGTTGAACAATGCTTATATAATATACGGTATAAGGACTAATTCAAACTTGAAATGCTCCTTTAATTCTCTGTCCAACTGCTTAGTGATGCACAACCTTTAAAAGATGGGGAGTAGATCCACGTCAACGAGCACCTTAACCTTTCGTTTGAAATTTAGCTTTCCAAACGAGTTGCCAGAAATTTGTTTGAATATTGAATGAGGATTGATTTTCAATAGGCTTTTTTTGACAGATCACGCGTGACTCCTATCACACTGCATTATCATTTTTGTTCAGTATCGTTTGGCAAATCATTATGGAAAGACTCCACAACAGCGTCTCCAAGTTGTTCAACTGCATTACAAAAATCAGCGTTCTGTGAGAAATGTTTTTCGTGCGATTCGAGAAACTTACGGTGCGCATAATAGACCTACTGAAACCATTATTGCCAATACCATTCCCAAATTTGAGTCCCAGTTTGACTACATCCAGCACGTAGTGAAGAGACTATAGCAGCTGTAGCTGAGAGTGTACGCGAAGAACGTGACGAATCGATTCGTCCTCCTTTCAGCAGTTTGCCTTGGCGTATTTTACGTGAGGATATCGAGCTAAAAGCGTACAAAATTCAACTTGTGCTAGAATTGAAGCCAGGCTTCTTAAATTTTCGTCATATTTTCAATGAATGGGCTCTGGAAAAACTCAATGAAAATCCGGTGTTTTATCGTGAAATTTTGTTCAGTGATGAAGCCCATTTCTGGCTCAATGGATAAATTAATAAACAAAATTGTCATATTTGGGCTGATGACCAACCCGAAGAGTACCAAGAGCTACCATTAAAAACAACGGTATGGTGTGGTTTATGGGCTGGTGGAATCATAAGTCCATATATCTTAAAAAATGAGGAAAATCAGAATGTTCCCGTCAATGGTAGGCGTTATCGCTCCATATGCTTTCTATCGCGGACTATATGCTTTCTGAAATTCAAGTACATGGTCTCGGTGAGCTCTGGTTTCAACAAAACGGCGCTACGAGCCAAACAGCGCGTGAGAAATCATTGTTGAGAAATCATTTTGGTGAGCCCTTTATTTCACGTTTTGCTACGGTAAATTGGCCGCCTAGATCGTGCGATATCACACCTATGGACTACTTTCTCTGGGAATATTTAAGGACGCAGGTCTTCAAGAATAAACCAGCTACGATTTTCGCTTTGAAAGCCAACATTACTCATGTTTTTTGCGATATACCAGTCGCTATGCTCGAACAAGTTGCCCAAAATTGGACCTTCCGAATGGGTGTTTTAGATGATCGTAGGCTGGAACTTCCTTCAGAATGTCGGTACGAGTCTTTTGGAGGGCTTATTCGTCCTTTCATCGAAAAATGCAAGCACGGGATGTGATGCGATTCTTTGCTAAAAATCGGTCACAAATGTCGATAGATCGAGATGACTCATTATTGTGCAATTTTCTGGATCATATTAAAAAAAACACGTTTCGTCACCAGTTACAATGTTGTAAAAAAAATGTTTGTTCTTTTTGGCCTCCCTGATGACGTCCTTCGAATGCGGAATTGTTGTTGATGACACAAACATACTGTCACTTCAGACGCACTAGCTCTGCTTCTATTCATGCAAATATCATAAAATTTTGACAATGCATCACCCTATATGATCTCATATATCTTTCCAACGCATGTAATTTCCAACCGATGGGCTTACTAGAAATACAATCTTTTAAAGAGACCTGTTTACTTTGGAAGAGACTTTGTGTTGCCCTTTCTCGAACCCAAATGATGGAGAGAGCTAGTCTCGGTAAAAGAGGTATCTCGAAACTCACAGATATTAACAAAGACGCACTTAGCGATTTAATCTGTAGCAAATTTTTTGTGCACCTGCCTTGTCATAGCACACAACATAATTGTTCTGAGATCTAAATGGTCTTGTCTCTATGAATTCGCCAACAAATCTTTGGGTTCCAAGAATTATCAGCACATCGCTTTCCGCATTTAATTTTACTTTAAAGCAAAAATTTCACTAGCCAGCACACACGCGTATGTATATGATCTGGTAAAATATACCTTAATCCACTTATCCGTTCGATTTACTTTACTTAAAGGTATATCGTACCTTACATTGCTTTTTACCAGAAATTCACATTAATTTCATTTCAGAGAACGAGCATTTAAACACACTTTATCGGTGTTTCCCTAAATGACTAGCGATTTGTCAACAAGGGCATTTTTTCCTACTACTTCTTCTATTTACTTCTACACTAATGCCAAAATAAAGGTACAGTCCGCCGCTTAAGTTTTTTGCCAGACCGATAAGACCAACAATCTAACTCTAAGTACACACAAGCATCCTTATTCTGAAAGGACAATCGAACCAACAAAAAAAAAAAAAAATCACTTTTGTCCTTTACACCCCACTGGCCGGAAATAATTTATGCAATTACCTTCACCAATCGTCCCGACTCCACATATCCTTTTATGAATGTGTGTGAGTATGGGATATAGGTTCCCTTCAAGCAAGAATTCATCCTGCCATGCCAGGCGAGATAAACTTTTTAAACCGCACACATTCGATTCGAGATAAATTGTTATTGTCCAGGACATTCCAGTTCTATTGCCGAAATCCCTTTATTTATCGTCACCGGACGGCAGTAGAAAAAGGTGGAAAACTACGATGAGAATTGGCATAAATTACAACATACCGATGGCGGGACGAAAGGCGAGTATGCCAAAAGGGGAAGAAGACTAATGTGGCCACCAGTTCCGGGCGAAACACAGGAAGTGAAAGCCCATAACGATAGCGAATCGTTTTTATGCGGTGGAATGTCCTTTATTTGAGAGCAATTCATTATGAACCAGGAGTTAATGCAAAGCTAAATTGCTATGCCCCAGTGGATGTGGGGGAAGTGTAGATGACTTAATTAAATATGGAGTTGGGGTGGTAATTAATTGTATTTTTAGGATAGAGCTTGGGGAGTAAATTTGGCATTTAAACTCAACTTAATGATGTAATTTAGAAAGACCTACGACTGTCATTAGAATTTGGTTTTGACTGGAAAAATAAAAGAGTTGAAAAAAATTCCACCTGAGGATTTGGAAAGAGCATTTCTGTAGACTGTGTACCAAATAATGCTGTCAGGCAGAATACATCTTTCAACCTGGACGAGGTAAACGAACACTTCCGTCCACTAGACCTTTCTAAAGTGAAGGTAGCCATATCTAAGCTTAAATCAAACAAAGTTGCTGGAGCAGACAGCCTAAAGTCGGGGCTCATCGAAGAGGCAGGAAACGACTTGATAAGGAGTATACACCAATATGGGTGGAAAAATGTCCGATGAATGAAATTTTACCATTTTTTGTCTGATCCTCAAGAAAGGAAACCCTCTCAACAGAATCAACTACGGAAGCATCTGGCTTTCAAACATTGCCTACAAGATCCAATTTCCCGTATTAAGTGGATGCCTGAAGCCGTTCTAGGAAAGTCTACTTCCAAACAAATATTCACACAGATCTTAGAGAAAACTCATTAAATCAAAATCGATGCACACCAACTATTCGTCGATATTAAGTTCGCATATGATACCATGTACAAAGACGAGCTATCAAAGCAATGTTTAGTCTTGGAGTCCCTGCAAAACTCGTACGTTTGTCCAGGATTACGATGGGGAATGCATGCTGCTCCATCAATGTCGGTAAATAACTCAATTAGATGTCAGGAAAGGGTTTGCGAAGGATGCGACTGCTTTAAAATTATTCTTGAAATAATAGTATCCAAATGAAAGTTCGTAAAATTATTCACATACCGCCGATGATATTGCCATAATCGAGAAAAAGCAGCGTGATGTCAAATATTGAGGCAAAAGTGGCAAAGATGGAGTAAGGGATCAATGAGGCCAAGACTAATTATATGTTGTCAACTAAAAAAGATACCCAACACCGACATCTCGGACAGAACGTCACCTTCGGTAGATATAAATCTGAGGTAGTTAAGGAGTTTGTCTACCTAGGCTCCGCTATTAATTCAGACAACAACACTAGTGCTGAGATCAAAGGAAGAATATTATTACTTCTGTTAGCTGAGAAGGCAATTGACTAGGAAAGCCCTTTCTTGAACAACAAAAGTGACCCTATATAAGGCCTCAATAATCCCAGTTCTGCTCTATGGTGCAGTGGCATGCACTTTATCAAAAATGGATGAGGGTGCTTTTGGAAATTTTGAGAGGAAAATTCTTCGGGTAATTTTTAACTCCATCTGCATAGACTGTAAGTGGAGGGGGAAATACAGCGGACAACTGCACTGGCTGTACAGTGGCATCAACTTAAAGAGAAGCGTGAACGCCCAAAGACTGAGGTAACTTAGTCATGTAGAGAGATGGATACCAATGCTTCTGCCAAATAAGTCTTCAAATCCACAACAGATGGCGCACTCAAGTGGAACCTAACTTAGCATGCGAAACTGGAGGCAGCTAGCTAAAGATCTATCTGGCTGGAGATAAATAAATAATGCTGCGAACAAAAACCAGGAATCCTACTTTTTCAAATTGTACGTCTACCAAAGTCCATAAACAAAAGTGCAGGCCTACGCTATTCTCTTACTGTTAAAGTGCCGGGGCTTCATTTGTGCCGTCCATTATTTAGTTTTGATACTTTTTTGTTGCTGTTATGTTTTTGTTATTTTTATTATAAAATGTATGAAGTACTTCCGTATGTTATGCACTAGTATAGTTATGCTTGAATTGTTGTTTTCTTTTTTACTTACTTTTTAAAGAAATGAATTTAATATGTTAGAGTAGGATTAAACTTGTAAGTTTTACTTACGACTTTCGTAAGTCTTACAGAAATGTTTACACTATAGATAAACTTACGGCAAAAAACACTTTCAACACTTTCAACTTACGTTAGCAATTACAAAACCATTTTTACTAGCTTACAATTTTAAAAAATTAAAAGAGAAGTGCGGAAAGAACGTAAAAAAGTGGATAGAAAAAAGAAATACGCATGGAGCTTTCTCAAATTTGTTTATTGAATTGAGAATACAAGATCAACAACAATTGTTCGATTTCAGGTTGGCAAAATTAAAAATAAAGATACACGTTTTCGGAAAGCAATTTCATCTGCAGAAACATTAATGATAACCCTTTGGTTTTTAGCTTCAGGTAAGTGAAACGGAACTCTTTCTTTATCTCCAATGAATACATGTTTGTGACGTCATTATATATTTTTGTTTGAGGTGATTCATATAAATCTTTAATTTACCTGTTTAGAATTGCTGCATGTATCGCTTATTGTTACCGAAGTTTGTGCTTTTTTATATGAGACGTTTAGGGATGATTTTATTAAGGTTAGTACGAGGGCGATCCCAGAAGTACCCGACCCAATAAAGAAAACACAACAATTTTGCAAAAAAATTTATTTATTTACCAACATAATCGCATTTCAGCTCTATACACTTTTCCCAGCGTTGTTCAAAAAGTTCGATACCCTTTTTATAATAAGAACTGTCTTGCTCCTCAAAAAAACCATTAACTGCCGACATCACTTCTTCAGCGTTGGGAAATCTTTGACCACTGAGCCATTTTTTTAAGTTTGGAAGCAGAAAATAATCCGAGGGAGCTAAATCTGGCGAATAGGGTGCATGAGGTAGCAATTCAAACTTTAGTTCATTAATTTTAGCCATTGCAATAAGGGATTTGTGAGCTGGTGCATTGTCTTGATGAAATTTTTCTTTTTTTTTCTTAGCCAAATGCAGCCGCTTTTGCTTGATTTCCTCGCTCAAGCGTTGCAATAAGTTCGCATAATAATGGTCGTTGATAGTTTTTCCTTTTTCAAGATAGTCAATGAAAATTATCACACGCGCATCCCAAAAATTCGACGCCATGACTTTGCCTGCAGATGAAACGGTCTTCGCCTTCTTTGGAACCAGTACTCTCTTTTGAATACATTTTTTTGATTGTTCTTTTGTCTCGGGTGTAAGGTGATGGGGCCATGTTATGAAACGGAGCAAAAATCCTGTTCTGTTGCTAACTTCGCTAAACGCTCAATTCAAACATCTTCATGACACTGTTTTTGCTCGAGTGTGAGCAAACGCGGCACCCATCTTGCACACAGTTTTCTCATGTCCAAATTTTCAAATAATATGCGATGTCAACATTGCCAACATTGCCTGCTAGCTCGCGCACTTTCAGTCAACGAACATCCAGTAAAGTTTTGTGGATTTTCTTCACCATTTCTGTAGTCGTCACCTCATTTAGTCGACGAGCATCGCAGGTCTTGGCAGCTCGTACTCCATCGTTTAAACTCAGCAACCCAAAATTTTAAACGAAGGAGCAGACTCACCCAGAGTAGAATCCAGTTCGGCTTTTATATTAATTGGGCTGAGGCATTTCAAATAAAAGTATTGTATCACATAACGATGACCAATTTTCTCCATTTTCACAAATCCACTGACAACGTTCACTAATGATAGCTGCCAAACAAATACTAAACAACGTGGCGCTTTCAAACTTGAAACGTATACTTCATAGGCTGCGTGCTTTCCAATCCAGTGATATTTTCAAACAACTACCGCCATGTCTTGATCAGGCCGGGTACTTCTATGGGACAGCCATCGTATAATAAAAATCGAATCAGCAGTAAATGAAAATTTATTTAAGATCAAAAATAAACTATTTGAAAAAGAAAACTAAATGTTATCGATAGTGTCCAAGTCCTCCAATTGATCTACCTGTGATATTGGGATGTTGTTTAACAAACGAACAACATTGTACTGCATCTGCTGTCTTTGTGTAGATTCTACTTAAACAGGTATTCATGAACTTGAAAGAGTTTCTTTAGAGGGTGTTGTCTGTGGAGTTGATTACTCAATTAATATAGGAGTTGAAGACGGAATATCTTCAGGATTTTCTTCATCAGCTTCTTAAACTTCTAAAATGCTAAGAGCTTGTGGGACTTTTTGTTTGGTAAACTTCTAAAAACTGAAGCAACATAATCTCCGAAAATTTAGTCCTCGTCTTTGGAACTGTTCAATAAGTGCACGGTCCAGCTTTTCAGACTTTTTTCGAATGACAAGAAGAAGTCTCCGGCATAACATTTGAATTTTAACATAGAATTTTTCCCACTGCATTGGCGCAATAGATGGAAAATATATCATAAAAGCTCCAGCACATAATGCAAATTCATATTTCAACTATAAAGGTGCTCATGGTATTGTTTTAATGATTGTTGTGAATGCGGAATACAAAATTATGTGCATGAACTATGGATGCATTGGACGTATATCTGACGCCGGAGTGTTTCGCAATACTGCGTTATTTTCGGCATCTGAACAAAACGAATTAAAATTGCCACTCCCATCGCCTTTAATGGGAAGACATAAAGCTGTACCCTATGCGCTAACAAACTATTTAATAAAGCCATATTCATACAAAAAAAAAGCCTTTAGATAAAAGAGTATTCATGGTCGAAAGTGTATTCGGAATTTTGGCATGCAGGTTTAGGGTACTAAGGAAACCAATAGAACTTTCTCCAAAAAAATATTCCTTTGGAGCCTCCACCTATTGGAACTACGTACAATGCAAACTGCAAATTCAATTCGAGATGAATTTAAAGATTATTTTGTATCCCCAGTTGGCGAAGCACCATGACAGTATCAGAATGTCACTTAAACTATTAAACATATTCCTCCTCGTGCTTATTACTAAGATACTTTTTGCACAATAACAGTGTGAAAATAATTCAATAAAAAATTACTTTCCAGTGTTTCAGTTGTTTCTGTACTCTCCCCAGATGCAGAAGCTTTAGGGCATCAAAATGGCACCAGTTCGGAACATAAATACCTTTGACCCGCTACCACTTTTCTTTATTTTGACTTTTTTAGTCAAATTGTGCAGTTTTCCATTGATTTCTTCTAAAGTCGTGTCAAATATGTTCGCAATCGCATTTAATGCCTGATTTTTTTTTAAATTCTGTCTTTATATTGACAACAAGTATAGTTCCACAAAACACTACTCTCTTCAAACTGTGCAATTAGTTTTAAAATGGCCGATTTTGTCCAAACTTTAGGAGCCATGATGCGTGGAAGAAAAACACAACACTGATAACCGAAAATAATTTGCAACGCTCATATGCTCAAATTCTATTTCGCGTAAGTTGAAAATTAACAGGTGCTGTTTGAGTAAGCTGTGAGAATTCCGTAAGTCATTGCCTACGTGTTCATATACTGTTTCAATTTTCTCTCCACTTGCAGCTTACGTAAGTTGGTAAAATTTACTGTAAGTTACTTACAGAGCTGTTTACAATGGTAATTTGTTCAGAAGTTACTTACGTAAGTAACTTACAAGTGTAATCCTTGCCTTACTACCTTGATCAAAAAAACCACCACAGAATAACCACCGTGTGGCGCTCCCATTGCTCCGATTTCTGTTTTTTTTTTTTTTTTGTTAAGTTGGTACATCTGTTGTTGACATTCCCTCTAAATCTTAGCGTCATTGCTTGACATTTGCAAAAGTTACGTAGTACATCTATCTCTGTGTGTGTTGGCGATTTTTTACAATTTTAGAAATGGATTTAAATTTGCAACAACGAACTTGTTTTAAATTTTGCGTAAAAAACGGATTTAATGGTACCCGAACATTAGAAATGTTGGAAAAGTGTTTCGGCAACGATTCTCTAAAGAAAACGGTCATTAACTAGGATCACGAGCGATTCAAAAGTGGACATGAGTCAATCGAAGATGATGCAGTGACAGACCATCGACATCGAAAGCCGACGAAAACATTGATGAAGTACAAGAAATGTTGTTCAATAGCTACAAATTAACCATCAGAGAGATAGCGGAGGACTTGAACATTGCCTATGGATCCGTCCAAGACATTTTGGTTAATGATTTAGGTTTCCGTCGTGCAGCAGCAAAGTTGGTGCCAAAAGACCTCAATTTCATGCAAAAAAGAGACCGCGTTGACGTCGCAAAAGAGATAATTTGTGAGCCTGAATCCGATCCACATTCATCAAAAGGTTTGTTACTGGAGACGAGACGTGGTTTTGTGAGTACGACACGCAATCCAGACATCCGACAAGTGATGTTTGGCGTTCACCAAATGAGCCGAGACCAAAAAAAAACACGTATTTTTCAGTCAAAAAAGAAGGCAATGCTCACGGTTTTTATGGATTACAACGGTGTAGTGCATCATGAATTTTGCTAGAAGGGAAGACAGTAAAAAAAGAGTATTATTTGGGCATTATGAGACGGTTGCGTGAAGAAATTCGCCCAAAGAGACCAGAATTGTGGGCAAAAAACTAGTGGATTTTGCACCATGATAACCCACCGTCGCACAGTGCCATCATTATTCGTAATTTTTTGACGAAATATGCAACAAATAGCATCCAACAGCCACCGAATTCCCTGATTTGGCTACCTGTGACTTCTTTTTGTTCAATCGAGTTAAAAAGCCACTACGGGGAACGCGTTTCAGCAGCCGAGAGGAAGTAATGGAAGAATCGCGGGAAGCACTGATGGACATACCGGAAACGGAATATAAAAAAAATGTTTCGAGGATTGGATCAAGCGCTGGCATAAGTGTGTTGCAGTCGATAGGGATTACTTTGAAGGGGACAATATAGATTTGGATGAATAAACCCGTATTTTTAATTTTCTGAATAAATTCCAGGAACTTTTTGGACTTTCATTAAAAGTAGACATCTTCAAATTGGGAACTAACTTCCAAAATATAGTACATACTTCTCGCATTGAAAATCGTATTACAATACTATGTAGAGCAAGGAAATTAGAATTTAAGGATGTATTGACTTTTCGTATACGACAAGCAGATTACCTTGTAGGATGTCTTTAGTTGAGAATTTTTTGATTTAATTCTGAATCGCAACTATTCGCGCTAGAACCGACAAACCTTTATGAAAAGGACTTGGATTGATGCTTATCTAAAAAGACTTAGTTCTTCGGAACTGTGGCATGGAAATTGGAAGTTTTTTTTTTTTTAAATAAACTATTCAAAATATACATTATCTGATTGCTACCATCTTCAAATCTATTAAATGAATGTTTTCGGGGCCCGAAAAGGGCATTGTTACTTCAAGTTGTATTTTGTTTTGTTTTAGTGCCTTCAGCATGCTTGGTGAGAATGATTTCCGATGGTTTGTTCTGGCATACTGTCAATGTCAGATCTGTTACAGATCATATACATATATATATATGCCCAAAGGTATATTCTACAGTCATTGTGGCCTTTTACTGAATGCAGTTGAACCTCGTCGACAAATAAGTGGAATCACCCATTGGAAAATAAATTAATGTTAACCATTTGGACAGTTATGTATAGGGCAGATCTCTGACAATCGCGGCAGTAGTGGAGTGAACAAGACTATAACCCTACTTCCTATTATAATTGCTTGCTTTGCTTATTTTCGGAGGCTTGATGTTGATGTGAGTACCATTTATATCCCCAATAACTTCCGATATAGGCATAAACTCAGACTGGGACTACAATGCTGAAAATTTAAAGAAAAAAATTTTCTACATTTCAGAAAACGATTATTGACATACATATATGTATGACAGTTGACCTCATCGTTACTATATGCCTCGATGGTTTCAATAAAGTTGGAGGATTTAATGTGCCGCTTTCGTTCTGGCTCCAATTCATCGTAACTGCTATTATTTGAACTTGAGTTTTCCAAGAAAATCATCCAAGGCGCTTCTTCCTCCTCCTGTTCATTTTTTGGACGACTGCTTGCGGCATGCATCAGTGAACTGACAATAAATGTTTCTTTTTATCGAAATTTTATATTAATCTTCAATCCTTACCTGTTTCAAGCTTATGAAGTGTGTTTAAAAAGTTGCTGTGTTGGTACACATGTCCCAAACATATGCTCACAGTTTCAAGTACATATATAGCATACTTAGTTTGTTCTTGACAGACAGATTTCTATAAAAACAAATTGCAGCAATTTTTTTGTGAAAAATTGAATTAAGTACTGTAAAACACTTGAAAAGTGCTTTAAGTAAAAAAATGTTAACAAGTGGTAAAAGCTCTTCCAAGATGGTCGAGAAGGTACCAATGACAAACCTCGCTCTGGATTCCCCAGTACATTAACAAAAGATGATAACGTCGAAGGTGTGAAGAAAATTGTTTTGGAAAATCGTTGAATTACCATAAGAGAAGTTGCTGAGGATGTTGACATATCGGTTGGCTTGTGTCATGCAGTTTTTTCGGATGTTTTGGACATGAGACATGTGTCAGCGAAGTTTGTTCCGAAACTTCTCAATTTCGATTAGAAGAACCGACGCATGGGCATCGCTCAAGAGCTTTGATTGGGGTCAATGATGATCCTGACTTGCTCAAAAGGGTCATAAATAGTGACTAATCAAGAGTATATGGTTATGACGTCGAAACCAAAGTCTAATCGTCCGATTTTGCATCAGGAGTTTTAGGAGAATATTACCTTGAAGTTATGCACCATTTGCGAGAAGCAATACAAAAAAAAAAACTTCCAGAATTGTTGAAAAACAATTCATGGCTTTTGCATCACGATAATTCATCTGCACATTCATCGTTGCTTGTGAGAGATCTTTTGGCCAAAAACAACCCGACAATCATGCCACATCCATCATATTCACAGGATTTGGCCCAATGCAACTCTTTTCTGTTCCCAAAACTGAAAAGACCTATGAAACAACGAAGATTTGCAATAATTGAGGAAATAAAAACGGCATCGCTGGAAGAACCTAAGGCTATACCAAAACGTGCTTATTAGAAGTGTTCCGAGGATTGGAAAAAGCGTTGGCACAAGTGTATTATATTTGAGGGGGATTACTTTAAAGGGAACAATATGAATATTGATGAATAAATAAAAAAAAAATTATATTGGGTATATATTTTAATTCGTGCGGTTTTTTTTTTCAAAATTTGAACGTTTATTTAAGAAAAACATGTACAATAGTATTATTCAAAGTATTCCCCAGCTATGACTTTCTGGCAATTTGTGGATCCTATCTCAAAAGAACTGCGCCGGCTTGGCAGCCAAGAATGAGTCAAGCCAATTTTTGATATTCTACTCTGATGTGAACCGTATTTCAGTGAGGGCGTTCTGCATCGACCGGAACAAATGGTAGTCAGAAGGGGCAAGGTCTGGGCTATAAAGCGGGTGGGGTAAGACTTCCCATCCACTGTTTTCCAAATAGTTCTTAACCGGAATAGCAACGTGGGGCCGAGCGTTGTCATGATGGATAATTATTGCCTTGTATTTGGTCGCATATTCCGGGCATTTTTCGGCTACTGCTCTCTTCAAACGGATTAATTTTGTTCGGTAGCGTTGTCCATTAATGGTTTCACAAGGTTTTAGCAGTTCTTAAGACAGCACACTCATCTCATCCCACCAAATACAGAGCATTACCTTCGCGCCATGGATATTCGGCTTTGCAGTTGATTTTACTGGTTGGCCGGGTTTCACATATGATTTTTTGCGCTTGGGGTTGTTGTAATGGATCCATTTTTCATCACCAGTAATAATCTAATGCAAAAATGATTTCCTTTTGTGGCGTTCCAGCAGCATTTCGGACATGCAAAACCGCCTATCGACGTCTCTCGGCTTGAGTTCATGTAGAACCCAATTTCCTTGCTTTTGAATGTATCCAGCTGCTTTTAAACGTTTTGAAATGGCTGCTTGAGTGACACCCAAAGATTCTGCGAGCTCTTTTTGTGTCTGGCAACAACCTTCATAGAGTAATGCTTTCAGTTCTTCATCTTCAAACTTTTTTGGCTGCCCAGGACGTTCATCGTCTTCCAAGCCAAAATCACCACTTTTAAATCATGCAAACAACTTTTGGCACGTTCGCTCAGCTAGCGCATGTTGAACATAAACTTCCACCAAAATACGATGACTTTCGGCAGCAGTTTTCTTCATATTAAAGTAATGAAGAAGAACTCCCCGCAAAAACACTTTTTCAGGCACAAAGTTCGACATATTTGAGTGAAAAAAAATTATTGTTGTTTACGCTTCAAATGAATGACATATACTGAAATGACGTACAATGACAGTAGCTTTCCAACGCATGTTCCAATGGAATAATAACAATAGAATTATACAAGTTACGCCATCACTTAGCAAACCGCAAATTATAGACCCAATAAAAATGTGAACATATGAACATATTATGAACACACGAGTATTTCAATTTTGTTCAAAATAGGTTGAATTTTTCATAGACACATCTTTATATCCAAGTTTTCATGATGAACTCTGAGGCAGAGCTGGTGGTTTCTTTGTGATCATCGTTAACATGCGTGCAAAAACATACGGCTAATGTAGTAGAAAGAATAGCTTTCAAAACAAATAAACAAATAATTGACATTTGTATACCATATCATTAGCAAATTAATTCCAAGACAAGAATGAGTTTCAAATAAACCGGAGCCGATATCACCTATCTTATAAGGCGCATCCGTCTATTTCAAAAGTAATAAATTACAAGGCAAATGTTCCCTTTCTGGCCTGCACTTACATACAATAATAATGTATGTACTTCAAAATATTTTTAACCTCTTAATGCTTATACGGCTTATCTTCGGTATTCCCCAAGATTAATGATGGAGCGTACACTGAGTAGAAAACAGACGTCACAAACGAATTAATATCAGTATTTTGAAACAATAAACTTTCTTTTCGCACCATCTTATCAATATCATGATGTCATTGAATGTACTTCAAGACCAAAATTTGAGTAAACTGCCCTTACTAACTTGAACCTATCAAGCTCTATGAGATGAATGGCCATTGTCAGTTCATTAATTTTTAAAGAATTGTTCACTCGTCATAGCTAATCTAAATCTGTATATATGTTATCTACAACTGTGCGCAAAGATAAATATGTTCAATAAGTATATAATACGTGGGCTGAAAAGTCAGTGCCGTGCTTAAGAGAGGTCACCACTTGAATTAAATCCATACCATTTTCAGTTAGTACCAACCTTCAAAAGATACGAGTATAAATTTGACAGCTGTCGGACGATTAGTTCTCGAGATATACTCACAAGTGAAGCAACTTTTGTTATTGTGAAAAAAATGGATTCAAAGCAATTTCGTGTGTTGATTTATCATTGCTTTTTGATGGGAAAAAATGCAGCCGATACAAAGAAGTGGCTTGATAAGTGTTATCCATACTCTGCACCAGCCGAACGAAACATTCGCAAGTGGATTGAAAAATTTAAGAATGGTCATACAAGCACCGAAGGTGATGCACGCAGTGGACGTCCAAAGGAGGCTGTTTCATATAAAAACATCAAAAAAAGTCCACAAAATGATTACGAATGACCATAAAGTGAAGTTAATCGAGATAGCTGAGGCCCTGAAGATATCAAAAGAGCGTGTTGGATATATCATACACGAGTATTTGGACTTGCGAAAGCTCTGTTCAAAGTGGGTGCCGCTTTTGCTCACAGTCGACCAAAAACAACAACGTGTTGATGATTCAGATGAGTGTTTAAAGCTGTTCAACCACAATAAAGCCAAATTTTTGGTTGGTATGTGACAATGGATGAAACTTGGTTCCATCACTTCACACCAGAGTCAAGTCGGCAGTCAGCTGAGTGGCGAGCAGGCTACGAACCTCGTCCAAAACGACCAAAAACTCAACAGTCGGCTGGCAAGGTTATGGCATCCGTATTTTGGGATACACATGGAATAATTTCCATTTCGACTATCTCCAAAAGGAGCAAACTATCAACAGCGATTATTGCATTGCGTTGTTGGAGTGTTTGAAGGAAGAAATCGCAGAAAAACGTCTGCATTTGAAGAAAAATAAAGTGTTGTTTCATCAAGACAATGCACCGTGTCACAAGTCGATGTAAACGATGGCAAAATTGAATGAATTCGACTACGAATTGCTTCCCCACCCACCGTATTCTTCAGATTTGGCCCCAACGACTATTTCCTGTTTGCAGACCTCAAAAGAATGCTCGCCGAAAAGATATTTAAGACCGATTAAAAAGTAATCGCCGAAACAGAGGCCTATTTTGAGGCTAAACCGAAGTCGTACTACAAAACTGGAATCGAAAGATTGAAAATTCATTTCAATCAGTGTATCGCCCTCGAAGGCAACTATATTGATAAATAAAGTTGAATTTTGCAAAAAGTTTTTGTTTTACTATAAAACGGCACTGAGTTTTCAGCCCATGTGTTAAGTATATGCACTGAGTACCGTATATTCCAGTTAGTATAAAAGAGTCAAAGAAATGAACCAAATGCCAAAGAAATTTGGCAATAGTTCTCTCCATCTATACAGTGCAAAAATCCAGCACTCTACCATGTAAAAGTCGAATTGTTGGTGGAGATTTGGCATCATCGGAAGAATTTTATTACCAAGTGGGCTTCTACATCTCCAAAAATGGAACAGAAACTGGAACATACAGGTGCTATGGTACCCTAATTTATCCGAACTATGTCCTCATATCACCGCATAACATATACGAATATATGTTTTGAAACCATTTGAAAACCAACTAACAGATGTTTTTTTTTTTTTTTAGTGGCACAGTGTCAGTTGAGGTCATCTTCGTCACCAATGACATTGGCAACGTACCATCAAATAATAAGATTAACTTTCTATCATCTCACATAGCGATTTATGCTAACTTTGACTCAACACTAACCAGAAGTGACATTGCTCTCATTCGTTTGCCAAGTAAACTTATTTTGAACGCAGCCGTTCAGACCATTCAGCTGGCAACAAGTTCCATGGATAAGAATTTCCTACAGGGAAAACTGTCATTGCATCTGGTATCTAGTTGATACCAATGCTGCATCGACAGAAATTACTGATGAGCTGCGTTACGTCACTTTGACAGTGATAAGTTTGGTAGAATGTGAGTCTTTTTTTAATTACGACATCATTTTGCCCACAAACATCTGCACAAGTGGAGCGAAGTTGTCGGGTCCATGCAATGGTGATTCTGGTGGACCACTGACATATCAAACCGATGACGGTAGTTTGTATCTTGTCGGATTGACGTCATTTGGCAGTTCAGCCGGATGTCAATCTGGTGATCCAAATACCTATACCCGAATTACATCGTACCTGGCCTGGACTGCTGATAACACTGGATATTCGTATGCGTAGCCTCCAATTGGTTCCCACATCACGTCGGAATTAATTGAATTAATTGTGGGAGAGATAATAAAGTGTTTGTAATTAATCGTCGAGACAATATCTATTAACGTCACCTTCAGATGAAGTGCGCATTAAATGTCGTACCTGAAGGATATTTTAATTGGATTACGAGTAAGGACAACAGAGTGTTTACGGAGAGGGAGGACTTTTACTGCTGGACTGGTTGATGGTGGACTCTACATATAGTGAAATCTAGGTCACAGTGCAACTCCATATACTGCTGCATTCTCCACAGATTGAGTTGATTTTCGGATTTTGCTCTCTATTCTGTTTGTTTGTTTACAATATCGACATCAACATCGACATCGACATCATTGTAACCTACAGAGTTGTCGTCCTTCCAAGGTTTTGATGAAATTTAATCAGAAGGATATAATTATATTACGTGTGCATGGGGGAATCTGCAAACAAAGCAGGATCCCTTCGCCACCAAGACGAAGATGTCAACATAAAGAATTCATTCGGATAAGCTGTTTGAATTTTCCCATTGGAAGGAATTTACTATAGTTGTATGTCGCAGGATAATACCATTGAAAGGACAGGATATAGAGTGCAAAATTGAAAACGGTTTGGTTGAAACTGTAGGGTCTGGTATTCTATCATTCGAGTCACGTAATGTGATTTGATATCAATTTTCGGATTAGAGATTCCTAAAGGTACTCCAACATAGGAAGGGACGGTTAGTCTTTTCAAGTGTTTACTATGAATCGAAATCGCACGCTAATTTTGGACGTAGCTGGACAGATTGTTGGGGAGTTTATATAAGAAATTGCTGAGTTGTCATGAGAAGTGGCTTCAGCGTTTGTCACGTAAAAATTACATAGAAGCAAAAGTTGGTGATAAGAGGGCACTTGACTGTCAGCAAAAACAATGAATTATTTTTTTATTTATTGCCTTAAATTGGCAGTCTTTGTGACAATTCAAATAATAAGCAGGATGAGCTTGGACCAGAAAATAATATAACACTTCAAAATGAAGCTGAAGAACTTTTCCTTCTCACTACAGCCATCGTGGTCCTTTTTAATGTTGGCAACTCAAGCTTGCTTCAGTTTGTTATTTTTTTTTTTTTAATTGAGGTTTTAAAACGTAATTTTGCTAGTTGGCAGATCTACGGGAGGGATTCATACCTAAGTAAGCGTCTAAACGTTTTGAAGATGGTAAATGAGGATATGGAGTAGACGAATTGTGAGGCAAACGAATCGGATTTTCAGATTAACTTAACAAATTTATTTCTTCTTACTTTTGCGAGAACAATTCACAAATAACGAGGCTAAAAGAATTTTTCTACCATCTAACCCATCCATACGCACTATGCATTGTGCGTATAAATTACAACAACAATATGATGATGAGTTAATGGTGATGTTGTTGATGGTGATGAAGCTGTTGTTAAAGAACCAAACTCACAATAATAAATAATAGCATACAGTTTGAGATATGCAAGAAATATGTACAGAGAGTCAGAGAAAAGCTAACAATAACAAATAATAAGCTAATTGTGAAGAATGAATACATAAATAATATAACTATCACAAACTTCTGTTTGTTGAGGTTGTACTTGCAAAAGTCGAGGACACCCCAGAGTCGAAACAAAGATTTAACTTAGACCTCAAGGGCGTTTTAAAGGCGTTTATTCTCTAAAAGTTAAATTCATTAATTTTGTATTGTACATATAAACATTTTTCCATTTTTACTTACTTGATACCTCCTGGCGCGTGGCTGTGGCTTTGGTGTCTTCGAACTACTGTTCTCTTTTCTATTTTTCTTTCGCATATGTCAAATGCTTTTTCGCCAAAGAGCAATCTTGATTTGTGGTTTCTACCATGGGTGCGTTCGCTCGAAGATCCCAAACCACAGTCACGAGCCATTACAAGAATTTTTTTAATATTTTATGACACCCCACCCCTCGTGAGGCGCCCAGGTCCCACCGTAGCCTCACCAATATCCAACACAGCTAGCTGAACAGACGGTCTTCGAAAAATTCCATATGCAGTTTTGATTTCAGCTGAGCAGACTTGACCATCTGATCCCAGGAATACTTTGACGACCCTTCCTCGTTTCCTTCGGCTTCTTGGCAGATCCGAATCACACACAAGGACCAGGTCCCCCACTGCTATAGCCAGCATATGTTTAAACCACTTTCTGCGCCTGGTAAGGATCGGCAGGTATTCCCTTATCCATCTCCTAAAAATTTGATCTTTGATCTGTTGGCTGCCACTGTTTACGGAGGCAGAGACCTCTTACGTCGGTTTAACCTGGAGTTTGGGTCGAGTTTGAAACACCCAACACCCTAATACGTAACGGGACCCCCCTTCTGTTTACGAAATTACGTATGCATATGATACAAGCATCAGTGACAGTCATGCAAGTGAAGAGGGCGACCCAGCGCCTTTCTTCTCGGCGTCCATTGATTATGAGAACTGGGCCGAAGTAGTCTAACCCAGTATAGGTGAATGGCCTCACAAGCGGAGTAAGGCGATCCTCGGGAATGGTTGGGCAGATCGTATTCGGCAAAACCGGCAATCATTTTTAGTTCTTCTGACTACAGATCGGAGGCTGGACACCCAGAATCTTTGGCGAACTTCGTTGACTATGGTTTCATTGTTCTATTGATGGAGGCGGCGATGTAAATGATCAACGATCAACTTCATCAACCTGTGGTCCTTTGGCAAGATATGCGTCCATAAATACGCAGGAGGCCATTGCCATCGACATCCAGGTTTAGCTTATAGATGCTGCTGGTCTTCTCGACTTCTCGACATGTTGTTGACGGCTTAATTGGGCAATTTCGTCTGCGAATATATAGTGTTGGGCTTCCGAACAGAGTACTTGCTCAGCATCACCGAGCTGAGAGCTCTCACTCCTCTCTGGAATTGAGTCGGCACATTTTGATAAACCTTATTACCCAGGCTGCTGTTCTCCACAGCTTTGAATATGTTGAGGACCTGGGGAAGTCGAAAACAGGGCTACTTACCGCGTTGACGTGAAGAAGGTACTTGGGTCGCAACTCCTCATCAGAGACCGAATCTTGAACTTCGTCCGGTGGGATTGGCCATGCTAACTCCGACTGTTGAAGGAAAGAGGACCAACATAGACAACTGTTGTCCGCCTGGTACTTAGGAGGGTACCGTGCACGGGTCGCGTCATCCGCCGGATTGAGTCTCGTTGGTATCCACCGCCACTGGTTGCACTTATTGCTTTCTAGTACTTCGGCTATACGAAATGCAACAAACGGCTTATGCCGGCGAGGGTCCGATCGAAGCGAACTTAAAACGGTCTTAGAGTCGCTCCAGCTGTCAGCTGGCGGCTGACAGCTCGACATGTGGAATGGACGTATGTTTTTTCGGGGCGATCTTGGTCTTTCCACATACGAAGGACACTTTGATCGTTTCTCCTTCTTCGACACGTAGGTAAGCAACCGCACTAAATGCTTTTTCACTAGCATCGACGAATATATGAAGAATTGTGCGGTTAGCTGACGAGATGAATTGACTGTAGCACCTTGGAACCTTACAGCTGACTAAAGTTGGAAGCTCTGCTTTCCATAATGCCCATGCCCACTTCCTGTAAGCCTCAACGGGGATTTTCTCGTCCCATGCTATGCCTTGCTTTCAGAGTGTCCGAAGCAGCAACTTAAGGTGGATGACGAAATTGGCAATCATCCCCAGTGGGTCAAATATCGACATCGCTACACTCAAGAATTCCCGCTTGGTTGGACGTCTTTCTCTAAAAATGATGTCTTTGTTGACTCGAGCAAACTTGATTTTAAATGTGAACACTTTCTCCTCTCCAGCCTCGATATTCGATATCGATATCGACCACCTGTCTCTGCACAGTCTCTTCTTCAGTCATCGAAATGTCTCGCAGCACCTTCTTAGAATTCGAAGTAAAATTTCGCAGCTGGAATCCTCCGCTTTTGTGGATTAAGATGACGGCCTTGGTTACTTCGGATGCTTCTGTTTCACTGTCGAAACTATCGATTTAGTCGTCCACGTAATGATGGTCCAGTATTGCTTCAACAGCCTTCGGAAGCTTTCACGAACTTCTTAGCGTTGAAGTTCTTCACAAAGTTCGCCGAACATGGTGAGCAGCTGGCACCAAACGTCATTGAGCTCATGACGTAAACGTCGATTGGCTGATCCATTTGATCCATCCGTCGTATCAAAATCTGGTTAAAAATTTCTTTAATGTCGCCGGTGACTGCAACTAATCGCATCCGAGAGTTGAAGATTATGGCAAAAAGTGGCTTGAGTGGCCTTTGAATAAAAGGTCATTTAAAGAAATGTTATTGACCTTAGCAGCTGCGTCAAAGACCAGCCAAACTTTTCCTGGCTTATTAGGGTTTTGGGCTCCAAAATGAGGAAGGTACCAAGCTCTCTTTGTGTTTGCAGTTGTTTCAGTCGTTGTTAGCTTCCTTACTTATCCCGATTCCAGATACCTCTTGATAATGGCTCGGTATGCTGTGCCAAATTCAGGATCCCTGATCATCTTAGATTCTAGACTTTGTAGTCTCTGCTTGGCCATGTTGTAACTTAATGGCACAGTAACCTCGTCAGCCTTCCATAGCAATCCCGTCTCATAGCGACCTCCATTTCTCTTCATTTTATCGGCTAGAATATGACACTCCCTTTTTTCGGTAAACGGAATGGATTGTTTGCTTGGTTTTTAACACCGAAACTATCCAGGTTAATGAATTTGCTAACGACCTGTTCCAAACGTTCCTCTTCCTTTTCAGCAACTGTTCTACTATGAAGAATAAAGTCGCCACTGGGATCTCCTACCTTCACTCCAGATGACCTGCCATAGACGATCTATCCTAGCTTCATTTCCGTGACAAGTGGCTGATCCTCTGCTGTCTCGATGACACTTATTGGGGCTCCCAGATAACAATGATCGAGCCCAATTAACACCTGAGGCTTGGCGTTGACATATTCGGTGAGGGGCATCAAAATTGAGTGACGGAAGAGTGGCTGCACGTCAGTGGCAATAAACGTTTGAATTGGCAAGCTCAACCCTCTAAGTGTTTGAACCCCATTCAACTAAAACTTTTGGGCGTTGTCTCTATCTGCACTAATTTCAAGGTCCTTGCCGAGCCTTCATCTAAGAGCGCAAATGTCCTCAGCATTATGTCGTCATTATAGAGGCTCACTGGCAGCACTCGAAAGAAAATTGATGGACTTACGTTTGTGTTGCAACTCAACAAAGCTCTTGGTGCTTGCTCTCTATCTCGCTTGCACTGCATGTGACTCGTGAAGTGAAGGGTGATGCACTCTGGAACAATCACCGATTTCACAGACTTTCCGCTTTCTACAAGAAGCGACGTTGTGCCCATATCTCAAGCACGACAAACATAGCCAATTTTTCTTGACGAAGCTCCATTTTGCTGCGACGTCCAGGTTGACGTAACTTTTACAATTGGCTACGGGATGCGACTTCCCCTTGTAGTGACGGCATATATCCTTGTTGTTTGCATTTCTCGAAGATTGTTCTGCAGCGTGGAGAATCTTTGAAATCGGCTGATCCTTTTGGCATTGACATCTATAGTCGGCTGTTGAATGTTGTCCAGATGCCAGAAGAATGTTCCTTGACTTCACCTTGGAGTCGGTATTGGTAAGTGGCTGGAACGAAGTTGTAGTGACCCTACACACCAGATGGGCAATTTCACTCAACCATTCGTTAAAGTTCTTCACGGTAGGATACGGCTTTATCTTGAAGCTTCTCTGCGCCCATTCCAAACTTTTGCTCATTGGAAGCTTGCTGACAAGTTCGTCGATAAGTGTGGGGTTGGCTAGGTGCTGATGCCTTCCACTGGATTCGGGAAATATGGAGAGGTTTTGCACCCTTGTTGCAAGGGGAATAAACATTTCCAGTTTGCCTTCTACTATCGGAGCAATCTCCCTCACCTTCGCTAACTGACTATGCATGCAATAAATACTCCGGGCGACCAAAGCGGAACTCCAGAGCTGCCATAATTCGGTCTATGTTGTCTGGATGTATTAGCAGGGCTTCCACGACGAGCTTTGCATCTCCTCTGATGCTGTTCTGAAGACGGAATAGGTTTTCCACCTTTGAATACCCAAACATAGCAGTGGATTCCAAAAAGGTGGTGCAGAACATTGGTCATTCTTCAGGCCGGCCTGTGAAAGTAGGTAGGTCATGTAATTTTCGACCGTTCCTATAGTGATGTGTCTGCATTATTTGGCTGGATCTTCTGAGGCGTTGGCTGCAGAAATTGTTGCGGAATCACTTTTGTAAAAAAAAACTCCTGGGATGGGCTTAAAGGTGGCAGGAACGTTGGAGCTCTGTACGTCTGATGTGAATTCGTTGGCACTGACGTAGAGTGTTGTGGCAGCAAATGCTGTTGGCGTAAGTCAACACCTGAGATAACACCGGCAGCTGACTGTCCGAATTGCGGCGGCAATTTCCAGGACAGGGAACTATCGGCATTGACACACGTGGCTGTCGGTATAACCAACAGCTGTTGCAACGATGAGATTGTGTACGGTGCATACTGGACTGTTGCAGTACCTGTACATATGGATGTTGTTGTGGCCGTCGTCAAAATTCCATTTCCCTGACAATGGTTGGCTGAAGAAGAGATGGCGGCTGATTAGACTTCGTTGGGAACGTACGAAAGGTTTGTTTTTTGTTCGCTGCTGAGTAGTTGTTGAAGTCGAATGCGTTCCGTTTTTTCAGCAGCAGCTTTAACTGTGACTCCATTTAACTGCATACGAAGTTCTTCCATTTGCTTCTGAATCATCTGTATTTCGGACGAAGGTGACTGGTTACCTGGCTGGCTAATGCTTTCCAACATGGTGACATTCATGTTGGAGTCACTTTCACCCTAATCTTGTAGAGACATCAGTTTATCTTCTTCTTGGGCTAGAGAAATTTGTTTATTAAGGCGAGAACTTCTTCTTACCTTAATGTCGTTCGGTATGGACGACGGCTACTGTTCTATGCTGGCTTCAAATTTATTATTTGGCGGCGCGTGGCTGTGGCTTGGGTGTCTTCGAGCTACTGTTCTCTGTTCTACTTTTCTTTCGCATATGTCAAATATGTCAAATATGGCTTGACTTCATCCCGATGGGGAAGAGTATTAATTTTCAGGAATTCAATGGACATGATTACTTGCTTTGGAAATTTCAGATTCTGGTTTATCTACGAGCATACGATCGAAAATGCGTTCTCTGTGAATATAAGAAGTCAACATTGGCTGCGGCTATTGAAACATGGCCTTAAAAAGACGCAATTAGTTATCACTAATAATTTCTGGATAACATGCAATAGCTCAGCAAACGACATAATTGTCGTTCATCTATGGAGTTTCTCTCAACACTCTGCATTACAAATTTTACAGAAAATCCGAGGACAACAACATGGCGAACCACAAATCAGCAGAATCAGCAATAATAACAAAAATCATATGCAGCCTTCCAACAAAGTTCAAGTATTTCCGATCACCGTGGGACTCCGTAGCTCAAACAGAAAAAACTCTACAAAATTTAATGCAGCGCCTAATGAAAGAAGAAATGCTTCCTGTGGAAACGCCAGATGATGTTTCAGCAGATCAGGCATTAATTTATCACAACAAGAAAAAAAATGTCATAGATGTAATATAAACGAGTGGTATCGTCAGTACTGATGGCACACATCACAGATCGAAAGGGCACGTAATGGTACACTTCAATTCACGTGTGCTTCCAAAGAGAAGTGTTTAGCAGTTTCCGACCTGTGAAAGAACGTAAATACCCAATTTGCTAAGGAAACATGGAGACACTGTATGCACAAGGAGTCGGTGTGACGTGAAAGTCAAATCAAGGGTAAATTATTCAGTGTAAGTTCAGCTAACCCGCTTGGTGCTTCTACTAGCTTCGGGAAGTGGGCAGGCTTTTCTTGTCGGCAAACGCTGTGATGATTTCTGTTTGTATAAGCTTTTTCTAAGCGTTGTTCAACCATATTTTACGTTTCCATTAGCAATAGGATTGAAAGATGACATAAGTGGTTTAGACACCTGAGTGTGAACACTCTCAAACGATTAGCTGAAAAGTTCTTCTGTAAGGGATGTGCGTTAGAAAATTTCACAGAAAAAGTTTCAAAAAGATGAAAATTAAAAAAAAAAGGAGCCAGGTGACTTAGTCCACTCAGATTTTTTTGGGCCTATGCTGGTTTCTTCATAAGGAGGTTCCAAATATTTTTCACTCATTAAGGATGATGATGAGAAATCTGAAGCTGCAACGAGGTTTAATGATTTTCTAAACAAAACACACACTAAGGACAGATAACTGAACAGAATCCATTGGTTACAGTTTCAATTCTAGAAAAAACATAGTGTTCATCAAGAGATCTCAAAACCATATACACCGGAGCCAAATGGTTTTATAGTAGGATTGAGATAGTCTACAGTTGCTTTGGACTGAGGCTATTACCACAGTTGTGTGTGTCCGAAATATATATCCTGTGCAATGCAAAAAATGGAAAATACCTTGCTAGGAAAAATACAGCTTCCAGCTGCCAAATTTTGTATCCTTTTGCTTGCAGTACGTTAAGAGATGCCAAAGTAAACAGGCTGCCTTTGTTGTTGTTTTGATAAAACAAAAGGCTATAGATTGTACCAGGTGTATGCTTAAGTTTTTTCGGTTTTTTGGTAAAAAAAAAATACGTAATTCAAAATATTGGCCATCGGTTGCCACATATTTTGCCCATTTTTCAGATAATTTATGGATAGCGTGCCAGAAAAACTGCTTGTCTTTTGCGGCAAACCATTTGTCGAGCCATTTTTTAACTTCCTTTAAATTGCTGAAATGCTGCTTGGCCTTGGAGTTGAAAGACCGACTTCGACAGGTGAAAGCGACAAGTTTTTCCGCTTCGGGTTTTCAAAATAAATCCATTTTTGTAATCTGTTACAATTCGATAGAAAAATGGTTTCCTTTCGTGGCGTTGAAGCAGCATTGCACAAGTGACTGCGATTTTCCATTTGACGTTCATTCACATCGTGTGCTTCTCATTTACCGAGTTTATTTATCTTTCCCATTACTCGTAAACATCTGCTGATTGTTTTTCGTGATACATATAAAGCTTCTGCTAATTGCCTTTAAGGTTGAGTTGGGACATCATCCAATAACTCCTGCAATCGCTCGTCTTTGCATTTTTGTGGTTTACCAGGGCGCTTACTGTCTTTCACATGGAAATAACAAATTTAAAATGTTGAAATCATGTCTCACGTGTTTTAATTGCTGGAACGTGTTCACCATATGTTTGTACCAGTAAACGATAACTTTCCACAGCCCTTTTCTTTTGATTAAATAAAAAAAGGAATGTTCTGTTCGCAAATGTTCTTTTTCAGGCACAAAATAATATACACAATCACTGAACGATAAAACAAAGACGCTAGTTTTTGGCGGACTCAACTTATTTGTGTTTGTAGTTAAATGTCAGACGAACAAAATGACGTATCCGTCAAATTAATATCTGGCGTACTTTTCGCTGGCGCCATCTCTTATTTAAACTGAAAAAACTTATGCATTCACCTGGTATAATGGATCAAAAATAGTAATAACCCCAGACATACGATTTAACAAAGTTGAATCATTCTTTGGAACTGTAGATACATGTCCAAAATGAATGAAAGCTCAGCGTGTTGCATTTCAACATTATATGTGAACCATTTGACAAAGCTAAATCTCAATTACGAACCGGAGAGAACAAAAATTAACTTAAAGAATATTCAACAAATTTATGTGGCACTTTGTTTACATTTGCTATGCATGACTCTCCCACTTATGAAAACACTACAATTTCAACATAAGGCAGTGAAGATAATAAACGGCAAGATACTGCTCCTGAAGGACAACGTTGCTAATTTAGAAACAGATCAACAATTACTTTGTTCAATATTGCTGCAACTAAAGGAAGTCCATCTTATGACGAAGCCATATCAGGTTATGAAAAATCTCACTAGACCAAGGCCATTACTGAAGAGTTAGACTGAAACCTGAATGAAGCTAACACAATGTACGTAGATTTTAAAACAAAAATCAAATGGGTATGGTTTAGCAAGCCGTTATTAGGCAAGTCTTGTTGTTAAGGATGCTCTTAGAAACCTGGAATAGACTACAGAGGCTACATGAGCCCAGAAAACCAAATGGAGCCATTCGATTATTTTTTTCAATGCCTTACAGCCCTTCTTACACTGATATACTAACATGTGGTGATTGCAATATGACTCTTTTAGTTAACAATAATTTAACCCATAATTTTCAGCAAAATTGTGCGATGACTGACGTGGAGATAGTTAACAAAACGTTAGCAACTGATTTCAAACCAGAGAGTTTCCTTGATTTGAGTCTAGTTTCTAACTAAAATTCAGTTAAGAATTATATGCAAATAAATATTCCGGGTATTGTATCTTACCACGATTTGATTTTTGTGACTTTAGAACATGAACACTATCCGCTGCCCTGCAAAATTTTCTTACCATAACTTAAGAGGGATTATTAATGCCAATTTAGTTTTTGATGTACTTGATGTCCAGTTCATGGAATGATGTGCTGGGAAGCTTCAACAGCTGGAAAAAAGGTAATTTTTCCTTTAAAAAATCATTAAAACACTTTTTCAACATCACTGTTCGCTTCAATGATGTTAACAACCATGCAGTGTATAGTATGCAGTCATTAATGTATCTACAATAATGCGTTCCATAAAGGGAAATTTATAGTCAAAACAAAGAAATGTATTAAACGCAAAGTTCAATAAACTGGGTTTTAATTACGTAATAAACGTTTAAGGACATACGGAGTTTTCAATTTTATTTCGGTTTTTTATTATTACATTTTGTACAGATATCACTGGCAGAGTTTTTCAGGTAAACAGAATATATGATGGTAACAGCAGAGATTAAAAAATCTAAAATTTTATACTATTCGTTAAAGCTTAACTCTCAACACTCCACCTCTCTCTTATGGAAAAATCTTAGATCACCGAGAATTCTAGATGGATCTTCAGCAGAGTGTGATTCAAATCCTCAAACGCAGTGGGTGTTGTTGGTAAACCTGATTTTATTTCACATTCTTTACACTCTCAATCATATTTAAAACTTTGGTATCATGAGCTTTTCATTTTCTACTGCCTGGAAGTACACCACAGTTATTCCTTTAGCTAAAAAAAAAAGTAAGGCCGAAGGTTTAAGACTAATTGTCTATCGAAAATCCTTGATCAAAACATCCCGGAATTTATTCAGAAATTTAAATATACAAGTTTATTCATCTAAATCTATATTGTTCCCTACAAAGTGATCCCCATCGACTGTAACACACTTATGCCAGCGCTTGATCCAATCCTAACATTTTTTTATATTCGGTTTTCGGTATGTCCATCAGTGCTTCCTGCGATTTTTCCATAACTTCCTCTCGGCTGCTGTAACGCGTTCCCCGTAGTGGTCTTCAACCCACAAGTAACAGGGAGCCAAATCAGATGAATTCGGTGGCTGTTGGATGGTATTTGTTGCATTCTTCGTCAAAAAATTACGAATAATTATAGCACTGTACGACGGTGCATTATCATGATGCAAAATCCACGAATTTTCTGCCCACAATTCTGGTATCTTTCGGCGAATTGCTTCACGCAAACATCTCATAAAGCCCAAATAATACTCTTTATTTACTGTCTTGCGTTCTGGCAAAAATTCATGATGCACTACACCGTTGTAATCTATGAAAACCGTGAGCATTGCCTTCTTTTTTGACTGAAAACGACGTGTTTTCTTTTTTTTTTGGTCTCGGCTCATTTGGTGAACGCCATTCACTTGCCTGATGTCTGGATTGCATGTCGCACTCATAAACCCACGTTTTGCATGAAATTGAGGTTTTTTGGCACCAACTTTGCTGCTACACGACGGAAACGCAAATCATTAACTAAAATGTCTTGGAGGGAACCATTGGCAATGTTCAAGTCCTCCGCTATCTCTCTGATGAATAATTTGTGGTTATTGACCAACATTTCTTTTACTTCACCAATGTTTTCGTCGGTTTTCGATGTCGATGGTCTGCCACTGTGTTCATCATCTTCGATTTTGAACCGCTGTGCCACTGGTGTACGACCGTTTTCTTTAGAGAAAACGCACCATTAAATCCGTTTTTTACGCAAAATTTAATACAAGTTCGTTGTTACAAATTTAAATCCATTTCTAAAATTGTAAAAAATCGCCAACACACACAGAGATAGATGTACTCTTGGCTACGTTACTTTTGCCAAATATCAAACTATGACGCTAGGATTTAGAGGGAATGTCAACAACAGCTGTACTAACTTAACAAAAAAAAAACAGAACGCTAATCGGAACAATGGGAACGCCAAACGGTTGTTATTCCGGGAACTTTATCAAGGTGGTATGATTAGATTTGTGGTTGTTAGATTTTTCTAAACCTTTAAAAGCATCGTTAATTTTATTTTGCTTAAGATACTTAAAAAACAGTATCTGTTCATGATGAGCCATTTAACTAACTGATTTCAGCAAATCCGCAATAATTTTGAAACATCTGAATTTATGGCAGCATAATTCGGAGTCCCACAAGGGTCAATTTTGGTACCGCTACTGCTCTCTCTTTTCACTAATGACTTGTCCGGTGAATGTCTTAATGCATCTATAGACTACTATGCGGATGACGCACAAATTTTTATCCCGAGACCAGTTGGACTCTTAGAAGGTTGTATTGTGCGATTTAATGTGGATAGACATAGAATGTATCTCTACATGAGCACATAGAAATAAACTGTACCTTCATTTGAGAGAAGAAAATGAATTCCCTACAGCCACTATGTCCTATGGATAATGCGATCCCATATATGGTATAGAAGAGATAAGCAATTTGTGTCGTGACAATGGCCTGAGGGTTAGATCACTGGCTGTCACGCCAACCTACCTGGGATCAAGTCCCGGTAGGAGCTCAACAGCAAATTTTTAGATCGTTATCACCCTTTCCGTTGGTAATGGCAAACCTCTGAAAGTCAAATTCTACCTATGAAAAAACTTCTCACGAGAGTCGTTCGGAACCAGCAATAAAGAGTAGGCCCTGCTCGGGAGTGTAAAAATTCACAAAGCGAGAAACACAAATGAGTAAGTAAAACTAGGCCTTGGCCCACACTGGGCTTTAGCACGATTGTTTTTTTTTGGGTAAATTCCTTGATCGCACCTATACACATATCTTCTATGTAGTGTAACGGATTTATAAAGGTCTTCTGCAATTATATCTGCGCATTTGTTCCAACTTTCATAAAATTAAGGTAAGTAAGAGATCTATTTCTCCCCATTATAAGCTACAGCTCGGTAGTCTTTAGTAGCTCGGATGCGTAATCTTTCAAAAAAATTAAATTAGCTTTTAATTTAGCATTTATATATACGGACTGCGTATGAAACTGGAGTTTCACTTAGGCAACACACCAATATAAGAAACTGTATTCTCTCTTCAATATTATTAAAACACAGCAATTGAACTTTCTCTATGAAAACTTAATTTATCTCAATCGATCCACACAAAAAACATTAACATTCCCTACTTCCCTAATTTTTTAAATAGCAAATTCCTATTTTTTGTTCACTCTATAAAATTATGCAATTCCTTACATAAAACAATTGGTTCTTGTAGTACAATTCATAAGTTTAAAAAGATGTCAGTAAATTTTTTTTTAAATACTTTAAATAATTCAGTGCGAGATTGAAAAAGAACATATACCATCATAGTCAAATACTTATTTTTTCCCAAATAGATTATTAATTAATTTTTTTTTTAAGAACTTAACGCTCAAGAACTTAATATTTTTAATGCCTAGGCATTAAAGTGGTTATGTCGCTCCATAGGTGACATACAACATTTAAGTAGAAGTTGCCTTGTTTTTGGTTTTTAATGAACTGCTCATCTTACTTAATTTTGGTTAACTGAAAAAATAAATTTCTTTCAAGCACGGTTGTGATTCGAACACCGAACCCTCCAATTTGGAAGCTAATCAGCCACTTCAGCTACGGCCATCCCCCCCCCCATTAATTTTTCAAATTATATTTACTTCTAAATCAGGCTTATTTCACAATTTGTTTTAATTTATGTTCAAGAAAAATGATTTAATTCTTAATGTGCTTTCCATTAAACAAAATAGTCTTATCTAATCTAATTTCCATGAGTATACCACCGGGCTTAGAACATCACTGTAATAAAAATCATAATAACAATATGTAGGGTATAGAACACTGCGACCTTGTGGTCTATTGTGCCCCCTACTTACACCTTTGAGAGGTTTATTCCCTCTTCCAGAGCCTCCTCACAGCCTAATTCACCAGGAATTATGTTGGAGTGTTTATGCTCTGGCTTTGTCCTTGGCATGGAAAACCTACTCAGAGCACATCATCCAGTCCAGTTTCTTTTATGAACCTCTGAATGAGAAGTGGATCCGTGATTGGTAGATCTTTTTCTTTTCCCAAATATTTAAATCTTTTCTGGGCCAGTGCCTCACACGATTCCAGAATGTGTTCTCGAGTTTTGGTGGACTCATTGCAGAATCTGCAGAGACCTTCATCTGATATCCTTATCTTCCTTAGGTGTTCCCTGAGTTTGCGATGCCCCATTAGGAAACCAGTTAGAATTTTTGGCTTGCCTCAGACCTTGAAGATCCCGAAAATTCAAGCCCTTTTCTTCTTTTTCGATTTCCAAAATTTTTCGCGTATGGTGTGTTCCCCTATCCCGCAGATAGGCTCTACTACCCTTTTTTTCGCTAGAGAGTCCACCGCATCGTTACCAATAATTTACACCTGACCTGTAGATAATCTATTTTTCTAGACCAATTCTTTTTTTAAATATTTGTAGGCATTCCCATATAAGTTTGGATTTAATGACAAAAGAGTCCAGTGCTTTGATAGCTGCTTGACTCTCTGACATTATTGCTATGTTACAGTTCCTGTAATTCTATTCCAGATTGATTCGAACGCATCTGCTTGAAAGATTCTGGTACTCTTGCCCATGGATTCATGGTGTTTCGTTCTTGACCCAAACACTCCTGCACCATTTCATTCATCAGTTATCGAGCCGTCTATATACCACTCTATCGTGTGGCTGCTCAGTCCATAGAATGTGGATTCATCACTCCATTCCTTCTTGTTGTTGAACTTCGTTAAGAAATTCTTTTCAAAATTATATTTCCCAATGCTGTCATCTCTTGGAATAGCCGGTGATGCATAGGCACGCTGGTCTTTGCACCTTGTTGAGAGATTCTCATTTTGCCCATGCTACTGCACCATATGTGATCATTGGTCTCGGAATCGCTATGTACAATCCATCGCAGAATATGAGGGGTACAGCCCCACGACTATCCTGCTAGGATCTTACATATAATAAGAGCACGGGTTGCTTTTCTAGCAGTTTCCTGAGTGTGATTTTTCCATAGTAGTTTGCTGTTTAGATGTAGTCCTAGATACTCCACATCATTACCCGGTATCAGTGTCGTGCCTGACAACCGGATTTCTTTAAGTCTTTGAAGTTTCCTTTTCTTTATGAATAGCAATATAGTGGTCTTAGCCGGATTGATGTTTAGCCCGGCCGTGAGGCACCATTCTTGAGTTACTCTCAGATCTCGTTGTATAATGTCGCAGATAGTTTCTTCGAACTTTCCTCTGGCAATTAATACTATGTCATCAGCGTACGCCCGACAGCTGAGGCCTATTGTGGTTAATTTTTCCAGTAGTTCATCTACAACAAGGCTCCACATTAAGGGTGGTAATACACCCTACTCCAATAGTTCCAGCTGCTGTCTGTGTTTCTGTTGGTCTAGTGCTCATCAATTCGCACATCCATCTGGATTATGTGTTGTTGGGTTCTTTTCCGACCCCTCAATATCGAGAAAGGCATACAATGCTATCTCCTTTGAATTAAGAGTACTTTGGACAATTTCTGTTAGCTGATACAGGGACGTCTCTGTCGATCTGCTCGCCTTGTATTCATGTTGACGATGATGCAGAGGGGACCTACTTAGTATTTCCTCCGTCAGATAATTATCCACAATTTTCTCTATCGTTTTCAAAAGAAACGAAGTGAGGCTGATTCGTCTTCACGAGTTTGGCCTTATAGGGTCTTTTTTCCCCACTTTCGGCATGAACACAACCTTTGCTCGTCTCCATTGTAGTAGTATGTAACCTAAAGCAATACTTTTCTTTGCTAATTTTGCCAGGTATGGTAGTAATACTTTTTGCCCTTTCTGTATTAGAATCGGCGTAATACCATCCACACTTGTGGACTTGAAGGGGTGAAAGGAACTTATTGTCAATTCCAGTCTTCCCCTAGAGGATCACTGTAATAAAGCCTATAAATTTAGAATGATGGAACCAAAAGTTTAAGGAAACACTGAACAGATTTTATCTAAATCAATGTCAAGCAGATCCATACAGACATTCCTGTTCTTGTAATCTACAATATGTTGATGATGACCTTCTTTCTTCAAACAAAAATCTTTTAAATTATTTCATTTTGTTATGGATAACGAAATCGAGGACATTGATGTTTCATATTTATTTAGAGGTCACATCATATCCACAAATTCAAAACTGATCGTAAACCAGAATCAGTAGTGAGACTCTTCATCACCTACTCATAGACCTGCTGATTCGAAAGTAAAATTTGAATCTGCAAACGATAAGGAGAAGCCTAATATACTTCACAGTCGCCACACGACCAGATATTGTATACGCGGTGAATGTGCTCAGCCAATATCTAGATAATCTTTCCGCTTCCTTTCAGGTACGAGTATCTGAAAGCAACATCTGGTTATGAAATAGAATATTCCATATGTATGTAGACACTTGGCGATCTCGGAATGGGTATTTAAATACGTTGAATGGATCCTGATGCAGTGAAAAGCGGAAAAGTCTCTCTTTCATCCAGGAAGAGCGATATGGTTGCGAAAATTCTTAAAGCAGCTTAAGTTTAAAATCCCGAGTTTCACAAGCGAATGAAACACATGTCTATCAAACATCATTTCATATCGACATCTGCCCAAGGAGCAGAAAGCTGATATAATTACCAAGGCGTTTTTACCAAGCTTCTAACTTCTCTTGAAATAAATCAACATTAAATTTGTTCACAATGGGGGAAGGTGTTGAACGTATAATATACTCGACATCCTGAATACATTTGTTGAACGCTTCTTTTCTTGACGTTTACTTTTAACGGACGTTTTGGTTCAGTTTTTACTTTTTGTCTTACAATAAAATATACTCTTGTATATTTTTTCCTATTTGTGTTCAACAAAATTGACCGATATTGATTTGAGCGCACAATCAATATTGACGCAGATGTACACCAAATTGTAGTCAGAATCTAACGTACATGTACATCACCACACAGCACATCAATGTGATAAAATACAAAATAAAGTCACAGCTGAGCTAAAAAACTTCGGCAATTAGAGCTCTCGCATTGATTTGAAAAGTCCACTGCCTCAATATTTGTTGAGTAGATGCTGAGAGTGAAGTAAGGGGACTTCACCATATTATATAAGAGTCTGAAACTACATATTCATTTAAATACAATCTGGTTGGTATGTATCGTGATCGATCAAATATACACGCTACGACATATCTATTTATCGACTTCAAAGCCGCATACGGTTGATGCAGGTTGATAGGGGCGAGCTATGCAACGCCATGTATAATTTTAATATACCTGCCAAACTCATCAATGTGCAGGGTGACTACGGAGAATTCTAGAACTGAGACCTAATCAAAAAATATTTAAGACAAGGAGATGCGTTGTCATTTGGTTTTTTAAGCGTCCTAGAAAGAACTATGCAGAAGTTAGTGGCTAAAAAAAGGGGCACGATCTTTTTCAACTCATTACAATTGCATGCGTACAACAATGGCATTGATGTTATTGGACAATCATTGAAGCGGTAGTGGCCAAATAGGTCTAATGATAAATCAGGGTAAAACAAAGTACAATACATGCTATCACTACCTTCGCCGTTGCCTTTGGCTTTTATAACTTCGAGGTAGTTAAGAATTTCGTCTACCTTGGTTCTGCAGCGTAAAAATCTGACGCATACTAGTCCTGGTCAATCACTGTTTGGCAATTTGTCTTCATGAGACAATCAAGTCACAGAGCCCTATCTCTCCGGTCATGCTCTATACCATAGAGACTTGGATCTCTTTGAGAGCGATTGAAGAGCACTGGGCTATTTCGATAGAAAGGTCCCATTTGTATGAGATTCATCATGATACGCATACATCCCGTCGGTCTAGTCAGGCGTTTACGGATCTAACCTTTGAGATGACTGGGCCATGTTGAGCGATTAGGCGACATAGCACCGGCCCTAAGAATCTTCCAGTTGAACCCCGATGAACAGCGCTGCAGAGAACAACCCTATCTAAAGTGATACAAGCAAGTAGAAGGGTACCTCGGTTTACTTGAAGTGTGGTACTAAAGGCAGATAGCGAAAGATCACGCTAGCTGGAGAGACTTGTTGGTTGAGACACCTAGTGCCACCTAGGTAAGAAAATATAACACTTCTCCAGCTCCAGCAATTTAAAGTTTCAATATTTCGGTGTCATTAGAATTGACCATGCCCTCTTAAATGGACCATAAGATGTAATCTAAAAGTTTATGATCTGGATTTGACTGCCAGATCAGATCAGTCCGCAACGCTATTTTTTTAGTTGAGTAGTCTTGGCTTGTGAGCTGGGTCAGAATCCTGTCGGAACATATACAGCTGTGTGATAAGAATTGTTTCTTAGTCACAGCATCTTTCAAAACAGTTGCATTTTATCTCAGATCTCAAAATTTAGGCTTTTCCCTAATTCTAACTTTTGAGTGCTCATTTTGCGGCTTTAGCAATTTATGTCACCTTTTTGCAACTCCCTGGTTGACAAAGTCAACCACGCGCCCTGATATGATCATCATAGGGTTAACTCTCGAGACAATAAGCGGTAGTTGTTTCCACATGTTGTTGTTACACTATATGACGGTATAATCGAATCGCAACAACGCCTTCAAGATGTTTTGAGGTATGTAGTAATTCTTAATCACGTAGATTGGCGGTGGTGGCCGTTGCTTGGGATTTCGTTTTTCTTCGGAATGAGTATTTATAACGTAATTTTTACGCTGTAATCCTTAGGAAAGACACCGACGCATCATCTTTAATTGGTCTTAGAATCAATCGTGAATTATACCATTCATGGGCTGACGGTAAGTTAATTACGTATTACGCAGCAACAAAAGTTCTGGTATCATTGAATCAGACAACATTTCCATAGGAACAGATTCAAAAAACAGTCATCAAAACTCTGTCCTACAATTTGAATTGGGCCAGCAGTACAACAGTCATGTTTAGAGGCTAGTGAATATCCTACCCCAAGTGGCGGTCCCCGGTATCAGTATGAGCAGTTTTTACGCATGCATGCCAAAATGGTAAGCGCAAACTCGACCAGCTCACAACTCTATATGGAAAAGATAAAAATGTGAAACCAACTATTAGCCTCGGATAAAAACAGATTCACTGCTAAACCTGGCAAACCTGTAAAGGACAAAGATTTTTAGATCTGCACGTGAAATGTGCAGACAGACCGTGTGCAGCTAAATAATTGGTATAAATCCTTGACTGCTTCAAAGCAGACACAACTGCTTTGAAATATGTACTATCGAATACACTGGACGAAAAGGGATGAAAAACTGTGATATCTATTTAGAGGACTGCTACAGAAAACCGGCGCTACAAACTGACCCAACAAAAAAAAAAAAACGCCTGATTCGATATCTAATGCAGACAGGCAAATTCAGTATACCAGTGGATGTAAAGATCGGCCTTGCAGAAGAAAAAAAAACACCAAAAAATAAAACGAACGTGTCAACGTTGTACGATGTCGGTCCCAGAAGTACCCGGTCTGACCAAGACATGTAGGAGTTATTTGAAAATATCATTGGATTGGAAAGTACGCAGTCTATAAAGCATATGTTTGAAAGCGCCACGTTGTTTAGTATTTGTTTGGCAGCCATCAATAGCGAACGTTGTCAGTGAATTTGTGAAAATGGAGAAAATTGGTCATCATTATGTTATACAATACTTTTATTTGAAAGGCTTCTTCAGCCCAACCAATATAAAAGCTGAACTGGATTCGTTTACAACAGTAAAATTTTGGGTTGCTGAGTTTAAACGATGCCGTACGAGCTGCCAAGACGAGCATCGCAGTGGTCGACCAATGAGAAAGCTCTGTGCAAGATGGGCGCCACGTTTGCTCTCACTCGAGCAAAAACAGCGTCGTAAAGATGTTTCGATTGAGTGTTTAGAGAAGCTTTACAGGAACAAAGCAGAACTTTTGCGCCGTTTCATAGCAATGGATGAAACATGGGTCCTTCACTTTATAACCAAGACAAAAGAACAATCAAAACAATAAATTCAAAAGGGAGAACCGTCTCTTAAGAAGGCAACAACCATTTCATCTGCAGGCAACGTCATGGCGTATATTTTTTTGGATGCGCGTGCGATAGTTATTACTGAATATCTTGAAAAAGGAAAAAATATCAACGGCCAGTATTATGCGAATTTATTGCAACGTTTGAGCGAAGAAATCAAGCAAGCCACATTAGGCTAAGAAAAAACGTATTTTTTCATCAAGACAATGCACCAGCTCACAAATCCGTTATTGCAATGGCCAAAATTAATAAATTAAAGTTTGAGTTGCTACCTCATGTACCCTATTCGCCAGATATAGCCCCCTCGCATTATTTTCTGTTCCCACACTTGAAAGTATTATGGCACTGTGCGTTATCATGGTGCAAAATCCACGACTTTTCTGCCCACAATTCTGGTCTCTTTAGGCGAATTTCTTCACGCAAACGTCCCATAACGCCCAAATAATACTCTTTGTTTACTGTCTGGCCTTCTGGCAAAAATTCATGATACACTACACCGTTGTGATCCATGAAAACCATGAGCATTTCTTTATTTTTTGACTGAAAACGACGTGTTTTTTTTTGGTCTCGGCTCATTTGGTAAACGCCATTCACTTGCCTGATGTCTAGATTAAGTGGCGTATTCATAAATCCACGTCTCATCTCCAGTAATGATCCTTTAGATGAATGTGAGATCGGATTCAGCCTCGCAAATCATCTCTTTTGCGACGTCAACACGGTCTCTTTTTTGCATGAAATTGAGGTCTTTTGGCACCAACTTTGCTGCTGCACGACGGAAACCTAAATCATTAACCAAAATATCTTGGACGGATCCATAGGCAATGTTCAAGTCCTCCGCTATCTCTCTGATATTTAATTTACGGTTATTGACCAACATTTCTTTTACTTCATCAATGTCTTCGTCGGTTTTCGATGTCGATGGTCTGCCACTGCGTTCATCATCTTTAATTGACTCACTACCACTTTTAAACCGCTTGTGACATTAAATCCATTTCTAAAATTTTAAAAAATCGCCAACACAGGCAGAGATAGATGTACTCTTGACTTCGTAAATTTTGCAAATGTCAACCGATGATACTAAAATTTAAAGAGAATGTCAACAACAGATGTACCAACTTAACAAAAAAAAAAAAAACAGAACTCAAATCGGAACAATGGGAGCGCAACACGGTGACGCCACCGGGAACTTTTTGATCAAGATAGTACAAAGTAAAATGAGTGAAGAAAAAGAACTCTATTAAATCCGTTGAACATAAAAATTGAACTCATTAAATATTTGCTAGCCCGTAGGCTATCATATCTTAAAAACTTTACATTGACGATGTTATGACTGCTTCTCGAACGTAATGATAGCGGACGTCGATACATTCGGTCCTCCCTTCATTTGTCTGGTCTTCTGCTATGTGCTTTTAACTTTGGTTGTCACAGTAGATATTAATGTACCCTTTGTGTAACTTCATTTCTATCATAATATTGCAAAAATATGCTGAGTTTTTACCTACGGATAATAATGTAATGTATTCTGCTTCTGTACTAGACGTGGCTACAATCTTTTGTTTTCTGGATCTCCAGCTCCGCCAGCGTATATTATAGAAAAATACATCTAGATTGCGATTTCCTATCGTCTGGTTGGGGCCATCTGGAATCCAAACATGATTAAATTTGTTGATTAATCTTTTTGTAGGTGATGGTTGAAGTTTTTGTGACAATTAAGTATCTAATAGCAGAATGTGCAGGGGGCCAGTGTTGACGTCTTGGGTCCTCGACGTAAGCTATATCTGGTCTCCTGAATGTTGACTAGTGCAACAGACGTCCGATTTGCTGTCTGTATGCAGTTTTGTCTACAAATGCTCTTTTTCCTTGTACCATATATCCGGCTGGCTTTGAAGTTTTGATCCAGGTTGCGCAGGTAAGCGTGATGGTTTTGCTTCATTAAAATTATAGGACTTAATAAAACAGTTGATGTAGGCTGTTTGTTCAAAATAAACATTCCTTTCTTTTAGAAATTTCAAGTCCTGCGCATAGTTTTGGTTCGCCCAAAGTCCGAATATCAAAGTCTTTTTCAAAATTCTGCGCACACTGAATATTTTTTCTTGACGTTATTGGTTGCTAAAAGTAAGTCATCCACGTAGATCGTGATAATCCTAATACTCTTCCCATCTTCTTAACAGTAAATACACTTCTCTCATACGCCAATGGTGTGCGTATACTGCAGCTTCTTGCTTTATCCAGTTTCAAATTTCATACATACAAGCCCCTTTTCAGTGTGCAGGCCTTATTTCCAAAATCTTTCTTGAAATCATCTTGTGGTTCCATACAGAAAACGGTATTAAGCTCTAGGTTTAAAGAAATGAGTCTCCACAAATATTTAGTTCGACAATGCTGAAGATAAAAGTTGAGCATCTATTCCCCCCTGGAACATGTACCGAAAATCACAACGGATGAGCTATACGAAGCATGCAAAAAAATAGGTGAAAATTAAGCACCTGGACCCGATGGCATTCCATATATGGCTGTCAAAGCAGCCGTCCATAAGAGAACCGACCTTTTTATAGCAACGGTGCAATGGTGCATTGAGGAGGAGATCTTTCCCGAATCATGGAAACTCCAGCATCTGGTGGAGGAGAGACAAAGAAATACTGCACAGTATTAACGCTAGACGTTCAAAACCCATTTAGCTAAGCCAACTGAACATGCATTGGCAGATCGCTGTCCAGAATGAATGCACCAGAGTATCAATTAAAGATAGTCAGGGACTACTTTACTGACAGGAAGCTAAGTTACCAGACGGACTTTTGCGTTAAGTATAATAGTTCAATATCACCGCGGGAGTTCCGCAGTGGTCAGGCCTAGGACCACTTCTGTGGAATATCATGTACGTTGTTTTGCGCCTAAGGCTACCGTAAGGGGTAGCTGACGATATCGCCGTGGTGAATGTGTGCAAGCATATATACGAGATAGAGTGATGAAGCAGTCGCCGGGATCCAGAATTGGCTTGACTCGGTAGGCTTTGAACTAGCTGATCACAAAACTAAAGCTGTCCTAATAACCAGCAGAAAAACTGTGGAATATGCAAGTATTATAGTTGGGAACTATACAATCTGGTCTAAAGAGGAATTCAAATACTTTGGAGTCATGCTCAACGACATGCTTAAATTTAAAGAACGTGTCGAGTATTCCAGTAAATAGGCGTCTCAGATGCAAGCAACGCTTTCTAGGATGCTGCCAAAAATCGGCGGGCCTGGATTCGCAAAGAAAATTCTGCTAGAGAGGTAAGATCCTTCCTTTGAAGATCTGTTACGACATAACAGCCGTGCATATTGAACCGCGTAGATTTTAAGCATTGAGAATGGCCGAGGAGGCAATAGAGACAAATACATAGAGGTTAGCATAAAATGCCTCGCAAAGTAATAGCTAACAGCAGTCCCGCGGGGATAGTGGTTTGAAGTGTGAAGGATATGTGTTTAGTACGTAGGCGTACTCCTGACAAAATGGATAATAAGTATCGGTATAGACGAGTCCATGAATTTGATCATACCCTTTCGCCGCCAACGAAAGATGGCTTTTCTTCGATTAACGGTACCATCTGCGAAATATTTTATCTTGAACACCTACTTTGATTGAATTACCTACCTAGTATTTATTATTTTTATGTTTGTTCGAATTTTCGAATCGGACGCCACCACTCTTGACCTTAACTCGAGTTCCAAGCTTCCAAAGTCCGGTCTTTTACCTGCCCATAGTTCTTCTGAAGTGGATTCAATATTCGCCCCTGTTCGACATCTATTTCTAATAAAAGCGCTAACTGACTCGTCTGCTTTTCTCCAAATGCTTTACAAGCTTTGAATTTCTCTAGTGCCTTGATTTTCTTTTACAAATGTTATAAACTACGTTGATTTACCGAACGACTCCGTATGCCTAGGTCTGCCTACATTTGAATAAACCAGTTCCAGTTTTCTTGTTGTCCTCTTTTCACCACACACAATAAATGGCTTAACTGACATCGAAACGGAACCTGAGTGGTAATCCAGCCACCATTCCTTCCGATTGCAATTGCTCCAGTGATGTATAATTAAAGTGTCCCATTCTTCTGTGAAAAAAATTCAATGAAGTGTCATTGTCTATGGCAGCCAACGACCGATTTTTTTCATAGACATAGAATAAGGTGATTCATCGTGAATTTTGATATATAATGTACAATAAAATACGTAAATTTAAAAGTGAACTTTAAATTTTTATTATTAGTTAAAAGAACAATTCATGGCATTTAATTTTTAAATATGATATCATGACATAGTCGTGCGTCTAAAGTGGTCCATTCGGAAGGTCCAATTTTGGGCAAATCGTTCGAGCAAAGCGACTGGTATCTCGCGGATAACACGAGTAATGTTGGCTTGCAACGCATCAATCGTAGCTGGCTTATTCCCGAAGACCTGAAACTTAACATATCCCCAGAAAAAGTAATCCAAAGGTGTGATATCGCACGATCTAAGCCACCAATTTACCGTAGCAAAATGTGAAATTAAGTGCTCACCAAAATGATTTCTCAACAAGTCCATTGTGTCACGCGCTGTATGACTCGTAGCGCCGACTTGTTGAGACCAGAGCTTACCGAGACTATGTGCTTGAATTTCACACATGGCGCGATAACTGTTACTATTGACGGTAATGTCAATACCGTCATTCTGATTTGCCTCATTTTTGAAGAAATATGGACCAATGTTTCCACCAGCTCATAGATGTAATGGTAGCTCTTGGTACTCTTCGGTTTGATTATCAGCCCACATACGGTAATTTCGTTTATTAACGTATCCATTGAGCTAGAAATGGGTTTCCTCACTGAACAAAATTTCACGATAAAACACCAGATTTTCATTGAGTTTTTCCAGAGCCCATTCACTGAAAATATAACTCAAATTCAAGTCACTTGGCTTCAATTCTAGCACAAGTTGAATTTTGTACGCTTTTTGGTTGAGATCCTCGCGTAAAATACGCCAAATTGTCGATTCGTCACGGTCTTCGCGTACACTCCCAGCTAAAGCTGCTGTAGTCTCTTCACTTCGTGCTGGATGTAGTCTAATCGGTTGAGTATCATCCACTCAAATTTGCAAATGGTATTGGCAATAGTGGTTTCAGTAGGTCGATTATGCGCACCGTAAGTTCATCGAATAACACAAAAAACATTTCTCACGGAACACTGATTTTCGTAAGACAGATGAACAATTTGGAAACGCTGTTGTGGTGTGAATCTTACCATGATGAAGTCTATTGAAAATCAAACCTCACTATGAATCACCCTATATAATCCACCTTTTTGATTAGCTGTTAGTAACAACACTTCATCTTTGCTGTACACCTTAGCTTGCTTATGCTCGAAAATTGCCTTCAGATTCTACTCGGTTGCTTTGTTAACTGAAATGAGATTTTCTTTTAAATCGAGAATAAAAGGTGTTTTGTTCTTTCCCGATGCGGAGGTATTACTGCTCTTCTAATGTCTGATATTTTGACCTGTTTCCCATTTGTCAACGTCACATACATAGTTATCTTCCATAGTGTGAAGTGGATCCTGAATGTAGATACCAGGCTGCCTTGTCATTTGAGATTTAAAATGTGATATCTCCTCTGAGACAGAAACCATAATATGTCTCATTATCATCATTGGACTGTACTTTGTTGGCACTTTCCTTTTTCTTGTAGTAATCTTGTAATCTTTTATTTTTACCCGCAAAGCAAAATGCGGATTCGTTTCAGACACTCTTCTTGCATTTACAACATATTTGTTTTGAAGCGCAGCCTATATCATGAGAACACATGTAACATCGTTTCCTCTTTCTAGATGTGTCAACTTTATTGTCTTCAGAATTCTTTGCTGCAGATAGCACTATTTCACTAATGACATGTTTTAGTGGCCCTGATGATTACCTAGTGTTGCGGCGTAAAATGTGAGGTGTAACTAATTCCATTGCAAGATCTCTGAGAAATAGTGGACTTGCTTACTTGCTTTATGCTTTTTAGGTGCATTCCAAATCACATATTCAGCTATACCCGTAGCATCAATGAGGTTGTGGAAAATCACAGCCACCTGTTTGACTTTCGTTTGACTGAAAATGCATGGCACATCTGATCTAAAGTATTAACCGTCCCATTAGTTGAGTTGTAAAACAAATTAACTTCTGGGCTGCTTTTTTTTGTTGATGTCAATTGTTTTGGTATGATGCATCGTTGATAAGAATAGAAGTGATTTGTTTTTTGTTGGGACGTAACTCACTAATGATATTTTTTTCCTGAACCCAAATAAACTTGACTTCAGATCCTATTCCAAATTCATTTGGAATACTTTTTTGCTTTATTTTTTCTTAGAGTTCCAGCACTGGTGAAACCCCTGCTCAATAATTAATTTGCCAAATGTAAAAAAATGTAAAAAAATTATCAAACGTGTGATTTTGGTTCGATTCAGAGTAAGACTCGGAAAGTATCAATACCACATTCTCCGCTTGATTACAATCTTTTTTATTCCCTTCCTTTCCAAGGTAAGGAATAGCAAACTAAGGATAAGATGTAGAGCTATCACATATCCACCAGATCTTCATGCCACATTTATCCGGTTTTAAATGGATGTATTGTTTAAATTGCTCTCTACCTCAAAAGGGGACCAGTTGCTCATCAATTGTCAGGTTCTTACCAGACACACACATCTACTTCAAATTTGTCATAACGGAGTTCCAGAGTCCCCTTATTGGTGCAAATTTGATTGCGAAATTTTTGGCGAATCAATTCTTTGATATTGTTGCTCTGAACACTGAGTGGCCATGAACTGCATCCCAGAAGTCTGTAAAATCAAAAATGCCTTCTTTTTTAGTACACGTGTAAATAAGCAATCCTATGAAACTTCTAGTTTCAATAGCGTCAGTAAGCTTTCATTTGTACCCTTCCTTTTCCGCACCATGGCCATTCATAAATTTGACAATAAGACCAATAATTGAACTATAAAAAAAAGGCGAATGCATCACTTACGTCGTCAATATACTTTCCAGGCGGTAAAACACATTTATCCAATTGGCCTCTAATAATGTTATGACTGGCCGATGTTCCTTGACTGAACGGTTCAGAGTTCCATTCAGTTCCATCATTCCCAAGATATTTTTCAGCTTCAATGTTAACATATTCATCCTCATCATTTATCTCTGTTTCATCGGCGAAATCTTCAAAGATTTCAGTAGCATCTTTCTCACTATCGTCACTATCCAAATAATCAAAGTCACTTTCGTCATTTACTTAAAACCATTCTTATCATTGTTCGAGTCAGCTTCAATCGCCCTTTTTATATCATCATGTGTAAGATTTTTTCTTTGAGCCATTACGGCTTGAATGTCAATCTGTATACAACAAAGTAATAATTATCTCATAAGTACATCTTCTACCTTCTATCTATCTTCTAAAAAACCTATCAATATTCACAAAAATGTAAGAACACACACTGCAATTTAGAACAACCTACAGGAGCACAAAAGATTTGAACTGAATTCTGCAATAATAACTTGTGTTCTGATGATACCAGGTACAAGGCAAACAAAATTAACGGACTTTAAATAAATATTCCGTTAGTAACCATGACAATTCAAAGCCACGTAGCATAAAAGAATACACTTTGTACACAAGGCATGCTTTTCCGTATATTCTATTATTGTATTACTAGTAATACAATATACTATTATATTGTATTACAAGTGACTGTGAGATACCACCTGGGTGGATTAGGTTAATAAATATTGATAGCGGTATACTTTTATTACAGTAATACATTCTTAACTTTTTTTTTTCATTTCTAAGTAGCGTTTCCTTAGGGAAAGTGCAAATAGGTTTGCTTTTCAAAAACTTGTGAAAATTACTCTCGAAGCTGAAATGGTGACCCTAAGTCACCGGGTGGGCGGATTAGGGTTACAGTCGATTGATTAGCCTATTACGCAATTAGAAATTTCTTTAACCTTCTGACTGTCAGAGTTTTTTTTCACTTTGAAACCGTAATTTGGGGTCATATAGACCCCACAAGCTGACCCATATATTTTGCATGCAGAGGATAATAAAACAAGAAAATTTAGATACTTTTTTATTTAGTATTTAATTGTGAGCAGCGAAATTATTTTTTTTTATTTTAAATGTGATTTTCTTCTTCAGAATCTCCATCTTCAGTGGCAGCTATACACAAACTTTAGGGTTTTCTAATAACGACTTGACAACTTTTTTTTTAAATAAAAGGCAAACCATTTGAGATATTTCAAAAACTTTAATATTGGTTTGAAGTACAATCAAAACATTTATGAATGGAACTCGACTTCGTTTATATGGCCACCGAGGGCACGTTTGCAGCGGTCGACTCCTTAGACCAAATTTTCAACGACTGAGCTACATATTTCGGCCGAAACGGCCGCTATTTCGCGTTCAATGTTGGCTCTAAGCTCTTCCAACGTCATCGGCGTGTTGGCATAAACCAATGACTTAACGTAGCCCTACAGAAAATAGTCAAGCGGAGTTAAATCACACGAACGAAGCGGCCAATCGACTGGCTCATGTCTTGAGATGATACGCTCACCATACTTACTCTTCAATAAATCGATTCTAGCGTATGCTGTGTAGCATACGCACCGTCCTGTTGAAACCACATGTCGTCCAAGTCCATATCTTCCAATTCGGGCTAAAAATAATCGGTGATCATGGCGCGATAACGCTGACCATTCACAATTACGCGACGATCGTTATCGTTGACGAAAAAATATGGCCCAATAACGCCGCCGGCATGCAAACCGCACCTAACAGTTATTTTTTGTGGATGAAGTGGTGATTCATGAAGCACATGTGGGTTTTCACCCGACCAATAAAGCATATTTTGCTTATTGACGAACCCATTGAGCCAAAAATTAGCTTCGTCACTGAAGATGATTTTGCGATGAAATTCATTATCTTGTTGCATCTTCTCCAGAACCCAATCGGAGAACGTACGTCGCTTTAAATGGTCCATCAGCTTCAATTCTTGAGTCAGCTTAATCTTGTTTGGGTGTAAACCAAGATCCTTACGCAAAATACGCCATAATGTGGTCTGAGCGATGCCCAATTCTTGATAACGCCGTGAAATTGATTGATTTGGATCGGCAGCGATATTTTCGACACTTCGACCAACCTGTTGTCTTACTGACACGGCAACATCACACAACGAATATGTAGACTCAAATTTTTGCACTAAACTTGTTATTTTGGAGTTAACGCTCACCGACTCTGAATATCTGTAGAAAATTTTTATAATTTGCAGACGTTTCTTGTTAATGTACTTTACCATGGGGAAAATGTTGAGTTACTGAATAAATTGACAGTGACAGTTTGATGATTAGTGAAGGAGTGCGTTCACAAATTAAATTCAAAGTTGTCAGGTCCATATTGGAGAATGCTATACATGTCGTTTTCAAGTGTTCCTTGCACGTATATTTTTTCATGAGCAACATACTGTACTTACTTTATTGTCTTTTGATCATAGGCAAACTGAGCAACGGGCGCGTTTTAAATTTCCGTCTACCGGCCCTTGGACTTTCAAAATTTTTTTTTTTTTCATGACTTGGGCAGTAGCTCCATATATGTATTTCCCATGACCAATTCTTTCTATTATAAGTGCTTTCGAAGGAAAGTACGACGTTTGTCTGTTCGCAAATTCCAATTCGGAAACTTAAAATTATAAAGATTAAATGCCTCAATACATCCAACATCAAGGATGTTGAAAACTAAGGTCATTAACGAGCGGTTTGTCTTCCTTTCACATTTGTAAGTCTTTACCATTTTATCTATTGAATCGACTCCGCCTTTGTTTTATTGTAGTCAAGAATAATCTCTGGCTTTTGTTTTTAGTCGGAATTGATTTCGACGGAGTGATGTATGGTGGACAAAAGAACTACATTTTTGTTCTTCTTAAGAACATAACTGACAAGAGTCGTGAGAACAGAAGTGAAAAAATTATCCATGGTTATGTTCTTTCCTGAAAACAAAACACATTTTCCTTTACGTTGAAAGTTGACAGACATTTTGGAAGAATCTACCTTTCGTCAGCCATGGTTGACAAAAACGTTGCACTAAATTCAATGCGTAGTCCCGTGCTTTCAACTGCTTGTCAACTCTTAGTAAAGCTGATGGCTTGTACGCTGTCTTTAGCTTTTCAAAAAACATGTTCCAAACGTCTCGAATGGGAGTCAATTTATCTGTGCACAATCGTTCCAAACGAGTTTGAAAATTGTCGAATCGCATGAGTCAAAGTAACTGCTCCAATTGAAACTGAGACATCGTGGCTCAGAATATGGATCGGTTTCGTTTGTCAAATAATTCAGTAATTGGCTCATCCCAAGACTTGCAGGCGCCTTCTAAAATCAGCATACCAAATAACGCGTATAATTCTTTTTCGTCTGTATTCACCCACTCTCGAATCGATTTGTTTGGATTTGCAGCACAGAATTCGTTAGCTTTACGATTGGTTTCTCTAGCGATGATCGTAACTACAATATTACCGGAGAAACTATAGCTTCGAAAGCATCGCTTATTGAAGAAATTTCTCTCAGAATATTAGCAGTAACACATTGCTTTTCTCGAACAATTTGCATTGCGCGTGTTTGGGATTGCAGTAATGGCATCGAAGACCATACAAGCCCGCTCTTTGCAACGCACGTTGCGGCCGTTGTGGGTGGCACTTCTTGCAATCCAATTTCATCATCTTCATCTTCAGTTTCTAATTCAGGAATTTGAATGTCTTCAAAAATGTCGAAAACTGAAAATTCGCCATCGATATCGACGGCTGCATCGCACTCATACTGTATGCAAAGAAAGGAGGATTTTTTTCTTTTTATTTTCTAGCGCTCATACTTTCCATTTGAAATGAATTTACAATGCAAAAAGATTAATAAAAATATTTCTTTTACCTGCCAATAGTAAATTCTCGTCTCAAAATTAAATACCACTTATAAATCTGTTCTGAAAAAATTGTCTTGTTTCCGCAACGCACGCGTCAAAAAGAAGAAAAATAGACAAAAGTTGTGAATACATACATGTGTGACAGGTGTATGCATTTTCACATAGATATTTACATACATAAAATTGCAAAGAAAAGGTAATCCCAACATTCAAAATATAACAGAGTTGAATGGGGTCACTTTGACCTCAAAAAACGGTTTCAATTTTTTTTTGCTTTCAGGTGAAAAATATATACTTTTACAGTAACTTTTTGAACTCATATTGGTATTTTTATGTATGGAACGAACGAATTGAAAATGTCAGTGAGAATCAGCCAAAAAACACTAATATTTTCAAAAAATCAACGTTTTATACGCCTGGGGTCATATAGACCCAAACTTACAGTCACAAGGTTAAATGCTCGACTTGTTTGAAATGGTGAGGTATTCCATTCATAGTTTTTGGAATGACATATCTTAGTTCTCGTTTCCCATATACTATATGTTATATACTAGGTTGAGTGAAAAGTAACCTCTTTAACCGCCAGAATGCCCTGCTACTGCAAAAAAGTTTTTTTTTTTATAGTCAAGTCCGCAGCGGCAGACCCTCCGATGCGGTTACAGAGGGACAATGTCAAAAAAATACATGAAATGGTGTTGACTGACCGGAAAGTGAAGGTGCGCGAGCTAGCCGATACCACAAAGATTAGTACTGAGTGCACACGCCATATTTTGGGCAATATTCTGAATATGAAAAAGTTATCCTGCCGCTGGGTGCTGCGCATACTCACTCGTGACCAAAAACACGAACGCGAGAGCGTCGATTGGTAACTGTTGAACACCAGAGAACAGAATGAGTGCCCTGCAATGGACTGAAGCCGGCACGAGAACTCCGAAGCGGAAAAGGAAGGCTCGATAGGTCGGAGAGATTATGGCGTCGGTTTTCTGGGATTTTCATGGCATATTATTCGTGGACTACAACAATGCACCGGCGCACAAGAGCATCGCAACCACGGCTAAAATCAATGACAAAAATTACTTTTCGGGAGGGATCAAGAAGTTGGAAAATCGCTAGAATAAGTGTATCAAACTAAAAGGGGACTATATTGAATAAATTAAAAAAACATTTAAAAAAAATATTTTTTTTTTTTATTCCCAAGGAGGTTATTTTTCACCCCATCTAGTACAAGCATCCCCTGGGCTCGCCTCCTGGTGTTTTGGAAATGGCGTATAGGCTGTAAAAACCTTTGGTCGTCCATGTAATGCAGCAGTGATGTCATCCTATAAATTGCGTACACATCTAAGACTTTAAAAGTTGAGTTTATTGATTTTAAAATTTTAACAAGGCGGTGCTGTTGATGTAATATTCTGTCCATATGCGTCTTAGACGCATGTCCCCATGCCAGTATTCCATATCTTATTCGCGATTCTGCTAGTGAATAGTACATCTGCTTACATAATTCAAAACTTGAATACTTTTTTTTATATAAACCATCGCAAAGAGTGAGCTTTTGAGCAGCATATTTATATGTTCACGTCATAGGAAATTCTCATCGATTATAACTCCTAGATACTTTATTTTTTTTACTACTTCTTTTTCTGTGTTGTTGGCCGAATATGGACATAGGGCGTTTCGGTGATATATATTAAACGCTTCCTTTGGCTTGAACGGTGTTTGTATGTACATTACCTTTGTTTTTGAAGCATTTTGAAGCCCTTGAAGACATGAGCTTGAATTCTTCTTGAATTGTTTCCAATGCCTTGTTAAAGTTTTTGTGTTTGACGACAAGTGCTATATCATCTGCATAGGCATAGGCTGTGCACTTTCTGAATAAATGGAGAAGTTAATTTGCATACAAAACAAATCGAATGAGACCTAATTTGGAGCCTTGTGGGACACCAAACGCAATTGGCATTTCTTTACTTAATGTATTTAATACTCTAACTCCAATCTTTCTATCAGTTAGATAGTTTTCGATCCATTTTGCTCACACCAACGCAATTGACAGTTTCAATTAACTTTTTATGAGTTATGGCATCGAAAGCTTTACTAAAGTCAACAAACAGCACAAGCACATGATGATTTTTGTTAAGGCCTACATTGACCGTGTTTGTTAACTCTCCTAATAGTAGACCCGTACTTTTATTTTTTTGAAAACCGCACTGGTGTGGGTGTAATATTTTTTGTCTTTCTACGAAATTATTAAGACGATTAACAATAACTTCCTCCAAACATTTTTCAACAGCTGACAGTATACCAAGAGGGGTTATGGTGCCTTAAAGTCCGTTCATATTAAGGCAGAAATGCCAAATTTCAGTGTGATACTGTCTTTAGTTTTGTTTTGACAGCTGATTGTTGTTGACATATTTGGCATCATGTTAAGCATGGACAAAAACGATTTTCGTTCTCTCATAAAACATTATTTTTTGAGAGACAAAACGGCGAAGGAAACAAAAGAAAAGTTGGATAAATATTATGGCACTAATGCTCCGTCAGATTACACCGTCAAATATTGGTTTCGAGAGTTTCGTGGTAGCCACAATCCACTAGCGATCAAGTCCGCAGGGGCAGGCCCTCCGATGAGGTTACAAAGGACAATGTCAAAAAAATACATGAAATGGTGTTGGCTGACCGTAAAGTGAAGGTGCACAAGCTAGCAGATACCACAAAGATAAGTACTGAGCACACACGCCATATTGTGGGCTATATTCTGCATATGAAAAAGTTATCCTGCCGCTGCGTGCCGCACATACTCACTCCTAACCAAAAACACGAACGCGAGAGCACTTCGAAAGAGTGTTTGGACTTGCTGATGCGGAATCAGGCGAACTTTTGGCTTCGATTGGTAACTGTTGATGATACTTGGTTCCACTATTACACACCAGAGAACAGAATGAGCGCTCGGCAATGAACTGATGCCGGCACGAGTGCTCCGAAGCGGCCGAGGGTGGCTCTATGGGTCGGAAAGGTTATGGCGTCGGTTTTCTGGTATTGTCATGGCATATTCTTCGTGGACTACCTCGAAAAAGGAAAAACCATCAACAACGATTATTACTGTGCATTACTGGAGAGATTGAAGGCCGAAATCGCCGCAAAACGGCCTCACATGAAGCGAAAAAAAATTTTGTTTTTGCATGCAATGCACCGGCGCACAAGAGCAGCACATCCACGGCTTAGATCAATGAATACGGCTCTAATTGCTGTCGCATCCACCGTATTCGCCTGATTTGGCTCTCTCGGACTATTATCTCTTCCCAAACTTCAAAAGATGGCTCATCAACAATAAATTCAGCTCAAGAGAGGAAATCATCGACGCCACAGAGGAGTATTTTGCAGACCTTCCGGAAAATTACTTTTCGGACGAGATCAAGAAGTTGGAAAATCGCTGGAATAAGTGTATCAAACTAAAAGGGGACTATATTGAATAAAAAAATCATTCCCAAGGATGTTACTTTTCATCTCACCTAGTAGATATAGGCCGAATAATCGAAGTTTTCATTGATCTTGGTATATGAGCTTGTGTTATACTTCAATTTATTATCGTTTGTATAACTGGGACAAGAAGTTAAGCATTAATTTTAAGGTCAATTGGTCTAATTTTATCCACTCCAGGACACTTGTAGCTCTCCAGGCGACGTAACATTCGAAATATTTCTTCTTCACTGGCTTCCTTCTACGTAAATACTCTGCTGGAATTGCAAATTTTCATGCCTTGATGTTTTGTTATGTCATATGTGCATGATTGTTGATGCTTGGTTTGAGAATTGTTCCGCAAACCTTTCCACAATACTAGCTAAGTTTTCATCATCTTTGGAAAAAAATTTTCTTATTACTTCGTCAATTGTAGTTTTCTTTCTTCTCAGAAGTTCATTAATAGTATTCCACGTTTTCCTAGGATCATTCTGAAAGCTTAAAAATCGTTTCTTATAGCAGTTGGATTTAGTTTCCCTAATTTTTTTTATTGAAATGCGGCTTGAACGTCCTTGTAAGATTTCGATAATCCATCCAGAGGAATTACTTCAAGCAAGTTCTCGTCAAGTGTGGCCTCTGCTGACTCTAGTTTTGAAATGTATATTATGTATATATCTGTTGTATTTTACTCATCCAGATTTTGAGCTGAACCATCCTGGTATTTATGTGGCGTTTAAATTCCACAGCTTTTTGCCTCGGTTCTTTCTGCGCATATATCTGTCCCAAGAATTTCCAAAAGTATTTTGTTTACTAGAGATATAGAATCAGTTCGGTTCTTGCATCCATATCTTTTTCTTACCGATTTAATGTACTCCGTTAATGTTCCAGGTTTGCACAAGCAAAAGATCTACAAAAAAAGGAATAACAAAATTGCTTCCTTCCTTCAATCAAGGACTTCAATAACCAAGGTATTAATAACTACCTTGAAAGACTCACAGCGACAAAGGATACCAACTACTCCATATGGAGAGCCGTTAAAAGTGTTCGAAAGTCCCAAATACACGTGGCGCCAATAAGAAGAAACCAGTATGACTGGGCGGAAGAAGATAAAGAAAAAGATAATGTTTTCGCCGACCATCTTGCAGAAACGTTTAAATCATTCGACGGGGAAATGCTTCCAGAGAATGTCAATACGCTACACGTGACGACAAACTTTCCAGTAGAAAAGGCTACACTAAGGAAACTTAGACAAGTTATAGACACGTTTAAGCCCAATAAAACCCCGGGATATGACTTAATAACGGGAGAGATACTTAAAGCGTTGCCGAAAAAAGGTTTGCTAAAGCTGCTCTATCTTATAAATGCCAGCATTAGATTAGGGCATGTACCGCACCAGTGGAAAGAAGCCGAAGTTATTATGGTTCCGAAACCCGGTAAACCGCTGACTGAAGTCAAGTCATATAGACCAATATCGAAGGCCTTCGAGCGAATCCTTCTTAATCGTCTTAAACAAATTACCGACACAAATTCCCTTTTGCCTGATCATCAATTTGGCTTTAGAAGCCAACACTCTACAGTTGACCAAGTGCATCGAATAACCGATGTAATTGAACGAGCAGTCGAGTGTAAGTTAGTCTGTTCAAGAGCATTCCTTGACGTTTCGCAAGTCTTTGATAAGGTATGGCACGAAGGCCTTGTATTTGTCTTGTATTTTAGGTTCATACCTGGAAGACCGACTCTTCCGTGTGAGACACGTAAACGAATATTCCACTTTTAAGACAATAAAGACGGGGGTGCCGCAATATTTGCTTTTTGCTATATTTGCTTTTTACCCGCCATATACCGCAAACGGACGACACTGTCCTAGCCACATTTGGTGATGACACTGCCATTTTGGCAATGGCTAAAAAAGTCGAAGAAGTAAATGCCAAGTTGCAATGTGCCCTTACACGGATTAACATTTGGACAAAGACTTGGCGAATCGCGCTTATTCTCAAGAAAATTGAGAATCCACCGGTGTTTATCAACGCAGTACGAATTCCTCACGCGAACGAGGCCAAATATCTCGGTATGACACTCGACGCTAAACTAAAATGGAGAGCACACGTCAAGAATAAACGTGAAGAGCCTGAAATCAAATATAGAGATATTTACTGGCTTATTGGAAAGTATTCCAAGCTTAGCTTAGAGAACAAACTGCTGTTATACAAGCAAATGCTAAAACCGATCTGGACATATGGTGTACAACTTTGGAGTTGTACTAAAAATAGTAACATTAATGTATTACAGACATTCCAAAACAAAGTTCTTCGAGCTACATTAGAAACGATGATATCCACAGAGACTTAGGAGTCGAAAACGTTCAGAATGTAAACACCACGCGGTGGCCGTGGTGTAGTGGTATATGCATTAACTCCTCAAGCAGAGGGTCGTGAGTTCGAATCCCGTGCGAGGCAATTCTGTAAAAAGTCTTTTCATAGAATTTGTATGTAGTTATATGAAAATCCCGTCGGCGTCAACTCTGACATGAAGGCATAACACTGATGTTGGAGTGGTTGCTGGCTGGGCTAAACGAACTAACAACTAGCACGTACTTAAGACCCACTGGTTGAGGATGTACTAGCTCGTCCCGTCCAGTTTGAAAACCACCTCTGGGAAAAGTATCGAAACCTAATTCACCTGAGTTTCAAACTACTACACCACCCGCCCGCGCCCAGGAGAAAAATCCAGTAAAAGGGTATTCATATCCCCTTGGTGCGCGCGCGGTATCATAAAAAAAATGTTTGCGCGAAAACATAATAATCGATTACAAGGTCATACGAATATTTCTGTTCAACAGATCCTCGACGAGACATATTTATTGCGCTTTCTGGAAAGGACTAAGCCTCTCGATCTAGCGCGGTGATTAGCAGCGCGTAATTTTTTCTAGAGTACACAGGAATTTTCAATGGAAAATCGCCTGCAGGATATCTTATAAAAACAAAACAAAATGTGATAGAAGAAATGCTTGTTGAGTGTGAACTCAGTCGTGGTTTGCATAAGGGAGGTGTTTTTTAGTAAGTAAGAATCTCACACTACTACAGGCTCCGGACCTATCTCACCTTCCCACGAAAAAAAAAAATCTACATATGGCAAAATTTAAATAGGCATATCGGCATGGGTACCAAGCACATTCGACCTTGAAGCATGACGATGGAGAATGCACGCTGCTCTGTAATGTCAAAATCGAGGCTTTTAGCGTCAGAAAATGGCTAAACACGGCGATGCGTTGTCATGTAATTTTTTCAACATCATTCTTGACAGAATTGCGCGACATACTCGAGGTAACTCCATAGGCATCATTTTTCAAAAGTCCTTTCAGTTACTGACTTATGCAGACGACATTGACTAAGCGGAGAAATACAGCGAGCTGTGAATAGAGCATTTACCCTTATTGAGGCTTAAGCAGCAAAGATGGGTTTAGCGGCCAACGAAGGTTTTACCTTAAGTACAATACCACCTTGATAAAAAAAAAAACCACCGCGTGGCGATCCCATTGTTCCGATATGAGATAAGTTGGTACATCTGTTGTTGACATTTACTCTAAGCCTTAGCGTCATAGCTTGACATTTGCAAAAGTTACGTTGCCATGAGTACATCTATATCTGTGTGTGTTGGCGATTTTTTATAATTTTAGAAAAGGATTTAGCAGCAGCAAAGTTCGTGCTAAAAGACTTTAGCAATGATCAAAAGGATCATTACTGGAGACGAGACGTGGGTTTATGAGTGCGACATGCAATCCAGACATCAGGCAAGTGAATGGCGTTCACCAAATGAGCCGACATCAAAAAAAAAAAAAACACGTCGCTTTCAGTCAAAAAAAGAAGGCAATGCTCACGGTTTTCATGGATTACAATGGTGTAGTGCATCATTTTTGCCAGAAGGCCAGACAGTAAACAAAGAGTATTATTTGGGCATTATGAGAAGTTTGAGAAAGAGACTAGAATTGTGGGCAGAAAACTCGTGGATTTTGCACCATAATAACGCACCGTTGCACAGTGCCATCATTATTCGTAATTTTTTGACGAAAAATGCAACAAATGCCATCCAACAGCCACCGAATTCACCTGATTTGGCTCCCTGTTTAATCGATTTAAAAAACCAATACGGGGAACGCGTTTCAGCAGCCGAAAGGAAGTAATGGCAAAATCGCAGGAAGCACTGATGGACTTTCGGTATGTCCATATAAAAAATGTTTCGAGGATTGCATCAAGCGCTGGCATAAGTTTGTTGCAGTAGATGGGGATTTTTCTAAAGGGAACAATATGGATTTAGAATTTTCCAAGGAAATCAGAATATTTATTTTGGTTTATTTTGGTTAGGTTATTTCGAAAGAGTGGCATAAAAATAAGCTTGCTTCCAACTTTGTCCTTAAAGGAAGAAACAATTAAACCAAGTCTATAATATTTTGCTCATGGTGCTGAACCAGAAACGTTTCCCAGACAACTAAATCTCTGTCGTTGAAGATATGAATCTATTATTGCTGGAAAAAAAAAAACCTAAAGTAACACATCGAGCTTTGGTGAAACCAAAAGTCCAACAAATTTAATTTACTTGGGGTTTCTATTTTCATACGTCGGACTCAAAGAAATCTTTGAGATCTACCGTGAATCTAAAATGCACATATTCATCTGCATAAATCTCTTGATTTCAGCAAAAAATGTACCGATTACATTCTTTGAACTTGAACTTAGATCAAAAGGTCGTCCTATACCCTGAAAAAAAAGAAACTACACAAAAGCAGCTATTTACAATCTCTATTGCCAATCTGAAAACCCCATCTAACAGGCAATTTTCAATTCCTCTTTCGAATTCCAAATGCCAATCCCGCCAGGATACGAACTTCCATACGCACTTATTAAAATGTTCCATAATATTGAAATCCTTTCAAATTCCCAAACATATTTATCCTTTCACACAATAAACTCCACAACGGGACCTTCAGAAACGAAATCACATCCCATCTAATATCACCTCTGCATAAAGTAGCGTCGCGTCGGTCGTGTCATGTACGAGTACAACTCGTATCCTTAAAACCGCACCGAACTTTTATTTTACAAAATTCATCGAGTTGCAGGCGCTGGAGTGTGTGTTGATGTAGATGTTATTCCTCCTTCTTGACAACAACAACGAGAGTGACAAAAAAAAAAAAAACCTAAATAACAAGGACGAAAGCAATGGCAGAAAATTCCTCATTATATCCGCTTGCTGGCGAAATTGTTGTCACGACGAAATGACAAAATCATTTCGAGTGGGGTGCTGCGAGGCTTCGCGTTACTCACACCTCTCACATCAGCATCAGCACATTCAAGCTTGAGCTAGAAGCTCATTTCATGCCCAATAAATAAGAGCTGTTGACGACGATGATGTGAAAGGATAATCTCACATCCTTCTCCCCATCTACATCCAACTACAATGAATGGAGAACGCAGTTACTGCCAGAACGAGGATGAAAATCAGGATGAAGACGAGGAGTAGCGCAGCATGACAGCTATGAACGCCATATAGATGGGGCTTTTGTCGGATCACAACACCTTCTAACATTATTGTTCCTTTGGGGATGAGACTGCCATGCCATTACAAAGGATACATAGCGAGAAATTCCATTACCTGCTCATATACAAGTACTCGCATCTACTCATAGGGCATCTGGCAAAGACGACATCAATGATACATCAGAAGGAAAGGCTTTAAAGAAGGAAGCTCATTTGCAAGTCGTGGGGCAACAGTGTTTAATGACTGGTGACCAACTTTTGGCGGAATTTCGAAAAATTAATTCCAACACCACCTACTCAATCTTTTGGTCACAATCCAAGTCCACAAAAGAAAACAAATTACTCAGCTTGTAGGTAGAATAGGAAGGCAGACTCACCCCTGATTTAAAAGATTTACTCCAAGCTGGGGCTTTATCACGGAACTCTCCGGTCCGATTGTGAAGATTTATCGTCGACTATAAAGGGCGGCAGGTCATTGGGTTTTGTTGGGTTTCTTTTTAAAATGCGAGACACGTAATCATCCTCCAGCAACATGTCGATGGGGTGTAAAATCTAACCTTGGACTTGCCAGTAAAACTGGCGTAAGTAAGGAATGAAAAATAAGTTTACTTGCACCGTAGCAGCATGCTTTCAGTTCGGATGGCTTGGGGGCCGTTGAAGGATTTCTACTGCAATTCTTTTTGGGGCTTTTCAATTTTCTGATACATTAGCGAAAGGAAAAGTCGTGACACCATTTAAAAGGAGTTTGAATAAATGTATTTTACTTGTGGGGCAGAAAGATAAGTTAGTGCAGTTGGACAGAAAAAGGTCCTGATCGGAGCTGTCTTTACCGAGCTTGGAGAACAGACTTGTCAAATTTTGAAAGGGTTGCGCCACAGGTTTTAAGTTTATAATACAATTGTTGTTGTCTATTCCCTTTCGACTTCATTCAACTTCCGCTGCTATAGTCACTGAAAACAACTAAATTATCTTGAGATTTATTCAATGGATTATAAGTATTGTGTAATGACCTTGCAGATGGCGATACAGTTCATAATTAACTTGACCTTCAAAAACACATGCCAGATGATAAGGCGGTTACCGTCCTTTTCCACCTGCACGAAACTCCTGACAAAGAGATCACGATGACTACCCACCCTATAGAAAAATTGTAAAAAATATCCTTAATAATGGAAAGCGATGTACGAGTATAGAGTAGCAGAAATGTTGCTTCTGCCGATTGCTTGATCAGGGAAACCGAAAAGCAAATCTAAGCTAGATGTACAGCACAAGTAAATTCAAGGCGGATTAAAGGGCGTAAATGATGAAGGTTGTAACCTTCTAGCTAGCTGGAGTAAAAGGTACGTTCTCCCTGCACATGATGAATGGAATTGGCGTTACAACCAGCTCAAACGGTTAAGTCCTTAATGGTGCTACAAAGAGAAAGCGCTTAAGCGCCTGCAATCAATTGACTATCACAGAACGAGGGACATTACTTTCTATGAGGTAAGAAGAAATAAGGGAGGTAGTAGCCCTCTATAAAGGCGATTTTAGCCTCGATATGAATGGCTGATCAAATGTCCACACTTTAGTGGATCTTATAGAAAATCTAACAGTCAATTTCGATATTCAGAGCGTCTTTACATATTTCAACGCCGCACATGACAACAAATATGAACCGAACTAAATAGAGCCATGTGTTGCATCCCTACCAAATTCGCTGGAATATAATGGCGAAGGAGAAAGCTCTCTGATCTAATAAGTGAACCGAAAATATCATAGCCTAAAATCTACGAGCTGTACAGCAGCATCAACGTGACTAAGGATTATGCTCTGTTCGTTAATGCCACTACTTTTTGGAGCTCTGGATAAGGACATATGTGGATCGAAGGTGATCATGCACCGTTTTATCATACTGGAAAATGTTTATTTGGGTAAAAATGATAGAACATATTCATTTCAATATAATCACTGTATACAATATAGTTACAATTTACAGTTCAATAGCTTTTCTCAACATTTTTACTTTCTTTATCTTTCACTAAAACCACTTGATCACTACTCGTAATTTACATTTCAAACTCCACTGTAAAACTTTGGGGATATCTTTAGGGATGCTGATATCTATACTCCTCTGACATCTTTCGGGAACATTCTGTTCTATCCAGCGTTCCATACATTTTCTCATTATAATAGAATATTCGCTACAAATTTCCATTCTCCAATGGCTCAGTCTTCCGCTCCTGAAATATGGGAATCTTCTGCCATTCAAATACAGATGACGCAGTTTATACTTTAAGTGGTTATCTCACTGGTCCCTCCCTAAAGTCGTTCGTTCTTTAATTTATGTGGGCTATCATTTTGTATGCACTGTCCCAATCCTGTTGAAATTTTTGTTTGTGATTTGCCTTTCTTATTTCACCAGATCTCCTTGAAGCCGGAAGATTTCGCTTTGATGTCATACCGAGTCTTCATTTGGTTGCTCAAAGTTGTCACTTACGTCCTTGAGTTCAGTAGGTGGAGATCCTAATTTTGTTTCACTTGGCAACTAAACTACAATATTTGACCAAATAAGATCTCGGATGGTGTTTGTCCTGTTGAACTATGGACCACGTTTCGGTAGGCCATTAAGAAGCGGGGTATGTGTCGATCCCAGTCCCGCTGGCAGTTGCTCATTCAAGGTCCTAGTGAATCACTCTACCATTCATTCATTTTATCAGATAGAAGATGTAGAGGTGTTGTCCTTGTCTTCTTTATTCCAAGATATTGGCACACTTCCTGGAAAACATTTGATTCAAAGTTAAATTGGGACCGCACTTGTTGAATATCTGTTCTGATACAGTCTTAGCCTTAATGGTTTCGGGAAAAGGGCCAGTGATATCGATGGCTATTCGTAGACATTGTATTGTTAGATTCGTCTATGTGTCTTTACTTATCGGCCCTTGATAGCCGTACACCTTATGCAATTTTTCCACCAATTCTTGACATCTTTTTTTGCGCTTAGCTAACAATAATTTTTCCCTACCTTCTTCAAAGACTTGTTAATTCATAAAAGACCTCCTAGGATTCCGCCGTGTACACGAGATACGAGGTATAGTTCCATCAACACTTTTCCATATTCTGTTCAGCAACTCATCTTGCACACAAAGCGGGCCCCACTGTACCCAATATGCCCTCAGAGTTTGGTTTCGATCCGACATCTCCTGCCTGCTTGGTCTTTTTTCGTGTTTCTTCCAGACCAATATTGGTTTCATGTCATTATCTGCCTGTTGAGAGGAACCCTCTACTAACCCAGTCCTGACCATTTGGATAGTGGTCGTTCTTTCGCTTATTTACGGTTGCGATGTTCACATTTAACAGCGTGGAGTTATCTCTTGCGGTGTTGCTCGACCCATCTCGCAACTTGGTTTTCAGGGTTTTTCAATTGTAGTAACCATTTTAGAGCTGCGTGGTATGTAATACGTGGCAAGTTCCAAGAAGCTTCTCAGTTGGTGTTTATCTGTGGGGCAGGCCAACTTTTCACAGCTTCGATTTTTTCAGAATCCTTCCTTACCCATTCTGTGTGTGATCTAGATATTTTATTTCCGAACGGAACAAGGCACACTTTTTTATGTTCAACTTCAAATTAATGCTTCGCAGCCTCTAAAACACTTCTTTTAGATTCTTGCGATGCCTCTCGAAATTCTGGCTCATGACGATAACGTTGTCTAGAGACAATAGGCAGGTTTTCCACGTGAGCCCTTATAAAGTAGCTTCCATTATTCATTCGAAGGTGGCTGTAGCGCTTCACAGTACAAACGGCATCACCGTAAACTACCAACGACCACTTCCGATAGTGAAGGCCACCATTTTTTTACGAACTTGTCCATTGATCTCTACCTGTCAGTAACCGCTTTTCAGGTCAATTATTGAAAACTATTTCGTTCCATATACTTTGTCTTTTGTAGCAAATTTATCAGCGTACTCAGCGATTAGTTTTTCTGCCAGGATACGCTGGTCTTGATTTAGATTACAGAACCTGAGGATTCCGGCTTGAAGGTTATTCCGGACGGCTGGATTTGTTTGCGACTGCTGGAGTTATGCAGCCAAATCTTCTGCACAAGATCCCTCCTGATGACTGAGGCCGTGGCACCAGTGTCTATTATTGCCAAACATTTTTTTTTTTACCGCTGACTACTTCTACCAGGAGATTTTCATTGCATCATTTTGCCAGTGAGACTTGGATGATGTTACTGTGGTCGTCGAAACTTGCTACCAACTACATTCTTAGAAGTTGGTGCTTAAGCATTTTCCGGCTGATCACTTCGGGAAGTTTGACCTGCTTTTTGGTAGCGGTTTCTGCCTCTTATTGGTTATTAGCGGTGTACCTTGTTCCACCGCACTTAGTCCTGCGCAGGAACATTCAACAGAAGCTACTTCCCTGTATTCCTGTTTGGCTACTTCCATCGCCAGAACAAGGGCAAGCGCAAGAGGGGCTCATGTTATGCAGCACAAAAAAAATTTTAAAAGTAGCTGGTCACACTTCCGCACTAAAATGGCTATATCTCCTAAAGTTAGCGTCTGTGGAGGTCATATTATGCACCACAAACAAAAAAAAAAAAAAAAAAAAAAAAAAAAAAAATTGAAAAGAAAGCGGTTAAAACTTCCACATTCCAACGGCTGTATCTTGTAAACTAAGCGTCTGTTGGGGTCATATTATGCACCACAAAAAAAATTAGAAAATTTTCAGGTCAAAACTTCGACACTTAAATGGCCATGCTGATTGTAGCTTCGAATCTGCAATTCCCCTGATGAATGCGTCCTATGCCATTTCGTCGATAATTTCCCGACCTGCGGTGGGGTATGACAAATGTGCCAGTCTACTCACGTCTGCTTAAGGTTGCTTCAGTGTTTCTCCTCGTTGCTGCATTCGGCTTTGTAATCGGACTTTGTAAACCTAACGCATGTGGTTATCCCTAACTGTATCAGAAACCTAGCTACAATGATAGCTTAAAACTTTCAGTAGCGTTTTAATGTCATCATTTATAAAACTGATTCCATCATTCGAAGACTGATAATTAAAATCTTTTCATATTCGTATTATTCAAATTTTTTGTATTGTTTTTCCTGTTTGCCACGAAACGACAAGTAGGAATGAGCTTCGTCACTGAAGACAATTTTTCGAAACAAAAGCGGATTTTCCCCCCAGCTTTTCTAAGACACATTCACCGGCTTCAGTTCTTGCACGAGCTGAATTTCGTAGAATTTTAGACCAAGAGCCTTTCGTATAATTGTACATGTAGTCGAGTAACAAAATCTCAATCCCACGAATGAACAAATCACGGTCTTCATTAACACTGGCGGATACAGCAGCAACATTATCCACAATAATCATTTTACGCATACGGGTAGGTGGCTTGATTTTCAATAGCGTGAAATAAGTGCAAATTTTGGTCACAATGGCTTGAATTGCTTGCTCAATAGGTTGATTATGACGACCGTAAAATGGTCGTCATTTTAATTTTGAAAATTAAATTCAATAATTTGTAAGCGTTGTCTTTCCATGATGAAATGACAAATCTAACTGAGTGTGTGTGACTTAAACGCGTGGGCTGACAAAAATAAAACAGTGAAAAACAAAACAGCAAAAATATCATCCTTTAAAAGCAAAAGGAGTTACAAAGCTAATTTAACAGACCACGTTTATGGACTTAATATACTTGGATGCAACTACTTTGTCATTTTCAATGACCTCAACAGGTAATGCCAAACTAACCCGCACTGAATGCACCCGTTAACTTACTCTACATAACAGAAGTGCATATTTGAAAACTCACCACACTTTTTTTGTGCGGCTCAAGGCCGAGTACACACTAGATGGAACTGCAAAAACATGAGAATCTTAGAGCATTGCATTTTCGCTTGACCGTTGCATGAGCGCAGTTCTAATAAAGGCTCGATACAAAGATACATATATAAATTTAGTTTAGACATTGTTATCCTTACTTCACTTTGGTCAGGTGCATGGAAGTTTTGGCTATCATCGTCTAAGATGAATATAAGTAAGGGCTAAGTCATGCAGATACCGGGGACCACTATTGACTGAGAGCTAAGACAAGCACTTTACACAATCCAAAATATCGGACAATTAGTAGTTTCCTGATCAATCCCCGCCCAGTTTTCCTAAGTATCTACCTCTCCGAAATTGCTGCCTAGCTCGTTAGTTTTGTATAGTAGTTATGCTTTCTGTATGTGATTCATGTCAACATCTACTTAGTCAAGTTCTAATTTCGTAGTCTCGTAGCCAGTGGAGAATGGCCCTCCAGGTTCAAATAATGCCTGACGTAAGTGGGAGTGTTGATGTTGCTGTTGATTATGCATGAAAAAATGATTATTTTCCGATCGAAAAATTACGCTAAAGAACGAAAAGTACTATGGGGGAAAACATAGCAAGAAAATATATACAAACGAAAAATAAAACCTCTTTCGATAGGAAAGAGTCTAACCTAAGATTCAAGGGAATCACATCTGACTTTTTACCGTTTCAAAAATAGAAAAAAAAGCCTTGCCAGTGAATAGTCAAACACCGGCGCTGAACGGTGATCCTCTTCAAATTTTGAACCCTATCTCTTGATTCAAAAACTCTATTCTCAACTAAGTCCCTGTTCGCCACATTCAAATCTTTATCTAAAGAAGTTCGGTCAGTTTTTCCCCTACGCTGAGGAAAAGTCTGCTACGAATTGTACCAATGGACCTTTGCATGACGTTATTTAAACTTTATTGAACTTGCTATATCCTCTGTAGGCACACATCGTTCAGTAAAGATTCACCAATAGTCGGCTTACTACCTCGACTTGGCTATTTTTGTGCGGGGACTGAACTGACACCTTAACATGATCTATATATGGCCTTCTGTAGAGCCGCACACTCCCCAAGTGATCAATTTTTTTAAAGATATCCACACTGAGTAAATGTGAGCCAATAGCGGTCAGTTATTTCTAAATGTTTGAACTTGTACAAGCGTCTCAAGTTCAAATCTTTAACAATATCTTTATCCTCGCTACTATTAGACCGGCTGGCCTTATTGGTATTGTTATCCCTATTCACAGCTCCAACACTTTTCATCTTTGTTCTTTGCAAGCATTTAGCTGCAAAATGGTAGTACTTATAGCAACTGTAACACCTGTCCAATAGACCTTTTTCCTTTTAACAGAAGATTTAAATGATCCCTGTAGATGGAGGCAGCATCTTAAGCAGTTTTTACGTAAAATAGCAATTGGTTCCATCTCGCTTGCTGTAGTTCGCTGAAGTTCGTAAGTAGGCTCTCACTGATCTTTTGCATCAGAAATACGTGTTCTTGCTGAAGGTAAAGTTCTAGTATCTTCTAGTATCTAGTGATTGTGGGCATACAACAGACATAAGAGCTTTTGTAGCAGTGCGTATGCCAGAAGTAAGAATACTTACAGAAATTGATAATTGTATGCCAGAATTTACAAAACCCTCAGAAGCGGCAAATTAAGTAATTCGGGGAGCACTGATTCTTGAGAAGTTTGAAAAACATAAAGTGGCGTTTGTGTCGAAACTGTTATAGTAAATCGCATAGAGTCGTATTACATAAATCTGAAGTTGAGGAGTGGTACCGGGGTGAATGGATATATTCCTGTCAGAGCGTGACAATTTCCGAGCGCAAGCAATATGAAGCTTATCAGAAATAAATTACCTATCGCAAGCTGGACGGACAAAAGTTTCGAACGAAAAAATGATCGCCAACATAAGATCGATAGCACAATCAGAGATATTCCTTGAGCTTCGATACAAAACATGATTGTAGAGACAAAAAATGCTCCGTGTACAGTAGATTACTATAAATGAAAAAAAAAAAAACAGATTTGTGATATAGTAAAGAAGAAAAATTAAAGGCGTATACTGCAATATTCAAGGACTAACTGACCCTAATAGAAACTGAACATAATTTTCTAGATAAATATTTTGATTTTATAATTCTTTCCGAAACACATCTCATAAAAGATATCGAAAATAGTGAAATTCAGCTCAAAGACTATATAATGATTCGTTGTAACACTGAGTCTGGACACACAGGGTGTCTTAGCATTTATGTCAATAAGTTCTTTGATGAAGTCGAAATAAAAAACGGGTCTATATAGGGACAAATTCAATGGTTTATTGTAAAAATTTCATTTAACAACCAATCACTACATATTGCAGCAATCTGTCGATCACACAGTTCTTCTGAAAGACTATTCTGCAATGTGTTTAAAGAATGGTTACTGGATTTGGTCGATTTGAATAAATAGTTTGTTTTAGCTGGGGAGGTAAACATCGATTGGCTTAATGAATCCGACACCTACACCTGTGAGATAAAAACAATAATTCAAATTCAAAACTCTTGTAACCAAATAGTTGTAGAGCCGACAAGAATGACAAATAAGTCGAGAACTCTGATCGACTACGTAATCAAAAACTCGGAACACACTAAAGCCAAAACGGAGGGAAGCCTAAAAATTAGTAAGCACGATTCAATAGTGCCTATTTGAAAATAGAAAAAATAACAGAATCAATTCAGAAATGGTCAAGGTATTAAAATACAACAAACAGTCGTTCCTGTATCAACTGAGAAATAGCGATATAATGACAAATAGTGAGGACCCAAATATAATTGGCAACATAGTCAAAAAGGAACTAAAAATAATTACAAACTCCAGGATAATTTTAAAAAACCAGCCTTAGAAGATACAAATAAATTGTTTAAATATAAACTATTACAATCAAAGCGCTAAAAAATAAAAATATACCAAGAATTCAATATAATCGAGTCACATGCCTTAAATATAACTAAGCCTTCGATAAAAAACATATACTTCTATTAGCTATATATTTTAATTCGTGCGGTTTTTTTTTCAAAATTTTAACGTTTATTTAAGAAAAACATGTACAATAGTATTATTCAAAGTATTGTCTATCTGAAGCTATGACTTTTTTCCATCTTTCTAGCAATTTGTGGATCCCATCCCAAAAGATAGCTAAGCGCTGGCTTGGCAGCCAAGAATGAATCAAGCCAATTTTTGATATTTTGCTCTGATATGAACCGTATTTCAGTGAGGGCGTTCTGCATCGACCGGAACAAATGGTAGTCAGAAGGGGCAAGGTCTGGGCTATAATATATATATGTGGGGTAAGACTTCCCATCCACTGTTTTCCAAATAGTTCTTAACCGGAATAGCAACGTGGGGCCGAGCGTTGTCATGATGAAAAATTATTGCCTCGTGTATGGTCGCATATTCCGGGCGTTTTTCGGCTACTGCTCTCTTCAAACGGATTAACTTGTTCGGTAGCGTTGTCCATTGCTGGTTTCACCCGGTTTTGGCAGCTCATAATACAGCACACCCATCTGATCCCACCAAATACAGAGCATTACTTTCGCGCCATGGATATTCGGCTTTGCGTTGATTTGGCTGGTTGGCCGGGTTTCACATATGATTTTTTGCGCTTGGGGTTGTCGTAATGGATCCACTTTTCATCACCAGTAACAATCCAATGCAAAAAATGACTTCCTTTTGTGGCGTTCCAGCAGAATTTCGGACATGCAAAACCGCCTTTCGACGTCTCTCGGCTTGAGTTCATGTGGAACCCAATTTCCTTGCTTTTTGAATATATCCAGCTGCTTTTAAACGTTTTGAAATGGCTGCTTGAGTGACACCCAAGGATTCTGTGAGCTCTTCTTGTGTTTAGCAACAATCTTCATAGAGTAATGCTTCCAGTTCTTCATAATCAAACTTTTTTGGCTGCCCAGGACGTTCATCGTCTTCCAAGCCAAAATCACCACAATTAAATCGAGCAAACCACTTTTGGCACGTTCGCATAGCTAGCGCATGTTCACCATAAACTTCCACGAAAATACGATGACTTTCGGCAACAGTTTTCTGCATATTAAAGTTATGAAGAAGAACTCAACGCAAAAACACTTTTTCAGGCACAAAGTTCGACATATTTGAGTGAAAAAAAATTATTGTTGTTTACGCTTCCAATGAATGACATATACTGAAATGACGTACAATGGCAGTAGCTTTCCAACGCATTTTCCAATGGAATAATACAAGTTACGCCATCTCTTGGCAAACCGCACGAATAGTTATAAGTTATATTATAAGTTATAGACGCAATATAATGAAAATATCGCTAATAAATTTAATTCGTATTTTGTAAGAAGTATCTTTTTTCCCGATAAATTGAGAACATTTAAGTTCAAAGCTATTAGGAGCGCAATCATAGCTAAAGTACTTAGATTAATTAACCAAAAAAGAGACTTTAACCAAATGAGCGCAAAAATGTTGCTTTACAATACATCCGTAATAGGGCCAGTACTGAAACGACTTTTAACATAAATCTATCTATGAGAAATTGATGTTTTCCAAATTCATGGAAAGAATCATCGCCTGTGGCCAAAGTAGCTGGATCCCACAAATATGAAGATTTTCGTCCAGTGAATGCTCTCCCAATATATGAAAAAGTATTCCAAGAAGTAGTTTGAAGAATATTTTGATACAAACGAGCTGATAATAGAAAATCATTCAGGGTTCCGTAAAAAACACTCTTGCGAATCAGCTTTACGATGGCGGTCCCAGACGTACCTGACCCAAAAAAAAAGACAAACATTTGGAAGAGCTCAGAGCCCGCGGTGGCCATATGAACGAAGACAAGTTCATTCATAAATGTTTTGATTGTACTTCAAGCCAATAATAAAGTTTTTGAAATATCTCAAATGGTTTGCCTTTTATTTAAAAAAAAAAAAGTTGTCAGGTCGTTATTAGAAAACTCTATATATCACTTTCCAATACAGTGATATTTTTAAACAACTACCGCTCTGTCTTGGTTAGGCCAGGTACTTCTGGGACCGCCCTCGTAAATAGAGTTCTTATTACCTGGAAAGAGGAGATGGCTGATAGTAAGTATGTCTTAGCAGTATTCTTGGACTTAAAAAGAGCTTTCGAGACTATAAGTAGAGAAATTCTGATACAGAAGCTTCATAAATATGGTGTGAGAGGCCACGAGTTAAATTGTTTTCGATCTTTCCTAATTGGGAGAACTCAAAAATTTGTGTAAATGGGGTTATGTCTAGCAGTATTATAACAATTCACGGAGTTCCCCTAGGATCCATACTTGGAGCTCTGTTATTAATTATATATGGTACATCAAAGATATCAAAAACGAGCTAAGCCACTCTCAAATCGCGTAATTTGCTGATGATGCTCTACTCTTTATTTCCGGCTACATCTACGAAGAATGCTCAAGACTGCTATAAGAGAACTTAAATAGAGTGAACATTTGGTTAATGGCCAACAAACTCAAAATTAATGTTACTAAATCAAAATGTATGGCAATTAAACATAATGTGCAAATAAATTTGAACATAAATAACGAACGTATGGCATAGGTGCATCAAATAAAATACCTGAGGGTAATAGTAGATTCTAAATTATCGTTTACAACGCACTTAGATTATATTATGAAAAAAGTATCGAAGAAAATTGGTTTCTTTAACAGAATTAGAAGAAAAATATCTTTAGCTTTTTGAATATTGTTCTTCTGTACTATACCTAGGTTGTGATACCGCACTGCTGAGACTACAGCGATTACAAAATAAAGCCATGCGAATAATTATAAAATGTAATCGTTATGCCCCTGTGAGATTTACTAGATGGGGTAAAAAGTTACCTCCTTGGGAATGAAAAAAAAAATTTTTTTTAATGTTTTTTTATTTGATTCAATATAGTCCCCTTTTAGTTTGATACACTAATTTTAGCGATTTTCCATCTTCTTGATCCCATCCGAAAAGTACAATAATTTTCCGGAAGGTCTGCAAAGTACTCCTCCGTGGCGTCGATGATTTCCTCGCGTGAGCTGAATTTTTTATTGATGAGCCATCTTTTGAGGTTTGGGAAGAGATAATAGTCCGAGGGAGCCAAATCGGGCGAATACGGTGGATGCGACAGCAATTGGAGCCGTAAGTCATTGATTTTAGCCATGGCTGCGATGCTCTTGTGCGCCGATGAATTGTCTTGCAAAAACAATAATGCACAGTAATACTCTCTGTTGATGGTTTTTCCTTTTTCGAAGTAGTCCGCGAAGATTATGCCATGACAATCCCAGAAAACCGACGCCATAACCTTTCCGACCCATCGAGCCTCCCTCGGCCGCTTCGGAGCACTCGTGCTCGTGGGTAGGTGTGAAAATCTTCATAAAAACTATGAACCCGTTGCTCATAGTAGTGTGAGATTCTTACTCACTAAAAACACACCTCCCTTCTTATCGACTACAACTAAGTTACCTTATCAAGTAGTTTCCGTTTGAAATAACGTTCGCGTGGGGCAGGTAGCTTTCCAGCAAAAGCAATACCGCTATTATATGCGGATAGTCCTTATAGCGCCAGATCGAATGGTCTCATTCTTTGAAATCGACGCATTAAATTTGTCTCGTCCAGAATTTGGAGTATTTTATTATTACAATGACCATGAAGACGAATACGGAGTTTGCGAGCAAAGTTCATTATATCGTCCTCGACGGTAAATATTCCTAAGTCTCTGTGGATATCTACCATGGGGCGTTCACGATTTTTCTTATAGCTTTGTTTTGATAGCTTTGGAGAATATTTCGGTTGTTTGGTTTAGTACAGCCCCAAAGTTGTATACCGTACGTCCAAACAGGTTTAAGCACTTGCTTATAGATGAGCAGTTTGTTATGTACATTTGTCTGAATTTATTTTCAAGTTCATTACGTTTCTTCTTAACATGCGGCTTCCATTTCAGTTTTACATCTAGTGTCATTCCTAGACACTTTGCTTTATTTGCATATGGTATTTGTACCGAGCTAATGAAAATGGGAAGTAAAATTAACATGAGTAGATTTGGTCTCATTGAGAACAATTCGCCTTATCTTTGTCCATTCGTAGATTTTATCCAAAGCCGTTTGTAGCTTTCCAGTAGCTAACTTGACTAAAGTATCTGCAGCTAGTATCGCCGTGACGTCCGCGATACGTGGATACTATGATACCTGATTCTTTCGGTATGTCTCGAGTATAGAGTTAAAACAATACCGGTCCAAGTACACTTCCTTGTGGAACTCCAGCAGCTATCTCTTTAAACTCCGAGTATTCGGTGCCATATTTAACACGAAAAATTCAGTTTTCCAGTTACGATTTCAGAATCGTATGCAGCTCTCTCGGAAGAACCTGGCTTAGCTTAAAATTTAAGCCTTCATGCCATACCTTATTGAAGGCTTGAGACACGTCAAGAAATACGCTAGAACATATCTTTTTCCCCTCTAAGGCTTTCTCAATTTCATTCGTAATTCTAAAAACCTGGTCAATTGTGGAGTGCTTAGTTCTAAAACCGAATTGATGTTCAGGAATTAGATGTCTCTCTTTAATGATCGGTTGCAAGGGCTTCAATAGGAGTTTTTCAAATATTTTAGATATTATCGGCAGAAGCGATATGGGACTGTAGGACTTTTTTTCATTTAGAGATTTGCCTGGTTTCGGGACCATTATAACTTCGTCAACTTTCCATTGGCTTGGAATGTTTAATAGTCTTAGCGCGGCATTTATTAGTTGGAGCAGTTTGATCAGATCTTTCTTTGGCAGCTCCTTGAGAATTTGAGCAGTTATTAAATCATAACCAGGGGCTTTGATATTTTTAAATTTTTTAATTGCTTAATTAAGTTCTCGTAGCGACACTGTTTTCATTCTATAATTGTCCGGTGCCGTAATTATATAATTAGAACCTCCTGTTAACGCTTGTCCAACAAAAGGCTTAAACGCTTCTTCTAGGTGCTCGGAAAATAGAGCTGCCTTCTCTTTATCTCCTTTTGCCCCTTCGGCATTATTTGTTCTTATGGGAGGAAATTGCATTTGAAGCTTTTTGATTCCATTCATGGCTTTCCAGAGGGAGTAATTTGAATTTCGTTCGGCAGTCAGACCTTCGAGATATGTAGAGATATTCCGATTTTTGTAATCTCGTATTGCTTCTTTCAATTTGTTGCATAAGTGGTTTAAGTATGTTTTATGCTGGGGAGCACGGGATTGTTGCCATCTTTTTCGCGCTCTCCTATTTTTTCTTACCAGTTCTATTATTTTCGGCGGAAATTTTATTTCACTACTTGCTTTCTCTTTTCTTGTTGGAGTTGGAGTGTTGTTCCAGGCAGCGTTCTGCAGGACTTTGATGAATCTGTCGACTTCGTCTTCTATATTGTTTTGTATTTTTAGCGACACGCTTAGAACAATATGTTCATTGCAGTAGTTCTTAAAACCGTCGCAGTTAGTCTTGTTATTAATTAATCTATCCGCCACTTCTTTCTTAATTAAGAGTATGCTTAGTGTTAAAATGACTGGTGAGTGATCTGAGGAGAGATTATAACTTTCCTCGATGTTTGTAGAAATCTTGGCTGCGCCCTTAGTGACAAAGAAGTCTACAAGATCGGGGGTCTTTGTTATATCCGAAGGCCAATATGTTAGTTTTCATGTCAAGTCAACTTTACATTGCATACCGGCTTTATAGAGTTGTCTGCCTTTCGTTGTATTACATCTTGAGCTCCAGAAGGTATGTTTCGAATTAAAGTCACCACCAATTATAAAATTCGGTCCGAGTGAATCAAAGATACCTTTAAAGTCATTCTTTTCTAGCTTTCATCGCGGAGGACAATAAATGGATGCAATGTTGTAGTGCAGGTGGTTATATTTTACGCGAACCGAACTTAACTGCATTGCATCGCATTCAATCTTCATATATATAGAGTGCTCAATACAATCTTTAATGAACGATGAGGATGCGCCTCTGGCATTGTTTGATGGGTGGTATTCATGATAAGCACAGTAATACTTTAGTTCCACACGAGGTCCTTTCCTTAAGTGAGTTTCAGAAATCAAGCAAATGTCAATATTGGCTTTTTGTAGGAACACTTCCAGTTCGTGGAGTTTTTTAATAAGGCCGTTTGCGTTCGACGTCAATATTTTAAGCACTTGTTTCATATTCATGCTTGAAATCGAGTTTTACGTATTTCTTTCTTGAGATTGCTCAATTTTTCAACTAAAAATTTATTTGTTCTGCTTGAGGAGCAAATAGTCGTGAGAATTAGGGAGAAAACGTGAGCCACTGGATCTGGCGTAACACCGCTTTTTTATTTCCTTGCGACGCAGCGCGTCGATCGGTGGTGGCTTTTCCTTTGAGTTCTTTTTTGTACACCCTTCGACTTTACCACGACGGATTTTCTTTCTTTCACTGCCTGTTCTTTAGCAATATTAGGTTTATTTGTAGTTGCGTTTAGGTTTGGACGTAAGGTTTTTTTAAGCGTATCGCACCTTTTTTGGGGTACTTTCGCCACTTCACATCCGTGATAGTTTGCTGGGTGCTTTCCTTGGCAATTTATGCAAGGCGGTGGAAGTTCTTTATTTAAGTTGCACTCTTCTGAGAGATGTTTACTGGCACATTTTACGCAACGCGGTTCGAAGCCAATATTTGAAGGTGTAATCTGACGGAGCATTAGCCCCATAATATTCATCGAACTGTTCTTTTGTTTCCTTCGCCGTTTTGCCTCTCAAAAAATAATGTTTTATGAGAGAACGAAAATCTTTTTTGTCCATACTCAACATGATGCCAAACACGTCAACAACAATCAGCTGTCAAAGCAAAACTAAAGGCAGTATCGCACTGAAATTTGGCATGTCTACCTAAATATGAACGGACTTCTAGGCACCATAACCTTTTTTGCAGTAGCAGCGCCTTCCTGCGGTCAAAGAGGTTACTTTTCACTCAACTAGTATGTTAGATATGCTTATGTAGTTATATGCATACAAAGAATCCTTGTAAAAGTGTTGTGTCTTATTTTTAAATTAAAATTGAATATGTTACCAAATATAGGTAAAGTACCTAAGATATGTAGGGGATTCGCAACCATATTTATTAAGGACTTGCAGGGATTTCAAACTCCCACATTATATAAGTAATGTTACACAAAATATGGTAGTTTAATTTATAAGGGATTTTATAGGGACTCCTATAAAAAATAAATCCAATTACGAAACATTCAAAAGAAATGGTATTATTATATCTTTTTGACGTATTGGGAAATGAAACAACTCAAAAGAGATATATTGAAGATGAGCAGTGTCTGCGTCATATATTATGACGCGACTTAAAATTAAGAGATAATCATTTAGAAACATTGCCATTTCTCGATACATCTCTATAACTTGTAGATATCAATTTGGTCCTCAAAAGAGATTTGCGTTCACGTTTTTTCTAAATCCGCAAGACTAAATCCTGAGACCTATTCATAAAGAGTCATTGTGCCAAAGTGTTATTTGTGTAAGTGTTTAGACTCCGTCGTTAACCACCAATTACCTTTGGATGCTGATATTGCACTGAAAGCTAAAACTCTCTAGTATTTAGTTGCAGAGAAATGGCGCATAAGCTTAAAGGCTTGTTATATACGACAGTCGTTGGTTTAACTCCAACATACGCATCGCAATGTTAGACGGTTTACTGAGAAATATGTTTAAATGAAAAATAAGGGCGAAGGAACTGAAAAACCTGATCACGAAAGTCTCCAAGTAAAAAAACCGATAATGGACAAACTTGAGACTGAGCCAAATGAGGCTCAACGTTCAGTTGAGGTTTGAAAGAAGAGGCCAATAGAAAAATTAATGCAAAAATATCAGCAAATATCAGGCCTAATTGACGGAGTCGAAAATAAAGCGGCCTATAGAAACAACGCAGCAACAATGTAGATACATTTTTCAGTGACAAATAAAATAAGAAAAATAAGAAGCCAATATATAGTTCAACCACTTCCGAAGCATTCGCCAATAAATGTACGAATGTGGCTACAGCCTTTTTCGATGGAATCTTTGAAATCTTTAACTTCTTACTCATTTGTCTACGCAGGATGAAGACGCTAACCTCATAAAACTCGTCTCATGAATCACGACCCTTATCTTCAGCTATTAAATAAGAAGGAAAGCATACATACATATGTATATCACATTCGTCAAATTACGATTCCTGATAAATTACATGTAAATGGAGTCCGCGTCAGTGAGACAAAAGATGTTTTTATCATTGTACTAATAAAAGTTTTTATTGCCTTAATTGAACGTTCACCACCATTGCAGCGACCCCAAATTGTGGCAGATAAACTTTAACCCAGGGCTCGGATATCAGCAGCTTAATTTCGCAGTAGGTCTATATTTTTCGTAGTAGATGTTGTAAATTTGAATACTTCATTATAAAAAAAAAATACTTCGACGAAATTAATCCATTTTAACAAAATTGTTCAATTCAAAATTGTACAATGATTACATTTTGTCAACTTCTTTCAAAAACATTGCTGCCCAGAACGCAGCCGAACTGCTTATGGAAGAATTTGTGATAACATATTCAATCGGGTATTTACTTTCTTCTATCCCCCGCGTTACACCGGTGAACATAAAGGTGAAAAGTTTCCATAATTTATATAGGGTTTTCCAATAGGGACTTGACAACTTTGAATTTAATTTGTGAACGCACTCTTTCACTAATCATCAAACTGTCACTGTCAATTTATTCAATAAACTCAACATTTTGATCATGGTAAAGTACACTAACGAGCTACGATCTCTGATTGGGTTCTGGAGAAGATGCGCCAAGATGATGAATTTCATCGCAAAATCATCTGCTAATTTTTGGCTCTTCAATAAACAAAATATGCATTATTGGTCGGGTGAAAACCCACATGTGCTTCATGAATCACCACTTCATTAACAAAAAATAACTTTTTGGTGCGGTTTGCAAGCCGGCGGCGTTATTTGGCCATATTTTTTCGTCGACGATAACGATCGTCAGGTTACTGTGAATGGTCAGCGTTATCGCGCCATGATCACCGATTATTTTTGGCCCGAATTAGAAGACGGGTGGTTTCAACAGGATGGTGCCACAAGCTGCACAACACACGCTACAATCGATTTATTGAAGAGTAAATATGGTGAGCGTGTTATCTCAAGACATGGGCCAGTCGATTGGTCGCCTAGTTCGTGCGATTTAACGCCGCTTGACTATTTTCTGTGGGACTTCGTTAAGTCATTGGTTTATGAAAACACGCCGACGACGTTGGAAGAGCTCAGAGCCAACAATGAACGCAAAATAGCAGCCGTTTCCGCTGGAATGTGTGGTCGAGTCGTTGAAAATTGGGACCAACGAATCGACGGCTGCAAACGTGCCCGTGGTGGCCATATGAACGAAGTCGAGTTCCATTCATAAATGTTTTGATTGTACTTCAAGCCAATAGTAAAGTTTTTGAAATATCTCAAATGTTTTGCCTTTTATTTAAAAAAAAAAAAGTTGTCAAGTCGTTTTTAGAAAACCCCATACTACAATATAAAAACAACTCCTCTAAACAACAATTTTTAAAAAATTCGAAATCACTTTCAAATTTATACCAATCCAAGAAATTCACCACTTGTCAACATTGCGACTATTGATAAATGCCATCTGTGCAACTGTCACTTTATGTATAGCACATACTCACCACAAGTGCGTGCAAGAAAAAGAATTAATTCTGTGCTGCTGTCAACAGAAACGACAAAGTGAAAATGAAAATATAAAATGGAACGCATCGTTCTAGGGATATCAGCAATTAATTTCAATAATAGCAACGATTTTGTAACAGAAAAATCGTAAGTAATTCTAATCACACATAACCAATGGAAGTTTTCATTGATTTTTCCCGATTTCAGTGAAAGTCCCAGCCCTAACATTTGGAAGAGCGAAACGTTATCCTACACAATGGCCACGGCTACTCCAGAAGCCGTGGATTCTCCTGCGGATTATCAATCTCCAGAGCCATTAGATTCACCAGTATTACCACCGTTGAGACGAAGTCTACCGGCTCGCTTGGCCAAATGCAAAGAAAATTCCTTGCTTCACATCAAACGACGTTCCATCATAAAGCCTCGAAGGAATCTCTCCGCCAGCATGAGTGAGGTTAAAATGCGACCAGCGGACATAAAGAAATTGTACCTAGAAAATAAGATTAAAGGCAATTTTCGCCCTTCGAACCTAGAGACTATATTTGAAGAACCAACTCCAGATAAAAACAAACAATTGTGTTTCATTGGTGCCAAGAAAATTCGACGTAGTCTCTCCTGCTCGGACGGACTGAATTTCACAAAGACCGCTGTCAAGACGAGACGAATGAAAATAAAAAGAACTTTTGGGCGACCATTTGCCTTGAAGAAAATCTCCTTGGAGGAGTTCATTTGTCGACTGAATGCTAGCTTTGAGGATAAGCCAGCTATGCAACCAAGTGCAGTTCCCAACGAAGATGACTTCAATAAGACTGAGGAGAATGTGAGTGATGGTGATATGGAGTGTGCTGACGAGACGTTTCTCCTAACATGAGCGGCAATATCCGGCAAATGTGTTGCATGGATGAGCAGCAATTGAATGATTATTAATGCATTTTGCTTTTATTTTATTTTTGTTTTTATTTTTTTTTTTTTTAATTTAATGAACTGCGGATTGGTTCATGTTGATGTAGACAAGTAATTCCTATTCCTATTTCTAATTCAATGCATTCGAGGCTTTCTTTTCTAAGAAACTTTTCCCTTTTTAGATTTTTTTCTTTTTTTTTTAATAAAAGACGCAGAAGTTTTTGTATTAATGGAGCATGAGAACTTCTCATTGTTTCGAGAGATTTTATGTGAATTCTTTCAGAAGATGGAATGTGCTTTGTGTAAAGTGTTCTATTCCAAGGGAGGAGTGTGGCCTGATTCGACTTGTGTTGTGTTGTAAAAGTTCCATATAAAAGAAGCAATGCGTAACTTGTTTGGAGCGCCGTTTCATATTGCAGTAATGACTATTGACCTTCATCTTTTTAGCTACCCTCAGAAATTGCTATGTCAGATCATTCAGAAATTCAGAAATTCAGAGTCTTGTGCTATGTCTCGGCCTTGAAGAGGAGAAATCCGTGGAAAACCAACTAGACACGCGTTACGGAGGAATTCGGCAAGTCTGCCTGGGCTCGGAATGAGTCAGAAAGTAGAGGATGTTCAAAAGCTGAACCTTGCCGTACCAACGTTACCTGACATAAGGAAACCTGAATACTTTAAAAACTTGATCAGAACTGGCTCACAATTAGCTCTTATCACCGCAGTGCAGGTATGCTGAGTAACATAACACGCCGTAACTTGTATCTGTCATTGGTTTTGGTAACAGATAGATCCATTTGATACGCTCTTGCCTTCTTTCATGGCTTCAAGTCGCATGGCGCCGGTGGCATACCATATAGCAAGTTATACTAAGGTGTAGACCAGCTCCAGGCAATTCGGAAGAGAATCTAATACTACACTGCCAGTAAAAGCAACGCATATGGTAAAATTGGAAAAGATAACTATGTATACTCTCACCAATCGCTGTAAACCTATCAGTCTGACTTTCTTGATGTCCAAATGCATTTAGGAAATGATCGAGCTTCATGTGTAGAAAATTGTCCTTCTGCGCCATCTACGAGTATTTTTCGACTCTTGAGCATGCCGTCAGGTGCAATAACATGCGAACTCCTGTTGCTACAAAAGTACGAAATCAAAATCGGCCAGAATGTGAGTTAAGAAAGGAATATTGTCGGATCATCACCTTTTGCTCAAAAACGGATCTAGGTGTAGGCTATGGTAGGGGGTGGCTGTGGGGTAGTGTATATACGTAGACTCCTCAAACAGAGGGTCGTGGGTTCGAATTCCGTGCGAGCAATTCTCTGAAAAAGTTTTTTTCATAGAATTTGTATGTAGTTATATGAATATGCCGTCGGTGTCAACTCTGACATGAAGGAATAACACTGATGTTGGAGTGGTTGCTGGCTGGGCTAAATGTAACGAACTAACAACTAGCACGTACTAAGACCAACTGGTTGAGGATGCACTGGCTCCAGTTTGACAACCACCGCTGGAAAAATATTGAAACCTAATACACCTGAGTGTATTACTACACCAGCCGCCCGCGCGCTGGAGAAAAGCCAGTAAAAGGGTATTCGAACCTGTGCTTGGACTGCCTTCGTCCTCGATTTTATATGACAGATGGGTTTAATATGAGCATAAGTGCATTGCTCTCTAAGTTGCCTACTGTTTCTCGCAAGGAAAGACTGTTGACTATTTACTGGCGTACGACGGAGCACTGTACCTTAAAATCCTAGGCATGATTGACACAACATCCTGCGATGTTTGCAGCGAGAGTGATGACAACATCCTGCAGAACTATCTCTGTGAGTGTACGGCCTATGCTCGCATCAGATTGTAGGTACTCGGCGCTGATATAACGCGCACTGGTACTGTAGGCGCTTTAACACATAAGCGCTGACTCATCTTTCTAGTAAAAGGTTTTCTGTCCCGATTGGAAAAAAAAATCGTTAATCAGATTTAAATATTCCTGTTTTTGTCGGCCTTCAAAATTACAGATGTCTGATTACTTTTTCAGTTGCTTACTTCGGTGAACAGCAATTATCTTGACTGCTACGATTTCAACAGGCACTTTTAGAATCTTTTGTCTCACATAATAGACAACTTTACTACTAGCCATGGAATAAAATCTTAAGTTACGAAGCAATTATAAGCCTCGGATACTTACGGATCTACTGTTGGTAACGCTTACAAACGAAACAAGGACAACGAACTTCGGATCTGTACGTGGAATGCTAAGTCCTTTAATAGGCCACGTGCAGTCAAACAACTAGCGGAGAGTCTGGCCTGCTGCAAAGCTGACGTTATCGCCATTCAAGAAATGCGATGGGATGGGCCAGACAAAAAGAGGATGAAAAACTGCGACATCTGCTATGCGGATTTGTTGTGAAAGGCAGACTTAGGTAAGGAGCCTTGAGCTTTCGGCATGTTAACGACTGCATCGTAAGAATGTGCACGCCTCCACAAAGGAAAAAGATGACGACAAAAAGGATGGCTTCTACGAGCCCTTGGACAAGACTTACAAGCAGTGGCCTAGCTATGATTTAAAAATTGTCTTCGACGACTTTAATGAAAAGTTTTAAAGAGAGGGTACCTTTGGTAGAACTGTCGGAAACCACTGCTTCACTGATTGCAAGATACCACCTCCGACAACGGATTCAGGCTAATCGATTTTGCGACAGGACGAAATATTGTCGTAGCTAGCACCCGGTTTCCGCATCTCGATAGCTACTTGGAGAACTCCTGATCGATCAACCGTCAACCATATTGCCCACATTGCGATCGGCATAAGGCACTCCTCCAGTATTGTGGATGTTCGAACTTTTCGAGAGATCAACATCGATTTGGACCATTACCTTGTTGTAGTCAAGTTACGGTTGCGGATATCCCAAACATCGCAAAGGCAAGCTAATACTACACTGTGAGGAAGTTCGACGTCGGACGGCTACAATCGCAAGAGATCGCCAAATTCTTTTCTGATCGATTCTCCGCCGCCAGCACCAAGCATCGAAAACCAGTGGCAACATTGCCAAAAAGCTATGAGAGATACCGCCACAATGGCCGGCAAGCACATGCATCTAAGCAAGAACCATACAAAGCTGAACAGCACAGAACTCTACGAGCAGTAGAGGAGAGACGAACACCGATAAAAAATTAAAAAAACATGCAATGAATACAAACTCCGAACCTAAGCCTGTAGAGACGAACAACAAGTAGAGTCGCTGTCGATGCTGAGGATTTAGAAAGAGCATTTCTGCAGACCCTACAATTGTTGAGAGATTTTGAACATCGATATGAATTTCTTGAGTTTTCTCCAAGATTTGATGAAATTTGTACCTATCCGGCCGTAACGCACTGTACGAGTTTGGAAACAATCAGACATCGGAACTCCGGTTGTTCCTGGTATACGAAATGGACTTTCGCCGGTCTCAGCGCCAGCTTCGGAATGAATTTTAACCAGGAAAAGAATGTATGATAGTTGGATTATCACGGATAGCTGTATGAAATCTGGCTTTTCGCAAAGATCACAATGGTACGCTGAAAATGATATCGCTGACGAACCTGCTAAACAATCATTAAAGTTATACATACTTCCAAGAACCTGAAACGCCGGTTTCAGGCAGGTGAAAGGCAGATCAAATAAATACTTCCCGACGTTTCTAAAAAGCAGCTGCATTCCTTTTGTCCATCAGTAGGCACTTTAAGTGGCGCCACCTTCTGTCAATCTTACTGATAACTGATACCGAGTATAGTACTTCCCCTCTGAATAGTTTACTCTTATGCTTCTATTAGGCATTTAGCACTTATGCGGTGGTTGGTGCCGATACTGATACTCATCTTTCAACGAAAGTCACATACAGAGTACAATTGACAAATTTTTTGTCTGAGCGTTCTATTCCAACAAAAAAAAAGCGAACAGATCAGATCAGATCTTTAGTGTCCAATATATGCAGAGAAGTTTTGGGAATTTAAAGAGCTTGGTATGTGCTGCAGTTGCTGTTATACAGCAGAAGAGCAAGTACATGCGTCCTACAACAAATATAAAAAGCAGAGAGTACTATCATCAGCAAAGGAGTATGCATCGGGAAGCCATTAAATCCGTTAGTTTCTGTAAGTCCAGTTTCACCGTCTACCTACCATCTAGCTACCTTAAGAAAAAGGACGGAGCCTGGGCTAAAAGTAGCCAAGAGGTTATGGCGACGCTGGTGGAAACCCACTTTACGGGATCCACAGTATCAGATGACCCTGGCATGGTACGGCACATACACTCTCTCCTTCCGAACAGGAGGAAAAAATTACGGTGAGAAATTCTGTTTTTTAAGCCGGACAAATCTTCCCGTCCGGAGATAGCAATCCAAAAAATTATGGAAATTCTTAGAAACAGTTTAAAAATAGGGTACATACCAATAGCTTGGAGGGAAATTAAGGTGGTTTGTATACCTAAAGCTGTCAAAAAGGGGCATATAACAGCAAACGATTTTAAACCAATAAGTCTGTCATCATTTTTGCTGAAAACCCAAGAGCGATTATTGGAGATTCACATTAGGAATAGATGCAGTAATATCTTTTTGACTGAGTCACAGCATGCATATGTGAAAGGAAAATCTGTAGAAACCGCCCTGAACGAGGTGGTAGGAAAAATAGAGAAGAGTCTACACTTTGGAGAGTTTGCGATGATGGCCTTCCCCGATATTGAAGGAGCTTTCAATAACGTGGAGTACACCGCCATTTAAAATGCTCTTGTAGACGTTAACATTGAACGGGACTTTACGAATTGGCTTTGCAACATGCTTGCTAGTATCCCCTTAGAGGGGAGCCATATCGCCTCTCATACGGGTTACCAATAACACCCTCAAAAAGCTTAGTACAATGGGTATAAGTGCCACGGCATACGCAGATGACGTAATCATAATAGTGTTGGGAAAATACTTAAACATGGTATATGCGATATTAAGGAGGTTGCCTTGAAGGCGATCAGCACTTGGGCAAAAAGTTGTGGTCTCAATGGCACAACTTCCAAAACGAAACTTGGTTCTTTTTATCAGAAAGTACAAGATACCGATTGATATACCCTCTAGACCAAGTGATGCGCTTTGTATTGTACAATAAACGTATTTATTTCCACGACTTATGACTACTAGATGATCAGCATGTATAACCATGTATCTAAGATTAGTGACTTCGTTAAGTAGGTACCCTATTACTATTGTGTGGCATCCTGCTGTGGCAGGCACTGTTGAGAATATGTCTTCAGAGTTGACTGTGATTCTTGGGCTATGAAGTATCGTTCTTATCCATCTGGTAATTGGATAATCAATTCCTCTACTGTATAATGCATCTGGTGTTGTCAATAGCTTCCAAAAGTATTTAAGAAAGCACTTATACAAGTAGCAATCTTTTTCGTTCGAGTTTTTTTAATTTTGGCTGGCCAAGTAGTTTAAGACCTTTGGTAGATGGGCCTTTGCAGAATTTATTGGGTTGTCCAATAAGTTCTTTAGTTTTTCTTAAGGTTAAAGCTAAACACATATTTTTGGTATAAAAGGTTATACTTAATCCATCAGATATTGTCCATCATAGTCTATTACTTTCTTCCAACGTTCTGGAAGAGACATAATGCCTCTTCTGTCAAAGTCAGCAGACTTATAGGTAAAAAAGTTTTCCAGGTACGTTTTGATCTTATCTTCGGAATTTAGTTGCCTTCTGGAGAGTACGGTGGGTGCTGCACAACTTCCCAGACAAAAGAATTCAGCTTTTGTTTTGTCACTATAGCTGTGTGTGCTCTGGCGTTGTCATAATGGAAAACAACGCGCTTCCTGTTCGCTAACTCTGGCCGTTTTTCTTCCACTGCATGCTTCAAAGTATTAAGCTGAGGGCGATATTTAACGGCATGGAAGCAACTCGAAGTAAAGGACAACTTGCCAGTTCCACCAAGTGCTAAACCTGACCTTTCTTGATATAAATGTTGTTTATCGACCGATTGCGGTGTTTCATTAGGAGCGCACCATGACCTCTTGTGCTGAATGTTGTTGTAAACCACCTATAAAACCTATCTATTTAAAAAATACTGGAATAAACAACAAAAATTTCATAACGGTATACACAGAGATTTTCTGAAACGATAAACATTACTTTGAAGAAAAAAATCGCAGAACTTATTGAACAAACCAATGCATATAATGAATAGATTGCATATTCTTCAAGAATGCTTTAAATATGAATGTTAAGCAACTTTTACCTTGTTTTCAGTGCTCAATGGTTTTATTACCCAAAGTCACATTTAATACCTGCCAGGTTTAAAGAATATTTGAATACAGAAGCCATACAGATCTTGACTGAATCCGATAGCGAATCCTAATTTGATCTGCCTTTAGTGAAAAATCCAGATCCAAATAAGCTGTATTTCTTCTGCCATCAGTAGCGCGCCGTAACAATTATCACCGGCTTTTAAGTTTCTTTTGCCTGAGCTCTTCCACCCACTTTTTGGCTGGCGGTAAAATCTGCTACAAGGCAGTCTAAAACAATAAAACCTCTGTGGATTGATGGTCTACTTAAGGAAACCAAGCCAATTTCCACCACTGTGAAGAGTGTCCATGACTCTGATAAGGTTCTTATAAACCATCTTCTTCGTTATACGAGGTGTGGCTTTCTGTGGCACCGCTTACCACCTCCTATTTTTAGTGATCCTATGTTACATTCTGCCTGTGGCAGCGGTCATAGTTTCCTTCTTTGATGATTGCGTTTTTACTTTAATTTTCACCTCTAGCCAAAAAGATTTCCTTCAGGAATGTTTCATTTGAATTTGATTGTGCAGAAGAAATTTCATCGACATCCTTTAAATCTGAACATAGGGCTGCTAAAACTAGCCATGAGTTCATGTAAAGCGGCGAAGAAATATATATGCTTTAGTCTTCTTCTGTTTCAAACGGGTTATTTCATCAATAGGTGACTTACATTACCAATAACGATCGGTTTTATACATTTAAATTACACGACAGCAAGTACCTTGTATGAAAGGTTTAGCAGGCTCAGACTGGATCTCCCTTCTTCTTGCTGAGATTTCATAAATCGGACATGCGTTCCTGCAACTTAATTTTAGAGATCAAGTGTTGTATGTTCCTCACACATGGCAGGTTTGTAAGATTTTTATTTGAGTTTGAATGTTGCTACTATATTCTCACTTCATTTTATAACGTTGATAGTTTTTGTCTGGGATGAATGGTGCGCTTTGCCTCACAACGGCATTCTTCCATTCTTCTCTATTTTACAGTCTGCAGAATTGGTTCTTCCAAACTCTCAAAACCAGCTTCATCTCTACTATGGTGTTCTCGTGGTCGTCCTTCATTGTGGTACAAATACCTTCTTTTTAACTGTTGGTAGCATTTTTAAGCCCCATTCTTACAGCAAGCTCGGCTCGACTCCGCGTTTATCAAACTCCTACGTTTTTCCATGCAGTGTTGCAAAATACACATCGTGTTTGTCTTAAAATACCCGCAAAACCATGATCTTATACACATTGTGATACAAAGCACATCAGAGTCGGCACTTATAACAACATCAGCAATGGTATTCTGAACTAAATGCTGGAGGTACGAGATTACCAGAGGGAAACAGCCTCTCTTTGGACGTATGGAGTGGTAGATGAATGTAGTACATTTGTGGTTTCACGGCTTTATCTCGGCGTAATGGATAGGTCTTTACGGGGAGAATTGAGAAAATAACCACCTGAAGATAAGAAGATCGACCAGCGTAACTGTGATGTGGGCAAAATATGTAAAGCAGCGATTCTATACGAATCTCATTGGATTATTCGTCATAATGTTATTAAAAGTAATAAGGTGAAACACCAACAAACATTTAAATTAGCACATCCGCTTCAATACCACATTCTTAGTTATATATGTAAATTTATTCACAACAGACCTAACGAAGGATGTAGTCAAATGCCACTGTATCATTTAAGGGCTGTACATCATCATTACTTCCCTTATCTATGTCGAACAACAACTTTCGCTCTGTTTCTATGCCCGTTTCATCTAAAATCCAGTCTAAATACGATACCACCTTCGTATATGCAGCAGGGTAGCCCATGTCACAACCAAAAACACTGCCAAACGAAGTAATCCCAATTAAAACGTTCACCCCGGTCGATTTCTTTCGCACCACCAATGGTCCACCTGAATCTCCCTGACATGTACTCCTGGCTCTAATTCCACTAGTGCAGATATTTGTATCTTGATATGTTAAAGGGAAACTTCTGATGCAAGTGCTTCCAGGAATAACCTTCAGTCTCACATAACGTAATATGTTGCTTATGGCATGCACTCCAGTTGCATATCGTCCCCAACCGGAGGCTATCGCTAGTTTATCACTGAAATCCTTGTATTCGTAGCTCCGATGGGGCAAAGCAATCGGCTGAATTCGGTCTGAAAACCAGATTTCGTTAGTGGAAAACAAACAGCGATCATATATGTATGTTATGTAGGAAATAAAGTCTACTCACCTGAAAACTTAGCTGGCTCCGGCAGCTTCACCAATGCTATATCATTGAGTAACCTCCTAGGGTTCCACTCTGGGTGAATGAGAAAATTCTCCTTTGAAACCTCAAAACGCTGTTGTCCTTTCTCTTGTGCGTTTCGAATCTCATGTGCACCCAGAAAAACAAGCGCTCTTCTAACCCTTTTGAAGGAGACAAACAAAAATGTACCGTGATGAGGGTAAATAATTTCGAGAATCATCTCACAAACACCTACATATCGACACAATGGGCCGCTGTTAGGATATACTCGTCCGAAATTAAGCAACCACCACACCAATAGAGTCCAGTTGTCCGTTGCAATATCATTCCTGCTTGATAGGGAAAAGAATTTGGTGTAGCTATAGCACCTCCGAATATCCTTTCCATGGCAGCTGCACCTCCTGGGAGGAGCTCCATCTGTAAACGTTTACTCTCCAGATGAAGTGCAGACGGTTGACCGTCAACGGAAAACATGGTTACCATCTGCATTGGCTTCACTTTAGTCCAATTGATTCCTTGGGTAGATCTGATTACGAGGCAGTAGAGCGTGAGATAGACTGATGTAACCGTCATTACTTGGTCGTTGTTGCCAACGTCGTCGTACAGTCAACCTTATCTACTGGGGTGGTACGAGCACAAAGATTGCGAGTGGTTTTGAAAAACTGGCTCACTGATTGATTAAGCGTCAGCTTTATAGGTTGTGAGGTTGCGCGCACTTTAATCGAAAGTGCATTGGCCAAGTGGAAAAAAGGTAACCACTTCCTTTACAGCGGAAGATAAATATCGAAATGTTGTGCGATAGGGAAATATGATGCGGTAGTTAGATTAAATTAAAAAAAAAAAGGAACATGATCTTGAGGTTATGCTTTTATCTATGTGGGAAGTTACAACTTATTTAATGACTTAATCAATGGACGCAAATCTGTAATACACCCTTTAAAATTCACCAACGACATTGTTTTATATGAAGGGTTATCCATTAGATGTGCCCCAATTTTTATACTAAAAGACGTGTGTTTCCAGTATCTATGGAAATTTTATTTTATATTGAAGCATTACATAGTTTATACTTTTATTTATCTCTTAAATGTATTTTTATTTATGTGTTTCAATTCAAAAATACAAAAAATGTTTAAAAATTAGCTTAATTAACTTTACAATCTTAGTTTTACTTACTGGTCCTACGGGACCGCTCTCAGCTACGCTAAATATATACTTACTCTAAGTGTTTCGACGAACGTTACGTATTTTATTTTATTTCTTTATTAATTTAGTTTTTATCCTTTTAACTAAGAAATATATAATTGATACTATAAGTAATGGAATGTGTCGTCATTTAAATGTCCTCCATGTCGTCGATATTATAGCAATTTCACGTCGAATATTAGCCTACAGTTCGTCTTAAAATAGTTTAAATGTGTTAAATAGCGCAAGTGGCCAATAAACAAGGCCATTTCTGACGCTGTTGGTATTAGTATTTATTTCAAAAAAATTGGTTAACATGGAGTAATTGCGGTTATTCGTAATTGTAATTGACCCACCGGGATCATTTCGGTGGAAGTAGGGCCCAATCCTCTATTGAAACATCTTCGGCTGTTCGCCTGACAATTTTACTTTGTAATACGAGCTAATAAAACGTATAGAAAAGACTTTTCGGAAAAGAACGCCGAAGAATCGGACGAATACGGTCTTGACTTAAGGTCGTTGATAGTCGCATGTGTTGCAATATTCCATCCATCCCACTAGCACGGCAATATTATGGATACACGTTAAATAGTTCGCTTATCGGGACAATTAAAACGGCTAAAAATTTGAGTTAACATAGTCGTAACTGACCGCGATTTCGATATAATATTTTGATGACTTGTAAACGTTGTTGAAGCACGATTTATCCCGGATCAGCCCCTTATTATCGAAATAGAGGAATACCTCTGGAAGAATAAAGCCGTTGAAGTGTATTTTCTCATGTCTTAAGTAGTTCAAGTACAATAATAATCTGTAAAAATAAGGTTATTCATCAAGAAGCTTCCTCTTGAAATGTTCCTTCGACTCAACTTAGTAGTGAAACTGTCAACTCTTATAAGGCTTATAAGGTTCGCCTTGTGGGGGAAAACTCATTAGGATAGAATCGTATTGTACTGTCACTCTGGTGTTCTGTACCAGCGAAGGCAGCCCCTCTCAAGCTATGGCATGGTGAAGTGAGTTCACAAGAGTACTTGTGTATATGTTAAATAAGATCGGCGAATTAACTTCACCTTTTTTCACACGTTTTTAGTGTCAAACATCCCAGCAGAAGTCCCCACAGTCCAGAAAAGAGACAACCAAGAGCCTCGGATGTGAAATGGTACAATGTTGACGCCCGGACAACATTTTAAAGGCAAGGAATGTCGGCTATACACACGGATTGTTAGGACCCTGAATAGACCATGAGCACGTGGTCATATGCGTATTGACAACCTTTAAATGTAAGAGAGGAAAAAAATGCAGATACCGAGGAAATAAAGAGTTCGGCAGGGTTTTCTATAAGGAAGTTCTATGGCTTAGGAAAAAATCAAGGTATAGGGTTTTCCAATTGGGACTTCACAACTTTGAATTTAACTTGTGAACGCACCCTTTCACTAATCATCAAACTGTCACTGTCAATTTATTCAGTAAACTCAACATTTTCATCGTAGTAAAGTACACTAACGAGCAACGTCTGCAAATTATAAAAATTTTCTACAGATATTCGGAGTCCGTGACTGCAACTTTAAGTGCGTTAACTCCAATTTTCGGTCGTAATTCTCGCCCTAGTAGACAGGCAATAACAAGTTTAGTGCAAAAATTTGAGTCTACATATTCGTTGTGTGATGTTACCGTGTCAGTGAGACGACGGGTTGGTCTAAGTGTCGAAAATATCGCTGCCGTTCAGACGTCCGTAGCAAACGAACCAAATCATTCAATTCCACGGCGTCCTCAAGAATTGGGCATCGCTTAGACTACATTATGGCGTATTTTGCGTGATGATCTTGGTTTACGCCCATACAAGATCAAGCTGACTCAAGAATTGAAGCCAATGGACCATTTGAAGCGACGTACGTTCTCCGATTGGGTTCTGGAGAAGATGCGCCAAGATGGTGAATTTTATCACAAAATCATCTTCAGTAACGAAGCTCATTTTTGGCTCAATGGATCCGTCAATAAGCAAAATATGCGTTAATGGTCGGGTGAAAACCCACATGTGCTTCATAAATCACCACTTTATCCACAAAAAATAACTGTTTGGTGCGGTTTACATGAAGCCGGCGTTATTGGGCCATATTTTTTCGTCGACAATAACGATCGTCATGTTACTGTGAATGGTCAGCGTTATCGCGCCATGATCACAAATTATTTTTGGCATGAATTGGAAGATATGAACTTGGACGACATGTGGTTTCAACAGGATGGTGCCACAAGCCACACAGCATACGCTACAATCGATTTATTGAAGATTAAGTATGGTGAGCGTGTTATCTCAATACATGGGCCAGTCGATTGGCCCCCTCGTTCGTGAGACTTAACGCCCCTTGACTATTTTCTGTGGGGCTAGAGGTCAGAGTCAAAATTGAAATGTGTGGCCCAGTCGTTAAAAATTGTTTCCAACGAATCGACCGCTGCTAACGTGCCCGCGGTGGCCATATGAACGAAATCGAGTTCCATTCATAAATGTTTTGATTGTGCTTCAAGCCAATAATAGAGCTTTTGAAATATCTCAAATGGTTTGCCTTTTATTTAAAAAAAAAAAAGTTGTCAAGTCGTTATTAGAAAACCCTATATTTCACAGTATGTCCGGAAGTAGGCTTGATGGTATACTGGCGAGCATTCATAGCGAGACGAGTATTATAATAGAAATTTTGAAGGAGCAAAATGTTACTGAAACTTTGTGCGTAGCACTGGTGGTGAAAATACAATAGAGTAAGGTGATCAAAGTGTGTATCAAAAGTATATATCGGACGGTTTTGAATCTTAACTAGCAAGTGAAAAAGGTCTTGGGGGCATCCGACTAAATGTTGGCATTGTCCGCTGATCAACTCGCGCAGATTATAGACTGCTATAGAGCAGTCTCATCATTATTCACAATTTTAAAGCATTCATTACTACAAATTAGATGGATATTAAAGATTTTGTGGAATCAGAAAATCCATATGAGCGGTTAGAAGAAGAAAGCACTCACTTCAAAGTTATTACATGTACCCAAGTTAAAAAAAAAATATATTTTTTTTTGGAACCATATTCTAAGAAGTCTAAGTCCCAAGCAGCTAACCAGCTACCAGGTTAAGTAGACTATCAGCTCCATAAACACAACCGATATCATCATATTTGAAACAACGAATTAATATAGACGAGAAATACAATTTTCTGTGCGTTTACCTTTTTGAAATCCTAAATGGGTTGAACAGAATCTAAATAATGGACTGTAGTTGTAAAAGTCTTTTTATGAAGAGGTATGAGATCGGCATACTTTAGAGCTTCTGGAAATAACCCATTGAAAAATACTTTGATTTGTGTCAGAATGTCTACAATGAATTTTTTAATATTTTTGAGAAAAACATTTGAAATGCCATTAACTCCATAGGAGGACGGGTTTTTTAAGGTGTAAATTATTTTTAAAAGCTCTAATGCAGATATTGGCCCAAAGAAAACGGTGCCTTTTTGGGAAACTTTATGTCAGGTTGAATTCGTTGAAATTGAAAGGTTTGGTTTGCAATTTATTGGCAATTGACGTGAAATAGTTGTTGAATTATTTGTCAGTCAGCAATTATTTGTTTATCTGTGACAGCAGAACCATTCAAACGATACGATCTTCTTAGAGTTTGGGAATTTATTATTGACTACCATTCGTTTCTTTAATTACCCTTAGATATCCAAAACCCAGCCCCGTAAAATTCATCACGATATACTTTTATTTCTTGTCTAAAGGAGGATGACACTTCCCTGTATAGTTTTTTTTTAGATATAGCTTTAGAGGATGTTTTTTACACTGTTACGTAGTTAATTTTTTTTTTTTTTTGTTTATTTTACTTTCTGAATTAGGTTGTTTATGATTCAAGGCTTAAATGGTATACCTTATGTGAAATTGTTAGGAATTGATAGGGTAACTCCGGATTAATCTCCATCACTCAAAAAAAAAAAATGGCTTCGGTCGCACTTATTTTACGCCTTTCCAAAAACGCAGAATACATCATCCTAATCCAGGAACCATGAATCGAAATCGAAAGCATAATTCGTGGACTTGGGACACCTGTATACGCTCCACTCTATACAAGAAACAAAGATAAGATCAGACCTTGTGTTTTAGTGAAACGTAGCCTTAATGCATTTTCACTTCCTTACTTCAGCTTGCCCGACATAACCGTTTCCAGACTAGAGCTTGCAAAAGGCTCGTCCTGGCTGGCATCGGCATATCTTGGCCACCATTATGTGGGCCCATTCCCTAGTGTTAACCTAGAAAGAGTGGTACTGGAAGCTGGAAGGCTAAAAACTGGACTGATCAGTGGGTGCGATGCTATCGCCCATGAAACAGTATAGGGCAGTACCGACTTCAACGATAGAGGTGAGTCACTTTTTCTTTTTATTATAAGTACTGATGTCATTGTTTGAAACATTGGCAATAAGCCCACTTCTATAACAAGAAACCGATAGAAAATGCTAGATATCACTCTTGTCTCCGACGACATCGCTCAAATGCTAACGAACTCTCAGGTCTCCCGCATGAAACCAACGAGCTTGAAATGAAAGTCAAGGAATTCACCCTGGGTTTCAGTGAGGCTATGGCTGCTTCCTGCCCTCTTTTTAAACCTAGAGGCAAGAAAAGGCCGCACTGTGGACATGAGCACTGGGACCGCTTAGAAACATTTGTAGAAAACTTTTCAACAGAAAACAAAAAGCACAAGAAAAGTGACTGACTGGGACTTATACAAACAATCCTTCAAAATATATAAAAAAGAACTGAGGAAGGCAAAGCGACAATCATGGAGATCATTCTTTGACAAAATCACACAAACCTCTGAGGCATTGCAGCTAAGAAAAATCCTCTCTACAAATCCTATGATGCCTAGTTGTTTGAAAAAAAAAAAAAAACCGATGGCTCTTGGACAACCTCGAGTGATGAATCACTTAACCTGCTACTGGTCACTCATTTTTCAGGTAGCTCCCTATTCGCGGCCAGTAGTAACCCAAACAGGACTACCGCAACCTACACCAAAATTCATGGTCTGTTTACAAGAGGCAAACTCCTTTGGATGCTGTATAGCTTCATGTTGTTCCAAAGGACCTCAGACGTATAAGCCTATCATCTATTCTTCTAAAAACTCTAGAACGACTGATTGATATCCATATGATATCATATCCACGAGCGAAAATTGATTCAAGACTTTTGTCCACAGCTCAACATGCTTACTGTAAAGAAAAGTCGATGGAAGTGACACTGACTAGCCACATCGAACGATCAAAACAATATAAGAAGTAAAGGACGTATAAAGAAAGTAAAGGACGTTGTCCTTTCTCTCCTTTTCTGGAACTTTTTGGTTAATGAACTTCTGATATATCTGGAAGCGGTCGGCTGCAGAGTGATTGCTTATGTAGGTGACGTTGCAGGTAAGTATCAAAATATTATTAAAGAACTCCTTCTAAATCTTAACAGATTAACCCGTTGGGGTTAATGGGCTGTGGATTGGGAGTAAACACCCATATAACTAATCTTATCCACTTTTCCAGGAAATGAAAAATTCCAATTATAGACTTTCTCTCAGTAAACGGTACCAGTTTAGTGTTTTCCGATAAAGCAAAATATCTGGGTCTCATTTTTGACAGAAAACTAAACTGAAAAACTAATATTCAAGAAAGAGTCAAGAAAGCTTCAGTAGCTTTATTCTCTTGCAAAAAGCCATTGGGAACAATTGGAGCCCTCAACCTCGCATAACCCACTGGCTATACATCTCGGTCATAAAACCGATACTTACCTACGGGGTTGTTGTCTGGTGGACGGCCTTAGATAATGCAATCAAACTGCATAAAACCAATTAAAGTCGAAAGAACATGTCTATGTACATATAAGCGGGGCCCTACGTTCTACTCCCTTCCTGGCATTACATATTCTGTTTCACTTGACACATCTTTGATATCTTCAGCATAAAAGATGCTACGACTGCAGCTATTTGCCTTAAAGCGAGTACTCAGTGGACAAATAATTTATTTGGAGACGCTAAAATTCTTAATATATAAAGAATCCTCACAAAGGACATCGATTACACCATACCTGAACTATGGTTTGACGAAGTCTTTCATGTAAGCTTTCTCTCTAGAATTTTCCTTCTGAAAGGAAGATGCTTTCATGAAGGTAAAGTTAATTTACTTTTACACAGATGGATCTTAAACCGAGAGCGGGGTTGGTGGCGGTGTTTTCTGAAATAAGCTAGATCCAAGCCTGTCCTTCCGTCTTCGAAATTATTGTAGCGTGTTCCAGGCGGGAAGAAGCTCTATTTTTGCTGAAGAAAAAAGTGATATCTGCTAAGTGTATCCTCATCTTTTTGAATAGTTATACCGCTATCAAGTCCCTGGACTTAGTCTCATTAAATTTTAAAACCGCCATTGAATGCCCATCATCTTTTACGGAGATGGCAGAGCAATTCAACCTTTACCTTTGTTGGGTGCCGGGCCACAGACATATTCAAGGGAATTGTAGGGCCGAAGAAATTGCAAAAATTGGAACCACTCTACTTTTTCTACCGGAAAAGGGTAGCATAGAACAGACCTTAGGTGGACTGTTGGACCACCATGTATAGCGACAAAACAGATTTGACCAAAGCTGAATATAAATCCCTCTTAAAGTCTGATCCTTTTAAAAGGAAACATCTCAGCGCTATAATAGGTGTCGTCACTAGATACTGCTTTAGGCAAGCATGAAAAAAGGTTTGGCGCCTTTAAAACGATTTCTGTAGAAGCTGTAGAGTAGGAAGAGGAGACAATCCTCCACCTTTTCCGAATACGTCCAGCTCTCTCCGAGAGAAGAAACCTTCATTTAGGAGCTTTCTTCTGCAATTACTCAAACGATCTAAAGAATATAGACATAAATAGTCTCCTACGTGTCATTATAAGCTCAAATCGGTTCCATGAGTAAGAGGATCACAGTTCCACTTGACATTACAATTGGCCAGTAGTCCTAAGAGGGTTGGTCTTTCAAGAGCCAATTTTACCGATCCACCTACGTAGGCGGGTTTTGTTCTATATAGGCATCCCGCCAGGACTTAAAACTCAGCAAAGAGTTCAGCTTAGGTAAATCGAATTTGATTTCCGTGTTTGGTGAATTACATGTTTGAATAACTTTATTTTTAGTCAACTATCAAGCCGATCATACAATAGTTAGAAATATCGTAATAAAAACAAGCATTCCAACAAATTTTACATTACTGAAGTGACCAAAAAGGGTCTGGTAGATTCATTTATAAAATATGCTGCCATCAAGGACAAGTAGTTGAAGAGTCAGCACTCGCGGTTATAAGTTTGGAAAATCGAGTCCAGATGGACATCCACCAGTACCCGATGGTTACAACTTGGAAGTAAAATAAGCACGATTGATGTGGAGAAACAATTACAACATTGGGAATCGCCAGGTTGACACCTCTCAGTGCCTACCCTATTTCTACAGCACCCACTCTTCACAAACGTAACATGTACCATGTACCATACTTCATCAGTAATACTTACTGTCCACTTTGTAACATTACCATAAAGGCGTTTGAATTTATCAAACAATCAATAAACCCACTGACGTTTGAAACCAAAGCACTATAACGACATAAAAGGTTACCTACTTCAGTGGACACTCAACCAGGTATAAGGTTCCATTCACCCTTTCACGTATTCAATCCCATAAATTTAGTTCCATACAAAAACAAACTTGTATTTCTTTCTATCTTTTGCCTGCGGTATCAATATATCTTTCTACTCCACTCGGTTACATATCACAGGTTTAAAAACATCATAACATCAACCCAATCCGCTCTGAGATCCAATCTAGATACGATGCCACTTTTGTGAGGACAGAGACATTTTCACATTTTTTGCCATACGACGTAATGCCAACCAAAAGGTGCATTCCACTTTCTGCATCTGTGGCAACAATTGGTCCACCAGAATCCCCACGACAAGTTGTTTTTCCAGGACTTCCCTCAAGGCATATATTTAATGCGGAGTTGTAGTAGAAGAAGACGTCCTTACATATGGCATCAGCTTCCACTCTTAGTTCGATGAAATGCAATTTTGAAGGTCGGGCGATTGTTTTGTTTTTCGAAGTCCGTCCCCACCCGGTGGCTATGAGTTTTTGTCCAATTCGAAGCACGGTCTGGTCAGTGGGTAGGGGAATTGGTTGGATAGTTCCTGTTCAACCGAGAAGTGTAATGAAATTAAGTTGATGAAGTTTGTAGCACTTACCGCTTAATGGAATAGGTTCAGGCAGTCGGATTAGAGCAATGTCATCTATGACGTATCTCGGAGACCAGTTGGCGTGCAAAAGGAAATCGTTCTGTTGTACATCCATTTTGATGACACTGGGAGTTGATGTGAGGTTACGTACATCGTGTGCCCCAATGAACAGAGTTGCTTGTTGAATCCTAAACAAGCTGAACAGTATACAGAGGTATCATTAGTCCGTTTAAGCCTCTTACCCTTTTAGACAATGTGCGGCTGTTAGGATGAATTTATCAGATATTAAGGCACCTCCGCACCAGCCAGACCTTACTGCCGGTTGCCGAATGGCTATGCCCACTTGATACGGATATGAATAAGCATCTGTTTCTTGTCCACCTATGATTTTCAGTGTAAACTCAGGAGATACCGTCAATCCCCTACAAACACTAGATACCAGTATAACAGCGAACACCAGTCTCAGATACATATCGAATCAAACTGATTCTATACTAAAAGAGTCAAGAGCTTTCTCTGAGCTGAGTTCCCCCCTCAAGATGTTTTCTTTTTTCATGTTTTATTAATTCGAAAAAAAAAACGTGTTTTACATGTCAATGAACGTTGGAACCATTAGGCACGTCATCAACAACAGTGAGTTGGCTTCACAGGAGATGGAATGTGTTTCAAGGTCATTTGTATGGGACAGTGCATTATCGTTATGACTTTGGATGGTGCATTGAAGGTTTGATGCATTTGAAATGCAAATAAGAGTTACGAAAATGTTGATGAAGTTCCAAAATAACTGTGAGTATTTTTATCTCATAAATAGAAGGTCAACCAACAAGAGGTATCATTTTAAATTTCGCACCATAATTGAACTGTCAATATTTAGCTTTCATTGCGATGACTTTCGATAAATAAAAGTTATGAGGTTATTAAATATGAATCTACAGACTACAAATTCACCATACAACGGTGAAAATATAGTATCTTGGAAACATTTCGTAAAATTCGTACTGCTTTTGGTCATCATCAAGCGTCATCTCACGCAGTTATAGTGAATTGAATCGCTTTCGTCTGGTAAGATTGTAACTGAAAACCCAATTGTATCCATTTTGAGACGATCACAAGCATTGGGCATATCCCCAACCACTTTGCAGCACATTTGTTTAAACAACTTGGCCTACTTCCCAGCCAAGTCCAATTGGTGCAAGTATTACAGCCAGCAGAACACTCACAACGCCGTACTTTCTCTGATTCGTGCTCGAAATGAATGAAGATGATCATGATTTTTTAAAAAAAATTGTTCTGTGTAATGAGGCTCATTTCTATTTGGCTGGGTACGTAAACAAACAAAACTGTCGCACCTAGGGCTTTGAAAAAATGAAATAGTAGAACGACTTCTCCATCCACAACGAGAAACAGTTTGGTGCAGTTTGTGGGCTAACGGTGTCATTGTGCCTATTTTGTAATGTTGGTGCGGCCGTTTCAGTGAATGGATGGATTTTCTCATAATCGTAGCCAGAGATTTTAATCTCATTGTCGGCAGAAAATACAATACACTCTCCTATACTCGTATAGCAGCTGAATCGGAACAAACACTAAATAATATCACGTCAGTCCGCACTATGTTGATAAGCAACATTAAGTTTTAAATGTGAGCCATTCACTCAGTGTTACCGATCTTGTGAAATTCTTTGGGAAAGCAGTCTTCGAATTTGATGACCATTTATCCACTTTAATTTCGGCTGAGCTAAACAAGGAAGCGTTCCCTCGCTGTTGTGGAGCAGACGGTTCATTACCTTCTCTAATATTTTAACCTCTAAAGCTCATCAAATGTCAATGGTAGACAGTTCGTCTGTTTGTGCGTCTTTTAAGTCATTTTTGACGACCTCAGTTCAAATTTTTGAAGTCTGTGGAACCACTGGGTCGTTATTATTCGCATTGCAAAGTTTGACAGCTTGGCTTTAAAATCTGACACGATTTTCTCTTTTGGGATCAGTTTAGTCTTTTTGCAGCCATGTGGTGCATGTGGGAATGACCGTGGTGTAGTGGTATACGCATAGACTCCTCAATCAGAGGGTCCGGGTTCGAATTCCGTGCCAGGCAATTCTGTGAAAAAGTCTTTTCATAGAATTTGTATGTAGTTATATGAAAATCCCGTTGGCGTCAACTCTGACATGAAGGCATAACACTGATGTTGGAGTGGTTGCTGGCTGGGCTAAATGTAACGAACTAACAACTAGCACCTACTTAAGACCCACTGGTTTAGGAGGATGTACTAGCTCGTCCCTTCCAGTTTGACAACTACCTCTGGAAAAAATATCGAAACCTATTACACCTGAGTTTCAAACTACTATTCCACCCGCCCGCGCACTGGAGAAAAAGCCAGTAGAAGGGTATTCATATCCCCTTGGTGCGCGCGCGGTATTATAAAAAAAAAAATGTCTCGAGGAAATGGGAATGAAGAAAGACAGCAGCTCTAGAAAAAAGAGAAGAATTTTGGTTTCTCCGCAGAAGAAAGAGCATAAAAAATAAGCAATCAAGGAAATGGAGAGTCGCTACTCCGGGGTTAACGTTTGAAAGTAGAGGACCTTGTTAAGCGAATGGGTTCTGAACAGAAATCTGTGGAGATGTAAATTTAATAGTACAGTCACAGTTGGTGCCGGACAAACTACTTCTGCAGAATGCTTAACTACAGCGGTAAACCAAACTCCGCTATCCACCAGTTGGGGTGATGAATGCCAATATTCCCGCAAACTAAAGTAAAGATAGCAAGATCTAAATTTAAACAAAACAAAACTACCGGACTAGAAGGTCTGCCAGACCTCGCACAATTACATAGGCTACGTCTAGTAGTCTGATATTAAACAAGGGTAGATCAAAATGCAAAATAATATTGTAGTTGGAACTGATGTATATAGAATTTGATCAGCGTCATATCTGCTATGCTATTAAAGTTAGTTGATGGCTTTCTTAGATTTCAATCTGATTTCTTAGATCAGATTTCTTAGATCAGATTGAAGTAAAATATGACTGATGAATGGAACCTTTGCAACCTTTTTTCGATTCATATATAAGGAAACCCTCTAAACTACTTCAACTATATGTTAAGTGGATTAGTCTCTTTAAGATCGAGTACTATGTGATTGGCCTAAATTATTTGTTTAGATTCTGGTTCTTTTTTATCAGAGCGGTTTTAGTTGAGATAAGTCCTTAACTGATGAAATATTCATGCTACCACAAATCCTAGTGAATTCACAAGCCAATATCGACAGTAAGTATATTTTAGGGATATCTCCCGAACTCTTCCGAACAAGCAAGTCGAAAGCAATCTCACCGATACTTCTAATTGAAAAAAAAAAAAGAAACGATTAGAAAAAGTTGTGCGTTGTCATTTGAATTCTTTAACGTCACACTTGAAAAACTTGTCTTAAACTTGCAAGTTAACACTGGAGACATAATTTTCAAAAAAAAACCGATGTACTAGTAACTACTACTATTCACTGATGATGTCATAATAAGCAGCGAGCAGTCATTGACGCTTTTGAAAATATTAAAATAGAAGCGGAATAGTTGGGTTACCTGTGATTTAGGCCAAAACTAAATATAGTGAGAATGAAAGCAGCATTTAGTAGCACGAGAAACGCTCGATTGATGCATTAGAGTTTGGAAATTTTGTCAAAAAATAAAACGAAAATTCCAAAAAACTCGAACAGAAATCTGAAAGAATGGACAAAGAAATCTAAAAGAAGAATCCCAATCGATGCAAGGAACCTTGAGATTATTTCTGCAGACTTTTAAACGGGGATGACAAACAGCATTCCACGATCAGACAGAATGATCCATTCAACATAAACAAACACAGACGATATTTCCAACCAATGTAAATCAGGTCACCAATTTCGAAGCTTAAGTCTAGGGAAGTTACGGGAAACTATGGCTAAATTGCTAAGCTGTCGCAGGTGTTGATTGGATACGGAACATTTCATCAACTTATCTCAAAAATTTCGGACGAAAAATTATGCCATATGAATGGAACGTCAGCACTGTATGTCTGATTCTAATGAAGGAAGATCCCCTGAACTGCTTCAACTACGGGGAAATAAGCCTCCTCAACATCGCATGTAATATTCTGTCTTCCGTGGTATGTGAAGATTTAAGACCCTTCGTCAACCGTCTGATCTACCATAGAAATATTAAGGCAAATTCAAATTATTCCACAGGATTCGGTTTATCAACTTGTTTTATGGTCTTAACCGATTACCTTCGGCACAACCTCGACGCTATATCTATCAATTCGCACCCTTCAACAACTAGCGCAAGATGAAGGAAAAGACTTTCCCAACGCGTCAAAAATTTGATTTAAAAACTTTTACGTAGGTGACGTTTTACACGCACTCACTCACTCAGGAAGTTTTGAAAAGCAATATATAAGCGAAATATTATTAGTAGCTATACCAGAAGATTGCAGATCCCTTATATTCTACGACGGAAAAGCAATCAAAATACTCGGGAAACTATGGCATCCTGGAAAACACAGTTTCATTTTAACGTAAATTTTCCAGATCAGAAGAAGACCACCGAGATTGATTCTACTTGACAATGGGATATATTGCTACTTACAAGCAAAATCTTTATGTAAGAGAAACTGGGACAATATTGGGACAGCAAACTTCTTGAGTCAATAATTTCCACTGGTACAATTGTTAACGCTTGGTGCGATTCGCATGGATATAATCAGCTCCGCATACGCGAAACACGTTTGGCTCATATATATAATACAAGTGTGAACACCTGGTTGTCAACAGCAAAAAATTGTTGTCACACACCCAACACCAAGTGCGCGACCATTAGTTGGTTGCTGACCCTCGATGCGGTCGATGAATGGTGGAAGTGATATTACAGTGTATCTTCTTATGGATTATACCTTTTCGCCCATGGAACTTCACCTGGAATTTCCAAAAAAATTTCTAAGGATGGATACTGCCACATACCAAAAGCTCCTTTTATTTGAACCATTGGAAAGCGAAGTACGCATATAAGAACGAAAGACTTTCAGTTAAATTAAAAAATGAAATAAAAATAATATGGGTCTTACTAACAACAAATCATTAATCTTGGTCATGAAGTGCCGATTCATATGAACATTACAGGCATAATCAGATTTTGACACACCTTAGCCGGAAGTCACGTGAGTAACTAAACCCTGCCGAAAGTGATTTGAGAACCCTTTTGTCCTGTCAGACATAGGCGTCTGCCTGACAATAGTAGACATACGGAGCGGACAAGTTTCCCACAAAGCGGGTCAAGCGGGTATTTGTAAGACATAGGGGTAGGTTAACAACTCTCAGGCAGGCGCCTAAGGGGGTAGTCTCATGTTCGAGGTTAAATTTTGAAGGTTTTACGGATTTTTTTTTTTCTGCGGAAAATGAAATACAATCTTCTTATGATAATTATATGTTATTATTTAGCTATTGCACAATACAAAAAAAAATTAGTTAAATAAAAAAAAAATATTTTAACGTCATTTTGGTGAGGTGAAGTGGGTCTCTTTAAAAAAAGTAGATGACTAGCCCCCCTGATTGATCTCTTTGTTTGTTTAACTCGATTGAACAAAAAGAAGTCACAGGGAGCGAGATCAGCTGAATTCGGTGGCTGTTAGATGGCATTTGTTGCATTTTCCGTCAAAAAATAATGATGGCACTTTGCGACGGTGCGTTATCATGGTGCAAAATCCACGAGTTTTTTACTCACAATTCTGGTCTCTTCCGACGAATTGCTTTACGCAAACGTCACATAACGCCCAAATAATACTCTTTCTTTACTTTTCGGCCTTCTGGCAATCATCATGCACTACACCGTTGTAGTCGATGAAAACCGTGAGCATTGCCTTCTTTTTTGACTGAAAACGAAATGGTTTTTTTGGTCTCGACTCATTTGGTGAACGCCATTAACTTGCCGGATGTCTGGATTGCGTGTCATCTCCAGTAATGATCCTTTTTATGAATGTGGGATCGGTTTAAGCCTCGAAAATCATCTCTTTTGCGACGTCAACACGGTCTCTTTTTTGCATGAAATTGAGGTCTCTTGGCACCAACTTTTCTGCTACACGGCGGAAACCCAAATCATTAACCAAAATGTCTTGGACGGATCCATAGGCAATGTTCAAGTCCTCCGCTATCTCTCTGATGGTTAATTTGTGGTTAGTGACCAACATTTCTTTTACTTTATCAATATTTTCGTCGGTTTTCGATGTCGGTGGTCTACCACTACGTTCATCATCTCCAATTGACTCACGACCACTTTTCAACCGCTCGTGCCACTGGTAAACGACCGTTTCCTTTAGAGAATCGTTGCCGAAACACTTTTCCACGATTTCCCACCTTCGCGCACCATTAAATCTGTTTTTCGCCAACACACACAGAGATAGATGTACTCTTGGCTACGTAACTTTTGCATATGTCAAACAATGACGCTAAGATTTTGAGGGAATGTCAACAACAGATGTACAAACTTAAAAAAAAAACAAATCGGAACAATGGGAGCGCCACACGGTGCATATTTTGATCAATGTGGTATACTTAATTTGACGTTCTCAGCTCGTAGTTCTTTAAACTGGAGATAAAATGCGTCCATCCAACCAAATAGCTCACCCGTCTATGCACATGTGTGGAACGCAACACGCAAGCATAAACTTGGACATTCGCTCTACAGAATAAAAGTCCAAGTAATCCAGCTGCCGGAATCTATTTTTTTAACAAGCCGTAGCAAAATTTACACACAATTGGTGTGTATGCACACTTGAATGCACAATTTGTAGCATTCGAAGCTATTGTATAAAAAATATTAAAAATATTTGTTTTGCTTATTTCTGTGATTTTTATTTTGTAAAATCTTTGAACTTTTAAAGGTGGTTAGTGAGACGTTTGAAATTTAATCAAGTAAGGTAACAGTTTTGAAAGTTTCATACGAATAAAGGCAAATCTCAGAATTCCGCACCGCAAGTGGCTGGTTAATCGCCGATAAAAGATAGCTGGAATATACGGGCATCATGTTCCAAGTAAAGTGACTTTTGAAATTTCGCGGGCAACGTACATTTGATTATCAATTTTTTTAATGTTACAGTACACATGTTTCGAACATAGGTATGTTCACAGCTTCTACTACGAGTATATTGCATACTTAGTTTGTTTTTGACAGATACAATGGTTAGACGTGTTTTAGTATGCTCAACGAGGGGAGAGTACGATAACTTTGGTGCCAAAAATTAATAACTTTTTTTTATAGAGGGGTCAAAAACAAGCATTTTTTTTACCATGGGAGGGGGGGTCTATCTCGCCCTGCTTAGGAGCTAGGGGAAATTTTATTAAAAAATGACTTAAAATGGAAAAAAAATATTAAAAAACAACAGCAATACTTACAATAAAGTACTGTACCAGTTTTGAAAGTCAGAAACCTATTCTTCAACCCTAAGTTCCAGCTATATTATTTGTCTCAATAGTTTTTAAGAAATCCGCATGCAAATCCAAAATTTTGATAAAAAAAAAATTTAAAAAATTAAGTTTGGACCAATTTTTTTCAAAATTGTGAAATGAAGTGCTAAATTGGATTTCTGTGGTCGATGCCTATATCAATTTTGAATCGAACACAAAAAACCGAATGGATTTTACGGTGATCTCACTTTGAGGACTAATGTTGATGAACCTATCATCATTGTAAGTAAAGTATAGTATTGCAAATCATTTAGCGTTACTCAGAATGCATCACGAGGAGGTAGAATTGCATTGCATTCCTTGTCTCAGTCAGTTAGTTTGTCAGTTAGTCAGTAGTTAGCTAAAAATAATCAGTAGATTAAAATTTTTTTTCAAGTCAGTATTTTCGATAAAAAAAGAGCCATATTTGATGAAAGTGGTCTGTTGTTTTGCGGCATAAAATTGTTTTTTTCAGAAGCTTGCTTTGATTCTCCAGATCATTAATTGTGTTGGTTGCATCGGTCTTGTTAACATATTCGCCTTTGCTGTGGTTCGTAATTTTATGTGTTGTGGAACTAGAGAATATTTTTTCAACTCCTATATACTGACGCTGACTGTCGGTACAAATACGACTGGTGTTGGGGTCAACTTAATACATGGGCTAAAAAGTTTCTAAGAGAGCGCACCATTTGAATTAAATTCATACCATTTTCAGTTAGTATCAACCTTCAAAAGATATGTGTATAAATTTGACAGCTGTCGGACGATTTGTTCTCGAGATATAGCGTTGTGAGTGAAGCAACTTTTGTTATTGTGAAAAAAATGGATTCAAAGCAATTTCGTGTGTTGATTTATCATTGCTTTTTGATGGGAAAAAATACAGCCGATGCAAAGAAATGCCTTGATAAGTGTTACCCAGACTCTGCACCAGTCGAACGAACTATTCTCAAGTGGATTGAAAAGTGGTCATATAAGCACCGAAGATGATGCACGCAGTGGACGTCCAAAAGAGGCTGTTTCAGACGAAAACATCAAAAAAGTCCACAAAATGATTACGAATGACCGTAAAGTGAAGTTGATCGAGATAGCTGAGGCTCTGAAGATATCAAAAGAGTGTGTTGGATATATCATACACGAATATTTGGACATGCGAAAGCTCTGTTCAAAGTGGGTGCCGCGTTTGCTCACACTCGACCAAAAACAACAACGTGTTGATGATTCAGAGGAGTGTTTAAAGTTGTTCAACCGCAATAGAGCCAAATTTTTGGGTCGGTATGTGATAATGGATGAAACTTGGCTCCATCACTTCACACCAGAGTCAAGTCGGCAGTCAGCTGAGTGGCGAGCAGGCGACGAACCTCGTCAAAAACGACCAAAAACGACCAAAAACTCAATAGTCGGCTGGCAAGGATATGGCATCCGTATTTTGGGATACACATGGAATAATTTTCATCGACTATCTTCAAAAGGGGCAGACTATCAACAGCGACTATTACATTGCGTTGTTGGAGCGTTTGAAGGACGAAATCGCAGAAAAACGGCCGCATTTGAAGAAGAAGAAAGTGCTGTTTTATCAAGACAATACACCGTGTCACAAGTCGATGAAAACGATGGCAAAATTGAATGAATTCGGCTACGAATTGCTTCCCCACCCACCGTATTCTCCAGATTTGGCCCACAGCGACAATTTCCTGTTCGCAGACCTCAAAAGAATGCTCGCCGGAAAGAGATTTAAGACCGATGAAGAAGCAATAGCCGAAACAGAGTTCTATTTTGAGGCTAAACTGAAATCGTACTACAAAACTGGTATCGAAAGATTGAAAAATCGTTTCAATCAGTGTATCGCCCTCGAAGGCAACTATATTGATAAATAAACTATCAAACGGCACTCAGTTTTCAGCCCACGTGTTATATAAAATAAGGAAAAAACCACAAAGCGATCGAATGATATGTCTTTGAGTTACAACTGCAGCAAATTTGAAAAATATATAATAGTTTCAAGAAAAACGCATTTAAAGATAAAGTGATTGATTTCAATGTTATAAAAAGATAAAAATCATACTTAGAGCTAATCTGCTATTCCGTGCCCGAATAATTCACCTTCCTCTTTTTAAAAAAGCGTTCTCTATTCTTCGAGATGACGGCCCTCTTTCGAGGCAGCCTATTGGCTATGCTCTGCTACTTGTAGTCTTGATTCATCTTTGCTAGCGAAATAATTTCTTGCGCAGGTCCAACTATCACTCCTATCACATAAAATATTTTTAAAATAGATGTATAACCGTCATTGAATATTGAAGTAGCAAAGTTATTTGATAATTTAATAGTTTTGAGATGGAGGTGTTTTGGAGCAAAATGCCAAGGTAAACCATTGTAGCTGTCTTTATTATTCACGCTGAGACAAGTTCTTGTATATTGGCTTCAGAGCTTTTTGAATATTTGGATGAAATGGGAGATTATCGAGCGTGAACTTAGTCAAGTTCTATCCTTCAGCTTTCGCGCAGCAATAAGTGCACCAACTCTCAGCGCCTTCTAGACACTTTCCATGGTTTGGATTCATATTAGTCGAATTCAAGTGATGAAATGAAGCCCAGATTGCTTTATAGATTCCATCTACATTATCTTGATATCTCATGATCGTATGGCCGTAATAATTTTTAAGTTTATTAATTAAGTTGACAGTTAATTTTAGCGTGGTTTTACTTTTTTCGTCGTAAGCTCTTATTGGCATTTTTAAATTACGGCATGGTGATCCCATTATTTTTTCTCCAGTAATATCATAACGATTTAAATCTAATAATCCTTTATATGTGGCACTATCACCATCACCAATATACCGCGAATATTTCACGCCATATTTACTAATCGACCAAACATGTCTTTAAACTGTCGACTTCTATTTTTGTCTGCTTTTTCACTCCTTCAACAGCTCTTTCCTTTTTAAATTTACAAACTGATTCTGCTGCTATCCATAAATTCGTAGAACATCCAGTGAAAGTTTAATGATAAAATTTACTTGCTAAATCCATCAAACCGCAAAAAAGGTAAGTTCCGTTTATTCCGATAACCAAAAGACGCATCACAGCCACTAAACGTCTAATTATTTCAAATGCATTTTTAATCATAGGCCCGGATTTGATGTACGAAACACCGCATTCACACATGACAGCCATTTTGAATTCTAAACTTCGCGGATTTGCTTGATTAAAACTCAAATTTTTTTTACAAGTTTTACACATTACTTAAAACTTACTTAAAACTGATTAATCCAATAGGGTCATTCCACGATAAATCGCCGAAACTATATGGGGAGCTCTAAACGACCTCCCTCCGAATTGGCTGAAAAGTGGTAGAAATACTCATTAGAGTGGTACGAATCATAAGGCAGCAATTTTTGCGGAATTCGATATAGTTTCCGTATAACGGAACTTCAAAAATTGGCAAAAAATCAAAATTTATGCGCTCTTTTATATTTAAAAAAAAAATCATAACTTTAGCTCTGCTTATCAGAATTTGAGAAAATATATCTTGTTGAATTCAGGAAAAGGTGAACTTTCAAATAATTTTGAAATAATTTTTATTTTCAAGGACGAAGGATATTCCAGAATATCCTTTTTACATTGAATAACTCAAAAAATTGTATTTTGTTTTTTTTATTTTTTATTTTTTTTATATATTACACCCTGACTTACTCAAACTGCAACCAACTTCAGACTGCTATAATTTCCAAACTGTTCATTACAGTGAGCTCAAATTTTGACACATGACAGATAATTTTATTATTTACAAACCTCAGTTGTGTTGAAAATTTTTTATCCGCGATGGAATTCAAACGTGATAGTGTGATTGATTTATATTTGGCTGGAAAACCACAAGTAACTATCGTTAGGGCCCTCCAGCACATCAACGTGAATAAATCATTTGTATCTCGAACCATAGCTCGTTACCGTGATACTGGCAGCGTTGCAAAACGCCATGGATGTGGTCATAAAAAACAGCAGAAACGGCAGAAATGATTCGGAAAGTGAAGGCTCGAATTGAGCGAAATCCGCGTCGAAGTGGAAGAAAAATGGCTCGTTAGCTTAACATATCGCTGGAAAGGATGCAACACATACTAAAAAATGAGATAGGCTCAAGCTATTGAAGTTCCGAAAAGCACACGATCTTACACCGCAACAGAAAAAGGTTAGAGTCGAAAAAGCGAAGGAGTTGCTACGCTTGCATGAAAGTGGTGAGTTGCCGAATTTGTTTTTTTCCTATGAGCCGCTATTTGTTATAGAGCAATATGTCAAAAAACAAAATAATCGAGTTTACTTGCTAGAGAGATCTTTCGAAAATTTACGCCTTCGGACGGCCACCAGAAAGCAGGCAGCACCGACGGTGATGGTTTGGGTCGCCATAACCGCCGATGATCGCTCTCCGCTCGTATTTTTAGACCGTAGCGTCAAAATTAATGCGATCGTATACCGTGAAACTGTCTTAGAAACAGTATTGAAGCCTTGGGCAAACAATCATTTTGGTCGAAGACTGTGGACATTTCAACAAGACTCGGCACCGTCTCACAAAGCGCGCGTCAACCAAGATTGGTTAAAAAACAATGTTCCACACTTCATTTCTTCGACACAATGTATTGCAAATTCTCCGGATGCAATTCCGTTGGATTTCTCTGTCTGGGGTATTTTGAAGACAATAAAAAATACCAAAGTTTTGACCACCTCAAACAAGCTATTCGTCAGGAATGGGCCAAAATACCGCAATGAAAATTGATGTATTTTCCCACATTTTTTGCTTTGGCAAAATAAAAAAATTATATTGGGTCTATAACTTAATTCGTGCGGTTTGCTAAGAGATGGCATAACTTGTATTAATCCATTGTTATTATTTCATTGGAACATGCGTTGGATAGCTACTGTCAGTGTACGTTATTTTAGTATATGTCATTCATTTCAAGCGTAAACAACAATAATTTTTTTTCACTCAAATATGTCGAACTTTGAGCCTGAAAAATTGTTTATGCGGGGAGTTCTTCTTCATGAAGAAAACTGCTGTCGAAAGTCATCGTATTTTGGTGGAAGTTTATGGTGAACATGTGCTAGCTGAGCGAACGTGCCAAAAGTGGTTTGCACGATTTAAGAGTGGTGATTTTGGCTTGGAAGACAATGAACGTCCTGGGCAGCCAAAAAAGTTTGAAGATGAAGAACTGGAAGCATTACTCTTTGAAGATTATTGGCAAACACAAGAAGAGCTCACAGAATCTTTAGGTGTCACTCAAGCAAGGAAATTGGGTTCCACATGAACTCAAGCCGAGAGACGTCGAAAGGCGGTTTTGCATGTCCGAAATGCTGCTGGAATGCCACAAAAGGAAGTCATTTTTGCATCGGATTGTTACTGGTGATGAAAAATGGATCCATTACGACAACCCCAAGCGCAAAAAATAATATGTGAAACCCCGCCAACCAGCCAAATCAACGGCAAAGCCGAACATCAATGGCCCGAAGGTAATGCTCTGTATTTGGTGGGATCAGATAGGTGTGCTGTATTATGAGCTGCTAAAACCGGATGAAACCATCAATGGACAACGCTACCGAACACAATTAATCCGTTTGAAGAGAGAAGTAGCCGAAAAACGCCCGGAATATGCGACCAGACACAAGGCAATAATTTTCCATCATGACAGCGCTCGGCCCCACGTTGCTATTCCGGTTAAGAACTATTTGGAAAACAGTGGATGGGAAGTCTTACCCCACCCGCCTTATAGCCCAGATCTTGCCCCTTCTGACTACCATTTGTTCCGGTCGATGCAGAACGCCCTCACTGAAATACGGTTCACATCAGAGCAGAATAGCAAAAAGTGGCTTGATTCATTCTTGGCTGCCAAGCCGGCGCAGATCTTTTGGGATGGCATCCACAAATTGCCAGAAAGATGGAAAAAAGTCATAGCTTCAGATGGGCAATACTTTGAATAATACTATTGTACATGTTTTTCTTAAATAAACGTTTAAATTTTGGAAAAAAAACTGCACGAATTAAATTACATACCCAATAGCATTTTAAAAAGTTGCAGTTCGAGTCAGTCACCCTGTATAGAGAGATTCGTCCTCTATTTCCATTTCAAATTTCAAGTTGGGATCTCTATGGGTTCGGCCAAAATAATGTTTTATAGGCGGCTAAATCAAAAAACTAAATATTTATTACGTTACTCCTCTCTCACATATAACCCGAGTGCACATATATAAGTACATAGCTGTTTTTTTTTTTTTTTAGAAAAAACGTCACTGTGCTTGTTTTTTTTTTCTTCAATGTCTAGTAATTGCACATTTCCCGTTTTCGAGGGTTTTAGAAGTTAGGCTTAATTTATTTGCACTCACTTAATGTCAATCTGCCGTGAGCTCGGGATTTGTTTTAGATTGTATCGTAATAAGATTTGTGAGTAATAAAACTTTATAATGAGTGTGGAAAACGTGCTGCAATCCTCTGAAATTACCACCTCATCAACCCAGTGCTTGTGATTTGCGGCTTGTACGACCATGGATGGTTACGATGCAACCAAAATTGAACACAAAGTTGGTAATTTGCTCTACGTGTAGGAAAAAATTGAGTCAGATCCGAAATTCTGATACAACGCCATCATTGCTAGAAGTTGATGAAATGTATCGATAAGGACATTACATTCAATTTGATTAATGAATGCATACAGTATATTGGAGAAAATTGAAAAAGTCTATGTTGAAAATTGCAGAGAAAGTTTTCTCTGTTACTATAGATAATGATGAAGATAATTCCTGAGAGGAAGAATATTTCGTAGGGAAAATAAAAGAAAATTTCCATAAAACTACAAGCAAAGACGCCAAACTTGTTTTGTTGTCTTTACTTTCAAGATAATGGAGCGTCGACAAAATTAAAGAAGAGTTTCCTGGATCGATCAAGAAATCTAGAAAACTTCAAGAAGATCAAAGCGTTCCATCAACTTATGGGAAAAGGTTAGATGCTGGTATAAGGCAATTGGTAAAAAGTTTTTACTGTGAAGACGATATCAGCCGTTTAATGTCAGGAAAAAAAGACTACGTATCTATAAAGGTAAGAAGAATTTATTTTCTCAGGTTCAAAAATAAGATGTTTGGCTGTTTTGTTAGATTGAAAAAAACATATTCAAAAACGCCTGGTTCTGGCTAACCTTAGGGAGATATATTATAAGTTCAAAGAAGTTCATAATAATGTTAAAATTGGATTTTGCAAATTCGAGTAGTTAAGACCAAGAACTCCCAGACACAGACCGATCAAAATTGGAAGTGAGAATTGAAAACTCTGAGTATTTCATTCAGAGCTTTTTGAAACGGCTTGGTGTTTTCATTCGTCATGTTTTTATAACTGATCAACAAAACAGGTACATAAAGGAAGTCAAAACTCTCTTAACGAAAACGGACATACTTGTTTTATTGGACTTTTCCGAAAATTATGGTTTTGTTGTGCAAGATGCAGTGCAGGGATACCACTGGACTAACGAACACGCGACGATTCGCAATATATTACCGGAACCAGATGGATGATATTAAAAATGAAAGTTTTAATCAGTTACTGCTTAAAGCATGACACTATCGCAGTACATTTATTTCATCGCCGTCTCTTAGAGTTCCTGCACAAGAAATGTCAACATTTTAAGAAAATTATTTATTTTTCCGATGGATCACACTTTGGAGTGAATTCTGAATGGAACTTCTTTGCAACCTCTTATGGTAAAAGCGCATGCGATGGACTTGGTGGCCAGAGCTAGCCTACAAAGTTTGTATAGGGAATACAAAACAACTCCCTTACAGTTGTATAACTGGGCACCTGCAAATATAAAGAATACGGATTTCTTCTACGTGACACAGGAGTATAATGAAGAAAAATTATTGATGGAATCGAGATTTTCTAATTTAAGAATTGTGACGGAAACAAGAAAAAAAGAAAAAAACTTTTTTGGCTGCCCAGGGCGTTCAACGTCTTCCAAGCCAAAATCACCACTTTTAAATCGTGCAAACCAATTTTGGCACGTTCGCTCAGCTAGCGCATGTTCACCATAAACTTTCACCAAAATACGAAGACTTTCGGCAGCAGTTTTCAGTAATGAAGAAGAACACCCCGCTAAAACACTTTTTCAGGCACAAAGTTCGACATATTTGAGTGAAAAAAAAAATTATTGTTGTTTACGCTTCAAATGAATGACATATACTGAAATGACGTACAATGACAGTAGCTTTCCAACGCATTATCCAATGGAATAATAACAATGGAATAATACAAAGTTATAGGCCCAATATATAAAAAATAAAAATAAAAAAACAAAATACCATTTTTTGAGTTATTCAAGAATATATGTAAAAATAATATTCTGGAATATCATTCGTCCTTAAAAATAAAAATTATTCCAAATCTTTGAAAGTTCAACTTTTCCTGAATTCAACAAGGTATATTTTATCAAATTCTGATAAGCAGAGCCAAAGATATGATTTTATTTTCTAAATATAAAAGAAAGCATACATTTTGATTTTTTGCCAATTTTTGAAGTTCCGTTACACGGAAACGATATCGAATTCTGCAAAAATGTTTTTCCTTATGTTTTGGACCACTCCAATGAGTATTTCTACCACTTTTCAGCCAAATCAGAGGGATGTTGTTCAGGACGTTGGTCGATCCTTCATGTAATGACCCAATATCCATTGGTTGGATCAATCACAATATTATTATCATTATTTAAAACTGATTTATGCCTGGGAATGTCGTGAGTACCTTTTTGGTTTGAACACAGAGATAGATCACTTATTTTTATTAAGATAATTTATGAAGAGCGCAGTATCACGGTCACAGTAAAACTAAATGTGTTTGGCTCCGAAAACATGTGACGTAGTTATGAAGGAAATATCCCTAAATTGTAGTTCTAGTCATACATTTCTGTATACCTGAAGGTCTGCAATAGAATCCAGAATCGTATTATATTAGTGTACGATGATGACAGATCCTGAACAGTAAATCTGGTAGACCCCGTAGCAAACGTAACTTCCTGACTGCCGAGCGGCTACTCTTTAGAAGGCTGTAACTGAAAAACCATTTAAGCTATTCATTTAAAGTTTTAGTATGTTATTTTTAAGGGTTCAAACTATCGATTCGATATTGAATTTTGTTCAAAATTTCACACTAGATGTGCTCCTTAACACAATAATATGGTATTTCCCTTTCTATGCAGTGGCTTTAGTATTGCTGTTTTTGGTAAGGCAGGGAATATTCCTTCAAATCTGAAATTTGAAGGGAAATATTTTTCAATACAAAGCTAAAAACAGATGTTTTAAGAAACAAAAAATGTTGTGTATTTCAAATGCTGTGAATTCTTGAAAATAAAAGTTTTGTGATTGAGAAGAAGAGAAGTACCCCTTGATGACCTGAGTCGCGTATCGAAATGATGTGCTTGAGCATCGCAAGATCGATGCAGAGATGAATGTCGCCAGTAGTGAGATAGTAGTCTCCCCTAGTCCCCCCACCCTTGGGTTTAGTAGCTGGCCCGCAAGCAGAAATTTGAGGGCACATTTCCCAGGAGGTAAGGGTGAGGTTTGTGGCAAATCACGCCACAAAAATCCTCCACTCCTGGTGGTCATTTTGCTGTCTGTTTCACCCCTCTGCCGTCCTGCCTTTTGTCGTTTCGTCCCCGTCTTTTCTTCCCGTCATGCTCTGGACGGGTGGGACTTACTGTATTCGTGAACCCAGTTCCCTCTCTTTGTCTAACGCTCCAGAGATGACCATATAGGTACCACGGATAGAGCCAGGCGGGTGGCCTGGAGACTCTTACAGACGGACGGTTTGTCGCCCCCTTGATACCCCAAGATATCGACACCCCAGCAATGGCCAAGAGCCCACCATGAATTCTACATCGTTTGATAAACCCCCTCTAACCTCACTTGCATATCTGCAAGAAGGTTTATGGGCCTCCTAATGTATTACGGGTACGGGAAAATAGTTTCCCTCCCTATGCGGCGGCGGTCTGAATTGAAACTCGAGGCCAGACCTCTGACCCCAAAACCAAAGCAATCACTGGGACGACAAAACAAACAGAACGAACAAACATGAATCACAAACAACAAACATACAAACATCGACTGGCATGATTAGCTGGGGATTCGGTCAGAAGCTGTTATAGCTCTGGATGTGATTCCCTTTGCTCTAGCACCTGAATTGACGAAACCCATGTGTGTTTGTGTGTGTGTGTGTAATGAATGTAGGCGATGTCCAGAAAGCGCGGTAATCTCATTCGATAGCCTTCCGTCTTACTGGTAAGTGCCAAAAAAAAACGAGAGAGAACAAAAAAGAATGAACGGAAACCAAAATTAAAAAGAAAACTGACGATGAAGGAACCAAAAAAAAAAAAACAAAACAAGATAATAACGATAACGAGAACCAGGATAAGAACTAGAACAAGTACGAGGACAAGAAACACATCAACGACCACAAAAAAAAAAAAAAAAACAAAGAGACTACCACCCCCAACGAACAAGATAGGACGAAAATCGGTGATTGTGGTGGAGACGGCTTTCCCTCCTCCACCTGTAGAAATCCCAGCCAGAGATAGACCCCGCATAGACAAAAAAACCCTCCCTGAAATCAGATAAGTACTCCTTTTTATTGTTAAGTAAATCGACCTACTCGTAGATACATGCATATAGACATATACCCATAGTGTTATCCGCGACCGTAAACCCCCTTTCCGATCAGTATTGAAACCGTACTTATGGCAGTTATATTTTCTTTTAATTGCGCGACCCGATCGTAACGGTACGACAACGCGGAACTGTGGGCCTTTCGTTAGCCGACCTAATAACGTAAAACCAGCTTAAAATTGTTTGGCAATTTATTCTTCGTGCGGCTAACCAATGGAAACATTACTCCCTAAAATTTTCATAACAAATTCATCATCTAATATTAACGTGGATGACGACGATGAGGATAATAAAATTCTTACTCGTATGTAGCAGTCATCCTATTTTTTTATTTTTTTTTTTTTTTTGATTAAATTTTTCCTTTGAAGTACATATTTTGTTTCATAATTATAATAATTTAATTACATAAATATAAATACTCGTGCATACATATATATACCATATTGTATATTGTTCAACTCATACATATATTGATATAAACATTTGTCAACAATCTACATATGTAAAGTAACACTTTTTGGAAAACAGAGAATAAAACTGAACCATAAATAAATGTAAAGATTTTCCTTTGTTTAATAAAGAAAAATTTTTTGGAAAAGAAAAATCCTTCATTTAAGCCTTGCATTTATTATTTTTGCTTCCATCTTTTATTTTATATATATACCACCTTGAACAAAAAGTTTCCGGCGCACCACCATGTGGCGCTCCCATTGCTCCGATTTGAGTTTTGTTTTATGTTTGTTAAGTTGGTACATCTGTTTTTGACATTCCCTCTAAATCTTAGCGTCATAGCTTTACATTTGAAAAGAAACGTAGCCAAGAGTACATCTAACTCTGTCTGGATTTAAATTTGCAACAACGAAATTGTATTAAATTTTGCGTAAGAAACGGATTTAATGGTTCGCAAACATTGGAAATGTTAGAAAAGTGTTTCGGCAATAATTCCCTAAAGGAAACCGTCATTTCCCAGTGACACGAGTGCTTCAAAAGTGGACGTGAGTCAATCGAAGATGATGAACGAAGTGGCAGACCATCGACATCGAAAACCAACGAAAACATTGATAAAGTAAAAGAAATGTTGGTCAATAACAACAAATTAACCATCAGAGAGATAGCGGAGGACTTGAACATTGCATATGGATCCTTCCAAGAAATTTTGGTTAATGATCTGGGTTTCCGTCGTGTAGCAGCAAAGTTGGTGCCAAAAGACCTCAATTTCATACAAAAAGCAGACCGTGTTAACGTCGCAAAAGAGATGAATCCGATCCCACATTCATCAAAAGGATCATTTCTGGAGACGAGACGTGGGTTTATGAGTACGACACGCAATCCAGACATCAGGCAAATGAATAGCGTTCACCAAATGAGCCGAGACCAAAAAGACCAAGTCGTTTACAGTCAAAAATGAAGGCACTGCTAAGGGTTTTCATGTATTGCATCATGAATTTTTGACAGAAGACAAGACAGTAAACAAAGAGTATTATTTTGGCGTTCTGAGACGTTTGCGTGAAGCAATTCGCCGAAAGAGACCAGAATTGTGGGCAGAAATTCATGGATTTTGCACCATTATAATGCACTTTCGCACAGTGCCATCATTATTCGTAATTTTTTACGAAAAATGCAACAAATACCATCAAACAACCACCCAATTCACCTAATTTGGCTCCCTGTGACTTCCTTATGTTCAATCGAGTTAAAAACCACTCCGGGAACGCATTTCAGCAGGAAGCACTGATGGACATACCGAAAACCGAATATAAAAAATCTTTCGATTATTGGATCAAGCGCTGACATAAGTGTGTTGCAGCCGATGGAGATTACTTTAAAGAGGCCAATATAGGTTTGGATGAATAAACTTTTATTTTTAATTTTCTGAATCTTTTTGATCAAGGTAGTATTTGTTTACGAATCAATTTGAACATTCGAAAACAGAAATGTAGAAATCTACCATATATTACTATTTGACGTTTATACATATTTATATTTGTAAGTACATTTTGACATAAAATTCAGGTGAGAAATTTCGCTTCGAAAATGAAAACCGGAAGATAACATAAGTATTGGTTCTGAAAAAGTGGGGGTACACAGTTTTATGTCATTTTTTCGCTTCGGACTGCAAAAATAAGGTTTCTGTCCTAATGTCCTAATCCAAAACACCATTACTCACATACGCAGGTGGCAATGACATAATTGGAAGAACACAACGACCTGTCAACGGGCGTTTGTAACTATTGAATCAGAAGCGGCAAAGATTCATTTAGCGGTCAATAAAGGAAAAACAAAGTACTCGTACCCACATGCTTTTAACAAGCTGGGACTAGCAAAATCTATAATAATCGCACATATCTTAATAGCTTTGAGATATTTAGGAATTTTGTCAACCTTGACTTTCCTATTAATTCTACTTATGGCACCATATAAAATCAAATAGAGGTACACTCGAAAATCGACGCTCTTGTGGCCTTCCCATCTCATGGTGCAGAAGCATGGACATTCCAGACCTCACTCCAGGTAACACGTTCAAGTGAAATGTGCCCGTGTTGACTGGACGAGATTGTTTAAAGCGCTATATAATTTTCGAGTTAAATTCCACTCAAAAGAATGAATATAATTTATTATTTAATTATTTATTTCAATTTGTAGCACCATCACTGTGCCGTGAAATAAGGACAAGTGAAATAAGGCCAAATTGGCCTTATTGCGCTTTCAATTGATCAAATCAAACTTCATTTTTAATTCCCAGATCGTTTCTTTATTGTTATAATTTTGGAATTTACTTTGAGTGATACACATCGTTAAAATGGCTAGTTTTGGTGAATCAGCTTGCACGTATGAAATCTGCGAATATTTTAAAAAGGAAAGCGAATTTTTATACATACCCGAAACAAAACAACTATGTATATAAAATTAAATCATTTCAAGTTTGAAGAAGGTGGCTCGCTTCGCTCGCTAGCACGGTTTCACCATTTTCTCCGCAGGGTTTAGACACTCACGCGACTTCGTCGCTCCGCTAAGGGAATTTCAACAACTGTCAGGCAGGCGCCTATAACTTCATAGCAACTGTATTTTAGTTGTAATTGTAATTGGTCGATTTGACATGGTACCGTTCATTTTAATAATTTTAAGCATGATATGATGACAATTGATGTACAGGGTGAGTTTTTTAACTTGAGACATCCAAATTACTCCAAAAGCAGTGGTACCTAGCACTGAATGAATAAGACGTGTGCCCCATTGAAAATGAGTCTCAAGGTCAAACTCATGGTCACCATCTTATGTCCCCTTCAGAACCTTGTGACTTTTGTCGGAAACATTTTTCGCAATATCGCGTATTTTTCGAGTAATTTGGATGTCTCAAGTTAAAAAAGTCACCCTGTATATAAAAACAATATTAAAAACAATGAAAAATGTAATACCGATTCGGTATTATTTCACTTTCACGAAGTGAAATAAAGCCCATGAGCTAATATTCAGCCTTACTTAGTTTTCACAATGCGAAAAAAAGCCAAACTTTGGAATTCAACGTTATTACGCTCGGCGTTATTTCACGGCACCCACCGTAGTTACACATACACTCTGCCTGACAGAACTGCAACTGTTACGATACATTTGGCAATACTGCCAGCAGCACCACGATCGGCAACACTTACATAAGTTAGTTTGACATTAACATTACTTTAATTTTTCTTTTTCTTTTGAAACTTGTGAAACAACGGGCGGTGCTCAGGCACAATAGTAAGCACCCGATTATTATATTAAGTTTTGAATTATAATGTTATTTGAAATAAAGATTTTAGTTCATCAAAGATTTGGAATACTCAAAATAAGTGTTTTAATCACGCACCCGGCCCCAGTTTCAACAATCTAAAATTATTCGTGCATGCAAAACAAGTTGCCCCCTTTAATCGTTGTACACTGGAGGTGTGGATTCATCGACTTTCCCGAGCATATTTCTCAATTCAACGAAATATCAGGAATCGTTACGCCTGCAACTGTGTGGATAGCAAAAAGACAAAGTTTTTATCTTGAAATACGTCCAATATTACACATTTTCAATATTTTTCTACGTAAACTCACATCTATTTGCACGTGGATTCGCAACGACATGTCTTTATGTGAAGGTGAAACTACATCCAGTACATGCGCATGGATCTCGTTGGAGTCAAATGAAATAAGCACTACAACCGGCTTAGCTACTGTCGCCACTACCGCAACAACAACAACTGAAAATACGCCACCCGAAGTTCAGACATCAATTCTTCAAACCAACGAAAAAGTGCCAGATCTTCCTTCCTTCACACCTTCCTTCACCAGGTCATTGCCAAGTCCCTTCGCAAGATTCGAGGATATTTACTCAAGACAACGTGTTACTCTTCCACCTTTTGCTATCCCAGCTGCGCAGAATCAACTCCAAGAGGGCACAACGAGAAACATATTACACTCCACCATGCTGAACAGTACCATCGACGTGAATCGGATAGCAATTGAATCTGCTCAGCCACAAATCACATAGGGGCATTTGAATGTCACACATGCACCCGGAATAAATGCTACCTGGCACACCACAGCTCCCGTTTGTAGACCAATAACACATACCAGTCAACAGGTATCGAATTTGTTTTTGTCCAGAGGAGCTAATGTCTACGGAAACACCGTTGGAACAGAACATGCGGGAAGTGTGTATTTGCCCACAGCAACCGCTGGATGTTGCGGCTATCCGCATTCTACATTCTGTAACGAACCTGTTAATTTTGGAATACCTTCTCCAATAACTGTTTCATCCACGCAATGATATGTTGTCGGAGGTCCATCGTATACTAACCCAGCTTTCCCATACATCAATACCGCTGCACCTGATATTTCTTTGTCACAATCACAAATTTTTGCATCAACCGAACGATGCGGATTCACCGACCAAGAAAATTTGATACGTCTTCAAAAATGTCTGACAGGAGCGGCCTTAGAAGCAGTACGAGGTAAACTCATGATGCCAATCACTGTCTCCTCTGTAATAGAAAAATTAAGAATTAAGAATGCTTTTTGGTTGTCCTGATGTCAATGCAGCGCAAGCTAAGACAGGAGCCAGCTGTAAAACCAGATAAGTTGGAATCTCTTATCCATTTCGCATTGTCTGTGCAAAATTATTGTGCTAACATTTCAGCTGTAGTTTTTGTGGACTATCTCAACGACCCGGTTTTGCTAGCTGAATTGGTGGGCAAACTACCCAGTGAGCTTAAATTCAATTGGGGTCGTCACCAGCTGTCTTTACCTCGTGTTGATATGGGAAAATTTGATAGGTGGCTCTTTGCTCTTGCAAACTGTGCCAATCATGTGACTATCTTCCGACCATTGGCTATTACTAACATCAACGAGTCCCAGCAGACAACCAAAGCACAGAATTCTGGTCCATGAAGTAATAGAGAAAAATCAGAACTCTTTATCACAGCAAGTGGTTTGTGCAAAATGCCATCAAGCTCATCGTCTATCGGACTGCAACGAGTTTCGCGATCTTTCTACCCAGGAACGATGGCAGTTTGTACGTGACAAAAATCTCTGCATCTGTTGCTTCAAAAAACACTCGCTGAGGCGCTGCAACGCAAGACGACAGTGGGAAGTAGACAACTGTAAAATGCCTCACAATTTCTTATTACATAGTAATACCCAAGAACAACATCGCAGTCAGATTAGTCAAGTCGGAAGTAGCCAGGCGAAAGATAATCAAGCCAAAAACGCAGCACCGGATCCATCTATACTCTTCCATTTCAAGAATCAAAAGACTATGTTTCGGTAGATTCCTGTGAGATTGTACGACTTAGGCAAGACATTGGATACGTACGCACTCGTCGATGAAGGATCTGCATGTACCCTTATGGAAAAATGCATGACTTCAGAGTTGGGTTTCACTGGTCCGTCGATGGAATTATGCTTAAAATGGACTGGCAAAATTACTCACAATGAGGCAGATTCTAAGGTGGTAAGCTTAGACATTCCATCACGTGAAGACAATGTACCACGATTTAATCTACGAAACGTGCGCACCATATCAAATTTGGATTTACCACTGCAGTCACTTGGTGCAACAGTGCTACAGAAATAACGTCATTTGCAGGAACTCCCTATTCGACCATACAAGGATGTTCAACCCCGAATCATAATTGGCTTGGATAATTCCAAAATTGGTTTGCCTTTGGAGACTCGAGAAGCACATGGTTATGATCTGATTGCTAGCAGGAGTAGATTAGGATGGGCTGTCTACGGCAAAAGTAACGATTCAAGTGCGGTACCACAGCGTCTGCTGCACATATGTCCTTGCAGTTTTGTAAGTAACATGGATGAGATGTTAAAGTCGTATTTTTGCTTAGAATCTATTGGTGTCCAAGAAACGTCCTCTGCTAAGCTATCCAAAGATGATGAGAGAGCGCTGCGTATAATGCAAACCAAATCAAAATACTTGCCCGGCGAGAAGAGGTGGGAGACAGGTTTGTTATGGAGATATGATTCTGTTGACTTATCGAATGAAACGCGATCCAGAATTGAAGGCCTTTTTGACGAAAACCATCAGAAGCTACGAAGACAAGGGATACATAAGAAAACTGGAAAAAAAGGAAATTACAGCTGGTGGAAAGTCGTGGTATATTCAACGTGACAAATGCAAATAAGAACAAGAAGAGGCTTATTTGGGATGCTACCGCCAAAGTAAACGACATTTCGCTAAACACAGTTTTGATGAAAGGACCGGATCTTCTAGCATCTTTAGTTTGCATACTTCTTCGCTTCAGAGAGACACCTGTGGCAATCTGTGGTGACCTACGAGAGATGTTTCACCAAATTCGTGTCTGCCAAGAAGATCAACCTACTCAGAAGTTTTTGTGGCGTAACGATGATTCTTTCTAGGAGCCTGACGTTTTCCTGTAGGGTTATGACCTTTGGAGCATCGTGTTCTCCCACGTTAGCAAATCACATCAAGAATAGAAATGCGAATAGATGGGCCGAGGCCCATCCGAAGGCAGTTAGTGCTATAATCCAAAATACTTACGTCGATGACTGGCTGCAAAGTGTGGAAAATTAGAATGAGATGATAGAACTAGCCGGTATGGTGAAGCGTATTCATTGTGAAGATGGTTTCGAAATGAGGAATTGGTCATCTAATTCGAGAAAAGTCCTGGAAACTTTAACGGGTTCAACTAAACAGAATGACTAAGGAATAGAGGAGTTTAACGCTGGTAATGAGAAGGTCCTAGGTCTGTGGTGACGTCCTGGTACTGATGAACTTACCTTTGTCCAAAAATTCGACACTCAGTCAGTTTTGGACGAAAACACTTCTCCCAGTAAACGTCAAATCCTGAGAGTCGTTATGTCTATATTTGACCCACAAGGCCTATTGGGTTTTTATGTCATTCATGCCAAGATCATTCTACAAAATATTTGGCGTTCAGGTGTCAACTGGGACGAACCAATACGAGATGCAGATCACAGGGATTGGTTTTAGTGGATTCAAAAATTTTCACTCATCAGCACAATTCAACTTCCACGCTGTTATCCGCTTGTAAGTATTAGTAATAATCTGCAATTACACATCTTTGTAGATGCAAGCATAAACGTATATGCCGCTGTGGCTTATTTACGTACTGAAACCAGCGGAAGGGTTTGCTGTTCGTTAGTAGCATCGAAAACTCGAGTTGCACCTTTAAAACATGTATCAATTCCAAGGCTGGAGCTGATGGCTGCTGTCTTGGGACTGCAGCCCGCAAAATTTATTGAAACCGAAGTGTCAGTGAAAATTAAGAGCCGTACCTTTTGGACTGATTCCAAAAACGTTCTGTTTTGGATTAGATCTGATGCAAGGAAGTTGCAACAATTCGTCGCGCTAAGGATTGGTAATATTTTGGAAGGCTCAAACGTCAGCGAATGGAGGTGTGTGCCCACAGCCCTTAACGTGGCTGATGATGGAACCAAATGGACGAAACATACAGAATTTGACTTGCACTCACGGTGGTTTTGCGGACCCAAATTCCTTGTCTCGTCAGAAAGTGAAAGGCCAGAAACTGTTCTGGGCGATAAGGTCGAATCAGAAGCAGAAGCCGTTCTTTACTTGGAAATAGAAACTGTCAAAACCACAGACTTGACTGTTATTGTACCTAATCCAAGTCGGTTTAGCAGATGGGAGAAGTTGCACAATGCTCAACGATATGTGCTGAAGTTTCTACAGATGCTTATCAGATCAACACCGTAGTCACAATTCATAAATGAATAACTTAATATGTGGGAATATGACGCAGCTGAGGCAATTATCATTCGAGCTTGTCAAGAAGAAGCGTTCTCAGAGGAATTAAAGAATCTTCGTTCACAAACAGCGGTAAGTCGTAAAAGCTTAATCTTTTGCTCTCCGTATTTGGATCAACTAGGTCTGCTTAGAGTAAGAGATCGCTTGGATCTGATGACAAGTTTGCCGATGTTTGTCAAGCGCCCAATTATTATGCCACGTAAGCATCAAGTTACATGACTAATCACGGATTTTTACCATCGCAAATTTCACCATCATCACAACGAAATTGTGGTAAGTGAAATACGACAACGCTTTTATATCACAGATATTCGGGTTTAGTTCCGATCTATCTCCAAGGACTGTCAATGGTGTCGCAATCATCGAGCTCAACTTGTCGCTCCAAACATGGGGGACCTGCCTCTGGGATGACTGACTCCGTTTACACAGCCATTTACTTACATGGGAGTGGATTATTTTGGACCCATGAACATACTAATTGGACGTCGACGTCCAATCTATAGGTGGAGCCTGGGAGAGGATGATACGCTCAGTGAAATCGATATTAATGGATATCCTGCACGAGAAAAATTTGCGAGAAAACGTTTTGAGGGCAACTTTAGCCGATATCGAGCACATTCTAAATTCCCGACCTTTAACATACGTTCCGCTAAACTCACCTGAGAGTTAAGCACTGACTCCGAACCAAGTCCTGGTGGGAAGCTTAAATGGAATCCGAAAACGCGGTAGCGAGGACGGCTCCGGATTGACTCTGCGTAGAAATTGGACTCTATCCAACCAACTAGCGAACCAATTTTGGAAGTGTTGGGTGCGTGAGAGTTTACCTTTCATAACAAGGCGCAGTTAATGGTTTCACCCACCGTTGGAAGCACTAAAAGTAGGCGACGTGGTGATTATTGTAGAAGAAACTAGCAAGATCAACGATTGTTGATCTACATCAGTCAAGAGATGGAGAAGCTCGAAGTGCAATTGTAAAAACAGCAAATGGGTTTGTGACGCGACCGGTGGTTAAGCTAGCTAGACTGGACGTGAGAAGGGTAAATATTACAGCAGATATCGCCGAACATTTACGAAGGGGAGAAGGGTACTGCCAGCAGCACCACGATCGACAACACTTACATAAGTTAGTTTGACATTAACATTACTTTAATTTTTCTTTTTCTTTTGAAACTTGTGAAACAACGGGCGGTGCTCAGGCACAATAGTAAGCACCCGATTATTATATTAAGTTTTGAATTATAATGTTATTTGAAATAAAGATTTTAGTTCATCAAAGATTTGGAATACTCAAAATAAGTGTTTTAATCACGCACCCGGCCCCAGTTTCAACAATCTAAAATTATTCGTGCATGCAAAACAAGTTGCCCCCTTTAATCGTTGTACACTGCAGGTGTGGATTCGTTGACTTTCCCGAGCATATTTCTCAATCCAACGAAATACCAGGAATCGTTACGCCTGCAACTGTGTGGATAGCAAAAAGACAAAGTTTTTATCTTGAAATACGTCCAATATTACACATTTTCAATATTTTTCTACGTAAACTCACATCTATTTGCACGTGGATTCGCAACGACATGTCTTTATGTGAAGGTGAAACTACATCCAGTACATGCGCATGGATCTCGTTGGAGTCAAATGAAATAAGCACTACAACCGGCTTAGCTACTGTCGCCACTACCGCAACAACAACAGCTGAAAATACGCCACCCGAAGTTCAGACATCAATTCTTCAAACCAACGAAAAAGTGCCAGATCTTCCTTCCTTCACACCTTCCTTCACCAGGTCATTGCCAAGTCCCTTTGCAAGATTCGAGGATATTTACTCAAGACAACGTGTTACTCTTCCACCTTTTGCTATCCCAGCTGCGCAGAATCAACTCCAAGAGGGCACAACGAGAAACATATTACATTCCACCATGCTGAACAATACCATCGACGTGAATCAGATAGCAATTGAGTCTGCTCAGCCACAAATCACATCGGGGCATTTGAATGTCACACATGCACCCGGAATAAATGCTACCTGGCACAACTATAATACATGCAGGCATGTTGTTCCCACCACAGCTCCCGTTTGTAGAACAATAACACATACCAGTCAACAGGTATCGAATTTGTTTTTGTCCAGAGGAGCTAATGTCTACGGAAACACCGTTGGAACAGAACATGCGGGAAATGTGTATTTGCCCACAGCAACCGCTGGATGTTGCGGCTATTCGCATTCTACATTCTGTAACGAACCTGTTAATTTTTTTGGAATAAGTGTTTTAATCACGCACGGCCACAGTTTCAACAGCAACTTCTTAAAATGCTATAATTTTTTATTTTTTGATAAATTTTATTATGCCAAAGCAAAAAATGTTGGAAAATACATCACTTTTCAAATTGTATCAGTAGTTTTCAATATTTACACCTTTGGCGCGAATAATGGCCAAAAAAAAGCATCGCACGCTGTACGCAAGTGGTTCTGCGGTATTTTGGCCCATTTCCGGCAAAGTGCTTGTTTGAGGTGGTCCAAACTTTGGTAATTTTTAGTGCCAATCTTCGCCTTTAAAATACCCCGAACAGAGAAATCCAATTGATTTGCATCCGGAGGATTCGCAATCCATTGTGCCGAGAAAATGAAGTGTGGAACATTGTTTTTTAACCAATCTTGGTTGACGCGCGCCTTGTGAAACGGTGCCGAGTCTTATTAAAATGTCCACGGTCTTCGCCCGAAATAATTGTTTGCCCAAGGCTTTAATACTACCTCTAAGACACTTCCACGGTACACGATAACATTTTCTGCCGATGTTGCTGTTTTTTTATGACTATGGCGTTTTGCAACGCTTCCAGTATCACGGTAACATGCTATGGTTCGAGACGCAAATGATTTATTCACGTTGAGGTGCTGAAGGGCTCTAACGATAGCTGCTTGTGGTTTTCCAGTACAAATATAAAGCAATCACACTACTTCATTTGAATTCCATCCCGTATGAAAATTTTTCAACACAACTGAGACAAATCAAATCGTTTAAAAGGCTTGTAAATAATAAAATTATCTGTCATGTGTCAAAATTTGAGCTCACTGTTAGTTAGAGTTCGAGTCAGGGAGGGTGTAGTATATCTTGTTTGGAAGTTTTTCATTTACATACATTTGATATTGTTTTAAGATTAAACATTAATGTTGAAGATAAACGATTAGCATGTTGCAACATAACGTCATTCAACTGCAAAGATTAATAAACAATCATAGAGCTGGAGAACCATAAAACTAATGTCTGCGCAATATCGGAAAGCAAACTCAAGGGCAAAGGAAGTAACAAATATAACCCATACTATACGTCTTGTATTATAGTGGTAAAAGCAGACACAAGCGAGCTGCTTTGGGAGTAGGAATACTTATACATGAAAAATATCTTGAGCATAAAACGAGAGGAATATCTACGATACAGAAGATCAGAAATAACTTACGACCAATATAAATTTACCAGAAACATAGGTAGCACTAATATCGGTCAAATTAAAGAACGATACTGGAAGGAATTCTCATCCGTAATATAACATGACATATATGGTGGTCAGAAAAAGAGCGAACTCTTCAGCACGTCCAGCATACCAACTGAAATCTGGATAAACTACTTCTCGTCAGTGCTGTGCAACGTAGAACAACCCTTAACACCAACAGAAAAGAGCTCGAATGATCCAGTCTACATGGAACCCACCCTCCAAGATACCGAGATACGTATGGTTGAAAACCGTAAGTCTTCCGGTATTGACAGAATCCCCAACAAACTAGTAAAATATGGAGGTTCATACATCTACGAAAAAATCCACAAGCTATTCCTCAAAATCTATGACACTCGCTTAATACCACAGCAGTGGAGAGACAGTATCACCATTTCCGTGTTTAATAAAGATGTAAAGAAAGAGCGCAAGAATTACCGGGGTATCTCTCTGCTTGGTTCCATTCCCAAGGCCTTTCGAAATCACTAAAAAAGGCATATCTGAAGAACAGCAAGGTTTCCGAAAAAACAGACCAAAAGTTGACGCCATAATAATTGTACGACAAGTATGTAAAACATCTCTAGAATTTAACAAGCCTGTTGACCGTGTTCGAGTACATGATTTCATCGCGATTTTGAAAGCTAAGGGCATTCCACCTAATGTTTTAGCTATCATTAAAGAACTGAATACTAGTAACAGAACATCAATTAGTACTAACACTAAGAGGACCAATATGATTCCTATTACCTCAAGAAGGCAAGGTGACAGTTTGATCCCGACTCTCTTCAACATTATCATGGAAGCTATAATCTAAGAGGTCAAACCAGCTGTACTTGACTATCACATGTCAACCGGCGAATTTAAAGTGATATGCTGTGTAGATGACGCGGTTTTCATTGCTGAAACAGTGGACAATTTGCAAAGCCTGCTATATAAATCAATCTCCTACAATATGGAGATATCGGTTGATAAAACTAAATCAATATTTATATCAAAAGAACCAAAAATAGGCAAATAAATAGGCCAATAAAGCAAGCCCTAGAATTCACCTACCTAGGCTTCCATGTAACAAGCAGCAGAGATTTGAAAAAAGAGGCAAAACCACAAGTCAACAAAGCCGCTACAATCTCAGGCTGTCTAAGAAATGCCATATTGCGAAATATGTATATGAACACCTACAGTAAAATGAGCAAGATAACTTGCATCCGATCACAGTTGAAATCTATTGCTGGATACACACACCTAGATAGAAAAATGAACACCGAAATACGAGAAATCTGCAAAGCAGACGATATCTCACGATGTACAAGAACCAGAAGAAGTATGTGTAGAGACCCCGTCCAAAGAATGCCTCAAATAGCTTGGCAAAAATGGCATTTAACGTCACAATAAACAAACCGCGGCCACAAGGACGTCCACCGAATGCTGGACATCAGGCTTGACTGACCTGACTGACTGACCAACAATGAGCAACGCTCACATGTTACATTTCCACTTAAATACGTTCTCAAAGAACTGGTTGTAATCCTAAATAAAGAAGAAGTTTAAAGAGAAAAATATATGAATGATTCTATGTTACAAAATCTTTGGTAATAAAATATTGCTTAAGATGTTTTTTGGGTTTTTTGAAATCGTGGGTAAAGTGTTCAATATTACTGGTAAAAAATAGCTAAGTTGTTGTTTGCCGTATTTGTTGTTGAACGTTGGAGTTTCCAAAAGCCTTGTAGCCGTTTTCTAGTGCTTAGAGTATGAGGTAATGGTTGCTGAAACCTTTGATCTTCATAATACTCAAAGACAGCTATCATCTAAAATATACCGTTCAGGTTTAGAACCATGAAATTATCATCATTTCTCTTGTCTTAGAGTCTTAGAAGCATGTCCCCGAGTTAGTATGCCGTATCTCCAGCGCGATTGAATTAGTAAGTAGCATACCTGCTCTTGAACTTGTAGCGTTAAGTATCGTTTAAGATACTCCAAAGCATACATTCCGCTCTTAAAGTTTGATATGAGCTTGTTTAAGTGGTTTGATGAGGTTTGTGCAAAATACAATATGTTTAACGGTATATGTAGTTTTCCCTACGAACGAAAGGTAATCCTTTTCCGGATATTTATACACAACGGCCAGGTTATTCTTAAGACAAAAATGCCATTATTAATGGATTTTTGAAATTTAAAACCTCAATTCGTTCTTATTCGAAGATCTTCAACGGCATCCTCAGGGAGCCTGTTAAATATCATAAACATTTCAGGATCAAGTCGATTTGTAATAAACAACTCAATTTTCATCATTGCCCAGATCCCGAATTACTACACCAGAGGATTACTTGCTTATTTCTGAGCCCCATCCCGTGGCATACAGATACTAAACCAAGTATCTGATTGTAAACAGTCATTTATCTTCCGCCACTGTTCCTCCGAAATGTGTATATAGTATGAAATCCCTAACTACTGACTTTCGACATGATATGAATTACTTAGAAGCGCCTTCTGGTTACCGCAACTCTGCTATTAAAAATCGACAATCTTTCGCATAAAGATTACTTTATAGCTTATCGTTTCATGCCAAGACGAGGAAAAGAAAACATCTATCTACTAAGCAGAAACCAAAAATGGATAAGAAGGACATAATTTCATATTCTAGAATTCATATCACAGAAACAGTCTCACCCTCTCCAAGATTCTGTGCCATCTAATTTGTTCTTTGAGCAAGGAATGTCTTTTTCTATCCAATAACCCCCTAACAGAGTGTACCTTCCTCTTACTCTGCTAACACTTGGTCGGATAGCAAATGAGTTTCTTGTGTTTTTCATTAAAATCGGATGGATTGTCCTTGGGGTATAATATCGAGAGACGACATTGAAATGAGCAAAATACCTTAAGAGAAACCCCTAGTCAGGCAGGCATAACGAACGGCAAAAAAGAAAACACAAATTCAAAACAGTTCCTTGGGATTTCTGGTTTGCGCGCCAAAGGATATTTGCGTTTTTTGTGTGTTTAGTCAGTATATACACGGAGATTAAATCGGAAAGAAGATCTGGCAATAACTGGAGCTGGGTATAGGCAGAGGAGATTATTCCCTTGGCTGGCGTTTGCCCACCAGAAAGACAAAATCTGAATACTCAATTGAAAGTGAATTGGGTAGGTTGCAATGTATCTGAATGGTGATGGTTCAGGGAGAAGTTTTACTTTGTAGGACTATTTTAAGATGTTAGATGGTAGTAGAAAGTTTTAGAGCCAATAATTTTCCAAAATATCCCCTAAAGTAACTTTTTTCTTCTTTTGTTATAGAAAATTTTGAAAAAAAAAAACTCAAAAGAATTCGGTAGTATTTTACAATAATTGTGTTGCGGTAGGGAAGGTTTTAAGGTAGGTAGAAGAAAAGTTTTCAATGGGCTCTCCAAAAATTTGCTGTATCCGCCGAAAACGTGGGGTAAATTACAATAGAGAGTTAGGGTAAGAAGGAAGAAATCGTAAAACAATTAATATCGGGTTTTCCATTAAGGACTATACGTTTTTGTCTTTGCCTTCGATTATTTGGTCAGCTGTGTAGCAAGTAATGACGTCGTGTTGAAACCATATCTCACCAATGTTCAGTGTCTCGATAGCGATTTGCATTTACTGTAACGTGGAGGCTATAATCAACAAATGCCCAATGACGCTGCCGGTATGAAAACCATACCAAACAGAAAATTTTTGTGGATGAAGTGTTGTCTTATGAAGCACATGTCCAATAGCGCATATTTTTCTTGATGACAAAGCCATAGCTAAGATGAATTTGCGATGAAGTCCCGCATCGGCTGTAACCATTTTCGGAGATCAATTTCAGAAAGTTCGACGGTTCAAATGGTCATCTAGCTTTAGCTCTTGAGTCAATACTAGGTGGGGTGAAAAGTAACCTCCTTGGGAATGAAACAAAATTTTTTTTAATTTTTTTTTTTTTTTTATTCAATACAGTCCCCGTTATTTTTATTCTAGCGATTTTCCAACTTCTTGATCTGCAAAATTCTCCTCCATGACGTCGATGATTTCCTCGCGTGAGCTGAATTTTTTATTGTAGAGCCATCTTTTGAGGTTTGGGAAGAGATAATAGTCCAAGGGAGCCAAATCGGGCGAATACGGTGGATGCGACACCAATTGGAGCCGTAAGTCATTGATTTTAGCCATGGTTGCGATGCTCTTGTGCGCCGCAAAATTTGCAAAACAAAATTTTTTTCGCTTCATGTAAGGCCGTTTTGCAGCGATTTCGGCTTTAATCACTCCAATAAAGCACGGTAATACTCGCTGTTGATGGTTTTCCCATTTTCGAGGAAGTCCGCGAAGAGTATGCCATGACAATCGCAGAAAACCGACGCCATAATCTTTCCAACCCATCGAGCCTCCCTCAGCCGCTTCGGAGAATACGTGCTGGCTTCAGTCCATTGCCGGGCACTCATTCTGTTCTCTGGTATTCAACACCAGACCAATCGACGCTAAAAGTCCGCCCGATTCCGCATCAGAATCCAAATACTCTTTGGAAGTGCTCTCGCGTTCGTGTTTTTGATCAGGAGTGAATATGCGCGGTACCAAGCGGCAGGATATCTTTTTCATATGCAGAATATTGCCCAAAATATGGCGTGTGAGCTCAGTACTAATTTTTGTGGTATCTGCTATCTTGCGCACCTTCACTTTCCGGTCAGCCAACACCGTTTCATGTATTTTTTTGACATTGTCCTCTGTAACCGCATCGGAGGGCCTGCCGCTGCGGACTTGATCGGTAGTGGAGTTGCGGTCACCACGAAACTCTTGAAACCAATATTTGACGCGGTAATCTGACGGAGCATTAGCCCTATTATATTTATCCAACTTTTCTTTTGCTTCCTTCGCCGTTTTGCCTTTCAAAAAATAATGTTTTATGAGAGAATGAAAATCGTTTTTGTCCATACTCAACATGATGCCAAACACGTCAACAACAATCAGCAGTCAAAACAAAACTAGAGACAGTATCGCACTGAAATTTGGCATAATATGAACGGACTTCAAGACACCATAACCTTTTTTTCAGTAGGAGCGCATTCTGGCGATTAAGGAGGTTACTTTTCACTCCACCTTGTAATACGTAGGCTGATATCCTTTCACAAAATTCGTCACAATGTTGTTTATGTGATGCCCATTTTCTGCGAACTGCGTGTACTCGTTTGATTTGGGTCACCGTCAACGATTAACTGGCACCGGAACATTAAGTAGCTAAACTGTAGATTCAAACTTTTGCACCAAACTACAAATTGGAAGTTGGGTTGGACGATTATAACGACCGAAAATTGAGTTTAGCCGAATTTTAGTAACACATTTTAATAATTTGTAAATATTGCTCGTTCGGGTATTAACCCACGACTAAATGGTAGACATTGACAAGCAAAATATAATGAAAGTTTACAAAAAAAAAAAAACGGTATCTGTCACTGGAATGCTCACATTTAATGTATGGGTTTCAGGTTGTCTGCTTCTATGTGAGACTGAGCATTTACTAGTTTTGATGGAAGCAGAGTGTTAACTATAACGTTTGTCGACTACGGCCGTTTTGATGATATCCGCTTGAATGTCGTCAGTCTCTTCATAATCCACATGGTTGGGTTAGGTTAGGTTTAAGTGGCTGTTGAAAAACCAACCCACTTAGAACTATTGGCCCATTGTGATGCCACGTGGATCTGCGATCCTCCTACTCCAGAAACCATTTGGAGCTCTAAATAAAGCGTGGGAGACTTTTAATGTCTATGTTGCTTAAGTCACTTACGTGCTTAAGTGACTTGGATTAAAGTCGTTGTGAAAGAAGGCGAGTTGGACATTTACAGAGGAGGTGAGGGATTGTCTCCTCTTCCTCCTCATCCATGCAGCTTCTGCAAAATTCGTTAATAAACACGCCAAGGCAGTGTCAAGTGCTAAGATGTTTTCTATTTAAAAGAACTAAACTCCTGGAGCGATTCAGATCTAGCTTTGGCCAGATTTGTTTGGTCGCTAAATTTGGTTCCAATTTTGGCAAATGCCAGTTCGTTGGCCCTACAATTCGCTGGAATGTCTCTTTGCACCCAGAAAAGTTGAATGTTAAACTGATCCGCCATCACCATTAGAAATGATCGCCAGTCTAGTTGTTGCTTTTAAAGATCAAAGTTTGTTTGAAAGGGCTACATTTTCCCATTTATTTTTCCATTTATTGATCACTAAAAATTTTATTATTTTCTTAAGATCGTTATAGAAAAACAAAAAAGATTCATCGAAAGGTTCAAAAATTGCAATTTTTGGTAGCTCATCATTGTAGCTAAAAAACAACGTTTTTTGGGGACTGATACATGAGTTCCTTAATTTTGTAAGCAACAGAATGGCTGCTGTACATTTTTTTGCAAAATTTGGATAGAGCTTAAAGAACCAGTACAGCTTAAAAAGTTTGAATGATTAGTTGAAATTGTGTAATCTACTCGTATAGAAATTTGGATCGCGTAAAGTTCTGCAGTACAAATGTTTGAACACTTTTTCATATGGAATTTCCTTTCGACAGATTTATGTTTGAATGCACAGCCTGTCTCAAAGTTTATAATTCATCCATCAGCAAATACTTGTTCATAACCGAGATATTTGAAACTACACTTTAAAAAAAAAAAGCGATTTAAATTGCTGAGGATGTGTTTCATGTTTTTTGAATTTTGTAAGAGCTGTATCAATTTTAAAGAAATTTGAGTCTTTTGTTTGTTGAAAAGTACTACCTTGATTCTGAAAATTAAAAATACAAGTTTAATCATCTGTCTATATTGACCCCTTTAAAGTAATCTCCATCGACTACAACCATTAGTGCTTCCTACGATTTTTCCATTACTTCCTCTCGGCTGCTGAAACGCGTTCCTCGTAGTGGTTTTTTTTAACTCGATTGAACAGAAAAAAGTCACAGGGAGCCAAATCAGGTGAATTCGGTGGCTGTTGGATGGTATTTGTTGCATTTTTCGTCAAAAAATTACGAATAATGATGACACTGTGCATCGGTGCGTTATCATGGTGCAAAATCCACGAGTTTTCTGCCCACAATTTTGGTCTCTTTCGGCAAATTGCTTTACGCAAACATGTCATAACTCCCAAATGATACTCTTTGTTGACTGTCTGGCCTTCTGGTAAGAATTCATGATGCACTACACCGTTGTAATCCATGAAAACCGTGAGCATTGCCTTCTTTAAACCCAAATCATCAACCAAAATGTCTTGTATGGATCCATACAGGATCAATGTTTCAGTCCTCCGCTGTCTTTCTAATGCTTAATTTGCGGTTATTGACCAACATTTCTTTTACTTCAGCAATGTTTTCGTCGGTTTTCAATGTCGATGGTCTGCCAGTGCGTTCATCATCTTCGATTGACTCACAACCTCTTTTGAACCGATCGTTGCACTGGTTAGCGACCGTTTTCTTTAGAGAATCGTTGCCGAAACAATTTTCCAACATTTTCAACGTTCGCGCACCATTAAATCCGTTTTTTACGCAAAATTTAACACAAGTTCGTTGTTGCAAATTTAAATCCATTTCTAAAATTGTAAAAAATCGCCAACATACACAGAGATAGATGTACTCTTGGCTACGTAACTTCTGCAAATGTCAAACTATGACGCTAAGATTTAGAGGGAATGTCAACAACAGATGTACCAACAGAACTCAAATAGGAACAATGGGAGCGCCCACGGTGACGCCACCGGGAACGTTTTGATCAAGGTGATATATCTTGATTGATGTTTTGTTGATAGCTGGCTTTAAGTCGAACATATGCTGGCTGGTAATTAAGTGGTCGAGCTTGAGGTTTATTGAATAATTGCTCGTTTTGAATTTTAAAAAAATTCTGAATTCGGGAGTGTTACACTTATAATATTGTAGTTCCTTGAGGAATTCATTTTCGAGTACTTTTTCAGTTGAAAAGCAATCATCTGTAAGGAAATTATTTAAAAATTGCACTATATATCCTCTTATTGTATATTTCTTCTCCATACAGTATCATAAGCCTTTTTCATATCAAATAATAGAGCCATGGTCGATTTTTTAGAAGAGAAAGCTTCCATAACTTCAGATTCTAAAAAGAGGAGGTTATCGATTATGCTTCTGTGCTTACGGACACGAAAAACATTTCTCACAGAACGCTGATTTTCGTAATACATCTGAACAATTTGGATACGCTGTTGTAGTATGAGTCTTTCCATAATGACTTTTCAAACTATACTGAACAAAAATGACAATGCAGTGTTATAAACGTTCAAATTTTGAAAAAAAAAAAACAGCACGAATTAACAATTAATTACGCGTAATCTGTCAAAAAAGCCTATTGAAAATATTAATAATATTATTGGGTATTAATTCGTGCTATTTTTTTTTTTTTTCAAAATTTGAACATTTATTTAAGAAAAACATGTACAATAGTATTATTCAAAGTATTTCCCATCGGAAGCTATTACTTTTTCCCATCCTTCTGGCAATTTGTTGATCCCATCCCAAAAGAATTGCACCGGCTTGGCAGCCAAGAATGAATCAAGCCAATTTTTGATATTCTGCTCTGATGTGAACCGTATTTCAGTGAGGGCGTTCTGCATCGACCGGAACAAATGGTAGTCAGAAGGGGCAAGGTCTGGGCTATAAGGCGGGTGGGGTAAGACTTCCCATCCACTGTTTTCCAAATAGTTCTTAACTCGGCCGTGGGGCCGAGCATTGTCATGATGGAAAATTATTGCCTCGTGTCTGGTCGCATATTCCGGGCGTTTTTCGGCTACTGCTCTCTTCAAACGGATTAATTGTGTTCGGTAGCGTTGTCCATTGATGGTTTCACCCGGTTTTAACAGCTCGTAATACAGCACACCCATCTGATCCCACCAAATACAGAGCATTACCTTCGCGTTATGGATATTCGGCTTAGCTTTTGATTTGGCTGGTTGGCCGAGTTTCACATATGATTTTTTGAAATTGGGGTTGTCGTAATGGATCCATTTTTCATCACTAGTAACAATTCGATGCAAAAATGACTTCCTTTTGTGGCGTTCCAGCAGCAATTCGGATATTCAAAACCGCCTTTCGACGTCCTCGGCTTCAGTTCATGTGAAACCCAATTTCCTTGCTTTTGAATATATCCAGCTTCTTTTAAACGTTTTGAAATGGCTGATTGAGTGACATCCACAGATTCTGCGAGCTCTTTTTGCGTTTGGCAACAATCTTCATAGAGTAATTCTTCCAGTTCTTCATCTTCAAACTGTTTTTGCTTGCTAGGACGTTCATCGTCTTCCAAGCCAAAATCACCACTTTTAAAACGTGCAAACCACTTTTGGCACGTTCGCTCAGCTAGCGCATGTTCACCATAAACTTCCACCAAAATACGATGACTTTCGGGAGCAGTTTTCAGTAATGAAGAATAACTCCCCGCAAAAACACTTTTTCAGGCACAAGGTTCGACATATTTGAGTGAAAAAAAAAATATTGTTGTTTACGCTTGAAATGAATGACATATACTGAAATGACTTACAATGACAGTGGCTTTCCAACTCATGTTTAATGGAATAATAACAATGGAATAATACAAGTTACGCCATATCTTAGCAAACCGCATTATAATTAATTAATTATATTAATAATATTAAAATTACCCACAGCTTATCTCTTTGAGAGCATAAACCAGACTATACGAGTATATCCTCAGATATGCCTCGCTATATAACGGCGTAGGTCAGTATCGTGCTTCTGTTGGAGAACGCACATGCAATTTTGTTTTTTTTTTTGGTAGGTGCTGACACCCCTACTTACTATACTATATTTCACTTAATCAAGTTTAAAATAAGTTAAAAATTAGGACTTATAAATTAACAAAAATTAAAGGTTAGGAAGTAAGGGAATGGTGGAGGAGATCAAGCTTAAGACGCGAAATGCTCAGGTTAAAATCAAAAAGGGGAAAGTTGACTTTACGGAGCATGCGGGAGATGGGTTCGTTGGAACCATAAGAAAAGGAAATAGAACCAGAGAGCAGTTAATGAATGAAGAGAGTGTCAGCTACTTCTCTGTGTTTTTGAAGGGTATGTAGGTTAAATAGTTTGGATAACGATACAGAGGTAAGATAAAGGGGTCACCCCAGGGTGGACCTCGAAGCGGAAATCTAAGAAACCGACGTTGAATGTTCTTGATTAGATATATAAGAATTCGCTGAAAGGGGACCACACTTGGCTAAGAGGCCGGACAAGGGTATTTTAAAGTGACCTTGTCACATAAGGGTTGTAAAATGCTTAGACCATCGTTTAAAAAAAACCAAGCGATGAGTTGGCTATAAGGATTATCTCATTAATATGCGAACGGAAGTTTTACTCTCTACCGTATAATATTCTAAGGTTGCGAAGGGATTGAACCTGAGGTATAGGTTGGCCATGCAGAAAATAACGTCGGAGGGAAATTTTTTGGACTAACGTGTTAAAGTCATAGATTGACATTTGGAGACATTAAGTTTATAGCAATTTTTAAAAATGGAAAACCTATCGAGGTCCTCTTGAAGAAGAATAGAGTTTTGGGTTGAAGAAATAGTTTCGGAAAGTCGGCGTAAATGGATAGGTGGCAGTGTTTAATAATTTTCTGAAGATCGAGATCGTTTGTAGTTAAAATGGAAAAGAGGGGACTTAGATGGTTGCCTTGTGGGACACCAGAAGCTTTTCAATGTGACCGTAGTTAGTTACTTAATTTTTTGATCCCTTTTTGTGGACTGGGGTTACAGGGGTCTTCCAAACTTAAAGAAATTCCCATTTCGTAAGGGACAGATGAAATAGGGAGGAAAGTGGGTGCGAAAGATTGAAGGCACACTTTTTGAAAAATATTGCTGGAAGTCCACCTGGCCCGGGTAAGAATTCATCATTGAGATCTTGAAACTTTTCTTCGATAAGAGTAGGATCATCCAGAGAGAGAGGAGCCAATGCAAAAATTGCGAAGGTACTTGAAATATATGCAGAAAGGTACGAAGAAGTTGTCTTCAAATGATTTTTTTAAAAAGTTTGCAAAAAAATCGCCTATAGTTGACAAATTGATAAAATGTCTTAGGGTCGTTGATAAGGTTGGTCTGCGCTGTGTCGGGAAAGCGCTGACAGAGGCAGTTATAGAGCTAGGTGAACTGGAGATAAGTTCCCAGACAGTAAGAGTAGTCAGAATAAAAATTGGTGCAAGCAAAAACTATCCGTAATTTGTTTTTTTGTTTTTTTTTCTGTTTCGTAAAGGGTGAAGTGGAAGAAGAAAGCAAAGAAAAATGAAGAAAGTATCAAGTAGAAATAGATTGGTAAAATCAAGACAGGATTTCCTAAGACAGATATTGATTTTGCGAAAATTAACTTTATTGAAGTTGTAAGACAAGATAGTAGGAGAAGAAGTGGACTATGGTCTGAGGTTATAGAAAAATGAGAGAAGAAGAAGAAAATGAGAAGAATAGAAGAAGAAGAAGAAGAAGAGGAGAATAAGAAGAGGGGGTGGAAGTTGTCGATAGTTGATAGGGTTAGGAGAAAAAACGTTACTATGGAATTAATACGATCGCTAATTAAAAGAAGGTCTAGTTGCCTACCGAAGGAGTTAGGGACGACGCTTACTTGACATATGCTTGAGTCTATTATACGATCAATGAACAGACATTCTTTGGATGAACTAGCGTTTGATGCGGTTAAGAAAAAGTGATCATCCAATCGAATCCACTTCAGCAGAGGCAGATTAAAATCACCAAAGATAAGAATATCGTCGATGGAATCACGTAGGTCAATAAGTTGGTCAATCTCTAAAATTGCAAGGTCGTAGGACCCGATAGGTTGAGCTGGGAGAATGTAGAAATACATATCATGCAGGAACCTATTGGGGAGTGTTAATTTTATTGAAAAAATCAATTCCCATCAAGAAGATGGGAATAGCTCCTAGCTTTTGGTTTCTGTAAGAACATAGATGTGGAAAAAGAGGCCATGAGATTTACACAAAACAGCATGAGCATTAGAGCGCCAGGGTCTTACGTTTGGGTTGTAAAATGTAAGAGGTAGTTTGTTGCGTGGAGAAGTAGATAAGTGTTAATGAGATGCAGGCAAGTTAGGAATGGAAAAACTTATCATGATCAACTCGGCTACGCTAAAGGTGAGAAACTCTTTTGTAGTGTACACAGCTGCGGAAAGCAGAGAGGTCATCTGTAACCTTTTGGGAGAGTGTGTTGAAAATTTCGTGGTACCCTTTGTAAAGTTTCTTGAGACTAGTTGTATAAGTAGGAAGGACTTCATGTTAGATGGACACGATGACCCTTGTTTTGGTTTTTCCCTCCAAACAAACAGAGTCAGATTTATCGTAAAGAGATGCGAGAAATATATCCCTTAGCTTAGAGAGCGCATAGCTGCATTCCGTGGTGTCTATAGTCTTTTAGGTCAATTTGACTTTATGTGGCGAAAGGGGATCAAAAATAGGGGCAGAGTCCCGTGAAACCGAAGAAGAAGGCGGGTAAGAAGTGAGATTTAAGAAATGCGGGCTCATAAAGTTTGGATATTTGGGTCCAGTTGTATGATCGAAATTGGAAAAGCAGTTTTAGTATACGTAGGCGGGGGTGTGGGCGGCTGAGCAGTGACAGTATCAAGGGTTAAATTAAAAGAAATGCGTTGGGTCTCGGATGGAAGAGAGGCAATTGTTGCTTATTGGGGAATGGATCTGTGCGATTTATAATTTGCTTTACCAAATGCTTTAACGCTGCCTCGTTTTGTTTTTATGCCTAACTTTCTGAGGTTTAAGTTGATGTCGAATGGGTTAAAAAATAACCATTCATAGTTTTTGCTGTGAGATATTGGTAATATTGTGCATTGGCTGATGGTGATGCCATATCAGAATGATGATGACATAAAAATCTAAGCAACATCTGGGTTATTTTAGGGCACCTAATTCGTTGTGCGGACTCGGTCTAGCCTGCTTTGCCACTCTGAAGGTGTCCACGTCGTGTTAAATTGTATAACAAGTTTCCGTCGGGCGGCGACAAAAGGAGTTGACGTTGGAACTATCACCATAAGAAATTTGATTTGAAAAGCTGATGTGAGGATTTGGAGGCTGAGTTATCGGCAATGATTCAGTTTCGGTTTGTAACAATTCAGCCAAAATTGAAGTATTGTAACTGTTGTGCGGCGGGGGTTGGTTTTGACGACCATAGATCTTGTGACATATTGTACGATGAGATTTTTCAAATTATTCAACACTGTTTTATTCCTTGTGAATTCTTAAACGTAGACCGTGTTTCTTTAATTTAGGTCAATACAAATGGCATGGAATATTTTTTAACAGATACCCTCACAAGCAAACAGGTCAGCATAATTTTTGGTAATGGAGCCGTTAGTTAAACCACAAGAATAAGTATGTAAGCTTTTAACTATTGATCCTGTGCATACAATCACCGAACTCACAGAGCAACCTCATGAAAAAAGAAAGGCCTGCTCAAGCGTATTTCTTGATGTCTTGCAAGCCATTGGTAAGGTGTGGCTCGATGACTTGAATTTCAAATTACAAAAAGTTTTACCTTTAAGCCTATATAATATATTGACAATGTATGTTATCTCGAGCATAGACTCTTAAGTATAAAGCATGAGAACGAGCTCTCGCAATTCGAAGTGATTATAGCAGAAGTGAGAAAGGAAATGTTTTAGTCTGCAAGATGAAGGGACCGTTTTAGCTATGTTTGCTGATGACACTGCGATACTAGCTGCTCCTATAGAAGAAGTGCTGATGCCGATGTAGATCTATGTTACACAATTCTGAGGTTGCACGAAGAAAACGAAAGCCAATAATTCTCAATCAAAACTCTTTTAAGTACTTGTGCTAATATTTCCAAATTTTTATTCAAAGAAAACATTTACGTTTTACGTTTACTTATTGAGGACACCACTGTTTTTGGCAATCCAGTCCAAGTAAGAGGTAACACGGGTGAATACACCTGGCCATCCCTTTTCACAGCCCAGAGCAATTCCAAATGAAGTAGCTCCAATAACCGTATTGCTACCATCAGCCAATACAAGCGGACCACCGGAATCACCATTGCATGTAGACTTGGCTCCTTTAGTGTTGATGCAAATGTGGCCTTCCTTAACAGATCCAGCATAGTATGGGCTGCAACCAGAATTGGTCATAATTGGAACCTCAACCCAACGAAGGACATCAGTGACAGCAGTTGCAGCTAAAAGATGAACCATAATTCATGAATACACTGGAAAATGTTACTGTCAGTGTCATACTTACAGTCGGTGATTTTTCCCCAGCCAGAAGCGATGGCCGATGAACCAGCATAAGTTGAATATTTTCCATTCATCTTGGGCAGCTTAGCGGGCTTGATGTAGTCTAAAAGAACGAGCATTGTTTCAATTTAGGTAATGAAGGTTTTTGCGGAATTTTTATCTCACCATTTAAAGTAACTGGAGCTGGCAATTTTATCAAAGAAATGTCGTTCTGCAAAGTGCTTGGATTCCAATTTTCATGGACAATAACATTTTTCTTGTCTACGTGGACAATTTTTTGACCTGGTTCCTTCGGGTTTGTGCGATCGAGTGTTCCCAAATATACATCGACGGAGGTGATTCTGTAAATTTTACATTTTTTTCCATCTTGTAGCTGATTTCACAAAAAAAAAAAAAAAAAAAAAAAAAAAACTTACGAGTCAGTACAATGAGCAGCGGTAAGAACCCAACGATCCGAAATCAGAGTACCACCACACCAGGCAGAGCCCTTTTGCAAGTTCAGTTTTAGACCGGCTTGGTATGGGAATTGCTTAGCCTTAGCAAGATTTCCATTTGTAATACGACTATTATCCCCAGACGAAAGAGGAACGATGGGAATACGATGATCGACGTTAATGGGAATAAGTTCGTCCCAATGAACGGCTGCTGCAGTGGCAACAAAAAGTGCAAATGCTATCAAGTACTTCATTATCAGGAAGCTCTAGAAAAACTGATACCTTAGGAAGAAGTCGTATACGTTTATATACTCACAGTTGCAGGCACAAGGTGATTAGGTTGAAGTGGTTAGACAAAGGAGGAATAAGAAAAATACCTCATAGATTTTCTGTTTCAGATATATGGATGTATGAAGTGGCCACATGTTTTAAAGTATCTAGACAATTTGAAGATCGCTCGTTTGAAGCACATTATTACATTCATTAAGAGGTTGATTTACGTATTTTATGAAATTTATTTACGATAAGTGCAAGCGTTTAGAATTATAGTGCTGTCAAGTAGTACAACTTAAATTACCATTTATCAATAGTGAAATGAAATAGTAATAATAAAAATATGATAACAGAGGCAATACTCAGACGGTGTCATCCTAAAGAAATTCGGGATTAAATCCAATTATTTTAAAGGAGACTCCAACTTGATGAAGCAAAATTTTTAGTTCTAGTGAACGGAAGTCGGTTGACAGTGCACAGAAAACGTAGCTCCAAGGAAACCTAGAAATACCAAAGGCAACTGAACTGGCCTACCTATAAGGATTCCCTTATCACATCTCTGACTATTCGATTTGGAAAGGGTAGAAATGACAACAGTCTGAACGACGTTGACGCAAACACTTTGTTAATATATTTTGGGAACTAGCAAAAGCAAATAAAGTTTGCAGGGACCTGCGATATTGAAAATGGAACTCTTAGGGTGAAGTACGTACTCCACTAAGACTTTTGAAGTTTTCAGGACACTAATATTAACTTCCGCCATCTTCTGCAATCCTTGAAGGAATTCTGTACTCGAAATTGAAAAGTGGAAAATCTTTTCTCACAGAAAAATCAGGAATCGTGAAAATAAGGACAGCTATTCTTGGGCTTGGACAAAGTTCTTGCGAAATTATTAAATCGAGGCAGGACACAAAAGGAGCAGACATAATACTACTATCTCAGTACTTATCTATTAAACTCGTATTTAATCAGTTTAACCTTAGATTGCTAAGTTCATCAACTCTATCCTGGGGAGAAAATTGGGAAAATCGCTATCATGGACTCTATGTACCCAAAGCAGCCAGGAGATCAGGCTAGTGAGGAAGAGCTTATTGGAAGAGGTGGACAAATCTGACAAAAACTGTCCCAAACTAGTGACATAAAATATGTACGGATGGTTGTCGATTACTTGTTGTGACACAGTAACCACAAATTGGTTCATGTCTGCTGTACTAGGTGGGGTGAAAAGTAACCTCCTTGGGAATGAAAAAAAAAAAATTTTTTTAATGTTTTTTTTATTTTATTCAATATAGTCCCCTTTTAGTTTGATACACTTATTCCAGTGATTTTCCAACTTCTTGCTCCCGCCCGAAAAGTAATTTTCCGGAAGGTCTGCAAAATGCTTCTCCGTGGCGTCGATGATTTTCTTGCGTGAGCTGAATTATTTATTGACGAACAATCTTTTGAGGTTTGGGAAAAGATAATAGTCCAGGGGAACTAAATCGGGCAAATACGGTGGATGCGACAGCAATTGGAGCCGTAAGTCATTGATTTTAGCCGTGGTTGCGATGGTTTTTTGCGCCGGTGCATTGTCTTGCAAAAACAAAATTTTTTTCGCTTCATGAGAGGCCGGTTTGCAGCGATTTCCACCTTCAATCGCTCCAATAATGCACAGTAATACTCGCTGTTAGTGGTCTTTCCTTTTTCGAGGTAGTCCTCAAAGAGTATGCCATGACAATCCTAGAAAACCGACGTCATAGCCTCTCCGACCCATTGAGCCTCCCTGGGCCGATTCGGAGCACTCGTGCTGGCTTCAGTCCATTGCCGGGCACTCATTCTGTTCTCTGGTATTCAACAGTTACCAATCGACGCCAAAAGTCCGCCCAATTCCGCATCAGTAAGTCCAAACACTCTTTCGAATTGCTCTCGCGTTCGTGTTTTTAGTCAGGAGTGAGTATGTGCGGCACCCAGCGGCAGGATAGCTTTTTCATATGCAGAATATTAGCCAAAATATGGCGTGTGCGCTCAGTACTAATCTCAGTACTACCACTAATTGTGGTATCTGCTAGCTCACGCACCTTCACTTTCCGGTCAGCCAACACCATTTCATGTATTTTTTTGACATTGTCCTCTGTAACCGCATCGGTGGGCCTGCCGTTGCGGACTTGATCGGTAGTGGAGTTGCGGCCACTACGAAACTCTCGAAACCAATATTTGACGGTGTAATCTGACGGAGCATTAGCCCCATAATATTTATCCAACTTTTCTTTTGTTTCCTTCGCCGTTTTGCCTCTCAAAAAATAATGTTTTATGAGAGAACGAACATCGTTTTTGTCCATACTCAACATGATGCCGAACACGTCAACAACAATCAGCTGTCAAAACAAAACTAAGGACAGTATTGCACTGTCTTAGTTTAGGCATGTCTGCCTAAATATGAACGGACTTCAAGGCACCACAACCGTTTTTGCAGTAGCAGCGCATTCTGGCGGTCAAGGAGGTTACTTTTCACTCCACCTAGTAGGTAGAAGCAAACCACAGAAGAACGTAAATTTGCGAATAAGTCAAGAACACGAGGTTCTCAGATTGTTCACTTGATTTGTCTTCGTTCCAGAACCAGGCAACGTTACCAAGAACGTTTTCCTAGCCTTGACCGCTAAACAAAATACCAGCGTATCTACAAAAAGCTGGAAGGAAGGAAGGAAGTGATGACATCCTAAGCCAAGGATCTAAATTTTTCATCAACTTCTCACGGATCCTGATTAGAATAAAAATCATGGAGACCAGTTCAGAATAAAAACTCTGAAGTTGTCTACTAAAAACTGAGCGCCAGCTCATCTTAAGTTTAGCGCTCAGCAAGGGCTGCCCGACACGAGCAAGGGGAATACACTTGGAGCTGATGAAGCCCAAAAGAAACACCAAACAACAGAAGCCAGCACATCTGGAGTTAGCAGTTCAACGGTAATGGCGTAGAGAGCGCCTCAAAGGCCAAAGGCGTCAGATGAATTGCCTTCAAGATGCATAAGCTTTGCTCACTCTCGATTTGCCTTTCGCGCGTTACTATGTATAAAGTGTTATAGTGAAATACGAGTTAAAGTTAGATAATTATTTGTAGCAAATATGTCAGAGTATGCTGTTGGTAAATATTTTTAAATTCAGAAGATTTTTAATAAAAAATAAGTAAGGCTCTGTCATTATCAACTAAATGTGGTGGTATATCTATTTTTTTTTTTTATTTCTTGGTCCATAACAAAAAAGTCCGATAAAGTGACATCATGAATTTTTTTTTATTTCTGGATTGGATTACTACCTCTAAAATAATGCTTAGTTAAAGCGCCGAAACCCAGCGCAACATTCTTTTTATTCTCCTACGGGCATCAATCCGCCCTATTCAGGGCGACCATTCCATTAACGTCAAGAAGATTTTAGTTCATTAAGAGTGAAAACCATTTTAAGTCATCAGTAACTGTTTGTGCATGTGCTGTTTTGCAGTACATAATGCCAGAAAATACATTAACAATAACAAATACACTCAATAACCATTCTTGATGAAGCTCCACATAAAAAATGCCTCGAACACAGTAAAACTTTTGTAGGACACATTTTCAAAAAGTATAAAAATGAAAAAAAAATGACACTGGAACGATTTTTAAAAACTGAAGAATTTCGGCTTCAAAAAGAGTTCCTAATTCCATTGCCTGAAACTCGTATACACCTTAAGAAGCCCTAGCCCTTACAACCGATTTTAAACTGACATTTTTTGGTAAATCCTGAGGTAAGTGACACTGATATTATTTATTTACCTTTAGAAATAAGTAAAGTTGGTTCTGGAATTCAAGAGAATCTTCTCCAAGATACTGCCGTCCAGTACATTTCAAATTCGCAAAGAAAAATTTTCAAACAATAACAAGAGAGCTCAGTTTGCTATATATGCAAGGCATCTCCTAAGGCATGAACAATATTGAACTATGCTTACAAAAACCTTCTGACATCATTGCATATTAAAAGTTAAGCGATTGAAACCAGAACTATAGTCTATAACTTCGTGCGGTTTGCTAAGAGATGGCGTAACTTGTATTATTCCATTGGGACATGCGTTGGAAAGCTACTGTCATTGTACGTCATTTCAGTATGTGTCATTCATTTGAAGCGTAAACAACAATATTTTTTTTTTTTTTCACTCAAATATGTCGAACATTGTGCCTGAAAAAGTGTTTCTGCGGGGAGTTATTCTTCATTACTGAAAACTGCTCCCGAAAGTCATCGTATTTTGGTGGAAGTTTATGGTGAACATGCTCTAGCTGAGCGAACGTGCCAAACGTGGGTTGCACGATTTAAAAATGGTGATTTTGGCTTGGAAGACGATGAACGTCCTGGGCAGCCAAAAAAGTTTGAAGATGAAGAACTGGAAGCATTACTCTATGAAGATTGTTGTCAAACACAAGAAGAGCTCGCAGAATCTTTGGGTGTCACTCAAGCAGCCATTTCAAAACCTTTAAAAGCAGCTGGATATATTCAAAAGCAAGGAATATATCCAGCTTCCACATGAACTGAAGCCGAGAGACGTCGAAAGGCGGTTTTGCATGTCCGAAATGCTGCTGGAACGCCACAAAAGGAAGTCATTTTTGCATCGACAAAGCCGAATATCCATGGCCCGAAGGTAATGCTCTGTATTTGGTGGGATCAGATGGGTGTGCTGTATTATGAGCTGCTAAAATCGAATGAAACCATCAATGGACAAGGCTACCGAACACAATTAATCCGTTTGAAGAGAGCAGTAGCCGAAAAGCGCCCGGAATATGCGACCAGACACGAGGCAATAATTTTCTATCAAGACAACGCTCGGCCCCACGTTCCTATTCCGGTTAAGAACTATTTGGAAAACAGTGGATGGGAAGTCTTACCCCACCTTATAGCCCAGACCTTGCCCCTTCTGACTACTATTTGTTCCGGTCGATGCAAAACGCCCTCACTGAAATACGGTTCACATCAGAGCAGAATATCAAAAATTGGCTTGATTTATTTTTGACTGCCAAGCCGGCGCAGTTCTTTTGGGATGGGATCCACAAATTGCCATAAAGATGGGAAAAAGTCATAGCTTCAGATGGGCAATACTTTGAATAATACTATTGTACATGTTTTTCTTAAATAAACGTTCAAATTTTCAAAAAAAAAAAACCGCACGAATTAAATTACATACCCAATATATGACAACTTGGCACCAGGATCATTGGTAGAAAAATCTACAAAGGTTTATGTGACTAATGTACTTTTCAAAGAATTTTTGAAGCATCTGGCCAGGTATAAAAGTGCAGGAAAGTGCTCTTTAATATTTGATGAGGCAGCTTGTCACTTAGACCTATCCATCGTTGAAGTTACAGATTCACACGACATATCATTATACCGTTTACCTTCAAACACGGCTCACGAGCTCCAACCCCTCGATAAGGCCGCCTATTGATCTTTTGAACACCACTGAGATGCTGAAGTTTTGTTATTCATGGAACAAAGTCCAGACAACAAATTCACTAAGGTACGCTTTAATATTATACTTACAAGTGTCTGATCCAAATGCATGACACACAATAACATTATAAGCGGCTTTAATGCAGCTGGTTTGTATCCATCATATCCATTATCCATCTATTCCAGAAATAGCTTTTGCTCCTTCTTTACTGACAGAAGCTCCAGCTACTCCTGTATCTGACGATATTGAAACAGAAAATTACAGTCCAATTACCTCAAAGCCATCGACATCAACATCGACAAGAAAGAACTGACCATATTCCGAACACACCTTCTGGAAGGTTTTACCGCACGGTTTACGGATTTCAAGAGATTATGCCTACACCATTTAAAAATACTGAAAAAACACCAAAACAGTAAGAAGAAAAGCCATTAATTACAAAGGAACTCCAGTCACCAAAGACCTGTTTGACAAGGCAGAAAAGAAAATAAAAAAGACCCCAACCCTCAAAGGTAGAAGTGGTGGAACTCAAGAGAACCAGGAGAGTTGGTAATGTCATGGTTGTGAGCACTATGAAATGGGTGATATAAGGCAATGTTATAAATGCGGCGTCGGTTTGTCACCGGATGATAAAGACATTTTTGAATGTCCTGATGGCTGCTAAAAGAAGAAACAATTTTTTTTTTTTAATTATTCGTTTTGATTTCAATTACCAAACGTACAAAGTATATTTTGAGTTTTTTTAGTACTACAAAATTTTAGGCCTTATTACCCTACTATAGGTATATATTATAATAAGGCCTACAGACAATGTTTTTAAAAAGATGAATTCGCCTTCTGTTTACCGCAGAAGTTGCCATATTTTGTTTGTCTTTAATAAAACCTTATATTTTCTTTTATTGAACAATAAAATTTGTTTATTTGGATAAATATGTAGTTTTTGTTTTATTTCAAACCTCTCTTAGCTAGGCCTTATTACCCGCACCTACCTTACTATGCGTGAACAGAATGACCGTCGATAAATAAAATCGTTGCTGTTGACACTTTCAAGGAGCGAGCCGCAAAAAATCTTATCGGTGATTGAGGGGAATAAATATTGTGGAGTTAGTGGTAGTTCGCTTCAGATTTTGGGAAGTATTTTTTTTTTTATAAAAAAATAAATAAATAATATTTATTGATTTAAATTTATTTATTGAAGAAAATTTTTCAATGAGCTGGGGTAGAAACTTTCTTCAAAAAATTGGTTTAGTGTTGAAAAAGGAAGATGTGTCGAGCGATCACCTTACGGTCAACAATGCAGTCATTCGTCACATTCTAAACAACATCGAAGAGGTCATTCACCAGATTCTTCACATTGATACATATCAGGAAAACTGTAAGTTGCAACTGAAAATAAATAAGAATATACTTTTATAACTAAAACAACAAATTACGAATCCTCCCTTTCACATATAACCCTTTGCTATCTAGTGGTTTCGCAGTGAAAGCACACACTTAATAAGGGGTGATTCATCGTGAGGTTTGATTTTCAATAGGCTTTTTTGACAGATCACGCGTGACTCCAAACTCAAACTGCTTTGTCATTTTTGTTCAGTATCATTTGGCAAGTTATCCTGAAAAGACTTACACCAGCTGTTTAGCTGTATTAGCGTTCTGTGAAAAATGTTTTTTGTGGGATTCGAGGAACTTACGATGCGCATAATCGACCTACTGAAACCAGTATTGCCATTACCATTTGCAAATTTGAGTCCCAGTTTACATAAATGGATGATACTCGACCGGTTAGACCACATCCAGCACGTAGTGACTATAGCAGCTGTAGCTGAGAGTGAACGCGCAGACCGTGACGAATCGATTCGTCGTCGCTCTCAGCAGCTTGGCTTGGCCTGGATCTCGGCCTAAAAGCGTACAAAATTCAACGTGTGTAAGAATTGAAGCCAGCCGATTTGAATTTGCGTCGTATTTTCAGTGAATGGGCTCTGGAAAAACTCAATGAAAATCCGGTGTCTTATCGTGAAATTTTGTTTAGTGATGAAGCTTATTTCTAGCTCAATGGATACGTTAATAAAAAAAATTGCCGTATTTGAGCTGGTGAGCAACCCGAAGAGTACCAAGAGCTACCACTACATCTATTAATATCAACAGTATGATGTGATTTATGGGCTGGTGGAATCATTGGTCCATATTTCTTCAAAAATGAGGCAAATCAGAATGTTACCGTTAATGGTAATCGTTATCGCGCTATGTTAACGGACTATGTACTTGCTGAAATCTAAGCACATGGTCTCGCTGAGCTTTGGGTTCAACAAGACGGCTCTACGAGCCATACAGCGCGTGAAACCATAGACTTGTTGAGAAATCATTTTGGTGAGCACTTAATTTCACGTTCTGCTACGGTAAATTGGCAGCCTAGATTGTGCGATATCACACCTTTGGACTATTTTTTCTTCAGGAATAAGGCAGCTACGATTGAAGCTTTGGAAGCTAACATTACTCTTGTTAACCGCGAGATACCAGTCGCTATGCTCGAACGAGTCGTTCAAAATTGGACCTTCCGAATTGACCATGATTGTGCACTAATCCATTGCGTCATTTGAAGTGGTTTTTGTTGTGCAGTGAAAAACTATTATTAGTCAGTATTTTTTAAAATGACAAGTAAATGCAAGAGTTTGTTATTTTGTTGTCATAAAAAATATATTTGGTAGCAATTTATGAAATGGGATCTATTCATCAAGGTTTTTGGATGTGGTTTCGCTTTAAAATAAGTAGGGGATAAACATTTTGTTTTTAATTTTAGACAATGGTCGTTTACGTAGATTTGACCTAGAGGCGATAGGTTCAGAAGAATTTCAGATTCTTTATGACGAAATTCCATCGGATATCGAATCTGAAAGTGGTGGTGAAGAACCAGAAAATCCTGAAGCAAATGTTCAAGATCTATTTGACATAAATGCGACGGAAATGATTTTTGTTGACGACCCTGAAAAGGAACATGACGAGGGATGGATTAATTTTTGACTTTAACTTTTCTCGAGAAAATGTCTAATTAACATAGCGTTTTACTATTTTCTTCTTATGAACGTATCAATAATAAAAAAAAAATCGTCATAAAGTTTGCAAAAAAATCCATAGATTTTATGATACTTGGGATAACTTGCAGCAGATAAAATTAAAAAAGGGGAGTTTCCTTGCTTTAATCTCCAAAGTCTATGAATAAAAAATGATTTTGTGGGATTTTATATAATTTTTATTTTATGTGTGTACCTACTAAACAGGTGCTCAAAGTATCCTCGTTGGTTTTGTACGCATGATAGAGCCCGTTTTTGGATTTCAATGCAAATGTTTATCGATGCTAACTGCAGCCTCACTTTCAATAACGCATCGAGAATTCGCTCTTCCAATTCCCTTAATGTTGCTATTTCGGTTGAATAAACAAGTTCTTTCATTCTTTCCCATAAAAAAAAATACAATACTATAACATCAGGAGATCTTGCAGGCCAAGATCTGGTCCATTTCTTCCTATTCAACGGTTACCGTTCACTTCATCTAGCCAATTCTTAGCCTCAGAACCATAGTGGAATGGAGCACCGTCCTGTTGGAAATATGATGAGGCTATTTAAACCAGTGGAATATCCTTCAAAAGTTCTAGTGAATCATTTCGTAAAAACTCCAGATAGTTTGCAAAATTCAGCCTTATAACCTAAGTTTATAAGTGCCGATGAACTTGTTTCCAATTACACCTGCCAATATATTGACGCTGAATTTGTGTTGAAATCATTTAACATATGTCTCCTTGTATAGGGTTTACCAACAGGGACTTGACAGCTTTGGATTTAATTTGTGAACGCATTCTTTCACTAATCATCAAACTGTTACTGTCAATTTATTCAGTAAACTCAACATTTTCATCATAGTAAAGTACACTAACGAGCAACGTCTGCAAATTATAAAAATTTTCTACAGATATTCGGAGTCGGTGACTGCAACTTTAAGAGCGTTAACTCCACTTTTCGGTCGTAATTCTCACCCTAGTAGAAAGGCAATAACAAGTTTAGTGCAAAAATTGTAGTCTACATATTCGTTGTGTGATGTTGCCGTGTCATTGAGACAACGGGTTGGTTGAAGTGTCGAAAATATCGCTGCCGTTCAGACGTCCGTAGCAAACGATCCAAATCAGTCAATTCTACGGCATTCTCAAGAATTGAGCATCGCTCCGACTACATTATGGCGTATTTTGAGTAAGGATCTTGGTTTACACCCATACAAAATATGCGTTATTGGTCGGGTGAAAACCCACATGTGCTTCATGAATCACCACTTCATCCACAAAAAATAATTGTTGGTGTGGTTTGCATGCCGGCGGCGTTATTGGGCCATATTTTTTCGTCGACGATAACGATCATCACGTTACTGTGAATGGTCAGCGTTATCGCGCCGTGATCACCGATTATTTTTGGCCCGAATTGGAAGATATGGACTTGGACGACATGTGGTTTCAACAGGATGGTGCCACAAGCCGCACAGCACACGCTACAATCGATTTATTGAAGAGTAAGTATAGTGAGCGTCTTATCTCAAGACATGGGCCAGTTGATTGGCCGCCTCGTTCGTGCGATTTAACTCCGCTTGACTATTTTCTGTGGGGCTACGTTAAGTCATTGGTTTATGCCAACACGCCGATGACGTTGGAAGAGCTCAGAGCCGACATTGAAGCGAAATAGTGGCCGTATGGGCCGAAACGTGTGGCCGAGTCGTTGAAAATTGAGTCCAAAGAATCGACCGCTGCAAACGTGCCCGCGGTGGCCATATGAATGAAGTCGAGTTCCATTCATAAATGTTTTGATTGTACTTCAAGACCATAATAAAGTTTTTGAAATATCTCAAATGGTTTGCCTTTTATTTAAAAAAAAAGTTGTCAAGTTGTTATTAGAAAACCCTATATGTAGGATGCCCATGTATGAAGATAATGAAAATTTTTGATTCCATCTCTCGTAAATTGAGATTCGAGAATTCTGCTAATATACTCGTTGTGATTCAATCTCCGCTCCAGCAACCATTTAGAAAACTCAATTGTCTTTTCCAAATCATTGGGAAACAGTTCTTGCGCAGATGTATGTTGGTATCGATAAAGATTTTTTATTGTGTTTGGAAACATTGAATTGTTTGTAAATGCACACATTTTAAGTAGCGTTTCTAAGCAACTGTTACCTTGACGTAAGAAACTAAGCTAATGATTTTTGTTTTCTAATTTTTTATACCATTTTTGTTTGTTAAATTTTCCAAATAGGACTTCATACCTAAATTCTTTTAAAGAACCTTTAAGTAACAGGGTAAGGAAATAAGGGTTTTGACAGGTAGTCAACTAGCTTTAAAACTTTTTAATAGCTATGCAATTTAAAAAAAGAATTATTGGACAATTATTCATTTTTTGAAAACCACTCCTACGAGTATTGTCAACAGTTGTTGTAAATGTAGGTAAGAAATCATAAACTCCTTTTTTTATCTGCTGCAATTTTTCCAAAGTATCATATCATAAGTCCCAAGATTTTTGTTTTTTGTTACGTTCATAATAAATAAATAGTAAAACGTTATGTTAATTAGGCATTTTCTGGAGAAAAGGGACCTCATGGGCAAGAAAAATGGAACAGGCTAAAAAATTGGCTATCTGAAGACTGAAACAAGATTTCAACTTTATTTAAACGCAGTTACAAAGGCTAGTATTTTTTTCTAAAAATAAATTCATAAACGAAGTTTCTACCATTGGTACTAACAGATCAATTTTCGGTAGCGTGGGTCTAGGTTCATCAAAGTAAGCCTTTTCTTAAATCCTCGATAATTGCCAACATTGGAAATAATTCCTTAACGTAGAATGATTTTTTTTATTAGAATATACCCAAGAATCATTTTCCAAATTAACCTTGACGAACTAGGGGATACCCTATATATTACGATTTACAATGGCAACTCCACCACAACGTTTTGATTTTCTGCTATTACGCAATATATATTATCGTGGTATACCAATAGAGTGATTTTCTATACTCTGATTTAACCAACTCTCGATAATGCAAATACAGTCAATTGATCCCTCCGAGAAACAATCGTTTCAATATGTACGAGTATACTTGATGTATTTTATTGAAATATTTTTAACCCATTTAGACATTTACTGCGAATGTTAGGCGTAATGAGAGGTACGAGTATACAAAAAAAATTAAGCTATATTATTAATATAATATCTTTTTAAAAATGGCGACTCCCATATAAAAAATAACAAGTGGGATCACTGGCATATGGAAGAAATCAGGAAAGCTTTAGTAAGCTCATGCAAGCTCGAGAGCGCTGGAAAAGCATCGAAATGTTAATAATTCGCTCTTATTTTTTAGTTTGTTCGCCTTACGTACACCCCGTCATGGCACTCTTTGTAGTAATTGAAAAATTTACCAACACGACGCAATTTAAGAGATTCGTGTAGAATTGCTCTCATTAAAGTGCCAGGCTCCAGTTGATATTAACCCTCTCATCACTTACAAATTATAATAGCTTTGTTCAGTGAGGAAAAACTAGAACAGAAAATCACAGATTCGTGAAAAATGTGAGATTAGAGTTAGAACAGAAAAGTACAGTCCATATGTTATTTAGCTGTCAAAAATGTTGACATTCGGCATTTGTCATTTCTCAAAGTGAAATACAAGATTGAACAAATAAAAATGGCTTTAAATAAAAATCAACAGATTATATGTTATTAGAAGAATTAGTGGATAGTGATAGTGGCAGTAATATCAGTTTATCGAGTGATGGAACAACAGATTCCCCAGATATGAAGACTTTAGTGAGCGTTATTTCCTTTTCTGTCAATAAAAAATTAAATGAACTGTATCGCACATTTCTTGAAAGAAATAGTTCCTTCCTACAATGAAATGGAATTTGTGACACATTTCCGCATATCTCGCAGTCTCTATAAACGGTTGGTAGACACGTTTGCAACATCGGATATTTACATCAAATTAGGCCCGAAAGATATATTCTGCTCTTTTTTAGGCTTGCTCCTACAGGGATATTGACAATAGATTCAACCTTCCCTTGGGAACTGTATGCAGTCTTATCAATAGAGTGCTGTATTTCATCAGCAATCTTTGCGACTCACTCATCCGATTTACCACTGAAGATGAGAAAATGAAAAACAGTTCGTATATGAGAAACAAAACTGGAATTAAAGGTGTTATAGGAACTTAATTAATTGCATAAAATAATTGACAAACGATGTTGTAACCTACCTCTTTTCTTACTTTTGGAGGGATCATAGATTGACCCCCTAGGTATGGAAAAGACGGCTACATTTATAGAAATGGCATTATAAGTCTATTTCTTCAAGCAATATGCAACGAGAAAACGAAGTTTTCGTTGGATATCCGGGTTCTGTTCATGACAACAGGCTTTTTGAGAATTCGGATATATATTCTAAATTACCTAATTTATGTGGGAGCGGGTTTCTATTGGGAGACTGCCACACCGATAGGCTGGAATAATTGCAGGTCGGTCCAGCAGTACATCTGAGAGCTCCCTATTGTATTAATGGAAATAGGTTCATATTTATAATATAAGAAATTAGAATGTATGAATATAAATTACATACTTTTCATACGCACATGAAGCCCTGTTGTTTCCTGTTGAACCCACGTTCACCGCAGTGAAATCTGATCCGGCAAAATATTTTGCCGACCTATGGCTCTAAATCTTTATAAAGACATATTAGGAGCTGTCAGTCCTTCTCGAGCCAAATAGCTTTTTGTTTTTCTTCTGCAGTTGTTGCAATTTCTACGAAATCCTGGCTGGTGGCTGATTCGGCTCCAAACGACTGGTTAAATATTTCCTGGCAAACTTTTTCATCTAAAAAAAAATAAGAAAAAATCTGTTTAAAATATGTTTAATCCAAAAAATTTGTATGTTACTTACTATTTTTTAAATTCTGCCGTGTATTTGTAGAACATTCAACCAGCACAGATTGCCCATTTTTCCCTCTTATCTCTATTGTTGAACTTTCCCTAACTTTTTTTTCATTCAAAATGAACACAACAATCGCAATCAAACAAATTGTTAGAAAGAGATCAAAATGAAAACCAAATTTGATTTTGACATCTGCACACCAGTCTGCTATTTCTCAAGAGTAGGTGGAAGTTTTTCTGTATTTTTCTGTTCTGACAACCTCACTGAACACAAAACAGAACAGTTTCGGACAGAAATTTTTCTCACTGAACACAAAAAATTGCAGGGATGATTTTTTTGCTGTTCAGTTTTTCACCGCTTAATTTTTGACAGCTCACGTAATGAAAGAATTAACACCCGAACAATGCTCTGTGAAAAATGTTTTTGCGTTCTTCGACCATTTTTGGGTTGTACTGATAGACCTACTGAGCAAGCAATTCAAACTATAGTGACCAAATTTCGCACCAATTCCATGCAATTGGATATCAAGCTACCTACCCATATGCCTAGAGTGCGTACATGGGAAAATATTGCTGCTGTATTTGCCAGTTTTAATGAAGACCGTGATTTGTTCTTTCGTCGCCGTTTGCAGCGATTTAGATTGTGTTATTCGACTACGTGATAGATATTATGCAAGGATCGTGGTCTAAAATGTTACAAATACAATGAAAGAACTGAAGCCGAACTACTTGCCACAGCGTCGAATTATCGAAGAGTGGGCCTTAGAAAAGATGGAGGAAGATCCGTTTTTTTTTCTCGAAATATTGCCTTCAGCGACGTAGCTCATTTCTGGTTAAATGAGTGTGTTTATAAACAAAATTGCCGTATTTGGTCCGATGAACAACCTCAGCCGATACAAGAGTTGCCAATCCACCCGGAAAATGACCATGTTTGGGGTCATGGTCTGACGAGATCATTGGCCCGTATTTTTTTAAAGATGACCGTGGAACAACGTTACCGTCAATGACGCCCGCTCTCGTTCAATGATTTCGAACTTGTTTTTGCTCAAAATATACGAACTGAATCTGGTTAACATGTTGTTCCATTAATATGGCAGTATATGCCACACAGCACGCGAATCGATGCACTAATTGAGAAATGAGTTCGGTGAGCAAATTATCTCTCGCTTTGGGGACTATTCTTTATGGAAATACATCAAATCACTAGTCTATGTCAAGAAACTATTAATTGCAGTTTTGAAAGACAACATTACACGTCTTATTAGTGAGATACCGTAGTCGTGGTCAATATTTGCATAAAATATTCTTTGAAAAGTAAATGGTAAGCATTGATTTATCGACTTAAATAACAATTGTATAAACCTTCGCTATTTTCCTGTGACGTTATCTCTTACAAATAAAGATCTTGCCTTAGTTTTGAAGGAATCATAATGAGGCGAGAGTGTGATGTGTAGATGTTTGCGTTTTTAGCGTACGCGATACCTCTTATAGCCACATCACTTTGTCTCTGCGAATGTTGCACTTTATCAATCTGTTATCTTAAAATGTTGTTTTCTTCTTTTAATGTGGAGATATCATTAGCCATTTCCAGAAATTTGTTTTTTATTTCGCTTAAAATAGCGTCTATCTTCGATACGATATGATCTTCTGCTTCTTTTAGCAAAATCTGCATTTGCATTGCTATGTTTTTTTTCCATCGATGTTATCTCCTCAAACAAAAAACTACTGGATGATTCAGGCGACACAGTCCAGCATGTCTTGAGATCAAGAAAACTTCTGGTGTAATTTCGCCAAAGTATCACACGAAAATACTTTTTTATTTAGTATGAGTATATAACAAGTATATTTCAATATATAAAATGAATATTTCTGAAATAAAGACTGATTCAAGTAAGAGTCGTCAAGTCGTCGTTAAGGATGCTCATACCCGAAAAACTCAACGATACAAAAAGAAATGATCAAGAAGATAGATGAAATTTAGAAGGAATTTCAAGCTAACTATCATAAGATTAAAGACGTAGTTAAACCTGATGCACCATACATAAAACAGAAAATATTTACAAACATCTGAAATCAAGTCCTGAAAAAATTGTTCCAGTAGAAGAAGTCAAAAAAATTGCAAAGAAGGCATCCGTGGCATCATCTAATGAAACTCAAAAGTCAAACTCAAAAACCTGCAAGTCAAGGTCTATGCAATTATGACGACAATTGACTAGTTCGAGCTAACATGCAGGAACCATATCAAATAAGTTTATGAGTATCAGAATAGGCTGCTCATCGATAGGTTGAAGAATCTATCCGAACTTCATGAGGAGTTTCTATTAAACGCACCGATAAAATGGAATACCTCAAGGCATAACTGGATAGTGGACCACTTATTCAGCATTTCGGAATATCTAGGTAAAATTACCAGATCGGCTGATAAACTTTCGAAAAAAAAACGACAACGAGAAAAATCGTCTTTATTCACCTGGATACGATGTTCAAAACTAGCCACCAAGGAAACCAAACTATGGCAAACCATCTGAAGGTCATACTATCATAAATATGAATAAAAAGGGTCTTTCATCTCTGAACAATACAAGTTTCGGGACTCCATTAAAGGGACCAAAAATAGTTCATCTGATTCTTAAGTCATTGAATTTAGAAAACAGAATTTGTTTGATCATCAACAAATCAACTGTGTGAGCCTGTCATCTTACATCAAAATCTTATTGTGTCTTCTGCAAGGGTGAGCATAGTATTTGCTCTTCAAGCAAGTTTCTGAATTGAACTCTGAAAGAAAGGTGTGAACAGACAAAGATCAGTATCCCTAGAAGCGTTATACCCAGAATTTTCAAAAAATAATTTTAAAACTTTATAAAAGGACAAGTACCTTAAAGGAAGAAATCCGAGACTTTTAAACAACTCAAAACTGCGTATGGTATAATGCGAACAGTATATTTTTGTTTCATTAGCAAAGACTCTATTTTATTATAATATGTACCACCACAACAAGCTATACCATACTGGAGTTTAGATTTGAATAGATCAATGTAGACTAACTTTAAAATAGGCAAACTGCAGTATTGCCTGAGATAATAAATCTGCCTTAAAACACTGTTTAGATATTGCTTTAAGAACATAGTATGTTCAACCCAACTAAGCTTATTATTCAAGGAAATATTTAAGAACTTAAAGCTGCATACAAGTTCAATTTCAAGGCAGTCGACGGAGCAACGGGCATGTGAATCAAAAGTGGTTATATTTAGATCGTGTGTAAAATTAATCTAACGGAACCTATTGCAATTGGGCGAATGGTATTTTAAAGGCATTTCATCACAGATTTTACCCATTTTTTTAAAAATTATGAACTTTGTTTCGTTACTAATGACCAATTTATGAAGTTTGAACCATCTCCGCAATATTTCAAGATATAAGTCTACATCATACCATACATAAAAATGTTAAAATAGCACTTACCATAATAAGACAAAGCAGTGTCATCGGCAAAAGCTGTGAGTTTGCCCTTAAATGGTTGAATGAAAAGCGAATTTACAAAAATTAAAAACAGAATAGCACCCAACACAGAGCTTTGTGGAACACCTGTGTTGATGAGAACTTGTGCGCTCAAACACTTTCGAAACCTAACTTTCTGACTATGATTTTTCAGATATGAAGTAAACCAGTCATGGATAAAACCTCTGAAAGCAACGTTATAAAGTCTTTTAGGCAATATATTGATTCACCAAGTCAAAAGCTTTAGTGATGTTAATTAATAGAGTAGCAGGGATGTCAGATTCATTTAGACAATTTAACCAAGGCATCTTCAATGGATTTGTCACTTCGAAAGCCAAACTGCGAATCATTGAAAAAACATGTTTCATCTAAGAAGGACAGCATATTTGATTTGATCTCCTTCTCAAAGACTTTAGAAAAAACTGATAAAAGGGATATTGAGCGGTAGTTCTTTAGAAACATAGTATCACCTGTAATGATAATGTGATTACAACAGCTGTTTTTTAATGATTCAGGAAAGATACCCTTTTTAATACTCAAATTAAAAATATGACATAAAACATCTGAAACAAGACAAGATATGCTTTTCGAAATGTTACTTGTAATTTAATCACATGAAGTTGAATGAGCTGCTTTATAAGACTGTATGTAGGGGTAAGCTTATTCAAAGAAAAAACTTTGTCTTTTGAAAGAGTCATGAGTAAAAGTGTTATTGCCTAGACAATCAGAATCATTTTTTTTTTATTGAAGAGTCCCAATAGTCCTTGCTACATTGGAAAAATAGACATTAGACACAGTGGCAACTTCAAAAGAGGTTTTGTTCGGGATTTCGTTGACAACCTGCCATTCTTTTTTCGAATTACCAATATTTTGGACTAACTTATTACCACAAAAATTATCTCTTTGAAGAGGTATTTCCGTTTTCGGCTCCTGACAAACCTTATCAAAACAACTTTTCAGCCTAGAGTTGTTTTGTTTTTTTACACGCTTAGACAAAAGTTTTTTCAGCCTGATTTTATCAATCAGAATATACCATATATACGAGGGCTGTTGAGTGGGTGGACTAAAAAAGACAACGCATCTTTTGTAGGTATTGACAATTTATTTTTCAATATAATCCCCTTTCAACTCGACACACTTTTCCCAGCGGTGCTGCAACGATTTTAACCACTCCGTTTTGTTGGCATGCAAAATACTCCTCCGCAGCGGCGATGACTTTCTCGTTGACCCGTACTTCTTTCCGGCGAGCGATCTTTTAAGGTTTGAGGAAAAAAAATTTGGTAGGGAGCAAAATTCGGAGAATACGTATGATGGGGAGGCGATCCGTAGTGCAATTCGATCAATTTCGCTGCGGCCGGTGCGTTATCGTTCTTCGCCAAATGTGGTCATGTTTTCTTCAAATCTGGGTTGAATCAGCCCAATGAATCGACGTAGTATGCTCCTGTGATTGTTTTTCCCTTATCCAAGTAGTCAATGTGGATCACACCTTGCGCGTCCCAAAAAACCGGTGGACATCACCTTTCCGGCCGAAGGCACGTTCTTCGCCTTCATTGGAGCACGTTCACCAAATAAAACCCATTGTTTCGATTGTTCTTTGGTCTCTGGTGTGTACCATGTCTACCAATGAATTCATGTCTCATCGACGATTACGAAACGACGCAGGAATTTTTCCGGATTTCGATTAAATAGGGCTGAGCAGGTTTTTGAAGTGGCCTCACGATTGCGCTTGCTCTCCGGTGTGAGTAAACACGGCACTCATAGCGCGGACAGTTTTCTCATGCCCAAAATCTCGTGCAGGATATGGCTAACGCGTTCAGTTGAGATGCCTGCTATTTTAGCCAACTCGCGAATTTTTACTCTGCGGTCCGCCAATACGAGATCATGGATTTTGTCCAGGGTTTCTTCTGTGGTAACCGTTTTTGGGCCACCTGGGCGCGGTTCATAAAAAACAGACGTGCAACCATGGCGAAAATCTACGAAAAAATGGTAAACAGCTGTACGGGAAGGTGAATGGGTCCAAAACACACCATTGATAATGGGTTTGACTTTTTTTAGGTTTTGCTACTCAAAAAGAAGAATCGGATCACGGAGCGATACTGCTTTTTCTATGGTCACATAAAACATTAACACGATGTTTTGAGATTGATGTCAAAACAAAACTAAGCGTCGGATTCTCACCAAATTTTGACAGACCGACTAAAAGAGGTTATAGTAAATGATGGTACACTCATTTTGGCTTAGTAATGTCACCTATCTTCCAATCTGGGTACTCATTAAATAGCCCCCGTAAATGAATGTATCCTGTGTGCACGTTTTGTTTTTTTTTTTTTTAACAACATTTATAAGCACGTTCAGAATAAATCAAGAAAAATAATATATCTACGAGTATGTGTTATAAATATACCTTTGGTCATGATCGCCCCGTTTTCACCTTTCGTAGGTTGTAATAAAAACGTCTGACTTCTCGTTACGTACGTAAATCAAAATTAAGTTAAGAAGCAACAACAAGCCTTGCATACGGAAAATCCCTGGAGATAAAACAAGGAAAACAAATTTTAAATCTGCACGTGGAGTGTTAAGTCCCTTAATAAGACATGTGCAGTCAAGCAACTTGGGGAGACCCTGGACTGCTGCAAAGTAGTTATTATTGCCGTCCAAGAAACGCGATGGAATGAACTGGAGATTAATAGGATGAAAAACTGCGACATCTACTATGGCGATTGTTACCGACGCAAAACTAGCGTATTCAAATGCGGATTTGTTGTTAGAGGCAGACTTCCGGCGTGTTAACCGCCTCATAACAATTTGTGTTAAGGCCAAATTTGTCAAAATTAACTTATATACGCGCATGCCCCATAGAGGAGAGAGATGACGGCAGCAAAGATAACTTCTACGGGCTCTTGGACAAGACCTACGAGCAGTGCCTTAAACATTTTCCCCGCGATTTAAATGCAAAGCTAGGAAGAGAGGGTACTCTTGGTAGTGCTTTCGGAAGGTATAACCTGTATAACACCACTTCCGATACGGATTCAGACTAATCGAAGTTGCAGTGTGGCGAAAGATGATCGTAGCTTGTACGCGGTTCCCACATTTCAATATTCACAAGGGGACTTAGATAACTCCTGAAAAATTAACAATCAACCAAATTGAACACATTGCGATCCACGGAGTTATGAGTCTATGAACATTCTCAGGGACCAACATCGATTCGGACAATTACCTTGTTGTTGTCAAGGTACGGTTGCGGATATCCCAAACATCGTAAAGGCAAGCTAATACTGTGAGGAAGTTCGACTTCGGACGGCTACAATCGCAAGAAATCGGCAAATCCTTTTCCGATTAAGTCTTCCCTAATCTCTAAAGAGATTGTACGCCGCCAGCATCAATAGCCGAAGACCAGTGGTCAAAAGCCGCCAGATATGACGTCCCTATTGAGCTGGGTTTCACTCGTCTACCTCAACGAAACTCCTGGTTTGATGACGATACCTGTAAGCACATGCAGTTGAGCAAGATGCATACTTTTACTTCATATCTGTGCTTAGTATCGTCGGTGTTTGTGTTTTTGTGTTTGTCTTTTTATATAATGACTCAGGAATTTAGGGTGCATATAGCCAATATTGGCGGGCTAAAAAGTAATCACTTTTCTGCATACGTCCACGTCTATAAATACAGACCAGCTTTTTTGACACTTAGTGAAACACAGGTAGATCCCAGCCCACACCTCTCAGATCACTCTGATCTGAAGCTATCTGACTAAGAACCAGTGCCATTATTATTCTCTCACCGCGGTTTCGCCACGTACATGCATAATGACATAGCATACTTAATTCCACGACAATGTGATCTGTGTTCCAATCCGGAATTCAACTTCTTATGACGAAAATACCATCTCCGTAAGCAAATTATCTACTACTGCTTTATTTACAGAAGCTCTAAATTAGACAGAAATTCGACCTTTAACGAATACCAGACGTTGATAGTCATACCGCAATTACCCTGGACTTGTTTCTAACTTCTCAATCTTACGGCAATACGAGAAAGCCAATTAGAGCGGTCTTAACACCTCCTATAGAAATCTTAACTGGTCGTTATGTGACCTCCACAACGACGTGGATGCCGCTGCTGATATGATCACAGTCACTATTCTCTTTGGAATACGATACTTTATCCTTCATCGGATGAAGAGTATCAAGCCTAAAGAAAAGGCACTATACGACTCGATCTGTAAATAGGTTGCCGGGGTTAGAGAAATGTTTTTTCGGTTTTCAGGACCAACCCAACAGAGGGAAACCGAAAAAAGTTTGAACGAGGCAGAAATGACTACAACGTCTTAAACATGTGAAAATCTAATACGACCAAAAACTGTGGCAAAAAATAATACAATGTCTCAAAGGTAGTAAAAGTTTTTTGGTCGTTCGTCAAAAATATTACAAATTCGGGCCCATACAGACCCATTGCACTTACGTTCCTTTTTTCTAAGGTCATGGAAACGTTGATGAACCGTCAGCTCATGAAATATCTCGAAACGCAAAAACTACTCAATGACCGACAGTCCGGTGTTCGTAGCAACAGGTCTACAGGTAATTTCATGGCACGTCTCACCGAAAAGTGGAACCAAAGCGTACATTAATCTGGCTAAAGCAAGATAGTTGCACTTGATATTATAAAAGCATTTGACAGAGATTCACATCAGGCTGTTTTTTTTTTTCGAAAATTCGTGCTTTTAACTCTCTTCTTCAATTGGAGATATTACCTTTCGGAACGTTTAGTTCGATTGTTTTAAATGGTTTCATATCTAATGTTTACAAAATGAATGCTGGTACGCCCCAGGACTACCTTCTGTCACCCACACTCTTTTAAATTTTCAACAACGATTACCTGTCTGCTACTTCTAATCCAATATATTCCTTTGCTGAAGACAGTACTCTCTGCTTTTCATATTCGTTTCCGCCCCTTCAAACTTTTAACCGTAACACCCGTCTCACTATGAATGCTCATCAGTATACCCTCAAGTCCACTTTCGGAGGCACTCTAAAATACCGTGATTCATGCCTAAGCCACACTACTAGTTTATGGAATGCCCTGCCTAGCTCTTTATTTTCTAGTCATTATAATATTTAAACATTTAAAACCAATGTTCATTGGCACGTCTCCTTTCATCCTCTTTAATTTTCCTTCGCATCTTAAAGGTACTCAAATACCTTGAGCGCGCGTAAGGTTTAAACAAAAGACGGCGCTTCATAGAATGACTAGAGCTGCTCGCGAGCTCAACGAGCAGAAGAGGAGATACGGAGCATGAGAAGCGCGCGGTCTAGAAAATTGAGAGATGTTACTCTAGGAATGATATGCAGGAGTTTTATCAAACGGTAATGCTTACACGGATACAAACCCTGAACGAAAGTCTGTGAAGACGAACCTGGGAACATAGTAGCAGAGTAGCAGTCGATGCTGAGAATTTGGAAAGAGCACTTCTGTAGACTGTTTAACGGCGATGACAAACCGAATACTGCTATCAGGCAGCATGAACCTTTCAACTTGACAGTCAGGGCGTTCAAACGGCAGGCGATGACTTGGTAAGGAACATACGCCAAATCATCTGTAAAATATGGTCGGATGAAAGTACGCTTGATGAATAAAACCTCAGTATTGTTTGTCCGATCCTCAAGAAAGGAGACTCTGAACTCCGCCAACTACAGACGCAAAAGTATTCTTAATATCGTCTACAAAATCCAATCTACCGTATTGAACGAACGCCCGAAGCCGTTCGTCAACAACCTGATTTTTCCATATCAGTACGGCTTCAGGCCAAGAAAGTTCACCATGAAACAAATATTCACACTACAGCAGATCTTGGAAAAAACCCATGAGGTCCAAATCGGTACCCACCCCCTATTCATCGATTTTAAAGCTGAGTATGACAGCACCCAAGGAGACCAGCTATACAAAGCTATATTTAGTTTTAGAATTTCTGCCAAACTCGTTCGGTTGTGCAGGATAATGTGGGACAATGTACGCTGCTTCTCCAATGACGGAAATTTTGAAATAGTACAGTCTTTCAAAATTCCATCTAATTACTCGCATATGCCGATGATATTGACATAATCGGAAGAAAGACGCGTAATATCATTTCGGACAGAAACCGCACTCTCGACAGTTATACTATAACTTTGAGGTAGTAATGGACTTTGTCTACTTCATCAATCAGAAAACGGCGCCAGCGCTGAGATCATACGAAGGATAACTCTTGCAAATCGCTTTTTCTTTGTCTAAAAAGGCAATTGACTAGCAAAGCCCTCTCGTGAACACTAAAGGTGCTCCTATATAAGACCTAGGGATATTAATACCCTTTTACTGGCTTTTCTCCAGCGTGCGGCCGGGTAGGTGTTAGTAGTTTGAAACTCAGTTGTATTAGGTTTCGATATTTTTCCAGAGGTGGTTGTCAAACTGGAGCCAGTGCATCTTCAACCAGTGGGTCTTAGTACGTGCTAGTTGTTAGTTCGTTACATTTAGCCCAGCCAGCAACCACTCCAACATCAGTGTTATGCCTTCATGTCAGAATTGACGCCGACGGGATTTACATATAACTACATACAAATTCCATGAAAAGACTTTTTTCAGAGAATTGCCACGCACGAGATTCGAACCCGCGACCCTCTGCTTGAGGAGTCTAGTCATATTCCACTACACCATTACCACCCCATAGAGTTCTACTCTATGGCGCAGAGGCATGGTATTTATCAAAAATATATGAAGGAGGTCTTGACTGGTTTAAGAGGAAAATTTTTCGTCTGCATAGACGGTGAGTGGAGAAGTGGTTTGCTCCTTTTAGATTCTCCGCGAGTAACTGACAAGTCTTTTTTTCTAAATTTGCTTAGTCCAAATTCGGAAAGATAATCTACTCGATGGTCGCCAAATGGCTCATTCAGTACTTAAGGTGCATTTGAACTTAGTTCATGAAGGAACACCTATTTTCAAATCCAGTAAAAATAGTGATCGTGGACGGATGTTGCAGTAATGTGAGATTTTAGGTCGGGACGAACGTGCAATGTTCCACAAAATAGCAATAGCAACCGAAGCACTGAATCGAACCATAAAAGATATTAAAAGGATTCAAAGTATTGTAGGAGAGATGATCATATTATTGGCTGGTGACTTTAGACAGACTCTGCTGATAATTACTAAAGTGATACCGGTAGAAAAAATAAATGCATGTTTAAAGGCATCAAATTTATGGTAAATATGCGGATACAACTTAGGTATTATAATTATTGATACACCTAAAGGAGAAAATGTTTTGATTGCACGAATCCCAATTATAACGACAGATTTGCCTTTTTAACTTAGAAAATTGCAATTTCCAATAAACATTTGCTTTTGGAATAACTGCGATGAGAGCCCAAGTACATTCACTCAAAGCAGCCGACTTGTATTGAAAGAAAAAAATTTCTTCATGGGTAACTCTAAGTGGTGTGCTTACATGTATCCAACCCACAAAATCGTTATGCTCTTGCAGCTATGCAAGACCAAAAACTTTGTTTATAAAGAGGCACTTTTTCCTATTTGGTTTTTCAGTGTTCTATTTTTATAGATCACGCTCGATTCGTAACAAGGATCAAAGTCAAATGTGCTCAGTTAGCATTGCCAAATCATAATGAAAAAAATACACACGAACAATGCTAAATTTTATTATCAAAATGCGCGCTCTGTGAAAAATGTTTTTTGAGTACTTCGACCATTTGACCAAGCAAGCACCCGGAAAAATGCACTGTTTGGTGCGGTTGGACTCTTCGTATGGTCCACTTGAGACGTAGTCGTGATCAAAATATACATAAAATTGTCTTTAAGAAGTGAATGATAAAAATTGATTTATCAAATCAAATAGAAATTTTATACACTCTTACAATTTTTCTGTTTATTTTTTTGACAATTAAAAACCAAAACAATTAAAAAATCACGAACTGTTTTGAGTTAAGGTCTTGCAATACATAATTAGTTACAAAGAATATTTTGTATTTTTTTATTTTCATATGTACGTACATTGCAAATATTTTGAGATACACGAGCACATAGTTATCTATAAATATATATAAAATTATGTTTTCACTTGGTCATCATCACTCATCATAACAAATATACTGATAAGCTAGCAGAGTCGCGGGTGACCTTGAGCATTTGTGAAATAAAGACTGATTCGAATTAAAACCGTCAACGACGTAATATTCATTCCGTGAAGTCCTCTTATCAGCGGTAAGGGCCACAAATAAAATCGACATAACCGTGAGACCCACCACCAAAGATAAGACTTACTCGTGTAACATTAATAGCTTGAATCTGAACTACTCCATTTTCCCAGGAATATGTGTGGCTGGTAAACTAGGTAGACAGGGCAACATTAAGCTGCCCATTTCCTTTACCGGTTACACTCTATATTATAATTTCAGACCCCCTTGGTTCATTCTTGGTCCTATTGGCGCGATGGAATTACTAATATGTACGCGAGTTGCAATTTTTTTTCTTTTGCAGTTGAAAATGAAAATGGGGATACTCTGCTCTAAAAATACGAGTATGTCTCTAAATACTTTCGGACCCTAGATTCTTTCAAATATCACATTTAACTATGCATGTCTCTAAATATGAACTCATTTAAGTATTCACATTAACAATGTTTATTGAAAGTATACGTACACATTTACGAACGTCTGATTTAGGTGTGCCTAATCCCAGTATGCTTGGAAATCCAGTCCAAATAGAATGTAATTCGGGTGCAAACAACTGGCTTTCCAATCGCACACAAATAAGATCCATATGAAACAACTCCAATAAGTGTATTGCTACCATCAGCCAGGACAAGTGGACCACCAGAATCACCATCACATGAAGACTTGCCTCCCTTAGTGTTGATGCAAATATGACTATTCCCGATATCGTATGAACTAGATTTTCTACAATCAGAGTTTGTCAAAATTGGAACTTTAACCCAACGAAGGACTTCGGTCGCCGTACGTGCACCTTGAATGTAATAGAAATTGCATAGCTACTCAATAAAAGTATTCATATTACTCAGTCAGCATCATACTTACTGTCGCTGACCTTTCCCCAGCCGGTAGCGATGACCGAGTAACCAGCATACGTTTTTTTGCTACTCTTGGGCAGTTTAGCAGGCTGGATGTATTCTAATCAAGTAAAATATATTTTGATTCAATGTAACATACAAAAAGCTCAAACTCACTATTCAAAGTAACTGGAGTTGGCAATTTGATCAAGGATATGTCATTCCGTATAAGAACGCGATTCCAATCTTCATGGACAATAATGTTTTCCATCCCAACATGAATGATCTTTTGACCGGGCTCCTTCGGATTGGTACGATTGAGTGCTCCCAAATATACATCAAGAGATGTGACTCTGAAATTATTGTAACACTTTCTCCCCCTTCTATCTGTAATACTTTGACAAAAACTCTTACTGGTCAACACAATGAGCAGCAGTAATAATCCATCGAGCCGAAATCAAGGTACCACCACACCAGGTAAGTATTTCTCCAGAGGTTATAAGAATACCAACTTGGTATGGGAACTGCTTAGCCTTTGCAGAATTAACATGGGTAATACCATATTTTTTGCTAAACGGTAGTGGAAGACGACAATGAACTTCAATGGAAGTAAGTTTGTCCCAACTAACGGGTGCTGCGGTGGCAACAAAAAGTGCAAATGCTATCAAGTATTTCATTATGAAGAAAGTCCAATAAAACTAACCCCATATCGAAAAGTCGAATATCTTTTATACTTGCACTAGCAAGCTTCAATGGTTTACAAAGATCTGATAACAAGTCGTTGGACCAATGCGGAGTTTTAATAATACATTAAATGTACTCGCAAACTTGCGCTTAAGCTTTACAATTGCGTCCGAGGTAGATTATTGTATTGATTAAGATATAGGCTCTCGTTTTTTTTTTTATTTATTTACTTATTTAATCTATTTGGAATGAATCATGAGTGAACTGGATATCATAATATGGTAGGTCTGTAAGTCTAACCAGGCAGAAGTTATATGAGTACTTGGCACTACGTAATCTACTTTTTTTTTTATGAAATTATTAACATGATAAGGGTGAATGTACACATTGACCTTAAGTGGATTTAAACACATTATCTTATCCAAAGGGGCGCTAATCAGGCACTATGGAGGTCATGAAACTTGCAGACGTCTGTTTCATGTGAGAAATAGAAACAACGAACAGATTGTTCAATTGAAGAAACATTGAGAGCCTCGAATACTTTGGCATTCCTCACTAAACATGTTCACGTCAAAACCTGTATTTATGGTAAACATACCTTGAATCTACTCCAGTAGCTTATTACAGTTTAAACTTTAAGACGTCTTATGATATTGTAACTAAGAACATGTTTGCCATTTGGAAGCCATTCGCAAGTGGCTTATAAGCTTCTTTCTTGATCTAACCTACATCTAGGTAATACCGGCTTGAATAAAGTCATGTCGTTTCCGGTACTCATTTCTTCTTCCTCATCAACGTCAAAGCAGTATGTATGTGGATCATTGTTCAAAGCGTCCAAAAGTCGGAACGTTAAGTCACTTTCCCTCCCCTGATCCTGAGGTTTCGAGTTTTAATCAATATAAAAAAATTGGAATATGTATCGAAGTGATACTTCGATTATTTGTCAGGCAGCGGACTAAAACCTTGACGGATAATTAAATAGACGGTTAACCAAATGAATGGAAGCTTTTTTTTATTCTGTATTGCGAAACTGAAATAAATACAAGGTATTGAATGCATATATGTACTAGGTGGAGTGAAAAGTAACCTCTCTGACAGCAAGAATGCGCTGCTAATGCAGAAAAGGTCATAATGCCTTGAAGTCCGTTCATATTTAGGCAGACATGCTAAATTTCAGCGCGATACTGTCTTTAGTTTTGTTTTGACAGCTGATTGTTGTTGACGTGTTTGGCATCATGTTGAGTATGGACAAAAACGATTTTCGTTCTCCCATAAAACATTATTTTTTTAGGGGCAAAACGGCGAAGGAAACAAAACAAAAGTTGGATAAATATTATGATGCTGATGCGGAGTCGGGAGGACTTTTGGCGTCGATTGATAACTGTTGAACACCAGAGAACAGAATGAGTGCCCGGCAATGGACTGAAGCCGGCACGAGTGCTCCGAAGCGGCCGAGGTAGGCTCGATGAGTTGGAAAGGTTATGGCGTCGGTTTTCTGGGATTGTCATGGCATATTCTTCGTGGACTACCTCGAAAAAGGAAAAACCATCAACAGCCTCACATGAAGCGAAAACAATTTTGTTTTTGCAAGACAATGCACCGGTGCACACGAGCATCGCAACCATAGCTAAAATCAATGACTTACGGCTCCAATTGCTGTCGCATCTACCGTATTCGCCCGATTTGACTCCTTCGGACTGTTATCTCTTTCCAAATCTCAAAAGATGGCTCATCAATAAAAAATTCAGCTCACGCGGGGAAATCATCTACGCCACGGAGGAGTATTTTGCAGACCTTCCGGAAAATTACTTTTCGGACGGGATCAAGAAGTTGGAAAATCGCTAGAATGAGTGTATCAAATTAAAAGAAGATTATATTGAATAAAATTAAAAAAAAAAAACATTTTAAAAAATTTTTGTTTTCATTCTCAAGGGAGTTACACCTAGTACATATCATATACTCTGATTTGTCATTTTCGTATTTTATTATGGAATAGGTAAACAATGAATATAATTGCTCACAACCGAATTAAGATGTTTTGGTAAAAAAATTCCGTCACTTTTGTTTGCTTAATAATTGCTCGAGATTCTCATTCTTCGTAAAATTATCACAGCAATATGATTTATTTTCGTTTTATTGTGAATACCAATCCATGAATTGTTGAATGTTATCAGCAGCTTGTTTGCCTTCTTTGTGCAAGTCTTTTGCGGTAGTTATTTCATCAACCGCTTCACCACCATCAAATTCGTTATCGATGGCTTAGCAGCCATTTCAACGATTTCTTCGTCCGACAGCAATTGATAACATTCATTTCCATCATCACAAAGTAATCATTCCTTAATTTTCTGTCGATTTTCCAAGCCGAATACAGTAGCCCATTCAGCCAAAATTTCACTTGTTACGATATCACGCTCAACTGTTTCAGAAGGAATTTATTCCATGATCTTGGCAGTGTTTCTTTAAGAAAATGTCGGCCCAAGCATCAGAGGCATTTTCGACAGCACTTTTCAAATTGTAGGCTTTCCATATTCTTGCAAAGAAATATCTTTTTCCGATATCGGCTTGATCCATTGGTTGTATCAGTGAAGAACTGCTTACGGGCAAAAACTAGCACGTAATATTTAAATCGTCACTTCGTAACAACCTGGATTCAGGATGGGCCGGTGCATTATCGAGCACAATAATCGCCTTTGGTAGTAAATTTTCCGACTTCAAATCTTGTTGAACGGATGAAAAGATCAACTTTTGAAAAAATGTAAAAAAATGCAAATACTTTTTATGTTGAATAAAAACACTCAGTTTTTTAAACTATTCAATGGAAATGCGTTGATACATCCATGCATTTTTTTGTGCATAGTATTGAACGGGCAAAGCATTCAAATTCATTGATTTAAAACGGCGAGGTTTGTTCGCCGTGCCAATTAAAAGCAATGGAAGTCGATGGTTGCCACTTGCATTGACGCAAACCATTACGGTAATTCGTTGCCTTGGCATTTTAAATTCAGGCGCATACTTTTTGGAAAGTTCTGCAAGTGTTTTGGTCGGCTATGCTTTATAATTCAAGCCAGTCTCGTCAGCGTATACTTGACCTTGCCATTCCATCGATCATCATTTGAAATTTATTCTTAAAAGTGGCAACAGTCTCAAGAATTGAACCTTTCATCTCTTCACCTTCGATGTTTAAATCGCGTATACCGTGACGACCTTTGAAATTGTCCAACCAACCAATGATTGCTTTGAAATTGGTATCGAAATTCAATTTTTCGTTGAACTGTAATGCTCTCTCAGCAACAATTGGGCCCGACAACGGAATTCCTTCACTTCGTTTCTGGACAAAACATAAATACAATGCTGTGTCGAGCGCTTCATTAGCTGTTGTTTTTCATTGTTTTACGTTGTTTTGCCATCCAATAATTGCATTTTAGGCGTATAATTTTCGATTTCATCAGCACATTTTTTTTTTTTTCAAATCGTTAATTTTGGTTCGTGGAATACCAAGTTTAGTGCTTAAAGCAACGGCAGATACACGTTTTTTTAGTTCAGCAATAAGTTCTAATTTTTTTTTTTTTTCCAATCGTAAGAACGTTTCTCTGGTGTTTTTGTGTACCAGATCCGGATGGTTGAGGCTCCAAGAATCACGAACCTAAAAGTGTATCGCTGATTGCATTATATCGTGTATACATACATATGTATGTATGATTTCAAATGGTTTATGTGATTAAAACTATAAATTTCTGCGAAATTTGTTTCTCCAAATTTCTTAAGCAAAGTTCGAGACAGTTTTGCCTCGCGTATGGTGTACATATACCACCAAGTTCCCGGAATTTATTCAGAAAACTAAAAATATGTTTATTCATCTTAATCTATATTGCCCCTTCAAAGAAATCCACATCGACTGCAACACACTTATGCTAGCGTTTAATCCAATCCTCGAAACTTCCTGCGATTTTCCATTACTTTTTCTCGGCTGCTGAAACGCGTTCCCCTTAGTGGTTTTTTTACTCGATTGAACAGAAAGAAGTCACGGGGAGCCAAAGCAGGTGAATTCGCTGGCTGTTGGTTGGTACTTGTTGCGTTTTTCGTCAAAAAATTACGAATAATGATGGCACTGAGCGACGGTGCTTTGTCATGGTGCAAAATCAACGAGTTTTCTACCCACAATTCTGGTCTCTTTCAGCGAATTGCTTCACGCAAACGTCTCATAACGCCCAAATAATAAAAATAATACTCTTTGTTTACTGTCTGGCCTTCTGGCAAAAATTCATGATGCACTACACCGTTGTAATCCATGAAAACCGTGAGCATTGCCTCTTTTTTTGACTGGAAACGACGTGGGTTTTTTGAACTCGGCTCATTTGGTAAACGCCATTCACTTTCCTGATGTCTGGTCTGGTCTCCAGTCTCCAGTAATGATCCTTTTGATGAATGTGGGATTGGATTCAGCCTCGCAAATCATCTCTTTTGCGACGTCAACACGGTCTCTTGTTGGCACCAACTTTGCTGCTACACGACGGAAACCAAAAACATTAACCAAAATGTCTTGGACGGATCCATAGGCAATGTTTAAGTCCTCCACTATCTCTCTGATATTTAATTTGATGTTATTGACCAACATTTCTTTTACTTCAGCAATGTTTTCGTCGGTTTTCGATGTCAATGGTCTGCTACTGCGTTCATCATCTTCGATTGACTCACAACCACTTTTGAACCGCTCACTGGTAAGCGACCGTTTTCTTTAGAGAATCGTTGCCGAAACAATTTTCCAACATTTCCAACGTTCGTACACCATTAAAACCGTTTTTTACGCAAAATTTAATACAAGTTCGTTGTTGCAAATTTAAATCCATTTCTAGAATTGTAAAAAATCGCCAACACACACAGAGAAAGATGTACTCATGGCTACGTAACTTTTGCAAATGTCAAGCTATGACGCTAAGATTTAGAGGGAATATCAACAACAGATGTAGCAACAAAACAGAACTAAAATCGGAACAATGGAAGCGCCACACGGTGGTTATTCCGTTTTTGATCAAGGTGGTATAAACAGAATCAAAACAAAACGAAAACAAAAAAAATTTGCTGACCGAGTGTGACGATTAGTCGGTAGACGGATAATCGAAGTTCCAATGTACAATATTATAATTATAAAGGGTTTATTACAATTGTACATGAGCACCACCCAGTCTCTCACAAGAACTACACAAAAAAGAAAAGTTTAAATGAATTTCTAATTGATGTTAGGCAAAGAGGAAACGTCGTTTGCCCAGAGTGCTGCCAAGTCACGTCGAAACAGCAGTGTCATCTATGTTTCCATAGCAGAAAATTTTGATAGCAGAAGCATCAACCATTGAATTTTCTATGGAATGCTGAGTGTCACAGATAGTTCGCGAAGTATAAATACCAGCATCACCACGTATGTAAGTCAGTTGAATTTCATGTATGAATTAATACAGTGATTAGGAGGTTAAAGTAAAAGTGGATAAGAAACCCGTTTGGATTGTGAATTGCAATCCAATGAATTGCAATAAAGAGATTGTAACATATGGCCTGGATAGTCAGTGCCGTTTTATAGTAAAACACAAAATTTTTGCAAAATTCAACTTTATTTATCAATATAGTTGCCTTCGAGAGCGATACACTGATTGAAACGATTTTTCAATCTTTCGATACCAGTTTTGTAGTACGATTTAGGTTTAGTCTCAAAATAGGCCTCTGTTTCGGCGATTACATCTTCATCGGTTTTAAATCTCTTTCCGGCGAGCATTCTTTTGAGGTCTGCGAACAGGAAATAGTCGCTGGATTCTTTCAATTTTGCCATCGTTTTCATCGACATGTGACATGGTGCATTGTCTTGATGAAACAGCACTTTCTTTTTCTTCAAATGCGGCCGTTTTTCTGCGATTTCGTCCTTCAAACGCTCCAACAACGCAATGTAATAGTCGCTGTTGATAGTCTACCCCTCTTGGATATAGTCGATGAAAATTATTCCATGTGTATCCCAAAATACGGATGCCATAACCTTGCCAGCCGACCATTTTACATTGGTGTCAGTAGTGGGATAGGGCTTATTGTGTGAAAAAAGTGTTTTATGATTTCTAAAAAAAAAAAACAACAACATCAATAATGGGTCGAAAACTATTGAAGTTGACACCCTCGTCCAACTCGAACTCCAAAGCTGAAACCTTAGCGCCAGGGGAGGAAAAAGTGACCTGGTGCTCCGATTTCAGAACGCTTTAAAAAACGGGGGGCATGATCCAGATACATAGTCCTTCGACGTTGACGAGAAAGAACAAACGAGTACCGGCAACGACATGGCTGCGATGAGACAACTCCTCGAAAAGCATAAAGGTTATGTGGCTTTAATACAGGCTATCGAGAAACGGTTTGGTGAAAGCCACATGCAGGAGGTTTACAAGATTAAATTGTAAAGCCGAATGCAGCAACGAGGAGAAACACCGCAATAGCTCCAAGCAGACGTGAGCAGACTGGCACATTTTTCATACCTCACCGCAGGCCAGGAAAATATCGACGAAATGGCAAAGAACGCACTCACCAGAGGAATTGCAGATTTGAAGCTACAGTAAACAGCAATAATTGCCGGAACAAGAATCGTTGCTGAAGCTCTTGCCTTCGCTTTGACGATGGAAGCAGCCAATCAGGCTTCCAAAGGAACACATTTTGTCAGTGAAGTAGCATCTGTTCAATGCTCCTGTGCAAGACTTAGTGCCAAGGAATGAGATACTCCACAGGATAGACAAAGAATACGCTACTGGAACTACAATAAAACTGGATATCTTCAAAAACAGTGTAAAGAACCGGTCCGACAAAATGGCTACCCTCACTGTGGTAACAAGCAAATAGAGGAAGAAGTCTTATTCTTATTCTCCGACTTACTCCATCAAGTCCACAGGACTTTTTTGATTTAAGGTGAGATAGATAAGGTAACATAGGCATATTACTTCAGCTTTACTAAATGAATTTAGAAAGAAAGAGGATACTCTTCCATACTCTTCCACAACTGGTTGAACATTAATTGGTAAATCTTTTAAAAACGTATTCAAACTATTACTCATCTCTAGTATTCATCAGATGTAGTGTGCTTAGTATCTTTTATCTTTAGCGATTTAATTTCGTTCCCGCCTTCACCTTTGCCTAATAAGTCGTTAACTATTTTTCATTGTTTTTTCGCATTGAGTCTGCTATCATCGAATTGACGCTTATATATAGGAAAACTCTTTCAGTCTATTTATCTGTTTAGAAATGTAGTTTCCCATAGGCTGGTATTTTGTTTTTATAGATGGTATATTTAGTCTTTGTTATTCCGATAGAACAGATCATCATTCAAGACAGTCATTCATCCACAGCTTAATTTTTCTTATTTTCGAATTTCGTTTGATGTATTTACATTTAACATTACAACCGGCAATTATATTCAAAAAACCTTCAAAGGCATAAGAGGGACAATTACAACAATACACTTCAGCCTAGATTTCAGCAGAAAGATACTGATTGAGCTTAGAAAAACAAATTTGCTCACAGTTATTAAAGTTTAAGTCAATTCTTTTATTATTTCTATGTTTCAGAAGATCTGTAAAGGAAATTCCAGTAGCAGAGTGATCAGTAAGATTCCACTCTAGAAAAAACGGACGAACTTTGGTAATACTCTTATTTCTAAGAAAAATATGGTCGATGCATGTTGCAGAGATTTCGGTGACTTTAGTTGGCATATTTATCAAAGACTCAAAGTCTAGAGAGGACAAGAGGACAAGATAGATGTCACTTATCAAGAGAACTTTCAATATATCTATACTTACATCACCTAGAAGACAGGTGTTAAAGTAGTTAACTCTTGAGAGTATGCCATCAATATTATTCATAAAATTATCCCTATGCACAGACTGCAACCGATACACTCAAACAATATCCAAAATTAATTTGTCTATTTCTATTTTCAGAACAATACAATCGGCACTCCATACATCTGGCTTATACACATTCGCTATGTTAATTGAAATTTTAACATATACGACAGTTCCACTTGGCGATCCCAGAAGTACCCGGCCTCACCTAGACATGGCGATAGTTGTTTGAAAATATCACTGTATTGGAAAGTACGCAGTCTATAAAGTATATGTTTCAAGCTGGAAAGCGCCACGTTGTTTAATATTTATTTGGCAGCCATCAACAGTGAACTTTGTCAGTGAATGGAGAAAATTGGTTATCGTTATGTGATACAATTCTTTTATTGAACATAAAAGGCCTCAGCCTTAGGTTATGGTGCCTTAAAGTCCGTTCATATTTAGGCAGACATGCCAAATTTCAGTGCGATACTGTCTTTAGTTTTGTTTTGACAGCTGATTGATGTTGTCGTGTTTGGCATCATGTTGAGTATGGACAGAAACGATTTTCGTTCTCTCATAAAACATTATTTTTTGAGAGGCAAAACGACGAAGGAAACAAAAGAAAACTTGTATAAATATTATGGGGCTAATGTTCCGTCAGACTACACTGTCTAATATTGGTTTCAAGAGTTTTGTGGTGGCCGGAACTCCACTACCGATCATGTTCGCAGCAGCAGGCCCTCTGATGCGGTTACAGAGGACAATGTCAAAAAAATACATGAAATGGTATTGGCTGACCGAAAAGTAAAGTTGCGCGAGCTAACAGATAGCAAAAATATTAGTACTGAACGCACACGCCATATTTTGAGCAATATTCTGCATATGAAAAAGTTATCCTGCCACTTATGGCGTCGGTTTTCTGGGATTGTCACATGGCATACTCTTCGAGGACTACCTCGAACAAGAGTCAACAGCGAGTATTACTGTGCATTATTGGAGCGATTGATAGCCGAAATCGCTGTAAAAAGACCTCACATGAAGCAAAAAAAAATTTTGTTTTTGCAAGACAATACACCGGTGCACAAGAGCATCGCAACCACGGCTAAAATCAATGACTTACGGCTCCAATTGCTGTCGCATCCACCGTATTCGACCGAGTTGGCTCCCTCGGACTACTGTCTCTTCCCAAACCTCAAAAGATGGGTCATCAATAAAAAATTCAGCCATCGTGTTTATCACAGTTTGCATAAGGAATATAGCCCAGCAACGAATAAAGACACAACTCTTGGTCAAAAATCCAGATCTCTGACAGTACAACTATTTGAGACAGATTAGAGAAACAATTTTGCCAGTGAGAACACAGATTATCGAAATTTTTTCTTACACTTCTAATGTTAGGATGAAAAACGTTAAGGTCATAAGCATTTGAGCTGATGTTCGAGCCTATAACAATTTCATTACTATTACTACTAGCAGAAAGATCAAAAGATTCATTTAAATTAAACATGTATGTCAAACAAAAACAAAAACAACGTACATTAGCTTAACCCAAGTGGTTAAGATCATTAATGCTCTTAAAAAAATTGATCTTAGGTACTACCGGCAACGCGCCTCATCAAAATTCTCCCATTTCGCACCCAGTGAAATTGATAATTCGATTTCTTCTTTGCCTTCTTTGCCCCATGTAGAAGATTTTTCGCCTCCTTTGACAGCCAGTCATTTAGAAAGATGTTACATTGATTTACAGAAAAGATTTCACTCGCATCGATGAGTTTTTTCTTCACATATGCTGCAGTCAAGATGCGCTCTTTAATTATTGTTGTAGCTGTACAAGAATAGTGCCAGTCGACTACCCTCTTCCCTTCCTCCTGTAGCACATATCAACATCATCATCGGCGATCGCAACACCAGTACCGTGGTTGATAATCTTGACCCCTGTGCTAAGCACATTTTCATTTTCAACTAGCGGAACTTCACATAATTCAATGCAGTTTGCATGAGTCATCATTTCAGCTTTGTCCAACCTCGCTTTAGCAACATTTAATAGAGATTTAAGCTGCAAGCTGGTCCTGAATTGTTTGAACAGTGGATTCAAAAGTCTGTTGCAGTTGTTTAACTTGATTGTGGATTGCTTCCAGCAAAAAATTGGCTTTACCCATATCACTTCCATCACACGATGATGTCAATAGTCTACGTGAGCTGTTATGTTTCCTTAAGATGCAGATGGGATAACTCTAAGATTTATTGTTTTTAGTTACAATATATGCTCCACTTCCTTGGTTTAAAGTTTCGCACAATCCACATGTAAAAAACAGTTACACTCACTACAATTTATTTTGCAAGTATTTCTTGCTATTTTCAATTGACAGACTTTACAACTTTAGACCAGCATTATATAAGATTATTTATCCACAAGTATCTCTTGGTTGATTATATCAAATGATTTTGTCGTATCTACACCCTGACTGACTCGAACTACAACCAACTTCACAATGTTATAATTTCCAAACCGTTCATGACAGTGAGATCAAAATTTGGAAAAATGACAGATAATTTTATTATTTACAAGTCCCAGTTGTGTTGAAAAAATTTTATATGCGATGAAATTCAAATGTGATAGTGTGATTGCTTTATATTTGGCTGAAAAACCACAATTAGCTATCGTTAGAGCCCTCCAGCACCTTAACGTGAATAAATCATTTGTGTCTCGAACCATAGCTCGTTACCGTGATACTGGCAGCGTTGCAAAACGTCATGGAGGTGGTCATAAAAAAAAACAGCATCATAGGCAGAAATGGTTCGGAAAGTGAAGGCTCGAATTGAGCGAAATCCGCGTCGAAGTGGAAGAAAAATGACTCGTGAGCTCAACATATCGTTGGAACGAATACAAAACATACTAAAAAATGAGCTTGGGCTCAAGCCATTGAAGTTCCAAAAAGCACATGATCTTACACCGCAAAAGAAAAAAGTTAAAGTCGAAAGAGCGATGGTGTTGCTACGCTTGCACGAAAGTGGTGAGTTGCCGAATTTGGTTTTTTCCGATGAGTTGCCATTTGTTATCGAGCAATATGTCAGCAAACAAAATGACCGAGTTTACTTGCCGGAGAGGTCCTTCGAAAAATTACACCTTCGGATGACGACCAGAAGGCAGTCAGCACCGATAGTGATGGTTTGGGCATTGGTTATAATAATTAATTTTTCCAAGAAACGCCCGAGGTTTTCGTTTTGACAAGTCACGTATGGGTTTAACATAGGACTCTGCCGGGCGAATGCCAGTCTCACCAGTTATATAACTCAAGTATTCCACTTCGGTTTTAGCAAACTTCTAGACGACGTTTTAATCCATGGCGTTCAAACCACTTGAGGAAGACTACAAGGTTTCTCAAATGCTATGTAGGAGAGACTAATTTCATACTAGCGTTTAACTAGTCCATATATCGTTGGAAAATACTAATGAAACTTGAGGTTCCAAATGGTAATCTCTGTTGTTCGAAAAGGCTAAACTTTGTTTTGCCGACGCACAGCTTTTTTGATGACTCATCTAATGGTATTTGGAGATAGGGAGATCAGGTCAGTTTTTGTGGAAAGGCGCCCACCTTGTAACTTCTTATATAATAGTTGATTTTTTAAGCAGTAAAATTTGACGTATCCCCACTAAAAATTGTCATTTCTCACGATCTAGCCGTCCAATTTACTGGTCAAAAACGAAATATAAATTGCTCACCGAACTCATTTTTTAATTAGTCCATCGATTCGCGTGCTGTGTGACATGTGCATTCCAAATCATTGAATGATACCCCGCGTCATTGACGGTAACGTTGTTCTCATGGTTATCTTTAAAAAAAAAATACGAGCCATAGATTCAGACGGACTATAAATCAAGATTAGACCAAGATCCTTGCATAAATTGCTGCAAACCGAGACGAATGAATGAATGACGGGTAAGTAGCTTTATGTCCAATACCGCGAAATTGGTACGAAATTTGGACAGTATGGCTTGATTTGCTTGATCTGTAAGTCGATTATGATAACCATAAAATGATCGAATTGCGTGAAATATATTTTTTACAGAGCACGAATTTTGACAGTAAAATTTAATAATTTGTAACCGTTGTTTAGGTGTAAGTCCTTCCATGATGACAATGCTAATTGTGCATTTTTGAATTTGATACATTTCACGAAACATGCGTTAGCTGTCAAAAATAAAACACTGAACATTTAAACAGCAAAAAAATCACCCTTTAGTTCTTCGATACGCGGTACTCGGTGGTGATCTATTTCTAAATGAGGATTAATGGTAATTTTAAAAATCGCTACATATGTGCAAATTCCCATTTTCTTTCTAAGCCACCACAATGGGAGCGGCCTTTTTGGCTGGTTTCAATGGGTCATAAGATGCCTCGTTTACCCAGTCGGTCAATTTTACAGCAAACATCTTTTTTCTGCGCAAAGGGTGTGGCACGATATTTAGTAGGGTTCGAGTTTTAGCTCTTTATTTGACTTTTATAGTTTTTTCAACTAGTACGCGCTGACTTCCATATGCTTTAAGTATTCATTCTGTGAACTCACATTGTAGTATCCCGATAAACCTACAGAGGGAGACCCGTGCCTAAGTGGGAAGTTAAAGGACGTTGATTAACCTGCAGTAACACAAAGGTCTTATTCTCATTTACATTAGTCTCTAATAGCGACGAAGGTGCGTTAACGACCGACTTGTCTATCACCTGGTCAATAAATTCTGTCTGCCAAAATTTGAGCGGTGTTCGTACCTATGAACTGCCTCTATATTTTTTGGTGATTTCATTCCTGGTTTCCTAAATCGGTGTTTGCGGTGTGATTGAATGCTCAACATGCGTTGAAGATAACCAAATGCTACTTATGTTCCCACGTTGTCTACATATATTACAATGTGACTCAAGATTTTTGCAATTGTTTCGACTGTGGTGTACGAAACAATGAGGGCACAATTTTCTTACATTAAAATTATCATTTGACTTACTCGTAGATTTCTAGTAACTTGTGTGGTTCAGCTGATTTATATACTTCCAAGGGTGAAGATGGTATCGGTTGCGTCTACTCGTAGACCATCGCGAGCTCCTCCACTTCATCCAGAGTGAGGATTTTTTTCTGTCGTAGCTATGAGAACTATATCGTGGGCCATATAAATATGACGTTTCTCATCCTTCCTTTGAACAAACTAAAGCACACTCTCTAGCATGACAAAGCGCATTGCTTCGTTGCATATTTTGCTTCAAAAATTAGCACCTCAAAAGCACCTGCTGTTGCAATTGAAAGATGTAATTATCACATGATTTCTTCTTTGCGGCGATCGTGAGGGAAACTATGAACTTGTAGATATTAAATGCATGCTCCAAACTTTCTACATTATTTTGAGTTATATTTCTCATACACAATTTCTATTGCTTTAAAATTTCTGGGAGTTTCCATTACCACTTCCTCGTCGCCACATATTGTATTAGGGGGCAGGAAATCGACTTCACAATTCAACAATGGTCACATAAAAAAGAATAAGAAAAAGGCAGCAAAAATCCAGATGTAGGTGAGCAATGTATTAATCTTTCCAGTGACATTAGTGGGTGATTTTCCGGTTCATCAAAGTCGTTATATAGCCCTTATACAAGGTATATTACAGATACGAAAAAAAGTAAATCCCATTTTAAATTAAACTATCAATAGCTCAATGACAAATGACAGTCAATGACCTGTCCCTAAATTCCATCAAACTTAAGTTTTGATCCATGGGCCATAGAAGAGAAGAGTTATCGCACAGAAACTGGCTTCATCAGCACTGGCGCCAACTAGCTGAAAGCATATCCAGCGGATATGGATCGAATATCTGTCTGCCATATTTTAGTAATTGCGTAATGGCGTAACTTGTATTATTACATTGTTATTATTCTATTGGCACATTCGTTGGAAAGCTACTGTCATTGTACGTCATTTCAGTATATATCATTCATTTGAAACGTAAACAACATTTTTTTTCACTCAAATATGTCGAACTTTGTGCCTGAAAAAGTGTTTTTGCGGGGAGATCTTCTTTATTACTTTAATATGAAGAAAACTTCTTCCGAAAGTCATCGTATTTTGGTGGAAGTTTATGGTGAACATGTGCTCGCTGAGCGAACGTGCCAAAAGTGGTTTGCATGATTTAAAAGTGGTGATTTTGGCTTGGAAGACGATGAACGTCCTGGGCAGCGAAAAAAGTTTAAAGATGAAGAACTGGAAGCATTACTCTGTGAAGATTGTTGCCGAACACAAAAAGAGCTCGCAGAATCTTTGGGTGTCACTCAAGCAGCCATTTCAAAACGTTTAAAAGCAGCTGGATTATGGATATATTCAAAGGCAAGGAAATTGGGTTCCACATGAACTCAAGCCGAGAGACGTCGAAAGGCGGTTTTGTATGTCCGAAATGCTGCTGGAACGCCACAAAAAGAAATCATTTTTGCATCGGATTGTTACTAGTGAAGAAAAATGGATCCATTACGACAACCCCAAGCACGAAAAATCATATGTGAAACCCGGCCAACCAGTCAAATCAACGGCAAAGCCGAATATCCATGGCGTGAAGGTAATGCTCTGTATTTGGTGGGATCAGATGGGTGTGCTGTATTATGAGCTGCTAAAACCGGGTGAAACCATCAATGGACAACGCTACCAAACACAATTAATCCGTTTGAAGAGAGCAGAAGCCGAAAAACGCCTGGAATATGCGACCAGACACGAGGCAATAATTTTCCATCATGACAACGCTCGGCCCCACGTTGCTATTCCGGTTAAGAACTATTTGGAAAACAGTGGATGGGAAGTCTTACCCCACCCGCCTTATAGCCCAGACCTTGCCCCTTTTGACTACCATTTGTTCCGGTCGATGCAGAACGCCCTCACTGAAATACGGTTCACATCAGAGCAGAATATCAAAAATGGGCTTAATTCATTCTTGGCTGCCAAGCCGGCGCAGATCTTTTGGGATGGGATCCACAAATTGCCAGAAAGATGGGAAAAAGTCATAGCTTTAGATGGGCAATACTTTGAATAATACTATTGTACATGTTTTTCTTAAATAAACGATCAAATTTTCAAAAAAAAACCGCACGAATTAAAATATATACCCAATATAATTTCCCACACTACAAAAAGAATATTATATTTATAACTGTAAGAACAAATTATACCTCGATTTTAAAAAGCAGTGAGTAATGCAAGACGTTTGCCTCAGATTAATTTCTTTTATTTAAAACCTTAAGTAAAAGTTAATAAGAGTTTTGATTTTTTTTTTTTCAGATTTAAAAACCGAGAAGGTATTTATGTTAATGATGTTTATTGAAAGTATACATTCACATATATGAACGTTTGATTGAGGTGTGCCTAATCCCAGCGTTCTTGGCAATCCAGTCCAAATAAAATGTAATCCGGGTGCAGACAACTGTCTCCCCAACCTCGCAGAAATAAGATCCATATGAAAAAACTCCAATAAGAGTATTGCTACCATCAGCCAAAATAACTGGACCACCAGAATCACCATGACATGCAGACTTGCCTCCCTTAGTGTTGATGCAAACTTGACTATTCCTAATATTATGTATATTGAATTGGGTACACACAGAATTTGTCATAATTGGAACTTTAACCCAATGAAGGACTTCGGGGATAATACGTGCACCTTGAACGTGATACAAATTCTATAGTTACTTAATAAAAGTACCCATATTACTCAGTCAGCATCATACTTACTGTCGCTGACCTTTCCCCAGCCGGAAATTACGACCGACGAACCAGCATAAGTTATTCTGTTATTCTTAGGCAGCTTAGCAGGCTGGATGTATTCTAATCAGGTGAAATATATTTTGATTCAATCTAACATACAAAGAGCTCAAACTCACTATTCAAAGTAACTACAGTTGGCAATTTGATCAAGGATATGTCATTCTTTATGAGATCTCGATTCCAATCTTCATGGACAATAATGTTCTCCATCCCAACATGAATAATCTTTTGACCGGGTTCTTTCGGGTTGGTGCGATTGAGTGCTCCCAAATACACATTAAGAGAGGTGGCTCTGAAAATATTCAAATTCTTTCTCCTCTTTTATCTGTAATACATTGACAAAAAGTCTTACTGGTCAACACAATGAGCAGCGGTAATAATCCATCGATCCGAAATCAAGGTACCACCGCACCAGCTAATCGAGTTTACAGCGGTTATAAGAATACCAACTTGGTATGGGAATTGCATAGCCTTAGCAATATTTCCATGGGTTATAAGAAGATTTTTGCTAAACGGTAGCGGGAGACCACAATCAACTTCGATAGGAGTAAGTTTGTCCCAACGGACCGGTGCTGCGGTGGCAACAAAAACTGCAAGTGCTATCAAGTACTTCATTATGAAGAAAGTCCAATAAAACTAACCCCTTATCGAAAAGTCGAATATCTTTTATACCTGCACTAGCAAGCTTCAATGGTTTACAAAGATCTGATAACAAGTCGTTGGACCAATGCGGAGTTTTAATAATACATTAAATGTACTCGCAAACTTGCGCTTAAGCTTTACAATTGCGTCCGAGGTAGATTATTCTATTGATTAAGATATAGGCTCTCGCTTTTTATTTATTTAGTTTGTTTGAAATAATTCACGAGTGAACGGGGGGATATCATAATAGGTCTATAGGTCTAACCAGGCAGCAGTTATATGGGCACATTCCGCTTCTTTATCTACGTTTTCTTATGAAATTATTCACATGATAAGTCAGAATGTACATTATCTAATCCGAAGGAGGTGCAAATCAGACGGCATGGAGGTCATGAAATTTGCAGACGCCCGTTTCACATGAAAAAGAAAAACAATGACGAACAGATCGTTTAACCTTCCTACTGACACGAACGAGCTTCGGGTCAAATTTGACCCAGTATTCTATTTTCAGGCTTTATATCAGATATTTGTTTGTTTCTTGTTTTTACTAGAACATTTAATTATTTAATAATGTTACTATTAAAAAAGAAGAACCAAAGTTATTCAAATAAAAATTAAGGTAAATTTATTTCAACTTCATGTTTTCCATAAATACTTTAACAAAACATTTAGTAGTTTTCTTCCTGAACTACTAGGTGGAGTGAAAAGTAACCTTCTTGACCGCCAGAATGCGCTGCTACTGCAAAAAAGTATACGGTGCCTTGAAGTCCGTTCATATTTAGGTAGACATGCCAAATTTCAGTGCGATACTGCCTTTAGATTTGTTTTGACAGCTGATTGTTGTTGACGTGTTTGGCATCATGTTGAGTATGGACAAAAAAGATTTTCGTTCTCTCATAAAACATTATTTTTTGAGAGCAAAACGGCGAAGGAAAGAAAAGAAAAGCTGGATAATTATTATGGGGCTAATGCTCCGTCAGATTACACCGTCTGATATTGGTTTCGAGAGTTTCGTGGTGGCCGCAACTCCACTACCGATCAAGTCCGCAGCAGCAGACTCTCCGATGCAGTTACAGAGGACAATGTCAAAAAAATACATGAAATGGTGTTGGCTGACCGGAAAGTGAAGGTTAGATTAGTACTGAGCGCACACGACATATTTTGGGCAATATTCTGCATATGAAAAAGTTATCCTGCCGCTGGGTACCACGCATACTCACTCCTGACCAAAAACACGAGCGCGAGAGCACTTCAAAAGAGTGTTTGGACTTGCTGATGCGGAATCGGGCGAACATTTGGCGTCGATTGATAACAGAGAACCATCAACAGCGAGCATTACTGTGCATTATTGGAAACGGAAACGAAAACGGCCTCACATGAAGCGAAGTTTTTGCAAGACAATGCATTGGCGCACAAGAGCATCGCAACCATTGCTAAAATCTATGACTTACGGCTCCAATTGCGGTCGCATCCACCGTATTCGCCCGATTTGGGTCTCTCGGACTATTATCACTTCCCAAACCTCAAAAGATGGCTCATCAGTAAAAAATTCAGCTCACGCGAGGAAATCATCGACGCCACGGAGGAGTATTTTGCAGACCTTCCGGAAAATTACTTTTCGGACGGGATCAAGAAGTTGAAAAATCGCTAGAATAGGTCTATCAAACTAAAAGGGGACTATATTGAATAAAATAAAATAAAAAACATTTACAAAAAAATGTTATTCATTCTCAAGGAGGTTACTTTGTGAAAAATGTGCTCGAGGTAACGTTTGTTCCTTTTTTTTATACAATAAGTAACAAGCTGCCTACCAAGACTTTCCAAAAAGTATCGGCGCTTTGAGAGGCATCCGTCTTTCCATGTATGGTTACCAGATTTGAATAAAAAAAAGAGCGTTATAAAGTGAAATATCTACCATATTACTGAACACTACTTAAGGCTACCGTTTTGTCATCCTTTTGCTAGTATAGCCACTTACTACTTTGACCAATGTGTCTCTGGCTTTTTATCCAAGCGATCACTTACTTTTGAGTCAGGATGTAAAGTACTTAGTAGATTTACAGTTTTATTTTGTTCAGAGTGTAAGATACGAGAGTAGTATTCTCGTTAAATGCAAAATTAGATGAATATATTGGTTTTCCTTTTATTGGGTATGTAATTTAATTCGTGCGGTTTTTTTTTTTTTAAATTTGAACGTTTATTTAAGAAAAACATGTACAATAGTATTATTCAAAGTATTGCACATCTGGAGCTATGACTTTTTCCCATTTTTCTGGCAATTTGTGGATCCCATCCCAAAAGATCTGCGCCGGCTTGGCAGCCAAGAATGAATCAAGCCAATTTTTGATATTCTGCTCTGATGTGAACCGTATTTCAGTGAGCGCGTTCTGCATCGACCGGAACAAATGGTAGTCAGAAGGGGCAAAGTCTGGGCTATAAGGCGGGTGGTGTAAGACTTTCCATCCACTGTTTTCCAAATAGTTCTTAACCGGAATAGCACCGTGATGGAAAATTATTGCCTCGTGTATGGTCGCATATTCCGGGCGTTTTTCGGCTACTACTCTCTTCAAACGGATTAATTGTGTTCGGTAGCGTTGTCCATTGATGGTTTCACCCGGTTTTAGCAGCTCGTAATACAGCACACCCATCTGATCCCACCAAATACAGAGCATTACCTTCGCGCCACGGATATTCGGCTTTGCCGTCGATTTGGCTGCTTGGCCGGGTTTCACATGTGATTTTTTGCGCTTGGGGTTATCGTAATAGATCCATTTTTCATCACTAGTAACAATCCGATGCAAAAATGACTTCCTTTTGTGGCGTTCCAGCAGCATTTCGGACATACAAAACCGCCTTTCGACGTCTCTCGGCTTGAGTTCATGTGGAACCCAATTTCCTTGCTTTTGAATATATCCAGCTGCTTTTAAACGTTTTGAAATGGCTGCTTGAGTGACACCCAAAGATTCTGCGTGCTCTTCTTGTGTTTGGCAACAATCTTCATAGAGTAATTCTTCCAGTTCTTCATCTTCAAACTTTTTTGGCTGCGCAGGACATTCATCGTCTTCCAAGCCAAAATCACCACTTTTAAATCGTGCAAACCACTTTTGGCACGTTCGTTCAGCTAGCGCATGTTCACCATAAACTTCCACCAAAATACACCAAATGACTTTCCGCAGTAGTTTTCTTCATATTAAAGTAATGAAGAAGAGCTCCCCGCAAAAACACTTTTTCAGGCACAAAGTTCGACATATTTGAGTGAAAAAAAATTATTGTTGTTTACGCTTCAAATGAATGACTTATACTGAAATGACGTACAATGACAGTAGCTTTCAAACGCATGTTCCAATGGAATAATACAAGTTACGCCACCTCTTAGCAAACCGCACAAATTAATAAGTTATAGACCCAATATATCATCTATGACTATTGGCGTGTCAGTCTGGCGATATTTAGTATGGTTACTATGACTGCACATCAATTGTGTATATTCTACCCCATGTTAGCCATAGGGATTGGTTTCTTCCATCTCACGTTTACTTTCTAAACTTATAGTCTCGAATGTTGCGCAATATATTTTATTATTCTGACGTATTGCGGATAAATTGATGGAATTGGACCAACAGTTACGTCAACACCCGTCATGAGAGAGAGAGAGAGCTACTTCAACATATTGGAAGTTGAGGGTAATAAAGACTTCTCAGGACTAATCAATGTTCTAAAACAAAGAATAAGCTCCAATTGGGTAATAAAATCAATTCTTTTGTATTTCTTTCCTTTTTTAGTTACAATCTATACCGGTATTTACCGAAATCCAGTCCAGGTAAAGGGAAACACGAGTAAATACTCCAGGCCAGCCTTTCTCACAACCCAATCGAATACCAAAGGAAGTTATTCCAATCAAGATATTACTTCCATCAGCCAATACAAGTGGACCACCGGAATCACCATTACATGTAGACTTTGCTCCTTTGGTGCTTATGCAGATATTTGTATCATGGACCGAAGTGGGGTAGAACGCCCGACAAATTGAGTTCTCAATTATTGTTACTTCAATCCAACGCAGCTTATCGCTGGCATATTTTTCAGCTGCAATTTTAAGTACCATCTATAACAAAGCCGTAATCATAGCTACCTTGTAAGTATCTTACAATCACTGGTCCGACCCCATCCGGATGCGATAGCCTTCGCGCCAGAATAGTTCATTGATGCATTTGGCAACCTGGCCGGTTGAATATAGTCTGTAAAAACCAAGAAGTTTACAATAAAATATGTCTTAGAAGAGCCATCTTCACATTTACCATTGAGGTCTACTGGATATGGTAGTCTGATAAGGGATATGTCATTTTGGACTGCACTCGGATTCCAATGTTCATGCACAATAACGTCCTTTGCGTCTACGTGGATCGTGTTTGCACCTTCAATAAAACGATCGATTACTCCAAGATAAACATCCAATGAGGTTATCCTGAGTTTTTATACGGACTTCAATGATTCTGTGGCTCTATAATTTACTTGTATTTGATAAAAATTACTTACGAATCAGTACAATGAGCAGCAGTCAGAATCCATTGCTTTGAGATCAGTGTGCCACCACACCAAGCCTGTACCTGCTGCAAGTTGAGCTTAAGCCCGACTTGGTACGGAAATTGCATAGGTCTTGCAAGATCCCCATTAGTTATGCGTCCTTTTTCTGTAGATCCTTTTGTTATGAGTGGAGTAAACTTGTCACTATTTGAGGGTAGAGCTTGCTCCCAGCTTATAGTTGCCGTTGCAGTAGCAACAATGAATGTAAACTGTATCGCGAACTTCATAGCGAAACTTGTTTCTGAATAATGCCGACTTGAATTCGGCAGACAAAAGTTTTTATATCAAAGTGTGTCAAAACAAAACTGAACAACAATCGATTTGAAGTACAATCAATGAAGATTAGTGTTTTAATTAATAACTCAAGTGCTTAAATGTGTTTAAGTACCAACCCAATGCCCCGAGATGCGCACTACTTTCGATACATATGTTAACATGTGTTTGCATGGTATGCATTATCTATTTCCTATTTGGACTGATATTCCGTAAAGAGGCGGTTTATACATTGGGGTGCATAATTCATAGTATCTCGGCTTGCATTTTAAATTTTATTTTGTTTTTTTCTGTCCGAACTGAGTACTCAGACAAAGAAACAGCTCATGGTACTTCTGGTGTTTTCATTTAACTGACATTTATTAGTCTTTCATAAAAAGAAGAGAAAGCTCTTATGTGATAAAGTGCTTTACGTCCCAGCACGCACCATAGAAGCGCCGAGTACCTGCAGCCTGATGAGAGTGTAGGCCAGAAACTTTCAGAGATAGTGGTCAGCAGTGCGGTCATCACTCTCACAGCAAGCATCTTAGGATGTGTCATTTATGCCAACCACACTTAGGTCCTTAGCAAAAGCGTAGTGCCCCATCACGACGTCAGTACGTCTAAGGTCTTTCCTACTTGAGGACCCGGGGTGACATGCCATCTGCAAATATACTGTATGGAACCCAACCAATAGGAACCTATGGTGGATTCAAATTTTATTATTACTTCTTGCTGGTAATGCTACCACCACATTTTTTAAGTTTAAGATAAAAGAGTAAAAGAATGTCTGATTAGATTACAAGAGCTAGCGTTAGTCACACGCGTTATATTTAAATCAGTTTACCTAGAATTTAATTAACTATGTAATTGTGTAATTATATAATAATAATAATTATAATAATAAAAGTAAGAAGCAAACAATAGTTATTTCGTTTACTAGTTGATATCTATGTAAGGAGTGACATATTGTCGAATTCAGTGGTTGGTACCAAAGAAGCGAATGCAGCAAAACTTATACGGAATATCTTCTCAGCTATACGTTTAATTTTTATTAACTAGTTTTGCTTAATTATTTTGTTTTTTCTTTTTTCTGATTCTTTCTTATGTTAAATTAGTGATTGTGCAACAACAAGCAACTATAAAATACATCCAAAACACGAAAAACGTTAATTTACTACTGGTAAGTGAATTTAATCTTTAACTTTAGTTGCTGTTCGGTATTACAAAATTGAATAACGATGCAAATAGTTCGATTGAAAGTGATTCTAAACATGATGCGATAACAAACGCTGTAGCTAGGGTTAAAATGCCTAACTTTTGTCATTCGAGTCCCACTTGGTACGCGTACGTGTTAGTTGAATCAAATTTTTTTAATAAATTACATAAAAAATGAGAAATTAAAATATCATTATGTCCTAACAGCACTACCAGAAGATATTTTAATGACAATAACTGATATAATTGACAACCCTCCGGAATCTAATAAATTTGCAAAGTTAGAAAGTACTATTATACATAAGTAGGCACACGGAAAGTGAGAATATCAGGTTAACGAAATTGTTAGGCGGAGTTGCAATATAAGCAATTGCACTCCATCCCAATACTTTCGCCAACTTCTGGCGGTCCCAGAAGTACATGGACTGACCAAGAAAGTACGCAGTCTATAAACTGCCACGTTGTTTAGTATTTGTTTGGCAGCCATCAATAGAGAACGTTGTCAGTGAATTTGTGAAAATGCAGAAAATTGGTCATTGTTATGTGATACAATACTTTTATTTGAAACGCCTCAGCCAAACCAATATGAAAGCTGAACTGGATTCTACACTGGATGAGTCTGCTACTTCTTTTACAACAGTAAAATTTTGGGTTGCTGAGTTTAAACGAGGCCGTACGAGCTGCCAAGACCTGCGATGCTCGTCGAATAAATGAGGTGACGACTACAGAAATGGTGAAGAAAATCCACAAAGCGGTAGGCACATTGTAGGCATTTTAAAAAGTGCGCTACATCGCATATTATTTGAAGATTTGGACATGAGAAAGCTGTGTGCATTTGCTCACACTCGAACAAAAACAGTCTCGTAAAGATGTTTCAATTGAGTGTTTAGAGAAATTTTACAGCAACAAAGCTGAATTTTTACGCCGTTTCAAAACATGGGTTTATCACTTCACACTCAAGACAAAAAAACAATAAAAACAATGGATTTAAAAGGGAGAACCGGCTCCAAAGAAGGCGAAGACCGTTTCATCTGCAGGCAAGGTCATGGAGTCGTTTTTTTGGGATGCGCGTGGGATAATTTTCATTGAATACCTTGAAAAGGGAAAAAATATCAACGGCCAGTATTATGCGAACTTATTGCAACGTTTAAGCGATAAAATCAAGCAAAAACGGCCACATTTGGCTAAGAAGAAAGTGTTGTGACAGTTCTTATTATAAAAAGGGTATCAAACTTTTTGAACATCGCTGGGAAAAGTGTATAGAGCTGAAAGGCGACCGCCCTGGTACAAGTGATTTCAGGATCTTCTAATATTCTTCCAACAGATTTCAGTTGCGGCAACAGACGCAGAAACGGATGCACTTCTTAAAATGGCTGATAAAATTCATGAAGTAGGTAATATAACTGTGGAATCAGTTTTAAGCAGACTACAAGCAATCGAACGAAAATTAGAAAAGCTTTCAATGTTTTCAACTCAGTCCTATAAGCGTCGTCATAGTAAATCCGTTTCAAATCGTAGCCATCGCAGTTATAGTGCTGACAAATTTAAAAACCAAGTTTCAATATTTCCGACTTGCTATTTGCATCATAAATTCGGCAAAAACGCTTAAAAGTGACGTAAGCCATGTGATTTCGAATCAAAAAACTAGCTTCGACTGCTAACGAAATAGGCTCTAACAGTCCCTCATGCCGCCGTTTATTTGTTAGATGTAAACATTCTTAACTTAAATTTTTGATTGAAAGTGGAGCCGATGTATCCACTGTTCTTGTACAATTTTTTCCTCGTGATAAAAATGATTATGATTTTTGTTTATCGGCAGCAAATGGTTCAACCATTACCACTTTCGGTACGCAGTTGAATAAAAATTGATTTTGGACTACGAAGGGATTACAACCACGCTTACATCGTAGCCTCCGTCAGCTACCCAATCATAGACGCAGATTTTTTATCAAAATTTAATCTATTAGTCGACTTAAAACTACAGCGTTTAATTGGTGTAACTATTAGTAGTATTAGTAGCCTAAATACGATCTAGCAAAGACAGAATTTGAGTACATGGTTAGCTTGGAAATAAGGTATGTCGTCATTCTTCGTCTCCTGTAAAAGGGAAAGGGGATAACGATTGGAAACCTTGTGGCGACTACCGTCGTCTTAATGCATGCACTACACCAGATCGTTTTGAAATAGCACACATTCAAGATGCTAGGCGTGTTGTATTTTTCCAAAAATTTATCTCGTAAGAACTTTTCACCACATTCCTATAGCACAGGAAGATGTGCATAAAACGGAAATTATAACACCTGCTCTCATGTCTAAAACAGAACGTAGTCCTCGTCAAACTAGACACCTAGAGTGACACACAAGTGACATTAGACACACCTCGGGCAAGTACAACGTTGTTGCTGATTTTTTGTCACGCATACGTGATGACGTTTGCAGTAAAATTTGAATAAGTATGGACTATACAAAATTAGCCAAATGTCAGGAAGAAGATAATGAGCTTTAACAATTACTTTCTAGCAGTGGATTTAAAAAGGTCCAATTGAAATATATAGTAATTCCAGATACAAATATTAAAATTTGTTGCGAAACATCAACCGGTAACAACAGATCATATTTACCTGAAGGTTTTCGAAAATAAGATTTTGATAAGATTCATAGCCTGTCACACCCTGGTGTGAGAGCTACTAGGAAGTTGTGTACCGCGAAAGTGTTTTGACAAGGAATGAATACAGATACTGGTTATTGGGCCAAAACCAGACTTGGTTGGACCTCTTCCTCAGTCCCAAGGTTATAACTATATTCTAACAATAATAGGTCGTTACATCAGATGGCCGGAAGCTTACCCACTAAGAAACAGCACAGCGGATATATAGCAAGATTCGGTTGTCCTTTGAAAATAACGACTGACCAATGAATTATTCGAGGAGCTTTGGAAACTCTTGGGAAGTCATCGAATTCGAACTACCAGCTACCATCTTCAAAGTAACGGAATTATAGAGAGAGTTCATCTTTAACTTAAAGCTCGAGGAAATACAAAGAACTGGATCGAAGACTTTTCTTTAGTTCTTTAAGGGTTACGTACAACAATTAAGGAAGAACTTAATATAGTTTACGGTCAAACCCTCAAGGTTTCAGGTGAATTTTTTCTTCGTTCCGATAATTTTAAAAACGAAAATTCTGAAACATTAGTTGAAAACCTTAGAAAATGAATGCGTCCTATTATATTTTAACACCTCGATCACAATCTAAGCAAAATATATATGTCACTCAAATATTCACAATTGCAAATTTGTTTTTATTAGAAAAGATGTATTGAAAATTGGCCTTGAAAAAACATATGTGGGACCTTACAAAATTTTAAGAAGGACAAGAAATTACTTTACTGTATATGAGTATTCTCAATACAACAGCATCTCCAAATTGTTTAGCTGTATTACGAAAATAAGCCTTCTGTGAGAAATGTTTTTCGTGCGATTCGAGGAACTTACGGTGAGCATAATCGACCTACTGAAACCACTATTGCCAATATCATTCGCAAAATTTAAGTCCCAGTTTAACATACGTTAGTGGATGATACTCGACCGGTTACGCCACATTCAGCACGTAGTGAAGATACTTTAGCAGCTCTAGCTGAGAGTGTACGCGAAGACCGTGACGAATCGATTCGTCGTCATTCTCAGCAGCTTGGCTTGGCGTATTCGACAAGCTAGCATATTTTACGTAAGGATCTCGACCTGAAAGCGTCCAAAATTCAACTTGTGCAAGAATTGGAGCCAGGCGACTTGAATTTGCGTCATATTTTCAGTGAATGGGCTCTGGAAAAACTCAATGAAAATCAATCCGGTGTTTTATCGTGAAATTTTGTTCAGTGATGAAGCCCATTTCTGGCTCAATGGATATTTTAATAAAAAAAATTTCCGTGTTTGGGCTGATGAGCAACCCGAAGAGTACCAAGAGCTACGACCACATCCACTAAAAACAACGGTATGGTTATGTTTATGGGCTGGTGGAATCATTGGTCCATATTTCTTCAAAAATAAGACAAATCAGAATGTTACCGGCAATGATAACCGTTATCGCGCCATGCTAACGGACTATGTGCTTCCTGAAATTCCAGCACATGGTCTTGGTGAGCTCTGGTTTCAACAAGACGGCGCTACGAGCCATACAGTGCGTGAAATAATGGACTTGCTGAGAAATCATTTAGGTGACCACTTAATCGTGTTATCCGCGAGATACCAGTCGCTATGCTCGAACGAGTCGCCCAAAATTGGACCTTCCCAACGGACCACCTCAGACGTAGTCTTGGCCAACATTTACATATTATCATTTTCAAAAAGTAAATGCCATGAATTGTTCTTATAACCGATAATAAAAATATTAAGTTCACCTTCAAATCTATGGTTTTTATTTATTTAAATCATCCTATACTAGACATAAACGAAAAAAATAAACCAATATCAATAGATAGGCTCAAGCCAGCTTACTACGTTTGTTAATCGAATTTTGAAGATTGAAATTTTATTATAAAGATTATAACGAACAATAACTAATTGAAGATTAAACTCACTTTTATGTATAGTTAATAGAATTTAAACCAAAACTATTTATTTTTATTTTAATTTTTTTTGGAGGGGAACTATGTGGTGGATTCAAATTTTATTATTACTTTTATCTGGCAATACTACCACCACTTTATTAAGTTTTTCGTTGTGTATAATATGACCCACACAGGCTCCTAGGTTAGAAAATACTGCCTTTTTAGTTTGTGGAAAACTACTTGACCGGCTACTTTATAAATTTTTTCTTTGGTGCGTAATATTCCGGAAGGTCTGCAAAATACTCCTCCGTGGCGTCGCTGAATTTTTTACTGATGAGCCATCTTTTGAGGTTTGGGAAGAGATAATAGTCTGAGGAAGCCAAATCGGGCGAATACAGTGGATGCGACAGCAATTGGAGCAGTAAGTCATTGATTTTAGCCATGGTTGCGATGCTCTTGTGCACCGGTGCATTGTCTTGCAGACATTTTTTTTTTTTCACTTCACGTGAGGCCGTTTTTCAGCGATTTCGGCCTTCAATCGCTCCAATAATGCACAGTAATACTCGCTGTTGACGGTTTTTCCTTTTTCGAGGTAGTCCAAGAGTATGCCATGACAAACCCAGAAATCCGACTCCATAACCTTTCCGACCCTCGGCCTCATCGAGTATCGGCTTCAGTCCATTGCTGGGCACTCATTCTGTTCTCTGGTATGTAATAGTGGATCCAAGTTTCATCAATAGTTACCCATCAGCAAGTTCAAACACTCTTTCGAAGTGCTCTCGCGTTCGTGTTTTTGGTCAGGAGTGAATGCGCGGCACCCAGCGGCAGGATAACTTTTTCGTATGCAGAATATTACCCAAAATATCGCGTGTGCGCTCAGTACTTATCTTTGTGGTATCTGCTAGCTCGCGCACCTTCACTTTCCGGTCAACCAACACCATTTCATGTATTTTTTTGACATTGTCCTATGTAACCGCATCGGAGGGCCTGCCGCTGCGGACTTGATCGGTAGTGGAGTTGCGGTCACCACGAAACTCTCGAAACCAATATTTGACGTTGTAATTTGACGGGTCATTAGTCCTATAATATTTATTCAACTTTACTTTTGTTTCCTTCGCCGTTTTATGAGAGAACGAAAATCGTTTTTGTCCATACTCAACATGATGCCAAACACGTCAACAACAATTAGCTGTCAAAACAAAACTAAAGACAGTATCGCACTGAAACTTGGCATGTCTGCCTAAATATGAACGGACTTCAAGACACCATAACGTTTTTTGCAGTAGCAGCACATTTTAATGTGCGGAACTTTTTACCGGCTACTTCTCACATTTTTGTTGTGGGGCATAACATGATCCCCACAGGGTCATAGTTTAAAAAATATAGTTATTTTGGTGCGCAGAAGTATTGACCGTTAATTTTTTGTTTTTTTGTGGTTTACAATATATCCTCCACAGGCTCCTAGTTTAGAAAATACAACCATTTCAATGTGCGAAAGTTTAGACCTGCTACTTTTTAAAGTTTTTGTGATTGTAGCAAAATGAGAAATTTTTTATTGTGCTAAAAAGGTGGTTATCCTGTGAAGTTGGTCATACAGATTACGCACATGTATAAGTTTTGATGACAGACCATTAATTTTATGTAGAGAGCCATTTTTCCGCCTACTGAGATGTGTCTAAAATTCAACATTTTGACAACCCCAGGGAAGCCATTATTGCCAAAGAATGACAAATTTTTTATTGTGTTGAAAGAATGGTTATCTTGTTAAGTAGGCCATACAGGTTACGGATATATATAGGGTGATTCATCGTGAGATTTGATTTAAAATGTAAAATAAATAACATAAATTTGAAAGCGAGCTTAAAATTTTTATCATTAGTTAAAAGGACAATTCATGGCATTTATTTTTTGGAAATAATATGTAAATGTTGGCGACGACTACGCCTAAGGTGGTCCATTCGGAAGGTCCAATTTTGGGCGACTCGTTCTTGGTGTGATATCGCACGATTAAGGCAACCAATTAACCGTAGCAAACGTGAAATTAAGGGTTCACTAAAATGATTTCTCAGCAAGTCCATTGTTTCACGCACTGTACGGCTTGTAGCGCCGTCTTGTTGAAACCAGAGCTCACCGAGACCACGTGCTTGAATTTCAAGAAGCACATAGTCCATAACATTGACGATAACTTTCTGATTTAAATCATTTTTAAAGAAGTATGGACCAATGATTCCACTAGCCCATGAACCACACCATACCGTTGCTTTTAATGGATGTAATTGTAGCTCTTGGTACTCTTTGGGTTGCTTCTCAGCCAAAATATAGCAATTTTGTTTATAAACCTATCCATTAAGCCAGACATGGGCTTCATAACTGAACTTAATTTTTCCAGAGTTTTTCCAGAGCACATTTACTGAAAATATGAAGCAAATTTAAGACGCCTGGCTTTAATTCTTGCACAAGTTGAATTTTGTACGCTTTAAGGATGAGATCCTCACGTAAAATACGCCAAGTTGTCGAGAACGATGACGAACCGGTTTGTTACGGTCTTCGCGTACACTCTCAGATACAGCTTCTATAGTCTCTTCACTATGTACTGGATGTAGCCTAACCGGTCGAGTATCATCCACTTATTTAAACTGAGACTCAAATCTGCGAATGGTATTGGCAATATTGGTTTCAGTAGGTCGATTATGCTCACCGAAAGTTCCTCGAATCGCACGAAAAACATTTCTCACAGATCGGCTAGAGAGAGGTAAATTTTTTTTTTTTTTATTTTGAAAAAATTTCCAGAAGGAAAGCAAAAAAACCATCAATTACTCGATAGAGTACTTTCTTTATAAAAAGCACAAAACTTTGACATGCCTACGTCGAATTCATCTCTTTGTTGTAGTAAAATTGTAAGACATACCAAGTTTTCTTAAGAGTTTCACTCATTTTTACTTTATATAATGAAAATTGGCACCAACGTTTGTGGCAATAGCACAAGATGATAAGCATCCAAGCGGTCAATGGACATTAAAAGACATTACTATCAGTAATATAAAGTTGCTGCAACTTATTTATGAGTGGGCAACAGTATTTAATTAATATATCATATAAGTACCTGACCCTCGTCATAGGTTTTAAAACAGCTACAACCAAACATTACTAGTACCAGTATTATTATTAGTACCCCATCCAATTTATCACCTGGATTTTAAAGTCGATCCAGATGAGCAAGAGCATATAATCGTTGTTCAAAATTTAGATCACTTCTATTTTGAAAAAAAAGAAAACACACAAAAATTCATTTTCTGTGTAATGAATTTAATTATATCAATTATTTCCTACATCCTTAAAAATAATAATAATAACGTTTTTTTTTTCATTTTTTTATGTTTAACAAATTTGATTTCTCCTTGGAAATACATACGTACATATAATTATAATAAATAGTTTGACTTTATCTAGGCATAATAATAATATTCTTATAAATAAAAGTAAAACAACCTAAATCTTCAAACAAACAGTTTACAGTTTTGTACATAATTCGTTTTACTTATGAAAATGCTCCATTTTTTGTCTGTTGAAATCATTTTTGATTTTTTTTTTTTTCTTTTTGTATTTACTTTTCTTATTTTCACTTTAATTTTAAATATTTTCTATAGTGCTTATATAAGGTTTTATGTTTTTTTTTTTTTTTTTTTTTTTTGTAAAGTTAATTTTTATATGTATATATAAATATTTATCTTTATGTATATGTACATATAAATAAATATTTGTTTTTGTTGTATATACGTAGCTAATCTAAATAAATTACCCAAAAGTGTTTTGCTTTATTTTACAAATAGTCAGCGTTTATAGTTTAAATTTTGTCTTTTGGTTTTATTTATTTATTTTTTAATTATAGTTTTAAAATTTTAGTAATTTGAATGAATGAAGCAGACGAGTATTTAGCGGAATGATCGAATTGAAATAACTTAAGCGCAAGAATGTGCCATGTTGCAGGGCACTTTCTAGTTTATATTATTACTTGTTATTATCTTTATGTTAGTATGCAGGTAAATAATCGATTAATTGTACAATATTATGCAACGTTCGCTTATTATGTTCATTGTTCTTGTTTACTGATATGTCTCTAATAGGCTATGTAAGATGTTACCTTTATAAGTTATATTATTGTTTAAGTTTTTAATGATTTTCATTTTTTTTTTTAAATATTTTATATAAATAAGTATATATGTATGTTTCGAATTAGGCGTTACCTTATTGATCGAATTAATATTTGATCATAACCGCGGGCCATTACAATTTAATATAACAACGGAATGACATTCGAAATAAAGGTAATATGTACACTGTAATTAAAATTTGGGGCAGTCGAGTTTCAAGAAAAAATTTATTAATAATATTAGATAGCTTATTCGTGGTTGTAGGTTTAAAATATTATTTAAATAAATAAGAATTGTTTTGTCAAAGGAAAATATCCAAAAGTACAAGACCTAGACTTTGTCATCAGGTCATCATCAGGCCAATGTTCTCTCCTAATATTCAGGTGGTAGTAATAGTAGTAGTGGTAGGTGTGTTCAAAAACTTTAACATTTTAGTTAATGTTGCACACGTTGTTGCACTTCAGTAAATTAAAATAGAAATACAAGAACAGAATAACCCGGTGACATATATGGAATGTATGTGTACTTCGTTTGTTTTGTATAAACCTCTTAGTGTTTTAGTGACTATGTTTTATCTTGAAACTTCTTTGAGGCATAATGTAATATATTCCCGATAACGAATCATTCCATTCAACGAATCTGTACGAAAAATACAAAGCGAAAATCATCAAAACAATTTCCAAAATCAGGTAATAACTGTTGTAAGGGTCAACAATAGAAAATTTCTATTTTTCTAAGATAAGATACAGATTCTCTCTTATGATATTCCGACTTCAAATATAGGCCGAGATCTTAAGGCATTTGCTTACATATGTTTTTTGTTTATTACTTTTTTCGCAACCACGTTTATAAACTGATGAAATCGTGAATTGATACAGTGCTATTGGAAAAACTTAGAATCTTACCTTACCAAATAAAGTTACCTTACGAAAATAAAGGTCAGTTTGCTAAATTTGCAAAGAGTTGGGAGAGCTATACTCATGCTTTGCAACATTAGCAATGAGCCCACTTTCTTATCTAAAAACCGACAAGAAGTTCTAGATATCAGTCTTGTTTTCGAAACCATCTCTCAAATAATATCGAACTGGATGGTATCATCTGAACACTCTTTTTCAGACCACAGATATACGAGTATCTTATTCAGTCTGAATGATGGTCCTCCCCGCCAACTAGTATTCCGGAATTACCGGAAAACTGATTGGCGACAATACAGAGGAACACATTTAGAAATATTGTACTTTCGTCTGAACTCTTAAGTCCTTAAGCTTGGCATGAAAGTCAAGGATTTAACCCTGGCTCCAATCAGTCTATGGCTGCTTCCTGTACTCTTATTTAATCTAGAGGCAAGAAAAAGCCACACGGGTGAACAACAGCACTTCGACCGCTTAGAAATCTCTGCAGAAAACTTTTCAACCAAGCAAAAAGCATCAGAAAAAAACTGAAAAATGCATAGCAACAATTCTGGAAATCATTTTAGGAAAAAAAAGTAGCAACCTCTGAGGGTCAGAAAAACCCTCTTTACAAATCCTATGATGCCTTGCTGTTGGCGAAAAACCAATGGCTCTTCGAGAATCTTAAGTGATGTAACACTCAACCTGCCCCTAGAAAGACTGATTGAAATCCATATATACGATCTAAAATGGATCCACGACTTTTGTCTACAGCTCAACATGCCTACTGTGAAGCAAGGTCGGTGGAAACGACATTTTATTCCCCGAAAAGCCACATCGAACGATCCCTACATTATAGAGAGGATACAATGGTCGCATTCCTGGGCATAGAAGGTTCCGTTATAATGTCAACTCTAAAGATAGATGACTCACTTGGAGAGTTGATCAGTCTTATGTTAAATAGCAGGATAATCAGCTCTCAACTAAATTGGGCTTCTTCAAATAGATATGTTAGTAGAGGTAAGGTGTTCTTCTACCCCTTTTCTGGAACTTAGTGGTCAATCAACAGCTTTTTTTTCTTAAAAAAAAAAAAAAAAAATCTTAACATTTAAATGAGTTTAAATCACTTATAAATTACAACAGCATGTGTTAAGTTTTTTTGAAAAATATAATAGAGAGGGAAAGAAAGATGTTTGAGGGCAGTGGTTATTTCGCGCCATGGGTGGCATTCAACATTTAAAAGGAAAACTAAATTCTAAATAGAAGTTGGCTTGTTATTGATTTCTAGTCAACAAATCATCTTACTTGCTTTTTGTTAACTGGAACTGGTTGGGATTCGAACACCGAACCTTCCGAATAGAGCCACGACCACCCACTAAATCTGATCTTATCTCTAATCGCTCTAAGAGTTTAATCTATCAAAATATATCTCATTGCTATTATAGGTGTCATCACTGGGCATCACTGTCTTTATTAATAATTTTAGCGGAAGCTGCACGGACGAGGAGGAAACAATCCTTCACCCAGTGTGTACATGCGCAGCTATCTCCCATTGAAGGAAATTCCAGAACCTCAAAATGGTTAAAATAGAAGAGGGATCACCTTTTGTTAGACTTTCATATTCTTGGCTGGATTTGATAGCCCAAGTAGAACTCATTAGAGCCTATGAGGAATGCGAACAAACAAGAAGTGGCAGTGATCTCAGAGTCTTCTTGCAAATGAAGGAGGGAGCTTAAATCAGATATCCTATAGAATTTTGAGAGAGTTTTGTTTGATCGAACTTAATATTATAATTTAGTTGTGTTTTATTTTTATTTGTTTTTTTTTTTTTTAATACATAAATATTTGTTGTCAAGGGTAGTTTTGCGCTCTTTGATTATGATAACCTGGCTCTTATGATTCGTATAACCAGTTATTCCTAAAAGAATAGGATTATACTATACTGTACCAGGAATCTGGGATCAAATCCATGTAATAACAAATAATTTGTGATATCACCACTCTCTTAAGGTCAAAATGTTTTCCTTTGACGGAACCTTACATTTTCTCGTTGTTTAAGCCAACAAAAAATGTAGATTCCTTTCATTGGTGCACAAAATGATAGAAAAGAAAACACATTAGTGGAGAGATAAGACATCAAAAGATGTGGATTGTTTTTTTTTTTTTCTTTTTAAATGTTTACCTGTTAATTTCGTATCAACTGTCGTTTTTTCTTATACCTTTTTTCAGTTACAAAATAATAACTGTAAATTCAACAGGTGAAGGCCTCACAAGGAAATCAGAGAGCAAAAGATGTTGAGATAAGCGTTGTGGATGGAAAGACTGAAAAAGAGATATATTTCTTCTTGGCGAAAGTGACTAATTTTTTTTAATCAGGCTAAAGATGCGCTGGGGAAATCACTTATTTGTGAATAACTGACGATTTAGTTACTTAGATTTTTCAATTATATTGCATCAGAATTGAAAAAGATAAATGATAAGTGGAAAACTGTTTTAAATAAAAAAAGGGATGTATTAGCATTTTAAAATTTTCGAATTTGTATAGAGCGTTTTCAAAGAAAATATTATTATTTTTTTTTTTTTTTGGAATTGAAGTTCTTTAAAGAATCATAACTATTAAAAGTTGCTTTTCTTCCAAGTTATATAATATATGATTATATAAATGTTTTGTTTTTAGAAAATTTTCGTTTTACAATTAAATTAGGAAAATTCCAAACCGCGCTCATTTTTGATTCATTTTTCTCTTTTTTGAAATTTTTTTTACGTATAACATATATTTGATGCTTTAAATATAAAAAAGGAAATTATAAATTGTTTGTTTAGTTTTTTTTTTTTTTTTGTTTGTATATTTAGTTTAAACATGAATGAATTTTTGATTTATCCCTTTAAATTCTTTATAATAGCTTAAATTGAATTACAACAGTAGCAAACTACACAACAATAAAATCACTTTTACTTGTTTTTTTTGACGTCAACCTTTCTGTCTTTTTTTTCCGTAATAATATATGCTTATTTAAAAAATATCTACATTTTAAAATCTTCTTTTTCACGTTTTCTTGTTTTGGTTTTTTTTTTCTTTTACGGAGAAAAATTGGGTATAATAATATTGTTAACATTTATTGGGATCATTTGCTTTCACAATAATTTTTTTTTTTTTTTTTTAGTTTTTGCCCAAAAATTTGGCGCCTTTAAATATATTATACTATACTTACATATATCGTATGAACGAAAAAAAACACATTTAGAGTTAATTTTAAATTCAATTGACAGTGGTTAAATATTAAACATAGAGCAAAGCAAAGCGACAAAAGGTAAAGAAATTAAAATCATAAAATTTTAAATAAATAAAACTCAATCACTACTTTAGATCATTTTTTATTAATAAAAATAAATCGTTAAAACGTAACAATAAATAACAACTTTTTAAACAATAATAATAAATAACTTAATATTCTCTTAACACAAGAAAATGAAATCTAATAAGGACAAAAATAAAAACAATAAACAAATCATGTCTAATTGCTGTTTCTTAATGTAAAAAATAAACTCACAGATGCTTATTTCGTACTCATAAGTAAACCATACTATTCAAAAAATTTAGCGTTAAACTTTGCTATAAACATTTCTCATTTTGTGTACAAACCTGTTTGGTAACATTTTTTTTTTTATGTTTTTATGTTTTTAATTATAATAATAATCACAGATAAAAGCCATCAATTTAAAAACTAATTCACTCCTAATTGTCCTCTTTATTTTCGTTTTGGGTTTTGTTCCTTTTTTAGTTTTATTTTTTAATTTTTTTATTTAAGTTTACCTTGTAACTTGCATAATTTATGTAAAATATACATTGATGTAATAAATTTAAAATTTACTTTTGTTGGTACGGTTTTTTTTAAATATTTTTTTTTTTTCATATAGCTTTTGAATATATTCAAATTTTTTTATAGTGACCTTAATAGACGTCAATATAGAATAACAATGCGCTTCGATCTTAATACTAACTAGTATTGCCTGCCTTACTATAATCAATACGCTCGCATACACATTTTTTTAACATTCATAACATTACTATTTTAATTTAAAAGTAAAAGGAAATTAGGAAAAGAAAACAAATTAAATAGCAAAAGTATTTAAAAGCATCCCTTACTGATATTGCCGCTGCTATTCATTTTTGATATTTTCGGTTTGGTAGTTTAACCTCATTTCGATGAATCTCTTCTTTGTATATATCTTTTAACCAAAAATCTATTCAAATCTATTTTCATATCCCATAGTGATGTATAGCTTCTAAGGTGGGTGCCTCGAGACATTTCTTTATTAATAAAGGTATCTTATTCGCAAGCGGAATAATTATTCATCAGAATCTACTATGAGCTGATATATATTTGATGCGTACACACCTACTATATGTGTCAATTGTTAGTTGAATATTTTATTTATATATATATATATTTTTTTTTTTTTGCTTTTAAGGAAACTTAACCATCAAGTGGTTAAGCGACTGCACTTAGGAGCTCCATCTAAAATTTAATCTATCCCAAATCATCAAAACCAATGTTAACCACCAAAGTGCCCACTAGTTTTGATCCAGGTTGGCATTTTATTATAAATAAATAAGAGACTCATAGACAATTATTAGCGTTTTACCTCCATTCCCAAAGAAAGACCAATATCTTGGTCTAGCAATTAATATTTTTGAAATGATTTTCCTTGAATTTTTGTACACAACTCTATCTTAGGCATAGGAAATATGGATCAGGATCAATCGATCAAGTTGCGGACATTTGCCCAAGACTTGACAGAAAATATTACCACCGTGGAAAATATTACCAACGTGGAATAATCGTAATTTAGAAAAAATAAAATAAATAAAATTTGATAATTGTACAATATTACGATGATTATTGTTTTTTTTTTTACAACCAAATTGTTTGTTAACTCCTAAAAAAAATTTAAAATAAATCAGAATTTATTAATTGCAATAGCAAATATCTAGTAACCCGTTATCGGGGATGTAAATTGTTTATCCATGCGACTTCCGGTGTAATTAATATTTAGTAAAAATGTTCACACGATTCACCGCAAGACTTTCAACATCAAAGATAGACGACCTTTTTATATCAGCAAGGGGTTTAAAGTACGAACTAAGCTTTGAAATCTCTGGCAGCTACAAAAGATTGTCAAAATTATTTTAAATGATGATATTAAAAACTTCTTGATTAAATAATAATAAATAAATTAAACAAACATTTGTATGAAACATATTTACCGCTATGGCACAAGAAATTTAAGAAGTTGATAATAAAGTGATTTTGTTAACGCTTGCTTTCTAATTAGACAAGGATAAAAATTTAAAGAGCAGATTAAATAAAAATCAAATCGCATGCTTATATAATATTTAATCAGAGTCAAGAAAAATAGGGAAGCATTTTTAAAGAAAGGGTTATACGAGTTAAATTAAAGGTAAAACTCGTGCTAATCTAGCGAAAGAAACAGACTCGTATCAATCAATTCCCAACCTGTTCAAGTAACGTCTTCATATATTATATACTCCTATATCGTATTTATATGCACCATTATATGTAGGAAAAATGAAAAAATAATATCCAAAGGTTATTTTAACTCATAAGTCAAGCCAAACTAACAGAATTTAATTAGAAGGGACTGATGCAATTGGATATTTTAAAGAAACAAAATAGAAAATGAATATTTCAAATGGTTTCAAAAACAGTTATTCACTTTATACACAAAAATAATGAAAGAAATGAAAAAAAATACAAGAATAGCAAAAATCAGAAATATTCCTTGGAATATGCGCTTGGAAGATAGTAAGTTCTATATTGGGAAGAAAACGATGGAGCCACGAAACGACTCTTAATGCCATAGCAAACAAATTTACTAGAAAAATTTTCACAGAAATCTTACAAATTGTGCACAATGTACATGCCTTTGTTGGAATTGCGCGTACTATTGAACCTTCGAAACAAGCAGTACAGAAGTTTGAAAGCCCATAAATTATCGGAAATGAATGACATTAGAATCTTAAAGTAAATGAATGGATTTTTATTTTCTGGGTTTCTATAAAATTAGTTTGCGCAATATAGGGCACCTTAGCAACTTAAGGAAGTCACTTACCCACATATGGCATATGAATATTCACATAAATATGGAAAAAAGGGAATATAATATGTTCATCTACATGTTATCAGTGTAGATAAAGTTTGAGAAAAGATGTTATACAAGCGATTGTATCATACAAGTATATATGGTAGAGAAATACAAAATTGTATATCATAACAAGTTTGCTTTCGGAGATTCCACAGACAGACTAAAAAAAAAAAAAGTTTTTGACACACTAAAATTAATACTAACATTGCACTTTCATTGACATAAGATTGATCGTATATCGGAAGGATCTAACGAAAAAAGTAACGATAATGCAATTCGAATTCGACGAATAACGAATTAGTTATTGCATAAATCAAAAGGCAATGAGGTAATATTGAATGCAAAATAGACAATTACAATGCAAATAAGACCACCTTATTTTCTGAAGACGAAAGCCATAGGAAAGATTACCGAGATAAATCACCTATTGAACGCAAGGACTCACTTACACCTGTAAAAATAAACAGTTAATGCAAGACAGTACAATGTATCGTCGAACAAATATCTTGAAGTCAGCGAAATATACAAAAATTGAACTCAACATATTGAAATACATATGAAGTGAGGTAATTTACGTAATATAAATTTCGGAACAGTGCTACTTTGGTTTAGTTGGATACGACTTCCGATATGGTATACTAGCACTGGGCGATGCTCTAAAAATATCAATGATGCAATCAATTCCAACAAAACCATTCCATTTACTTCAAGAAAATAAATATAGGATAAGTACAGAAGGATCTCCATGAAACGAAACTACTAACAACTATTTGCTGGTTTAGAATATGACCATTTTTCAAATTAAAAAATAAAAATTAAAAAATTTACAATTTATAGAGAATTCAGTGCGCAATTATGTTCAGGATTTAACTTTTTTATTGTAGAATAAATATAGAGGAAGTCAATAGGCAGCCATAAAATATCAGTATAAAAGGCTACAAAAAATTATTTAAATTAACAATACACTGTTTAATTTGAATCTTTGAAATTCATATTTAAGTTTAAATTTTGCACCTTATCATCTCAAGCCAAGCCTTAAGACTTCATAATACAAAAATAACACTATACTATGTCTCTTAATTTTTTTTTATTTATTGCTTTGAAAATGCTCTGTAGTCTCTGCGATTTAAATGAATTTATTTTGCCTTTTTTTTTTTAAATAAACAGCAACATTAAATTGTTAGCTCTGAATATAGTTTTTTTTCCAAATGAGAATTGTTTTTATTGTATTTCAGTTTTGTTCCAAAGCTTATGTAATCAGTGCGTCGAATAGCTGGATATAAACCTAATAATCATAAAATCGTTTATGTTGTTTATATTTATGAATTTATTGGTGAAGACAATAACCAAAAATTTATCAGAATTTCAGACCTAAGGAGAATAAATGGTTGCGAAATCTGTGTAGAATTTACATAAATTTGTAAATTTCTCTAAGGTTATAAATTAAAAAGAAGGAAAGGGTTATGATGCATTTTATCAACTATGTCAGGCTATTTTCGTTTTCTGTTATGCTGGTAGGTTTAATGGGATGGAATTTATCTTCGAAATTAAACAAAGTTAACTGAAGCAAAAACACGTCTATATTATACCACAGCGGACAATAATAACACTATTCAGTTTATGAAAGTTAAAAAATTAAGTTGATATATGATTTAATGTATAATAACTTTAGCGATTTTTTTTTCTGACTTAAAATATCCGAATAAAATGCGTAAAATAAAATTGCATAAAGAAAAAAAAAAAACAAAATATTACTGAGGACACGTTATGAATGTTTTAGTTATTTTTTTTTTTTTAATTTCTTTTTATATTTAGTCATTCGTTATTTCTCAATGTACATAAAGATATACAATTTATATTTAATAATATATAATAATTTAGTATAGTAAATAATGAACATTTTTTGGTTGGCTTTTTTTTGTCTTTAGGTGACTTATGTTATTTACTCTAGAGTTTGCATAATCTTATAACAGTTTTCTATTTACTAATGACCACTTTGTTAATTATTTATTTCTTGTATGTATGTATGTATTTATTTTGCATCTCGATGATAGAAATTGATTGACACTGATTATCGTTTATTTCGAAATATTGTTTCTATTTATATTTTCTTTCTTGTTTTCTCCATTTACTAGTTTCATTTTTGTTTTTTGTTTTTTTTTTTTTAATTTCTATAATCAAGCTGAATTTATTTTCTTCATTTTTGATTTACTCATATAGTGTATGTAAGTGTGTATATTTTTACTATTATATATATAAAAAAAATTCTCACTTTTTTTTTTGTTCATTCGAGTTAATAAAATTTGATGCGTTTATATACTATATAAGGTAGGTATATGGGGTGAGGGCTTAGTGTTGTTTGGATGTGAGCCAAATCTCGATGCACGATGCATTTGTTAGAATTTAAATAAATTTATATAAATGTATAGATATATATATATATCTATTTATATATATATTGTAGTATATAGTATATATTTATATCTTTGGTTTTTTTTTTTTTTTTGCTTTAAGATAGATTGTATGATTTGTTTTTTTTTTTTTTTTAGTTTTGCTTTATATAGAGATTTTAAATTGCTTTTAGATACAAATTAAATAGTTTTGTTTAACAGAAAAAAAAAAGTTCAACATAGGTTTAATGCTACGAAGTACCTCCCCCAGATTCAGATTTTTCATAGGAGTTACCTCGCTGTAATAATGAACGATTTTCATCGCTAGAACCACAGGCTTCTCCGCTTTCATCCCGAATATTAACATTTGATGTGAATGTAGTTTCTGAGTCTGAAATATAAATTAGAGTGTTTTGCATTATTTTTGGAGCATGAAATGAATAAAAATGTTGAACGAGGGCCTGTTTATTTATATTAACAACACAACATTTAAAAAAAAAAAAATCCATATTTTAGCTACAAATACATAATTACGTGTTAACAATATTTTTTTAACTGTAGCGAAACTATTTTCCTTTATCAGTTGAGTTCATACGATTTACCTTCAAAATGATAACTGCTATCTATATAAGGATGATTACTTGTGCACTGGTTAAAATCTAAAAGCATGAAATATTTCTTAAATTGTTAAAACTCGATCGCTTACATCTTTAAATATCTAGAAAAAAAAAGTATGATTTTAAAGCGTAATAAAGAAACCTTTTAAGCGTCATCTCAAGTAAAATTAACAAACAAAAAAACATGTCTAAAGTAGTAATTTAATTAATCGATTGTGTTTTTTTATTAAATAATATCACTATCTTAGTTATCTCAGAGATATTAAATTATGGAATATGTAGTTACATTTTTTTTGTTCCTCGCGAAAGGGATTTATTTGGTTATCCTATTTTATTTTCCAAAGAAGAAAAATTTTCTATTTTATGTGATGGTTTCATAGTCAGATTTAATACAATATAAAGCATAGGTAGTCAAACCCATTCATTTAACCAAAAATGTGTGAGACCCTATATTGTATGCACTTTGAAGACACTGATGGCGGAAAAATCTTCTGTTGATAAAGTCATTCAAAATAATATTTCCGCAAATAAGAACAATGCTAGATCATTGATGATCACAAACATCACATATGACACATACATTTGCTATATAAAAAGTTTAATTTTATCATGAGAACAGTCTTTTTATATGAAAGAAAGTAGCTAAACTTAGGTTTTGAAAATGGTGCGTTTTTTGAAGGTCAACAATACTGCTATACATACCCAAGTAGCGAAGACCATTATCAAACTTATTATCTACTTTGTGTTCGAAAACTATTAGACATAACTTACATGGGCGCATATATAGGGTGATTCATCATGAGGTTTGATTTATAATGTAAAATAAAACACATAAATTTGAAAAGGAACCTACAATTTTTATTATTGGTTAAAAGAACAATTCATGACATTTATTTTTTGGAAATGATATCATGTAAATGTTGGCCACGACTACGTCTGAGGTGGTCCATTCGGGCTGTATGGCTCGTAGCGCCGTCTTATTGAAACCAGAGCTCACCAAGACCATTTGCAGGAAGCACATAGTCCGTTAACATGGCGCGGCGACGGTTACTATTGACGGTAACATTCTGATTTGCCTCAATTTGAAAAATTATGGACCAATGATTCCACCAGCCCATAAACCACACCATACCGTTGTTTTTAATGGATGTAATGGTAGCTCTTGATACTCTTCGGGTTGCTCATTGGGCCAAATACGGCACTTTTATTGAGTTTTTCCAGAGCCCATTCACTGAAAATATGACGCAAGACGCAGGCGACTTGCCTAGCTTCGATTCTTGCAAAAGCTGAATTTTGTACGCTTTTAAGTCGATATCTTTACGTAAAATGTTCCAGGTTTTCGAATACGAAAAGCTAAGCTGCTGAGAACGACGGTGAATCGATTCGTCACTTTCTTCGTGTACACTCTCAGTTAAAGCTGCTATAATCTCTTCACTACGTGCTGGATGTAGTCTAACCAGTCGAGTATCATTCAATAATGTAAATTGTCACTCAAATTTGCGAATGGTATTGGCAATGTTGGTTTTAGTAGGTCAATTATGCGCACCGTAAGTTCCTGGAATCGCATTAAACGCATTTTCACAGAATGCTGATTTTCGTAATACAGTTCAACAATTTGGAGACGCTATTGTAGTGTAAGTCTTTCCATGATAATTTGCCAAATGGTGCTTAACAAAAATGATAAAGCAGTTTGATAGGAGTCGTCAAAAAAGCCTATTGAAAATCAAACCTCACGATGAATCACCATATATAGGGTTTTCCAATAGGGACTTGACAACTTTGAATTTAATTTGTGAACGCACTCTTTCACTAATCATCAAACTATCACTGTTAATTTATTCGGTTAACTCAACATTTTCATCATAGTAAAGTACACTAACGAGCAACGTCTGCAAATTATAAAAATTTTCTACAGATATTCGAAGTCGGTGACTGCAGCTTTAAGAGCGTTAACTCAAATTTTCTGTCGTAATTCTCGCCCTAGTAGACAGGCAATTATCGCTGTCGTTCAGACGTCCGTAGCTAACGATCCAAATCTGTCAATTCCACTGCGTTCTCAAGAATTGGGCATCGCTCAGACCACATTATGGCGTATTTTGTGTAAGGATCTTGGGTTACACATTTAAAAAAAAAAAAATCCATATTTTAGCTACAAATACATAATTACGTGTTAACAATATTTTTTTAACTGTAGCGAAACTATTTTCCTTTATCAGTTGAGTTCATACGATTTACCTTCAAAATGATAACTGCTATCTATATAAGGATGATTACTTGTGCACTGGTTAAAATCTAAAAGCATGAAATATTTCTTAAATTGTTAACACTCGATCGCTTACATCTTTAAATATCTAGAAAAAAAAAGTATGATTTTAAAGCGTAATAAAGAAACCGTTTAAGCGTCATCTGAAGTAAAATTAACAAACAAAAAAACATGTCTAAAGTAGTAATTTAATTAATCGATTGTGCTTTTTTATTAAATAATATCACTATCTTAGTTATCTCAGAGATATTAAATTATGGAATATGTAGTTACATTTTTTTTTTTGTTCCTCGCGAAAGGGATTTATTTGGTTATCCTATTTTATTTTCCAAAGAAGAAAAATTTTCTATTTTATGTGATGGTTTCATAGTCAGATTTAATACAATATAAAGCATAGGTAGTCAAACCCATTCATTTAACCAAAAATGTGTGAGACCCTATATTGTATGCACTTTGAAGACACTGATGGCGGAAAAATCTTCTGTTGATAAAGTCATTCAAAATAATATTTCCGCAAATAAGAACAATGCTAGATCATTGATGATCACAAACATCACATATGACACATACATTTGCTATATAAAAAGTTTAATTTTATCATGAGAACAGTCTTTTTATATGAAAGAAAGTAGCTAAACTTAGGTTTTGAAAATGGTGCGTTTTTTGAAGGTCAACAATACTGCTATACATACCCAAGTAGCGAAGACCATTATCAAACTTATTATCTACTTTGTGTTCGAAAACTATTAGACATAACTTACATGGGCGCATATATAGGGTGATTCATCATGAGGTTTGATTTATAATGTAAAATAAAACACATAAATTTGAAAAGGAACCTACAATTTTTATTATTGGTTAAAAGAACAATTCATGACATTTATTTTTTGGAAATGATATCATGTAAATGTTGGCCACGACTACGTCTGAGGTGGTCCATTCGGGCTGTATGGCTCGTAGCGCCGTCTTATTGAAACCAGAGCTCACCAAGACCATTTGCAGGAAGCACATAGTCCGTTAACATGGCGCGGCGACGGTTACTATTGACGGTAACATTCTGATTTGCCTCAATTTGAAAAATTATGGACCAATGATTCCACCAGCCCATAAACCACACCATACCGTTGTTTTTAATGGATGTAATGGTAGCTCTTGATACTCTTCGGGTTGCTCATTGGGCCAAATACGGCACTTTTATTGAGTTTTTCCAGAGCCCATTCACTGAAAATATGACGCAAGACGCAGGCGACTTGCCTAGCTTCGATTCTTGCAAAAGCTGAATTTTGTACGCTTTTAAGTCGATATCTTTACGTAAAATGTTCCAGGTTTTCGAATACGAAAAGCTAAGCTGCTGAGAACGACGGTGAATCGATTCGTCACTTTCTTCGTGTACACTCTCAGTTAAAGCTGCTATAATCTCTTCACTACGTGCTGGATGTAGTCTAACCAGTCGAGTATCATTCAATAATGTAAATTGTCACTCAAATTTGCGAATGGTATTGGCAATGTTGGTTTTAGTAGGTCAATTATGCGCACCGTAAGTTCCTGGAATCGCATTAAACGCATTTTCACAGAATGCTGATTTTCGTAATACAGTTCAACAATTTGGAGACGCTATTGTAGTGTAAGTCTTTCCATGATAATTTGCCAAATGGTGCTTAACAAAAATGATAAAGCAGTTTGATAGGAGTCGTCAAAAAAGCCTATTGAAAATCAAACCTCACGATGAATCACCATATATAGGGTTTTCCAATAGGGACTTGACAACTTTGAATTTAATTTGTGAACGCACTCTTTCACTAATCATCAAACTATCACTGTTAATTTATTCGGTTAACTCAACATTTTCATCATAGTAAAGTACACTAACGAGCAACGTCTGCAAATTATAAAAATTTTCTACAGATATTCGAAGTCGGTGACTGCAGCTTTAAGAGCGTTAACTCAAATTTTCTGTCGTAATTCTCGCCCTAGTAGACAGGCAATTATCGCTGTCGTTCAGACGTCCGTAGCTAGCGATCCAAATCTGTCAATTCCACTGCGTTCTCAAGAATTGGGCATCGCTCAGACCACATTATGGCGTATTTTGTGTAAGGATCTTGGTTTACACCCATACAAGATCAAGCTGACTCAAGAATTGAAGCCAATGGATCATTTGAAACGACGTACGTTCTCCGATTTGGTTCTAGAGAAGATGCGCCAAGATGATGAATTTCATTGCAAAATCATCTTCAGTGACGAAGCTCATTTTTGGCTCAATGGGTTCGTCAATAAGCAAAATATGCGTTATTGGTCGGGTGAAAACCCACATGTGCTTCATGAATCACCACTTCATCCACAAAAAATACCTCTTTGGTGCGGTTTGCATGCCGGCGGCGTTATTGGGCCATATTTTTTCGTCGACGATAACGATCATCACGTTACTGTAAATGGTCAGCGTTATCGTGCCATGATCACCGATTATTTTTGCCCCGAATTGGAAGATATGGACTTGGACGACATGTGGTTCCAACAGAATGGTGCCACAAGCCACACAGCACACGCTACAATCGATTTATTGAAGAGTAAGTATGGTGAGCGTGTTATCTCAAGACATGGGCCAGTCGATTGGTCGGCTCGTTCGTGTGATTTAACTTCCGCTTGACTGTTTTCTGTGGGACTACGTTAAGTAATTGGTTTATGCCAACACGCCGACGACGTTAGAAGTGCTCAGAGCCAACATTGAACGCGAAATAGAGGCCGTTTCGACCGAAATGTGGGGCCGAGTAGTTGAAAATTGGGTCCAAAGAATCGACCGCTGCAAACGTGCCCGCGGTGGCCATGTGAACAAAGTCGAGTTCTATATATAAATGTTTTGATTGTAATTCAAGCCAATAATAAAGTTTTTGAAATATCTCAAATGGTTTGCCTTTTATTTAAAAAAAAATTGTCAAGTCGTTACTAGAAAACCCTATATAAAGAAATTCTTGGAAACTATACATAGATTGTAGGAAAAAGTCTATGCGAAGTTGTGTATTAGTTAAACGGTTCACCAGTTTCTTTCAAACAAATGAGTCAGTACGAAAATTGCAAATACTATTGCAAAAGTTCGAAAGTCTAGTCAATGAGTGATTGACTTAAAACCATCATATACAATACTTGTCATGATTGTTGATTTTGGTAAAGCCTTTGACACATAAAACCATGACAAACTTATAAAAAGCCTCAAAAGGATTGGCGTAAGAGGGATCTTAGTAAACTGGTCAGAAAAAAAAATTATTATCATTCAATCTTTTGACTTTTGCTTTTAAAGACAACTGCAGCTAAACATGAGATACACTAAGTGAACTAGCACAAAACTATGAGAGTAGCAATCGAGTTCAGTGAGAAATAAAAAGCATCAGCCTTTCCGTGAATTAACAACCGAAGGGCGAACTTGATCATATTTGAAGGCAATATAGCAGGAATGGTCGTATAAAATTAATTTAGATATATCATATAAAGACCGAACAGAATACCTCGGTGAAAGGATATCTTAGAGTCAGTACTGTGAATTTGAAAAGTGTGCTTCTACAGACTGCTTTGTGGCTAATACAAAATACCTTTCGTTGTAGGAAACAGTAGTTTACTCAATATAAATAATGACAAATAACATTTGCAAAAATAACCAACACAAGTTGAGGATACCCACAACCACTTCAAAAACAACAAGCTCGCTAGAGCTTACGATCTGCCATAGAAATTGCTCAAAGCTTAAAGTTTTACCTTGGGAGAGAGTATCCAATAATATCACAGAAAATCATAACGATATTTTCAAACTTTTTCACTCAGAAAATGAAAATCAATTCTAATATGAAGGATTTGAATAGACGCAGGTTAGAAACTCTTGTTTCCAATTATTCAAGACACAAAACGGATTCTCAACGTGGATGTTGCAGATGTTTAACTAAGTTCTACAATATACTCGTATATTCTGTCAGCATCTACATCAAGGCAAAAATAAGAATTTTGAAAATGAAATACGAATACAAATTGATCTACATGTTGTCTACAAATAAAAAACTAGATGCTGATCATTTGCAGCAAAATGGTATTGTCGAAACCTACATTTGCCATACAAATTTACGTAGATTTACCAAAGGGGTCACCAACGTTTTTTTTATTCTTCCATTTTATGTAGTTTTTAACAGGACATATTACTTAATAATTATTGTATTTAGTTTGGAAAATGGTTGACTTTGCCCATGGGTTGGGATTCGAGTTTGGCCTAAGCAAACTCTTTTCTTTTTTTTATAATCAGCTGTTGCTCACAGCAAAAAAAGAGAAATGCACTTTGGTTTTGAATGCTTAATGTTTGCAACTTAAAATGACTGGAAAATAAAGAGCTTGGCAGGGCAATCCATAAGCGAGTTGTGCGGCTTAGGAAGGAATCACGATAGTTCCGAATACGTCTGAAAGTGGGCTTGAGGGTATACTGATGAGTATTGATAGCGAGACGGATGTTACGGTTGAAGGTTTGAAGGGACGAAAAACTATTGATAATTTCGATGCAGCACTAGTGGTAAAAATAGCGATAGAACAAGGTAAGGTAGGAAATGTCAAGTCTCTGTTCAAGGATTTTTAGTAACTGAAGGATATTAGCATCACCTATGAGTCTTATCTCAACCCTTTTTGAATCATAACTAGCAGATGTTATAGGAGACCTGACCTGTACTCCAATTTTGGGCAGATGCACGGCCCATAGATTGAAGCCTGATAAGAGGGGGTGAAATATTTCTAACATCACTTGAGGACACCTAGACATTTTGCAGCATTTTTTTCTACATAAAATATGTGGTCATTCCAAAGTAAGTTGTCATTGAAATAGAAAGTTTTTCAGTTTTAACGATGCAAGTGCTATTCTGGAAAATAGTTGGGTATTTAAAGTTCACTCTGTTGTTCACTAATTGGTTAATGCCGGTATTTAATCAGCCTCACAAACGATGCCGTTCCCGATCTACAACCGAAGAGCATGGACGTGAGTCCGGAAACGAATATGTAGATTTGAGAGTACTATCACCAGCAAAAGAATATACTGGATTAGAAGAAGCAGACAGGAGATCATTGATGAAAGTTAAAAAGAATGTCGGGAGCAGAAAAGAATCCTGAGACGCACCAGCATTTATTTTGAGAATATCAGACTTGAAACCATCCAAAATAACTTAAATTGAACATTCCGATAGGTAATTTCTAATTAATTGATATTTGTTAATCCTTAGTGCACGTATTTTCGACAATAAAGCCTGATGCCAAACTTTGTTAAATGGCTTAGAAATATCAAGTCCAACTATTTTTTTTTTTTTTTGCTTTCGTCAGGTTGATGTATGTTTTAGATCCACTTTTTCATGAAAATGTTATGAAAACGTGAGCTGACGGTTTAGCAGCATTTCCATAATCTTGGAAAGAAGTACGTGCAGTGGTCAGAGAGAGGAAAGAAGAATGGACAAATGCTGTTTTTTATCTGCTCGGAAAGTGTCCTAAAGAGTAAGATTGATGAAAAAGCTTACGCAGTGGTTTTGATAGCGCGGAAGAACCCTTCTTTAGAAGAAGAGGACATTAACCGTTTCAACCAGCGGGTTTGTGTGCGAGTATGTTCAGATCTTTAGGTACTCTTGCTACTTCACGAGTGCGAAAGTGGATTTATTTTGTCGTATTGAAATTTGACAAGCTTAAAAAATACTTTAGCTAACTGTATCCATGTGTTGATCCTCAGATAGGGTACTGAAATGGTGTTGTAGGTAACAAATGCTTAAATTGCGGCATTGGGTAAATTTCTCCAGACAATTTTTTGAAGTTGCAATTCTAGGAGTGGTCACAGATCTGGTGAAACATTTTCTTTATATCAGCTGAAAAGATAATAGAATAAGTACGCCATCTAGGAAGAATTGAAAAATATCGTCTTGTAGCGACGGCCTTGGCGACAGATAACCGCCATCAAACGGTTTCCTTTTTAGTCCCTCTTTAACCAGTTTAAGAAAACTCACTGAAAATTCCATGTTAAGGTAGGTAGAAGATCTCATTGCTCCTGTCTTACCTTTCGGAAAGGTCTACTGGTTCTTTGTGTCAAAGAATCGAATATTTTTCCATGAAATCAACGTACCTCTCTCTCAGTGTTTGATTTCTTTGGAAACGCCTTTCCATGGAAAGAAAGCAGTTGATAATTGCAAACTTAATATTACCAATTCGAAGTGGTCTAGTGACCAGGTAGACGTACTCTCGGACACCTCGTAGCAGTTTTTTTTATAATATTCTTTAGTGGAAGCCTGCAATAAAGCATCCGCAAGTATTACCTGATGTGAATAACATATTCGTCCTGACTCCTCAGTAAATGGCGTTGTTCCAGAAAGAATGCAACTGAAATAGGTTTCCTTGTCGTAGACCAGCTTTTAAAATACAAGTACTTGCAAAGTAACCCGCTCCTAATATAATTGGGAAATCGCGATTGAAGTTAGAGTCAGCCAATTGTTATCCTTGCAGATGTGGTAGACTGTTCAATTAACCTCGTTCGCCATAGTGTACTGCGTAAGTTAAGGACGTACTATTGACGCTCCTCAAACCTGTAAATCTGAACAGGTTAATGATTGTAGCAAAAATTTGAGAGATATGCTAGTGCTTTGCAATTTTAACTTCAGATCCTTTGTCTAACAGCATTCGAATATTGATCGAAATTACTGGCGGGGATTTAAGTGTTTCAATAGTTGTGGGCAAGATAATTTTTCGCTTATTTTCCGCTAAAATAACAACAAGTTTTTGAGCAGTAATGTGGATGAACCAGTCATCCCAGCGGATGACTGATCATTGGAGTCCCTACAAAGCTTTGATTACTTTAGTTGTGCCATCGAAAAGCTGTTGTAATTCACCAACAGATTCGAAATCAAAGTAAGCATCTGCAGATAAGAAGTAACCAATATTCTCGGATCCTGGTGTCGATCACATATCATTTTCCCAGAGCTGGTATAGTTTGCATCTATGATGTATATATTGTGCAGCAGTTAAGCAGCCTTACTACAAACGAAATATTTTAAGTAAAACATTTTCTTTGAATCCGTAAGAGATTCCCGAGAAATGATCATGCTTTGAAACAAATCATAGACTCAAGAATAGTTTTTAGTTGTATAAGTTGAGTGAGAACGATGATAACACTTCCTGATACAATACAACTCATCGGTAAAATATTGTAATAATGCAAACTTTTCTCATCCGTTTGATTGAGTAATGATTTTTCCCAATAGTTTTTGAGTAGATTGATTCTTGTTACGAAATAGGCTGCGGTTAAAATCTCCCTATACATTTTGCAAGTATTAGAATAGAAATCATCTATTGCGTTTTTAATAATTTCTCCATTTTTATGATATGTTTAAATAAAAATAAAAATTAATTTTATTAGTTCACGGAGAGAGGACGATTTTATTTTACTTTGTTTGTTTGTATTAACTAATATTGACTTTTGAAGACTTTACAGGATTTGATTTTATTATCCTAGGTGTGGGCATCAGATGTTTAAATTCAATCTTTTTTATTTTATGTTAAAAAGGAGAATGACAATGGCAATACAAAAAACGAAAGCACGACAATTGACAGCCAGGTTTTACCAGCATTTTAGTGAAGTTCGTAACGAAAGAGTATTGTTGCCAACAATACTACGCTCTGTGGGCTTGTCGGAGATTGCGGCCGATATTCTCGTGAGACCGATATTCTCGTGAGACCGATATTTTTGATATTTAAATGAATACATTTTTTCTATTCTTTCAGAATCTACTTCATTGGATTAAATGTATAAGTTCGCATCTGCGTCCAAAAGATACAATGATTAAAGGAATTAAGATGGACCACATGGACTTGCTAGTATTTTTTAGGAATTGGTCTGATTTTAGGACTACCTTGGGCTTGGTTAGGGCTTCCATGAACATTGTTGGTGCCAATAATCTATTGGAAGCAGGTACATGAACATTTTGGATTATTTTCCTTTCACATCAGTGGATATAACGGGAAAATATACACATACTAATTCATTTGCAAGATTTGTTTGAAAACTTAGCATCGTTTGTCTGACTCACAAGAAAGAACTGCGCAAATTTGTTATGTTTGCTCGTTAACGACGTAGATGCCACTGCTGATATGATCACAAACATTATTTGCTTTGGAATGAGATGCTTCACCCCTCATCGGATGAAGAGTATCAAACCAAAAGAAAAAGCGTGGTACGACTCTAACTGTTAAGAGGCTGTCAAGGTTTTAGGAATTTTTTTTTTTGATCGTACAAGACCAACCCGATAGTGGAAAACCGAAACAAGTTTAAACGAGTCAGGAAAGGCTGAAACGTCTTTCTTAATCGTGTGAAATTTCAATACTCCCAAAAACTGAGGCAAAAAATACTATAATGTCAAAAAAGGTAGTCAAAAACATTAGAAATTCTCCCTCATTCTCCATCCTAACGCTCATTTACAATGACATTCCAGCTCTCAACTCTTTGGTCAAGGCCAATCTACTTGCTGAACACTTTGCGATTGTGCTTTGTCGCCGCTTACACTTGAGTGCGTCGAATCCACATTCGCACTCGTGTATCAGCAAGAATACTTAAAGATCTTAACATACACAAATCCGCTGGTATAGATGATATACCTCCCCTTTTTCTAAAGAGAGGTTCTTCCTCGCTGGCAAATCCACTGCGTTAGCTTTCCCATCAATCCTACTCTTTAGGACTCTTTCCCAACAGATGGGAAACAGCATTTGTCCAGCTCATCACTAAAAAGGCGAATCTTCTTCTCTTTCTTCCTACAGACCCATTGTATACTCGTTCCTCCTTTCTAAGGTCATGAAAACGCTGATAAGCCGTCGGCTCATGAAATATCTCGAAACTTGAAAACTTCTCAATGACCGGTTTCGTAGCAACATGTCCACCGGTGATTTAATGGCAAACTAATGAGTTTGGCATCAGGCTCTTTTGTTGAAAATGCGTGCTTTTGGGATCGATGACTCTCTTCTTCAATGGATAAAAAATTATTTTTCAAAACATTCAATTCAAGTTGTCTTGGATGGTTTCAAGACTGATATTGACAAAATAAATGCTGTTGTGCTCCGTTCTGCCTCCGACACCCTTTTCATTTTCATTATTGATCTCTTGTCTGCTACTTCTACTTCCGCAGAGTGGAATTTAATGTTTTGAAAACTCAGTGATGTCTGCTGTCGTTAAATCGATATTTAAATACTCAGCCATTATTCATGAATGGCACTTACATCGTCAAAATCGAAAAACTTTCCATTCTTGGTAAGTGTGTCAGTGACAACTTACATTGGAATGACTACATATTCGATGTCGTCAAAAATGCTGCGAAATGTTTAGATTTCCTTAAGCGATTAAATAAATATTTCACCCCTCTGATCTGGTCTTAATATTTACGACATTCATCCACCCAAAGTTGGAGTACACTGCCCCCATCTGGTAAGGTGTTTCTAAAACATATCGACACCTGCTAGATAGGAATTAAAACCGTGTGATAAAACTCATAGGTGATACTTATTTTAGTCAGTCAGTCAACAGCCTTGAACACAGACGTAATGCCTCCCGTGTTACTCGGTTTTATAGCTATTTCCACCACCAGTGCTTCATTGAAATCGCCCGTAGCATTCCGCCCTTCCGCCGAAACACCACTTTCGGACGTACTCCAAAATATCGTGATTCATTCTAAGCAGTAAAACTCGCTTATTGAATGCGCTGTCGAGCTCTCTATTTTCTGGTCGTTATAACTTGCAAACATTTAAAAACAATGTACATCGGTACCTCTCTTTAATTCCTCCTTAAATTTTCTTCGCCCGCGCTGTGTGCAAACGTTTTAAGGGTACACGAATACCAATAGCCAGTGCGTCTACTGGCGCGTTTGCTATATGGGCAAAATGAAGCATGTCAGAAAGAAAATTACGGTATTAAGTCTTATAATGACATCCCATGAGAATAAGTGAATGGGTATTCTTCTTTCATCTAAAAAACAATTCGAAAAGTTTTTCTCTGTTGCCGTGAAGAACCTTCTCGTCTAGAGAATTGTTAAACTGGTTAAAAATTTTGAGCTTATGTGACAAATTATTGTGAAGAACTGAAATCATACCCGTCCCGCAAGAACAACCAGCATGGCTTCTATAGTTCAAAATAAGGCCGAAAATCCAGGTTTGTTGATTCCACATCGATTCCAGGAATTGGGAATGTTACAAACAACACTCTGCTGAATTTTGGATAAAGAGTTCGGTAATAAAGCCTATAAAGATCAGTTGACGCAAGAACTTAAGCCTACCGACCATCAGCAGCGTTGTAATTTTGCCAACTGGCTGTTGGAAATGCATGAAATTGTTCAGAAATATCTAAAAAAGAGAAATAATTTTGAGCGATAAGGCAGTTTTTCACCTTCAAGACCATGTTAATATAAAGAGTTATGGCAATTGGGTCTTAGAAAATCCATGAACAACTGTTGAGAATTCCCACTATCCATAGGGTGTTACAGTTTGGTGCGGTGTTAGGGCATGAGGCTTCATTGGACCTTATTTCTTTGACAATAAATCGGGTGTAGCTGTTATTTACAATGTATCGCGATAGATTCCGCTGTATGATCAATATATTTTGATGGCTGGAACTTGAACGGATAAATGTTTATATTGAAGTATCAAAACCATTGTTTTTTTTTGCGAAAAAAAGTCTCCTAGCCGAGTCATTTTTCGAAATCATGATAAGCCCTGGTCTACGTTATAATGTAATTTTACACCGTGGATTTTCATTCTTTTGGGACGTTTGGAAGAAAATATAAATGCTCACAGCCAATGGAAGCATTCAAAGCCGACATGGTTTTTATAATCATTAATGGCAATCTTTCTTCTATCGATTATAGCAAAAATCAAATCTTACTTCATTTAAAATACGTATTTTCTTTATAAATCAAGAAAGCTGGAAAACCATTTACAGCAAACACCCTTAACATTCCATTTCAGCTCTACGGCGTAGGCGCAAGATTATCCGAGTCATTTTTGCGTTATGTGTTGCGTTGCGTTAATGCGTTATACAGCTAGAATATGTCATGTGGATATTGGATATGAACCCTCTGGCCCGAAGAATCTTCGATTTTACTCGCCCTAGGTCGCGTGCACAAGTGGAGGGGGACCTCCATTATCTATGAGCATCTTGGAGTCGGGGTTCAGTCTGGAATCTTGAATCTACTCAGGACCGTAGAGTAGAAAGTAACTATCAAGCTGAGGGTATTAGGTGCTTACATAACTTTTAATTGTTCTGTTGGCCTTGCCGTTTGAAACAATTTATTATATTTCTGCAAAAGATTTTTGAAAAAAAAAAAAAATGAAACCATATATGGAGTGCATTAGGCCCGTTATTTTATAAATGAACTATAATACGTTTAATTTAATTTAAAGCTTACTGAACAGGATTATTAGAAAGTATATTGTGCTAAATAAAGGGTTAAAAATTGAACCGATATTGATTGTGGCTTAAATAAGTTTTTGGGTATCTAATAGAAGTCGACATTTCAATTAAAAAAAAAAATTACTATTTTATACAATTTTTAAGTGCACAGTTAAAAAAATTGTTCGACTAAACTACATATGTTACTCAAACTAGATTGATTCCTTCTACCTAGATAAGCAAATGTACTAAAAAAATTAATTTAATTAGCAATTAACTTGTAGCCCAAAAAATATATTGTACTCGTATATGTTTACGTACAATAAATACATACTTATTCGGTAGCTAGGGCGATTTATGCAACCTAAGATAAGCAAACAAAAAAATGAATAACAATGCTTCGCAAAATATATGTAAATAAGTGCCATCTATGAGTTTAAAAAGTGCCAAGTGTAGGCATCGAACTAAAATTCAAATGTACCTTCGGTATATTAATTTTGAAAATATAGTCCATCGCTTTTTGATTCGAATTTTGTGGTAGATACTTATTTGTCTTGATTTGTTTTATTAGGTTTTTAATTTTACTTTCTAGTGTAACAAAATTTATCAAATTGACTTAGATGCTAGAAAAAAGTCTTAACTATTGGTTTAAACAAAATCTGCAGGGTATTTAGAATTTAGAGTTAGAGTAAAACTTTTAGTCTCCATTGCAATTGAGTGTATTTGGAAATTTGAACTTACCTAAACTGCTATCTCTATTAGTGGAGTCATATCGGGAGTCAGCCAATTGAGATGTCGCTGATGATCTGGACAATACGGGCTTGACTTGTCTAAGTTGTTGCTCTTCTGGATAACGCGGCGTTTGGAATTTAGTCGGTTTGGATTGCAGTGATGCTGGTCCTGAGCGTTGTTGTATTAATGTTCGATGCCTAAGTGGAGGTGGGGATATTGATTTCGCTAAAACTGAGTGAGGTAATTTGTTCGGTGAGTAATCACTTCCGGATTCACCCTTTAAAAATACATCAAAGATCAGACATATAATATCGGATATATGTATTTATAATATTGAATTACTTCCTTACCATTACGGTCCCATTGTCAGATATGCCGGATCCTGACATATTATCGGCAAGTAATCGCTCGCTTTCCGGATCGGCGAGTACCCTTGATATATCTGACTTATTCTTTAGGATTGATTTGGATCGCCGGTGATGTTCCAAGTTCGGTGATGCGTCAATGGAATCAATTGATGAGGAATGTTTGCTTTCAAATTTCGCTACAATAAAAATTATTGAGAACATTTTCAAACTATATTGAAGAGGATAAGGAGACAACTCACCCCTTGATCCAACAGTTTGTATACCAAACAAATGCTGATTTATTAACTTGGTGGCCGTTGCTAGACTCTTTGCTGGCATAAAGGACGATCGTTTCTTCTTAACACTGCCATCCTGCAATGCTAAGCTCTCTTGTGACAACTTTTTGGTATCCTCGAATCTGGCACGTGGTTTTGAACTTTGCTGGAATCGTGTCTTACGATGCTTTGGCACTGGTGTCTCGTTCAGACTAACCCGACTACCGCGGTCCTGAACGTCGAAATTTTGAAAAACATCATCCATTGGACTAACGCCGCCGCCACCCAAACTTCGTAGCGCTGTATCACCTGAAGCGCTTTTTTTTACTTGAGATCTAATCATACTGGACGATGATGTTGGAACACTTTGCTGTTGGACGTCTTTTTCCAAAGGGTTTATATACAGATTGTCCATGTCGATATCAAGGGCACATGCTTCATCGACCAGATCTGATGTGAGATCACCTTGTGATAGAAATGGGTGCGTTTGACAGCTGGCATATGTGTCCGAGCTATCCACGCTAGCCAAATCCGCATTGTTATTGTAATTGTTGTTAACATTATTACTGGCCGTAATTGCTACTCCCGCTGATATACTGTTAAAATTATTATTATAGTTATTGGTGAAATTATTATTTATATTTATATTATTGCTAATGAAAGGCGCATAGCGTAGTGGAGTGGCTAATGTCTCTAGTGGTAGTGCCACAGTGGTGGTTGTTGTGCCATAAGATGAAGATGATGATGATGTTACAGTTGTTATAACTGATCCGGAGGTCATATCTGATGGCAGAAGTAGGCTTTCACCATTGGCCATTAGAGATGCCGCCGATGGATGCGGTGGAATCGGAGGTGGTGGTGCAAGAAGTTTCAATTGATTCGATTGATTGGATTGCAGTGAACGCATTTCTAAACAAATTGGTTTATGGAAGTCCGATGTTGGAAGTGCAATAACTCCTTCGGCATCTGTGAATTCTTTGAAATCCTGAAAAAAAATGTTTATTCCATATTAGGGGTATTATAAGTTCATTTGTTGCTTTCTGAAAATGTTATTATTGGATTCAGATTTAAGAGCAAGGATTTTAAACTTTGTACGCAACAGTGGTATTTTGGTATTTACATACATAAGACTATACGCATATAGGCACATAGATTTTTTATGTTTTTTGATTTTAGGACAGTCTCTAGTTAATCAGACTTAACCTGCAGGTAACATCAATAGGATTCTTGGTAGTATTCAAACTTGAAACTTGAAGCCAATTTTTTGATATTTAAGAACATTCTGTAAAACACCTTGGAAACAAATTTAGGTTTTTGAAACCAGTCCTAGAAACTAGAAAATGAACTGGTAAATTATCGTTGTGAATTTCTTCTATTTTGGACAAATAAAGGACTCCGCCTTGAATAAATAATTAATGCCAAACATAACCATAATTATTCCATGCAATTTTATGGAACAGAAGCTAATACAACTGCTTCGGTAGAAGTCACACCCTTGTTGGAAAGACAGATCGATAGAATAAATACGATCCATTGGAAATAGGTCTGATACCAACTAATACCTATTAGGAAGGTTAAGCCAGATAAAATCTAAATTGTACGTTAAACTGAATGCAGACATACGTTGATACGTTACACTGGGATATAGGAGTATGTAACTATGATCTGCAATAGGATCTAATAATTAACAAAGAAACAAATGCTTCTCTGAGAAAAATTCTCAGGCATAACCTATGGTATAATGAAGTCTGGGTTCAGATATTTAGCCATCCGTTTGGAGTTTGAAAAACTGCAGTGCGCGTAAAAATGTAAGATATACCAGTGTTATATTTTTTAAGTCTCAAATGGGAAAAGTAAAAAAGCGAAATCTTTTTCCATTTCAATTTCAAATATGAAATTCAACTTTCATAGGATTATCTAAGCTAACTTAATCTTCTCTGTATATAAGCCAATAGCAGCACTTACAAAACTAAATTTGCATCCGCAAAGCTGTATGAAATGCCAAAAAAGTCTACAACGTGCTCCTCTTGATGCAAAACAATCATGGCATTTATAGTTTTGTAAACATGAAGAAACTTAAATATGACACGAATTTGTCAGGAACTTGAATCTTACATCTCAATTGTCTTAGCAGATAAGTATTTAATTAAAATTAAAATAATCTGATAGAATTGGATCGCTTTCAGAAATTCTAATACGATGTGCCGAGAGTTCTAGCTCCTAAAATGATACCAAAAAAGTGGAAAAATAGGTTTAATAATTAAAATTGATGTGGCTGGATTAATGAGAGAGCAGGGCATCTACGAAGCCTCGGCAGGTATTGTTTGGGTACGCCCAAGATCACGCGTGACTCCAAACTCAAACTGCTTTGTCATTTTTGTTCAGTATCATCTGACAAGTCATCATACAAAGACTCACACCAACTGTTCAGCTGTATTACGAAAATAAGCGTTCTGTGAGAAATGTTTTTCGTGCGATTCGAGGAACTTACGGTGCGCATTATCGACCTACTGAAACTACTATTGCCAATACCATTCGCAAATTTGATTCCCAGTTTACATTAGTGGATGAAACACGACCGATTAGATCACATTTAGCACGTAGTGAAGAGACTATAGCAGCTATAGCTGAGAGTGTAAGCGAAGACCGTGACGAATCGATTCGTCGTCGTTCTCAGCAGCTTGATTTGGTGTATTCGACAACTTGGCATTTTTTACGTGAGGATCTCGACCTAGAAGCGTACAAAATTCAACTTGTGCAAGAATTGGAGCCAGGTGACTTGAATTTGCGTCATATTTTCAGTGAATGGGCTCTGGAAAATGAAAAATGATGAAAATTCGGTGTTTTATCGTGAAATTTTGTTCACTGATGAAGCCCATTTCTGGCTCAATGGATACGTTAATAAACAAAATTGATATATTTGAGCTGATGAGCAACCCGAAGAGTACTAAGAGCTACCAATACATCCATTAAAAGCAATGGTATGGTGTGGTTTATGGGCTGGTGGAATCATTGGTCCATATTTCTTAAAAAATGAGGCAAATCAGAATGCTATTGTCAATGGTAACTCTTATCGCGCCATGTTAACAGACTATGTGCTTCTTAAAATTCAAGAACATGGTCTCGGTAAGCTCTGGTTTCAACAAGACGGCGCTACGAGCCATACAGTGTTGAGAAATCATTTAGGTGAGCACTTAATTTCACGTTTTGCTACGGTAAATTGGCCGCCTAAAACGTGCGATATAACACCTTTGGACTATTTTCTCTGGTGATATGTAAGGTTTGGCTTCATTGAAACGTACTTAAAACTGCGATGCTGGTAAAACATGCTACAGAGTTAGAGTAAGTATTCAAATACATATTGATTTCCAAATTTAATAATAGAAACTGGAAAAATAATCTGTATTATGTAGTATCTACTTTGATATTTCGATTTAAGTGATAGGCAAAATAACAATTGACCAGATAGCAAAGTTACCAGACGCAAAAATTGAAGCCAGACGACCGTGGACAACGTCTAATTTTGCGCTGCAAATGTTGGCCGGACATCCAGAGTTTGGCAAAAATATCATCTTCTCGGACGAGGCCCAATTTTGGCTCAGCAGCAAGTGTTCGACTAAACATCAATGCATCCGCAAAAATTGACTGTTTTGTGCGATTTATGGCATGGCGGTATTATCGGACCTTATTTCATTCGAAATGAGGAAGGACATACCATTACCGTCGATGGTCTCAGACAAAGAGTGATGTTGAACGACTCAACGTCGATATATCAGAGCTGTGGTTCCAAAAAGATAGTGCTACATGCCATACAAGCAACACAATTCTCGAAATTGTGAAGAAGAAATTCGGCGATTGAATAATCTCTTGGCGAGCGTTCATCATTTGGCCGCTGCGATCATGTGATTTAACACCACTTGATTATTTTCTCTGAGGCTATGCCAAGTCATTAATCTATCCTAACAAGCCAACCGATTTGGACGAGCTCGAAGTCAACATTCGATACGCTATTGCCGAAATAACGTCGGACATATTGAGTCATAAAAAATTAAACTAACCGCTGGGCTATTTGAATGATGTGCTATTCCATGCATAATGGCATGAATATAGTTTCAAAATAAAGACAATCAATTTTATATCTCACACCGTTGTTGTTTTATTCAATTTTTTTTTATTAAATATTATCAAAGTCATGCTATACGGTACAGAAGCTAGATGTTAGTGAAGGCGCTTGAGGCGGTTTTAAAAGGAAGACTTTCAAGTGTTTTTGATCTCGTATGCGTTAACGGACTTCGGAGGAGAAGAAATAAGACGCAACTCTATGAGATGTACACTGTACTGTGATATTGGTCAGAAATATACGAATGAGTGGACTGAGATTTCTGTTAGAGGATACTTGTTCACGCAAAGTAAAGAGGTTTTCGTCAAGACAAATGAACAACCAAGAGTTTAACCAACAAGTAGTAATTTCGTTCTTTTTTTAGATATTATTTTTATCATTCCAACATTCCAAATTGAGCTTATCCTGCATTCGTGCTCAAATTTAAATTTGCTGAAGTAAGGAGAATTATTTCTTAAGGGATACACTTTAAGAATGGGTAACTACATTACAATTTTAGTCATCTATGAGACCTAATCTTTTTTTTTTATTAATGAGATCTATTTAAATGTTTGTTTTTATCGTGTCTATTTTTAAAATATGAGCGGGGTTCGTTGGTTACTTAGTCCTTTGAATTCTTACATTTGATACAAAAACGTATTTATTAACATCTACTGCATAAATAAACTGTGTTAATTTTTGTAGAATAAAAACGTTTAAAGGGCGTGAAAGAATTTAAAAATTTCTAAACAGCTTATATATGAAATGAGATATCTACATATATGTAAACGTGCTGCATTCAAAAACTTATTAATTGTATCATAAGTTGCAAAAACGTACATGCATATGAAGTTGTATTTTTGTGTGATATTTTATTGTTTGGAAAAGTATACGAAATAGTTCTTACAAATAAAAACAAGTGTACTGAAATGGATGTTTTTGTGAATGTGATTGAATAAACAGATTACTATCAATTTGAATTGAAAATTTAGAAAAACATTTGGGTGTATATAGAAACAGGAAAAAAATGGAAATAAATGTAAAATAAAAAAGAATAAGTGTACTCACCTGCAGCTAAAATAATTCATTTAGACTTTGTTTTTGAATTTTTTTTTCTTTTTTTTAAGTTTCTGTCTCTACAGATTTGTCAAATTATTAAGCCGGGTTGGTTTTGTATTTAATATTTGATACTGTGGTTGATTTTGAACATCGTGCATAGAAATCATTCCGAAATAAAAAATAATTTCAAACTAAGTAAACTATTTGCAAACTACTGTTTATATGCTTTGAAAAATAAATACGTTCTCTATAATAAAATTCATTTAGATTAACTAAGAACAAAAATTAAATTAACTTTTACGTATATCTTAACGTGCTTAATGTCTTTTTTTTTCCATGTCTATGATCTTTTAAAATTATAATCGCTTCATGCACAGTACTATTTTCATTTGGTTTTTTTTATCATTTAGAGAAACCAAATTTGTTTAACTATATTTTTTTTTAAACTAACTTATATGCCGTTTTTTTTAAATTTAATTTAAAAGCTTATGTAAATCTATTTAGACACTATTTGCTCGTAATGGAATACATTCGCCGTGGCATCCTTCAATTCCCTTGAAAATAAAAAGAAACAATATTAAAATTAAAAAAAGAAAGAAAATATTTTAAATAAACAAATTCGAGAACATAAATTAAAATGTAACCTAATGTTATTGTAAAAAGCAAGTGATGATGATTTACACTATCAAAACTATCTCACAAAGCCGCTGAACAATAAGCGAAGAGACTTATTTTTTCGTAACAAAAAAAAATAAATAAATAAATAAAACTATATAAAGGAATGCAAAATTGTACAAACTTTTCGAAATAAAAAAGCTTTTAAAAATTAACTACAAGGATGTAGAAAAATGTTAAATAAAGGTAAAGTACTCGTATAATGATTCAGCATTAGTTTCTTCCCTCAAAAACTAACTGTTTTTCGCTATAAACTTTATGCATGTTAGTTTCTGTAGTTTCAGATTAGAAAAAAAAAAGAAAATTATATTGTAATACTAGGAATCTGAAGGACCTGATTTTGATGTTGGTTAATGACCTCGTCAGACACCAAACGGTAACTTACCCAAAGCACTGCCGGGATAAAAAGGCCTTGCTAAGCAGAAAAACCAATATGACATTTGCAAAAATTTGTAAGTAGGCAAATAAAAAGAAAAGTAATTTTTGAATTTTTGGGCAAATTTACTCAGTGTCATGGCTATAATAATTCCTGAATTCTATGTTAGCCTTCTTATTATTTTTTTTCTTGTCAGTTATTTGTAGTTATTTATAGCAACTATAGCAAAGGCAGATAATATGAAGACCTAAATGCGCTTAGATAGATAGGGTTTTCTAATAACGACTTGACAACTTTTTTTTTTTCAAATAAAAGCCAAACCATTTGAGATATTTCAAAAACTTTATTATTGGCTTGAATTACAATCAAAACATTTATGAATAGAACTCGACTTTGTTCACATGGCCACCGCGGGCACGTTTGCAGCGGTCGATTCTTTGGACCCAATTTTCAACGACTCGGCCCCACATTTCGGTCGAAACGGCCTCTATTTCGCGTTCAATGTTGGCTCTGAGCACTTCCAACGTCGTCGGCGTGTTGGCATAAGCCAATGACTTAACGTAGCCCCACAGAAAATAGTCAAGCGGCGTTAAATCGCACGAACGAGGCGGCCAATCTTGAGATAACACGCTCACCATACTTACTCTTCAATAAATCGATTGTAACGTGTGCTGTGTGGCTTGTGGCACCATCCTGTTAAAACCACATGTCGTCCAAGTCCATATCTTCCAATTCGGGCCAAAAATAATCGGTGATCGAAAACTCTTACTATTCACAGTAACGTGACGATCGTTATCGTCGACGAAAAAAAATGGCCCAATAACGCCGCTGGCATGCAAACCGCACCAAACAGTTATTTTTTGTAGATGAAGTGGTGATTCATAAAGCACATGTGGGTTTTCAGCCAGCCTTGAGTCAGCATGATCTTGTATGGGTGTAAACCAAGATCTTTACGCAAAATACGCCATATTGTGGTCTGAGCGATGCCCAATTCTTGAGAACGCCGTGGAATTGACTCATTTGGATCGTTTGCTACGGACGTCTGAACTTGAGCGATAGTTTTGACACTTCGACCAACCCGTTATATCACTGATACATCACACAACGAATACGTAGAATCACATTTTTGCACTAAACTTGTTATTGCCTGTCTACTAGGGCGAGAATTTGCAGACGTTACTCGTTAGTATATTTCACCATGATAAAAATGTTGAGTTTACTAAATAAATTGACAGTGACAGTTTGATGAATAGAGAAAGAGTTCGTTCACAAATTAAATTCAGAGTTGTCAAGTCCCTATTGGAAAACTTATATATGACTATGATCCATTTATCAATATCGAATATCGAAAACAATACAAAGACTTACAACTTACCCTAAAACATGATAGGCAAGTAGACAGTTTACAGAACAGTAAGCCTCTTCAGACTTCGATGTCGGAGAGGTTCTAAGAATCATTTAAGTTCAAACTAGTCCATATGTTCAACAGAATATGGCAGATTGAATCGATAGTATGAAACAAATCCCTTAGAAATTGCAGCTGCCTGCATTGATGGCGTGCTACTTGGCCGCTTAGAATATAACATTAACATTTCTACGCCTTGAAATCGGTTTCATGTTTTGCTCTTCATGCTGTACTTAGGTAACAACTGGAAGTGTGACAAAACTAACAGATTAAGAAAAATTAATGGCCCTATTGAGATTTTGATAACAAAGTTTTCAAAATCTTTTTTCTCAGTCTTCTGGAGAGGACCGAAAGTCTCCTGCAATGGAGAGAACGACTTATTTTTAAGCAATGAATCCCTAATAAGGCACAACGCTATAGAGATAAGGCTATGAAGGTTTACAATGGGAAGCAAACAATAGGAAAACGTGAGAATAGGCTCGTCAAAATATTTGTATACAACTGCCCGAGCAGCTTCATAATGTGGACTGATGTTTACACCTACATACAGTGATTCACATAATTGATCACATGTTTTAATATTTCGTGTGGCCTCCGTTAGCGGGTAAAACACTTTAACTCTTCTTGGCATGGATTTTACTAAATTTGCGCATACCTCTGGTGAAATATTATCATACTCAATCTGAACTCTGGATCATAATTCGTCCAGTGTCTTACCCGCAGCACCATACTTGGCCAGTTGCCTTTTAATGTAGCCTTTAAGTCTGGAGATTAAGGGGGCCACTCCAAAACTTCAAACCCATGACATTCTAGCCAATCTTTTGTGATTTTGGCTGTGTGTTTTTTGGATCGTTATCGTATTGAAACATAACGTCCAAAACCGGTTTATCCCATTTTTGTAGACTTGGATCTAGGTAAGATGTCAAAATGTCTGTGTACATCTGAGCGGTCATCCGTCCCTCAATTCTCTTGCGCATGTCTAAACCATGAGCTGTCATCCACCCCCAAAGCATAAGGGTATCTCCACCAAATTTGACCGTTTCTTTAACCAGTCTCTTTGAAAGTTGTTGTCCCCTCTTCTTCCATACCCATTAGCGGCCTTCTGAAACAAATCGGTTTATTTTGGTCTCATCTGACCAAATAATCTTAGCCCAGTCCTCTCCTTTGTATAATTTATATCTGTTAGCAAACGCTTTTCGGAGAGCCATGCGCCGTTTTGTAAGTAGAGGCTTTTTGACTTTAGTTCTACCCTTCAGGCCAGCTTTTCGAAGCACTCTTCTTACAGTTTCAGCACTAACAGAAACATTATCATTGGATAATAATGAGTGTTGAACTCTAACAGCATAGCTACACTCTCCAGAAAGTACTTGTCGTACAAGTTTTCTTTAACAAGGCTGGGATAGGATTTGTTTTCTTCCACTTGGGTTTGTTTTAATCTCCAAGCTTAGTGTTTTTCTTCGTTTTCTGATGAAGCCTACAGAACATTTAAATCTTTTGGAGATTTCTCAATGACTCAAGCCTTTTTTTAAGTCGTTTTCAATCCTTTTCTTCACGTCGGTTTGTATAGCTCTCATCCTGTAGGTAATTCTCTTTTAAAACTTGATAATTTGATCAAAAAATGGAAAAACCATAATTTGTTCATTTAAATCACAACTACAAATGCTGTAATTTATTTACACAGTTACACTTAGAACTTAATTTTTGTAATACAAGAATATCAAAACTCACAAAATTGATCACATCAAAAGTCTAATTAAATCGGCTGTAGATCTTCTTTGCATCAAAGTACTTTTTCCGATAACTGCAACAAAATTGTCAGTTGCGTAAATAGCAGACTTTAACATACAATATAAACAATCGAGTAACGGAACTTGACAACGGCGAGATGAGAACACAACGCAGAAATATGAAACATATGATCAATTATGGGAGTCACTGTATATATACGAGGGCAGACCCAGAAGTACCCGTCCTGAGCAAGAGATGGCGGTAGTTGTTTGAAAATATCACTGTATTGGAAAGTATAAAGCATATGTTTCAAGTTTGAAAGCGCCAATCCACGATACAATACTTTTATTTGAAAGGCCTCAGCCCAACCAATATATAAGCTGAACTGGATTCTACTCTGGATGAGTCTGCTCCTTCGTTTACAACAGTAAAATTGTGGGTTGCTGAGTTTAAACGAGGCCGTAAGGGCTGCCAAGACGAGCATCGCAGTGGTCGACCATATGAGGTGACGACTCCAGAAATGGTGAAGAAATTTCACAAAGCGGTACTGGATGACCGTCGACTGCAAGTGCGCGAGCTAGCAGGCATTGTAGGCATTTCAAAAAGTGCGGTACGTCGCATGTTATTTGATAATTTGGGCATGAGAAAGCTGTGTGCAAGATGGGTGCTGCGTTTGCTCACACTCGAGCAAAAACTGTGTCGTGAAGATGTTTCAATGGAGTGTTTAGAGAAGTTTCACAGCAACAAAGCTGAATTTTTGCGTCGTTTCATAACAATGGATGAAACATGGGTCCATCACTTTACACCCGAGACAAAAGAGCAATCAAAGCAATGGATTCAAAAGGAAGAACCGGCTCCAAAGTAGGCGAAGACCGTTTCATCTGCAGGCAAGGTCATGGAGTCGATTTTTTGGGATGCGCGTGAGATAATTTTCATTGACTACCTTGCGAACTTATTGCAACGTTTGAGCGAAGAAATCAAGCAAAAAACGGTCGCAGGAAAGAGGAAAGTGTTGTTTAGATTTAGCCCCCTCAGATTATTTTCTGTTCCCAAACTTGAAAAAATGGCTCAGTGGTCAAAGATTTTCCAACGATGAAGAAGTGCTGTCGGCAATTAATGGCTATTTTGAGGAGCAAGACAGTTCTTATTATAAAAAGATATCGAACTTTTTGAACATCACCCTTGGAAAAGAGCTGAAAGGCGATTATTTTAAAAAATTAGTAAATTTTTTTCCAAAATTGTTTTTTTTGTTAGGTCGGGTACTACTGGGACTACCATCGTTCTTCACTATGAGTAATAAGTTTGCCCAGCAATTGTTTAAACAAAAAAAAAAAGAAAAAAAAAACAGACGCAGCTTGTTTTCTCCAAAGAAATACCCTTAATTCTAAGTTTGACAAGGACAAATTGTGTCTCGGTAAGATGACAACTCAACTTTTCAATCTAGGTCGATGATAGTATGCCCAGCAAATGCACCTCGGCATTGTTTGTCTGAATCTAAAGAAAAAGGATCACCTAAACTGCACCGACTACAAGGACGTAGTTTTAGATCGAATATAAAATCGATAAAATCATGTATGCCGTATTATGTGAACGCCTAAGACCCCTCGTCAGCAGTCTGACCGGCATCTAAGAGTGTGGTTTTAGGAGAGGAAAACTCACTATAGATCAGATTTTCACTAAACGACATATGGTATATTGAAAAAAATCTCAGTCGATACACACCACCATTTCAACGATTAAAGAACCGCATATGACATAGAGATGAACTATATGGAGCCATCTCAAGTTTTGGTAACCCTATCAAAATTCATTCAACTATGCAGAATGATGGTAAGGTCGATAATAACAAAACTTAGACAATATTACAATAGAAAAGGACTTTAACAAGGCGATGCGTTGTAATGTGATTTTTTTTTTTTAACATCGTTCTTGAAAGAATTGTGCAAGTCTGCAGCTGCACCACCATTTTCCAAATTTTGTTTAGTTACTCGCTTACACAGACGACATTATCATAATAGGAAGAACACAGTGAACTCTCAATATATGTTAGGATGCCTAGGACTAAGCGTCACGTTACGGCTACAACTTTGAGATAGGAAGGGACTTTATCTACCTCGGATCCGCTCCGACAACGACATCAGTGCGGAAATCATGCGAACAACCAATCTTGCTAATCGCTTCCTCTTTGGGTTTAGAAGGCAATTGAGTAAAAAAGCACTCTCTTCTTTTTTTTATCAGGAAAGGTCAGATAACCCAGACTTATCACCTTGAACCCATGGACACCAGTGTCCCGACTCGGAAAGATTTCGGCTCCAATTCAGAGTTAACATACAATGCAGAACGACCTCATCTTATGAATGCACACAAGTGGAAGTCGACCTCAGCCACCTTCGTAGGAACTGGAAGCAGCTGGCAAGCAACAACGCCAACTGTAGAGACCTGTTAGCAAAGGCTCAATTCCACCCTCGAATGTAGCGTTATCCATGTAACTAAGTAAGTAAGTTAGCTACAACACTGTCACTTTGAAATTGAAGAACACCCGTGATGTGCAAATGCTTTTAGAGAACCATAATCATGTGCTGGTATCTGTTTTGCGAAACGTACACAAAGAAACCTATTCTTCCTATGGACTATTTAGTTCCTATATATATACTCGCCTATAATAAAGGCAAATCTGATATAGAAAATATCAAGTTGTAACAAAAGCGTGAGAATTGAATTTGTCAACACACTGGTGTTACACAAAAATGCAAGAAAAATTCAGGGAAACTTCGATTGGTCAGCCGTAAATATACAGACTTAAGTACTGTAGAACAACAACCTATAAAAGAGCATTACCTCTAGGACAGGATAAAGAGACAAGGTAAAAAGCTTCGAAGAAAATTCTCATGTACTACAATACATTAACCAATGAAAAAACAACGTGAAACCTACCGAAAGGAAACTAAACGAATCTTATATACAATATATATGTAGGTACTGTGTTACTTGAATATGCTGTAAAGTCTAAACTTACTGCACACGTAGTTCTAACCATTAATGTTTAAAACAATATCATACCCTCAAAGGACTTTAAGTCTGAAATTTATTGAATGTGTAAAGACGTAGCGAAAGTAATTTCAAAATAAATAAACAGAAGTCAAAGTAAAGAAAAACATAAAAATGCCCCAAGAGCAATTTGGTACACTCTGAAGGAGATTCCTTGAGAAAATTAAAGATACGAGTCAACAGCACAGCAGAGCTACCGACTCAGTAACTTTTGAATTGTGTGTCGCAATTAAAGAAACACACTCTGTGTTACATTTATAATTTTATTCTTAAAGATAAACTCGCTTGTATAATGTTCATCTATAAGATGGTTTACAATATATAAGAAATTATATTGAAAGGAAGAGCATAAAGTTCCAAAACAGGTTCATGTCAAAACTGTAGGCAAACCTAAAAAACGTCGAAAAAAATTCATAAGGCACACTTAACATTGAAGATACTAGAAAATGCGTAAAGTCCTTATTAGGTGAAATTAAACCAAAAAAAAGGAAAACTAATGTAACACTTAAAGGAGACAGAGAACTGTCAAGTTAAAATATTGTTAATTGAAATTTTAATGACATTTCTGACGGCGATGAAATTTTAGTTTTAAAAAGGATGACTTACTATACGTTTTTTGTTTTAGTTTTGAAAAATACCTTCCCATAAATAAATTTTGAAATGACCCGCGGGAAATTCATTGCAGATAAAATATTGTAGACAAGTGTATAAGGAATTTTATTTAGAAGAGAATGCTCGGGTAAAGTATGCAACTGAATAATGAAAAAGAAGTAAAAGTTAGAAAGAAGGAAAAAAAAGTGAAATTTTGTCAGATATTTGATTGCACTCTCACTTGTTGGAAAATGAGCAGTAAATATACCATACGGTCAGGCGTGGGGTATACAAGGTGTACCAGTATGAAGTTTTGTGAAAATAAAACACTAATTTTTAATGGGAAAGTAAAAAAAATTTTATTCAAAGTATTGACCATTGCTAACTACACATTTTTCCCATCTTTCAGGCAATTTATGGATTCCACGCCAATATAACTGTTCGTCGTTTAAAGCAAACCAAAATGTCACCCAATTTTCGACTTTCTCGTAGGATTCGAAGCGCTGATCAGCTAATGCGTGTCTCATCAATGGAAACAAATGGTAGTCGGAAGGAGCCAAGTCCGGTAAATACAGCGGGTTGGGTAGCAGCTCCCACCCAAGTGCTTTGGTTGTATGCTGAAGCAGTTTTGCTTTGTGTGCAGGTGCATTGTCATGGAGCAAAATTACCTTGCCGTGTCTTCTGGCCCATTTTGGTCGTTTTTCGATCAATGCGTGGTTCAAATTGATCATTTGTTGTTGGTAGTCAACTTTATTAACGGTTTCACCAGGTTTTAGAAGCTCGTGGTACACCACACCTTTCTGGTCCCACGAGCCACACAACATTGTTATCTTGCCGAATCGATCTGGTTTTGAAGCAAAATTTCACAAGTGGTTTTTCGGTTTTCCATCTGTTTTTCATTTAATTCATGTGGCACCCATTTTCCAGACCTTTGGATTTTTTCCATAGCTTTTAAGCGGTCAGAAATTGTTTGTTGTGCAACATTTAACATTTCTGCCATTTGTTTCTGACTCAAAGTGTCAACTTCATCCAATATTGTTTGCGTCTTTACACTTTTTTGGTGGTCTTCCACATTCTTCATTTCTTACATCAAAATCCTTATCTCTGCATAGAACAGGATCACCATATGCCTCGATAAGCATTCGATGCGACTCTGCAGCACTTTTCTTCAAATGAAAACAAAAAATTAATGCTTTCCGCAAGTCAGCATTTTCTTGTACAAAATTCGACATTTTTAACACGATGAAAATACATGATGTTGTTTGCTCAATGACTTGATGTATACTAAATATGTTTGACAGGTGTCATAGCAACCAAGCAAAAAAAAACTAAGGCCCGTTCACAATAAATGTTCCCTATCGAGACATTTGTAATTGACTTCATACCGGTACACCTGGTAAAACTGCTGGATTATATGTTTTTTTGGCAATGATGTTACAAAAATCGATAGTCAAGTTAAAAAGTAAAATGAAGTCGAATTACAAAACAGGTGTTCTGATTTTTATACCAATAATAAGAAAGTAATAAACTACCAATGCAATTTCAGGCCTTTAACCCCCAATACTTTTGATGTAAAACAAAAGGGAGTTCCTGTTACGTACATCCACATGTAAAACCTTGATCAAAAAAAAAAAAAATCAGAATTTATTCAGAAAATAAAAAATACAAGTTTATTCATCTAAATCTATATTGTCCCCTTCAAAGTAATCCTCATCGACTGCAACACACCTATGCCAGCGCTTGATCCAATCCTCGAAGCAGTGCTTATTACGATTTTTCCATTTCTTCCTCTCGGCTGCTGAAACGCGTTCCCTGTAGTGGTTGTTTAACTCGATTGAACAGAAAGAAGTCACAGGAAGCGAGATCAGGTGAATTCGGTGGCTGTTGGATGGCTTTTGTTGCATTTTTTTGTCAAAAAATAACGAATAATGATGGCACTGTGCGTCGGTGCGTTATCATGGTGCAAAATCCACGAGTTTTCTGCCCACAATTCTGGTATCTTTCGGCAAATTGCTTCACGCAAACGTCTCATAAAGCCCAAGTATTACTCTTTGTTTATTGTCTGTCCTTTTGGCAAAAATTCATAATGCACTACACCGTTGTAACCAATGAAAACCGTGAGCAATGCCTTCTTTTTTGACTGAAAACGACGTGGGTTTTTGGTTTCGGCTCATTTGGTAAACGCCATTCACTTGTCTTATGTCTGAATTGCATGTCGTACTCATAAACCCACGTCTCGTCTCCAGTAATGTTCCTTTCGATGAATTTGGGATCGGATTCAGCCTCGCGTTGTCAACACGTTCTTTTTTTTTCATTAAATGGAGATCTTTTGGCTCTAACTTTGCTGCTACACGACGGAAACCCAAATCACCAAAATATCTTGGACGGATCCATAGGCAATGTTTAAATCGCTGCCGAAACACTTTTCCAACATTTCCAACGTTCGCGCAACATTAAATACAATTTTTATGCAAAATGTAATACAAGTTAGTTGTTGCAAATTTAGATCCATTTCTAAAATTGTTAAAAATGGCTAACACACACAGAGATAGATATACTCTTGGCTACGTAACTTTTGCAAATGTCAAGCTGTGACGCTAAGATTTAGAGGAAATGTCAACAACATATGTACCAACTTAGCAAAAAAAAAAAAAAAACAGAACTGAAATCGAAACAATGTTAGTGCCACACGGTGGTTATTGCTATTATTATTTTTTTTTTTATCAGAAAAACAATATAAATATAGGGTGACTCATCGTGGGGTTTGATATATAATGTAAAATAAAACACATAAATTTAAAAGCGAGCTTTACATTTTTATTATCGGTTAAAAGAACAATTCATGGCATTTACTTTTCGAAAATTATATTATATAAATGTTGGACACGAATAAAGTCCATTCGGAAGGTCTAATTTTGGGCGACTCGTTCGAGCAAAGCGAATGGTATCTCGCGGATAACACGAGTAATGTTGGCTTCCAAATCGTCAATCCTAGCTGGCTTATTGCTGAAGACCTGAGACTTTACATATCCCCAGAGAAAGTAGTCCAAAGGTGTGATATCGCAAGATCTAGGCTGCCAATTTACCGTAGCAAAACGTGAAATTAAGTGCTCACCAAAATGATTTCTCAACAAGTCAATTGTTTCACGCGCTGTATGGCTCGTAGCGACGTTTTTTTGAAACCATATCTCACCGAGACCATGTGCTTGAATTTCAGGAAACACAAGAAATATGGACCAATGATTCCACCAGCCCATAAACCATACCATAACGTTGTGTTTAATAGATGTAATGGTGGCTCTTGGTACTCTTCGCGTTATTCATCAGCCCAAATACGGAAATTTCGTTTATAGCGTATCCATTGAGCCAGAAATGGGCTCAAATCGTTTTCCTTCAATTTTTGCACAAGTTGAATTTTATACGCTTTTAGGAAGATATCCTCACGTAAAATACGCCAAGTTGTCGAATCCGACAAGGCAAGCTGCTGAGAACCACGACGAATCGATTCGTCACGGTCTTCTCGTACACTCTCAGTTACAGCTGCTATAGTCTCTTCACTACGTGCTGGATGTGGTCTAACCGGTCGAGTATCATCCACTTATGTAAACTGGGGCTCAAATTTGCGAATGGTATTGGTAATAGTGGTTTCAATAGGTCGTTTATGCGCACCGTAAGTTTCTCGAATCGCACGAAAAACATTTCTCACAGAACGCTGATTTTCGTAATACAACTGAACAATTTGGAGACGCTGTTGTGGTGTGAGTCTCTCCATCATAAATTGTCAAGCGATACTGAACAAAAATAACAAAACAGTTTGATAGAGCTCACGCGTGATCTGTCAAAAAATCCTATTGAAAATCAAACCTCACGATAAATTACCCTATACTTATGGTTTAGTTAATCTTAAATTTTGATGAGAAAAGTTGATAATGGTTAAGTTGATTGTCGTTATAAGATCCTTTGACGATTTAACATCAATTGAAAATTAACATTATGAACAATAGCTTTGATCTTATAAACGACATCACTGCCGTTAAAACCATTTAAAGTGCCTATGATAGTGTGTTTTATTCTAATTCTAAGAATGAAATACCAGTTTTAATTGTTCATCAAAACATTAGAAGCATGCGACAAAGTTTTGATTTGTTACTCTGTAATATTGAAGGCTTTGTGAATTTGCCAAGTCTTATTTTTTTGTCCAAGATAAGGATTTATTCATGCGAAAAAGAAGACTACAAAATTCCAAAATACGAGTCTTACGCTAACACTAATGATTCGTATTCTGCGGGAGGATTTACGTATGATGAGTTTAAGGTTGACTGTTATAGTTTTAATAGTGTTGATACCATAAAAATCTTCTGTGTCATTTGCAAAGAAAATTTTAACATTATCTGTGTGTACAGAGTTCAGTCTAGGTCTTTACAATTGTTTTTAGAAGAGTTTACAGCTTTCTTGTGCAATGAAAATGCGGCAAATCTTGACGAATTTAATGTGGATATTTTAAGTTGTAACGCTGCAGTTGACACATATGCATTCTTAATGGCAGAGGATGGTTTAACATCCTTCATTAATGAACCTAGAGGACCGATTTATTATACTTGCCTTGATCATGTAATTGGTCGCTTTAAGAAGTTAGAAACCAATCTTTGTGCGGGTGTTAAGTTTGATCTGAAAATAACTGATCATTGTTTGACAGGTTTAGTCCTAAGTATCTTTAAGAACAAAATATCTGTTGTTACCGCTCCTCTAAAGGTAACTAAAATAAACTACAGGACACTTAACGATAAGTTGCTGCATGAAAGTTGGGAAGAAGTCTACACCATTAGAAATGCTTCACAAACGTATGAACTATTCATAAAAATTCTAGCTGGTCATATTGATATCTGTAGCTTTTCCATCGAGCAGAGAAATTTGGAAACCAAACTTAAGCCCTGGATGAACAAATCTCTTCTCAAAAAAATTAAACTTAAGCACAATCTACGTAATAAATGTTGCAAACACATTGTTTTGAAAACACGTTGTTATCACATGTGCCAAAATATTAATAACGAAATTAAAGTGTGTCGTGATAGTTACTCCTCGTATCAAAGTAGAATAAGAAATTCACAAGGAAATCTGAAAAAAAAAATGGGAGATTGTAAACAGTATTATTAATCGCAGAGCTTAAAACCATAGTAAATCAATTGTTCTAAAAAATGAGAAAGTTGAAGTCACCGATCCCACAGCAGTTGCAAATGAGTTTAATGACTACTTTACTTCAGTGGGACTAATATCTGCATCTAGCCTTGAAGACCACACACCTGCAAGCAACAGCTTTTTTTTGAACCTATTATAGGGTTTGAGCTGTTAAAAACAATAAATAACATTAAAAATTCAAATTCTTTTGGTAACGATGGTATTTCTAACATTGTAACAAATTGCCCTTTATGTCGTTGATATTTTGGCTCATATTTTTAATTTGAATATCGTTTCTGGAAATTTTCAACAGACAAGAGAAAAGCAACTACAGACCCATTTCCTTACTCCCTACAATATCGAAGATATTCAAAAAAACCGTTAAAATCAGAGTTATAAATTATCTTAATGATATAAAATTCTTCAGCGAAAGGCAGTTTGGGTTTAGAGAGAGCCTCTCTACAGAAGATGCTCTCCTAGACGTTTGTGCTGTTGTTTACAAAGGACTTGATGTTAAAAATGTTGCGCCGGACGCTTTGTAGATATTAAAAAAGCCTTCGCAATGGTTGACTACACCATTCTCTTGGAAAAATTGCATTCTGTGGGGTTTCCCTATTTTATCTTAGAATGATTTGCATCTTATTTAAAAAACAGAATACAAAAGGTAAAAAGCAGGAATAATTTAAGGAGTTACAATAAAAGATAATCAATATAGGTGTACCCCAAGGATCTGTTTTTGGCCCTATTTTGTTCTTAATATATATCAACTCTCTTTTTAGAATTCCATTTATTGGTAATGTAAAGGCTTCTGCAGACGATTTTGCATTTGCATATGGATCTACCAACGTTTGAAATCTAGTTGCTGACATAAACCACAACGTTCACTTGCTAAGACTCTGGTTCACCAAACACAAGTAAGTAGTAAACAATAAAACTGAATAAGTGTATTTCAGTTTAATAGTGAAAGATTCCCCAGACTTTGACATTATGATGTGCAAAATTCCAATGTCCTATATATATGATGACAATATTAGCTGCAACTCAAATTGCTTCAAAATAGAATTAGTTGATCACTATAAATATTTAGGTGTTATTAGTGATCGAAATTTGAGTTTGAAAAAAAATTTAGAAAGTATCTGCAATCTTCTCTACGCATCTTTTACCGTCTTAAGAATTACTGCTCTACACAGACCCTAAAAACAATTTACTTTAAGATTTTTCACTTCAGACTCCAGTATGGAATAAGCGCATAGGGAGGTACATACCTCAAAAAACTACAGCACCTGACTATCCTACAAAAGTCCGTCATAAAAAAAGTATGCAAATCAGCTCGCCTAACCCATTCTATAGAATTATTAGACGAATGAATATCCTGCTGTTAGATATTTATACTTTTTAATGTTATCAAAATATTTTTCATAAGAGATCAGAGTTCCATTCCTGACACCCATAATCAATGGAGCAATACTGGTAACGTCTTACATATAACGCCTTTTCATACATCAAGCTTTAGGAACTTTAACTTAATTGTTTCCTGCAAGCTATTTAATAGTCTGATAGAGCTGCCTCCGTATTTTTTAAAAAAAAGTAAAATCGTGGCTTGCGATTAATCACAATGAAATCGAAATTTTGTTACGCTTTTTTAACTTATAACTTTTTGAACTCTTAATTTCATGAATTTATGTTAAATCTTCTTGATATATATATTTATTTGTAAGCAATTGAATTTAAAAAAAAATCTAAATTATATATACACAGAAATGCTTGTCCACCCCACAGTGTAAATTTTGAAATGGCATTTCTCTCTATTTTTTCCGCTAAATAAAAATGTCACTAACTATTCTTTAAATTAGGATACATGTGCATAGCTTAAAATATATTACCTAATTGAGAATAAAAAATTAAAAAAAAAGGTAAAAATAAAATTGATTTTGCGTACTAATTGAAAATCCGAGTCACACGTTTCATTCAGTAAAGATAGCCTAAGATGACAGATACACTGTGAACACACACAAGTACTTGCATTCCTATATATAATATGCACTATAGCACCAAATAGATGTTCCATTTTATGTATTTTAAAGATTGAGTTATCATTTGATGACGAGAGAAATACTCGGACTTTATTTCAGATTATTTTGAGCTAAATTTATTGGCGGACTAAGCGGTAATATATTCAATATAATCATAACGATGGTTTAAGAAATGTAATTGGGAATACTATTCCGATAAAAAATAATGTTATTCAACGATTTGAACATTCCTACAGGAATAAAAGCCTTTCAGTAGGTGATTTATGGTATGCCAAAAAGTTGGTTGTTTGAATTAACAGGTTAAACAATAGCTAAACAGCTATAGGGTTTTCCAATAGGGACTTGACAACTTTAAATTTAACTTGTGAACGCACTCTTTCACTAATCATCAAGCTGTCACTGTCAATTTATTTAGTAAACTCAACATTTTCATCATATTAAATAACACTAACGAGCAACGTCTACAAATTATAAAAATTTTCTACAGATATTCGGAGTCGGTGACTGCAACTTTAAGAGCGTTAACTCCAATTTTCGGTCGTACTTCTCGCCCTAGTAGACAGGCATTAACAAGTTTAGTGCAAAAAATTGAGTCTGCATATTCGTTGTATGATGTTTCCGTGTCAGTGAGACAACGGGTTGGTCGAAGTATCGAAAATATCGCTACCGTTCAGACTTCCGTAGCAAACGATCCAAATCAGTCAATTTCACGGGGTTCTCAAGAATTGGGCATAGCTCAGACCACATTATGGGGTATTTTGCGTAAGGATCTTGGTTTACAACCATACAAGATCAAGCTGACTCAAGAATTGAAGCCGATGTACCATTTGAAGCGAAGTACGTTTTCCGACTGGGTTCTGGAGAAGATGCGCCAAGATGATGAATTTCATCGCAAAATCATTTTCAGTGACGAAGCTCATTTTTGGCTCAATGGGTTCGTCAATAAGCAAAATATGAATTATTGGTCGGGTGAAAACCCACATGTGCTTCATGAATCACCACTTCATCTACAAAAAATAACTGTTTGGTGCGGTTTGCATGCCGGCGGCGTTATTGTAAATGGTCAGCGTTATCGCGCCATGATCACCGATTATTTTTGGCCCGAATTGGAAGATATAGACTTGGACGACATGTGGTTTCAGCAGGATGGTGCCACAAGCCACACAGCACACGCTACAATCGATTTATTGAAGAGTAAGTATGGTGAGCGTGTTATCTCAAGACATGGGCCAGTCGATTGGCCGCCTCGTTCGTGCGATTTAACGCCGCTTGACTATTTTCTGTGGGGCTGCGTTAAGTCATTGTTTTATGCCAACACGCCGACGAAGTTGAAAGAGCTCAGAGCCAAAATTGAACGCGAAATAGAGGCCGTTTCGGTCGAAATGTGTAGCCGAAGTCGAGTTCCATATGTTTTGATTGTAATTCAAGTTAATAATAAAGTTTTTGAAATATCTCAAATGGTTTGTCTTTTATTTAAAAAAAAAATTGTCAAGTCGTTATTAGAAAACCCTATATTAAAGTTTAAAGATATCTAAGATTAGACTGACATTTTTTCTTCTTAGTCTCTTTAAAAGGTAACAACAGTTGATCCCAATATTTGCTTCTACAATTTTTATGGTTTAAGGGAATAATACAATAAATAAATTAACTCGAGTATTTTGATCTGTGATTTGCGCATAGTTTTTATCGAGCAAAATATAGAAAAAAGTTAGTTAAAACTTAAACAAAAAAACAATGTATCCTTGATATGAAAGATAAGAGTATACATGTATGCGTCTATATGTATATGAAGGGGATAAGAAAACTAGAGTAAAAATAAGTAAATAACTGTAATCTTTTTGTTATTCTATGAATCATTCCAGACTGCTGACTGATTACTAAGTACTCGTAGTATGAAAATGGTTCGGTCGTCGTCCTCACTTCACCACATTCCAGAGCGTTCATATTTCGAAGTCGACGATCAGCTCTTATTTGTCATCGCACGCCGGTGGCAACGAAATATTGCTGACCTCATTAATAAAATTAAAAAATAAAGAAGCAATAAAACCCACAAGCTGATACTATACTGTTCGTCGCTGGGGCATGTGGAGCTGAAATCGTGTTCACGTGGTTAGTCCGAGCATGGACGTGGTATACAACGCTAGATCAGCTGAATGTGTGGTCACTCTGTAGGTAGTAGAGCGAGGCAGCAAGGAATAAAATAATGATATGAATGGGAAGTTCATGGTTAGTATTCGTCGCCGTCGGTTGGCAGTCTGGAAGTAGTCTATTGTCGTGCATTGCCATTTATACAAAGATTGTTTTTTTTTTCTTTTTGTAACTTTTTTGTTTTAATAAAATCTAAGTTTCTACATATATGCACTCTTTATTTATAAAAAAAAAAACCACAATTTCTACTTGTACTCGTATTTATACTTTAGAAAATATGTTTACATTATTTTTTTATATATAATTTTATATTTTATTTTAAATACTTGTATCCTAATTGAATATTATGAATTGAAAGAGAGGAGAGCATACTTAGGAAATCGATTGTAACTTTAACAACTGAAATGCATTCCAAAGATCGTTCACTTTAACAAGCCTACGGAAAACTTTAGTTTTCTACGAACAAAAAGCCATATTTTAACATACCGAACGTTGAATAAATTATTATTTCGGAATTCGTTATTTAGAGATAGATATAATCGACCTTAACAAGACCAGAGTCAATCATTTCTTTTAATTGTAAATAATTTGTAGGCGCTGGAGGCGGTCGTATTAGAGAAGACATCTTATACGTGTGGCCGTCAAGCTTAATATCAGCATCCTGAAAATTTTTGATTTAATTGTTTTTTTTTTCTCATTAATACAATAAAATCAAAATTATTTCTATATACTAAAAGAATTTTGTGAAAAATTGTAGGGTAAATAACTCAAAATTACGAGTATAACTACAAAGACGAATACAAATAGTAACATTAGGATTTATGAAGATTTTTTGTTTTTCAATCAATTCTAACATACATATATCTGTTATAATTTTAGTATCTACATCTACAGATTACTACAGTAATTCATATCTTCGAGGACAGGACAGCACTGTGAATGTTCTATACAACCATATTGATGCTCTTTAATATTTAAAATAATTTTAAAACACATGTAGAATTTATTACAGTAAAATATTAAAAATGGAAATATAGGTAAATTAATTTACAAAAAATAAATATCATCATCTTTAAATAGTCTCGATCATAAGGGGGCAGGAAACATTAGCAACAACCTTAAGGATTTGCTATGGTTTCTATGTCAGAACTCAGAGAGTGTTTTATCCGCTTGGCAAAACTCGAATCATTACTTTTTTGTATTTATGTGTATTGTGTACGCCATATATACCATATACAATACTATAGATAGCTTCAAAAATCAAAATTAAAAGACTTCGAGGCTATGGACAACTTTAAACTTACACGCAGTGTAAGTGTGCAGCCACACTGCACACTATTGCTTTTTAATATATCAAATTGTTGAATTAACACCCAACTCTTAGGATAGGAGGAAGAGAATCAAGCATACAAAAATGACAAAAATGGGTTATTTATTGAAGACATCACAAAACATTTTATTTTTTTTTTTAATTGGTATCATTGTGAGAGATTGACTGCGGTCAGAAAAAAAAAAAACAAGTGAATGCCTAAGTGGTCTCTACTTTTCATCGAAACTTTCTTTACATCAAAGACATTTCCATTTTTAATTGTATGTCAAGGGGTTGGTACTTTTTTAATAATAACCTTTGGATTTGTAAAGTCGCCTCCATTAAGTGGGCGGAAATCTATGGCGATTAAAAGTAAAACAAGTTATTTTTAAAGAAATCTGCTTCCCCCTCTACACCGCTCGAATTTAAGACAATGTTAACGAAAACAGCAAAAGCAACCCAAAGTACTATAATTCTATTATTGCGAGACTTAACTTATAAAGACTCTTAGTTGACTAAAAGCAAGGGTAAAATTGTTATTTGAAAAGGACTACACACTTACACTTTATCGTTAAGTAATAGGTTACAAAATGATGCCCTTGAGGACCTTAAACATTTATGGTATATTTACAAAAAAAAAAAACTACAATTGCGACCTTGAGGCCCAAATAATTTCGACTTAAAGCAGGCTTGTAACGTAAGTCTCCACAAAACATTCGTCCAATGGATAAGCATGAATATTATCACTACGAGGAAAATGTTTAGAATGGGCCGCTCTTTAAGACTAAGTTCTTCCCAATCAAATCGAAATCTTTTTTAGACTTTTAGCCAAGGGAGTCCTAGTGTTTGAGATTAAACTTTAGTGTTTATTAATTATAACCAAATCATAAATGCATTTCAGCACAGCTTTATCATATATTATGAAGAAAATATTGTAAGACACGCAGAAAATATCAGAAAATGTGAAATTAAAAAAAAAATTCTTTGCTAGACTTTATGTTTTGAATTCATTAAAAACAATGTTATTTCCAAACCAACAATGTTATTTTGAGGCCTCAGCAGATAGTCCATCCAAAATGGAACTGAGACTAAAACTGTTGGCTGCAGAATTCAGTAAGTATGTAAACGTTGACAAACTAAAAGTGTGCGCTATGTACTAGAGCTATGTTGGTTTTCTTTCCTCTATGGATAACTGGCTGTCGTTAGCCTTAAGAAACATAAGTATCTGCGCACGTAATGGAAAGCGGGATTATACAAAAAAAAAAAACATTATCCTGCCGATTCTAGTAAGAAGTGATAATTCTAAGCTGATATACCTGGTGTACCGGTATGAAGTGAGCGTCAAGATACGTCAAGAACGGGCCTTAATTTTTTTCTTTTTCTTTGTTTGGTTGCTATGACACCTGTCAAACATATTTAGTATACATCAAGTCATTGAGCAGACAACATCATATGGTTTCATCTTGTTGAAAATGTCGAATTTCGTACTTGAAAAAGATACTTGCGGGAAGCATTAATTTTTTATTTTTCATTTGAAGAAAAGTGCTGCAGGGTCACATCGAATGCTTGTGGAGGCATATGGTGATTATGCTCTATCAGAAGCAACATGTTAAAAATTGTTTCAACGGTTCAGAGATAACGATTTTGATGTGGAAGACCACCAAAAAAGTTTGAAGACGCCGAATTGCAAACAATATTATATGAAGATGACACTTTGAGTCAGAAACAAATGGCAGAAATGTTAAATGTTGCACAACAAACAATTTCTGACCGTTTAAAAGCTATGGGAAAGATCCAAAAGACTGCAAAATGGGTGCCACATGAATTAAATAAAAGATAGGTGGAAAACCAATTGTGAAATTTTGCTTCAAAGACACGATAAAAAATCAGTTTTGCATCGAATTGTTACCGGCGATAAAAAAATGGATTTATTTTCAGAATCCTAAACGGAAAAAATCATGAGTTAATCCGGGACAACTAACAACTTCGACTTCAAAACCAGATCGATTCGGCAAGAAGACAATGCTGTGTGTCTGATGGGACAGATCGCTACGGACAACAAATGATCAATTTGAACCATGCATTGATCGAAAAACGACATGAATGGGCCAGAAGACACGGCAAGGTAATATTGTTCCATGACAATGCACATGCACACAAAGCAAAACTGGTCCAGGATAAAACTGAAGCACTTGGTTGGGATCTGCTTTCCAACCGGCCGTGTTCACCAGACTTGGCTCCTTCATTGTTTTCATGAATGGGACACGAATTAGCTGAGCAGCACATCGAATCCTACAAGGAAGTCGAAAATTCGGTGACTTTTTGGTTTGCTTTAAACGACGAACAGTTTTATTGGCGTGGAATCCATAAATTGCCTGAAAGATGGGAAAAATGTGTAGCTAGCAATGGCCAATACTTTGAATAAAATGTTTTTTACTTTCCCAATAAAAATTAGTGTTTCATTTTCACAAAACTTTATACCGGTACACCTGGTATGTACTGATTTTTTTTTTTTACTAAATAAAACAAATACAGAAAGAGAAAAAGGAAATCTCCTTTTTTGTACAAAAATCCTCAGTTGACTCACATACTGAGCGGTCTTCTAATCCGAGTTTTCAGCTGTGGAGTATTAGAGACTGGCAGGCATTCCTCCACAAGATGGGTAAGCAGCCGAAGATCACAATCTTTTGGGTTCCGGGTAATTCAAAATGTGCGTCGCTGATGAACATGCTTCATAAAGACACAGTTACCAATTTCAATATTCTCACTGCTCTATGAAGATCACCGACCTCAAAAAATTTATTAACAAACCTCTTTCATTCCAAGAATATCACAATCGACTTAAAATTAGTCTTTGTGCACCTCAACGACGAACAATTGAACATAGTTTAAATCTAAACCAGAGATAATTCCTCGATGAGTGGTTAGATAATTATACGGGTATTGTGGTAGCACAAACAGTTCGTTTATGTTAACAAAGCATATTTTATGAAGTAACAAGTACTCATTTAACTAGAAAATTATGTTCATTTATTGGTCAAATTATTAATTTTTTTTTCAACTTATTTGTTTAGAAAATGGGGCTAGATCTCTAATGTTCCGATGAAGGATTTAATCTAGTGCATTTTCGCAAACCTCGGTGATACAAATGTTGATGAGATTGACAGATTGCGGGAAACAAAAGCAGGAATATATTTCACTCAAATTTTAAACTAAGCAATATTAGGGGAGGAAAGATTTGAAATTGAGTCTCAGTACCATAAGAGAAGAAAGAAAGTTCATCGTATTGTAAATCGTGACAATCAAAATATAAGTCAAACTTGAGCGCCCATTAAACAAAGATTTCCAGTATAGATATTGCAATCTCGGTGAAAGCCTTAAGGAAAACAAGACCGTGGCTGAAACTTTGAAACCTATGAAGGCTACCGCATGTGAAAATTTGACTTTTACGAAGGAATGGAATAAATGAGTGATCGTTCAAGGAACTTGTATACTTAATAGGGTATACAAATCCATATGTATTCTTCCGGCTGGGCTCAAAAAAAAAGCAGTAAGGAACATTAAATGCAGGACTTTGGTATAAATTCATTAAAATTTTAGTGCTAAACAAGCAGATTTTTTCATCTTGTAGTTCATAACAAAATATTATTCGAGAATATGTCTCTAACTTTCTAATAAACTTGCAAAAGCTTTCGATTCCTACAGGGAATCTTGCACAGGAGATGAGTTTCTGTAAAAAACAAAAAATATGGCTATCACTAAGGCTACATATCAAGATGTAAAATGCCGTGTTCTCACCACCGCTAAGCTTTCAGAAACTTTTTAATTGCATTTTCTTTTTTCTGATGGTAATTAACGATGTTATTCGTGTAATACTGTCTAAAAAAAGATAAAGACAACCTACATACATGCAATACCTGCACTAAGCTAACGATATTTATTATTTTTTTTTATAATTCTGCCCGCGCACCAAGGGGATATGAATACCCTTTTACTGGCTTTTCACCAGGGCGCGAGCAGGTGGTGTAGTAGTTTGAAACTCAGGTGTATTAGGTTTCGATATTTTTCCCAGAGGTGGTTGTCAAACTGGAGCCAGTGCATCCTCAACCAGTGGGCCTTAGTACGTGCTAGTTGTTAGTTCGTTACAGTTAGCCCAGCCAGCAACCACTCCAATATCAGTGTTATGCCTTCATGTCAGAGTTGACGCCGACGGGTTTACATATAACTACATACAAATTCCATGAAAAGAATTTTTTCAGAGAATTGCCTCGCACGGGATTCGAACCCGTGACCCTCTGCTTGAGAAATCTATGCATATACCACTACACCACGGCAATCTCCATATATCCACTTGCTTTTACATGGGGTTATGGACTTTCACCAAATAGAGTGAGGCTTAAAATGAATGCGACGGAAACTTAATTCTTATATTTTCCAGACCTCTCATTCAGCTTGATATTGCTGGACGGAAAGTCGAGAAAGTTTATAGTTTTCCTTATCTAGTAAGCTTGGTATTACATAACGGATATTCTGAATATAAATTGAATAAGCAGTCTGAAAAAGCATCATTTGCAGCACTAAGTGTAAGTTATGTCTGTTAGAAAACGTTCGGTCAGTTCTTCCTCACAGTTTCACGAAAGTGGAAGATTTTTTTTATTAGAAACATATACATCATACTAAAACTTTTCTGACCAAAATAAAAACAACTACTAAATCTTACCATAAAGCAAAGGAAGCGGCAAGTAGAATCTGTCAAGAAATCTGTATACTCTGGCAGTCAGAAGAGCGGGTTACTCTAAGTAAACGTTGTACAGAATGGTTAAGGTAGAATTAAAAACAATCAAAATAAATTGAAGAGCACAGGAATTTTGTTGCAGTGAGTTTGATTTAATATTGGTTGAAGGAGCGAACCTTGCGGCGGCCCGCATTGTCTTTACGGCAGCCTAATAAACATATTTATATCCTAGTGAACCTCCTTACATCACATATAATTCAAAATATTTTACTATAATTGTTTCTTTGTGTTGAAACGTTAGATACCATAAAATTAGCGAGGAAATAAACCCTCATCAAGCTAATCAAGTCCTCTAATCAGTAGGACTATTTGACTTCTCCATCTACAAACTATTTCTTTCCAGATTACATGGATCTCACAATATTCGGAGAACAAATAAAAAGAAATAGAAAAAATAAATTAAATTGCAACTTAAGCACAGATTTTTATATAAATAAAATGATAACATACGAGTACATTGATATTTAGCATGCAGTTAAGAAGTAACCTTTTATAAACGATAACACACATGTAGGTACAGAGCCATAAGCCACATTATCACTACAGACACAATATGCAGTAAATCGATTACAGCTGTTGATATGTATATGTATGATGGATACTTTACAATACACCACAGGACTACATTCATTACATACCCATAATTAGCATATAACTGGTATTTTAACAAGCTACTAAACGCTTTTTTTTATTTATATTTAACTTTTTTTTGTAAAGAAAATCGATTACGTTGATCTAAGAAATATTTTTTTGTGGGTGTTTATATAATTGTGCTGTACACTCAAGTTCTTGGCACACATATCCACACATGGTTGGGACGAAATAGAATTTTGTTAAAATAGAAAATATGAGCTGCTTTTCAATACCTTTGTTGTGCAAAAGCAACATTCGAACTCCGTCGGAACCTCCTGTTCCAGATTGTCCATCCTCTGATTTTGTAAATTTTCTAACGCGACCTGACGTCGGAGTTCGGCCACTTCCTATAAAATGATTTTGTTTTTTATTTATTTACAATCAGACACAGCAATACAATGCTATATAACATTATCAGAAAAGATTTTTTTTTTTTTAGTTTTTATTGTGCGCTTAAGTGCAATTTTAACTATTCGAATAAATTGAACAAAATTGAACAGAAGATAGAATTAGAATACGAGTATAATAAAGCAGTTCTAAAAGCAGCATAATTAAGGCAGTCTAAGTGCTGCATGTAAAAAGAAAAACAGTAAAAAACTTATAAGTGGACAGTTTACTTAAAAAAATATTGGCATACAAAAGTAACTGAAAAGCCTACAAAAGAAGACAAATTAAATGTTGTGATTAGTTTTACATTACTTTTAAACATACTAAGGTTAACCGAGCTAAAAGTTAAGATATTCTGCTTATTTTTTGAATGGCAATACAACCCGATTGATAACTTCAACAAACGAGACCAAAACAAAATTCATACATGTTCTTTACATCGAACGATCGAGGAAACCAGAGAATAATCACATTGGTGATAATATTAACAAATCGGTGAAACCATTGTCTTTCAAAACTACAAAAGCTGACGAACGACCAAAAGCAATTGATTTGAATCGGAGTGGTAACTTGTTAGGTCAAAAATTTCAAGCACTATGTCAAGATAAGAGAATTGATTTAACTACTGCAATTTGAAAAATAAAAAATTAATTACCCTAACACAAAAACTACAGCAAAACTAATTTGGATGACTTCTATATGTGAATATCTCAAAATAGTTAATTTTAGTTTTCCAGAAATATTAACTTCCACTTTAATTTCCTATAATACAACTATATACTCAGGTCAACCTAAAACATTCAAGTTCTATTACTGCAAAGCTATGTCGCAAGTTTTGAATGCAAAACCTTATAATAAAAGTAATAGCCATACGAAAACACAAACGTCCAAAAATGGTGTTGAATAGAGTCTGGGCACCTAATTTTGATACATCGCAAGCAAGATTTATTGTAGTTGTTGCAGCCATGAGGTACGAAACGAGTTGCTGTAGCTTAATTACGCCGGAGGTTATGACGAACTAAATTTTATGAATCCAATAAGATGGGATCTTAATTTTTAAATGGATAAATACTATAGTAAGTAAGGCGTGAGAGCCAACTTTCTCCTGAATTTCATACTATGGCTATCGAGAATATTGACTCTGGAAAGAAGAAGATAGTAATCGGCCTAATCCTATCCAACAGGTATGCCTAGTTAGAAAGTACTAATTGAAGTATTCATGTCAGATCGCAGGTCATCGAATTCGTAAAACTAACTGGATACACTTAAAGAAGAAGCTTAGCATAACTTAATAGAAGATAGAGAAAGCATCCTTTGAATTGTCTTTTTAACAAATTTTTGAACTCAGAGTTTAAATCTGAATGTCCAAGACTTCTCAAATCATCTCACCTGTAATAGTTAAATTCAATAGCCCACAAGAAAAAAACGCAGTTCTCTGCTCAGCAGCAGTTTACCGAAAGTAATGCAACAAACAGCTTCGTCTTCGTGATGCTGGAATAGAAGCAAATTGTTTAACAGTTTAACAAGAAGAAACCGAACGATTTTACAACGTGCAATGACCCTCAAGCGCGAAAATCAGCTGCGTAGTGTTTACACTAAATTTGGCAGTGTATTTGTAAGATCAACTGCTAATGGGAAGAGCAAAATGATTGACAACAAAGAAGAGCTCAATAATTTTGTGATAATCAATGCCAACAGAAATTTTAATGACAGAACCATGGATATAAATGCTGCGGAGGGAAAAAACTCATTCCTGTTGAGTTGCTCGTCCGTTGCTTGTTTTTTGTTTAATTACCATATGTCGGGTAGAACATTGTCCATGGTCAATGGCGTAATTAATATAGTAATACTGTACACACAATGATAAGGATTTCATCTAGAATTCGTGTTTTCGAGGGCTCAGATGTTAAAGTCATTTGTGTGAGTGAAACGTGGTTTAAGTCTGAAATGCATGATGATATCGTTGACATGATTGACCCAGAAATCCCTTATCATATTTTTGATATGTTTGGTTACAAGTTGTTTCATAATGATAGGAAAACAAATATAATTGGAGTAGCAATCAATTAAGATGTAAACCAATTGGTTGGTCTGAAGATAATGCAATTGGATATTTAATAGTAGAGTTGTCAGATGGTTGTGTTAAATGTATTGTGTCCTGTGTGCAGAATTTTCTCGCCAGATCCGTTTTTCGCGGTGGTGACCAATTTCGCTCAGCTATATGAACATATCATTGTATGTGGCGATTTCAACACTGATCTTGGAAGACATGATAATCTATCACACAAACTTATTGACTTGGTGCTATCCAATGGTCTAAAAAAAAAAAATAAATAAATAAATAGATGGCAAGACAGCCCGGTGTGGGCGGAAAAGGGCCTAGCTTCTCGCACTCATTTGTGTTTCTCACTTTGTGAATTTTAACACCCTGGGTTCCGAACGGCTCTCCTAATAAGCTTTCTCATAGGCAGAATTTGACTCTCGGAGGTTTGCCATTGCCCGCCGAAAAGATGATGACGATTTTGAAAAATTTGCTGTTGTGCTCCTCTACCGGGATTCGAACCCAGATAGGTGGCGTGGCAGCCAGTGAGTCAACCATCACGAAATAGCCACCACCTATGGTGGTAGTTAAAAATTTCCATCCTACTCAATTTTCTCTAAACTCAAATCCTAGTTTATTAGATTTGCTTATAATCTCTGATGCTTCTGAAGTTCTCCTTTTTGATCAACTTCCTCTTGAAGGGATATCTGACCTTGATTTGTTGTTTTGTTCTTATAACATTGATTTTTCACACGTCGCGATTCCGCATACATTTACATACAGTTATTTTAAATCTATTGACGTTCACTCACTTCGCAGGGCAGCATGTGCAATACCATGGAAATACTCTTTGTATAGGGTTTTCCAATAGGGACTTGACAAATTTGAATTTAATATGTGAACGCACTGTTTCATTAATCATCAAACTGTCACTGTTATTTTATTCAGTAAACTCAACATTTTCATCATGGTAAAGTACACTAACGAGCAACGTCCGTAAATTATAAAAATTTTCTACATATATTCGGAGTCGGTGACTGCAACTTTAAGAGCGTTAACTCCAGTTTTCGGTCGTAATTCTCGCCCTAGTAGACGAGCAATAACAAGTTTAGTGCAAAAATTTGAGTCTACATATTCGTTGTGTGATGTTGCCGTGTCAATGAGACAACGGGTTGGTCGAAGTGTCGAAAATATCGCTGCCATTCAGACGTCCGTAACAAACGATCCAAATCAGTCAATTCCACGACGTTCTCAAGAATTGGGCATCGCTCAGACCACATTATGGCGTATTTTGCGTAAGGATCTTGGTTTACACCCATACAATATCAAGCTGACTTAAGAATTGAAGCCGATGGGCCATTTGAAGCGACGTACGTCCTCCGAACTTGGACGACATGTGGTTTCAACAGGATGGTGCCACAAGCCACACAGCACACGCTACAATCGATTTATTGAAGAGTAAGTATGGTAAGCGTGTTATCTCAAGACATGGTCGATGGCCAGTCGATTGGCCGCGTGGGGTTACGTTAAGTCATTGGTTTATGCCAACACGCAGACGACGTTGGAAGAGATCAGAGTCAACATTAAACGCGAAATAGAAATGTGTGACCGAGTCGTTGAAAATTGGGTCCAACGAATTGACCGCTGCAAACGTGCCCGCGGTGGCCATATGAACGAAGTCGAGTTCCATTCATAAATGTTTTGATTGTACTTCAAGCCAATAATAAAGTTTTTTTTAAATATCTCAAATGGTTTGCTTTTTATTTAAAAACAAAAGTTGTCAAGTAGTTATTAGAAAACCCTATATATTGACAATGCTAATAATAAATTTAACTTTTTCCAGTTTAAAATTGTGCATCTTTTTAATAATCATGTGCCGCTGCGGATAGGACAAATAAAAAATTTGAAATGTCCGTCGTTCACTCTAGAAGTAGTGGATGCAATAAATATAAAAATTAGGGACAAAGCCTCACACTAAGAAACTGAGAAAGTTACTGTTTATCGCGTAATCAATCTATTTTCGTCACTCGCTGTGTAAAGTGCAGTTAGTTTGCATCTACATTAAACGGTTAGCTTCCTTCTAAACAGCTCTGGACAAATATGCGCAAGATTGGTGTTGGTACAATAAAAAAGTTGTTTCTGACTGTCGATTAGATCCAAATATTCTTAACTGTTCATTTCTTACAAGTACGGAAAACAATCCTCAGTTCTCCTTGCAAGAAGAACTGTTATGTAAGCTCAATTTTGACTTCGAAGATGTAATCAAAAGTATAGTTGCCCTTATATCGAATGCCGCGGGTGAGGATGGCATCTCCCTCCGCTTTATATAAATAATTCTCTCTCACTTAATACGCACACTAACATATGCCTATAATTAATTATTGATTAGCTTCTTTTACTTTCCCTGACACTTACGATTAGAAGGCTGCTAGAATAATACCTGTTGCTAAGAAAGCACAACCCTCACTTCCGACTCTCTCAAAAGTTTTTCAGAAGATACTGGCAAAGCAAATAGTCGGTCATTTAATATAAATAGAAATTGTTTGCTTTGTCCTTTTCGGTCAGATTTTAGATATAAGGAAACGGTATGATCAAAGCAACTTGACGGTCTTATGCTTGCTAGACTTCTCAAAGGCGTTTAACAGGGTTAACCACAATATCTTATTTTGGCTTTAGTGATAGGGCAGTCAAATTGATATGTTGCTATTTAAGCAATCGTTGTTAGAGAGTTATGGTTGGTGAAGATTTTTCAGATGTCAGATATCTGCTTGAAGGTATACCCCAGGGTTCTATCTTAGGTCCTCTTCTCTTTTGTTTTTTTATAAATGATATAACCCATGAATGTAATAGTGTATCTTTTCACTTTCTACTGATGATATCCAAATTTATTTGTCAAGAACTATTGGGCTAATAAAGGATCTTTTTCATCGAATAAATGACGACCTCAAAGGTATATACAAATGGTCTATTGAAAATGGACTTACTTCGAATCCAATTTTAATTTAAAAAAAAAAAAAAACAAATTATCAAACTGGAATAGTACCTTATATAACGTTATCAAATACCATATACAAATTAAATTATATAATTAGCCGTATTTATGGCTGCTTTAGTAAGTTATGGACATGTGCCAGCTTTATCTCCCGCGATACTAAGCTAAAAAAAGAAAACTTTGTTAGTTCCCATTATAACCTATACTGATGTAATATACTGCAAGTTTGATTCTGCTTTGAAAAACAAGTTGAAAGTTGCAAGTTGCTTTTAACGGAATGATTCGCTATGTATATGGTCATAGTAGATATGATCATGTATCTGCTTACCAAAACAGTATTTAAGGCTGTTCACTGACACAATATCAGAATGCCAGAAACTGTATTTTTCTGCATAAAATCATATCTTCGAAATCACCACGGTACCTTTATGAAAAACTACAATTTACAGAGTCGGCTAGAATATTCAACTTTATAATACAACCTTTCACTTACGCCATTAGGCTATGGAATTCCTTACCTGAACACACAAAACGATTTAGGATAGCTAGGTATATTTAAAAATTTCTCTGAACAGCAGTCTTTCTTCTTTTCTTTTTTTTTCTTTTTTCTCACAGCTTTGATATTATTTTTCAATAAAAATTACTCATATTTTTAAATAATTAAAATTTTTTTTTCTTAGTTTCTTTCAATATTAATATGTATCTTTGTGAATTACTAATGTAAACTTATTTTTGTTGGCACTCTAAAAGGACTTAGTCTTACTTGTACTTAGTTATTACTTAAATAAGTAAATTGAATTGAAATTGACTTAGTAATGAAACCAGAAAGCTTCCAAATACCATATATCACTTTAAACAAATTTGGAAGAATACTAGAAATCCTACAGATCAACGCAAAAATATTATAAAGTGGTGATTCGAATTTCGAAGCAATATTCGTACTACAATACACTTAGTCGTAAGCAGCACTTTTAGTCTCATACTCGAAACTAAATTCATAACCACACCGGAACTGCAAGTGAGTCAAATAATTTAATCAGTTGTAGCCCGTTCAACATTTTTTGCTATCCGTTTTTTTATCATTTGTTAATTGATATTTTTAAGATTACAAAAAAAAAAATAAATAAAATAAAACGGATTTTTAATTAGTATAGATGCCACTAAAGCCCGAAAAATTTTAATCTGAACGGGCTTGATACGATAGAGGAATGTTCAAAGAACATTCACACCAACCAATTTATTAGAACTAGAGATATCGTGCACGACAACTCGAAAAAAGTAGTTCCGGTCAGACGGGAGCAGACGCCGAACAGTAAAGCCGATCGGTCGAAAAGCAGAAAACATATGGTCATATCGACCTCAAAGTTATTGTATTTCAATCGATTCAGGATGAAAAACTGCATAAGGAACTGTATTTTAAGATAAATTTTATTATAAAAATGAGAAAAAATCGAAAAAGCGAGAAAACTCTGTTTCTAAAAAAACTACTAACCCTATGAAATTGCGGTTTCTTCATTCGATTCAGGATAAAAAATACCGTAAGATTGAAACTACTATATATTAATAATTGGAGTGCTTCGTCACTGATGTGAATGTGTTTTTTTTTTTTTTAGGTTCAGGCCTAATGTACGATATGTAAGGATCTGAAGACTCAAGCAGTTTATGAAGTACATCCTTGTTCGTTGCTGTGCGGGAACATTTACTAGTGAAGTGAAGTCGATAGGACTTATAGTCTTTATATCTGATATCTTTTGCCTCCTCTGAGAGTAAACCAATTGGCAATGCTGCTGCTTTTATAATTTCGGCTCCGTGAATTAAAATGTTATGCACCGTTGGGGGCATGTTATACCACGGTTACATTTCTATAGCCAACTTCCCCGTTTCAGTCGCATATGACTTCAATTTTTCCTAATCAATGGCTAAGTTGGTATTTATTACCTCCAATATTATTTCAAGTCGACGAATCAGGTTTTCGCTAACTTGAGTTATATCCGCTGTCAAAGAAGGATTTCGGAAAAATACTCTTGATGTATTTCCGGTGTTACTGGAACCATATCCTGGCTTTAAAAAGTCAACCTTTATACCAAATTCAGTGATGAACCGTTTTTGTATGTGTTCTTTGGCAGGCTTTTTTATTGGGAGAGTATTTGCCGTTGTTCTCCACATCTTGAAGGTTATAGGCTTGGTGAATAATACATATACTTCATAAATTTTATTCTCACATGAAGTGGAGAAATGCCCAACTGAATTGCTTCTTCTTTGCAAACCTTTACTTCAAATTTTAATATGTCATTCATCTCAGATGGACGGGCACCATACACGAAGCAATTGCTTGATGCGGTTGTGTTGATAACATATTACGCTACTTTCCCGTTCGGCATTGTAAAATGTAATACTCCAAGTTGTCTATTTCATTTTGAACACGTCCTTTTATAGATCTTATTAATTCACCGGTTTCTTTTAGAAATTGAAACCTTAAAGGTCTACAATATCGAGTAGAGAAAGGTCGGGGGTTAACCCAGATGTCTTCGTCTTGATTTGTGGCGAGAGTAATTTTCAGTGGCACTATTGAGGTCATAAATAAATTTCAGACGCTTCTTGTTTCACTATCGTCAAAAAATGGTTGGGAGAACTCATTCTGGCCGGATGAGCCATCAAAGCCCCATTTGGTATGTAAAACTAGTTCAAAGTTTTTCAATGTCTCCAATTCGTCTCCTTGTTTGGTTCTGAAAATTCTTTTAACTGTGAGGTCAACCAAACTCTGCAGAGGGATTTCGGCAGAAGATTCGAACACGTTTACATCATTTGGATAGCGCGGTTTCTTCGCATTTTGTATATTCTTGTATTATGACCAATCTTTTTCGTAGCAGCCCTGAGGACTTCATATTGGTATCTTGTAAGTTTTGACTGAGTAAAAATTTAAAGTGCAAAATCAATGCTGAAAACTTCGTCTGGGTTAATTTGCTGGTACGAAGAACCAGCAACATCGATCAGGTCCTGAATGCGAGAAGCTTGAAGAGCACGAATTTTGCTTCTCCTACTTCTTTCACAGCACTGATCGAAATCCGTTTTAGGAGTCCCTGGTTTACGCGATTGAGATTCACAATCACTCGGAGTATTTGGTAAATTGAAAATAAATTCCCCCTTCATCCACTCAAAAAACTTATTTTTAAATTTATCATGATCAAAATTAACAGTTCTTAATTTTTGTTTGTAATGTGGCAAAAAGCGTTTTTTAATCGATCCACAGATCAAATTAAGGTGTTCGTCAGATTCCAAACAATACCTCTTCCTAACGTACAAATATACTGATCCGTTATTAAATAACATCTCACAGAGATCGGCATATTTGTGAGTTTCATGGTTTTATCTTCAAAAATAAAACCACAACAAAAGAAGGACTTAAACTGATAAAAATGTACACTATCATTTCACAATGGCGATGATTTTCTACGGCTCTCATTATCCCCCCAAAAAAATGTAAATATTGTAGAAAAAACGAACTAGTACTCTTTCTTACAACAAATAATGAAAACGATAGCCCATCAAACGCTGCCAAAATGAAATCTTAATTTGGAGAGTTTTTTCCGCACTTGCCCCACTGTGCGCCGCATCTGTAACTCATAAAATAATTAAAATTTTGAAAAAACTTTTTAAAGGCATATTCTTCATGTCTAACTTTTAGAAATATGAAAAAAAAATTTCGATTTTTTCAAATCTATAGACTAGAATATACCCTTAATATTTATATAAGGCTCATGGCACCGATTGTATATTGGTAGTGATGCTGCAAACGGATACAAATTAGCTGCTGAGAGCTCCTAAGATGCTAGTTTGGCACTGGTCTACAAGGACAATACAACTCTTATATCAAGAATCTGCATTCGCTTAAAGCTTTACCCCTATCAGGCTGACTACCTTCCTGGTAAGAAGCATGTAGACACAGTACGGTTGGGAATCACGTGCGGAAAACTGCTTTGCAAACCATTTTCTGTCTGCATGTTCATCAACGCAGAATATTTTTTCGGACTGGGCTTAAAGTGAGCAAAACTGAATACATCCTGAATAAGAATGATTAATGAATGATGTAGACGAATCATTAGTTTTGTGCATTTTTACAATTTAGTAAACAGAAAACTCATGCCAGATGCTGACTGTGGTGAATAGCGGGCTTGAACAGAGGACAGTGTTCTCTGCGATGGCGCATATTGGTCGATTTTCTGTTTAAGCAAAAGCTTTTCTCTAAGCAGTTCTACCGTCAGCGATCAGGAAACTACAGATCACATAGCAGTACTGTCAGTCGAATCATGTACATCGACAGTTTGCTCTTGTAAAGTGCAGGTACGCCTAGACATATTCAACCAAAAATGGACGTTCATTTCTGAAATGAGGAGAGTTTTCTGGGTGTCAAATTTGATTGAAAACTTCTTTGGGTTTCATATGTTTGCATAAAAACTCTTTAAGGCACGTCGGTTTTCTGGGAGTGTGAGTTGCCTCTTGGCAGGTTATAAAGCTGCTTTAGAAGCACTGGTAAATCTCTATCTATCTATCTCTCTATCTCTCTATCTCTCTTTCTCTCTTTCTCTCTCTTTCTATCTGTGTGCTTTATTCGTACCATAAATTGATTCCTCTAGAGCTATTCTCTGATCAAAATTAACTGATCTTTGGTTTTGTTCATCTTTTCTCTTATCTTTTGGGCACGCCGTCTTTTGTAATGACAACGGAATTCTGGTTACAGCTGCAACTTCTTTTAAGACAAGACAAGCTTCCGGGGAACTAGTTTTCTCCTTAGCAAACAACCAAGGACGCATGAAATATTATTGACAGACAACTATACTGTGAGAAACAGGTAAAGGAGCATATTATCTTCATTCTACTGAGATACGTTAACATGCCCAAGTTGGAAGCCTAAATTCATTTAATTTTGTCTGTGTATCCCAGGTCACAATGAAATGCAAATGAACTGTCGAGAAAAGACTCAAATAATAATTTCTCAAGCTGTGAAACTGCATTGAGGCTACATATCTTAATCCTCGGTAAGTGCCCTTATAGATAGTTGTATCCTTTAAAAACACAACCGAGGTATTTTAGCGCTTATTCAGTGATCACTACATTTCAGCAATTTCCCAAATTCGTATATTTGGTTTGAGTAAAGATGGTCATGCCGAAGAAACATTGAAGCAACCGTTTAATGAATATTGCCAAAAGAAAGTAAAGGGTTTTCCAATAGGCACTTGACAACTTTGAATTTAATTTGTGAACGCACTCTTTTACTAATCATCAAACTTTTACTATTAATTTATTCAATAAACTCAACATTTTCATCATGGTAAAGTACACTAACGAGCAACGTCTACAAATTATAAAAATTTTCTACAGATATTCGGAGTCCCAAAATCATCTTCAGTGACAAAGCTCATTTTTGGCTCAATGGATTCGTCAATAAGCCCGAACGACGACATGTGGTCTCAACAGGATGGTACCACAAGCCACATAGCACACGCTACAATCGATTTATTGAAGAGTAAGTATGATGAGCGTGTTATCTCAAGACATGGGCTAGTCGATTGGCCACCTCGTTCGTGCGATTTAACGCCGCTTGACTATTTTCTGTGGGGCTACGTTAAGTCGTTGGTTTATGCCAACATGCCGACGAGGTTGGAAAAGCTCAGAGCCAACATTGAACGCGAAATAGCGGCCGAGTCGTTGAAAATTGGGTCCAACGAATCGACCGCTGCAAACGTGCCCGCGCTAGCCATATGAAAGAAGTCGAGTTTCATTCATAAATGTTTTGATTGTACTCCAAGCCAATAATAAAGTTTTTGAAATATCTCAAATGGTTTGCCTTTTACTTAAAAAAAAAAGTTGTCAAGTCGTTATAAGGAAACCCTATACTCTTTGAAAGAAAACTTAGATCCGCTCGATTGAAAAGTTGCCCCGCATAACATTGAGGAGTTCAGTGCAGACATACTCGTATAAGCTGAAGAAAAGCAATGCTATGAGCTTTAAGGGCTTACAGTCTTAAGTCTTTAAAGCCGTTGACATTGCTTGGGTTGACAGTGAGCATTGAAAGAAACTTTGAATTTAAATACACCAGGATTCATTCCAATGAGCTATAGAATAACACTTCGGTTCGCACAATGATAAAAAGAAAAACAATACACCAACCAATTAAAAACAATGGAGAATCTTTGAGTGCTTGTAAATTCGACACACGACAGTTTTACGGAAATAACCCTGAGGGACTGTCGTTACCATTACCCATTGTGTCACGCATAAAGTTGACTGGCAAAAGCTCGAGACTTTCTTAGCGGTTTTGAAACCTTTGTGTCTTATAAGACGTATTTGGTTAAGCTCTCAAGCCTACTTATCTGTACTTGCTTTCTGGACTACAATTTGTGCGTTATATGGTACCCAAACTATATTTTAGCATAATTTGCTAAAACAATTTAGTTCATGTGTCGAAAATGATTTTATTCAAAGGTTTTTGTGGTAGAAATTGGCGAACCACTAACGAGCAATAAATCTTCCCCTCAAATCCATTAGAAGCTCTGTTACCCAATATGCTTGAGCTTTAGGGATAGCTGCAAAATCTTCAACTAGGATACACACGATAAAGTCAATTTCAAGCGTCTTAACTTAGTTTATATACAATCATAAGGCCAGTTGTAACACCAGTTTAAATTGCACAGCTATTATATGCAACACCAGCATTAGTTCTTCATATTCAAACGAAGAATTCGACATTGCTATCAGCAACAGCTCTCATCTCTAATATATTGTATTTGTCAATAATGTTTTTGAAATGTAGATGACATCTTAGTAGGTCTAACTTTTATCAACTGTTTCTACCAGAAACACTTTGCTATTATCAACAGGTAGGAGAGAACTGTATTGTCCAAGAACTTCGTAGTTGAATTCCCTCAACGTCAAAATCAATTTTCGAGCCATCTATATAACTGGTGACCAGATAGTAATGAGAGTTTTTCCAATTGTTACGTTTCAGCAGCTGTCAAAGTTACCAATGACATGTAGCTCTCAAAAAAAGGTTTGCCATTTTATCAAGTATCGTTCCACGCTTGCCGAACGTGTTAAAATTATTAAAAAGTATTATCAAAATTCCAGCTCAGTTGTATATATGTGATGTGAATTTCGTCGTAAGGTCGATCGTCATCATGGCTGCAGTGTGCAGGCAATTCCCCGCACCGTGAAAAAGTTTAAGCGTGAGTTTACACTCTTTTGAATTTTAATCCACCAACCACATAGATATTGGTGCGAAGTAAAGGGAACAAAGCCGCCGTAGCGGCCAGTACCGGGTGAAGACCCAGAAATGTCGATTCGACGCCGATCAGCTGGATTGGACTTCGCCAAAGAGTTAACCCGGCTTATTTTGCTGTTGGATTATTTGGGCCTATATTCGTATTTGATTGTTTGAACGCTAGAATTGTAGCCGAACGACCATAGACAAGGCCGTGACTTCGCAAATTGAATGCTGGAAATGTTGGCCGAAGATCCGGGTTTTGGCCAAGAAATCATCTTCTCGGACGAGGTCCATTTTTAACTCATCGGATATGTCAACAAGCAAAATTGCCATTATAGGAGCAAACACAATCTACAAGTGTTCGTCCAGGCTTCAATGCACACACAAAGATTGACGGTTTGGTGCGGTTTATGGCATCATCGGAACTCATACTCATTTTCTTTCGAAATGAAGAAGGAGAAACCTTTAACATTAATGGCCTCAGGTATAGAGGAATGTTAACCAACTTGCTGTGGTAAGAGCTCGACAACATCGAAGTATCCGAGCTCGAACAAGAAGGCGTTACATGCCATGCAAACGACGCAACTGGGTCATCTCACGGCGAGCATTTATCAATTGGTCTCCGCTATCATACGATTTGACACCGCTACGTCAAGTCCTTAGTCTACGATGGCAAATCAATCACTTTAGATGAGCTCAAAGCCAACATTCGACACGCTTTTGCCGAAATAGCGGCGCACGTATTATAGCGAGTCATTAAAAATTGGACCGACTGTTTGAAGCATCACTAGTGAAGCCGAGGTGGCTATTTGAATGATGTTCTATCACACACATGTTTCACTGAGCGTAGCTTCAAAATTAAGCTAAAATCAATTTTATATTTCATACCGTTGTTGTTTTATTTAAATTTTTTTCCTACCGTTCTTATCTAATCACCCTTTAGATGACGCTATTAATTGGTTCCTAGTAGTTGATTTTCATGACATACAATTTTACTGGGGAAAAAGGTGACGAATATTCTTGCAAAATTTAGAGAGAAATTGTTTAGTTGATGTGTTAATCTTGTGTCTGATACCTTTTCGTCTACACATGTCATGTACTTCGTCAGTTTAGAGGGACAGCTTTTAATTGGATCTAGTCGAAGTCTTAGATCAAGCATGCCATTTTGACCAGATGCCTAGGCAATTCTTAACATTCCTACGATGTGTCAATTCAGTTTGTTTTTACACATTACTCAACTGATAATAGTGTCGTTCACATTAAGTACTCTCAGCTATTGGGTTCTTCAATAAGTTCTGAGGTTTTTATAGGGTAAAAGTTAAACAAACATTTTTGGTATACAAGCTTATATATATATCCATCAGATATTGTTCATCATTGTCTATTTCGTTCAACGTTCTGAAAGAGACAAAATGTTTTCCAGATACGTTTTGACCTCCTCCTCGGAATTGAATTGCCTTCCGTTCATAATGTTTTGGAGAGAGCCAAATGAATTCAATTTTTGTTTTGTCACTAAAGCTGTGTGTAACCACCAACCGATTGCGGTGTTTCACCAGGAGCGCACCATGACCTCTTACGCCGAATATTGTTGTAAACCATCCATTTTTCGTCTCCCGTAACCACTCTTTCCAGGAAAGCCTCAAGAGAGTTCCATCTCAACAAAGACTCACAGATCCATAATGTGTCTTTCACTGAATTCGTGAGGAACTCAAATAAACAACTTTTTCGACATTCCAGGCCTTTTCAGTCTCTGCGAAATGGTAGTATGGACGATGTTAAACCACTTAGCGATCTCCCGTGTCTGTCTGTCAATGACTGTCAATGATAACTGCTGCCAAGTTTTGGTTGTCGTAAGGTCGTGTGTGGTGGGTGGATACCTATCTAGCCGAATCTCCATACACGCTGCAAGTGTCCCGTTGCGCCTCTGACACATTTTTTTAAAGAAAAGAAAAACAAAATATACCGAAAGTGCACTTTCTTAACCTCCATTTAAAAAATATATATATATATATATATATATATATATATTTTGAGCACCTAGAACACGTCCGATCAAAATAAATTCTCGTAACAATGTAAAGGATAATCCTCTCTATTGGGATAAACAATAAAAATTTTATAACGATATACACAGAGATTTTCTGAAACGATAACACTGCTTCCATGAAAGAAACCACAGGAATTATTGACCAACCCAATACATCCACTTGGGCATAATTTGGGCTGCTTTATTGCCCAGAAACCTAACAGAAATGCATTTACTGCCTTTTAGCTTTTTCCAGACTGCTGCCGACACTAAAGCGGCAGCTATTTCTACAGAATAATGAACAGGAAATATAATTTTCGGATTCAGCTGGCTTCGAGTGTAGGACGTAAATAGGCTTTAAAATGTTTCTTAAAGGGATGATGTTAACTTTATAGATTTCAAGCTTTTGATCAGATAACACGATTGGTCTATGCAGCGAAGACTAAATTCATGTACAATTTTTGTAGAAATAGTAGGGAGTGTAGAACAAGAGGTAAATTTCATAAACTAGTTCCTTACTGCGGTGTAGGTCACAGGTCACCTTAAATTATAAAGCTATGCATATTTGGATAATTTTATTCTCCCACATGCTATATTAAATGTAAAATTTCCATTAGGTATAATTTGGGTTGGGAATATCCAATTATATGTAACCTTCATCTGCTCATTCGTGTTAGCAAAACCATTTTCTTTCATCGTATTTGTACATTTCTTGAAGGAAAACCATAAAACCGGGCTTTTTTTACCACATTTCAATTGTGACACGCAACATTTTAACCATGCATGTCAATTTAACATGAAACCGTACAAAGGTGATTACAAACCAACTGCAACTGCATGGCACTCTAAGAAGGACTGTCACTTTGATTCCCACATGGCCGTAGTTTACCAGAAGACTAGTACAAGTATCATGTGCATCCTTCCTGCAAAGAAAGAACTACACCAAGAGAATAGAACAAAATAAAAATTAAAACAATAGACTAAGATCACAATAAAGCTGAAGATACATTTTCAATGGAACAACCAGTTGAGCATAGTCATGTGAGGATAATACGAGTACTGACGCTAGCAAGAGGAAGCACAAGAAAAAGAAGAATGAATGTAGGATAAAAGAACAGCTTTTAAGTATCCTTAACATAATGACAAAGAAAAACCGAGAAGGAAGAGCAAACGTGGCAAAAAGCACAATCACCACTACTAGGTGAGCTCATTTCAAACACTATCTACGCAGGGTTGCCAATGAAGAAAACAAGAAAAAGTAGTCCAAATTGTATGGTATATCCATTTCGAAGCAAATTTCACTTAAACAGATGAAACACTAGGCGAACATTTAAAAAAAAAAAAAAACTTTCTCTGGTTGCAATTGTGTGCCTAAAATGTTTCACAAATATTTTAAAAAATCTTTTTTAAATTCCCATTCAAGAGAGAAAATATTTTTTTGTTCTTTTTTGATAATTAAAGAAATGGGCCATTTTGGAGAAAACGTAACCCAATCATCACTGCTGTGAGAACGGGTAACGAATTTTGTTTTCCCAATAGATTACCTCGAAAAATATCGATGCATAAATAAATATTCAAATTCCCATATGGGATAAACTAAAATGAAATGACGTAGAGGATGTATTATAGATGATACCAAACTTGGGTCTCTTACATTTTGCATAGTTTTCTATTAGTCTTCTCTAGGTGATAAATCTTTCGATATTTAGCCCTTATTCGACCATAATTTTGCGTAGGTTACACTGAATTTGTCAATTATTCAAAGTTATTAATACATATATTCACGGATAATAATTACTATCTGCCAAAACTATTCGATAGAATTCTGATTAATCCATAATGTTCTTAATATGTTTGAAAGACATTTATTTCGAAAAATTATAGCTTTTCCGTACGAGGTTAGGTATTTTCGCAGGTGCTGAATCCATATAACACAGCAGCCGTACTAGTTTTCACAGCCATATACCAGGTGTACCGGTAAGAAATGAGCGTCAAGATACAAATGCTTCGATAGGGAACATTTATTGTGAGCGGGTCTTAATTTTTTTTTTTTTTTTTTTTTTTTTGTTTGGTTGCTATGACACCTGTCAAACATATTTAGTATACATCAACTCATTGAGCAAACATCATATTTTGTCATCGTGTTAAAAATGTCGAATTTTGTAACAGAAAATGATGACTTGCGGAAAGCATTAATTTTTTGTTTTCATTTGAAGAAAAGTGCTGCAAAGTCACATCAAATGCTTTTCCAGGCATATGGTGATCATGCTCTATCAGAAGCAACATGCAAAAGATTTTTTCAACGGTTCAGAGATAACGATTTTGATGTGAGAAATGAAGAACGTGGAAGACAATCAAAAAAGTTTGAAGACACCGAATTGCAAACAATATTGGATGAAGGTAACACTTTGAAACAGAAACAAATAACAGAAATGTTAAATGTTGCGCAACAAACAATTTCTGACCTTTTAAAAGCTATAGAAAAGATCCAAAAGTCTGGAAAATGGGTGCCACATGAATTGATGAAAGACAGGTGTAAAACCTATAAACCACTTGTGAAATTTTGCTTCAAAGACACGATAAAAAAACAGGACAACCATCAACTTCGACTGCAAAACCAGACTGATTCGGCAAGAAGACAATGCTGTGTGTGTGGTGGGACCAGAAAGGTGTGATGTACCACGATCGAAAAAGAACAGAATGGGCCAGAAGACACGGCAAGGTAATTTTGCTCCATGACAATGCACCTGCACACAAAGTAAAACTGGTTCAGGATACAACCAAAACCCTTGCCTGGGAGCTGCTACCCAGCCCGCTGTATTCACCAGACTTGGCTCCTTCCGACTACCATTTGTTTCCATTGATGAGACACGCATTAGCTGATCAGCGCTTCGAATCCTACGAGAAAGTCGAAAATTTGGTGACTTTTGGTTTACTTCAAAAGACGAACAGTTTTATTGGCGTGGAATCCATAAATTGCCTGAAAGATGGGAAAAATACTTAGCTAGCAATGGCCAATACTTTGAATAAAATGTTTTTTTTTTTTTACTTTCAAATTAAGAATTAGTGTTTTATTTTCAAAAAAAAAAAAACGCTCACTTTATACCGGTACACCTGGTAAATGCTGATTCTTTTAGAAATATGTTTTGTAGATTCCGCATGCGTTGTGTCTGATATGGTATTTTTATGCACTATTGTTTGACATTTCATCATGGAAAGACTTATTCCGGCACAGTATCTACAAATTATTCATTATTATTAGCGTTCTACGAGGAATGTATTTCATGCGCTTAGAGCAACTTATGGTCCATTTAATTGGCCTACCGAACTTACAGTTCTCTAAGCCACACCTATCACGTAATGAGGAAAATATAGCGGAGCTAACGAAGAGTGTACGCGATGACCGTGATAAATCGATTTGACTCCGTTCTCAACACCTTGGCAAAATTAATGTGAGAATATGGGTTTAAAAGCATACAAAACTCAATTCGTGCAAGAACTGAAACCGCTACCCAAAACTGGTTCTAAAAGTAAGATGAGATGCAAAGGAGGCTTGATGCAATGGTTCAGACTTAGAACATTGAACAGATGAATCGTCGTCATTGGAAATTTAGAAGAACAAGTGACAAGTTAAAGCAACAATTATAGAATAAATTATTTAAAAAAAAAAAATGTTATTGTAACTACAATAACTAATTGTAATGTGGTTTATGTTAATTTGCAAGGTTTTAGTTCATCTAGGTATGTAATTTTTTTATTTGTTTTAGGATCGTGCTACGATGAGTCCGGTGGACGAAAACTGAGTGATCAAGTTTTGTTTTTAAGATATTTTTTTACAAAATCGCACAATCTGACCCTAAAGAACCAAATCAGCAACAACTTGTACTTTGGAACGATAATAGATCATCATCAACAAGTTATTGCCGTCCGACTTCAATTTGCTCGAGAAACAGTTGACGTTGCAAGGACAAAAAGCGATCACATCATGAATCAAATATTGAATTACTCGTAAGTAACAACAATTTATGAGATTGTAGGTCCAAAAATTTAAATCCAGCATAAATTTCTGTTTACATTGGTCGATGGTAAAATATGTAATTCTTTGACAGATACATCTACAACTATGAAATCCTTTTTGACCTTGAGACCCATTTTCAAGGTAAAACGAAGATCACTTTTGATTTTTCAAATGATAATTCCTGATGTTCATTGCTCATTCGTATTGCTCGTAGGCTTGTCATTTGTTTTTACATACTGCGTTTAGCATAAACCAGAAACAACGACGTGGACGTAGCAGTATTTTGTTTCCTTCGGGGTGATTAATTAGAGTGGGTCCTCTTGCCTCCCGCTGTTGAATCATTGAATTCTCCCCATTTCGACGTTTATTACCCGAGACTATTTCAACAAATACTCGAAAATGTGACCATTCACTTCAAAACACTTGTCTATCCGTGCTCTAAATGAACCAACAGAACTGAGAAGTATTCCTGGTGTAATCTTCCGGCAAGCTTCAGTTATTCGTCTTTTCATGTCCTCACGTGTTGTTGGTTTTTTTCTGCAAACCTCACGTTTTAAGTAGCCCCACAATCAAGTGTCGTAAGATCAAGTGATCTAGCAGGCCATTGCCTCGAACCCCCTCGTCCTATCCATCGTTGATAGTAAACATTGTCCCCGCTCTACTTGGGAATAATGGGCTGGACAACCATCATGTTGAAACCACATTGTTTGTCGCATATCCAATTTCAGTTCTTCTAGTAATACTGGAAGATGGTCCCACAAGAAGTTTGCATACTTTTCCGCCATTCAAGTTGCCTTCAATAAAATAATTTCCGCCCAAACATTAACATTCCAGGGGTGCTGGCGTTCAACTTGTCGCAGCCGAAAAGGGTTTTCGGTAGCCCAGTAGTGCATATTATGTCATTGACCGTACCGTGATTGGTGAAAGTCCACTCATCAGGGAATAAAATCTTGGCGAAGAAAAGGGGGTCCCGTATAATTTGCTGAAGTGTCCATTGACAAAAGGAAACCCGGTTGCGAAAATCCTCACTAAAAAGTTCTTGGTGCATTGAAACATGATAAGGATGGTATTTATGCCGATGTAATATCTTACATACAGTCGTCTGAGAAATTCCTGATTCACGACTTATTTGGCGAGTGCTAATGTGAAGATCGTATGCAAGGGCAGCTAACACTGCTATTTCATTGTCCTTAACAGCCACCCTATCTGGCCGAGTCCTTTTCTTTGGTTGCACACTTACTTCCCCAGTGAATTGTTGGATGACCCGATAAAAATAAGCGCGCGATCGTATCTGGTCTGGGAAACGTTGGGAGTAGAGAGCAACTACACCATCGATGTTCCATCCACTTTCTCCATAAATCGATATCATTTAAATTTTCTCTTGAATTGAAATAGCCTGCATTATTAATCTGGAAAACGTTACTAATAATAATCAGTTCCTCAAAATAAATATCGAGCTTCTAAATGAAGTACAGTTCCGTTCAAGTAGAAAAAAAGGGCAGAGTGCACATCATACACTCTCAGATAAGTTTAGGACAATTTGTCTCTATCTGAAATTTCATTGAGTTTTAACTTCACTCGAGGTAATAATGACTTCGTCAAAACAAATCTCGACCTTCTAACACCCTAACAACGTAGGAAACCGATTAATGATTTAGGCGTGCCAGTGCAGTATTATCTAGCACTGAATGAATAAGACCTTTGAGACAAAGTCGTGTGCCCCATAGAGGAATACGACTGAGCAATGAAAATCAAGAATTATCATTTGAAAAATCAAAAGTGACCTTCGTTTGACCTTGAAAATGGGTCTCAAGGTCAAACTCGTTATCACCATCTTATGTCCCCTTCAGAACCTTGTGACTTTTGTCTGAAACATTTTTCGCGATATCGCGTATTTTTCGAGTAATTTGGATGTTAAAACACTCACTCTCTATAGAGCATAATATCATTAACCTGGCATTGTTCGAATGTTACGCTTTGGAAACGGCTCTACTTTTTGCCAAAAAATATACTTGGTACCCATTGCCTTAAAATTTTTCACGAAAATTTGCACGTGAACAAACGAACGAGGATATATAGGGTTTTCCAAACTTGACAACTTTGAATTTAATTTGTGAACGCACTCTTTCACTAATCATCAAACTGTCACTGTCAATATATTCAGTAAACTCAACATTTTCATCGTAGTAAAGTACACTAACGAGCAACGTCTTCAAATTATAAAAATTTTCTACATGTATTCAGAGTCATATTCATCGCAAAATCAGTGGCGAAGCTCATTTTTGGCTCAATAGGTTCGTCAATAAGCAAAATATGCGTTATTGGTCGGGTGAAAACCCACATGTGCTTCATGAATCACCACTTCACCCACAAAAAATAACTGTTTGGTGCGCTTTGCATGCCGGCGGCGTTATTGGGTCATATTTTTTCGTCGACGATAACGATCGTCACGTTACTTTGAATGGTCAGCGTTATCGCGCCATGATCACCGATTATTTTTGGCCCGAATTGGAAGATATTAACCTGGACGACATGTGGTAAGTAAGTATGGTGAGGGTGTTATCTCAAGACATGGGACAGTCGATTGGCCGCCTCGTTTGTGCTATCATTGGTTTATGCCAAGACGCCGATGACATTGAAAGAGCTCAGAGCCAACATTGAACGCGAAACAGCGGCCGTTTCGGCCGAAATGTATGGCCGAGTCGTTGAAAATTGGGTCCAACGAATCGACCGCTGCAAGCCTGCCCGCGGTGGTCATATGAACGAAGTCGAGTTCCATGATGTACAGTTGTTTAAAGTTTAAAAATCTTATACCCAATAATCGTTAGAAGTCCTTGACACCCCATCATCTCTAAACATAAAAATTATAAAAATTATTTTTACCAACTTTTATATGTATGATTGGATGTACCTACTGTGCGACATTCCAAATCGTCTCTGTGTCAGTCGCGATGTTCAGCAATGAGGCTCATTTCTAATGGCTACGCCAATAAGCAAAATAACCGTATTTTGGGTGAGCTGCTATTAAATACTGATAAAACAATGCTTTGGTGTGGTTTATGGGCCAGCCAATCATCGGTTCATTTTTCTTCAATATGGCCGAAACGTAATTGTGAATGGCGCCCGTTATCGTGCCATGGTTTGACATTTGACTTTTGGTTTTAATAAGAGGTCGCCACTTGCTAGATAGCCTAATAAATCATGACTTTATTGCTTTGGAAGGGTGAAGTGACCACGTAGATCATGTGACATCTTGCTCTATACTTATGACACTAATATCATCAAGAGCATCCAATGTGACACTGTAGAAGCATTTAACAGAGTGCGCAGTAAAAGAACTGTCACCTTATACATCAATAAAATATCTCTATCAATAGATTAGCGTCAGATACCTTGAGACTGATCCTCATGATCCACTAAAAAGTCAACAATTAGTCTACAGTTCCCGTGATCTAATGTTGAGCTAAAACTTAGGATGCTCAATGAATTCAGTCTTACAACTGGGTTCATTCAGTATTAAAAAGAACGAAGACACTTTGTCTCCTTCACCTTAATAATATAGATTCTTATCTATTTGGATAGCTTATAGTATGTCTCCGCTTGAAGTTCAGAGTTTAGGCGCATGTTTTCCTATTAAGGAGCAAATTCATAGGTTGGTAAATCTTGGATATGTGAGGATTGGACTAAATTTCCTTCCTTGTTCATATTCTGACCGAAGTCATGTACAATGTGATACCATGTATGGGGATCCCCTAAGCATTTTCTGTCAGAGAGGTAAGAAAGAAAGCAACCTTAGTTTACCGTTAGTTAACGGAAAGCTCATACAAAGTGGAGAAATCGCCAATTACAGTTAGGAGTGCGTCCATTTTAGAGCAAACAGTCGTTAGGTATAAACAGACGGACATTACGACCACAACATCTACATATGACTGAGCGTAGACATCAGAACTGTTGAGAAACCATAACACCAGGTGTACCGGTATGAACTGTCTTTTGAAGCAAACCAAAAAGTCACATATTTTCGACTTCCTCGTAGAATTCGAAGTGCTGCTCAGCTAATGCGTGTCCCATCGATAAAAACAAATGGTAGTCGGAAGAAGCCAAGTCTGGTCAATACGGCGGGTGAGATAGCAGCTCTCAGCCAAGTGCTTTGGTTGTATCCTGAACCAGTTTTGCTTTGTGTGCAGGTGCATTGTCATGGAGCAAAATTACCTTGCCGTATCTTCTGGCCCATTCCTTTCGTTTTTCGATCAATGCATGGTTCAAATTGAGCATTTTTTGCCGGTAGCGACAAACGTTTTCACCAGGTTTTAGGAGCTCGTGATATACCACACCTTTCTGGTCCCACCAGACACACAGCATTGTCTTCTTGCCAAATCGATCTGGTTTTGCAATCAAAGTTGATGGTTGTTTTTTTATCGTGTCTTTGAAGCAAAATTTCACAAGTGGTTTTTAGGTTTTACACCTGTCTTTCATCAATTCATGTGGCACCCATTTTCCAGACTTTTGGATCTTTTCTATAGCTTTTAAAAGGTCAGAAATTGTTTGTTGCGCAACATTTAACATTTCTGTTATTTGTTTCTGTTTCAAAGTGTTACCTTCATCCAATATTGTTTGCAATTCGGTGTCTTCAAACTTTTTTGATGGTCTTCCACGTTCTTCATTTCTCACGTCAAAAGCATTATCTCCGAACTATTGAAACCATCTTTTGCATGTTGTTTCTGATAGAGCATGATCACCATATGCCTCGACAAGCAATCGATTGGACTCTGCAGCATTTTTCTTCATAATTTTCTGGTACAATATTCGACATTTTTAACCCGATGGAAAAAATGAGTGAGTTGTTAGCTCAATTAAGGGCCGTTCACCACAAATGTTCCCTTTCAAAACATTTGTATATTGACGCTCACTTCATACCGGTACACCTGGTAATAATCTTCGGGTTCCTAATAAACGCTGAAGTACCGCTTAGAAACGTTTGCTGGAAACTTTTCAATCAAGAAAAAAACATTAATGTGTGACAATATGTGACTCATATAAAATATTCCTCAAAATATATGAAAAAGAACTGAAGAAAGCAAAGCGATAAACCTGGAGGTCATTCTGTAACAAATAACACCTACCAAGAATGCTCTCTACAAACTCTACGATGCTTATCTGTTTGAAAAAAAATCGATGGCTCTAAGACAATTTCAAGTAATGAAACAGTCAACCTGCTACCGGACACCCACTTTCCAGGTAACTCCCTATTCACGGTCAGTAACAACCAGAACCAGAACCAGAACTACTGTAGTCGCTACCGAAAATCACGGTCTGATTACAAGAGATAAGTTGATAGGCCAAACGATATACTACCAAATATTCAAAAACGAATAAAGAAAGCTACAGTAACTCTATTCTCCTGCAAAAAAGCCATTGGAAACAAACGGAGCCTTCAACCTTGCATTATCCACTGGCTATACGTCTTGCTATAAGATCGATACTTTTCTACGGGGTGTTATTTTTGTGGACGGCCTTAGAAAATGCAATCTAAGCAAAGTCCAAAGAACAGTACCTCTGTACATAAATGGGACCTTACCTAGACTCAATTTCACAAAATTCTGAAACCCCCCTTGATTGTCGATAATTTCTGAGGAGGATGGCAGAGCAGTTCAACATTCAGCTGGGGTCCAGGTGCCTTTAATTTCCCCAAGAAATTGAAGGACATCGTTAAAATTGGAACCACTCTACCTATCCTACTTGATAGGATAGCAATTCAGGAGAGTCTTTTTCTGAATAACAGAACAAAACAGTAGAGAAACTTACTATTTAAATATGCGAAAATTGATATCATAGGGAAATTAAAAAAAAAAAGTGTTCTCTGTGGACCATATTTTTGCTTTCCTAAGATCAAAAAAATAATAATACGTCATTCTCATGTATTTTAAAGCGTATGGCTGTATTCGACTCCATAAATGATTGATAAACAGCCTTTTCCTTTAAACTTCAAAAGTGTAAGGATACTAAGTAAAAAATAATAAAGGGTGATCAGATAGCAATGATAATTTTTTCAATTGTTATGTTTCAAGAGCTTTCAAATTTATTAATAACATCCACCTGTCAATTCGGCATGAAGCGTTTACGCTTACAGGAGGTGCGCAAATCGTCAAAGAAAATTATCGAAATTCCGTTTCAGTTATAAATACGCAACGTGGATTTCCTTGTGAAGTCGGTCGTCATCATAGTCTCAGTGTTTTCTTTTTTTTTATAATTCCGCGCGCGCACCAAGGGGATATGAATACCCTTTTACTGGCTTTTCTCCAAGGCGCTTACAGGTGGTGTAGTAGTTAGTTTTGAAACTCAGGTGTTAGGTTTCGATATTTTTCCAGAGGTGGTTATCAAATTGGAGCCAGTACATTCTCAACCAGTGGGCCTTAGTACGTGCTAGTTGTTAGTTCCTTACATTTAGCCCAGCTAGCAACCACTCCAACATCAGTGTTATGGCTTCACGTCAGAGTTGACGCCGACGGGATTTACATATAATCACATACAAATTCCATGAAAAAACTTTCAGAACACGCGACCCTCTGCTTGAGCAGTCTATGCATATACCACTACACCACGGCCACCCCCTTGTACAGACAGTTCGTCGCATCTTGGAAAAGTTTAAGCATAAGTACACCCAGAAATGTCGATTCGGTGCCGACGAGCCAGAGAGTCAACCCGGCTTATTTTGCAGTTGAACTCAGGCCTACATCCTTATAAGATTATTTTGATGCTAGAATTGAAATCAGATGACCATATAAAAGGCCGGCTGGAGACCCGGATTTTGGCCAAAAAATCATCTCGAATGGGGCCACTTTGTAGCTCAGCATCTATGTCAACAAGCAAAATTGCTACATATGCACATATGTTCGGCCAAATATTAATGCATCCACAAAGATTGACTGTTTGGTGCAGTTTATGGCATGGAGGAATCATCGGACCTTATTCTTTTCCAAATGAGGAAGTAGACAACGTTACCATCAACGGTCTCAGGTATAAAGCTATGTTAACCGACTTTCTGTGGTCGGAGTTCAACAACATCGATATATCAGAGCTGTGGTTCCGAAAAGATGGCGCTACATGCCATACAAGCGACACAATGCTCGAAATTGTAAAGGAGAAATCCGGCGATTGGATAATCTCATGGCGAGCGTTCATCATTTGGCCACTGCGATCATGTGATTTTACACCACTCGATTGTTTTCACTGGGGCTATGTCAAGACCTAAATCTACCCTAACAAACCAACCACTTTTGACGAGCTCGAGGTCAGCATTCGACACGCTATTACCGAAATAACGTCGCACATATTGAACCGAGTCATCAAAAATGAGACCGACCGCTGGGCCATTTGAATGATGAGCTATTCCATGCTCATCATGCATGAACGTAGCTTCAAAACAAAGCCATAATCAATTTTATATCGCATACTGTTGTTGTTTTATTTAATTTTTTTTCTTATCGTTCTTATGTTATCATCCTGTATATTACAGCTGTATGGCACGGAAATGTTTTATTTGACTGACTCCAATCGAAAACAGAAATAAACCAAGCATCTTTGTCGAGTCCTGTATTTTTCTTTACGAGCACATTTTTGGATTTTTATTCCATTATTCCAGCGGGCTTAATATAACGCTTGATAAACGTTAAGCTTCTATTCTATACTGACGACATCGAAGTTCTGGCGAAAATACAAAATATGGCGATTCATTAGTTCTAACAGTGTTGTAAACTCCGTAACTTACAAGTTAGCACAGAAACATTGAAGATCAATATGTCGCTTCGAAAGGACGATTATATTGTGTCATATTCCAGCTAAGGGGACTTTCTATCAGTCTTAATTTTCTATTTCAGAGTACGAAGTTTGCAGCAATTATTTGCTTATAGACAATTTAAATTTTATACAAAACACAGTTTTTTATGAGGAAATAACGAAATTTTAAATATGCGAGTAGGTGGTCAATTCTGTTCGCTCAAACTGGAGATTACATCAATGAATATATCGTGCACTAATGTTTCACTTTATGTGTGGTGTCCTCCTGTTGGAACCACATGTCCGAGAAACAAAAAATTTATTCCGGATTTTGGTGAGGCTTGATTTTTTGAGTCGAATGGCATAAGGACTCATAAACAACATGACATACACTACACTGCACAATGCTTTTTGAAATGTGGAGTTCTTAGATACGATTCCGATTGGAATAAATCAATCGCTAAATTTTGAGGAACGGTCGTGAGTGGGTACATGTCAAATGGGTACAATGTCAATCTGACACCAATAATTGACCCACCCAACTCGAATATTTGGATCATCTTTTTCACAATTGAGGCACTTGAAATATTTTGCTTATCTAAAATTTGAAGCAATTTTTGAATCCTGACAGGCAATTTTTCACCATTTTTGAAACAAATCTTTGCAATAGGTGATCGCTGTTATTACAAATTGAATAATTGAAGACTGTATACTATTGACCTGCTACAGCAGCAGCAGCAAAACTGGCGCGAAATTAAAATTAATGATCTTGATGGGATACCCTTTTATTGCTACTCTTTCTTGTTGCTATTACAAAATACTCGTAACTCTAAACTTTTTGGTATTTCTTAAATAAGGCAGATGATTTTTGTCGGATTTTGTTTTTTAATTTTTGTGAAATTTGTCTTATGTCAAAATGTACTGAAAAATTTCAAATAGATCTTTTATAAAAAAAAAATTGGCGTATTCAAAGTGTAGATTATTCCCGAGCTTTCAGACACCATAAAATAAACAAAAATGTACTGCATGATGTGCTTTGTACGCTGCCACCACGTTTTCTATTTCCGTAAAAAAAATGCAAGGGTACGCAAGGATGACATCGATCTGAACGATCTGTATTTCCAGTGTCATCGACTTTTGAAAATTAATGTTTGATAAGAGAATGATTTAAAGGCCTAACCGATCTAACGCCACTCTTTCTATGGCGGTTCGTGAAATCGCTTGCTTGCTTATGTTTACATAAGCTATTTACATAAGCCAGCAATAACCGAAGATTTGGGAGACAATATACAGTGAGCTGTTACGGATATAAGACCCCAGAATATCGAGAAAGTAGAACGACAGGAAACGCTTGTGAATTGCAAATCGTGGTGCTTGTAAATCTGAAATTATTCTCAAATGTTAAATGATAAAAAATTATTTTTCAAATAAAAAAAGGTTTTTTATACCAAGACCCGATGTCATGTTTTTTTTTTTTTTTTTTTTGTATTTTTCTAATAATCAGTAAAACTTTTAAGCTAAATTGAACTGAAAGGTATTTTTATTTTTTTAAAGTCCGAAAACTCTCCTTTCGGATGTAAAGAACAAACGCAATGGTCTTAGTTTTCACCAGTTGTTGTCCACAGCTGTGACTATTCATTAGCTACAATGTTAAGTGCTTCTAAGAATAATATTGTATAATATCCTATCCAATTTTGTACATAATCAATATGATTGGGGGATGGTTCAATTTATTATCCAAATTACTTCTTTACAGATCTGTTCAAGTATGCTGACACACATTGGATTCAACATCTCGAGAAGAGTAATGTGGACCAGTTTGAATTCAGTCGGCAAGTAAAGAATGTTAACATTTTAGTGTACTGTATACGACAGTTATGAGCTTATTTTTCAGTCATTACACCTAGATTCGACTTCCATCCGCATCGTTATTTGTTTTTTTTTTTTTTTAACCTTATTCATAGTTAATAAACAAAAGATATATTTAGCAGATAGAAAATAAATTATAAAGAAAGATTATGTGAAAAAGTAGTCAAGGTTGCCTGAAATTAAAAAAAAAGGTATTTTCGCATTTAAAATCCTGCAGCGGCAATTCTGTCTGAGTACTGTGTGTATATGAGAAGGACACTTTTCTTGGTTTCATTTATTATCCTCACTAAGGATCAAGGCTATTGAAGTGCATTACACGGAAGAGCCACCTGCTTATTTGTTTGCAGTCTCGCTACAAAAAATGAAATGTTTCGAGTGCTCATTGAATTTACACTCATAGTTACGATTGAATAGATAGACGAGATTGATTTTTTTTTTCTTTGTAATTTGTTTTTGGTTTATAGAAATTGAGATGCCGGCGAAAAGAGTCTGAGGTCTTTTTATTTCTAACTACTTCCTGAAGCCATTTTGTTGCTTACACGTTTTATAAGTGCAGTAATGTGACATAATAATTATTTAGACGTAGGTCTCCGTTATATGGCAGGCACTTAAGAATTCGAACCCTTTTGAGCTAGCCAAGGAGTGCATAAGATGTTGAATTCCAAATGTCTTGCAAAATTATCTTATAAATTCATTTTAGTACCAAACCTGATCTCACTTTAACAAGGATATCATCGAAGATATCAGCTGGCTGCTCATGAATAACTGTTGTGGATGCATTGTCTGCGGAGATGGTAGAAACTGGTTGTTTAAAACCGAAGGCGATGGCAAGTAGGTAAGTTTTATTGATGTCTTATTTTTAATCGCTCAATTCGAGGAGGCTGAATGGCGAAAAAAAAATTTTACGACTTTTATGCGTAGCGACAATAATTTTTTCTTTTTTTTGCCAAATTAGACTTAAGGGCTTCTTTATGGGCTCAGCAATAAACCAACAATGCCTGGGAAAACCCTGACTGATTCGAAATGCAACTTTTTAAAATGCTTTATTTTTTTTTATTTTTTGATAAATTTTAAAAAATGTTGAAAAATACATCAATTTTCAAATTGTATCAGTAGATTTCAATATGTCTACCTTTGGTGCGAATAATGGCCTTGAGACGGCCGAAGAAAGCATGGCATTCTGCACGCAAGTGGCTCTGCGATATTTTGGCCCGTTCCCGGCGAAGTGCTTGTTTGAGGTGGTCCAAACTTTGGTATTTTTAAGTGCCAACCTTCGGCTTCAAAATACCCCAGACAAAGAAATCCAACGGATTGTCGAAGAAATTAAGTGTGGAACATTGTTTTTTAAGAAATCTTGGTTGACGCGCGCTTTGTGAGACGGTGCCGAGTCTTGTTGAAATGTCCACGGTCTCCGACCGAAATGATTGTTTGCCCAAAGCTTCATTACTGCCTCTAAGACAGTTTCACGCTTTCACAGTTTTGACGTCACGGTCCAAAAATACGAGCGGAGAGCGACCATCGGCGGTTATGGCGGCCCAAGCCATCACCATCGGTGCTGCCTACTTTCTGATGGCCGTCCGAAGATGTAAATTTTCGAAGATGTACTTGCAAGTAAACTCGGTCATTTTGTTTATTAACATATTGCTCGATAACAAATGGCGACTCATCGGAAAAAAACAAATTTGGCAACTCACCACTTTCGTGCAAGCGTAGCTACTCATCGCTCTTTCGACCTAACTTTTTTCTGTTGCGGTGTAAGATCGTGTGCTTTTTGGAACTTCAATGGCTTGAGCTCAAGCTCATTTTTCAGTATGCGTTGCATCCGTTCCAATGATATGTTGAGCTCACGAGCCATTTTTCTTCCACTTCGAAGCGGATTTCGCTCAATTCGAGCCTGCACTTTCCGAACCATTTCTGCCGATGTTGCTTTTTTTTTTATGACCACCTCCAAGCCGTTTTGCAACGCTGCCAGTATCATGGTAACGAGCTATAGATCGAGACATAACGATTTATTCACGTTGAGGTGCTGGGGGCTCTAACGATAGCTGCTTGTGGTTTTCCAGCCAAGTATAGGGTTTTTTAATAACGACTTGACAACTTTTTTTTTTAAATAAAAGGCAAACCATTTGAGATATTTCAAAAACTTTATTCTTGGCTTGAAGTACAATCAAAACATTTATGAATTAAACTCGACTTCGTTCATATGGCCACCGCGGGCACGTTTGCTGCGGTCGATTAGTTGGACCCAATTTTCCACGACTCGGCCACACATTTCGGCCGAAAAGGCCGCTATTTCGCATTCAATGTTGGCTCTGAGCTCTTTTAACGTCGGCGTGTTGGCATAAACCACTGACTTAACGTAGCCCCACAGAAAATAGTCAAGCGGCGTTAAATCGTACGAACGAGGCGGCAAATCGACTGGCTTATGTCTTGAGATAACACGCTCACCATACATACATACATAGCGTCTGCTGTGTGGCTTGTGGCACCATCCTGTTGAAACCACATGTAGTCCAAGTAAATACCTTCCAATTCGGGCCAAAAATAATCGGTGATCATGGCGCGATAACGCTGACCATTTACAGTAACGTGACGATCGTGAACGTCGACGAAAAAATATGGCCCAATAACGCCGCCGGCATGCAAACCGCACCAAACAATTATTTTTTTGTGGATGAAGTGGTGATTCATGAAGCACATGTGGGTTTTCACCCGACCAATAACGCATATTTTGCTTATTGACCAACACATTGAGCCAAAAATGAGGTTCGTCACTGAAGATGATTTTGCGATGAAATTCCCAAAACCCAATCGGAGAACGTACGTCGCTTCAAATGGTCCATCGGCTTCAATTCTTGAGTCAGCTTGATCTTGTATGGGTGTAAACCAAGATCCTTACACAAAATACCCAATAATGTGGTCTGAGCGATGCCCAATTCTTGAGAACGCCGTGGAATCGACTGATTTGGATCATTTGCTACGGACGTCTGAACGGCAGCGATATTTTCGACACTTCGACAAACCCGTTGTCTCACTGATACGGCAACATCACACAACGAATATGAAGACTCAATTTGCACTAAACTTGTTATTGCCTGTCTACTAGGGAGAGAATTAAGACTGAAAATTGGTGTTAACGCTCTTAAAGTTGCAGTCACCGACTCCGAATATCTGTATAAAATTTTTATAATTTGCAGACGTTGCTCGTTTGTGTACTTTACCATGATAAAAACGTTGAGTTTACTGAATAAATTGACAGTGACAGTTTGATGATTAGTGAAAGAGTGCGTTCACAAATTAAATTCAAAGTTGTCAAGTCCCTATTGGGATATCCTATATAAAGCAATCACACTATCACGTTTGAATTTCATCGCATATAAAAATGGGACTTGTAAATAACAAAATTAACTGTCATGTGTCAAAATTTGAGCTCACTGTCATGAATGGTTTGGAAATTATAGCAGTCTGAAGTTGGTTGCAGTTCGAGTTAGTCAGGGTGTATAAATAAAAAAAAATTGTTTGATGAGTTTTCAGTTTTGTGCAATTCGAGCTTGCGTGCGGACGCATTTTTGATTCAGCTTTCTGGTTGCTGAGCTACAGACCATCGTATCGTCTGGTAGACGAGATTTAGTATCTATCGAAATTTGTTTCGCGTTCCTGTTGCAGTTATTTTTTTTTTTTTTGTTTTTAGGTTTTTACTTAGAGTTTTTGAAGTATTCTTATGATCTCTGCGTTTAAATACCAAGTATGTTACAATACTGTCTGAATGAGTTGTCGTAAGATGGAAGCAACGATAAGGACATGGTGTAGCATATCCTACATATTTTGCTGAATCTGACGATGATATTGACAATATTTTGTTAAATGAGCATGGTGATGTCAAGTTCCATCAAATTCTCATAAGATGTCTACATTTTGATGACCGCAGAGCTCGAGTAAACAGAAAAAGAAGCGAAAAATTTGCACCAATCTGAAATATTTGCGAAATTTGTATTCACAGTGTAGGAATCTTTATAAACCTTTCTCCTATGTAACAATAGACGAACAGTTTCGAATATATGTAATATATATATCGAACAAGCGACGCTAGAACTAAATATAGGTATATTCGATGCGTCCCCATGTTTAAGAAAAAACAGCGATACATCTATTGGCGAATCTCTTGACAGTTACTATTTTAAGCTGCTCAAGAAAAGTTATTCATGGAACCAGCTGTAATGCAATAACTGATAACTGGTAACTGGTAACTAATAACATCTGTATCCTTAGCTGAACAACTGCATGCTGACCCGTAAAAATTAACTTATATTGTGACAATCGTAAAGAACAAAACAGAAGTTCCCGCAAAGATCAAGCATAATACATCCCGTCGCGTTAAAGTGACCATGTTTGGTTTTCGAGATAAACTCACTCTTCTTAGCTGCAAACCGAAGTCTAAAAGACCGCCCTATTACTGAGGAACCTATTATTGATCCGTTATGATCAAATGTGTGGTCACTCAAGTTGCATTTGCGACTGCAAGTTGCTGGCGGCTTTGCATATTCTACGGCAGGATAAATATGGCTGTATTGAATTATCATGCTTCTAAGTTGAAGCTAATGAGCCAGGAGAAGCTTCATGAAAGACTTGAGCGGCGATTTGTGTAAGGATTGACACACTTTCTATTTATAAAGACACCTCATATACGAAAAAGTGTTTATGAGGCAATAAATGTTGAGCTCTCTACATCTGTATATGATGTTGCAATGACATCAAAATATTATGTCATCTCTATTTTTTCGTATAATTGTCTTATTTTTTGTATTGTACTTTGGAATACCTGTCAAAAAAACCTTTTTTTTTTTAATAAAGCTTGAAGTGTGCTGATTAATACAACGTGTTTTTCTTTTATTATATGAGGCGGTCAATATTGACAAACAAAAGAAAATAAAAAAGTTAATTTCATTTTTCTGTGGAAGCCACATTTTAAACGATTGACCATAGAAACTTTCTGCATTTCAAAGGACGTCGAAATTGATTATTTTGAGAAATGCCTCATTTTTTAAACACGATCTCTGAAAACCAAAAGACGAAAAATATGTTTATTTTTAAAAGCAATCAAACTAATGGCGTTTTCATTTGGGCAGTCAGAAGCCCTTTTTTTGTGTATTCTGATTTAATTTTCAATGTAACACTAAAAATTTTTTCGGAATGTGTCAGAAACGAAACGCGAAACGAGAAAAGAACATTCATTATTTCATTGATAATTATATTTTGGAGTGGACTTTCGGCAGATTTTGGGCACAATCAACTCCTCCCTTTTTGACTCACATAAAATCTACCTATCTCGCTAGGAACGTTTTTACATTTTATTTCGTGATTGTCCTCCGTTTTTTACTCCTCATTGTTCTCACCAACATGCTGTCGATTTGGCAGACTCATGAGTCAAAGACCCTGTTTACATGGTGACTCTCGACTATGGAGTGGGCAGCTATGTCATGTTTACAGACTCTTTTCCTCACTCCAGTACTATTTTATTTAAGGGAGGATGAGTGAATTGAAACATCTCTGTATGGATCATCGCATCTCTCGTCCAAACACTCATTATTATCCACGAAGTTCATTACTCAACGATCGACCTAATAATGACAGAACGGAATAGGAACAGAAAATTTCGGCTGTGGAATGTGAATTTCCTCAATTTTTATATCTTCTTCGTGCCTGTCCTCATTATCCATCCTCCTCACCCTTCTCAAATAAATACTAACGACATGACAGAATCATAAGTCGCCATCTAAACACGGGCAAACACCGCAGTTGGTAAAAGATTCAAAATAAATTTGTTTAGAGAGCTAAATGTCACAACCAAAAAAAAAGAAAAAGATAAAATAAAATAGAGTTGTCAAATAAGAGACATCGAAAAAGTTTTTGTTTAACAAAAAAAGAACTGTTCGACGAAGGAATCTTTTGTTTTTTTCAAAAAGTCATATTAATATTCTAAGGTCAAATATATAAAATAATTTTAATTTTACACATACATAGTAATTTTTTGAATAATCTGAAATAATAATGAATAAAGAAAATTGATAAATGACGGATATATAGGCCATCAAGTAGGACCCTCTTTTGAAAATCCTTGCCCATGGTGTACTTATATTTTCTGTCAGGCATCGTCTGAAAAATAAAAGCTAATTTTTACTTAATAGGTCATAAAAATTGTTTCCGCGGTCTTTTGTCACTAGTTGGTGTTGGTGTCCATTTATCTGGAAACACTAATCTGATTGTGTCTAAGGAACACGTATTTGAAAGGTGACATATCGGGCTACATTCTTTGTGAAGACAGCTGTGTAATTCGTTGAGCGTTGTTAAAAGTTATATTGATTTGAATATGAGAAAAACATATCTGAAGAAAAACGCTGTTTGATACTTTTTTACTACAAAAAAGCAAAAAACGCTGTAAAAACATGTCAAAAAAATTGTACAGTTTACGGTGAGAATGCTGTGAGTAAACGCTGGACCCAGGAGCGGTTTGTTCGGTCCCGTTCCGGAAATTTCGATGTAAAAGATGCACCTCGCGCTGGTCGGCCTGTCACCGTAAAATTCGATGAAATTTTGCAACTGATGAACCAAGACCGGCACAGAAGTTGTCTGGAGATAGCGGAGGCACTAAACATTAACCGTATGACAGTTTGGAGGCTACTCAAAGAATCTCGATGTTTAGGTGTCACATGAATTAACGCAAAGAAATTTAATTGACCGAATAATCATCAGTGAAACACTGCTGAAACGTAACGAAATGGAACCATTTTGAAGCTTTTCCTTACGGGCGATGAAAAATAGATTAAATACGAGAATATCCAACGCAAGCGATCATGGTCAAAGGCCGGTGACCGACCACAACCGACTTCAAAGCCTGAATTGATTGCAAACAAGGTTATGTTGAGGGTTTGGTGGGACTGGAAGGGAATTGTTTATTATGAGCTGCTAGAACGTAAGGAAATGGTCAATTCCATCTTCTACTGTACATAAATCGAGCATTTGAATGAAGCTTTCAAGAAAGAGCAACCAGAATTGGCCAACAGAAAAAGAGTTGTCTTCCATCATGACAATGCTAGGCCAGACACACCTTTGATGACCCGGAACAAATTGGCGGAGTTTGGTTGGGAAGTTTTGATGCATCTACCGTATAGCTCGGACCTTACACCCTCTGATTATCATTTGTTTCGGTCTTTGCAAAACTCTCTTAATGGTATGAAATTGGTCGACCAAAAACCCGCTGAAAATCACTTGGCCAAGTTTCTCGCTGATAAACCACAGAAGTTCTGTACCGATAGAATTACGAAGCTACCCGGAAAATGGCACAAGGTCATAGATAATAATGCCTAATATAGAATGTAATTGATTAAAATTGATTTTAAATAAAGAAAATGTTTTTTTCAAAAATGTACCAAAAAACCAATGTTTAGAAAGATAGCCAAGATATGGCATAGTAAAAAATTTTTGTGGAAATCACAGCTATTTGAAAAAAAAAAACTCTGCTTTTTATGGAAATTTTGAGTTTAAACATTTTATAACTTACGAACGTGGTACCGAATTAAAAAAATTCCTTGCTACATCTTAGATGATATTATAATAAAAAAGTGTGTTGTAAGTTTTAGCAAAATCAAATAAGCAAATTTCAAAGGAGAGTCCTACGTGATGGCTCATATCTCCGTCATTTTTAACTTTTTTTATTATTATTTCAAATTATTCATAAAATTACTATGTGCACGTGTAAAATAAAAATCATTTTATATATTTAATAGCTGCTTCAAAAAAGAAATATTTATTTTTATATCTAGTTTTCCGAGTGCCAAGGTGGTGTAACCCCTTAAAACCTATCAATTCGCCATCCTTTCATCTGCTATCCTGTCAAAACTGATTGACACCCATCCCCACTAGAGCATAAGTCAAAACTCGTTTTCGATATTTCAACATAACATACAATCTGCAAGAGTTAAGCATTAGTAACTGTCCTGCACTTAATACTCGCTGTATGGCTGACTTAAAAACTTAAGTATAGATAACCTTCATCGACATTGAAAGTGCCTTCCAGAAACTTAAATCAAATGCGATAACAGCAGCACCACCGTATTAAGGATCTTGAGGTCTGTAACATATATATGAGATCTGTACATGTTGACATTTAAGCTTTCTCCTGGTTTACAAAGTAAAAAATAGAATTCAGTAACTCTACACCGAATCTATCTGATTTTGTCATTGAAACAAGTTTGCTGGGCGCCCCCCCTGGCTATTTTATGGTATTGGCTGGGCGAAGCCTATGTGACCCTATTCACACGCTAACATTCCAAAGGAAAAAATTGAGACTAAAATTGGCTAAACATTACGGTCGATGGAATCATATCTATGTATGTATGTACTCGTATCTTGCAGTAATTTGTTATGCAGCTCTAGACAAACATTCCAGGATTACTCGAATATACCAAGAAAAGTGTTAGGAATCATCATACTTGTGTACTAGTATTAGTGGAGCTCTTAAAGTCTATGGTAAAAATATGGCGACCACATGATCATTGTTACCCATTGCTTCCATATGGCAACAAGACTTTCAACAAAATGTCTCTTGAACAGAAGTAAACAAAAAATATTTTTTTTTATTCTCCTTCTCTTCCTTTCAAAAAAAAAAATCAGTTGCGACATGTGATTTGAGAGATTGACATAATTTTTGACGTCAGTTCGTAGTCAATAATTGCAGTATGTACATATATTCTTTAGAGGAAGTGTAGTGGAACAAAAATCAAATAAGTTAAAAAAAATTCAGATGATGATATGTTGAAGAAAGATGATAAAGAAATTTTAGGTAAAAATGTTGAACTCTTAAATGTACCCCAAATGGACACCTCCAACGAATTTGTCGCAGCGGATAACGAAAAAGAAGTCAGTGCTGAATCAGAGTGCACCGAAGAGAACCGTTGATACTCGCACTTTGGAGCTTGTATTGCGGAAAAAAAGAAAAATTTAAAGCATGAGTTCTGTGTGGAAGCATGAAGTTGTCTACGCAGAATAAAAGTTTTTCTTTATTTTTTTAATGATTCGATCGTCAATAAAATAGTCAAAGAAACTTATAAATACGCCTTACAACAAAATGAGGAGGAAATTAAGGATCAAGCTGAAGAAATATATCTACTCATTGGTATACTCTTATATAGGGTGATTCATCGTAAGGTTTGATTTTCAATATGCTTTTTTTGACAAATCACACCTTTCAAACTGCTTTATTATTTTTATTCAGTATCGTTTAGAAAATCATCATGGAAAGACTCACACCACAACAGCGTCTCCAAATTGTTCAGCTGTATTACGAAAATCAGCGTTCTGTGAGAAATGTTTTTCGTGCGATTCGGGGAACTTACGGTGCGCATAATTGACCTACTGTCCCAGTTTACATTAGTGGATGATATTCGACCGGTTAGACCACATTCAAGCGACTTGAATTTGCGTCATATTTTCAGTGAATGGGCTCTGGAAAAAACTCAATGAAAATTTTGTTCAGTGATGAATCCCATTTCTGACTCAATAAATACGTTAATAAACAAAATTGCCGTATTTGGGCTGATGAGCAACCCAAAGAGCTACCATTACATCCATTATCAACAACGGTAGGGTGTGGTTTATGGGCTGGTGTAATCGTTAGTCCATATTTCTTCAAAAATGAGGCAAATCAGAATGTTACCGTCAACGGTAACCGTTATCGTACCATGTTAACGGACTATGTGCTTCCTGAAATTCAGGCACATGGCCTCGTTGAGTCTCTGTTTTCATCAAGACGGCGCTACGAGCCATAAGTCGCGTGAAACAATTGACTTGTTGAGAAATCATTTTGGTGAGCACTTAAATGTTTTGCTACGGTAAATTGGCCGCCTGGATCGTGCGCTATCAAACCTTTGGTCTATTTTCTCTAGGGATATGTAAAGTCTCAGGTCTTCAGGAAAAAGCCAGCCTACAAGCCTACAATTGACGCTTTGGAAGCCAACATTACTCGTGTAATCCTCGAGATGCCAGTCGTTATGCACGAACGATTCGCCATAAATTACACCTTCCGTATTGACCGCCTCAGACTAAGTCGTGGCCAGTATTTACATAATATCATTATCAAAGAGTAAATACCATAAATTGTGCTTTTAACCGGTAATAAAAATTGTAAGTTGACTTTCAAATGTATGTGTTTTATTTTACATTATAAATCAAACCTCGTAATGACTCATCCTATATGTATATGGGAGCTATTCGAATGCCAGATTAAAGGTGCTCTTGGAATAATTGTTTACGACATTACATAGCAAATGTAATGATCAAAATTAGTCTTGAAAATAATATAACAAAATAAAACAAAATCTCCACATAAATATCAATTTAAAGCCAAACCGAAATATCGTTCCGAATACGACAAATTGCATAAAATACGACCGCTATTAGACCATTTAAGACTAAAATTTATTGAAATACCTTATAACTTTGAGCATCAATCTGTGGACGAAGAAACTATGCCATTCAAAGATCAATCAACATTGAAACAGGAACTAAGTCTTCAGGTATAATTTATGATTTCACCCTATGTACAGGTAAAGGAGCTTGTTCAGACTATTGGTCAGGAATATCAGCGGATATTTTTCTGTTTCCATGTTCTACCATGTCTAAACACGAACATTTTAAAGTTCACTTGACAACTAGTTCACATCTTTTAAACTAGCAATCGCTTTGCGAGACATGGGAATATGGTGCATTGGAATTGCAAGAAATAATCGAATTGGACGATGAGGTGTTGATTATAAAGCGGAGAACAACCACAATAAAGCATAAGTAAGATAGTATGACAACCAAGCAATTCAGCTTCTCTCTACCTATTGCAGTGTGGATTCATTGGACTCATACTTCCGATGGGATAGAAATGCCAGGACATATATCGAAATTGAAAGGCCGAAAATAGTATGTTAAAAGAATACAATCGTTTTATGGGCAGTGTGTTGATTGAATTATATCGAATTAATTACAAATCAAAAAAATTATTATTTCCGAAATATAAATTGGTGCATCAACGCAGCCCTTGTGTATTCTTGGTTACATACTATAGGTATGCGTCTAATGAACTTTCAATTAATTGTTGCAAAAACTCTGACCATAAGGTTTACTCATGAGAGAGAAAGCTCATGTTTGAGAAAGTTGCAATCTGTTGAATCACCTCCTTCAAATGAACAAAAACTACAACACAAACAATTATTTTTTTGTGGATGAAGTGGTGATTCATGAAGCACATGTGGGTTTTCACCCGACCAATAACGCATATTTTGCTTATTGACCAACACATTGAGCCAAAAATGAGGTTCGTCACTGAAGATGATTTTGCGATGAAATTCATCATCTTGGCGGATCTTCCCCAAAACCCAATCGGAGAACGTACGTCGCTTCAAATGGTCCATCGGCTTCAATTCTTGAGTCAGCTTGATCTTGTATGGGTGTAAACCAAGATCCTTACACAAAATACCCAATAATGTGGTCTGAGCGATGCCCAATTCTTGAGAACGCCGTGGAATCGACTGATTTGGATCATTTGCTACGGACGTCTGAACGGCAGCGATATTTTCGACACTTCGACAAACCCGTTGTCTCACTGATACGGCAACATCACACAACGAATATGAAGACTCAATTTGCACTAAACTTGTTATTGCCTGTCTACTAGGGAGAGAATTAAGACTGAAAATTGGTGTTAACGCTCTTAAAGTTGCAGTCACCGACTCCGAATATCTGTATAAAATTTTTATAATTTGCAGACGTTGCTCGTTTGTGTACTTTACCATGATAAAAACGTTGAGTTTACTGAATAAATTGACAGTGACAGTTTGATGATTAGTGAAAGAGTGCGTTCACAAATTAAATTCAAAGTTGTCAAGTCCCTATTGGGATATCCTATATAAAGCAATCACACTATCACGTTTGAATTTCATCGCATATAAAAATGGGACTTGTAAATAACAAAATTAACTGTCATGTGTCAAAATTTGAGCTCACTGTCATGAATGGTTTGGAAATTATAGCAGTCTGAAGTTGGTTGCAGTTCGAGTTAGTCAGGGTGTATAAATAAAAAAAAATTGTTTGATGAGTTTTCAGTTTTGTGCAATTCGAGCTTGCGTGCGGACGCATTTTTGATTCAGCTTTCTGGTTGCTGAGCTACAGACCATCGTATCGTCTGGTAGACGAGATTTAGTATCTATCGAAATTTGTTTCGCGTTCCTGTTGCAGTTATTTTTTTTTTTTTTGTTTTTAGGTTTTTACTTAGAGTTTTTGAAGTATTCTTATGATCTCTGCGTTTAAATACCAAGTATGTTACAATACTGTCTGAATGAGTTGTCGTAAGATGGAAGCAACGATAAGGACATGGTGTAGCATATCCTACATATTTTGCTGAATCTGACGATGATATTGACAATATTTTGTTAAATGAGCATGGTGATGTCAAGTTCCATCAAATTCTCATAAGATGTCTACATTTTGATGACCGCAGAGCTCGAGTAAACAGAAAAAGAAGCGAAAAATTTGCACCAATCTGAAATATTTGCGAAATTTGTATTCACAGTGTAGGAATCTTTATAAACCTTTCTCCTATGTAACAATAGACGAACAGTTTCGAATATATGTAATATATATATCGAACAAGCGACGCTAGAACTAAATATAGGTATATTCGATGCGTCCCCATGTTTAAGAAAAAACAGCGATACATCTATTGGCGAATCTCTTGACAGTTACTATTTTAAGCTGCTCAAGAAAAGTTATTCATGGAACCAGCTGTAATGCAATAACTGATAACTGGTAACTGGTAACTAATAACATCTGTATCCTTAGCTGAACAACTGCATGCTGACCCGTAAAAATTAACTTATATTGTGACAATCGTAAAGAACAAAACAGAAGTTCCCGCAAAGATCAAGCATAATACATCCCGTCGCGTTAAAGTGACCATGTTTGGTTTTCGAGATAAACTCACTCTTCTTAGCTGCAAACCGAAGTCTAAAAGACCGCCCTATTACTGAGGAACCTATTATTGATCCGTTATGATCAAATGTGTGGTCACTCAAGTTGCATTTGCGACTGCAAGTTGCTGGCGGCTTTGCATATTCTACGGCAGGATAAATATGGCTGTATTGAATTATCATGCTTCTAAGTTGAAGCTAATGAGCCAGGAGAAGCTTCATGAAAGACTTGAGCGGCGATTTGTGTAAGGATTGACACACTTTCTATTTATAAAGACACCTCATATACGAAAAAGTGTTTATGAGGCAATAAATGTTGAGCTCTCTACATCTGTATATGATGTTGCAATGACATCAAAATATTATGTCATCTCTATTTTTTCGTATAATTGTCTTATTTTTTGTATTGTACTTTGGAATACCTGTCAAAAAAACCTTTTTTTTTTTAATAAAGCTTGAAGTGTGCTGATTAATACAACGTGTTTTTCTTTTATTATATGAGGCGGTCAATATTGACAAACAAAAGAAAATAAAAAAGTTAATTTCATTTTTCTGTGGAAGCCACATTTTAAACGATTGACCATAGAAACTTTCTGCATTTCAAAGGACGTCGAAATTGATTATTTTGAGAAATGCCTCATTTTTTAAACACGATCTCTGAAAACCAAAAGACGAAAAATATGTTTATTTTTAAAAGCAATCAAACTAATGGCGTTTTCATTTGGGCAGTCAGAAGCCCTTTTTTTGTGTATTCTGATTTAATTTTCAATGTAACACTAAAAATTTTTTCGGAATGTGTCAGAAACGAAACGCGAAACGAGAAAAGAACATTCATTATTTCATTGATAATTATGTTTTGGAGTGGACTTTCGGCAGATTTTGGGCACAATCAACTCCTCCCTTTTTGACTCACATAAAATCTACCTATCTCGCTAGGAACGTTTTTACATTTTATTTCGTGATTGTCCTCCGTTTTTTACTCCTCATTGTTCTCACCAACATGCTGTCGATTTGGCAGACTCATGAGTCAAAGACCCTGTTTACATGGTGACTCTCGACTATGGAGTGGGCAGCTATGTCATGTTTACAGACTCTTTTCCTCACTCCAGTACTATTTTATTTAAGGGAGGATGAGTGAATTGAAACATCTCTGTATGGATCATCGCATCTCTCGTCCAAACACTCATTATTATCCACGAAGTTCATTACTCAACGATCGACCTAATAATGACAGAACGGAATAGGAACAGAAAATTTCGGCTGTGGAATGTGAATTTCCTCAATTTTTATATCTTCTTCGTGCCTGTCCTCATTATCCATCCTCCTCACCCTTCTCAAATAAATACTAACGACATGACAGAATCATAAGTCGCCATCTAAACACGGGCAAACACCGCAGTTGGTAAAAGATTCAAAATAAATTTGTTTAGAGAGCTAAATGTCACAACCAAAAAAAAAGAAAAAGATAAAATAAAATAGAGTTGTCAAATAAGAGACATCGAAAAAGTTTTTGTTTAACAAAAAAAGAACTGTTCGACGAAGGAATCTTTTGTTTTTTTCAAAAAGTCATATTAATATTCTAAGGTCAAATATATAAAATAATTTTAATTTTACACATACATAGTAATTTTTTGAATAATCTGAAATAATAATGAATAAAGAAAATTGATAAATGACGGATATATAGGCCATCAAGTAGGACCCTCTTTTGAAAATCCTTGCCCATGGTGTACTTATATTTTCTGTCAGGCATCGTCTGAAAAATAAAAGCTAATTTTTACTTAATAGGTCATAAAAATTGTTTCCGCGGTCTTTTGTCACTAGTTGGTGTTGGTGTCCATTTATCTGGAAACACTAATCTGATTGTGTCTAAGGAACACGTATTTGAAAGGTGACATATCGGGCTACATTCTTTGTGAAGACAGCTGTGTAATTCGTTGAGCGTTGTTAAAAGTTATATTGATTTGAATATGAGAAAAACATATCTGAAGAAAAACGCTGTTTGATACTTTTTTACTACAAAAAAGCAAAAAACGCTGTAAAAACATGTCAAAAAAATTGTACAGTTTACGGTGAGAATGCTGTGAGTAAACGCTGGACCCAGGAGCGGTTTGTTCGGTCCCGTTCCGGAAATTTCGATGTAAAAGATGCACCTCGCGCTGGTCGGCCTGTCACCGTAAAATTCGATGAAATTTTGCAACTGATGAACCAAGACCGGCACAGAAGTTGTCTGGAGATAGCGGAGGCACTAAACATTAACCGTATGACAGTTTGGAGGCTACTCAAAGAATCTCGATGTTTAGGTGTCACATGAATTAACGCAAAGAAATTTAATTGACCGAATAATCATCAGTGAAACACTGCTGAAACGTAACGAAATGGAACCATTTTGAAGCTTTTCCTTACGGGCGATGAAAAATAGATTAAATACGAGAATATCCAACGCAAGCGATCATGGTCAAAGGCCGGTGACCGACCACAACCGACTTCAAAGCCTGAATTGATTGCAAACAAGGTTATGTTGAGGGTTTGGTGGGACTGGAAGGGAATTGTTTATTATGAGCTGCTAGAACGTAAGGAAATGGTCAATTCCATCTTCTACTGTACATAAATCGAGCATTTGAATGAAGCTTTCAAGAAAGAGCAACCAGAATTGGCCAACAGAAAAAGAGTTGTCTTCCATCATGACAATGCTAGGCCAGACACACCTTTGATGACCCGGAACAAATTGGCGGAGTTTGGTTGGGAAGTTTTGATGCATCTACCGTATAGCTCGGACCTTACACCCTCTGATTATCATTTGTTTCGGTCTTTGCAAAACTCTCTTAATGGTATGAAATTGGTCGACCAAAAACCCGCTGAAAATCACTTGGCCAAGTTTCTCGCTGATAAACCACAGAAGTTCTGTACCGATAGAATTACGAAGCTACCCGGAAAATGGCACAAGGTCATAGATAATAATGCCTAATATAGAATGTAATTGATTAAAATTGATTTTAAATAAAGAAAATGTTTTTTTCAAAAATGTACCAAAAAACCAATGTTTAGAAAGATAGCCAAGATATGGCATAGTAAAAAATTTTTGTGGAAATCACAGCTATTTGAAAAAAAAAAACTCTGCTTTTTATGGAAATTTTGAGTTTAAACATTTTATAACTTACGAACGTGGTACCGAATTAAAAAAATTCCTTGCTACATCTTAGATGATATTATAATAAAAAAGTGTGTTGTAAGTTTTAGCAAAATCAAATAAGCAAATTTCAAAGGAGAGTCCTACGTGATGGCTCATATCTCCGTCATTTTTAACTTTTTTTATTATTATTTCAAATTATTCATAAAATTACTATGTGCACGTGTAAAATAAAAATCATTTTATATATTTAATAGCTGCTTCAAAAAAGAAATATTTATTTTTATATCTAGTTTTCCGAGTGCCAAGGTGGTGTAACCCCTTAAAACCTATCAATTCGCCATCCTTTCATCTGCTATCCTGTCAAAACTGATTGACACCCATCCCCACTAGAGCATAAGTCAAAACTCGTTTTCGATATTTCAACATAACATACAATCTGCAAGAGTTAAGCATTAGTAACTGTCCTGCACTTAATACTCGCTGTATGGCTGACTTAAAAACTTAAGTATAGATAACCTTCATCGACATTGAAAGTGCCTTCCAGAAACTTAAATCAAATGCGATAACAGCAGCACCACCGTATTAAGGATCTTGAGGTCTGTAACATATATATGAGATCTGTACATGTTGACATTTAAGCTTTCTCCTGGTTTACAAAGTAAAAAATAGAATTCAGTAACTCTACACCGAATCTATCTGATTTTGTCATTGAAACAAGTTTGCTGGGCGCCCCCCCTGGCTATTTTATGGTATTGGCTGGGCGAAGCCTATGTGACCCTATTCACACGCTAACATTCCAAAGGAAAAAATTGAGACTAAAATTGGCTAAACATTACGGTCGATGGAATCATATCTATGTATGTATGTACTCGTATCTTGCAGTAATTTGTTATGCAGCTCTAGACAAACATTCCAGGATTACTCGAATATACCAAGAAAAGTGTTAGGAATCATCATACTTGTGTACTAGTATTAGTGGAGCTCTTAAAGTCTATGGTAAAAATATGGCGACCACATGATCATTGTTACCCATTGCTTCCATATGGCAACAAGACTTTCAACAAAATGTCTCTTGAACAGAAGTAAACAAAAAATATTTTTTTTTATTCTCCTTCTCTTCCTTTCAAAAAAAAAAATCAGTTGCGACATGTGATTTGAGAGATTGACATAATTTTTGACGTCAGTTCGTAGTCAATAATTGCAGTATGTACATATATTCTTTAGAGGAAGTGTAGTGGAACAAAAATCAAATAAGTTAAAAAAAATTCAGATGATGATATGTTGAAGAAAGATGATAAAGAAATTTTAGGTAAAAATGTTGAACTCTTAAATGTACCCCAAATGGACACCTCCAACGAATTTGTCGCAGCGGATAACGAAAAAGAAGTCAGTGCTGAATCAGAGTGCACCGAAGAGAACCGTTGATACTCGCACTTTGGAGCTTGTATTGCGGAAAAAAAGAAAAATTTAAAGCATGAGTTCTGTGTGGAAGCATGAAGTTGTCTACGCAGAATAAAAGTTTTTCTTTATTTTTTTAATGATTCGATCGTCAATAAAATAGTCAAAGAAACTTATAAATACGCCTTACAACAAAATGAGGAGGAAATTAAGGATCAAGCTGAAGAAATATATCTACTCATTGGTATACTCTTATATAGGGTGATTCATCGTAAGGTTTGATTTTCAATATGCTTTTTTTGACAAATCACACCTTTCAAACTGCTTTATTATTTTTATTCAGTATCGTTTAGAAAATCATCATGGAAAGACTCACACCACAACAGCGTCTCCAAATTGTTCAGCTGTATTACGAAAATCAGCGTTCTGTGAGAAATGTTTTTCGTGCGATTCGGGGAACTTACGGTGCGCATAATTGACCTACTGTCCCAGTTTACATTAGTGGATGATATTCGACCGGTTAGACCACATTCAAGCGACTTGAATTTGCGTCATATTTTCAGTGAATGGGCTCTGGAAAAAACTCAATGAAAATTTTGTTCAGTGATGAATCCCATTTCTGACTCAATAAATACGTTAATAAACAAAATTGCCGTATTTGGGCTGATGAGCAACCCAAAGAGCTACCATTACATCCATTATCAACAACGGTAGGGTGTGGTTTATGGGCTGGTGTAATCGTTAGTCCATATTTCTTCAAAAATGAGGCAAATCAGAATGTTACCGTCAACGGTAACCGTTATCGTACCATGTTAACGGACTATGTGCTTCCTGAAATTCAGGCACATGGCCTCGTTGAGTCTCTGTTTTCATCAAGACGGCGCTACGAGCCATAAGTCGCGTGAAACAATTGACTTGTTGAGAAATCATTTTGGTGAGCACTTAAATGTTTTGCTACGGTAAATTGGCCGCCTGGATCGTGCGCTATCAAACCTTTGGTCTATTTTCTCTAGGGATATGTAAAGTCTCAGGTCTTCAGGAAAAAGCCAGCCTACAAGCCTACAATTGACGCTTTGGAAGCCAACATTACTCGTGTAATCCTCGAGATGCCAGTCGTTATGCACGAACGATTCGCCATAAATTACACCTTCCGTATTGACCGCCTCAGACTAAGTCGTGGCCAGTATTTACATAATATCATTATCAAAGAGTAAATACCATAAATTGTGCTTTTAACCGGTAATAAAAATTGTAAGTTGACTTTCAAATGTATGTGTTTTATTTTACATTATAAATCAAACCTCGTAATGACTCATCCTATATGTATATGGGAGCTATTCGAATGCCAGATTAAAGGTGCTCTTGGAATAATTGTTTACGACATTACATAGCAAATGTAATGATCAAAATTAGTCTTGAAAATAATATAACAAAATAAAACAAAATCTCCACATAAATATCAATTTAAAGCCAAACCGAAATATCGTTCCGAATACGACAAATTGCATAAAATACGACCGCTATTAGACCATTTAAGACTAAAATTTATTGAAATACCTTATAACTTTGAGCATCAATCTGTGGACGAAGAAACTATGCCATTCAAAGATCAATCAACATTGAAACAGGAACTAAGTCTTCAGGTATAATTTATGATTTCACCCTATGTACAGGTAAAGGAGCTTGTTCAGACTATTGGTCAGGAATATCAGCGGATATTTTTCTGTTTCCATGTTCTACCATGTCTAAACACGAACATTTTAAAGTTCACTTGACAACTAGTTCACATCTTTTAAACTAGCAATCGCTTTGCGAGACATGGGAATATGGTGCATTGGAATTGCAAGAAATAATCGAATTGGACGATGAGGTGTTGATTATAAAGCGGAGAACAACCACAATAAAGCATAAGTAAGATAGTATGACAACCAAGCAATTCAGCTTCTCTCTACCTATTGCAGTGTGGATTCATTGGACTCATACTTCCGATGGGATAGAAATGCCAGGACATATATCGAAATTGAAAGGCCGAAAATAGTATGTTAAAAGAATACAATCGTTTTATGGGCAGTGTGTTGATTGAATTATATCGAATTAATTACAAATCAAAAAAATTATTATTTCCGAAATATAAATTGGTGCATCAACGCAGCCCTTGTGTATTCTTGGTTACATACTATAGGTATGCGTCTAATGAACTTTCAATTAATTGTTGCAAAAACTCTGACCATAAGGTTTACTCATGAGAGAGAAAGCTCATGTTTGAGAAAGTTGCAATCTGTTGAATCACCTCCTTCAAATGAACAAAAACTACAACACCAAAACTAAGGAAACCAAATCCATTAATTGATAAAAAATTTGAAATTTACGGTCAACATCCATTTGACTCAGAACAAAAAGGAAGATGTCGTCTATGAAAAACTGACTATGTATAGTATAGCCATATGGGATGTACTAAATGCGATGTTCTTCTTTGCTTCAATCAACAAAAAAATTTCTTTATGTCACACCACACATCATTGATTGTTACTTTTTCTTTTCAATAAAATGTTTATTAAATTTAAAACAAAAAGTACCTAATATTTTGTACAATGTATGCACTATAATGGACATGCCCATCACTGTCCATTGTTGCCATATGACAACATATCCTCACGCCTATATCACCCTGCCAAAATTATTATTATTATTTTTTTTTTTTTCATTTTTTGTATCTACCTATCACCCATTCCATCACTCTTAATATAAATATTTTTTACCCATGCTAAAACAAAGTTCGGGCATCAAAGGGTTAAATAAAAACGACTCCCAATTTCAATAACTGCTTTAGTCTTTCCTCCGCTTAACTTGCACCGAGTATTTCTCTTCGCAATTCCAACGTATTTCAGATTAAAATTTTGACAGTAGAAAAAAGCCACTCTTACCTTAAGTTAAATGGGATATCTACCAGGAATATTTGCACTCACCAGGACGATATTCAAAATCTCTCGCCTGTTTCTAAACAGTATAGCAAAATGAACGTGACAAAAATGGTGCAATACTAAACATACATATATGGTATTCACTCTTGAGTATAAGTTGTCCAAGTGAAATCTCGTCCGTCGTAGTGAACATATAACCAAATTAACTTTTTCCTAACGCCCAAAAAAGTATCAAGTGAAATAGTAAGCAGTAAGTTCGAAATCCCTGATCGTCGTAATCCATTCTAAGCAGAACTCTTGAGTTGTCAATCTACATTATTTCTGCCACCATAAGTAAACTGCAAAATATTCCTTTGTGCTCTTCCTAACAATGCCGCAAAATACCGATATCAACCTCCGCTCCAAGACAGCTCCTCTAATAACAACACCGTTTTCACCGCAAAACAGATGGAGAAAAGCCTAGCAAAACAAACTGCAACACTTCACCTTCAGTTTGTTAATGAAATTTCTAAACTACGTGACGAAATTATCAAAAAAATTGAGGAAACAGTCATAAATTGGGAGCGTTATAGCACAATTGAGACCTCAATTTCATCTTTAACATAAACACACGTATTAAACAACTTGAGGCAAATAATGACATCACGAAAGCAACAAATCGGGAAATAATCGATCTGACGCTTTTCCTTTTGGTATACCGCAACACCAAGCCTAAAATTTAAAAACTCCTGTATTTTTAACCACTTAAGGATATTTTCCGCACAAAAAGTCGATTGACTGAGAACAGCAACAACAACCACGGCCCTTCTATTGTCATCAAATCCTCCAGTTGCGCTGAAAGAAATGAAGTTCTCAAATATGCCGCCCATTTCCGCAATGTGCATCGCAGAGAGCTTATACCAGCTGGCTTGGGGATCGAATCGTCCGACAACGATAAATGTTTCTTAAATGAGAGCTTAACAATGCACACTCGACGTCTCCTCCGCAGTGCAGCTGAACTCAGACGTAAAAAGTTAATTTCGTCCGCACACACTAAGTATGGGTCTGTTTATGTGAGAAAAGACGTAAATGGCCGCCGCCGCTACTCCTTCTGGTCTAAATCGAGAAGCAAGCATCGACTGAGGTTTCTCAGTTGTTATTGTATCTGATTCACTTTCTGTCTTACTGTTTGATCAAATTTCTCTCGAAGGTATCAGCGAACATGATCTCCTATTCTGTACCTATACTGTTGTCTTTAACCACAAGTCTTCCTCAAGCTCCTTTGTTTATAGGGATTACTCATCAATAAATCATGAAACACTAACGACCGCAGCAAACTCGGTCCCATGGTTGAGTTGCAGAATGGTTGCCGATCTAAATGAAAAGCTAATCATTTTTCAAACGCTTGTTATGCAATTATTTAATGATCATGTATCAACAAAAACCGTCGCGATCCGAAACAGAGCCTGCCCCGGTTCACGAAAGGGGTAGTTGATGTTCTAAAGAAGCGAAACAGACCGTACATAAGTGGAAGCGTATCCAAAGCTCGATTAACTGCAACAGGTACAAAGCTGCTCGTAACGCTACAACCGATGCTGTTCGTGCATCTAAGTGACATTACTATTCATCTAAACTGAGCACTTCCTTACCCTTCAAGGTACTGTGGAGAAATCTACGCCAAGTTGGCATTGGGGTTAGTAGTGACAGGAGCTGCACTATTGATTTAGATGAAATAAATGACTAATTTGTTTTAAATGATGTTGTTGCCGATTGCCTCGAGAATGACGTTGTCTCCAGCAGAGGTTTTGAATAGGAAATTAATTTTGAAGTAGTTACGGAGGTTGATGTCCTTTGTATTATTAAAGGTTTAAAATCAAATGCTATTGGTGAAGACGGCTTGCCGAGCTGAAAAGTACGTGCCGTTTCTAAGAGAGGGCACCACTTGAATTAAAACCATATCATTTTCAGTTAGTACCAATCTTCAAAAGATACGCGTATAAATTTGACAGCTGTCGGACGATTAGTTCTCGAGATATAGTGTTGTGAGTGAAGCAACTTTTGTTATTGTGAAAAATAATGGATTCAAAGCAATTTCGTGTGTTGATTTATCATTGCTTTTTGATCGGAAAAAATGCAGCCGATGCAAAGAAATGGCTTGATAAGTGTTATCCGGACTCTGCACCAGCCGAATGAACCATTCGCAAGTGGATTGAAAAATTTTAAAGTGGTCATACAATGACTGAAGATGATGCACGCAGTGGACGTCCAAAAGAGGCTGTTTCAGATGAAAACATCAAAAAAATCCACAAAATGATTACGAATGACCGTAAAGTGAAACTGACCGAGATAGCTGAGGCTCTGAAAATATCAAAAGAGCGTGTTGGATATACCATACACGAATATTTGGACATGCGAAAGCTCTGTTCAAAGTGGGTGCCGCGTTTGCTCACATTCGACCAAAAACAACAACGTGTTGATGATTCAGAGGAGTGTTTAAAGCTGCTTAACCGCAATAAAGCCGAATTTTTGCGTCGGTATGTGACAATGGATAAAACTTGGCTCCATCACTTCACACCAGAGTCAAGTCGGCAGTCAGCTGAGTGGCGAGCAGGCGACGAACATCGTCCAAAACGACCAAAAACTCAACAGCCAGCTGGCAAGGTTATGGCATCCGTATTTTGGGATACGCATGCAATAATTTTCATCGACTATCTCCAAAAGGGGCCGACTATCAACAGCTACTATAACACTGCGTTGGTGGAGCGTTTGAAGAAAAAGAAAGTGCTGTTTCATCAAGACAATGCACCGTGTCACAAGTCGATGAAAACGATGGCAAAATTGAATGAATTCGGTTACGAATTGCTTCCCAACCCACTATATTCTCCAGATTTGGCCCCCAGCGACTATTTCCTGTTCGCAGACCTCAAAAGAATGCTCGCTGGAAAGAGATTTAAGACCGATGAAGAAGTAATCACCGAAACAGAGGCCTATTTTGAAGCTAAACCGAAATCGTACTACAAAACTGGTATCGAAAGATTGAAAAATAGTTTCAGTCAGTATATCGCCCTCGAAGGCAACTATATTGATAAATAAAGTTGAATTTTGCAAAAATTTTGTGTTTTACTATAAAACGGCACTGAATTGAAAAATAGTTTCAGTCAGTATATCGCCCTCGAAGGCAACTATATTGATAAATAAAGTTGAATTTTGCAAAAATTTTGTGTTTTACTATAAAACGGCACTGGCCATGTAGCAACATCTACTACTCCTCTGGCATGGAAATGTGCTAAGGTTGTACCTGTTCCTAAAAAGACCACTGCTTCCGATGCTTCTGATTACAGACCTCTTAGTATCTTACCTTGCCTGTCTAAGATCTTTGAAAAGGTAATAGAGTCACAAATTAAGAAACACTTGGCTGAAAATTCAATATTGAGCCCATTCCAATCAGGCTTTAGGAAGAACCATAGCTGTTCTTCCGCCATGGTAAAAATCTTGGATAATATCAGGCAAGATTTTGACGAAGGATTTGTGACGCTGCCTTGCCTGCTTGATTTCTCTAAGGCTTTTGACAAAGTGAATCATTCCATTCTTTGTTGGAAACTGTACCAACTAAAAATGGACTAGCTTTGAATCCAATAAAATGCCAAGTACTTTCGATATCAAACAAGTCTTTTCAGATAAGCCTAGTTCCTGATGTTTGCTTAGCCGGTAGTAGGATTAGGTTAGTTGAGGCGGCTTCAAGTCTTGGTATCACCATAAGCCGAAAGCTTTCTGGGTATAAACATGTTAATATCGTTGTTCGTCGCGTGTACGGATGCTTGCGTAAACTTTGGATTTCAGCCAGCTATACCCCCTGGTATATATATATCTTTTCGCAAACTTCAGGTTGCTTATAATGATACTGTTCGGTATGTTTATGCAAGGCAACGATACGATAGAATCTCGGAATTCTCATGACTGTTTCTTGGCTGTACATTGAGAAAATATCTTGATTTCAGAAATTGCATATTTCTACATCAAATTATAAATACAAAGCAACCCCCTTACCTTTACTCCAAAATGGAATTTTCCCTTTCCAGAAGAACTTTCAACATTAGCACTCAGCTTTGCAAATACCTCAATTCATCGCGTTTATTTTTCATTTATGCTATTAGACTATGGATTAACTTACCGTCTCATATAAAGTGCTTGCCAAATACTGCTAGCTTCAAAACTGCCTTGTATGTGTACTTCTTAACTTATCTCTTTGCTTTCAACTCTATCTCAGTCTTTCTCCAATTTCTCAACTATTTCATTTTCTTTCCCTTTTTTTAGTATTCTACTTCACTATTATCATTATAATTGCTATTAAAATTTATCATTTTTTAATTTGTTTGTTATACTTTTTCTCTTTCCTTTTAAAAATTAACATTTTTTTACTAAATTTTATTACTAAGTACTATAAAAGACAATGTGTTAATGTAGAAATTGGTTATTGTAATAAATTGAATTGAAATATTCTAGTTCTATGAGCACAGCAAATTAACGAAACAGATCTGACTCAAGTTGGGCGCACAAAGGTATAAAAATCGAAAAATAACTGTTTTTTTTTTAAACCACAAAATATTGGGTCTATAACTTAACTCGTGCGGTTTGCTAAGAGATGGCGTAACTTGTATTATTCCATTGTTATTCAATGGAACATGCGTTGAAAAGCTACTTTCATTGTACGTCATTTCAGTATATGTCATTCATTTGAAGCGTAAGCAACAATCATTTTTTTTCACTCAAATATGTCGAACTTTGTGCGTGAAAAAGTGTTTTTGCGGGGAATTCTTCTGCATTACTTTAACATGAAGAAAACTGCTGCCGAAAGTCATCGTATTTTGGTGGAAGTTTATGGTGAACATGCGCTAGCTGAGCGAACGTGCCAAAAGTGGTTTGCACGATTTAAAAGTGGTGATTTTGGCTTGGAAGACGATGAACGTCCTGGGCAGCCAAAAAAGCTTGTAGATGAAGAACTGGAAGCATTACTCTATGAAGATTGTAGCCAAGCGCAAGAAGAGCTCGCAAAATCTTTGGATGTCACTCAAGCAGCCATTTCAAAACGTTTAAAAGCAGCTAGATATATTCAAAAGCAAGGAAATTGGGTTCCACATGAACTCAAGCCGAGAGACGTCGAAAGGCAGTTTTGCATGTCCGAAATGCTGCTGAAACGCCACAAAAGGAATTCATTTTTGCATCGGATTGTTACTGGTGATGAAAATTGGATCCATTACGACAACCCCAAGCGCAAAAAATCATATGTGTAACCCGGCCAACCAGCCAAATCAACGGCAAAGCCGAATATCCATGGCGCGAAGGTAATGCTCTGTATTTGGTGGGATCAGATGGGTATGCTGTATTATGAGCTACCAAAACCGGGTGAAACCATCAATGGATAATGCTACCGAACACAATTAATCCATTTGAAGAGAGCAGTAGCCGAAAAACGCCCGGAATATGCGACCAGACACGAGGCAATTATTTTTCATCATGACAACGCTCTGCCCCACGTTGCTATTCCGGTTAAGAACTATTTGGAAAAGAGTGGATGGGAAGTCTTACCCCACCCTCTTTATAGCCCAGACCTTGCCCCTTCTGACTACCATTTGTTCCGGTCGATGCAGAACGCCCTCACTGAAATACGGTTCATATCAGAGCAAAATATCAAAGATTGGCTTGATTCATTCTTGGCTGCCAAGCCAGCGCAGTTCTTTTGGGATGGGATCCACAAATTGACAGAAAGATGGGAAAAAGTCATAGCTTCAAATGAACAATACTTTGAATAATACTATTGTACATGTTTTTCTTAAATAAACGTTCAAATTTAAAAAAAAATCGCACGAAAATAATTATATACCCAACAGTTGGAGGATAAATTAAAGGTAGGCTAATGAGATTGTGTGACATCACCAAGGGCCCCAAATAAATAAGAAGTGAATGCTACAGCCTGCAAGCAGAGCTATTTTTATTTCGACACTTGGACCAAATCTTAGAATCTTAGAATTCTTCTAATAACCATAGCATAAGATAATCACTAGTTGACAAGATCTCTGTTGAAATTATTGAACAAAGCACTATCCATCTACTAGTTACCGCAAACGTTGTTATGTTGATCTCAGATGATTTGAAGAATGTAGCGATCAATAAAAAAAATTTATCTAGGGATGTATATATTTAATAAGCAGAATATTTGGTAATAATGATTGGCATTTAACTTAGAGACTAATAGACTTATAGAATAAGAAATCAAAACCGAAATGGAGTAAATATATATAAATCGAATTTGAATAAATAACACTCGTACATATTCGGATTGCTACACTCACCGAAAGCAAAAAAAACTATATTTATTTATGTTTAAGAAAATTTCAAACATTATTTCATCAATACTTGCATATTTCCAAATGACTTAAACCTTTTAGATTTTGAAATTTTGTTAAGCACGACTTAAAAGAATGCAAACATTATCACAACTTTTTAAAATCGCATCCTTAAAGAATTCAATCACAAATCAATGCTTATTAAAATGCAAAATATTTTTTTTCACATTGACAAGCATATTAAAATAATAAAAAAAATATAAAAGAATAACACAATTTAAGGAAATGATTGTATTTGCCCACTTTGAAATATTATAGTTAGTAGTCGAAACTTGAAAATTTGGAGAAAAAATAAATTAAATTTGAAAGATAAACTCATTTAAGAGAAACCTTATTTGCATTCAATGGTGTCATATCGTGATTCTTATATGTAGATTTTTAAATGGTTTTTGACGAATTATTCCGATTGTTGAAAAACAATTTTGCTCATAAGAAAAATAAATATGAAGAAAAAAAAAACAAAACAAAATATTTACAGCAATCTAATGCCAGAGCTTTGAACTATGTAGCTTTAAATATACAATTTTTATATATATTTTTTTTAAATTTAAATTTATTGTTGCAAAATGTAATTAATTTGAAAGAAAAAAGAAACAATTATTATGTTGGTTCTGTTTTTATTCATAATACCTCCTTACTCCTTCCCTGTAATTTCTAAAAGATATGTCGAAGAAAGAAGATAAATAGAAAGTGGTTGTATTTGTTTTTTTTTTTTTTTTTGCGTAAGGTTGAAAATTTGTTTAAAATAGATTATTTTCTTAATCTCGACCTGGTTTTGTTTTCGTTTTTCTTTTTTTAAAAGCAATAAAAGACAATATTAAGGAAAACCAAATAATAATTGAGAAAATAAGAGATGAATAAGTAGTGATTTTTGTTTTACAACACAAAACGTCAAACAATATAACAAAATTATCCAACATCCAATTATAGATACATTACTCGTATATTATTACTCAATTGCAGTTTAACCAAAATACAGATACAAACTATCGAATTTCACAACACTAAGCTATCACACAATAGTTTTGAAATAAGTAAAATTATTAAATATTTAATGCTATGCTGGAGGTGTTCTTTTAATATGGTATTTTGTGTTTTTTTTTTAAATAATACATTTTTTCATTACAAAAATATACTATGGTGGTGATACCATACCATCAACCGCTTTATTTTCACAAAAAACTATTAATATTAATATATCAAACGCGATTAAAACACTTGAGGTTGAAGTGATGAGAGAAAATTTAACTTAAGGGTATTAACTAGTTGGCAACATACATCCAGTGTAACCTTTTACCTACGTATGTGCGTTAGCGTTTTCTGATAGAAAACCCGTATTTATTAATTCGCCACGATTCTAATTAGCATGACCTTGCCAAGACCATGGCTACGTACAAGATGGTGATATGCTCCTTCATCATCAATCGGAAAAAATTTCTACTTTAAACCGAAGATTTTATCGCTAGAAATCCCTAACGTCGACCGAGAAAAAATTTAACTTTCAGACTATTTCGGGAAAATTTTAACAATTTCAATGCCTTGATGAAGCTTACCATATATCGTTTTATTTTTATTAATGATGCAGTTTGTACTTTTCATGCGGCAAAAGGTGGATGGTTTAAAATAGAAATTTTAAATTGGAAAACAGTGTGAAAGCGTTTCTGAGAACAAGCTGAAAACAAAATATATCGACAAACAAAGTATCGTCTGTTAGCAGTTTAGGCAGAATATTACTGAAGACAGTAATGTTTATATATTATGTATGTAATGAAATAACTCGGTTCAAAATTCCCTATCAGAAATGCTCTACAAAATCATAATTCTGACAGATACTACATCATCAATATACCGATATTGGACGGTAAGCAGAAAGACTGATTTAGTCTTTTTTCGAGAGAAAGATACTTTGTTCGATGCTAAATTCTACCAGGTGTTCCGGTATGCAGTGAGAGTTTTTTTGTGAAAGTAAAACGCTAATTTTTAATGGGAATGTGAAAAACATTTTATTCATAGTATTGGCCGTTGCTAGCTACACATTTTTCCCATCTTTCAGGCAATTTATGGATTCCACGCCAATGAAACTGTTCGTTTTTTGAAGCTAACCAAAAAATCACCAATATTAGACTTTTTCAGAGGATTCGAAGTGCTGCTCAGCTAATGCGTGTCCCATCGATGAAAACAAATGGTAGTTGGAGGGAGCCAATTCTGGTGAATACGGCGGCTGGCGTAGCAGCTCCCAGCCAAGTGCTTTGGTTGTATTCTGAACCAGTTTTGCTTTGTATGCAGGTGCATTGTCATGGAGCAAAATTACATTGCCCACTCTGGTCGTTTTTCGATCAATGCATTGTTCAAATTGATCATTTGTTGTCGGTAGCGACAAACGGTTTCACCAGGTTTAAGGAGCTCGTGGTACACCACACCTTTCTGGTCCCACCAGACGCACAGTATTGTCTTCTTGCCGAATCGATCTGGTTTTGCAGTCGAAGTTGATAGTTGTCCTGTTTTTGTATCGTGTCTTTGAAGCAAAATTTCACAAGTGGTTTTTCGATTTTCCATCTGTCTTTCATTCAATTCATGTGGCACCCATTTTCCAGACTTTTGGATCTTTCCCATAGCTTTTAAATAGTCTGAAATTGTTTGTTGTGCAACATTTAACATTTCCTCCATTTTTTTCTGTTTCAAAGTGTCATCTTGATCCAATACTGTTTTCAATTTGACGTATTCAAACCTTTTTGGTGGTCTTCCCGTTCTTCATTTCTCACATCAAAATCGTTTTCTCTGAGCCGTTGAAATCGTTTTTTGCATTTTGCTTCTGATAGAGCATGCCTCGACAAGCATTCGATGCGACTCTGAAGCACTTTTCTTCAAATGAAAACAAAAAATTCGATATTTTTAACACGATGAAAAAATATGATGTTGTTTGCTCAATGACTTAATGTATACAAAATATGTTTGACAGGTGTCATAGCAACCAAAAAAATAAAAATAAAAATAAAGCCCGTTCACAATAAATGTTCCCTATCGAGCCATCTGTATGTTGATGCTCACTTTATACCGGTACACCTGGTATACACAAGATTGTCGTATAATGGAGAACTTTATTAGATGTACCCAGATGTAATCTTATGTTTTTGTATGTATAAAAACTATAGTATTTCAGGAATTTACTAACGGTTTAGTTATAAAATTTCAGTACTCAGTGCACCTCACCGATGATGACATTTCTCTTTACCTCCAGCATAGCTATTTGAGATATTTGCAATTTAGACAAAAACCAAAATACGAAAAAAATAGAACAAAAAAAAAAAAAAAAACAAAGAGAATACATATTCGAATTTATAATAGAAATTTTTACAAAAACACATATCTTGATTCTAGCTATGGTGAGTTTATACATAAGGCTTATAATTACGTTATAGTATTATTTCAACACTAAAATATGGAAAATCGAAAGAGAAAATTTATTAGTATCTAACTTACCCCCGGAGTAACCATCATTTGAATTGGGATATCCCCCTGAGAACGATCTTCACTAGGCTGCAGCTGAAGCTGTTGCTGTTGTGTCTGTTGCTGCTGCTGTTGCTGTTGCTGTTGTTGCTGTTGCTGCTGCAGTTGATAAGTCTCCATGGCATTCATGGATGTTTTCTGACTTTGATTTTCTGCCGAATATGGAGGAACTGCATCCGGATCAGGTACTGATGATCGATGATGCTATAATGCAGGATTTATTTTGGAAAATATTAACACAAAATAATTCCAGAAAAATTCTATGTTTAGAAAAAAAAAATGTATCTAATTGGTTAATGTTTGATTTTATGAGTTCAATTAGTTTTCTTTTTTTTTGCAGTTTGTGACATACTTGTGACATATTTGAATGCCTAAGCGATGACACGTGATCATAGTTTTTGTAGCATCCCATTCCGGTAGTCGCTGGATTTCGGCCGCTGGTCGATTCTCCTTCTGTACTATTCCCATCGGTTTGTGAGAGATTATGCCCTGTGGGTGAGCGCCGTATCGCTTGAGTTAGACGTTGCCAATTCGTAATGGATTTGCTACGACTTTCTCGTTTTTCTTTATTTTAATTTAAAGTTTTTTAATGTTTTTATTTGTTTTTGTTTGTTAGTTGCGTATCGTGATGTTTTGATGTGTGTATGCAGCGCAGCGTAGTGTGTATGTATGAGAATGTGAGTTAATGTTAGCAATTTTTTTTATGAGATGAGTGTTCGTTTTTAGTTTTATTTTATTTTGCAATTTGTTATAGTTGTGTTTTTTTTTTTAATTTTAAAGACAACAGAGAAAATTTAAGTTAAATTTAGTAAAACATACATTTTGCCGTTTTGTAGAAATGACATGGTCCGAGGAAATAAATGGGTTTGGTTTTTGTTTTGATTTTTTTTTTAGCCAGTTATATGCAGTTGCACATTTGTATTTTTATTAAAGTTTATAGAATATAAAAAAATAGAAAAAGAAAAAAACAAATATATCGTAATTAGCAAAATGTCTAGGTTTAGTTTCTAACTTCGATTAACACTATACAACATTTACACATAAAGTCACAAAATACAAATGACGAAGAGCTGCATTAGCCAGGGTTTGCCAGTTAACACCTTTGCCAAGTATTTGTATTTGTTATTGCAGGGGACGTGGAACAATGATAACAACATCAATTAATGGACGTATTTTAAACGTTGAATAAGTCCAATCAAAATAACTTTTGCTCACTTATACAAGTATGTGGACTATATTTTTTATTTTCTTTTCTTTATATATATATATTTTTTTTTAAATGCCAAATCAGTAGTCAGAGGAGGAATCGCTGTCTATATCGAAGAGAAAAGACTTTTCAATCTTATCTTCTAAAACAGTATAAACTTTCAAAGCCAATTTACAGAAAAACAAATATGGTACAATTGAAAAATTTGAAAACACTTTTGTATTTAGAAAACAAAACAACATATAACGCGTACGCACCATTTAGATATTGAAGATATGAAAACTTGAAATAATAATAATAATAATAATAATTACTAAATAATAAATACAGAAATAAAAATATTCATAATTAATAAGTGAAAGTGTATAAAATGCAGTTAAATTTTGGATGAACTTCTCCTGTGTCTAGAGAAATTTAAGGTTTCTTTGACGTAACGTGTACATATTTATAATTAAAGTTTTTTTTCTTCTTAACTAATTCATATTTGCGGCTTTCAGGTTTGGGAATTTTGTCTGCATCTCCGTGTAAAAATACAAATCATGAAGCTGATTCGAAACCAACAAATTAGGTGAAATGAACCCAAGCACTAAATTAATAATTTAATACATGGACTGAAAAGTCGCCGTTTCTAAGAGAGGGCACCACTTGAATTAAATCCATACCAGTTTCAGTTAGTATCAACCTTCAAAAGATATCTGTATAAATTTGACAGCTGTCGGATGATTAGTTCTCGAGATATAGTGTTATGAGTGAAGCAACTTTTGTTATTGTGAAAAAAAATGGATTCAAAGCAATTACGTGTGTTGATTTATCATTGCTTTTTGATCGGAAACAATGCAGCCGATGCAAAGAAATGGCTTGATAAGTGTTATCCGGACTCTGCACCAGCCGAATCAACCATTCGCAAGTGGATTGAAAAATTTTAAAGTGGTCATACAAGCACTGAAGATGATGCACGCAGTGGACGTTTAAAAGAGGCTGTTTCAGATGAAAACATCAAAAAAGTCCACAAAATGATTACGAATGACCGTAAAGTGAAGTTGATCGAGATAGTTGAGGCTCTGAAGATATCAAAAGAGCGTGTTGGATATATCATACACGAATATTTGGACATGCGAAAGCTCTGTTCAAAGTGGGTGCCGTGTTTGCTCACAGTCGACCAAAAACAACAACGTGTTGATGATTCAGAGGAGTATTTAAAGCTGTTCAACCGCAATAAAGCTGAATTTTTGCATCGGTATGTGACAATGCATGAAACTTGGCTCCATCACTTCACACCAGAGTTAAGTCAGCTGAGTGGCGAGCAGGCGACGAACCTCGTCCAAAACGACTAAAAACTCAACAGTTGGCTGGTTATGGCATCCGTATTTTGGGATACACATGGAATAATTTTCATCGACTATCTTCAAAAGGGGCTGACTATCATCAGCGACTATTACATTGCGTTGTTGGAGCGTTTGAAGGACGAAATCGCAGAAAAACGGCCGCATTTGAAGAAAAAGAAAGTGCTGTTTCATCAAGACAATGCACCGTGTCACAAGTCGATGAAACCGATGGCAAAATTGAATGAATTCGGTTACGAATTGCTTCTCCACCCACCGTATTCTCCAGATTTGGTCCCCAGCGACTATTTCCTGTTCGCAGACCTCAAAAGAATTCTCGCCGGAAAGAGATTTAAGACCGATGAAGAGGCCTATTTCGAGGCTAAACCAAATTCGAAATACTACAAAACTGGTATCGAAAGATTGAAAAATCATTTTAATCAGTATATCGCCCTCGAAGGCAACTATATTGATAAATAAAGTTGAATTTTGTAAAAATTTTGTGTTTTACTATAAAACGGCACTGACTTTTCAGCCCATGTAATGTTAGTTACTCAGAAATGCAGACTTTCCTTTGCCTCTGAGACCGAAAAGTAAAATTACTTAAACCATTCAATAAAAAATAATAATTAGTTCATTTTCAGTGCAAGGGACTTGCTTATTAGCAAGAATCGCTATTTAGGAATCCGCGAATTTTTAAATGGTTTTCAAACCGAAATGGGGAATTTCCGTCCATTGGACTTAATAATTGCCGATATTTTCCGAAAAAAGACATTGTCTCATTGTCTATCTCATTTGAAGTAGATAGAGAGAGTTCGTAGGAATAAATTTTTCTGAGCTATATCCAGTATCTGAAAATTGTGAGAACATATGATGAGCTGAGTTTAGAATTCTTGCCTTGTTCTTGAATTTGTTTGCGCTATCAGAGCCATGACTTCAATTTATTCAGTAGGATCAACTATGTACATATTTAAAGTCGCTATTAACTTGCAGACATTCAAAAACATAAGTATCAACGTAATAAATGGGGTGCTGTTGTGTTTTGTAATTCGAAACAAAAGGAACTACAACAATGCAATTGGTTTGATATACTCGATAGTATTACTCATATATAGAAACTTCAATAGTATTTTATAGAAAGTTCGTTTGACACTAAACATTTTGGAATAGTGAATAACCATTTGGTCGGCAGGGATAAATTGGGTAATATACACTACACGGGAATAATAGTAGAGATATTGCCAAAGGGGAATCACTTTTTAAACAGATTAGTATTCTTGTCGAGATTTTTCAAGGACTGCAATGCTTTAGTTTTTATTATGAGACTTTTGGATTTCATTACACATATAGTTACTTTTTTAGGAATTTTTTAATACCGACAGTTCAGATTCGAACTCTTTCCCTTTATAAATTTAAGTCGGGACATAACGTCTTTAGCAGCAAAAAACATATATGACACATTTTAGAATTTACGCGACAAACGAACGCACTATACGTCGTTGGTTTGACCAGAGAGTTCAGCTTCGAATCAAACCACGCAGGTTAATACTGGGAACATAGAAATGGATCTCCCATCTGTATCAGAACTAAAACTGGAGTGAAAATCTATGCAGTATGAAAGTATTTAACTATTTGTCATTATACTTATTGGAAAAATAAAATGTAACTTTCGTACTAAAGCCAACTTTAAAAAATAGTAGCGAACATCTGATCGAAACGAATTACTTATTTTATAACCTCAAAATAACTTATAATATTATGTGTATATTTTGTAAGAGTTTTTACAGTAGTTGAATCTATGATCCCGGGAAATAACTTATCCAGCATCTTAACAAAGTAAGACAAAAAAACTCCTCTTAAATTTCTGGAATTTAGTTCTAGAATAGACAGACCATATGCCGAGTGAAAACACGATATCAAAAAGCCTATTTGGTAAATGGGGTCTACATATAATATGTTTTATATATAATATCCTGTGTCTGCCGAACGAAGAAATTTACTAACTTTGCAAATGACATCTTAGTAGACCTAGGTTTAGCAAGATATTTTTGTATTTTTGTATTCTCCATGAGCCCCTAATTGTGTAAATCACATTACATATCTGCGAGTCTTGGACAATTAGCAGAGAAGCAACATGGACAATGCAAAATCTTGGCAGTATGATTGTATTACTCAAGTACTCATAACTATTAGACCTACACTTCAGGTCATAAAAACCGCACCACCTAATGAGTTCTCAAAAAATCCCTAATCACATCAGATCGTAAGGGTTTTTTCCATACTAATAATAATAAAGGGTATTCCCCATAGCGGACTTCGGCCTCGTATTGAATGCAAAAAAAAATCAGTTTGAATTGAGTTGTGACAAGTAAAAAACAGTGAAATGTCTGGTAAATATCATCAACTGACTCGGAACGAAAAAGTTCAAATATTGACTTTAGTCGAAGAAGGGCTTGGCTATCGTGAGATTGCGGTTAAAATAGGATACTGTCATTCAACTATCGTACGACTGATGAAGAAAAAAGAAAATTTGGATCCACTGGAAAGGAATAAAGGCTCGTGACGAAAACGTAAAACAACCCAGAAGACGGACAATGTATTACAACGAATTAGCATGAAAAATCGCTTTAAAAGTGCTGTCCGTATAAGAGCAGAGCTGAGTGAATTTCATTAAGTTGATCTAAGCGCCGAAACCATACGAAAACGGCTGCGGGTAATAGGTTTATATGGAAGACGACCAGCGAAAAAACCTCTACTAACCACAAAAATGAAAAAAGCTCGGTTGACGTAGGCAAAAAAGTACGAAGATTGGACGCAGGATGATTGGCGATGTGTAATATGATCCGATGAAAGTAAATTTAATTTGTTGTGTGCCGACAATTTGCCATACGTACGACGGTCAGCAGGTGAAAGGTTCAATTACGAGTGCATAGTCAAAACAGTGAAGTTTCCTCAAAGCCAGATGGTTTGGGGGCCCTTTTCACTTTGTTAATGGAACTATGAACGCTCAAAAGTATGGAAAAGTAGTAATGGAGTTTTTGGTACCAGCAATTGAACAGCATCATTCGTATACTGACAAGTGCATTTATCAAGATGATTCTGCACCTTGCCACGGCGCCAAATCCGTAAGTAAAGTATTATAAATCAACTTCTAGATGTCTACTTCATAAATAATAAACAGAAAAGTAGCTAGAGTCTTTCAATAATTTTCAGCTCAAGACAACGTTTGATGACCTCGGAATTACCAGAATAGACTGGAAAGCTAATTCGCCCGATTTAAACTCCAATCGAACACTTGTGGCATGTTATGAAACGTAAGGTGGCTGAACATAAACCAGAGAATAAAAAAAAGCTAAATGAAGTTCTGGAACATGTATGGAATACTGAAATTTCAAGGTATATTACTGAACTTCTAGTAAACTCGATGCCTTCTAGAATAAAAGCAGTTATAACCGCCAAAGGAGGAGCAACTCGGTATTGATAATTTTTTGGTAAAAGTGGCATATCTAAACATCTTATATACACATACATAAAAAATATATCGTTTGATTTTGTTAAGCAATGACTGTATTAAAATATTTTAAAAAAATAAGAAAATAAACTGGTTTTTCTTTCTTTGTTAATATCTTTTTTCAAACATTCACTAAACAGATGGAAATTAGATAGAAATACTTATAAACTACTGCGGAGTATTAAACAAAAATCTCATTTCATTATAAAAATTATTATTGTAGTTATTAATAATTTTTCAATCATTTTGATATGGTGCGGTTTTTATGACCGCAAGTGTACATATTGCAATACATCGAAAATGTCAAATTTCATCAAAAGATGTCCATTAGTTTTAATACATCCATGTCCATTAGGAGTCGCATTCCTAAGTTTTCAAAAACTTTTCTCCAAAAAATGCGCACTTCTTTTATTTAGTATTCATTTTGAAAGTCGTTACATTAAGCTCTGATAATTCAAATGCACAATTTCAATCCATATCCCTGTGACAGATTAATCAAACTGCGAAGAAAAAAAAAACGGAACGGGAGTATCCTCCATAAAACAACAGAGTAATAGTGAAAGAGGACGCTTAGTTTTGATATCTTGTCCAAGAACAAATAAAACCACAACACTTTTTAAAGCAAACAGAAGTAGATAAGTAATCAAACCTACTCTTCTTATAACCAAGATTGGTTGGATATTTGTCTGGGAAGTTTCTGCTGATAAATGTTAAGAACAAACGTAGTAAAAGTACAACAATCGGCCTAGAAGGGAAGATCGGGTGACTAGAAGGTCAAAAAAGATTTCTATACATATTTTTCGTTGAAAGCAGTAAATTAATTGTTAATTGTCAACTGTCAACCGAAATTAAATTAAGTCACACGGGAATACTAAGAGTCAACTACAACTAATTCAACCTAGTAAATTAGTTGTCTTTCAAATATTTAAAAATATGATTTGGAATTGATTTAGTCATATCAACAAATCACGATATATACGAGTATAATATTTAGTTTAAAATTAAGTTGATTAATTAATGCTTAATCATACTTGAAGGGAAAGGTATTGTCTGGATACTTCAAATAATATATCAATTGAGAGAGTGATTAAATTAGTAAGTTGGAGTACAAAAGCAAGATGTATTCAAATTCTTGTAAGAACCTGGAACTGTAAATGAAAAATTCATTTAAAATGTATAATCGCTCACCAAAAATGTTAAATTGATTACATAGAACTTTAAAGAAATCAATTGAAATCACTTTATTTTTGAATGGAATACAAAAATGACAGGCCAAACTAAGATAATATGTATGCATATTACTATTCACCGACAAATTTCAAATAAGTATATCCTGGTCTTTGAATATAAGACCTCTTCATTCCTCAAAAAATTTACCGTCAAAATTTTCAAGGAATATATGTTTTGCGGTTTTTCTATAATAATGAATGTACATACAATGTCAGTAAAATAAGTTATTAAATATAGGGTTTCCCAATAGTGACTTGACAACCTTGAATTTAATTTGTGAATGCACTCTTTCACTAATCATCAAACTGTCACTATCAATTTATTCAGTAAACTCAACATTTTCATCATAGTAAAATACACTAACGAGCAACGTCTGAAAATTAAAAAAATTTTCTACAGATATTCGGAGTCGGTGACTGCAGCTTTAAGATCGTTAAGAGGCAATAACAAGTTTAGTGCAAAAATTTGAGTCTACATATTCGTTCTGTGATGTTGCCGTGTCAGTGAGACAACGGGTTGGTCGAAGTGTCGAAAATATCGCTGCCGTTCAGACGTCCGTAGCAAACAATCCAATTCAAAACAAGTCAATTCCACGGCGTTCTCAAGAATTGGGCATCGCTCAGACCACATTATGGCGTATTTTGCGTAAGGATCTTGGTTTACACCCATACAAGATGAAGCTGACTCAAGAATTGAAGCCGATAGACCAATTGAAGCGACGTACGTTCTCCGATTGGGTTCAGGGGAAGATGCGCCAAGATGATGAATTTCATCGCAAAATCATATTCAGTGACGAAGCTCATTTTTTGCTCAATGGGTTCATCAATAAGCAAAATATGCGTTATTGGTCGGGTGAAAACCCACATGTGCTTCATGAACCACCACTTCATCCACAAAAAATAACTGTTTGGTGCGGTTTGCATGCCGGCGGCGTTATTGGGCCATATTTTTTCGTCGACGATAACGATCGTCACGATCAGCGTTATCGCGCCATGATCACCGATTATTTTTGGCTCGAATTGGAAGATATGGACTTGGACAACATGTGGTTTCAACAGGATGGTGCCATAAGCCACACAGCACACGCTACAATCGATTTATTGAAGTGTAAGTATGGTAAACGTGTTATCTCAAGACATGGGCCAGTCGATTGGCCGCCTTGTTCGTGCGATTTAACGCCGCTTGACTATTTTCTGTGGGGCTACGTTAAGTCATTGGCTTATGTCAACACGCCGACGACGTTGCAAGGGCTCAGAGCCAACATGAACGCGAAATAGCAGCCGTTTCGACCAAAATGTGTGGCCGAGTCGTTGAAAATTCGCCATATGAACGAAGTCCAGTTCCATTCATAAATATTTTGATTGTACTTTAAGCCAATAATAAAGTTTTTGAAATATCTCAAATGGTTTGCCTTTCATTTAAAAAAAAAGTTGTCAAGTCGTTATTTGAAAACCCGATATATATAAAATTCGAGCTTAATTTTGAGCAACTTCCTCCCTTTAGGAATTTGAAGTTCGAAATATTTTCTGATAGAAATCAATAGCAACATTAATTTAATTTAAGGAGAGAATTGAAATCACTTCTTTATCATTTAATATTGATATGAAAAGTCTCTGTGGTTTTTGTCACTAGATGGCGTTAGTGTCCATTTATCTAGAAACACTTATCTTGTGTCAAACGAACACGTATTTGATATGTTAGGCAAAAATTTTTGTGAGGACAGCTGTGTTATTCGTTGCTCGCGTTAAAAGAAGAAATACGCTATGTGATGCTTTTTGTACTATAAAAAAGGAAAAACGCGGCAAAAACATACCGAAAAATTTGTGCAGGAGTGGTTTGTTCGATTCCGTTCCAAAAATTTCGACTGAAAAAGTCGATAAAATTTTGCAACCGATGAAGCCAGACCGGCACGTTTTGGAATCATCTAAAACGAGCAGGATACTCAAAGAAGGTCGATGTTTGGGCGCCACATAAATTAACGCAAAGAAATTTAATTGACCGAATAACCATCAGTGAAAAGCTGATGAAACGTAACGAAATGGAACATTTTTGAAGCGTTGCATTACGGGCGATGAAAAATGTATCAAATACAAGAACATCCAACTCAAGCGATCATGGTCGAAAGCTGGTTACCGACCACAAACGACTTCAAAGGCTGAAATGACGGCAAACTAGATTATGTTGAGTGTTTGGTGGGATTGGAAGGGAATTGTCTATTATGAGCTGCTAGAATGTGGCAAAACGGTCAATTCGATTCTCTACTGTGCACAACTCGACGACTTGAATGAAGCTATCAAGAAAGAGCGACCAAAATTAACCAACAGAAAGGGAGTTGTCTTCCATCATGACAATGATAGGCCACACACATTTTTGATGACCCTTAACAAATTGACGGAACTTGGTTGGGAAATTTTGATACATCTACCGTATAGCCCGGATTGTACCCTCTGATTACCATTTGTTCCGGTCTTTGCAAAACTCTCTTGATGGAAAAAAATCACTTGGCCAAGTTTTTCGCAGATAAACCACAGCAGTTCTACATCGATGGAATTATGAAGCTACCCAGTAAATGGCAAAAGGTCATAGATTATAATGGCCAATATGTACTTGATTGAAACTGATTTTGAATAAAGAACTTTTTTTTTTCAAAAATGTACCAAAAAACCGCGGAGGTTTGTTATATGACCTGTTTGTTTTGAATCTAAGTTAATTTTCGTAGAAATTAAACTCTTTTCTTATTCGCTGTTTGAAAAAATTGCAAATAATATATACAACCAAATAAAAAACTTTATTAACAAAAAAAGAAAAAACTAAAATGAAAACTTATTCAATGATTTGAGTGATTATAATTGTATCCACAACACGGCAAATAGGCTTCTGAAGCACTGCATTTATTGTTTAATTGCTTAAGAGTTTCAAATGGCTGTTTTTACTTTAGTCAAAGTGTAATTAATGATAGCTTTTTAATGAAAATGGTGATAACACTATTTTATGAATTTTGGTGATTTCATATTTTTGTTTAATTCTTTATTTTATTTATTTTCTATTTATATATCATTAACAGATACTTGCGCTTTTATTAGTACCATTACACTAAATAACAAAACAACACACATGTATATAAATGAGCAGCCGACAACAGATTAAAATTATAGTGTGAATTGTTTCTTGACACATATAGTATTGATTTTTTACAAGGAAATTAAATTCATCAACAAAGAAAAAAATAATTTCTTATTATTTTTCAAATTATTAAAAATATATTGAGTGAAGAATGCTTGAATCGAGCATAGTTTTTTTTTTTATTAATGGCGAATCTTTAGCACAAATTGTAGTCATGCATACATATTTATTCAATTTACTTCTTACAGATTTAATTATTATTAATGTGTAATAAATGAAATAAATAAACAAATGCACGACTTATCAAGGCGTAATTTTGAGACAATATCTTCTTTATATAATAGTTTTTTTTTTTTTTTTTAAAAGGGAAATGGAGGAAAGTCTTCACTTAAAAAAGAAGATTTGCAGCAAAAAAATAAAAAAAAATCAATTGAATAAATTGAAAGAAAACGGAAGAAAAAATTTAATAAAAGTTTAAATTGATATATATATATTTTATTATTTTTCTTATTATTACTTATAACACTTTTCTACAATTTATTTAAAATGTAAATTAAAAAAATCAGAAATATTTGCACAAAAGCAATTACGAATACCTAAATGCAAAATTAAAATAACAACACATCAACGAATTGTTATACTTCAAAAGACGACCTAAACTAGTAAAAAATACTATTAACTTTTTTTTTTATTGTTGTGTGTATATGTTAAATAACAATATATATCAGCAAATGAGTAAACATTCTTAAAATATCATTTAACCTATGTTAGAACGATTCGTAATAAGGCAACAATGATAATGCACACGATTCAAAAATGGAATTTGTGTTTTCGTTTTTTCTTTTTTTTTTTTTAATTTCATAAAATATGTTTAACTTTGGAAAAAAACATATAATTTATCAAAGCAAATGACTGGAAATTTATTTGTTGGATATCTATGTTCTGTTTTGTATTAAAATCATGTTTTTTAGTAATAAAACTTATTGGAAAACCGAACGGTACAATACGGAAGAATATTAGTTTTTTTTTTTAGAGTAGTATTACTTGCGATGTTTTTTTTTTCAATTAACATTTTACATACTCCTTTTTATGTTATAACTCTTTTTGAAGTTAGTTTTGTAGTTTTATAAACAAAATGTTTTAGGTTTTTATTTTCTTCTTTTTTGATTGAAATTAAATTCAATTTGGCATAAATTCCCAGGGTGTTTTTATTTTTTATTTTTTTTTAACAAATATACATATGTACATATGTTTAATCGTATTTTTTTTTGTTTTTTTTTTTTTATGTCTAAGCATTAAGTGCGTACGTACAATTATGTATAAACATAGAAAGCAGTATATCACGGGTTGTATACATTTAAGGCTTTGTCCTTAGTAGGAATGACTTTGTTACGTTCTATTTTCTTTTGATTGCTAATTAAATGCAAGGAATGTGTATGACAATATGTATTTTGTGTCTTTGTTTTTTATTTATTTATTTATTTTTTTTTTTTTTTGTGATTTTTCAAGTGCCTCTGAAATGTGATTACTATTGGTTTTTGAATCATAAAATAGCAATGTGTACGTGTATTCAAGTTGAAATCCAATATGCTATAGAAGCAATCCATAGAATGAATGGTGATTATGAAAATGAAAGGCAGAGAATTTTATATTTTATTTTCTACATCAAATCTATGGACGGATTTTTTTGGTCATTTTTGATGCATCCAAATAAAATATTAAACAATTTGATTATTGATTATGAATCGAATTTAAACTGCTCTTTTCGTGAGCAACAAATTTTCATTTTTCAATCTAACATTCCATAGCTGTTGGATTGAAATTTAAAAAAAAGTAAAAAATATATATTATGAAAAGGTATATACGTATGTAGTAATATTGTAAAAAATATTTTTTTTTCTTTTTCCTCTGTATACACTTTTAGTATACGGCTGCACTTTTACCTTGAAAGGAAAATTACTTTACTAAGTCAGCAAAAACGTTGCCAAAACATCTGAAATTACATATAAGTTTTTCTTATGTCCTAAGTTGCAAGAAAATATCCATTACGCGACATTGTTGAAGTAGAATAGAAGTTAGAGCAGGTAGACTGAGAATGAGCATTATATGAGTAAGAGGGCGAATCGTGTGGGACACTTAGACCTTTCGACTTTTCTTCTTTTCAACTTAAGCTTTCTTTTTTTTTTTGAACGTAAAGCGATAAAAGCTGCTTTTAATTAATTAGTGATATGTATTTTTTTAAGGCATATTACCAGCCATAAATTGCGTACTAATCTATCAGATTTTGCTTTGAACTCAGATTCAAAAAGAAGTTTTTAGATGTTCCAAAATGTTGCCACACCAATAAGACAGGCGTCAAAATTATAAATAAATTTTATTTTTTATCTCGTTTTTTTTTTTTTAATGATGACCTATGATAGACCTTGATCAAGCTTTTGAATGTTAAAATAATTTCCATATGCTGACAGATCGATATTTATAATGAATAGTCTCCCCTTTTGCGAAAGTACCTCACTCTCTACCTTTTTCCAGCAAAGAAAAAGTTATTTTATGATTTAACCAACCTTATGCTAATCCTGTGTACCTAGTTCTTGGTCATAATACATATACATATATACAATACAGGAAAACATTTGAAGAACTATCAAAACTGTCGAAGGTGACCGGAAACTTTTTTTTTTTTTTTACTATCTATTATGGCAGTTCTATCGTACTCGTATGTAAAAATATCAGAGTTGATTTTCTTTTTTATCAGATCACACATTTATTGTAAGGAACATGTAGGTAGTCTTAGATGATACATTCGTCACAGATTTTAATAAACTAGAAGTTAAAATTGAAAAGTACCTAGGGATGGTTTTTTCTTTCAGGTAAAATTCAACTCAATTCATTACTATACTAAGTAGGTGTATTTCTATAAAACATCAATAAGCTAAAGTTCGAATGAAATCTCTTTCACGTGTAGAACATAGCACAGATTCATGGTGGTAAGTCTCTTTAAGGACTACTAGTTCCTTAGAAGTTTTTCGATGCTGGTTCCGTTGATAGTTTCAGGGGATCGAAGTTGCTACAACTTTTAAATTCAGCTCAAGCGCAGGGAGGCCGGACGCATTTAATCAAATTCGCAATAATCCTGTTATTACACACAGAGTTTTAACGTTCCTTTTTACTTTTGCACACCGAATACTATAAAACCGATTTAATTAAACCTTAATTCGTTATAAAGTGTTAAACTTAACAAAAAATTACAGGGTATCCCTGATTTCTATACGAAATATTAATATTATTCAAACGAATAATATTAGTTTATAGATAAGGTAAATAGCCTTACAAAATCTAATTGAAATCATTGAAACCGATGTGAACACTTAAAACAAAAACTGGAAAACTGTTTCTTAAAAGGTAAAGGTCGTTTAGAACCTCTTGCTCAACTCAAAAATTATTCAGACCTATCAGCCTTTCACCTTATTTTCGAAAACACAGAACATAAGAGTAGATATCTCATTTGCGCGTTAACTCCCAACTTGCATTTCGCGATAAAAAACAACAGAAAGTGAGTTTGTTAACACCATCTTTGTCAAACAAACTTTAAATCGTTATAGAACAGGAATTTTAAATTAGGATATAGAACATAACTGGTAAATAATATATCAGCCACAGAATCATTCATTCTGAAGGGACTCATGTTAATACAAATCACCCGTATGCTGAGGGCTTCTGCCAACAAATACTGAGGTATTTTCTAATCACTTACAAAAGTCCAACTTCAGCACCCTACTTACAAGTATGTGTAGCAATTACCAATATCGTTTCCTTTTGAAACAACGCGGTAGCCAAATTCAAAAGGCTTTATTCGAATCCACATCCAAAATTTTCACATTGAAAATATGTTAGTTTGTTCAAACTTTAACTCAAGACAAGTTATAATAGAAAAAACGGCCGTAGAAAACTCCGTTGACAAAATAGTTCTGAGTCTTTCAGATTCCTTGACTGCAAAATTAAAACACAGCCCACTTTTGCACCAACACTTTGTAGCTACATAGACTAAAGCTCGTATAGATCATGTTGATGCAAAAACAAAAATGGATTTTTTACCAGTAAATAACATAGTATATGTATATTTGAAATTTTTTAGAGTTAAAAAAAGCTGAGATGAAGCCCACCGAGGTAGCATTAAAAAACATGGGAGCAGACTCTTAACACTGACACTGACAACTAGGTGGAACAATTCTACACGCATTAAAGGCGAAGGAAACCTTCTTTATTGTGACAAAGTGAGGAGGGGACATTCCAAATTAAAAAAATATAAAAATAGAGTCTATACGAATCATATACATGTCAACTGAACATGTAGTTATAAATGAAGCTTCGCACACAAAATTTTATCTACAATTTTAAGTAAAAGCTGAAGCCTTCTGTCAACTATCTATTTATCTGCAACCCAGTGTGCTTTCAGACTTTGACACATTTACCTATACTTACTAAAAGCACAACAACTGAAGAGCGATATTCACAACATTTTCTTCATCTTAAGGTCACATATAAATATGGATTACCATTCCATCACTATACATTAAGAAAAATTGACTTATTTAACACAATTCTAAAAAAAGATTAAAAGAAACTTAAACTTCGGTCGCTCTCATATGCTGATGACATCGTCAAATTAAAAAAAAAAAAAAAAAAAAAAAAAAAACCAGTTCACTGTCACTGTAGGATTTACAAGAATCTATAATAGTTATTGACACAAAGGTGCCGCCATGCTAGGAAAAACTTAAACTAAGGTATCGTATATAATACATGGGCTGAAAAGTCAGTGCCGTTTGTAAGAGAGGGCACCACTAGAACTAAATCCATACCAGTTCAGTTAGTACCAACCTTCAAAAGATACGCTTATAAATTTGACAGCTGTCGGACGATTAGTTCTCGAGATATAGCGTTGTGAGTGAAGCAACTTTTGTTATTGTGAAAAAAAATGTTTTTAAAGCAATTTGCACCAGCCGAACGAACCATTCGCAAGTGGATAAATTTAAAAGTGGTCATACAAGCACCGAAGATGATGCACGCAGTGGGGTCCAAAAGAGGCTGTTTCAGATTAAAACATCAAAAAAATCCACAAAATGATTACGAATGACCGTAAAGTGAAGCTGATCGAGATAGCTGAGGCTCTGAAGATATCAAAAGAGCGTGTTGGGTATATCATACAAGAATATTTGGACATGAGAAATCTCTGTTCAAAGTGGGTGCCGCGTTTGCTCACAGTCGACCAAAAACAACAACGTGTTGATGATTCAGAGGAGTGTTTAAAGCTGTTCAACCGCAATAAACCAAATTTTTGCGCCGGTATGTAACAATGGATGGAACTTGGTTTCATTACTTCGCACCAGAGTCAAGTTGGCAGTCAACTGAGTGGCGAGCTGGCGACGAAGACGAACCTCGTCCAAAACGACCAAAAACTCGGCTGGCAAGGTTATGGAATCCGTATTTTGGGATACACATGGAATAATTTTCATCGACTATCTCCAAAAGGAGCGTTTGAAAGATGAAATCGCAGAAAAACGGCCGCATTTGAAGAAAAAGAAAGTCCTGTTTCATCAAGACAATGCACCGTGTATCAAGTCGATGAAAACGATGGCAAAATTGAATGAATTCGACAACGAATCGCTTCCCCACCCACCGTATTCCCCAGATTTGGCCCCCAGCGACTATTTCCTCTTTCGCAGACCTCAAAAGAATGCTCACCGGAAAGAGATTTAAGACCGATGAAGAAGTAATCGCCGAAACAGAGGCTTATTTTGAGGCTAAACTGAAATCGTACTACAAAACTGGTATCGAAAGATTGAAAAATCGTTTCAATCAGTGTATCGCCCTCAAAGGCAACTATATTGATAAATAAAGTTGAATTCTGCAAAAATTCTGTGTTTTACTATAAAACGGCGCGGACTTTTCAGCCCATGTGTTACATATAATACCATAATTAAAAGAGGATCTCAAACAAATCGAACTAGTTTTAGAGATTGGGTGGCTAAGAGATTGGACGACACATTCCGGATACTTTCGATAGTACCATCGAAAACAAACATTTATGTCTTTTGATTTTATGGCTTTCCTAAATTATAATACGAGTACATACATTTAAGGGCTTTTGAAATTAGTTGAGAATGAGTGAGGTGCCTTTTGTCCTTTTCCGGCATTCGTTCTTACGATTCTTGAGATAGGTGTTTTCGTAGAAGTTTAGTCTTAGAATTATCAACCGTTTTTTCTGCGACAGCCAATTTGGCAGCTTGTTTTTCAAAATAAAGAGAATCAAGCCAGAAAAAGACTTGTAAATTTTGCAAATTTATTTCGAAAACATCGTTCCAATCACATTGAGTCATTTTCACAACAAACACACTCTAGCTTATAGTACGCATCGGCAGAGATATCGTAGAGGAAGCTGTGAAGCATTTCATCATATTAAGAGGGATTCAAGCGAGCTGATTCGCTATCATGTATAACACTTAAAGTTATGTTCATGCACGCCATGGAAAATTTTGCGGAAAGATCTTGCTTTGGGGGGTCATCGTGTCTGTCGTACATTGGATAAACGGGGAGATTTTTTTATTCTTCAGAAACATTTCATTTTAACGATTGAATTTTGATTTTGATAGAATGGCTAGGACAACAGGTAAAATCTGGAGTAAAGAAACTCGGGAACAATTATTGCTACGCCGCCGTAACATTCACAATCACTGTTTGTTGTGTTTAAGAATCACAGATTCACATTTCTTTACAAATGATACATCATGCTAAACAGCAGGCGTCACAGTCAATTTATTGAGAAAATATTCCAAAAGCATTACGCAAATTATCCTCGAAGATGAAATGATTAAACACCTTTGGATTATGTTGCTGCTCAAAAGTGATTAAAAAGTTGATATTGCGCCTTATTCTGGCCACTTTTGTGCTCGAAATCATATTTTGGCACCAAAAGCGTCGAATAATCTTTCTATTAAAGTCAATATTTTGGCCATTTTCATGAGGCATTTGTACGAAGTTGATTGTTACCTTTTAAGGGCAATTTTATTATAATACAAACGTATTTACATTGTCTGTTAACATGTTGTTTAAAGATTAAAGCATTAGAACATTTCTTTTTCAATTTAAGATTTCGTAAGGGCTTCCTCTCGCAAACTCTCTTCTAGTTTGGAAACCTTAGTCACTATTTCGTGAAGACTTGCGCTCGAATTCAGAATTAGATGTCTTATTTTCACATCTAAATAAGTTATCATTTGATTATTCCACTTCGGGCTGCGGAGCATAGAAGGAACATAACAAAACCTACAAAAAATGTAAAATCTTTGAATTGTACTTCGACTCTTAGGAATATAAGAAACGAACTAGTAGCAGTTAATAGCGCTATATAATTATAGAATTCCACAAAAGATAATGAATTTCCAAACAATGAAGAAAAATGTCCTCAAGAAATTTGTCAGTACTAAACGTTTTAACTATCCAACCTACGAAGTAATCATTTTCTGAATTTAAATTTCTTAAATCGAAAAAGTTGAAGTAGCCGTGTCCGGTATATAGGAATGAAATAAAGACGTGAATCTTATTAAGTGGGCAAAACTTTAGAATCTTTTTTCAGCATTATATAAATAATTTATCGACCTGCCTTTCATAATCAGAAAACGATATGAAAGATATCAAAGCAATTTTTTAACTTTTTTTTAAAGGTTATTGCCCACTATTTTTCACATGCTCAAGCAAATCTTAGCATATAGTAGCAACTTTAAATGACTTACCATTTGTTGCTTGGGTACAAATGTCTATTAACTATGTTTGAATAAAAAAAAAAAAAAAAAAAACTGTATATTTGAACAAATTTAATGCAAACCAATAGCAATCAAAAATCTTTGGAAATCTGTATGTACGAGTATGTATGCAGTTGCAATATGTGTGAATTTCTTTCAATCAGCACAAACAGCAAGATATTTTGAGCAAATCTATGAAAATAAATTGCAAACCATTTTTGAAAGTTTTGCAACTTTTTTTTACAAATGACCTTAGTAGCCCCATTTTAATTAATTATTTCCAATTCAAGAAAGAAAAATATAATAATAAAAATTATACATCTGCATATAATCATGAGCAAGGCAAAAATAAAAATGAAAACGTACACAATACAGAAAACAAAAATTAATAAATAAAAATATATGAACAAGTAAATACAGAGAGTGTTTGTTAAATGTTAAATAAATATTTAAGACGATTAAATGAAAGATAATATTAAAGAAGATAATGAATAAGAAGTGGAAATATCAATTAAAAAAAAAAAAAAAAAAAACAATTTCAAGTGCTGCTTAATTTTTATTTTATTTTTAATTTTTTTTGTGAAATTTTTTGTGTCAATTGCAAAAGATGCAAAACTTTCAAATACCACCACGATGGAAAGATACTTTTTTTTCTTAAATAATAAGCTCCCTATTTCCAGGTTTTAAATTGTAATGTCATGTTTGTTAGAAAAAAAAAATAAAGCTTTAAACACAAATGTTAATGTAAGAGGGAATGTTTCATACTGTAAAAATGGATTTCCCTACGGTAATTTTTTTCTATCTTATTATGTACATTTTTCTACTCTCGTTTTTAAAATAATCTATTCTTTGAATCACAATATTTTTACACAACATTTATATATGATATCTAGTTTTTTTTTTTTTGTTTTTTTGTTTTGGAAATTAATGATTTGATTCTGTCTTCTGCTATTATCCTATATGCAATAAATGCTTCTGGGAGCGCTTTGGAAGTATATATTGTAGTATGTACTTATGCACTAAGGGTCCTTGAGGCTACAAATTCTTTATATACTCGTCGGTAATTATTATTTCTAACATTTAAAACAATTTGATTTCATTGTCTAAACGGTAAAAAACTAATGTCAGTATCGAGTTTGTTTCTGTGTGCATTTATGTAATAAGTGTCCATATTTATTCTCAGTTTTCTTTGTTTTTTGTTTTATTTTCTCTAAATTTACATATCTAAATACTTTTCTATATTTTTTCTTTTTATAAATATTTTCTTTTTAAATTCTATTTTTAGTAATAAAAAAAAATTGTAATAAATTAATGATAATGATTATCTACTGTCATCATTGTCACTAGAGCTATTTTGGTTTCTAGTTTCACGATCCTCAAGAAGACTTCGATTAAGCTCTTGAATTCTGGCAGATAGAGCTCTTCGTCTAGGTGTTCCAAACGACGGAGGTGGCGGAGTATCAATTAAAACATTTTTTTCACCTGCTTTATTTTTTTAATTTAATTTTTTTTATTTTTATTGGTTTTAGTTTTTAGTTCAGTTTTAGTCGGATAGCAAGGGTGGTAGATTTTTTCATTTTTTTTTTTTTTCGGTTTTTGTTAATGAGAAAAAAGAAAAGAAAAATACATACAACATAGGTGAGAGAGAAAATGTGAGGAAAAGTATGAAAGAAACAATTTCTTTTTAACAAAAAAAAGTTATATTATTGTGACCCTGGAATAATAAGCTAAAAAAATGTTAACATATTTTTTTTTTTGTTTAAAAATAACGTTGTCAATGATAACACTAAAAGAAATGGTTTTAATAGTGGGATGTTTTGGTCTAAGTTTCAATTTGTTTTTATTTATTTTTTAAAGTTCATGCAGATAAAGCTAATTTAGTAAACAATTAATTTGATTTCGTAAACAAAACGCATTATTTTATTTATTTATTTTTTTACTAAGGTAATTTACATTTTGTAATTATATAATGAAATGGGAAAATTAAACGCGGTACATACATATTTGTGTGTTGTATATTTTATTTTATTAAAATTGCAAAGATTTAATTTTCAACTTTTAATTTGTTGCCAATAATCAGCACTTGAAAGGGTTTTCTTTTTTCGAAAAACAAAATATAGTAAACAAATAATTTTTATTTGTAAAAATTAATTTTTTTTTAAAAAAAATTGTAGCTCGGCATCAATTTGTTCGCTGCTAAGCAAAATTATAGCTGAGTTATATTGCTCTCAAAAATAAGGATTGATAACGCTCTACTGCTATTTTTATTATTAATTTTATTTTGTCAACGCTTTAATTCGATTGGACTTAATTTTTTTCTAGCAAAACTTGAAATCAAATTCAAAATATTTTAAAAAGTGGTTAAGCAAATTGCGAGAACTAATCTAAGAGTAAAAATCTATTATATTTAACTACATAATTGTGGATTTATTTTTTTAATATTACTTACATGAGATGTAGATATATACTAAAGAGATTGTTTAAATGAAATAACTTAAATAAATTTACAACGTATTTTTAATGAAAATAATTTGAGAAAACCAGGGCATCATAAGGCCATTAAATATACATACATAACATACATCATACTTTTGCTAACAAATTTTGAATTCAGACACGGTACGGTTTAAATGTAACTTAAATATTTTCAAATAGTTGACATTCAAATGTGATTCATTTTCATGCAGCAGCAATTAAAATATGAGGCAGAAAATATCTGAAACGCATCAAATCTCCTAAAAAAACATTCTTAAGTTGTGATTTTATTTAATTCTTGCAATCGAAGAGGTTACATTCGTATCCAATGCAACCTCTACGAAGCTCTATTCATTATATTTTCATTTAATAACAAAATCGCTACAATTTCTAAAGTTGGACAGTGATATCCCTTTTTTCTGAGCTTTTAGCAACTACTTAACCCAAATGATTATGTTCCTATACAAAGTGCCTTATAAGTCGTTGGAAGATAGACTAGTAAAAATACTAGCTTGACCCATCTGTCCTAAGAAATAAATATAATTATAAAGAATCTCCTGAAGCCAAACTATTCCTGGATGCACTAGATAAGAGCAACAATTAAAATTCTACTCGAATATTAATTTCTAAGTTGTTTTTGGGAGAACTCTGTTCTATGGGAGTCTCCGGGAAACACCACACTTCATCCTAATTAACTTCTTCATCCTGATTATCGGAGCTAAAATTGATTGTGCTATAAACAATTTAGAATATTTTATGTCCCTTTGACAAGAAAGCAACTGTTCTATTGAAATAAAAAAAAAAGCGTTGATACTGTGATACTAAGTGGAAGTAGTATTAAGAACCTATTTGGACTTAAAACGCATCCTCAGTTTGAAAACGATGTTTCCATACTTTAAGCTAAAAGAAACACTCACATCTGTCTCATTAACTTAAAACTTATAACCTTGTCATCATCCGGAAAATCTTAGAAAGACTGATTGGTAAGTGGAAACCTGTTCTCATTATCTCAACTTGCATACTACAAGAGCAAGTAAGTAGAAGTTGCCCTTTACGTAATAGCATGACCAATTGAAAAGCCGTTAGTCTATTTTGATATTTTTAAATAACGTCTTTTGAAACTTAGGTTGCCTTCAACTATCTCAAATCAGACGCGATAATAGCAGCGCTGTCATATGTGGCATCTAGAGGCCCCTTTTAATTTTCTTGATATCATATATTAGGTGGATTCTCATCTCGTAGACATGTGAGATGATCCACACCGCAATATACTATTTTCTCTTACTTTCTATGAGACTTAAAAATCAACAAATTATTGACATTTCTGGAAGATTTTCGTTTATGCAGTTAATATGACGGCATGGTTTGGGTTTTAGCTGATGCAAAACCGAATAAGTTCTCTTTATTCAATATGGAACCAAATATCACAGTTTTTGTTAAAAAGTCTAAATTGTTGAGAGCAAATCTGGGTTTTGCCATTGTCAGTCAAATATGTCGCAACGCATAAACAAAGTCTTAGTGGCCCTATTCCCAAAGCAATGTAACATATTTAAGGTAGACATTTTGACAATTTCACCTGCCTCAATTTAAATGCGATATCTGCTAGCAATATTACACCGATAACAAGGCAGTAGTTAAATTTTTGAATTCGGTCTTTACAACAATGAAGAAATTTTTAAACTGCCGCCTATATCTTAAAAAAAAAAATGGCTCAACAGTTTAAACGTTAAACAAGTCAATATTCATTAAACCAGAAGGATATATACAGCTGAAACTATGTATGTAGATGCCAGAAATAATCTGATTTAAGCTTAGTCTGAGAAGCGGAAAAATTTTTTTATCTGTAAAAATGTGATACATTAGTAATCTAGTTGACATCATCATAAGCCACTGTATAATAATGACAGTCTTAGCCAAAAATGGAATTGCTCTTCTTTAAAAAAAAAAAATAATAATAATCAAAAACAATGCATTATTCCGAGGTTCCCGAGTGCCAATCATCTATGGCTGACCAAGGATAGCAATCTGAGGGGAAAAGGAAATTTTGTAGAGAGAAATAAAAAAATCTCTAGTTACCTTCTACTCATCCAAGAGAGGCTCAATTTGGGGTCTACAACCAAAAATCACGGACGAATCCCTCATATGGCCATGGCTCATTTATGTTATGAAATAGACATTTGGTGGACTGCACTGAAAAAATCGACTAACTTAAAACTGTTGAAACAAATACAACGGGCTGGCAGTATAAACATCATAAGCGCATTTAGATCTTCTTCAGCGCAGCCTTTCCTATCCATAGCCTTGTTCTGCATGCAGACAAAAGCTTAATATAAAATATGATAGCCTCCCCAAATCATGAAAAGGAACATCAAAGTTGACCCTAATCACTTGTACCCGGTCTTTCTCAACCGTCTTTACGGCGCACTTTTTTTTTTTTTTTTTCTACCTACACAAGTCATTCAGTCTACCCATATATATAATATATAGACAGGTAGCCTTTGAGAACGTTAAGAGACTGTCGCACATTCTTCAACGAGACAGCTTAACAGCACAAGGGCGCTTTTTGTTGGGTTCTGATACACTCGGATGTCATATGGAACTGAGTTACTGTTGTACTGACCAGACTTGGATCCCTAAGCTCACATATTAGGAAACTTGAGTATGCCAATCAAGTGACAGACTTTTAAGGGACTCAAGACAACTGTGGGACATCAGTACTAAAATGGTCAGTTCACCATTCGAAACGATCGGGAGAGCAAATGAGGACAAATGTTTACTAAATTTTTTAGACTTGAGTCATCCAATTATTTCAATTCGGCCTGTTCTCCTAACTTTGACAGAAAACTGCCTTTCACTTGTTTCCTGAATCAAATTTTACATCAACTGTCTTCGAACATAGCCAGGCACTCAACTTTAGTTTACGCTTGTTAACATTACTAATATATATAAAGACAATAATTAACTCATAGCTGCTTCAAATATGAACTTTTTCAATGCCAATGAAAATATCGTCGATAGCCTATAAAAAAGCAGTATTATATCACAAAATTGATTATTAAAAAACAAATTGGATTCACTCGAAATGACTGCCTTTTACTTTAAAACAAGCTTCCAACCATGGACGCTGCTCTGGTTAATGCTGTTGTAAGGTTTTCCAAATTTCTGCGGGGAGTTTTGCAGGGCATGTTCTCCAATTCTGACCACAAACCATAATCCAATTGATTCAGATCTAGACTACCTGACGGTAGTCCTGCGTGGTTTTTGCTTTATGCGCTGGAGCAGAGTCCTGTTGGGAATTCAATCTGTATCCATTCAAAAGGGTATTAGTCAAACCCTTCACAACACCCTCCAGCACATCTTCTTGTAGAACCTTTGCACCAGTTTTTAGGATTTTTTCACAGAAATCGAGGGATGTGACACCATGGTGAGAGACTCTCCACCAAACCATTACGGAAGCAGGATGATGACCACATTGAACCCTTGGAGCAACTCTTTTTGCATGAGTAGCATAAATTTTGTTTGTTTTGAAAACTTCTTCCACGGTAAAAATTATCTAATCGGTGTTACTGCAAAAGTCACTTGCATCTTTCCAGCCTAATTTTTTTAGTTGACGAGTTATAAAATGACCCGTGGACCGACGATAGGCTTTCATTGGCAGATCATCCTGAATAAGCCTAGAAATGGTTCTGGTTGAGGTTTCTAGACATGATTTTCTAGTTCCTAAGTGGATTTCTCCGAATACGTTCACGCACTGGCTTTACTTCCGACCGACTTCTTGGCCTGTCCTCTACTCCAGACAATTCGTCGAAGCGAGCAATAGCCCTATAAACGAATATTCCCGACATTACGAGTGGTTTAAGCATCTCGAAAATTTGGCTAGGACTCTTTCAGCATTTATGCAACACTATTACCGCGTCTCGATCCTCTTTAACGCCCCACTACAAGTTAATAGTTTGTAAACTGAAACCAAGCTGACTAGTATGTATTCTTCACTGATTAGTGCATGTGTTCTGAAAAAAAGTGAACGGTTCTATTCCCGCAAGAAATTTTAAACGATAAGCGCTGGAAATTGTGTAACAGAACTTATGGAAGGACTAGGTAATAACAGAATGCCTAATTCCAATAATTCAAATATTTATTATTGCTAAAGTAGAAAACAAGAGCGAAGAGCATACGAGCTTGATAAGAAATATTGACTAGGCATTTGCAATGAAAATGACCAAAAATAAGTGGATGTCTGCGATTCTAATTGAGCAGAAACCCCGATGAAAAGGGGAGAATTATAGCGTGTATATATGATATATATGTATGTCACATACATATACCATAAGCACAGAAAATGTTAAAATAGCGTGTTGAATACTCTACGATTTGAAGTGATCTAGGATGAAGTGATCTTTTAGATAGTTCTTTGATCGCTTTAGATTAATTGAAAACTACATCTTACTATCGTTCGTAACTTATGGAATACACGCCAGCAATGCATAAGATTTATACCTTAATTAAATTAATTAAAAGCGCGGGAACTATGATGGTGGAGATGATCCAGAATTCATTTTCCCAGAAGATGACTTGCTTATTGACAATTGCTTGATAAATTCATGTAAAATTGTCGTTGATACAATTAATGCAAATCTGAATTTCAGCAACTTAGATGAACCGAATGCACCTTCGTAACCATTACCACCCACATCCGTTTGTTCTACTGTTGATTCCGAATCGAAAGTCAATGCAAATGTTCCTTTTCGATTTCAAAAACGTAAACGCAATTCAAATGATTCGAACGGATTGCAACACTTCGAGTATTGGCCAATTCATCGGCTCAATAAATAAAATGAAAAATGATGGAGATGAATTTAAGTCGATGTTGTGGAGGAAGAAAAGACTACAGCTCTACTTAAATAAGTGGTTTTGCGTGGCGTGAGAGAGCTACCAGGGACTGAAAACACCATTCGGTTGATTTCATTATTTCGTCACCGATGAATTTATGCAGTATCTGGCAGTCCAAATGAATTTGAAATCGATACTCGGTTTGTCACTGATTTCCAAAAGGTTCGCAAATTTATTGGTATTTTATTCTTCATGTCCATGTATCGCTACCCAAACGTTCGATCTTACTGGGGAAGACATTCGTTCGAACCAATCAGAATGACAATTCCGCGCATGAGATTCGAACAAATACGTGAATTCTTGCATTTCAGTGATATTTCGACTGCGATTCCGAGCGCCCAGCCTGAACACAACAAACGGCATAGAGTGCGGCCACTAGTGTCTCATTCAATAATCAGATACTCCATCGTCTTTGCGTAGACGAACAGATGTGCGTTACGAAAATGGGAGGCAATCCCACTCGCCAATACATGCCAGTCAAACCAAATAAATTTGGAACCAAGCTCTTTGTGCTGTGCGATCACATGGGCTACTCGTATTCTTTTGAAATATATTCTGGAGCCGGGGATAATGTGATTCCTGTAAATGCACCGGATTTTGGAGCTTCATCAAATGTCGTTGTTCGTTTGTCAGCCAAAATTCCAGATAACTTCTACACTTCGTTGGGTTTGCTCACATATCTCAGAAGCCAGAAGGCTGCTCCACAGAACACGGCAGCATATTGTGGATAGACAACAAAAGTGTTAGATTGCTTTCGACCTCTGTTGGTATGAAACCATTACTTTCTCGCGAACTTAAACCACCACCTGTGAAATCCACGCAATGAGATCGAAAAAACATACAGAAGATTGAAGTAGACTGCCCGGTTATTATCAAAGAATATAATGGACACATGGGCGATGTCGATCTCATGGATAGTCTTATTGGTCGCTGTCATATTCGTATGAAAACACGAAAATGGACATATCGCATTTTTTTCACTTGCTGGATGTGGCAATGGTAAATGCTTATATTCTTTATCATCGGTTGCACAAAGGAGTCAACACTGATGGAAAGTTACGGAATCATTGTGCATGGTTTCAAACCAAACTAAAAAGGCTTAAGGCCGTCCAACGGCATCGCCGTTATAATCCAGCACCAGATTTTTGTTATGATAACGTGGGCCACTGGTGCGTATTTGACGACCGCACAGGCAAAAAGACTTCCCAGATGTAAGTCTTAAACACAGGCTTATTGTACCAAATACAACGTGAATCTTTGCAGTTCAAACACCAGGTCGTGTTTCCTTACTTTCCATAAACAATAATTTTATTCTTTTTATAAGGGTTATGAATACCCAATATAAAGTGATTAATCGTGAGGTCTGATTTTCAATAGGCTTTTTTCGACAGATTACGCTTGACCCCTATTAAACTGCTTTGTTATTTTTATTCAGTATCGTTTGGCAAGTCACCGTAAAAAGACTGATACTACAAAAGCGTTTCCAAATTGTTCAGATATATTAAGATAATCAGTGTTCTGTGAGAAATTTTTTTTCGTGCGATTCGAGGAACTTTCGGTGCCCATAATCGACCTACTGAAACTAATATTGCCAATAATATTCACAAATTTGAGTCTCAGTTTCTTGGATGATACTCGACCGGTTAGGCCACATCCAGTACGTAGTGAAGAGACTATAGCAGCTGTAACTGAGAGTGTACGCGAAGACCGTGACGAATCAATTCGTCGTCGTTTTCAGCAGCTTGGCTTGGCGTATTCGACAACTTGGCGTATTTTACGTGAGGATCTCTGCCTAAAAGCGTACAAAATCCAACTTGTGTAAGAATTGAAGCCAGGCGACTTGAATATGCGTCATATTTTCAGTGAATGGGTTCTGGTAAAACTCATTGAAAATCCGGTGTTATTATAACATTATATATGTTATCGTGAAATTTTGTTTAGTTATGAAGCCCATTTCTGGCTCAATGGATACGTTAATAAACAAAATTGCCATATTTGGGCTTATGAACAACCCGAAGAGTACCAAGAGCTACGATTACATCCATCAAAAACAACGGTATGGTGTGGTTTATGGGCTGGTGGAATCATTGGTCCATATTTCTTTAAAAATGAGGCAAATCAAAATGTTACCGTCAATGGTGACCGTAATCGCGCCATGTTAAGGGACTATGTGCTTCCTGAAATTCAAGCAGATGGTTTTGGTTAGCTCTGATTTCAATAATACGGCGCTACGAGCCATACGGAGCGTAAAACAATGGACTTGTTGAGAAATCATTTTGGTGAGCACTTAGTTTCACGTTTTGCTACGGTAAATTTATCGTCTAGATCGTGCGATATCACACCTTTGGACTATTTTTTCTAGGGATATGTAAAGTCGCAGGTCTTCAGGAATAAGCCAGCTTCGATTGACGCTTTTAAAGCCAACTTTACTCGTGTTATCCACAAGACACCAGTCGCTATACTTGAATGAGTCGCCCAAAATTGGACCTTTCGAATAGACCACCTCAGACGTAGTTTCCAATATTTACATAACATGATTTTTGAAAAATAAATGCCATGAATTGCTACTTTAACTAATAGTAAAAACTTTAAGTTCGCTTTCAAATTTATGTATTTTATTTTACATTATAGGTCAAACTTTACGATGAATCACCCTTTATTGTTAGTAAGGAGTAGAAAATTTCGAAAATTTTGAAAGCATTTTATCGGTTCCTAGTAGAATTTCTGATTCAGTTGAAACTTTATAACTAAATTTGCAACGAATTTATAAGAAACTAATACGCTAAATCAACCAGTGATAGGAGTACCAATAGAATGGTCACACAATTAAAAAAAATGATACCTGCCTACCACGTCTATCTCCTCAACAATGTTGTGAAATGAGCGTACTGAAAGTACCGAAGCAGATATGATCGAAGTGAACAGCGAAATGTGGGTAAGGGTGTAGACCCATTGACACAACCTGTGCGCAATGGAACATAAAGATAACTAATATAATAATACAAATAAATTTGTATGGTGCATTACGATTTAGGAATAATTTACTTTATTTATATGTTCTTTTAATAGGTAAGGTTACTTGAATTATTACAGATACAAGTGCCAGCTACGTTCATATAGATCTATTGCTCTCCAATTAAAACTACCTCAATAATGTAACAACTATTAATGATGTGGTTATCCATTCTTAAATGATATTTTCCCTCCTGATCGTTACTTTAGCACAATTAATCTTAAACAAAATATTTAATTGTGTACTTCGAAAATCGACATGTGCAACAGTAATGGAAACAGACAACACTCAAAAGACGGTATTGCGATATCTTCACTGCGAAAAACAACTTGACCCAGCTTGTAAATGAGCCCGTGTGAAAACCAGGCGCTGATAGTCATATCGGAGATTTTGTTGGTCGATATGCTAGCCCTCTAGGCTCTTCGGATGAAGAGCATCAAAACAAAAGCCAAGCGTAGTACGAGTCGAGTTGTAAGGAAAATGTTAGGGTTAAAGAAATATTTTTTCAGTCTTTCAACACCAACCCGTCAGAGGAAAACCGAAAAAAGTTCAAACGAGCCAGGAACGACTGCAAGGTCTTTCTTAAGCGTGTGAAATACTACGATGTCATAAAAGCAGTAAAAATTGTAGGATATTTGTTAAAAATATTAGGAATTCCGTTTCATCCTCCATCCCAACGCTTATTTATAATGGCATTCCAGCTACCAGCTCTTTTCACAAGGCCAATCTACAATGCTTGTTCCATACTTTGGGGGCAGATCAAAACTTCTAAATTGTGCTTTGTCTTCGCCTACACTTGACTGCGTTGAATCTTTAATGAGATTTATAAATCCAATGGTCCAGATGACAAATCTCCACTTTTTCTGCAGAGGTGTTCCCCAACGTTTGCAAAATCGCTTTTTCATCATTTCAACTTCTTAAGACTTTTTCCGAACAGATGGAAAATAATATTTGACCAGCCCGTCCCTAAAAACAGTGAATCTTCTTCTCTCTCCGCCTACAAACCTTTTGCTCTTACGTTCCTTCTTTCTAAATTCATGAAAACATCAATAAACTGTCAGCTCATGACCAGCAGTACGGTTTTCGTAGCAACAGATGCACTGGTGATTTGATGGCATGTCTCATCGAAAAATCTAACCAAAACGTGCATCAATCTGTCGAAAGCAAAATTGTTGCATTTGATATTTCTAGGGCATTTTATAGAGTTTATCACCAGGCTCTTTTGTCAAAAATGCGTGCTTTTAGGGTCGATGCCTGTCTTATTCAATGGATTAGAAATTACCTTTTGGAAAGTTCAGTTCAAATTGTCTGGGATTTTTTCAAGTTTGATATTCACAAAATAAATGCTGGTATGCCACAAGGCTCCATTCTGTCTCCGACACTCTTTTTAATTTTTATCAATGATCTCTTGTCCGCTACTTCTAATCCAATATATACCTGTGCTGATGACAGTATTCCCTGGTTTTCATATTCGTTCCCGGACTCATGTCGCTGCTCTTCAGCCTTAAAACGGGAATGGCAGTGTATGTTTAATTCATTAAATTCTGATATTAATGGCAAAACCAATTGGGGAACTATTAACAGAGTAGAATTTAATGCTTCCAGAAACATAATTCTGTCTGCTGTCATTAAATCGAAATTTAAAAACCCAGCCATTACCCATGAATGGCACCTGCATCCATACTGGGTAGATATGTGTGTTAATGACAAATTACGTTGGAATGACCATATATTCGGTGTCGTCGAAAATGCTGCGAACTATCTATAATGCGTTTCTACAATCGATGTACGATGTGTATTCAAAAAGTACAACATACATTCGATTATCGTTTTTTTGCTCAGCGATTAAGCAAAGAACTTGCATCACATTGTGTGAAAAATGGAATCAATCACTTGAGATGTTGACAGTGTCGACATTAAGTCTGCTCTATATAAAAAAAAAAAATTTACAAGTGGTATAAATCTTCCAAGATGACCAAGAAGATACAAATGACGAACCTCGCTATGGACGCCCCAGCACATAAATAAAAGATGAGAACGTCGAAGCTGTGAACAATATTGTTTGGGAAAATTGTCGAATTACTATAAGAGAAGTTACTGAGGATATTGGCATATCGGTCGACTTGTGCCATACATTTTTGTCGGATGTTTTAGGTATGAGACATGTGTCAGCGAAGTCTGTTCCGAAATTTCTTAATTTTGATCAGAAGGACTGTCGCATGAGCATCGCTCAGGAGCTCTTGAATGACATCAATGATATACTTGACTTGCTCAAAAATGTAATAACTGGTGACGAATCATGGGTATATGGTTATAACGTCGAAACCAAAGCCCAATCATCCCAATAGAAGCACCCAGGAAAGCCAAGGCGGAAAAAAGCACGCCAACTTCGATCAAATGTCAAATTGTTGATCAGTGTTTTTTTTAAATAAACGTAGTGCATCAGGAGTTTTTACCTTAAGATTGTACAGTCATAAGGAGTATTACCTTGAAGTTATACACCGTTTGCCATAAGCAATACGGAAAAAACGTTCGGAATTGTGGAAAAACAATTCATGCACCTGCTCATTCATCGTTGCTTGGCTCCATGCGACTTTTTCTTGTTCCCAAAAATGATGAGACATATGAAAGGACGGAGATTAGCAACGATTGACGCAAACGTCTACGTATACTACTGAACGCGAAAATCAGCGTGAACCACAAAATGATGTCTGTCAGAGGTTGTAGTATTCACGATTTGTAGTATGTCTACTACTTAAGAGTCGTGCGGCTAAATGCCACATTGAACAACCAGTGGAAACCGCGTGGCAAGAAAACGGGCAAGAACACTGTGTTCTTCAGGAGTATGGCGTTCCATTGCTTATTCACACAAATTTTAATTCTGTTTGCTTCACAAATATTTAAATCGAATTGATATTCGACACCATTTGCGAAATCTATAGCTCTTCCAATAGAGTCATAGTTTATACAGAGTAAATATATAAAAAAAAATAACTGTTCTCTAAAATTCGTATTCTGACAGCTACAATATTAAGCAAACTTTTTCAATTTAGGAGATATAGGATTCATAGAAGCAAAACGCAGACTAAAAACTTTTGTTAGCCGGTTTTATTACTGGACATTATTTAACGGACCTTTTATCCACTTTGTGTCTTAAATAAATGTTGACACTTGAGTACCAACCCGGAACCTTAAAATATCACTGCACTTTAAACTGCTTTCGATTTCCTGTAAGGTGCATTTTAGAGGGTTTTGTTTAAACTTTTTCCTTCTCTTTTTAATGACAGTAAAACAAATTGACAAGTAGTTAAAATGATTTACGTCTCTCTCTTTCTGCTCCTCTTTAAAATGAAAATGCTTCCAGATAATCGCAGTAATTTTTTATTTTCACTTCTTACAAATGACTTGTTCATGAATGTAAGTACATTACCAAGTCTAGGTTCACAGTAAAAATAGTTTTACCTTGCAATATCCCCTTCTTACAACGGTGCTTAGTACAAAAATAACTTAACAACTTGCTAACCGATTTAGAATTTAAAACACCACATTAAGTCCGCTTAGTAGGTCTAAGCATTTAATCATTTCACATTCGTTATTTTGAAGTACACGCAAGGGTAGTTTGCACTTCCAAGTATTTAATCGTGTCGTATCCATCAAAGACAAGTTGAAGTGATTAAATATAGGCAGGAAGGCAATTCAATACCACCAAGGGAATCATTTTTTAAAAATAGTATTTGAAAAAGTCACCGCTAGAGTATGTGACAATTTATTCTCCTGGAAAACTAAAAGCACTTTGTGATTAGTTTGCCAATCCTAAAAACAATTAAGTAAACCATTTTCTATAATTGATTGATGTATCTAGGCCGTTGCCCGTTTGCTCTGCCATGAAAACGTGCGTCCTTAGATACGATAATAACGATCTAATGTTGTGTTACGCCCATGTTTTAAAATATATGGACATATCCGTTTTGTTGAATGTTACGTACATGTATGTACATATATATACCACGATAGCAGCACTTGGGTCAAGCGTTGAAAACGAATTAGTTATCGGGTACATCTACTTCGCTCATTGCACGCGTTTCAATTCTCCTGACCACATACAACATACCCATGACAGTACACTCAACAGGGACATGCTTGTGTCCCTTGTGACAAGCAAAATAACTCGGGGCTTGTCGTAATTATCTAAGGAATTGGAGTGAGGTTTTTCAGTTTCGCAAACTATTACACGCATATGTATATGTTCGGCGTCAATTTTTGCTTTTAGTAGTAGAATGGCAGTGTGAAAACCAGAGTTTTACGTGATAAACGCTTAAAGTAATTTCTCGTTTAAAGTAATGGCATACAAGATACGTGTAATATTTTTTCCAATCTGCAAACAAAATTTTAGGATAACCAATTTTAGTTTAGTTTCTTATTTGCACAGTAAAAGAATACAATTAGTTTGGTCTGAGTTATTGCACATAACATTACACAGAAATTTGATCCCTTCTTGAATATCCTTCTGCTGAAATTGGTAATTTATAAGTCATTAGTTGTACAAAGAAGAGAAGCTAAATTTAATTTTCACGTTTTGAGGAAAAATTTGTACTAAAACATTATTATAAAAAAAAGAAAAATTAAAAAAGAATGTTCGATCTAAAATGAACTTCTGATGATAAATAAACAAATTGTTATTTGATAGTCAGGGTTGAACCAAGGCCTAGACCCTTACACTCTGTTGTCCATATTTCCCACTCTACAAAAAATTTAAAATGTTTCAAGTAAGACTTCTGCATGGTAAATATTTAAAAACAACGAAAAAGGACGCTTGTTCACCTAGTTCATATAGAACTTAGTTCAGCAAAAAACCAATTTATATATTTGTATACCCCTTTACATCAACGGGACAGTAGAAGGAATAAAATAAATATGCGAAATATTTGCGTCCAAAAAGGCAAAAATTAATACTGAACGATCAGTACACCTACGTAGTAGTAAGCAATATACTCTCGAATATATTTTAGTACGAGTATTAGAAACACTCTAAAATTATTTTGAATAATTTTTATGTGGAACGGTGCTTTAGAAAAAGTTTACAGAATTTGCTCAATAGGGTTACTTATACGTGCTGACTATCCTGCTCTCTATCTAAAGGCATATGGACCATCTACGTCAGGCATTTTCGCATTGCTGCTGGGGTGGAACGCACACTCAAGATCCTTGCGTTTAATATAAACAAAGAGACACACTATTGAAGTTTCTTCAAGATCAAGCTCCTGATATGCTTTTAGTTAGCGAAACTAAGATAACCAATGTCAACCATTTTTATTTTGTTATCCGATATATACAGTTTGGAGTATTCTTACTACGCTGAAAGCAGAAAAAATTCCTAGGCTTTGGTGGCAGTTGAATGAGGCTAATTAGTAGCTTAATGTCTGACAGATTTCAGAGAGTTGTTACACGTGTGCCGCAAGGATAAATTTTGGTCCGATTCTCTTTTGTATGCTCGTCAGTGACCTTCCCTATGTTTGTAAGTACTTTTCTGTCCACTTTCATGGCCATGTTTTCAATATTTGAAAGTTTTTTAAGAAAACCATGTACAATAGTATTATTCAAAGTATTGTCCATCTGAAGCTATGACTGTTTCCCATCTTTCTGGCAATTTGTGGATCCCAACCCAAAAGAACTGCGCCGGCTTGGCAGATATCAAGCCAATTTTTGATATTCTGCTCTGATGTGAACCGTATTTCAGTGCGGGCGTTCTGCATCGACCGGAACAAATGGTAGTCAGAAGAGGCAAGGTCTGGGCTATAAGGCGGGTGGGGTAAGACTTCACATCCACTGTTTTCCAAATAGTTCTTAACCATAATAGCAACGTGGGGCCGTGCGTTTTCATGATGGAAAATTATTGCCTTGTGTCTGGTCGCATATTCCGGGCGTTTTTCGGCTATTGCTCTCTTCAAACGGATTAATTATGTTCGATAGCGTTGTCCATTGATGGTTTCACACGGTTTAGCAGCTCATAATACAGCACACCCATCTGATCCCACCAAATACAGAGCATTACCTTCGCGCCATGGATATTCGGCTTTGCCGTTGATTTGGCTGGTTGGCCGGGTTTCACATATGATTTTTTGCACTTGTAGTTGTCGTAATGGATCCATTTTTCACAACCAGTAACAATCCGATGCAAAAATGACTTCCTTTTGTGGCGGTCCAGGAGCATTTCGGACATGCAAAACCGCCTTTTGACGTCTCTCGGCTTGAGTTCATGTGGAACCCAATTTCCTTGCATTTGAATATATCCAGCTGCTTTTAAACGTTTTAAAATGGCTTCCTGAGTTACACCCAAAGATTTTGCGAGCTCTTCTTGTTTTTGGCTACAATCTTCGTAGAGTAATGCTTCCAGTATTTCATCTTCAAACTTTTTTGGCTGCCCAGGACGTTCATCGTCTTGCAAGCCAAAATCACGACTTTTAAATCGTACAAACAACTTTTGGCACGTTCGCTCAGCTAGCGCATGTTCACCATAAACTTCCACCAAAATACGATGACTTTCGGCAGTAATGAAGAAGACCTCCCCGCAGAAACACGTTTTCAGGCACAAAGTTCGACATATTTGAGTAAAAAAAAATTATTGTTGTTTACGCTTCAAATAAATGACATATCCTAAAATGACGTACAATGACAGTAGCTTTCCAATGCATGTTCCAATGGAATAATAACAATATACAATAATAATATTGATAAGATACAAGTAACGCCATCTCTTATCAAACCGAATTAGGTTATACCGCTAAAACCAATTAAAAATATAACTGAACTAGCTAGCAGTCTTAATAAGGATCTCCCCAGTATTCAGTATTTTCCCTTGCAACACCAATGGATTGCTTTTGAATCCAAATTAGTGTCCGATTATACCTATTTAAAATAAAACGTTATCCCTTAGCAGAATACCAAATTTTGTACTCTGTGCCAATAAACTCAGAAAACTTTATTCTACCTACCCCTTATCACGTAAGCTGAGGTAGTATACAGTTATATTGACTCTACTAGCATTAGTTACAGGTAGTGATTAATTATGCAGTTAGATACATATATGGATTATAAAGATATGACCATGTTTCACAGTACTCAAAGTGCCTGCTAGGAATGTCCCTCGCTTACTATATTGACGACAGGAATAGCTATTGAACACATAAAACTATAAACGATAAGACGCCTGTGTATTTGTATGAAAAACTAATTTTTTTTCTCGTTCACTTAGAGCACCTACTCTAATACCATTACACCATCATTACCTTAATTCATCCCGTTTATTTTTTATTCACGCTATTAAAGTATTGAATTCTCTACCAATTACTATAGGAACTGTTTCTAAGTACAGTCCTTCCCCACTTCTATTTCCTTCGTTACTTTATATATTACACCACAAGCTTTCCTTCTTTCCTTACTTATTATATTATTATTTTTAAATTGTTTTATTTGTTTGTTTATTTTAAATTTTATTAATTTTAAGTATTATAAAAGATTTCTATCTTATTGTACCATAATATAGGGTTTTCTAATAAGTGGTGATTCATGAAGCACAGGTGGGTTTTGCACCCGACCAATAACGCATATTTTGCTTATTGACGAACCCATTGAGCCAAAAATGAGCTTCGTCACTGAAGATGATTTTGCGACTCCGAATATCTGTAGAAAATTTTTATAATGTGCAGACTTTGCTCGTTAGTGTACTTTACTATGATAAAAATGTTGAGTTTACTGTATAAACTGACAGTGACAGTTTGATGATTAGTGAAAGAGTGCGTTCACATATTAAGTTCAAAGTTGTCAAGTCCCTATTGGAAAACCCTATATAAGTAATTGCAATGAATTGAAATTAATATAACTGATGCAACAAAAGCAGGAACCAGTGCTAGGGTGACTGCCTGATGGACTTGGAGTAGGGATACTCTTGATTAGAGGGACTGTTCTGCAAGCTGAACAAGAGTGGCCGTTCAATCCCAACACGCCCGAAAGACATTCTTTGTTTAAGGCAACTTTAATCGTGTGTCCAATTTTACACACAATTTCAGTCTTCCCATTAAATAGTGAATGTCATCTCTCTCTCTGTCTCTCTCTCTCTCTCTTTCTTTCTCTATCCATTTTACAAAAGCACTTAACAAGTGCTCTGGCATTTTAAGAGTAGTCATACACCCTTGCGTGTTAAGTTCTTTAGGAAAACAAAAACAAAGAATTGATAGACATTACTAAGGCATTAGTGTACATTTTTGTTTTCACCTGTTCACCTTGAAAAAGCGTGGTGCGAATTCCACTTGAAAGGTCCCCAAAAAGGTTCGGTTGATTCGCCAATCTTACTCAACATTTACATAAGCGATCAGATTGGTTAACAAAGCTTGTCCGAAAATTAAGCGTTCAGCAGTTACACCTAAAGAGGAAAGGTGAGATACTCGTATATTGGAAAAAATCATAAAGCAAATTTACTACTATTCGCATAAGTTAAAAATGTAGAAAAGCATTTTAATTTTTAACCTTAGCTGTCAGTAAAAGACAGCATGCTGAGCTTTTCAAGTATGTAATGAGGCCACTTGAGTAAGTACTAGGAGTCATCATTGTCATCAACAATTGGGCAATTAGTGATTTCGCAAGACATAGCAATTTTATTAAAATAAAATAAAACACAATTTTTCTCTTGTATGTATATAAGACCTATATCTTAAAAATTGTAATAATATTTTATATATTAAAGCCGGCTTAAAATATTCCAAGCAAAGCAATTGGGGAGAATATTGTTGTATATAGTATTTAGCAAATTAACTTGATACTTGTAATTGTAAAGCAAGTTTTTTTGGCGTACGTTTAATGTTCTTATTTTATATCCTAAACTATGACCAGAAAATATAACACAAAAATAAGACGAAACAAAAGATGGCTTACTTGCCATTCAACTTAATATTTATATTCATGTGTCGGACGATTAGTTCTCGAGATATAGCGTTGTGAGTGAAGCAACTTTTGATATTATGAAAAAAGAATGGATTCAAAGCAATTTCGTGTGTTGATTTATCATTGCTTTTTAATGGGAAAAAATGCAGCCGATGCAAGGAAATGGCTTGATAAGTGTTACCCGGACTCTGCACCAGCCGAACGAACAATTCGCAAGTGGAATGAAAAATTTAAAAGTGGTCATACAAGCACCGAAGATGATGCAGTCGACGCAGTGGACGCCCAAAAGAGGCTGTTTCAAATGAAAACATCAAAAAAGTCCACAAAATGATTACGAATGACCGTAAAGTGAAGTTGATCGAGATAGCTGAGGCCCTAAGGGTATCAAAAGAGCATGTTGGATTTATCATACACGAATATTTGGACATGCGAAAGCTCTGTTCAAAGTGGGTGCCGCGTTTGCTCACAGTCGACCAAAAACAGCAACGTGTTTATGATTCAGAGGAGTGTCTAAAGCTGTTCAACCGCAATAAAGCCGAATTTTGGCGTCGGTATGTGACAATGGATGAAACTTGGCTCCATCACTTCACACCAGAGTCAAGTCGGCAGTCAACTGAATGGCGAGCAGGCAACGAACCTCCTCCAAAACGACCAAAAACTCAACAGTCGGCTGACAAGGTTATGGCATCCGTATTTTAAGATGCGCATGGAATAATTTTCATCGACTATCACCAAAAGGGGCAGACTATCGACAGCGACTATTACATTGCATTGCTGTAGCGTTTGAAGGACGAAATCGCAGAAAAACGGCCGCATTTGAAGAAAAAGAAAGTCCTGTTTCATCAAGACAAAGCACCGTGTCACAAGTCGATGAAAACGATGGCAAAATTGAATGAATTCGACAACGAATCGCTTCCCTTCCCACCGTATTCTCCAGATTTGGCCCCCAGCGACTATTTCTTCTTTTGCAGACCTCAAAAGAATGCTCGCCGAAAAAAGATTTAAGACCGATGAAGAAGTAATCGCCGAAAAAGAGGCCTACTACAAAACTGGTATCGAAAAATTGAACAATCGTTTCAATCAGTTTATCGCCCTCGAAGGCAACTATATTGATAAATAAAGTTGAATTTTGCAAAAATTTGTGTTTTACTATAAAACGGCACGGAGCCGTTCAGCCCATGTGTTATATGTCTTGTGTTTGCAAAACTTAAATATTTTTAGTAGAAGATAAGAAACTAAAGTTGGTATAATGAGAGTGTTCACTTTTCGAGAAACTAAGACGTTTATCCTCTTAAGTTAAAGCATGATGCTTTATCGTAAAAGGGTATCAAGCCGTTCGTGTTGGTGTCAGGCTCTACTACTGGTATTGATCTCTCATTTATAATGTTGTATGGAGAAAGGTAATAATTGCCTTCAAAGCTGTCTGTTAGGTTCGAATCTAACAAAGATCTTATTAATGTGTTCGGATGGTATTCAGTGCGTTTAAGTTTAATTTTTGCAAGGTTTGTTAAATACTGGAGGAGTGACGTTATTTTGCAGTCTTCATATATTATCTTACTTGAGAAACATTTTTTATTTGCTCTTCTAAATTTGCCACAGCAAAATCTAAGAATTTTCCTCTCAAATTTTTTGAGTTACTTTGCTATTGTGGTTGAAATAGTAAACCAGGAGCAGAACCCGTTTGCCAAGATCGGTCGAATTAAGGTTTTATAGATGAGAACTTTTGTATTTTTGGGCATTGTCGTCTGCAAATAGAATTCCATTTGGTTCTTTATCTGTAAAGTTGACAAATGGAAAGTCGTATAAGTATATGTTAAACAAAATTGGGCCTAATATTGATCCCTGAGGTATTCCTGACAACATTGAGAAAAAGTCTGATTGTTCAGATTTCACAAATATTGAGGACATTTGATTTTCAAGAAAGTTCTGAATAATTCTCACTAACCACTTTAAAAAATTAAGTTTTAGCAATTTATAGACCAACCCTTTGTGCTAGATAGAGTTAAATGCCTTTTCAAGATCTATATTCAAGGAAATCGTGCATTTTCTAGATCTCAGGTTTTGGATAATTTTATTGCAAGGAAGAAGAATTGAAGTTCTTCAGTGAAATGTTCTATGTTCTTTTCTGAACCCAAATTGAGTTTGGAGAGTTACGTTTTTATCCTCACAGAAGATATTGACTGGTTTGACTAATATTTTTTCGAAGAGTTTTCCAATGTTGAAAAGCAAAGATATAGGTCGAAAGTCTTTTATTTCTTTGGTAGATCTATTTTTAGCTATCGGTAATAATTTTGCTATTTTTCATGCTCAGGGAAAGAAACCATTATTAATGCAATGATTGAATAGAGATGACAGTAAAACATCGAGTGAATGGCAGCATTTTCGCAGAATAAAGCTAGATATTCCATTAAATCCTGAGGATTTTTTATTTTTGAGTCCTTTTCAGCACATTTTTTCATGTTGAAGTGATGTGAAGGGTGAAGTAGCTGGATTATATGACGGCCTGAATGGCGAAAAGGTGGTAATTTCCGGATTATTTTCAGGTAGGCGAAATTCGGTTACCTTCGTTCGTTAAACCTGCGTCGTAAGTGGGATTTTTTTCTGTATAAAAAGCCGATAAGAAATCTCGAAAAGCGTTAATTTTTGATGGAGTATCAACTAACTCCATCCCGTTGTTCAAAAGTACATCTTGTGAAATATCTATTCCAAAGAATTTCCTTCCAGGGATCTTGTCGATTTCTTTAAATTAAAATAATCAAAACCAATTGAAAATGGTGAAAATTTAAATTAGGCTTTTTTCAAACCCACAAAGTGAAATAAATCCAAATCGTTATCGAACCTAGCCTACATACTCATTGACTGTTCTTTCAAATGTCATGAAAGAAAACAGGCCCATTGTTGGGCAAGAATGAGCTCTTATAAGATAATATTGCAGTTTATTATTTGTTAATATTAAGCTTTCGTATGTTTAAATCTCCTGGCAGGACATGATAATTGTTTTTAGGTTTTCATGATATACGCGATGATTTCAAGAGTTCGGAAGTATTATACCACTATAACTACTACACTACCTAGTGTGATACCAGAAAAAATCGGCGGTTGGGTTTGAATCAGATGTTAATTGAATGCAATTATAGGTAGGACTTCACCGATAAAGTTAAGAGACGTGTGAAATTAAGTACATATACGCTTCTCCATTAATTTTTTTTTTTTTTTTTTTTGTGAACTGTCATTGCTATTTTGCTTGTCAATTTCTAATATACACACTGGCTGACTCGAACTGCAACCAACTTCAGACTGCTATAATTTCCAAACCGCTCAATACTGTGAGCTCAAATTGTAACACGTGACAGATAATTTTATTATTTACAAGGCTTTTAAACGAATTGAGTCTGAATTGTGTTGAAAATTTTTTATCCGCAATGGAATTCAAACGTGATAGTGTGATTGCTTTATATAGGGTTTTCCAATAGGGACTTGACAACTTTGAATTTAATTTGTGAACGCACTCTTTCACTAATCATCAAGCTGTCACTGTCAATTTATTTAGTAAACTCAACATTTTCATCATATTAAAGTACACGATCAACGTCTACAAATTATAAAAATTTTCCACAGATATTCGGAGTCGGTGACTGCAACTTTAAGAGCGTTAACTCCAATTTTCGGTCGTAATTCTCGACCTAGTAGACAGGCAATAACAAGTTTAGTGAAAAAATTTGAGTCTACATATTCTTTGTGTGATGTTGCCGTGTCAGTGAGACAACGGGTTGGTCAAAGTGTCGAAAATATCGCTGCCGATCAGACGTCCGTAGCAAACGATCCAAATCAGTCAATTCCACGGCGTTCTCAAGAATTGGGCATCGCTCAGACCACATTATGGCGTATTTTGCGTAAGGATCTTAATTTACACCCATACAAGATCAAGCTGACACAAGAATTGAAGCCGATGGACCATTTGAAGCGACGTACGTTATCCGATTGGGTTCTGGAGAAGATGCGCCAAGATGATGAATTTCATCGCTCATTTTTGGCCCGGTGAAAACCCACATGTGCTTCACGAATCACCACTTCATATACAAAAAATAACTGTTTGGTGCAGTTTGCATACCGGCGGCGTTATTGGGCCATATTTTTTCGTCGACGATAACGATCGTTATGTTACTGTGAATGGTCAGCGTTATCGCGCCATAATCACCGACTATTTTTGGCCCGAATTCGAAGATATGGACTTGGACGACATGTGGTTTCAACAGGATGGTGCCACAAGCCACACAGAACACACTACAATCGATTTATTGAAGAGTAAGTATGGTGAGCGTGTTATCTCAAGACATGGGCCAGTCGATTAGCCGCCTCGTTCGTGCGATTTAACGCCGCTTGACTAGTTTGTGTGGGGCTACGTTAAGTCATTGGTTCATGTCAACACGCCGACGACATTGGAAGAGCTCAGAACCAACATTGAACGCGAAATAGCGGACATTTTGGCCGAATTGTGTGGTCGAGTCGTTGAAAATTGGGTCCAACGAATCGACCGCTGCAAACGTGCCCGCGGTGGCTATATGAACGAAGTTGAGTTCCATTCATAAATATTTTAATTGTACTTCAAGCCAATAATAAAGTTTTTGAAATATCTCAAATGGTTTGCCTTCTATTTAAAAAAAAAAAGTTGTCAAGTCGTTATTAGAAAACCCTCTATTAGGCTGTAAAACCACAAGTAGCTACATTAGAGCCCTCCAGCACCTCAGGATGAATAAATCATTTGTGTCTCGAACCATAGCTCGTTACCGTGATACTGGCAGCGTTGCAAAACGCCATGAAGGTGGACATAAAAAAATCCAAATCGTTATCGAACCTAGCCTACATACTCATTAAAAAAACAGCAATATAGGAAGAAATGGTTCGGAAAGTGAAGGCTTGAATTGAGCGAGATCCGCTTCGAAGTGGAAGATAAATGGCTCTTGAGCTCAACATATTGTTGGAACGTATGCAACACATACTGGAAAATGAGCTTGGGCTCAAGCTATTGAAGTTCCAGAAAACACACGATCTTACACCGCAACAGAAAAAAGTTAGGTCGAAAGAGCGAAGGAGTTGCTACGCTTGCACGAAAGTGTTGAATTGCCGAATTTAGTTTTTTCCGATGAGTCGCTATTTGTTATCGAGCAATATTTCAACAAACAAAATGACCGAGTTTACTTGCCAGAGAGGTCCTTCAAAAACTTACATCTTCGGACGGCCACCAGAAAGCAGGTAGCACCGACGGTGATGGTTTGGGCCGCCATAACCGCCGATGGTCGCTCTCCGCTCGTATTTTTGGACCGTAGCGTCAAAATTAATGCAATCGTATACCGTGAAACTGTCTTAAAGACAGTATTGAAGCCTTGGCAAACCAAGGAGACATTTCAACAAGACTTGGCACCGTCTCACAAAGCGCGCGTCAACCAAGATTGGTTAAAAAACAATGTTCCATACCTCATTTCTTCGACACAATGGATTGCAAATTCTCCGGATGCAAATCAGTTGAATTTGTCTGTCTAGGGTATTTTCAAGGTGAAGGTTGGCACTAAAAAATACTAAAGTTTGTCCACCTCAAACAAGCACTTCGCCAGGAATGGGCAAAAATACCTCAGACCCACTTGCGTGCAGCGTGCGATGCTTTCTTCGGCCGTCTCAAGGCCATTATTCGCGCCAAATGTGGACATATTGAAAACTACTGATAAATTATTTTAAAAATTATAGCGTCATTGGGCTGTATTTTTTCGTTGGTGATGATTGCCGTCACTTTACAATTAATGGACATGCTATAACGTTCTTTTTGGCCGCAAATGCATACATTCAACATTGGTGAGATGTGAACTAACGGACAGGACACGATGGCAACCGTCACATACCCGGCCAAGCAATCGATCTATTAGAATCAAAAACAGAAATGGAAAACCCGATATTTTAAAATAAAATTAATGTCTTTGAATAATTTGACTTCCTTTCTACATTATAAATGACTCAAGCCATATGATTGGGTTCTCTTTTCTCATAAACTTTCTTCAATTATGCAGTTCCTGTAATGTTTACTGTGTAATTATAAAGTAAGGTTAACCCAAAGCGGATACAATTTAAGGAGGAGCTCGGCAAGACCAACAGGATAAAACAAAAGCTATAAGAAATTCTTCAGAACCTGATGGGTACCCTCACCAAATGTACCGAAATGACATATTCCACTTAAAGGCAATCCCGCAGATCGCCCGTTTCTTGATGGAACGCATATCTGAAACATCTTCCTAAAGAAACCAGAAAACTTCTAAACAGGTCACTTAAGACTAATTTGGAGCAAGACTGGAATCTTTACAGATCGAAGTAAAATGAATATAAGGAGCTTGTTCGGACTTCGAAGAATTTTGCGAAAAGATCAACACTGTCGGTGAAACTTTTGACGGCATGTGTAACTACACAGCGTAGACAAATCATAAGTTTTGTGGATAAAAGCAATTTAGGATGGCGACTGTGTCCAACATGTGTTGGCGATCAATAAGTCTATGCACAAGTATATGCGGATGATGTAGTTATACTGTCTATTGGATCGTGTCTCGCGAATGACGTTATCGACGATTGGTGCAGAGTCAGTCCTCTTAAAACTGAGGTTTTTCTTTTTACAAGAAGTAAGTAGCTGGCTCATATAACGCTACATCGAAAGTCTCTAAGACCCTCTCAGCCTTCTGACAGTGTATAGGAGTTGTCGTTAAGTCATGGATCTACGCGGCTATAATAAGGCCAAATATATCCTGGCGGATACTCGGTTGTCTAGCTGAATAAGTTGTCATGAAAAAACGTCATTGCTGCTTTTGCTAGGCTCTAAAGAACATTCTATCTAGGGTAGATTGAAGCTTTCTCTATCACGCCTGGCTCCGTTCTATACACTATGGTGAATCTCCTTCGCCTTAATATTTATATCCGGGGGATGCAAGCCATTTCCGTCTAATAAAAAATGGTCATGGTGTATAACGCACTGTAGCTTTGATGACAAAACTTCCGCTGCAAAAAAACAACGAAATCGACTATCCCTGTGCCCAAGACTGGTTTCGAACAGAATCTGAGCCACAACGTAAGGTTTCACTCCTCGTTAGAAAAACTCTTGTCCGTTTTCGAAGCGGAGATATACGCAATCCTGATGGCAACGAACTATATTGTAAAGAATCGATAGAGGAGGCACCTGGATCGATAGCTTGCGCTAAAAACCTTACTTACTTCCAAGCTAGTTGGAGAATGCTTCCATTAACAAATAGGTTTCATATAAGCACAACGGCAGATTTTATGCCGTAGCTTACTGGCGCTGTAACGGGGTAGTACACTTTTGATAAGCACTTAAATGTGCTTTTTGTAAGTGATGCAATACCCTGCGATGCTTGCTGTGAAAGTGATGACAATTCCGCGGAGCACTATCCCTGTAAATGTCCGGCTTACGCCCATATCAGACTGCAGGTACTTGACCTTGACATAGTGGGTACTGATGCTGTAGGCACTTTATCACTGAAGCGCTTACTCCTATTTTTTCGAAAGACAAAAAACTTCCATAAAAAGCATCTTATAAGGTGCACAATGTGCAAGTTCTTTGTCAAAGTGCTCTGTGCCCCCATAACAAAAAAATAAAAATAAAAAATACTCTGTCACTACCACCATTCAATTTATGAAATGACTCCTCCAGCATAAACGTCCGAAATTCAAAAAATTTGATGTGCGATTCACAGCACAACTTCACGCTCCTTGAAATTGCTCAAACTACATATATAAAATTAAGAGCACTTGGCGGTCTGAAATAAAATTAATTTATAGTAGCCTCTTACTTTGGAACTAGTGTTTATTTTGTCTGTTCAAAAACTATGTCCTCTCTTGTAGATAGTGGTCCATTTGGCTAGAATAAGCTTCAGTATGGTATTAACCTTCTGCCTTTTGCTCAGTTAATAAAAAAGTGAAACTATGGCCACAGTCCCACCCCAATGATTCCCACTCTTATACACATAATACTTTATTTCGTAGCAGTTTCGAAAGTACTATCTTTGGAATTCTCTACAGGCTCATCCCATTAACCTTAAAAATATAATACAAGTAGAGCTTAAGAGTATTCAAAGTACGGTGTTTACTTTTATCCCAGTTTTCCACTCTTCAGAGATTTGAGGGTTCCTCCAGTCCGTCACTTGTACTGCTATAAAATTTTAAAGATATTTTATCTACGATCAGGAAATCTAAACTTCAGACAAATTGCCAATTACAGTTTATGTAGCAATTTATTAAATCAAGTCACTGTACCCGTTTTTCTTACAACCGTGTTTCGAAACTTTTATAGTGTTTCATCCTGTCGGTTATTTAACAAACTTCCACATTTTATCCGACCGATTACTTCTTATCCTGTCTTTGTAAAACTTGTAAAAAAGGAGAAATGTTGGGAGTGTTGAATCTGTGTTTAATATGCTTCTTTGATATTTTGGTGTAATGTTTAGTTTTCGATTTTGTTTTCATGAAAAATTTTGTAAGTTGATTGTTAAATTTTTTGCCACAATATGTATTATTTAATTTATAGGGCTATCCCACCCATTTTGTCTTTATTAAAATTTTAACTACGTAGCCTTAAAATGACATTTTTTTTATTTTCTTTTCAAAAATACTTAGGTCTTTATCATTTCTTTTAATTTTTATGTAACTGGATTTTAAGAAATAAACAATCAATATCTATACCAAAAAATCAAAAGTTTCAGTCCCATTTTCCAAATCAAACCTACAAACATAGTTGGGGCAGATACTTGAGAGTTTAAAGATCTGCCGAAGAAAATAAAAAAAAGACAGTTTTAGAGTGCCAGTATCTTCAAACTTGTAACAGGTACAATTAACAAACTTGTTTAATTTTAATAAAATTTTTTTCAGACTGCATTTATCGCGCATTTAGCTTTTGTTAGCTTTTTCTTCAAGTGATTGGCCATGTTTAAGCAGTATATTCATCCACCATCCCTAAATATCATCATTTTTGACTTTTCAAGGCTTACAGTTAGATTCTCAGTTTTGCAATACATTTCAGTCTTTTGCTCATTAGCTACATGGTATCTATTTTTTAGCCACAAAGTCTTCTAAAAACATAAGTGCCGGAATCTGGTGAGAGATGAATGACTTTGTATACTAATGAAAATGTATCATTAATCATAAACCAAAAATATACAATAACATTAATGATAAGAGAAACTTTCGTGCCTCCTGTGCTCTACCTAGTTCCCTACCTCATCTTCGAAGGTAAATACAACGCTATCATTCTTAGTAAAGTTAACTAAGTTTGGTTTTTTTTTTTGATTCACCTGCAATCCACATATTAATCAGATAACAGTACCACAGCTAATATTGTGACTATCCTGGCATCTATCTACGAGTATTATTAGACAATATAAATAGGATTTTGATACATATACCATATATTGGCAGACAACTAAATATTAAATGATACTACCGACAACAACAAAGTCAGATGTGGCAAGTAACTCCATTTTGAATTGAGAAAAAATCTGCATATTCATCCGCGTAAGAATCACTCCATGAAAGAAAGGTATGAAGGACCCACCTCCGATTTGGCTAAGATCGGTAAAATTATTCATTGTAGTAGTACGAATCATAAATGAGAACATGACTGTATTATGCATCTACTACAATTATACTAGATTATTTCGTATCTGTTACAATCATTATACTTTATTATTTTCAAAAATAAACGTCCACTTCTTGCGTATAACCCGAGTTATTGGTGCCGAAACCCGCGGTTATAGTTAATAAAAATCGAGAAAGGAATTGAAAAATATTAAAATGGAAAATTGCAGTTTTCTCCGTCCACCGAAGACTTTAATCATCGAGCCGGACAATGATATGGCAAGAGAATGGAAGCTTTGGAACCTTCGAGACTTACCTTCGAAACCTAAGCAAATCCAGGTGGCGACATTCATGTGCTCAATAAGCCATGCAGCCATACTCATATACAACTCGTTTCCAAAAGATCCTGAAGAAAAAATAGATCAGGTAAATAATAAATTCGATTCATATTTCTCCCCTAAACCTAACGTACCGTTCGAGCGTTACAAATTTCATAAAATAACTCATCAAGAAGACAAATCAATTGATGAATTATTGTCTCGGCTAAGACTCCAGGCTTAAAATTGTGCATTCGAACAACTTACCAATACCAATAGCCTACTGCGAGATCAATTGATACTCTGAATTCGCAATGAAACCTTGCGCCCAAAACTTTTGTCAGAAGATGTTTTTCTTGGAGAAAGCTTTAGGCATCAGCCAAGCGACAGAAATAGCCAAAGAACAAAGTGCTCAAATTCATCAAGCTACAACTTCTGACGTCAATGTAGTACATAGAAGCAATTTATCAAAATGCTTCGACTGCTGAAACTGCGGTAGTAAACGTGCTATGTTTATAAACATGTCCAGCCTTCCGCTATGTTTGCAAAAAATTTAATGGAAAAAACCACTTCGAAAAAATCGAACAAAAACAAATCGCACAGAAAAGTGGAAAAATGTGAAATCCAAAATAATACAAGCGAAAGCAAAATATTTATCGGCTGTGTCGAAAGTAGCAATAACACCGACAGTGACAATTCACAGAAACAATTTACATCAACGACGACAAGTTCGCAATAAAATTGTACACAGGAGCTCAATGCAATGTCCTCCCAAAGAGAATTTTGCAAAAGTATGGATTTCATATCAACCCAAGCGGCGTAAAGCAACTAGTGTCGTTTGGTAATGAAAAAAATCAAAGTTCTTGGAGAATCCATTGTCCACTGTAGAATAGCAAATACCCCCTGCAGAATTGCGTTCAAAATTGTAGCAAAAGACGTGAAACCAATTCTTGCTGCTAAAGCATGCGAAAGATTAAACTTAATCAAAAGAATAAATACCGTAAATATCGACAGTAACATTTACGAAGGACTCGGTTGCTTAAAGGATTTTGAATACGACATAGATTTGGTCGACAAGTTCAACAAAAGTCCGGCCCGTAAAATGCCTTTTAAGATTATGGACACAGTCGAAAATGAAATAGGCAAAATGGTTAAAATGCATGTTATTGAACCAGTTAAAGAACCAACGCCAGCATATCGCCAATGGTTATTGTACAGAAGAACAATAAAATTCGGATATGTATAGACCCAACAATTGTAAACAAGAACATAGTCAGGCGTCACCATCCTATGAATACTTTCGAAGAAATAGCAGGACAACTCCGTGGTGCCAAATATTTCACTCTTCTTGATTGTGCGAGAGGATTCTGGCAAATAAAAGTTTCAGAACGGACGAAAAAGATACTAACATTCTCCACTCCATGGGGAAGATAAAGAAGCAAGAGCCTACCATCTGGAATTTCGTCCGCTCCTTAAATATTTCAAAATAAAATGCAAACGTTATTTGCCAAGATACCAGATGTCAAAGTATCAATGGATGATATTCTCATTCACTTGAGCACACTGGATGGTCTTAGAAAAACAACCACAGACGTACTCAAAATCATCAAAGAAAAAGGGCTCAAGCTGAACAAAACTAAGTGTAAATTTGAACAGATAACCATTAAATTTCTGGGGCACATCATCAGCGACAAAGGAATCCATCCAGACCCTGAAAAAATCGATGCAATAAATCGTCTAAAGCCACCCAACAACAGGAAGGAACTGCAAAGACTCCTCGGAAAGTTCACTTATCTAAGCAAATTCTTAAATAACCACTCAGACTTTTACTAGAAAAATCTAATTATTTTTATTGGGTTACAAGGCAGCAAACTGCATTTGACAAATTAAAATCTTTAATCGCGAGTCCTCCAGTCCTAAGATGTGACAAAAGATGTTAAATTACAAGTAGATGCAAGCTCTTACGCTATGGGCGCTGTTCTTCTTCAAGAAGGCCACCCAATAGCATACGCATTCAAAGCGCTGACTGAAACACAAACACGATATTCGCAGCTGGAGAAAGAAGCACTGGACATAAAATTCGGATGCGAAAAATTTCATCAATTTATTTGGGGAAAATAGGTAATTATCGAATCTGATCATAAGGCTCTAGAATCCATCTTCCAGAAGCCAATCCATTCTTCTCCAACACGTCTTCGAAGGATAAGACTTAGTCTGCTGACATACGATCCTTGTGTTGTGTACACTCCAGGATCCAAAATGCTGCTAGCCGACCCTCTAAGCCGTGACTGTAAAAATAATATCCAGGAAAATAAAACACCATCAGATCTTCAAATTCTCACAATTTAATCACTTTCCAATAAATAATTCGATAAATTGAAGAAGCTCAACAAAGAAGATGCCGTGTTACAAGAACTAAAGTAATAAGAAATGGGTGGCCTAATTCCATCGAAGAAATATCAAAAACCCTTCGAGAGTACTGGCATTTTCGAGAAGAACTCTTAGAATAGAATAATATTCAAGTCCTCCAAAGTCGTAATTCCGTACAAATTAAGATCAGAGATGTTGAAAAGTATTCATTGCGGTCACTTTGGTTATGCCAAATGTGTAAATATGGCCAGACAGTCTATTTTTTGGCCACAAATGAATTCAGACATTTTTAATTATGTGAAGAAGTGTGCTGCATGTCAAGTTCATCAACATAGTAATGTCAAGTTAATAATAGGAGAAAAAGAAATTCCAAATCACGGATTCGACATTGAGTACATAGTTTTGTAGACAGTTCTTCTGGCTTTTTTAAATTTCAAGAACTTAAAACAAAAACAGCAAAAAATGTAATCACTTTTCTTAAGGATATATTTTCAATGTTTGGAACTCCTCGGAGGTTGGAAACAGACAATGGACCACATTCTGCGTGTCAGGATTTCAAAAATTTTGCAACAGTTTGGAAATTTAACTCAATGAGTTCACCATACCACCCAAGGAGAAATGGATTAGCAGAACGTGCAGTTCAAATCGAAAAAACATATTAAAAAAACGCTATTACGACGACATGGATATACACCTGGGTCTAGTTAACTACATGAAAACACCACGAGGAAATCTTGGTTCACCAGCAGAACGTTTGTTTGGACATTACATACGCAGTCTACTCCCGGCAACAGCACTTTCACTGCAATCAGAAAATACACCAGATTTATCAAACCTTCTGCGCATCGAAAGAGAGAAACAGGCTGTATATATTACAATAGTATTGTACAATAGTATTATTCAAAGTATTGCCCATCTGAAGCTATGGCTTCTGGCAATTTGTGGATCCCATCCCAAAAGAACTGCGCCGGCCTGGCAGCCAAGAATGAATCAAGCCAATTTTTGATATTCTGCTCTGATGTGAACCGTATTTCAGTGAGGTCGTTCTGCATCAACCGGAACATATGGTAGTCAGAAGGGGCAAGTTTTGGGCTATAAGGCGGGTGGCGTAAGACTTCCCATCCACTGTTTTCCAAATAGTTCTTAACCGGAATACCAAACGTGGGGCCGAGCGTTGTCATGATGAAAAATTATTGCCTCGTGTCTGGTTGCATATTCCGGGCGTTTTTCGGCTACTGCTCTCTTCAAACGGATTAATTGTGTTCGGTAGCGTTGTCCATTGATGGTTTCATCCGGTTTAAGCAGCTCATAATACAGCACACCCATCTGATTCCACCAAATACAGAGCATTACCTTCGCGCCATGGATATTCGGCTTCGCCGTTGATTTGGCTAATTAGCCGGGTTTCACATATGATTTTTTGCACTTGTAGTTGTCGTAATGGATCCATTTTTCACAACCAGTAACAATCCGATGCAAAAATGACTTCCTTTTGTGGCGTTCCAGCAGCATTTCGGACATGCAAAACCGCCTTTCGACGTCTCTCGGCCTGAGTTCATGTGGAACCCAATTTCCTTGCTTTTGAATATATCCAGCTGCTTTTAAACGTTTTGAAATGGCTTCTTGAGTTACACCCAAAGATTTTGCGAGCTCTTCTCGTTTTTGGCTACAATCTTCGTAGAGTAATGCTTAAAGTTCTTCATCTTCAAACTTTTTTGGCTGCCCAACGTTCATCGTGTTGCAAGGCAAAATCACCACTTTTAAATCGTATAAACGACTTTTGGCACGTTCGCTCAGCTAGCGCATGTTCACCATAAACTTCCACCAAAATGCGATGACTTTTGGCAGCAATTTTCTTCATATTAAAGTAATGAAGAAGAACTCCCCGCAAAAACACAAAGTTTGACATATTTGAGTGAAAAAAAAGTATTGTTGTTTACGCTTCAAATGAATGACATATACTGAAATGACAGTAGCTTTCCAACGCATGTGCCAATAGAATAATAACAATGTAATAATACAAGTTACGTCATCTCTTAAGTTAAGACCCAATAGTAATTACAAATTAAGTTATAGACCCAATAGTAGTAGAGGTGCAACGACCGGCGGACAATTACATCAAGGTGACCAAGTTGTAACCAGAGTCGACGATAAGCAGCAATGGGTTCCAGTAACGGTGGAAAGTCAAGTACATCCCAGATTATATATTATCAGTGATGATAATGGAACTTTGTATCGACGTAATCTCACAAGCATCTGCCCAACAAAATCCAACATACGTGCAACCCCAACAATATGCCCGAATTGCGTACCTTCTCCACACACTTCACAAACACCAGACGTAAATCCTCCGAAAAGGAGGCACCACAAACAGGCAAGGAAGGTCCAGAACTCGAAAAAAGGACTTCATCAATAATTAAAACAAACAACGAACCAATTCTCAGATGATCTTTAGGAAATGTCAAACCACCAAAGAGGTTGACATATTAATAAAATATTTTTATCTCTGTCTCACTAAATAAGAGGGATGAGAACATGCATGTTTTATTCATCTACTACAATTAAACTAGATTATTTCGTATCTGTTACAATCATTATATTCTATTATTGTCAAAAATAAACGTCCACTTCTTGAGCATAACCCGATTTATTTACAATAAAGTACAAAGATTTTTCAGAATCCGATATCTACAATATATCGCGTGTAAGGAAACGTATAGAATCGGAAAAAATCAAAATTCAAAGTTCTTTCCATATTTCAAAAAATTGTTACTTTGGGCTTGCTCATCAGAAATTGGTAAAAATATTCCTTGTTAAATTACAATACCATATATGGTATATTGCAGAGAGACTTGTCCTCTACCTTCTTTTAAAATTTGAAGTTAGGATCTCTATGGGTTCGGCCAAAATAATTTCTTATAGGAAGGTTAAGTATTATGAAATAAATATTTCCATTTGAATAGAAAGTCACACTGGGGCTTTAGTATTCCAAAGTCTTAAAAAATCTTTTAAGAGAAAATGGTATGCTTTTGCTGAAAAAGAAACGTATTTTCCTTTTATTACTACTTGTGAAACAGATGAAATATGTTGAAGTTTTCTCACTTCTGGTGCAATTCCGCAGTTAGAAAATCTCGATTCCACCAATATGCTCCTGTGTTGTCACTTATTCCTTATATTTTCAATTAGGGAGTTAAATAACTGTATAGGAGTTGTAATGTGTTCTCTATACGGTCTTTGTATGCTAGCTCTAGTAGTCAGTTTTTTTTACTGTGCTACCAAGTCCATCGCAAGCACTCCAAACTCGTGTTCATGCAATGTTAAATTAAAAAAATTCTTTTTGTTTTTTTGCAGATCCATCGCAAAAATAAATAATTTTTTAAATGTTGGCATTTGTTGGGCAGGAACACTAAGAGACGTCGCTGAAATAAGTGTATTCGATAGGGTCATGCTTTAAGCAGTTGCCGATTACAACAAAACTTTCAATCTTAATTTCATCCTTCTGGTCCCGGTAACATATTGCGAAAGGATAAATCGTCATGAATCATTATTCTAGGGATATCCCTGTACTGTATCTTGCACAAACAAACCATAATTTTTAGAAAAATCCATTCAAACAAGTATAGGGTGACTCATCATGAGGTTTAATTTATAATGTAAAATAAAACACATAAATTTGAAAGTCAACTTAAAATTGTTGAAACCAGAACTTACCGAGACCATGTGCTTGAATTTCAGGAAGCACATAGTCCGTTAACATTCTGATTTGACTAATTTTTGAAGAAATATGGACCAATGATTCCAACAGCCTATAAACCACACCATACCGTTTCACGATAAAACACCGGATTTTCATTGCGATTTTCCAGAGCCCATTCACTGAAAATATGACGCAAATTCAAGCCGCCTTTATTTAATTCTTGAACAAGTTGAATTTACGCTTTTAGGCCGAGATCCTGACATAAAATACGCCAAGTTGTCGAATACGCCAAGCCAAGCTGCTGAGAACGACGACGAATCGATTCGTCTAACCGGTCGAGTATCATCCACTAATGTAAACTGGGCCTCGAATTTGCGAATGGTATTGGCAATAGTGGTTTCAGTAGGTCGATTATCCGCACCGTAAGTTCCTCGAATCGCACGAAAAACATTTCTCACAGAACGCTGATTTTCGTAATAGAGTTGATCCATGATGACTTGCTTAACGATACTTAACAAAAATGATAAAGTATAGGGTTTTCCAATAGGGACTTGACAACTTTGAATTTAATTTGTGAACGCACTCTTTCACTAATCATCAAACTGTTACTGTCAATTTATTCAGTAAGCTCAACATTTTCATCATACTAAAGTACACTTACGAGCTACGTACTTCGATTGGGTTCTGAAGAAGATGTGCCGAGATGATAAATTTCATCGCAAAATCATCTTCAATGACGAAGCTCATTTTTGGCTCAATGGGCTCGTCAATAAGCAAAATATGAGTTATTGGCCGGGTGAAAACCCACACGTGCTTCATGAATCATCACTTTATCCACAAAAAGTAACTGTTTGGTGCGGTTTGCATGCCGGCGGCGTTATTGGGCCATATTTTTTCGTCGACGATAACGATCGTCACGTTACTGTTAACGGTCAGGGTTTTTTTGGCCCGAATTGGAAGATATGGACTTGGACGACATGTGGTTTTAATAGGATGGTTCCACAAGTCACACAGCACACGCTACAATCGATTTATTGAAAAGTAAGTATCTCAAGCCATGGGCCAGTCGATTGGCCGCCTCGTTCGCGCGATTTAACGCCGCTTGACTATTTTCTGTGGGACTACGTTAAGTCATTGGTTTATGCCAACATGCCGACGACGATGGAAGAGCTCAGAGCCAACATTGAACGCGAAATAGCGGCCAAAATGTGTGTTGTTGAAAATTGGGTTCAACGAATCGACCGCTGCAAACCTGCCTGCGGTGGTCATATGAACGAATTCGAGTTCCGTTCATAAAAGTTTTGATTGTACTTAAAGCCAATAATAAAGTTTTTAAAATATCTCAAATGATTTGCCTTTTATTTAAAAAAAAATTTTTCAAGTCGTTATTGGAAAACCCGATATTTTCATATCTTAGCAATAAGAAATGCAGATGATTTTTACCTGAGTTTCAACAAGAATTGAGTTTGGATAAAATATTTTTAAACAGTATGATTACGAACTCAAGCGTATCGTTTCTTCGGCTATTTTTCACGAAGGCATCCTGTGGGTTTTACTTCGAAATATTCTTTCGATCATTTGGAACTTCATTTCACCAACAATGCTGAATAGTGGCTTCAATGATCTAAATACCGCCAAATCACATCATCTTGGTAATCAATTAGTTGGTCAATATCATAAAATAATATCATTGAATTGAGTCGGCAGTAAGCCAATCATTTTCTGATCGAACCACGTATATTAAGGATCTATGAGGCCACAAAAAGGTTTATTTTGATTAACTATACCTGATTCCGCTAATGGCAATTTCTTTATTCAAAAATCCATCGAGCCTAAAATAAGAGTCGCCACTATCCGGTAACTCCGACCAAGCCAAGGTTGTGTGACTTTAGATCCTGCAATAACTAGGTTGAGATCTCATGCAGATGGAAGTATACATATCATATAAGTCAAACTTTAGCAATCGATGCCAAATTGATAATTTCGGATCTTTTGAAGTGTTTTTCTCAGTTATGCTTTTCGTCCCGACTATCAATCAAATGCATAATATGTACTATAGTTATGCACAGGAGTAAGTCAATTATGTAAACTTTGAAAGCCAGTTGATAATGATGAAGTTTATTCAATTCTGATGCAACAAAGTGCAATTGTGTGAATTGTGAAGAGAATCGGGACTGGGTACACTGGTTACACTAACAAGAATTAAAATTCAGCCACATTTGCATCCTGTTAAAAATGTATGAGATGAATGTGCATGAAGTCACAAAAGAGGAATTTCAACTGATGGTTGTGTTTCCCCGATAACGAAGTGGATGGCGCTACTAATATGTCCACGTTAATCTCTCATCGTATGAAGAGTATAAAACTAAAAAAAAGGCGTAGTAGTTAAAGAAGAATTTTCAGTATCAGAGAAATATTTGTTCCCCCTTACTTATCCGATTGCCTAGGAATGTTCAAACGAAACATGACAACAACGCCTCACTAAAACGTGTTAAATTTCGACACAGCCAAGAACTGAAGCAGCATGTACAACAACTAAGATCGTAAAAGTAATTGGTCTTAATATTTGCATACCAGCTGTCAGCTCTTTGCATAAGGTTATTCTACTTATTCAACGCTCCCGATTGTGTCATGGCTCCACGTACCACCAGAGAGTAGAGCTGCGTATATTTGAGAACTGAATCCACTTTCGCTCCAGTATAGTAGTAAGACTATAGACTAAAATATCTCAATATAGAAAAACACGCTACTTCTTCTGAAGATGTCCTTTTTCACACTGGCAAAACCACTGCATAAGCTTTTTCATCAGTACCACCCTTAGGAACACTTTCCGAATAGATGGATCCATACAAAAAGCAAATTTTCCACCCCCTTCCATTACAGACTCATTGCACTTACATACGTGACTTCTTTCGAATACGCTGAGAAACCGTATTCCTCGACATCTAAAAACTTTTCAATGACCAACAGTATAATTTTCATTTCAACAAGTTCTACGCTGACTTAATGGCATTTTTCACAGAAAAGCAGAAAGAAAGCCTGTTGAAAGCAAAATAGTTTTGCTTTCGTTCAGAATCTTTTATCAAAAATGCATGTGTTCGGGATCGATGAATTTCATTTTCAATAAATAAGAAATTACATTATAGTACAAAACCATAAATACGAGTTATTTTGGGCGATTTCAATTCTTATAAACTACAATTTATAATTAAAATACAAAAGAAATTCTGTTGTGCCACAGGGGCCTTTTTTTTTGTATCCGACTCCAATTTTAACAATATTTCCATCTTTTCATGTTTAGCGCTGAGATATCGAAGTCAAAAACTTTCCGTTCTCTGTGTTTGTGCCAATGACAAACTATATACGTTCGAATAACTAAATATTCGACGTCGACGAAAAATGCTGATCCAGCTCTGCGTTGGGATTGCCTCCTTCAAGCACAGAGAATAGACTTTTCAATAATTTCAGATTGACCTTACCAAATCCGATAATAAAAATGTTTTCCATCTGGACCAACTCAGCAAGTAAGAATGTTAAGTTGGCAATAACATTCTATTTGCAAGAATGCAAGAACGCTCCACGTCACTCGTAGATATTTCGAGTAAAAGGCAACTGAAAGAGAACTTAGAAATTGACGTTAACCCATTTACTACCACTGTACTCGCTTGGGTACAGAAAATTGAACAATTTTATGATTTTACCGTTGCTCTTCTTAAAATTTGTTTTGATGAAATTTGAATTTTTTTTGTTTGTTGATATGTTTTCAATAAGTAGGCGTGCAGTTTACTGTAAAAAATATAAAGCGACAGTTTTTTTTTACTATTCCGTCTCAGATGCGATTTCGTTTTTCTCGATTTTTCAGAAGTTGGCCTATATTTTGCAATGCAAAAATAATTTCTTTTATCAATTTTCTATTTATGTCTTTGGAGAAAGTTCAAAAACCAATAATAAAATCATTTAAAAGTAAAAAATAAAGTGTTCATATATTTTGACGCTTGGTAAGCACGATAAAGTTAGGTGTAAATGTTTGGGCACATTGGGAAAATCTGACATTTTTTTTTTTTTAGAATGGATTTCAAAGCAATCTCGTCATCATTATTTTATGGAAGTTGATTCGATAATCTTTCAGATGCTATCGAGGAAGATGATCATAACGCTGCGTTCGACACTGCATTTATACCACCAGATGCAGATTACAATACAGACGAGGGTGAAATAGAAACGGAAAATTTAGATAACTACCACATACTCAATGATATTTCAGGTAACGTTGAAATTTTCATTAGGGATGAGGATTTCGATAGCGAGGATGAAGATCTTTTATCAGTCATCAGAGCGTAAAAAATTGAGCAATCTCAAACCCAACCACACTGGTCAAAAAGAGATGATAATTTGACGATGAACTGTTCTGATAACTTCAAAATAAACAAAATGAATATGAAATGTGATTTAGACAACAAGTCTAAAGTCGAAATATTTGAAATTCTATTAGATAATGAGGTGAAAGTACTGATCTTGAATCAAACTAGACTTTACGCTTCTCAACATAACCATCAATTTCCAAAAAGAAGAGCTGGAAATTTTCATAGAAATTATGTTCTGTAGTGGTAACCATTCAATGCCCAGGGAGTCCATGTATTGGAAACAAACAACATTGGTAGCAAACAACATGCCGCGAAATCGTTTTTATGAGATGAAAAAATATATTCATTTCGCAAATAGCAATCAGCTAGATGCTCAAGACAAAATGGCTAAGTTCAGACCTCTTATGAATCTTTTGTGCCAAAAATATCAATAATGGAGCTTCATGCATCTTCTATTGATGAAGCCATGATAAAGTATTTTGGCCACCATTCTTCAAAACAGTTTATAAGAGGAAAACCTGTACGTTTTGGTGTCAAGAACTGTATGCTGACAAGTAGTTGTGGCTAAAATTACAACTTTGATACATATTGCGGTGCAAAAAATGTGAACGCTGATTTGTTACAAATGCCACTGGGATCTCGAGTTGTGCTGGAGCTTCTAGAAAAAGTTCAACTTCCATCTGACCACATAATTTATTTTGACAACTACTATATTTTACTTCGCCTGAACTTTTGCAATTGTTGAGAGAGAAGGGCTTTAGAGCAACAGGAACAGTAAGAAAAAACCAAACGAAGAAATGCCCATTGAAGCTAAAAAAAGAATTCAAAAAAGAGAGACGAGGGCATTTTGAGCACATTTACGACGTAAATAATATTATTTTTTTTGGAAAGTGAAATGACAATGGTGTTGTCACCATGGGCACAAACTTTGATACCATCCAGCCTATGCGTTATGTCAAACGTTGGTCATCAGTAGAAAAAAGAAAAGTTTTCATTCAGCAGCCGAATCTTATTGCGGATTATAATAACGGTGTGGGTGGCCTTGACTTACACGATCAGTGTGTCAATGCCTATAAAATCAAAATTCGAGGCAAAAAGTGGTGGTGGCCGCTTTTTTACGTCCATGCTAAGCTCATCGTTGGTGAACGCTTGGAAACTTTATAAAGTCACAGCAGATTCCAAAGATGACTTGCTATCGTTTTAAAGAGATCTCGCTCGATATTATCTTAGAAGATATACAATTCTACAACCTTCGAAATCTAAACGATCCATATGTGCAAACGTTGCTTTGACTGAAAGTCACCATTTTCCTAAGAGAATTGAAAAACCTCTTATATGCAAAGTATGTCACATGAGAGTTAGATGGATTTGTGAGTTCTGGAACATAGTTCTGTGTGTCGAAAAATAATGCTTTAAAAAATTCCATTTACAAAATTAGCAATCATACGTTCCCATTGTACCTGTTTGGGTACAGCTTGAAAACAGTAGTTTCTTAATTTTTTAAAAAAAATAAAAAAAAAATATTTTTGTATTCTTTTAACACCATTCAATGAAGTTATGTTACCACGAATTTGAAATTTTACTTCCAAATGTCTTTGAGAATAAATGGGTTAAGACCGTCTTTGTTTACTAACCGCCCAGTTATATTTACTCGATTTTCCGCGAAATCATCATTATATAGCACGCCTTTCCACACCTCAAAATCCCCAAAGAATCCTATCAGTCAACTAACCAAAAATCCTTAAAGCAGATAAACCGGGGAGTTCCAACATTTCGTGGAACCAATATGGAGTTTTCAAAAAAATCGATTTTTGATTCGTACTTTCGTAATATACGAATACATATATACAAATCTGGCTATATTCCCTGAAAATCTCAAATCGATATGGTAAGTACTTTTCAAGATATACGCATACATATCTGTAAGGACGTCTCGGACTGTTAAAAAATTAGGTGGATCACAAATCGGAGTAGCAGCATTAAAGTAGCATTAAATTATATATGAACTATTGTAAAATGCCACGCAAGTGAAATAGAAAAGAAAAAGCAACCGAAAAAGTGTACTTATCACAATCAAAAAGAAGGAAAAATATATTTAATCCAAAAACATTGGTTCTTCTATTGCATATAGAATGTATTCGACATGTGCAAAAGAGAATGTTTTCACGACTTCGCGAGTAAAACTAATAAAACTACTGAAACTGTAGATAAAAAAATACAAAAAAGTATTCGGTGGAAAAGGTAAACTCACTGGTAAAATAATCGATAAGTTGGAGAAGATTTATGGTGTTGTTGGAAGCGAGCGCGAGCTTCAGATACGTTATCTTATAAACATGATTATCTATCTTTACCACTTGATGTTGCTGAAGCTATCTTTCAAATGAATACAGATTTCAGCAATAAAAAATTATTGGAAAGATGTTATGGTGGTTTTACTCAAAACAACAATGAGAGCTACAATCAGTTGATATGAAAAATAACTCTAAAAATCGATCCGTGTGGCTCAAAAATTGTTAAAATAACTGCTTACATCGCTGCTGGGATCTTCAGTAAAGGTACAACTTTAATTTCTTATTACATAAATGCAATTACATAATTATCAAAATTCCATGCATATATCGAGAAAGAGGATACAGAGCTCGTCATGATCTCTGCCTTGAGAGCGCATGGGAGTACGCGAGAGGGAAGAATGGTAGAAAGCAACAACACGAGGTACTAGAAGCTACTGATGCTACGGAGGGTCCATCTTAAGGCCCTGGAAAAGATTACTTCATGTAAGAAAAAGAAAAAATGTATCTAAGTGTAAACTTCTTCCGAAACTTCTCAAAACCATGTTTTAAAAATCGGTAATCGAGATTTCTAAAAAGCAGCTCAACCGATCGATCTGGAATTTTAACACAACTTTCTCAGATATACTACCTTGATTAAAAAGTTTCTGGTGGCGTCACTATGTGACGATCCCTTTGCTCCGATTTGAGTTCTGTTTTTTTTTTCTTTTTTTTTTTTTTTTTTTTGTTTAGTTAGAACATCTGTTGTTGACATTCCCTCTTAATCTTACAGCTTGACATTTGCCAAAGTTACGTAGGCAAGAGTGCATCTATATTTGTGTGTGATGGTGATTTTTTACATTACAACAACGAACCTGTATTCAATTTTGCGTAAAAAACGGATTTAATGGTGCGCGAACGTTGGAAATGTTGGAAAAGTATTTCAACGGCAACGATTCTCTAAAGAAAACGGTCGTTTACCAGTGGCACGAGCGGTTCAAAAGTGGTCGTGAATCAATCGAAGATGATGACGATGGCAGACCATCGACATCGAAAACTGACGAAGACATTGATGAAGTAAAACAAATGTTGGTCAATATCCGCAAATTAACCATTAGAGAGATAGCGGAGGACTTGAACATTGCCTATGGATCCGTCCAAGACATTTTGGTTAATGATTTGGGTTTCCGTCATGTAGCAGCAAAGTTGGTGCCAAAAAGAGACCGTGTTGACTTCCCAAAAGAGATGTTTTGCGAGGCTGAATCCGATCCCGCATTCATCAAAAGGATCATTACTGGAGACGAGACGTGGGCTTATGAGTACGACACGCAATCCAGACATCAGGCAAGTGAATGGCGTTCACCAAATGAGCCGAGACCAAAAAAACCACGTCGTTTTCAGTCAAAAAAGAAGGCAATGCTCACGGTTTTCATGGATTTCAACGGCGTAGTGCATCATGAATTTTTGCCAGAAGGACAGACAATAAACAAAGAGTATTGTTCGGACGTAATGAGACGTTTGCGTGAAGCAATTGGCCGAAAGAGACCAGAATTGTGGGCAGAAAACTCGTGGATTTTGCACCATGTAACAAATACTATCCAACAGCCATCGAATTCACCTGATTTGGCTTTCTGTTCAATCGAGTTAAAAAACCACTACGGTGAGCGCGTTTCAGCAGCCGAGAGGAAGTAATGGAAAAATTGCAGGAAGCACTGACGGATATACGGAAAACCGAATATAAAAAATGTTTCGAGGATTGTTTCGCTGGCATAAGTGTGATGCAGTCAATGGGGATTATTTTAAAGGGTACAATATAGATTTAGATGAATAAACCTGTATTTTTAATTTTCTGGATAAATTTCGGGAAGAAAGTGGTATGGTCGAATATTAAACAATTTTTGTCGAAAATTCGACATTCAAAATTTCGATTATTCCTTCGATTAATACCTAGTTTAATCTATCAACTAAAATAATCTTTCGGGTTTTTTTAATTTCAGATGAACTTAACCGAAGATATCGTGATCGCGCCGAACACCTTTTTTTGGAAGACCTTCAGGAGATCGTCTGCGGGAGCATACCTGATCGATATTTTTACCAATCATAAGTGCCATTATAAATTTAGATGTTGAAACTAAATGTACCTATACTTTTTGTTTTTGCAAAATAAAATATCTTTTCAGAAAAAAAAATCATAAAAAACGTCTTTGTACGTCATTGCGACTGCGTATCATCATTTTTCTCGATAAGGCCGTAAATATGCAAAGATTTTATATATTGTTTGAACACACCATAATAAAACCGGTAATTTCAATTATTTATCAATAAATTTGCGTGTGCAATGTGCATATTATAATCTTATTTCCATTGAGACTTCGACTGAATTGAGATGTATTGTGTCTAATTAATTTTTTAAAGGATAACATAAATTTTCTCATAAATAATTACTTTCAGGCAAATACAGGTAAACCAAGGCTGGTATAACAAATAAATTTTGTTTTTTTTTTATATTTGTTGATGCCATAAAAATCATATGCATACAAATTGATAGGAGTTATTGATTAAACATGACAACCCGTACTAAATTTTATTTCCATGTTATTAGAACTTTGTAATGTTGATGGGGAATTGAGGCAGCATTCGTTGCTAACAAATGGTTTCACAAATTTGCTCTATTAAATTTTCCAAACTTAATAATATTTTCTTTTTAATTCAATTTAGCATGGGGATATGAATACCCTTTTACTGGCTTTTCACCAGGGCGCGAGTGGGCGGTGTAGTAGTTTTGAAACTCAGGTGTTAGCTTTCGATATTTTTCCAGAGATGGTTGTCGAACTGGAGCCAGTGCATCCTCAACCAGTGGGTCTTAGTATGTGCTAGTTGTTAGTTCGTTACATTAAGTCCAGCAAGCCAACCACTCCAACATCAGTGTTATGCCTTCATGTCAGAGTTGACGCCGATCAGATTTACTTATAACTACATACAAATTCCATGAAAAGATTCGAACCCGCTACCCTCTGCTTAAGGAGTCTATGAATATACCACTACACCACGGCCACCCCCAATTTATTTATCTAGTCTGCCGACCCATTATTTCTACTGTTGTTTTTATTTTATTTTTTTGAATAAATATAACATACTTTTAAAGCCCAAATTAAACACATAAAAAAGAGATTTTTTCCGCATATTTTCAAAGTTTAATAAGTTGAGAATATACTGTGAAAATTTTAGACCGATATACTAAGTCATTTACAGCAAATAAAAGGGGAGTGCATACCCTGTAGCTGCGGTATCTTCTCCAAAATTGGACCTATTCGGCTGAAATTTAAACACGATATTCTACACATGAATGGTTCTGTCCGGTACCACTTTTTCTTATCTCGACTTTAAACCGATAAGAACTGTCGAATCAAATCTTTTAAATCTGCTACGGAACAGAATGACAACCCTACTGAATAATAATCTTTTTGGAATTTTGATTTCAGATGATTATAACAGGAGCAATCAGAGGCCAGCCACCTACTTTTTTTTTAAGAGACCTACTTCACCTCACCAAAATGACGTCAACATATTTTTTTTTTTTTTTTTATTTAACAAAAACTTTTTTTTGTATTTTCATACGAAAAACATGATATATCATATTTTCATAAGAAGATTGTATTTTAAAGGAAAATCCTTAAAAACCTTCAATATTTAACCTCTAACATCCCCGTTAATGATTTGCTTTTGTATTTTTTTTTTTTTTTTTTTTTTTCTTTTGCTAGAAAATACTTACTTTAGCTCAAGCAAGGGAAGAAGAAATACCTTTAGCAAGGCAATATAATAGACAAGCCAATATTGTAGACCTCTGAGGGAAAATTAATGATAAGAAGCTGCTCAAAAGGAAATACACAAATTATCCTACATAATTAAAAAATTTAAATCTTACTTGACGAAAGAGCAGATGCAGAGACCATCTCTAGAAAGGAACGCAGTTTACGAGTACTTTAGTTTACGTCGAGCGATATATCTTCATAAGAAGCAAATGTTCGAAGACATCAGTGATTGAGAATAGATATATGTCCAGAGTTCAGGACATCGGATGTTCTGAACAAAACACAATTCTGCATATCCAGAAATCTAAATATTTTATATAAAACAGGAGGCTGATTGTAATTTTGTTAGTTGCGTTTTCCTCAAACTCATATCAGCTTAAATTTTGTAACGACAAACGCGGAAATGTCATCCCTGGAATGCAAAATATACATATTTATAAAACCACAATGAGGCTCCTGATTCGACGAAAACTCCTGACAAGCACATGCAGCAAAATGGGCTGCAAGTATTGGGTATGTAATTTAATTCGTGCGGTTTTTTTCAAAATTTGAACGTTTATTTAAGAAAAACATGTACAATAGTATAATTCAAGGTATTGCCCATCTGCAGATATGACTTTTTCCCATCTTTCTGGCAATTTGTGGATCCCATCCCAAAAGAACTGCGCCGGCTTGGCAGCCAAGAATGAATCAAGCCAATTTTTGATATTCTGCTCTGATGTAAACGGTATTTCAGTGAGGGCGTTCTGCATCGACCGGAACAAATGGCAGTAAGAATGGGCAAGGTCTGGGCTATAAGGCGGGTGGGGTAAAAATTCCCATCCACTGTTTTCCAAATGGTTCTTAACCGGAATAGCAACGTGGGGCCGAGCGTTGTCATGATGGAAAATTATTGCCTCGTATCTGGTCGCATATTCCGGGCGTTTTTCGACTACTTTTCTCTTCAAACGGATTAATTGTGTTCGGTAGCTTTGTCCATTGATGGTTTCACCCGGTTTTAGCAGCTCAAAATACAGCACACCCCTCTGATCCCACCAAATACAGAGCATTACCTTCGCGCAATGGATATTCGGCTTTGCCATTGATTTGGCTGGTTGGCCGGGTTTCACATATAACTTTTTGCGCTTGGGGTTGTAGTAATGGATCCATTTTTCGCCAGCAGTAACAATCCGATGCAAAAATGACTTAATTTTGTGGCGTTCCAGCAGCATTTCGGACTTGCAAAACCACCTTTCGACGTCTCTCGGCTTGAGTTCATGTGGAACCCAATTTCCTTGCTTTTGAATATATCCAGCTGCTTTTAAACGCAGCTGATACCCAAGGATTCTGCGAGCTCTTCTTGTGTTTGGCAACAATCTTCATAGGGTAATGCTTCCAGTTCTTCATCTTCAAACTTTTTTGGCAGCCCAGGACGTTCATCGTCTTCCAAGCTAAAATCACCACTTTTCAATAGTGCAAACCAATTTTGGCACGTTCGCTCAGCTAGCGCATGTTGACCATAAACTTCCACCAAAATACGGTGACTTTCGGCGGCAGTTTTATTCATCAAGAAGAACTCCCCTCAAAAACACTTTTTCAGGCACAAAGTTCGACATATTTGAGTGAAAAAAAAAAAAAAATTTGTTGTTTACGCTTTAAATGAATGACATATACTGAAATGACGTACAATGACAGTAGCTTTCCAACGCATGTTCCAATGAAATGATAACAATGGAATAATACAAGTTACGCCATCTCTTAGCAAACCGCACGAATTAAGTTATATACCCAATATAACTGCCTAGAAGGGACAAACACGGGGTTACTCAAGGACTTATTTAAATTAGTATTTCACACTGAACGCTTGATTAATAACGTTCGTGTGAAACCCTATGTTATTTTACCCGAGCACTTTGAATAACAGACTAAGTATCTGAAGCGCGCCGATTAATTGAGATTAGTTCGTCAATTTTAAATCAGGCGAAATGTTCTAGTGCGTATAAGCACATTACTTAAATGATGAACAAGCAGAAATAATTTCATGGTTCTAATTCTGATGAAGTATACAGTATAGGGTATATTGAGGAAAAGTTGTCATTGGTAATGTAAGCTTAAAATATTTTAGCGTATATCGCAAGAAGAACAAATCTGTCGGCATTATAAAGCAAACAGAAACATGTCCTTTTCAATAAAATGTATTTCCCCCGTTGGCCCGAGAACTAACAGTATACATGTTAACATATACAATATCATTTCAATGTTGTATATTACAACAAATTTAATAACAAAATAAAATATTGCGTTTAAATAAATATCGCAACGCTTATAAAAGTACTATATTTGGCGCAACAGTTCATTGATAAGACTTAATCTCTCCCATTCACCGTTTTATTCCCTCTATCATTCTATGCACAGTGAGTGTAGACTAACGACTTCCAATGCAAATGTAAATAATGTGACACTCTACTATTTAATGAACATCTGACCAAAGTGGCTTCATGTAGTAAGTATCAACAAGAATTTTGTGAGAAAATTTACACCAGAAGTACCTGTGATCATTTAGGAGTGACTAGTCATGAGAACTGATGAGCTAGAGCTCTTTATGTATTTGATACTAAAATACACCCACCGACCTCAAAAAGTCATCCAGTACTTAAGTTACGGAACTAAGGCGAAATTAGGATAGTTATTAGAATGTATGCACTTTGTGCGTAAACTGTCCCGAACGGCCAAAAAATTATTGTACTTGAAACTACGTATTAATTTGTAGGAATTCACAGACTAAATTCTTTTATAAAATGGCTAAAGAATATTAGACAATTTAAATATTACATTAAAGTATTCAAAGAATTGAGAGGCAACGACGGGTTCCTTAATTATAAACAGGACGATTCATTCGTAAATTTAAGAAGATTATCAAGGAAATATGTCAAGCAAATAGAGATTCAAGTAGTTTCAAGTACATAGCATACTTAGTTTGTTTTTGACAGGTAGGAAGGTTAGAAGTGTTTTGATGTGATCGCCGATGGATCAAAGAATTTGCATTTTGTAAAAAACGGAATAAAGTGCTCTAAAATACTTAAAATGTTGATAGTGGCTCTGTCTGTGAATGAGTCTGCTCTGGAAGAATATTTTTTTGGAATATCATCGAATTACTTTAAGAGAAGTTGCTGAAAAGAATGTTGGCATATCGGTCGGCTCTTGTCATGCAATTTTTCAAGATGTTTTGGGCATAAGACATGTATCAGCAAAGTTTTTTCCGAAACTTCTTAATTTTGATCAGAAGAACCGTCGCATGAGCATCGCTCAGGAGCTCTTGAATGACGTAAATGATGATCCTGGCTTGTTCAAAAGGGTAATAACTGAAGACGAATCATGGGTCCTGTTCCCGGAACTGAAGTGACCTTTGAAATGACTGAGATTTGCAGCGATTAAGGAAATAAAAACGGCATCGCTGAAAGTGATTATGAGAAGTGCTTCGAGGATTGGAAAAAGCTGTGGTATAAGTGTATAATATCTGAGGGGAATTACTTTGAAGGGAACAATATTAATATTAATGAATAAATAACAATTTTTTATTAAAAAAAAATTTAAGTCAAACGCATCCAAAAACAAATATCTAACTGTCAGTCTTTTATAGAAATTATCACTGTGATCATTTATTCATTAGAAATAGTTAAGGGAGTAGGTTACTTATATCTCATAGTTTGGCAAAACTCGAGAATTTTACACTATTTATTCACTGATCGCAATTATCTCTGCCCTCTAATGACAGCTAATAGACTCACTCAAACACACAAAAGAAGTACAAAAACATGGCATTGCCATCAATGGAGGAGCAATGTGAGCAGCAGACATTGAAGCTTTGGCCAGAATTGAAACGAAGCCAATAGAAGTGGGTTACACCCAACTAAGAGGGTGATCGAACATTGGAAACTTTAAACACATAATGTCACAAAGGACAGATACAACTGCGTAATAGTTAAGAATATTGCAAATGTCTGCTGATAAACACAGAACAAAATATCATATCAAAGATTAACTGAATGCTTAACAATGGTCTTGCATTTCATTGATTTTTTGGCTAAAAAGCATCAGAGCTCTCTCAAAGCAAACCGTGAACCTACAAAACACACTTCAGATTCAAATTAAAAAATTTGTTGGCAAAGTTATAATAAGACCCATAGTCTTTTGTATTATACAGACCAATATCATATTTTCGTTTGTGATGGGATAAACATTATCTTGATTAGATAAGGAAAACTTTAGCGATTTCAAAAGCAACATTTTTTGAGAAATATTTGGTCCAATCTACGTTTCTACGTTATTGGACTTTGAAGACAATAATTTTACCATGAACCATACAGCGACATTAACCAAGCTAACAAGCCTAAGTTAACTGTATAAGGCACAGTAGGGAATCACCTTTATTTCCAGAAAGATGTAACTACATTTATGTAGCGAGATAACGTCCATTTCATTTGATATGATGGAAATGTTCTCAAAATTACTATAAGGAAAGCTGTTGCTTTTGCTGTTGTTTGAACCACTCAATTAACTAGCACAAGATTTAAATGTCAAATTAGCAAAAGCCATAAAGACATTTCACTGGTGCCAATATTATAAGTATAACTTCACTTATATCGGGTAAGTAATGTATTGCATAGATATATACATGTAATGATTCTGAAGCTTCATATATCGCAAAATAACACAACAACCTTTTCTTCCAATAATTACGAATACCTTATCGCACAGTTAGGGCAACACTACAATCACGCTGCTTAAGAGTTTCAATTAATTCATTGAAATTATTATTAGTTCTTTAGAAGTCTCTATCTGAGTCTTGACTCTATCAATGTTGTCAACTGTAAAACCTACGAGTACGAATGTTTAATATATTGGGTTGATCAAAAAGTTATTGGGTTTTTTTTTTCGGTTTAAGTGAAATAAGTGGAAGTCTGATGGCGCAAGATCACATTCCAACCCAGCAACAATTTTTGCTGAATGACCAAACTTGTGTGTGGTCCATCGTTATCGTGGTAAAACATCACACCCTTACGATGCTCGGGAACTTCTGTGCGATGGCACTTAATTTCTATAGCTAGTCAGAGAAGACATCGGAATTAACGCTTTGCCTTTTGAAAGCAGCTCATAGAAGATTGGTCCCCTCAATTCAACCCAATTGCCAGCATCTCCTTCATTTGGTGGATGTCCGCATTTGCATGCCATTCCGATGCTTCATCTCGCCTACTTCGCTTATTTCTGGCTGGCATTATTGTAGATAATTTATTAATCCACGCCATGCTTCAAGAATAGGTTATTTTCTTCGCGTTTGGTGAGTTGATCGCATACCTAAATGCCTTTCGTCAAATGAATTTATTTCATCTCATGCGGTACCCAAATATCGAGCTTCTTTACGAAGCCAGACGATTACAAATTTAATTTCCATAAACGCCATGAACACTTTTAGAGCGATAGCAAGAGCCCGAACTACTAAATACTTATTTACTTGCACCAACGATTTGATTTTAACATCATCAATCACGGAAGGACTGCCAGAGCGATGACCACCTTTCTATGCAAAATCACGGAATCGGACGAACCAGTTCTGGCACTTGCATTTTTCAATGACATTTCTGCTGTAAACCTTACCCAACATTTCTTTAGCCTCAGTTGCTTTCTTTAATTTTTGAAGTAATAAATCACAAAAGTATGCTCTTTGAAATTCTCTATGTTCAAACCACAGTTGCATGCATAAAACTCGACCAAATCGCGACAACTTTTTTTTTTTTTGCTTTTAATTTAAGTGTCAACAACAAAATGCGCGCAAATATCATACATATATGACATATATGTCGAACTCGGATACAAATAAACTCAGGCAAAGCCACCTATTGCAAAAGAACCCAATTACTTTTTTAACAACCGAATACTTATGATGAATGCTTTGTTTATCGAAAAATTTTTTAATTAGGTTCTCTCAATTCACTTATTTGATTTTGTTGCAGGACAGATTTATTTCAATTAATAATAGTTTTAAACATGAACATGAAACACGATTTGTTTTCATCGGAAATTACTTCAAATATCGGCAGTGTTTATTTTTCTAATTTTAATGTTTATATATGCATCACTGTCAATTGCTATTTAATAATAATAAGAAAAATAATAATTTCATTTTTACATTTTTTTTTTTTAATAAATTATTTAAATGTCATCCTGTTTGCGTGGTGCGTGGTAAATTATATTTTTGGTTTTTTGAAGCACATGCTATGATATTTTTGAATATTTGCATGTTATTGTTTTATAACCAATTTGGTATTACGACAAATAAAGCAATTAACTACAGTGTAATATTAATTTGTAACGAACAAAGCCACATGCAATCAATTATGTAGTTTCTCAATACAGAACAAAAAATAAGACGATGAATCTTTGCAAAATAAAGATACAAAAATTAAAATCTTTTTTTGTATTGTTAATTTTTTTTTCCACATGAAATATATATATATATATATATAAATTATATGTAAAGGAAAATTTATTTAATATGAATAAAGTACATACCTGTATCAACAATAACATCGATGAGATCCATACTTTTGGCGAAGGCATCTTTCAAATTGATATGATGAAAAGATACAATGCTGCCCTCACGTTTCGCCCGATCAAGAGCCTCACGCCTCTTCAGAGCCTTCTCTCTACGCATCTGATTCTTATAAAATTCAGCAAAATTGTTAACGATGATGGGAATAGGCAAAGCGATTACCAGAACACCGCATATGCAACACACAGTACCAATAACCTTTCCCAGTGCAGTAGTGGGATAGATGTCCCCGTAGCCAACAGTTGTCATTGTAATACCCGCCCACCAAAATGTTTCCGGTATCGAAACGAATTTTGTTTGTGGCTCATCCTTTTCAGCAAAATATGCTAGCGAAGAAAATATGAGAACGCCCATTGCCAGGAACAGCATTAGTAGACCGAGTTCCTTATATGAATTACGTAGCGTAAAGCCTAATGACTGCAGGCCCGTAGAATGACGGGCCAGCTTAAGGATTCGCAGGATGCGCATGATGCGAAATACTTGCACCACCCGGCGCACATCCTGGAACTGGTCCGTAGCATTTTTATTTGTTTCCAATAAAAACAGGGACACAAAATATGGGAGTATTGCCAATAGGTCTATTATGTTAAGGCCGCCTTTGAAAAATTTCCATTTATCCGGCGATGCACTAAATCTAAGTACGTATTCTAATGTAAACCATGATATACAGACGGCCTCAACCATAGCCAATTGCGGATTATCCTGAGGTGTACCATTATGATCAGTTTGCAGTTGAGGTAAGGTGTTCAACGTCAGGGCTATGGTAGACAGGACTATAAACAGGATTGATATCACCGCGATTACCTGCAATGGTAATTGTTTGTTTTTTTTTTTGTTTTGTTTCTATTTTTTTGCTTTTCTATTCTTAAAAAAAAAATTCTTTCTTTGGAAAATGTGTTTTTTTTTTTTCCTTAAGAAATAAATTTTTGCTTCGAAGTTGTTTTATAACTTAAATAAACTTATATGTAGATACTTATACTCGTAACTTAAAGGCACATAGCAAGTAGATAAAAAAAAAAAGATATTTTTTTACATATTGCCTTCTGCCTATGCTTTAAGAAGAAAAGTGAGAAACAATCGTTCTCATGTTGAAAGAGTTGCATAGCAGAAGATTGTTGGTTGAGATGTTGCAACTTTATGAAAGTAAAGTCTTGTACAATTTTCTACTATTAAGGTTTTTTTTTTTTTTTTTTTTGACTAAAGGCTGGTGCTTCTATGTGAAGTATATAATGCTTTATTTACTTTAAATTATATTATTTGCTAGATCCTTCTTAGAAAAAAATCCAATAGAAAAACTAAAGATAAATAAGGTCCTCATGGGGAATGATTTAAAAACAAAAAACAAAAAAAAAAAATTCGTTTCACAGTGATATGATATATATTGATATTGATATATGCCTAACTAAAAAACATATAGAAAATAAGAAATTAAAGAAAAAAATAGAATCGAATATCTATAGAGCATTTTGAATGACGAAGTACACGAACAAATATAACAAAATTAAACACAAACTCGAAAGCGTTAAATAGTGTTAAACTATATGTATCTACACGTTTCGAAGGACTCGTTTAACTAAAACAAAAAATCAACAAAAATCGAAGAACTCTAAAACTATCAGGTTTTTTTTTCTTTTGTTAATCACAAACAAACAAAAAATAGTTTGAAAATACTGATAGCAAAATACAGAACAGAGTATTTAATTTCTGTACAAGTGACAATACGAAAAATATAAAACGAAAATTATAAACACACTTTTTTATCATCATTAAGATTTTTTTTTTTTTTTACTTAGCAATTTTTAATTTTATTCTGGGGGGAAACGTGCATTTAATTTATTTAAATAATTTTCTGAATGCACTTGAGTTTTTTTTTTTACTTAAAGGCACTCTCAGAAGGCTAATGAGAATTGAGGATGTTCATATTCTTAATTTCTAATTATCAAAAATGGAGTTTGATGAATAAAAATATCTATTCGGGTCTGCAGTCGACTATACGATTTTTTTAAATAACTTTTGATTCCTACATATTATTTATATAAAGTGATAGTGTTATATGAAATGAAAATATAAAACAGAAAAGTTTAACTAGAACGAAAGGAAGGAAATAGTTAATTTCTACTTAAAACAGTTTTACAATTCTGACATTTAAAAAACAAAAACATAAAACATATCAATTTTTAAATTTATTTATTTATTATTATTTTTTTTTTTTTTTTTTTTTGATTTTTAAAATACTGTTCTGTACACTACAGTTTTAATTAAATATAAAATGAAATAATATTGAATTCAAAAAAATATATAAAAAATAAATCATAATCAACGAAAAAAATATAATCGTGTGTGTTAAGTTAGACTTGTAGATAAAACTAAACTCTGACTTCGCTGTGGGCATGGTTAGATTTATTTTCAAACCTTCGTATCTTATGATTTAGAGATTTCGGAATTATGATCGCCAAATTTTACCAAAACAATAGCTCCCTGATGTACATAAGTCAAGTATTGCCAACGAATTTTTTAAATACCTGTTAACTTGTGTTTTAGCATAGTTAATTAAGCCATTTATTTTTACAGAAAACGCATGCAGATACATTCATTTTACTGTCATATACGAGCCCATACATAAATTTAAAATAGATCTGTATAGGAACTCTAAGATAAATTTAACTTTAACTGAGTATTGCCACAGTTCATTTGAATAGAGAATAATCATATTCATCTAAGTTAAACCAAGATGATCGGTTTCCTAAATTTGAAGACTACCGGTGGTGGCAAAAAGAAAAGTCAGATATGCTCTTATATATTTACTCATGCTAACGCCACATCGAAATGGATATATACATACATTACCTCCTCAATTACACAGCCCACTCAGAACTCAAAGATGGTGGCGATTAATTAGATCTTCTTGGGAATAATTTATGTATCGCAAGTTGGAAAATCATACATAATTTTGTTCAATGATTTAAGCTTTCCTAATAGATCTGTCTTACTCAATATTAGATCTGTCAAGCAAAATTCCGAAGCGAGGAATACGAGAAGTTTTCACAAAATTTAGTGGAAAATATGTTTGACAACACCGTCAAAAGAAGCATGATATACCATATTTAAAAATATATTTTGCAGAAAAAATAAGAAATACAAAATCTATGCTGATTGAAATTTTATAATAAGGCTTACATTCGCTAGAATTATCCCATCGTTCTAAAGTAACAATAAAATCTTTTTAAAGAGTATAGATTACTCTCAGGGACCCCAGCCAACTTAGAATAGAAATTTATGCGTTGAAAGTATATCTAACGTCATTTGCCATTGTATTCGAGAAAGATATTCTCTGGGGGAGAAAATTGTCAAAATTATAGGAAATTTGAAATAGTTATTATTAAAAATTGTATTAAAAATTAGGTGTCAACAAACCTATCTGAAAATGTAACATACAAATTTTATCGAAAATTAAAAAAAAAAAAAATGGCAACCTATGTATATTCAATTATCTAAGACACAAAGTGTTTTTACATGGATCTAACTATATCATTTAAATACCATCAGAGCTGAATGAAGCTTCTTGAAACAACCAGTAACAACGCTTTGATAGACTTATCAACTTTGTGATGACGCAAATCTACAATTGCTTGAAGAAGACGACGCAACGTTTAAAAACGGAAAGGAATCGAATGAACCATTTGCGAAATTTACACGTCTTAAAAATACTGTCAGCAACAATGCAACGGTAATGAAAATCACATTTATAGGACTGCCTTAATTTTGATTGCAAACTATCCACCTAACTGGGTGCATCGCATTGTCTTTATCTTCATACATAAACGCCACACTGGGTGCAGAAGTTTAACTAAATAATTTGTAAAAGCGAAAAATGATCATAATCACAGGCAGTAAAACAAAATGAGTATAAGACAGCGCTGCAAAGAAGAGAGCTGCTCGCGAACTCTATTTACAAAGAAAATAGAAGGAACATCGGCTCTTTAGAAAAAAAGAAAAAGAAAAAGAAACGCTTTCGATCCATCGGTATATATACAAAAACATAATTGTACTCAGATAAGGTAGGAATGTAATAATGGAGTCCCTATAAGTGACAGAAAATTACACGGCATTAGTTTTGAAAATGTCGAAGGTGAGCAATATGACTCTGTCAGGAAGAATGGACCAGTTGATAACAAATTCGTTTACCCAGGTAAGAAGAGGTCTGGATACCGATACCTAAATATAAAGCTAATAAGCCTGATATATAGAGACGGATACTCAGCATCGTTGTCTTTATCCTCAGTAATTAATCCCTATAAAATGCATAAATTCCAGTTGAGGAGTCAGTTCCTTAGATATTGCATACAAGATTTTATCTACAGTACTACAGTACTCCTATATCACGAATTTGATATAGATCAGTGTGGTCTGAGGTTTGGTAGGTCCACTTTACGACAGAGCTCTCAAAATCACAACATGAAACTTCAAATCGATACACAAATGTTGATGTAGATGTCAAAAAAGAATTTATTCAACATCATATATATTTAGAAAAATTCTGAAAAATTCAGAAACAATTACCAGGGGCACCATTCATGAAAATTCTGTTAAACAGAGTATTTTTAGCAAAACCGGCGAAAATAGTAAAGTAAAAATAATCGAAAAAAAAGACACTTAGCACCACTGACTCAAACAGCCAGTCACACCAGAAAACTAGTACTTTGATACTGTAAAAAACTTTGCTTTGTTTATTTCTTTGAACTAAGAAGCCAAGTGAAAAATGAGTTCCTATGATGTTGTGCTCAAGTGGGAGACAATTAGCCATAGATCGCTAAATACATAGACGGTGCTGCTCGTTGCGATCGATGTCTACTCCGGACTGTATTGCCATCTAAAGAAATAAAGAAAGGTTCAATCAATAAACTTGTGTGAACAGAAATATGTGTTTTACAATCAATTTTAGAAAGATTAGATAGTACATATTGCCACCTTATTAATTACTGTGCTGCAGCACAACAAGTGGTTGTCTAATGACCATATAGACAATATTTTGTAGCGATTGAAAACGATTTCTTTAATAAAATATTTAATTATTTTATAGCGCAAAAAGATAATAAAGTGTTTGAAAACAAAACTAACACCTGGCACTGATGAATACATTAAGCATTGTTCAATATATTTTTGAATCATCAAAAACATAAAACTTATTACTATATCTTCATTTTATGCCAACAGATGTGATATCACGAACTGGCAAAAGTAAGAGGTGAATAATACATTTCAAGGACATCTTTGCCAATCTCCGATTCACTTTATTAATAGTGAATTTCTTTTTACACTCTTAAATATGTCAGAGTTTTATGTTTTTGGAATTCTAAGTGATATTCAAATATTTCGATCCAATAATGCCTCAATAATTTGCAACCAAAATTTTGTATAAGCAAGGAGCACTTCCTGAAATTTAAAAACAACCACTAGCATTATTTCTGATCGCTTCATTTTCAGATATAAAAGCAAGGCAAAGAACTCTGTCTTGGAAAGAAATAAATAAGTCATTATTTGGAGGAGTTGCTGGAATCTTGGAATCTTCAAGAAAGTGAGCCAATTGATGTGGCGCTGCTAGGCGAATTAACTTAAATATTGAATTTAAGTTAATTTGTATTCATACAAAATGTGTTGCATGCCTGTGAAAGTTTATGAGTTACGCTCAAACGACGGTTAGTTAGGACTTCTCAGATAACAGCTGCCACATAACAATAATTAAAAAATTTGCAATGAAAACAACATTTTTAAAAAAAATAAATACGAAAACATTTTAAAACTTCAACCTTTTGAAATTGTTGGTTCTTAATATTTACTGGAAAAGTTATGGCTACGCAAAATTAAATGATCACAAAAAACTCACTTTTCGCGATTTTGCTATACGAGTATGTGATAAGTATATGCATTCAACTATTTTATTTTTTATTGGGAAACGAAAGAATATTGACAAAACAAGAACTACATAGATGGCAATATTGACACAAAATGTGCATTAAAATGCAAATAGACGTTCAAACCATTAGTATGCACCCAAAAAGTTGAAACCAACTGCCCAATAGACTTTATAAAGCTACGATCGTGGTGGACCATAATAGGTGGATCTTAGAGTGATAGAATATTCTAAATTTTTTGCGGAGCATGAAATTCGTTGCTACTTATTAGAAGCTTAACAATTTAAACAATGATGTAAGGAAAAGAAAGGAAGTTCATAAGATATTCGGGACAATGGAAATTGTTATTGTTAAATTCTGACAGCAAGAGAAATTCGCAAATTTCTAATTCAATATTTTTTTTCTATAATCAGTTGTATGGAGTAATTGAGGTTGTAAATTGTACAGCTAACGTCAATCATAAATAAGGTACAATACTTAAACTTTGCACCTTTGCTGAAACAGATAATTGTGGCTTAATAGTTTTTTTTTTTACCATTTACACCCACAGCAAAATTTGTATTTCGAACTGAAAAAATTTTGGTAGTGACAATAAATAATGTACAATATCTGAAAATGAAATGAATTGAAAGAAATGCCATTTAAGTTTGACATTTTAATGCTAAATTAAGAATTATTTTGCATTAAATTGTATTTTATTTTGTTTTATTTTTACTTTTTTTTTTGTTTTTTGTACACGTTATACATACAAAAATTAATTCACACTCAGGAGATTCTTATTAAATAGTTTTGTCTATTTATTTATTTAATAATTCTCCATTATGTCGTCCAAATCTACCATGGAGACCACTGTACGCAATCACTATCGACGTAGCAAAAATGAAAATTAAAATAAATAAAAAGGAACAAAAAATTTTATTAAACTTCGCAATGGATAAACTTATGTAAAACTGTACGAGTATTCTATACAATTGAGTAATTTGTTTTAATTTTTTTTTTAAAGAAATGTGTTACCATTTACTGGATGACATTACACAAATATTATATGAATTGTGTCAAAAATAATTGGCATTCTAAGGAATAAAATTACAAAATTAATTTTATCTTTATATAAGAAAATAAAATTAAATTAAGGAAAAAAAAAACAAAGTAAAAACTATTTGAAAAAGTGTGTATATTTTTGTGTATTGTGTTTTTGTAAAAAAAAATAGAAAAAACCTGCTTAAGCTTGTTAAGCGAACTTTAGAATGGAAAATTTTTTATTATTAAAAAAAAAATAATATTAATGAAAATAAATAAAATTATAAACATATCAAGAAATTGTGCATTCTAATACGTCCTAAGTTCAGAATTATTTTCTTTTGTGCGACAAAAAAAAACTCCATTATCTCTTTTAAAATAGCTGAACTTAGTTTTCAGAACAATTTACGTCACAAAGTTATTTATTTTAAGTTTTTTAAAGTGTTTCAAATCAAATGGGCAGTAAAATGTAAAAAAAAAAAAATATGGTGGAATAATTTTCTTCATTTATGCAGTATCTGAAAACCATATCCGAAAATCCACTCATTAGATTAGAAGCAGAAGCAAAAATACGATTTCCTACAGTTGTCCAATTTAAGCACGACAAGATGATGGTTGATTTGAGTATAAAGAAAGCTTCTCTGTCGTTATTTTATTCTCTTTACTATAATACCTTGTGGACAGTTATCATCTTTTTCATATGGATTACAACGCTGCAATAGTTTTATAGCAAATATTGTTCCATCCATTAAAGTGTTTATCATGTTTATATCTGGCTAATCCCTTAGACGTCTGAGAGATATTATAATTACAACGATATAACCTCACATCTTTTAGAAATTCCGACCACTATTCCCCCAAGGAATTTCATTGCCAATGCACAAACCAGAATTTTGAAATCAGTGCCAGACAGTTTAGTTTAGGCAAACTCTGCTGCAGTTACCAAATAATGAGAAAAAAGACTGCTACGGAACAACGGTAGCTTATGTATCGATCTAATCATATACTTTTTCTGTTTACCACGTTTAGTTGAAAATTTTTTTAACTACCACCCGGTTTTACATTTTAAAAGAAGAATACATACTCGTAAATCTTTAATATTTCTGTGTGTTTGACAAAAGATCCAATTTCATATTTGAACACCCTTACACATGGGCTGAAAAGTGCTAAATCCACACCATTTTCAGTTAGTACCAACCTTCAAAAGATACGTGTATAAATTTGACAGCTGTCGGACGATTAGTTCTCGAGATATAGCGTTGTAAGTGAAGCAACTTTTGTTATTGTGAAAAAATGGATACAAAGTACCAACCTTCAAAAGATACGTGTATAAATTTGACAGCTGTCGGACGATTAGTTCTCGAGATATAGCGTTGTAAGTGAAGCAACTTTTGTTATTGTGAAAAAATGGATACAAAGCAATTTCGTGTGTTGATTTATCATTGCTTTTTGATGGGAAAAAATGCAGCCGATGCAAAGAAATGGCTTGATAGGTATTACCCGGACTCTGCACCAGCCGAACGAACCATTTGCAAGTGGATTGAAAAATTTATAAGTGGTCATACAAGCACCGAAGATGATGCACGCAGTGGACGTCCAAAAGAGGCTGTTTCAGATGAAAACATCAAAAAAGTCCACAAAATGATTACAAAATGATTGCTCTGAAGATATCAAAAGGGCGTGTTAGATATATCATACACGAATATTTGGACCACTGTTCAAAGTGGGTGCCGCGTTTGCTCACAGTCGACCAAAAGCAACAACGTGTTGATGATTCAGAGGAGTGTTTAAAGCTGTTCAACTGCAATAAAGCCAAATTTTTGCATCGGTATGTGACAATGGATGAAACTTGGCTCCATCACTTCACACCAGAATCAAGTCGGCAGTCAGCTGAGTGGCGAACAAAAACTCAAGGTTATGGCATCCGTATTTTGGGATACACATGAAATAATTTTCATCGAATATTTCCAAAAGGGGCAGACTATCAACAGCGACTATTACATTGCGTTGTTGGAGCGTTTGAAGGACGACATCGCAGAAAAACGGCCGCATTTGAAGAAAAAGAAAGTGCTGTTTCATCAAGACAATGCACCGTGTCACAAGTCGATGAAAACGATGGTAAAATTGAATGAATTCGGCTACGAATTGCTTCCCCACCCACCGTATTCTCCAGATTGGCCCCCAGCGACTATTTTCTGTTCGCAGACCTCAAAAGAATACTCACCGGAAAGAGATTTAAAACCGATGAAGAAGTAATCGCCGAAACAGAGGCCTATTTTAAGGCTACTACAAAACTGGTATCGAAAGATTGAAAAATCATTTCAATCAGTGTATCGCCCTCGAAGGCAACTATATTGATAAATAAAGTTCAATTTTGTAATAATTATATGTTTTACTATAAAACGGCACTGACTTTTCAGCCCATGTGCTATTTAATATTCGAATAATTTAAAGAGAGATTATTGTTGTGTATTACATTGCATACACCGTTACGACCCATACCAAGCAGTAGAGCTTGTGTGAGTTATTAGGACTCTACTACCAGCAGCTGTCGTGGCTTACCTGCGGAGGTATGTTTGGTGAAATGATGGCATGAAATCTTAAAGTGAGTATAGTTGAATGAATTCGAATCGTCTATACCATTCAATAAAAATATCACGTTTGAAACCTACGCAAAAACAAAAACCTACTTGTAGATAGTTATAACTTAAGAAATAGTGAAGTAAATGATGATTATATTGCACTTTATTGTAAACCAGAGAAAGTGTGGCCATAGAACGACATTGCTACTATGATATCGCGGAACAACTGGATTCTATTTTTGGTATGCTAGAACCATCTATAGGCTTTTCCAATAGGGACTTGACAACTTTGAATTTAATTTGTTTAATTTATGAACGCACTCTTTCACCAATCATCAAGATGTCACTGTCACAATTTATTCAGTAAGCTCAACATTTTCATCATGGTAAAATATACTAACGAGCTACGTTTTCCGATTGGGTTCTGGAGAAGAAGCGTCAAGATGATGAATTTCATCGCAAAATCATCTTTAGTGACGAAGCTCATTTTTGGCTCAATGGGTTCATCAATAAGCAAAATATGCGTTATTGGTCGGGTGAAAACCCACATGTGCTTCATGAATCACCACTTCATCCACAAAAAATAACTGTTTGGTGCGTTTTGCATGCCGGCGGCGTTATTGGGCCATATTTATTCGTCGGCGATAACGATCGTCACGTTACTGTGAATGGTCAGCATTATCGCGCCATGATCACCGATTATTTTTGACCCGGATTGGAAGATATGGGCTTGGACGACATATAGTTTCAACAGGATGGTGCCACAAGCCACACAGCACACACTACAATGGATTTATTGAAGAGTAACTATGGTGAGCGTGTTATCTTAAAACATGGGCCAGTCGATTGGCCGCCTCGTTCGTGCGATTTAACGCCGCTTGACTATTTTCTGTGAGACTACGTTAAGTGATTGGTTTATGCCAACACCCCGACGACGTTGGAAGAGCTCAGAGCCAACATTGAACGCGGAATAGCGTGTGTGTGGCCAAGTCGTTGAAAATTGGGTCCAACGAATCGACCGCTGCAAACGTGCCCGCGGTGGCCATATGAACGAAGTCGAGTTCCATTCATAAATGTTTTGATTATACTTCAAGCCAATAATAAAGTTTAAAATATCTTAAACGGTTTGCCTTTTATTTAAAAGAAAAGATGTGAAGTCGTTATTAGAAAACCCTATATCTACATAATGCCGTTCACCTACAACGTAAAAAAAACTTTAGACGGAGATTATGTTCTTCTACCATATAAAATCGATCTGTAAAGTAGCTGAAAGTAGTCTAGACATTTTAGTATGAAACTGAGCTTAAAAATAAGGTTCAATTATTATTGAGTAAACAAGTTGAATATGAAGTAAAACCAAGTTAACTTCAATCAGTTATAAAACATGCAACATTGGGTCTCATCTCTTAAGAAATAAACCCTAAGTTATAAATAATGAGACCCAATTTATGTTTAAGAATAATTGCCATTAATCAAACTTAAATAACAATTTAAAACTATAAAACTATGAGTTATCTAATTTACTGGATTGAATGTGCTGATCTAAAGCTGGAACAAGTTTTACGAGAAGCCAACTACGAATTGATAACCTATATCGTAAAACTGAAACGCATTTTTATTAACTCCTAACGATATTCCAGAAAGACAATTTAAAGTAGGAGACTCATCCAGTAAGCTAGGTAGTATTTCTTTTTTATACACTGCAACATCTAAAAATATAGATGGTGAGTCAAGCATATTCGAACTTTTTTCAGATTTATTCATATTTTGTCTAAGATCCAAAAGTTATTACGTCGGCTTTAAGTTACTTCGATCGGTATATAAAGTATAAAAATATTAATTTAAATGCCTAAAATAATCATCATCAAAAAATCAAACGCTTGGTAGTTAGAAACCAGAAGATGTCATAAAATAATTTAATTCTCTCAGACCCTTCAGAGATTAAATAAAAGTTCTAATTTTAATATAATTTATAAAAAAAAAATTCACATAAAATGTAGTTCAGTTTTGGTGCATATTCTGTTGTTTTCGAAACCCTGCCCGCAAGATATTTTCAATATATTTAAGAGCAAACATGTTTTATATATAAATGTGATGGTAAATTGTTCTGAGTAACCATTCCTAATTTGCATGCTATGGAGCCATGATATAAGGACCAATTGTAAAAAGGATAACAAAAAATAATTATCATTTCTGAAGCTGCATGGGATTTTAATACCTGCAAATAATTCCATTCGCTATAAGAAAAAGTTTATTTTAAAAATGTTCTAGTCATAAATTCATTTCAAAAGATTTTTGATAGTTAATGTCCATTTTTCGTGCATTTAATGTAATGAGTACAAGTATCTAAGACACAACTTTCTAAAACTTTACAAATAAGAATAAAAAAATAAATAAATAAATAAAAAACTTAAACAGAAGGAGAAAAAAACTACAAGAACTTTACAAACACAAGCCGGACAGATACAAAAAAAAAAAAAAAAAATTATATACCCAAGCTAGTATGTGCATAAGGGGCTTTCGATTGTTCAACATCATATTCACTTTTATACTGTATATACACATTCTATACAAAACATATACCAAAAAGGAGACCATTACACATATAAATATAATATAATATAATGATTAATGCATTTACAGATACGAATACAAATACGGATACACTAAAAGGGGATTAGGATACCAATGCATTCTCGACTTCAGCACACTTAATGCTGATCTGTACACATTCTAAAAAAACTAAACAAAAATAACCAATCGAAATTTTTTTAAATTTTCATTTACAAAACAAAGACGAAATGTAACAAAACTAACAACTTAATACTGAACAGTGTCATTTATGAATCACAAAAAAAAAAAAAAAAAAAAACGAAAAAAGAAAAAAGAAAACTATTACAAAAAAGGAGAATTCAAATTAGAAAAAAAAAAAAGTTTGATGAGAAATATCTGTAAATAGGTGAGGAAAGGAAAATTCATTCACAAAATCATAGATAAATAGAAGTTAAGAAAACTTAATTAAAGAAAAGACAAGAAATGATATACGAATTCTATATTGTGAATTTTGATAAAATTTAATTGGTTCTCATATTTATCTTATTCAAAAAAGGATGTGTTATAGGCGGGGTATATATATAAATGCTTTTTAATTTCACTTCAAGACTAGCAAAATTTAATGAAATGATCACAACTGACAGAACTCTGACATTGCTTCACTGAAACAAATTTTCAAACAAAAAAAAAAAAAAAAAAAAAAAACACAGAATTTTACTATGTATAGTCTCATAATTTATTTTTAAAAAAAATCTTTCACCTTTGACTAGCTAAATTTTTAGTTGCATTAACTTTACCAGAAAAAAAAGTGAATAACAATTAGGAGATGTCCCCAAATATGTTGTAATTATTTCCATTTCGGCGGTGGGTAATAAGAAAAACAAAACAAAAATAAAAACAAAAAAAGAATACTTAAAGCAAAGTATGATAGATATACAATGCGCAGAGAGTATAGAAAAAGCTTGTTATAGTTAGTGGTAGTGGTTATTTATAAATGATTGCCCTGAAACTGATTTTTGGAAAGCTATATGCTTAAGAAGCTCCTAACAAGAGATCTATTTTTTTTTTTAGATATACGAGTAAATATTGGTTATCTCGGAACTCTTATTGGAAATGGAAATGTATTACAACACGAATTTGGCCACTTCTCCCCAGAGCTCGTTGCATTTAAATTATTTTTATCGAGGAATTCTACAGCACACCTGCCGCCTGGTCATATCGCTTATTGCCCATTCCCAACAACTCTTTGGAAAATATTTTTTTTTTTTTTTTTTGTTTCATTTTTAATATGTATATATTTTTTTGGAAATGCATTTTTTAGTAATAAAAGCTAGAAACAGTTAAACAACTCGATGTTGTTGAAAAAAAATTAATTATATATGTTAATTGCAAAAAGAAGATATTAATTATATATATTTCACTACGGTACTGAAATAATATGATAAATTATATTTAAAATGTTTTCCTACATATAACTTACTACAACTGAAAATGAAGATATTTAAAAATAAGACTTCAAAATGAAATAAGAAATGTACATTTTTTAAAGAAAAACAAAACAAAACCTTTAATTGTTTTGTGTTGAAAAACAATAATTAATAAAATTACAATATCTTAAATTGTGGCATTATCTGACAAAAATATAGTATTCTGTTTTTATTAAATATAATTTTAGTAAAATTAAAAATCAAAAAATCAATTTTCTCTAGGATTTATTTAGTAAAATACTTTAACCCAATGCGAGGGCAGATATTCCGAAGAGCACGAAAAAACATTTGCAATTACACAGTTTAAAATACAAATTGCCTTGAAAATGTTTCGCTCTTGTCATCACTAAGACTTCATAAGACTATCATACCAATTCAGATTGAATAAAGCCTGCTCACTACCCAAATCACCCATCTTGGAATAATTTCTCTACAAAAATTCGGGTGTCCGAAGTATCCCAGTTCTCGCCTTAAAAATGAACAACATGGAAATTTAATTCCTGGTTCCGAACTGTGCAATTCAACATGTTGCACTACAGCAACAACAGTTTGATAATATGAAAGTCTAATAGAAGATATTCACAGTTTAATACTGACATTAAGATTAAGTAAGAAATAACAACATAGTGTCTGCAGTGCCTGATGAAGAGCAAAGAAATCCAATATAATCGGCATGACAAATATCCAGATAACCAGGAAATAATAGAAATTGCTGATGACGATCAGAACATTGTGTCTTTTCTAAGTTTTGTTTTCTTAACCTGAAGTAGTTCAAAAGTGGTTAAGAAAACGCCGAAATAGGACGCCGTATAGTGAATTCGAGAAATCTACTCGTATGTCAGTTTTTGGTAAGGTATATTCAATCTGCTACTGATTTTACAAAAATGCTTTCACAACATCCTTACAGCTTTCAACACTTTGAAGGAAGTTACAATCTACAGCGCAAACAAAGTATAGTACTATTGCATAATATGATATGTCGTGAAATTCCAAAATCAGCCAATCTGATGCTAGATTGGTAAGGAAGGCCAAATTGTTCCGAGCACACATCTCCGACGTCCAAACACTATAGGTCCTAAATACGGTTCACACTCTCCAAAGAAAAAACCTTCCGAACAAAGATTGTTTCATCAAACGGTTAATAAAAGCTACGTATACAATACACAAAGACAAGTGTGTGAAAGCGGCGTATCTCAAGTGATCCCATCGAAAAATATACAAAATACGCTTGTTTGTGTGTGTTTTTATCACAGTTCTTGTAATAAAATTGACTAATCAATATAGTCCAGGCCGAAACCGAGATTATAATTGTTCATTAATATTTTTGATGATTTGATCAAATCATCATAAATGTTTACAGTATTTTTTATGGTTGCAATACACTAATCTTAACCGGATAAAAGAAAACACTATATTTTATAAAAACAATGCCACTTTAACGTGCTCAAACCATAAACCAAAAATCCCTAGAAAATAAGACAAAAATGTTTAAAAAAATATGAAATTAATAAGAACTAAAATTTTGTGCATTAGGTGTTGTGTTGTGTGCTGAAATCCCCCGTCTGTTACCTTATATCGCGCGCTTTAAAAGCAGAATACTTTTTTGTATTTGTTTTAATATTTTTTTTTTTTTAAATTATTCTTTATAAATAAACACATTTACGAACAAGATAACAATTTCTGCAGCATTTACAACATCGATTGTATTTAACAACAAAACGGCTGTACGTAAATATTTATGTATAAATAAATTGATTTAACAATATTTATATTGCGTATTTAATTATGAAATAAATAAAATGAAAGCCTTAGTTTGAAGCCTTGAATAGTAAGAATGGTTTAGTTTTTGTTTTTGAGGCGAAGGAAAAATACCAATAACATTGAATAATTTCGGAAAAAAACAATTAAATTGTTTTCCCCCCATTTTGAAGAAACAATTAAGCGCTCTGTTTAAATGGAAAAGCTTCATTTAAAGCAAATTTAACATCAATAAATTGTTAAGACGACGATTATGTAAATACAAGTATATATATAAATATTTATATTTGTGATTATACATATAACTATAATTTTACATAAATAATGCAAATAAGGTACAACAATTATTAGTTTAAAATTTAGCTTTTTTATTTGTACTCATATACGCAGTTTATGTTTATTATTGTGATTTTGGATTAGAACTTTATTTTTTTTTTTTTTAAATAAAAAAAAAAAATCTTCAAAAGCCACTTTTGTGAATAGATATAGTATGCCGATTTTGTGATACAGCCAATAGACAATAATTTTTAGTTATGCATATTTTTAAAAATGATTTCATAAAGAGTATTGAAGAAAGAATCAGAAATTGATGGCAAATTTTGTTGGGGTTGCAACATACACGAACATTTCCTTAAAGCCTGATTAAGAGTTAATCTGCCGATACACGAGTATATATATAGGTATACTCATGTATTTACAGAATATATTATAGCGAAGTTCCACAGTATTCACATTTTGGGTCCGTATTTTATTTTATTTTATTGCCGTATGTTTATATATCTTAAAGGTTTCCACAAATAGTGGCCTTAACCATGTTATCTGATTGAGGGAGTCAAAACAGTGAATAACAAATAAATGCAATTTGAGCATCGAGTTATATATCTTGCATAATATTATTCATAACGAGAGCAATGTCGTCTCGGCAGGGAATGACTTTTTATACGTTCGAGGGCTATACGACTCCATCTCATCAGGATTGGTGCCCATCTAAAATAAGGAACATCTATGTAGTATGCGAAAGAAATCATTTCGATCAAAAACAATCCTAAAATATAGAAAACAACTCGATCTACCGGCTTAACAATCAATAGAAGCTACTTCGGAGTTGTTGGTTTGCGATTTATAGAAGAAACATCGGATTCTACGATTTCACCATCCAAAACAACAAAACGTGAATAAAATCGAAAACTTAATATAATCCATCTCTTTAAGTATCATAGTATGACGAAAACCTATCGGATGCTTAACCAATTTCTGAAAGAGGTTTTTGTTTCACTATATAAAGGCAAAGACGACACACGAAACTGTAACAAGTACTGATTGATAAAGCTGATTAGGTATTTAATGAAAATATAAGTAGATAATCGGCAGAGTAATACATATAATTACATATATATAGTTAAACGTCATGAGACCTATGACGAGTTCCAAAGGCTACGAATAGCAATGCACAGCGGAAAAAAAAGAAAGAATGCCAAACTAAGGGCAATTTACAATGTCCGTTTTTTTTCTTCAATATATATATTTAGTTCTAAATTTTCAGAAGCACATAAGTTATGAGTAAGAAACGATGACAATAGAAGATACAATACAAATCAGTCGTATTAAAGATTGTTCCTTTGTTTCAATTATGAAACTAGCAAGGTATTGATATGAGTAACATATCAGTTTAAAACTTAAGAAAGCAGAGTGATTGACAATTGAAAGACAAAGATAGACAAGTGGAAATTATTAGAAAAAATTTAGCTGTGTCGTAAACTTTATTTTATTTTATTTATTTATATTTTTTTTTAATAAAAAAAATAATCTTCATCTAATGAAGTTGATAAGTTTATATTACGAAACACGAAAAGGCTATAAAGCTTGACGAAAACATAATAACAAAAAAATATTACTGGCCGCCTTGTAGAAAAATGTTCACAAAGAACTTCTTCGGCGGCATATAGCAAAATATTTCCTCTTTGTGGTTCCCATCCTGTAATGAACTTTAAACTTGCCATCATTTGTATTAAATCGTACGATTTCAGGGATATTTCGGATCTACAATAAATTTTTGATAATGCACAAAATTTTAAAAATTTCTGTGGCAGTAAGAAACTACGATAATATGGCACATTTATTTTATGCACTATAAACTGAGGATATTTTTACTTAGGATGTCTTTCCATTAGATTACAAATTCTTTATTTCTTCAATACTCATTATAAATTTTTCTGAATAAATTGTTTAGTATCAAAGGTTTAGAGTGTGAGCATAGTGTAGAGATTAATACAGTGTACAAAACTTAAATGGAAAATATAACTTGGAAAATTTAATTGAATATCCGGCAAACTTAAAAATTAAAACAAAAAAACCTAAAAACGCATCATAAAATATAACAAAAGAAATGAATAAAAAAAAGTAAGAAAAATGTAAATACTTCTTATTTCATGACTACAAACGAAGTAAAAAAAGTAAATCTCTAAAGTAAAAAAAAAAAGAATCTTAAAAAACCTCTCTTTAAATTAAATACTTTTAAAATAACAAAAAAAAATTAACTTAAATTTAAAATAAGAAAATAAAATTATAACCATACCGAAGCTAAACACTCACCCTTGCTGCGAAACTAGTATTTGGTTTTTCCAGCAGCTCCCACAGATACTTTTGGTATTCAGCGCATTTACCTTCACCGAATTCCTCCTCGTCCCTTTGCCGTAAGCTTTCGGCTTCTTTGCGCATCTCCTCATGGACATTCTCCTTGCGTTGGTGGTACTTATGCTGGCAGCACGACTCCAGATACAGCTCATCTACGCCCCAGTATTCGAGATCATCGCTGAATGCCAAGACGCACATCTCATCGACAATATGCAATTTGCCGGTACGGTAAAAATTTAAAATTGAACTAAAACTTTTCGGATGTCTATCGAAAAAATATTCGTTGTCAACTAAGGAATAATCATCGCATAATTCGCATATGGATTCGTGTGTAGTGCACTCTCTAAGGCGGCCAAGTCTTGTATGGGGCAGACGCTCGAGCGTCCGCCAGAGAACTTCGTGTTTGACACCGCCTACATTTATCGATACACGACTGTTCATTTGCTTGGACTGTGCTATCATAAATGGTTCGGGTGGTGGTATGGAGGACATAGATCTGGAATGTGTCCGTTGCAGCAGTGCCTGTGGCTGGGAAGTTGTTGGGTTTGAATGAGTTGGTGATGTGATTGGAAATGGAGCGTAACGTACTTCTTTGCCAGTTGAACCACCGCCACCGCCACCGCCACCACCTGTATTTGTATTCGCCACTGACGTACCATATGATAGATTATTTGTGTCACCTCCAACACTGACGCTACCTGCTTCAATAGAACCGACTGGCGCATCATAGCGACCAATATTACCGCTACTGCCACCAGTTGTGCCACCACCGACGCTGGTGCCACAGCCGTAAGAACCAGCGCCACCAGTGCCCATTGCCCGGGCCCAGTCCACATTTCCGCTCGTGTCGTAGTATGGCTGATTATCACTTCCCCCGCTACCGATCGTCTCGTTTTCCACCCAATTCGTCGTCTGCTGCTGCTGTTGATAGTATTGTTGTTGCTGTTGCTGTGTCTGTTGTTGCTGTTGTTGCTGTTGTTGCTGTTGCTGCTGTTGCTGCTGTTGATGTTGCTGCTGTTTCTGTTGCTGTTGTAGTTGCTGTTGCTGTTGGCCAGCAGCCTGTCCACCACACAATGTTCCGACCATTTGTGATCCTCCATTATTGTATTGGGGCGGTGTAGAATCGCCCAGTTCCCAGCGCACCGCTTCACGGTCTCTATCGCGTTCGCCGACCATAGGGCCGCTACTATTAAAATTCCAAAACAAAACAATAAAAGGAAAATTCTTATCATTTAAGATTTGGGAAATAAAGTGATTTATAGGTATATAATATTATAACCACTCATATTACACTTACCGCTACATCGAATCAATCATCCCTATTATTCAGCTCCTTACTGTAGACTCCTTTATGTCGGCGATGATTTGAAAAAACGTGTAAAAACGATGACTGTTGACAATTTCAGCTTTAGCTACGAGAATTTGTTTTATTCGACGATGATGATTGCCCCTGCAGCAGCTATTGTTCAGCCAACACTTCGTCATGTCTTCTTGGAATCACTTTGGTAGAATGGGTGGCGTCACGGAATCGATACCAACTCCGTTCCGATATTGTTAGCGTGTGTGATGTATATAGATGCTATCAATTTAATTAAGGCTAACCCATGCCAGCTGACGATGTTCATTCAACAATGAAGCTTCGTTACGCGGCATCTGAAACGACAAGCAGAAACGTTCATTACATGTACAGACGAACAAGCTGTGAAGTATGTACGTAAAACCAAACCAAATTAATTACAGAGAGTTTTTAATGAAACTAATTAAAATCATATATGGATATAGAAGCATATATAACTTGCACTTCATTCGCGCTTTGGCAGCAATACAAAGCAAATATCGATGGTTCTATATTAAAACGTCAAAAATACGAAACCAATATGAGCAACGGATTTATTTGCGCGCTACCAATTATTTTCTTTAATTCCGAATAATTGGAAACCCTTCCGTAATGAGAGGATTTCTTCCGATTTTTAGAAATGAGAGTTCAAGCGTTAATTAATTATCACAAATGCTTCACACTGACCTTTTTGTGAAGTTTTTTCCCGCTCCTAGTGGCACCTGTGGAACCTAATCGGAATTGACATACTCAAGACATGTCACTATAAATTCGAATAATCGTGGTTGAATAATATTTCAAAGTTTGCCAAAAATAGAGCTCGACCACGGGAATTTTTAGGCAGGGTGAAAAGTAACCTCCTTGGGAATGAAAAAAAAAATTTTTTTAAATGATTTTCCAACTTCTTGATCCCGTCCGAAAAGTAATTTTCCGGAAAGTCTGCAAAATACTCCTCCGTGGCGTCGATGATTTCCTCGCGTGCGCTGATGAGCCATCTTTTGAGGTTTGGGAAGTGATAATAGTCCGAGGGAGCTAAGTCGGGCGAATACAGTGGATGCGACAGCAATTGGAGCCGTCAGTCATTGGTTTTAGCCATGGTTGCGAAGCTCTTGTGCGCCGGTGCATTGTCTTGCAAAAACAAAATTTTTTTTCGCTTCATGTGAGGCCGTTTTTCAACGATTTCGGCCTTCAATCGCTCCAGTAATGCACAGTAATACTCGCTGTTTATGGTTTTTCTTTTTTCGAGGTAGTCCACGAAGAGTATGCCATGACAATCCCAGAAAACCAACTCCATAACCTTTCCGACCCATCGAGCCGACACTCATTCTGTTCTCTGGTGTTCAACAGTTACCAATCGACGACAAAAGTCCACCCGATTCCACATCAGCAAGTCCAAAGACTTTCGAAGTGCTCTCGCGTTCGTGTTTTTGGTCAGGAGTTAGTATGTGCGGCACCCAGGGGCAGGATAATTTTTTCATATGCAGAATATTGCCCAAAATATGGCGTGTGCGCTCAGTACTAATCTTTGTGGTATTTGCTAGGTCGCGCACCTTCACTTTCCGGTCAGCCAACACCATTTCATGTATTTTTTTGACATTGTCCTCTGTAACCGCATCGGAGGGCCTACCGCTGCCGACTTGATCGGTAGTGGAGTTGCGGCCACAACGAAACTCTCAAAACCAATATTTGACGGTGTAATCTGACGGAGCATTAGCCCCATAATATTTATCCAACTTTTCTTTTGTTTCCTTCGCCGTTTTGGCTCTCAAAAAATAATGTTTTATGAGAGAACGAAAATCGTTTTTGTCCATACTCAACCTGATACCAAACACTTCAACAACAATCAGCTGTCAAAACAAAACTAAAGACAGTATGGCACTGAAAAATGGCATGTCTACCTATATATGAACGGACTTCAAGGCACCATAACCTTTTTTGCAGTAGCAGCGCATTCCGGCGATCAACGAGGTTACTCTTCACTCCACCTAGTAGTATTACGAGAAAATGAGAATTCATATAAGTATGCTTATAAACTTAATGAAACCTTAAATAGCTAACGTAACCAAGATGCTGAAACTCTCAGGGTTACATCGCCTTCTTAGAGTTCGTGGTCGCATTTTCCGGAACCGAATATTTATACTCGAGAGGAGTACTAATACGTGAATGTTTACTTTGAAAGAGTTTATTTAATAATTTTTCCAGTTAATCCTCTTACTCGTGACGGACGGATGTTTTCTTAAAAGCGATAGAACTGAGTTTAAAGCAAAAATCGTTATTAATTATGAAAAATGGCTAATGACATTATACCGGGTGAGTTTTTTAACTTGAGACATCCAAATTATTCGAAAAATACGCGATATCGCGAAAAATGTTTCAGACAGAAGTCACAAAAGTCTGAAGGGGACATAAGATGGTGACCACGAGTTTGACTTTGAGACCCATTTTCAAGGTCAAACGAAGGTCACTTTTGATTTTTCAAGTGATAATTCCTGATTTCCATTGCTCAGTCGTGTTCCTCAATGGGGCACACGACTTTGTCTCAAAGGTCTTATTCATTCAGTGCTAGATACCACTGCACTGGCACGTCTAAATCATTAATCGGTTTCCAATATTGTAAGGGTGTTAGAAGGTCGAGATTTGTTTTGAGGAACTGATTATTATTAGTAACGTTTTCCAGATTAATAATGCAGGCTATTTCAATTCAAGAGAATATTGAAATGATATTGATTTATGGAGAAAGTGGAAGGAACATCGATGGTGCTGTTGTTCTTTACGCCCATAGTTTCCCAGACCAGATACGATCGCGCGCTTTCTTTTATAGGGTCATCAAACAATTCACTGGTGAAGGAAGTGTGCAACCAAAGAAAAGGAATCGTTCAGATAGGGTGGCTGTTGAGGACAATGAAATAGCAGTGTTAGCTGCCGTTGCACACGATCCTCACATTAGCACTCGCCAAATAAGTCGTGAATCAGGAATTTCTCAAACGACTGTCTGTAAGATATTTCATCGGCATAATGCCATCCTTATCATGTTTCAATGCATCAAGAACTTTCTAGTGAGGATTTTCGCAACCGGATTTCCTTTTGTCAATGGGCACTTCAGCAAATTGAACGAGACCCCCTTATCTTCGCCAAGGTGTTATTCCCTGATGAGTGGACTTTCACCAATCACGGTACGGTCAATGACATAATATGCACTATTGGGCTACCGAAAACCCTTTTCGGCTGCGACAAGTTGAACGCCAGCACCCCTGGAATGTTAATGTTTGGGCGGAAATTATTTTATTGAAGGCAACTTGAATGGCGGAAAAGTATGCAAACTTCTTGTGGGACCATCTTCCAGTATTACTAGAAGAACTGAAATTGGATATGCGACAAACAATGTGGTTTCAACATGATGGTTGTCCAGCCCATTATTCCCAAGTAGAGCGGGGACAATGTTTACTATCAACGATGGATAGGACGAGGGGGTTCGAGGCAATGGCCTGCTAGATCACTTGATCTTACGACACTTGATTGTGGGGCTACTTAAAACGTGAGGTTTGCAGAAAAAAACCAACAACACGTGAGGACATGAAAAGACGAATAACTGAAGCTTGCCGGAAGATTACACCAGGAATACTTCTCAGTTCTGTTGGTTCATTTAAAGCACGGATAGACAAGTGTTTTGAAGTGAATGGTCACATTTTCGAGCATTTGTTGAAATAGTCTCGGGAAATAAACGTCGAAATGGGAAGAATTCAATGATTCAACAGCGGGAGGCAAGAGGACCTACTCTAATTAATCACTCCGAAGGAAACAAAATACTGCTACGTCCACGTCGTTGTTTCTGGGTTATGCTAAACCCAGTATGTAAAAACAAATGACAAGCCTACGAGCAATATGACTGAGCAATGAAAATCAGGAATTTTAATTTGAAAAATCAAAAGTGACCTTCGTTTCACATTGAAAATGGGTCTCAAGGTCAAACTCGTGGTCACCATCTAATGTCCCCTTCAGATCCTTGTGACTTTTGTCTGAAACATTTTTCGCGATATTTCGTGCTTTTCGAGTAATTTTGATGTCTTAAGTTATATGGCGCCCTCTGACGGGAAAAGAACGCATTTTTTAAAAAAGTGTTTCATGTAAAATGATTGTAATTTTTCATGCAGACTACGAATCTGTCAAAAAAAAATAGGGGTTCCCATTAAAAAACAAAAGTGACCTTCTTATGTCCCCTTCAGAACCTTGAGACTTTTGTCTGAAACATTTTTCGCGATATCGCGTATTTTTCGAGTAATTTGGATGTCTCAAGTTAAAAAACTCACCCGGTATTCTGGACACAATCTCATACATATGGCGTCCTCGTGGGACTTTGACGAAATTTATTCTATCGGTCCAATTTTGGAGCACTCATTCGAGCATTTATAGATCTTTCTCACATATGTTATAAGCAAGGCCGAAATAACTTGCGATTTATCACAAGTGGCGTCAAGTCCAACGATTTCAGACATAATATTTTCGTCGAATCAAGTCCACTGCATTAAATGGTTTCAAGGGCAGAATAGCACATGAAGACGTCTTGTTTAGCATATGCATTATCCTATCTATGGGCAAAAGTAATGTCATATCGTGAACTTTGTCCAATTTCTGTTCTGTTGTTTTAATGCAGAGTGAATTTCGTAGTCATTTTCCTCGTCATTCTGTACCGTGTGTGCGAATAATTGGCTGTGCGCTTCGTGCAAATTGGGTCCACTATAATTGGCATCAGCTGATGTTCGTTGCGTCGCTTTTTGATGAAAGCCCTAAGAATGTTCCCTTATAAAATTCAACCGTTACCATTCGCAAACTGCTGCCAGCTAACCGGCGAGTGAGCTTAATTTACTCCCACGCTCTATTAACCCTGGTGCAACAAGAGAATGATTTCGTATTCAAAATCATACTGAACCACGTAGCCCATTTCCAATTAAGTGGAATCCACATGAAATGCACGAAGAGCCATCGCATCCCCTTAAAGTAACTATATAGTATTTGCAGTAAAAAAGCGATTGGTTCTTATTTGTTTGAGGTCGCCAACAACACCACAGTAACCGTAGCTGGTGATCTCTACAGACAGATGGAGACAGCTCATACAGCTGAGTCAACGATGGAGATTTTGAATCGCCAATTTCCAGGCCGTGTAATCTCCCATTTTGGGGCTTTTTGAAATCTCGCGTTAACTAAAACAAATCAGAAGCCTTGCAAGTTTGAAGAAGCCTACATTAAAGAAAAAATAACCAATTTGGGCGCAGATGTTTTGCGAGTAACAATTCAAAATGCCTTAAAACGAGAACAAATGTGCATCAACTCAGGAGTTGGTCTTTTAACCGAAATTACTTTATCAACCTTCAAATAAACTTTTCACAAAAACAATTCACAATTTCTTTTATTTCTAACAAAAAAAATTCTAATTCACAATATAATATTACTTTTGCCTCCCACCCACCGGCGTAAGCCGGACATTCACAGAGATAGTTCTCCCCGGTGTCGTCATCATTTTTGCAGCAAGCATCTTAGGCTGTTTTGTGACTTATGCCCACAACATTTAAGTGATTTGCAAAAAGGTAATGTCCCGTCACAGCAGAAAAGGCGCTGTGACCTGCCTGCAGACCGGGGAGCTGTGCCATCTGCAGTTGCGCTTATGCCAGAGCCAAATGTCAATGGAAGCCTTAACCGAGAGCGCAATTAGACCCAATGGAAGTTCGGGTCCTGAAAAACTCTCCTCTGAACCATGCCTAGAAAGTTAATTGGCGACCTCAATTCCAGTGATCCAATTGTGACTTGGGGCCCAAACAAGGGTCACTGAATTTAGCCTTCCGACTGCGGTCGGTCTTGGAAGTCGTAATTGGGTTCAGCAAGCCTCTAAGCGCAGCTTGGTTGTCGATAAAGATGCAAATGCTTAGTTCGCTGCCATGAGGATTGTGTAAGTCTCCGCTTGGAAGACAGATGCAAACTTGAAGTGAAGTGAGATCTAACGCTGTAGTCCTCCAGAAAAATACCAGCGCCACATCCTATATTTGTTTTGGAGCCGTCCGTGAAGACCCGGCTGTATTCTTTTCTTGGATCAGATTCTGACAGAAGCCAATCCTGGACACAAGGACATATAGCCGGCGCGTAAGGTCATCAAAGCTCGGATGCTGGTTGATTCAAAGACCACTACTTTTTAAACGGAAGATAGCTTTGAGAGTGCAGCCCATGATATGGATATCAATGGGAGGGAGATTCACCAATACGTCAATGGCCGAGCCAGAAGTGCTGAGGAAGGCCCCTATTCACCTGAGACAAACCGTTCTTTGGAATCGGGTGAAAGCAGCAATCACACATTTTCCCGAGAGCTTATTTCACAAGATAACCGACACATGGATTCCGAACCATCGTTTTTTTTTTTTTTTTTAAGATTTCCAATGGCTGTTTAACTATTCTTTTGTATAACACTTAGGTCCAAGTATTGTTTTAATCGCAAGATAAAATAACTAAGCCATGCTAAGGTGACTATGTGACTTTTCACTCTGATCTATCTCACTCGCTTATCTGAATTTCGATAAGCGTAGACCCTTTGACGTGCTCCTTACTTAAAAGTCTAACCTTGAACCAACCGTGTACTTCTTCAAGAAAATTCGAAATTCAATATCTGCACTTAAGAGTTCCGTATCTTGAGTCTGCATGGGGAATAACATTGTTAGGATAATGAGCACTTATGCTCCCTAAAAACTTTATTTCTCCAATATCATACTCTAAATCAGGGTCAACTTCCTAAATATTTTCATTCAAGGTGCAAAACTCTGAAAGCAGTTTGGAATGCTGTTGTAACCGAATTAACTTTAAGGACGCTTCAACATTCCGAGCAAGGGCGGCAAATGTGACTTTGTATAATATATATACCATTCTCATTCTGCTTTCCAATGTAGTAAGATACATCTTACCCACGATGAATAAAGTACACTTTGACGCCTCGAATGAAAAACCCGTTTTTGTGATAATTTGTGTACAGCGACATCAACCTAGTCTATACGAATTGGGTTGGGTAGAATACGTTATCAAACAACCAGACTAGGAAACAAGAAACATACCAGACTATTTGGGGTCAAAAGCAAGTTAGTTAAATCCTCGAATTTAAACTGGCCGGAAAGTACTAAGTTGTAAAGCAATAGTTATTGAACTATAGTTGCTATAGCCGTTATTTTCTTATAGTGCTTACAAATAAAAACTAATATTTGATATTCTAGATGCCTTCGTCATCTTTAGGTATTTGTACATTGAGGACCCAAAAAAATACATTTTCGAACATGACATCAAAAAGGCACTATTATTCTGCCATCTGTTATATAGGGTTTTCTTAAAACGACTTGACAACTTTTTTTTAAGATAAAAGGCAAACCATTTGAGATATTTCAAAAACTTTATTATTGGCATGAAGTACAATCAAAACATTTATGAATGGAACTCGGCTTTGTTCATATAGCCACCGCGGGCACATTTGCAGCGGTCGATTCGTTGGACCCAATTTTCAACGACTTGGCCACACACACGCTATTCCGCGTTCAATGTTGGCTCTGAGCTCTTCCAACGTCGTCGGCGTGTTGGCATAAACCAATCACTTAACGTAGTCCCACAGAAAATAGTCAAGCGGCGTTAAATCGCACGAACGAGGCGGCCAATCGACTGGCTTATGTATTGAGATAACACGCTCACCATACTAACTCTTCAATAAATCGATTGTAGCGTGTGCTGTGTGGCTAGTGGCACCATCCTGTTGAAACCACATGTCGTCCAAGTCCATATCTTCCAATTCGGGCCAAAAATAATCGGTGATCATGGCGCGATAAAGCTGACCATTCACAGTAACGTGACGATCGTTATCGTAGATGAAAAAATATGGCCCAATAACGTCGCCGGCATGCAAACCGCACCAAACAGTTATTTTTTGTGGATGAAGTGGTGATTCATGAAGCACATGTGGGTTTTCACCCGACTAATAACGCAATGAGCTTCGTCACTGAAGATGATTTTGCGATGAAATTCATCATCTTGGCGCATCTTCTCCAGAACCTAATCGGAGAATGTACGTCGCCTTAAATGGTCCATCGGCTTCAATTCTTGAGTCAGTTAGATCTTGTATGAGTGTAATTGACTTTTTTGGATCGTTTGCTACGGCCTCTGAACGGCAGCAATATTTTCGACACTTCGACCAACCCGTTGTCTCACTGACACGGCAACATCACACAACGAATATGTAGACTCAAATATTTGCACTTAACTTGTTATTGCCTGTCTACTAGGGCGAGAATTACGACCGAAAATAGGAGTTAACGCTCTTGAAGTTGCAGTCACCGACTCCGAATATCTGTAGAAAATTTTTATAATTTGCAGACGTTGCTCGTTAGTGTACTTTACTATGATGAAAATGTTGAGTTTACTGAATAATTTGACAGTAACAGTTTGATGATTAGTGAAAGAGTGCGTTCACAAATTAAATTCAAAGTTGTCAAGTCCCTATTGGAAAACCCTATATAAAGCAAAATTTGGTGTGGTTATACTATTTTTTATACATTTTTACGAGTGCCATCTAAACTAGGTCTTCATCCAATCACTATTCTTCGCGTTGTTTACTGTATGATGTTTTTGTATTTATCATAACTCCTCTTCAACATTCTGGGAAAGCGCAAAGTGCACAATCGAAGGATGGTGTGCTGGGTAAATATGCTTGCAAATGTGCCCACATGAAAACCAAGTATTTATAGTCATGCCACGAAAATCATAGACTTGGTTTTAACTTCTCACACTGTCCTCTAGATCCTAGGTCTTCTAGGTTCATTGGACTTCGTGGACGTTTCTGCTGACATGACCACATTTTTTGGAAAAAAAGTCCGTTATCTCTCACAGTAAGAAAAGTGTCAGACCAAAAGAAAAAGACGTGTACCGATTTGTGTTGCAAAGAGGTTGCGACGTTTAGAGTACAGTCTTCCAACCCCGAGAGAGGAAAACTGGAAAAAGTTTCAATGAGCCAGGTATAATGGAAATGCCTTTACTATGCATGCTAAATTTCCATACGACTTAAGGCAAGCAATACAACAGTAATCCATGGGTATTAGTAAAGGGTCTTCGTTAAGATATTAAAAATTCTTTCTCATCTTCTATCTGAACACTCATTCACAATAACAATTGTCATGGTCTTTGGACAAGGTCAATCTGTTGCTTCGCACTTCACAGCCAGCTGCGCGATTCTCGCCCTTAGGACCTTCCTGATGAAAAAGGTGATAAACTGACAGATTTAATATTTCACGTTCAGATATAAGAATTTCTCAGGATGGTCAGTATGGCTTTCGTCTCGTTTTCATAACAATGGTATACTGGTATATACTTTGACAATGGTCTGACGAAAGCAAGACAGCTGTAATGGATATTTAAAAGGCAATTGACAGAATTTAGCATTAGGCCTTTTTGTTGAAAATCCGTTCATTTCAGATTGACGAATCTCTCCTTTAATGCATTAAAATTAGCTTTCGATACGTCCAATTATAGTTGTTCTATTGTACTATATACTCGTACAACAACAATAAATACAGTTGCGTTCATGGGCTTTTTTCTGTTTCCCACATACTTTTTAATTTGCATTAATGATCTCTTATTTGCACCTTCAGTCTAGTTTTTGAATTTACTGACGTACTCTACACTTTTCATAATCGTTCCCGGACGCTATTCTTTGGTTGTAGAACGGGAACGTCAGTGTATAGTTAGACCATTAAATTTCGATATTAAAACGATTAATAATTGGGAACCCTTAACAGAGTAAAATTGTATGCTTTGTCAATGGTAATGTGTTGCCGTGTCAGTGAGACAACGGGTTGGTCGAAGTGTCGAAAATATCGCTGCTGTTCAGACGTCCGTAGCAAACGATCCAAATTAGTCAATTCCACGGCGTTCTCAAGAATTGAGCATCGCTCAGAACACATCATGGCGTATTTTGAGTAAGGATCTTGGTTTACACCCATACAAGATCAAGCTGACTCAAGAATTGAAGCCGATGGACCATTTGAAGCGACGTACGTTCTTCGATTGGGTTCTGGGGAAGATGCGCCAAGATGATGAATTTCATCGCAAAATCATCTTCAGTGAAGAACCTCATTTTTGGCTCAATGGGTTGGTCAATAAGCAAAATATGCGTTATTGGTCGGGTGAAAACCCACATGTGCTTCATGAATCACCACTTCATGAACAAAAAATAACTCTTTGGTGCGGTTTGCATGCCGGCGGCGTTATTGGGCCATATTTTTTCATCGACGATAACGATCGTCACGTTACTGTGAATGGTCAGCGTTATCGCGCCGTGATCACCAATTATTTTTGGCCCGAATTGGAAGATATGGACTTGGACGACATGTGGTTTCAACAGGATGGTGCCACTAGCCACACAGCACACGCTACAATCGATTTATTGAAGAGTAAGTATGGTGAGCGTGTTATCTCAATACATAAGCCAGTCGATTGGCCGCCTCGTTCGTGCGATTTAACGCCGCTTGACTATTTTCTGTGCGGCTACGTTAAGTCATTGGTTTATTCCAACACGCCGACGACGTTGGAAGAGCTCAGAGGCAACATTGCACGCGAAATAGCGGCCGTTTCGGCCGAAATGTGTGGCTGAGTCGTTGAAAATTGGGTCCAACGAATCGACTGCTGCAAACGTGCCCGAGGTGGCCATATAAAAAAAGTCGAGTTCTATTCATAAATGTTTTGATTGTACTTGAAACCAATAAAAAAGTTTTTAAAATATCTCAAATGGTTTGCCTTTTATTTAAAAAAAAAAGTTGTCAAGTCGTTATTAGAAAACCCTATATGAGTACGGCTGACTAAAAACATTATCACCATTTCAAACAGCATTTGTTTAAGAACTTAGCTACACAAAAGAATACGCATACATCAACGATAGCCTAACCAGGAATAATTACATTTTCATTGCAGTGCACTCAAACTAAGGAAGACCAACAAAATATCTAGCGTGCATGTCTTCAATGGACAAATGGTGAGTTCATGACAATTACCTGCAAGGAAGACCTAGTGAAGTTCTGATGCTGCTATGTTTAAAGGTTTTTTTTTTTCATAATTATGAATTTCGAATTTATTGTTTTAAAACTTTATTATTATACATCCGTCCCTTTCTTTCCACTATTCCCTTTCCTTGTCATGGCTAATGTTGTTGTTGCTTGCGTATATTTTTATTTTTCTTCGGTTGCGTGTCATTTCTTTCTGTTATCAATGCCTAGTACTAGTATTCAATTAAAGAATATTTTGAATATTGGCAATCCACTGGTGAATAGCACTCGGAAGATGAAGGCGTTACTGAATGCTATGTGTAAAGACAGAGAAGTTATACGAATGTGTCATTTGAATTCTCAAAGTATGGTCAATGAAGTCGCTGAAGTGCGTTGTTTGTTTGAGGAGGGTTGTATGGACGTTATCCTTATATCCAAAAAATGGTTGAAACAAGATATGAATGGGAATCTGTTTAAGTTAAATGGTTATAATTTTTTTTCTTCAAGCCGTGCTAATAAGCGCGGTGGAGGAGTCGCGATATATGTAAAGAAAAAATATAAAGGCCGATTCTAGTTGGTGTTGGTATATATGGCACCAGATTTTGGTGATTGTGCTGTAGTCAGGAACCTGCTTGAAGAAAAATTTTTTTGATACAACTTACACATTAGGTTTTTATTTAGTGAAATCCATTTATCCCACTCACTTCGCCCCAAACAAGGAACCGTCTCTTCTTGATGTTTTTTTGGTGTCGCATACTGATATTGTCAATCATTATGATCAAATTGGTTTTTCTTTCTATGATTTAATTGTTTTGTATTTCAACATTTTCACGTCTGGGAAGCAAAACATTGTCAATGAGTTTCATCACTTTCCGTCGGTTAATATTGCTTTCCTGTTTGATGACTGCCAAAAACTAAACTGGTCGCCTTTGTAATTTAAATGTTCAAGTTTGTCTTTTTAATTTTTATCTTGACTTCCTATTCAATAAGCATGTACCACTTAAAACTAGAAAGGCAAAACCAGCAAAATGTCATGGTTCACCCAGAAGATTAAAACGTTGTTAGCAAAGCGAGATACTCTTTTACAGATGGCGTCGACAAAAATGCCAATGGATGTACGATAAGTACGAGCGTGTGCGCAATGTTACTACTTTACTAATTCGTAGATCGAAATCTGCGTATTTTAAAAGCAAATTTAGTTTGAGCAAGTCAAGTGCACAGTTCTGGAAAACCATTCGTGAAATTGGGATTACTAGTAAAAAAGAATCTGTTGACATCACCGTTGATCTCAATGAGCTCAACCAAAGATTCGTGCAATTACCACCGCATATTCAGATCGACTCTTCTGTCCCTGAGACTGTTTTTTCTAAATACACGAAGAAGTTTCTATTTGTAGGCGAGGTAATCACAGGTAAGAACAGGGTTTAGACGGTGTTCATCCAGACATGATTAAGATACTTTTGCCATTTGTATGCAAATATATAACCCATATTTTTAATACAATTCTTACCACTGGTGTTTATCTTGATAGATGGAAATGTGCCAAATTTATGCCTCTCCCTAAATCAACATCAACTTCAGTCCGATTGCAATTTTGTCTTTTTTAAGCAAGGTTTTTGAAAAATTGATAGCAAAACAAATCAAAAAATTTCTCGATGAAGAGCATCTGATAACAGAGTTCCAGTCGGCAGCCTTAAAAATAAGTGATGATATTAGATCAGCGTTTGACTCAGGGTTTGTAACATTAACTGTTTTTTTTTTTAGATTTCTCGAAACCCTTTAACTCAGTAAATCATAGAATCTTATTGCACAAACTAAAAAATCAATTCAGTTTTGAAGAATATGTGTGTAAGCTAATAACATCATACTTTTGCAATCGTATACAAATTGTATACTGTGGATCTAAGTCTTCCCATAGCTTAGTCGTTCCTTCGGGTGTACCTCAAGGTTCTGTTTTGGGTCCCCTTCTGTTTTCACTTTTCATCAATGACATCTCGAAATGTATTTCAAATTGCAAATACCATATTTATGCGGATGATGTCCAGATATATAATCAATGCTATTTTCATGTGGTCTCAACAATACCAACTGAAGCTAAATTCCACAAAAACGAAAGCCCTTAAATTCGATAAACAATTACGAAAAATAGAGGACACTTCAGTGGTAAATATTAATAATTGTCCAGTTGAAGTCGTAAGCAGGTTTAAAAACTTGGGTTTTTATTTCAATGGACAGCTAGGTTAGCGTGATCACGTAAATCACATTGTGTTTAAGATTTATGGCATTCTTCGTGGCTTGAGTCCAACCAGACGATATTTACAGCCAGAAATTAAGAAGAAACTTATTAGGGCTGGTGTTTTACCCATAATAATATATGGGTGTGAGATCTTCTCAGATTTAGAGTTGGGCATGCCAAGAAAACTTAATATCGCCTTTAACAGGTGCACTAGATATATACTTAATTGAAGCAGATTTGATCACATATCTGCTTTTACAAAACAAAAAATTGGTTCTACCCTACAATCCTTATTAAACTATAGAACAGTTCTAACCCTTTTTATGATCATTCATGAAAAATCATATAATTATTTGAAATGTAAGATCCAGTTTGTAAGCTCGCAAAGATCTTTCCAATTAATTCCTTCAAGGCATAAATATTCAGTGACTAGTCGACAGTTTTTTGTGTATGCTGTTCAATTTTGAAACCGTCTTCTCCGACAACTAAAACAATGAACACAGTACAGCAATTTAAAATTCATCTTTTCAATTTTCTTGCAAACAGCAACATTTGATATGAAGTCTATATTTTCCTTTTTTCTTATATCTTTTCTTATATCTTAACATTTAAAACTTATCAATAGAAATTTTATTTATTTAAATTTTGTACTAATTTGCCTGTGCAAAATTTGTCTGTACAGAGATGAATTATACAAATAAATTAAATTAAATTAAATTAAATATTGATTCGCATTTTAGAACGCATTCCGAAAAACTAGGCTGTAGTTTAACAGAGACTAGCTACCATGTACCTAGATTTAATCATATATGTTACTTTTTATTTATTCGCTTGCTAGTTAAGTTGAACTTAAATTCGAGATTCGTATTCTTCATTTAGAATTTTATATTTTTTTCGCCATTCTTTTGCTGAACATTCTAAAATCCATTTCTTCGCATTCGCAAAAGCGCTAATTTTGCACAATTATTGTAGAAGAGAATGGATGAAAAAATTGGCAAAAATTGTATAGAGTTTGGCAAAATAAAAATCAAAATAAACTGTTGCTAATATAATCATTGTTAATATCAAAGAATAGTAATTAAATAATCACTATTTAGGTTATGTATTTAAAGACATTTCTCGTGTGTTCTTTTAAATTCCAAAAAAACTGAAAAGCCCATACCCAATAAGTTTCATTAAACTCAGTATTAAATCTCTAACAACGTCATATACCAAGTTACAGTGTGTAAAGTTTACGGATAGAATTAATTCTATTTCACTGATTAAGTGCCAAAAAGTCTCATTTAGTGGTATCGTAACCATTAAAATGTTTTTAAAAGCTTTGCTTTGACTCAGCCATTGATCCCGGAGGCAAATTGATTTGTGGATCTTTCTCATTATGTAAAGCAATGTGTCCCTTAGTAACACACAAAAATGTAATTAAAGAGCCAACAATGACCAAATTAGAATTTAATTAGCCTTTCTTTGATGTCCTGGATCATCATAGCCCATTCTGTCCTAGTATCCGCAGGTGTGTTAATAAAACCACACTCGGAGGTGAACTAAAACATAGGTACGAGTATCTCATATGAAATCGATTCACTCTTACATTGAAAGCTAGTGAATGGTAAATTAACTATTTCGTCCTGGAGGGCTCCTCGCCATTGTACTGAATAGATGGGGTCTTCTTAAACTCCCATTCGAATGTAATAAAATTTGAAATCAATATTGGTCGAACCGGTCATTGGCCTTTCCACGATGTATGTGTGCTTGTAGTTAGGGTCGAAGTTATGATACCTTACAAATAAAGAAGGAATTGTTTTTTTTTTTTTTTTTTATTGTTCGAAGATATGACCAGAAAAACTCGCACTCTGGCGCAGTCATTAAGTTAAATTGCAGTCACGAAATGTAACTTTGCCGGCTAAATGAGCAATTGGACATACTCGAATGAGTATAGTATCAGGTGTGTTTTTACAATATGTCTTCTCAGAGGCGATGAATGATGATCATTGTTGTGTTCTACAGAAGATAGTCATAGCTTTAGGAATCTGAATTCAACCAGACGACTTAGTCTGGATGGATTTGGACAAGCCTTTTTCTGGTAGCAACGAAAAAATATTAAAACACAAAAGAACCACCTCTGTTCAGCAGAAAATGTTAGATGGGCGAGTTTACAAATTGCTTGCGAAATATTGCGAATTCGTGCAGTAGTTTTTGACTATTCTTGATCTAATATTTTGATTGGGTTTGCAGACAGTGGTCATATTGACCAAGAGAACGTATCTTGTTTTTATAGCAATTGTATTCTTGCAGATAAATGGAAATTGATTGAACACATGATAGTTCCAGTATTACTGAGACTAACACATAGCTTTATCCCCTTCATTTTAATAATGAAATATTGATTACTTAAATGGTGTATAGTCCATCTTACTGTACATTATGTATCATAATGTCAAGCCACGAATGGATGTAAAACTTGTCACCATAATTGATAATCCTCAGCTACCAGCTGAACAGGGTCAACAAAATTAAAATATGCAGTAGCCGGACTGATGGAAGTACAGAATAACAGACCTTATTTGCTAAAATAGATATATTGGACAAAAATTGACTACTCCCTTGCTAAGAGTTTCAAACTGGCGAAAAAGTCTTAAAATGATTTTCATGCATCCTATCCCTTTTGTCGTAAATTATCCAAATACAAAGTATTAAGATTGATCGATTTTCTAGAGACTTACGTCAGACGAATGTAATCACAATGACTATTTTAAATTGGGACACTGTAAATTAGCCCTATTTCATGGTTCACTGCGGTGCCACTTAAGAAATTGTGAAGAAAAGTGGAAGAATGGCGTGATACCTGTGCCAAAAATCAGAATAATTGTCAGTTGCGAACCTTACTGTTTTAACCAAATTTCCACTCGAATTGAAAATTAAAACTTGATAGCATTTGACTATTGAATACGGACAATGATCAGATTTCGGATCTTCGGCAATCTCTTCAACTCACTAAAAGAAGGTCCTTAGAAGTTTAAATTCATTCAATTTGAGACAAAAGTCATGAGGTAAAGAATAAAACAAAGAAAGCATATCAAAAAGGCGACATATCGGGAAGACATGCAGATTCCATAATAAAATGATATCATGATACAGCGTCCAGGGATGATCCTACTGAAGATAGACAGTGGAACTCGTAAATTATATGTAACAATGATATTGTAGTTGTGAGTTGAGACTTATACCGCTAAAGCAGGCAGCGATAACACCGTTCTTAAACATTTGACAGATATACATAGAATCAGTGAGAGAAATACTGTATCGAACTGTAGTATTCGAGCAGCAGACCTAAAGCAAGATCATGAACATCGAAGTAAGCAAGGACCGATCCTTAATTAAACACTCTCATCATCTTATAGTAGCTCAGGTACGTTTCCGATCTACATCCATTAATACCACATGTGCCATCAAATATTCATAAGTAACACATGGGCTGAAAAGTCAGTGCCGTTTTATAGTAAAACACAAAATTTTTGCAAAATTCAACATTATTTATCAATATAGTTGCCTTCGAAGGCGATACACTGACTGCAACGATTTTTCAATCTTTCGATACTAGTTTTGTAGTACGGTTTAGCCTCAAAATAGGCCTAATCGGCGATTACTTCTTCATCGGTCTTAAGTCTCTTTCCGGCGAGCATTCTTTTGAGGTCTGCGAACAGGAAATAGTCGCTGGGAGCTAAATCTGGAGAATACGGTAGCTGGTGAAGCAATTCGTAGCCGAATTTATTCAATTTTGTCATCGTTTTCATCGACTTGATGAAACAGCACTTTCTTTTTCTTCAAATGCGGCTGTTTTTCTGCGATTTCGTCCTTCAAACGCTCCAACAACGCAATGTAAAAGTCGCTGTTGATAGTCTGCCTCTTTTGGAGATAGTCGATCAAAATTATTCCATGTGTATCCCAAAATACGGATGCCATAACCTTGCCAGCCGACTGTTGAGTTTTTGGTCGTTTTGGACGATGTTCGTCGCCTGCTCGTCACTCAGCTGACTGCCGACTTGACTCTGGTGTGAAGTGATGGGGCCAAGTTTATCCATTGTCACATACAAACGCAAAAATGTGGCTTTATTGCGGTTGAACACCTTCAAACACTCCTCTGAATCATCGACACGTAGTTGTTTTTGGTCGACTGTGAGCAAACGCGGCATCCACTTTGAACAGAGCCTTCGTATGTCCAAATATTCGTGTATGATATATCCAACACGCTCTTTTGATATTTTCAGAGCCTCAGCTATCTCGATCAACTTTACTTTACGGTCATTCGTAATCATTTTGTGGACTTTTTTGATGTTTTCATCTGAAACAGCCTCTTTTGGACGTCCACTGCGTGCATCATCTTCGGTGCTTGTATGATCACTTTTAAATTTTTCAATCCACTTGCGAATGGTTCGTTCGGCTGGTGCAGAGTCCGGGTAACACTTATCAAGCCATTTCTTTGCATCGGCTGCATATTTTCCCATCAAAAAGCAATGATAAATCAACACACGAAATTGCTTTGAATCCATTTTTTTTACAATAACAAAAGTTGCTTTACTCACGACGCTATATCTTGAGAACTAATCGTCCTACAACTGTCAAATTTATACACGTATCTTTTGAAGGTTGGTACTAACTGAAAATGGTATGGATTTAATTCAAGTGGTGCCCTCTCTTAGAAACGGCCTTTTCGGACTTTTCAGCCCTTGTGTTATAGTATTGGTTAATTTTGGAATCGCGTTATACCCCAATAGTTTGGTTTGTATCTGAAATTATAATCGTAAACCACCAGCAAAGCTGGGGACACAACTTTTGAAGTGCACTTAAAATCCGCGATAAATGTTTTCACACCCAAAAGTCAATAACAATAGCATACCTGGTACCTGATACCCAGAGATGAACCGCAAAGTGTATTTCACTCCAAAGTTGCAGCAGAAAGCTCAAACCTCAGACCTCAGCATTATAAGTGTTATATCGTGTAAAACACGACATAAACGCATCTACAGAGCCTTAGGAGTTTGTGATAGGGGTATCTTCTAACAAAATTGATTTTTAAACTCCACACTTTTAGTTTTCAATAAGAATGAGCAGCATTCTATTTATAGAGATGAAAAAGGCAAAAGAAGGCAGATGACTGAGCAATTAATCAAAATATCGGTTGTGCTATTCGCGGCCTATCAAAATCCAGTTCACAATCAGCCACTTAGTTGGGCTGCTAAGTAAAATAAAAATCGGATTCCCTATTGCAGAACTCAAAAAGGTACAAGATTACGTGACCACTTCGGCCAAAATTTAAATCATCACAACTGTGACAAGACTGGGCCTTCCAACATATAAGGCGATTGAACGCATTAATGATGTAATCTTCAAATCCAGCGCTATCATATACAGATAGCTCTAATAATCGGATATCGTTAATGTCGACGATTTCTGCAAATGGTATTGCGAAAGCAAAGGAGATTGAAACGAATAACTAAAAATGCTAGTAACTAAATTTCGGAAACAACTGAGGCGTTTAAAAGTTATTTCCGAACATGAGCAAAGATAGAGAAGCTAAAATCCCATTGAGGAATGAGAGATTTCCGGAAGAATGGACTGAATGAATGATAACTCAGTTAGCAAGGAAAAAAGGCTCTACACTTTTTATCTCTTATTAATAGCCTTGCAGAGAGGAAGCACTTTTGACAAAATTATAGGATCGATATTAAATCAATAATAAACTATTTTTAAAAAAATATACAATGAAATTAGAGTCAAAAGTGTATTCTGATCATAAATGTAAATTTGTATTTGTCAAATGTGAATTGGTGCGATAAAACTCGTAGTTGATATTAATATCAGTTAGTCAATTGACACCCTTAAACGCCGACGTAATGTATCATGTCTCACTCTGTTTTATCGCTATTTTCACTACCAGTATTCCATTGAAATCGCCAGTAGCATTTAGACCCTTCAAACCTTCAACCGTAACACCCGTCTTGCTATGAATGCTCATCAGTAGACCCTCAATATATCGTGATTCGTCCTAAGCCCTGCCGAGCTCTCTATTTCCTGCTCATTATAACTTGGAAACATTTAAAACCAATGTACATCGGAACCTCTATTTTCTTCCTTTCTTTGGTAACATCGAAAACAAGCTCTATCATTAGAAGTTTTGGATAATTCTAACAATTGTAACGAAGTTAGTCTCCCCAAATTGGCAAAACTTCCACTCAAAAGTTTTCATGGTAACATCCAAGATTGGCTTCCATTTTGGGAGAACTTCAAGGCAGCTGTGCATGAAAATAGCGGATTATCATTTTCCGATATGTTGTGTTATCTTGAATCCGTTCTTACGGGGAAGGCAAAAAGGATAATAAGGGGATTTCTTGCATCTGGATCTAGCTTTGAAGCAGCTTTCTCTCTTTTGCGCGAACAATTGGCGCAAGCCCTGAGCGTTTGATAGACAAAACATTTGCAAAAACTCGTCTTTCTTCGTCCAGTACAGGCACGTACAGATATCTCAGGCTTACGCACTATTTACTACGTCGTCCAATTGTTGAATTGCAGATTTCAACACACCAGTATCACGTCATGCTAAAATCAATACATATTCGTTGTCTTTCAGTTGAACTACGCGTCGACTACTTTCGTTTCACAGAGAATAATAACCATCAAACGCAGGAAAATGAGACATCAATAGCAGCAAACAATACATCTTCGTTTCTACAAATGGATAACAAACAGGTACTGAAAAAATAATTAATTTTCTGAAGGAAGAAGTTGTGTTACTGACGAAGAGCGAAATACCATAACATGGAATTCCTCTGCAAACGTCAACTCTAACCACGACATCCAACCTGATGTCTTTGCATGACAGATACAATTGCCTTTTCTGTGGCTCTCATCAGAACGCCACAAAGGAGTGTGACAGCAAAATGTCGGTGGAACAAAGGAAAAAAATTTTCCGAAAAGAAAATCGTTATTATCGGTGTGCGAAACGTGGCCATTCGTCAAAAAAATGCCGAAGTGCGATATGTATATAACATGTACTAAATGTAAAGGAAGGAGTTTTGGTTCCTTGCATGGTCCGAAAAAGGAGACATTGTTCAAAGCGCCTCTATGTGTGTCTATGATTGAGATGGGGAATTATTGCAGCCCCGATCAAATCAGATCGACTACTCATTCATTTTTTTTTTAATAGATAGGAGGGAGCCAGTACTTCAAAAAACTGAAAATTCCTACTACTAGACACGTAACTTTGTCACTGATGTCTTTCCGGTTCAAAAAACAAACTCCATTAAGGCTGTTTAACATAATTTTTCAACATAGAAGCAGTAGTGGTCCCAAAATTTTTGCATCGATGTTCTGCCTCCACCTGCCTTGTCATGCACTTCGATCCAAAATCTCCTTATGGCTAAAGCAGGACTGAGCCTGCTGATCGGATCTGACAAGTATTGGTCAGTAGTCTCCGGTAAACAGCGCCGAGAGCAAAAGAGACTATTTTTGGGTTGACATTACAAGAAAGGCCACCGTTTGGTAAGAATATTTTTTTGAACAAAAACATAAGTATCCCTTCTACCAGTGCCGCTCTGTGCCTACCGGCGTGGAAAAACGATTGGAAAGCATTCTAGTCGCTTGAAAATATTGATATTGCTAAAAGGAGAAGTGGAAAACCAACTGCTGACAAAAAATCTTATTGCTCAATGTATAACTCGAAATGGACATCGCTACGAAACTGTTCTGCCACGGAAAAATCCAGATACTATTTTTCGAAGCAACAGAGAAAACGCAATGAATCGATTGATGTATCTATCTAAGAATCCGGGCATTCTTTAAGAGTATGATGCTGCTTCCAGGCGTCCTTAAGGTGATTTTGAACTTTAGACTCAGGCCGTAGGGTGTGGTAGCCCATGTGAAAACAGTTTTTTTTGCAAATTACGGTGAACAACAGCGATCGTGATACTCATCGCTTTGTGTGGTTCACTTCAGGGGCACTTTCTCGTCAGAGGAACCAGTTTCCAGGTTACCGAATGCCAATAGTTACTTTTAGGATCAACTGCAGCCCATTTTTGTCGACAGTTTCCATGGGAAAGCATTTAAATCTATAAGAAACTAATTTTTCTTCAATCCCCCGCTTCAGAATTCATCACAATCTTCAACATTTAAAAAGGGCGATGTCATTCTGGTTGCAGATATTGCAGAAACCGCAACTGAGTTGGCTACAATAGAGAGCATTTACCCTGGACGAGATAATCATATAAGGGCATGCGAAATACGTTATTAAAACGGTTTAGTGACAAGGGTAGCTACTCAATTGTTATACAACTTGGAGATCCCTTCATGTCTATGGACAATATCAGATCACAGCTCTTGCAAACTACTGGTTTTTGACTGAAAGGGTAATGGAATACGAAAAGCCTGTTTCTAACAATCACAACAATATTGTATAACGAATTTATAATTTATGTTCTAGTTTATGATATATTAGATGGGACGGAAATTAATGAATATAGACATGATTGTTTCAAAAGAGAAGAAATTCAATCTCGTACAATACCAGCCTTACAATACCACTTGCTATATCAAAAAATAACAAATATTACAACTGACGACAAGTAAAGCCTATGGATATTATCCCTTCAGTTTATGGATTTTCGATTTACGCTAGTAAGACGTTTTAGAGAAAGACTTCATCTTAAGTGGCCCACAACAGTGTACAGCAACACGCTGTCCAATAGAAATCTTTCGAACGAGAAGATTGACAAGTATGAATGAACGAGACCATAAACCGAAAACAAAGAGACATTCGGCAATTCAACTATTGACGCACTACGCCAACACAAAAATAGACTATACACCTTGTAAAGGCGGTTCACTAACAGACATAACCAAGGCAAAAACACTCCAACTACTAACTTTGGTATCGAGGATCCGCAGGAGAAAGTAGAGACCATTGGAGCGTATTTCCAGAATGTCTACAAGACGAAGGCTGTCATTGACCTGAACCGCGACCTTGTGAATCGAGTCCTTGTGCATAATTTCTATCTTCGAAGTGAATTATCCAGCTTATTGGAAAACGGTGGTGGTACCCAAAAGGATTAGGACATTTCCCATCCGGCTAATCTCAGATCGATAAGTCTCCATCGATAAACGTACCACCAAGTTCCCGGAATTTATTCAAAGAATTAAAAATACAAGTCCCCTTCAAAGAAATCCCCATCCTCGAAACATTTTTTAAATTCGGTTTTCGGTATGTCCATCAGTACTTCCCGCGATTTTTCCATTACTTCCTCTCGGCTGCTGAAACTGTTCCCCGTAGTAATTTTTTAACTCGATTGAAAAAAAAATAAGTCACAAGGAGCCAAATCAGGTGAATTCGATGGCTGTTGGATGGTATTTGTTGCATTTTTCGTCAACAAATTACGAATAATGATGGCACTGTGCGTCGATGCGTTATCATGGTGCAAAATTTACAAGTTTTCTGCCCACAATTCTGGTCTCCTTCGGCGAATTGCTTCACGCAAACGTCTCGTAACGCCCAAATAATACTCCTTGTTTACTGTCTGGCCTTCTGGCAAAAATGCATGATGCACTACACCGTTGTAATCTATGAAAACCGTGAGCATTGCCTTCTTTTTTGACTGAAAACGACGTGGTTTTTTTTGGGCTCGGCTCATTTGGTGAACGCCATTCACTTGCCTAATGTCTGGATTGCGTGTCGTACTCATAAACCTACGTCTCGTCTCCAGTAATGATCCTCTTGATGAATGTGTGATCGGATTCAGCCTCGCAAATCATCTCTTTTGCGACGTCAACACGGTCTCTTTTTTGCATGAAATTGGCACCAACTTCGCTGCTACACGACGGAAACCCAAATCATTAACCAAAATGTCTTGGACGGATCCATAGGCAATGCTTAAGTCCTCCACTATCTCTCTGATATTTTATTTGATGTTATTGACCAACATTTTTTTTATTTCATCAATGATTTCGGCGTTTTTCGATATCGATGATCTCCCACTGCGTTCATCATCTTCGATTGACTCACAACCACTTTTTAACCGCTCGTGCATCTGGTAAGCGACCGTTTTCAATAGAGAATCGTTGCCGAAACACTTTCCAACATTTCCAACTTTCGCGCACTATTAAATCCGTTTTTTACGCAAAATTCAATACAAGTTCGTTGTTGCAAATTTAAAACCATTTCTAAAATTGTAAGAAATCGCCAACACACACAAAGATAGATGTACTCTTGGCTACGTAACTTTTGTAAATGTCAAGCTATGACGCTAAGATTTAGAGGAAATGTCAACAACAAATGTACCAACAAAAAAGAATCGAAACAATGGGAGCGTTACACGTTGGTTTTTCCACCAATTCCTCCAATACCAAGGTGGTATTACTAGAGCAATTAATTCGACAAACAACGTAATCTCCGGGGTTTATTACCCTAACAACATGTACCACGGGAATGTGCGCTTTAATATCTTTGTTCCCCTAAAAGCATTCCTCTATATGGATAAAACACCACTGATCCAGGATATACTAACGGTGCCACTTATCTCCGCCCGCGATGTGTACGAACATTTTATGGGCACACAAATCCCTTGAGTGTGCGCTAATTACAAAAAAAAGGAAAAAAAAAAACGTTGCTCAAACTGCCGTAGATAGGCTATAACGAAACGTCGCGCACTCCAGTACGGAGCGTTTCTAGTTTAGTATGACGGTAAGAAGTTGTGATTTGCTCAGCTGCACCATACATTTTGGTGGCTCAGTGAATAAGAGGAAAATTCTACGTCATCTCCATCAAATGCGGGGTAACCGCTATTAAAAAAAGTACAATAACTTAAGGTAAAATACGGGTATATTAAAAGTTTCATTTTTAGAACAAACTTTTTCAAACATTTTCCTACAACACTCTTACGTAGGTCAGTTCAACTCAGGCTTGCCTGATGCAAGTATATATTAGACCCTCAGATGATGAGTACTCATACAGCGTGTAATTTTTTACCTTCATCACTGCCTAAAGACATCAACATGGCCACCATCATTTACGTGTCAAAGGTCAAAAACATATAAAAAAACTTATACATCAAATGTCCTCCAAAAACAAATAGAACAACCAAACCAGAGACCTTGAAGGGTTCCTAAAGCGATTTGGTCAATATTTTAATGTCATAACAGTTAGGATTAGCAAAACTACGGACTTCTGTTATTTAAAACAACCCACTAAGAATCGGGGAAGCTTCTAGGATCAACTATGTCGGGATCAAAAATGCCATTAACACTGAACGTTTTAATGCAACTCTGATCAAAAACAGTGATTAACAAAAATTAAAATTATTTACCAGATATGAGAAGGCTACCGCGTATCCCAACAATTTGATTTAATTCTGGACAGTTAGATTGCAATCTAGCCAGCATTATTTTTAATCTACGGTTTTAAAGTGATTCCGAAGTCATGCTTAATTAGAAGTTATATGTAGGGAAAAAATCGTTTTGAAATTTATGATGTACATATGGACAAAAACAAAGAAAAGCTTGAAGTAAATCTAATATCCTCCAACTGTGAGAAATTTAATTAGAAACCCCCGTACATATGTATGTTATCCTATATATATTGATGAGTTTGGATATTTGGCAGAGAATCATCAAGCTATAATACAGCAAGTCAAACATTTAAATATACTTTGAGAGTTTCTTTAAATTTGCGGAATATGGAGCGCATATAGTATACTCATACTCATAGAGAAGCATGAAATTTGTCAAAGAAATGGTGTATATTCAAAATGATGCCAATCATTGCAATCAACACATGACAAGGTACTTTTTACCAAATTCCATGTTTGGAGCGAGGGTTGACAGATGCCGATTAGGCCTATAAATTCTGAATGATTTAGTCCATTTCCATATCCTTGAATGATTTACTCAAAACAGGTTTGTATACTATTCTATTGGAGACCCAATAGACGATTAAATTCGACTTTGTATTCTTAAAAATGTTGTGAATCAAAATGTATATTTGCGCCCTGTCTGCGATCTTCCTTAGAGCTTCAGTCAAATAAGGCTTAACTGTTTTATACCTTGTACTTGTGTTTGTGTACTCATAGATGACATATCTTTTTGTCCGTTTGTATGATTGGGACGAGGATAATGTTTTTAATTGCGCCTTAATCGAACATACTTAACTGGGGCCATATGAGAACAACATCTACCACCGAGATTGAAGTACGCCTTGTTTTTCTTAAAAAGTAAATCTAAGGAAAGGTAATTATTATATTGCGTATCTCCTCCTCAGACAAAAGAGGTTTTCATATCTACTCCGGGCATCAAGCAGTGCTATGCTGAGCTGGATTACAGGTCATTCTAGTTTCCAAGGGTTAAAAAACCCCTTAGTTGGACTGACCTTCATCAGGAGTGCTTAAGTCCTTATATTGCAATAAATAGCCTAAAGCAGTTAGGTATTTCCAATCAAATTGTTAGCAAAATTTGTTTAAGCGCAAACAGCGAACCCAATCTACTAACTCTACAAGGAAATGACATTAAATCTATTGCTGTTATCGCCAGAATGATTTAGTTTAGGTACTCAGGAATCTATCATGTAACACATGGGCTGAAAAGTCAGTGCCGTTTCTAAGAGAGGGCACCACTTGAATTAAATCCATACCATTTCCAGTAAGTATCAACCTTCAAAAGATACATGTATAAATTTGGCAGCTGCCAGATGATTAGTTCTCGAGATATAACGTTGTGAGTGAAGCAACTTTTGTTATTGTGGAAAAAATGGATTCAAAGCAATTTCGTGTGTTGATTTATCATTGCTTTTTGATGGGAAAAAATGCAGCCGATACAAAGAAATGGCTTGATAAGTGTTACCCGGAGTCTGCACCAGCCGAACGAACCATTCGCAAGTGGATTGAAAAGTTTAAAAGTGGTCATACAAGCACCGAAGATGATGCATGCAGTGGACGTCCAAAAGAGGCTGCTTCAGATAAAAACATCAAAAAAAGTCCACAAAATGATTACGAATGACCGTAAACTGAGGTTGATCGAGATAACTGAGGCTCTGAAGATATCAAAAGAGCGTGTTGTATATACCATACACGAATATTTGGACATGCGAAAGCTCTGTTCAAAGTAGGTGCCGCGTTTGCTCACAGTCGACCAAAAACAACAACGTGTTAATGATTCAGAGGAGTGTTTAAAGCTGCTTAACCGCAATAAGGCCGAATTTTTACGTCGGTATGTGACAATGGATGAAACTTGGCTCCATCGCTTTACACCAGAGTCAGGTCGGCAGTCAGCTGAGTGGCGAGCAGGCGACGAACATCGTCCAAAACGACCAAAAACTCAACAGCCAGCTGGCAAGGTTATGGCATCCGTATTTTGGGATACGCGTGGAATAATTTTCATCGACTATCTGAAAAAGGGGCAGACTATCAACAGCGGCTATAACATTGCGTTGTTATAGTTGCCGCATTTGAAGAAAAAGAAAGTATTGTTTCATCAAGACAATGCACCGTGTCTCAAGTCGATGAAAACGATGGCAAATTCGGCTACGTATTCTCCAGATTTGGCCCTCAGCGACTATTTCCTGTTCGCAGACCTCAAAAGAATGCTCGCCGGAAAGTGATTTAAAACCGAATAGGCCGAAACAGAATTTTGCAAAAATTTTGTATTTTATTGTACTATAAAACGGCACTGAGTTTTCAGCCCATGTATTATGTGCACTTGAAAAAATTTCGTCGTTTTAGAAAGGTACAGACAATGTCAAAAGTATTAATACCTAACAACACAGTTCAATCGATAAGCCACTCTATTGATCTCGATCATGACCTATCTGTCTCCAATTACTCATGCCAACTGTAATAAGCTCTATTTATTTTTGGGGGTGATTGCTGTATTAACCTATATGAGGCTCCGCACGAGTCGTACTTTCTCTGTTTTCCTTTAGATTAATCCACCAATTTTGCTTAGTTCTATCATTTGTTTATGCTTGCAAATGCTTGTTTTTATAACTATTCTCAAATTGTTATTTAATAATTTTCTCAAATAATGACAAAACAAAATTATTAAGTGTTTAGGTATATTGATTCACTTTTACAACTAATATATCCACAATGTGAATTTCAAAATTAATTTCACGCACATTACAACTGCCTGTTACTTGCGTAATTGACATAAGCAGATAAATATGTACCGATTGACATCACCACCTATTAATTTATTCCATGCCACTCAACAAATACAACTCCAAGGGACAGTGCAATTTAAATCCCTTTATTCAAAGCTTCTGTCTATGGATTCCATGACCAAATGCATCATTTCCACACTGAGAAATCGTATACGAACAGTGTTAGCCACTTACAGAATATAGTATACAGAAACTGGTCTGCTACAATTTCTCTCTGGCTATAACCTTTAAAAGGTATACCCAATGGAGCATGAATTACAAAGCGGTTTCCATCTGCATGCGCAGTTTAACAAACGTACAAACTCGTACATATTCCCGGCCCTTTGAACTATGTATATAACAAATAACAGCCTGTGGACGACAAGGCACGGGAATGCGTAATAACCATTCAAGGAGGGAAAGAGATGTAGATGAGGGATATTCAAGAAGAATTATGCACAATTGTGTGCACGCCCAAGGATATCTAGGATACATCTAATTTACTATCTAAACAGAGTGGTCGGTATCCTGGTTTGTTCCATTATGGATCAGGGTGTGTCTCTTGGCCATAATCACGTGGCGTGACTTTTTTTCCAAAATAGGGTTGAATAAAGGAACCAAAAACGTAAATAAATAAAATCATATAACATTCTGAGAGCTTTTTCAGTATAATCATTGAAGTCTATGTTTATCTGTGCGTGAATGATCTGAAAAGGTTCACATAGACGAAAATGATAATGAAGTCAACATACCATAACTGAACAGATATCATTAACCATCAATTTCTTGTTGCTCCAATCAAATTTCACAGATTTCTGTTTCCAATCTAACCAGGTACTCTTCATGTAGAAAAAATGCTAGGAATCCATAAGAGATTTCGAAATCAAAAAAATGTGTAGAAGAGTCAATCTCGGCATAATTCTTCATCCATAACTCATCTAAAAGCCTATCGCAAGAAATCATTTAACAAAAGATGAGCAGTTCTTTCAGAAATAATTATTTCAAGGAACATAGTTAGCTTATAACTTCTTCTCAATTATGCGTCGCTGTTGCAGAAGCAGGCCTTAAGCAAACTCTACGTCAACAAAAAAATAATTGATTGACTGGAAACTGCAAGCTCTAATCCTTCTACTTCAATAACAAGTCAACTACATTGTCTCGAAATAGGTATGATTCATGTTCATAGCCCATGAAACCATTGACTTACTGAGGACTCGGCACAGAGATCATAGGATGTGAGGCTACTCAATTCCTTCTTTTGAGGCTATGTGAAGTCGTATATATACCGATAAACTGCAAGCTATTCATATTCATGTTCAGTCAAAATGTTCGGAAGAGTGCTCCAAAATTGAATTGACAGGCTAGGCTTACACAAAAACAACCGAAATTTTGTATTGTGTTCATGTCATATGTACGTAATGTAACGTACCATTGTTCATAGTTAATAACGTTTTTTGAATCAAACTTTATTCCTGTCACAATTGATAAAAAAGAGCTATTAATTATTTGAAAAAAAAAAACACACCTTTGCTTGAAAAAAAGAAATATGGTATGCTTTCAGTTCAAAATAAAAATTTCGGTGACCTGGAAAGGATATGGTTCTTCAAAACAACCAAATGCCGACAGAGAATTATAGGATTTTTTTATTGTAATACCAGCTTCGAATTCCTTTGTTGAAATGGTGTTCAATGAAAAACATTTTAAACAAACAATGTTTTGGTAAAACGGTCTACTTAAGAAAAGTTGGGCCTGCAATTAAGTGTCAGTGCTTTTTTTACAATGGAGTCTAAAAACTCATCATAGATATGTAGATTCAAACCGCAACAATACATCGTATTAATTTATTATTATATTATTTCTGAAGTCAGTCTTCATTTACACAAACTTTTCGAATCCTTTCTCAATTCTATGGCCCGTATAATTGTCCATCTAAATGTGCTATCCGCTGTGTTGCACATAGATTTTGCACTTATCTAACGCTGAATTTCTAACAACAAGAATTAAAATAGTAAATATCGACGTTATTATAGCCATCGTTAATGAAGAACCGAATCTCTCAGTTCCCAGGCTGGCATTTGGAACATTTTGTAAAAGGACCTTGTACTAATTAATTACATGGTGATCCCAAATTTTATGTCAAGATTCTGTTTAGTTATGAAGCTCACTTTAGGTACATCAATGAACAAAATTAACAATATGGATCGGGAAACAATCCACAAGTGACCCTTCGGATACCAGTACGTCCGCAAAAATTTATTGTACGGTGTGATTTGTTAACTGGCTTTAATTGTTTAAATATAGGACAAGAACTCGCCTTATAGTTAATGGAGATCGTTTTAGTTCCAAATTTACGTGACATTGGTATGGACGATATATGCTTCCAGCAAGAGTTGGCTGCATATTATACTGCAACCAATAACGATTTCCAAGTCAAATAAATCAGCAACTATTGTAGAAAGTACGAGGGCTGTTTGATGAATACCAGGATTGAAGGATAGGTAGCGCTACTCAGCCAAAGTGAGTGTGACGTCATATAGTATAACCCCTTTAAGCCCGCCTGCGAGGAAATCAAGCCCATTCTCGATGGTGTGTATGGGATCCATTCACCTTTCTCTACAACCATTTACCATTGGCTCGCCGGTTTTTGATGAACCGCGCCCAGGTGGCCCAAAATCGGTTACCACAGAGAAAACCGTGAATAAAATTCATGATCTCGCATTGGGGATGAGACATGGATTCATTGATACACACCAGAGGCCAAAGAACAATCGATCCAATGGGTTTTACCTGGTGAACATGCTCCAAAGAATGCGAAGACCCTGTTTTCGGCCGGAAAGGTGATGGCCACCGTTTTTTGTGACGCGCGAGGTGTGATCCACGTTGACTATTTGGACAAGGTAAAAACAATCACAGGAGCATACTACGTCGATTTATTAAACCGATGTAATGCCGATTTGTACAAAAAATAACCACATTTGGCGAAGAAAAAAGTACTCTTCCGCCACGATAACGCACCGACACACACCTCCGTAGTTGCCACAGCCAAATTAGTCAAATTGCACTACGAATTACTCCCCCATTCTCTGTATTCTCCGGATTTGGCTACCTGTGACTTATTTTTGTTAACAAACATTAAAAAATGGCTCGCCGGAAAGAAATACGGGTCGAACAAGAAAGTCATCGCCACCGCGGAGGAGTATTTTGAAGGCCATCAAAAGTCATACTATGCGGAGGGATTTAAAAAGTTGCAACACCTTTGGAAAAAGTATATCGAGTCCCCTGTCATAGTATTAAAAAATAAATTGTCAAAACCAAAAATTATTTCTAATGCAGGTATTCATCAAACAACCCTCGTACATACCGGGTTATGGCAGATGATCGATGGTCAGGATACACTGTGTAATTACCATTCACGGTGTTCATATAACTTAAATCATCTTAAAATAATAATTGATAGAGAAGTATCTTTCAAATAAAACAATTTTTAATATTAAAAGCCAGACTCTCTTCAAAAATATCTTCTACTTTAACAGTGTTTTCTCTTCTTTTTTTGAAAATAAATTTTCGCGATTTTTTGGAGACGTAGAAGCTACGAAAATAGTGAATTTTTTTGCAGAGTTTAGCATTTTTATATACATTATACATATGTATGTATCGGTGGCGAGTTTTAAGATGATAGTTTCAATATATAAACCACGTTGAAAGCCTCATTTGTAGCATGTGTCAAAATGTACATTACTACCAATACAAAAACCAGGACAAAGGCGATCTAATATGGTAAACTGATATGTAAAGACAGTCGCTCCCATTCCTCATCACATACCATAAGTTAAACTAGTCAAAGTGGTGCTTGTCTCCGTTCGTGTTCAGCTGTCATGACAATTTAAACAATTAATTCAACAATTATACAACAACTTTAGCTCACAAAACTACTAACTTGAATGTTCAATATCATAAAGAAGCTCCAACATAGCACTGGAGTAAGAAAAAAACGCCACCTACATGCCTACAACCTTAACGAGTACTCAGTGGACATCAAAAACAAAAAGCTTGACAAATGCAAGTGAATTAAAAAAACACTACTCGATCTTATTGCTTCGTTTACACTACAAATCGCATAAGTAATTGCATACATTTTCTAATTACACATCAAAGCAACCGCGTCGTTTAATCGTTAGTCCATAGCTGTTAGCAACAAGTCGTAGGGGGAATAATTTGCATCCATTTTTCAAATGACATTACGCTAAGCATCTGCAATGGGTAGTGAACTTTGTGTTACAGGGCATTGTTGTATGTATAAATGTCGCCCAGTTTTCAGTCCAGTAGAATGTGGGCGGCTTCTATAATCATTTTATGCATGATGGTGATTGATGACAAACGAGTTCATACGCATATGAACATATTTGCATCAATTCATACATCGGAGCACCGCAAGTAATATGAGATGAGATGAGATAAGATGAGATGAGTTTATATCGTTGACTATTTCTATAAAACAGGCATTTAAGAGTTTTTAATGGAAGTTGAACTAGGTCTCTAGTTGTCACTACTTGTGATCTTCAACCTGCGTCTAACATTTGATTACTATGAACATATGTCCTGTAAATCTACCGAAACCCCTATCAAGTTGGGACATTATGACTCCTACACAATTCTAAAATATTTGATTCAATGTTGAAGGGTGGGGTGGCCGTAGTGTAATGGTATATGCATAGACTCCACAAGCTGAGGGTCGCGGATTCGAATCCCGTGTCAGGCAGGTGAAAAAGTATTTTCATAGAATTTGTGTGTAGTTATATGAAAATCCCGTCGGCGTCAACTCTGACATGAAGGCATAACACCTAGCACGTACTTAAGACCCACTGGTTGCGGAGGATGTACTAGCTCGTTCCGTCCAGTTTGACAACCACCTCTGGGAAAAATACCGAAATCCAGTAGACCTGAGTTTCAAACTACCACACCACCCGCCCGCGCCCGGGAGAAAAAGCCAGTAAAAGGGTATTCATATCCCCTTGGTTCGCGCGCGGTATAATAAAAAAAATACTAGGCCTCTAGCTATTACTAGTTGTGATCTTCAACCTGCGTCTTACATTAGCTTACTATGAATATATGAACTGTAACTCAACCGAAACCCCTATCAAGTTGGAATCTTATTACTCCTACACAATTCTAAAATATTTGATCCAATGTTGAGGGGTGGGGCGGCCGTGGTGTAGTGGTATATGCATAGACTCCTCAAGCAGAGGTTCGCGGGTTCGAATCCCGTGCCATTCATTTCTGTGAAAAAGTTTTTTCCATAGAATTTGTATGTTTATATTTGTTATATGAAAATCCCGTCGGCACGGGACTCACGTCAACTTTGACATGAAGGCATAACACTGATGTTGGAGTGGTTGCTGGCTGGACTAAATGTAACGAACTAACAACTAGCACGTACCTAAGACTCACTGGTTGAGGAGGATGTACTAGCTCGTCCCGTAAAGTTTGGCAACCACCTCTGGGAAAAATATCGAAATCTAATACACTTAAGTTTCAAACTACTACACCACCCGCTCGCGCCCTGGAGAAAAAGCCAGTAAGAGGGTATTCATATCACCTTGGTGCGCGCGCGGTATAATAAAAAAAAAACTAGGCCTCTAGCTATCACTAGTTGTGATCTTCAACCTGCGTCTGACATTAGCTTACTTTGAATATATGAACTGTAACTCTACCGAAACCCCTGTCAAGTTGGGACCTTATGACTCCTACACAATTCTAAAATATTTGATCTAAGTATTATATCAAAATCATGTTTGGCAACATTAACTTCAAACGAAAGATTCCATATGATCACACCTTCAACCAACTTACAAGGTTTTCTCCGCCAAAAAAATAAAAAAAAAAAAGATTTCGAAAAGGTGGTGCGCTGTTATAGGTACAATATTTAAAAAGTCTTTAAAATTGCTATATTGACGACATTGATATCATGGGACAAAATAAGCGAGCGAAGATCGGTTAAGCGGTATGGAGGTATAGCGAGATACATTTGATGGGCGTCTTTTGCTATGATCAAAAATTGAGGCAGGATTTCAAGCTCTCGATGCCACTAGTCTTATTAAAAATGAGATGATCAAAGACTCCACTGGGATATCAACGTCCAAAAAGAGATCTCTTCCTTTATTTATGCTCACTTTTGAAAATAAAGAAAGATTCGAAGAGATTTATAGTATTAAATCAATTATGGGCATAGTTGTCTTACACCACTGTGTAAGTCAAAGCTTGTTCCACAATGTAAGCGTTGTCAAGCCTCTGGTCATATACAAAAATTTTGTAATTTTTAACCTGCATGTTACAGAGTATGCCTAGTCGCCCTAAAATTCCAAGACAAAGAAAAAACAAAACTGAAAACAAGCTTAGAAACTCAACAAATTCAAAGGCAATAGTTTAAACAAAAAAGTAACTGTCGAAAACAAAACTAAAAATCAACAGACTAAAGCAATTTCACTAAACAAAAGTGTTGAAAATAAATCCTATTCCCAGATTGTAAAAACTATGCGGAAGAACGAGGAAATATCTATAACAGAAATGCTGGAACTTATCCTAAAATAGATTGACAAACAAGATTTAAACATAAAACAGCTAAGCAAAGAATTGGCTCTTAAAAAGCAATGATGAACAGAACTCTTAAAATCGCAACATGGAATGCAAACTGTCTTTTACAGCATCTTTCGGAACTAAAGATCTTTTTAGAAATAGAGAGTATAGACATTTCTTTGGTGTCCGAAACTCACCTCGCTATAGAACAAAGTCTTAATAATAAAATTATTCAGATTATCACGCTCCGCACCCAGCTGACAAAGCTAGGGTAGGATCAGCGATACTTATAAAAAAGTGCTTAAAACACTACGAAGAACCAAAGTTTACTTACGAAAACATGCATGTAACAACAACAAGTATTATATAAAGAAGAAAGAGTTTACAATAGCAGCTACATACTGCCCACCGAGAGGCTCTCCAATTGAAGAAGACTTTGCAGAACTTATAAACTTTTTAGGACATAACTTCCTTGTTTATGAAGACTTATAAATACAAAAGGTAAACGGCTTTACCAAGCAGGTCACAAACACAACTGCGAATTTTACTCTTCTGGTTCGCCAACATATTGGCCATCTGACACTTACAGAATACCAAACCTCTTAGACTTTTGCGTAGTTAAAGGTATTAAACGGAATCATTTAAGTGTTGAAGGTAATTACGATTTATCGTCAGATCATAAAAAAGTAATACTAAGCTCGTGAACAAGAGAACAAACTGGAACGAATTCAGAGATAAACTTGAAAGTTTTATAAATCTAAGATTCCCTATGCAAACAATTGAAAAAATCGATTATGAAGTAGAACAATTTACTGCTGATGTGCAACAGGCTGCAGAAGAAAGTACTCCAACTATTTCGAACTCAAGAGAAACAGAAATAAAACATCCTGTCAAACAAATAAAGTAGCTTTTATTGGAAAAAAGAAGAGACGCGAAGAAAATGGCTATCTACGAGATTCCCAGATGATAAGGCAGTTTTTAACTATCTAAACAACGAATTAAAAAAAAGAATTAGTGAGTTCAAAAATTCACTAAGTAGATTCTTGAAAAGTCTGACGACGGATGCTTCTACCGAATACTCCTTATGGAAAGCAGTTAAGCGCCTAAAAAGACTTCAGACACAAAAACCGCCAATAAAATGTCAAGACAGAAAATGGATCGGAAACCCGAAACAAAAGGCTGATCTCTTCGCTGAACATTTCGCGAATATTTTTAAGCCATTCCCAGCAAACACAGCTATAGATCCCTTACAGTTTATTGATAGAAACGACGAATGTGAAATGCCTTCAATAGCCTTCAAGAAACTCCAATTCACAATAAACGCATACTTTAAACTAAGATATGTGCCTCATCATTACAAAATTGCAGAAGTCATTTTTATACCTAAACAAGGTAAGCCACCAACAGAAGTAACATCCTACAGACCAATATCGCTTATACCAAACATGGCAAAAGTTTTCGAAAAACTGCTCCTGAAGAGGCTTAGCAAAATAATAGAGCCATTAGTTTGGATCTAGAGATAAACATTCCAGGATAGATCAAGTGCATCAAATTACGGATGTTGTGGAAAAGGCACTCGAAGAAAAGCAAGTATGTTCGACTATATTCTTAGATGTTGATCATGAATTTGACAAGGTGTGGCACTCGGGATTTGAGTACAAACTACAAGTACAAGGGACCTTCCCAAGCAGTACTACGAAATACTGAAATCCTACGTTACGAACAGACTCTTTACGGTACGACCAAAATTACTCAGAACTTAAGAAAATTGAAACCGGTGTATCTGTATCTTTTATATGCAAGGGATATTCCAGTAGATATCAATACTATCGTGGCCACCTTTGCTGATGATACTGCAATATTGGTGCCAGATAAATATGTTACAAAGACTACACAAAAATTGCAAAATGCAGTCGATAAAGTTAGTGATTGGACGCACAAATGGCGTATCAAACTAAATGAAACAAAATCGACGTACATAAATTTTACAAACAAAAACATAAACAATGTTCCAATTTTTATAAACAGTACAGTACCTTACTCCAATACCGCCAAATACCTTGGAATGACTCAAGATGCAATGGAAAGAGCACATCAAAAAGAAAAGCGAATAACTAAATTTTAAGTACAGAAAAATGTACTGGTAACTAGTAAAGAACTCTGACCTATCTATCCAGAACAAACTAATGCTATATAAGCAAGTACTGAAACTCGTTTGGACATATGGCATCTAACTATGGGGCTGTACAAAAACAAAACAAATACTGTACCCATCCGAAAATTCCAAAGCAAGGTCCTTCGTGGAATAAATAATGCCCTTTGTTATATAAGAAATAGCGATCTACATCGTGACGGGACCTTCAAATTGAAATGGTTACAGAAGTGGTTAATAACACGCTACATCACACAATCAGAGACTGCAAAGTCATACCAACTCCGAAATGGAGACCATCTTAAATGTACGAAACAATATTCGGTTATTACCAAGAACCAAGCTCTATGAGCTGATGGTAAAAACGCTATGGGAAAGTGTTATAACTTTAAGCTTCCCCCAATGTGAATTTATAAATATAAGAAAAAAAAAATTAGTTGTCAATCTTTCTTAGATTGGTCCTGATCCACCGGTGATTTTAGTGCGGTAAAAGTCCCACACTACTTTGTACCGATTCTTACCGAGTGTCTTTTGAAGACTTCCATCGGATAGTAAAAAAAAAATAAATTGAGGCATCTAAGCAGATGGGAAACATCGCCGATTTTTTCCAAGTATAGGGTTTTCCAATAGGAACTTGACAACTTTGAATTTAATTTGTGAACGCACTCTTTCACAAATCATTAAACTGTCACCGTCAATTTATTCAGTAAACTCAACATTTTCATCATGGTAAAGTACACTAACGAGCAACGTCTGCAAATTATAAAAATTTTCTACAGATATTCGGAGTCGGTGACTGCAACTTTAAGAGCGTCAACTCCAACTTTCGGTCATAATTCTCGCTCTAGTAGACTTGCAATAACAAGTTTAGTGCAACGATTTGAGTCTGCATATTCGTTGTGTGATGTTGCCGTGTCAGTGAGACAACGGGTGGGTCGAAGTGTCGAAAATATCGCTGCCGTTCAGACGTCCGTAGCAAACGATCCAAACATTATGGCGTATTTTGCGTAAGGATCTTGGTTTACACCCATACAAGATCAAGCTGACTCAATAATTGAACCGATAGACCATTTGAAGCTACGTACGTTCTCCGATTGGGTTCTGGAGAAGATGCGCCAAGATGATGAATTTCATCGTAAAATCATCTTCAGTGACGAAGCTCATTTTTGGCTCAATGGGTTCGTTAATAAGCAAAATATGCGTTATTGGTCGGGTGAAAACCCACATGTGCTTCATGAATCACCACTTCATCCACAAAAAACAACTGTTTGGTGCGGTTTGAATGCCGGCGCATTATTGGGCCATATTTTTTCGTCGACGATAACGATCGTCACGTTACTGTGAATGGTCAACGTTATCGCGCCATGATCACCGATTATTTTTCTCCCGAATTGGAAGATATGGACTTGGACGACATGTGGTTTCAACAGGATGGTTTCACAAGCCACACAGCACACGCTACAATCGATTTATTTAAGAGTAAGTATGGTGAGCGTGTTATCTCAAGACATGGGCCAGTCGATTGGCCGCCTCGTTCGTGCGATTTAACGCCGCTTGACTATTTTATGTGGGGCTACGTTAAGTCATTGGTTTATGCCAACACGTCGACGACGTTGGAAAAGCTCAGAGCCAACATTGAACGCGAAATAGCGGCCGTTTCGACCGAAATGTGTGGCCGAGTCGTTGAAAATTGGGTCCAACGAATCGAACGCTGCAAACGTGCCAGCGGTGGCCATATGAACGAAGTCGAGTTCCATTCATAAATATTTTGATTGTACCTCAAGCCAATAATAAAGTTTTTGAAATATCTCAAATGGTTTGCCTTTTATTTAAAAAAAAAAAAAGTTGTCCAGTCGTTATTAGAAAACCCTATACATGGAAAGGCTTATTAACCATTTATACATGAGGCACAAGAGCTCTTAAAAGACCGGCAGTACGATTTGGACCCAACATTTTAATAAAAATATAATGCATGTCTCACTAAAAAGTGGAACGAAAATCTACACCAATCTAAAAAAAAAACAGAATATGGTGGTTTCACTTAAAGGGTTAGGCTACTCTAGAGGCCGTAAAAATAGGTTTTTTTTCAGGAAAAATATAATGTAAATCGATTTCACAAAGATAGAAGTAAACATATGGTTGACTTTTAAACATAATTTTTATAAATAAATTTATTTAAAAATGGCGACTGTGAAGCGTTTCTCAGATGACCTCTCTCTTTTGGAAGGGTCTTCGGCAGTACCAACAGCTCCTTTAATTTTGAATTATGATGAGTCACTATATAACATAATAGCTAGAGAAATACGTTGGATTTTTTTTTTATATATTGATTTTTGGGTTTGCAAGATTTGCAAAAAAATCGCCAGAAAATTGTTAATAACAAATGAACTATGTCATATAAAGAAATCCTATGTACTTATTTAGACAAAACATTTTTAAAGATCTAGTTAAAGTTTGAAGTGAATTGATAAAAAATTGTTCAAGTTATTGGTGCGGCCAACTTAAAAATGCAGTTTTGAGATAAACGCATTTAAAATTTTAAGTTATAGAACTAAATACCTTGTACTATATGAGGGAAGTCCCAGAAATACCCGACTTAACAAAGAAAACACAAAAATTTTGGAAAAAAATTTACTTATTTTTCGACATAATCGCCTTTCAATTTTATACACAGCTCTTTTCCCAGCGATGTTCAAAAAGTTCGATACCCTTTTTATAATAAGAACTGTCTTGCTCCTCAAAATAGCCATTAACTGTAGACATCACTTCTTCATCGTTGGAAAATCTTTGACCACTGAGCCAATTTTTCAAGTTTGGAAACAGAAAATAATCCGAGCAGTCTAAATCTGGCGAATAGGGTATATGAGGTGACAATTCAAACTTTAATTCATTAATTTTGGCCATTGCAATAACGGATTTGTGAGCTGGTGCATTGTCTTGATGAAACAACACTTTCCTCAGCCAAATGCGGCCGTTTTTGCTTGATTTCTTCGCTCAATCGTTGCAATAAGTTCGCATAATACTGCCCGTTGATAGATTTTCCTTTTTCAAGATAGTCAATGAAAATTATCCCACGCGAATCCCAAAAAAATCAACGCCATGATCTTGCCTGCAGATGAAACGGTTTTTGCCTTCTTTAGAGATGGTTCTCCCTTTTGAATCCATTGTTTTGATTGTTCTTTTGTCTCGGATGTAAAGTGATGGACCCATGTTTCATCCATTGGTATGAAACGGCGGAAAAATTCTGCTTTGTTGCTGTGAAACTTCGCTTAACATTCAATTGAAACATCTTCAAGACACCTTTAGTCTAGTGTGAGCAAACGTGGCACCCATCTTGCACACAGCTTTCTCATGTTCAAATTTTTAAATAATATGCGATGTACTTTTTTAAATGCCTACAATGTCTGCTAGCTCGCGCACTTTCACTCGACAATCATCTAGTACCGCTTTGTCGATTTTCTTCACCATTTCTGGAGTCGTCATCTTATTTGGTCGACCACTGCGATGTTCGTCTTGGCAGCTCGTACGGCATCATTTAAACTCAGGAACCCAAAATTTTACTGTTGTAAGGGAACGAGCAGACTCACCCAGAGTAGAATCCAGTTCAGCTTTTATATTGATTGGGCTGAGGCCTTTCAAATAAAAGTATTGTATCACATAACGATGACCAATTTTCTACATTTTCAAAAATTCACTGACAACGATGGCTGCCAAACAAATACTCAACAACGTGGAGCTTTAAAACTTGAAACATATTCTTTTTAGACTGCGTACTTTCCAAAACAGTGATATTTTCAAACAAATACTGCCATGTCTTCGACAGGCCGGGTACTTCTGGAACCGCCAACATACTTTGAAAAACAATTTCTTTAAGATATTTCCCGGCCATAATCTTTTAGGATATTTTATTTTTTAGATTCTAAGGGACAATTGGAAGCAATAAAAATAAGATCAATTTTTTGATCTTAGAGTGACCTTAGCCCTTTACATTCTAAACAAAATTGTAAACAAGAGGCATTTTCTTGCAAAAATTCGTGCATTCGGTATCGATGAATCTTTTTTTCAATGGATTAGAAGTAAATTCGCAAAACGATTTTTAGTGCACCACGGGGCTCTTTTTTGTCTTCAAAACAAGTACATCAAGTAACTGTCTTTCACTTGTAGAACGGAACCGATAGCGTCTATGATTATTAAGCTTTTTACACTTTAGTATTCAGAGAGAAGAATTTCTTCCAAATATATTAAAAACTAGGCCCCAAGTCATTATCCACAATCAAAGGAGCCAAGTGAAATTTTTAATGAGAGCCCTGCGACTAATCAAATTGGAAATGAAAACCTTCGTTCAAAGAAAGAAGAGGTGTTCCGAAATATTTAGGTTTTCTTGATAAAAACATGTAAGACTTTCTTTTAATTATTGGGTATATAATTATTTTCGTGCGGTTTTTTTTTCTTCAAAATTTGAACGTTTATTTAAAAAAAAAAACATGTACAATAGTATTATTCAAAGTATTGCCCATCTGAAGCTATGACTTTTTCCCAACTCTCTGGAAATTTGTGAATCCCATCCCAAAAGAACTGCGCCGGCTTGGTAGCCAAGAGTGAATCAAGCCAATTTTTGATATTCTGCTCTGATGTGAACCGTATTTCAGTGAGGGCGTTCTGCATCGACCGGAACAAATATTAGTCAGAAGGGGCAAGGTCTGGGATATAAAGCGGGTGGAGTAAGAATTCCCAACCACTGTTTTCCAAATAGCTCTTAACCGGAATAGCAACGTGGGGCCGAGCGTTGTCATGATGGAAAATTATTGCCTCGTGTCTGGTCGCATATTCCGGGCGTTTTTCGGCTACTGCTCTCTTCAAACGGATTAATTGTGTTCGGTAGCGTTGTCCATTGTTGGTTTCACCCAGTTTTAGCAGCTCATAGTACAGCACACCCATCTGATCCTACCAAATATAGAGCATTACCTTCGCGCCATGGATTTGGCGTTGATTTGGCTGGTTGGCCGGTTTTCACATATGATTTTTTGCGCTTGGGGTTGTCGTAATGGATCCATTTTTTTATCACCAGTAACAATCTCAAGTCTCTCGGCTTGAGTTCATGTGGAACTCAATTTCCTTGCTTTTGAATATATCCATCTGAAATGGCTGCTTGAGTGACACCCAAAGATTCTGCGAGCTCTTTTTGTGTTTGGCAACAATCTTTATAGAGTAATGCTTACAGTTCTTCATCTTCAAACTTTTTTGGCTGCCCAGGACGTTCATCGTCTTCCAAGCCAAAATCACCATGCAAATCATGCAAACCACTTTTGGCACGTTCGCTCAGCTAGCGCATGTTCACCATAAACTCCCACCAAAATACGATGACTTTCGGTAGCAGTTTTCTTCATATTAAAATAATGAAGAAGAACTCCCTGCAAAAACACTTTTTTAAGCACAAAGTTTGACATATTTAAGTGAAAAAAAATTATTGTTGTTTACGCTTCAAATGAATGACATGTACTGAAATGACGTACAATGACAGTAGCTTTCCAACGTATGATCCAATGAAATAATAACATTGGTATAATACAAGTTACGCCATCTCTTAGCAAACCGCGCGAATAGTGCGGTAGCATTCCGCCGCCTTAAATTTTAATCCGTAGCACAGTCTTCCTATGAACACTCAACTCATTTTCGAACCTATTTTCGGGCCTATTCATTTTTCGTAGTCAACACTATATAATTCCCACGTTGTAATGATTTCTACAAAATATTCGGCGAAATATATCAAAAACAAGTTATAGTTTTACTCTTACAGATTGACCACATTGGCATTTTTAAAGGCTGCAATGCAGTATGTGTATGTGAAAATAGTTGAAGTCGTGTCGCAGTTGTTAAGTTTATTACAGAGTCTGGATTAAAATTTCGGCCAACATAGGCACCACCGAAAAGTTAAGAAAAATAACTTATTTTATTGTATAAAAAAAAAAGTCGACGGTACCCTTCCACTGTGTATAAGATGACAATACGAACAACCCGGTTCAATTATTTCAGTCTAATTGGCTAGTAGAGGTGAAAATGCAATCGATGGGAAAGATAATTACATTCTGTACTGCAGTGCCAACAAAAACCAATTCAATTGAATTTGTTTGTTATCCGATTCGGGTCGAAAAAGCCATTAAAACTACTTTATTATACGTGAATGGGCCAAATATAAAAGAACTTGTCACAAGATATATTTTTAAGGTAATTATATAAATTCGAATTCACTTGGAGAATCGGAACTCGGGTCGAATCTGGACTTTCAATTCAACGTTTAAAGGTTCTAGCCCAGACTGACCATCTGCCGCAGCAACAGTACAAGCTTACTGTACTTGATATTCGATAAATGGAAGCAACAACATTTCTGGATGACGATAAAAACTATGCCAGGTCCTATCCAATTTATTTTCAGTTTTATTTAGCATCCCTTGAAGTTTCCTAGAAGGCAATTTATTTCCATGTGGTTTTACAATTTCGATTCGATGAAAAAACACATCCCTGTATGTGTTTGTACATTCGGACGAACATGGACTTAGTTCCCACTTACAGATCGATGCATACGATGTATGACCACTTTAAATAGTACAGTCCAACAGTGTTTATCTGTGAGGCGAACTTATGTATTCCTATATTACATGCAATGCTTACAAATTTTATACAAGGTTGCGCTAGGTTTGAAAATAACAACGTACGTTATCTTTTACTGTCCAGAAGCCAGTGCTCAGCAGCGTACGGTGGGTGAAAGATTACACAAGCTTCCGAAATGCTTCATGTTTCATGCCATGGTACTTGCTGAATTACGAGTGCATCAATGTCCCAATTGAATATTACCATCGACATATTTATACACACAAAAACAGTCATGATAATGTCCACAAAACCGACATATAGAGATTCGGATTGTACAGTATACATATTTATATCAAATGGAATCAATATTTGCGAAAATATTCCTACCCACCCACTACTTTTGTACATTTTTTGTACTGCAAAACAAATGTTTCAAGGCAAATGCGAACACGAATTTCGAAAATAGATACGCGCTCAACTATTTGTTGGACAAAAAATCCTTTGTGAGAGAGTAAGTTCCGTCACCGGGGTTTCGCCCCAATAAAAACGTACAAAATTAGATTCGGTTATTTTTAAATTTAGCATCTATGTGCGTTTTTTGCATATCTCAAAATATTTCCTTTTAGTACCGCAGCAAACAAAAGTACACTTATGACGTATTAGTGTCACTTTATATTAGTGCTGTGATGTATGGTGGTATTTGAATAACTAATGTTCAAAAACTGGCATGTATGACTTTTAGAGTAACAATAGCTCATTTGTTGTATGCGTATGTATCTAACAGTTCGGAATAATTTATCTTGTAGATATTTGTGACAAAATATAAGAAATTGTACAACTTGAGTACTGAACGTAGGCCGTGACCGTGAACAAGTTAACGAATATTTTAATATTCTTTTTTTTCTTCTTATTTTCAATCAATAAGAATGGGGCAAAACGTACTCCATATTGATTGGATGTAAGTGACTCAAAATTTCCTCATTACTGTTGGGTGGTGGTTCATTCAATTCCACGTCCGGTTAATTGATTTCAATACATTGAAGCTTACAGTCGAAGCAAATCGTTTTTCAGTAAATCATAACTGCTGCACTTGTTGAAGGTACATGCAGTGAAAACAACCTTCCATAAGCGACGATATCGACCGAAAACCTGTTACTCCGTAAACTCCGAGTTGACTCATTACCGCTATTGTAGTATCTTGTTTGGACGCTAGAGATAAAATATACTGCTATATGACTGCTAACAACAACGACGTTAAGGTATATGCATGTATACTGGTAATGTGCGAACTCCTAACAGATTTTGTAATCGCAAACATCTTGTGCATGCATTGGAAACCTATCCAGCTGATGCTTTATACATATAAGCGAGACAATACCTATCGAATCAAAATTTGCTATCAACAGCCTAACTAAGGACACTAAGAATAGTTGATGAACTTTGCAAATGAATTCAAAATATCATATGATGATTGACTTGCGATAGTTGGAAGATTAGCACCCAGTTTTCTAGACGTTTGCACGTTCCGAGATGCCAATATTGACCCTGACTGCTGCCTCGTAATAACGAAGGTACGAATGTATAATATATATCAAAGATAGTTCAGCGCGGAGAAGTTGCTGTGTGAAGGTTCGGCATCTACAATTGCAAGAGATTGCCTAAGCTTTTACTAATCGTGACTTCTTTAATCTCTCTCATAATACTACATCATCTGCATCAACTGTGGAGGACCAGCTCCAATGTTTTGAAGAGGTCATTAGAAATACCGCATTTCACAATGATTGAAGATAAGCACTCTTAACCTAACCACAGGAGTATCGTGCAAAACTGCCATAGGCTGCCATAGGAGCAACAAAATCGGTACCGAAGTCTGAAAAAACGAACACTGGAACATCCTGGTAGAAACACAGTCGGAAGGAAATAAAAATGTCGCTGTAAGGCAGGAGGTGCCATTATATTCAGATTTGGCTGTGAAAATTTCCATCCAACTGACCAAAACAAAATGAGGATAACAATATCCAAGCTTAAATGCACTAATTTTTTTAGAACGGAAAGCCTAGCTGACGAGCTTTCTAAAGTTAGAAGAGATGATCTGATTAGACGCATGTAGAGGCTCATCTATAAAATTTGGTCAGAAGAACACATGCCCGATGAATGAAACCTCAGTTTCTTTTGTCCAGTCCTGAAGAAAAGGAGTAGTGCCAGCTACAATAGCTAAAGCCCAATAAACACCGCATACGAGATTTTCACTGCCATATTATGTAAACGTCTAAAACTTATCGTCAATATCAGTGTCATTTTAAACCTGGCAAGTCCACCTTCGACCAAATATTTACTCTGTGGCACATCTTGAAGAGGGCTCAAGAATACCAAATTACCAAATCGATGCTCACCAACTCAGCCATGTTTAGTCTTGGTATCCCCGCCAAACTCGTCATAAGGAACATCACCAAAATGTTTAATGTTAAAAAGTTTCATAGACAGGGTGACGTAATTTTATTCTGTCATTTGTGAGTATTGAGACGGAAGCACCAAAAATGGGTATGACAGTCATGAAGCAAAACTAAGTACATGTATGCTATCATCAAAAAATTGACAAATTAACCAGAAAATAAATATACAAACTATAATTTTAAGGTAGTAAAAGCAATTATAAACCCAGGAATTCAAGTAAAGCAATCAATAGATCCTATTTCTATGAATTTGGAGGTTAACTATGCAGCAAAATTTTATCTCACGAAACGAAGAGGACGCAGTACAATACTCTCATTATCCCTGACGATACCAGTCGTCCTGGACTGGTTAATGTGCTGCTACAATAGAAAATCCTGAATGAAATTCAAATGCAAGTGACTTTGTACCCTGCCGTGGTATGCAACAACTTTCTGTTATTGCGGTTGTGCATTTAACTCTTGTCTTAGCGTTATCGTACATATAGCCTATCATTTTTATGCACTCGTATGTCTGTAATACATTTTGAGAGCACATCGCGATCCAAAATAAATCTCTGAAAATTTAACTGAACGCTTTTTGAAACCATTAAAGATGACTTCCAGATCTTTCGAAGAGACCCCAAGCTGTTTCATCATTATCCATAAACTTTGAAACGCCGCGTATGTCAATCTGCCCCGAAATTTACTAATGTCGCGATGTCGATTGTCTCTTTTGTTCGCTTGTATACTATGCGACATTCATTTCTTTCAAATTTCACCGATCAGTAGCTTTTGGTATTTGCTTTTATACAGTTTAACAAAAAAGTTTCCCTCCACTGGTTCGATTCGCCTGCCTTCATGTTATCGCTATGGAGTCATTTCCAAAACTATGCCTACAAAACGTTGCCTACAAATAAGAAATAAACAAACATCCACTTTCAAAGTAAAGTTCAAAACAGGCGGAGATAAAAACATCTTGGTAGAATCTATTCATTACGATGGAATACAAATAATTTGTCTTCTTGACGTTGGAATGGATTCAGCAGCCGCATTCATGTCAATGAATGCTAAATGTCATAAAACAACAACATTCCTCGAAAAGCATGGGTCGAGAATTGACATAGTGTATGTATCTGGAACTTCAGCCCGATACGACGTTGTGTAGCATATGAATGGTTACAAATTGTATGGAGCTGATAGGAGAAGGTAATAACAACATGTTACATCGGGGTCTGCATAAATGTTGAGTTTGTTACTAAATCTGAAGTTACCTCTCTTTAAATAATTACAACTTTGTTAATATAACTAATTACAGTCAAGCTTACCGCTTTAATAAGAAAGTGAATCTATCCAACTTTATCTTATGCGTAGACTTTAATTATGACTTGCTTGAAAATACTTCGATACCATTTACACACAAATTCAGTACACTTGGTCAACAGAATCTGCAGGTTAATCGGCAAGATGTTTATTTCATTAATTTTGCTGATAATCAAATAATACATGGGCTGAAAATGGGCTGTTTCTAAGAGAGGCACTACTTGAATTAAATCCATACTATTAGTTAGTACCAACCTTCAAAGGATACGCGTATAAATTTGACAGCTGTAGGACGATTAGTTCTCGAGATATAGCGTCGTGAGTGAAGCAACTTTTGTTATTGTGAAAAAAATGAATTCAAAGCAATCTCGTGTGTTGATTTATCATTGCTTTTTGATGGGAAAAATGCAGCCGATGCAAGGAAATGACTTGATAAGTGTTACCCGGACTCTAAACCAGCCGAACGAACCACTCGCAAGTGGATTAAAAAATTTAAAAGTGGTCATACAAGCACCGAAGATGATGCCAGCAGTGGACGTCCAAAAGAGGCTGTTTCAGATGAAAACATCAAAAAAGTCCACAAAATGATTACGAATGATCGTAAAGTGAAGTTAATCGAGATAGCTGAGGCTCTGAAGATATCAAAACAGCGTGTTGGATATATCATACACGAATATTTGGACATGCAAAAGCTCTGTTCAAAGTGGATGCCGCGTTTGCTCACAGTCGACCAAAAACAACAACGTGTTGATGATTCAGAGGAATATTTAAAACTGTTCAACCGCAATAAAGCCGAATTTTTGCGTCGGTACGTGACAATGGATGAAATTTGGCTCCATCACTTCACAACAGAGCCATGTCGCCAGTCAGGTAAGTGGCGAGCAGGCGACGAACCTCGTCCAAAACGACCAAAAACTCAACAGTCGGCTGGGAAGGTTATGGCATCCGTATTTTGGGATACACATGGAATAATTTTCATCGACTATCTCCAAAAGGGGCAAACTATCAACAGCGACTATAACATTGCGTTGTTGGAGCGTTTTTCCCAGAAAAACGGCCGCATTTGAAGAAAAAGAAAGTATTGTTTCATCAAGACAATGCACCGTGTCTCAAGTCGATGAAAACGATGGCAAAATTGAATGAATTCGGCTACAAATTGCTTCACCACACACCGTATTCTCCAGATTTGGCCCCCAGCAACTATTTCCTGTTCGCAGACCTCAAAAGAATGCTCGCTGGAAAGTGATTTAAGGCCACTGAAGAAGTAATCGCCGAAACAGATTCCTATTTTGAGGCTAAACCGACATCGTACTACAAAACTGGTATCGAAAGATTGAAAAATCGTTTCAATCAGTGTATCGCCCTCGAAGGCAACTATATTGATAAAGTTGAATTTTGCAAAAATTTTGCGTTTTACTATAAAACGGCACTGACTTTTCAGCCCATTTGTTACAATTTCTTACAGAATGTTATACGACATTTCTGTTGTTCACCTGTTCCGGTTGCAAATAATATATGCCAACAAATACTGTCACATAGTTTACGCCTAAAATATAAGAAGCAATAAAACAATATTACATGACGTACAAAGGGTGGAAACTATTTTGATTCTCTGAGTTTCATGCAATCTTCTGGGCTCTAAGATTCAGTGTTTATATGTGAGTAAGAGAAGTTAAGAAGCGGGTGTACTCAAATAAAACTCTGACAGCTTAGTGTGGGTCGGCAGAAGATGATTAACCCTAAAAATATAAACCCTATCTTCTTAAATACGGAATTAACTAAAGTTCAAAGTACCTTGCCCGACGTTGGTGTGCCCACTCAGTATGATTGATTCTCTCCTTAACCTTGAAAGGCTTTATTGATTTCAGTTCACTTGAGTAGATGACAACGACGTTCTGTGCGCCTCTCTACACATAAAGTCTAAAACTACATCCGCACTTTATTAAAATGATTTTACCCATCATTTTTCATACCATCTTTCCTCCTACCCAAAAAAATGATAAGGTTATACCGATACTTGCTACTCGTTCGTCACCACTCGAGTTTAGATCTATTTCTACTGTTCTGTTTCTATCTAAAGTCTTCAAGAAACTCCATAAACAAAAGACTCTTCTTTTTTTTAATACCGCGTGCGCACCAAGGGGATATGAATACCCTTTTACTGGCTTTTCTCCAGGGCGCGGGCGGGTGGTGTAGTAGTTTGAAACTCAGGTGTGTTTGGTTTCGATATTTTTCCCAGAAGTGATTGTCAAACTGGACGGGACGAGCCAGTACATCCTCAACCAGTGGGTCTTAGTACGTGCTAGTTGTTAGTTCGCTTTATTAAGCCCAGACAGCAACTACTCCAACATCTGTGTTATGCCTTCATGTCAATGAAAAGACTTTTTCAAAGAATTGCCTCGCACGGGATTCGAACCCGCGACCCTCTGCTTGCGGAGTCAATGCATATACCACTACACCACGGCCACCCCCATACGTATTAAAAACTATAAACTTCTGAATGCCCAACAGTCTGGTTTTAAGCAAAACCATATTTGTGTCTCTGGTATTTTGAGAACAATAGATGATCTGATAAGTGCGATGGAACACGGCTTGATATCCTAGAATACGCAAAGGCATTCAACACGAGGATTTTTAATTTCAGTAATAGTGCAGCTAACTAACTAACTAACTAACTTTCATACCTAAGTGAAAGTAGTCAAACCGCATCCGCCGGGGAAAACACCTCCCGGCATTTAGAACTATAGTGTGGACTGCAACAAGAACCAATTTTTGAGCCATTGCTGTTTCTAATGTTTATAATGATCTGCCACAAGTAGTCCGATACTCATCAATACAATATATGTATATGCTATTTATGTGCAGAATCGGTTGGGCTGTAACCGGCGAATTTTACAAGATGGAGGAGACAGACGTAATAGCAATCTCGCACTGGTCCGTAAGAAATCACCGTCAACTATAGTAAAACCATCAAAGTCAAAGTGCTTAGTAGTCTACAAAAACAAGCTTGACAGTAGCTATTTCCCCGCTTTACAGTAAGGTAACACATTTGCGGAATACTACCTTCATCGGAATAACTACCGTGTGGATGGCGCTCCCATTGTTCCGATTTGAATTCTGTTTTTTTTTTTTTTTTTTTTTTAGTTTTTAGATCTGTTGTTGACATTCTCTTTAAATCTTAGCGTCATAGCTTGACATTTGCAAAAGTTACGTAGCCAAGAGTACATTTATTTCTGTGTGTGTTGGCAACGAACTTGTATTAAGTTTTGCGTAAAAAATGGATTTAATGGTGCGCGAACGTTGGAAATGTTGGAAAAGTTTTTCAACGGCAACGATTCTCTAAACTGGCACGAGCTGTTCAAAAGTGGTCGTGAGTCAATCGAAGATGATGACGAAAACATTGATGAAATAAAAGAAATGTTGGTCAATAACTGCAAATTAACCATCAGAGAGATAGCGGAGGACTTGAACATTGAATATGGATCCGTCCAAGACATTTTGATTAATGAGACCTCAATCTCATGCAAAAAAGAGACCGTGTTGACGTCGCAAAAGAGGTGATTAGCGAGACTGAATCCGATCCCACGTTCATCAAAAGGATCATTACTGGAGACGAGACGTAGGTTTGTGAGTACGACACGCAATCCAGATATAAGGCAAGTGAATGGCGTTCACCAAATGATCCGTTCAGTCAAAACAGATAACTATGATAACGCACCGTTGCACAGTGCCATCATTATTCGTAATTTTTTGATGAAAAATGCAATAAATACCATCCAACAGCCATCGCATTCACCTGATTTGGCTCCCTGCGACTTCTTTCTGTTCAATCGAGTAAAAAACCACTACAGGGAACGGATTCAGCAACGGATTCCAGAGAAAGTAATGGAAAAATCGCAGGAAGCACTGATGGACATACCGAAAACCGAATATAAAAAAATGTTTCGAGGATTGGATCAAGCGCTGGCATAAGTGTGTTAAAGTCGATGGGGATTACTTTGAAGGGAACGATACAGATTTAGATGAATCTATGAACTTGTATTTTTAATTTTCTGAATAAATTCCTAAAACTTATTAATCAAGGATAAATGGATGCTTATGTGCCCTTTTATTAACAAAGAACTTTACACATTAACAAGGGTAAGCTTTATAAAAGTTTAATTTTCCCAATCGCTACCTGTGGATGTCCAATTTTTTGTTATCACAACTCAAAAACACGAAGGTATACAATCTGGATAACCTAACACAGTTCTGCCTTTACTGCTGTTTTAAATTTTGCACCCAAAAAACACTAAACAAAATCTTGATTTGCGAACAGCCTCAGTATCTGTATGAGCAACTTCATCTCGTTCTTTTGTTTTATTTAACCAAAGTTTACTTGCAACAACTCCGAAGACCAATATCTTGGTTTTGTTACATAGGTCTGCAACAAAAATGCTGTCTTGATGCTTTCGACTGATTTCTATGTATTTTGGTATTCTGAAAACTAAAAAAATACTCAAAAAATTCCAGAACGTCAGGTCATTTTGCAAAATGCAAAATTTTTTTATAAAAAAGGTGATTTTTGGGCTAACTTGAAGTCATAAATAAGGGTACAATTTTATTTTGATTAACTGTTTTTAAATGTATACAGGCCATAACTACCATTACTTTCTAAATAAAGAACGCCCTGTGTGAGCTAAATTAACGAACACAAACATGTTGAAACCTGAACGTGCGCGCTCCGGTAGTGTAGAAAGTGGCGCGGTACAATAACCTGTCATCGTCAGTCATCGTTTTGTATATCTTGTTTCAATATAGTGCAATGTCGTCTGTGCTGAACTGTGTGAATTCGTCTGACAGTTTCTGTTATATTTGTGGCGAATATATGATATTAAAGCAATAACTTTATGCTACGGACTTTGTAAAAAAGTATACCATACTTCGCGTATTTTGGCTTAAAACTTGGAGATCAGGATAAAGTTTTGGCAACTCATAAATTGGTTTAAGGGTGAGAAAAAAGCATGAGGATATGCAATTCCTGTGGTATGGCGCGAGCAAAAGAACCATAGTGATGATTGCCACTTCTGTTCGTGTAATGTGAAAGGTTATAATTCAAAATGGAAGCAGTTAATTTTATACCCCAATATGCAAGCAAATCATCCCATCCCTCATGGGACCGAAATGGATTCCAAGTTCTGACGAAGATGGTACTGTACCTGAACCCGATGACAAGTCAAGTTATGAATTTGAAGATGACATCAGTCCGAAATTTTTTTCACAGAGCAAGCTAAATGATTTGGTAAGAGACTTGAATCTTCCCAAAAAAGCTGCTCAGGCTCAAAAACAGGAACTTACTTTTGCCAGAAGTGTCTTTCTGCTGGTTTAGATAAAAAGCAGTTCACTTCCTTACTTTGTCCGAGAGGACGATTTGGTCTATTGTACCAATATTGAAGGTTTGATGGATACATTTAAGATCTCATACGACCCAGCACAGTGGCGTATTTTCATAGATGCTTCAAAAAGAAGCTTTAAAGCAGTTGTGCTTCGCAATGGTGGTTTCTATGCTTCCATTCCTGTTGGTCATTCTGTAAACCTTAAGGAAACTTACAAGAACTTGGAATTGGTTCTTTGCAAATTAAAGTATAAAAATCACGGTTGGCAAGTGTGCGGTGATTTAAAAATTTTGGGCATGTTGCTTGGTCAACAACCTGGGTTTACCAAATTCCCTTGCTATTTGTGTCTATGGGATAGTAGAGACCGAGCAAATCACTGAACCTAAAAGTGTTGGCCTTCGAGAGAGCTCAAAGTTGGCGAAAAGAACGTCCTGCATGAAACTTTGGTACCTCCTCATAAAGTTCTTCCACCACCGCTTCAAATACTTAATATCAAAATTTTCAGGCCTATCTGAGGCAAAGTTGAAGGAAGGTGTTTTCGTTGGACCGGATATTACAATTACCGTGATTTACCGTTAAAGAGGCAATAAAAAAGGCACTAACTACAAAAAAATTGTCAATAGAATGTTAAAGCATTTCAAGCTTTAGGTTGCCTAAGAGTTTAAAAGTACATTTTCTTCATTCCCACCTCGACTACTTTCCAGAAAATTTGGGAGATATGAGTGAAGAGCACTGTAAACGATTTCACCACGATATTAAGGAGATGGAAAAAAGATACAAGGGAAGATGGAGCGTCTTAATGATGACAGACTATTCTTGGAAGCTTTAGAGAGACCTTTCAGATGCTTCCCATAAGCGAAAATGTACCAAAAGGAGTCTCACTTGGAAAACGAAATGTGTTTAGTGCTCACTAATAAATTTATTTTAGATAAAAAGTAAGTTTTGTTACGCAATTATAAAATTAAACCAATTTTCTTAATCTTTTATCTTTTAATATATTTTAAGGTGATAGATTGTTTAACATAGATACCTACATTGTCAGAAAACGTGACGTTCTATGAAAAAATGAAAGTCATTTTCGGATTTAGCACACCAAAAACATATACAAAAATAATATTTTTTTTTTCTTGCAGACTGGTGTTAAAGCTTTAACCACGGACATTAGTAAGTTTTGCGAAACTAAGTTATTTGAAAGTTTATATTTTCCTTTTCTAATATTTACTATTTTACTTTTGAACACATAGTTTATTTAAATTTAAAATTAACAAAGCCAATATATGAGTTTTTCAAACTTAAATAAATTAACTTTTATCTATATAGAGTTTTACTTAAGTCCAGTGTAAAAGATACTGTAAAACAAATAAATGAAATGAAAAGAATTTTTCTTGAGGCAAAATTAGGGGCGATTTTTAACCAAAATTTCCGATTGCTCTTCATGTTTCGTAGATTATTTAATCTGATTTAACTACAAGTTCATTCTACTACAATATCTATCGGTTTTCATAGTGCGCGTCAGCCAAGGAATTGATACTGCGAACGAATTCATCACTAGGAGTACTTTAAATTTAAAATATATAGGGTGATTCATCGTCGTGATTTTCAATAGGCTTTTTTGACAGATTACGCGTGATTCCTATCCAACTGCCTTATCGTTTTTGTTCAGTATCGTTTGGCAAGTCATTATAGAAAGATTCACACCACAACAGCGTCTCCAAATTGTTCAGCTGTATTACGAAAATCAGCGTTCTGTGAGAAATGTTTTTCGTACGATTCGAGGAACTTACGGTGCGCATAATCGACCTACTGAAACCACTATTGCCAATACCATTCGCAAATTTGAGCCCCAGTTTACATAAGTGGATGATACTCGACCGGTAAGACCACATCCAGCACGTAGTGAAGAGACTATAGCAACTGTATCTGAGAGTATACGCGAAAACCGTGACGAATCGATTCATTGTCGTTCTAAGTAGCTTGGCTTGGCGTATTCGACAACATGGCGTATTTTACGTGAGGATCTTGGCCTAAAAGCGTACAAAATTCAACTTGTGCAAGAATTGAAGCCAGGCGACTTGAATTTGCGTCATATTTTTAGTGAATGGGCTCTGGAAAAGCTATATGAAATCCGGTGTTTTATCGTGAAATTTTGAAGAGTAGCGAGAGTTACTATTACATCCATTAAAAACAACGGTATGGTGTGGTTTATGGGCTGGTGAAATCCTTGGTCCATATTTCTTCAAAAATAAAGCAAATCAGAATGTTACCGTCAATGGTGACCGTTATCGCGCCATGTTAACAGACTATGTGCTTCCTGAAATACAAGCACATCGTCTCGGAGAGCTCTGGTTTCAATAAGACTGCGCTACGAACCGTACAACGTGTGAAACAATGGACTTGTTGAGAAATTATTTCGGTGAGCACTTAATTTCACATTTTGCTACGGTAAATTGGCCGTCTAGATCATTCGATATTACACCTTTAGACTATTTTCTCTGGGGATATGTAAAGTTTCAGGTCTTCAGAAATAAGCTAGCTACGATTGACGCAATGTCGAACGAGTTCCCCAAAATTGGACCTTCGGAATGGACCACCTCAGTAAGTCTTGTCGTGGCCAACAATTACATGATATCATTTTCTAGGAGTAAGTGCCATGAATTGTGCTTTTAACCGGTAATAAAAATTTTGAGTTCGCTTTCAAATGTATCTATTTTTTTTTTTTTTACATTATAAATCAAACCTCACGATAAATCAACCTTTATTGTGATCTATTGCAAACACCGTAGCACCCAGTTACATGTATTCCTGGACATCTTCAATATATTTTACCAATTGAGTCTTTTCCGAGTATTTCCTTAAAAATATCAACTCGTTTGTCCTTGCTCCAACATTGCAGTTCTGTAACGGCTTGTTGACTGCTTAGATATCTCACCTTTTCTTGATATACTATATGGTGCGTAGGCTCTAACAGTATTCCAAGTTGCGTTCCGTGTTCAATTATTAGTTTTATTGCCATTAGTTGGTTACTAATTTTAAGTACGCGATTTAAGATGATTGCAAGCCTGTTCCTATTTGGTTCCACTCCGCAATTTTACATTTTATACGATTTCGTTTGCAGGATTAAGTAGCCCACTCTCTTCCCGACACTTCCCACTTAGATTCTTTATCGGTTTTACGTTGCGTAATGTATTCTAATTCGAAAATGTTAGCTATATGAAAGGTATTTCCTAAAACGATAATATTTCTTGCTTCCAGAAACCGTCGAGCTCCGAAACGAATATTTTTATATGCCAGTATCACACTTTCGCGGTGCAGAAGAAGTGCACAGTGGGTATTGTAGGGTATTCATAATTTTTCTTACCGCCTTTCATCGGTGTACCTTTGATACGCATGAATCTGTGAATGTATACCCAAATTTCTTTAGCTCCACTGGTATTCTAGTAATGTAGTTCCTTTCTTTTCTTCTTCTTTCATTAAGAGCTACTCGTGTATTGATTATTATGAGCTATCTGCATCAACGATTTTGACATGTATGGGAAAAAGTGATTTAAAAATCTCGTTTTGTTTACCAATAACTATATCAACATTTCTCTTAATAATAATATCTCGTGAAACAGAATAGTCAAGAATCTGGATACATAGACCATTTACAGGCTAAACAGTAATTAGAACCACTTCATGATTGAAGTTTTAAAAAATTCAGTCCTTGTCACAATTTCTTCAAAAGTCCTCGACTCAATGTAACAAGTCATTACTGTTACATCTATGCACATTACAACACGTGTCAGCGATATAGCGCTCTTCAACGGTAACAAATGTCAACATTTCCGTCAGATCTGAATGCATCAGACGTCAAGTGCTTTGTAAGAGTACAAGTGCACAACTCAAGTTGTGCTCATTATGTAGAACGTACTTGAGGATGAAATTACACAACGAACAAAAAAGGAAAGTTAGAAAGCCAGATAATTTCATTTTAAATGGTTTCAAGAATATTCACACTGGAATGCTATTATGAGCTCTACATAAGTCTGCTTACAAGAGCACTTATAATTCCTTTGTGTGCTACCTATAGAAAGTGTGATTAGGCAATCACTAACAAATCAACCCAAAATACAAATGTTATGGTACTATGTTCTTTCAAAGTGTTCACAAATATTATTTCAGTCTCAAAGATATATATAACTTTTAGTACTGCCTGTATACATAATCGTTCACTTAAGTCCACAATTGTCTCAAGGTTATATTTTTATTAAATTTTAAATAATTGTAATCCGATAATTGTCGTCAGTATTGGTCACACTGACAGAACGTTTATATTTATTTTTGTACTTCACTTTCTGAGCAAGGGTTTCTTTTTTCTAAGTGAAGGTAGGTCATCAAAGGCAAAATTTTATCATATTTCTTGACTTTTTCCTATTCGATTAAAATCAGACATCTGACGTGTACTCAACTTAAGCAATTACTATTTCCTGTTCAGAATCTGACAGAAAGTGTTTTATTTTGAAGTGATTAAATTTTCGATAGGAAAGACTATTAAACTAGCTATCAAATTTTCAAATGCATATGATATTCTCCCAACTTGAAGCATCAGAAAGGTGATACCGGCATCCACCGCCTTTGGAGTTTCGCTTTTTTTCGCGCTAAGTTCTTCTGCGACGTCCAAATCATCTACCAGAATTGTAGCTATTGAAGCAACGATTTCGGCCGGACCTTATGCGAAGATAAGATTACCACCAGGGTTATTTCTTATGGTACGACCTTTGTTAGTTGTGCCACTGTACTTATGACAACATCGTGTACATATACCATAAATATCAAATCAAAGGCATTCTCGCCAGATTGGGCGAAGTAAGTTATTGATCTTGCGTGCTGTTGGCATTCAAAACAATGAAAAGAAGGAGAAATGAAAGGAAAACAATAGAAAAATTTCATGGCTGAGCGCTCCCGCCCCGAAAAATAAGATTAAAAGGGCATTTTTTATTATAATTTGTATATTCAAGCTCGTTTCGATAATTTTCAACTTCTAACATCTTCTAGATTTTACTTTGTATATTCACGCTAGTTTTTTTTACCATTTTAGTTGCAAAGCAGAAAAAAATCGATATCTATTCGAATTTAAAAATCGTATATACACCCTGACTGACTCGAACTGCAATCAATTTCAGACTGCTATAATTTTCAAACCGTTCATTACTGTGTGCTCAAATTTTGACAAATGACAAATAATTTTATTGTTTACAAGCATTTTAAACGATTTGCTTCTCAGTTGTATTGAAAATTTTTATCCGCTATGGAATTCAAACGTGATAGTGTGATTGCTTTATATTTGGCTGGAAAACCACAGGTACCTATCGTTAGAGCCCTCCAGCACCTAAACATGAGTTCCCGAATTTGGTTTTTTCCGATGAGTCGATATTTGTTATCGAGCAATATGTCAACAAACAAAATGACCGAGTTGGTCCTTCGAAAATTTACACCTTCGGACGGCCACCAGAAAGCAAGCAGCACCGATGGTGATTGTTTGGCCACCATAACCGCCAATGGTCACTCTCCACTCGTATTTTTGGACCGTGTCGTCAAAATTAATACGATCTTATACCGTGAAACTATCTTAGAGGCAGTATTGAAGCCTTGGCAAATAATCATTTCGGTCGGAGACCGTGGACATTTCAACAAGACTTGGCACCGCCTCACAAAGCGCGCGTCAACCAAGATTGGTTAAAAAACATTGTTCCACACATCATTTCTTCGACACAAGTCCGTTGGATTTCTCTGTATGGGGTATTTTGAAGGCGAAGGTTGGCACTAAAAAATACAAAAGTTTGGACTACCTCAAACCAGTACTTCGCCGGGAATGGGCCAAAATACCGCAGAGCCACTTGCGTGCAGCGTGCGATGCTTTCTTCGGCCATCTCAAGGCCATTATTCGCGCCAAAGGTTGACAAATTGAAAACTACTGATACAATTTGAAAATTTATGTATTTTCCAACAGTTTTTGATTTGGCACAATAAAATTTATCAAAAAATAAAAAAATAATAGCATTTTAAAAAGTTACAGTTCGAATCAGGCAGGCTGTATACATGTATTTATTTGGTCTATAACTTAATTCGTGCGATGTGCTAAGAGATGGCGTAACTTGTATTATTCCATTGGAACATGCAGTGGAAAGCTACTGTCATTGTACGTCATTTCAGAATATGTCATTCATTTGAAGCGTAAACAACAATCTTTTTTTTCACTCAAATATGTCGAACTTTGTGCTTGAAAAAATGTTTTTGCGGGGAGTTCTTCTTCATTACTGAAAACTGCTCCCGAAAGTCATCGTATTTTGGTGGAAGTTTATTGTGAATATACGCTAGCTGAGCAAACGTGCCAAAAGTGGTTTGCACGATTTAAAAGTGGTGATTTTGGCTTTGAAGACGATGAACGTCCTGGGAAGCCAAAAAAGTTTGAAGATGAAGAACTGGAAGCATTAGTCTATGAAGATTGTTGCCAAACACAAGAAGAGCTCGCAGAATCTTTGAGTGTCACTCAAGCCGCCATTTCAAAACGTTTAAGAGCAGCTGGATATATTCAAAAGCAAGGAAATTGGGTTCCACATGAACTCAAGCCGAGAGACGTCGAAAGGCGGTTTTGCTTGTACGAAATGCTGCTGGAACGCCACAAAAGGAAGTAATTTTTGCATCGAATTGTTAATGGTGGTGAAAAATGGATCCATTACGACAACCCCGAGCACAAAAAATCATATGTGAAACCAGGCAAACCAGCTAAATCAACGTCAAAGCCGAATATCCATGGCGCGAAGGTAATGCTCTGTATTTGGTGGGATCAGATGGGTGTGCTGTATTATGCTAAAACCAGGTGAAACCATCAATGGACAACGCTACCGAACACAATTAATCTATTTGAAGAGAGCAGTAGCCGAAAAATGAGAGGAATACGCGACCAGACACGACTCAATAATTTTCCATCATAATAACGCTCGGCCCCACGTTGCTATTCCGGTTAAGAACTATTTGGAAAACAGTGGATGGGAAGTTTTACCTAACCCGCTTTATAGCCCAGACCTTGCCCCTTCTGACTACCATTTGTTCCGGTCGATGCAGAACGCCCTCACTGAAATACGGTTCACATCAGAGCAGAATATCAAAAATTGGCTTGATTCATTCTTGGCTGCCAAGCCGGCGCAGTTCTTTTGGGATGGGATCCAAAAATTGCCAAAAAGATAGAAAAAAGTCATAGCTTCAGATAAGCAATACTTTGAATAATACTATTGTACATGTTTTTCTTAAATAAACGCTCAAATTTTGAAAAAAAAACCGCACGAATTAAAATACATATCCAATATATGTACAAAAACTATAGCGAAAGCTTACAAGGAACTATTATATTGATATTTTATTATCCCCTTTTTACATAAAACGTAAACACAAATTCTTCACAATATGTTTGAACTGAATACAGAATCAGTCTCTTGTTTAGCTTCAGATAAAAATCTCTATGGCAGAAATAATAAACGTGACATACAGTGGATCAAAGAAATATTGGCAGCCTTATTTTTGTTATTTCTTTCATACTTATCCATACATTTCTTTAAAAAAAAAACAAAAAAATTTCATATAAGCAAGTGAACAAAAATATATTGTAGGTGAGTATTTAAATTCATTTAAATTCCAAAACTAATATCAATAAATAAAAAATAAATAAATTTGTACATCAAAAAACTATTGTCAAATTTAGCGTTCCTTTGCTCTATGAGATTATAAACAAAAGTGCAGGAGATTTAGTGTGTAATCCTAGGTAGAGTGAAAAGTAACCTCCTTGACCGCCAGAATGTACTGCTACTGCAAAAAAGAATATGGTGCCTTAAAGTCCGTTCTTATTTAGGCAGACATGCAAAATTTCAGTGCGATACTGTCTTTAGTTTTGTTTTGACAGCTGACTGTTGTTGACGTGTTTGGCATCATGTTGAGTATGGACAAAAACGATTTTCGTTCTCTCATAAAACATTATTTTTTGAGAGGCAAAACGGCGAAGGAAACAAAAGAAAAGTTGGATAAACATTATGGGGCTAATGCTTCGTCACATTACACCGTCAAATATTGGTTTCGAGAGTTTCGTGTTGGTCGCAACTATACTACCGATCAAGTTCGCAGCGGCAGGCCCTACAATGCGGTTACAGTGGACAATGTCAAAAAAATACATGAAATGGTGTTGGCTGACCGCAAAGTGAAGGTGCGCGAGATACCAAAAAGATTAGTACTGAGTGCACACGCCATATTTTGGGCAATATTCTGCATATGAAAAAGTTATCCTGCCGCTGGGTGCAGCGCATACTCACTCCTGACCAAAAACACGAACGCGAGAGCACTTCGAAAGAGTGTTTGGACTTACTGATGCGCAATCGGGCGGACTTTTGGCGTCGATTGGTAACTGTTGAACACCAGAGAACAGAATGAGTGCCCGGCAATGTACTGAAGCCGGCACGAATGCTCCAAAGCGGCCGAGGGAGGCTCGATGGGTCAGAAAGGCTAAGGCGTCGGTTTTCTGGGATTGTCATGGCACAATCTTCGTGGACTACCTCGAAAAAGGAAAACCATCATAAGCGAGTATTACTGTGCATTATTGGAGCGACTGAAGGCCGAAATTGAGGCAAAACTACCTCATATGAAGCGAAAAAAAATTTTGTTTTTCCAAGGCAATCCACCGGCACACCAACCACGGCTAAAATCAATGACTTACGGCTCCAATTGCTGTCGCATCCACCGTATTCGCCTGGTTTGGCTCCCTCGGATTATTATCTCTTCCCAAACCTCAAAAGATGGCTCATCAATCAATCAAATTCAGCTCACGCGAGGAAATCATGGACGCCACGGAGGAGTATTTTGCAGACCTTTCGGAAAATTACTTTTCGGACGGGATCAAGAAGTTGGAAAATCGCTAGAATAAGTGTATCAAACTAAAAGGGGACTTACTTTTCACCCCATCTAGTAGTTATAGCTTGTACTCGTGTGTCCATAAAATAAGCCAGAGTTTTTGTGTTTTCGCTGGATATATTATTCCATTCTTCAACTATAACTTTTTTGTGTTTGCGATTTGTACTGCCAACATTGATGCGCCTACTTTTGGTTCTTGTCCCCCTCCTTATAATATCCGTATCAGAAAAAATACGAGGTTGCTCTTTTCTCTTCGTATTTTCCGTCGATTCACGTGTTTTGATATCTTTTTACAAATGCGTCCCAGAAGGTCGAAGAATGCATTCGCAAGGCGATTTTACCCGAATGGATCTCGACCATTCTCTCGATGCTTTTCATCATAAACAAAGTCTGACTTATAGGTCTGAAACTCTTGCTGAGCAAGTATGGTATTCCCCCCGTCCATTTTTTGGTAAAAAGGCCACTCTCACTGCTCTCTAGGGATTCGGTATGTATTGTATGCCAGTGCCAGGCTTTTAGTAAAAATTCTCTTCAGAATTGCTGGTAGCTGGTCAATACCTTTTTGTAACACAACTGGGTAAATACCATCGGTGCCAGGCAACTTAAAGCCTCATACGTCACCACAACCGATGAGTTACCAGCCTCATTGATAGGAGCTAGTTGTGAGCTGATTCCGATTAGGTTACCTGGAAAGTGAAACTCAAGTATGAGACGGAGAGTCTCTGCTTTCGACTCAGTACATCTACCATCAGATTTTCTGAGTAGCTCCAGCCTGCTTGATCTTCCCCTTTTGACGACTTCAACCAGCCTACTGGTTTCACCGGTAGTTTTAATCTTTTCCTAAAAAGCTTTGTAAGAAGCGCTCTTTCAAAGTCCGAAGCATATCTTTGCAGCATATCCTGGACTCACAATATTCAATGCGTTCAGTTCCCGCCTGCGGTGTACGGAACAACGATTTTTTGCCATTCTCCATTCGTTTTGTACCTTATGTCTGCAGCAACTAAATATTAGTTTAAAAAATGGCACAAATTAAGATGGTGAGAGTGAGTTCGAAACATAAAAACAAGCTCTTGGCCTTTCCCATCGCTCGTCATAAAGTGGTGTGAAACGCCTGAAACATCCGAAACCACAGATGCCACAAACCAAAACCACAAACACCCATGGTTCGTGTATGGATATTATGTGGGGTTAAGGAACTTAAGTTGACTTGTTTTATTCTTTCTACTGTGTCCGGTACTTCCAATTACGACACCTATTTAATGAAAACTAAATGTTACCAATACTTTTTTGCATGTCTCCATTCAAATGTTTATTTTTTTATTTATTTACCTTTTAATACTCGTACAAATGACTGTTTATTGCATACATAGTTTTGCTCCCTTGTGAAAATGTAACAACTGAGAAGTTTAAATAAAACAAGATAATTAATTTTGCAAGTACTTTTTTGATCCACTGTACATATGTATATTTTATTTTAGCCATTTAGATCAATTCTACGTGCGAAGGATAACTTACACTTACTCGTATAGATATGATGTCATGTATGTAATATTTAACATCAATTTGCTATATAAGATAACATAACATACTTTGTACAAAAGTATATAACTTATTGGGTGCGGTTTTTTTTCAAATTTGAACGTTTATATAGGAAAAACATGTACAATAGTATTATTCAAAGTATTGCCCATCTGAAGCTATGACTTTTTCCCATCTTTCTGGCAATTTGTGGATTCCATCCCAAAAGAACTGCGCCAGCTTGGCAGCCAAGAATGAATCAAGCCAATTTTTGATATTCTGCTCTGATGTGAACCGTATTTCAGTGGAAGTTCTGCATCGACCGAAACAAATGGTATTCAGAAGGGGCAAGCTCTGGGCTATAAGGCGGGTGGGGTAAGGCTTCCCATCCACTGTTTTCCAAATAGTTCTTAACCGGAATAGCAACGTGGGGCCGAGCGCTGTCATGATGGAAAATTATTGCCTCGTGTCTGGTCGCATATTCCGGGCGTTTTTCGGCTACTGCTCTCTTCAAACGGATTAATTGTGTTCGGTAGCGTTGTCCATTGATGGTTTCACCCGATTATAGAAGCTCCTAATACAGCACACCCATCTGATCCCACTATATACAGAGCATTACATTCGCGCCATGGATATTCGGCTTTGCCGTTGATTTGGCTGGTTGGCCGGGTTTCACATATGATTTTTTGCGCTTGGAGTTGTCGTAATGGATCCATTTTTCATCACCAGTAACAATCTGATGCAAAAATGACTTCTTTTTGAGGCGTTCCAGCAGCATTTCGGACATGCAAAACTGCCTTACGACGTCTCTCGGCTTGAGTTCATGTGGAACCCAATTTCCTTGCTTTTTTATATGTATCCAGTTGCTTTTAAACGTTTTGAAATGGCTGCTTGAGTGACACCCAAAGATTTTGCGAGCTCTTCTTGTGCTTGGCAATAATCTTCATAGAGTAATGCTCCTAGTTCTTTATCTTCAAACTTTTTTGGCTGCCCAGGACGTTCATCGTCTTCCAAGCCAAAATCACCACTTTTAAATCGTGCAAACCACTTTTGGCACGTTCGCTCAGCTAACGCATGTTCACCATAAACTTCCACCAAAATACGATGACTTTCGACAGCAGTTTTCTTCATATTAAAGTAATGAAGAAGAACTCCCCGCAAAAACACTTTTTCAGGCACAAAGTTTGACATATTTTCCAACGCATGTTCCAATGGAATAATAAAAATGGAATAATACAAGTTACGCCATCTCTTAGGAAACCGCACAAATTAGTTATAGACCGAATATATTTATTATAAAAAAATATAAACAATAAATGTTCGATCTTACTGTTGCTAAAATAGATAATTATTGATGAATACAAAAGCTTAAACAATATTCTTACAGTGTGATATTGAATATATTCCAAAGTTTCAAGTTTTTAAAGTTTTTGTGCAATAGCTACCTTGTAAAGCTCGATCTTACCTGCAAAAAAAAAGAATATTGAATCACTATTTTCGTATTATTAATAATTTAAAAAAATATATTTGAGTGTTTTGTTTAGCGAAAGTGCATTTGTGTTGTGTCTTTTCTGTGATTGACGTACGAGCTTCGCATTTCCTTGCAGAGGCTAGTCTTCAGAAGGTGTTTCTGTGATCTACAGGTCAGATTGTTCCATAGTCACAAAAATATTAACATTGCAATGGAGGACTGAACGGAATTAAGATACACTGCAGTACTACTTACTGTACGAGTATATATATTTTATGAGACTTTTTTTAGGGTTTATTGAGAGCAGAGTTCTATAAGTGACAGCATTTCTGGCTCCTAGAACTGCTAGCATGACATAGCACAAGGAACGGACTTCCTTAAACGCGAAGGTATATAAACATAAAGCCAAATCATTTTAGTGTCATTTTTAACAGTTCCTTGCAATGTAACATAGGTTATGTGCTGTTTTACAAACCATGATGAATGTATGAAAGACGCTTTCTTATTGATCAAAATTATTTTAAAAATCTGGCTCAAACTCGCGAAACACAAAGAAAATTATTTGATTTTATTGGTCCTCATAAGTAACAAATTGAGCTCGATTTTCATCAAGTTGTTGACAAGCTTCGCACCACATTCACTCTACATACCGCAAACCTAACAAACCGTCAACGTAAAGTACCTAAAGAAATTGTAGTCGTTATGAATGAAAGTTCTGACAGCAGATCCGGAATTGCCAATTCGGCGCCGATCGCAATATGTTAATCTAGCCTCTGTCTGTTCACTATCTGAAAAATTTAAGGAACAGATTGCAGAATTCAACAATATAAGATAAGATCCAGCTTATGCAGGAATTGAACACTTGCAACGTCATATCGCAACTTGGGCTATTAAGCAGCTTGACCTTTTTTTTATAGAAAATTCGTGTTAATTGATGGGGTTCGCTCTTTGTTCAATTAATTTGTGAACAAGCAAAATTACCACTGCTGGAGTGAAGCAAATCCAAAAAAGATACATGAGGCTTAAATGGGTGATTCACTTACCTTGATGCGTAGCAAGTATCGTAGTATTGCCCTTTCCTCCAGGGCACGGACGGGTGGTGTGGTAGTTTGAAACTCAGATGTATTAGGTTTCGATATTTTTCCAGAGGTGGTTGTCAAACTGGCGCCAGTACATTCTCAACCAGTACGTACCTTAGTACGTGCTAGTTGTTAGTTCGTTACATTTAGACCAGCCAGCAACCACTCCAACATCAGTGTTATGCCTTCATGTCGGAGTTGACGCCGACGATATTTTCATTTAACTACATACAAATTCTATGAAAAGACTTTTTCAGAGATTTTGCCTCGCATGGGATTCGAACCCGCGGCCGTCAGCTTGAGGAGTCTATGCATGTACCACTATGCATGCTGACTGCCTTTTTTGACTCCAGTGGAGTGGTTTATCACGGCAGTACTGTCACCAAGGCTCCGATGTCACATTCGTGATACAGTAGGATGTTAACCTGAGAACCTGTGGGAAAATGGCATTTGACAACTTTATCACAATAACGGACCCGTTAAATTTTCACACACACCCCTGTGGTTCGTTTAACTCTTTACGACCCTGGTCACTCTCCCTTTAACTTCCGAAACTGGAAATGCCATTGAAAGGGACCAGATTTCAGATCAGGGAATTAGATTACGACTGACCAAATGCTCGCCATACAAATGTGGCCATATGAACGAAGTCGAGTTCCATTCATAAATGTTTTGATTGTACTTCAAGCCAATAATAAAGTTTTTGAAATACCTCAAATAGTTTGCCTTTTATTTAAAAAAAGAAGTTGTCAAGTCGTTATTAGTTGTAAATACGCAACGTGAATTTCGTCGTGAGGTCGGTTATCATCATGTATATATTAATTAATGTAGTAATGTATCTGTAGTAGGTAGTCTAAGTTTTATTTTAAGTTAGATATTAAGTTTTTGTAAAATAATAAAAGAATTATATCCATATGCTAAGTTTTTTCCTAACAATTTTTTTTCTTAGCCTTAAGTATAGAAAATAAATATTTAAATAAAATGTAAATAAAGTCGAAAGACATAGATATAAGAATTAAGAGTAGCTTAGAGTACCTATGTGGGACCAGTAAGTTAGTATAAGATTGTTAAGTAATTTTAAGCTAGCATTTAAGCATTTTTTGTTAGTATGTAGGTGTAGTGATTAATAAAACAAAATGCATTTAAAACTAAAACTAAAACTCGGTCATTAGCATGGCTTCAGTGTACAGGTAATTCGTCGCACCGTGCAAAAGTATTTGCTAGAGTGCACTCTTTTGGATCTTAAGCCACCAACCAGACAGAGATTGGTGCGTAGTGGCCGGTATCGGAAAAGATACAGAAATATTGTTTCGGCGACGATCAGCTGTATTGGGCATCGCCAAAAAGTCAACCCTGCTTATTTTGCGCTACGATTTGAGCCTACATCCGTATAAGATTGTGCTGACGCATAAATTGAGGCCGGATGACCATAGACAATGCCGTGAGTTGGCTAATTGAGCGCTGGAAATGTTAACCGGAGATCCGGATTTTGCTCAAAAAATCCCCTTCTCGAACGAGGCTCATTTTTTGTTCAGCAAATGTGTCAACAAGCAAAATACATCAATGCATACACAAATATTTACTGTTTGGTACAGTTTTTGGCCTGGCAGCAACATGGAACCTTATATCTTTCAAAATGAGGAAAGAGACACCGTTACCGCCAATGGTCTCGGACATAAAGTGATGTTAACCGACTTCCTGTGGTCAGAGCTGGACGACATCGATATATCCGAGTTGCAGTTCCAACAAGACAGCGCTACATGTCATACAAGCGACACAACGCTCGAAGTTGTAAAGGAGAAATTTAGTGACTGTGTCATCTCAGGGCGAGCGTTCATTAATTGGCTGCCGCGAACATGGGGCTTGACACCATTTGATTATTTTCTCTGGGACTACAACAAGTCCGTTGTCTACGCTAACAAGCCGATCACTTTGAACGAGCTCGAGGCCAACATTCGACACGCTATTGTTGGAATAACGCCGCACATATTGAAACGAGTCATCAAAAATTGGACCTACCGCTTGAAGCACAGCCAGCGAAGCCGAGGCAGTCATTTGTATGATGTACTATTCCAAACAAAATGGCATAAACGTAGCTTCAAAACACATCTAGCATCAATTTTATATCTAGGATCGTTTTTGTTTTATTTAAATTGTTTTTTCCATCGTTCTTATCTAGTCTTTATAAGGTATAATCCCCCTAAGGTTCTATTGTACAAGGAAAGAAAATAAATAAAAATGAGCTTTATGAGATATATTTCAACCTTGATCTTGCCGAAGAATTAATCGCTTGTATTACTGAGGGTTTTAAACGAATGAATACCCCCGCCCGGAGCGTATCCATAACAGAGCACAAGGCGTTAAATTAAAATCTCAAATGAAAAAGACTTCAACTTACTTAGTGTGTGCAACTAAAGGCGATTAGGAAACGAAGGCAGCAAATATAGAGATATGTTGGAGGAGACCTAAGTAAAACATAAAAAGTGTAATTGTGTTATGCCAAGATATTTTGATTCTTTTGAGATATTGATTTATATGCTTAAGTTTGGAGACTTAAGTTGCGCTTTCCTGGTGAAGGCATCTAACTAAATTGGAAATTACTCATTGACCCAACGACCAGGTACGATCTCTAAAAGACCAACATTAAGCAATTATTTTCACCTTCCTAACCAAAAGCCAAAAAAATCTGTTTTTATTTTCCTAATCTATAACGAAACTTAAAGTTGTTAAAAAACAGAATGTAAAATACAGCTTTGAAGAGACATACTCGTAACTTTTCACACCATGACAGTTGTAATGGGTGTATTAAAAATAACATTTATGCATTCATTATCATTCAGATTTTAGATCTTAGAAATTAAGGTTTTCTCAACGATAACGATAACCAAGAAGTAACTGATTTTCTACGCCACGAAACTTAAATATGACTTAGGTACAAATTCAACTTCATTCAAATATTAATGATTTTCTTTATGACCTGGTTGAACATATTTCCATTTGAAGGACTTTAAAAACAAAAACTTAAAGATTAATCATTTTTACTATTCTACATAGCATTCAATGTATTTCCGCATAAATCATTTCTTTTTTTTAATCGATGTAGTAACCACAATTGAACTTGTTTCAGAACCATGGCTAGTAAAAAACTTGCTTCCCATTTATCCTAAGAATAAAAAGCGCTAAACTTTCGGTATTAATAGCCAATTTCCTCAATTCTTTTTGTAGCACCCAAATAGTAACATCTGTTGCGCTGCACTCAAGCTGCAAGTAGATTTTGATAAAAATAAGTTAAATCCTGGGATAAGGTTATTTTTTTTATTATTTTTTTTTTTAGCAAAAGTCCTTTCGAAGTGTTCACGGAAATCCTGCTCGAGGATACTCGTGTTCGTGTATAAGCCACGAACATTCCATAAATGCTTTAAACATTTACACTCGAAAAAACACCGCATCGCTGCAGCAATCCATTAGTTAAGACCGCAAGCTACATCAGCAGCAACAAGTCTTACTACACGTACTTGTATCTTTTTGCTCTTCCTTCAACATTACACTTTTATATCTTTTGCAGAGCGAACTTTGCTTAAATATTTCAATACTGTTGCAAAAGAAATAAAGAACGACAAGAGCGAAAAGTATGAGTATACTACAATGAGTAGGGATTGTAGTTTTCGAGCGATGGACTGTGGGTTGGGGTTTAGGTTTAGGTTACTCACCAAAAGTGAACTCAATCTCAATTGCAGTTAAAGCGCACTCACGAAAATCCCACTTGGAACGAATGCTTTGTTTTCTCGTTTTTATAAGAATTCGAAAACGTCTTACAGGAATGATGTATAAAAACAGACAATAAAGTAACGGATGGATATATGAATTAGTCATTTTCCCAATAAATTATGTGTGAAGTTGATGCATTTTTTCTGTATTTTTATATTTCGTTGTTCATGCACTTTATTTTATTTTATTTATTCATTTTCTTGTGGAATGTAAATATATTTTTGGTTGAAAGGACCATAAAGATGTCACTATTACTCACAACAGTGGGTAAAGAAAATTCTGCCATAACCCATATAATAAACAATAAAACAACAGAAAAATAGTTTCTCTCAAACAAGAGGATTTTGTGAAATTAAATTAAAAAGGATCATGACAGAGTCTGTCATCTGCGCAGATCTAGTGGTTCTTTATGAAGCTATGAGGAAAGATTCCTTTTGTGTCAAGTATATTAACAAACCACTCGTACACATAACAATGGACTGCAGTATTAAAAAGCGAATATTTCAGCAAGAGGTTATATACAGGGTGACTGACTCGAACTGCAACTTTTTAAAATGCTATAATTTTTTAATTTTTTGATAAATTTTATTGTGCCAAAGGAAAAAAACATTGCAAAATAGTAGTTTTCAATATGTCCAACTTTGGCGCGAATAATGGCCATGAGACGGCCGAAGAAAGCATCTCACGTTGCACACATGTGGCTCTGCGGTATTTTGGCCCATTCCCGGCGAAGTGCTTGTTTGAGGTGGTCCAAACTTTGATATTTTTTAGTGCCAACCTTCGCCTTCAAAATACGCCAGACAGAGAAATCCAACGGATTTGCATCCAGAGAATTTGCAATCCATTGTGTCGAAGAAATGAAGTGTGGAAAATTGTCTTTTAACCAATCTTGGTTGACGCGCGCTTTGTGAGACGGTGCCGAGTCTTGTTAAAATGTCCACGGTCTCTGACCGAAATAATTGTTTGCTCAAGGCTTCAATACTGTCTCTAAGACAGTTTCACGGTATACGATCGCATTAATTTTGACGCCACGGACGCTACCATCGGCGGTTATGGCGACCCAAACCATCACCATCGGTGCTGCCTGCTTTCTGATGGCCGTCCGAAGGTGTAAATTTTCGAAGGACCTCTCTGGCAAGTAAACTCGGTCATTTTGTTTGCTGACATATTGCTCGATAAAAAATGGCAAATCATCGGAAAAAACCAAATTCGGCAACTCACCACTTTCGTGAAAGCGTAGCAATTTCTTCGATCTTTCGACTCTAACTTTTTTCTGTTGCGATGTAAGATCGTGTGCTTTTTGGAACTTCAATGGCTTGAGCCCAAGCTCATTTTTCAGTATGTGTTGCATCCGTTCCAACGATATGTTGAGCTCACGAGCCATTTTTCTTCCACTTTGACGCGGATTTCGATCAATTCGAGCCTTCACTTTCCGAACCATTTCTGCCGATGTTGCTGTTTTTTTATGACCATCTCCATGGCGTTTTACAGCGCTGCCAGTATCACGGTAACGAGCTTTGGCTCGAGACACAAATGATTTATTCACGTTTGTGTGCTGGAGGGCTCTAACTATAGCTACTTGTGGTCTTCCAGCCAAATATGTATGAAGCAATCACACTATCACGTTTGAATTCCATTGCAGATAAAAATAAACGCAGACGTTTATTGTTTTCCTCAGATTTATCTGATTGTAACAGTACAAACAACTCAACAAACACATTGATTGGGAGGAAAAGAAGTTGTAATTCTGATAATTGGGCACGAAATGTACAAAAGCACAAAAGAACATAAGGTTTGGCATTCAGGAATAGAGGAGGACATTTAATACCTGCAAAAACATTTATCGATATAATATGCATCTTTCTGATGAGAGAGAGGCTGCCATGAAGGCATTTAATATTTTACATAGTCAACTTGACCAAAATATTTTCTTAAGAGGTTGTATTAAAGTTTAAGAAATAAAAAGAAGGCGTCTCACGAATAAAAATAAAAAACGAAGATCGCATTCTTTTACATATTACTTTCGACATGATATTCCCGTTTGCAAAAAAATATTTAAGGGACACTTATCAGGTGAGTGACGGAAGGATATACAAATGTTGTTCTAAAGAACAAGTTACGTCTTTGGTGTAGTAATGTAGTACCAGTGAAAGAAAAATATTACTATAATGTGTTCTCTACAAACAACCATCAAAGGATATGTGTCAAACTTGTGACGCTTTGCAAAAAAAAAAAAAAAAATTCAATCTGTAGACGGTGAGGGAATTAAGAGGGCAGAAATTGAAGAGGAAACTCACTTAGAAGAGGCAGAACGAGCTCGCAGTCATGCCAGCATCAGAAAAAAAATTTTGTATTTTCTTTCGACTTAGAAAAAGCTTTAGCCTTCTCTAAACTGACCACACCTGTAGCTTTTTATAAGCGAAATTTATATGTTTATAATTTCTTATGTCATTAATTCAGTAAAAATATAAGCCATATGTTTGTTTGGCCAGAAACTGAAGGATGTTGAGGGTCTCAAGAAATTTCATCGTGTCTAGATAAAATCATTAAGAGAAAAGCAACCGTTACAGGGTTTTCAGTAAATTAGCTTAAAATACGCTGCATAAAGTTATTGTAGAAGAGCCCAAACCCCATCTCATACAATTCAAATATGACTATAATGAAGATTCAAAATTTAATAAAATTAACATTAGGAAATCTGTAGCAGGCAGGTCACAAAGTATGAAAAATGTAGATCAGCCTTTATTATATCCTCAAGTTAGAACTATAACAAGGGAAAAAAGGAGAAACATGATAGACCTGCTAAAATTCATTTCTCCTGTTAACCATGATTACTTTAAAAACTTAACAACAAATCAAAATGACAAGTCCTTACATACAGCTGATGAAGAAGACGTTATTTATACTGCTGATAAATTATTCACAAATTATATATTATAACAGCACTGTCAACACTCATTTTTATTGAAAATTTGTAATAAAAATATATAAAAACTAACTTGTGCTGTAATAAGAAACTTAAAAATTTAAATACTTAATTTAACTTTATTATTTTTAACATTTTAACATTACTGACGATTATTTTTTTTTTTTTTGGTTTTTCTTTCATATTAATTTTTTTATAACATTAGATGAAAGCTATATTTATATTTATGTATTCTATACTTTATTTCGTGCGATTTTTTTTTCAAAATTTGAACGTTTATTTAAGAAAAACATGTACAATAGTATTATTCAAAGTATTGCCCATCTGAAGCTATGACTTTTTCCCATCTTTCTGGCAATTTGTGGATCCCATTCCAAAAGAACTGCGCTGGCTTGGTAGCCAAGAATGAATCAAGCCAATTTTTGATATTCTGCTCTGATGTGAACCGTATTTGAGGTGAGGGCGTTCGGTATCGACCGGAACAAATGGTAGTCAGATCCCACCAAATACAGAGCATTACTTTCGCGCCATGGATATTCGGCTTTGCCGCTGATTTGGCTGGTTGGCCGGGTTTCACATATGATTTTTTGCGCTTGGGGTTGTCGTAATGGATCCATTTTTCATCACCAGTAACAATCCGATGCAAAAATGACTTCCTTTTGTGGCGTTCCAACAGCATTTCGGACATGCAAAACCGCCTTTCGACGTCTCTCGGCTGGAGTTCATGTGGAACCCAATTTCCTTTTTAATATATATCCAGCTGCTTTTAAACGTTTTGAAATGGCTGCTTGAGTGACACCCAAGAATTCTGCGAGCTCTTATTGTGTTTGGCAATAACCTTCATAGAGTAATGCTTCCAGTTCTTCATCTTCAAACTTTTTTAGCTGCCCAAGACGTTCATCGTCTTCCAAGCCAAAATCACCACTTTTAAATCGTGCAAACCACTTCTAGCTCGTTCGCTCAGCTAGCGCATGTTCACCATAAACTTCCACCAAAATACGATGACTTTCGGCAGCAGTTTTTTTCATATTAAAGTAATGAAGAAGAACTCCCCGCAAAGACAGTTTTTCAGGCACAAAGTTCGACATATTTGAGAGAAAAAAAGTTATTGTTGTTTACCCTTCAAATGAATGACATATACTGAAATGACGTACAATGACAGTAGCTTTCCAACGCATGTTCCAATGGAATAATAACAATGGAATAGTAGAAGTTACGCCATCTCTTAGCAAATCGCACGAAGTTATAGACCCCAATAGATATTTGAATTTACATTATAAAGGGAATTAAAAAATTTCTCAACTTTTTGTTTTATGGAGTTAGTCGATTTGTACACTGAGCGGCTCAAATAACATAAATCGAGGCAATTGTCACTTTATATTAAACTATTAAGAGTGCAGTGAACAATTCAAAAGAGAAAAGAGAGAAAAAAATATATATTTAGAAAATAAATTTAAACATCAGAAACGAGTGAAAACGTATGCGAGAGACTGCTGACATGACCACGCAGCTGGTAAAGTATGGACTGCTTCTTCTGGGCTTCTCCATTTTCCTCAGCAGCTACTACAGCCACCAGACCCCTAACGAACTTTGGACCTTATTCCAGGCTCAAGCTTTTGAGCACCATAAGTAAATCATACCCAAGATGACAAATCCAGCAACGAGCAAAACAATTTTCTTCCAATTGGCTATGGGAATACGTTGCTTTTGTTGACACTTCATCTGTTTCAAATGCTTTTATTACCCCACTTAACTGGGTCACTTTTCTATTGGGGTATCGTTGTTTAAGATTCATCTGTACTGGATGGTTTTTATTACCCCATTGAACTTATTGGGTTATTGGCTGGCTGAAAACCTATTCCGTCGTGTGCCATCATTGGATGGCGCGTCGACTGTCTCACAGAGTGTAATCTAGGTTACAAAATATAATCGGTCTGAGTTATAAACAAAATGAGTAATAGTACGAAGCAAATGGAATGAAGCAAATAATTAAATAATTATAATGAGTAACTCATGTCACTCATATCCACACTCGGCCATCCTGGTCTTCTCGACTGCCCTTAGTCGAGTTGTTTATCGTCTTCGTTCTCTTTGTCTTCTTCGTCGACTTCATCTTCGGTGTCTTGGATCCAAGGCTTCATAAAATCGGCTTACTTTACTTACAGTGCAAGTTAGGTCCCTCATGCTGACCCACTCTGGTCACCTCGTATCGATCGTTGCTTAGAACTTTTACTACTTCGTATGGCCCCAGATATTTAGCATAGAGTTTCAGGCCAGGTCCGAACTGCGTCCTCTTGATTGCTACCAGGTCTTTAAGATTGTATTTGGTAGACGGCTTCCGTCTCTGGTTGTAGTATTTCTTGTTCTCCTCCTGAATTTTAAATATTTGCTCCTTCGCTGCTTTCCTGATCATATCACGGCTTACTTCAAAATCATCAATAATGACTTCTTCCAGAAGCGATTGCAGTTGAAAATCCTCTCCATTTCTGATTTTTGTGTTCCAAACATCAGTTGAAAGGGACTTCTTTTAGTGCTTCGGGACACGGTAGAATTTAGTGCTCTTTAAAGTTCACCAACAAAAGTATACCACTTTCTTGGGTCCACAACTGACATTTTAGCTAATGCTCCTACGATGATTCGATTTATTCGTTCCACCTGCCCACTTCCTCTGGGTACACCCGTCGTCGTTAGAACATGCTGGATGCCTTGTTGTACATAGTAGTCTTTGAAAACGTTGGCGGTGAACGCTGCTCCTCTATCTGATATGGTCCTAAACGGATTGCCGAATACCTCACTTAAAATTTCCAGTTTCTTGATGACTTTTTCGCTCTTCGTAGATTTAACTAGGTAGATCCACACAAATTTCGTAAACGCATCGACTACAACAAACAAGTAATTGTAGTTTTTATTTGTTGAAGGTAGTGGTCCCAATTGATCAATGTGTAGTGTAGTGTAGTGCCAAAATGCAAGCCACACAGCTACGAATCACATTTTCTACTGCTTTACCAATCTTTGGGATAAATTAGTCCCGTTTGGCGATAGCTTCCAACTTACTAGCTGCAATGTGCCCTTTATCGTGAATGTTTCGAAGAATTTCTCGCTGCATTACCCTTGGTACAACGAGAAGATGACTTCCGTCTACCAATTTGTATAGTAGACTATTCCTTATCTCGAAATCTTTGTGTGACCCTGTGGAGGAAATAATATTCATCTTTATTTTTTGCCGCTGCAGTCTCTGGACAATACTATCTTCGACCCTCATGATTGAAGGGTATCGGCTAAGCGCATCTACGTGTCTCATCGACGTCCCTGAGCGATGCAATACCTCACAGTCATACTCCTGTAGCAATATTGCCCACCTGGCAACCCTTGGACAAAGATCCCTTTTGTTCATTGTGGCTTGAAAGGCTTTGCAGTCCGTATAAACTTTAAACCTTAGGCCCAACAAGTAGACTCGTAATTCCTTTATACATTTTATCACAGCCAGTTGTGTTCTGCCGATGATGCCTTGAAACTGAGATAAAAGACGGGGTGAAAATTTTCTTCATGTTTTTGGAACAGTATTCCTCCGTATCTTGTCATGCTGGTGTCCGTGTGTATTTCCGTTTCTAACTTTGGATTAAAGAGTTTCAAAACGGGTTCCTTGCTCAGAAAATCTTTTGAGGTTGCAAATGCTGCGATCTGATCTGCTTCGAAGCTGAATGGGGCATCTTTCTTAGTTAAATCCGACAAAGGCTTAGCGTGATCGGCGTAATTGGGTACGAACTTTCTGAAGAATCCTGTTAGACCCAAGAAGCTTTGTACTTGTTTACGTTGATGGGTGTGGGAAATCTTTGAACTGCTTTCAACTTCTCGGCAGACGGTTTTATCCTGCCATTCTCACTACATGCCCGAGGAATTCAACGCGCCTAATTAGGAAGTTGCACTTCTCCCACTTTATCCTAAGGCCGTTATCTTCCGAAACCTTCAACACAACGATAAGCTTCTTGATGTTCTCGTTCTCATCTTCAGCAACTATAATAATATCATCCAGGTAAAGCAACAAATATTTTTGACGTATTAGGTCTCTGAAGATTATGTTTACGAACCGTTGAAAAACAGATAGTGAATTGCACAATCCAATTGGGACTTTTAGGAACTCGTACTGTGATGAATAAGGTGTATTTGCTGCTTTCTTCGGCAACATCGACGTGAAGGGTTCCATTCCAGAGATCAAAAGTCGTGAAAACTTTTGCTTTGTACAGCTGCTCCAAAACATCTTCCATTATTGGTAGTGGGTATCTGTCCTTAATTATTTTAGTATCCAGCTTCCGATAATCCACGCACAGTCCGCTTTTGCCATATTTTTTCTTCACCAGCACCACTGGATTGGCATAATCCGAACGACTTTATTATATTATTCCTTCTTCCAGCCATTCTTCAATCTGTTTATTAACGATTTGTTTTTCGGGTTCAGCTAACTTCCTCGCCTCTTGGTAAATTGGGATTTCATCTTGAACCACCAAATTCATTTCTATGCAGGAACACTTTACCTTTTTGGAAAAATACGTGGCCACTATGCTGCATATTTTTCTTCTTTAAAGTTGTCGTTACCAATATGTAGCTCTGTCTCAATTTCATCTTTCTTCACATTAAACAATTCTATCTTTGAGATATCAGTTTTTTTAGTTTTCGTATACTCACTATTTTCCCATGACTTATGATAAGCTCTACATTTCTGATGAAGTCATTGAACAATAGGATCCGATCGGAAATCCACTGGCACAACTTGAAATCGTAACCAGTAGTCAATGTTGTCGATATATACTGGAACTGAAATGAACCAATTGTCTGTCATGGAGCGTTGCCAAATCCCTTTAGAATCATTCCAGGTTTAATTGGTTTCTTGTCGCTCCCATTATCAATAAATGCATAGTAGTCTTCTCCTAATATTGTTACCTTTACATTGTTCCCATCTGAACATATTCTTTGAACTTTTTGAACTCCTCTGGTGTCCTTACCCTTATCTTTATCTGGGCAATTGGAAGACACATGCCCGAACAAATTACACTTAAAGCATTTAGTTCATCTTCCCTTATCCGGACAGGCCTGCGCAATATTTGACAGTTATGGCACCTCTTACTTGGTGTCCTTCTTCCTATGCTGACCTTTGGTGCACTAGCTTTGGCGTCGGCCTTCTGCTGCGGTAGTTGCTTTTGCATTCTTTTATAACATTCCATCTTACTTTTTAACTCGTCTATGGTTGATGCTTCGTACATGATTGTCTTGTTGTTTATGGAATCGGGAATCCCAGCTATGATGTACTCGATCGTCGATGATTCATCAATGTTCCCTCTACATGCGATCTGGACCTTGGCGTATAGATATTCCAGCAAACTTTCTCCATTTGTCTTCTTACGTTTCTCCAAAAGCCTGTGAATTTCTACTGCAGATGGTTTCTTTCCAAATTCTTTTTACAACCTTGCTTTCAACGTGGTCAAATTAGTTACACCACCGGTTGCCTCCACAGCCAGTTTAGCTGCTCCCTTTACAGGCGTCGTGCGTATAGGTATTTTTGCAAACCGTTCCACTCACACGTACTCGAAATTTCTTCGTATTCTTTCAGCCAGTCCTCATTATTTCGGCTTTCCTCTCCGGAGAACTTTTCTAGAGGTTCTTCTATATCTTTGAAAACGAAATTATTTTTTGATGACATGGTTATCGTATCTTCGTTATTGTCTTGTTCAGATTTTTGCGTGCCGCACTCTTCGTCTTGTTGTTCTTTATGTTCTTCGTTTTTTTCACTCACGCACTCTTCATCTTTATCCTCATTATCTTCTTTTTGAGTCCGTTCAAATCTGTGGTCTTCACTTAACACTTCGTCGTCTTTCGCGAAAGCTAACACGTTAGTCACACCAATTCGCCCGAAATTTTCGAAAATTCGCTCTATTAAGTCTGTTTTCACTGAGTATCGATAGGAAATCTTCTTCCAATTGGCCATGGGGATACGTTGCTTTTGTTGACACTTCATCTGTTTTAAATGCTTTTATTATCGTTGTTTAAGATTCATCTGTACTGGATGGTTTTTACTACCCCATTGAACTTATTAAGTTATTGGCTTGCTGAAAACCTATTCCGTCGTGTGCCATCATTGCATGGCGCGTCGGCTGTCTCGCAGAGTGTAATCTAAGTTACAAAATATAATCGGTCTGAGTTATAAACAAGATGAGTAATAGTATGAAGCAAATGGAATGAAGCAAATAATTAAATAATTATAATGAGTAACTCATGTCACTCAGATCCACATATATATATAAACATATCGTTTATAAGAAAAAATAAGAACCATTTTATTTTAGATGCAAAAAAGAAAAGCATTTCATAAGAAAAATTTGTTAAAAGTAAATTAAAAGCTATTCTTCAATGTAGTGTAGCAAAATTTCGATTTTGTTCTGATTGTAACTAAAAAACCGTTGTTTAACTCTTCTCATGAAAGTACGCAAATTACCTACGAATCTTGTATCTACAAGGAGACTATTGAATAATTTGCAGGATGGAATATAATATGAATTTATGTAGCAGGTGGTACGAAAAGCAGGAAAAGCGACAAGAGATTGTTGATGGCTCCTCAAGTTGAAAGCGTCAGAAATCGGACTCTACATATAACCACCTCGGATGAAAAATATTTTTAAGACCTTAAAATAGAACAGATGTCGGATAGAACTGGTCGGATTTGCATATATCTAAATAATTCCATGGAGTGGACCAGACGAGAAGAGCCACAGATCTTCCGTATGACACACTTCTGTAGAACAATCAACGTCTGAATATTACTCAGGTAAGCACTTCCCCAACATTCTATACCGTACTACAATTTTGAATGAAAGTACCTACGTACGTCCAAACATGGCTTCCCACCAGCCCTGTTCAAAAAGAACCCTACAAGGTTCTTACCTATTACTATGTAGACCAAATCTTAAACTCGCGTCCCTATAAACATAGTGGGAAAACTTTTTCTAAAAGACAGTTTCGTATCCTTGATGAAATTTGGTTGCAGGGTTATGGTTAAAGGTCTCAGGCACGATATCAAAAAAAGCACACCACGATTCATGGGCCACTACAGACTCTAACATTAGACGTGTGTCATTCTTTAAATATATGTGGTAGGTTAAAATCCTGTGGCCTATAACATGGAAAATCCTACTTTCAATACTCAAAATGAAAAAAAAAAACTCCTGACTTTAATTTTGTCTCTAATAATCTCTTTAATTCAATACATAAATGGAAATTGTCAGATCAATCATCACACTCTGACCACCGAAAGCAGTTGCTTCCTACTAAGATATTCAACCACAACTTCGTTCATGTTGAACTGGCTGGATGTAGAAGTCACGTTTTAATAACCTAACTAGCCCTTGACTTACTAAACAACAATCTGCCTAAGAAGGACAGCGGAAAAGAGGCCCTATTAGTGAACCATGTATCTTCATAAGCTCTGCTTCAAGAGTAAGAAACACTTTTACAATAGCAAATTCTTGAGATGAGAAAGAAATACGGAATTCTGTTTACTAATTGAGTCCTCGTTAATACGGCGAATTCCGCTCAAAATTCGTACTTTAAGATTTGAATACACACTTCACCAGCTGTTTTTCAAGCTTATTTTGAGAAAATCTATCTACCAACCCTGTTTGCGAAAAAATACTTAAATCAACAGTATGTAACTTCAAAGTACACAAAACGTCAAGACTCTATTGTATCTTTCCGGATGACAAGAGAATAATTTTCATAAGATCAGAAACACCCTGTTGTGTATTCTAAGAGCCTTTTTAACCCTTGGTACCATACCAAGTTCATAAACTAAGGTAACCGGTGTGAAAACTCGAATAATCTCGAATCTACCAATGTGTCATCCTTCTGTTACAGACCCGTGAAAGAATCCTAAATCTTCACTTTATATACAGTCTCAAACACAAACAATTGTTGAACTAACTTCTTGACAATATTATGCCAGCAATTTCCTCCAAAGCATATAATAACTTAAAAGAACTTTAAAGTTCTCCTTAAGGCTGATTATAAAAGAACCTATCGGGATAACCGTGAAAAATCTAGATCCAGAGAGCTGGTGGGGTGAAAACTAACCTCCTTGGGAATGGTTATTTTATTCAATATTGTCTTCTTCTAGTTTGATACACTTATTCCAACGATTTTCCAACTTCTTGCTCCCGTCCGAAAAGTAATTTTCCGGAAGGTCTGCAAAATACTCTTCCGTAGCGTCGATGATTTCCTCGCGTGAGCTGAATTTTTTATTGATGAGTCATCTTTTGAGGTTTGGGAAGAGATAATAGTCCGAGGGAGCCAAATCGGACGAATACGGTGGATGCGACAGCAATTGGAGCCGTAAGTCATCGATTTTAGCCGTGGTTGCGATGCTCTTGTGCGCCGGTGCATTGTCTTGCAAAAACAAAATTTTTTTTCACTTCATGTGAGGCCGTTTTGCAGCAATTTCGGCATTCAATCGCTTCAATAATGCACAGTAATTCGATGTAATCCCTCGGCCGCTTCGGAGCACTCGTGCCGGCTTTAGTCCATTGCCGGGCACTCTTTCGGTTCTCTGGTGTTCAACAGTTACCAATCGACGCCAAAGTCCGCCCGATTGCGCATCAGCAAGTCCAAACACTCTTTCGAAGTACTCTCGCGTTCGTGTTTTTGGTCAGGAGTTAGTATGCGCGGCACCCAGCGGCAGGATAACTTTTTCATATGCAGAATATTGCCCAAAATATGGCGTGAGCACTCAGTACTAATCTTTGTGGTATCTGCTAGCTCGCGCACCTTCACTTACTGGTCAGTCAACACCAATTCTTGTATTTTTTGAAATTGTCTTCTGTAACCGAAGGGCCTGCCGCTGCGGACTTGATCCGTAGTGGAGTTGCGGCCACCACGAAACTCTCGAAACCAATATCAAACGGTGTAATCTGACGGAGCATTAGCCCCATAATATTTATCCAACTTTTCTTTTCGCACTGAAATTTAGCATGTCTGCCTAAATATGAACATACTTCAAGGCACTATATCATAATAATTTTGCGGTCAAGGAGGTTACTTTTCACTCCACAAGTATTAAACTCAGGAGAACAGATATCTCTTAGCTCAGAATTATAATCACAAGACAATGTGCTATCGCAAGACATACATTACGATTAAGTATTCCTTACTATGCAGGAGCTGGAGGAACGAAGAAAAAAAAGATTAAAAGAAGAATTTATGGCATTTACTGTGTGAAAATAATATCATGTAAATGTTGGCCACGACTGCGTGTAAGGTGGTCCATTCGGAAGGACCAATTTTGGGCGACTTGTTTGAGCATAGCGACTGGTAATTCGCGGATAATACGAGTTATGTTGGATTTTAAAGCGTCAATCGAAGCTGGCTTATTCCTGAAGACCTGAGACTTTACATATCCCCAGAGACAATAGTTCAAAGGTGTGATATCGCACGATATAGGCGGCCAATTTACCGTAGAAAAACGTGAAATTAAATGCTCACCAAAATGATTTCTCGACAAGTCAATTGTTTCACGCGCTGTGTAGCTCGTAGCGCCGTCCTGATGAAACCTGAGCTCACCAAGACCATGTGCCTGAATTTTAGGAAGCACATAGTCCGTTAACATGGCGCGATAACGGTTACCATTAAGGGTAACATTCTGATTTGCCTCATTTTTGAAGAAATATGGACCAATGATTCCACCAGCCTACAAACCACACCGTTGTTTTTTATGGATGTAATGGTAGCTCTTGGTACTTTTCGGGCTGGTTATCAGCCTTATTATGGCAATTTTGTATATAAACGTATCCATTGAGCCAGAAATGGACTTCATCACGATAAAACGATAAAAGAAAATATGACGCAAATTCAAGTCGCCTGGCTTCAGTTCTTGCAAAAGTTGAATTTTGTACGCCTTTTGGCCGAGATGCTCACGTAAGATGTCGAATACGCCAAGCCAAGCTGATGAAAACGACACGAATCGATTCGTTACAGTCTTCTCGTACACTCTCAGATACAGCTGCTAAAGTCTCTTCACTACGTGCTGGATGTGGTCTAGCCGGTCGAGTATTATCCACTAATGTAAACTGCGACTCAAATTTGTGAATGGTATTGGCAATAGTGGTTTCAGTAGGTCGATTATGGCCACCGTAAGTTCCTCGAATCGCACAAAAAACATTTCGTAATACAGCTGAACAATTTGGAGACGCTGTTGTGGTGTGAGTCTTTTCGTGATGACTTGCCAAATAATACTGAACAAAAGTAATAAAGCAGTTTGATAGGAGTCAAAAAAAGCCTATTGAAAATCAAACCTCACGATGAATCACCCTATATAATTTACAGTAAATAGACACGAATATTGGTCTCATCAAGTTCAATGCATAGTTTGCTCCTTATGTGCGATACCCAAGCAAAAACTATTTCAACCGGAAGTGGCAAACGAAACACATGTTATTGCCTAATGCTAATTTTCAATTCAGTATTTTCCACAGACATCCGCTAGCTTCCGGTCGGTTGAAAAAGGGTTACCCTTTTCAAATCGTATTCCAGTCCTTCGTTTTGCATGCATACATGTAAAAAACACCCTCAATAAATTGAAATTCAATGTCAGCAATATGTCAGTTTGGGGACTTCTTGTAGTAGCAATAGGACAACTGGATAAATAATACAATTTGTAAGGTTCCTTTTCAGTGAATGTCAACCACGGTGTAAGCTGTCAAATTTTCTTGACAATTTACCTTTGACAGAGCAATAAATTTATTCAAACAGACAATTATTGAATGGTTTTCAAGCAGCAGGTAGGGCATATGGTAAGGTAGGACATACTGGCAATTAGGCGTAAACTGCCGGAGTTTTGGGTATACGGAATTTCTACTGATAAGATAAAAGTATTAGTATTCATCGATATTTTATTGGAATTTGTATTTGAAAAATGAGAACTACATATTAATTTGCTTATCGCAAATTCTACTGACGATATAACTGACGATGTACACATACATACATATATACGAGTACAGGGACCTGCCAATCCAATAAGGTTTTATTTGTTGATAAGGCAATTGGTTTTATAATTCAATTACGCAAATTTATGACCAAGATATTAATTAAACTCCGCGTATACAACAATTGTGTCATACTAGCATCGAACTTTGCTTGATTATCATATGCATTTTCAGCTTTCAAGCCTAAATACACAAACAAAATTGCTGAGAACAAACTGAAAAACTTTGAGTTTAAAGTGTTACCTGCATGTAGACATGTAGTTATTTTGGGTACAAAGAAATATTTGGGAAATTTGGAGTGCGAACTTATTCCTTCGAATGGGAGTTATTATCTGAACCTAGAAGTGGAAGAAAATAAGCTACGCATTATTCCAACATACATTAGTTGCAATAAGTGGGAAAACGACTTATAGAGATTGCAGGAGATAGTAGTATGCGACAATAATGACAACTTAATGGTTCTCCGTGATTTCAATACAAGAATCGGCAAAGAAAGAGGAAGTGAAAACGACAATGCGGGAATAATTCGAAAGTTGAAGGATAGCATATGCAATGGCAGAGGATATAAAACACTCGATTTTTGTAGCTCTTTTGGAGAGCTGCGTATACTGAATGGAACAAGCTACTCGGATATGGATGGAGAGCTCACATTCTTACGGCAGCTGGGGACTTCAGTAATCGATTATGGTCTTATTGCGGGTGAATAGAATAGACTCGTAGCTGACTTGGAGATAGGATATGTACCTTACTCCGACAATCTGCCGTTGGTAATAACATTTGGGCTCAAAGTCAGTAAGGACGAATTATCAAGGCACATGAATCTACTTCCAGTGGAATGTAATGTTCAGTTATCCAGACATCAAAAGGTGGACCTTGGGATCATTGAAGGAGCCATAAAGTCGTCCAACAAAATCCAAACTTATACGAGAAGAAGTAACGATATTTATATAAATCCTCGGTTTGATAAGGATTGCAAAAGTGCAAGACAAATATCATTTATATGGCTAAGGATATGTAGAAACTCGAATGAAGAAGTTTTTAAACTCCTATATGTCGACGCCAATAAAAACTACAAGGATCTTTGCAGGAGAAAGAAAAAAGCTTACTATGAATCAGAAACATTTAGACTACAACGGTGTAATAACACGACCGAGTTCTGGAAGTTAGCTAAAAAGCTTAACGTCAAGCAATTTAGTATCAATAACCAACTGTCACCTAAGGTACTCGAACTGCACTTTAAAAAGTTACTAAACCCAAATATAAGGTTTTCTAATAACGACTTCACAACTTTTTTTTAAATAAACCAAACCATTGTGATATTTTAAAAACTTTATTATTGGCTTGAAGTACAATCAAAACATTTATGAATGGAACTCGACTTCGTTCATATGGCCACTGCGGGCAAGTTTGCAGCGGTCGATTCGCTGGACCCAATTTTCAACGAATCGGACACACATTTAGGCGGAAAGGGCCGCTATTTCGTGTTCAATGTTGGTTCTGAGATCTTCCAACGCCGTCGACGTGTTGGCATAAACCAATGACTTAACGTAGCCCCACAGAAAATAGTCAAGCGGTGTTAAATCGCACGAACGAGGCGGCCAATCGACTGGTCCATGTCTTAAGATAACACGCTCATCATACTTACTGTTCAACAAATCGATTGTAGCGTGTGCTGTGTAGCCCGTGGCACCATCCTGTTGAAACCACATGTCGTCCAAGTCCATATCTTCCAATTCGGGTCAAAAATAATCGGTGATCATGGCGCGATAGCTCTGACCATTCACAGTAACGTAACGATCGTTATCGTCGACGAAAAAATATGGCCCAATAACGCCGCCGGCATGCAAACCGCACCACACAGTTATTTTTTGTGGATGAAGTGATGATTCATGAAGCACATGTGGGTTTTCACCAGACCAATATATATTTTGCTTATTGACGAACCCTTTGAGCCAAAAATGAGCTTCGTCACTGAAGATGATTTTACAATTAAATTCATCAACTTGGCGCGTCTTCTCCAGAACCTAATAGGAGAACGTAGCTCGTTAGTGTACTGAGTTTACTGAATAAATTGACGGTGACAGTTTTATGATTAGTGAAAGAGTGCGTTCACAAATTAAATTCAGAGTTGTCAAGTCCCTATTGGAAAACCATATATAAGTAGAAGCCTACTTCATTATGCTGCTCCTGGTCGGTAAAATGATGCCTTTGATGCAATAATAACCCCTAAAGAAATAACCCAAGCCCTAAATATGCTCAAAAATGGAAAAGCGCCAGGATCGGATCGTATTCCGGTAGAATCTTATAATAACGAGACAAAAAAGTTTATGGAAAAACTACCATAAGCAGTGTTTTCAGTAATGTATTGGAGTATGGGGTAATACCTCAGCAGTTTAAAGAAGCGATTATTTTTCTAATACATAAGAAGGGAAGTAGGACAGACCCTGCTAACTATGGAGGAATTTCCTTTTTAATTGCCTCGTATAAAATTTTCACGGCTGTGCTACAAAAAAGGTTGGCAGCTTAAATCACGGATAACAAGGTTTTCAAGGAATTCCAGGCAGAATTCAAACCTGGGTACTCAAAAATGGACCATATCTTCATGTTAAGCAGTATTGCAGAGGCATTCTTAGAAAAGGGTACAGAATTGTACGCCGTTTTTATAGATTTTAAGGCGGCGTTTGATACAGTGGACCAAAACACACTGTTCTTTAAACTCTACAATAAGGGAATATCTCTCAAATTTGGAAAGGTCCTACAAAATTTGTACCAAGATATGCAAGTTGCTGTATGGAATGGCGAGGCACTATCGAATTGGTTCCAGACTAAATCTAAAGTCGGGCAAGTTTGTTCACTGGGGTCGATATTATTCGCATTCTTTATTGAGAATATTGTTGATGTTCTACCAGGAGGTGTGGAATATGCCGGTATAGTAATCAAAGCACTTTCCTTTCCTGATGATACTGTGCTCCTTGCTCATTCCCCTGAAACACTGTAGCGGATGATAAATCGTTTGACTGAATATTGTTGCTTATGGAGACTCGTGGTCAACCTAGAGATGATTTTTAAAAACGGTGGAGGAAGAAACTGTACCAACGAGATATGGACTTTTAATGGGGATCAAATTTAAATTGTCAAGGAGTACAAATACCTTGCTGTGATATTAACCAAAAATATGAGCATGGAGAAATACCTGAAAGAGAAACTCACGAAGGCTAAAACTGCAATAAATACGACATGGAGTAAATATTTTGCAAATGTAAATATAGCTCATAGTAGTAAATATAAAGTTTTCAAAGCGGTAGCAGAGTCCATTCCTTTTTATGCAGCGCAAGTGTTGGGTAATGAGTGGTATAAAACCGTCGAAAAACTTTAGAGATACAACGTCAAACGAATTTTCCACCTGCCGCCCAATACACTGAACTATTTACTGGCAATCGAGACAGGACAATATCTCCCATGTTTATTGAAACATTTAAGCTGTACTTTATTATAAACGCCCTGGACATGAAACAGAACTAGTTGCTTTGGCGAGTGGGTATACTTAGCCCATAGTAGTGAGATGGAGCTGAATTTCAATCCGGATGCTCTTCAAAATTGGAAGCCGGTACTCACAGAACTCTGCTTAAAGTTGAATCGTCAATTTAGAGATGTTTGTTGTAGAGAAGCAGAGACATCAAGCCATTGGAGATTATATAGTCGGCTTAGCTGTTACACATATAATAACTGTTTTCGGGATGAGTATACAACACAGGTGATCTCAATGATGGTGAACCTGCGAGGCGTATTAATTCATCTTAATTTTATACCACAGAGGAGTGATCTCCCCGTGATTTGTGTAATATGTTATACAAACGAGAGAGAGGATGTTTTCCATTTCATAGAAAGATGCCCAACACTGCGGGAAACAAGGCGAAACTTCTTTGGAATGGACTATTTATCAAAGAAACAGGTTATCAACCACCTTAATGAAATGAATGTTCCCATATTGTACGAGCTCTCCAAAACACCATTAAATTATCGAGAAAGAATATAAACCGGAAATTTTTAATTGATTTTAAAATTAACTTTACTCAAGAACATTATACTTTAAAAAGAAAATGTCATTCGGCAGACGGTAATGCCATATGATTTTGTACTTTTTATGATATTGAAAGATTAATTGAATAAAAATCATTTACTACTACTACTACTACATAAAAAAAATTATGTATCCCAGCTCATGTGATACATAATTGAATAATTTGCTCACAAGATATGATTTTTCATGACATATGGGTTGCTGAAAAATGTAGAAAATAGTTGAAGAAACATTTAATTGCTCATGCAACGTCCGATTTTTAAGAAGAATTTAGCTTTGCTGATGACAAGAAACGTATTTACTGTCGGTTTCTGTTGACATGTCATCACATCTCATCCCCAGAACTTTTAGAACAAATTTTAAATTATTTTATACCTTAGATATTATTATTATAATAATTATATTATGCATAAGGAGGTGACTTAAGTTGTTTGTTTAAATAATAAAAAAACACTACACTATACATTTTGTATAGAATTGCTGAATTCAAATAGACTAGAAGATATGCTACGAATAAGGTCAGGCCAAATCGAATAGATTCAGAAATAGTGTACAGCAAACTACCAAGAACACAAGATAATAAATAATTACAAAAAACATACAAATACACAGCCTTTAAAAGGTCAAGCACCTAGCAATTTAGGCATTTTGTTCAATCAAGATGTTACCGAATTGGCCAGAGTGCATGATGTAGCGGAAATTGTAATTGCTACTTAAATCGTCAGACTTCGTATAACTTAAGCTCTGCCATTCTACTCTTTAAAAGCAAATATAGGCTTCATAATAACTATCAATTTTATAAAAGTAGCCGAATGATAAGAAAAGGAAGACCACTCTCTGTTGAAGTTGCCTGTTGCACAGAGCAGGAAAATGTAATGAAGAGTACTCTGACAATACGTTCTCTTCTCATCGAATTTCAAAATCGTCTGAGATATCATCTTGCACCTTACTATGCCTACAGATAAGTTTGGAATGTTATAGAGGGTGAATCGGTGTCACATAAATATTTACAAAAGGCTTCACGAATAAGAGGTAAAACTTTGACTACAATAAATAAACATGTCATAAACCATGTGAGTCAGTCCCGGCAAAAAACCGAGTGAACAAGGTACAAATGGAATTGATTAGATATTACAATACCAAGCAAGCATTGGTACATCTGTTGTTGACATTCCCTCTAAATCTAAGCGTCATAGCTTGACATTTGCAAAAGTTACGTAGCCAAGAGTACATCTACCTATGTATGTGTTGGCGCTTTTTTACAATTTTAGAAATGGATTTAAATTTGCAACGAACTTGTATTAAATCGTGGAAAAGTGTTTTGGCAACGATTCTCTAAAGGAAACTGTAGTTTACCAGTAGCACTAGCGGTTGAAAAGTGGTCGTGAGTCAATCGAAGATGACGAACGCAGTGGCAGACCATCGACATCGAAAACCGACGATGATGTAAAAGAAATGTTGGTCAATAACCGCAAATTAACCATCAGAGAGATAGCGGAGGACTTGAACATTGCCTATGGATCCGTCCAAGACATGTTGGTCAATGATTTGGGTTTTCGTTGTGTAGCAACAAAGTTGGTGCCAAAAGAACTCAATTTCATGCCAAAAAGAGACCGTGTTGACGTCGCAAAAGAGATGATTTGCGAGGCTGAATCCGATCCCACATTCATCAAAAGAATCATTACTGAATACGAGACGTAGGTTTATGAGTACGACACGCAATCCAGACATCAGGCAAGTGAATGGCGTTCACCAAATTAGCCGAGACCAAAAAACCACGTCGTTTTCAGTCAAAAAAGAAGGCAATGCTCATGGTTTTCATGGATTACAATGGTGTAGTGCATCATGAATTTTTGCCAGAAGGCCAGACAGTAAACAAAGAGTTTTATTTGGACGTTATGAGACTCGTGGATTTTGCACCATGATAACGCATTGTGCCATCATTATTAGCCATAGAATTCACCTGATATGGCTCCCTGTGACTTTTTTCTGTTCAATTGAGTTAAAAAACCCACTACGGGGAACGCGTTTCAGCAGCCGAGAAGAAGTAATGGAAAAATCACAGGAAGCACTGATTTACATACCGAAAACCGAATATAAAAAATGTTTCGAGGATTGGATCAAGCGCTGAAATAAGTGTGTTGCAATCGATGGGGATTACTGAATAAATTCCGAAATTTTTTTGATGAAGGGGGTTTTTTAAAAGCCAAGTACTCATACATTTAAGGTCGGACTTAATTGAAATGATTTACACCACCTTAAAACGATTTCTTTCGTAATGATTTCGAAAACTAGACTCGAGCAGATGCAAACAGTAAACACTCAGCAAATACATATACGAGCTTAAGCTATGATGATTAAAATTTTTACACATTGATCCATGCTGTAAAATTATCTATATCGGGCTCTGTGTTTAAAGTTTAATGATCTAAATATGAGTTCAACACTTAATCAAACTTCAAGGACCCATAAATAACTCATAAGTTAAGGGGCACATCTAGTGTGACCGGCAAAGAAAAAGGTGATTTTTGGTAATTTTTCTAAAGAAAACTACTGCGTCAAATATTTTAAAATTTATAGGAAATATTTAAAAATAAATACTCGTATTTAATATATACAGTGATTGATCACTGTTGCAGTGATTGCGTCCTTCACCGTGATTGAAATCAAAAAAACAAAAAAAAAAGATTGTTAAACTAAAAGTTATTACCTATACAATGAATGGAAAATTAAAATTTAATGAAATTTCAGATTTATAAAAAAAAATTTCGAATTTTGCCCGAAAATTTGATGATTTTTGGCCCGCAACAAATACATATTTCGTACACTCTAAAAACTGCAGAGTCATTTTATAGAGAAATTTATACAAAATAAGCAAAAAGAATAAAGCGATTGGATGATTTTTCTTCGAGTTACAACTGCAGCAAATTGGATAAATTTAGTTTCGAGAAAAACGCATTTAAAAATAAAATTATTGGTTTCATTATTATAAAGAGATAAAAATCATATTAAGATCTGCTATTCCAGGCCTTCCTCTTCTCCAAGAAGCGTCTGCTATGCTTTTGAAGCTCTTCTTAGAGATGATCGGCCCTCGGAAATGCTCTGCTACTCGTAGTCTTGTTTCATCTTTGCAAGCGCCATAATCCTTTGCTGCAGGTCCAACTATCACTCCCATCACGTTAAATATTTTTTTAAAATGGATAAACTCTTTGAATATTTGGATCAAGTGGGAGATAATTGTGCTTGAACTTAGTCAAGTTTATCCTTCAATTTCCGCGCGGTGATAAGCGCGCCAACTCTCTGCACTTTCTGGACAGTTTCAATGGTTTGAACTCTTATCAGTTGAACTCAAATGATGAAATGTAGCCCAGATGGCTTTATACATTTCATCCACATTATCTCGATGTCGCATGATCACAGCCGTTATGCTTTTGAAGTTTATCAATAAAGTTGACAGCTAATCCCATTCTTTTTTTAAAAGTAGATAACACCTTAGTTTTTCTACAGGAATGTCATATGGATTGAAATCTAATAAACATTTATATGTGGCACTATCACCAACATAACGCAAATATTTCACCACGTACAATATTTACTAATGGATCGACCAAACATGTCTTTTTTACTGTCGACTTCAATTTTTGATACCTTACGAGACATTCTTCGTAAGCTTCAGAATCGCTCTCTTTCTTATTTTTCCAAAAGACACAACTCTTCTACACACGAATCAACGATTTTTTTACAATATTTTCCTGCCAGAGTTACTACACCAAAACGTAAAGTATGGCTACGTTGTTTCCATGTGCCATCTAACGAAACTGTCAAATTCGGCTCTGAATTTTCTTTCTATAATGTCTGCTTCTTCTCTTCTTCAACAGCTCTTTTCATAGTAAATTTTCTATTTCTACAAATTCGTGATATATCCAGCTAAAGTTTGATGATAACATTTACTTCCTAGCTAAATCCATAAAAAAAAAAACTTTAATTTTTTTGAAACTTACTAGGTGGAGTGAAAAGTAACCTCCTTGACCGCCAGAATGCGCTGCTACTGCAAAAGAGGTTATGGTGCCTTGAAATCCGTTCATAATTAGCCAGACATGCCAAATTTCAGTGCGATACTGTCTTTAGTTTTGTTTTGACAGCTGACTGTTGTTGACGTGTTTGGCATCATGTTGAGTATAGACAAAAACGATTTTCGTTCTCTCATAAAACATTATTTTTTGAGAGGCAAAACGGCGAAGGAAACAAAAGAAAAGTTGGATAAATATTATGGGGCTAATGCTTCGTCACATTACACCATCAAATATTGGTTTCGAGAGTTTCGTGGTGGTCGCAACTCCACTACCGATCACGTTCGCAGCGGCAGGCCCTACAATGCGGTTACAGTGGACAATGTCAAAAAAATACATGAAATGGTGTTGGCTGACCGGAAAGTGAAGGTGCGCGAGCTAGCAGATACCACAAAGATTAGTACTGGGCGCACACACCATATTTTGGGCAATATTCTGCATATGAAAAAGTTATCCTGCCGCTGGGTGCCGCGCATACTCACTCCTGACCAAAAACACGAACACGAGAGTACTTCGAAAGCATGTTTGGACTTGCTGATGCGGAATCATGCGGACTTTTAGCATCGATTGGTAACTGTTGAACACCAGAGAACAGAATGAGTGCCCGGCAATGGACTCCGAAGCGGCCGAGAGAGGCTCGATGGGTCGGAAAGGTTATGGCGTCGGTTTTCTGGAATTGTCATGGCATACTCTTCGTGGACTACCTCGAAAAAGGTGTGCATTATTGGAGTGATTTAAGGCTGAAATCGCTGTAAAACGGCCTCACATGAAGCGAAAAAAAAATTTTGTTTTTGCAAGGCAATGCACCGGCGTACAAAAGCATCGTAACCACTGCTATAATCAACGACTTAAGTCTCCAATTGCTGTCGCATCCACCGTATTCGCCTGATTTGGCTCCCTCTCTTCCCAAACCTCCAAAGGTGGCTCATCAATAAAAAATTTAGCTCACGCGAGGAAATCATCGACGCCACAGAAGAGTATTTTGCACACCTTCCGGAAAATTACTTTTCGGACGGGATCAAGAAGTTGGAAAATCGCTGGAATAAGTGTATCAAACTAAAAGGGGACAATAACTCTGGTAAGCTCCGTACCAAACGCAATTTTCTGAACGCTAAGCGGCTACTCTTTAGAAGGATGTTTCTCAAAAACTATTTCAGATATTCATTTGAAATTTTAGTATGTTATTTTTAAAGATATAGACTTTCGAAATTTTTTAAATCGATTTTTTTTTAAATTTCACACTAGGTGTGCCCCTTAAGGCACACAGAATTAAGAACAGTATTACTGCCATATAATAAGAATGTACGAGTACAAAATATGTATCCCTTACCACATACACAAATGTTTTATTTATGAGCCCTGAGATGTTAACGATCCGATCTGCACGACAAAGTGTGTCACTTCATCCAATACATATAAAGGGTGATTTATTGATTCAATTCAGGGTGATATTTGATTTATGCATAATGTAAAATAAAACACATAAATTTGAAAGTGAACTTAAAATTTTTATTATTGGTTAAAAGAAAAGTTCATGGCATTTACTTTTTGAAAATGAAATCATGTAAATGTTTGCACTACTTCTGAGGTGGTCCATTTGGAAGGTCCAATTTTGGCCACTCATTCGAGCATAGCGACTCGCGGATAACACGAAAAATCTTGGCTTATTCCTGAAGAGAAAATAGTCCAAATGTGTGATATCGCACGATCTAGGCGGTCAATTTACCGTAGCAAAACGTGAAATTAAGTGCTCACCAAAATGATTTCTCAACAGGTCCATTGTTTCACGCGCTGTATGGTTCGTAGCGCCGTCTTCTTAAAACCAGAGCTCACCGAGACCATATGCTTGAATTTCAGGAAGCACATTGTCTGTCAACATGGCGCGATAACGGTTACCATTCACAGTAACATTCTCATTTTTGAAGAAATATGGACCAATGATTCTACCAGCCCATAAACCACACCATACCGTTGTTTTTTTTATAGATGTAATGGTAGCTCTTGATACTCTTCGGGTTGCTCATCAGCCCAAATACAGCAATTTTAGTTATTAACGTATCCATTGAGCCAGAAATGGGCTTCATCACTGAACAAATTTTTACGATAAAACACCGGATTTTCATTGAGTTTTTCCAGAGCCCATTCACTGAAGATAATAACGCAAATTCAAGTCGCCTGGCTTACATTCTTGCACAAGTTGAATTTTGTACACTTTTAGGCCAAGATCCTCACGTGAAATATGCCAAGTTGTTGAATACGCCAAGCCAAGCTGCTGAGAACGACTACGAATCGATTCGTTCGGTCTAACCGGTCGAGAATTATCCACTTATGTAAACTGGGACCCAAATTTGTGAATGGTATTGGCAATACCGAATTGCACGAAAAACATTTCTCACAGAACGCTGATTTTCGTAATGCAGCTGAACAATTTGGAGACACTGTTGTGATATGAGTCTTTCCATTATGACTTGACAAACGATTCTGAACAAAAGTGACAAAGCAATTTGATAGGAGTCACGCGTGGTCTATCAAAAACAGCCTATTAAAAATCAAACCTCACTATGAATCACGATGAATAGTAAGTTAGCTTTTCATAAACCACCACATGAACGTGTTGATTTGACTTTGTCCAGATGTGCAGATCTTTCTGCGTCGTTATTACGAGAGTACATAGCACTAATTCCTTCGGTGTCAGAAAAAGCTTTAGGCAGCGCATGCTTTTCCCAAGTTGGGAAAAAAAATTTCACAGCGTTTTAGTCCTTTTGGCATTTGCTGGTGCAGATACAAGTATTGCTGATTGAACTCTTAATTGTTTCCGCAATATTAGATTTTGAAGAGCTTATCTGAGACGTTGGCACTATTGCTGCTTACCGATTTAATGCGAACACGTTACGGTGTTCTTAAAAGTTGTGTTCCATTCCAATTTCAGCCCCGTTCAGCTTGTTTCGGAAATTTCTTTTAAAACTTCACTTAGTGATTGTGCGACGAATTTGGCTGGATATTTCCTGCTCGACAGAGAATTTGAAGAAGATGTCATTCTCAAGCAAAAAAAATGTGAATCCACATACAGAAGATTACGAAACTTGCACCATTGTTATTTCGAGTTAGCTGTAGTTCTAATGACTGGCTTAACAAAATAAAATTATTTTTTTTTAATTAGTGGAAATTCCTTCACATAATTTCGTTCACCCCCAAGATGTTCAATTTGTACCACGTAAGTTCCCGGTACAGTTAGACAATTTTAAGGAGCTTTTCGCTCGTATAGAGTCTCGATAAGAGTCTTAATATACCAGAATCCTCAAGAGTCATTAGCAGGTGTCAGTTAGTCAGTGTCCGAGGCAAACGTCATAAACCAATTGAATTTTCTTCTATTTCGTGACGCGAGAACGTAGTAATAGAGTAGGAGTTTCTTGCGGTGCTGGTATATGTTTTAGCTGCAAAGCCATTCTTTCCTTTGTGAAATGAACATCTTTCGGAAGATGGTGATACTACGAAGCCCGTTCTTTACTATCCAATATAAAGAGTCAGCGAAACACGGCAAATACAGTTTGATAAGCAATAAATATTCAAAAATGGTTGATGAACTTTATTGCCATATCAATTGATCTGCAAAGAAGAAAAAGAAAAGTTATCACAATTTAAATGTACGTTTACATTACAAACAATTCAATGTCTTTCGTACTTTTGTATGAATCCTGAGTTTGCTGCATTTTTTTTAACTTCCTAATAGCGAATGTTTTTTTAGTTTTTAAAAAAATTTATTTCTAAAGGCGAATACTACAATTTATCTTTATCATTCGCATCTGTTTCGGATAGTGTAGTAAGTAATCATCTTCCTGGAACGTTCAATAGCAAATTTTGAAAAAATCTACCCCTGACTCCATTGACTACGATCGAGTCTAATGACAAAAAAAGCTCTAGAGCTCTATTTTGCACTTCAACTAAAATAATGCCAGCACGCCTAATTTCCTTGATTGTTCAGTAAATTTATGGTGAACATGTAAGCGGACTTAAATGCATAGGCAAAAACAAATAAGTCATTCTCAGTTGGTCAAAAGATTCTTTTCCAACCATAGTTATCTACGATATATCTCTTCCTCAGAGGATAGTGTAAGAATTCTTCTAATTGAAACTACGCAGACGTCAACGTTTAGCATATTTTCTATGTGGGGTGAAAAGTAACGTCCTTGGGAATGAAAAAAAATTTTTTTTAAATTTTTTTTTTTTTTATTTTATTCAATATAGTTCCCTTTTAGTTTGATACACTTATTCCAGCGATTTTCCAACTTCTTGATCCCGTCCGAAAATTCATTTTCCGAAAGGTCTGCAAAATACTGATTTCCCCGCGTGAGCTGAATTTTTTTTTGATGAGCCATCTCTTGAAGCTTGGGAAGAGATAATAGTCCGAGGGAGCCAAACCGGGCGAATACGGTGGATGCAATGCTCTTGTGCGCCGGTGCATTGTCTTGCAAAAATAAAATTTTTTTTCACTTCATGTGAGGCCGTTTTGCAGCAATTTCGGCATTCAATCGCTTCAATAATGCACAGTAATTCGATGTAATCCCTCGGCCCCTTCGGAGCACTCGTGCCGGCTTCAGTCCAAAGTCCGCCCGATTCCTCATCAGCAAGCCCAAACATTCTTTCGAAGTGCTCTCGCGTTCGTGTTTTTGGTCAGGAGTGAGTATGCGTGGCCCCAGGAGCAGGATAACTTTTTCATATGCAGAATATTGCCCAAAATATGGCGTGTGCGCTCAGTACTAATCTTTGTGGTATCTGCTAGCTCGTCAGCCAACACCATTTCACGTATTTTTTGACATTGTCTTCTGTAACCGCATCGGAGGGTCTGCCGCAGCGGATTTGATCGGTAGTGGAGTTGCGGCCACCACGAAACTCTCGAAATCAGTATTTGACGGTGTAATCTGACTTAGCATTACCCCCATAATATTTATCGAACTTTTCTTTGGTTTCCTTCGCTGTTTTGCCTCACAAAAAATAATGTTTTATGAGAGAACAAAAATCGTTTTTGTCCATACTCAATATGATGCCAAACACGTCAACAACAATCAGCTGTCAAAACAAAACTAAAGACAGTATCGCACTTAAATTTGGCATGTCTGTCTAAATATGAACGGACGTTAAGGCACCATAACCCTTTTTGCAGAAGCATTCTGTGCAAAAACTTTATCCGTTATAAAAAATTTTACGTTCACCGCGGAAATTCTGCTCAGATTCAAGATGATAGCTTTTTAGCCTGAACCTCATCAGTAGCCTCGGAAACTTTTATACTTTTATGAAGAAAATATCCTTAAAAGATTAGTAACAGTTTCAAGAAAATGAAATGGTTAGTGGTGGTAAGCAGAATTCCAGATTGCAATTGATAAGTTGCACAAAGGTCCATTTCTTCGAATGTCAACCTTCTGGTTGGGATCGGGAAGAGACCTTTAACAAAACTGTTTGAGAAAAGTGTTAGTAATAGAACTGGCTTTGAATTCAACTTTAAATTAATCGAAGCAATCGTTAGTTATCTTTTTAAACTCTAGTAAAAGAAATACAAAAACGAAACGAAGTTTAATTTAAATGTTTGAGACATTTTCAACGTATATACGGGGGCTTATTGATGAATACCCGGATAAGAAATGAAAACGCTACTTTTTTAGATTTTGACAATTTATTTTTCAATTCAATTCCGTTTCTATTTGATATACTTTTCCCAGTGGTGTTGCCACTTTTTTGACTCCTCCGTATAGTACGACTTTTGTTGGCCTGCAAAATACTCCTCCGCGGCGGCGATGACTTCCTCGTTCGATCCCTACTTCTTTCAGGCGAGCGATCTTATAAGGTTTGGGTGCAAAAAGAAATCACAGGGACACGGTCTTCGTCTTTTTTGCAGCACTTCAATGGGTAAAACCCATTATTTCGATTGCTCTTTGGTCTCTGGTGTGTACCAATGAACCCATGTTTCATCGACGGTCACGAAACGACGCAGAAACTCCTCCGGATTTCTATTAAACAAGGTCAATCACATCTTTGAAGTGGTTTCACGATTGCGGTTGTTCTCCTGTGTAAGCAAATGCGCCACACATCGTACGGACATCTTTCTCATGCACAGAATCCCGTGCAAAATATGACTAACGCGTTCAGTTGAGATACCTGCCATCTCAACCAACTCGCGAATTTTTATCTATTAGATTTGAGTTGTAAAATGTCCTTTTCACATTGACATTTAAATTGATTGAATATTACTGCAAATATCGATCAATATTCACTTGTTTTATGAAGTAAGAAAAGTCCTTGGAGTTATGGATACCAGTAATTGTAGCAAAAGTCGTAGAAAATAACATTGAATATATAAAGAAACTCTGTCATTTGAATAGAAGGACATAGAATGAATGCCACTACTGGACAACTGACTGTATACAAGGGATAATTTTTGCAATGATTGACATTATGAAAATGAATAAACCTGACGTTGAAACATGCATCGTAACACACAACCCTTTTGAAGTTGCAAAATTAAATTCAACGAAGTACCTTCAAAGTTGGGCTTATTCTAATCTAAAATTTTTTCTGTCCACCTCATATCATTGGAACATCCTGTACGTAGTAAACGAATGCAAATTATTTCTTTTTCGAATATAGACTCGCATTCAGATATACCGATAACAGTGTGGAGCGCTGAGATATGTAAATGCGTTGACCACAATCTATTATAAAATAACTAATGAATGACTGCAGTGCCGTAACAAAAGCTAACGCGTACCCCAAAGGTTTAACCATTGTCCTACTTCGTGCGAAATTGATGGATATGTAAATTAGTTTGAAACGTTTTACATCGCTGTTCCCTTCTCGATCCTTTTTCCATCAAATCAATAATTTGTTCACCTAGGCCCAGGTTTACCTACCGAAAAACCAGGTTCTGGCATCCTTGATTGTGTCCGCCGAAAATAAATTACCACTCAGAGAAGGGGTGCCACTGGGCGCGTAGTAGGCCTTGTAACAATTTGTAAAGTCAGTGTAGCCTATTTCTATTTAAATTTTTATTTTGCTTGTGTGGTAATAAAGTTTCACCGAACAAGGATTATGAATTTGAAGAGATTCAAGATTCCACAATACGATAGAACGAAGTGGCATTAAGCGGTCACCCATTAATCACGCCTTTTAATTATAATTTGACATTTTGCTAATGGGATTTTTAGAAACTCTACATTGTCACAACTGATGGGGAGCAAAATTTCTAAAGGGGAAATTGCGTTGACTCTTAGGAGCACTTCATTAGCCACTGCGAAAATCGATGCATCATAATCCTCTCGAGCTGTGGTAGCCGCAAAAAGTTTTTATTTCTCCAACAAAATAATACAAGTCTCTCGAGTATGAATCGCAGAATCAATATTCCGTGTAAAGACCTAGCGACAACATCAATGCCGAACTTGATAATATTTTTAAACTAATATAACCGTGTGACCAAGTGCATTAAAAATGAATGCTGAGCCTTTACTTTGGTTGCTGATATGAAAGCTATAAAGTGCTTGCGAATATGATTAGACATTTCGTCGTCTCTGGCATTCTCATTTCCATTGCACATCCTTTTGTCGCATGAGTTAAATACACACTCGAGATGTGCTTTCCCTAAAAGTACTTTGAATTAATTTTAAGTGTGCAGTATGAAAGTTTTTGGCATTGCTCCAATCAGTTTTAAGGAGATACGCGTTTTTCTGAATATGAAATATATATATATACATATGTTCATGTAGTCGTTTTGTACATATGTTCATACAAGGATGTGTTGAAAGTTCCTTTAAGGATGGCTTTCCAAGGAAAAACGATTTCGAGTGAAATTGTTTGTAGAAAGATTTTCAAAGAGCTGCATCATCTCATCGAGCACAAAAAGGAAGAACCTACTCAGACAGCAAATGAGAATACTTTATGAACTAGTTTACTTATAGAGGGCTTGAGGTACAATAAGTAGGGTAATTAATAATAAAATTAAGAATCCTAAGAAATGAGTATGATAACCAAAAACGATGAACTGAAAAATTGCGGCCGTCTTCTATTCAAAAATGAGGGGTGCAGTTCGAAGCCGAGAATAATTGAGAAGTCAAGTTCCTTCACGTCTGTATCATAGATATCACAGGAGAACGTGTTGCTAAGCACACTATTTTACACGCCTTTTACTGGTGCGCAATCTATTTTGGTTACCGCCACCAATTGACGAGCTGACAGACTAATAGGGTTTCAAGGCCAAATGGGTATATATCATGCTCATATCTGCCAATTTAAAGGAGGACTTCAGTCTTGTATCTTGACCTCCTTTTCCTTCATTGTTTGTTAAAATAAAGTAGGGGTTTTTCGGAATAATAAGGATTTTTTTTTTCTAAATCCAACGTGTGTTCGAATAAAACTTTTCTATATCTTTTCAATATTTTTTTTAATAACTCTGAAAGAGAACAAGTATCGCTTCCATTCCGCAATTTTTTTTTCTTTTTCTTAAAGGGTTTCAACCTAAAAGCTGGTACTTTGCAGCTCTCTTATGAAGGCAATTCCTCTTTATTGAAAAATTTAATCGGGGTATACATTGACTTTCTATCTTGGGGGTATAATTTCAAACTGGTCCACAATTTCTTTTTAACAAAACATTGGAAAAAAGCAATATAAACTATAGCAACTATCGATCTCAATTTTTTATTTTTTTAAATTCACTTATCTTATTATTTTCAATTTCCATGTATTATTATTATTGTCAAAATATAACGAATGTTTCAGAATAAAGTTCATTTTAGACATTCAGTCAATGGGCAAGCTTTTACGTGTTTTTCACACTAAAACTCATTGATCTGAGAGGCAATGTTTTTTTTAAAAATAAAGGAAAGCAAGGAAAAAGATACCTGGAGATATCTGCAAATCATTGAAGATTTGGAATAAATGATACACAAAGTTACAGGAGATTTTTTACGCCGAAACTGTACTATCCTTTTCACATATATCTGAGAAGATATCATTTATATGACATTGCAATCGTAAGAAATAAGTAGAAACTTTGTTAAACTAACTGCAGATTTAATAAGTTTTCATAAATATGACAGCTACAACGCTAAGTTCAAGTTTTAAGATAAAGGCTTTACCCCGGAACCTGTAAGATTTTTTTAAGAATATTTCGATAGGGATATAAGACACAATAGCCTAATTATGTACTCAAAGACGTTCCATATGAGCATAACACAAAAATGATCTCAAGCCCATATGAGAAACAGACAAAGAGTTATATTCGTAGCTTTTTCGCATTTTGCACAGGTATTTATGTTGGTACAGCATAAGCTTCTTTCATTAATTACTTCACCCACAATTAATTCTTGCGTATAGCCTAGCGAAATACATAATCACAAATGAGAGGGAGTAGAAGATGAGTAGTGTTGTCTCCCTTACTTGTGAGGTCGTCGAATATTCCATTCATTAGCATACTGTGTAATTCTGAACTTATAATTCGAACGCCTATCATTGAGATCCACCGTTCCGTAGATAAAAAACTAGTTCTTCCATTTCTTCCGTCTTCTTCCGTCAAATAGCCCATTGACAATCGGGCACTTCTATGCAAGTCTGTTAGGAATTCTAATCTGAATACGAAAGAGGCCTAATCATAGCCTTACTGACTTAGATCCCGATGTATTAAACTTTAGGTAAGAGTAACTCTCTTTTTTTCAAGTACCTTCCACTAGAATATCGATCCATGCGTTAAAATTGGTATTACAAGCTTTATAAGCTTGTACGAGGGCTGTTTGATGTGTACCCGGACTGAAAGATAGATGGCACTATTGAGCCAAAATGAGTAGGGTGATTCATAACAGACTCAAAGCCAAACGGCGAAAGCGTTGTTAAAAAATTATCGTTATCAGGTGTATCATACAGATGTTAATATTAAAATCGCCTAACAAAATTAAATTTCCACATTTCTGATTATCCAAAAATTTCGAAAACTCATCCAAGAAGGTTCCCACTGTACAGATATGCAATCTGTAAATACAGATAAAACAGTAGTGAACATCAGAGACTTTGCAATAAACACTGGCTATATCAGCTCTATCCAGCTTATACTTATTAATTTTACATCCCATTATGTTACTTCTATAATATACCGCTACACCGCCGGCAGCATAAGTTTCATTACAAGCTACTTCGAAAGAAAAATCACATCCATTTTGGAGGCTTATGTGTCAACAGAAATATCTCAAAGTTTGGAAACATTGAAGGAAGGCAGCGATTCGCTTTCATCAAAAAGGTTGATGTCGAACAGTGACATATGCTCTTAAATATTAAATTATTAAATAACAAATAAATAAAAGATAATTAAAAAGTAAATTAACTACATGATTTTAAAAGTCGTTTTCCACGTTTCTATACCTCTATGAGTGAGAATCGAGCGTGTGTACTATCTGTTAATAATGGCGCATTCTAAATTTGGTGCAACGAATACGCATATATTCTAGATCATTTAACTAACAAAAATAATAGCAGCAAATAGCAGTTCTGGTGTCTCAGGTCATTGTTTTTGTACCGCAAGGCCCCGACCCATAGAATCCGTCGATCTGTTGCTCTGTCGTTTTTAACTGACAGCTTGATAGAAATACGCATTCTTATGGAAGGGGGCGATAACCATCGCAGACACAGAAGAAATTAACGGATTTAGCTATGTAAGTAATAAGTATAACAATTGTTATTGCTTTGTTTTGGTTAAAAAAAAAAAAGTATCTGTGTCTGTTTCAAATAAAAATACATTTACATATTGGGTATATAACTTATTTGGTGCGGTTTTTTTTTTCAAAATTTGAACGTTTATTTAGGAAAAACATGTACAATAGTATTATTCAAAGTATTGCCCATCTCAGGTTATGACTTTTTCCCATTTTTCTGGCAATTTGATGATCCCATCCCAAAAGAACTGCGTCGGCTTGGTAGCCAAGAATGAATCCAGCAAATTTTTGATATTCTGATCTGATGTGAACCGTATTTAATTGAGGGCGCTCTGCATCGACCGGAACAAATGGTAGTCAGAAGGGGCAAGGTCTGCGCTATAAGGCGGGTGGGGTAAGACTTCCCATCCACTGTTTTCTAAATAGTTCTTAACCGGAATAGCAACGTGGGCCGAGTGTTGTCATGATGGAAAATTATTGCCTCGTGTCTGGTCGCATATTCCGGGTGTTTTTCGGCTACTGCTCTCTTCAAACGTATTAATTGTGTTCGGTAGTGTTGTCCATTGATGGTTTCAACCGGTTTTAGCAGCTCATAATACAGCACACCCATATGATCCCACCAAATACAGAGCATTACCTTCGCGCTATGGATATTTGGCTTTGTCGTTGATTTGGCTGATTGGCCGGGTTTCACATATGATTTTTTGGATCCATTTTTCATAACCAGTAACAATCCGATGCAAAAATGACTTCCTTTTGTGGCGTTCCGGCATCATTTCGGACATGCAAAACCACTTTTGGCACGTTCGCTCAGCTAGCGCATGTTCACCATAAACTTCCACCAAAATACGATGACTTTCGGCAGCAGTTTTTTTCATATTAAAGTAATGAAGAAGAACTCCCCGCAAAAACATTTTTTCAGGCACAAAGTTCGACATATTTGAGTGAAAAAAATTATTATTGTTTACGCTTCAAACCGCTAAGACAGATTGCGGCCCCTTAAACTCCCGCTCATCCATTTTTGAATGTACTTCATTTGCCGGACCCTGTATTTGTTTGTGTTTCTCGAAGAATTTTCAAATTTGATAAGATAGAACTTGCTAATGAAAGGCTTTCTTACAAAAGCTTTCATTCTTTTGATTTAACTTATATTTTAATCGATAGATGAAGGTTTGCTATTAAAAATGGCAAATAATATCAGCCAAGTTAGCCTCCCTAAGCAAATCCACACACTGTTGTTGAAATTCTTCATTATATTTTTGCACATTTTCGGTTATAGTTCAACGATTATATTACGAAAGTTGGCTTTGAGCACTTTTGTACAAGAAACTTTTTTGAAGAAAGAGCAACGGTTTCGCTGACTTAAAAATTCATTGAAAATTCCAAAAACCATACCAGCTACACATTGTGAATGAAAAGGCTTTTCGAACATCATTCTCGGATTTTCTATACATCAAATTCGATAATACGGTTTTTTAAAACAGCATTAATAATGGAATCATTATGACATGTCATCACAATTTGTTTTTCGGTAAAATTCTTGATTATCTTCATGCATTTTCAACAACAAATTTACAAAGTAACGAAGTTTTATGATCAGGAAGATTAGCCAAAGTTTTCGACCACACTTCAAGCTACAGGAGTAATATTTGCAACTATTTGTGCGCGACGTATGAAATGTCGGCTCTTCACATCACTAACTTTTCCCAATAGTTCAGGTTCTAAACCAACCGGGCGACAATGTACTTCAGGACGGAATAGGAAACTTGTAACTTTTTGAATTATGTAGTAGTAATTACATTTAGTTTTTCATTGATTAACATATCTTTTACATAATTCGTTTGGAACTCAGCTTACACAGAGATACGATAACAGATTATCTTACTACTGAGAAATGCATTAAATATAAATTGAGCGTTTATTAATGTGAAGCTTTCAAAGGAAAACAATGAAAAAAACCTTCATTTGAATTTAAATAATAAATAAATAAACAATTGACCAGAAATTGGTATTCAACTAGATAGGCAGTAATAATAAATAAATAGATAGATAGATAGAGCATTTTTATAGCTAAACTAACTTTGTTCAGAGTGTTTCTGACATGTTCACCATAAGTCAGTCTCTGGTCTAAGTATACACCTAGATACTTGACAGAAGAAACCCATGGGATGTCACAATTTGACAACCCAGCTCGTTTGAGCTGTAAATGGCAGTATCATCCGCAAACATGGCAATTTCACAGTAAGGAATATTGGGTAAGTCCGCAACAAATAAAATGTAGAGAATGGGAGCCAATACAGATCCTTGAGGAACGCCAGAATGAATTGTCTTAGTTGTTAAATTACTTTTATTAAGGAAAACTTTGAAGTTTCTATTGTCTAGAAAGCTCTTTAGCAACTGAATAAAATAAATCGGACAACCCAAATTCAAGAACTTATATAAAAGTCCATTGTGCCATATTGAATATCGAATGCTTTTTCCACGTTGAGAAGGATCAGACCTGTGGATTGCTGCTTGAAAAAATTTTGTTTTATATGTTTACATATACGAAGTACTTGATGAGACGTACCATGTCCTTGACAAAAACCGAATTGCTGATTGGGTAATACATCGGCACCTGCAGCAAAATTTATTAATTTTTGAATTATGTCTGGCAAGTTTTCACCATTTTTGTAGGGAGTTTTAACATTTGTATTGTATCTTTAAATTTATATTAATAGCATAGTATAAGTGTGACAAAATAGTGGAATATTCAAAATTAAACCTTTTATTGGAAAACTTTCTGTATGAGTGCACTCTTCACACTTTTCGCTTCTTGTTAGACACAAATTATATGCAAAATTACCTACAAAATTATCAGTGGCAAAGATACATGTTGCTCGTTCACGTGTTACATGCTTACGCTGTGCAAAAAAAATAATAAATAATTAAACTTTTCATTTGAAGACTGACCTTGTAGTTCCACATGGCGGAAAGCGTAGAAAAAAGCACCAAACAAAACAAACAAATAAACAAATAATCTATCATGGTAAATTATTTCCCATATTTTCCATGCTAATTACAAACCTACGAATTTGCTTCATCATTTCGATTTTTATTTTTTAATTTAAATTAAGTAATAAAAGACAAAAGTTTTAGAGATGCCACCTCCCTAAACAACCAGAAGAAACAAAACAATAAAAAAAATGAAATCCAAAAGGACAACAAAAGCCATCTTGATGAAAATCCAAATAAACAACTCAAACCACCCTCCACCAGAGCGTACCGAACGTGAGGAATAACTAAATATGTTAATGACGTCGATTCGTGAAATAATTTTTTTTTTTTTTTTTCTTATTGAAGGAGAAGTGCTACGTCAACAACTAATGCTCGTCCATAAATATTTATATATTCCTACTCGTACTTATGTGTTATAGTTCTTTGCTCTTTTTTTTGCGCGAATGGAATACTACAAAAAAAATAAAAGAATACCGGCCTATTGTGTGGGGAAGTACCTTTCCAACTTTTTTTTGGAAGAATGCCAAAGAAACACTTTGCATGTGTTAAAAATATTTTGAAACGCATGAGAAGGAAGTTAGCAACTGTGATGTCATTAGAAAACCCTCTAATAGTCTTTGCTCAAGTCGAATATTTCAGGCTATCTTTTTTATATTCCGGGGAAATGCAAATTGAATTTTTATTGGAGTTTACGCTTTCCTGAATAAGAAGTTGTTCCATTGAAGGTCACATAAATATCATACTTTTGAGATACTAGTATAATCTGATCATTAAGGAATAAAGCCATAAGTAATATTATATAGTATATATATATATTCCACTAAGTTCGCACAAGCAAGAGGGTGAAATAATAGACAATTAATCTATTCATAAGCTGTAGGTTCTCCTACACAATCACCGAATTCGTAGGGGTCTTCTATATTTCCTCTTTATACTTTTCTTTTCCCCTTTTGAATAATCGTGGATTGAATAAAGCCAGGATGCTAGCATAGTATGCAAATCTTACTGATTGACTATAAATTAATTCCGCAAAATATGCTACTTCGTATGTCCAACCAGCGGGTAGGTTAGGTTTGTTGGATGATAAATCTCTGCCCCCGTAATCAGTTGTTGAGCCTCAGTAGGCAAACCCATTGAGGTTCCCTAGTAAAAGAAATAACACTCCAGAATTTATTTGCAGCGTCTAGTTACCGGTTCCACTTGTCCAATGGATAGTTCTACGAAATCTCGGAAATAGCATCTTCCTAAGGTTTTCTATCACAGGTTGATAAGGCTAGGACATTAACACAGGGGGTACTTTCCTGTGAGTCACTCTGAGAAAGTTCGGGCATGTGTGTAAACTGACTAGCGGTAATAGTTTCCTCTCCTCTATTGAAAGAATTTTGATACATTTTTGCTGTTTGAACTCCAACATATTTGCTTACGTTGGCTTTGATTTGTATTCTCTGCTGCGGCAAAGATCTGATGGAATTATCCACTGTTCTGGATTACAAATCCTTTACGAAATCTTGTCTCCGTGTTTGTTTCCTACCACTCCACTAAGCATAAAAAGCCGCATCAACAGACTGTCAATAAATATCATATTGTCCTCATGGGATATTGTCCATATTATTACTACTTTGGCTGACACTGGTGCAGCTTATTAACCCTGCTTGGAAAAGCTTACTGTGCTTTGGAAAAGTAAATGAACATCTTAGATTCACTTTTTCGGAGAAGATCCAGAAGATATGTGTCTTAGAAAGGTATTTCAAAGCCATTACGGGGTAGTACGTAATCCGTTTTGGAGCAACATAATTTTGATAAAATTAAGTCGGGGTCCTACGGTCCTCAGGTTAAGATCAGCTATGGCAGTCCACAGTGCAAGATATTTTCTTAGAGAATCTTATGTCATCTGCGCAAATCTCTAGGTCAGAGTGTAAAATGGTGAGCACAACATCATTAATAGTCAAATTGAAGATCAAAGCTCCTAAGTGATTCCCCTGTGGTACACCAGATGATTCTGTGACTGGTTGGAAATTATACTGCTGGTCTTCTAAATAAGACTAATCCATGAGGTAAATCGCGGTGGAAAACCGATTGCTTTTAGCTTGGCGAGTATGACTTTGTGAGACATTTCGTCTAATGCTTTGCTGAATTAGTAGCCACAGTACCCACTTCCCTACCATTTTCCAATGTATTAATGTTAGAGACAAACTCCGTAAGATTTATGGTTGTAGATCTACCCTTTGAGAAAAGATGTTGCTTGAAGGAGAGAATTGATTTACAATGGAAGAACATTGTATCGTAAATGATGCTCTCAAAAAGTTTTGGTATGCAAAAGAGTATAGCAATGAGTCTATAATTAGAAACATCGCCTTTGCACCCCCTTTTGTGGATGGGAATGATAAATGAGTCCTTTTACAGTTTAGAGAAAATACCTTGAGCAATTCAAAGCTGTAAAAGAGGAAAAAGGAGAAGCGCTAAAATGTGAACACAGAAAAACCGTCTAGGACGTCCTTGAGTAGGTCTATTTTTTCAACTACTCTTGATAAACTAAACTATATTTATGGATGTTAAAGAGGTTTGAACGCAGCCGTTCAAGTAACTAAAGTAGTTAAGGTCAGGCTCAACATCGTTATTCGCTAACGCCTGGCAACGGAAAGGTTGGTTTTTAAATTATTTTTCAATCTACAGGCGAACAATTAGTATATTTTAAAGTAGAGGGATACCTATCCGATTTTCTTTTATGTTAATAAACTGAAAGAACCTTTGCATTGAGTTGCAGAGCTCCATTTATTTTCAGTACAATTTTCGCTGTTTCCTTCATGGAAAGATTGACCCCCCAACAACGATTTCAAATCGTTAAAATTTATTTCTAAAATCATTTACGGTAGACATAATCGGCCATCTGAACGCGCTATTTATCGGATTACTGAAAAATCTAATTCACACTACTGCATTATGGAGGAAATATCTTTCGAATGAATTTAATAAATCTTCATCAAAATAGTTTCTTTGTGTTTTATTTAAGCAAACAAAGCAGAACCTTTTAAAAAAGTCATGTTTAGATAACAATGGGCAACGAAATAAATAGCATGTAGTTGGTTGCCCTGTTGCGATCTATGCGATACTGTTAGTATCTATTAATTATATATTATATTATAATTAATTATACATTCAAATTAAATAATCAAATCATATAACCGTATGCAAACAACTTGCTTCAGTCTCGTTCATTTTAGAATTTTATTTTAAGCAGCTGCTCTCAGTCACCACTAGAAAAATTAAGACCAGAAGAAGAGAACGATGCCAAACTTGGTGAGTTAGAAAATGTGTACGTCGAATAAAAAATCTTGGTATTAAATCTTTCTGCCCAGAACAAATTGAAGTCGAACAACACAGCTGCCATTAACACTTTCTACGCCTTAACCAATAAATGTCACAGTTTCAACCTGCAAAAAATTAAATTACCATCCTTAAGAGGAAGGTATTCAGAATATACAAGCCTTATTGGAGTATTTAATAAATTAATTCTATTTACGACAATATAGAAACATTTAAATATTTGAGAGGATTCCTACAGGCGCTTTTAATAAAAAGAGGTCGAGGTAAACCAAAGCAGCCTACACAAAATTCGTTTGCCACAACTATATGTGTTTTTTGCCGGGATCCTCCACACGCCATTGATACCTGTTAAGTCAAGCTTTCGACCAAAGAAAGGTTAAATCAGGCTAAACCTCTTGGACTGCGTATCACATACCTAAACAAAGACACTGCGAAATATTTTTGCGTCCCTACTACACAAAGCTCCACATTTTTAAATTACCCTATGAGGGTAATCAACAGAGTTTGCCGGAAAATAGTTTGCCAACTAAGGCCATTCCTTCGCAGTTATGACTAGGTAAAAAGTTCTTATTAAGTACGGAAAGATAGGTATTTCTTGGCACTACATCATACACATACGAAATAAAACTGGAATTTAGCAACCAATTCGTGCACTCTTAGACCCCACATCTCAACTTAGTATACAACTTAATCCAAAATGCAGTCCAGCGCATTGGATTGAAGCTGAAAGAAATTATTGCTGAAGTAAGCGGGCTAGACAATTGCAAGTCAAAATGCAAATATCGAATAAATACCGATATTGGCTCTCGTTTCAACAACTTTTTTGCTACGTTGTGCTTTGCTTTGTTGATACTAAGTAACATCAAACTAACCGATCCGTCTCTCAATAAAGCAGGCAGTCTCGACATGTGGGTCGAGGCGAATATATTCTTTAGAATTCAACTAGGTGGTCAATTCTGCAATAGTTAGACAATGATTATCCCCTATTTCAAGGAACTTTATTTGGAAGGACAATGGTCAGAATAGTGCAAAATAAAAAATATGGTAACTCGCATTTCTATATAAGGCGAATGATATGTTACTGAAAATCGTTTTCGTCAAATTGTATAACGCTTTTAGAAAATAAATCATGTTGTACCTTGGTACAAGAGAGAGCTTATGAAAACTCATCCAAAGAACCTGTAAGAGCTACGCAAATAGCTTTTCGACGATTTCTACGAAATGTTTGAAGAAAAGATGAGGAAAAGGCCAACAATTCAAGGAACAATATGCTCTGTTCTTAGTGGGATATGTATCGTTAGCCCACATGCCACTCGTATCTCCAAACGAGACAACTCAAAGTAAATAATACCCTCCACATCGTTCGTATTCCGACCGGAATCGTTAAACACAAAACTTAGAGTCACCTTCGATTGAAGCTGCAAGACCTTGACCAATTATTCTTTAAACGATATGCTGATGGCTGGACCGATGATGCAGGATGACCTATTTTCAATAATCCTAGGATTTCGGTTTCATATATGTATATGGTGTGCCCTATAGCAGACATTCCAAAATATATCGGCAAGTAAACGTCACCAAGACCGACTCCAATTACTAATCCATTGTTTAGCGATACAATCCGAGTGATCAGATTTTAACAGATCGATTTTAACAATCGGTGCTTAAAGCAAATTTCTATTGACAACGAACAAACATACCCCAAAGCTGCTAAGGTGATTAGAAAAGATGACTTCATTACAGGTGAAAAGACAGTGTTTACTCATTTACAATCCATTTTACAGGACGTCATTATCGACAAAATTCAAGCTCAGAAAATGGTATTCAAATGATTTATCGTTGTTAAAAGATTTATAGATGATCAATTGTGCATATATAAAACTACGCGGATTCGCGGATACTTCCATGAGGCCATTTGGTGGGTATAGTATATACGCGCGGTCCGTTGGCATTGTGATGGCTTAAAATTTAAAAACTGCAAAATTCCGAGTCGCACCAATTTCAACGGAGTCATTGTCCCGATTGGAGCTCTGCTGGGCACTTTTACTTACTGAACCAATGGAACGAGTTAAAAGCAACAATACTATCGCACCTATGGGTATTTATTTTTGGTCAGACTAGTAAGTTATTTTGGGTTGGCTCAGTGCAGAGTTCTCAATGGAACACATTTGTAAGGAATAAGGTTGCGAGAATGCAGAAACTGTCTAAATTATTGACGAGATAACATGTAAATTTCAAGGCAAGTTCTTCAGACATTGTATACTGTTGCTCCAGTAAGATATCTGTCGAACTCTTTGCGGTTTACAGCGGTTTTTTTGAAATCTCCAGATCAATGGCCATACCTGGAAAGGCATATCTATCCAAGGTATGCCTTGGACGAATTTCCGGTAAAAAAATGAGCATATTTTCAGAATCTTTGCTAATTCAGGCAACTCATTTGGAAGTTGTTTCAGACATGTCAGGTAAAGGATTTATCGCAACCTGTTGAAAGTTAGTCTCATGACAGAATTTTGGTGGCACTTTATTGATCAACAGATACAACAAACAACAGCATCCTAGTGCTCTTCAGAGATGGTTCACAGTTCATGCTTCACAAAATAAAAATTGTTATTTTGAATTAGTTCCCACTCGTAGTTTCCCAATGAAAATTTAAATATTTTTTTTATCGTGTTCTGATCGTCGAGAATATAGGGACGAAGTGCCCCATAAATACCCCTTTTCAGCATTCATATGAATATAGTATGTTAATCGGCACTTAATTTGTATACTTGATCCTGTCCTCTGCTATGTACCTGCAAAGTACCTGCCACATCACATCGGCCTAGGGTTCTTTTTAGAGCACCAGTTCGTGTATTAGCTGCGAATTTTGTCAATTATCCCCAAAAAATTATCAATGTCTTCGTCATCTTCCACGGCTGGAAGATAGACGGAGGGAAGTTCATTCTTTTCAAAGACAGTTATTATGACTATAAAATAAGTGCAAGCAAAAATTATCAATGTACCACTATTACTCATCGTTTGAATACATGGACACAACATTATGCCTTCACTGCCAGGCATGAAGAAGCACATTAAGAACTACTTTAGTGGAAATATTGTTACACCCTTTTCTGTTGCACATTCGTAATTCTATAATATATTTTGTAACTATCCTTCTTTATCTTTAAAATGCTGAATTGCCCTATTCCAAGAATTTTATTTGTTAGCTAGTAATACTCTGTTCAGCGTAAGAAATCAATTTAAATAAAGTATTTGCGTTTTTACATATACCTATGTGTATCGAACCATACCCTAGACTAATCATTGGGCGCTTGACGATTATATGAAAACTGCCCTTCACCCAACCACTCGTAATTAACATTTAATGTAGAAAGTTGTCTTGACTATTGAAGTTCTAGTTAGGGCTCTAAGCGGAAATATTTGTGCGCCGTGAACTTACCCTTGCACGTAGCAAAAATTTAACACGCAAAGAGTACATTCGTGTAAGAATTCGAAAGAAACTGCAGAATAAACTTTGACTGAAATACCTACAATATTTCTCAAACCTTCTTAAAGAAATTATTGCGCCAGATTCATATTCATACTATATGTACAACTCTGAAACCAATTTCGTCTCTTTTCTATGAAACGATAGCCGAAAAACCTATTTCCAGAAAGGAAACAATTGTTAAAATTCTAATTTTCAGTTTCACGATTCAATTATTATTAACACACACACACCTTGCTTCAAGTCCTTACAATTGTTAAAACCTAAAAGTTTAGTCGGTTCTTCAATTCTAAGGCAAATATTGCTTTCGAAGCAATATTTTTTTTTAAATGGATGCTCCAACGAAGCATTTTTTCGTTAGAATAAATTTTCTAAATGTTGGATGCAAAACCATCTATGAATGAAATACTAGCCCCGGATAATTATGTGCAAGACAATTGAACAAGAAGAACGTTTCTAAGGCCAAAAGTTTGGTATTAACTTGATTCTATTCTAATAGTCCTATTTTGCTTATAAACGAATCGCTTTCAAATTGTGGCATGTAGCTGATAAACTCACTGGCGAATACAAATGTTAGGTGTATGCAGAGGATATGGAAAAATCGATTCTATTGACTGTTAAACTGCGATCATGTCCCATTTCCCGCTGTCAAACAGTGGAAGTCAAGTTTTCTTTTAAGAAGGTCATATCTGCCATAATATGTGAAATCCACAATCCACTAGCTAATGACAAAAAATTCCAGATCAGTAATTTCTATATCCTCATCGATTTCAGAGCCTCATATGACAGCATCTATATGTAGAAATGGGCTATACAGACCAACGTCTGCAAAAAATGCAAGCTAACACCAGAGACACAATTTTCAATTTCAGTTTTCAAAGTTTGTGGAACCGCTGGCATACACGGATGACATTGACATCATAGGCAATACCCGCCAAACTATGACTAGAGTTTTTTGCAAGTATTCAAACAGAAGCGGCAAAAACGAATTCGTTAAATAAGGCGTTATTTGTTTCGTAATATGAATATGTAACTTATGTACATATGTTACGAGTATATATGTGGACCTCCCTAATTCCTGCTTTTAATAATTTTTATTGCATGCAATCAAGTTGTTAACTTCTTTTCACTCAATTACAATACCCTCAAGAAGTATAAGCAAACCCCTGGGTTTCGATGAGATAATTGGCCATAAGTCTTAAGTCACGCTATTTATATTAAGTAAATTAGTCTGAAAAGCTAAAGCGGTTATTATCGTGGAAAAAAAAAAAAGAGTTCGATGTAAGATACGGTTCATAAATATAAAGTAGTCGTATATGCAACAGAAAAAATTTTAAATTATTGATCTTGTCTAGCCATTTCTTTTAGGGAATATTATTTATTTTATATTTTTTTAAGGACAGATTTAAGGTAGACGTGATGACAAACTTTCCAGTAGAAAAGGCTACACTTAGGGAACTTAGACAAGTTATAGATACGCTTAATCCCAATAAAGCCCCGGGCTATGACTTAATAACGGGAGAGATACTTAAAGCGTTGCCGAAAAAAGGTTTGCTAAAGCTGCTCTATCTTATAAATGCCAGCATTAGATTAGAGCATGTACCGCACCAATGGTAAGTAGCCAAAGTTATTATGGTTCCGAAACTCGGTAAACCGCTGACTGAAGACAAGTCATATAGACCAATATCGCTTCTCCCGATTACATCAAAGGTCTTCGAGCGAATCCTTCTTAATCGTCTTAAACCAATTACCGACTCAAATTCCCTCTTGCCTGATTATCAATTTGGCTTTAGAAGCCAACACTCTACAGTTGACCAAGTACATCGAATAACCGATGTAATTAAACGAGCAATCGAGTGTAAGTTAGTCTGTTCCAGCGCATTCCTTGACGTTTCGCAAGACTTTGATAAGGTATGGCACGAAGGCCTAAAATATAAACTCTGACAAGCCCTACCCCAGCAATTGTCTTGTATTTTGGGTTCATACCTAGAAGACCGACTCTCCCGTGTGAGACACGGAAACGAATATTTCACTTTTAAGACAATAAAGGCGGGGGAGCCGCAAGGAAGTGTAGTCGGCCCTCTGCTATATTTGCTTTTTACCCGCGTAATACCGCAAACGGACAACACTGTCCTAGTCACATTTTCTGATGACACTACCATTTTGGCAACAGTCGAAGAAGCAACTGCCAAGTTGCAACGTACCCTTACACAGATTAACAATTGGACAAAGACTTAGCGAACCGCGCTTAATGAACTTCACTCTCAATAAAATTGAGAATCCACCGGTGTTTATCAACGCAGTACGAATTGCTTACGCAAGCGAGGCCAAATATCTCGGTATGACACTCGACGCTAAACTAAAATGGAGAGCACACGTCAAGAAAAAACGTGAAGAGCTTGAATTCAAATATAGAGATATTTACTGGCTTATTGGAAAGTATTCCAAGCTTAGCTTAGAGAGCAAACTGCTGTTATACAAGCAAGTGCTAAAACCGATCTGGACAAATGATGTACAACTTTGGGGTTGTACTAAAAATAGTAACATTAATGTATTACAGACATTCCAAAACAAAGTTCTTCGAGGTATTGTTAATGCGCCGTGGTACATAAGAAACGATGATATCCACAGACACTTAGGAGTCGAAAGCGCACAGAACAAACATAATAATCGATTACAAGGTCATACGAATATTTCTATTCAACAGATCCTCGACGAGACAAATTTATTGCGCGTCTGAAAAGGACTTAGCCTCTCGATCTAACGCGGTGATTAGCAGCGCGTAATTTTTCTAAAGTACACGGGAAATTTCAAAGGAAAATCGCCTGCAGGATATCTTATAAAAACAAAATAAAATGTGATAGAAGAACTGCTTGTTGAATGTGAACTCAGTCGTGGTTTGCATAAGGGAGGTGCTTTTTAGTGAGTAAAAATCTCACACTACTATAGGCTCCGGGCCTATAGTGTCTATGAAGATTTCTCACCTTCCCACGAAAAAAAAAAAAATAAATTAAGGTAAATTCCAAAAATTTTAGCCATAAGTCTCGTTAGGGGATTGTTGGTTTTTTTTCTTTTTAAAACAAAAAAAAAAACCATCCAGTGTTCCATTTTGTGGACTTTTGGAGAGAAAAATATTCAGCCAAAGCAGAAAATGCAAATGAACTTTAGAAACGAATTCCTCTTGAGTGTACCTCGGGTCAGTATTTTGTAAACAACTTTTTACGAATTTAAGTACTTGGAGTGCCTTGATTGAAAATATGGAATCCCTTAGTTAATAATTGAAATCGTATAATCAAAGAAAAGAGATTTCAGTTTCTTTATTAAATTACAAACTAAAAAGTTATTTTGTCAGAGGCGGTAATATAATGTAGGACTAACACCCAGACCAGTAATAAATCGACAAATATTTCCAAGGAAGTAAATGCTTTACTTTTTTAAATAAATTTGCATAAGTTCCGAGTGCCTTGATTTATAGAACCCATTTTAGCACTTATTTTGGTCAACAACTACTGACTTTAGAGTTTTATCTATAATACTGAAAAGTCCGTGCCGTTTCTAAGAGAGGGCACCACTTGAATTAAATCTATACCATTTTCAGTAAGTGTATAAATTTGACAGCTGTCGGACGATAAGTTCTGGAGATATAGCGTTGTGAGTGAAGCAACTTTTGTTATTGTGAAAAAAAAATTAATTCAAAGCAATTTCGGGTGTTGATTTATCATTACTTTTTGATGGGAAAATATGCAGCCGATGCAAAAAAATGGCTTGATAAGTATTACCCGGACTCTGCACCAGCCGAACGAACCATTCGCAAGTGGATTGAACAATTTAAAAGTGGTCATACAAGCACCGAAGATGATGCACGCAGTGGACGCTCAAAAGAGGCTGTTTCAAATGAAAACATCAAAAAAGTCCACAAAATGATTACGAATGACCGTAGAGTGAAGTTGATCGAGATAGCTGAGGCCCTAAAGGTATCAAAAGAGCATGTTGGATTTATCATACACGAATATTTGGACATGCGAAAGCTCTGTTCAAAGTGGGTGCCGCGTTTGCTCACAGTCGACCAAAAACAGCAACGTGTTTATGATTCAGAGAGTGTTTAAAGCTGTTCAACCGCAATAAAGCCGAATTTTGGCGTCGGTATGTGACAATGGATGAAACTTGGCTCCATCACTTCACACCAGAGTCAAGTCGGCAGTCAACTGAATGGCGAGCAGGCGACGAACCTCCTCAACTCAACAGTCGGCTGACAAGGTTATGGCATCCGTATTTTGGGATGCACATGGAATAATTTTCATCGACTATCACCAAAAGGGGCAGACTATCGACAGCGACTATTACATTGCATTGCTGTAGCGTTTGAAGGACGAAATCGCAGAAAAACGGTCGCATTTAAAGAAAAAGAAAGTGCTGTTTCATCAAGAAGAAGTAATCGCCGAAACAGAGGCCTATTTTGAGGCTAAACCGAAATCGTACTACAAAACTGGTATCGAAAGATTGAAAAATCGTTTCAATCAGTGTATCGCCCTCGAAGGCAACTATGTTGATAAATAAAGTTGAATTTTGTGTTTTACTATAAAACGGCACTGAGTTTTCAGCCCATTTGTTACATTACAGTCAGCATTATCCCAGCAAGCAGCTGTAGCTGTCATACACGGCATTGTTCAAAGGCTTTGGAATTCACCAAATATGCAGAAGAACATAACAATAAAGAAAAAGCAGCAATACACTAAAGCCATGAATAAGTTTCATCTGGTTAAGTAAATGCATTGATGAAATAAATAAAAAGCTATTAAATGAATTTTCGGTGGTTTTACAAGCTAAATTCAGCCGAATAATAAGTGACGGCTTCAGCGCATGCGCAATACTACATTACTTACAAAAATAGGGTAGATATTTACTTTTGTGGTAGCATGGTTTTTTGGCCATAAAAAATCGAAAAATGGATGTGATAAAAACAAGCCTCTTATCGTACTTTCCGCACTAATCACTGCCGCATATTGTATCATCTAAATGTAATTTAAATTTAGTTTGACTTTGAAGTTAATTAAAACGTACGAGGTGTGTTCAAAAAGTAGGGTAACTTTTTAAATTTCGCGGGCGACGTAAATTCGATTATCGACATGTCCCGAACATATCACAGTTTCAAGTATATACAATAGCATACTTAGTTTGTTTTTGACAGATGGAAAGGTTAGACGATTTTTGATTATTATAAAAAATGGAGCAAAGAGTTTGCATCAAATTTTGTGTATAAAATGAAATCAAGTGCTCCTAAATATTTAAAATGTTGACAGTAGCATACGGGTAGTCTACTCTAATACAAGAAATGTTTATAAGTGGTACAAACTCTTCCAAGATGGCCGAAAAGATGCAAGTGACGAACCTCGGTCTGGTCGCCCCAGCACATCAACAAAAGATGATAACGTAAAAGCTGTGAAGAATAGAAGAGTAGAAAGAAGTTGCTGAGTATGTTGGCATATCGGTCGGCTCGCGTCATACAATTTTTCTGATGTTTTTGGCATGAGACGTGTGTTACCGAAGTTTGTTCCGAGACTTCTTAATTTTGATCAGAAGAATTGTCGCATAAGCATAGCTCAGGAGCTATTGAATGACGATCCTGATTTGCTCAGAAAGGTCATAACTGGTGACGAATCATGGGTATATGGTTATGACTTCGAAACTTTTGTGATGATTACCGTAGCGTAATGCATCGTACGGTCAATGAGAAATATTACCTTGAAGTTATACGCTGCGAGAAGCAATACAAAAAAAAAAAAAACGTCAGTAATTGTGGAAAAACAATTCATGACTTTTGCATCAAAATAATGCACCTGATCATTCATCGTTGTTTGTGAGAGACTCAGCCACCATAATTACCGGATTTGGCCACATGCGATTTTTTTCTGTTCTCAAAACTGAAGAAACCTATGAAAGGACGGAGATTTGCAACAATTGAGGAAATAAAATCGACATTGATGGAACAAGGATGTACCAAAAAGTACTTAAGGGAAGTTCTTCGGGTATTGGAAAAAGCATTATATCTGGAGATAATTACTTTAAAGGAACAACATTAATTTTAATGAATAAATAAATATTTTTCTTATAATCTTATAATCTTACTTTTTGAACACGCCTCGTGCATTAATTATCGTGAAGATAAAGACCTATTTTCTTGACTCAACAGTTGGCGACAAGGAAAAGGAAAGATTTTATAAACGAATTTGAAAGTAACCTAATTGCATGATTTGCATGAGATTTTGCGTATAACATCTCGAGATGGCAGAAACAGAAGATCTTCTGAAAGAATTATTAAAAATGAGTATCTTAACGTATTGCAATGAGTTTCTGCAACAAATAGTACAACCAGAGTAGCGGTGCCGCAATTCCAGCAATTTTTACCAGAGAAAACTACATGAGATGTCTACATGCAACAGTTTGAACAGCATTTCTAGGAATATAAGGTGGTGAGTGACGATGACAACAGAGCATATGGTAATTTTTACCTTGGCTTGAGCCAGAATTGTATAATTTACTGTAAAAGATGTTGGGAGGAGAAAAGGTAATTAACAAATCATATGTACACCTTATAGCGAAACTTACCGAAAACTTCTAACCAGTACCAATTCTAGAGGAGATAAATGTTGAGGTAGAATTTGATTGTCAGCGTAACAACTATCGCTATTGGTTGCCGATGTAGTATAGGGGCACAATATTTTCTGATTGTATTAACTTTTTTCAAAACATACTGCATCCAAGACGTTAAGAATGTGAACCTCTATAAGAACACACCTTTATGTTAGGCCACATACAAAACCAAAATTTCATAATTCGAGGCCCGTTCGCTTGATTTGATCTATTTAAAAAAATCTGGAAACCTATATTGTTTAGCGAATGGTTAGCACCAATTGTGGTCGTCTCCAAATGTATTAAGAGCCTTCGGATATGTGGTGACTTTAAAGTTACAATTGACGCTCATTTTGAAGTAGACTTGTACCCCATTCCAAGAAACGAGAAGAAAACTTTTGGAAAACGAATAAATCGTGAAACATCTGTATTTTTCAAATCCGAAATCGAATGTGAAGGCCATATTGTAAATACAAAAGTAATTCGTCCGTCTCAATTAAGAGCACTTGCAAATAAAAACATGAGATATCCTAGCTACATAAAGGAACTACAAATATTTCTAGGAAAGTCAACTATTATGGAAAGGTTATCCAAAATTTTGCTAAAGTGATAGAATCACTTAACCTTCTAAGTAAGAAAAATACATCTTTTAAATACGGTGTTTTACAAGCAAGAGCGTTTGAAAATCTTAAGCAAAAACTAGCTGACGCCAGTATAGTATTGTTAAAACATTTTATCAGTATGTATACGGACGAACATTACATGACCATAAGCCATTAGTGACATTCTTCAACATTTCGCAAAAACGAGTCATGGAGAAATTACACAAATGCGAATGAAGCAATTAGCCCAAAATTATTTTTGGTGGCCAAAAGTGGATCTTGCAATAGAGTCACGAAATCGTAACTATAAAGTTTGTCAGCTAACAGCAGCAGACCCTCCAAAGGAATACAGTTACTGACCAACACCACAACATCCGTATCAAAGAGTTTATGGAGATTACGCCAGTTCAATTATACATAGAACAAATGTGACTCATTTACAGGGTGACTGACCCGAACTACAACTTTTTAAAATGCTATAATTATTTATTTTTTGATAAATTTTATTGTGCTAAAGCAAAAAATGTTGGAAAATACATCAATTTTCAAATTTTATCAGTAGTTTTCCATATGTCCACCTATGCCACGAATAATGGCCTTGAGACGGCCGAAGGAAGCATCGCACGCTGCACGCAAGTGCGATATTTTGGCCCATTCCCGGCGAAGTGCTTGTTTGAGGTGGTCCAAACTTTAGTACTTTTTAGTGCCAAACTTCGCCCCAGATAGAGAAATCCAACGGATTTGCATCCGGATAATTTGCAATCCATTGTGTCAAAGAAACGAAGTGTGGAACACGGTTTTTTAACCAATCTTGGTTGACGCGCGCTTCATAAAGAACGGTGCCGAGTCTTGTTAAAATGTCAGAGACCGCCAAGGCTTCAATACTGTCTCTAAGACATTTTCACGGTATACGATCGCATTAATTTTGACGCCACGTTCCAAAAATACGAGCGGAGAGCGACCATCGGTGGTAATGGCGGCCCAAACCATCACCGTCGGTGCTGCCTGCTTTCTGGTACCGTCCGAAGGTGTAAATTTTCGAAGGACCTCTTTGGCAAGTTAACTCTGTCATTTTCTTTGTTGACATATTGCTCGATTATAAATGGCGACTCTACGAAAGAAACTAAATTCTGCAACTCACCACTTTCGTGAAAGCGTAGCAATTTCTTCGATCTTTCGACTCTAACTTTTTTCTGTTGCGGTGTAAGATCGTGTGCTTTTTAGAACTTCAATTTTTGAGTTCACAGTAATGAACGGTTTGGAAATTATAGCAGTCTGAAGTTGGTTGCAGCTCGAGTCAGCCAGTGTGTATGTCGAAGCATACTCAAAATTTCATTTCGTCTTGTACAAATGCGAACAAAGAGTATGAAATAGTCGGTTGTATAGCAACTTCGGTCCAAACGAAGAAAATAAACTTATAGTAGCTATGCAAGTGCAATGGAGAAGAAAATAAAAAATATTTCGCTGATTTATGTAGACTGCTTTATTTTACTTGTGTGATTTATGCGGATCACGAGTAATAATTAAACACGACTATTGATAAAGAATCATCAAGAATATCAACACGCGCTTGGAACAAACCAAGAAATGTATACTTTATAGCAGGATGCTTTAGAATTTTATAAGCAATAACCTTTGAAAACTGTAAGAGAAGTTCTAGAAGTTTACTCGTAAATGTAAAGTGCAACATGTACACCGGAATGTATGTGTCAAAAGCTCGAGGACCAAACACAAACTTGTAGATACTTGTACAAACAGGACGAGAAAGCAGTCCTAGTTAGTGCCTAAAATACTACAATTATAGAATTATCAGTCTCTTCTTTTTATATCAAACGGTCCGTATGAAGCAGTATAGTATTATACTTAATACAGTACCAAATAGTTACTTAAAGTACAGAACAGAAATCACTCACTGCTCCTTAAAGTCGATAGTGCAATCACTATCTGTGAAACTATCCTTACAAACGATAAAAAAAAAAAAAAAAAAACTGCGATTTTTTATCGCGCAGACTTTATTGAAATGCTATATACTATATAGGACAAACTTTTTCGAAACTACTTTAAATTTGTCTTAGTTATGACAGAAAAAGTTTATTCCATCCGAACTATTCTGCACGACGTTTACCCATGACGTCCCGCAGTTCTATCTAGAACAGATAATTCTACTACATGGCATATTTCGCAATTGAGTTGTCTTCGCTCCGCATAGTGTATACAATTTAATACTACTTTTTCCTGTAGTATTGTCCATAGGTTCTTTGCCCGTTCGTTGCAACTATTGGGCCTATAACTTCGTGCGGTTGCTAAGAGATGGCGTCACTTGTATTATTCCATTCTTAATATACCATTGGAACATGCGTTGGAAAGCTACTGTCATTGTACGTCATTTCAGTATATGTCATTCATTTGAAGCGTAAACAACAATAATTTTTCTTCACTCAAATATGTCGAACTTTGTGCCTGAAAATGTGTTTTTGCGGGCAGTTCTTGGTGAAGTTTATGGTGCACATAAACATGAACAGCTGAGCGAACGTGCTTTGGCAGTGGTTTGCACGATTTAAAAGTGGTGATTTAGTCTTGGAAGACGATGAACGTCCTGGGCAGCCAAAAAAGTTTGAAGATGAAGAACTGGAAGCATTACTCTATGAAGGTTATTGCCAAACACAATAAGAGCTCGCAGAATTCTTGGGTGTCACTCAAGCAGCCATTTCAAAACGTTTAAAAGCAGCTGGATATATTCAAAAGCAAGGAAATTGGGTTCCACATGAACTCAAGCCGAGAGACGTCGAAAGGCGGTTTTGCATGTCCGAAATGCTGCTGAAACGCCACAAAAGGAAGTCATTAAGCATCGGATTGTTATTGGTAATGAAACCGACAACACCAATTTCAAAAAATCATATGTGAAACCCGGCCAACCAGCTAAATCAACGGCAAAGCCGAATATCCATGAGGCGAAGGTAATGCTCTGTATTTGGTGGGATCAAATGGGTGTGCTGTATTATGAGCTGCTAAAACCGGGTGAAACCATCAATGGACAACACAACCGAACACAATTAATCGGTTTGAAGAGAGCAGTAGCCGAAAAACGCCCGGAATATGCTATCAGACACGAGGCAATAATTTTCCATCATGGCAACGCTCGGCCCCACGTTGCTATTCCGGTTAAGAACTATTTGGAAAACAGTGGATGGGAAGTCTTACCTCACCCGCCTTATAGTTCAGACCTTGCCCCTTCTGACTACCATTTGTTCAGGTCGATGCAGAACGCTCTCACTGAAATACGGTTCACATCAAAGTAGAATATCAAAAATTGGCTCGATTCATTCTTGGCTGCCAAGCCGGCGCAGTTCATTTGGGATGGGATCCACAAATTGCCAGAAAGATGGGAAAAAGTCATAGCTTCAGATGGGCAATACTTTGAATAATACTATTGTACATGTTTTTCTTAAATTAACGTTCAAATTTTGAAGAAAAAAAAAACCGCACGAAAATAATTATATACCCAATACAATCCTGAAAATGCTTTTTGAAGGTCAGTGTGGTGTCTGCCATTTAGGTAATGTACCCGTATAGCAATGTTAAATTGGATCGGAAGAGTCGTAGATTGGTTCCTGTGCTGATAATATTGTTTTTTTTTAGTATTCTAAGCAGAACCTTCTGGATTTTGGTACTTACATCCAGTACTGTAAGTTGTTTTCTCTCTCTACTTGCGGCCCGGCGATATTAATTTGAGCACGGGAATTAGAAATGCTCAGATATTCTGTTTTGGCTATGATTGTTTTAAACTCCGCCTTGCTTACTTTAGTTACAAGATTTGGGACCGTCAGATAAAGGTGCATTTCCCGATGTGAAAATAGACGGACATCGTCAGCGTATGGAGCTGTTTAGATGTTAGAGATTCCATTGTTACCTTGGATCAATGCTCACACACTCATAACCACAAAACGTTGAAAAAAACTTGCTCATAAGCTATAATAATGCAATTAAAACTAAGTTGTCTGGGCTGATAATAAATAATAAAAGAAAGACACCTGTATTTCCAAAGTTATGGAAACGCTGATAAACCGTCATTTCATGAAATTTCTCGAAGCACAAAAACTTCTCAATAATCATCAACACGGTTTTCATAGCAACAGGTCCATGGCATCTCTTACCGAAAAGTGGGACCAAACTCTATACCAGTATGGCGAAAGCAAGATAGATGCACTTGATATTTCGAAGTAATCTGACATTAGGCTCTTTTGTCGAAAATGCGTGCATTTGGAATCGGTAAAACTCTCTTTAAATAGAATAGAAACTACCCTTCGAAACGTTAAATTCAAGTTCCCTTGGATGGTTTCAAGTCTAATATTCACAGAATAAATGCTGGTGTGCCCCAAGACTCCGTTCTGCCTCCGACATTCTTATTTATTTTCGTCAATATTTTCTTGTCTGCCACTTCTAATCCTTTACTGCCGACAGTACTCTCTGCTTTTCATATTCCTTCTTGGACCTGTTCCTTTGTTTTTGGAAAACTATCAACAGAGTGGAATTTAATATTCCATCGAAGCCGAAAAACTTTCCATTCTCGATTCTATATGTGTTTCAATCATAACGTACGTTGGATTGAACACTTATTCGATGTCGCCAAAAATGCTGCGAAATGTCTAGGTTTCCTCAATATATAGGTACTAAGTGGAGTGAAAAGTAACCTCTTTGACCGCCAGAATGCGCTGCTACTGCAAAAAATGTTATGGTGCGTTATGAAGTCCGTTCATATTTAGGCAGACATGCCAAATTTCAGTGCGAAAAGAAAAGTTGGATAAATATTATGGGGCTAATGCTCCGTCATGAATGAAATGTGAAAAAAATACATGAAATGGTGTTGGCTGACCGGAAAGTAAAGGTGCGTGAGCTAGCAGATACCACAAAGATTAGTACTGAGCGCACACTCCATATTTTGGGCAATATTCTGCATATGAAAAAGTTATCCTGTCGCTGGGTGCCGCGCATACTCACTCCTGACCAAAACCACGAACGCGAGAGCACTTCGAAAGAGTATTTGGACTTGCTGATGCGGAATCGGGCGAAATTTTGGCGTCGATTGGTAACTGTTGATGAAGCTTGGATGAACTATTACACACCAGAGAACAGAATGAGTGCCCGGCAATAGACTGAAGCCGGCACGAGTACTCAGCAGCGGCCGATGGAGGCGCGATGGGTCGGAAAGGTTATGGCGTCGGTTTTCTGGGATTGTCATGGCATACTCTTCGTGGACTACCTCGAAAAAGGAGCGAAATCGCTGTAAAACGGCCTCACATGAAGCATCGCAACCACGGCTAAAATCAATAACTTACGGCTCTAATTGCGGTCGCATCCACCGCATTCGCCCGATTTGACTCTCTCGGACTATTATCACTTCCCAAACCTCAAAAGATGGCACATCAATATAAAATTTAGCTCACACGAGGAAATCATTTACGCCACGGAGGAGTATTTTGCAGACCTTCCGGAAAATTACTTTTCTGACGGAATCAAGAAATTGGAAAATCGCTAGAATAAGTGTATTAAACTAAAAGGGGACTAAATTGAATAAAATAAAAAAACATTTTAAAAAATTTTTTTTTTCATTCCCAAGGAGGTTACTTTTCACCCCATCTAGTATAAGACATTTATCTAGCTGAAATTGTAGTACAATGCCTACATCTGGTCAGGTGTCCCTTACCTCTTTGCACTTGCTAAATAGGATTCAAAATCGTGCAATAAAACTCATAGGTGATGCCAATGTTATACAGTCATACGACTACCCCGAACAACGGCGTAACGTCTCCTGTCACACCTTATTGTATCGCTATGTTCACCATCAGTGTTCCACCGATATTGCTAGTAGTACAACATTACGCTCCTTCAAACATCGGTATCGCTCATCAGTATACCCTCAACCCCAACTTCGGACATACTCTGAAATATCGTGATTCTTTCCTAAGCCGTAAAACTCGCCGAGCTCTTTATTTCCTAGTCACTATTACTTTGAAGAATTATTGCTAAGCATAAGCTTTAATCTCGAAGTTCAAAAACACCCTAAGGTCATTTGAATTCGATGTAGAGCGAAAGGTCAAATCGACAATCATTACCTTTTTCCATATGTACTAATATGCTTCTGAGGCAATGTGCACAGCACCACCCTGCAAGACACTGTGTACCTACTTTCTGCATCTTTAGGCTGACAAAAATTTAGAACACTATCTTTTGGCCTAAATCGCACATCTTTATATGTATTTTAAACACATGAAAGAAACAGTACCGTGGAGAAGTATTATTAGAGGCACCAAATTCGCTGGATATTCAGAATGTTTAACTTCAGAAAACTCTTTCTGTGAAGTCTCAAGTTTGAAGGCCAATTGAGTCAAGAAAGCGATTCATCCTTTTCAAGACTCGGCAGAAAGATTTAATCATATATTGATATATACATAAATAAATAAATGGTTCCACCGGATGGTGGAAGGCAAAGTCATTCCAATACTTCAATCGGAAGGAGAATTACAGACCCTTAGCATTCCAAAGGGTATATTTTCAGAGACTAACTATTGGCCGCCAAAAGAAAGGTGAAATCAAAAGAATTAGTCGTCAATCAATGTCAATCCAGTCAAATAACTTCATATCAGAAGTTAGCTTAGTCTTGAAATGTAGGAAACTCATAATAAAGATAATAAATGAAGAAGATCTCATTTGAAATTATACAAACCGTGCAGCAAGCTTTAACATGATATTGATCTAAATCAGGAGGTTTGTGGATGAAGTTCAAGATTTATCCCGAATTGAAGGGCCACCTATGTAAGTAACGTCTTACAATGTTACCTCTTATATTAAACAGGAAAGTTCTAGTTCAAGCTCCAAATTTAAACATTTATTCAAACAAACACAGGAATAATAAATTTTGACTTCGGATGAAGTGCGTGCATTTTATGAGATATCAAATACATACATATATATGCCTTAACCCACATTAACTATGATATGATTTTAAAATATTCAAATTGTACTAACCTAAGCGTTAGCCTCACTATACTAGTAGGTTCACCATCCTTATACAACTTAAAAGTTAACTGGTTTGTACAAGACCTCCTTCGTAACGAAGAGACATTCAAGTTTATTTGGGGTTTTCTTGCTTAAATTCTATAAAATAATGATTTGATTATTATTAGGGCTACGAAATTGAATCGTTCTAAAGCACGCACTCTAACACCGACATCTGAATCGCACTTCAGAAATATAAAAAATAATAATAATAATTTGTAGCGTGTCAAGACAATGTGTTGGAACAATTTAGATAAATCTCAGAATTCAAAACCCGCAGAAAAAAATCCATAATCGCTTAGGTGCCCATTTCTTCAAAAAAAAAGGAAAAAAAAAACTATCCCAAAACTGCTTCTTTACATGCATGCTAATATTAACGTACATTCTAGTAAAACAATAAAAATTATTACTCCCTACGTTTGTACATGTTTTCCAAATAATTATGAAATCAAGGGAAATTTATTGACAAAATCATTGTTACCAACATCAGAATGGCAATGAAATTAATTAAAAGAAAATTAGACAAATTCTGTGTAACAATTACACCCATTCCGCACTTTCACCACCCACTTGACGAAAAAAAATCGGTTTGTTTGTTGGTTTGGGCTTTTTTAATATACATAGAAGCTTACCGTTTGAAAACTTTGACATTCGAACGAATTACTTGAACCATAAGAATGAAGAATGGTGATGATGGTGTTGCGTGAACTATTCTTGTTACCAAATAACTTTGGTGTATCCCACGTGCCATTTTTTGAAATAACGCGAATTTCTATTTACGTCAATCAATCGCATTTGATTTACATTTTGACATACATAAGTCATTTGAAAAAAGCTCAAAAAGGGAATATGGAGGACACTTTTGAAGTATAGAACAGTCGTACTTCAAACCTCAAGGAAACAGGTCTAATAATTTTACCTTTCTGAATGAAAATTTTATAACCAATGTGGACCTGGTGACATATTTAATTTTCGACAGAAGGGCATCTCTGTCAGAGATGTGACAAAAGGTTCTATTTGCGGTTAATAAGACATTTGTATATGGGCTCCACCTTTGAGTTGAAATACTTATTTTGCTTCCAAAACAACAAAGTGTAGCTTAACACAAAAAGTTCAAAATGTCTTTACAAATTCTAATTCTTTTAAGAAGTAGGTAACTTTAATCTGATATTTTGGGTATAATGATATACCTTTAAGGAAAAAATTGCAAATCGAACCTCAAGATCAAGACACATATTGACTTGTTTCCTGCTAACTAATTCTTAAACCAGTCCTGCGTTACAGCAAAAAAAGCAAAAAGTAGCGTACCTTAGTGTTCACAGAAAGCTTAGCAGAAGGTTATTCAATCAGGCCAAAACTTATTAAAAAAAAAAAAAAAAAAAACCTTGTACACTACAAACATAAAACAATTTCAGCATAAATTCAACATTCTTCCGGAATTATTGGGCCCTAACTGATTGCATTATCCCACTCGTGGGCTCTTACATTTCAAGTACTTCAAGAGAGGTTAAAGTAAATTTAACATCTTTGTCGCATACACCTTCTTATAACCCACAGTAGACATTGGGAAAACTCTACCATTTACATTCACAGCAACCAGCACAAATGATTTCCAAAACGCAATATTTTGCACGCAAACATTGATCTATAGAACAGAAAAAGGCTTTTTTTGTGGATCTAATTGAGTTTATAAAATCTCTACTGGATTTGCCTTACTCCATAAACGGCAATTTTGCTTGTTCATATTCCCAATGAGCCAAAAGTAACCCCGACACCAAACATGATTTTTAAATAAATATGTACATATGCAAATATGAGGGCCAACTTCAAGCTGTTCAATAGGAAGGCGAAGTTGATCAGCATGGGAACCAAAAAATGCACATGACTTTCAAAATAGATCAGAATGATATGTAAGCGTTCGACATATTAGAAAACTATCAAAAAGCAAAGCGAGGCTTGATATTAAAAGGTCGATCAGTCAAAAAAAAAAAAAAACCTTTACATGTAAGATGGAATGGCAGGGATCCATGCAATAGGTAGGTAATCTATGTTAAGTCAAAATTTAACAGCTATCATGCTGCGTCATCGCTTATATTACTTGCGTAATCTGATGGTTTGTGGCCAACTTTTTCTAAAAAATGTGTTTCTATTTCAAACAAACCAATCAATCCTTTACATGCTGATCAAAACACAGACAATTCCGTCTATGTAAGCAGTTCAATTTATTCGTTAATTGCTCAGTTAATAAACGAAGTTCCTGAAATTAAATCATCAGATCATCTCTCTGATGTTTCTTCAACCAACAAAATTATACCCATGATTAACCCCAATCCAAGAACATCAAATTCCAATAAATCGAGTCCTCCACCGACTCCCCATCTTTCGGTCCATCTGTATTAGCTGATCCTAAACTACCTTCTCTTTCTTTAGCGCCACCGTCCGACTTATCATCTTTACCTGGTCCAGTCATGGACCAAGCATCTCAGATAATAATCAACGTTTAGTGTCTGCGAGAAAGTAATATCAAAAATGAAAAAAGGGTCAACGCACTTCAAAGCTGCATGAGACAGCGTCTGATGAAACAGCCGGTACAATGTTGTGCTTCATATCCAAATTGGAGTTCCTAAATAAAGATGTCAGGAAGAAAATGTCTTCTCTTTTGCAGAATATAAGCTGAAGCATCTTGAGAATATTCGTACACTCGTATCTCCGTTCCATAAACTTCAAATTCAGCATTCCTCTCTAAGCCTACCAAAATACACTAGATGCTTCCACAGGTATCATCTGGCGTATCATCCAGTACAAAGAATTTTACCTCAATTAGGAGACGCAAAACAAATTCTCAAGATATTCAATTTGTCATAGAGAAAGCAGATCCTACACTCAAGACTCCCGAAGCATTCATTGTTTTTCTGGAAAGAGAGACTTCAGAGAAAAGTAGTGGTATCATTTTAGCCCGTGGATCAGTCTACAGAGCTAAGGAGATAACCATCCATAACATTTTAACCATCACGCCCGCAGCGAAAAAAGGACGCCTGACAAAGGGCGATCAAATTCTTGCCGTCAATTGAATGAGTATGCGTTGTTCAACACATCTAAAAACACGTTGTCCTGGAGTTGTCATGGTTGTAACCGCTATTGCCTAAGAAATGATCCTCATTATCGCAACTTATCGTTGCTTGACTTTATTGCAATGTCCGATGCGAGTATTGTTTTCAGGCTGGACCAATCTCAGTATGAATAGCTAAGATTTCGGCCTGGAAGACGGTACTGTATATGGGTGAGCTGAACAATTTGTGTATGCAAATATCCTTAGAGAATACCTCTATGCCAACACCTTTCGTTGGCTTAGTGTCATCTGTTAACATAGAAATTGACTTAAGCAAGACTATCTTTCTTGAATTGAAGGTGCCGTTCATACGTACCAATCATTCTTTAACCGGTTAATGTTAATATGTTTTTCCTAAGCTCTAAGCGGCTTCACCTGTCTTGGGTGTGATGACGCAAGGTATCTTGATTTATTTTGTAAAGGTGATCAGTTCCGTTTTGTCCATTTGTGAGCATTCCACTGAGTACTAGTTTCCATAGGGGAGGACAATAGTGGTTTCTTTCTGTAGAACAGCGACCAAAGGCTGCATTTACTATTCTACTGCTGACAGTGAAGTGGCTCATGTAAGACAGATAGAAGTGGGACGGATAAGATACAGATTTTTCTTGCAACATTTAAAAAAATACTATTAAAAACGTCGAATAATTAATAACAAATAATAATTTTAAATGAATACAATTGTCGTCACCAATAGTACTAAATGAATTCAAGATAGACATCAGAGAGAGAACGTTGATCTCCTTAAAAGATCCTTTGGGGAATATGCTTAATTTAAGAAGATTACTCTGCTACATGTGCTGGATAATGTGGGTGTTCGCCAGATAATGAGCAAATGTATCCACATAAAAAGCCAATAACATTTTAAGTTGTCATAACAAATGGTCTAGAAAGATCCAGTGTATTTGAAATACGTCAGGTTAAATATTTAAATTGATAGAAGGAACGGTCGGTGGTCTTTATATAACTGATAACCTGCTGCTTAAAGCCATAGACGGGTTACCGCACCCTTCATTAAACGACAATGTAGAATGCAAAATCAAACCGTTTCAACCAAGGCAATATCAAAGCTCAGTAGAATAATAACTTTACAATGGCCGATTCCTGAGAGGGTATCTACATTCGGTTCAACTTACTAAGGGATGGAAATGTCATCCTTTAATATATATATAGCATCTGAGATTGCAAATCAAGCACTCTATCCAACTGCCAACGACAAAAAGCGACAGTCCAGTCGTCAAAGCGGCAGTAAATAGAGATACGCTAATCTGTTTTCTTCACATGCCACTCGAATATCTCCATCATCTTACAAAGCTTCGATAAAAATTTACGATCACAATGCGAGCGACACCCCAACAAAAATTTATAGTATCTTCATCAACATCAGCATTGGCTATATCCCAAAATTACCTCAACAGAGATCTCTTCACCTCTTCGGAGTAGACAGATGTAAATCACCAGAGGAACGCGGAATTATATTATAATAGCTACTGTGCGCCCATGTTTTCATGGTAAGGGGATTGATTTCCACTACCTGGTTTTGATAAAATTTGTATTTCGCTAATTTTAATTTATTTAAAAGGGACTTTTATTTTTATATAATATAAGGCCTTGAAGTATGCTTAAATTACATGAGAAGCACATAGTAACTATTGAATTTGTAAACAAGCTCTGTACAGGATCCGATAAATTAGTTATTCTAGGAGATTTAAATTTTACTAGTATTTTTGGAGTGAGACCAAACCAAACTTCCTCTTGCCTTACAACATTTCGTATGGATGAGTCTCTTTTAATTGATTCTCCAAATTCCGTAAAAAACAAATCAATCCTGTACTTAACTCTCTAACATTTTAGATGGATTATTTATTTTTTTGTAATAAATTAAATGTAAATGTAGCCGGTATTCCTTTATCTCTGGTGAATAGTACTGTTCATCATAAAGAAATTTGTATTTAGCTATCCTTATTTAGCCATTTATAACTCAACATTATCTAAAAATCAACTTCTTATTTTTTTTTCTGGGCAATCTTCATTCAATAGTATTAACTGTCCAATTTAAACTTAACATATTGTATATCTGTGAACGATTTGTTGAAACACTGACAGACAGAACGTCGAAATCATTTTATCGAAATTCAGAAAATTAGCTAGGTTAATGCCTAGAAACTAAAAACATCAAATAGCCATGCTGGAAAAATATTTGTGCTCTTAATAAATTTCTCTACAAAAAATAAATCATGTCCATTGAACGTAATACTAAATCAAATAAAAAGATATTTTGGCACTTTATCAATTCAAAAAACAAAGCGGGGCGGACACCGAATTCAGCACATTTCAGAAATTTTTAATCAGTTAACATTGAAACCACACTTGCTTACAAGCTTCTTTTAATCTATATGCGTAAGCCACAATCAGAATACTATCCTTGCTACCAGCTTCTCGAATCCTTAAGACTAACCCATAGTGATGTTTCTATCGCTCTTCAATCACTAAAGCCATAAACAAGCAGTGGCACAGATGACATTCCTCCCATTATACTCAATAAACGTAGTGGACCACTTTGCATTCCTCTACTCATGATTTTCAATCGTTCCTTCTCAGAAAGTTTTTTTGTTGTCGTTTGGAAGAAATCCTTGCTAGTACCCATTCTTAAATCTATATCCAAGAGTTGTTGAGAACTACTGAGGAATTTGCAAGCATTCTGTAATTCACAAATTATTCGAAAACATTGCAAAATACCAGTTGTACCGGTATAAAGTGAGTGTCAAGATACAAATGTCTCGATAGGGAACATTTATTGTGAACGGGCCTTATTTTTTTCTTTTTTGTTTGGTTGCTATGACACCTGTCAAACATATTTAGTATACAAGTCATTGAGCAAACAACATCATATTTTTTCGTCGTGTTAAAAATATCGAATTTTGTACCAGAAAATGATGACTTGCGGAAAGCATTAATTTTTTGTTTTCATTTGAAGAAAAGTGCTACAGAGTCGCATCGAATGCTTGTCGAGGCATATGGTGATCATGCTCTATCAGAAGCAACATGCAAAAGACGATTTCAACGGCTCAGAGATAACGATCTTAATGTGAGAAAAGAAGAACGTGAAAGACTACCAAAAAAATTTGAATACGCCGAATTGCAGACAATATTGGATGAAGATGACACTTTGAGTCAGAAACAAATGGCAGAAATGTTTAATGTTGCACAGCAAACAATTTTTGACCGTTTAAAAGCTATGGGAAAGATCCAAAAGTCTGGAAAATGGGTGCCACATGATTTAATTCATGGAAAATCGAAAAACCACTTGTGAAATTTTGCTTCAAAGATACGATAAAATTACAGTTTTGCAGCGAATTGTTACTGGCGATGAAAAATGGATTTTTTTTCAGAATACTTAACGGAAAAAGTTATTTGTTAATCCGGGACAACCATAAACTTCTACTGCAAAACCAGATCGATTCAGCAAGAAGACAATGCTGTATGGTGGGACCAGAAAGGTGTGGTGTACCACGAGCTCCCAAAACCTGGTGAAACCGTTAACACAGATCGCTACCGACAACAAATGATGAACTTGAACCATGCATTGATCGAAAAACGACCAGAATGGGGCCAGAAGACACGGTAAGGTAATTTTGCCTCATGACAATGCACCTCGACACAAAGCAAAACTGGTTCAGTATACAACCAAAGCACTTGACTGCTGCTACCCCACCCAGATTTGGAGTCGATAACTGCAACTTTAAGAGCGTTAACTCCAATTTTCAGTCGTAATTCTCGCCCTAGTAGACAGGCAATAACAAGTTTAGTGGAAAAATTTTAGTCTACATATTCGTTGTGTGATGTGTCGTGTTAATAAGACAACGGGTTGGTCGAAATGTCAAAAATATTCCTCGCTTTTCACGTCTTATCAATTGGCACAAAAATTACTGAACAAACAAATTACACTAGTAGGAAAAATATGGAAAAACAAGCCCGAATTATCACCAAAAACCTAATTTTGTATTTACCGAGAATACTACTCTCGTATCTTATATTCCGAAAAAAAAAATCTGTAAATCTACTAAGTACTTTACATCATGACTCAAAAGTAAGTGATCGCTCGGATAAAAAGCCAAAGATAATCCTGGATTATAGCAAATTAAAAAGGGGTGTAGACACATTGGACAAAACAGTAAGTGGCTATACTTGCAAAAGGATGACAAAACTGTGGCTTCAAGTAATGTTCAGTATTATGGTCGATATTTCAGCTTATAACGCCTTTGATTTATTCAAATCCGGTAACATGGAAAGAGGGCTGCCTCTCAAAGCGCCGCTACTTTTTGGATGGTCTTGGTATGCAGGTTGTTACTCCCTACTTAAAAAACGACAAATATTACCTCGAGCACATTTTTCACTTGAAATTGCCAAAAAAAATTCAAAGCGATACACAGTTATTTTCATCATCTCAATCGAGAAATACAAGGTGGGATGAAAAGTAGCCTCCTTGAGAATGAAAAACATTTTTTTTTAAATGTTTTTTTTTTTCTTTTATTAAATATAGTCCCCTTTTAGTTTGATAGACTTATTCTAGCGAGTTTCCAACTTCTTGATCCCGTCCGAAAAGTAATTTTCCGGAAGGTTTCGCGTGAGCTGAATTTTTTATTGATGAGTCATCTTTTGAGGTTAGGGAAGTGATAATAGTCCAAAAGAGCCAAATCGGGTAAATACGGTGGATGCGACCGCAATTGGAGCCGTAAGTCATTGATTTTAGCCGTAGTTGCGATGCTCTTGTGCGCCGGTGCATTGTCTTGCAAAAACAATTTTTTCGTTCGCTTCATGCGAGGCCGTTTTGCAGCGATTTCGCTCCAAACAGTAATGCTCGCTGTTGATGTTGATGGTTTTTCCTTTTCCGAGGTAGTCCACGAAGAGTATGCCATAACAATCTGAAGCCATAACCTTCAGAGGGCCTGCCGCTGCGGACTTGATCGGTAGTGGAGTTGCGACCACCACGAAACTCTCGAAACTAATATTTGGCGATGTAAGCTGACGGAACATTAACCCCATAATAATTATCCAGCTTTTCTTTTGTTTCCTTCGCCGTTTTGCCTCTCAAAAAATAATGTTTTATGAGAGAACGAAAATCTTTTTTGTCCATACTCAACATGATGCCAAACACGTCAACAACAATCAGCTGTCAAAACAAAACTAAAGGCAGTATCGCACTGAAATTTGGCATGTCTACCTAAATATGAACGGACTTCAAGGCATCATATTGTTTTTTGCAGTGGCAGCGCACTCTGCTGGTCAAGGAGGTTACTTTTCACTCCACCTAGTAGTTTAGGAAGAGAACAACTAAAAGAAATCGATATTAAATTAAAAGATTTTTTAAAGTATTTACGAATAACATGAAGTTGAAATAAATTTACCTTAATTTTTATTTAAATAACTTTGTTTTTTCGTTTTTAATTTTACATTATTAAATAGTACAATCTTCAATTAAAAAAGAAAAAAATGTCTGAAATAAAGCCTGAAAATAGAATACTGGGTCAAATTTGACCCGAAGCTCGTTCGCGTCAGTAAATTTGAGGACCGTAGGTAGGTTAATAATAAAAGATCGGTTTTAGTAAAGTAAACACCGCCCCATCAAGAGATATCATATTTCAATTTGAAATTTAATAAACCCTTGTACACAAGTTTTAGGGTTAAATGATTACAATAAGGACTATGGTTATCTAAAATATTGTCTTAGATAATTTGTATGTTTGGACCGACTTAACTTATGTATTTTCCAAGTTAACCTGAGTTTTAAATACTCAGGTATTTAAAGCTTTCGACACATTCCATTTTAAATCAATTACTACAACAGAAGACTTCATAGTTAAATGAAGAATAATTATCGTCATTATCCGATAGCCGAAAACGAGTACATCCTAAATTGTAATGGTAAATTGTCACAATTTGTAATATTAGTGTTAAATACCATGAAATTTGTTTTATCACTGATAATGAGCTTAAATGAACTGAAAACAATTTTCTCAGTAAACCAAGATCATGAAATACCTTTGGGAATACTTTTAAAAAGCTTTTGTTTGAATATGAAAGTGCAGTATCTTCAGCAAATGCAGTTGCTTAATCTTTTAATGGTTTTATGAACAAGGAGTTTATGTAAATCAACAACGAAATATGACCTAGAACTGATCCTTGTGGAACACCGGTCGCAATACTTTTTGGAGAGCCATAAATATGTTTGTATCTCACCATTTGCTGACGATTATTTAAATGTGAATCAAACCAGCTATATATAGTATATTACCTCTAAAATAATATTGAGTGATCTACCATATGGAACGCTTTAGTAATATCTTTATAGAGAGTTATCTATTCCGAGTTATCGAAGTGATAGACTTAGGTGGTAGCCTAGATACTGCATTTCCATTTAAAGCCCATACTAACTGCATTTTATCCAAAGCTTATACTGCGATTGGTTTTATAAAGAGGAATACTAAAATTCTCTCTCTTACCATTATATTCCTCATTTATTAGCCCATATCTTAAATATGCAGTTATAACTTGATCGCATCGAAAATGTTTTAATGCGTTTAGATACATTAATTTATCGATTTTTTTTTTTTACTTTTAGGCCTTAAATCCTTAGAATCTACTCGCACTATACATGATGTAGTGTTTGTAAGAGATTAACTCTGTTATCATATAAGATGCCATATTCCTTTGTCCAAAATCCAAACATATATGCCTTCAAGACCATTACGAATAGGACATTTTCTTTTTGTAAAATATCATAGAATCAACTATGGCATCATACAAATAAATCGTTAACTCGAACCGTCAAGGTTTTCTACGAAATCAGTAGTTGGTTGGATATTTGCTTAAAAAGAGCTCAGTTCAAAGATTTAGTTATAAGATAACTCGACATCTAAATGTATCAGGTTGGCAACTAAGTAATTGCCGATTTTTTTTCCTATAAATAAAAAACATTTTTTAAATACAACGAATTGACTTTATTCAATGATATATTATCGATTTTGTTCGATGACCTTTTGCCATCTTTCTGGCAACTTTATAATTCCACATTCGTAGAACTTCTGATCCTTTTCGGCAAAAAACTGAACCAAGTGCGACTTCACAGCGTCATCTTCATTGAAAGAAGAAGACTTTTGCAAAGATCGAGATAAAGCAAAGTCAGGGCTATATGGTGCTTGTAACATTAATTCTCAACCAAGCTCCAATAATTTTTAGAGAGTGACCAAAATGTAGCCCAGCGTTTTTAGTTCATCGTTGCATTTAATCTATTCAATTGTTGTATACATTCAAATTAATTGTTTAATTCGTTGGAAGGAGCTTAAAATACACCATACCTTTCTAATCCCACCAAATTGAGAGCATAATCTTCTTTTGATGGATGTTAGCTTTCAAAATGGATTGTGGTGGCTCATCAAGCCTGAACCATGATAGTTTTCGATTGACGTTACTGTAAATAATCCATTTTTCATCGCCAGTAATGTTTCGTTTCAAAAAAGTGTCGGATTCATTGCGTTCTAGCACTAAGTGTTTTTTAATTAGATAGGAAATATATAAAGCAATAAATACTACTGAATAGCTTACGCCTTGTCGTAATTTTAAGAAAAAAGTATTAAACTTTACCTAGGTCCTATTTAAATTTGGGTCTTTTTTTTACTTCTCTTAAAATGCCGGACCACGTGTTAAGTTTCTTGGAAAATTGAATAGAGGTAGAGAGAAGGATGTCTGGTCTCAGTGGTTATTTCGCTCCATGGGTAGCTTCCAACATTAAATGGGGAGACTGAATTATTAGAGTAAATTGACTTGTTGTTGTATTTAAAGTAACTATTCATCTAAAGAGATTTAAGTGGCCTGAAAAAAAGAATGTCTTTCGGGCACGGCTGGTGTTGAACCCCGAACCATCCGATTCGGAGGCCCATACACTACCACACAGCCACCCATTAAATAAGAAGTGCTATAATTACCGGCACTACAGACGATTTTGAAAGGATTTTTTTATATGTAGATACGCAATGGATTTTCTTTATAACAATAAGCCATAGGTCCACATTATTTCCGGAAAATGACTTGCACCAGAAAATATTAAACGGACCGATGTACGTAGATTCACATGATTTCTAACAGGCTAGAAAGTACTCGTAAGTGTACCAAATTAATCAATAACTTAAGATGAATGTCTATGATGCATATGTCATTATTTCTTAATATTGTAAACCCTTATGCAAATAAGAGGTGGATCCGCGTGAGGTTTGATTTTCAATAGGGTTTTTTGACAGATCACGCATGACTCCTATCAAACTGCTTTGTCATTTTTATTCAGTATCGTTTGGCAAGTCATCATAAAAAAACTCACATCATAACAGCGTCTCCAAATTGTTCAGCTGTATTACGAAAGTCACCGTTCTGTGAGAAATGTTTCTCGTGCGATTCGAGAATTTTACGGTGCACATAATCGACCTACTGAAACCACTATTGCTAATATCATTCGCAAACTTGTGTCCCAGTTTACATAAGTGGATGATACTCGACCGGTTAGACTACATCCAACACATAGTGAAGAGACTATAGCAGCTGTAGCTGAGAGTGTACGCAAAGACCGTGACTATTCGTCGTCGTTCTTAGCAGCTTGACTTGGCGTATTCGACAACGTGAGGATCTCGGCCTAAAAGCGTACAAAATTCAACTTTTACAAGAATTGAAGCCAGGCGACTTGAATTTGTGTCATTAATTCAGTGAATGGGCTCTGGAAAAACTCAATGAAAATCCGGTGTTATATGGTGAAATTTTGTTCAGTGATGAAGCCCATTTCTCGCTCAATGGATACGTATTTGGGTTGATGATCAACCCGATGAGTAACAAGGGCTGGTGGAATCATTGGTCCATATTTCTTCAAAAATGAGGTAAATCAGAATGTTACCGTTAATGGTAACTGTTATCGCGCCATGTAAACGGACTATGTGCTTCGTAAAATTCAGGCACATGGTCTTAGGGAGCTCTGGTTTCATCAATACGGCGCTACGAGCTACATAGCGCGTGAAACAATTGATTTGTCGAGAAATCATTATGGTGAGCACTTAATTTTACGTTTTTCTACGGTAAATTGGCCGACTAGATCGTGCGATATCACACTTTTGGACTATGTTCTCCGAGGATATGTAAAGTATCAGGTCTTCAGGAATAAGCCAGCTACGATTGACGCTTTGGAAGCCAACATTACTCATGTTATTCGCGAGATACCCGTCGCCATGCTGGAATGAGTCGCCCATAATTCTACCTTCCGAATGGACCACCTCAGACGTTGTCGTGGCCAACATTTACATGATATCATTTTCAAAAAGTAAATGCCAGGAATTGTTCTTCTAACCGGTAATAAAAATTTTAAGTTCGCTTTCAAATTTATTTATTTTATTTTACATTATATGTAAAACTTTACGATGAATCACCCTCTATTTTTTTTTAAGAATAAAATTTTAATAAGCCCGTTAGGAAATAATAAAAAAATCACACAAGCCTCAAGAACTTGCTTTAACATTTTAAACGCATTATGAACAAAAACTTCACACAAAAGGAATTTTCAAATTACGTCTTTGGTCAAAATTTGAGTTTGAAAACTTTATTCAGCCCTTCTTTACAATCATTCAAGTACTCGTAATTAAACCAAAATATTTAGGTCACAAAATTTGCATACACATTGTCAAAACTTGGTAATAATCTCCTTTCCTTACCATTTCCTTCACAATCATTCACCCAGATTGCGCTAAATTTGCTCCGATAAACACAAACTGAAAATCATAATAGAAAACCAGAAAAAGGACAGTAATGGCGCGAAAAATTCATCATCATTCAAATCAGAAGGATGTGGGTACAGAAAAAGGAAATAAAAATAAAATCCAGCTAAGATATACATTTCAATTTCCTTTTAATTATCTGATGGTGAGCAATTGTAAACGACCATATGAGCTCATTCCACATCTTTTCTAATAGAAAGCTCCGTTTATAAAAAGAAAGTGTATGTATGTATGGTAAAAACACTGAAACAAAAACAAAAAATGAAAAAAAAAAACCGACCTACTCACCAACATAACACAAATGATATTGGAAATGGAATGAAATTACCTGTCTTTCAAAGAAGATGCTTGCACTCTAGTTTTACTTCTTTTTTCTCTTCCGCTCTTTCAGGATGATGCTACAAATCCGTTAATGCTCTTCTCAAATGAGTCCAATATTGTGGCGCCCCTAAATATACCACGAGACTGTGGCTGCTCTGTATTCGTTAACTGTGAGCTGTATCTCATATACATAACTTGTGCCAGTACCAGAAATGTTACGCTCCGAATGTTTTTCTCAAGTCGCCTGTTACAGGATGAAATTGCCAAACAAGTTTGAAATTGCGCAAGTTCCGAAAAATTCCAACTCGAATTTTCCTTCCAACTCCCTTTTAGGATCATACCATTTTCATTTTGTTCCTTTCCCGTTCATTTAGTGCACTATTCGCTTTAGAGTACATTTCTTTATCTTATTTGCCTTTACATGGATTTTCTATTTTCAGTCTCACCATTCGTGATTCGCCTCTCGACGGATGTGATTTTACCAATGCGCATTGGAAACTACTCGTAATCTACTTGAAAATGAGGTAACCAAACCGCCGACACTATAAAACCAACGACAGCTCGAAATCAGAGCAAAAATGATGTTGGAAAAGGAATTGTGCGACTAATGACGTCATTGACGTTAGTGACGACCTACTTTTGAGCTAATGTCTCGTCAAGTACGTACGCACAACAAGCATTAAAATCAGTCCTTCCCGTGTTAGTTTCGTCGTTGCCTGGAATGCCTAAATATATACATACATACACTACGGATACCATGAATGGAAAGAATCAATTCCATGTATCCGTATCGTGTCACATTCATTCTCCATAGCATGATTCCTTTGAAGCTAGTCCAACATTCCATCTGAAGCCTTGCCAAGCCGATTTTTTACCTTTATTCTCTTTTATTTTATCCTTCAAATTTAACTATGAGTATTCGTATTCCTATGTCAAAAGCAGGAGTACGTTTGTCAAAATGTTTGTATGATAACCTTCCTCGCCTTTTCGACTACCATTAACCAACGTCACCTGTGTTTGTACAGCCATTAATCCAGGGGAATGGCAGGTAAAATAGTGTTTGGGAGAGAAGGTTACTATTCGAACAAAAATAAGGACATAACATACACATACTCGTAAGTACTCCCGTGAGATATTTTTTCTCTCTATTCAAGTTTAAGTCCACACACAACTACACTCTGTACTCTGTCGTATACCATCCCAGGAATTGAGAGTATTACGTGACGTCACTTGTGGGATAGAAACTGCCCAAATGTCAATATGTACGAGTGCATCTGTACTGTATGCTTCCAGTAGATACACACATACACATAGGCAGAAGGATTTTCTATTCTATTCTTTTTCGAGTTAAATGGATGTCCCAGGTGTTTGTCCCCCTTTTGTAGGACAGGTTCGTAGACATGAAGGTTGATGGTACGGATATCAAAGACTGGTATGTCAGTCGGTTGGTAAGTCCTTCGGTTTTTGTCGGTTTACTGAGCTCTTGGAAAAGTTGAAATTCATGCAAATACTCGTATTGTCCTACTTGAGTGACTTTAAGTTAGGGGACAATAAAAGCATCACTTTCTTGTATTTACTCGTAATGTACCATGTGTTTGTATGTATTGTCTTTTTTCTATGATATTTTTAAGTATGTGATTCCGCTTGGGGATTAGATGAAATTAACCATTTTTATGTTAAGACAGGGCTTTACAGATGGATTTGGAATTGTTACATGGATTCGGCATTTCTGGCTGAGCTTTTATATCGATTGAAGGACTGTGAAGGTATGCATAAGGTTCTAGCACATACAATGATTTATCATGTAAAGAGGGTGATGAAACTAGTGTTTGTAACTTTTTGATTTAATACGTATATATAGTGATAATTTGACACTTGTTAAAAAGCTAACAACCAAGGAAGGACGCTGTAAAACTTCATAATAGACAATAGTTTATTTTAAAATGCGCTAGAATGATTAAATAATAAAATATATAACTTTCACATTTTTTATCACTAAATACAATATAACAAACTATTTCAAAAAAAGTATACAACTTCTTGTTGTTAGTTTTAATAAAAATTAATCAATCACCGTTTCAATTTCAAGTTCTTTGTGGCCACGGTCAAATTTGAGGTCCTGAAGTATGTAACTGATTTAACTTTGATGTGTAATATTAATCGTAGAGCGCACATACACAAAACGAAACAGCCTTGTATTTTACTTTTAATCATTACTGTCTTTTTTTTCGTTTGTTTGGCAGCTGACAGTCAGGTTTATTAAAAATACAATTCGCAAATTTTCGTACAAAATATGATCGGAATAGTGATTTATCTTCATAAACTGCTAAGAGATTCATTCAAAAATACAGAAGGACTGGATCAATTAGTGATCTGAGACACTCTGGCCATCCTTCTACAAGTCGTTCAATGAAAAATATCGAAGCAGTTGGTGAGAGTTTTACGAAGAGCCCAGAAATATCGATTTGATACCGTAGTCAAGAATATGATATTTCAAGAAGCTCTCCACAGTGTATTCTCATGTAAGATTAGCATCTTCATACATACAAAGTGCAATTTACTCAAGAATTAAAGCCTATTGTCCACGCACACGAAAAAAGTTTCACAAAAACGAGTGGATTATGATTTTTCAAATAAAATCAACTTTAGTGATTATGCTCATTTTCATCTTGATGTCTTTGTTAGTCGTCAAAATTGTTGAATTTAGGCTTCAGAAAATCTACTGAGAAATAAATGTATCCACAATGTGTCACTGTTGCGGATTTTAAGCTGGAGGCATCATCAGACCATTCTTCTTTGAAAATTCAGCTGGCTAGCCAATAACAATTAATACTGTTCGCTAATGCCACATGACAATCCAGTTTTCGTAATCAGAATTGTCCACACAGATCAGATCGATTTAACGCCATTGGACTTTTTCTATGGAGTTTTTAAACATCTAAGGTTTCATTCCATTTTCGTTTATTAAATTCATTTCATGGATACACAATAAGGTGGTTGACGGTAAATAAGTAAGGGTTTTGAGAGGAAAATGTCTTTCAGGATACAAGGAATCAAGAAGTACGAATTGGGCTTATATTTGGAGTATAGTTGTGAAGAAATAAATGAGGATTCCACTTTTAAATTTTTACGGATTTCAATTTTACGGCATGAAGGAAAAAACAAGGCAAGGAGTTAAGGTAATTGCTAAGAGGGAAGATTAAATTAAGAACTCTGTTAGACCTAGTAAAAAATAATCTGTTATACAAGTAGGATGGGCGCTGACTATAAATAACTTTGTGTAGAAAAACACAATTTCTTGCACAAATGTAGTCTTGAATTTTTTTTATTGTTAAGGTATCTGTTGGGCAATAGGTTTAAATTCAAATTGGTAATTCACCTAGTCTGCAGTGGGGCTTAGCTAGATGAAATTGAACAGGTGGACGGAAACCCACTTGCATACAGATGGGAAGTCATTTATAAATATGCAGAATAACAACGGACCCAAAATTGAGCCCTGGGGTACCCCCTGCTTGAACTTGAATAATGTTCATCAGATAAAACCTTTTCAAATCTAAAAGAGAGAAAACTCCTGATTAGCCTTAGACCTATCGCTGAACCCGAACTGAGTTTTAAGCTTAAAATACAAGATAGAATGGTTATCGAATGCTTTTGAAGAATCTAATACACACAGAAAAGAAATCAAAATCCTGCCTCATCTCCTGAAGTAAGTTGACCATAGCAGTAAAGCAGCTGTGATTTAATCTAAGCCCCGATAGTTTATCACTTATTGACTGCAAGTAATTTAGTTATTCGTTTTGCTATAATTTTCTCGAATACCTTTGCCAGATACGGAAGAATGCTAATGAGTATAAAATCAGCAGGTGATGTTGGATTACCCTATTTTGCTATATCAACTATAGCCATGTTTCATTTGCTTTCCTTTGAAAAAAAAAAAAAAAAAAAAAAATAGTCTGCAGTGGGGCTTAGCTAGATGAAATTGAACAGGTGGACGGAAACCCACTTGCATACAGATGGGAAGTCATTTATAAATATGCAGAATAACAACGGACCCAAAATTGAGCCCTGGGGTACCCCCTGCTTGAACTTGAATAATGTTCATCAGATAAAACCTTTTCAAATCTAAAAGAGAGAAATCTCCTGATTAGCCTTAGACCTATCGCTGAACCCGAACTGAGTTTTAAGCTTAAAATACAAGATAGAATGGTTATCGAATGCTTTTGAAGAATCTAATACACACAGAAAAGAAATCAAAATCCTGTCTCATCTCCTGAAGTAAGTTGACCATAGAAGTAAAGCAGCTGTGATTTAATTTAAGCCCCGATATTTTATCACTTATTGACTGCAAGTAAATTAGTTATTCGTTTTGCTATAATTTTCTCGAATACCTTTGCCAGATACGGAAGAATGCTAATGAGTATAAAATCAGCAGGTGATGTTGGATTACCCTATTTTGCTATATCAACTATAGCCATGTTTCATTTGCTTTCCTTTGAAAAAAAAAAAAAAAAAAAAATAGTCTGCAGTGGGGCTTAGCTAGATGAAATTGAACAGGTGGACGGAAACCCACTTGCATACAGATGGGAAGTCATTTATAAATATGCAGAATAACAACGGACCCAAAATTGAGCCCTGGGGTATCCCCTGCTTGAACTTGAATAATGTTCATCAGATAAAACCTTTTCAAATCTAAAAGAGAGAAATCTCCTGATTAGCCTTAGACCTATCGCTGAACCCGAACTGAGTTTTAAGCTTAAAATACAAGATAGAATGGTTATCGAATGCTTTTGAAGAATCTAATACACACAGAAAAGAAATCAAAATCCTGTCTCATCTCCTGAAGTAAGTTGACCATAGAACTAAAGCAGCTGTGATTTAATTTAAGCCCCGATAGTTTATCACTTATTGACTGCAAGTAATTTAGTTATTCGTTTTGCTATAATTTTCTCGAATACCTTTGCCAGATACGGAAGAATGCTAATGAGTATAAAATCAGCAGGTGATATTGGATTACCCTATTTTGCTATATCAACTATAGCCATGTTTTATTTGCTTTCCTTTGAAATGAACTTCAAAGCGATTTTGGAGATTTTTATCTGTATCATTTTGTAAGAGTGACGGAAATTTTGATTGGAATAGCTGTCAAATTAGCTGCCAAATTCAGCAGATTATTATTATTATTATTATAATACAAATTAATTTGTAGGGTTCGGGATTTAACGCCGGGGTACTATGCCCATGTGGCGCGTTTTGTCAACAGCACGCGGAGTACTGAGTTCCCATTTGGTCCTCCACCTACGTACTAACAGCGCCTAACACTGCTTGATTTCGGTGATCTAGTAGGAACCGATGCTTTCAGTGTGGCGAGGCCGTTGACAAGCGAGTAAATATTATATTTGCGGTGCGTTAGAATATAAGAGTGCGCTCTTGCCTTGCTTTTTATTTGCGAGAAGTGAGATGAAAGTAACGCAAAGGACTTTAAATAATGTTACATACATATGCATGTATGTAGATCGTAGTGAAATACTCATAACTTTATTTTTCCATTTTTATTTTATTTATTTATTTATTTATTTTTTTGAAGTGTATGTACCTTTATCTTACCGCTTGAAAAACATATTGGTGGTACTTATCAGTGTTAAGGTACTAGGTGAAGTGAAAGGTAACTGCAAAAAAGGTTATGGTGCCTTGAATTCCGTTTATATTTAGGCAGACATGCCAAATTGCAGTGCGATACTGTCTTTAGTTTTGTTTTGACAGCTGATTGTTGTTGACGTGTTTGGCATCATGTTGAGTATGGACAAAAACGATTTTCGTTCTCTCATAAAACATTATTTTTTGAGAGGCAAAACGGCGAAGGAAACAAAAGAAAAGTTGGATAAATATTATGGGGCTAATTATCCGCCAGATTACACCGTCAAATATTGGTTTCGAGAGTTTCGTGGTGGCCGCAACTCCACTACCGATCAAGTCCGCAGCGGCAGGCCCTCCGATCTGGTTACAGAGAACAATGTCAAAAAAATACATGAAATGTTGTTGGCTGACCGGAAAGTGAAGGTGCGCGAGCTAGCAGATACCACAAAGATTAGTACTGCGCGCACACACCATATTTTGGGCAATATTCTGCATATGAAAAAGTTATCCTGCCGCTGGATGCCGCCCATACTCACTCCTGACCAAAAACACGAACCCGAGAGCACTTCGAAAGAGTGTTAGGACTTGCTGATGCAGAATGAAATTTCTATTCAGCATATTTTGGTTAATGATTATGGAAGGCCTCATGTCTTTACAACGCCTGCATGCGATTAAAATTAGCTAACGTTCCATAAGCTGAATTTAAATACCACTTTCAAATTCTATTTTGCATTTTTTGACGAACATAATCGTCCATCTATGGACACTTTTCGTCGAGCCATCAATTAATAAACACATACCCTATTTAAGAACATCCACTTAGCGCTACCTATATGTATTTAGTATACCAAAGAAAGTATAACGAGGGGTCCGTATCCTTAATTGTTTATCTGAAATTAAAAGTGGTTTGTTAGATACAGTCATAATATTTTCAATTGTGCACCTTTTGACCGTTACTAGTATGAAGAATAGAACAGAATGAGATTTATTAATTACGAAAGTATAACAGCCGGAAAATTTGTGCAAGCACCACTCTGGATATAGCAGTCATAAATTGTTCAGCCGTGTCACACTTACTCCTAGTCTTTTATTCGTATGAATACAAATAAAAACTTCAAATCCTTTTTTAAGTACAGAACAGAGCCATCGAATAGATTTAACGCAGTCTTAGACCGAATGCTTATTGAATTGCAAGCAAATAAGTTAACTTAGCAAATAGGAAAATTATTGCTTCAAATGCAATAAGTGAACGGCAGCGCAGATGGAACACCTTAACCAAAGGTCAATGAGCACATACGCTCTTCAACATAACAAGGTTTATAACCAGTATTTAGATACACAGCAGCTTGTAGTACTCATCAGTCTCACGAGGCAAAAATTAATTAAAATTAAGTAAAAATTTGTAGGCAAATTGGAGGCAGGAAGGATGAGTTTATGCTTGATAAAGTAAGGAATTTAAAAACAAGTATCATAACAATATACATACATTAGGTGAACTTAAGGGCATAAGCTCGCTATAGACAAAGCGTACGAATATTTGGCGTTATTCGTTTGCCAAGCAACATTAAAGTTCGACTAATGGGATTAACTCACATAAATGGAGCTCAAGTCTTTGAGGATTCTGCGACTTTAAATCAGGTTGACGAAATACTATAGACACGACGATGAAGCATACCAACAGCAATGCCTATTCCTTCAATTGGAGATAATGGTGCTTTCTCTACACCCTGACTGACTCGAACTGAAACTTTTTAAAATGCTATAATTTTTTTATTTTTTGATAAATTTTATTGTGCCAAAGGAAAAAAACATTGCAAAATAGTAGTTTTCAATATGTCCAACTTTGGCGTGAATAATGGCCATGAGACGGCCGAAGAAAGCATCGCACCCTGAACGCAAGTGTTTTTGCGGTATTTTGGCCCATTCCCGGCGAAGTGCTGGTTTGAGGTGGTCCAAACTTTGGTATTTTTTAGTGCCAACCTTCGCCTTCAAAATACCTCAGACAAAGAAATCCAACGGATTTGCATCCGGAGAATTTGCAATCCATTGTGTCGAAGAAATGAAGTGTGGAACATTGTTTTTTAACCAATCTTGGTTGACGCGCGCTTTGTGAGACGGTGCCGAGTCTTGTTGAAATGTCCACGGTCTCCGACCGAAATTATTGTTTACCCAAAGCTTCATTACTGCCTCTAAGATAGTTTCACGCTTTCACAGTTTTGACGCCACGGTCCAAAAATACGAGAGGAGAGCGGCCACAGCCATCACCATCGGTGCTGCCTGCTCTCTGGTGGCCGTCCGAAGGTTTAAATTTTCGAAGGAGCAACTCGGTCATTTTGTTTGTTGACATATTGCTCTATAATAAATGGCGATTCTTTAGAAAAAACCAAATTCGGCAACTCATTCGCTCTTTCCACCTTACTCTTTTCTGTTGCGGTGTAAGATCGTGTGCTTTTTGGAACTTCAATGGCTTGAGCCCAAGCTCATTTTTCAGTATGTGTTGCATCTGTTTCAATGATATGTTGAGCTCACGAGCCATTTTTCTTCCACTTCGACGCGGATTTCGCTTAATTCGAGCCTTCACTTTTCGAACCATTTCTGCCGATGTTGCTGTTTTTTTTTATGACCACCTCCATGGCGTTTTGCAACGCTGCCAGTATCATGGTATCGAGCTATGGTTCGAGACACAAATGATTTATTCACGTTGAGGTGCTGGAGGGCTCTAACGATAGCTACTTGTGGTTTTCTAGCCTAATATAAAGCAATCACACTATCACGTTTCAACACAACTGAGACGCAAATCGCTTTAAAGGCTTGTAAATAATAAAATTATCTGTCATGTGTCAAAATTTCAGCTCACTGTCATGAACGATTTGGAAATTATAGCAGTCTGAAATTGGTTGCAGTTCGAGTCAGTCAGAGTGTAAAGAATCTGGTGGTCCAGGTTGGGAGTCGTATCGAAAATACTACAAACTGTGGACCACCACGGAAAAAAAAGGCAAATACTGGCTATGTACTTGGAATTTCGTAACTAACTATAATATGCAACCAGAAAATGAGCTGATGGTTTAAGATAGAGGAAGAATACTACTGCTATCAAAGAAAAATTATAAAAGGAGGAACTACCGCCTACTTGGATCTGGATCTGCATATGCTGGAAAACTAAGACAAACCCCATTAAAGACAAAATCGCCAACATAATGCTTGTGTGGGCTCATGACCCAAACATCATTGTCAACTTTTATTGCTTCGACTTTTTTTAGAAAATCTATGAGTATGTAAGAGGTATGTTCAAAAAGTAAAGTGGACAACATAAATTCGATTATCGATTTTTTTTTTGCTATGTCGGTACACATGTCCCAAACATGAACACAGTTTTAAGTATATAGCAAACTGGATTTTTTTTTATAGATAGAAGGGTTAGACATGTTTTGGTATGCTCGGAGATTTTCAATTGTTATAAAAAATGGAGCAAAGACTTTGCATCAAATTTTATGTAAAAAATGGAATCAAGTACTCTAAAACATTTAAAATATAGACAGTGGCATACGATGAGTCTGATCTAGGTAAAAAAATAGTTTAAAATGATACAAGCTTTTTTAAGATAGTCAAGGAAATGCCAATGACGAGCCCCGTTCTGGGCGCCCCAGCACATCAACAAAAGATGATAACGTCGAAGCTGTGAAGAAAATTGTTTTGGTAAAGCGTCGATGAGTTGCTGAGAATGTTGGCATATCGGACGAAAAAAGCATACCAAGTTCGATCAGATGTCAAAGTTTTGATCACTGTTTTTTTTGGTTACCATGACGTAATACATCAGAAGTTTTTACCCTAAGGTCGTAAAGCAATACAAAAAAAAACGTCAGGAATTGTAGAAAAACAATTCATGACTTTTGCATCAAGATAATGCACCTGCTCATTCATCGTTGTTTGTGAGAGATATTTTGACCAAAAACAACACGACAATCATGCCTCAGCCACCATATACACCGGATTTGGCCAAATACGACTTTTTTCTGTTCCCAAAACTGAAGAGACCTATGAAAGAACGGAGATTTGCAACGATTGAGGAAATAAGATCGACATCGATGGAAAAGCTCAAGGATATACCAAAAAGTACTTAAGAGAAGCTCTTCGTGTATTAGAAAAAGCGCTGGCACAAGTGTATTATATCTCAGGAGGATTACTTTGAACGGGACGTCAATAAATATATTTTTTTTTTATAAAAATATAAAGTGACCTTACTTTTTGAACACACCTTGTATGACGACATTTTTTTCGTTTGTTTTGTTTTCTAGCCATTCTTTTTATCGTTCTAGTGAGACACAGCTGGATTCTATTCTTTCCATTATTTTTTTGTAAAGTTAGATTGGCTAGCTCTTAAGTATGGATTTTAGCTCATATCCCCTCTTTATCAGAATTTTTGCGCAGATCCTTAAGTTTATCATACAATATTATACCCATCGCTTTGCAAATCCGTGATTTACATATTCCCGACGGTTATCCTTTTTATGTTTGCCATGTTTTTTTTTTCGAGAAAGGTTTCCACTTTTTTCTCTTACATGTCGAGAGGTTGCTATTAGTTTCCCCATTTTTTTTGGATGATGTTCGTTGGCATATCTCTTGTTTGTATGACTTTAGTGTTTTTTGTGGAAACGATTCACCAGTTTATAATAATTCATTTGTTTAATTTTCTAAATTAGAAGAAACACGTCTACACTATATAGCACACTCTCCCTATATATCTCGCAATAAACAGCTATAACGTGACGGCGGTAAAAAGCTTTTGTCTACTGTAGTCTCAAATAACAATTCAAACGCATAAATAGAGCGAAAAACCACTCAGTTACTCAATATTTTATAAATGAGAGAGCAATAAAAAAACAAGCCAATTTCAAGAACAAACTAAATGTATAGTATCATAGCAAGACGTGAATGAAATAAATCCAATTTACTTCAAAGGAAAAGTTATTTAATTTATCTTTGTCCTCGTATCAGCTCTAAGCATAAGATCGTACTGAAAGCAGAAACCTAGACGAATCCAAGACTCTTAACATAAAAGTTGTACATCAGAATTTTTCAATTATTTGAACAGCACAAACTTATTTACAATAATCGCATTAGTATTGTATATAAACCTCAGAAAATAAATTTTTAAAACGCAATCAAATGATGCAATTTCACACACAAAGCATCTCAATTTAACTCAGCTATCTATTTACTGTAAGTCTTGAAAAAGGTTTGGTTTAATTGGCCTAAAATCTACTAACAAAAGAGCATTTCATTCATTTGCTTCCACTAACCAAAATAAGTAAAATTTCAGCTCTTTTTCTTATGGATGACTAATTTATTATATACGCTAGATAGCAATAAACTATGGGCTGAAAAGTTTTATAGTAAAACACAAAATTTTTGCAAAATTTAACTTAATTTATCAATATAGCTGCCTTCGAGGGCGATACACTGATTGAAACGATTTTTCACTCTTTCGCTACCAGTTTTGTAGTACATTTCGGTTTAGCCTCAAAATAGGCCTCTGTTTCGGCGATTACCTCTTCATCGGTCTTAAATCACTTTCCAGCGAGCATTCTTTTGAGGTCTGCGAACAGGAAATAGTTGCTGGGGGCCAAATCTGGAGAATACGGTGGGTAGTGAAGCAATTTGTAGCCGAATTCATTCAATTTTGCCATCGTTTTCATCGACTTGTGACACGGTGTATTGTCTTGATGAAACAGCACTTTCTTTTTCTTTAAATGCGGCCGTTTTTCTGCGTAAAACTGCCGACTGTTGAGTTTTTGGTCGTTCTGGACGAGGTTTGTCGCCTGCTCGCCACTTACTTGACTGGCGACTTGGCTCTGGTGTGAAGTGATGGAGCCAAGTTTCGTTCATTGTCACGTACCGACGCAAAAATTCGGCTTTATTGTGGTTGAATAGTTTTAAATATTCCTCTGAATCATCAACACGTTGTTGTTTTTGGTCGACTGTGAGCAAACACGGCATCCACTTTGAACAACACGCTGTTTTGATATCTTCAGAGGCTCAGCTATCTCGATCAATTTCGCTTTACGGTCATTCGTAATCATTTTGTGGACTTTTTTGATGTTTTCATCTGAAACAGCCTCTTTTGGACGTCCACTGCGTGCATCATTTTCGGTGCTTGTATGACCACTTTTAAATTTTTCAATGCACTTGCGAATGGTTTGTTCGGCTGGTGCAGAGCCCGGGTAACACTTATCAAGCCATTTCTTTGCATCGGCTGCATTTTTTCCCATCAAAAACCATTGACAAATCAATACAGGAAATTGCTTTGAATCCATTTTTTTCACACACAATAAGAAAAGTTGCTTCACTCACAACGCTATATCTCGAGAACTAATCGTCCGACAGCTCTCAAATTTATACACGTATCTTTTGAAGGTTGGTACTAACTGAAAATGGTATGGATTTAATTCAGCCCATGTATTAGATCCCAATCAATTAAATTTCGAACATTATGACAAATTTCTTGATATATGTATGTGTTGACATAATATTGTCTAACCCTACGATAGCAATTTGTTCCCTCTATTAGCAAAGCAGCCATCAAACTACTGAATAATCTAAGTCATCACGATGTTGGACATCATCCAATATATTAGTCAACTAAAAATGAATCTGTAGAAAGTGGAATTCTTACAATCCTGTAAAATTCTGAGTCATCATTGTTGTCACATACTTGAACGACAAATATAACTTTTATGACATGAAACCAAAACACTGCTCTTTACAGGATAAACTAGACATAAAATACCACTCTCCGAGTTGCAACTCAACTTCATTCTCATATCGTATCTTTAGGTAAAACATTCCAGCATATCTACAAACACATTCAGATTCAATTTATCACAGAAAAAAAAAAAAAAAACAAACAAACAAACTGAATACTCGTATTCATATCCACGCAGAAATTCATGTGAAAAAGAATTTTTCTTTTTTTATGCATAACCTGGCGGCTGGAAATAGTCCATCTACATATGTACATACTGTATATTGGTATGTGTCTTTATTTTTTGTATCTTTTGTTTACACACAAAAGGCCAAAGAAAAATTAAAAATCACTTGCCTAGTGCTCTCACATCATCATTCAGTATCAAAAATCCGAAATCCAACATCCAACCTTAGCAGCATCGCTCCACCTTGACCGATGATGCTGATGCTGATGCTGGAAATGGCGGTGAAACTGGAAATGACGACGCTTTTGTGAAAAACGATGACGAATGTTGACTGACCTCATTACTCGTTCCACAGAACACTGCTCGCAAATAATCAGCTTTTATAATTTAAAGTACCAGCATCGAGCTAAGCACCCCTTCTATTTCGATTGAACGATACGTAATCTCCATTTCCAATGGCCTCATAGCTCAAGCAGCCAATCCGGCAATTTCTCAATCTCTCGTGTCCCATCAGTGCTTTGAGAATTTTTTCAGATGAAAAATCTGAACTCAATCAAATCGTCATGTTTTTGAAGAACTGACGGATGGTTTATTTGTGTTTCGTCGAATAAACTATCTCCCGCGCGAAAGATGTACGGATATTTGCTCACCCTTCCACTTTACAGGAATATATCGGTGTTCGTGATTTTATAGATCAATGGATTAGACGTGTGGTGGAGAAGGTCGACTTTTCTTCTTTTTTTTTTTTTGTGATTTTGTCTATTTTTACCGAACCTGAATTTGAGATATACCGTTTGGCTTTTTCACGAAAATACATGTATTATATAGATATTTCTTTTTTACTTTATTTATTCTGAGGAAAATCTGGCGAAAATGGACTAGCAAACCTAAAAGTCAATTTGTATTTGCTCACCCTATTCAGCATTGGAGAGAAGCGATAATAATTTTCCTTATACCCCATTTCACTCTCCTTTTTTTTAATGTTGAAAAAGATGTGAATTTTCAGTTTGTTGGTAAATAAAAAAATAAAATAAAATAAAAATAAATAAATTTTACACAGGACATTGCCCTGGTTCTTAATGGCAAGCCCTCACTTATGCGTAAGTACGCCAGAACGCATACGCTGTGATATTTTCCTAATCGATGTTGAAATTGTGTTTCAATTGGTTCGAGTCTCTACAGGATTTCCGCTTCATTGAGATTTGTGTACAAAATCCTGTAAATCTATGAATTTATGAAATCATAACGATTAACTATGTTCGCGTAGTGGGTTTTATGGGAAAGATGTTTGGGTAACGTGCTGGAAAATTACATGATTAAATGAAAGTGCTGGTGGCAATATCGATGAATGTTATCTTTCTACGTAGGTGACGGGGTGTTTAAAAAAAAAAAAAAAAAAAACTGATTCTACCGTTCTTGCATGGGTCATCCAATTTCCATACATGTATTATATTTTTAGGTTAAGTTAGATTAAATCATTTGATACCATGTACATCAAGTGAGACTTAATAGTTTCAGACATTGATTCCAAATATATTTCTTACACATATTAGAGCATAAATATAAATATAATATATTTTTTAGAGAGGTAATGGTAAGCACGGAGGGATAGGTTATAAATACATAATTTTGTACTGAAAACTACTGATAACTAATGAACCTACAAAAGTATACTTGAGTCCGAGATGAATCCAGGCCTCAACTAACAGCTCCCTCCATTCGTTCTAATCCTATGTCATTGTTTGTGAGGGCGATTTATTACTCTGTTGTCCTCTTAATCTAAAGAAATAGCAATTACCAAACGGGATTCCTCGCTTAATGACTAGTTTACCGTTGCAGAATACTTCCTGAGGCATTGGTGTTGGTTGTCCTTTCTTGTAGAAAGCATTATCTCTGTTTTACCCTCATTTACCACTTAACTCATTCTCGCCACCTCTGTTTCTTAGTCCAAAGAAATAGCGATTGCCAAAAGGGATTCCTCGCTCAATCTTTAGTTTGCCGTTGCAGCATGCTTACTGATATTGGTTATCCTTTCTTGTAGAAAGCATATGCTCTGTTTTAACCTCATTTACCACTTAACTCATTCTCGCCACCTCTGATTCTTAGTAGAAAGAAATAGCGATTGCCAAAAGGGATTCCTCGCTCAATCTTCAGTTTGCCGTTGCAGCATGCTTACTGATATTGGTTATCCTTTCTTGTAGAAAGCATATGCTCTGTTTTAACCTCATTTACCACTTAACTCATTCTCGCCACCTCTGTTTCTTAGTCCAAAGAAATAGCGATTGCCAAAAGGGATTCTTCGTTCAATCTCTAGTTTGCCGTTGCAGCATGCTTACTGAGGCGTTGATATTGATTATCCTTTCTTGTAGAAAGCATATTCTCTGTTTTACCCTCTTTTACCACTTAACGCATCTTCGCCACCTCTGCTCTAATGGACGAAAAAAACAAACAAACAAATATTTCTGTGACATCTAACTGCTGATTTTTTACCTGATAGTCTTTTTTAAACTATTCTTTCAAGAATGATCTCAAAGAAATTCTATGATAACGCGTCGCCTTGTCGAAGCACTTTTATGACAATAAATTTCTCGGTGGAGTCATAAACGACGTTTATGGCAGAGAGCGTACTCTATGTTGTCCTTCATTGACTGGCGAGTTTGCCAGATATGGCAAAATCAATGCTGTCATATATGGTGGGTATCGATTTAAAGTTATTGGGTTTTTCTGTAACGGTTTGAAGATAGGGTTTCAAACGTTCACATCGAACGATAGATAAAATCTTGTACGTGATGTTATTTGGAGCCATTTGGTTACATTACATGGTCGGCATTACCATTAAATAGACTGCAGAAGTCTGTTTGTCAGTTTGTAAATTGTCAGCACCGGCTGTAACTCTTCGATTACGTTCCCATCCTTATCTATACACGTGCCTGTTCAGTATTTGCGTCCTTGGCAAGTTCTTTTCACATTTTAATTAAACTTCTGAACAAATTTTTCAACGAAACTCTTCTTTACTTCAATAGGATTTTTATATGCTTGCTTAGCAGCGCTGCGTTGTATGTCTCTTGTTTCGCTGTATGTGCTTGCCGACACTCCTGGCCAAACCAGGCGTTTCATCATACTGGCCAGTAAAAACTAGTACAAAAATTGTGCTGTTTCTGCGCTTGTGGTTGGCAGCCACGGGTTTTGGGAAACTCAACCGGAAAAGACCTTGCCAGTATCTTGCGAAGAAATTCTACATATATTCTTGGGTGATTCATTGCGAGGTTTGATTTATAATGTAAAATAAAACACATAAATTTGAAAGTGAAATTCAAATTTTTATTATCGGTTAAAAGAACGATTCATGGTACTTATTTTTCGAAAATGATATCATGTAAATATTGGCCACGACTACGTTTGAGGTGGTCCATTCCGAAGGTCCATTTTTGGGCGACTCGTTCGAGCATAGCGACTGGTAACTTGCGGATAACACGAAAAATGTTGGCTTCCAAAGCATCAAACGCAGTTGGGTTATTCCTGAAGACCTGAGACTTTACATATCCTCAGAGAAAACAGTCCAAGGGTGTGATATCGCACGATTTAGGCGGCCAATTTACCGTAGCAAAACGTGAAATTAAGTACTCACCAAAATGATTTCTCAACAAGTCCATTGTTTCACGCGCTGTATGGCTCGTAGTGCCGTCTTATTGAAACCAGAGCTCACCGAGACTATGTGTTTGAATTTAACATGGCGCAATAATAGTTACCATTCACGGTAACTTTCTGATTTGCCTCATTTTTGAACAAATATGGACCAATGATTCCACCATCTCATAAACCACACCATACCGTTGTTTTTAATGGCTGCAATGATAGTTCTTGGTACTCTTCGGGCTGCTTATCAGCCGAAATATGGCAATTTTGTTTTTCGACGTGTCCATTGAGCCAGAAATTGGTTTCATCACTGAACAAAATTTCACGATAAAACACCGGATTTTCATTGAGTTTTTCCAGAGCCCATTCACTGAAAATATGACGAAAATTTAAGTCGCCTGGCTTCAGTTCTCGCACAAGTTGAATTTTGTACGCTTTTAGGCCTACATCCTCAAGTAAAATACGCCAAGTTGTCGAATACGCCAGGCCAAGTTGCTGCGAACGACGTCGAATCGATTCGTCACGGTCTTCGCGTACACTCTCAGCCATAGCTCCTATAGTCTCTTCACCACGTGCTGGATGTGGTTTAACCGGTCAAGTATCATCCAGTAATGTAAACTGGGACTCATATTTGCAAATAGTATTGGCATTTTTGACGACAGCAAATATGTAGTCTTCCCAAAGTAAGTTGTTATTGACACACATACTGAGATTGGAAAATTTTTCGGTTTCGACAGTGCAATTGACAATCACTGACAATGACTGGGTGGTTAAATGTCGCTTTACGACAGCAAATAGCGTTGAGTTTTGGAAGCATTCAAGTTTACTCTGTTAGTGGTTGCTCAATTAGTAATGTTGGTAATACCTGAATTTAATTAGCTTAATATACGGTGCCGTTCACCTTCTACAGCCGAAGAGCAGGACATGATTCCAGGAATAGATATGAAAAACAGAGAGTACTGTCATCAGCAAAAGAATATATTGGATTAGAAGTAGTAGAAAAGAGATCACTGACGAAAATTAGAGATTGTCGGAAACAGCATTCATTTTGTGAATATCAGATTTGAAACCATACAGGACAACTTGAATTGAAAGTTCCAAAAGGTAATTTCTAATCCATTGATGAAGAAACTAGTCGATCCCAAGCGTTTTCGACAAAAGAGCCTGATGCCAAATTCAGTCAAATGCCTTAGAAATATTAAGTTCAATTATCTTACTTTCTACCATAATGAATCATTAGTGGATCTGGCGGAGTGGAGTTTCGTGATATTTCATGAGATGATGGTTTATCAGCATTTGCATGGTCTTCGTAAGAACAGATGTAAGTGAAATAGATCTGTAAGAGGAGAGAGAAGAAGATACACCTTTTTTTAGGGACGGACTGGACTGGTTTCCCTTCCTTGGAAAGAGTGCAAAAGAGTAGAGTTGATGAAAAAGCTAACGCAGCAGTTTTGATAGCATGGAAGAACACGTCTTCAGAAGAAGGTGAGATAAGCCATCTGGACCAGCAGATTTGAGTATGTAAAGAACTTTAAGTAATCTTAAGATTCTTTTAAGAGAATATTCAACGCCCTGAAGTGAAGGCGAAAACAAGACACAGTATGGAAATGTTGAGCCGGTTGCAAGTGTGCAGCAAGCACATGGACCTTTTTTTAAAGAGTTGACAGCTGGAATGCCATTATAAATTAGCGTTGATATAGTGGATAAGACAAAATTTCTAATCTTTTCGACGATCGACCAACAATTTTTACTATATTAGGAACCTTCTAACATTTGTTGACTCATACGACATTGCATTAATTCCTGGCTCATTTGAACTTTATTCTGTTTTCCTGTTGGTATGGCCCTAGAGGACCTAAAAATATATTTCTCTAGCGCTGACGACCTCTGTAAAGCTCGAGTCATATCACTTGTTTTTGTTTAAAATTGAAGCAATTTAGACCTTTTCTTTAATATTAAAAACTACTCTTTCATTCAATATAGAATGGAGATGAAATAAGTGTTCTTGCAATCTGCTAAAGAATAACATGGCGCAAAAATGTAGGAAGGATTTGGAAAAGCAAATTTCATTGTAAGAATGAAAGTACGAAAACCCCTTTTCCCATTTTGAAACACATATCTAATCATGCAGCTGACAAATCAGTGTCTAGCTTCATCAAAAAGTAGCGAAACTTTAAGACAACACACTGTCCAAAACGCCCTCGTAAATTATTTCTGTGGTGTATAGTACGAAACTTAACCTCCCGTATACTTTGGATATGGGTCATATAAAAAGTCTCCTCGGTTTTTTGTCACTAGATGGTGTTGGTGTCCATTTATCTGGAAACACAAATGATTGTGTCAAACGAACACGTTACGAATGCTTGTCGAGGCATATGGTGATCATGCTCTATCAGAAACAACATGTAAAAGATGGTTTTAACGGTTCAGAGATAACGATTTTAATGTGAGAAGTGAAGAACGTGGAAGACCACCAAAAAAGTTTAAAAACGCCGAATTTCAAACAATATGGGATAAAGATGACACTTTGAGTCAGAAACAAATGACAGAAATATTTAATGTTGTACAATAAACAATTCCTGACCGTTTAAAAGCCATGGGAAAGATCCAAAAGTCTGGAAAATGGGTGCCACATGAATTGAAAGAAAGACAAAACTCAGTTTTGCATCGAATTGTTACTAGCTATGAAAAATGGATTTATTTTCAGAATCCTTAACGGAAAAATTCATGTGTTAATCCGGGACAACCATCAACTTCGACTGCAAAACTTGGCTGGTTTCAGTAGGTTGATTATGCGCACCGTAAATTCCTCAAATCGCACGAAAAACATTTCTCACAGAACACTGATTTTCGTAATACGGCTGAACAATTTGGAAACGCTTTTGTATGAGTCATTCCACAATGACTTGCCAAACGATACTGAACAAAAATAACAGTTTGCAGTTTGATAGGAGTCATACGTGATCTGTCAAAAAAGATTACTGAAAATCAAACCTCACGATGAATCACCTTATATTAACATATATATGGTATATGATAGAAATTCCGGTTTGCACCTTATTTGCAATTAGGTAGCAGTGGTCTGAGTCGAGGTTGACTCCTTGAAAAGTATGGACATCCAGAATACTAGAGCTATTTCTTACGTCAATTACTCGTATAACGTAAACATCTGGTTGACTGTTTTTTGATCATGTGACTGTCAGGTCCTTTTGTGCTATGATGACATTTTGTAAATTGAATTCACCGGTATCTATGTATATCGACCGAAATTGAGGTACAAGAATAGAAATGATATTATTTTCTGACTCACTCATCGCAAGTACTTTCTTGGAATCAAATGTATCCTAGAAACATCTGGACTATCTCGCTTTTCACAGTAATCTTGAGATGAGGACCACAACGTCAAAGTTTGTTCCTGAAGAAACTGACTTTATTTAGCTAATTTAGATTATCCGAGAAGAACCACTGTAAGATAGTTCTGCTCCTATATACATATATTCTGAGACGTAACGAGGTAATGCATAGTAAAATCTGATGGCTTACTGTCGAAACATTAAAACAATTGATAAATTTGTTTTAATGATAAAACATTTTTTTTATCATTATTCTTATTCCCAATTGATTCGCCTTTAAAATGGATTATCGGTCTTGCTGCTCATTCAGAATAGAAGGTTTGGAATATGATCTTTTTAACCTGGATCGTTGTTTTTCATTTACTTTTTGTGTTTGTGTTTTAATACTATTATATAGTATCTACACTGTTTTCCTTCTATTCCTGCTCCCTAATTCGTGTCATATGTACATTTTTTGATAACGAGTGCAAATGCTAACGTAAGCAGTATGCGTTTTTCTTAACTTCTTACACACAAACCCTTTTGCAGATCACTTATCGAACAAGGATGGATTCATAATTAACCAGATTGAATACAATGCGATACCCTATTGATCGAATCGAGTAAGAAAATTACTCTATTGCAGCCATAATTTTTGTGTGAATAAAGTTCGGGTCAGAGCATCCTTTAACCTTTTAAAAAATTCGCAAAAAATAAGGGCCTGTGAATCTATACCAGAAAGCCGTCAAGAAAGTTTACCTTGCAACCATCCCAATGAAATCACAGCGTACGCCGCATAGGAAAACAAAGAATATGCTAAAGGTCTTCATCGAACAAGAAGCGAAAATATCAAATGCTCAGAAAAAGTAAGAAACCATTCTGTCTGGACAGAACTGCGATGAAAAATTTCTGTTATACCCACATGTTCAGTATGCACCACATCGACGCTTTCAAATCAGCAAAAGTTTCACACCATGAGAATTTTTCAATAACATATTTTAAAAAATGTGAGTGGAATACAGAAGCGAACACAACTTGTATAATCTCTCAAAATCTGCTAACTACATATATTTATATATACAGCTAAGACATGTAGTGTGATATAATCAGTGCAACAAATTATAGTCACAAAATGAAAATGGATTCAGGTCCAACATGGACCGTAACGTTGGTTTAGTAAGCACGGAAGAATATTAAATATATTATGTACATATATTATTATGTTTTGTATATTCCTTTATTTTCGTAAAATCTTTTCTCCATTCAAATTTCTCTCGCGCCAGAGCCAAATGTAAAGCGACGCAAAACTACAGATCACATTTTGGGAAGTAAACAAAAACATTAAATCCACCACTATGATATAATAGCCTGCTCTAAATTCAAAACAATTTTAGCACCAATCTGATTAAAAAGAAAAATTTATAAACAAACAGCAATAATAAGATACATACGTGCATATGCAATATTTCATCTATCAAACGACGACAGTCCTTGTTAGCAGTGGTCGTCGTGTTCCAACTCAAGCCAATTGAAATCGATTAGAAGGCTAAGTTCATTGCAAGGCGGGCGCATATTATTAGATTTGGCAAACAGCCTTATGAACTTTAATATACGTTTATCTATTCGACATGACTAACTCATACAGTCTAATTATAATTTGAATGATAAACTTGTGATGAAATTCGTAATCTATGTCATATTGAAATATTCACCCTAAAACACGTCATCGCTAAATGCTTTCTCCACAAAGCCTATTTCGTTTAATTCTGTCTTCGATTAAGCTAATCACACACTGCAGCCCACTTAATGTGCTATGCCCCCCTAAAGTTTCCTCTTCACTAACTAACACTCTGTGCACAAGAGTTTCTGGCACAGTTCCCAGCAACTCTCGGCGCTTCTACCATACAAGTGGGACGATGATTACTTTATCCCCAAACTCCCTCTCCTGTCAATGCGTGGTCTAGGTGGTACTTGTATGTATATGACAGCCTGCTGAGTAAGTGGTGACATTCACTTGTTTAAATGCCGCCCTCTCAGTTGTGTCGCCCTCTCATAATAAGGCGAATTCTTGAAATTCAAATAAATATATAATACAGCAAAACTTATTGATATGAAAACTCGAATTCGATACCAATACTCTTTCTAAGTTTCCCCCCGACGCTATAGATACTGTGCAGCACGTATATTTCACACCAAATACTGCTCTTGAAGAACAAATGTTTATATGTTGTCGCGGGACTGTCTAAAAATATCTACCGCGCACTAGTTCAAGACCATTTCAAGGCACTTCTGTTGAGAATACTCTGTTGGATGCGTGTTTGTTTATGCCTACTGGGCATAAATACTCCGTCGCTTGTATGGGGCACTGATTGCATTGACACAGTTCCGACGTGTCAACAAGAGATGAACAATAAATTTCAGTTAATAGATTCAGAATTTAACCTAAAATTTGGAGGAAGGGATGATTTTCTTTTGATGCCTAAATTTGGTGACATTCATTTCACATCAGTTGATAGAGATAGAGTACTTGAACCAAAATTCAATTAAATTGTCTTTGATCTATTCAATTTCGAAACTGAATAACGAAACATGAGCATGAATCGAATCAGAGCACCCGCAACATAAATTTTCATTAAACTATATGGTATTATGGAGTTTGGGACTGAACAAGAGATGGCATATGATGAAAAAGAACTCTTTCAGTTGTCATATCTTCTGACAAATTAATGACAAAGTGATGGATAGGTCTTTGTCTTTGACTAATATATTGTAGAAAAAATTTTCTCTAGGATACGGAAATATTATACTTTCTTTTAACTACATAAAGGGCATGCACATCTATGTCTACAACTGCACTTCCAAAATAAATCATTCCCTTCTACTAAGTCGACAGAAATCAGATATGCAATTGCAGATTGCTATGATAGCGGAAAACTGATGTAAGCTCTTCTTTGGATAAAATTGCAAGTGACATTTTAAGAGTTTGATCCATAACCTTATCACATATTGGAAGGAGTACATATATGAGCATGCGGACCCTTACTAGGGCTGTTTGATGAATACCCGGATTAGAAATGACAACGCAACTTTTTTAGGTCTTGCCAATATAATCCCCTTTCAAGTTAATACATACATTGCCCAGCGGTGCTGCAACTTTTTTAACCCCTCCGTATAGTACGCCTATTGTTGGCCTGCAAAATACTTCTCCGCAGCGGCGATGACTTCCTTGTTCGACCAGTAATTCTTTCCGGCGAGCAATCTTTTAAGGTTTTGGAACAAAAAGAAGTTGTAGGGAACCAAATCCGGAGAATACAGATAATGGGGAAGAAATTCGTAGTGCAATTCGACCAATTTGACTGTGGCGGTGCGTTATCGTGGTAAAAAGGCACTTTTTTCTTCGTCAAATGTGGTCGATTTTTCTTCAAATCGGCCTTGAATTGGTCCAGTAAATCGATGTAGTATGCTGCTGTGATTTTTTTTTACCTTCTCGAAATAGTCAATCTAGATCATATCTCGCGAGTCCCAAAAACCGTTGGCCATCACGTTTCCGCCCGAAGGCATGGTCTTCGCCTTTTTTGGAGCACGTTCACCGGATAAAAAACCCATTATTTCGATTGTTCTTTGGCCTCTGATGTGTAGTAATAAATCCATGTCTCATTGATGGTCACGAAACGAAACAGAAACTCCTCTGGATTTCGATTAAACAGGGCCAAGCACGTCTTTGAAGTGGACTCACGATTGCGCAGACAGCTTTCTCATGTCCAAAATCTCAAGCAGTATATATCCAACGCGTTCAGCTGAGATGCCAGCTATCTTAGCCAATGCGCAAATTTTTACTCGGCGGTCCGCTAATACGACATCATGAATTTTGCCAACGGTTTCCTCTGTGGTAACCGTTTTTGGACCACCTGGGTGCGGTTCATCAAAAACCAACGAGCGACCACGGCGAAACTCTGCGAATCAATGGTAAACGGTTGTACGGGAGGGTAAAAAAACCCCATCGAAAATGGGCTTTATTTCCTCGCAGGTTTTGCCATTCAAAAACAAGAATGAATCACGAAGCGATACTGCTCTTTTTCCATGATCGCAAAAAACACTAACACGATGTTTTGAAATGGGTGCCAAAACAAAACTAAGCGTTGGATTGTCACCAAATTTTGTTTGGAGAGCTAAAATAGGTTATACTAAATTTTTGGCTCAGTAGCGCCATCTATCTTTCGATACAGGTACTCATCAAACAGCCCTCGTACAACACACAGATCTCCATGTTATGAGATCGCCAACTTACTGCTTCAAAACCTTTAATCTTAAATATTGAAATGTCAGGAATAAAAGCAGACCATGCCCGTCAGATCAGTTAGCGGAAATGTTAGTCTGCAGCATCAAACAAAAAATGAAGAATCATGAGATCTACTACGCAGATTTGTTATATGTTGCGGAATAATCTTTTTTTTTTTAATAATTAGCGTGTGCTCAAGGAATTTAAGTATCTTTAAAATATTTGTACACAATGCGGGCGAAGGAAGAAAAGAGAAATACCGATGAACATTTGTCTTACATGTTTGTAAGTTATAATAAATAGAAAATTGAGAGCTCGACAGAGCATTCTATAAGCGAGTTGAACGGCTTAGAAACGAATCATGGAGTACATCCGAAAGTGGGCTTGAGAGTATACTGATGAGCATTCATAGCGAGACGCGTGTTATTGTTGAAGATATGGAGGGGCGGAATGTTACTGGCGATTTCTGTGGAGCACTGGACATTACGTCGGTGTTGGAGGGTGTTGTCTAAGTGATATTGATATCATCCATGCGTTTTATCGCACGGTTATGAATCTTTTCTAGCAAATGCAAAGATGTTTTGGGCGCACCCGGCCATATGTGTGCATTGTACTCCAATTTCAGGCAGATAAATGCCTTGAGGCCAGATCAGAGGAGGTGAAATATTTCTTATATCGCTTAAGGAAACCTAGACTTTTCGCAGCATTTTTGGCGAAATAGAATATGTGATACTACAGGTTGTCACTGACACACACACCGAGAATGAAAAACTTTTCACTTTCGCCGATGCAAGTGCCATTCAACGATAGTGAAGTCTTTAACTTTAAACATATGACTAAGCCTCTTTTAATAAGGTGGTGCTCGCTCAAGAATGTCTTAAATAATCTGTGACAAGTGTTTTTATCGCGCTTAACCTCTGTATTCTCTACATTTTCTCTCTAAATTCAGTCTCTACATTCTGAAAAATGTTTATAAATTAAGGACAAGACACTGAAAATGGGGAAGGAATTTTTGCAATAGACTTGAGTCCAGTCCTTATTTATCTATGTGCTAAAAAGCAAAACAATCTACTTAAGACAGATGTCTACAGTAATAAATGTCTCAAATCTTAAATATACTTTTACATTTCAAGCAATTACACGGTCATTCGTTCAATAATATAAACAAATCCAAAAGTTACCTTTCATTTTGAGATTTAAGACAAACCTATACAGTGTCCCGCAATTTCTTTAGCATCGCCATCACATGGAGAAAAGTGCAAAGATCAGAAGTCTGAATTCTCAAAAAGCAATGGTATTGTCGTGGAAATAAAGTGAAAACCAAAGATCAAAAAAATTAGGCATTTTTAATATTGTAGATAACATAAAATTTGGCTATGTAGTTAGTCTTTTAATTATTGTCACTATACGATATACAGTTGCTGTAGTTGCTGATGGCAAAAACTTCTACCAACCCGTACAGCATAGTATTTCTTAGAGACGACTTGTAACCTGCATTTTTATATATTTATTTCTAAGTTTTCATGTTTCAGTTTTTCATATTCATGCTAATAATCTCAACCTTTAGTCGTCTCTGGATTTCAATTTTTAATCAAAAATGGCTGATGATAACCTTATAGCTCGTACCTCGATATTAATACTGAGCATTGTAATATCTTAAACTACTTTGACTTTAACAAAAACCGTGCACTTATCTGATTGGATCCACCGATGTTTCCGTCACCCACGATTTATTTTTATTCATATTGCATGTTAGAAAAATGTTGCACTCTCCATAATAATAAATATCCGTCAAAATACTTATATCGACGATGTACATTCTAATAAGATTTTAAAGTCAATTAATTCGGAGGCATTTAAACCGTTTAATATGGTTCTACGTAATAAATAAAATTTTATTTATTTTATTTTAAATTTATATATTGTACCATACAAAGTAGTTGCAATAAAAGTACTTTCTTGATTGTAAAAATGTGGATTTCTGTGGCAACTTAAATTAAAACTCCTTTCCACTCGTAAATAAATAAAGATCAGCTGAAAGTAAAATATGATAGAGACGTTTATGAAAGATCCGTTCAGGACATCAATTTTAGAACAATAAATTGTATACTTTATTAAACTTTAAGCTTTGGAAATGAAATTTTTTCTAAAGGCTAGCATTTAGTATTTGTTTATATAAACATACTAAAACAAAACAAAACGTGGCATGTTTCGTTATAATTTGTGATGAGGCTATTTTTTTCATACTACACTATTCCATTGGCTAGATACTAGATACATGACTAAACAACCCACCGTCAAGTTGTGATAAATTGTGAATATTTGTTTTTCTGTTTGACCTTTTTCCTTTTTTTTTTTTGGTTTTTTCTTGTTTGACACCATTGGAACCGATTAACTTGTTCCCAATCACATACACCATAAATGCTCAGTGTCATCAAAACACAGTGTGTTTAAAAAAAAAAATAAATAAATAAAAAATAATAATAATAATAATAATATTTAATAACCTACTTGCTAATAGTCTGATCTAATTTAACCATGTCTTCCTGTAGATTTACTGACTGCGCTGTACCTACTAATACAGTGGAAATGATTACATGCAATGGGATATGTGGAAAGAAATTCCATTCCATTCCATCTCCCTGGCACGTATAGGGTTTTCCAATAGGGACTTGACAACTTTGACAATTTATTCAGTAAACTCAATATTTTCATCATGGTAAAGTACACTAACGAATAACGTCCTCCGATTGGGTTCTGGAGAAGATGCACCAAGATGATAATTTTCATCGCAAAATCATCTTCAGTTACGAAGCTCATTTTTGGCTGTCAATAAGTAAAATATACGTTATTGTTCGGGTGAAAACCCACATGTGCTTCATGAATCACCACTTCATCCAAAAACATACTGCGGTATGCATGCCGGCGGCGTTATTGGGACATATTTTTTCGTCGACGATAACGATCGTCACGTAACTGTGAACGGTAAGCGTTATCGCGTCATGATCACCGATTATTTTTAGCCCGATCGATTTATTGAAGAGTAAGCATGGTGAGCGTGTTATCTCAAGACATGGGCCAGTCGATTGGCCGCCTCGTTCGTGCGACTTAACGCCGCTTGACTATTTTCCGTGGGGCTACGTTAAGACATTGGTCTATGCCGACACGCCGACGACTTTGGAAGAGCTCAGAGCCAACATCGAACGCGAAATAGCGGCCGTTTCGGCCGAAATGTGTGGCCGAGTCGTTGAAAATTGGGTCCAAAGAATCGACCGCTGCAAACGTGCCCGCGGTGGCCATATGAATGAAGTCGAGTTCCATTCATAAATGTTTTGATTTGTAATAACCAACAACTAATTGGTCTTGCAGACTCGATTGCAGAGCTAAATTGCGAAGTTCAATTCAGTGGTAAAAATATAAGCAAATTCATTTCCGAGAGTCATGAGAATCTAAACTGTTCGATCGATAACAGCGTAACCACCATAAAATCAGCTGTTCAATCCTTGCCCTCTAAAATTACTAAACTAGCAGATTTTGATAAGCCTCACTGCTCAAACACATTACCAGCGATTCAGTCAACTTGAATTCAGTTGGGAAAAGTTATGTCAACGTTGGCTGACTAATCCACTATTTTACATCTCAAGCATGCTAAACATACCGAAAACATCGGATCCATCCAACATGACCTCAATTTTCTAAGTGAGGAAGCTGCATCCACCAGATCAACCACAATGCAGATATTGGAGGAATTAAAGCATATCTCTAGTAAGCCGGATGCACCTCTATCTGTAGTTAGCCCGTATAACAAATCCTTACACGACGAGCTATATACGTCACCCTCAACCACTCCAGCCCCAACTCATTCAAGAACCACTACCACTGAAGTGCAACTTCGATCACCAATCCCATCCCAATAATAATTGCCAATAATTAGGGCTTTTGGGACATCCTGAACTCTCCCTGAACCAACAGACTTCAAAAATTAAGTAAAATGAATCTTGAAGACACAACATAACCGAAACTATCTACTTTCTTCCTCCAAGCTGCCCCACGTCACGCAAGCCCGTCCTGGATCAAAGACCTTTTTAGAAAGAAATTTGGTATACAAGACATCAAGTATAAACAAGTTGGCAAAGTCAAGAACAAAAACGGCATGTGTTTTGAAATACGTATACCCACTAAATACAATTGGATGTTCAAATCATCGGACGGCATGCCAATCTCGGAAAAGATTTTCATCATCTAACGGAAGGATATGGTATATAATAAGTTTGCTAATAAAAGAAAAGATGGCACCCACAATTCTGCCCTATCCCATCAATATCCCGACTCAAACTGGTCATTTAAAACCCAAATCTTTCCAAGATTCTCCTCACTCCTTCCCCCTTTTGCGCCATCCAAAACGAACACCAAAGTGGCGACATCTCGCTCCCCTCACCAAACCTTTAAAACCGCCTCGATACAGAGTTTCATTTAACCTTGCTCCTGCGCCTTCTACCCAAGTTTCAGCTAACGTTGCCCCATCGGTCAAATATATACTTAACCCAGTCACCCCTACCTCATCTTCATCTACCAATCCCCCTAATCCAACCCCCCTTAACTAGTCAAGAATCTAATTCCGGGTTGCTTGAACAACCTGTCCCTTCTTCATCCGCTCGTAATTCGCCCGCCCCCGATTCATACCCGAAATAAATTGACCCACTCCTTCCACCGACTGTCAAATTCACTAAAAAATTTTCTGATATGAATGATGACAGTCGTTACGTAGTATCTCGTTTGAGAGACCGCAGCGTTTATGAAAATGTTCGGCTCTCCCTTGCCTACTTGCACGATTAACCCAACTCCGTTTGCATTGATGGCATAACCAAAACCAACATTATGGTTTTGATTCAACGAGAATGTCTTCCTATTAAGCCAGTGGAATTGATGCAAATTTTCGTTCGCTACCATGAGAGTTTCGACATCTCTCCTGATGAAATTCATAATGATCTTTCTACACAGTCTTCGCATGTCAGCTCTAAACGTCTCTCCCACTTGCAAAGAACTCATTCAAATTTTAAAAACTATTACAGTTCCTAACAAAATAAATCCTGTATCCTCCAGTCCACAATGCCTGTTTATTTACTACCAAAATGTAAGAGGTTTGCGCTCTAAAATCTCCGTAGTATATCTCAATTCTCAAAAGTTACCCTATGACCTAATTGTTCTTACTGAAAGAAACCTAATTCCGGACATTAAAAACCTTGAGCTGTTTCCTCTAAATTTCAATATTTTTTCGAAAAGATGGATTTAAAAGAGCTGATAATCCCTACGGCCGAGGTGTTTTACTAGCAATCCGGAACTCTTTTCACGCAACTTCTGTTAATATTCCACACACTGACAACTTTGAGTTAGTATGTGTCAAAATTACGATCCCCAAACGCTGTCTTTACGTACTTTGTTGTTACATTCACCCATCCCAACCAATTGAGTCTTATCGGCCTGTAGTTCACGCAGTAGATTTTTTAACTAAAAATGCACAACCTGAAGATTGTATTATTCTAGTAGGGGATTTCAATCTCCCTCACCGATAATTCGTCTGATTTCGTCTCTCTTAATTCGTCCTCTGAAATAGAAATATTGATAGTGGACTGCCTAATCAACTCTCTCTAGTCTATATCAGATTAGCGGTAAAACGCCTTCACCCCCTTGTCAATTATATACTCATATGAAAATGGCAACACAAGTGTCGATTCGGAAAATTCATTTTCATTTAACTTCCGAAGAACCGACTTTAACAAACTTAAAAACCTCATCAGCAATATTAACTTTGATTTTATTGCTGAGACAAATAACATTGATCTTGCCCTATCAACGTTCTATTCGTTAATTTTCTCCTGCTTTGCCCAATCTGTTCCATATACCTTTCGAGAGGATTGCATGTCAGCTGCTCCCTGGTAAAACAAGGAGTTGTGCTCTCTCCGTAATTACAGAAACAAGTTGTGGCATAAATTCTTAAGAACTCAATCTGATTCCGAATACAGTAATTATCGATTGGTATACAATCGTTTTTCTGAACTTTGTGAGTCTTTTTACCTTGAGTACCTCTACCGCATGCAATTTAGCTTAGTCTCGGACCCGAAAAGTTTCAACCAGTTTGTTAATACCAAAACTCTCAAATTTCTTAATGAATCTTCTGCCGATTTATGTCGGCAAATTGCATATTTGCAAATTTCTTTGTCTGTCATTTTAATAAATCCTTTTCTAAGAAAACATCTGAACCCGATCTTAGTTACTTTAACTACATGAGAAACTATCCTGAGACATCATCCATTTCGCTAAATATAACAACATCTTTGGTATCTGAAAACATTACAAAATTTAAAAATGATTTTTCGTCCGGCCCTGTAATAAAAGAATGTGTTAACCATCTCGGTCCCCAACAGGTACTTTCCCTCTCCTATGGAAGGAATCTTACATCATCCCTATAAAAAAGGAAGTAAGAGCGAAGTCGATAATTATAGGCCCATAGCAAAATTCTCTTGTGTACCCAAACTTTTTGAAAGCATAGTCTATCAACAACTGCTTCCGTACTACAGGCCAACTATCTGTACAAATCAGCACGGATTCATGAAAGGTAAATCAACTTCATGCTTTAGAAGACGGTGATGAAGTCGACTCAATTTCCATTGATTTCAGCAAGGCATTCGATAAAATTTCTCACCAACTTATTTTTAAAATAAAAAAAACTTGGCTTTTCCCCTTATTTTGTGGCATGGACCAAATACTATTTAGAAGACCGAGAATACAAGGTAATCTTTAGATCTACAATATCCGACTCCATTAAAGCAACATTTGGTGTCCCTCAGGTTAGTCACCTTGGACCAATCATCTTTATCCTAAAGGCTAACGTCATAAATCTCATTTTAACGAATTGTAATCTTTCTATTTTCGCTGATGAATCATGAGAATTTCCAAAGTCATTTCATTGCCTTCTGATTCCTGTTGCCTGCAAGATGACTTAAATAAGTTTTCGGTATGGTGCAAGCAAAACTTTTTGGAGCAAATGCCAAGCGATAACCTATTCCCGTAAACGTCTACCTCGCGCTCCAAGAAACTACTTCATCTGCGATGAGCCTATTCCTTACACTACCCAAGGATCTAGGAATAATTTGCGACAGAGAATTGAATTTCGACGCACATATTGACAGCATTATAAATAAAGCTAACTCTGCACTTAGTTTTATCAAACGCTGGTCAAAAGAATTTTCCAACCCACACGTTACAAAGTCCCTGTACATTACTTCTGTAAGGCCCCTTCTCGAATGTTGCAGCCAAGTTTGATCACCCTATAAACTAATCCACATACAAAGAATAGAAGCAGTCCAACGCAGATTTATCCATTTCGCACTTCGTCGTCTACCTTGGGCGGATCCATATGGATTACTCCCCTTATGAAAATAGGCTAAAACTAATTAGCATGCATACCCTAAAAAAACGTCGTGAGTTCGCTGATGTTCTTTTAATCCACCAGTTATTGACTGGAAACATCGACTGCTCGAGAATAACGCAAAATATTGCATTCACTCCCAATCCCCGTATTCTAAGATCTGGCCCATTCTTCCTGATCCGAACTCACCCCACCAACTACAGTCACTCTGAACCCATATCTAAAATGTTGCGTATAACGAACAACTACGCCGAAGTCTTTGACCTAAATAACAGCAAACACGAAATAAAAAAAAAACACTGCTCAATATGGCACACCCTTAACATCTCCCTCGTCCCATTAGCTTAAGAATATCTTTGTTAGTTTAAAGTTTAGCCTTAAGTTTTTGCTTGTTAATAAGCTTAACAAATAATACTACATAAAATTCTAACCACTGAAGACTGAGCTCTTTTCATTGATTCTATAAGATTTATTTTATTGTAGGGTATAGAATTTTGAGTGCAGGATATGTAATCTGAGTATAGCTACCTTGAAAAAGCCATTGACGGTTCCTGTTAATTTCAAATCTAGCCAACATACAAAATAGCTTCAAAGTTGATATGAAATAAACCGATTGCCATGATTGAAACCATGACAAGAAATATTTCAACACATTCAGCACAAAAATACCAACTTTATACCCAAAATTCTGCAACACATGCTGCAACTTTCTTCTGACTATTTTGTGGTAGACCGACCGACAGTTTCTATCAGAATAGTTAATACGTCATTTTCATTAGGTAAAAAAACAGATTGTAAAAAGAGGATAGTTCCCATCAGATAGTAAATTGATACCTCTCTGGCGATAATAATGAATAACAATATCTTTTCAAACTCAAACTGGTTCAGTTCGACAAGGCATGTTTTGAATTTATTTTTGCAGTTTTTTTCTTTAAAAGGTTTACTAATAAAACTGAAATCAAAAAGCTGATCTCAAATTTTGTGACTCATTATAAATTGATGGTACTTTCTTCTTCTAGCAACCTTAAATCTTTCGAGTATGAAAACAAATCATACAACCGTAAAAAATATGTCCCTTGGGATGCTGAAATATGCTACAATGTCTCATTCTATGGCAAGGTCCCTTTACTTCCTTTTGTAATTGCCAAAGCGTTGATTTCCTTTCTTTTGTAGATTTTTTCTCTCATTTTCTTTTTGTTACCACAACCATGCAGCTAAAGAACAATTTACTTTTTGATCCTTGTTTTGTTTCATTTTAAAATGAATATAATAAAAACCGACAGCAAGCTCTAGATACTGTCCATTACGCCGCCATGGGCGGTAACCGAATGGGAAATGAATATGCGAAACGTTATGCCATGCTATACCATTCATCGTATATTCCTATGTATTATGGCCCATAGCCCTTACTAGATGATTTAAGCTTTTTTCCGTTTGTTGATAAATCGTTTATTTTCGTTTCACTGCATGATGAATGTTTTGGATCCAGAACCAACAGAAGAGCGTCGACTACGACGACGACAAGAGGTCCAACAGTGTATTCTCATTGTATCTCTGGGATACAAAACTACATATGCATATTGGATAGTATCCTCGACAACAGGAGAACGCATTTTTTTTTTTTTTTTTTTTTTTTTTTTCATTCTATCTAAAGGACACAACAGGATGCTTTCGGATACAAATGCACAAACAACACTCAAATAGATAAAAAAACAAACGAACGCACTTGAAACCCGACCGACTGCAGCGATAGATAGAGAGATGGTCTTTCATAAAACTAATTTTCATCACGGGAAATTTTCCACAACATTATTTTCTTCACTTCATATTCCGCTATGCCAACACGATAGGGATCATCAGCGTCCCCTACCCCCATGTCATAATGGTCATGTTTGTTGGAATCGTGATCTGGGGTGGCGATGTATCTGTCTGCATAAATGAATAACCGATGAGGGTAGAAAAATTGAATAAGTAAGCATCCAACATTCGAGAGACAGTGATAAAAACCGCTGAGTGAAATAAACATGGCTATGATGGTGCGTAATGAATGTGGGTGAAGGTGGTGCTATTGTGGTGTGCCTCGACATCGCTTAGGTGATTGTCAAATAAAAGTGCTTTTTTACGTCAATGAAAACACCATATGTTTTTGTTGAGTTCCTTCGTGTTTCATTTTGACATATCGAAGATGTGGCAGAAGCGCTGCTTTTATGTTCTGCATAAAGAGATGATAGAACCAATATTTTAAACAATATTTGATGAAATGGCAATTACAACAAACGTTGGTTGGGGCAGCATATGTTTCCTTGACTATGTAAACACATTATGACATCTATCGGTGAATGTATCATACTTAACATTGTATTACCATAATATATATACATATTTGTAATAGCTAAAGTGTATCTAAATAACTAATGATATCAAAACTTGATCTTTAGACTCCTCATCATTTGTTTTGTTACTTTTGTATTTTGAACAAATTTAAATATCAGATCTTGGTGTGGTGCTACACACAGTTAAGTTTTTAGTTATAGCCTACGCTTGAGACAGCAGTGCATTGTGGTAGACATAACGATCCATATAACTGTTCAGATTAAGTCAACAAAGTGTCTCTTCTTTGGGGGTTATGCATAGCTTCTTCAGCAACCATCAAAGAGCAATTCCATACTGAGGTTTTCCGTTGAGCTAGGAAACACCACATTTAAAACTCCATTCAAATGTTTCGAACTAGTGTCTCAAATTTGATGACAACGTTCACAAATGCTTCTATCACTTCGGGGTAGTCCCATGTTGACGAAGAATGTCTCGTACAAGATTCTCGAATGATCGCAAGAGCGATACCAAATCAACACTAGACTTAGGGACTTTAGCAGTGACTTAGGTGTCGAGTCCCTTCTATATTTCTTTATCTCGGCGAATCTAAAAATCTTCAGTTAATTCAGTCAGACAATCACTGCAGAACCTCATCGTATATATGCCTGCTTTATCTAATTTAATCACTAATTAGAATCTGATAAAAAATCTCTCTATGTTCGGCCATATGCACATCAGACTTGAAGATAAGAACAAAACAATCCAATCTCTATCAACAGAACATCCAAACATAGAACAGAAATAATCACTTTTCTGCGTACGTCCACGTCGGTAAGTACAAACGAGCTTTTTTGGTGATAAGTGAAGCACAGATAGGATCCCGCCCATACCTCTCAGATCTCACTGATCTGAAATTACCTGGCGACGAACTAGTGTCATTATTGTTCTCTTACCGCGGTCTCTCCACTTACGTACGTAGTAATGAGGCTTATCAAACTCCATCACAATGTGATACATGTTTCAATCTGAAATTCAACTTCATGTGATTTAAATTTAATCTCCGTAAGCAAATTATCCACTATTGCTTTATTTACAGAAGCCCCAAACTGGACAGCAATTCGACAATTAACGAGTTCGATGCGCTGTCTGACTCCATTCAAAGAGTTGCATCCCTGTATTCTTACACCGAATCGTTTTTACTGGCGATTTCGATATACATAATTCTGGTTGGCTTCAGCCTTCTGGACAAAGAACACCCTAAGGACGGTGTGTTGAGATTTTTGCTGCAAAAAATAACTTTACCCAGGTTATAAATGAACCCACGCGAATACCGCCAGCACCCTGAACTTGGTTTTAACTTCTCACCTTGATGTGCTTTCCCCTCCAATCTCTTCGGACCATTGTATCATATCAGCTAATTTCTCGTACACCCACCACACAGAGAAAAAATTCCAGAAAGAACCATATGGCAATATGAGAAAGCCAATTGGAGCGGATGTAACACCAAATTGTAATTTTAACTGATCGTTATGTTTCCTCAATAATGACGTGCATCCTGCTGCTGATATGATCACAGACACTACTCTTTTTGGAATGATATGATTTATCCCTCATCAGATGAAAAGTATCAATCCAAACGAAAAAGCATGGTTTTTCAGTTTTTTCGGTTCTACAAGACCAACCGTACAGAGGAAAACCAGGAATGACTACATCACCTTTCTTAAGCGTGTAAAATTCTAATACGACCAAAAACTGAAACAAAAAATACTACAATGTGCCAAAAATAGTACAATATAATTGGTTGTTCGTCGAAAACATTAGAAATTCCCAAAATTACATTCCAGCTGCTAGCTCTTTGGACAACAATTCTAGATTGTGCTTTGTCCCCACCTACACTTGATCCGCTGATACAGATGGTATATATCCCATTCTTCTAAAGAGGCGTTCTTTCTCGCGGGGAAAACCACTGCGTAAACTTTTTCATCAATCCTACTCTTTAGGACTTTGTCCGAGCAGATGGAAAACAGCATTTTTCCAGCATCTCCCTAAAAAAAGGCGAATCTTCCTCTCTTCCTTCATACAGACCCATTGCACTTACGTTCCTTCTTTCCAAGGTTATGGAAACGCTGATAAATCGTCGTCGTTCAGCTCATGAAATATCTCGAAACACTAAAAGTTCTTAATGACCGCTTTTTGTAGCAATAGGTTCACTAGTAATCTGATGGCATGTTCCACCGAAAAGTGGAACCAAAGCGTACATCAATCTGGCGAAAACAAGATAATTGCACTTGAAATTTCTAAAGCATTTGACAGAATTTGGCATCAGGCTATTTTGTCGAAAATGCATGCTTTTGAAATCGATGACTCTTTTCTTCAATGGAGTATAAATTACCTTTTGGAACGTTCAATTAAAGTAGTTTTGGATGGTTTTAAGTTTGATGTTCACAAAATAAATCCTAGTGTGCCCCAGGGCTTCTTTCTGTCTCCGCTACTATTATTTAATTCTCATCAAGGATCCCTTGTCTGCTACTTCTAATCTAATACATTTCTTTGCTGATGACAGTACTCTCTGCTTCTCAAATTTGTTCCCGGACTCACATTCTTGCACTTCGACTGTAGAACGAGAACGGCAGAGTATGACCGTACAGGACACAGAAGATATGCAAAGCTTCGGATGGCTTTGGAATTTTTTACGTACTCATACATAATGTAATCAATATTCACACTTAACCGCTATTCCCCGTACTATATTGCGAGAATATGGAGGATTGTTATATAGTGTTGATACTCCAAACTATCAGTAGATCACCCTGCGCATTAAGATGATAAGCGATTAAGGAGACTCTGTCAAAAAAGGGTCGCTCACTTACATATTTTAGTCCGTTTTATTGCCAAAATACTTTATGAAAAGTTAGACTGCTAGCGAACTAAGATTTCTCCCTTGAAGTAAGAAAATACATTAAATTAGTAGGCTACATGCTGCTAGAATTGAATCTAGTTATAATTATCGGGTTCGAAAATGTCAAAAGTGTTTGGAGATGGAGTGTTTTGACCCGACAACAAAATTTCCACTTTTATCTTCGAATAAGCGATTTTCTGTTTTCTGCAACTTACTCCACACAATGGAATCAAGCTAAAGTTCGTTCCTAGGGAAAATATAACGAAGGTCCGATAAGTATCCCACAATGAGTGATCAATCTTTATTTATTGGACGTATGTTATACCTTTTTGTGGCTTAAATATCAACCATGTAAAAATTTAACGTAACTAATTGAAGCGAAGAGATGCTTATTTACTGAAACGCACCAACTGACTTAAGGCATGCCTGCACGCTTACTTTAGTGAATAGGAAGAAAACCAAGCTAATTCTTCCGGACTTTGTATAGGAACTCGGAAGGATTGAACTATTAGGAATCACAGAGTAAATAACAACTTTACTTACATTTCCATTTTAAGTTACATTTCCACAACAACCAAATGGATCAAGTTTGCCATTGTTAAAGATAAACGTATGTTGTACACCGATGGGCTTAAAACCAAAGAAGTATTTGGATAAGAATGCTTAGTGAGGACTTAAGCAGGTCTATCGCGAGCAAGAACAGGGAATAGGGTATGGAAAGATCGCTCTAATAAGGATGATTCTTTTCTTTGCTATAATTTGACATTTATATTTTATTATAGACCAGAAGGATGCTGCTTCCATAACATTCAAATTTGAATTGAAAATAATGGTGAGTAGAAGATTGGCCAATGTCCCTTTATGAACAATTTTGTGAAAAGATCTCCCATGAGATGCAACTGGTGCAGGAACTAAAGCTACGAGACTAGGGCTTGCGACGTGGAGTTCTCGGATTGGACTCTTAACCAGCTTGAAGTCGACTCTTACTATTTTTTTTTTTTTTTTCAATCGTGTTTAAGACGAAACTGAATTTAATTTACACCTACAAATTAGGCCAAATCTCATGTGACAGTAAATAACAATGGCCAATGGTTATTTCTTTGAAAATAAAAGCGAAATTAATCCGAGCGATATGTGTCCATAACAAGATAGTCCTACGTGCCCATTCAACGATTTACTTACTGAGAACTTGATCCAACCGGGCACCAATCGCAACTCAAATTTTTTGACTAATAAACGGCAGACTGTTTATACGCTGAAGACAATTTGAAGGTCTTTGGTAATAGACTGGAAGCCGTATATCTACATTGTAGTTCTTGTTTATTACTCTTTACTTTGTACCTGTAACGTCATTAGGTAAGTCTTACCTTGACATTACTGCCTCTTCATACAATTTGTTTATAAATCAGGCATCATTAATGAGCTTTTTCAAAAGAATATCACAATATGTCTTATCAGTATGCAATAATAAGAATATTAATCGAGCTTAATCGAGCACATACAGACTGAGTCTCGAAGACACCAAACCACTCACCTTACTAACCTTTATCCTTGAATTGGATGTCAGTTAGTTTCAGCACAATCCTTTTTTGTCAAATACTAATTTGAACATAATAAAGTTTAAAAAAATATATGTACATACGAGTATATACTTGATTTCCTACCCGCACTTGTCTTGATATCTTCGTATCCCACACTAATGTATGACAAATATTTTGACAAATTCTCGGTTCATCAAATCCAATGCTTTTAAACAAATTAAAAATAAACAACCATTATTAAACTCACTTCATGGCTTTTATGTTATTGTTATTGCTATCGATTCATTTCTCGATTAAGCTAATAATAGTCATCGGTGTACTTTTATACGCTTATATATGGACGTATCTTTTTTAGTATTTTTTTCTTTTATTTTTTTTATTTTTTTTATTTGTTCACTTATTGGCCCCATTTAAATTCAAACTGAAACCAATAACCTTGGACTCAATTTCTTTATAACAAGAATTTATTTTATGTTGTTTCAAAAGCTTAAATTTAATCGAACCATATTTATGAAGATTCTTATATATAAACTTTTATAAATTGGAAAACACAATTAAAAAGTGAAATCTTCAATTTGTATCATTGCCGACTTACCTAGTAAAACAGTTAACTATATTTTCTATGGAATATCTGAAACGAAAAGAAGAGAGAGGCATTTTTAAATTAAGATTTCTAAAAGCATATTCGTATACATATATTAAGTTTTTATATTAAGTGTAATATAATCATACAAGCTCTCTATTCTGCCCATTACAAATTTTAAGGAATGCATTCATAGTCCAATTCCTAGCGGTAAGCGCGAAACTGTGTGAAGTGAGTGGTTTTCGATTTTTCTTATATTCCAGCGTCATGCCCCGGCAGAGACAAAACTAAAGACCGAAAAGGACAATTTCGACAGTAACCTAAGAGTAGTTCATAAATAAACTAAACATAGATGCTTAACTTTCCAGATATTGGAAAATTAAAACCGATTTTCTCCTGATCACCCCTATCCGTATGAACATGTCCGTGAATACGTGTGAATTGTCAACAACGTCAAAATTTGAGAAGTGACGTCCTCCATATAATGCTTTTGCCAGGAGAGCATGTTTCGAAAAAATGTAAATTACAATTCATGAATAGATTGGATTATTAGATTAAATGGAATGTATAGGGTTTTCTAATAACGACTTGACAGCTTTTTTTTTTTAATAAAAGGCAAACGATTTGAGATATTTCAAAAACTTTATTATTGGCTTGAAGTACAAACAAAACATTTATGAATGGAACTCGACTTCGTTTATATGGCCACCGCGGTCACGTTTACAGCAATCGATTCGTTGGACCTAATTTTCAACGACTCGACCACACATTTCGGCCGAAACGGCCGCTAGCCCCACAGAAAATAGTCAAGCGGCGTTAAATCGCACGAACGAGGCGGCCAATCGACTGGCCCATGTCTTGAGATAACACTCTCACCATACTTACTCTTCAATAAATCGATTGTAGCGTGTGCTGTGTGGCTTGTGGCACCATCCTGTTTAAACCATATGTCGTCCAAGTCCATATCTTCCAATTTGGGCCAAAAATAATCAGTGATCATGGCGCGATAACGCTGACAATTCACAGTAACGTGACTATCTTTATCATCGACGAAAAAATATGGCCCAATAACGCCGCCGGCATGCAAACCGCACCAAACAGTAATTTTTTGTGGATGCAGTGGTGATTCATGAAGCACATGTGGGTTTTCATCCGACCAATAACGCATATTTTGCTTATTGACGAACCCATTGAGCCAAAAGTGAGCTTCGTCACTGAAGATGATTTTGCGATGAAATTCATCATCTTGGCACATCTTCTCCAGAACCCAATCGGAGAACGTAGCTCGTTAGTGTACTTTACCATGATGATTTTCATGAGTTGAGTTTACTGAATAAATTGACAGTGACAATTTGATGATTAGTGAAAGAGTGCGTTCACAAATTAAATTCAAAGCTGTCAAGTTCCTATTGGAAAACCCTATACATATATGTATTATAATTCAATTGTTGTATTCATTTTTTGTAAGAAGTAATACTATAGATAAGGATTAATTGTTAATTAATTGTTTTTATTAGTGAAAATATAACTCTACATAAACCTTTTGCAAAATTGAATTTAAAGTATTAGTAATTGCAACAAACAAAATAATAAACAAAGTAAACAAATATAAGTCTATTTGGTACAACAGAGAATTGACTAATACTTAAAAAAAAAAAAATATGGGTGTGAATTATACGGCAAATGGTAATTAACTTATATGAATTTCTAAATTTCAAAAAAAATTGTCTACCGTCAAAGATTTTAATTTTAAAATGTCTTTTTCTGTAACGCTATCGTTTGACCGATTTATAAGGAGGTGCAAATAAACGTTGATTACTAAGATAGATAATTTTTATTTACTTCTTAAAATCTAGTTACAATTTACCAGTTACATTAAAAGAAATAATAATGACATAAGTATTTTTGAAAAAGAATATGTGGGGTGGTCCCATAAATTAAATCATACATAATATTGTATGACAACAAAAATTAACAATTAGATTATACAATTTTTTATGATAACCAAATCGAAAACTAAACATTACACCAAAACATCAGAGAAGAATACTAAACAAAGATTCAACACTCTCAACATCAAGGGAAAAAGAGCCAATTTTTTACAAGTTTTACAAAAACAAGATGAAAAACAATTTTGTTAAATAACCGACACGATGAAACACTATAAAAGTTTCGAAACGCGGTTGTACGAAAAACGGGTACAGTGGCTTGATTTAATAAATTGCCACGTAAACTGTTATTGGCGATTTGTCTGAAGTTTAGGTTTCCTGATCTAAGTACAAGTGACGGACTGGAAGAACCCTCAAATCTCTGAAGAGTGGAAAACTGGGATAAAAGCAGGGCTTATAGATAAGTTTCTTCAAGATGTGTTTTTGGAGTATCAAAAGAGGCTTAGTTTTGCTGAAGTATATACCTCCTCAGCAGGCAATCCCGTATTGTAGTCTCGAATGAAATATACCATAATATATCTTTTTCAACAGTTTAAAAGAGCAAACATTGCCCAGAAAATAAAAATTCCTTAGCGTACCACGAAATAATGTCTCAAATACTCTGTGTGGTTAAAAAAACTCATCCTAGGATCAATGATAAGTCCCAAGTATTTAAAATTATTCACAATTTCAGCTTGAAAACATTTACCGCTGCAACCGAAACAATTATTAAAAGCCTGAGAGGAGGAACTGGGCTTGCAAGAGCAATAAGAGAGTTTAAACCTCCGACAGTCAGTTGCATGAAAGTAAACCTCAGCACCAAAATTGTTATGCGCTGACAAATTAAAAAACATAATTCTAGTTTTAGAGCTTATAACCAATTTATGATCTGTAAACCAGATTCTTAATAAGAACAGATCCCAATTTATGTCTGCGGTAAGATGCAAAACACTATCTGAACCATAGGCAAAACCCACATCATCCGCAAAAGCTGTCAGCAATTTAAACAAGGAATTGATAAAAATTAAAAAGAAGATCGGTCCCAAAAACAGATCCCTGAGGAACTCCTAGGTGCAGATTTTTTAATTCACTCCTGGTATCACCAAGTTTCACTCAATGTTTTCTATTTTTCAAGTAAGATCTGAACCAATTACATACAAAGCCCCGAAAACTAGCATTTTCAATCTTACATAGCAGTATATAATGGTTCATCATATCAAAGGCTTTTGATATATCAACAAACAACCCAGCTATACACTTTTTTTTTGTCAAGATTGGCAAATACTTGAGAACAAAAGTATAAGAGGGCATCTTCTGTAGATTTGTTTTTCTGAAAACCAAATTGAACATCCCTGAAAAAAGTTATTTTATTTAAGAAAAAAACTCACCATTCTACTTTTCATAACTTTTTCGAAAATTTTGCTGACTGAGGGTAGAAGTGAGATCGGCCTATAATTACACAATACAATAGTCGATCCATTTTTGAAGAGAGGTAGAACATCCGCACATTTTAGTGCATCCGGAAATATCCCAGAAAAAATGCTTTTATTGAAAATATGTGCCAGCACATCAACTAAGAAGCATGCAATATTTTTTAAGAACTAAGTTTGATATTCCATTAGCCCCAGAAGAATTTAAATTTTTTATCTCAACTCTGCCGCTGAGAGGGTTCAACAAGATTGGAAACAGAACTACAAAGCGTGCAACTAGAGTAGGTAAATTAACTTGCATTTTATCAGATATGGTTGCAAAATAGTTGTTAAAGGAGTTAGCAATGCCAAGCTTGTCCGTAACCACAAGATCATTAACACGTACCGCAATTTGATGTCTACTGGCTATTTTTTTTTTTATTGAGGATGCTATTAACTAACTGCTATTCATATCTTAGATTCCCTCTAGCTAGATTGAATTTGTTACTATAATAAGTGTCTCGACAAATTGGGATTTCTCTTTTCAATTCGGAGCATATTTTTTTGTATTTTGTTTTTAGATAGTGGTTGTTAGGGTGCTCTTTTAATAAGCTCTGCGTAATCCAAGATTTAAGGCGTTTTTCAGATTTTTTTTGGACTAACTGTGAAAATACAACTGCTTATATGCCTATTGGGGATGTACATAAATATGTCATACGATTTCGAGGCTTCGCCTTTCGCAAATACTTCTTCCCACAACTCAAAAGACAAATGACTTTTAAGCATATCAAAATCAATTTTCTTTGCTAAGTTAGAAGAACCTGAATCTGAAGTTTCAATATTTTTCGAAATGTCAATTAGCAAACCTATCATGGCATGGTCAGTAATCTGCAGATCGAAGACACACTTTTCAGAAGAACTGACAGATGAGGACGCGAAACGTCCATAGATATGATCCATTTATAAAAGCAAACAACCCATGACTAGCTAGTAGGTCCAAATAATCCGAAACAAATTTTTTGATTTTTTACTTTCCAAAAAGGCTGAAAATTTTGTCCAAAAATATCGAAATATTGAACTTGTGAAGCCTATAGACACATAATATGACATAGACCTCATCTTTGATTTTGAAAGAAACGTTTAAAACATCTGCACTCAGAAAATCTAGCTTCGACACATCGAAAACCTCATAATCTTGCTTGACACAGCATCCAACACCTCCCGCAGCGTAATTCTCATTTGTATTCACATAAAAATTAAATACCGGTAACTCATAGTCTCTTCTCTCTTGTAAAGAAATTAAGTTTGGATATCAAAAGCTGGCAGCATATTGTATGTTGGATATTCTGACTTTTTTTTTAACAAAAAAAAAAAAAAAAATCTTTCCATATATTCTACTCGAACTGCAACTTTTTAAAATGCTATAATTATTTTATTTTTTGATAAATTTTATTGTGCTAAAGCAAAAAATGTTGCAAAATACATCAATTTTCAAATTGTATCAATGGTTTTCAATATGTCCAACTTTGGCGCGAATAATAGCCTTGAGACGGCCGAAGAAATCATCGCACGCTGCACGCAAGTGAATCTGCGATATTTTGGACCATTCCCTGCGAAGTACTTATTTGACGTGGTCCAAACTGTAGTATTTTTTAGTGCCAACCTTCGCCCCAGATAGAGAAAACCAACGGATTTGCATCCAGAGAATTTGCAATCCATTGTGTCGAAGAAATGAAGTGTGAAACACTGTTTTTTAACAAATCTTGGTTGACGCGCGTTTTGTGAGACGGTGCCGAGTCTTGTTGAAATGTCCACGGTCTCCGACTAAGGCCGCAATACTGTCTCTTAGACAGTTTCACGGTATACGATTGCATTAATTTTGACGCCGCGGTCCAAAAATACGAGCGGAGAGCGACCATCGGTGGTAATGGCGGCCCAAACCATCACCGTCGGTGCTGCCTGCTTTCTGGTGCCGTTCGAAGGTGTAAATTTTCGAAGGATCTCTTTGGCAAGTTAACTCGGTCATTTTCTTTGTTGACATATTGCTCGATTATAAATGGCGACTCTACGGAAGAAACCAAATTCGGCAACTCACCACTTTCGTGTTGCGGTGTAAGATCGTGTGCTTTTTGGAACTTCAATGGCTTGGGTATAAGCTCATTTTTCAGTATGTGTTGCATCCGTTCCAATGATATGTTGACCTCACGAGCCATTTTTCTTCCACTTCGACGCTGATTTCTCTCAATTCGAGCCTTCACTTTCCGAACCATTTCTGCCGATGTTGCTGTTTTTTTATGACCACCTCCATGGCGTTTTGCAACGGTGCTAGTATCATGGTAACGAGCTATGGTTCGAGACACAAATGATTTATTCACGTTGAGGTGCTGGAGGGCTCTAACGATAGCTACTTGTGATTTTCCAGCTAAATATAAAGCAATCACACTATCACGTTTGAATTCCATTGCGGATAAAAAATGTTCAATAAAACTGAGAAGCAAATCGTTTAAAATGCTTGTAAATAATAAAATTATCTGTCATGTGTCAAAATTTGAGCTCACAATAATGAACAGTTTGGAAATTATAGCAGTCTGAAGTTGGTTGCAGTTCGAGTCAGTCAGGGTGTATTATCTTTTTTACCACATCGAAATATATATTCGCCAGCTAAAATATTTTTCTTTTTACTTTTGCTTTTATTAGGTATACCTAGTGAACATTACGTGAAATTTACTTTCATTTTGGCCATTCTGACTGGTTCTAGAAATGGAGAATGGATTGGTAATTCACTTACCTACTGTGTACTTACGGGTTTTCAAATGTATTAGTAGAGTTTGACATCTAATTTAATTTATCTATGGGGTAGTCAATATGTTTAAACTATTGCCACCGTTCGTTCCCTTACTTTTTCATATCTATGCACTTTTATACCTGAAATGATCCTGAGTCGCATTAATACAATATCTAGCGAGACATCCAAAAGCATATCAATGAAGTGATTTTAAAAATAATTTACCTATTGAGAGCTGGAACTTCAGCATAATGATGAAAAAGAATTTTGAGCTCGAAAACGTGTAACGTATAATATGCGATCACCAAGTTAAATGGCGAAACAGGATCATTTACTTAAACAAACTGGCAAACAAAATCTTATAAAATTTATTATTCCGAAACGGAAAAATATAAGAACGTGGTGGTTTTGCAGCTGAACTCCTAGAAAACATCGCAAGCGCACCAAAAATAACCGACCGATTAACCACAACAAAACTTATAATCGAACGCTAAATTTGGAATATTGTTAGCAACTAGGCAAGTGTGTGAGCAATCAGAAAAAGGAATATTTTGATGTGACATTGATAAGCTTTTAAATAAGATATCAAGGGAGAAAATGCAGATTTGAACAAACATGTTTAAGCCTAAAACGCTAGACTAAAACTGTCTTGAGGGAAACGCTTTTGTAACTAGTAACTCAGCGGCAGAACATAGAACCCTACAAATCCCCTTGCAAATCACACTTGCCCACTTTTTTATGAAGCAAATCTGTCACTTGATTGCACATATATGATATTTTAGCTATGGACTTCGAACCTAGATAGCCTAGCATCTATGCTGAAAAACGCCTAAGGGCGAATAAAAAATTCTAAAATGATTGTGGTAGACTAATAATTCCACACCGACTTGTGTGGACATTTAAAAATGGCTCCAAAGTACAATATGCTCCTTCTTTGCTTCTTCTATTTTTCATGTCGAATTGACTTTTTGAAGTCAAGAAACGTGTTAGTGGAATAATAATGCAGAAATCGGGATAAAGAACAAAAGGCAATTCTGGATTTCATAAAACGCAAATAGCAAAACCGATTGAGCTCATTTTCAATTAAATTGCAAATGTTCCAAAAACGAGGTAAAAAATGTAAAAGTAACTAGACTACGTGCGAGAGCTCTACTGCTACCATTTTATTGGTAATTACAATAGAAAAGGTGCCCTTATAACCTTATATCAGGAACAAATAATAGAGGAAATGTAACGTCGGCACGTGTAAGTGACCTTATATTTTTGAGGTTGCGGCAAAACTTGGAGTAGATTCAATAATCGAAATATGTATATGGAAAACGAACAGGGACTTTTGCAAACGAGGAACAACGAAATTTGCAATATAACGAGTTAGTATTCTAGCTGTCGCTCACGATGGGAAATGGCAGATTTTACGAAGCCCAAAATTCTCGAAATAGTTGAGAAGCAATCGGATGAAGGAAGAGCTTTCTATCTCCACTGTATAAAGACATTAGCAACATAATAAATCACAAAACTGCCCATCGGTGACACCAATGTCGCATACTATGGAAATTTGGTATAGAGACAGATCAACATATGATACAATGCATCACGACCCTTCCAACGATTTGGAAAAAGTGTTTGATAGAGTCCTCAGAGATTTTATTTGCATCCCGCTGAGACCTCAAAATATGAATGCTATATGGGAAATATAGCAATATAGGAAAATTCGGAGAATTCAAAGTTCAAGTTGAAATATGCCAAGGCAGTGTTCAAAGTTCGTTGCTTTGTAACGTGGTCCAAAATTTTCTATTTGAGCAGCACAATAACGAGTCCAAAATCTTCTTTTCGACGATCATGACGCTAAGGCAATATGATTCGATAAAAGCCCAGGAAGATAACAGGTTACGAACCAGTTTAAATAAGACCCAACATCTGACTTCTTATTAGATGTAGCCACCACGCAGTAGTGCGAATAATCTTAATATTTAGGCTATGTCCCTATTCACAAAGGAATTGCATTCTAGGCATATAAAAAAAAAACGATCTAACGTCAAAATGGTCCGCCACCATACGCTAGTAGGTCGATTATAAGGACAAAAAAAAACTACGTAGGCTTCTAGGATACATTTCTCGAATTGAATACCGATTTTCAACATAAGTTCGAGTAATATAAAAGTTTTTTTCTGGTGTAAATCTACCAGGTGTACCGGTATGAAGTGAAAATAAAACACTAATTTTTAATGGAAAAATAAAAAACATTTTATTCAAAGTATTGGTCATTGCTACACATTTTTCCTATCTCTCAGACAATTTATGGATTCCGCGCCAATAAAACTGTTCGTGTTTTGAAGCAAACCAAAAAGTCACCCAATTTTCGACTTCCTCGTAGTATTCGGAGTGCTGCTCAGTTAATGCGTGTACCATCGATGAAAAGAAATGGTACTTGGAAGTAGCCAAGTCTGGTGAATACAGCGAGTAGGGTAGTAGCTCCCAACCAAGTGCTTTGGTTGTATACATTGTCATGGAGCAAAATTACCTTGCCGAGTCTTCTAGCCGTTCTGGTCGTTTTTCGATTAATGCATGGTTCAAATTGATCATTTGTTGTCGGTAGCGATCTGTGTTAACGGTTTCACCATGTCTTAGGAACTCATAGTACATCACACCTTTCTGGTCCCACCAGATGCACAGAAATGTCTTTTTGCCGAATCGATCTGGTTTTGCAGTCGAAGTTGATGGTTGTCCCGAATTGTTTGTTGTTTAAGATTCTGAAAATAAATACATTTTTCTTCGCCAATAACAATTTGGTGCAAAACTGATTTTTTATCGTGTCTTTGAAACAAAATTTCGCAAGTGGTTTATGGGTTTACATTCTGTCTTTCATTCAATTCTTGTGGCACATACTTTGCAGACTTTTGGATGTTTCTCATAGCTTTTAAACAGTCAGAAATTGTTTGTTGTGCAACATTTAACATTTCTGCCATTCGTTTCTGACTCAAAGTGTCATTTTCATCCAATATTGTTTGCAATGAAGTCTTGAAACTTCATTTCTCACATCAAAATCGTTATCTCTGAACCGTTGAAACCATCTTTTGCATGTTGCTTCTGATAGAGCATAATCACCATACGCCAAGCATTTGATGTGACTCTGCAGCATTTTTTCGTTAAATGAAAACAAAAAATTAATGCTTTTCGCAAGTCATCATTTTCTGGTACAAAATTCGATATTTTTAACACGATGAAAAAATATGATGTTGTTTGCTCAATGACTTGATGTATACTAAATATGTTATATTTGACAAGTGTCATTGCAACCAAACAAAAAAAAAAAGTTAAGCCCTTTCACAACAAATGTTCCCTATCGAAACATTTGTATCTTGACGCTCACGTTATACCGGTACACCTGGAAATTCAAATAATATTCAATTGAAACGACAAAAAGAAGATTGAAAGATTGAACAGGCATCTCAACTTAAACTTTTGCCTTGCCTATAAATTAACTTATATCCTCAGAATCAGGCAAACTCGCAATCAGCATACGAGTAGTTTTACTGAAGCATTTACGACCTGCAAAATTGGTACACTGAAGGACCACATTTTGTTTCGGCTTTTTATATTTAGATAAAGTTATATGGTTAAATAGTCTTATAAATTCTATTCCGCTCTGGGTAAGAGCATAGGATAGGTTATTATCTGATGCCACGACCTCATTAAAATTTTAAATGTTATCTTAGCTTATTGTCAGATTCCATTAGGAGCCATTTTCAAAATTTAAAAAACGATCATCATTCAGTTTTAGTGGAATATTACATTTTCCTTTTTATTGTCCCTTTTAACTGCTGTTTAGTTTAAATGAAATAAGAAAAACCAATAAGAACTGATGCGACTGGACTATCAATTTTATAGTTAATGAATCGATAAACACTGTATGAACACATTTTACAATATTGTATACATTCTCCCAAATGAGAATACCATATATGCAGACTAAACCCTTGACCTATAGAAAATTTCTCTGATATAATCCACCGAATATCTATAGCATTATCCACTCCTGATCTCGATTTTATTTTAGTCTCAACAAAGATTTATGATCCAATTTTAGTACCTACGATGATATTTCGAATGACAAACAATGTTTAGTGGGTCAAAAATAATAATTATTTGAAAACTCCTTCGTGTGGTAATAAATTTTTCTATGTAAAACATCAATTAAACAGTTGGCGTTCAATCCTGTGGACCCAAAACATATACATATATACTCGATTTTAGTGTTCAAATCTTTTGTGTATATCGGTGGTGGTTGATAAGCACTAGACAAAACATTAAAATCAACAACCTATCGTCCACTATTGTGTTTATTTGATATATTCTGAAAGAAATTGTTCAAGAATAAATACAGAAAATACAATATGACATTCTTCGAATCATTTTGAAAATACTTTCACGGCAATTAATCGTGCTTTGTTAACGCTGTGGCAACAGCTTTTTCAAAACTCACAATAATCGATTGTTTGGACCAGCTTTCTATATATTTTACTTAAAGGCACTCGTACTCAATGTACCTATGTATTTAAATAGATTTTCATTTTACTTTCGAAAACGCATTTTCGTTTGTGTATGTTTGAAGTTGAACGAGCAATAACAAGTTATTTTTAGATAGCTGTGTTTTTTTTTTTTTATTTTTTTTTTTTTTTTTTTGTCTATTTTCACACTCTCGTGCTCGTTGTTATTTTTGAGGAAATATCAGGTGGTTTTTGAAAAACACAAATAGACAAAAATTATTTCTATAAATGCAGCTTGAGTTTAAATTACGATGCGCACTGTAGTGTTCACCTAAGAGGCATTCACTCGTGTGCCTTATGGCAACAAATAAGAAGATGATGTCATAAGAAGCTGCAATCAATCATTTCGCTGCGTTTTACTCATAAAGTTGAACTATGTAACTGGAAGAATCATTTAAACTAAGAAGGTATTTTTAAATAGCTTTTAAGAATAAAGATTTTTATTTATCTCAAAATACTATTGTGGAGATACACACTTTTCTATCTACATAAATCTTCTACACGACAGTAAAGTACATTTGGAACCATTCACCCCAATATATAATATAAACTTATAACCAAAAATGGTAAGGTACAAACCTAATACAAAAATGCAGTATGAAATATAAAAAGGAGTAAAAATAACACATGCACTTAGCGCTCAACCCCTGTTACAACAATTACAACCGGTAAAATAACTAAAAAATGTCTGACACTCTGCCCACATTTGCACATGGTTTCCTATAATGTAGAGAGCGCCTACAAATCCTATGATGCCTAGTTGTTTAAAAAAAAAAAAAACAATGGCTCTTGCATAACCTCAAGTAATGAATCACTCAACCTGCTACTGGATATTCACTTCCAGGTAGCTCGTTACTCGCGGCCATTAGTAATCCAAACAAGACTACTGAAACCTTGACCAAAATTCATGGTCTGACTACAAGAGACAAACTGCTTTGTGCGCTGCATAGCTTCAAACCATACAAGTCTGCTGGTCAGGACGGTATAATATAGGGTTTTCTAATAACGACTTGACAAATTTCTTTTTTTTTTAAATAAAAGGCAAACCTTTTGAGATATTTCAAAAACTTTGAACGCGAAACCAATGACTTAACGTAGCCCTACAGAAAATAGTCAAGCGGCGTTAAATCGCACGAACGAGGCGGCCAATCGTCTATCCCATGTCTTGAGATAACACGCTCACCATACTTACTCTTCAATAAATCTATTGTTGCGTGTGCTGTATGGCTTGTGGCACCATCCTGTTGAAACCACATGTCGTCCAAGTCTATATCTTCCAATTCGAGCCAAAAATAATCAGTGATCATGGCACTATAATTTCATTCGCAGTAACGAGACGATCGTTATCATCGACGAAAAAATATGGCCCAATAACGCTGCCGGCATGCAAACCGCAAAAAACAGTTATTTTTTGTGGATGAAGTGGTGATTCATGAAGCACATGTGGGTTTTCACCCGACCAAAAACGCATATTTTGCTTATTGACGAACTCATTGAGCCAAAAATGAGCTTCGTCACTGAAGATGATTTTGCGATGAAATTCATCATCTTGGCGCATCTTCTCCAGAACCCAATCGGAGAACGTACGTCGCTTCAATTCTTGAGTCAGCTTGATCTTTTATGGATGTAAACCAAGTTCATTACGCAAAATACGCCATAATGTGGTTTGAGCGATGCTCAATTCTTGAGAATGCCGTGGAATTGACTGATTCGGATCGTTTGCTACGGACGTCTGAACGGCAGCGATATTTTTGACACTTCGACCAACCCGTTGTTTCACTGGCACACAACGAATATGTAGACTTTTGCAATAAACTTGTTATTGCCTGTCTACTGGGGCAAGAATTACGACCAAAAATTGGAGTTAACGCTCTTAAAGTTGCAGTCACCGACTCCGAATATCTGTAGAAAATTTTTATAATGTGCAGACGTTGCTCGTTAGTGTACTTTACCATGAGTTTACTGAATAGATTGACAGTGACAATTTGATGATTAGTGAAAGAGTGCGTTCACAAATTAAATTCAAAGTTGTCAAGTCCCTATTGAAAAACCCTATACCTGCCGAGCTACAAAAGTTCTCAGATATTATCCTGTCTACGCTAGAGAATATCATAAGGAGCTGTGTACAACTGATCCACATTCCACTATCATGGAAAGTCAATGTAGTTTTCATTTCCAAAGCTGGAAAATACTCTCATATTGTTCCAAAGGGCCTCAAACCTATAAGTCTATCATCTTTCCTTCTGAAAACTCTAGAACGACTAATTGATATCCATATACGAGCTTAAATTGATCCAAGACTTCTGTCAACGGTTCAACATGCCTACTGTAAAGGAAAGTCAGTGGAAAGGGCTCTACATTCACTGACTAGCCACATCGAAAGATCCCAACAGTATAGAGAGTACACAATGGTTGCTTTCCTAGATATAGAAAATCTTGAAAAAATCTGCAATCATGACTACGCTTTCAAATCTGCAGTTAGACGACTCACTTGGAGAGTTGACCAGTCCTATGCTAAATAGCAGAATAATCAGCTCCAAACTGGGAGGGACTTTTGCTAAAAGATGTGTCAGCAGAGGTACAACGCAAGACGGTTTCTTTTCTCCCCTTCTATGCAAATAGTGGTTAATAAATTGCTGATATACCTAGAAGAGAGAGGTAGCAGAGTGATTGCCTATGGGGATGACGTTGATTTAGCCATCTCCGGTAAAGATCTTAATACCATCAAACAACTCTTTCAGCTAAAATTTAACAGATTAGATAAAACAGTCAACAGCAGCAAACTAAGAATAGCTACGATTGCAGCTATTCGCCTTTAGTCAGCTACACAGTGAACAAATAATTTATTTTGCCACCCTAATGTTCTTAATACGAATATATTAGGAGAACATCGATTACACCATACCTAAACTTTGGTTTGACGAAAACTTTCATGTAAGCTTCCCCTCTAGATTTTTTTGAAAAGAAGATGCTTTCATGGGGGACATGTACATCTACTTTCACACAGTTGGGCCTATAACCGACAGCGGGGTTGGTGTCGGCGTTTTCTCAGATAAGCTAAATCAAAGCCTCTCCCTTTGCCTTCCAAATCACTGTCGCGTTTTCTAAACGGAAATTTTGGCGATTTTGGCTGACCTGACTGAAGAAAAAGTAATATTTGCAGAGGATATTCACACTTTGTGAATAGTCAGGCCCCTATCAAGTCCCTGGACTCAGTATCATTAAATTCTAAAACCGCTCTTGAATGCCGATCATCTGTTACGGAGATGGCAGAGCAGTTCAACCATCAACTTTGTTCGGTGCTGGGCCACACACCCGCTAAAATTGAAAACTTTACCTCTTCTACTGGAAAAGGGTAGCATCGGTATACGAATCGTTACGAGCAAATCAAAGCTGGATGCTAATAAAAGAACAGACCTTAGACACTAGACTCTGCTAAGAGGCAAGCATGCAAGAAGGCTCGCCGCCTTTACAAACAATTTCTGTAAAAGCTGCATGGACAAGGAGGAAGAGGAAACAATCCTCGACCTTCTATTTACTTGTTCAGCTTTCTCTCAGAGAAGAAAACTCCGCTTAGAAGCTTTCTTCTACGATGACTTAAACGATCTAAAGATTATAGACGGTGTTAATCTCCTTTATCGCCGAAGGTCACGTCATTGTTTTGATCTGGTAACTCATCACTCTGCGTGGGCTCTTGGATAGTTAAAGGGGTTTTATATAATATATTGTATTAAGTTGTACGTCAACTAAATCTTCTGTTTCGTTTGTAATTACTCTTTTCTTGGTTAGTTCGCTTATTGCCTTGACTAGCTTTCCTAATTGCTCCATATGTCTTTTACAGACTCGATTATCTTCCAACTTAACACTTTAATGTAAATTTCCTAAAACAGCTTCTATCGTTCTGAATTGCCACATTTCGTTTGACATATAGTCCCTTGCTGCCACCTGTTCTCCTATGAAAAATTGTTTTGATGAATGTTTCCGTTCCGTTTTGACTTCGACTGGTAAGAGTGGGTCAAGCTTTAAGTGAATATGATGACCTAACATCAGCATCGACGGTGATTTGTCTGTAGTTGGATGTATCGCTCACCTGTAAGCAAATAACATTGTATTTATTTATTTATTAAACTTATAAGTATCCGCACTGGGCAATCGTGACATCGTATCGGCATTGTCACTATCTTGGGATTTTTTTAATTTGATGTCGTAATTAAAGTGCTCTTGAAATATCGCATTATGTATTCTTGTTGCTGACAGTTTTCCCAAATACGATGGCATAGGCCATAGGATGACTATACTACTGTTGTACCTGACTCAGGCGTCTGAAAAGCAAACTCCAAAGGGCTTTCCGCACCATCTCCATACACATGGCTCAATACTACTCCAATTGAGCTAGTATCGACCTCGAGAATTACTGGCAGCTTAGAGTCGTATAAAATAAACACCGTATCTGATTTCATTTGCTTTTTCACCTCAATAAATGCTTTTTCGTTATCAAAACGGAATGACATATTGTTTTGTAGTAATCGGTTCAATGGGTAAGGTGTAGAACTAAGATTTTTTATAGCAGTTGTATTGCATCAAACTTACTCGGCATTCTATGAATACCACTTTTATCAATAACATACCCGAAGTACTCAATACAGTCCTTCATGCATTCATCTTTTTTAGGCACAACCACCATTGGGGTGGCCCATTCACTCTATTCCACCTTAATTAGTAACCCCTCCGCCATTTGGTGTTCCCGTTCGCGTTCTAGTGTCATAGTGCGAACACCTTACTGAACCTTGGAGTGGCATTTGTCCTCAAATACCAGCGAGCTTGAAACCCTGTTATTCTTCCAGTAGATGTTGCAAATAAATTTGGAAATTTACTTACCATCATCTTTATGTCAAAATGCTTTTTGCTACAATCAATTTGGTTGATGTTACCTGTTGCATGCAATTGATTACGCAAGATTTTCATCCGTAGCCACTCCATTCCCAGCAACGGTTTTCTGTCAGATATAAATATTCTTCGCATACATATCCTATGCAATGCGATGGTGTTTTACAGGAACTGTACAGCTCAGTGTCGCTTCCGTTTTGGAAAAAAAAAAACTTTTTGACATCCGTCAAACTGATCAGTGTCACAGGAGCACCTGTTTCGAAATTAATAAAAATGCCGTTTACTAGCAACTTACAACATGTCTTTGCCCTGTTATTTACTTCTCTTTGCCCTCTACTTCCTTTGTCATTAATATGAAAAAGCTCCTCCACCATCCGCGTACCCGTATTGTGTTCTTCTTCTTTGACTTGATTCAGGTGCTTGTTTGCTTTAAAGCAAACCTTTTAACCTTTTGTTTTACAAAAATGCTTAGACAGTAAAATAAAACACGACACTTAACAACTAACTTACTAAAGAGAGTGGTATCTCATAAATATCCTACTACAAATGGTAAACGGTTTCATACAGCGAAAACATTTTTTTATATCTTTGTTTGTTTTTAATATAGCACCTTGATTCCCGGAATTTATTCAGAAAATTAAAAATACAAGTTTATTCATCTAAATCTATATTTTCCCTTCAAATTAATCCCCATCGACTGCAACACACTTATGCCAGCGCTTGATCCAATCCTCGAAACATTTTTTATATTCGGTTTTCGGTATATCCATCAGTGCTTCCTGCGATTTTTCCATTACTTCCTCTCGGCTGCTGAAACGCGTTCCCCGTAGGACTTTTTTAACTCCATTGAACAGAAAGAAGTCACATTGAGTCAAATCAGGTCAAATTTGTTGCATTTTTCAAAAAGATTCAAAAAGTCAAAAGATTCCGAATAATGATGGCACTGTACAACGGTGCGTTATTATGATGCAAAATTCACGAATTTTCTGCCCACAATTCTAGTCTCTTTCAGCGAATTGCTTCACGCAAACGTCTCATAACGCCCAAATAAAACTCTTTGTTTACTGTCTGGCCTTCTGGCAAAAATTCATGATGCACTACCCCATTGTACTAAGTGGGGTAAAAAATAACCTCCTTGGGAATGAAAAAAAAAAAAATTTAAATGTTTTTTTTAGTTTATTCAATATAGTCCCCTTTTAGTTTGATACACTTATTCCAGCGATTTTCCAACTTCTTGATCCCGCCTTGATCCGGAAGGTCTGCAAAATACTCCTCCGTGGCGTTGGTGATTTCCTCGCGTGAGCTGAATTTTTTATTGATGAGCCATCTTTTGATGCAATCAAATCAAATCAAATCGCTCCAGTAATGCACAGTAACACTCGCTGTATACCACGAAGAGTATGCCATGACAATCCCAGAAAACCGAAGCCATAACCTTTCCGAAACATCGAGCACTCATGCCGGCTTCAGTCCATTGCCGGGCACTCAATCTGTTCTCTGGTGTGTAATAGTGGATCCAAGTTTCATCAACAGTTACCAATCGACGCCAAAAGTCTGCCCAATTCCGCAACAGCAAGCCCAAACACTCTTTCGAAGTGCTCTCGCGTTCGTGTTTTTGGTCAGGTGTGAGTATGCGTGGCACCCAGCGGCAGGATAGCTTTTTCATATGCAGAATATTACCCAAAATATGGCATGTGCGCTCAGTACTTATCTTTGTGGCATCTGCTAGCTCGCGCACCTCCACTTACCGGTCAGCCAACATCATTTCATGTATTTTTTTGACATTGTCCTCTGTAACCGCAACGGAGGGCTTGGCGCTGCGAACTTGATCGGTAGTGAAGTTGCGGCCACCACGAAACTCTCGAAACCAATATTTGACGGTGTAATCTGACGGAGCATTAGCCTTATAATATTTATCCAACTTTTCTTTTGTTTACTTCGCCGTTTTGCCTCTCAAAAAATAATGTTTTATGAGAGAACGAAAATCGTTTTTGTCCATACTCAACATGATGCCAAACACGTCAACAACAATCAGCTGTCAAAACAAAACTAAAGACAGTATCGCACTAAAATTTGGCATGTCTGCCTAAATATGAACGGACTTCAAGACACCTTTTTTGCAGTAGCAGCGCATTCTGGCGGTCAAGGAGGTTACTTTTCACCCCACCTATCTATTAAAACCGTGAGAATTGCCTTCTTTTTTGACTGAAAATGACGTGGTTTTTTTGTCTCGGCTCATTTGGTAAACGCCATTAACTTGCTTGATGTCTGGATTGCGTATCGTACCCACATCTCGTCTCCAGTAATTACAATATCATTTTGATGAATGAGGAATCGGATTCAGCCTCGCAAATCATCTCTTTTGCGACGTCAACACGGTCTCTGTTTGGCATAAAATTGAGGTCTATTGGCACCGATTTTGCTGCTACACGATGAAAACCTAAATCATTAACTAAAATGTCTTAGACGGATCCGTAGGCAAGGTTTAATTCATCCGCTATTTCTCTTATGGTTAATTTGCGGTTATTAACCAACATTTCTTTTACTTCATCAATGTTTTCGTCAGTTTTCGACGTCGATGGTCTGCTACTGCGTCCATCATCTTCGATTGACTCACGACCACTTTTGAACCGCTCGTGCCACTGGTAAACGATCGTTTTTTTTATGAGAATCGTTGCCGAAATACTTTTCCAACATTTCCAACGTTCGCGCACCATTAAATCTGTTTTTTACGCAAAATTTAATACAAGTTTGTTGTTGCAAACTTAAATCCATTTCTAAGATTGTAAAAAATCGCGAACACACACGGAGATGTACTCTTGGCTACGTAACTTTTGCAAATGTCAAGATATGATGCTAAGATTTGGAGGGAATGTCAACAACAGATATACCAACTTAAAAAAAACTGAACTCAAATCGGAACAATGGGAGCGCCACACGGGGGTTATTCTTTTTTTTTGGATAAATGTGGTACGTTTTACTGTGCCGTTGCCCTTACTTTTTTTCTTGAACTTAAGACCTCTCGGTGTCTCCTCCGTAATGGTGCATTTCAACTCCACCTCATAGGCACTTGCTATCTAACGTTACCTTTCATCTTACGTTAATTATGTTTTTTTCCAACAACCTGCTTTGAATTTTTTGATTCCGTTGACCAAACAGAAATTGATTCCTGGTAACAGTATCTATTTATGCACCGAAATTGCAGCCGACAAACATTCTACGTAGAGCAAATAAAAATTCTGCACAATTTTCTTCGCCTTTCTGCCTCCGCATATAAAATCTATAAAACTCTAGGATCTCATTAGGTTTGGATCAAAATGACCCTCTAAAGTTTCTACAATGTCTTTGTAAGCAATTCATCCAGGTGTATTCGGAAGCAACTTGTCACATAACACATCATATATCTCCGTTCCCATGTGTAGAATGAACTGACGGCGTTTCCCTGCGTCGCAGTTGTACAAATCCACACGTTAATACTACCATCGAAATGAAAAAAGTTAGATGAGTCCTCTGAACTTCTAGGTTCGTATCTCCTCTCTCTCAAACACTGGCGCAATTTATAGGAAAACAGCCTTCTCTATCTGCACAAGATATTCTAAAATAACATGGCCTGAAAATGACTAATACTTTTCGATCTACTTTTCTATGAGCCACTTTTGAAACATTCCCATGTGTTTCTATGTTAATATTGCTTTTTGACTTATTTACTACGTAACCCTTGGTATTTATTTTGCTCAAACAGAAAAAAAAATTTATTTGACTTTCATATTAGAAGATTGCACATGTGTTTAATGCCACCAGCCGTTAATTAATTTATCTTAAAACAATGTCACCTCTTTTAAGAGTCCACATTTTGATGACAGAAATCTCTCAACATTCCTTTGGTCTAAAGGTATGTTTCCGTAAACCGATATAAAAGACCCACCCAAGCAGAAGGACTTTATATTGCCTTAATAAATATCTGATATTATTCGGTAAAATCGCCTAAAAAAAGGAATCAGAAGAATGAAGAACCATGACGTCTTCAGTTTTCGGAATGTGAACGAACGCCTCATAACAAGGCTAAATTTTTCAATATCTTATCTTATGGAGGAAAGTTACATGTTACTATTTACCAGCTCGAACTGGTAATTGAATCAGAAATTACAGCAGCGTCAGATTTAAGCTAATTGTCTTGGTCAAAAAGTGATTGTAACCAAAAATAAGATTCTTCTTCTATAGAAAATCCAAAACATAGAAAATCAGGCCATAAAAATCCATTTAAAGCTGAAAAAAAACATGCCAGCTCCAACAGGTGCCTGCAAAGCAAGGACAACGAAGAAATTTGGAAGTACAATCGCTTTTGGTGGTAACAATGCATAAAACAATGATCACTCTACACGTTCATAAGATTCTTAATTCAACATCTTCTATAGGTTGCTCAATCTGAAGTCAGTTGCCTTTTCTTACGTCGTGTTGAAACTAACATGCGCCACATTTTCTATTCTTCACTGTGGATTAGATTCAATGACTTTTGTGTAGACTTATAGTATAATTTTTGTTTTACTTATTTTATATCGTTATGTAGCCTTTCGTTTAAACGCCTTCGTCATTCTCTACTAATACAAACGAGACTATATATTCGACGAGAAACCTTCCTCATATGCCAAAGATGCAGCGTAACACTATTTTTGATTCTGGTATTAATATTGACATCAGATTTAACTGTGGTTGAAATCATTCGCAAGTTTTTTTTAACTATCATTGGTAGCATTTTGTATAAAACATCTTCTAGATAGTGCTCGGGAGTTTTATTCATGTTTACTGCAAAACCTTTTTAGTAGCTTCTATCTCAATTATAGTGCTGTTCCACTAACAATGGATAGTTGTCTTCAGTATGCTCAAGTTTCGAAAAGATTGTGTTGATGGTCAAACCTTTTTCAGAATATAGTTAAAAAAAAAAAAATGGAATTACGATACATCCCTTTATTTAAACACTTTCCTAACATCAAAGTGGTATAGCAAAACATAGATTTGTATAATGCGCCACTATCAAAAGAGCTCTTAAAATCAATTAAAGTGATGATCGATATGAAGATATCAAGAGATCATATAGTACTATAGCTAGAAACTGTTTGCGATCTCTTATGATTCTCTATGGTTGGTGCAGCTTGAAGAATCTCCATTTCTGTGGACTTGTGATATTTTCTACCTCACTATGGATAGGGCCTACTTGCAAAATCTCGCCCCAATTATAATGGATATTCATAACATTTACTTCTTGTTTACAACTTGATAACTTCATATCGATTTGTCTTAAAACCATAAAGGTGAGGACAGATAAAATAATCTTAAGTCAATAACCACAATGTATACGAGAAGAGGTCGATGGAGAATGTCTGCTACTCCATCAATGTCATTACGGTAACACCGGCAATTTTAATGTGAGAAAAATTGTAAGACAAACAATTACTTGACATACGACCTTTAAGGCTATTTTCATCGACATTGGGGGTATCTTCGATAACACAACTTTTGACGGCATGTGTAACTCAGACAACGTAGTGTAGACGAATCACCGGTTTGATGACTAAAAGCAATGCTGGTTATTAAGATACTGATTGCATATCATTTTGCGGTGGCTGTCTGGTGCTGTAAGCCTTCCCGAAAATATGTTATTGCTGCTTTTACCGCACTCCAAAGAATTTCTGTCTCGGATGGATAGGGGCATACCTGCCCCTGCTCTAGCTGAATTAATTCATATTTCTGCCCCTGATAATCGTGAACTATATATCTATACTATGTCATGAACTTCACTTTAAAAACCATCTTCCATTTAACAAGACATGGTTAGTTTTGAAGAGCGCCGACTGTCTTCTGAATCTGATCCAATTCACTTTCACATACAAGGAGTATAATAGATAAGTTCCTTGTCTGAGTTCACTGTTCGAACAGAAAAGAAAAAAAATTATCTTAAACCAAGATATGAAATTGCAATGAAAACAAATTTCAAAGAATGCATCTACTTATACCAGACAAATATTGAAAATATACGAAGTAGCTAGCGGAAATGAAAGATACATACGTTTTTCCAGATCCAGTTTAAACGAACTGATTAGGAACTGGGTCACCTATCGAACATGTCTCCAAAATATCGTACCAATTTAGTGGCAGAGACAATAAATGATGAAATATTGCTCCAAATTCCTACCACACATTGACTGTAAAGTCAAAAATACTTCCATCCAATGAAAGGACTTTCAACTCTTATTCACAATATAAAAAAACTCTTCGTAATGCCAATGGTTTTAAATCCAGTTTCACCAAATATATAAAGATTTAAACGATAACAGCTAAAGAGTATAGTCAAACACTTCCTTTACCCGTCCGAAACTTCTGGAATACCACTTCCGCGATATAAGCCCTATCAATAACTAAAACTATAAAAAGGTAAAATATACAAATAAATCCACCCTTTCAGTCGATGAGAATAGTTAAACCTCTTCTCATCTTCAAATAGATATGATGTTGTCAAAACCTCCTTTCAAGCACTCTGCAGGAATCCAAGTTAAGTTCCCCTGGCATGCCACTCAAATTCAATTCTCACTACTCGTATTTAAGATGTCTGCACTTGTACTTATCTAAAATGTGTGAAAACAAAAAAGAAAAAAACAGGGATGAAGAACGAATTGTTTAAGGTTATCCCTTTAGCTCGTCCACTTATAAACTATTCTTGGGGATTAGTATCCAGCCAGTTAATGGTTATGACGATGTCTTACACTAACTTGAAGGATGCTGTCTTACAAAATTATTTCCTCCTAAGTACCACTTGGTAATGGAATGTCCAAAATGAAATTGAGTACTGATAGAACATTAATTCTTCGTAAGCTCGGTCTTAATGAAAAATACATATCTATGTTACGAGTATATACGAACTTTTGGTATTCGTCTTCTCAATATAAATTCAATTTAGTGGATTAGCATAAATTTAAATGCTTTCTGTATTAATAACCTTTATACTCGTATATCTAAAGGAGGAGCATGCCAGTAAAATATATCAATAAAATAATTGATTTAATAAATTGATATGTACTCAATGGATTGACAGATATCTTGACGAAGAGCTATTCCATCTTTAAATTTGATAAGTACATATTTCGATTTGATATGATTCTTATTGATGAGGTAAGTAGAATTTCGAATCCTGTGTAACTTTGTACAGAAGTGAAGTAGAATTTATCAAATGGAATTACTCTTAAAGTACTCTTAACAGTCTAAGGATGGAAGCAACGTCTGGTTCAAGAGGGAATGTCCTACTTCAAGAAAGATATAAAATACTAAGCCCTACTAGTCTGTAGTATTCAGTATCGACCAAATCTTGTACGATCTTTTTTTTCGGAAATGGCCACAATATTTTCTTCCCATTCAACAATATCTTACTGCCTATATCGGTATGAGATATATTATCTGGTCTACCTCATGGTACAACTTTATTCACATGAACGAAAGTTATTTTAGCTTTGACTTTGCTTGAGTATTCCTGTAATAAATTTTTTGTAACCAATTGCTCTTCTTATGATCTTTGTTAGATATTTATTTTTTGCTATATATGGATAACACCTATAAAAATGGTCTTCCCTTTCAAACACTAATACACATAGCCTTGCTATGTAGATCATCAAAAACATATAAATCTACAAAAACGTCGAAAAATCGTTGACCAACACCTTCTAACTGGCTGTATTGCCTGCTCTGTATTGCTTCAAGTAATTTTTACTTAAGAGATCTGCATCATTCTTAGTTTTCATCGCACTGATTATGGCTCCATAACCTTTCACACTATAGTAATGGGTTATAGTACAAATATCACTTTTTGTTGATTTTAAAGTTAGAATTCAATATCAGTATTAATAGATATTCTTCGGAAGAACTACCTTCTGTCTCTTGTGTTACAACTCTACGAAGATTTTGATAGATTGCCCATGATTTTGTTCAGAAGATTAAGTCCCACTTAATTGAATCATTTTTGAAAAAAAAAAAAACGAAGAACAGCAAGATCTTCTGCGTGCTCTTTACTAAATCTATATTAGAATTTTTTGTCATGTTACACTTACTTTAGAATGTAATCAGCAAACATAATAGGACTCCGACTGGCTCATGTCTTGAGATAACATGCTCACCATACTTACTCTTCAATAAATCGATTGTAGCGTGTGCTGTGTGGCTTGTGGCACCATCCTGTTGAAACTACATGTCGTCCAGGTCCACATCTTCCAATTCGGGCCAAAAATATTCGGTGACCATGGCGCGATAACTCTGACCATTCACAGTAACGTGACGAAGTAACGTGACGATCGTTATCGTCGACGAAAAAATATGGCCCAATAACGCCGCCGGCATGCAAACAGTTAATTTTTGTGGATGAAGTGGTGATTCATAAAGCACAGGTGGGTTTTCACCCGACCAATAACGCATATTTTGCTTATTGACAAACCCATTGATCCAAAAATGAGCTTCGTCGCTAAAGATGATTTTGCCACTCCGAATATCTGTAGAAAATTTTTATAATTTGCAGACGTTGCTCGTAAGTGTACTTTGCCATAATGAAAATGTTGAGTTTACTGAATAAATTGACAGTGACAGTTTGATTATTAGTGAAAGAGTGCGTTCACAAATTAAATTCAAAGTTGTCAAGTCCATATTGGGAAACAATATACAAGAGCTTTAACAAAATTTTTCATTTAGCCCAATATGGAGCGGTGTTAGGAATTTTTTAAACCCGGAGTTAGTGCTCGAACTAGTGGCCATTCTTTTTGTATATAATGACGACTTCACCACAGCTGCAGTCCAACAAGAAGCGCTATAAATTTTAAATTTCCACAGATTGAACGCTTATAGTTTTTATACTGAATGTTTTGTAGGAGATATCGCATATTCTCGTATGATTCCTTCATTTGAACAGCGTGAGCTATAGGTATAGATGGGTATTTATTGTCGTTGTAAACTTAAATAAATAGGTGCCAATTGTTTGGTTCATGTTTCTGTCCTAAAGCATCCAACAGATTGTCAACAATCATGCAGTACACCAGAGTCCCTTTTTGAGCGAAACAATTTGCAAGTCTTTTTTCACGTTTTCGGAAATCAGTTACATGTACGTCACCTTCGAGGGGATTACATTCTTTTAATTTGGATGTTAGAAGTTCTGACTGCAAATTTGCTAATTTTAAGTCATTAACCAAATAATTCAGTTCAGCGTTTAATTAAATGCAGCTTTGTTGAGCATTCTGGTGTTTGAATGTCTGGACCATTGTCGATTTCCTGTTCGAAGTATAGTACATATCATCATTATTTGAATCACTGCCACATTCAGGTTCTTCGTCCAAACTCCACGTTTTTGGTGGTTTTGGAATAGGATATTCTTCACTATATTCGACAGGCCGTAAAGCTGATTAGGCCTATGCGCTGTACGTTAGTATGACAAAAGTGACAATCTGTGGCATTATTTTACGGTTTTACCCATACCATGGGTACTGCAAAGCTCATATGACGTTTTGTACCTTTCAACCAACTTTTTAACAATGTTATACAAGTTTTACAACGAACATATGTATATGAGGAGCCCATGATTTATCTTGATCTCCTACTTTAACTCCAAAATAAAGTTCGTAAGCTTTTCGGACAAGTTGGGTGAAATGATTTTAAATAAATAATTTAATTTCAATTTCAATTTTATGCAGTTAAGGATGTACAATTAAGACTTAATCTTTTATAGTACTTAACATGAGTAATATTCAAGTTTAGTTTATTGGGTCTATAACTAAGAGATGGCGTAACTTGTATTATTAAATTGTTATTATTCCATTGGAACATGCATTGAAAAGCGACTGTCATTGTACGTCATTTCAGTATATGTCATTCATTTGAAGCGTAAACAACAATAATGTTTTTTTCACTCAAATATGTCGAACTTTGTGTCTGAAAAAGTGTTTTTGCGGGGAGTTCTTCTTCATAGCTTTAATATGAAGAAAACTACCGCCGAAAGTCATCGTATTTTGGTGGAAGTTTATGGTGAACATGGTGAACATACGCATGGTTTGCACCATTTAAAAGTGGTGATTTCGGCTTGGAAGTCGATGAACGTCCTGGACAGCCAAAAAAGTTTGAAGATGAAGAACTGGAAGCATTACTCTATGAAGATTGTTGCCAAACACAAGAAGAGCACGCAGAATCTTTGGGCATCACTCAAGCAGCCATTTTAAAACGTTTAAAAGCAGCTGGATATATTCAAAAGCAAGGAAATTGGGTTCCACATGAACTCAAGCCGAGAGACCTCGAAAGGCGGTTTTGCATGTCCGAAATGCTGCTGGAACGCCACAAAAGGAAGTCATTTTTGCATCGGATTGTTAATGGTGATGAAAAATGGATACATTACGACAACCCCAAGCGCAAAAAATCATATGTGAAACCCGGCCAACCAGCCAAATCAACGCAAAGCCGAATATCCATGGCGCGAAGGTAATGCTCTGTATTTGGTGGGATCAGATGGGTGTGCTGTATTATGAGCTGCTAAAACCGGGTGAAACCTTAAATGGACAACGCTACCGAACACAGATAATCCGTTTGAAGAGAGCAGTAGCCGAAAAACGCCCGGAATATGCGACCAGACACAAGGCAATAATTTTCCATCATGACAACGGTCGGCCCCACGTTGCTATTCCGGTTAAGAACTATTTGGAAAACAGGGGATGGAAAGTCTTACCCCACCCGCCTTATAGCCCAGACCTTGCCCCTTCTGACTACCATTTGTTCCGGTCGATGCAGAAGGCCCTCACTGAAATACGGTTCACATCAAAGCAGAATATCAAAAATTGGCTTGATTCATTCTTGGCTGCCAAGCCGGCGCAGTTCTTTTGGGATGGGATCCACAAATTGTCAGAAAGATGGGAAAAAGTCATAGCTTCAGATGGGCAATACTTTGAATAATACTATTGTACATGTTTTTCTTAAATAAACGTTCAAATTTTGAGAAAAAAAACCGCACGAATTAAAATATATACCCAATAATATTTATATTTAAGAGTAAGCGATACTTTAATCAGGAAAGGAAAACAAAAGGATGAATAGTGTGGAGGAGGGGAACAGTAAAGGACAAGAAATAGTCTGCTGTTGCATTTTTATAGAATATGCTCAAAAATAGCATTCTTAAATTGTATTGCTCCAGCTGAAACTTTGCTGGGTTCAGGGTCAAACAATTACGTAGCGACCACTGGTAGAATGCGGATAAAACCTCATTAAACCTGCAAACAATATCCTCAACTAGACCAATACGTCAAGATAGGTATATTTGCACATCATCCGCATAGAAGTGAAGACTAGCGTTTGAGCAAGCTTTGGGGAGGTCATTAATAAAGATGCAAAACAATATTTTACCAAGTATTGAGCCTTGTGGTACTCCTGCTTGTATATTCCTAATACGAGAGGATTTGTCACCAACCACAACCCTTTGACAGCGATTACTTAAGTAATTGGTTATGAGACGCGCCGAACTTTCACTAAAACCAAAATACCTTCTTAGTTTATCAGAAAGGATTGAGTGGTTGACTGTGTCAAAAGCTTTCGAAAAGTCAAGATGGCAAAGTATAGTAAGGAAGTCCGAGTCATAGCTGATCCTTACGTCATCGAGAATTTTAACCATAGCTGTAAAACAACTATGGTTGGCTCGAAAGCCAGACTGTATCAAAGCAAGAAGCTTATGATGATTTAGATGACTTGAGATTTGCTTGGCAAGGACTTTTTCCAAGACTTTTGAAAGGCAAAGTAATATAGTGATGGGTCGAATGTCAGCAGCCAAAGTCGGTTATGTTTTTTTCGGGACAGGACCAACTGTCCTGCTACCAACAGACGGAAATGATGATAACGTAATGCAAAAATTAATTACGTGAGTAATTACACGGAGAATGTGGGTTAATACTATTTTGACAAACCGGATAGGAACTCCATCCTCACCAACGGCATCTGACTTCCGATACAGCTTCGAATTCAAAAACTGTGGGTGTTTTAGAAAAATGTTGAAGGTTAGGTAGAGAAGTTGTACTTCCTATAAGAAAGTATCATTAAGATCATCAAGATCAGGTAAGACGTCTACAGCATGGTTTTTAGAAACACCAACCGAGCGTTAGTTGGTACAGAGCTTTTCGGGATTTTGGTCCATTCCCAGCTAAGACAAAAAAAATATCTTTTCTTAGAGAGTCTCTTGATAGACGTTGAAAAATTACGTGCCCGACAGAAGTTTACCCAATTCAGATTTGTTGAATTTCGCTTCCACTTCGAATAGAGTTTCCTACGAACTTTATTGAATAGGTAAAGTATTTGCGATCGCAATAGGTCAACTTTATCACATACATCTGAGACAAAATAACAACTATGCCAAGGAATTAAACTCGCCTCGACTTGCAGTGCGCAGTTATCTACTGAAGCGAAATCTCTGAATTGAAAAGTTGATGGTATAGGAGTACGAGATATGTCAATGTTATATGTGCAGAAATTTAGATCGTGGTCTGTGACACCTTCCAATGACAACAGCCAACGCGGAACTTGCAGTTAAATCTAAAAGTTGGTGAGATCTACTGTCATATTTGGAAAGGTCAGCGTTAAAATAACCGCATATAATTATGTGTTCATAATATGGGGAGACTTCTTTTAGTGCGGAGAACATAGGTTCAGGAGAACAGCTCCGGTTGGGCCTATAAGGCACTTGGTATTGCCATTAGTAACTTCTGCAAGAAATTACGTTTTTGGGATTTAAAATGTAATTCCCCAAACATATTTATTATAATAAAACGGACAGGAATGAACTTGTCTGAACACAATATGTTTGTCAAATCACGCAGAGTGACAACTCTATCCAACATACGTTGCATACATATAAATATAAAAATGTTTTTTACTAAAAAATTATGGGAAATAAGCAATTTCTGTTTTCATATTAGTTTTTAGGGTGCCAAAATACATCTAAACACCCTGTCACAAAATATGTGTTGAACAGTGTAATTTGACTTATTTTTGCTTCTTCTAACTCAATAGTCACAATCTGGCAATCTTCATTACATCCACAAAAATTGATTGTTTGGTATGGCTTTCATGCCGACGGCGTCATTGGGCCGTATTGATAGCCGCCACGTTATATGTTAGTTAATGGACATCGCTACCAGGACATGTTGGAAAATTATTTTCGCCGTAATTGTGTGCAATCAAGATGTGATTTCAACAGGACAACTCCACCTGCCAAAGTCAAAGTTTGGTGAGCGCCTATCTTAAGAACTAATGTTGAACGCTAATTTGCCCGAATGTCGGCCGAAATATGTGAAAGAATAGTCGAAAATTAGCTCCAGCTAATCGATCGTTTCAAGAGCTCTCGACATATGAGTGAAGTCGAGCTAACTTCATAGTGATATGAGCTGTATCTTGTATCTGTATCTTGAATATATTGTCTTGTGCACAGACTTTTTTAAAATCGTCCCACTTGAGATCTTTTCTGCAAGATTCAATGATTTTTGTTCTGACCATCGCCAAATTTTTTTTGACAGGAATCCTATGGCCTGAAAAGGTTTCACACAATCTCACAATCAAAAAATTTACGAGGAGGTCTTGAGTATCATTTTAATTTCTTGTTGAATTTGTTCAATGGTGGACTTACTAAGACTAAAACTGATATAGATCAGATATACCATAGACTGATATAGACGATCAGTTTCAGATATTAAATCTCCGGCTTTATTAGGGTTTCCTGTCCGACACCGGTATGACAGTGATTAAACGGTATTAAATATACCAATATCAGTTGAGGCTTTTATAATGACACCTCATCAGAAATCAAATGATATTTTACACTTGCAAATCGCTGTTTCTTTGGCCTTGTCAAGAACACTTTTCTAGTGTCAATATGTGAATAAAATTCTAATCATTCCAGTCCTGCTCCATGACACGAAAGGATGGACGTTAGCCAAAGCGAATGGAGATACCCATGCTCGCTTCAAATGTAAAATTCATTTGGTTGACAAACTTTGGAAGAAAACATAGGAAAGCGAACTTTACAAAGCTTACATTGACATCGCTCTGATCGGAAGAGCAGAATATAATAAGCAAATAAATTTTAACGCTCTGGCTTAAAGAGGAAGACTTTGTCTTAGGTGAAACACACAAATGGCACAAGTGGTAGTGTATTGTATTCCAATAGCGCCCGAAAGACATTCTTTTCTACAACAACAAATCCAATTACACTAATAATTTAGTCTGTCCATTCTGTCTGTCGGTTGGAAGCCACCCGTAGCGTTCGGTCCATTAAATTGTTCATTGTTAAGGTATGTGGTACTGAAATGTCGAAATTCCTGTTGTATCCAGCCTTATGCAAAAGGTTCAAAACTGTTTAGTTTGGCAGCGAGATCGCCAAATGTGTCAATCTTTTTTCAAAATTTTGATTTTGACAAAACATCTTCATCATAGACACCAGGAATTTGTTCACAAGCTTGCGAAGAGTTATTGCCTTAGTCAAAGTGACATTGTAATATACCACTTTGATCAAAAACGGAACAACCACCGTGTGGCACTCCGATTGTTCAGATTTCAGTTCTTTTTTTTTCTAAGTTCCTTCGTACATCTATTGTTCGCATTCCCTCTAAATCTTAGCATCATAGTTGCATAAAATTTCAAAAGTTACGTAACCACGAGTACATCTATCTCTATGTGTGTTGGCGATTTTTTACAATTTTAGAAATGGACTTAAATTTGCAACAACGAACTTGTATTAAATTTTGTGTAAAAAATGGATATAATGGTGCGCGAAAATTCGAAATTTTGAAAAAATGTTTCAACGGCAACGATTCTCTAAGGAAAACGGTCATTCACCAGTGGCACGAGCGGTTCAAAAGTGGACGTGAGTCAATCGAAGATGATGAACGCAGTGGCAGACCATCAACATCGAAAACCGACGAATATGTTAAAGAAATGTTGGTCAATAACCGCAAATTAACCATCAGAGAGATAGCGGATTACTTGAACATTGCCTATAGATCCGTTCAAGACATTTTGGTTAATGATTTTGGTTTCCGTCGTGTAGCAGCAAAATTGGTGCCAAAAAAACTCAATTTCATGCAAAAAAGAGACCGTGTTGACGTCGAAAAAGAGATGATTCGCGATTATGAATCCGATCGCACATTCATCAAAAGGATCATTTCTGGAGACGAGACGTAGATTTATGAGTACGACATGCAATCCTGACATCAGGGAAGTGAATGGCGTTCACCAAATGAGTCGAGACCAAAAAAACCACGTCGTTTTCAGTTGAAAAAGAATAAAATGCTCACGGTTTTAATGGACTACAATGGTGTAGTGCATCATGAATTTTTTCCAGAAAGTCATACAGTAAACAAATAGTATTGTGACCAGAATTGTGGACAGAAAACTCGAGGATTTTCAACATGATAGCGAACATCCATCGAACAGTGCAATCATTATTTGTAATTTTTTGACAAAAAATGCAAAAATATCATCCAACCGAATTCACCTGATTTGGCTCCCTGTGACTTCTTTCTGTCCAATCAAGTTAAAAAAAACCACGCGTTTCAAAAGCCAAGAGGAAGTAATGAAAAAATTGAAGGAAGCACTGATGAGCATACCGAAAACCGAATATAAAAAATGTTTCGAGGATTAGATCAAGCGCTGGCATTGATTACTTTGAAGTGGACAATATAGATTTAAATGAATAAACATATTTTTAATTTTCTAAATAAATTCCGATTTTTTTTTTTGATCAAGGTGGTATAGCGAATTTTTTTAAACTTTTGACTCATTTTCAAAACGCTATTTCTTTCGACTAATTAAAAAATGTAACTTTGTTCTTTTAATAATCTATAAACAGCCACCTTTCAGACGCGCTATTGTATTGCTTGAACGGTTAGTATTACCAAAATTATGTGATACTAGTCATATATTGGTAAAAACGCCACGAACCTTTTCCTTGACTTTTTATCTGGATTTAATGTCCACCGCTGCAGCATGAATCCTCTGCCAATGTGGATCGATAAAAAGTATTTAAGTACAGTGTACTTTCCATGATTTAAGTACTTCTTTCCCGCTGAGCTTCTTATTCCGATTCCGTTTCCTGTTTTCGTATTCATAACTCGATCTTCCGACGTCCGGTCAAATCTGTGTCGCTGAAGAGCATTCCTTCCTCTAATATTCTATTAAATCTTTCATCAAAATCACTCGAAAACATTTATTTTTCTGATGGTTCGCAGTCTTATTGTTTTGCGTAGGTGCTAGCAAAATTTCCAAGTTTCGTATTAAAAAAAAACTTGTAGACGTGTGTATACTTGTATTTGTTTGTTTCTTTGTCACTACGACAAATTAATTTCGCCTTAACATTTAATAGGATGAAAACAGAAAAACGATTTTTAGTTTATACAACTGCTTAGGATTTCTTAATATAAGAACTTAAATTATGGGAAAAGCTTTTACGCATCATGATTTGAAATTAGAAGACAAGTAATAAATCTCTTCAATGTTAAAAATTAAATCAACAGCTGCAGGCATAACAGCTCCTTGTGGAAAGACGATGGGTTTTCTCTTGTTTAAATGAAGTAGAAGAATCTATTGTATCTAATTTGATACCGTACAACATATTGTCAATCGAATTTCGAGAGCAATAAAATCGAATTTCATTTTCTAAATTAAGATAGCTCATATTTAATTCCGCTATGCAAATATCAACTTTTCATTCCTAGATCTTACGAATACAAACAGAAAAATGAACAAAATTTAACGATCCCACGCACCTTTCATTTGATGATAATTGCACAATTCTATGCTAAAATTAGCTCCAACCCATTACATGGATCCTCCAAAAATTTGTAAATATCTTCACCTCGCAGACCATTTGTGTGTGCTCGGCAACTATAAAATGTGTGTTTGCCTATTAATGGCTCAGGTCAAGATGTGCATTTTGCATCTCGTGTTGAAATTCTATTTTCGTGAGACTATTTATACGATTGCTCATAAAAATAGCGCGCTTAGGGTGAGCGCGTATTTACGCATACGTACTCTGAATACAAACAACAGTTCGTCTTTGTTGACGATCTTTTGTATTTCCAAAAGATCATCACTTTTACCTCCAAAAAAACACAAGTGTACTCGTACTAATACATACGCGCAGATACTTTTTGAATGGCCAACTAGCAAATAGTGGTATTCATTCAAATGTATGACGTGCTATTCAGAATTCCATTTCTCTGGGTAACTTAATTTTACACCAATTTCCCTGCCCGAATGAAAGGAAAAAATGGATTGCTTGGGAGTCCTATTTTCTTTTCATTTTCAATTGTTTTGGAAATTTTGCCAACAACTTTCGTCGACTTCTTTGATTCTTTCAATATTTGGAGCAGGAGTATTCATATGAAGTCAATATAGTATGTACTGTGTTTAAGTTGAAATCATGGAGAAAAGAGAATGTTACCCTACTGTGTCTGTCCTCAATAATTTTTTATATATCTTTTTCTCAGCCATTGAAATATGAAATTTTCCTTGAGTTTTTTGTTGTTTAAAGAGTTCTCTGGACGAAATAGAAGACGATGAACGCTGATGTCGTACGATAGATACTTTTTCAGGTTCGATAAACAGAGAAAGTTGCGCATTGCGGTGAAGAATGATTTTTCCTTTGATTTGTGCTCACACTTGGAGGGATATTTTAAAGAGCCCCCGCAGAGTATGTCTTTGGGCAGATTTAGGCGAAATTTGAACATTGCAAAAATCAAATCACTTCTAAGAAGATGTCGTGGATTCAAAAAGGAAACACATGAAAGGAAAAGTACGATATTCATATTATTTCCACTTGCCCAATACGAAATTTATGACTTCTGACATTTAAATCAAACGAACATTAACAGTTTAACGAACTAATTACAATATCTTTTATTCTTCAAGCCTAAGAATGTCATTCGATTATGGATATTCTGTATATGGCTCTCTTTTGAATCGTAATACATTCAATAGTATAAGTTTGCAGGCATCGTATTGTAGAAACAAATTGACGTGAAGGAAATGAAACTGTACACCATTTCTACCCGAAGTACAACTTCTCGAGTGTGGTTTTCTTTTCCTTGTGCAACTGTATGTGCTCGTATGACCGGAATCACGTAAGAGTAAATTCAAGAAACTGTATATTGTATACAATAATACTCATGCATGCACATTTGTGCATTTTTTCCACATGGAAAAAAGAATTCTCAGGAAACTTGGAAAATAAGATAGATAGATGATATCTGAAAATAAGAGAATATTACATCGGAAGATGGTAAAATTTTTGCAAATGATGTTGTACGTCAATCATATTTGACATTTGTGAACTAGACAACTGCAATATACGAGGGCGGTCCCAGAAGTATGCGGCCTGACCAAGACATGGCGGTAATTGTTTGAAAAGTGGTACGCAGTCTATAAAGAATAATAGGTGGAGTGAAAAGTAACCTCCTTGACCGCCAGAATGCGCTGCTACTGCAAAAAAGGTCATAATCCCTTGAAGTCCGTTCATATTTAGGCAGACATGCCAAATTTCAGTGCGATACTGTCTTTAGTTTTGTCTTGACAGCTGATTGTTGTTGACGTGTTTGGCATCATGTTGAGTATGGATAAAAACGGTTTTCGTTCTCTCATAAAACATTATTTTTTTAAAGGCAAATCGGCGAAGTAAACAAAAGAAAAGTTGGATAAATATTATGGCTCTAATACTCCGTCAGATTACACCGTCAAATATTGGTTTCGAGAGTTTCGTAGTGGCCGCAACTCCACTACCGATCAAGTCCGCAGCGGTAGGCCCTCAGATGCGGTTACAGACTACAATGTCAAAAAAAGACATGAAATGTTGTTGGCTGACCGGAAAGTGAAGGTGCGCGAGCTAGCAGATACCACAAAGATTAGTACTGATTAGTACTATTTTGGGCAACATTCTGCATATGAAAAGTAATCCTGCCGCTGGGTGCCGCGCATATTCACTCCTGACCAAAAACACGAACGCGAGAGCACTTCGAAAGAGTGTTTGGACTTACTGATGCGGAATCGGGCGGACTTTTGGCGTCGATTGGTAACTATTGAACACTAGAGAACAGAATAAGTGCCCAGCAATGGACTGAAGCCGGAACGAGTGCTCCGAAGCGGCCGAGGGAGGCTCGATTTGTCGGAAAGGTTATGGCGTCGGATTTCTGGCATTATCATGGCATACTCTTCGTGGACTACCTCGAAAAAGGAAAAACCATCAACAGCGAGTATTACTGTGAATTATTGGAGCGATTGATGGCAGAAATCGCTGCAAAACCGCCTCACATAAAACGAAAAAAAAATTGTTTTTGCAAGACAATGCACCGGCGCACAAGAGCATCGCAACTACGGCTAAAATCAATGACTTACGGCTCCAATTGCTGTCGCATCCACCGTATTCGTCCGTTTTGGCTCCCTCGGACTATTATCTCTTCCCAAACCTCAAAAGATGGCTCATAAATAAAAAAATTCAGCTCACGCGAGGAAATCATCGACGCCACGGAGGAGTATTTTGCAGACCTTCCGGAAAATTACTTTTCGGACGGGATCAAGAAGTTGGAAAATCGCTAGAATAAGTGTATCAAACTAAAAGTGGACTATATTGAATAAAATTGGTCATCGTTATGTGATACAATACTTTTATTTGAAAGGCCTCAGGCCATCCAACATAAAAGCTGAACTGGATTCTACTCTGGGTGAGTCTGCTTTTTAGTTTACAATAGTAAAATGTTGGGTTGCTGAGTTTAAACAAGGCCGTACGAGCTGCCCGGACAAGCATCGCAGTGGTCGACCAAATGAGGTGACGACTCCAGAAATAGTGAAGAAAATCCACAAAGCGGTACTGGATGATCCCCGACTGAAAGTGCGCAAGCTAGCAGACGTGGGCATTTCAAAAAGTGCGGTACATCGCATATTATTTGAAAATTTGGACGTGAACTCTGCGCAAGATGGGTGCCGCATTTGCTCACACGCGAGCAAAAACAGTGTCGTGAAGATGTTTCAATTGAGTGTTAAGCGAAGTTTTACAGCAACAAAGCAGAATTTTTGCTCCGTTTCATAACCATAGGAAAAACATGGGTCCCTCACTTTACACCCGAGAAAAAAGAACTATCAAAACAATGGATTCAAGAAGGAGAACGGTCATAGCGTTGATTTTTTGGGATTCGCGTGGGATAATTTTCATTGACTATCTTGAAAAGGGAAAACTATCAACCGCCAATATTATGCGAACTTAATGCAACGTTTGAGCGAAGAAATCAAGCAAAAACGGCCGCATTTGGCTAAGAAAAAAGTGTTGTTTCATCAAGACAATGCACCAGCTCATAAATCCGTTATTGCAGTGGCCAAAATTAATGAATTAAAGTCTGAATTGCTACCTCATGCACCCTATTCGCCAGATTTAGCCCCCTCGGATTATTTTCTGTTCCCAAACTTAAAAAAATGACTTAGTTAATGGCTATTTTGACGAGCAAGACAGTTGTTATTATAAAAAGGGTATCAAACTTTTTAAACATCGCTGATAAAAGTGTAGAGAGCTGAAAGCGATTATGTTGAATTTTTTTCAGAAATTTTTGTGTTTTCTTTGTTGGGTCGGGTATACTCAGTAAAAGCATAGAACAATTGTGTCGATATTTTTGACCAATAATAATCGGTCCCGGTAGGACCACAACAGCAAATTTTTCAAAAATCGTCATCACCCTTTCGCCGGGCAATGGCAAACCTCCGAAAGTCAAATTCTGCCTATGAAAACGGTTATCAGGAGAGCCGTTCGAAAACAGAAATAAACAGTAGGCCCTGCTCAGGAGTGTAAAAATTTACAAAGTGAGAAACGCAAATGAGTGCGAGAAGCTAGGCCTTGGCCAAACCGGGCTGTCGCGCCATTTATTTATTTATTTTTAAATAATTGGTCGGTGGTGTTAGCGCAGCGTGAATTTTAACGTCGATTTCCTAATCGGGCAAACATTCCGGCACTTAGCTACTCAACTCGAACAAAGTGGAACCACAGGAGACCATGCAGGGCGTGGCCGCAATCGGATTGGTCTTTCGGCCGAGAATATCGCGGCTGTGATTGCCTATGTCACTGAGAACGAAGAAACATCAATCAGATGACGGGCCACGCAATTGGGCATTACCAGAAGAACCCTACAGCGAATTTTAGTGAAAGACTTACACATATTCCCATACAAAGTGCAAAATCATCATGAGCGATGAGGCCCATTCCCACTTAAGCGATTAGGTCAATAAGCAAAATCTTCATTTCTGTGGCACTGAAAATCCGCGTGTGATGCACAAAGAGCCATTACATCCACTCAAAGCCACTTTGTGGGGCAGCGTTCACGCGGGAGGGGTATATAGGCCGTATTTGTTTAAGGACGCCATCGGCAATACGGTCACTGTTACTGGCGAACGCTACAGGGCCATGGTAAACGACTTCTTACTGCCCGAATTGGACGAAAGGGGCTTAGTGAACATGTGGTTTCAACAAGACGGTGCAACCGCAGACACAGCACAAGCCATAATGAATATTATAAAGGAAACGTTTCCTGGTAGCGTTATATCCCGTTTTGGTGATTTGGCATGACCAGCAAGATCGCCCGATTTAACCATCCCGAACTTCTTTGTTTGGGGGTTACTTGAAGTTGTGGGTTTATGCCTCAGATAATCGCAACCCTTAAGGAAAATATTCGACAGGAATGCGAACAACTATCACCGTATGGTGGATATCATCTTTTTCACTTAACAGAAACAATTATAAAAGTCTAAATAAAGATTTCCATCTTTTTTAGTAAAAAAGTAGTTCAAAAATAAAATGATTAATTTTGCGCAGCCTTGTAGAAATAAAAGTGCAAGGAAACCATTAAATTAACTTCCGAAACCACATAAGCTACGTAAAGGCAATCCAAAACTAAATTTTAACACATCATTTGTTCGACCTTTGTGCTTATGCTTCTACAATCAGCTGGAAATCTATTCAACATAGTTCTTGAAAAATGCAAGTCAATTTACGTATTCACAAATGTTGAAAAATGCTATGATTTAAACTTTGCTTCCTATTACTTAAACCTAGAATTTTAGAGAACTCCAGTTAGTAATATAAGTAGAAGTCATTAAATTACCCAACGTGGATCATCCGGGGCTAATATTATACTAAAAATCTCTCTCTTTGAAATCCACAAAGAAAATGTGATCAGCTTTAGTTAGGTATACCGTTCTGATGTCAAACTATCTCAAATCATTTAAGACTTAAGATATTCTTGCTATATGCATGCAATGTTGGAACTCCATTCATCAGACATACTATCATTCGACCAAAAATTTGAAAATTTGGAGAAGCAATAGTTTGTGTTTTAATTGTTCGTTTACTTTGTGATTCGGTCAGGACATCTATAACTGCATGTAATTTCGGTACCATAAAAACTGCTAAAGCAGGTATGTTGCGAGTATTTGTCTAAGAAAGTAGCTTACTTAATTTTCAGATAAAAGCCAAATGACTATGCTACCAAAAGCGTATGACAGTATAAGGATTCTTCAATTTCCAATAATTGAAATTGGCAGATAATGCTTTTATAAATATCTACTTACGATGCAACAACATAGCACTGGCAGATTTTAGAGAGTCTAACCAACTGTGTACTCATCTTACGCAAACAAAACCAATTTTATTCATACGGGTTGTAACTCCCTTTATTTTTTCTTTTCTTCACGCAAAAATGATTGAAAACCATTTATCTAGTTAAAACGGCTTACATACATACGAGTACTCGTATATGGTAACATTTTCTTTAATTAGCTCATCAATCAGATCATCCATCAGGTTAACAATTGCTTTAGCTATTAAATCGAACAAATGCTTAAATACTCGTATAGAATGGTCTCTCTTGAGTAGTGGTTCCATATCATCAGTATTAGGGTACACCAAGCAAGGAGTATTCAATTTGTTAATTTGAGTTAGAACCCTTGATCGGATTCTTGTTTAAAACTATAAACCATGCTGATGATTTAGCAATCACTACATCGAAAATATCTCTCAATTTTAAGTTACTTTATAGAAATTTTGGAGAAGTTGAGAAAGCTACTTTGATTTTCATCGACAGTCTGGCAGCCTCAACTCCTGTATATGGTATATGTTATAACATTGTAAAAATGAAAACTCCCTCTATGCACTTATCAGCGTAACTACCCATATTTTCATCGTACTTAAGCGTAAATAGGGCCAACGTTTCAAATAACATATCGGCATCTTCCGCACTTGAAAGTTTGATTTTTGGTAGTGTGAGCTCCAGAAGAAAGGTAAGCAAACAAACGCTCTTTAGCTGAGTGCTCTTTAGGTTCATTTAGCTTCTTATGATTAATGAGACCTAATCTATACTAAAGGACAAAAGTTCAAGCTGGATGACCTTCAGGTCACAACCATTATTATTGAGAATGATAACGCCCGGACGTTAACTGCCAAGTACGTGCACTGTCGGACAGCTTTTCAGACTCTGCAGTTTCCACGATAAGCCGATTAGAATCGCATGAATGCAATTTCGAGTACCAATAACCCCTCTCCCTAACAAAGTTCCATTAAGTACAGCTTACAGAGACAACGAGGAGGAGACCATCGGTCTACCAAGTACTGAATTTAACCTAAAATATGTATAGGGTGATTCATCGTGAGGTTTGATTTTTAATAGGCTTTTTGACAGATCACGCTTGACTCCTATCAAACTGCTTTATCATTTTTGTATCGTTTGGAAAGTCATCATCGAAAGACTCACACCACAACAGCGTCTACAAATTGTATTACGAAAATCATCGTTCTGAAATATTTTCCTGCGATTCGAGGAACTTACGGTGCGCATAATCGGCCTACTGAAACCACTATTGCCAATACCATTCGCAAATTTGAGTCCCAGTTTACATAAGTGGATGATACTCGACCGGTTAGATTACAGCCAGCACGTAGTGAAGAGACTATTGCAGCTGTAGCTGTGACTGTAGGCGAAGACCGTGAAGAACCGATTCGTCGTCGTTCTCAGCAGCTTGACTTAGCGTAAAAAATTCAACTTGTGCAAGAATTGAAGCCAGGCGACTTAAATTTGCGTCATATTTTCAGTGAATGGGTTCTGGAAAAACTCAATGAAAATCCGGTGCTTTATCGTGAAATTTTGTTCAGTGATTAAGCCCATTTCTGGCTCAATGGATACGTTAATAAACAAAATTGCCGTATTTGGACCGATGAGCAACCCGAAGAGTACCAATAGCTACCATTACAACCATTAAAAACATTAACATGGTGTGGTTTATGGACTGGTGGAATCATTAATCAATATTTCTTCAAAAATGAGGCAAATCAGAACTTTACCGTCAATGGTAACCCTTATCATGCCACGTTAACGGCCTATGTGCTTCTTGAAATTAAGGCACATGGTCTCAGTAAGCTCTGGTTTTAACAAAACGGCGCTACGAGCCATACAATGCGTGAAACAATAGACTTGTTGTTGTTGGTGAGCACTTAATTTTACATTTTGCTACGGTAAATTGGCCTCCCAGATCGTGCAATATCACATCTTTGGACTATTTTCTCTGGGGATATGCAAAGTCTCAGGTCTTCCAGAATAAGCCAGCTACGGTTGACGCTTTAGAAGCCAACATTACTCGTGTTATCCGCGAGATACCAGTCGCTATGCTCGAACGAGTAGCCCAAAATTTAACCTTCCGAATGGACCACCTCAGACGTAGTTGTGGCCAACATTTACATGATATAATTTTCAAAAGATAAATGCCATTAATTTTTCTTTTAACCAATAATAAAAGTCTTAAGTTCACTTTTAAATTTATTTGTTTTATTTTACATTGTAAATCGAATCTCCGGATGAATCACCCTATACAAAAGCTATGATCATTTGACTGATAAACAGCAAGAAGTTAGCCTTAGATGGTGTTATGCGCATGTCGTATGGTCAAAGTGCACTGTGCAACGGCAGCCCTTATAAACTCTTGTGACTGTTCTTTTCTGTCTTTTGTTATCTACTTCTTCACAAAGCTAAAGGACGATCGTAATATTGTGATAAAGAACCTCTTGAGATTCCCATCGTTTCATGTGTGGTTCGAAACTATCATTCCCTCATCATAGGTTTGTGGGAGTAATCTTGCTTCAGTGACTTATCATCACGGAGCGCTCGGTGACCTAAAGTGACCTATTTCCGCCTTTAGTTCTGTTTCACAATTTCCAGAAATAGAATCGTTTACTTTTACATAAGTTGCATAAGTGCGGAAAGTGTGCTGGCCAAATATTCGAACTGCGTAAACGAATTCGGAGAAATCCCCTCAGGAAGCAGAAGATCATATTCCATGGACATTGGATATATCAACCAGATCCATTTATAGGCTGATTCGGGATGATCTACATATGAAAGCTTATCATCGGTCCACGGGTCATCTCCTAACTCTTCAAATAAAAAAAATTAGGCTGGAAAGATAGATGCAAGCGACTTTTGCAATGGCACACGGACAAAGTCCTTGAAAACAATCTATTTACGGATGAGAAAATTTTTACCGTGAAAGAAGATTTCAACAAACAAAATGACAAATTTTATGCCACTTCATCTGAGGAAGCGAAAAAAATTGTTCCAAGTTTAACGTGGACATCATCCCGCTTTCGTAAAGGTTTGGTTGGGGGTCTCTCACCATGCTGTCACATTTCTCCATTTCTGTGAAAAATGTAAAGGTATATCAAGAAGATGTTCTAGAAGATATTATGAAGGGTTTGACCATTGCCCTTTTCTATGGATACAGATGGATCTTCCAATAGGACTCTGCTCCAGCGCACAAAGACAAAGCCACGCAGGAGTGGCTCAGAGTCAATATTCGTGGCTCTATAGCAGAAGAAGATTGGCCGTCGGAGAGTCCAGATTTGAATCCACTGTATTATGGTTTATGGTCAGAATTGGAGAACATGGCCTGCCAGACTTCCCACAGAAATTTTTAAAGCCTTAAAACAGCATCTGCTTTAAAACCGTACGTGCCGCTATAGCCCAATGGCCACACTGTTTGGAAGCTTGTGTTAAAGCAACAGGCAGTCATTTCGAGTGAATCTATTTTTTTTAATAATCAATATTGTGGTCTAATAAATGAAATAATTTGGAATACAATATGTTTACTGGTTTTTTGTATAGCGTTTTATATTTGTAACAGAATTTATGGCAGTACTTGATACATGCTTTACGATTAAGTAGAGCTCCACTCTTTCTCGCTTTCGATCAACTCAATCGAAGCCCTTTAGACCTAAAAACATTTAAATGAACGAAAACATCTTTTTAGGACAGGAATTATATAAGATTTATAACAGCATGCATACCATGTCACATAAAAAAATATTGAGACGAGGAGGAAGAAGTAATACTTATTGGTTTGAGCTAGCTCCAGTAAATGACACTAGACACAAAGGTGATCAAGACGAAAATAGGACCTACAGATCAAAGAAGACCTAATATCGTTCTTTTTTTTTTTTTTTGCCTTGCATTTGTGCAAACTTCCACCCCAACCTAACTTGACTGAATTTAGTATATGTCTTCAAGAATATATACTAAAAATATGCTGTTAGATTGACGGTTAAGAATTAGAGTTTCACAATTTGTTCGTTTGTATGTTAATCTCTATATAAAACCGAAAAAAGGTAAAACGCAAATATCCATTGGATTAATTGGAATATGGCAAGTTGCCTGATGCGATAGAGTACAATGCAGCCCTATTCCAATTTCTACAATAGTACTCCGTGAAACACTCATACGTAATCTTTTCATTTGAACTTTCATGCTCGTTACCCCTTTTTCAAATAGTCTTCAACTAAAATACGTTCGTTGCGTAGAATTTCCCTTTTCATTGGTTTCAATTAGCTTCAAAAATTAAACTAGGGGGTGGTTGTGATTCCACCTCATGATTTCAGCACCACTCCACTGCATTTACCACCATCTAGACCAACAAAAAGTTGCTGTTAAATAAACTTGGAATAATTTCGTTCACCTTACCCCAATTAGTTGGTTTACTCATGCGTACAAGTCGCCGTTTAATTAGGTTACAAAATTAAGGAGCACTCGTTGTGTACTCCTTTCCATTTAGAATTTAACACACACAGTAACATATACACGTAAGCGAAGGTGTTCGAATATTTTTACAGGACATCTATCTATCATCGCAATGGTGAAGTTCGTGCGTATACACACAGAATTCTCATCGCTCTACGTGGGGCTGTAGGACCGTAAAGTTTTTCTGATATCTTTGATTTAGTGGCGAATTGAATTCTGACAGGGGGTGTTTGTTGTATTAGAAGGATTTGTTGATATTCCACAACAACAGCAAAAGAGTGTAACTACGTGATCTAGCCCGAATACGTGTAGTTATAGCTGAGCAATGCGAAGACCCAGTTGTAATCTCATTGATATTCTGAGGTTGATTTATTGAAATCGGCCAAAAGGCGAACGAGCATGAACCTTAATTTCCAATTTTCTATTATGTTTTCATGCGAATAGATTTTCTTTTGTATTTTACCATCGGTCGTTGGAAGATCCTTTCTGTTTATCAAATAGTCTTGTGGCAAACTTTTTTTCTTTTTCTTGTTTTGAACCGACAAATTGAGTATCTATGATACTTATCGAATTTTTAAATAACAAAAAGTTAATTAGAATTTTTAATTAGTGGGATTGGAAGTTTTTATAAAGCGAGTGAAACACGCTTCATTTGTTTAAAAATGAAGCCTACAGACCACAAGAAGGCGAATTGCTAATACCCACAACTTCTTCAAGTTCGGTGAGAAATGAATAGCTAGAATTCAGCCTGTCAAAAAAAGTGTCTATCGCAGGAAGGCCGAACAATAATAGGACAGATCATAATAAGTTTATGTACAAAACACATTTTGTGATGACTCAATTTTAAATTATTTTTGGTCTCTGATACTATGACAAAAAATCGCTTCAAATTTTTAATGGAACACATTTCCAATTTACACTCTTGATTTCGGGATCTCATATTATTTCAAAACAACTCTGAACTTTCCGATCCCCTAGTATTCTAGCTCATTATCAAACTCTTGAAAAGTGAAACATAAAAACAATGTTTTTATGTAGAGCTATTCACAAAAGATACATACATTCTAATTCCCGAGATGATGGTTAGTTCAAAGCATCCCCACAAACTTAATAAACGTCCCTCAAATGTTTTCCACTTGATAAAAAAAAAAACCAAACCCTCTTCTTATGCTCATGTCAATAACAGAATTGACAGTAAGACAAGTCTCCAAAGAAGAATGCAGAACTTGAAGATACTTTTGCAGTTGCAAATATTTACAATTCGGCTGATGTTCTTGTTATTTTTTTTTCTATTTGTTATTGTTGTGTTTATTTTGCGTATGAAAAATAAGCCCCTTTGACATTTAATATGACACTTGTCGTCTTTGTTATAAAATAAATTCGACCCGAGACATGACATAATTAAAATTGTTCATTCCACTGAGACCTTTCACCCTTTCTAGTTCAGGATTAAATGGGAAATAGGAAAGTCACTTTTTCTCTGAGTTTCCCTGACATGCCTTTTGCATGTGCAATTTCGTCAGTATGCACAATACCTTGGAGTCTGCTTAGTTAATGTGGGAGGAAATTGAAATTTCGTAGTGAAAAAGCGGAAAAGAGGATAAGGAAATCTCTTGGTCTCTTGGCCAGGACTTGCGTGTGCTTTTCTCCATACGAATGCCACTCCTGAACTCTATATTAGTTCTTTTCAAAAGAAAAAAGTTACATATATTATTTTCTCAATATTTTCTATTTCCATAGATTAAGTTTGAGATTTCATGAAGTAGAAGCTGAGCAGGGTCTACGGATCCCTGTCTTAAGACTTTCATCATTCTTTTAAATATAACATATCATCTTTTAAAGTTTACCATTTCTTGTGGCTGCAACCCAAAAATAGCTCAATTGCACATTTAAAGTGTTTAACATGAGCACCATACTCCCTACTTACCAACAAGCCGTCGCTTATCTCCAACAAGAATCTGGAGTTCAAACCAACAAGACTTCACTATGTTATTGGCTGACCTGAGTTATTCATAGGCAAGGGGAATATGAAGTGCCTTAACGAAAAAAGTGGGATGCCAACAACTCCAAACTTAAACAACTCACATGTCCATATTGTACCTCATGACCTGGTTGGCGAGGTTTTCAACCATGATAAACCATGATAAATAGATTGATCAGCACTACCTTTCTCAACCACTAAAAGGTTACGTAAGACCGATTTCGATGACATGAAAATACAAAATATATATTTCAGGTCGAGGAAATTTTAAGTACCTGTCTTTCAAAAACGATTCACTCACAGTCAGAATAAAACTCCATCAATGCCGGTCTTTATCCTGAGAAAAACTTCCGAAATTATGTCGCCATATGCTTAGTACAACTGTGCTAAAAAAATGAAGGCGCACCTAGATGAAATTCAGTGCATAAGCCTACGCTCGTAATTCGTCTTAAAAACTCCTAAAACGATTTCAACGACAAAGCCAGCATTCGATTTAGCGTTAACTTCATTTAAGCTTTTTTGCCATATTCGGAATTATTTTTTGAGGATTCTTTAGCATCTAGCAATATAAAACACAGCTTATGAGAAAAGACTTTGCGCACCAGACAAGAGTATGTACGGCTGATGACAATTCGCCACGTCCCTAAAATTGATATGTGCTCGTGTCCACAGAGCGAAAGAGAACTTTGTCCAAAATATTGTATTGGGTATTCGTGCGGTTTTTTTTTCCCCCATCTGAAGGTATCACTTTTTCCCATCTTTCTGGCAATTTGTGGATCCCATCCCAAAAGAACTGCGCCGGCTTGGCAGCCAAGAATAAATCAAGCCAATTTTTGATATTCTGCTCTGATGTGAAGCATATTTCAGTGAGGGCGTTCTGCATCGACCGGAACAAATGGTAGTCAGAAGGGGCAAGGTCTGGGCTATAAGGCGGGTGGGGTAAGACTTCCCATCCACTGTTTTCCAAATAGTTCTTAACCGGAATAGCAACGTGGGGCCGACCGTTGTCATGATGGAAAATTATTGCCTCGTGTCTGGTCGCATATTCCGGGCGTTTTTCGGCTACTGCTCTCTTCAAACGGTTTAACTGTGTTTGGTAGCGTTGTCCATTGACTGTTTTCGCCCATCTGATCCCACCAAATACAGAGCATTACCTTCGCGCGAGTTCATGTGGAATCTAATTTCCTTGCTTTTGAATATATCCAGCTGCTTTTAAACGTTTTGAAAGGGCTGCTTGAGTGACACCCAAAGATTCTGCGAGCTTTTCTTGTGTTTGGCAACAATCTTCATAGAGTCATGCTTCCAGTTCTTCATCTTCAAACTTTTTTGGCTGCCCAGGACGTTCATCGTCTTTCAAGCCAAAATCACCACTTTTGAATCGTGCAAACCACTTTTGGCACGTTCGCTCAGCTAGCGCATGTTCACCATAAACTTCCACCAAAATACGATGACTTTCGGCAGCAGTTTTCTTCATATTAAAGTAGTGAAGAAGAACTCCCCGCAAAAATACTTTTTCAGGCACAAAGTTCGACATATTTGAGTGAAAAAAAATGTTGTTGTTTAATTCAAATGAATGACATATACTGAAATGACGTACAATGACAGTAGCTTTTCAACGCATGTTCCAATGGAATAATAACAATGGAATAACACAAGTTACTCCATCTCTTAGCAAACCGCACTTAGCAAAGTTATAGACCGCCCAGCTTGGTGATTTTAGACATAAGTAAATAACCATCAGATGCATATGAAATATAAAACATGAAAAGCTGCACCTACGTGCACAAAATTCGGATGGTTTTTTCTCTTCCTGTTTAACGACGATTTTGACCCATCTTCTGCTGTTAAGTAAAATGAAACATTCAAAGTTGTCCGTCTAACTTAGAAAACGTTTTCGATAACTATTTAAAGAATCGGAAGTTGTGAGTTTACCCAATGTGGTATGTGCAATTAAAAGCAAAATCGTTAGTTGTGGGCTAGTCTCCTTGAGGCGCATAAAATAAGTTTATAAGCTCTCAGGTTTTCTTTATCTCAAGACTCAAGAAGATTCAATTAAAGTTATTTTAGCTATTAGAAAGATTTTTCAATTAATATAGCCAAACAAATTATTTTGCTTTAGTAGCAAATATATAACAAATAAACTAGATATTTGTTTTTAAGGTTTTTAAGCTCATTTTATTGATGATGAGTGCACTGGTAATGGACGTTCTTTCATTCCTCGAACGATTCAATTTTTTGATGTCAATTTCTAACAGTGCGAGAGGTTTTCTAGACTTTCAATTGTTTATAATAGAATCTAACATCTTTTAAAAATAGAATAAGCTTTACAATATTACACTTTTTAATAATGGAATATAAGGTAGTTTTTTTTTTAAAGATAACCTTAAAGTATATTACTTAGCGAAAGAAAAAATAACAAAAACTAAGGTAGAGAAGAAGTTAAAAAGATAGATAAAAAAATGGAAATAGAACAAAGAAATTTTGGGATACAAAGAGAGGAATTAATTAAAAATTTTTTAACATAATATTTGAATACATCTTTATTAAAATTACTTAACATACGTTGCTCGTGCATTTGATAGTTAAGTACAACTGACTCTATAGTTGAACCCCATGTACAAAAATTTGCCAGACGTGTTTAAATCCTTGCACCTAGGTTCTGTCAGTTGTAAAGTTCTTTGATTTATCGGAAATCTTACATTCTCGAATAAATATTCTGGTGCTTTGTTAAGTTTTGTGTAATAATAGAATGGTTCGATATTTCAAGTAACAGCCGATAATTTATTTGGTATAGGCAAAAATGTAACAGTATCTTTTTAAATATAGGGTTTTCCAATAGGAACTTGACAACATTGAATTTAATTTGTGAATGCATTCCTTCACTAATCATCAAACTGTCACTGTCAATTTATTCAGTAATTTCAATATTTTTATCATGGTAAAGTACACTAACGAGCAACATCTGCAAATTATAAAAATTTTCTACAGATATTCGGAGTCGGTGACTGCAACTTTAAGAGCGTTAACTCCAATTTTCGGTCGTAATTCTCGCCCTAGTAGACAGGCAATAACAAGTTTAGTGCAAAAATTTGAGTCTACATATTCGTTGTGTGATGTTGCCGTTTCAGTGAGACAACGGGTTGGTCGAACTGTGGAAAATATCGCTGCCGTTCAGAGGTCCGTAGCAAACGATCCAAACATTATGGCGTATTTTGCGTAAGGATCTTGGTATACACTCATACAAGACCAAGCTGACTCAAGAATTGAAGCGACGTACGTTCTCCGCAAAATCATCTTCAGTGACGAAGTTCATTTTTGGCTCAATGGATTCGTCAATAAGCAAAATATGCGTTATTGGTCGGGTGAAAACCCACATGCGCTTCATGAATCACCATTTCATCCACATGGTGCGGTTTACATGCCGGCGGCGTTATTGGGCCATATTTTTTCGTCGACGATAACGATCGTCACATTACTGTGAATGGTCAGCGTTATCGTGCCATGATCACCGATTATTTTTGGCCCGAATTGGAAGATATGGACTTGGACGACATGTGGTTTCAACATGATGGTGCTACAAGCCACACAGCACACGCTACAATCGATTTATTGAAGAGTAAGTATGGTGAACGTGTTATTTCAAGACATGGGCCAGTCGATTGGCCGCCTCGTTCGTGCGATTTAACGCCGCTTGACTATTTTCTTTGGGGCAACGTTAAGTCATTGGTTTATGCCACCACGCCGACGACGTTGGAAGAGCTCAGAGCCAAAATTGAACGCGAAATAGCGGCCGTTTCGGCCGAAATGTGTAGCCGAGTCGTTGAAAATTGTATCCAACGAATCGACAGCTGCAAATTGCCCGCGGTGGCCATATGAACGAAATCGAGTTCCATTCATAAATGTTTCGATTGCACTTTAAGCTAATAATAAAGTTTTTGAAATATCTCAAATGGTTCTTTCATTTAAAAAAAAAGTTGTCAAGTCGTTATTAGAAAACCCTATATATCTAGCGCAGGAATTATATGCAACCGTTAGCTTTCTACTTATACTACCATAAAAAATGATCGGATGGATAAATGCCTTAACGAGTTTTAATTTTGCCTTAATCGGAAAGTAGTAGGATTAAGTTCTCGGAGAAGTCCATACATTTAAGATACAAATTTTATTTATATGTTCATTCCAATTCAAGTTACCACTAAAATAAACTCTAAGATTCATTATGTTGCCAACGTATTCCATAGGTTTAGACTCAGTTGAAGTAACAAGTCTGTGCTTTTTCCTGCATTTATAGTCAATGCCTTTGTTTTTGTTGGATTAAGCCTTAGACCATTGTCTAATGACCACTTATGAATTTCAGTTAATTCTCGATATAAATTGTCAAGCACTTGGTGTTTGTTTGCTTTCGAAAAGAATGTATATATACTTTCCGCGTACGAGTATATATGGTAATCGCAATTATAAAAAACACTGAGAGATAATATTCATGAAACAAGTGAACAGTAACGGTTCCAAAACAGGGTCCTGAGGTACAGCTGAGGGGACAGTCCTCGACAGATGAGTACTCGTTCTATAAAATACACACTGAGACCTATTGTAAAGTTATGAAGACAGCAGTAAACGTAAAGAGTTATCAAACATTTAATTACGCTATCAAACGCTTTCGAAAAATATAACAAAACAATTATTCCTTACGGATTGCCGCAACCACCACGTGAATCTTCGCTAATTTTTAAAAGAGCTAAAGTACAACTACTATAAACTTCGCACAAAAGTCATACTAGTATTTGTCATAGTTATCACATTCTTAGCATCAAGATGAATTTTTTCATTTGGCTTACTATTATTTCAAAGACTTTACTCAAATCAAAGGTCAGTATTTTGCGTGGTACGACACAAGTTGTAAGAGTCTGTCAGGGCTAGCGAAATGTTTTTTTTGGTCCTACAAGACCAACCCGACAAAGGAAACCCGAAAAAAGTTGAAACAGGCCAGGAATGACTGCAACGCCTTTCTTAAGCGTTTGAAATTCCAATATGACTAAAAACTGAGGCAATAAATACCACAATGTCCCAATGGTAGTAAAAATTGTTGGTTGTTCGTCTAAAACATCGGAAATTCTGCGTCGTACTCAATCCCAACGCTCATTTACAATGACATTACAGCACTCAGATCTTTGGGCGTTTTCCCCTCCCAAACCTGAATACGTCGAATCTTCAATGGGACGAATCCACTTTTGCATTGCACACATCCGCTGGTCCAGATGGTATATATCCCCTTCTTCTGAAGAGGAGAGAAAGCTTTTTCATCAATCCTATTCTTAAAGACTCTTTTCGATCAGGTAGGAAATAGCATTTGTCAAGCCCGTGCCTAGAAAAAGGGCCAATCTTCTCCTCTCTCTTTATACAATTGCACTCACGTCCCTTCTTTCCGAAATCATGAAAACGCTGATAAATCGTCAGCTCATGAAATATCTCGAAACACGAAAACTTCTCAGGTCCACTGGTGATTTGATAGCATGTCTCACCGAAAAGTAGATCCAAGCGTACATCAATCTGGCGAAAGCAAGGTAGTTGCGCTTGATATTTCTAAGGCATTTGACAGAGTATGGCATCATGCCCTTTTGTCGAGAATACGTGATTTTGGGATCGATGACTCTTCTACAATAGATTAGAAATTACTTTTGGGAACTTTCAATTCAAGTTGGCTTAGATGATTTCAAGTCTGATATTCACAAAATAAATGCTATTGTATCCCAGGGCTCCGTTCTATTTCTGACACTCTTTTTAATTTTCATTAATGACTTCTTACCTGCTACTTCTAATCCAATATATTTATTTGCTGATTACAGTACTCTCTACTTTTCTACAGCCTGCTCTTCGGCTGTAGAACAGAAACGGCAGCGTATGTTAAGCTCATTAAATTCTGATATTAACAGCATAACCAATTAGGAAGCTATTAACAAACTATTGCATCGTCGAAACCAAAAAACTTTTCATTCTCGGTATATGTGTCAGTAACAACCTACGTTAGGATTAACACATACCCGATATCACCAAAAATGCCTGCCACAATATATAAGGCATTCAGCACCACAAAATTTGAGTATAATACTCACATCTGGCCAGATGCTTATAAAACCTTCAATCCCGTGCTATTAAACTCATAGTTGATACTATTACCATTCAGTCAATAAACACCCTTGAACAGACGTAATGTCTCCTGCCTCACTTTGTTTTATCGCTATTTCCACCACCAGTGTTCCATAGAAATCACCAGTAGCATTCCGCCACTTCAAACCTTCAGCCGTAATACCCGTCTCGCTATGAATGCTCATCAGTGTACCCTCAAGCCCACTTTTGGACGTACTCTGAAATATCGTTCATTCTTAAGCCTTACAACTCACTTACGCAATGCCCTGCCGAGCTCTTTATTTCCTATTCATTATAAATTACAAACATTTAAGACCAATGTACATCGGTATTCCATTTTCTTCCTCCCAGATTCTCCTTCGCCCCAACGATACTCAAATCCCTTGAGCGCGTGCTAATTACATAAAAAAAATAAACATTTAATTGAAAAAGTTGATTCAGGATCATTGCTAGTAAAATCCAGAAAATTAAAATTGTTTAATTACGGTGACTCTATGTAACGAAGTTCATATTTATGTTAATTCTAAATGATTTACGCTATTGGAAACGATGTTTTTTTTCTAATTTAAATGCCTTTAAATCCCAACTGGCGAATTTTCCTCCAAAAGTCAGAACTCGTTGAACAAGAGTCAGATTTATTCTTATAAAAGAAGGTTTTGTTTCTTCGTATAGGTAAGACGAATTACAGTAATACGTGAGTTTTTAATTCTCTTTAAATTTGTAAACATTTATAACGCCTCCATCTGGCATAGAGTAACTTCCTGCATGAACCATTATAGTTTCTAAATTGACTCGAGAATATTGGTATGTTTTGAAATTTGTCTCAATTTCAACTGATGGAAATACATCTACTGTTAGGAAGATCATATCGTGACAAGAAAACCCGAGTTCGGGTATCTGATCATAATGCATGATGAAGTCAGGGTCGGAAACTATAGCAACATCAAGTAGTATCGGTTGGTTAAAATAAGCAAAGCTTAAATGTATTCAATCGACCATTTTTTTAAAAGCTTTATTTTTGTTTCCTGAAACATTAGGATTAAGATCAGAGTATATGACCATTTTTGAGTATTGCAAGGCCAAGTCTTCCAGAAAGTCCCTTATCAGCCCATAATTTGCTATACTTTGGGAAATATAAAGGGTGATTCATCAAAAGTTTTGATTTATAATCTAAAATAAAATACATAAATTTGAAAGTGAACTTAAAATTTTTATAATTTGTTAAAAGAACAATTCATAACATTTACTTTTTAAAAATGATATTATGTAAATGTTGGCTACGACTACGTCTGAGGTCGTCAATTCGGAAAGTCCAATTTTCTGCGACTCTTTTGAACATAGCGACTGGTATCTCGTGGATAATACGAGTAATGTTGGCTTTTGAAGCGTCAGTCGTAGCTGGCTTATTCCTGAAGACCTGAGACTTTACTTATGCCCAGAGAAAATAGTCCAAAGGGTGATATCGCACGATCTAGGCGGTCAATTTACCGTAGAAAAACGTGAAATTAAGTGCTCACCAAAATGATTTCTCAACAGGTCCACTGTTTCACGCGCTGTATGGCTCGTAGCGCAATATTTTTGAAACCAGAGCTCACCGAGACCATGTGCTTGAATTTCAGAAAGCACGTAGTCCTTTAACATGGTGCGATAACGGTTACCATCGACGGTAACATTCTGATTTGCCTCATTTTTGAAGAAATATGGACCAATGGTTCCACCAGCCCATAAACGACACTATACCTTTATTTTTCAAAGATGAAATACAAGGTGGGGTGAAAAGCAACCTAGTTGTGAATGAAAAGCATTTTTTTTTAAATGTTTTTTTATTTTATTCAATATAGTCCCCTTTTAGTTTGATACACTTTTTCTAGCGATTTTCCAACTACTTGATCCCGTCCAAAAAGTAATTTTCCAGAAGGTTTGCAAAATACTTCTCCGTTGCGTCGATGATTTCCTCGCGTGAGCTGAATTTTTTATTGATGAGCCATCTTTTGAGGTTTGGGAAGAGATAATAGTCCAAGGGAACCAAATCGGGCGAATACGGTGGATGCGACAGCAATTGGAGCCGTAAGTCATTTATTTTATCCACGGTTGCGATGCTCTTGTACGCCGGTCCATGATCTTGCAAAAACAAAATTTTTCTTCGCTTCATGTGAGGCCGTTTTGCAGCGATTTTGGCCTTCAATCGCTCCAATAATGCACAGTTATACTCGCTGTTGATGATTTTTCCTTTTACGAGGTAGTCCACGAAGAGTATGCCATGACAATCAAAGAAAACCGACGCCATAATCTTTCCGACCCATCGAGCCTCCCTCGGCCGCTTCGGAGCACTCGTGCCGGCTTCAGTCCATTCCCGGGCACTCATTCTGTTCTCTGGTGTTCAACAGTTACCAACCAACGCCAAAAATCCGCCCGATTCCGCATCAACAAGTCCAAACTCTCTTTCGAAGTGCTCTCGCGTTCGTGTTTTTGGCCAGGAGTGAGTATGCGCGGCACCCAGCGGCAGGATAACTTTTTCATATGCAGAATATTGCCCAAAATATGGCGTGTGCGCTCAGTACTAATCTTTGTAGTATCTGCTAGCTCGCGCACCTTCACTTTCCGGTCAGCCAATACCATTTCATGTATTTTTTTGACGGTGTAATCTGACGGAGCATTAGCCCCATAATATTTATCCAACTTTTCTTTTGTTTCCTTCGCCGTGTTGAGAACGAAAATCGTTTTTATCCATACTCAACATGATGCCAAACACATTAACAACAATCAGCTGTCAAAACAAAACTAAAGACAGTATCGCACTGAAATTTAGCATGTCTGCCTAAATTTGAACGGACTTCAAGGCACCATTGCAGAAGCAGCACATTCTGGCGGTCAAGGAGGTTACTTTTCACTCCACCTAGTAGTAGCTCTTAATACTCTTCGGGTTGCTCTTCAGCCAAAATACGGAACTATTGTTTATAACGTATCCATTGAGCCAGAAATGGGCTTCATCACTGAACAAAATTTCACGATAAAACACCGGATTTTTAATGAGTTTTTCCAGAACCCATTCACTGGAAATATGACGCAAATTCAAGTCGCCTGGCTTCAATTCTTACACAAGTTGAATTTTGTACGCTTTTAGGCCAACATCCTCACGTAAAACACGCCAAGTTGTCGAATACGCCAGGCCAAGCTGCTGAGAACGACGTCGAATCGATTCGTCACGGTGTTCGCGTACACTCTCGGCTACAGCTGCTATAGTCTCTTCACTACATGCTGGATGTGGTCTAACCGGTCGAGTATTATCCACTTATGTAAACTGATACTCAAATTTGCGAATGGTATTGGCAATAGTGGTTTCAGTACGTCGATTATGCGCACCGTAAGCTCCTCGAATCGTACGAAAAACATTTCTCACAGAACGCTGATTTTTGTAATACAGCTGAACAATTTAGAGACAATGCGAGTCTTTCTATGATGATTTGCCAAACGATACTGAGCAAAAATGACAAAGCTGTTTGATAGGACTCACGAGGGATCTGTCAAAAAAAGCCTATTGAAAATCAAACCTAACGATGAATCACCCCTTACATGCAACCAAGAAGACATTTTTCTCTACTATTCCTCCCCTCCATGAAATTGTATCCCATGAGTTCAGTTGGTGCTGATTTCTTCAAAATTTTGAAATCATAACACCCTATCCTTCACTCCGAAAAACTCTCTTATAAGCTAGATTAAACAAATTATCACACATTTTCGATTCGAATCAAATTAGCTAGACATATAAAATATCAACCATTCCAGCATTAAACACATATCTTAAATCGTCAATTTTATATCTCAAACTTTAAACATTAAAATGACAAATATAAAAACACTTGTTTTGTTTACACAGATTAACAATTAGTATTTTTAATTAATCAGGGGAATCAACCATTTCTGCGATGTTATCAATCATTAAAAACGTAATGAATTAATAATATACGAAAAATTTTTTTTTACTAAACTTCAGAGAGTGGTTAACATTGGCTCTAAAGGCCCCCCTTTAGTTCCTGTTACCATTGTAGTGTCCCTCTTCTACCAATGTCCATATCCCCCACAAAGTTTATGTTAACAGGTCTTGTTAAAACATTAACTGAAGTCTCAAAGCTTAAGAAAGAGCTTAAAAGGAGGAATGGCTATGCATTTAAATGTTCACAGGCGATCGCAAAACTAATCAAAGATGTGGAGCATATATTTTATAAAATTATATAAATGAGCTATCATATATTGTAAAGTACTGCTGAAAGGGGTACATCATTTTCATCTGTAGTAATAGCCAGGCTGTTTATATTCATTTTAGAGCTAAGTATTGTTCAACAACGCAAAGCTTCTCTGAACAAAGTCAGGCGATTCAATTCGCCGACCTTTGTATGGCTCCAAAGCTCCAACAACAATGAAATTTCCTATACAACTTCCTAGGCTACCCTATAATACCTGTGTACACAGACTTTTACTAAATGTTGCGTCGAAATACATAAATTAAAATTTTGTTAGTTAAGGTAGTTTTCAAGCATTTTTTTATGTATAAATTAATAACTAATGAATTACAAATACACTGCAAATGAGTGTTCTCGCTCAAGGATTTCTAGCAAGGACAACCGTATGTGTTAAGCCCCATCAGGATGTAGGCAGTACAAACGAATACTTTTTGATACCATTCAAAAAATAATACATTCAGAAAATAAGACTGGAAAATTATAAGAGCGAACATATAAGAAGTACAATAGACTAGTTCTTTACTTTTACGTCGAAAGAAAAGAATTTTTTTTTATACCATAAAAGCGTAGATTAAGCTGCAATCTCAACATACGGAACTCTTATGTTTGTGTTTGAAAATTCAGTTTTTAATCTGTTCTGGTGCAGCAACTAAATTTATCTAACTAACTAGCTATCAGTAAAACATAACCTAAACGAATATCATCTTTCATGATGGGATCTTATTGATGTTAAATAAAATATTGGAAATATAAATACTTCCAGATTTGAAGTGTTGACTTATAGATCTGACAAGCCTATCAACATTCCAGACTGATTCTTGATTAGGAAAAGTCCTTTTAGTAACCAACAGTGGTAACAAAATGGTTTAAAAGCAAAACCCTTCTGCTCTAACGCCAAATCAGTGGAGAACCATTCAGATTAAAATTCATGGAAGTGGCTTAACAATATTGTAACACCTTTATTATCTGGTTCATATCGACTTTTATTAATGGATGCAATTTTCCTTACTTATAGAGAATCCGTTATGCCGTCACAAAAACTCATTTTATCATTCGTTTCAAACAATGGGAAACTTAACCTCACTGAATATTCATCAGATTGTTCAAATGTGAAATCACAATTTAGTGCATGACAAAATAGACCTTACACTTTCCTCTCAGATTCCTAAGAAGAAAAACATATAAACTTACTGTATTGATACTTATATATGTATGAACCAGGTAAAAAAAAAATTGTCTACATTACAAGCATGTTTCAAAACCATGGCAGAAGTTTTATTATCAATATTCATATACGGAAATAATGTCTACATACAGAACTACAAGACAACAATTCCAATTTTAATACTTTACAGGCATGGGAGTATTATACTCGTACAAAAGACATTACTCAAACTCCAAATACCCCTAGACAAATAAATCTTAATAAAAAAAAGAACCCGTGCTACGAATAGCTTCACTGCAAAAGATTTCAAATTTTAATATCACAAACAATATTCTCATACCATAGGTTGATATGTACTCGTATGTATGCCTAAATGTATGTACGACGCGTGGTATGAGCGTCTGTAGAAGTTCTGGGAATAAATTGCCCAACCGAAAGTATAAAATATTACCATCTTCTCTATCGCAGCCACCGAATCTTCCCTGCCACTCGTAGATACTCGTACATATTGAAAATCTGAAGTTTTGCGACTTTTACCCCAAATTCATCGGCTCCCTTAGTGTTGCTACAACAAATGGGCGAATATCCCATCTCAAGACTTAGGAATAGCATACATTTTGAATGTTTGTCTGTCATTTTGTACTTCTTGGTGTAATTACAATTTCGGCCCTCACAGGACTCTGTTGTGTTCCCACTACAAGAGAAAAGAAAAACAAAGACAATAACTTTATATGCTAAGCAATGGAAAGAAACGGAAAACTTTTTATTATTGTCGTTGTTGGTGTTGTTGTTGTTGTTGCTGATAATGGAAATGGCGGGGTGGTGGTATTGTAGATGCAATGTAGATAAATAGTAATACTTTTACTGCTCAGCTATCTGAAACAAATATTGTCTTGGAAAATTCCTACTTTTCTAAGGGTTAGACCTAATGGGTAGATGGATGCCTTTACCAAACTCATAAGACATACATACTATAAGTACTCGTATATAACAAGACATCGCGGGCATAGAAGATAAACAACAACCGTACCCAACCCAATCCAATTGAATCCAATCCGACCATGCACCGTAACAGTACGATTTCTATAAATAGCTACGGATAAATTTTGTGTCACTGTAAGGACATACTATTGCTGCCATCAGCGGCAATGTGTATATTTGACAAAAAGAAGTTAAAATAGTTTTTATAATCCCAAACATTAAGATAACCTACGTCCGTCGCCGACGCTGTCTGCCTTGGCATCACAAAGCCTATAGTAGCCGCCCTCGCATTGAGTTCAAATCTCAGCAAAACGGGTGACAGGAAAAAAAAAAACCACACACAACAACAATAACATAAAAACAGGACGAAGGAGGAACAAAAATAAACATAATATAAATGACAATTCTACCTTGTGCGCCTTTTTGACGGCAGTTTTGCAGTTCCGCTACGGAAGGATAAGCTCCAGAATAGCGCTACAACAAATACATCTACATGTAGGTATAGACCATCTTTTGCTGTTGGTTAGCAGCATCTTAGGAAAGAAGAAAAAAGCATTCCCTTCGATGACGATGATGATGAGGAGCAAATAGCAAACTACGCCACAAAAAATGAAAACGCAAAAAAAAAAATATCTACTCTACTTGGATCGAGTGTCTTTGAAGGCAAAGCACAAAATATGAGATAAATCTTTGCACCCTTGGAGGACTCTACCAATCTACTCATGCTGTGATATACATACATACGTAAATACGATAACTATTTGTATATATTCGTATATGTGTTAAGCGAACATTCAATCAATAACTGGCATGATGCCAAAGCGAAAACTGCCTTCTGCCCTTCGCAAAAGAACTAGAGGATCTTATTAAAGAAAATGGCAAGAAGGCACAGAGGACGAGTTTGCCGCCTCGCCTTCTGGGCGGCAGTCACAATCCGGCTCTAATAGATGGAAATATGACAGGAACTACGTGGAGTTAACAAATTTTGTGCTTCTGAAAGTTTGTCGGCTATAAGTGCATGCCCCAGATTTATCTTATCCTTTTATTTCTTCTGTTTCTCATACGTTTTTTGGTGTCAAAATCGAATTTTCAGCAAAGAAACGTGGCATCTTGTTGATCTGTCATTCAGAAATCCACTCCACACCTAATCGACAGAGCTTCTCCTTTTCCAGGCATCTTTCTGATATGTGCTGCGAAAATAGAGTAACATTTTAGTCCAGGACAAGTTAAAGTTTTTTTTTTCCTTTTTTAGGATACTGTGGTAATTGGCTTTTTAAGTGTTTGTCACTAAGTTTGGAGCAACAAACAATTCTATCCATACATTCGTAAAAGCTCGTATCTTAGTGGTGGGTGGTAGGTGGTGTGGGCGTAGGTGTTTAATTGAACTTTTGTCCGCAACTACGAATCGCCTTAGAGTCGGCTATGCTTACATGTATCCATCCATAGGTAAACAAACGGAACAAAAGGAAACAAACGAAATGGAATGAAATTCTTTTGTGATTGTGTTTTGATGGTGTGTACATTTTACCAGGAAGTTAAGATTGATAAATTGTCAAATTGATATGTATTCTTGCTGAAAATTGTATCTATCAGGGTTGGGGCATAGATAGTGATGTATGTATGTATTTCCATGGATTTATTGGAGCACTCTATTTGTTAAATTATATTGACTTTAGGGCAGATTTTGCTAAATTTTTATTTCTGAATTTTTTCTTAAATTGGACTCACTTCAAGGCAGAATTGAACCTGATTCACCCTAAGGTAAAACCCAAAAAAACTAATCAGCTTATCAACAACGGGGGAATAAATTTCAACTCAACGAAATACATGTACGTACTCATGTCATATAACTCGGACGGGATATTGAGAGTCTTACATGGCATCTTCTTCGTGACTCAAGGTAAAGTCTTGCTAGTTGATTGCGTTCATCTCCCATAGAAATTCTGGTTTGCAAGAGTCCTGATCGTCTTGATCTCCGTGCTAATGTGTCATTGTAGAGCCTACCTACAGTCTTTTAACCACATAAAAATTTTAACTACTATTGTTATGGTAAACCACTTCGGTGTTGGTTTTTTGATAGGGGATATCCCTTCTCTCTGAAGGATCAAGCATTGTTAAGATTTCGTTCACACGGCATAATCTGTCAAAATTCTATTATTAGCCAGTGCTTTATACATGCTACGGTATTGGTACATGTTAATAAAACTTCCTTCAAATTGTTATACATTCTTTTGTTTATTTAACCCGACTATTGCTTAAAGTTAATCAGATGAAGAAATTTTTTCAACTTAACTAAGCCACAACAATTTTTTGTACTACCTACCAATCTTTTTCATATGGCGATTCTATACCACCCAACTGAATCGGAGATACTCCACTCTGCCGTATGAAACGTACTTGAGTATGTCGAACATGAGTCAACTATCGGTCGGTCCTTTCTTATCATAAAAGACGAACGAAGCCGTGTCTTCGTGTTATATGTAAATAATAGGGTAATAAGCCCCGAAGATTAGATAGAAATGTGTCACCGAGTGAGCTAAATAACGCAGTTATCTACTCTCATTAAGATCACTCTGTTTTCCAAAACCTCATTAGAATATAATTTTTTGTACTCAATCTCTGGTGTTCTGTACAATATCTCGTGTTCTGTACAATCTCTGGTGTTCTCCCAATGCTATAAACTGAATGTTTTTCAATAAATTTACTATAAACAGAGGACATCCATAAATAAGAAAAATGACTATGTAGCAACTCGCTATATTCGTGAAACTGTCTCCTTGTAAGGGCTATAAACAGAACAGCATCTGTAGGTTTGTCAAAATACGATATAAAAATGCTCCATACTTTGCGTACACATTGGCATAATAAAGTGAATTCATAGGATCGAAGCCTTCCGTTGCCACTGATTTCTTATTTTTCAGTGTTGTGAACAGTTCTAGGTAATCGTTCGAGCCAATGACATCATTCGCTTTGGACACTACCTGGAAAGCTCTCCAATTGTCTCATGCCGATCGTCAATCAAAACAAGGTTCCCATCATCCACAGCTTTTCTTGGATGTATACCTGCTGTTAGCATTGTTCATTTTCTATCATTCGGGGGTTTTATTACTTTTAAGTAATGAGAAAGAATGCGTTTTCTACTTTTTGAAAATAATATCATCTAAATGCTGTCCATTTAGTCAAACATACTATTGGAAGTCGACCTCCGTGTTTCGTCCCATGTGCTGCAGCATCCTCGGCTAGATGTCATGAATTTCATGGCCGATATTTTCTTTCAGCTCCCCAGAGTAACTGATAAGCTTTTATCAGAAATTTTCACGCCAAGTTCATGGCTATTCTAGCAGTATTAGTAGTCGGCCCATTTTGTTGAAACCAGGTGTGCAATGAGTAAGATGGATGATAATTGGTGATCATGCGCTCATAATTTCCGGTATTCAGCTTTGTTCTCTGGAATTTAGAAAAAATAAAAGCCAAATGATTCCGTTTGTCGATAAGACGCACCAAACACTAATTTCTGGGCAGAGTAAAAGCCATTGGTGTGTAAGTCGCAGATTGTGTTTTTGTAGAGCACAACTGTAACATTTTGGCTTATTTACCTGCCCATTCACATGGAAGCGGGATTCGCCGATCCAGAAGATACAATTAACAAATCACTCTAACATTTTTTCACGAAAGTTTTTGCGTAAATAAAGCCATTTTCCTCAAGTTTTTGCACTTATTGAATTTTAAAAAAAGTACGATCTTCTCCGCATTGATATATTACGATTTGAACACACGCTTCGTTCCACCTCATGAATGTTTTTGGTGGTCCTTGAAGCTCTCAGCTTTACCCAGATAGAGAGCTATTCAGAACTGAAGAAGTATAGCAAAACCTTTATATCCACAAATGAATTAAGTTTACCTTTGGGACAATGCTCAATCGCCAAATATTGTAACGTGAACGAACTTGTAGTCGCACACTGAAGTAAGGATAGCCATTTTTTAACAATATCGAACAATAATGAACGCAAGATGCTCTCCTGACCAGTGCGACATTGTGACTGACACGACCGCGCTACCAATGATTCAAGTGGCGCTCACCCAGCACAAAAGTTAACAACTTTTTCAGATATAATCATTTCAAAACATAAAAATGTAATCAAAAATAATGAAATAATGCTAATTTTTTTATACAATTCTAGATTTCCATTGGCTAAATGTTTTTTGATTATAAACCCCTAACACAACTTAGTGTTGCGGATGTATAATATGTCAGACAATGGTGATGGATGAGAATAAGGAACACCAGGATTTTTCCAACGATAAGAAGTATACGAGATTTAGAATACATACCACTACTAAGCAATGAATCAGATAACCAGCTTTTGAAGTCACCATCGATTTTCAAAGGGCCTGAGAACTTTCAAGGACGCAAATGTAGTTATCTAGAGCAACGGTTTCGTTCAAATGTACAACAGTAAAAAATAACTTCTTCCAGAAATATTATGATGTAATACTCGGCTCCTTTGTCGGAAATGAATCGACAATTCGTGCTGAAAAACAAGTCACAACGTTCGACCACCTACTGTAACATATTCATTGGATTTATTACTATGAATTATTTGTTCTTCCTAAAAGTAAGAGTTCACTTGAAGGGATATAGATACAAACCTATTGAGCAGCTGCAAAACATTATGTTCAAACAACTCTAAATGACTCTAAAAAAAAATGATGACCAATGTATCGCTTCAAGTGAACCCTATTTCACACAAAAAACACATATACACCTTTAATTTTGATATGCATAATAATAAATGCAAAAAATTTTATTTTTTCGCTATGAAATTTAAATTTATGTCAATTGAGACATTAAGAAAAGGAAATCCTAAACTCAGAACAAGTGGTCGGAAGAATTATGTACTGAGGGGAGAATACCAACAAAAATTGTATACATTTTATGAATTTGTTTAAAGAATGAAATATAACTTTTGAAAATGACGGCTTTTCCACTTATAGAGAGAATGACACGGTTTTAGCCAACTTCAAGAGGAGAGAGATGAGAAACCATTTTAATGACGTATTTACGTTTTCGTTGTGCCTATTAGTAGTAGCAAGCATCGTTAGAAATAATTTCTCCGTTTTGCATTCATTACATTCTCAAGATCGAATTGAACCTGCAAAATATATTCAGCCTAGACGTTGGAGATTCTCCCGACCTTTGTTTTTCGTCTTATATCAGTATGAAGGACTTTTATTTAAGAGGCACCTATCAAGAACCCGTCAAAATACCATTTTATAATAACTCCTGAACCTAAACATCTTTCTTTCTCTTCTATTTCTTTTTATCCCATTTTCCACAGAATTTAACACATGCTTCAGTAGGGAAGTTGCTGCGACTCCAACTATTCGCCTTAAAGCGACTTCACAGTGGGCAGATAATTTATTTGACCACGCTTATATTCTTAATATATTAGGAATCCTCGCAGAGGACATCGATTATGCCATACCTAAACTTCGGCTTGACAAAAACTTTCATGTACGCTTCTCCTCTAGATCCTTCATGAAAAGCACAGATTGATCTTAAACCAAAAATTTTGCCGATTAAAAAAGATCTTACCTGGCTGATGAAAAACGTGATATCTACAAAGGATATCCGAATCAAGTCCTAGGACGCAGTCTCATTAAATTCTAAACCCGCCCTTGAATACTAATCATCTTTTACGGAGATGGCAGAGCAGTTCAAACTTCACCTTTGTTGGGTGCCGGGCCACAGAGACATTCCAAAAAATTGTAGAGCTGATGAACTGGCCAAAATTGGAATCACTCTACCTATTCTACTGGAAAAGGGCAGCATAGGTATACCAATCGCTACGTGCAAATCATTATCAAAGCTGGATGCTAATAAAAGAACAGATCTTAGGTGGACCGGTGGGCCAACATGTCTGAAGACTAAACAGATCTAGCCAAAGCTGGATCTGAATTGCTCTAAGAGTCTGATGCTTCTAAACAGGAAACATCTCAACGCCATCATAGGTGTAATCACTGGACACTACATGCAAGAAGCCTTGGCGATTTTACGAACGATTTCTGTAGAAGCTGCATGGACGGGGAGGAAAAAGAGGCAATCTACTACATTCTCTGTGCATGTTCAGCTGGTTCCAGGAGTAAGAGGATCATAGATTCATGTGGCAGCACAGTGGACTAATAGACCTAAGAGTGTTGATCTTTTCCAACCGACATTCTCACCTACTCACCTACCTACTTAACATATGCTGACAAACTTTAACTGCCGCCTTACCCACCTAAGTGTTAAGTTTTTAAAAAAGAAATACAATACTAGGCACCCAACACAGCGCAACGACATCGTTGGAGGGGACCTTTTAAGCTTGTTAAAAGCTAAATTATTGTAACTTGAACCTTCTGATAAAAAGAACTAGTTCTGTTTTAAATAAGTTAGCTTTGAGTCCGAAGCTCTTCACACAATTAGTAATGATGTATCTTCAAAGTAAAAAAAAAAAACTTACAAAGTTCAGTAAACGACTGGTGAGTTTGCCGAACGTAAGCGTAAAATGAAAATGCAGTACAGTTGGAAAATTTATTACGAAATACTGTAGACTAAAGGGAATATTAAGTTGCTTCCACTAAAGGACAAGGACAATACTGTCATACGTGCTTGCTTGAAAGACAATATACAGAATTGCACATTAATCATATCGTTAATGGAACTCATATATGTAAGATTGCTGCCTAGAGCGATGTTGCTCATAAGCCTTAATTGCACTCTAACTACTTTTAATAGTTTAAGATACTAGGTATGTGTTGTTGATCACCAATAAATTAGCCCCATGTATTTGATTATATTCGTCTCCAATATTATACGTGAAATGTAAAATATCATCATACATCGCATTGTAAAGAAAGAGGCACAATACCCAACCTTGTGGCATGTCATCAATTATTTAGTCTACCTTAAAATTCCGTAGTTTTGGAATTAGCGATATACTAAACAACTACAAAGAGGCAAACCAGCAAGGCAAACTACGAGGTAGAGTATCTCTGATTGAATAAAAGGCCAACCAATGCTACCAAAAAATAGGTGACAACTTTTCAGGGGAGTTCTTATGACATAATTGCTGTGACCCAGCGAGGATTCAATAAATACGGGAAAAATCTTATCAGCTTGCAGGATATATAAAAGATTGACAGTTTGAACCTTCAGAAAGAGAAATTCTTCGTACAGCTATACGAGCTTTACAGCGACATTGACCTAGTCAGGGAACTGCCCATTAGTCGTCTGAGATGGCTAGCACATGTAGAGTGACTCCAGTACTCCGGCCCGTAGAGTCTTCAAATCTAACCCGGAAGGGCAATGCAGTGGAGGAAGACCTCGCACAGACTTGAATCACGTAACTGGAGGCAGTTAGCTCAGGATTGTCCTAACTTCTGAAGCTTGTTAATTGAGGCTCAGGCTCACTCTGAACTGTAGCGCCGCCGAAGTAAGAAAGTATAAGTAAGAAGAAAAATAGATGTCGCCTTTTAAGATTTTAAAAAACTGAAGAGCCGAGGAAAAATAAATTAGCCACCTACTAGATATATTGATTTGACTTTTTCAGTTTTAAGAAAAAAAAATTCTGGTGACTAATTTTCCAATAGCCTGACCGCATTGTACAATAAGTAATAAATTTACCTTGCAGACTGATGCTTGATGCAAGATCCCCTCTCTATTTATATGCTACTGAAGGGTTAGTTTCAACGCCAAATTTATCCTTTGCCTAGAATTCTGTCAGTGAAATGATACTGACATTCAGTTTTAAAACAATAGTAACATGCGACTTCACTGTTCGGATCTCACTTATTAACTTTTGATATTTCCACAATGGCAATGGCGTAGGCACTAATAACACCAAAATATCATCATAACTCTTGGCCTCATGATGATGGCAACGGTAAAAACTTGGTCGCCTTCCGCACCACCATTAGCCTTTTCATTTAGAAATTTTGTTTTAAATATCCAAAACAGGGTTGGGGCCAACAGTGAATAGCAAAAAGATCCTATCTTATGGTAGCTAGTTTTCGCTTTCGCATTTAATAAATCGGCCTTGCTTACGCCAACACACGATGAATAATTTTGATGAATCTCAGGTGATTTATAAACCAATTCTTTATAATAGATAAAATGAGTACTGCCCCACTGTTTTGAAAACCTTTCCAGAATTGGCAGTAGGATTCTTAGTAAAAATGAAATCATTACCTCAATGAAAATACTCGAAGCTTTACAACAGCGGGGTTCCACAACTTTTCACTTACATTTATACAGACCTCTTCTAAAAAGGGAAGATATCAAGTAGATAAATGGAAAGAAGTCCGAATGGTTCCTTCAATTGCTTAAATACCAGACAGCATATCCTTCGAACACATTAAAGATCATCACGAAAGTACTCTCGGCAATGAGCAGTAGATTTCCGTTATGGATCCTCCTCGATTATTGTATGCCAAAACCAAAAGAGCGTAACATATTTCCACTTTGTTTATTCTGAGTAATTTAGCTGTTAGTGCTTTCTTTCGTCCCATACCGTTCTCAAACTCTTTTGTTTTAGAAACGCAAAAAGAAAATCTTTTCTATTTCGACATAAATACTAGTAAGCCTTAAATGTAAATGGACATTTTAAGTAAAGCTGGCAGATCTGTTATGTACATACGAGTTCTTACAAAAACAGTTACAACTTTCCGCAGATAATTACAAATTCATTGTTGGCTATTCAAAAGGTGCGATATATGGATATACTCGTAAGTTTGTATTGCCGATTGCATAGAGGTAGGATGTTGGAAAAATTAAAGATCCGAAGCGGTGTTTGGCCATTGCATACCATCACAACTGCTCTTTTTGATTGTGATTAGTAACAAAGTAGAGAAATCCAATAAAGATTTACAAACTATCCCAAACTCGTCCACTATACTGACGAGATTTGCTTATTTTTAAATAGAATAACGCAGCTGCATCAAATGACTACCAGATTGGTGACAAGGCCAACTCGGTAAGACTGAGATTTAACTCCTCCAAAATAAAAGCATCAGTCTTCTTTCTAATTTATCAGCAACTCATTTCAGAATGTCGGGAAAACAATTCGAGAACGAATATAACTTCTGTCACCTTGAAAGTATGGCCCCAATTGGTTGGTGTTACTAAATCAGACATTAGAAATCTAAAACATAGTTAAAAAGAAACTAACGCTGCATTTGGTATATTGTACTGCGTCAGTAATATACCAAATATTTGGAAGAAGACCGCCAACATCATTATAACCTTTTGTAAAATGTTGTCTGAGTAAGCAAGTTTGTTAAACCAATTTTTTATTTTTTTTTCCATATCAATGTTTTTTTGTGGGACTTTGTTTTTTTGGTTAGCTTTCCTAACAGCAATTTGTTTAACTTGGCATCACTTCATTTAACAAACCAAACGAATTTTTTTTAAACAATATTGAAGTAAGAAATGTTGTACAAATTAATTTAAGACAAACAGTTGTGATGTAAAATGTTGTTTCTTGAGCAGTTGTTTGTCGTATTTTCTTTTGATATGTTTAAGTTTGCACATTATATGACACCCAACTTTGTAGAGATTTTAAAATTTATTCCTGCAGATATATCTTGCACACTTTAACAAAAAGATAAAAAAAAAACAGAGAATATTTCGTGAAATTTCACTACAACCACCTTCCATTGTCCGTTGAAATCAAAAATCGGAAATTTCGCATAAAAATTTGAATTTATCTAAATCTACTTACCGATTCCGTGGCAAGATACGATATTTTATTCAAATCCAATTTGATTAGACGGCTGCCGTGTGTGTGTGTGTATTTATTTAGAGGAACGTAACGTGTAAACAATCAGAGATAACAAATATTTACAATTTAATTTAATTCACTATGTGATTTTTACAAAAAAAAAAAAAAAAAAAACGAAAATACAAAAACAATTTCAAAAACAACAATTCCTACGTAAGATGTTGCCCTAAATTTATTTTCTTTTCATTTTTAATTATTTTTTTTTAAAAGAAAACCACTTTTTAGCACAAAACTTATTTTCACTCACATTTCACTAATTTCGCTTTTGCTCACTTTACTTTTGAAAAATTTTGAATACGAATAGGTCGGAGTGCTTACTATTATGTTTATTTATTTATTTTTTTATTTTTTTTTTTAATTTAATGTAAAAACTTGCTGATGCAGATTTAACTTGTCGAATATCGAGCACATGATCTACTTCCGATGGATTTGGATTGATTTTATATTTTTCTTATATACATATATATAAATATATATATTACGAGTACGTATTTATTTTTGAATAGTTTACATGATGATTTGGCTTTTCAAAACCACTAGGATGACATTTTTCATTAGATGTTGGAGAAAAAATTATAGGAATGAGGGTGGACTGTTGTCTTGAGTGCGCTCAAGGGGAATTTCCTGTTTTTAGAGGGTATCGAAAATTTAATTATTTAAATAAAAAAAATAAATATATATATATATATTGTACGATAAACGAACTAAGATGATAATTTTTGTTTTTATTCTCCTTTATTTACTCTCGAAATGAAAGGCTAATTCAAGTTTTACACATTTTTCCGCTACCCTTAATCAATTTTAGTTTTCATCCCTTTTGTCGTACTTTTTGCGTTGCCTCCCTACTTCGCGTTGGGGGTTTTGTTAGCCATAAAAATACATATATACAAGTACGTGTACTAAATGAAATGTGTGTGTCAGAAAGGCGTTGGAAATAAAATGAAGGAAATTGAATAGTGTGTATAAGGACTTTATGCGCCTTTGTGTAAGTACCAATCGGTTGACTCTGTTTTTGTGTATCTTTTGTATACTGTATATGAAAATATTCTAAGATATATACATTTTCTCAATTCAATTGCTACATAGTTATGTCTTAAAGATTTCATTTAAAATTTTCTGTTGTTAACTTCTACCAAAGGAAGAATCCTCCAATGGGAGCGAATTTAAAACAGATAGGTAATCAAACAAAAAAAAAAAAAAATCAGAATCCCACTTTAAATCCACTTGAGGTTATCCGGATGGATATCAACATAAAGGTCATCTCAATCGAAAATACGACCGAAGCAAAAAGATCACAAATCCTTTTATCAGCCCTCTAAAAAATTCGACAGAAAAATCGATGACCAAAATCTATTATGCAGAGTAAACTAATTTGCAGTACACCCCCTTCGACAACAATTTCCATATTTTCCACATTTCCCACAATTTTCGGTTTTTTTTTTTTATTATTTTATTATTTCGTTTGTTCTCTGTGAAAATAATTAACCACTTCACTGAGCACGAAAATGAAATCGAATACAGAAAAGTAGAAAAAAAAGATTTTTTTTTCTTTTCTTGGGAAACTCTTGCAATGCAAAGATTTATCTTCTCATAAAGTTTTGATGATTTGAGATACTCGTTGAAGTTTATTTTTCTATTTTCTTTTCTCTCAAGATTTCTTTGCAACTATGTATTTGCATTTTTATTCAAAAGCAGGTAGAGAATTTGAAAATAAAGAATTTTTCTTTTTTAACACAACCGTTTTGATAGAGAATAAAATTTGACCGTACTCGAGAAATGTTTTGGACGGTGGCCGATACTCCACTGAAAACTTTTCCTTTCAACAATTTTATAGCTTTCCAATTGAATGTACCGTTTTGTGTTCGTATTTTCTTTTTCATTTGCTCTCCTTGGAAAATTGGAAAACTCGGCGTATTGGGCAAGCGCGGGAAATGTTTGTTGTGATAAAATGTGGGACATTCGACACAACGTGGTTTATCAGTGGGAAATTTTTATTGTTGAAATATACCATCCGTTTGCAGTGACGTAGTGTGGTTTTTGAAGTTATTCAAAACTTTTCCCTCAGTATAAGTTAACTCAAATATTAGAACTTAGGTTGAATTGTCTTGTTCGTCACAAATTGACAACCTTAAAGTCAAGATATTTTCACATGACGTTTTTCTATTTGTTGTATCAGGAAGTGTCTATTTCTGTTTTTTATCAGTTAAAAAGGTTTTGATTTTGAAAACTCATAAATACGTTTCAAATGAAAAAAAAATAATAAAAATTCACATTTTTGATTCTCATAAAAATAAAGGGTTTTCCAATAGGGACTTGATAACTTTGAATTTAATTTGTGAACGCACTCTTTCACTAATCATCAAACTGTCACTGTCATTTTATTCAGTGAACTCAACATTTTTATCATGGTAAAGTACACTAACGAGCAACGTCTGCAATTTATAAAAATTTTCTACAGATATTCGGAGTCGGTGACCGCAACTTTAAGAGCGTTTTCTCCAATATTCGGTCGTTATTCTCGCCCTAGTAGACAGGCAATAACAAGTTTAGTGCAAAAAATTGAGTCTACATATTCGTTGTGTGATGTTGCCGTGTCAGTGAGACAACGGGTTGGGCGAAGCGTCGAAAATATCGCTGCCATTCAGACGTCCGTAGGAAATGATCCAAATCAGTCAATTCCACGGCGTTCTCAAGAATTGGACATCGCTCAGACCACATTATGGCGTATTTTGCGTAAGGATCTTGGTTTACACCCATACAAGATCAAGCTGACTAAAGAATTGAACCCGATGGACCATTTGAAGCGACGTACGTTCTCCGATTGGGTTCTGGAGAAGATGCGCCAAGATGATGAATTTCATCGCAAAATCATCTTCAGTGACGAAGCTCACTTTTGGCTCAATGGATTAGTCAATAAGCAAAATATGCGTTATTGGTCGGGTGAAAACCCACATGTGCTTCATGAATCACCACTTCATCCACAAAAAATAACTGCTTGGTGCGGTTTGCATGCCGGCGGCATTATTGGGCCATATTTTTTCATCGACGATAACAATCATCACGTTACCGTGAATGTTCAGCGTTATCGCGCCATGATCACCGATTATTTTTGGCCCGAATTGGAAGATATGGACTTGGACGACATATGGTTTCAACAGGATGGTGCCACAAGCCACACAGCACACGCTACAATCGAAGAGTAAGTATGGTGAGCATGTTATCTCAAGACATGGGCCAGACGATTGTTGGCCTCGTTCGTGTGATTTAACACCGCTTGACTATTTTCTGTGGGGCTACGTTAAGTCATTGTCTTATGCCAACACGCCGACGAAGTTGGAAGAGCTCAGAGCCAACATTGAACGCGAAATAGCATCCGTTTCGGCCGAAATGTGTGGCAGAGTCTTTGAAAATTGGGTCCAACGAATCGACCTCTGCAAACGTGCGCGCGGTGGCCATATGAACGAAGTCGACTTTCATTCATAAATGTTTTGATTGTACTTCAAGCCGATAATAAAGTTTTTGAAATATCTCAAATAGTTTGCCTTTTATTTAAAAAAAAAAAAAAGTTGTCAAGTCGTTATGGGAAAACCCTATTCTTCTTAAAGTACTTATGAACACATGTATAGGTAAAGTAGAGTACACATTAGCTGTATAAAATGTACTCGTATGATATTAATACAAGAGGTGGTGGTTCAGTTTTTTTCTTGAGTCCATTGTGTTCGCGTTTAAGTTCTTAATGGCTTAAGACAAAGCTAAATAACTTCAAAATCAGAATTCAAAGTGTGTCGCTCTGTTCTTTGAATAGCGAAAAACTAAGTCCAAAAAAAAAACTGACTTTGATTACCCAGTCCGAAAAGTGAAAACTATGCTTTAGAAAATAACAAAGCTCAACTGTTCTCGAAACCAGAAAGTTACTTTATTATTTGATATAAATAATAAATTAGGATAACCCTGGGGCATAACTAACAACCCTTTTCTGCTCAGTTTTACAAATTACAGACAGCCGAAGATTTTTCGAACAGGATAATTGTGACCCTTTGATTCTGCTTAACCCCCGTAATCGTCGGACTCAAAGCTGTTTGTTTTGTCTATATGCATCACATAAAGTTCGTCTGTTTATCTTTTCCATGCGCATAAGCGACTAAGTGTACTCTTAAAGAGTTCGTACAATGCGCGGGCGAAGAAAAATTAGGGTGGAAAGAAAGCAAGATTCCGACGTACGTTGGTTTTAAATGTTTTGCAGGTTAGGAAGTAAAGAACTGTACAAGGTATTCTATAAGCTGAACGGTTTAATAAAGAATTTCAGTGTTTTTTTTTTTTTTGAAAGTGGGCTTGAGGGTAGACTGAGGTTTTGAGCGAGAAACATGTTAAAATTGGAGGTTGGAAGCGGCGAAAGGATACTTTCGAGCAATCTTGGTAAAATATTACGTCAGTGTTCATGGGTATCAATTGAGTATGTAATATTAACATCACGTGTTGTATCTCTTGGGAGCACCTGACAATATAGTATATGGGCGTGGTACTTCAACATTTTTTTTTTTTTAAATACCTCGCGCGCAACAAGGGGATATGAATACCCTTTTACTGGCTTTTTCTCTATGGTACGGGCGGGTGGTGTAGTAGTTTGAAACTCAGGTGTAACATATTAGGTTTCGATATTTTTCCCAGAGGTGGTTGTCAAACTGGAAGGGACGAGCTGTTGTAGAGGTGACAGACAAGACATCAATAATGAAAATAGTATTGGAGACAGAATGAGACTCTGGAGCTTATCAGTTTTAATTTTATATTTGTAGATTTCTGACTTAAAGAAAAGATTTATCTATCCCAAATGCACAAAATTGTCAACATAAAAGCTAGTGCTAAACTCTATCAAATAATTTTGAAACTTCCGGTACAAATATCTTGCTTTCACCAGACTCCTAAAGAATAGTTTAGCAACAACGGAAGAATACTTCATCAAAAAAAGGAAAAAAAAACGATCTAAACAAGCGGAATTGTGTAAATTGAGATCTACACGATCTGCACTCCTACAGCTTCTACACGATTGTGAAAAAGGACACGTCCCGCCCAAATTTTTAACGCAAACAAGTGTAGCTGGATATGTAACGCTTTTTGAGAGGTTGAGCTGTCTGCTAAGCGCTTATGAATCGATTGGCCTTATTGGGGACAGAATCGAAAACCACTAGATTTGCCAATACGCAGAATCTGAAATTTAGTATCCTGATTTCTGATTGTCAAATCCGCTGTACTACAGAAACGGACTGGTATTTTTAACGTTGAAAAAAGTATTGCGCAATAGAAAGTGTGATCCTTTTGTTTATATCTGTGATGACTTTATTGCCTAATAAGTTATGTATTCCAAGGTGTTTTTCTATAATTACGACACACTCAAGGTATTATAAAAATCAACAAAATAATAAAAATCATTCTTTTGTCTTCAGCTAAATATCAACAATTTACGGTGTAAAATGACGAATAGCTACTAAATGGGCGAAGGTGTAGAAATAATGGTGTTTACTTTTTAGGTTGATCTTGTTCGACTATCTTTTTGGTTTGGGTACAGTTCGTTAGGTTATATCTGACAAACTTAAAAAGTGATTGTTAACAATTAGTATATGTATAATACAACAATGTGTTCATTATATATATTCTCTTAGATTCAGATTAGATTAGATTAGATTCAGACCATCGACATCGAAAACCGACAAAAACATTGATGAAGTAAAAGAAATGTTGGTCAAATTAACCGTCAGAGAGATAGCGGAGGACTCGAACATTGCCTATGGATCCATCCAAGTCATTTTGGGTTTCCGTCGTGTAGCAGCAAAGCTGGTGCCAAAAGAACTCAATTTCATGCAAAAAAGAGACCATGTTGACGTCGCAAAAGAGATGATTTGCGAGGCTGAATCCGATCCCACATTCATCAAAAGGATCATTTCTGGAGACGAGACGTGGGTTTATGAGTACGACACACAATCCAGACATCAGGCAAGTGAATGGCCTGAAAACCACGTCGTTTTCAGTCAAAAAAGAAGGCAATGCTCACGGTTTTCATCGATTACAACGGTGTAGTGCATCATAAATTTTTGCCAGAAGGCCAGACAGTAAACAAAGAGTATTATTGGGGCGTTATGAGACGTTTGCGTGAAGCAATTCGCCGAAAGAGACCAGAATTGTGGGCAGAAAACTCGTGAATTTTGCACCATGATAACGCACCGTCGCATAGTGCCCTCATTATTCGTAATTTTTTGACAAAAAATGCAAAAAATACCATCCAGCAGCCACCGAATTCACCTGATTTGGCTCCCTGTGACTTCTTTCTGTTCAATCGAGTTAAAAAAGTTTTCCGGGAAACGCGTTTCAGCAGCCGAGAGGAAGTAATAGAAAAATCGCAGGAAGACTAATGATATACCGAAAACCGAATATAAAAAATGTTTCGAGGATTGGATCAATTGCTGGCATAAGTGTGTTGCAGTCGATGGGGATTACTTTGAAGGAGACAATATAGATAGATAGATAGAATAAACTTGTATTTTTAATTTTCTGAATAAATTCTGATCAAAGTGGTAGATCTTTAAACTTATTCTTTACACATTGAACGGTTGACTTGTTCGACACAAACTGACAAATAACAGTCAAACCAAAATGACTCACTTTTACTTACTACAGACCGGGGTGGTCCTAGGCCACAACTCATCAACTCTAGTTGCTCCAACAAGGTTGGCTGAGGTTTTCTACGGAGCATGCTACCTAGCCAGATGTCCTCTCTCCAGAATGGATTTGAAGGCTCAGCATATCGTGGGCTTCAAAACCAGTGAATTCTAGTTCTTCTGACCAAATAAATGTTGTATTGCCTACAAAACTCATTGCGATATCTTCTTCAGACGAGGCTCGAGGAACTCTTTTTTCAAAACTCCGAAGAGCATTGGCACTAGATAAGATAAAGTCTTTGCCTCTGCGCCATACAGTAGAATTAAGGTTCTTTCTTATGCAGAGGAGTCTTCGTTGTCCGTTTTTCAGGCGAAAAGAACAAAATAGAATTCATCGTGCCCAAATTTCAGAGGCTTCAAAACAGAGATAGTGTCAATTCACGTGATGGGTTTTTGGTGTAGAAGGCCCGCAAAAGAATATGGATTTGCTTGGCATTTTTTTCGAGGTCGGTTTTTGATGGATAATCCAGTTCATGGTAATAACGACAATGAGAATAAAGCATATGTAAGTCATTTCTATATTGACGAAGAACTTTGAAGTTGGTGATCTGAGAACTATGGCGTTAGGGCCAGCACGGCTAACGTTATTATCCCCAATAGGCGAGCTGACGCTCAATGAGCTGCTATGTATCTCTAAGTCACTAAAAAACAAAACATCGTTCAGGGTGCGTGGTATCCAAAACTTCGTTTTAAGATACATACCCTTGAAAGCTGTTAAACATTGCGCTAATGATTGTGTGAGAATTACGACTCCTTTTATACGACATCCTGAAAAGAAATAAAGTAATGAATAATCCTGATAATTGTCGATCAATAAGTCTATTCTTCCTCTTTCATTAACAGTTCAAATATGTAACACGTATAACTACATTTATTATTACATATTCCCTGCACGTATCTTATAACATTGCTACTTTACCGTTTGTGGGGTTGGCTAAATGTGCAGGTGTTGAAACCATCCTACTGCTCACTCTATTTTAGTTTGATGATATTTTTGCATTTGAGAGTTTCAATTATTTTTCTTGATTTCAGCTTTTAATTTGAACCTCGGCTGGAGCGTCTTTTGCTCTCTTTGGAATGGATTTTCCGACGACATTCTATCAACATGGCAAAACTAGCTTATTTGCTCAGCCTGAGGTTTCTCTACTATTGGTTTCTTAATGTAGAAGCTTCCGTAAATGCGCGTTCTTCTTTTAATATCACTTTTCGTTACACTTATTGACATTCGGAACATTTTTTTTTATTTCTGCCATTTTCATTCTTCCTCAATACATATTTCTCGTACATCGTACAACATTGCGATCTTTGTATACAGATATAAATTTAAGCAGCTATTTTCGTCACATAATACAGCAGAGCTTTCACGCTATATAGTACAAGCCACTCCACATTTTGGATACATTTTGAGATCTTATCGCCGAATCTTATCGAATGGTTTTCCATTCACTGTCGCGGAACTTAATAATATTGCGTTGTTGATCAATTAGTCTGCTTCTTAAAATAAGAAATGCATTCGAAAAAGTATTCAATAGGGCTTTAACGAAGTGGATTGAGGACTTAGTAATCTGGAAAATAGTTTGATTTAAGAGCGATGATTCATGCTGCTGCGTCGGAATTTATTTCCGACATATCCTACAATTGAATAAGAGTAAGAACGAATGTACAGGTGCCTGCCTGGTTGACTTGACGAAAGGTCTTCTGTACTATATGAACTTTTCTACAAGCTGAGGAGTATGAGCATGCGGAAAGCTATATCCCTTATATACTTATAAGGGGTGATTCATCGTAAGGTTTGATTTTTAATAGGCTTTTTTTGACAGATCACGAGTAACTTCTATCAAACTGTTTTGTTACTTTTGTTCAGTATTGTTTGGCAAATTATCGTAGGAAGACTCACAACAACAACATCTCCAAATTGTTCAGCTGTATTACGAAAATCAGAGTTCTGTGTGTAATGTTTTTCGTGCGATTCGAGTAACTTACTGTGCGCATAATCGATCTACCGAAACCACTATTGCCAATACCATTCGCGAGCTTGAGTCCCAGTTTACATAAGTGGATGATACTCGACCGGTTAGACCACATCCACCACGTAGTGAAAAGACTATAGCAGCTGTAGCTGAGACTGTACACGAAGACCGTGACGAATCGATTCATCGTCATTTTCAGCAGCTTGGCTTGGCGTATTCGACAACTTGGAGTATTTTACGTGAGGATCTCGCCCTAAAAGCGTACAAAATTCAACTTGTTCAAGAATTGAAGTCAGGCGACTTGAATTTGCGTCATATTTTCAGTAAATGGGCTCTGGAAAAAGTCAGTGAAAATCCGGTGTTTTATCGTGAAATTTTGTTCAGTAATGAAGCCCTTTTCTGGCTCAATGGAAACGTTAATAAACAAAATCGCCATATTTGGACTGATGAGCAACCCGAAGAGTACCAAGAGCTACCATTACATCCATTAAAAACAACGGTATGGTGTGGTTTATGGGCTGAATCGGTCCATATTTCTTCAAAAATGAGGCAATCAGAATGTTACCGTCAATGGTAACCGTTATCGTTTCATGTTAACGGACTATGTGCTTCCTAAAATTCAAGCACATGATCTCGATGAGCTCTAGTTTCAACAAGACTGTGCCACGAGTCGAGTTTCACATTTTGCTACTGTAAATTGGCCGCCTAGATCGTGCGACATCACACCTTTGGACTATTTTCTCTGGAAATATGTTAAGTCTCAGGTCTTTAAGAATAAACCAGCTACGATTGACGCTTTGGAAGCCAACATTACTCGTATTATCGGCGAGATACCAGTCGCTATGATCGAACGAGTTACCCAAAATCAGACCTTCCGAATGAAACACAACATTTACATAATATTATTTCCAAAGAGTAAATGCCATGAATTGTTCTTTTAATCAATAATAAAAATTTTAAGTTAACTTTCAAATTTATGTATTTTATTTTAGATTATAAATCAAACCTCACCATGAATCACCCTTTAGTTCGTTGGTAAATGTGGAAACGTCATTTGAAGTAAAGCCATAAACATTTAAAATGCCTTCCAATACGATGTGATGATTTCTCCAATGCTGAAGTTAAATGTAGTTGCCTCCAACTATAAAGGCTAGTATAGTCTGACTGCATAAAATACTATCACAACAAGAGCACCCCGAATATTGGCGACTTTATAGTAGGAATAGGTGCGCTACTTCTGTTTTTAGTTTTAGTCTCCGAGAAAATGTGAACTTTGCTGACGAGGACCAGGCATCGAAAACGCAATACGGATGTTAACCAAACGGGGTCACAGACAACGAGTACTCAGCACCTCGGTTTTAGTTAGCTTAACTAACTTAAATAGTTAGTTACAGCTTATTTAGATAAATAAAGTAAATATTGTATCTTATTTGAAAAATAGAATTCTTAGAAATAATGTGTATAGATACACAAATATATATATGTATTTATACAAACCAAACTTGTCGATTTTAAGAGTTGGCATATACCAAGCAATACTTCACCGAATGTTGCTTTGAAGCATTCGAAGCCAAGAATCGCATATGTGCAAACATGTAATCAAAAGGTCTTAGATGGGCAAAAAGAGTCATGAATTTCATTTGACTTATATTGTTTTTAATTATGGATGGGAAGCCTTCTTCTACCGATTCAAATATACCATAAGTCAAATCTTTTTCGTTAAAAATTCGAGTTTTCATGATAAATGAAAATAAGGTCTCTCATTGAGAAATCATTTAAGTAATAAGATAAATTTAAACTTGAAGGCAACATTGTTAGAAGTCAGTAAACTAGGTCTAGAGCCAACTAACTTTTCATAGATTAAATAAGGCAAGCATTTTTGTTAAGTTTGTAAGTAATATAGAATGACAAATAAATTTAAAAAGTAAAGAACGTAACGGAAATATTTATTTTTGGTGTAACTATTTCTATGCATTTCAATACGTTAGACCTTTTCCATCCTTTTAACTACACCTTGTTATAACAATTACGCCACGAATTTTCTGTTTAAAAATAAATAGCTTCTATTTTAGGTATAAAACACAATTTTAAAATGAGGGTATTCAAGTGACGGAAAGTGCATAAAAAGACATTTGCTAATAAAGGGAGACCAGATAAGAACGATAGGGAAAAATTTTAAATACAACTACAACGGTGTGAGATATAAAACTGATTCTGGTTTTATTTTGAAACTACATTTATGCCATTATGTGCTATTCCCATCATTCAAATGGCTGCCTCTGCTTTGTGGGCAGTGCTTCAAGCGGTCAGTACAATTTTTGATGACTCGGTTCAATATCTGTGGCATTATTCGGGCAAAGTTGTTGACTTGCTAGCGTAGACTAAGGACTTGACGTGGCCCCAGAGAAAATAATCAAGTGGTATCAAATCGCATGATCGCGGCTGCCAAATGGGATGATCCAGTCGCCTAATTTCTTCTTTACAACTTCGAGCGTTCCGACGCTTGGGATGTAGCGCCGTCTTGGTGGAACCACAGCTCGGGTATATCGATGTTGTCAAGGTATGACCACAGAAAGTCATTTAACATCGCTCTATACCTGAGACCATTGACGGTAACGGTGTGTCTTTCCTCATTTCGAAAGATATAAGGTCCGATGATGCCACCATGCCATAAACCGCACGAAACAGTCAATCATTGTGAATGCATTGATAATTAGCCGACACTTGTGGATTGTATTCGCTTCAATAACGACATTTCTACATGTTGACATATCCGTTGAACCAAACATGAGTTGAATCCCTGGCGATGCCCAATTCAGTCTGGTTGGTGGCTAAAGATCCAAAAGAGTGTACTCATGCTCAAACTTTTCCACTGTGCGACGAATTACCTGCAAACTGAAGCCATAATTACGGCCGACCATAGGACGAAATTCACGTTGCGTATTTACAACTGAGCCGGAATTTCGATAATATTTTTTAATAATTTACTCCCGTTCGGCATGCGTAAAACGATGCATGAGAAAATGGCAAACCTTACTGAATATTTTGACAGCTGGATGGCATTGGTAACTTTGATAAGTACTGAAACATAAAAACTGGAGAAACTATCATTGCTATTAATCCAAATACGATACAATATATGGTATAAATACAATACAAATAAAAATAAGCACAGATCCACAAGTGGTTTAAGAACGTGCTAACTCTTTAAACCGAGGCATCCTACAAATATGCAACAAAATATGGTGAGATTACTCAGAAACAGTCGTTTAATTTAAAATTGATTCAATTCGGTACAGCATTAGAAATGTTGTATTGTTTCCAAAAACGTTAGTAAAAAACCAATTTATTACTAAATCCAATAAATGAAATATGTATTACAGATTTTGTAGTGCTGTCTGATCATCAGTTCAATATGCTGAATTGCATTTTGGAGCACGTCCTGGCAAGATGTGTCACTAAGTGAGCTGAAGCCTAATAATAATGCATTTTTCGCGGGAGTTGGTTACTAAACTGAACTGAAAAATGTTGTTAAAACAGCAAACACTCAATTCTAATGTGCAATATAAGCGGAAATAAATACCTTCTTAAAAAAGGAATTCTCGGAACTCACGCATGCTATCATTTCACTGACATATTTGCGATCCAGATATTCTACCATTTATCATGGATTATCTGCGATTTTTTCAAAATTTGTGAAAAGTTGTGACAACTTTATATACGTTAATTCCAATTTTCGGTCATTACAATCGTCCCGTTTAGCAAATAATTACGAAATTCCGAACCAGCTTATTTACTCGATAATATTCGGGTGCCAGTGAGACAGCGAAACGCCAGAAGTGAAGGGAATTGTTAAGATTTATATAAATATAAAAATTATATGTTAGTTTGTCCAAACTTACTTGCACACTCCATTCTAAATTTCAGCACAAACCATTTTCCTTCTCTCCCACCAGACTGTAAAATATAGCCCCATGACTCAAATCAGGTGCACTCCAGCAATCAATCAATGGAATCAAAATAGATTCTTTCAAACAGGAAGATTTCGGCTTTCCACGAGTCGTTAAGTCAAGACCACAATCAATCGATTCCGCGGCGTTCGAGACATATCGTGAACGTCTATGTGGCGTATTTTGCGTTCATATTACAATAGATTCTATTGATGCATGAGCTAAAGTCAAATGAGCATCGTGCCCGTCGAATTCCACTGGTTGTGCTCTATTAAAGATGGAAGAAGAATCGGATTTTCACCGAAATCATACGAAAGCACATTTTTGGTTAGATGGTCTTATATATAAGCAAACAAAACTGCCGCATCTGATCTGGCAAACGTGATGCTGAATGTGCGAGTGCTATAAGTCTTACCTCTCCAAGTGGCGACAGAGAAAGGAAACAGGGCGGTGGAAGTGACACCCACTAAAACCGACCAAACTCTCGGATCTGAAACTGCGACCTCTTCTTTTATCTCGAAAAGGTCCAAGAGGAAGAAAGTTACCGACTGTAGTTTCGGTGGACGGAAATCGCATAACGCACTCAAAAGTTTTGGTCAACGGAAGTCGGCTAAGGCGGTGAAACCCTCTAAAAAACAACTCCGGTAGTGACTTTCCTGGTGCACTAGATCCAGCTGAATCAACCTCCAAGAAAATCAACGAAACCAGCACACCGTTTCTCTATCTTTCGCTGTCTCCTCTCTGGCCGAATAATGGCAATGACAACAGAGAGGGCTACGAAATGGAAAATTACACCTTTAGAGTGAAGTTTTCAGTCAAAAAACAAGTCTGCACTGAAAATCCCACTCCTGGAAACTAGGACTTGCAAGGTTTTTAGACAATCCAAACTGACGCGTGCCATCTTCTGAATTCCAGGGCAACTCAGGGAAATGGAGAATGTTTTCATGCGTCTTCATATCTAGAACCCTGGACTCGACACTGTGTAAGTGTAAAATCTTCTTATAATGGTTGTTATTCTGTTTTGGGTTTAGACAAAGATTCTTTCAGGACCTTTAACCTTTAAGTCTAGATATGACTTACGTCCCTATCTTCTCGAACTAGCTAAAAAGTCATAAATCTAAGAAATCTACAAGGCTCTAAGTGAACCTTGGCTTCGCCCCTTCCACCAGTTCTTCACAATGGCAATGAACTAGCCATCAGCATTGCGTATATTTTCGCTTGGAAGACAGACTCAAGTTTTCCTAATAAGAAGTAAAATCTAACGTTGTCGGCCTCTAGAAAGACACCAGCGCCACACACTATATCGATTTTGGAGTCTTCCGTGAAGACCCGACTACATTCCTTTCCTGGCTCAGATTTTTCCCAAAACCAGTCTTAGGCGCAGGGAAACTCGATTTCGTATTTTTTTGCAGCAGCAGCAGGAGTTCTGGTGTCATTTTATCAGACGGCATGTATATCAGGACTGAATCATAAGACAGTCGGCGAACAAGGTAAATGCGCTTTAGGACAGACAATCGCTATATACGATTCAACAGACAGTATAGTTACATCATCCGCGTATGTTTGCGCATAGATGCCAGAACTATTGAGCGCGTTGAGCAGTAAGTCGACCAAAATACATCATAGCAGTGGAGACTGAACGCCGCTTTGCGGGTAACCACTGTTTACCACCGTCATCACATATAGGCCACAGTCAACATCCGCAACCAATGTCTTATTCACTAGTATTACTTTTATTCGTAAAATTAGTGATTTCTGGCCGAGTTACACATGTCGTCAACAGTTGTGTTACCGAAAGCACTGCTAAACTTGTCAAACTCCTTCTTAAATCGTGTAATGTTGGTTTCTTTGGGAATGCTCCTGTTCAGCAAGTTCGAGACCTCGCTTTCGATTCTGAATTCAATGTGTACCTACGGTTTGATAGTACTTTTCAGCCAGTAATCTCGTTGACATACTTGTTGGATAACGTTAAGCCAATTACTTGCTGTCTAACTCTCGTAACAAAAGTTGGCTTAGAGCCAACATTGTTGACAAACAGGTCAGACAACAGTATGAAATCCGGCGAATGATTGTCTCTCACGTTGGATTTGCTACTGCCTGAAAAATTATTCTGAGCATAAGAATCGCAGCATATGACATCTCCAATCTTCCTGGAATCACAGAATTGAATGAGGTCGCCTACCGCCTTCGGTAATAACGAATCATAAGCAAAATTATCAGTAAGTGAGTGAGTTCGGCAAATAAAGACAGATTCTCGGTTTTTACGATCGCTCGTCAGAAACTGATGTGATACAGCTTAAACATCCGAAACAGTAGATGCATTTATTCCACACCCATGATATTATACTTCTCGACGTCTCTAAAAGTCAGCAACCTTCCTTCTACCCCTCAACAGCAGAGACCACAGGATAGACTTTTGCTAAGCACTACGCTTACTTTGAAAGTGATGACGGCATCGCGAAGCACTACCTCTATGAGAGTCCGTCTTAAGCTCACATCAGGTTGTAGGTATTCGGCGTTGACGTGGTGGGTGATGGTGCTGTAGGCACTTTATCACTCAAGCGCTTACTTATGATACTTTCTTCAAAAGACCGAAAATGGTTATCACTTATAAAGAACTTACAAAGAGTACAATGAACTAGACTCTGTCCCGATTTGGAGATGAACATTCGACCTGAAAATGTTACTAAATTATGAAAAATAGGGTCCACCACATCCGCTCATGTAAGCTGTTCCGAGTATGACATTTGACTAATCTCATAACTAAAATGTAGTATCAATTGTATTTAGTCCAAAATAAAAATGTCATTAATACTTTAAGCACACATCTTTTTATTAAAACAAATCTGTGAAGAATGATTTATTACATTCTGTTTTCAACACGATTTTGATGAAGCGCATCGTGCCGTCATTGAACCGAGTCAATGGTTTTGTGAACAGCATGGCATATTAGCAGTCCGTTCGGGTCAATATCTTCCATATTTTCGAAGATATAATCATTGAACATTGCTTGGGAATGTTGTTCATTGATTTTTATGCGAGCTCCGGTCTTATATTCTAAAAAATAAGAACCGGTAATGCCAGCAGCGTGTAAACCATACTAAAAGTGTCCTTTTGTCGGTATAATTGAGTCTCAAAAGCGTTTTCTGGTTTTTCCTCACTCCAGGAACGCCAATTTTCCTTGTTCACAATTGGCTTAAAAACAATTTTTCGAAAAAATTAAGGATAAATTTTAACCTCCTCAAAAGCCCCATGCATGAGCTCCCGTCGCCAGCCATGATTTCGTGATTTTATTTTCAGCACCGGCTGGATCTTATACGGGTGTAGGACTAGATAAAAATTATCGACATAACACAATTGACGGACAAAGACCTAACTGTTTTGATCGACGCGGAATTGATAATTCCGGATCTTTCACCGCAATTTCACTCCTTCGACTTCAGATTCTTCTATGATATATGCAAATTACGTTAAAGTGTCATGTAGAGTGTATGTGGTACAAAATTTATGCACAATACAACGAATTGCGAGTCAATTGTGAGGACTAAAAATATTAAGTAATCCTTTGCACGTTTTACGAATTGGAAATGGATTTTCGAAATAACTGTAAATAGAGTTTTTAAACAATACTGAATATGTAAATACAAGAGCACATTCACCTACTTATCCCAAAAGGCTGGCAACATCAGAAAAAGATACGAGTAATCGAAAATACCAACGTGCATAGTAGTTTTTCGGTCATATGCTGATGCAAAAGACGTCTTATTTCAAAACAACATAGTGCACCAAAGAAGCTGGAAAACATATTTCTTGTACACCGTACTTACTGGGCAAGCAAGGGCAAGTTAGCCTCTAAAAGCTATTCACATTTATCTTATTTTTAGCGATTAGGGTCATAGAGTTTTGTTAGTGTCACTTTTTGTGATATAAATTGCATCAGTATTTATTTCTTCTTTTCAGGCAGAATGTTATACAATTATGTTGTACTACAATGTTCAATTTTCTGCCTTACAAATACTCGCATTCCCCCAACGCAAGAGAAATTGATAATATCTCGATGTAACAATGCCTTCAGGTTGAAATGTTATTTTCAGTCTGATATAAAAAAACCTTTAGATGAACATCATCAGATAAGCACGGATACAGATACATTAGTGTATTCGACGTATTAAACTTTAGCGTTCGTTTACAAACCAATGTATGTTAGCTTGGAGAGTTCATTTCGAAAAATTTTTGTCTCGAAAAGGAACCACATGAGAAGTCGACACATTTCTTATATTAAAAGTATAAAGCAACTGAAAACTGCGGTCCCTTAATGTACTAAATAGCCAGTCCTTAACTGTTGGTATCCATTTAAGTTGCGTGTTACTCAGATGGAATAAGGTAATTTATTAAAATGCGTTAGGGCTTTAGCTGTATAGAAATATGAAAAATGAGTTGTACGTGTGATTGGTATGTTAACAAATTTATTTATTCTTAAATTGTAAGTAAGGTTATTTCTACTTGGAAATAAAAACCTACAAATGCCCTATTGGTAAAATTTTAAATCTTTTAAATGAGGGCCAACGATTCAGTTCAGTACATAAAGGTATGAGTATACTAAAATATAGATCTACCCCAACTGGTAATGCCATATTGCAACTTCAAGTGTGTGAAACCATAATAAACTTTAGTTAAGACTTTATTACAGCATTATGGTCTTATTAGATAGAGATTTCAAGCTTCTGTGTTTATGTGTGATTTAAATATTTGAATATGATCTTTCCAATTCAAATTATAATCTAATAGAACTCCTAGATATTTAAGGTTTTTACTGTCTTAAATAGAACTTCACTCTTGAAAAATTTTCCCTAAGTATGTATTGTAGCAGTAGCTACATTTATTGCATGAAGACAAATATCATAATCAGTCAAAATAACACAGCGTGACAAGGTTCTGGTAACATGAGAGATGATATGTGTAACTGTTTCTGTTTCCGGTTTCAGGGCCAACCATAGTTGTTCCACAGCTATGGTTAATTTACTTGTAGAAATAAGGCATAACTAGGACAGAGATAATGTTTCGTTGCTTTGATTTCTAGACTTTTCGAAGGCTTTTGATAAACTGAATCATTAAATCCTGCGTTGGAAGCTCAAGAATAACTTTGGTTTCAGCGAAGGGCAGTTAAATTGATCTACAGTTTTCTTTCTGGCCGATCGCAAAAGGGTTTTTTCCAATGCATGTTGATTTCAGTTTTAAAAGAAATCAAGCAGGGAGTGCCTCAAGGAGCAACAATATCAGGTCCGATACCTTTCTGCATATTCATAAACGACCTTCATCATTTTGTAAATATGCCTCGGTACACCTACAATATATGCAGACGATGTTCAACTACACTTCAGCAACATAAATAAACTAGTTTTCCTCATCTACGAGGAGTTGGTCAGTAGCTTATGGGTTACTACTAAATTCAGCAAATAAGAATAATAATTTTAACTTGAGTTTCCTACCTGATATTATCATGAATAACAATAAAATAAAAGCTTTTGAGTCAGTTACTAGTATTGGCTACACAATAAACCGTACTTCGTCTGGGTATAATCACATTAATCGTATCTACGGATGTCTTGACAAATTGTGGATCACTGCTTATTTCACTAAACGAGAAACACGACGGAAGCTAGTACTGACCTTAGTCTTATCCCTCATAACATATGCCAAGGTCGTCTACTCGTTATTGACTTTAACGACGCAGTGCGTTATATTTACGGAATTTGCAGATACCACCATATTTCTTTGTTTGCTAGAGGATTGATTGGATGCACTTGGCAAGAATACATCAACGCCAGGAACTGTATATTTTTACATAAAACTATAAATACTAAAAGCTCATCTCACTTGTAAAACAGGCTTAATTTCACTCGGATCCACAAGAACCATCAATCTAATTCCTTGTCGTTATAATGACCATAACTACTAGTGCAAAATTAACCTCCTTGACCGCGAGAATGCGCTGCTACTGCAAAAAAGGTTATGGTGCCTTAAAGTCCGTTCATATGTTATTTAGGCAGACATGCCAAATTTAAGTGCGATACTGTCTTTAGTATTTTTTGAGAGGCAAAACGGCGAAGGAAACCAAAGAAAAATTGGATAAACATTATGGGGCTAATGCTCCGTCAAATAACACCGTCAAATATTGGTTTCGAGAGTTTTGTGGTGGCCGCAACTCCACTACCGATCAATTCCGCAGCAGCAGGCCCTCTGATGCGGTTATAGAGGACAATGTCAAAAAAATTCATGAAATAGTATTGGCTGACCAGAAAGTGAAGGTGCGCGAGCTAGCAGATACCACAAAGATTAGTGCTGAGGGCACACGCCAAATTTATTTTGCAATATTCTGCATATAAAAAAGTTATCCTCCCGCTGGAGGAAAACTCCTGAACAAAAACACGAACGCGAGAGCACTTCGAAAGAGTGTTTGAACTTGATGAAGCGGAATCGGGCGGACTTTTGGCGTCGATTGGTAACTGTTGAACACCAGAGAACAGAATGAGTACCCGGCAATGAACTGAACCTCTGAAGCGGCCGAGGGAGGTTCGATGGGTCGGAAAGGTTATGGCGTCGGTTTTCTGGGATTGCCATGGTATACTCTTCGTGTATTACCTCAAAAAAGGAAAAACCATCAACAGCGAAGGCCGAAATCGCTGCAAAATGGCCTCACATGAAGCAAAAAAAAATTTGTTTTTGCAAGACAATGCACCGGCGCACAAGAGCATCGCAACCATGGCTAAAATCAATGACTTACGCTTCCAATTGCTGTCGCATCCACGGTATTCACGTTTGGCTCCGTCGGACTATTATCTCTTCCCAAGCTTCAAGAGATGGCTCATCAATAAAAAATTCAGCTCACGCGGGGAAATCAGTATTTTGCAGGCCTTCCGGAAAATGAATTTTCGGGCGGGATCAAGAAGTTGGAAAATCGCTGGAATAAGTGTATCAAACTAAAAAGGGACTATATTGAATTAAATTAAAAAAAAAAAAAAAAACATTTTAAAAATACTTTTTTCATTCGAAAGGGGGTTACTTTTCACCCCACCTAGTATTCGTATTTTTCATTCAAACATATCTGAATTTTTACTATATTTTCATCCATATTTCATTTCTTATTGGGTATATAATTATTTTCGTGCGGCTTTTTTTCAAAATTTGAACATTTATTTAAGAAAAACATGTACAATAGTATTATTCAAAGTATTGCCCATCTGAAGTAATGACTTTTTCCTATTTTTCTGGCAATTTGATGATCCCATCCCAAAAGAACTGCGCCGGCTTGGTAGCCAAGAATGAATCAAGCAAATTTTTGATATTCTGCTCTGATGTGAACCGTATTTCAGTAAGGGCGTTCTGCATCGACCGGAACAAATGGTAGTCAGAAGAGGCAAGGTCTGCGCTATAAGGTAGGTGGGATAAGACTTACCATCCACTGTTTTCCAAATAGTTCTTAACCGGAATAGCAACGTGGGGCCGAGCGCTGTCATGATGGAAAATTATTGCCTCGTGTCTGGTCGCATATTCAGGGTGTTTTTCGGCTATTGCTCTCTTCAAAAGGATTAATTGTGTTCGGTAGCGTTGTCCCTTGATGGTTTCACCCAGTTTTAGTAGCTCATAATACAGCACACCCATCTGATCCCACCAAATACAGAGCATTACCTTCGCGGATGGATCCATTTTTCATCACCAGTAACAATCCGATGCAAAAATGACTTCCTTTTGTGGCGTTCCAGCAGCATTTCGGACATGCAAAACCGCCTTTCGACGTCTCTCGGCTTGAGTTCATGTGCAACTCAATTTCCTTGCTTTTGAATATATCCAGCTGCCTTTAAACGTTTTGAAATGGCTGCTTAAGTGACACCCAAAGATTCTGCGAGCTCTTCTTGTGCTTGGCAACAATCTTCATAGAGTAGTGCTTCCAGTTCTTCATCTTTAAACTTTTTTGGCTGCCCAGGACGTTCATCGTCTTCCAAGCCAAAATCACCACTTTTAAATCGTGCAAACCACTTTTGGCACGTTCGCTCAGCTAGCGCATGTTCACCATAAACTTCCACCAAAATACGATGACTTTCGACAGCAGTTTTCTTCATATTAAAGTAATGAAGAAGAACTCCCCGCAAAAACACTTTTTCAGGCACAAAGTTCGACATATTTGAGTGAAAAAAAAATTTTGTTGTTTACGCTTCAAATGAATGACATATACTGAAATGACGTACAATCACAGTAGTTTTCCAATACATGTTCCAATGGAATAATACAAGTTACGCCATCTCTTAGCAAACCGCAAACAAGTTATAGACCCAATAGATTAAGATAGTTTACTCGTATATCAAAATTAGTTTTTTCGACATTTTTTCAATTAACTGAAGTAAAATTACTAAGTACTATAAAAGATCATATCTAAATTTACAGATATGTATTTTAAATGGAATGAAAAAACCGTCCCTTCACGTCAACTTCTCGTGTTATTGACGCATTTATGAAAGCCACCTTCATATCTTAAGTGCACCAATAATTTAATTTAGTTGTCTTGCTTGGTCGTTTGGCAATCGGAATAATTAAAAAAAAAGTTATTTAAGTTGTTTTAATTGTTTAGTCAAAAGTATAGTACAACCTATAAACTAAATATGGAAAAAATCAATCATCGCACTTGTGAAATTGCCCCAATAAAATTTGTTATGTATGTGGCCAATATATTGTAAAAGTCCAGGGAACAGTTGTAACTGAAAAGGTAAGGCAGGCTCATCAACATTATTTTAATCGTTCAAGAAAACAAGACAAAGAATGGTTTTCAAAATTGTTTTGTATCTCGTCTTGTGTTACACGTATCTAATGGTTCAATTCAGTCTGAAGTTCTCAGTTATAGACCACAAAAATGGAATCTGTTACCACCAGAATTTATCTTTCCCAACAAAAAGGAACAAACGTTTAGCTACCTTCCCCTACAATTGCTACTGTAACGACGTTAACGGATTGATGAATGAATTGAACGAATTAATAACTGGCGTCTCTTTATTCATGGATCTAAAACGAGTTCAAAAGCATTTCTTCTAAATAATGGTAGCAAATATCCCTCCATACCTGTAGTATATTCAATTAGTTTAAAAGAAACATACGATACTATGCAATTCTATTTAACTTAATAAAGTATAGTTTTCTAATAACGATTTGACAACTTTTTGTTTTAAATAAAAGGCAAACCATTTGAGATATTTAAAAAACTTTATTGTTGGCTTGAAGTACAATCAAAACATTTATGAATGGAACTTGACTTCGTTCATATGGCCACCCCGGGCACGTTTGCAGCGGTCGATTCGTTGAACCCAATTTTCAACGACTCGATCACACATTTCGGCCGAAACGGCAGCATTTTCGCGTTCAATGTTGGCTCTGAGCTCTTCCAACGTCGTCGGCGTGTTGGCATAAACCAATGAAAATCGCACGATCGAGGCGGCCAATCGACTGACCCATGTCTTGAGATAACACGCTCACCATACTTACTCTTCAATAAATCGATTGTAGCGTATGCTGTGTGGCTTATGGCACCATTCTTTTGAAACCACATGTCATCCAAGTCCATATCTTCCATTTCGGGCCAGAAATAATCGGTGATCATGGCGCGATAACGCTGACCATTTACAGTAACGTGACGATCGTTTTCGTCGACGAAAAATATGGCCCAGTAACGCCGCCGGCATGCAAACCGCACCAAACAGTTATTTTTTGTGGATGAAGAGGTGATTCACGAAGCACATGTGGGTTTTCACCCGACCAATAACGTATATTTTGCTTATTGGTGAGCCCATTGAGCCAAAAATAAGCTTCGTCACTGAAGATGATTTTGCGATGAAATTCATCATCTTGGCGCATCTTCTCCAGAACCCAATCGGAGGACGTACGTCGCTTCAAATGGTCCATCGGCTTCAATTCTTTAGTCAGCTTGATCTTGTATGGGTGTAAATCAAGATCCTTACGCAAAATACGTCATAATGTGGTCTGAGCGATGCCCAATTCTTGAGAACGCCGTGGAATTGACTGACTTGGATCGTTTGCTACGGACGTCTGAATGGCAGCGATATTTTCGACACTTCGACCAACCCGTTGTCTCACTGACACGGCAACATCACACAACGAATATATAGACTCAAATTTTTGCACTAAACTTGTTATTGCCGGTCTACCAGGGCGAGAATTACGACCGAAAATTGGAGTTAACGCTCTTAAAGTTGCAGTCACCGACTCCGAATATCTGTAGAAAATTTTTATAAATTGCAGACGTTGCTCGTTAGTGTACTTTACCATGATGAAAATGAGTTGAGTTGATTTACTTAATAAATTGACAGTGACAGTTTGATGATTAGTGAAAGAGTGCGTTCACAAATTAAACTCAAAGTTGTCAAGTCCCTCTTTGGAAAACCCTATATAAACACTAAAGTTGGAAAGTTTGCTGCCTTAAAAGTGAAAGCCTTTTTTATTCTCTATATTCCCTAAATTAAGTGATACCAAACCGCATATACGAAAATTTATGAACTATGTCAAATGTGATTTTAAACAAAATATATTATATAGAAACTAGCAGCTTGGACATCATTGAAAACTATATGAAATTATCGAGCCGACATTTCTGAAATGTTAGTCGCAAAGTTGTTAAAAACTTATAAAGATTTAGGTTGCAGAATGTCGATGAAAATAAATTTCTTGCATTAAAATTTTGATTTTTTTCCCAGAAAAATTGGTGCGGTGGGTGACAAACAATATTTCACCAGAACATAAAGAAGATCGAAGAACATTATCAAAAATTCACAAAGGTGAAAGCTAATTTATAGAATACATGTTTTATAATTAATAAGAATTAAGAATATTTGTGTTTTAGAATGAATTAAATCAGTCTACCTTTTACCTTTGTAATTTACTTGTGTGCTGTAAACCATAGTCTTAGTGTCTCTAAGTCTTCTCCAATCTTAGCAATGCATTCAAATTTGTTATAGAATTTGTGCGTAAAAGTTACGCTATCAGAAAATGCAGTGGTTAAGCCATTAGGTCGCTGTTTAAGAAGCGGATTGATAAATATCAGAAATAGAAGATGCCCAAGTACAGAACCCTAAGGGATGTCATTTTTTAAAACGCGAGTCTAACTCCATTTACTTTAGCTTTCTGTTTTCTGAATTTGTTAGAAAAACTTTCGGAATCAGATATTTTACATAAACTTCAAGGCTATTTATTTCCATAGGTTACTTATTTTTCCCCAAAATGCTATCTATTTCTATCTATTCCTTTTTAATCTTACCATTTGCCCTATCAAACAAATTCAGATGATAATTGCTACTCTCTTCTATGACCTTTCTATTGATGTTTTCAGTCTTGTGTAATTGTGTTGTAAATTTGTATATGACCTAGTAAACATGTGGTCAACGCAACTCGAAGAACAATCTGTTACGGAAGTTGGATCGTTGATAATATTTTGCAGTCCATTTGCCGCCATAAGAAACAAATAGTTATTCATGCAATTATCAGGATAGTTTAAGATGTTTATATTTATAGGAGGGAATCTGTGTGGCGGTTAATCGGAAAACTGCTGAGCGTCCTATAACTTGGACTGGGCCAATAGCGGAACAATCAAGTTCGTAGCGAAATGCTTGCATTAGCATTATACTTGAATACGTCGTCACAGGGTTCACAACCCTTTACGAAAAAATTAAACTATGTGACGCATCAACTAATGACCTCGGATAAAAACAGACTCACTATTGATGACAACGACCTTCGGATTTGCACGTGGAATGTTCGAACGATTAGCAATGTCCAAATAGCCAAAACTCACTGGCACTGGCACCTTTCTTGACATTAAAGGTCTCAGTTAATTCATTACCGGCCTTGAAGGAGCGAGAATTCTCTATTGGCATCCTGCACAACCTGACAAGTTTGGCAGGGATGTCAAAACTAGACATGGTATTGTATAGATCGCCCTTATGTTTACTGTTATCTGCGGCTTTATATTTGGCAAATAAATGATGATCGTCGATCTGACATTCCAGGTTTTTTTTCGCACAATAGTGTGAATATATGATCGATGGTGGATTTTCCTATCCTAAAACTGCACTGATATAGACCAACTAGAATGCCCATGAATGGTTTCAGAAGAAAGGATCTTATAGACGATATAAAGAAAGCTTATTACTCCATGGTTTCCGTAGTCAAAAGAGTCTCCTTTATTGTGGATCGAACAAGGGGGCTAAGATCCCATGCGTCAGATATGCTTTTATCATGACCATGTCTTACAGGTTAGCTGGTGTATGTACCGAAACAGGTCGTAGTTCTTGTTTGACTACAAACTAGAGTTTTCGTTGTGATGGCGCTTTGAAACCAATCACACTAGAAGCAGCTTCTCTGATGGCTCGTTGACAATATTCACACTAGTGTTCTATGGTTTGCGTATGAGGACTAAGAGATTCCAGCGATCTCTTGCGATTGCGGGCTTTCGACTTCAAACTTTGCTGGTCTTGCTTGACTCCGTTGTGTACCCAGTTAATGACCCAAATCGAGGTTGGCTCCTCGGAAAGTCGGACATACAAAATGTTGATGCACCCAATCGCGATATAATAAATCTGGTTGACTCTTGATTGATCAGAGCATAGCCAAGTCCCTTTATGAATGTTGAGACGTGGGAAACGCGTACTGGCTACTAGAAAGTTACACTCCGTCACAAATTATAAAAACCTAATTCAAGTGTCGGACAAATAGTTGTACAGGCTGTGTTTTCCGATGAACCTTTCGACGATGGCTTCCTTCCTAAATCTTCTGTCTCCTGGTGTCATAGCCAGGCTCCTGAGCATAGGTTCGGTCTAGAAGGTCATATAGTTCATCGCGATGCTGTAATCCTTATCCTCTGTAGGGGCATGCACTCAAATCAGGTACACATTCGTGTATATACTGAAATCTTAAGACTTTTTTCCACAGCCTCAATCAAATAAGGAATTCACATCCAAGTAAATGTTGCCTATCTTCTCTGTAACGGCCGCCGTAGTAGATGTCATAGTTTTTCAAATACTTTTTACCCAATCCATCGGATCGGACTTCTTGGATTGGAGTACTATAATTCTTGCTTTACAGCATTTCTAGACCACCGAAAGTTATTCGAGGGCCTCAATCGACTTATTGAAGGCAAAGCTTGGTAATCATCTCCGAAATGACCCTCTCAATTGACTTCCCCGGCCCCGAATCTACTGAGCAGCCAACATTGACTTAGGTCACCTCCTTATTGCTGCCAAGGTACGAATGCAGATTTCCCAAGTGCCACAGCAAAGAACATCTGCTGTGAGAGATCTAACGTAGGAAAGCTGCAAAGCAAGAAGGCACCAGAATCTTCATCGAATACGTATCCCGAAACCAAAGACCAGTAGCAACGGCTCGAACGTGCCATCAGAGACGTCGCAACTGATGTTCTTGGAAGAAGACCCGTCCAAAAGCTTGTAGAGATGAAGAAGAAAACCTAGCAGTAGTGTCGATGCTGAGAATGTTGAAACACTTTTTCTGCAAAATCTGGCTGAATAGACTTAGACGATGATAGCAGGATAAGGACGATGATAACGAAATAATATATAAGCTGAAATCCAACAAAGCAGTTGGACTGGACAGTTCACCGGCTGAGATATTCAAAACTGCTAGAAAGGACTTTGTGAAGAGCATGCATTAACTCATTTGTCAGATATGGTGATGTGCGCCAGCTATATAGGTATAAGTCTCCTCAACATCGGGTACAAAATCTTATCTGACATATTGTGCAAACGTGTTAAACAACAACCTGATTGGTCTCTATCAGGGCCGTTTCTCCACTCCGACACTCACGAAATCCAAATCGATACCTATCATGTGTTCATCGATCGCTACTCGTGAAGGTCTGTAACGACTTTTTATATCAAAAAAGTTTTTGAATAAGGTGACGCGTTTTCATGTGACTTCTTTGACATCATACCTGAATTAATTGTGCGGAACTTCCAAAGCGAACACTAGAGGCACAATCTTTCAAAAGTCTGTGCTGTCAACAATAAGGGGAACACAACAACGACGAATTGGACAGAACGTCACAGTCGACAGTTATAATTTTGAGATAGTAAGGGACTTTGACTTCTTCGGCACTATGTTAAATACTGCCAACAACACCTCAGCAGATTTGTTTCTTTGGGCTTATCAGGCAATCGCTGTTTGTTTGGGCTTAGAAGGCAAGGCCTTATCCCGAAAAACTAAGAAGACGCTATATAAGATTTTGATCATCCTAGTCCTACTTTATGGCGCTAGGGCATGTACTCTATCGAAAGCGGATAAAGCTTTTCTCCATCGTTTCGAGAGAAAAAACCTTCTAAAAATATTCAGTCCCACCGGCTTTGATGGGCTTTGGAAGAGAAGATTCAACGACGAACTATACAAGGTATACATTGACATCGAATGGACACAAATGCTCCGCCCCAAAGAGTCTTCGAATCTATCCCGGAGGGACAACGCTGTAAAAAAAAGACCTCATCTTACGTGGTGCGTACAAGTAAACGTGGACCTCAACCGACTTGGAGTGCACAACTGGAAAGCAGTTAACTAGGGATCGAGCTAACTGATGAAGATTGTAAGTTGAGGCCCAGGCGCACCACGAACAGAAGAGCCAGTTAAGTAGGAATTAAATATTGCAATGGATCGCATGCCTGTCAATACTCACTTTATAAATAAAATATCTAGTTACTTATGCTCAATGGCTAATAACTGTTGGCCCCGATCTTGTGTATAATTCTAAGTTTATTTTAGATTTGTCTTTTAATTTAAAAAGGGAAATTCTCCGGTTGGGATTTAACTCTGGTCATCTAGTTCGCCGATTAGTAACCACTTCCTCTCTGCTAATTTGGCCCTTTTGTTTTGGGGCAGCTTTTTTTAGAGGCGTGCTGTAATCTTACTCACGCATTGGTTATGATCGATTGATTATGAGTTTAGCAATGTCCAATGGCACCAGTATGAGAAAGGAGGCTATCTCTGGTGCGACAGTTGGTAAGCATAGCCCACACGACGCCACGCCTGCCAATGTATTAAGCTTATTGCAGCGGGACGAAATATCACTATAGCCAGCACACAGTTTCCTCATTTGAATAAACGCAAGGGGCTTGGCGGTCACTGGATCATCAAAGGCTAAATCAAATTGATCATTTTGCTACAAACATATTCTAAACGTCCGAACGTTTCGGGTAGCCAACATTGACTCGGGTCACAACCTTATTGCAGCCAATAGGAAGTGCTGGAAAATACTTCATGCAGAAAAGCTGCAATCGCAAGAGACCGAACGGACATCACCTGAATGCAGCACATGCAGCTAAATAACAAGCCTACAAAAACGACGGCTTCTCGTGAGCTTTACGAGCAGAAGAGACGAGAGGAGCATCGACTTCTCCAGGAAAAGTAAAATGAGCACGAGAAGCGCACTATCAGGAATAGCATAAAGAAGTTTTACCAAAAGATAAAAAGTACGTGTCAAGGGAAGAGATGAAGAAAGAAACCTTTTAGTAGAATCACAGTCATTGCTGAGAATATTAAAAAGCTTTTTCTGCAGAATATATAACGGCGAAGAAGGCCAACATGCCGCCGTCATGCAGAATAGACTCTTCAACTTAAACGATGATAGCCAAAACTTCTATTCACCTGACCAGAACAAGGTAAAGATATCAATATCTAAGTAAAAATCCAACAAATCAGGTAGACCTGACAGCTTACCGGCCTCGGTATTCAAAGCAGCTGGAAATGACTTTGTGGAACAAAAAAGTAGACCCCCCCAACTGAGCCAACTATAGACGTTTAAGTCTCCTTAACACCGGATACCAGATCTTATCTTCCCTGTTGTGTGAACATTTTAAACCCTTCGCCAACAACCTGATTGGTTCCTACGGTCAGTGCGGTTTCAGACCAGAAAAGTTCACAATCGTCCAAATTTTCACACTCTGGTAGATCTTAGAAAAAACTCAAGAAATCCAAATCGGTATCTACCATCTTTGTGTCGATTTTAAGGCCAAACTTGATAGAATTTAAGGAGACGTATTCTCTCCATATATGCCGAATGATAATTGAAAACGCTTGCTGCTCCCTCAAAATTTGTAACGACTTACCATTAACGAGACCTTTGATGTCAAAAAAAGTTGATTTTAGACAAAGTGAGGTGCTGCCATGTAACTTCTTTGACATAATACTTCAAAGAATTGTACAGGGCTCACAAGTGAGCACTAGAGGCATAATCTTTAAAAATCCGTGCAATTAACATACTAGGTTACGCTGATGATAACGACATAATTGGCAGAACTCAACGGACTATCCCTGCTAAATGGGCGAAAAATTAAGTACATGCTGTCAATAAAAAGGGGCACACAACATCGACAAATTCGACAGAACATAAACTACTTTGTCAACCTTGCATCTGTTATGAATTCTGCCAACAATATCTCAGCAGAAATAAAACGAAGAAACACTCTTTCCAAACGCTGTTTCTTTGAGTTAAGAAGGCAATGGAGTAGTAAGGCCCTATGCCGAAAACCTAAATAGACTCTATATAAGACCTTGATCATCCCAGAAGCATGGACCATATCGAAGGCGAATGAAGATATCCTTAGTCGTTTATCCTTAGTCAGAAAACTGCGCATCAGTCGCCTGAGATAACTATGACATGTAGAGTGAAAATACGAAACTGGAGAGGTTTGTTAATTGCGTCCCCGGGTTCACCCTGAAGCGCCACCTAAGTAAGCATGTTAGTGTTACTTAAAACAATCAATCTTTTACTTTTGATAGCCTTAGAATACCATCCAAATCATTTATAAATACAGCTTTACTAACATCCTCTAGTCTATATACGCATAGCATTGTAAATGTTCCACTTTGATTGTTTGGAAAACGGGGGTGTGGATTGTAGTAAAGGTTTTGTTTTAAGGATGTTGTATGTAAATTAGTTTAAATGTTTAGATGAATGTCTGCTAATTATTCTTCCTCTAAGCCCTTTGGCACGTGCTGACGAATGCAAAAACTTTTTACTTTTTTACACGTTACAAATATATTTCAATAATAAAAAATTTTTTGTTCTATACAACGAATTTGCTGGACCAACCGATCTCGTTGGCAGCTTGAGAACGCATGCCAATAAAAAAGAGTTTACAAATTCTGCTCAGATATTAAATGAGTATTGGTACATTCATAAGAGAAACACTCAATGGAAATGAACAAAGAGTGGAATTAACAACTGTGTACAATTTTACATTGAGTGAGTTTTAAAATGAACAAAAGATCAATTTATATCAAAAACATTTCTTAACATTGATATTCCAATGAACACCTCACAACCTCGGCACTTGAAAATATAATTTTGGAAAAACTGCGCATATAACCCTCTTTAACACACGATAGACTATTACACCACCAGCTTGGTAAGACTTATGTATGTACAGCTGTGGTCAAAAAAATAGCACCAAGAGTTTAGTATTTAGTATTTATGAGCTTAATTTTATATTTAGTTCTTTTTTTCCAAACTTGACAATAAAATACTATTAATCGAAGTATGGTCTGTAATATTTTAATTAAAAACGTTCACAATAATAGCTGTTATTTTTATTATATGCAATTTTCGAATAACAACGCCGTGGGTGTAATAAGAACACCAAAGAAAATTTATTTCTTTTTATCTCTGTAATTAAGTAATAAATATGGTTATTGAATATTCAACAGTTTGTTGCATATCCTTTATTGCGAATAACTGCATTACAGTGTCGTGACATGTAATCGACCAATGACTGACACTTCTGCAAGGGTATGGCATACCAGCAACGTTTAATTGTTAATGTTACTCGGTTGTTGCTCCGAAACTCCTTCTTTTACATCGGTCCATAAATTTTCCAGTGGATTTAAGTCTGGAAAAAAAGGTGGCCATTCCGTAACATTGACCTATTTTTCTTCGAACCACATTTTAGCAGTTTTGCTGGTATGTTTGAGGTCGTTGTCGTGCTAGAAGACCCACCTCAACGACATTTCCTCAGAAGCAAATGCCTACATAACTTCCTCCATAATTTTTACATAAAAGTGTTGGTCAAGCAAAGACTTGATCCAATATATTGGACCAACACCATGGTAGGAAAAACATACCCGATCCATTATCTTACAACCGCTATGTTTTACTGTTCTTAAGGTATAAGCTGGGTTAAATTCCTTGTTTAGGGGCCTTCTTACATATCAACTAGACTCAATACCACCAAACTAAACGATATTGCTTTTGTCAGTCCAGAGAACGTTCCTCCACTTCTGAACTGGCCTTACAAACAACAATCTTTTTGCCACATGACAAGGTCCCAGCAATGGAACTTTTCTTGGCCTCCGGGCATTCAAATTAACTTCTCCCAATCTCCGACGCACTGGCCGATACATCCAGTTTACTTTTTAGCTGTACAGCTGATTTAAAGGGCTCCTTTTTAGCGAGTCTTGCTGGGAGTTTTATTTCATGAGTCGAAATTGCTGGCTTTCTACCACGTGTTTCTTCCTTCGGTTGGTATAAAATCGCATTCCGAATCATTTTAGTCGAACATTCAACAATTTTCCAAATTTCTTTGTAGGTTTTACCTTCAGAAATTAATTTTTTTATTATAGCCCTTTTGACTTCGGTGCAGTGTTTTCCATGGCCCATGTCTGCAAAATTAATGGCTGTTTTGTTTTATTTTTTAAAGAAAAATATGTATCACTAAATAAATTTACAGAATTAAATTGATTTGCAAGTTATTTTATAAAATTGTTCCATTTCTTAACCGATATCCTCTGATGGTGCTATTATTTTGATTGCACGCGTACAGAGGTGTTGTTGCAAAATTGCAGATAAAAAAAACTACCGTTACCATTGTATATAATTTTCAGTAAAATAGCAAAGAGCACAATTCCAATAACGGGGTTCAACAGTGAGATATTAAAAAAAATAATCAAATAAGAAAAATTGCTCATAAAAGTTTTAATGCGATTATGATGCTATTTTTTTTTTACCGCAGCTGTATATAATATATAATTTCTATAATAAATAGATTCAAAACATTGTTTGGTTAAATTTTATAGTACATCAACATGAGCTAACAGTGTTTATAAAATTTTTTTTGAATTTTCGTTTTGTAATTTTCTATCGATTGATTCAAAAATTCGAATGAGGGTTTAGGACCAGCAATTGCAGAGCAAAAAGAAAGCCAAAGAAATAATATGGTTGAAGGCAAGAATATTAATAATTTATTTTAATGGTATTTGATTGTCTAGGGTGATTCATCGTAAGGTTTGATTTTCAATAGGCTTTCTTTGACAGATCACGCATGACTCCTATCAAACTCCTTTATCATTTTTGTTCAGTATTATTTAGCAAGTAATCATGGAAAGCCTTACAATACAAAAGCGTCTCCAAATTGTTCAGCTTTATTACGAAAATCGACCTACTGAAGCCACTATTGCCAATACCATTCACAATTTTGAGTTCCAATTTACATTAGTGGATGATAATCGAACGATTAGACCACATCCAGCACGTAGTGAAGAGACTATAGTAGCTGTAGCTGAGAGCATACCCGAAGACCGTGACGAATCAGCTTGGCTTGGCGTATTCGCCCAGTTGGCGTATTTTACGTGAGAATCTGGGCTTAAAAGCGTGCAAAATTCAACTTTTGCAAAAACTGAAGCCAGGCGACTTGAATTTGCACCATATTTTCAGTGAATGGGCTCTGGTAAAACGCAAGGAAAATTCGGTGTTTTATCGTGAAATTTTGTTCAGTGATGGTGCCCATTTTTGGCTCAATAGATACGTTAATAAACAAAATTTCCATATTTAGGCTAATGAGTAACCCGAAGAATACCAAGAGCTACCATTACATCGATTAAAAACGACGGCATGGTGAGATTTACGGGTTTACGGATTGCATGAAATGCAAAGTGAAAAACGTAACATCGATACGTCCACGCCATCAGGAACAAACATCAAATGGAGCTGTCACAAAGTCAACTGCTGGCATTGTTCGTCAATTGGGTGAAAAGCTAAGGACACCTTTACATTGAGTAGTACCCGTCTACGAGAATAACAAAAAATAAACATTAAAAGTACAATACATTCAAGTAAAAACTAATTTGTATGGAAGAGTAAGTGGAAGAGGGTTATTTGCCTACAAAAAGGAAATAGAAGGAGTGACTATTAAGACCAAAAAAGAAGAGGAGTCTATAGTTCTGGAAATTAGAAAGGATACGAAAAACTTTTATTTAGTTCCAGTATATTTAAACTGTTGTCATTGGCAGTGAGACTTCGATAAAACTAGAGACCTATTAAACACGCTATTAAATATTCGGAATATCACAAATACACCCTGCCTGACTCGAACTGCTACAATTTCCAAACCGTTCATGACAGTAAGCTCAAATTTTGACACATGACAGATAATTTTATTATTTACAAGCCTTTTAAACGATTTGCGTCTCAAATGTGTTGAAAAAATTTTATCCGCTATGGAATTCAAACGTGATAGTGTGATTGCTTTATATTTGGCTGAAAAACCATAAGTATCTATCGTTAGAGCACTCCAGCACCTCAACGTGAAAAAATCATTTGTGTCTCGAACCAAAGCTCGTTACCATGATACTGGCAGCGTTGCAAAACGCTATGGAGGTGGTCATAAAAAACAGCAACATCGGCAGAAATGGTTCGGAAAGTGAAGGCTCGAATTGAGCGAAATCCGCGTCGAAGTGGAAGAAAAATTTCTCGTGCCTTGAGCTTGGGCTCAAGCCATTGAAGTTGCAACAAGCACACGATCTTACACCGCAAAAGAAAAAAGTTAGAGTCAAAAGAGCGAAGGAGTTGCTACGCTTGCACGAAAGTGTTGAGTTGCCGAATTTGATTTCTTCCGAAGAGTCGCCATTTATTATCGAGCAATATGTCAATAAACAAAATGACCGAGTTGGTCCTTCGAAAATTTAAGCCTTCAGACGGCCACCAGAAAGCAGGCAGCACCGATGGTGATGATTTGGGCCGCCACAACCGCCGATGGTTGCTCTCCGCTCGTATTTTTGGACCGTGGCGTCAAAACTGTGAAAGCATGAAATTGTCTTAGAGGCAGTAATGAAGATTTGGGCAAACAATCATTTCGGTCGGAGACCGTGGACATTTTAATAAGACTCGGCACCGTCTCACAAAGCGCGCGTCAACCAAGATTGTTTAAAAAACAATGTTCCACACTTCATTTCTTCGACACAATGGATTGCAAATTCTCGAAAGTTGGCACTAAAAAATACCAAAGTTTGGACCACCTCAAGCAAGCACTTCGCCGGGAATGGGGCAAAATACCGCAGAGCCACTTGCGTGCAGCGTGCGATGCTTTCTTCGGCCGTCTCAAGGCCATTATTTGCGTGGACATATTGAAAACTACTGATACAATTTGAAAATTGATGGAACTTGAACCTTAACCTAGCAAAGTCGAAAATGATGATTTTCAGATAAGGCAGGCGCGGATACTCTCGAAGAGAATAGTGGACGTATAAGGGTAAAAAAACTAAAGTCGTGCGGGGATATATAATTAAATACACAGGATTTTTAATAGCTTCAAACTTCAAGTTTGGGGAAGTTGATTAGAAAAAAAAGCATATTATACAATGCAAGGCAGAAAATATTCCATGCAACTGCATTTATTATTATTCTTTACGTCAACGGCCTCGCCACACTGAAAGCATCGGTTCCCACTAGATCACCGAAATCAAGCAGTGTTGGGCGCGGTAAGTACGTAGTACTCCGCGTGCTGTTGCAAAAACTCGCCACATGAGCATAGTTCCCCGGTGTTAAAAATCCCGGACCCTACAAATTAATTCGTATCGTTCCCTTGATAATAATAATAATAAATATTATTATTCTTTATGGAGCTCCCTTCGAAGAGGCGGAGAAATTTGTTCGCTATTGCATAAGGAGAGCACTTCACTGCAGAGTAGTGTGTGACGAGGCATGGCGATGAACGAGAACAGACTACAAAAAATAATTCTACCCCATATACTATCAATCAAAGAAACCTGTACACAAAAGAGGAAAAAACTAGCATCTGATTTCAATCTAGCAATGAGCAGTTAGTAGCTTTAAAGGAAAAGTTTAAGACAATACTGGAGGAAACAGGTCATAAATTGAACGATAGATTCGTAAGGGAAGCCCAAGCGTCACAACACAGACAATGTTATAACTGACTAAACCTCCATTCGCGAGAAGGAACATATTTCCTAGCTGGTAAATCCACTGATATTATGAGCACCATCTTTGAAAAAAGAGAGGAACATCTTATAACCTAAAAGTAACCTCGGGTTTCAGTATCCAGACGCTTAATCGCAAAATGATATTTATAACTTAATTATAACTTAACTTAAATAACTTGAAGAATTCGAGATATCTTCTCCATTATCAGCGAAATTAGTTGCGGTGCAATTCTTGCAATCTTTGATGTGGCACTAAATTAAATTTTACTTATTTTATCATTTTGCTAAACAGCTTTAATTATTACAAGATAACGTGTGTTGGAGTGGTTTACGAAGTTGATGTTACGTTACTGTTTGAAGAAGAAATTGGGGAATTACACAGTTTGCGAAATATAGCTTTGAAATGGCTTGCAATATATGAAGAGTATTCTGAAGAAAAAAGAAAAAAGGTTTATGCAATGCTCTGCTATTGAAAAAAACTCAAAAACTTAATAAACCTTACAGCTCATATCATACAAAATATGGTATTATTTTTTTCATTTAAAATGTGTATTAGTATTGAAAACCTACATAGTGTTGTTACATTCCAGAACATTTACAAAGTTTCATATTCGAAAAATGAAGTATCTATGTAATAACTTAAGATCAACTACGAATGTATATTAATCTTGTGAGTAATACTGTCACATTTGCAGCAATGTTTCAAAAATATAAACTTTCAAGCTGTTTGTATAACACATCTTTAGTATAACATCAAGAGAATCCTCTCCATTTCATGCCTGCAAGGGTAGAGCGGAATTATAGTAAATAAACATAATAACTGGCGAATACATGTAAATATTAAAATTCACTTACAGCCCCGCTTTGGAGATTGAAGGAGAGAAATTGTACACTATTATGTTAGCCGAAATCTTTTAAAAGCAACCGTCACTCTGAAACCTATTCCTCAAGCCTGACAAATCGAAGTTATAAATTCTTACACAACAGTAATTACTGTTATAATTGAAGACAAGCCTTTTAGGTTCATCATATCTTCCAACTCAAAGCAGAAAATTATAATACCGTAAAGCCAATTTAGTTGAAATACTTTGCAAAGGACTACCAATTTTATCGCAAAGGAGCTCTGTTAAATACGACATAACCTACCATATGCCATATGTTTCTGAGTCCATTTGTTGACCAGAGTGTTATTATAAAATCTTCTTAATCGGCAAACCACTAGGTGATTCAAAGGCTAAGTATACACCGGATACATCCAAGTGAATCTCTCCCCTTTATGAGCTTTAGTGTGTTCTTGATGACAGGTTACTTCCTGATGTCATTTTTGGATTTTTGAAATATCTGGAAAAGAAAATTCAAGAACCAAAAGTACGTTTCGAGAGTATCGACATTTTCAATAGGGATGGTGAAGATATTTATTCGAACAAGCATGTTGCAAATTAAGCTTTTATTAGATGATTTCTTAAAGTTGTTATTTGCGTTACTCCGAATTGAAGGATATGTCTGAATATGCAAAGTACGAGGCGAAAAAATATGGTACCGAGGCATTAAATGAATAATAGTATTGTAATAGAGCATAAGCCTCACTAAAACGTTCCAAAACTTGGTGCCAAGCAGAAAATCTGAGTGGAAAATCAACACCATTGTCACGAGTTCCAGTGACAACCAATTTAACAGATGACAACTGATAATTTAGTTTGCCATTTCCTGAGAAAACTTATGCCAGAACAACCCTCGCGAATTTATTTCGAAAACCGTGGTCCAATTAACGAAACTCAAAGTGCGCTTGATCAATTTTACAGTCATCTATCTGAACAAGCAATTCGAATAACGTTTTCGCATTCTTCGTACATTAATTCACAATACACGAAGACATTCTAGGTGACGAGGTACAGTACACAGCGAAATATCTATTGATTCCAAACTATTGGGGATTAATTCGCTTTCGTGAACTACAATTGAAGCTGTGTTAATCTACTTTATGGATTTTGCGAAGATCTTGCTTAATCAACTTAGATCCAGCTCTAGGAATTAAAGCCGCTTGACGAAAATGAAATTGCTGTTGATTCTATTTTTCAACACAACATTTTTTTTGCTCCCCAAGGAGCAAAATTGCAGCATCTAGGGTAAAGAAAATTTACAAACTATCATTGAGACGTCGTGTCTACTGACTTTTTTGTTCTTCAAATTAAAAACATAAGTGTGGAAGAGCTGTGGCTTTAACAGTATGAAAATATTCGATGAGTTCACAATGGACCTTTGAGTTGGCGTCCATGATCATGTGATTTAATACATTTCGATTGTGATGCCAATTGCTGACCAATTAGATACCAAAATCCTCAAAAATTGCGGCGTGGTAAATACTACTCGGCATTCAAAATGATAACACAGTAAAAGAGATTTCAATATAATTTCAATAATACCAGTTTGTGTTTAAATTTTAGTCAAGTTGGGCCGTAACGGCTAACTGGATGGAGCTGTAAAGTGGTTTCTTAGCAGTGATCTTGGTTTTTTTATCCATTTGATTGCCACAAAAATTCTCAGAGGAGCCCATCATAGTGCTTTCCATGGTAAGGATAACACCAGAAACTCTAATTTGGTCGAGTGTCACATGGGTGCTAGGCAGGGATATCTTAAGAGGTCATCTTCTCGTTATTTCGTGTGTTTGACAAAGTTTGTTCTACATCTACATCTACATCATTTCAAAGTCTATTTTCATAGCTTTTCTGAAAGCAACCTGTACTTTATAAAATTTAAAAAAAAAAAAAAAAACCTCAGATACCCATCAGAAATGATGTAAAATCCAAAGATTTCATCATAAGGAGCTAAAGTACAAAGCAAAATAATTGTTTTTGATTTGTTTTTGTACTAATAAACAAAATTATCTTTAATAGGTGATGACAAAAAATACAAAATCATTACGCCCAATGGTATAATAAAAAAAATGGCATTTTCACTTTCTCCAAAAATCTTTTGATATCATTGCGCATCATGTGCTCGAGGGACATTGATTTATTTTTGTGGCCATAGTAACGTTAGCACGTATAACACTAAGTTATACTCCCTCTCAAATTACCAGTTCCCACTAAACAATAGAAAGCAAAGCCAGTGTAGACCTATGTAACGATTGCCAAGTCATTTAAGTGCTTGAACACATGTTTGCCATTTTTAAGTGGATCTTCGATAATGTTTTGTCTTTTGCCCTACCCACCCTCCCACCTATGAAATGGAAGTGAACATTAATTGTATTAAGGTCTTAAGTGTGGCTATAAAAAGAAAAACAAAAATAAAAGTTACGTTTAAAAAGTGAAAGTTTCCCACACAATTGACCCCTCCCAGACAAGGTGCCGGTTTTTCGTTGATTAAACGGTCGCCTTTATACTTCACTTACCCATTTGCTGGCAGGCCTGCAAGTAACCAGTCACTTAATTCACGAAACAATGTACTGCTAGAGTTGGCTAATAAAATGATTTTATAGTTCACAAATTACCATATGCAACGGTCGATTGGATTTTGCACAAACCAGTGAAGATATTTAACGTGTGACAGATACTATTCGTTCAAAATCATAAAAAAAATTCTTAGAACTATTGCCACCTTCTATAGAAGGTACAAAGAGTACGATTCAGGTGGAACTTAGTCATTATTAACAAATTGATTTACATATGAACCGTACGTGGAAAGGAACTACTTTGATTATCCAAAGCCTATCGTGATATAGTTTGCCACCCACCCGTATGTAGATTTATGAATATCTTATGATGTAAGCTCACATATATTTCATCGGTAATTGCTCATAGTAGTTAGTAAATTATGAAGTTTGAAAAATGTAAGTAGAAGCCGGACTTAGAGCAGGAACAAGGAAAACATAAAGGTAAAACCTGCAATAAGAGTTAGTGTCAACATTGTTGTAAATTAGCCTGTCAGTGATATTTTGAACAATTTTTGACTGCAGCTAAGCGAAGACGAAAAACAAGCTAAATATATTTATTAACATCTATATATATGTATTTAAAGTGGCCCCAACTTGCCAAGGCTTTTTTCAACTGACTTCAAAGAGCAGTTTATCTAAGCTGCTTGGGAGCCTTTCACACCGCACTTGGTTGTGTTCTCGACCCACTAGTGAACCTCTCGCGCCAAGACATTCATTTATATATATTTTTTTGTTTGTTTACTTGTGCGTCGACTGTCAATTGACTCTGATATTATGCGTTAGATGCGATAACACGCTATTATTACGACTGGCATCGGCCATAATCTTAACCAGCAAAGGAATGTTGTGGGAAATACACCAATAACTCGAGAGCCGGTCTATGAAGAATGACAACTTTAAACTTCACTACATCACAACTCTCACCACAGAGAGATATAAAATTTTCATAAACTATATATTGAGGAACAGGTAGATGAACAAAATATCTTTTCTGCACTTAGAGCCTCATTGAACCCTATTATGACCTCCTAGCTGGTTGGAGAATGCAAGTCTTCACTAAACAGAGTCAGAAGGCTAAATTCACTGAGTTTTGTCTAGTTGACAGGTCATAATGAAATCACAAGAAATTAAATTGCTGATAAACTTAGTTGGGTCAGGGGAGGAGAGTTTATCAGGACCCGAACAGGCTGCTTACTGTTGTCATGACAGGGGCCCTGACCAATTACGAAGGCCACGCTCATCAATGAGATGCCTTTCAGATTAACTCCACTGAAGTATTCTACGGTTGACCAGTTACATTATAAGCGGCCGTTTATAAGGTCCTGTTGAGCGGCATAGACTTAATTCTCCACGAGACTTTTTTCACACAAAACACTGACTTAATCTGTCGTCATGATGTTTGGGAGTAGAACAATAGCCGGTCTTGGGTATGTAAAAGGACATCAGAGTAGAAACTGATGTACAACGCATTTGACAAGACGACATGTCGCAGTCGATACATGAGATCTTCCTAGTAGCCTGACCAGAGGCTACAAGTGGTAAGCTCACTTGTGAGAGCGTCATGTTGGCTGTTATTAAAAATTAAACTCGCAGGGAGGGTTTTCCGATTGTAGCGGCTTGCCGGAGGTTTTAGGTAGGCCTCACCCTTTACAAAAGGGGAAGTCGTGCTTACACAATGATTTCGAATTGGTACTGATCTGAATTTCCAGGAGTATCTTAAGATCAAGAATAGAGATTATTCTCAATTCAAGTTCAGGGCTATGATTGAAGCATTAATTAATCTCATGTGTGATGGAACACCATGCGCTTAAGCTAATCAAGGCAGGGGGTAATGAAAAGCACGTGGGAATACTGTCGAGGTGAGAGGGTACACCACCGGACATAAATCATACAACATCTTGCAATGGTTGCTGCGAAAGTGATGATAACACAACACAACACTTTATCACAATTCCAAGAAGGACAATTGATTAGATGTTTGTACTCTGTTTGTACTCTGCCTTAACAATATAATATGCATTTATGAAACAAAGTTTCGGAAGCTCGAACTTACAAACAAAAGCCTTCAAAATATATTGTTACAAACCTATACAAATTGTTTTTTTTAATGTTTTTTTTATTTTATTCAATATAGTCTCCTTTTAGTTTGATACACTTATTCTAGCGATTTTCCAACTTCTTGATCCCGTCCGAAAAGTAATTTTACGGAAGGTCTGCAAAATACTCCTCCGTGGCGTCGACGATTTCCTCGCGTGAGCTGAATTTTTTATTGATGAGCCATCTTTTGATGTTTGGGAAGAGGTAAAAGTTCGGGGGAACCAAATCGGGGAAATGCGGTGGATACGACAGCAATTAGAGCTGTAAGTCATTGATTTTAGCCATGGTTGCGATGCTCTTGTTCGCCGGTGCATTGCCTTTCAAAAACAAAATTTTTTTTCGCTTCATGTGAAGTCGTTTTGCAGCGATTTCGGCCTTCAATCGCTCCAAAAATGTACAGTAAGACTCGCGGTTGATGACGCCATAATCTTTCCGATCCATCGAACCTCCCTCGGCCGCTTCGGAGCACTCGTGCCGGCTTCAGTCCATTGACGGGCACTCATTCTGTTCTCTGGTGTTCACTAGTTACCAATCGACGCCAAAAGTCCGCCCGAGTCCGCATCAGCAAGTTCAAATACTCTTTCGAAGTGCTCTCGCGTTCGTGTTTTTGGTAAGGAGCGAGTATACGCTACACCCAGCGGCAGAATAACTTTTCATATACAGAATACTGCCCAAAATATGACGTGTGCACTCAGTACTAATCTTTGTGGTATCTGCTAGCTCGCGCACCTTCACTTTCCAGTCAGCCAACACCAATTCATGTATTTTTTTGACATCGTCCTCTGTAACCGCATCGGAGGGCCTGATCCTAGAGGGACTTGATCGGTAGTAGAGTTGTGGCTATCACGAAACTGTCGAAACCAATATTTGACGGTGTAATCTGAACGCAGAGATGCAGCCGACTTTCTCTTCATTCATCGACTCCTTTCTGATTACGTTTAATGCGCGTCCCTTCACAACTTTATTTTCCTCAACACTAACCCTCGTAAACTACGTACCCTCGTCTCTTCTATCTACCAACCCGCAACACCTCCTATGGCACGAACAATCCAGTCTCCCGTATGCTACGAAAAATCAATTCGAACCCTACCGTCTTTGACTTGCAACGCACCTCTTCCTACCTTAAATCCGTTCTCTTTCACCACTCCAACCAACCTTTATTTTTAGTTTTAGTTTGGGTTTAATTTTAAGTTATTGTATTGTATATATAGGGGCATTCGCCACCACCAAAATTGAAATTGAGTTGACAGATTTTATTTTAGTTTACTCAGTATATTTCCCTAAACACATAAGGAACGTATACCATTAACGACGGACACATTGCATTCAAAGTCATTGGCAAAGGCTTCAAAAACTGCAACATAAGCTGATGAAGAGCATACTCAAATGCTCAAGATTTACACAGATAAAGCAAATGTCAAGCAAATTTGAATAAATACCATAAGTGTTAAAAAAGTTATTACTCTTAGTACCTCAAATGATTTTTAAATCATTAAATCGCTACCTAAGGAGGGATATCTACCGGCTGAGTATTTTAACTTGAGACATCCAAATTACTCGAATAATACGCGATATCGCGAACAATGTTTCAGACAAAAGTTACAAGCTTCTGAAGGGGACATAAGATAGTAACCATTTTCAAGGTCAAACAAAGGTCACTTTTGATTTTTTAATGGGAACCCCTATTTTTTGACACATTCGTAATCTGCGTGAAAAATTACAATTCTTTTACATGAAACACTTTTTTCAAAAATGCATTCTTTTCCCGTCAGAGGGCGCCATAAAACTTAAGACATCAAAATTACTTGAAAAGTACGAAATATCGCGAAAAATGTTTCAGACAAAAGTCTAAAGGTTCTGAAGAGGACATAACATGGTGACCACAAGTTTGACCTTGAGACTCGTCAAACGAAGGACAAACGAAGGTCACTTTTGATTTTTCAAATGATAATTCCTGATTTTCCTTGCTCAGTCGTATTCCTCAATGGGGCACACGACTTTGTCTCAAAGGTCTTATTCATTCAGTGGTAGATACCACTGCACTGGCACGTCTAAATCATTAATCGGTTTCCAATATTGTAAGGGTGTTAGAAGGTCGAGATTTGTTTTGAGGAACTGATTATTATTATTAACGTTTTCCAGATTAATAATGCAGGCTATTTCAATTCAAGAGAAAATTGAAATGATATTGATTTATGGAGAAAGTGGAAGGAACATCGATGGTGCTGTTGGTCTCTACGCCCAACGTTTCTCAGACCAGATACGATCGCGCGCTTCCTTTTATCGGGTCATCCAACAATTCACTAGTGAAGGAAGTGTGCAACCAAATAAGTCGTGAATCAGGAATTTCTCAAACGACTGTCTGTAAGATATTACATCGGCATAAATACCATCCTTATCATGATTCAATGCATCAAGAACTTTCTAGTGATGATTTTCGCAACCGGGTGTCCTTTTGTCAATGGGCACTTCAGCAAATTGAACGAGACCCACATTTCTTCGCCAAGGTGTTATTCTCTGATGAGTCGACTTTCACCTATCACGGTACGGTCAATCGACATAATATGCATTACTGGGCTACCAAAAACCCTTTTTGGTTGCGACAAGTTGAACGCCAGCACCCTTGGAATGTTAATGTTTGGGCGGGAATTATTGGGGATAAATTAATAGGTCCATATTTTATTGAAGGCAACTTGAATGGCGAAAAGTATGCAAACTTCTTGTGGGACCATCTTCCAGTATTACTAGAAGAACTGCCATTGGAGTTGCGACAAACAATGTGGTTTCAACATGAAGGTTGTCCAGCCCATTATTCCCTAGTAGCCCGGGCCGTATTATACAATGTTTACCACCAACGATGGATCGAACGAGGGGGTCCGAGGCAATGGCCTGCTAGATCACCTGATCTTACGTCACTTGATTGTGGGGCTACTTAAAAGGTGAGGTTTGCAGAAAAAAACCAACAACACGTGAGGACATGAAAAGACGAATAACTGAAGCTTGCCGGAAGATTTCACCAGGAATACTTCTCAGTTCTGTTGGTTCATTTAGAGCACGGATAGACAAGTATATTGAAATGACCATTCACATTTTCGAGCATTTGTTGAAATAGTCTCGGGAAATAAACGTCGAAATGGGAAGAATTCAATAATTCAACAGCAGAAGGCAAGAGGACCCACTCTAATTAATCACCCCGAAGGAAACAAAATACTGCTACGTCCACGTCGTTGTTTCTGGGTTATGCTAAACGCAGTATGTAAAAACAAATGAAAAGCCTACGAGCAATACGACTGGGCAATGAAAATCAGGAACTTTCATTTAAAAAATCAAAAGTGACCTTCGTTTGACCTTGAAAATGGGTCTCAAGGTCAAACTCGTGGTCACCATCTTATGTCCCCTTCAGAGCCTTGTAAATTTTGTCTGAAACATTTTTCGCGATATTTCGTACTTTTCGAGTATTTTGATGTCTTAAGTTTTATGGCGCCCTCTGACGGGAAAAGAATGCATTTTTGAAAAATGTGTTTCATGTAAAAGAATTGTAATTTTTCACGCATATTACGAAACTGTCAAAAAAAATAGGGGTTCCCGTTAAAAAATCAAAAGTTATTTTGAAACTCGTGATCACCATCTTATGTCCCCTTCAGAACCTTGTGACTTTTGTCTGAAATATTTTTCGCGATATCGCGTATTTTTCGAGTAATTTGGATGTCTCAAGTTAAGAAACTCACCCTGTATAATAGATTTAGATTTCAGTGACAAGACTCGACACATGCAAGAGGAACTCTACAGAGGATTGGAATTATAAAATATGCTACCAGTCTATATAAAAAACTAGGTAAAGGACTTCTTACTTATTTTAAACAAAATGTATAGACCATGTGAAGCAATACTTGTAGTACATCTCGAAACAGTAAAAACCAAATAATTAGTTTACACATAAAAACCAGACATAAGAACAACAACAAAAAGTGAAAAGGGCGTTCCGAGTAAAAAAAAACTCCCTACCACCTGGTGAATTATAACTTACGAGTACTCGTGACAGGAATGTCGTTAATATCACATACCTATGGTTTGTATACAATTTGGTATAATAAAAATAATTTTTTATTTTTTTATTTTATTTTCATTAATATCATTATTATTATGGTCCTGATAATAGAAGCCGCTATCCAAAACGAGGGTGGACTTCTCAGATCAGATGAAGAATTAAAACTAATTTACAATAATCGTTTAGGTTTTTATTATACCTTTGACGGTTTAGTTGCAAATATGTTTAGTTCCATTTGATTTTGTATATACGTTGAGAATTGGGTTTTGCTATGTTTGTAAAAATGTATATTATCATTAGATAAAGGAAAATGTGGGAGGTGTTGGGAAGACCGGTTTTGGTGACGTCCCAGACGTAACTTAAAAAATATGATTAAGGGATTCAAAATTAAAAACTTCAAAATTAAAATTCAATTCTTCGATTTTCTATGTGTTTTGCATGTATTTCTGTCGCGGAAAAGTTTATTTTAATTGTTTTGATTTTTACATTGTTTAGATTTTGATATGATATGAAATTTCATATTACTATAATTAGGGATCATTATGACAAATATTATTTGATTCTGATGAAAAATAGTAAAACTTTTAATATCTTTTAGTTTTTCAAGTGTAATGTTAATTTTTGTAATTTCTTTTAGCCATAAAAATTTCTTACCTAATAGTCCTTGCTAACTCAAAAGAATTCTTCCTTTTACTTTCTTACTTGATTACTTAACAGTTGAATGTCATATTGAATTTAAGATGCGTGTTGCATGGATGTGATTCTGAAATTTTCTTTATCTATTGCATTATTTTAATTTTGAAAATTGATCTTTTATTTCTCTTTGTTGTTTGTTAATATGTTTAGTTATGTTATAAATGTCTTCGTAAAATTTTGTGTTGATTTTAATTTGGTCGTTAAGTCCAATAAGTACATTTCCGAAATTTTGTTCGTTTATGCATAGTCTTTTCTTTATTTCAGCTTCGTCTCCGTAGTTCATTGCAGGCAAATATTTAAGGCTTTTTCCTACAAAGTTAAATAACACTCGTTTTTGTCTATTTTTCTGAATTTAACTACTCATTTCTTGTCTAAGTTGAATAAGACTATGTACAATAGTTCGGTATTCGTTTTTGTCAGCTAGTTTGTCCTATCAATTCGATGTTCTCTATTCATAGTGTCAGGCTTATGACATGCAAAAAATGGTTTCTTATAGTTTTGACTTCTTCACCTCTAACGGTTATGAATCCGATTTTTTATCCTGCTATTATCGTTGATATTGTCATTTAAATTAATATAGAAACCTGAAAAGACGATTTCTTATTATTTGTACGTTCTCTTAAATTGAACTGCTATTTATTCTCACTCTATATGTAATCCTTGTTTATAAATACTGTGGTTGACTCTATAATATATGGATTTTCTTGAGTTTAGCTCTATTTTGTAAATATATACGTTTTTCTTTTGTAAAATCAATGATATATCCTTCTTATTTTTATATAGCTTGTTTTTTTTTATTCTAATTTACCAGCTCTTCTATTTTAGGATATTTCTCCTTTGAAATATCAAATATCAACCGTTGGTTGTCGAATGAGTGGTGTTGTTATAAATTGCAACCGCATTTAGAACTTTATTACGTAAGATGTTCTTGTTACTTTCATCAACAGAGAAAGTTCGAATGTATTCATTCAAAGTAGAATAAAACCTTTGTATATTGTATATGTATCTGTCTTATTATAAGGGGTGGTGATGTGTAGGTTGACGTTATGTTCCTTAAGAAATTCCTTAATTACCACAATTAGATAATGATCCGAGTCTATGTTGTCCGCTCGGAATGTTCGAACATCTAAAATACTTGATTAGTGCCCTACGTCGATCGCAACATGATCAATCTGGTTACATTTTGCTGATCTGGTGTCTGGCCCTGTTCCCTCCCTTGAGGTTACAAAACCGTGTGCTTGCTGTGGTAACGTTACGTCCCGCAGCGAAATCGCTTATTCCATTTCCAGACATGGTGTCGTGTAGGCTATGTCTTCTGATTGTGCTACCAAAAATGTCCTTCTTTCCAATCTTGGCATTAAAGTCGCCTAGGACGATTTTAATGTCATACATGGGACATTGCTCGTAGAAACGTGAGCGCATATAAGGCTGGTGTTAGCGAATTTACCTTTGATTAGGTGCACTCACGTGTCGAAAGTTCAAGACTTCTTGCCCAAGTGTGCTGCTTATGTTCCCTATAGCAATCACCGTAGTAAACATCACAGTTTTTCATCTTTCTTTTGCTTAGCACGGATGGCAGTGATATCTGCTTAGTAGCAGTCTAGGGCCTGCAAGTGGCCTGTTTAACATTTCACGTCCAGATCCGAATGTCGTTCTGTCCTTTGTGCGTTTTGCACAACAGTGAATCCGTCCTTACACAAGGCTATTGGTCACTTCGTAACAATCATTTTTTACGTAGTTGAGTAGTTACCCCACGCACAACTTCCAATTTGGAGGGTCGGGCCCTTTTTGGGACCCCTAAGTCAAAAGGGGCCGGACCAAATTCCGAAACCAGTGATCCGCTTCAGGGATGTGAATGCTGCCGTTGGCCCTTAATAAGGCCTCATACGCTACTCTTTTCCAACACCCTTACTTAGTGTTGGAGATCCCTATAGACCCGGAATTCCAATACGTTGAAATAGCTCATATAGAGATAGTACTAGTTCAACCTAACTGGAACTGTTGAGTCCATCCTTAGAAATAGTCCGCTGCCGCCCGGAAACAAGATAAAGTGCCTTAGTGAGATGGAACTCCTTCTCCCTCCCCCCCCCCTCTCTCTCGCTAACTGTCACCAAAGAATTTTCACAGGGGTTAGTTACCCCATCTCCAGTCGAGGCACTAGGCACCCAACAGTCAACCACGTGGAGGTAAGTAGTAGGAGTTGATGGTATAAGGCTAAAATGAGAACGCTTATGTTCTCATATCATCGTATTCACTACCCCTTTGACCGCCATATATCTTAACATACGAGGGAGATTTGAAAATATAACCATCAGAGAGATAGCGGAGGACTTGAACATTGCCTATGGATCCGTCCAAGACATTTTGGTTAATGATTTGTTTGGCATGATGTGTTTTGGCATTGGTGTTAACTTCTCGAAATATTCAACGTTTAAGCATACTACGTATGTAAAGTACTCGGGTTGCGTTGTGTCAATCGGACTGTGTTTTAACTAGTTTACGGCTTTTTGACTATGAAACTGCGAGCTGCTATAAAGGGCAAGCATCCGAACTTTCGTTTCGGATTGAAAGGCGATTTACGACAATTCAACGAAATTTGGTACTTTGTTGCAAGAAATTGAGATCTATAATCTTTAATAGAGGGGGACTATGACACATGAACAAATTTGACTTTTGGTAGATTTCATATCCATGGACTACACCCTAATAAACTTTAATACCTTGACTGATATACCATACATATATTGATTCATTTATATTTAGATTACGTTTGCTATTTTTTCTCAATCTACGTGTTGCAACATCACCTGTCTGCTAGTCTCACTTACAGAGTATGATTTTACTAGAACAAGAAGTTATGTAAAATGAACATGAATTAATTTCCTACATAATCTAGATGGCGCTATAGAGTGAGGTGAACCCAGTTCTCACTCAATAAAACTTTTCAGTTAGCAGAGAATTTGGCCAACTGCCTCCAGTTGCGTAATAGTGCGATTTCACCCTCCTTGATGTGACCAAAAACTGTTTAAGCAATTTTGCGTTTCAAACTATCAAGGATATCTTCATCCCCCTTCGCTACCGTCCATGCTTTTGCGAAATAATGCAGGACTAGTTAGGTCTTATATACTTGTATTACTTTAAGCGTGTCTTAATAAGAGAGAAATAAGAAAGAAATAGCAATTGTAAAGAGTAACTCTTCGCTTGATTCCTAACTATAGTAATGGTTGTCTATTTGATCATTTGTGAACCTACCAGGCCTAAAACCATAACTGATAGGGACCAATTAGTTCGTTTGTAAAAGAATTTGTTATGACAAACAAAATCACTTACGCAGTGTTAAGGAGGATATAGTAGCTCGGTAGATAAATCGTTCTGACTGGCAACTTTCTTGTGCATAAATAAAGAAATTGCTGTGCTTACTTACTAATTTTGATCAGATGGTTGGAAATCTTGTGTTTTTGTTTTTGCAGCACCAATAGTGGCTCTACTACTAAAGTTCATTGGACGTCTTAATCACCAAAGAGACCCAGGCTTGACACATTTTGTAACTTTTGATAAAACATTTGAACGTTTTTCTTGTAATAGCACTTCTCCAAATATTTTATCTCTCTTTTTTCATTTTCTTTTTTTTTTTTCCTTGTTTTTACCTCCTCTTCCATTCATAAAATAATCGATCAACTCTCGTTTTTCTACATATATTTCGCCGCTTCATAGACGAGTTATTTTACTGCATGGGCTTTCCGGTTTAATGAAGCCCCAAGTTTCGTTGTGAGAGGTTGAGGCAAGCTTGACACATCCTGATGCCTTAAAAAAAATGTCGCCAACTGGAAACCAGTAGTTGATGTTGGCAGCACTGGACTTTTCGAGGGGTTTACTAAAGCAAAAAGGCAACCTTCGTAAAGAATGTCACAGAAACAAAGTAAAAGAAAGAAAAGCACTCTGTCTTCAGAAGTGGTTCATAAGTAATTACCTGAACTTCGTTGTGATCGAATTAAGTGGTACAGAATGTCTAAGATATCCGATTAAGTATACTTCTAAAGAAATGTTTAACAGATTGGATGATATTCTATAGAATGTTCGTCGTATCAAGAATCGTTTGATCCCCAATATTGTAAATACCTCGACAATTGTTTTTTTTATATTCTGCTTCAGCATTTGGATTTTAAAGAACTGTCAGCAATATGGACGTCACATTTACTAACATCCGATGAAAATGATTTCGCACTAAATTGCTGTTGTGCAATGGTTGGAAATGCTTGCACACAAAACATAATAGCTTTTCCACCGTCATGTCACAGTAGATGAAATATAAATCTATGACCAAACTTCAAAAAGAAAAATCCGTCAAGGAAATAGATTACAGAATCCAAAAATTATTCAGTGAGCAGATAAGGTCGGAATTAGCCGCTATGCAGTTAATGAACATAGATTGCCTTGAAAAGTGAAGCACGATAACATGGTTTTATCATGCTTCCTTTTTGAAAAACAACCCCTTAAAAAAGAAGTAAAAAATTATCTTTCATCACAACAATGTGCCTTCTATATTTTTTGCAATTACTTCAGTTATATCGAACGATGAACTGCTGGCTACCTTTCTTATTTACCTATTCCCTTATATTCCCCTAATCAGGGAATTCCAAGGAAATGCTTATTTTTGAAAGCTTAGAAAAAAATATTATTCAAACCACTCAAAATGTAATATAGTTGTTAAAACTGTATCGAATAAAAAGAGATTATATTAAGAAATCAAATAATATTTTTGTTTGTGTGCTAAAAAGCTAACGATGTCAACAAGTTGGCAGTCACAACATCACCTAAAAAAAAAAAAGATAGGATCACCAAAGCCATAAGTATTCTCAATATGATGTTCGTTTAGGTATTTTTACCATGTGATATTAAGCCATTTCACATGTTCCGAAGTCATTTGTTCTTAAGATGCAGTCGTAATATTTAAAACACTTTTTACTCTTACGAAAAACTAATCAAAAAACAACACAGAGTGCAACAAGAACAGAGTTAAATAGGAAAGAGTAAAAAGCGTATGATTAAATGCCATAGCATAATCATTGCACTTTACAACACTTTTATTAAAAAAAAATTCTCCAGTTCATGTGTACTTATTCTTATAAGTAAGCCTTCCTGAGATTCACGTTTATAAAATTCTCGTATATTTTAAATAGAACCAGCATTTCTTAAAAACCAAATATTTCAACCTTGTCTTACATGAGTGACTCTGATTTAAATTCCACTACTATCTATTTGTTCCCATTTCAACAAAACTTGTCCAGTGATTCTTTATTATATTTATAAACTTAGTCGCTAAAATTAAATATGTCCACACAACTCTTATCATCTATCTTCTTATTTATTTTATTTCTTTTTTGGCAATATTATCGTCTCATACCACAGCAAACTAACCCGAACCCAAACTATAGTCGTGCCATATATATATAGACTTTTAACCTTGAAGTTCAATCTCTAAAATATGCATTAAATTTGAATAAAACGCTATTATTATAAATTCTTGAATACGACAAAATAAAAACCAACCGACACCAGAAGCCGTACTAAAATCGGATCTCTTCCGTTATGATTTATTTGAACTCCCACGGTGAAAAACAAAAGAGTTAAGTAGCGAACTTGCACTCACGAACTCGATTATATGTAGATATATACAATGTACATACATATAGCACACTCATATCATCGTATCTGCCGATCGCATTTCGTAAGCCAAAAGCATAGTAATAAAAAAGAGAAAACCATAAAGAGAATTAAGTGAAAGCTTTCTTATTTTTCTAATTCATTTCATGTCAACTTCAGACTCCACGTGCATTTCAAAGATACAGAGGCACGAGTATTATTGCTCACACAAACCTTTACATCTTCACCCATATATCAACAGATGGATACTACTCATGGATGCAAAAAAAAGCTTTGGTTAACAGTTTTCTCTTTTATGGCTTGATATTAAGCTTGAATCATGTTTTCAGTTAACACTACTAGTGGGAAGTTGTGCGATAGTCAACGACAACCGGCACCACAATAAGTTGACTAAGTCCAAGTTTGCTTTCTATGTGTATCACGAAACCCTCCACTCACTATCTCTATAGCTCTACCAGTGTCAGTTTCGAGCAAACATTTGAATATCTCAACATAAGGTTTTCCTACCACAAGAGTAGACTTAATCAAGACGTCTTTGAAACTTTTGTGTGATCGAAAAAGAACTCGCCTACGAAAAAATCGAAATATCCAAGTCAGTTGCCAAAAAAAACGCATTGTGACCAGAGGTTCATATGTGTTTGGTGTTTGGTGTTTGGTGGTTGGTGTTTGGTGTTTGGTGTTAAGTGTTTCATGTGAAGTATATCTAGAGTTAAGTCATCTATTCGATGTACGTTGTAAAAAGTGAATGGCTCTAATATTTTGGGTTTTCGATTCCGTGCGCAGAATTTTATAGAAAAAATAAGTATCTCTTCACCGTTTAGTAAATATGTATGTCGTGTTGGTTATAATTAAATATATGAAATGAAATGAAATTTATCAACATGAACTTATGAAAGAAGTATTAATTGGTAACGAAGGAAAAAAAAGAAAAGAAGAGAAAATTGCTTAAATTTTATATTCATTCGTTTATTGGGAATGCAAATGTTATTAATTAGTGATGACCAATGATTGTGTTCTTCACTTTATGAAATGATATTAATTCAAAGAAATCAATTCAGTTAAAATAGCTGTGAAAAGAAGCAAAAGTTACCAGCTGTATTGGAATAGTGAAGGACAAGTTTTAGAATAGCAATTAACGTATTTAATGCGAGCGCACTCAACTGAAGCAAAAACACGTGCAGAACGTACGAAGCTAATTCATTCACTAATGTGTAAGTACATCTATACATTTTTTTTTTTTTTTTTTTTTTTTTCATTTTACTTTTTTTAATTTTTATTCTTATTTGCATGATGAAGTTGAATTTGCTAGTTCAACTATAAGAATACTCCTATACTACGGGTTTGCATAAATAATGAAACTGTAGATCTCAAGCGACCGCTATCTGATTACTCAACGTTTAAAATATGAAAATGAATTTCGGAATGTTGACAATCGTGGAGATTCTACAATATATTTATCTTGATTTCAATAGAAGTGTTTTTTTTTTTTTGTCTTTCTTTTTTTTTGTGTTTGTTATCAAATGGATGATTAATAGGATGTATTTTAAACAAAAGGCATGTGTGCTAACAGTCGATTAATGTTCAATTTAAAAACGCTCTAATGTTGAACTTTTCAAATGGAACTATTCATATGTTGTTATATAGTAGAGGAGAAACATGTTTTCTTTGCTTATGTTAAGTTTGATAAGTTCACCTTCAATATGTTGGACGGTACAGTAGGATGCTTACCGGTATTTTGGTCTTTTAAGCAGAGCGGTTTTTGTATCTATACTAAAATAAACATACTAACGAAGGTTACTTTCGAGGAAAATGATATTTATTTAGTTTCTAAAGTGAAGATCATTGATATTAATGAACTTTATGGTAAGCTTAGTGCAAGCAAAACAGACCTCTTCTGACAGGGACTTAGATTTAGCTCATATATTTACTGTTCTTAGAATTCCCAATTCATATACATATACTCTTTATATGCAACTGGAGAATTTCTCTTATGATATTAAATACTTCAGCATATAGTATGACAAAGTGATTTTGTTAAAACAAAATACTTTAAGATATAATTATTGGCAGAATTAAGGAATCCGAAAAATATATAAGTAAAAGAATAGGCACAGCCATAAGTTCCACTGAGTATCGAATTTATCTGCTATTCTTAGAAGGAAATTTAAGGTTTTTATTGTTAATTATTAATAATTAGTGAACGCCTAAAACATAATCAATCTTTTTAATCATTAGAATTTGGAAATTGTTCATCTTCTTTTTTTATTTTCCATTGAAGTATGCAACGAGTATAAATTGCGACAAAGGGTCAGTCCATATCTTTTCCTCGCTTCTAGGGTCGGATAGATTTGATAGAAAATTCAGCACGCATACCTATTTTGAATCACATAATCGGTAATACCAAGAGATTCCGGATTTTTGCATTTCAATTATTTACTTACTTAATGACGAGATAGACCTGGTCCTCAGAACGATTTTGTGCTAGTCTCTCAACATGTATCAAACATCTTAGCCAACAAATTCGGACAGATTTATTAAGGCTTATTACAAGCGCGTTTAAATTCTAGACTTAAAACTAGCAAAACTCGTATGCTTACCTAAACATAAAACTAAAGAGAGGAAGAAGTAAGACAAGTGGAGTAAAAGACATTTTTCATGGACAGTTGGTACAGGTGGAAGTCGAGGAGCTGTTAGACTTCGCGTAGTTAATTCGAGGTATCCGTAATTTATTTGGTGAGCATTGAGTCGTAATATTAAGTGGGTTCGTTGATTGATGTTGGGGAAAATAAGTTGAAGTAAAGAGTGGCTATCAATGTTACCAGCTGAAACCTGATGAGCAAAGAGTATATAAGAATTTTTACAAACCGAGAAAGCCTGTACCAGTCTACATATAAATTTCAGTCTATCAATATAAGGTAGAAGTTCATGATATCAGCAGATGGGAGTCATCGAAAAGCGAATCAGAGGAACAAACATTATACAGCAGTGTGGTGTAATAAGGAAATCAAACCTGGTATGTTCATGTTCAAGAAGAAGGCGGATAAATATTATGTAATTGGATGTAATGACATATAGGAAGTATTTGGAGAAAAGCAATAGATAAAATATCAGAGGGAAGCGAGATATATTTAAAAATTTTCGATAATATTTTAGAAACAACAACATTAATTATTAGAATGAATAAAAAACTAGAGATAATAATAATAGAAAAAGCATTAATGGAGTTAAAAACCATGGACTTAAATAGAACATTATAATGGTCAACTAGGGCTTAATCCATATTATAAAACTTAACTGAGAGCCAAGTTCCTTAAGTTTGAACAGAATGATTTCGTGAGCGAACATGATTTCAACAGCTTTGCTTAAATCAGTGGCGATCAAACCTTACCCGCGATCTTATAAGCACAAAGTACTTTTTTTATTTTCTGTGGGAACAAAGCACTCAGACAAACGACTTTAGTAGTCTTTTTTACTACTAAACAAAGTACTTCAAACCAATTCGGTAAAATTTGTACCCGTAGGTCGACCTTTAAGAAATCCATATAGAGATAGATTTGCCATGAAAAAATATCAAAACAGTCATACTAGATGGGGTGAAAAGTAACCTCCTTGGGAATGAAAAAAAAAAATTTAATTTATTCAATATAGTCCTCTCTTAGTTTGATACACTTATTCTAGCGATTTTCCAACTTCTTGATCCCGTCCGAAAAGTAATTTTCCGTGACGTCGACGGATGAATACGGTGGATGCGACAGCAATTGGAGCCGTAAGTCATTGATTTTAGCCATAGTGGCGATGCTCGTGTACACCGGTACATTGTCTTGCAAAAACAAATTTTTTTTGTGCTTCATGTGAGGCCGTTTTGCAACGATTTCAGACTTCAATCGCTCCAATAATGCACAGTAATACTCGCTGTTGATGGTTTTTCCTTTTTCGAGGTAGTCCAAGAAGAGTATGCCATGACAATCCTAGAAAACCGACGCCATAACCTTTCCGACCCGCTTCAGAGCACTCGTGCCGGCTTCAGTCCATTGCCGGGCACTCATTCTGTTCTCTGGTGTGTAATAGTTGATCCAAGTTTCATCAACAGTTTTTGACATTGTCCTCTGTAACTGCATCGGAGGGACTGCCGCTGCGAACTTGATCGGTAGTGGAGTAGCGGCCACCACAAAACTCTCGAAACCAATATTTGACGATGTAATCTGACGGAGTATTAGCCCCATAATATTTATCCAACTTTTCTTTTGTTTCCTTAGCCATTTTGCCTCTCAAAAATAATGTTTTATGAGAGAACGAAAATCGTTTTTGTCCATACTCAACATGATGCCAAACACGTCAACAACAATCAGCTGTCAAAATAAAACTAAAGACAGTATCGCACAAAAATTTGGCATGTCTGCCTAAATATGAACGGACTTCAAGGCACCATAAGAGGTTACTTTTCACTCCACCTAGTATGATATTCTCTCAAATAGTTAAGAATGCAAAAGAGCTTAGCAATGTGTCGATGTTTAGATATTTCATCCCCAACGGTTAAGAATAGGTAAGGTAAGAGTGGCCGTTGAAAAGGCCAACCCACTAACCCACATGATGCCACATGAATATGTGATCCTCCCACTCTTGGAACCAATTCAAGCTTATTATGAAGCGTAGGAGATTGTTGACATCTATATTGTTTAGATCGGTTAAGTCATTATAGAAGAAAATTCCTGGGCATGGATTGCGATGCAGCTTCTGCAGAAATAAGTCAGGTTCCAGCGAGGAAGTTAGCGCTGAAATGCTTCCTATTTAAAAAGTTCAAACTCTTAGAGCGATTTAGATCCAGCTTTGGCTAGATATGTTTGGTCGCTAGAAATGTTGACCTTACAATCCTTCTAAGGTTTGTTCTTTGTTAGTATTCAGCTTTAATATAAGTAGCGTAGCGATTGGTATACCGATGTTTCCCTTTTCCGATAAAATAGGTAGAGTGGTTCCAATTTTGCCAAGCTCGTCTACCCGACTGTTCTCTGAAATGTCTCTCTGTCCCGGTACCCAACATTGGTGAAGGTTGAACTGGTGGTTTTGGAATTTAGTAAGGCTGAGTCCATGGATTTAGAAGCGTTTACGTTTACGATATTATGTTTTCCTTGAACTAAGGCAAGACTCGTTTAATCGCCAAAATTACTTCTGGAATACCCTAGATTTGGAAGATGATTTGGAAGACGAAAGAAAAGGCTTGGATTAAGCTTATCTGAGAAAACATCCTCCAATCCTGCTATCAGTCTTAAATCCATCTGTATGGAAGTGGATTAACTTGTCGTCCATGAAAGCATTTTCCTCCCAGAAGGATCTAGAGGGAATTCTTACAGGAAAGTCTTTGTCAAACTAATATTGAGGTATAGTGTAATCGATGTTCTCTGTGAGGATTTCTAGTATATTTCTGGTATATTGAAAATATTAGTACGACCAAATAATTTTTTTTTGTCCACTGTGTAGTCGATTTAAGGCGAATATCTGCCGTCTAAGCTGCTTGTCTGCTAAAGATATCGAGGGGTGTCAAGTGAAACAGAATATCCTATGACAACGGTTTACTGGAAATCAAAAGCTATAAGGAGTTGAGCTAAATAAATTGTACCTATCAGATTCTGTGGGGTAATTATGATTGAAAATTTCTATTTTTTACCAACTTGTTCTGAGCTTATATTGATTGATTCTAACGTTGTTTGCGAACAGTTTTTTAAGTACGAAAATTAAAATGCAGATGATGCATTGATCTGTACAAGTGGAATAGATAAGATCGAGTTTTCTGCCAATGCTGTTAGTTGAATCAATTTAATTATTTAAGACCAGAATCGGTAAGGCAGTCGGTGAAGAGCCCTCATTTTTCAGAGGTGGCATTAGTGGCCATAAGGAAGGACTGATCAATCTAATCCAATTGAAGGTTTGGCTGTTTAAAATAAGCCCAGAAAACAACAATATCTTTGGTTTCAGTAACATTAAATCTATAATGTGGCATTTATAAAGCTAACTAGTATCCATGGATTGTTTGGAAGAACCAATATAGTAGTAACTAATGTAAAGTTTACGATTTAAGATATAAACTCTGATGCATTCTAATTCTTAGTATTATATAGATAATTGTTTAGCCAAAAGAACCACCTGACAAGGTTAAGGTTGCTATACAATTCAGTTGTTGTTTTCTTTTCTTGTGGATAACATTCGTAAAGCTTTGTAATTGCAGTATTAGATCGAGGAAACAGTGATAAACAAGAGTATATTTTTCTTAAATTTTTGATTATTGTCATTGTTTGAGCTACAAAATTATTTTCTATCTAATATCTTGAGGAATTTTGAGATAAACAAATTTTATGGCAGCCTTAAGTTAGTTATAAAAAAACTTTTGTTTAACTTACAGTGAAACAAAAATGTTATTCTGCTAGTTTAGTTGAATATTTCTAATCGAATGACTATTTAAGCTATAGTTTGCACACAAAATTTGAATGTTCTTTGATTTAAAATGCACGATGAAGAATCCAGAGGCAGACATACTTAATAGCATATCACATAGGCTATGGCACAATAAAAGTTATTTTAATGAAACAAGTGCTATTACTCGTAATTGACTTTATTACTCGAACGCAGAATTGAAATTTCGAAATTGAGAAATCATTAAATATTATTAGTATATAACTTTTTTCTTCAGTCAAAGAGCGTTTAATAAGCTGAAAAACAAAAGATTAAGAAAGTAAAGAATCTGCATCTCAATAGTAAGGTACACACTTATTTATGCCATTTTGTTACTTCAAGGTATCATCAGGTCATCCTGTCAGTCATTTTGAAAGTAATTGATGTATATTATGCTGGCAAAAAACTATTGATATGACCAAGTTGGCTAACAGACCCAGCTTGGCCTTCTTCGAATACATATTTCGTCCAGAGTTATGAAACGGCTAGAAACCTCCTCCGGATTGCAGGTTAGCAATGCCAAACGCTTATTCGAAGTTGTCAAATGATTGCATTTGTGGTTATACCCCAGTAGTCAATTAAAATCGAAACTACTGAGCTATGACTTATACAATGTCGAACACTTTCAATCTCCGATCAGCCAACACCATATCGTAGGCGTTCAGGACGTTCGCCGTCACTCACCCTTGTGCTACCAAAACGAAATTCAGTAAATCACTTCTTTACCATTGAAATCAATGTAATAGTATATTTCAAGCTTATCCTTTGTTTGATGGATGTTTTCGAAAAAGCAAACACGAAGTTCCATTTATTTCGTATATTTCACGCGGTAATCGGCATTCAATGGCTGTTCAATCTGACAGTAGTCTTTTGACAGATGATAATTGATAGAACCAGTGTTACTTTTTAAGTTACAACGTGGGAAATTCAAAATGCCACATACTTGTAAATCCACCCTCGTATCATCTTGAGCCTTTTTAAGTGTGACATTCCTTAGACTTTTTTGCCTCAGCTTTTAGATATTCAGCTCCTGCACTCGCTTCCTGCTAATATGTCATGAATTTGCAGCCTCATTTCTCTTTACTCCCACAATTGCTGCAATGCGATATGTTCATTATAATCGATACATTTCTAGATATTCCAGATTTAACAGACTGCACTCCATTAACTGACATTTATGAGTGTGCTCACGCCAGAATGTCACTTGTTGCTAATTTTTATATCCAGGTTAATTCGAAAGATCCAGAACCCATTAATCTATCGTCATTCCTTGTAACAACTTTAAACTACATATACAAAAATTGGCACGCAACTTTTATCTGCGTCTCAACATGATTATTGCGAAGGAAAGTTAGTGAAAATGGCATACTAAATTTGTTCGTACCGTCGGTTACTCTCTTCACCACAGTGAAGAGAAATGTACAATAGAAGTCTTTTCAGATATAGAAGACTCTTTAAATAATGTCAGTCTATCTGCGATCGCAAGTGTCTCACTTGATGAGGTGATTACCATACAAATCAGATAAAATAACTCAAAAATAAAAATAAGTGGAATATCTGCCAGAAGAAGAAATCAGAGAGGTAGCGTTGTATCCCCATTTCACGAAACTTGATGATTAACATCTCTACAACATGTCCAAACCAACTGAAAGATCAGACCTACGACCGGAACGTTAAAACCAGTCTAGTCATAAAAGCCTTCAGTGGCGTCAATCGGAAAACGTTTAAAAAAAGACCAGTAGTTGATCTGACCCCTATTCATTATTAGACTACAACATTTATGGATGAAGCCTTGATAATTGGGCGAGTCCCAGTCCAACATACATATATATAAAACAAGCTTAAAGTACAGTTACAATCTTCTCTTGCAAAAATACCTATAAATATAAATGGGGCTTACAACCCCGCCAATAACAATTGGCTAAGAGCTATGCATTTTAATACATTGAACTAACTCACGCTTCTACAAAGATCCTTCTGGATCTTTCTAAAGTAATCCTAAACGGCCTGTTATCTTTTTTCGTTGAGCACCGAGGTATCGGGACATTCCAGTGAATTGTATGGCCAATGAACTTGCTAAGAACAATATCTTAGGTATACCAATCATTAAATTCAAGCTCACGTTAAGGATAGTAGTTCAACATAATTAGGCAATAAGTAGCTTTGACCGAAGTTAGATCTGAAACCCTCTAATATTTAAACAGACGGAATATAAGGCCTACAATATGTATCATCATCGTACACCCATTCAAGAGAAAGCATGCGACAAGGATTGGGGTATGTTTACACAATTTATGTAGAAGCTGCATTGATCAGAGGAGGGTGAATACTACTATATGATTCACCTGTCTGTACATTGTGCTTCAACGAGTAGATAGAATATTTCTCATAGATTTACATGGCATGAGTATGTCGGTTTTGGAGCAAAAGCCACTTCTGCCTGACCTTACCTTAGAAAAATTCTGCAATTGAAGCAATCCATTTTTTTGAGGAGGTTTTACCCCCATAATTACACGCAGATAAGTGGATCAGAGTTTTTTCCGACTTTGAGCGTTTGCTCCTCGGATAATATGCTTTGGTGGAAGTACCAAATCAAAATCGGTATGAAGAAGAGGAGGTTTCTGAACATTAGAATTGGAAAAAAAAAACTACAATACATAATCAAAGCAGATATTTCTCTCGAATCATTATCGAGTATCACACAGTAATTTTCTAGGTCATTCTTAATTGCCTATAAGACCTTTAAGCCATAACAATTTTTTTTTTAGAATGACATGGCCGAGAACCTTTTGACGTCCATCCTACTACATCGTCATATGCGCATGAGTTTATATATAACATTAATTGATCGGCGAATTTACTCCTAAAAACTTGTTTAATGGTATACTCGTATGTGTTGAATTTGCAGCACCTTTGTAATCATATGCTTAGTCGTAGGATAGGTGGTAGAACGACACATATAAGGTCAGACGTCATCGTTGAGCGACTTTCAAAAGTTTTGAATTTAGTCATTAGCATAGTCGTACTTGAGTACGCATGTACTTCAACTTTGACATTTCTTCAATCTATTAGTTGAATTGTTTAACTTTCAGTTATGAACAGCTTCAAACAAGTCATTAAAAGAGCATGGGTTACTGTGATACAAATATATATGTTTAAATAAACTTAAATACAGATAATTGCTCGTATTTGTAGTGTTGCGAATGCATTCAATAAAAAAAAAAAAAAAAAAAAACATATTCGTATGATATACCACCTTGATCAAAAAGTGGAATTTATTCAGAAAATTAAAAATACAAGTTTATTCATCTAAATCTATATTGTCTCCTTTAAATTAATCCCTATCGACTACAACACACTAATGCCAGCGCTTGATCCAATCCTTGAAACATTTTTTATATACGGTTTTCGGTATGTCCATCAGTGCTTCCTGCGATTTTTCCATTACTTCCACGAGTTTTCTGCCCACAATTCTGGTCTTTTTCGGCAAATTGCTTCACGCAAACGCCTCATACTCATACTCATACTCTTTGTTTTCTGTCTGGCCTTCTGGCAAAAATTCATTATGCACTACACCGTTGAAATCCATGAAAACCGTGAGCATTGCCTTCTTTTTTGACTGCAAACGACGTGGTTTTTTTTTGGTCTCGGCTCATTTGGTGAACGCCATTCACTTGCCTGATGTCTGGATTGTATGTCGTAGTCATAAACCCACGTCTCGTCGCCAAAAATGATCCTTTTGATGAATGTGGGATCGGATTCAGCCTCGCAAATCATCTCTTTTGCGACGTCAACACGGTCTCTTTTTTGCATGAAATTGAGTTCTTTTGGCACCAGCTTTGCTGCTACACGACGGAAACCCAAATCATTAACCAAAATGTCTTGGACGGATCCATATGCAATGTTCAAGTCCTCCGCTATCTCTCTGATGGTTAATTTGCGGTTATTGACCAACACTTCTTATACTTCATCAATGTTTTCGTCGGTTTTTGATGTAGATGGTCTGCCACTGCGATCATCGTCTTCGATTGACTCATGACCACTTTTGAACCACTCGTGTCACTGGTAAATTACCGTTTTCTTTAGAGAATCGTTGCCGATTCAACATTTTCAACGTTTGCGCACCATTAAATCCGTTTTTTACGCAAAAAAGCTCATTGTTGCAAATTTGAATCCATTTATAGAATTGTAAAAAATCGCCAACACATACAGAGATAGATGTACTCTTGGCTACGTAACTTTCGCAAATGTCAAGCTATGACGCTAAGATTTAGAGGGAATGTCAATAGATGTACCAACTTAACAAAAAAAAAACAGAACTCACTCGAAACAATGGGAACGCCACACAATGGTTATTATTTTTTTGGTCAAGGTGGTAGTGTGTCAAATTGAAAAATTATTTATAGGTACATATATTTCATAGATAATTGAATTCTTGTCTGGGATTCAAAATAGGTATATTTCAATTCATGAGCGTTTTATTCCTAGTCTTTCCGAATACGGCTCGTGAATCATCCTGGAGGCTATAACCAAAATAATTAATAACCTACTTAATGGTTAAGGTCCACGTTTCTAGATTGTTCGACTTCGTATGACTCCTGTGATCCTTTCTACTACACGATTGGTGTATTAATATGGAACTATGCTACACATACGAATAACATATCAGAATATCTTACGCCCGGACAGATCAAAAATCAGAACGGGCTCCGCATGAAGTATCTTTGAATGAAGGTCAGTCAGTCTCTGATAGTCATAACCACCACCTTATTTACTATCTTAATTGACTATAACGGAAGAAACTCGGTTGTTGGCTTTTTCGGTGAACGATATCGGGAAGAACATTCCATGGTTTACATTTTTTGGACAGAAATCAGCGGATGAAGTGAAGATCACCTTCTAAACAACTATCCTAGTCGTTACACAATTTCCAAACAACTAGAACTGAAGTTCATGTGAATGAAAATTAGATATGCAAGGAAAATGTGTGAACATTTGTAAAAGAACTGGTATTTCCTCTGTGACCCTTCAAACAAGCATTAGAAATTGGAAATAGGCAAATCGAAAAAAATTGCATCTTCGGTTAGACTAAACACGTTACAAAAACACATGTAACATATAGTAGAGGCATTGTTTCGTGAATCTGTTGAGGAAGTGCTACGTCGGAGCACGAGCAAACGAGCCACAGAATTATAGACGACAATCAGAAAGCTTGGGTGTAAATGGCTCGCAATTTTGTTTAACAAAATGATAAGAAGCAATCAAAAGCCTCATTAGTGGAGAGTGAGCTTTCTAGTTCAACTGTATAAAGGCAAGAGCAATAAGAAAATTCGTAACAATTACCGAAACGTATGCATGTAAGATTGATACAAAATGATAGTTGGAGTACACCAAGACTGTGTGCAAAGTCCTTTAATTTTGAATGTCGTAAAAAGTTTTCTGTTAAAGCAACACATTAATGTATCCCGAATAGTTTTCAGAAATACTTAGCCTGAATACATGCACTGCAGTTTTTCTGAAGCCGAAAGGACTCAATATTCCAACGTGCGAACAATTTGAATAATTACTCGTAGTCTTTATCCATAATCACCAAGGATGAAGCGGTGACGATGATAGGGATTCTGCTTAAGCTTTCAAGTTTATTATGCACAGTAGTTGTTTGTCTAGCTTTATCATACAATGATGTACGAGAAATATTAAGGAGCAATGACAGAGGTGAAAATGAAAATGTTACGAATTTCAATGGGAGTAACAAAAAGTAATTTTATAAGAAGTACGCACATGTGCTTAAATCCCCAAATTAAATATCTCCACACCCAAGGTGTGGGGGCGGGGAGGTAACACATTGCAAGGATATAATATAGATACCCAAAAAATATTTGTTTGCTCAGTTATCGGAGCTGTGAATAGAATTAATCTTATAATTTTAATAATACTATCCGAGTCGAGTCGAAACAAAACTATATTTCCTTATAGTTAAATACACTACCGATATGAATATTGTCAAACATATTTAGTATACATCAACATTGAGTATACATATACATTGAGCGAACAATATCATATTTATTCATCGTGTTAAAAATGTCGAATTTTGTATCAGAAAATGATGACTTGCGGAAGGCATTAATTTTTTGTGTTCATTTGAAGAAAAGTGCTGCAGAGTCGCATCAAATGCTTGTCAAGGCATATGGTGATCATGCTCTATCAGAAGCAACATGCAAAAGATGGTTTCAATGGTTCAGAGATAACGATTTTGATGTGAGAAATGAAGAAGGTGGAAGACCACCAAAAAAGTTTGAAAACGCCGAATTGCAAACAATATTGGATGAAGGTGACACTTTGAATCAGAAACAAATGGCACTAATGTTAAACATTGCACAACAAATAATTTCTGACCATTTAAAAGCTATGTGAAAGATCCAAAAGTCTGGAAAATGGTAGCCACATGAATTGAATAAAAGTCAGATGGAAAACCGAAAAACCACTTGTAAAAAAGGTAAAAAATCAGTTTTGCATCGAATTGTTACTGGCGATGAAAAATGAATTTATTTTCAGAATTTTAAACGGAAAAAATCATGTATTAATCCGGGACAACCATCAACTTCAACTGCAAAACCAGATCGATTCGGCAAGAATCTGGTGGGACCAGAAAGGTGTGGTGTACCACGAGCTAATAAAACCTGGTGAAACCGTTTGTCGCTACCGACAACAAATAATCAGAATGGGCCAAAGACACGGCAAGGTAATTATGTTCCATGTATGCTTTGCATACAAAGCAAAACTAGTTCAAGATACAACCAGAGCTGCTACCCCACCCGCCATATTCACCAGACTTGGCTCTATCCGACTACCATTTTTTTTCATCGATGGGACACGCATTAGCTGAGCAGTACTTCGAATCCTACGAGGGAGTCGAAAATTGGGTGACTCTTTGGTTTGCAAAGATGAAAGATGGGGAAAAAGTGTAACTAGCATTGGCCAATACTTTGAATAAAATGCTTTTTAATTTCTCATTAAAAATTAGTGTTTTATTTTCACAAAAAAAAACGGTCACTTCATACCGGTACACCTGGTAATAGTTAGACATTCGTTATCCTCTTACTATAGTAACGCTTACACATATATCTACTTTGGTTCTTAAATGAGGATAGATAAACTTACCATATATGTACATACCATAGCTATTCGAAACATTAGCAACAAAAATTACCTTTACGGTTAAACACGTACATTTTCTTTTGTAGGGGTTTTTGGAAAAATTTAATAATATGCATCAAAAGAAACTAAAAACTCCTTCATAATGTTATATCTACAAAAACACAAACAATTCAATTATAAAAAAAAGTTTACAAAAAAAAGTACTCAAATAGGTTGTGCGAAACTAAAGAAATGAAATCAATATTTTGTATATGAGCCTCTATTTGTAATTACTTCCGCACATCTTCGGGGTATTTAACATATTAAATTAGCTATTATTGTTTCAGGGATTTGTTCCCATTCACTTTTTAGTGTTTAGAATAACTCTCTCTAACTCTTCGCTAAAGAATCCCGAAAAGATTCTCAATGGTGTTTAGGTCCGGTGATTGTGCCGGCCAATCAAGAACTTGAACCCCATTGTCGTTTAAATAGCCCTTTACGAGCTTCGATGTGTGCTTCAGATCGTTGTGGTACTGAAACACCCATCGAAGTGGCATATTCCACTTTGCGTATGGCATCATATGCGTCTCCAAAATATCTTTTTAAGCAAAGCGGTCCATTGTGCCTTTAATTTCATACAAAGGGCCAACGCCGTGAGCCGAAAAGCATGTCCAAATCATTACCATTCCCCCGCCGTGTTTTACTGTTTGTTTGCAGTAACAGGAATTAAGACACAGTCCTTTGGTACGCCTAACTGTAGCCATACTATCTGACCAAATTGAATTGACGAATTTTGATTCGTCAATGAGAAGGACGGTTTTCCATTTCTTAATAGACCAACTTCCATATTTTTTTTTTTGCAAAATCCAATCTAATAATCGAAAAATCCAATAATTAATTAAATATTCGATCAAAAAGGGAATTTTTTTTAAACATTCTTTTTTTAGTGGCCTGAAACATTTTAAATTGTTTTCCAAAGCACGTTTCCTAACTGTTTATTGGATGAATATTTAAAATAAGATTATTCACAATTTGTCTTCAAGTGACAAACGGTTCCTTCTTAATCAAGCTACTAATCCGTTTATCGTCTTTAATTGTTGTTTTTCGTGGTCGACCACGACTTTAGTGTGTGCCGTTTGTCTTAATTTTTTTAAAAGCCGACAGACATAGACCGGTTAATTCTGTATTTTTTCGCATAGCAACTTTGTGATATTCCATTTAAAATGACTAAAATAACCCGGTTTTTACTAAACTCTTCGCGGTATTTATTTCCAGCCATAGTTTTTCACTAAAACAATCTTCTCACAGTTTAGTTATCACCTCAATTGATTGATCATACAATAAGCTTTACTACGTCTAAGCAAAAAAGAACGGAACTAAAGTACCGTTAACTTTTTCTTGCTTTTATGTTTTGTTGCTTCTGTTTCGCACAACCTATTTGAGTACTTTTTTTTTGGTTTTGCTAATTTTTTTATAATTGAATTGTTTTTGTTCTTGTGAATACACCATCATGAAGGAGATTTAATGTTCTTTTGATGCATGTTATTGGATTTTTCCAAAAATCCTACACAAAAAAATTTACGCATTTAACCGTTAAGGTAATTTTTGTTTCTAATGTTTGGAATGGTACTGTATTTTTTAGTTTTTTTTTTTTTATTTTATTTTTCTTCGGTTTCGCCGAAGAGATTTGTAACCTCTCATAGGTACCAGTGACCCATGTCACTGAGTATGCACGATTCATAGCCTAATTATATTTCTTATTCAGGTCCACATCCACACATCCTTCACTTCTACCACTCTCTCCTTGGGACTGCTGTTAGTTACTACTTCGTTGGGCTGGTAAACAATTCATGCTATGCTTCGTGTCACGCTTCTAGCTCTTTGCTTTTTTGATGAGAAGCATTAATTCCTTTCGTCGTTTGAGTATAATTTCGCGGCGCTTATTAACTTAACACGCTTTACGTCCTCTGGGAGCCGCTACCTGTCTCTTTCCCAATAGATGCGGGGGTTAGCAATTGCGGCTCTTCTTTCCCTTTCGACTGTTCTCAATTCGACTTGCACCTTTGTTATGAAGGAGTCCAGTCGTTCTCAGATCCCGTCATATAGCTTATTATAAGCTGCATTGCGGGCAGGTTAGCGGCACTCTCTGCGAACCGCCTGCACTGAAATATCACATGTTCCACATCTTCTTCTTGGTCTGAACATTCGGGACAGTACACCTTACTAGCTATCGTGACCAAATCTGTGGAAATATTTTCTGTAGCCAGCATGTCCAGACAGAAACTGCGTGAGATGATAGTTGCAGTGCTCGACGATGGATATCAACCTATAGGTCCATCTACCTTTTACAGTGTTGTCCCATCTCTCCTGCCACAATGCCATAGACGTTGCCCTTTCTTCATGCTTGACACGTTTTGTAAAATTGACTTCCTGGCGATTTACTCTGCGCCTTTGGTACAAAAACATCTTCCTCCGAAATTTTTCGGAATCCGCTCAAACCGAGGCTCCATATAGTAGGACAGAGGTCACCACCCTGGAAAGCAAGATCCTGCGAGCAGGTCCGGGCCCTCCAATATTTGGTAGCATTAACTATGCCTTTTTGCACGAGTATTCAACGTGCGCTTTAAAACGGAGCTTGTTGTCAAGCATAACTCCTAGGTACTTCAATGTATTCTTGGATCTGATGTTTTGATTCCCTACAGAGAAGTTCGCGTATTCTATTTTTCGGCATGTAATTTGGATAGCCTCGGTCTTGTGGTCAGCTAGTTCTAAGCTGGCCGACTCCAGCCACCCCTTTGTTATTTTGATTGCCTCGTTTGTGGCGATTTCAACATCATAGATATGTTTTGCCACTGTAACCATGGCGATGTCATCGGCGAAGCCAATCTTCTTCACACCTTCAGGCAAACTTAGTCGCAAGACTCTATCGTACATAATATTCCACAGGAGAGGCCACAGAACCGAACCTTGCGGTACATTTTAATATGTTATGCCATTGTCAGTCTGGTATCTTAACTTTCTGTTCCTGGAGTAGTCCATGACTAAGTCCATTAGGTTGCGTGGCGTGTTCATTCTTTCCAGGGAATCCAATGCATCCAATCCTCCGAATTAAATGCATTTTTGACGTTGATGCTTGACTACGGCGCAGTACTCTTTTTCGCCCTATCGCAACCTTTTTCCTTGTATAGCTTCTACCACTTTAATTGCATCAAAAGTCATACTGATGGTCTGACAGAGCTCCGTTTTTTTCAACCACCACTAATAGTCTATTGTAAGTTATACTTTCCAGGAACTTTCCAAGTGTATTTACAAAACATATTGGGCGATATGACGAAGGTTCTCCGGGTGGCTTGTTTCCCTTTGGTAGTAGAGCCAAGTGTTGGAGCTTCCATGAATCGGGGAAGATTCCCTCTTCGTGGCATTTTCGCATTGTTCTTATAAAAATGTCCGATCTCTTTCTGGCGGCCAATTTAATTGCCATGTTTGGAGTTCCATCATGTCCAGGCGCTTTTTTGTTGCTTTTCTTCGGGCATGGTCCTTGTATCTCCTCTGGTGTGATTGCTGGAGGCGATCTGTTCTATGCTCTCTGATGATAGTTTGAAGAGAGCGGGGGAATAAATGGCCGACAACGGTTTGTAGCAGTGCGGGGCAGGATATTTGCGGAAACCAGTTGCCTTTTAGTCTCTTCATCACCACCTTATATGTTTTGCCCCAGGGATCCAGGTATACTTCTTGACATAATGTGTGTGTTTGTTTGTGTGTGTGTGTGTGTGTGTGTGTGTGTGTGTGTGTGTGTGTGTGTGTGTGTGTGTGTGTGTGTTATGTGTGAATACATAAGTGTACACCAGCTTGGATGAAGATGGGAGAATGTAAGATTTACGCAGTGACCGTTGATATCCTGTGCTGCGAAGGCGCTGCAGAACTTGTTGTCGCCTAAGTAATAAGTAGTAGTAGTCTGCTGTTTTTTAGTTTTCTTTATAGCTGTTGATGCCGGTGTTATCAACCCAGTTTATACTGTATCGTTGCAAGAATTTTTTTTATATTATTATTTTATTTTAACTTTCATTGACTGTTTTTTTTTTTGTTTAAATAAAGTTCACTTCTAATTTTTTTTCCTTCTCCCGGGTTTCTTCCCATCTCTATCGATCACCGCCAACAATCTCAATCTCATCTGACCTCCATCCGAACAAAAAGACGATCACACGTCAAAAGTACCGAATTTTCTTCCATAATTTTTGTTTTTTTCTCTCTTTAGTAAAGAATCTGTGTCACTTTTAAGTGTGTGTACGTCTCAGTGTTTAGCCAGGAATACTAATATAATAAGAGGGTGAAGGGGCTAAGTAAAAGAGGAATAATGAAAGCTTCAAAAGATGGGAAATTCCTTTCATTCCTGCTTTTAAATTAACTTTTTTTTTTGTTTAATATGTCCCGGTAACAATTGGATTGACCAGAAGTGATCCCTTTAGATCGTTCAATTTTTATTTGGGGTACAGTTTGAAGTTAATTTTCTTGCTAGCACCACTCAGGCATAAATTCCTTTTGAATACTATAACACCCACTTTATATTGTACTTTCTACAAGTACGACGAAGATTATAGACATTTTCATAACGATCGTGGGCTCCAGGAATTTTTTTTTTAAATTATTGTGAAATATAGGCATTTGGTCAGATTTTGGCAACACCCTTAAGTCCGAACTGTTTAACGCATTCCTTGAACCGTGCTCAATCAAAGTGTGACCAAACAGGGCTTCATATGGTGAAAGTTCAACTGTTGAATGAACTGTTGATCGAAAGGCGCACTCTATAACGGGTAATTGCTCATAACATTGATCGACTTACCCACTCACTGGCATTTGCCTGACCCAGTTCTTATCGAACGAACGCAGAAGGAATTGTGTTTACCATTATCGGTAAGAATGCTTTCTAGAACACAATATATTAAAAATATTTAGTTTTGTTAAATTTGAATATGATGGCGGTCCCAGAAGTACCCGGCCTGACCAATACATGGCAGTAGTTGTTTGAAAATATCACTGTATTGGAAAGTACGCAGTCTATAAAGCATATGTTTCAAAGCGTTTGAAAGCGCCACGTTGTTTAGTATTTGTTTGGCAGCTATCATTAGTGAACGTTATCAGTGAATTTGTGAAAATGGGGAAAATTGGTCATCGTTATGTGATACAATACTTTTATTTGAAAGGCCTCAGCGCAACCAATATAAAATCTGAACTAGATTCTACTCTGGGTGAGTTTGCTCCTTCGCTTAAAACAGTAAAACTTTGGGCTGCTGAGTTTAAACGAGGCCGTACGAGCTGCCAAGATGAGCGTCGAAGTGGTCGACGAAATGAGGTGACGACTTCAGAAAAGGTGAAGAAAATCCACAAAGCGGTACTGGATGATCGTCGATCAAAAGTGCGCGAACTAGCGGAAACTGTAGGCATTTCAAAAAGTGTGGTACATCGCATATTATTTGAAAATTTGGACATGAGAAAGCTGTGTGCACGATGGGTGCCGCGTTTGCTCACACTCAAGCAAAAACAGTGTCGTGAAGATGTTTCAATTGAGTGTTTACCGAAGATTCACAGCAACAAAGCAGAATTTTTGCGCCGTTTCATAACAATGGATGAAACATGGGTCCATCACTTTACACCCGAGACAAAAGAACAATCAAAACAATGGATTCAAAAGGGGGAACCGGCTCCAAAGAAGACAAAGATCATTTCATCTGCAGGCTAGGTCATGGCGTCGATTTTTTGGAATGCGCGTTTGATAATTTTCATTGACTACTTAAAAAAGGAAAAACTATCAAAGGCCAGTATAATGCGAACTTATTGCAACGTTTGAGCAAAGAAATCAAGCAAAAATAAACGCTTTGGGCTAAGAAGAAAGTGTTGTTTCATCAAGACAGTGCACCAGCTCACATATCCGTTATTGGAATGGTCAAAATTAACGAATTACACCCTATTCACCAGATTCAGCCCCCTCGGATTATTTTCTGTTCCCAAACTTGAAAAAATGGCTCAGTGGTCAAAGATTTTCTAACGCTGAAGAAGTAATGTCGGCAAGTAATGACTATTTTAAGGAGCAAGATATATTATAAAAAGGGTATCGAACTCTTTGAATATCGCTGGGAAAAGTGTATACAGCTAAAAGGCGATTATGTTGAAAAATAAAAAAAAATTTCCAAAATTTTTGTGTTTTCTTTGTTGGCTCTGGTACTTCTGGGAGCGCCATCGTAGTTGCGAAACTGGTCGCCTTACGTATTGGATGCAGGAATACAAATTTGGTAACTTGGTCTAGAACAATTAATATGGAACTGTTACCTGCTTTGTACCTAGCTGATGGAGCCAAAAAATTCAGGTAAAAGTGTTGAAATAGACGTTGGTCCCTGAACGCTTTTACCAAATATGGTATGAATTTTGAATTCGAGGTTTTATTTGACTTTCATTCGTCACATCATCCAATTTTTGATTTTACTTCAGCTGCCATATTTGGCCATCAAAATTCTTCTCGAAGTCTATATATATTTTAGCTATGCCTCCATAGAAGGAGCGATGTGCCAAAGCTATAAGCCGCTCAGTTCTGACAGAACCCAATGCTTCCAAGTTAAATCCTCATACAGTGGATTTTTCGTACTGTGTTTGATTTTCTTGTAAACAAAATTATTCGAAACAACAAGGTCAGGTAGCTTATATTTATTGTCTTTGATTCTTTTAATGATGCCACAGTATTCCTTCAATTTAAAACCAGGATCTGCGAAATCGAAGTGAAGTACCTCGAAGATTGATTTGTTCGATATATGGTATGTATTATAGCCTAGACAGACCCTCCGGTATGACATTCAAGAATCGTTTACTCAACACTCAAGTGGGTATTACTACTTTAGTGTTAATGGGTCAGAGAGAGAGAAAGAAACATGTTTGGGCTCAGTGTTTATTACGCTCCATAGGTGGCATCCAACATTTAATGGGGAGACTAAATTGTTAGTGTAATTCAACTTGTTGTTGTATTCTAGGCAACCACTCATCATACGTGAATTTAGTTGCTTGGAAAAAATAATGTCGTTCGGGAACGACCGGTATTGAATCCCGAACCTTCCGATTTAGAAGCTAATACACTACCACTTGAGCCGCGGCCACCCATCCACCTGCGTGGCCATTCTGATGTTCAATATCGAAGATGAAACTTTGAAACTTTAGGCTCTATCGGGACAACCTACCATCTAAATCTCTTTTATTTATCAGCCATCGTAGACCGGCGTGGTCATTAATTATTTTAAATTTGTTGTGCGAAATTTTGGCACTCCCATGACTGCAACCAAACACTCGCAGCGTCGCATGAAATTTGACGAAAGTCAAATTAATGACAAAGAGCCATCGTATTCAACAAAAAACAGTTGTAAGCTAAAACTGATTGGTACAGGGATTGGCTGTGTACCTAACGAATGTTAAATTGATAATGTATCTGAAAACCATATTAGAAGCATACAATCAAAGGAAAAATAAATTAAAACGAAATCTGCTGAAAGGGTATATGAACCTGCATAAACTTCTCCGCTTCTCATATTTATTCTTTTTCTAACACATTGTTTACTATATTTCACAAAATTTCTGGTATTATACCACAAATTTCATTGCTGCCATTAGCCTAAATCTGGTGGGCTACCTTCAGTTTATTGATGTTTTCTCGTTGTTTAAAAAAAGAGAAAGGAAATAGCTGGTAACGAGTAAATTCGGAGAACGCGATTACCAATTAAAGTGCGTTTGTTTTGTTCGTCGAAGATGTTTTGTACCAGACTTGGAACTGCAGTTAAACGTTATTTTTGTGGTGGATCTCAGCACACATATTTTAATTGCCTGTAATTGTCACTGATGTGTCGTAATATCAATAGCCAATATCAGGCAGTTTTGCGTTTTGTTAACGAAGAATTTTAATTAGAAATAGATATTTGCGAAATAGCACAATCAGTCAGCTACTAATAGCCTGTCGGATTCAATCCTTGCACAAGTTGGACCTCATATGAGAAGTTGAATAATGTGCCCAAAATCATATGAACAGACCTCTCCGATAGCTCGTTTTGCGCCGAATACCCAAATAAAGTTACTAAATTATTCATCAGAATAGTTTCATTTCTATGCGCTGCACTTGGGCTTCCGAAACAGGGAAGTTTCTTATTGACCCTTCTTACCATTCTGTGTTAGGTTTGAATAATCCACAAACGAACTAGCTTTTGATCTATTGCGAAGTCATTAGCTGAGGCTTTATTTTCCTCTTATAGCTCTTTAACTCAATTTTTTTTAATAGTCTTCTGTTGACAATTAAGCGTATCAGTTCAATAGTTTAGTTCATTTTAATTTGACGCGATTACCGAGTTTGTTGATACTCAATTCGTTTATTGCGAAAATGAATTATAAATTAAACTACCATCAACTTCTCGTGTCCCTCGCTTCGGATATGCATATATCTTTATATCTTTACTGTATCTATCTAGTTCACCAATTAACATACGAGTACATTAACATTTTGATCTGAAACCGAACAAAGTAGATGAACTAAGGGGTGATTCATCGTGAGGTTTGAATTATATTGTAAAATAAAACACATAAATTTGAAAGTGAACTCAAAATTTTTATTATCATTTAAAAGAACAATTCATGGCATCTACTTCTGAAAACGATGTCATGTAAATATTGGCCACCACTACGTCTGAGGTTGTCCATTCCGAAGGTCCAATTTTGGGGAACTTTTTCGAGCATAGTGACTGGTATCTAGCGGATAACACGAGTAATTTTGGCTTCCAAGGCGTCAATCGTAGCTGACTTATTCCTAAAGACCTAAGACTTTACATATGCTCAGAGAAAATAGTCCAAAGGTGTGATATCGCACAATCTAGGCGGCCAATTTACCGTAGCAAAACCTGAAATTAAGTGCTCACCAAAATGATTTGTCAAAAAGTCCATTGTTTCACGCGCTGTATTGATTGTAGCACCAGATCTAACCGAGACCAAGTGCTTGAATTTCAGGAAGCACAACATATGACGCTGTTGTAATATGAGTCTTTCTATGATAATTTGCCAAATAATACTGAACAAAAAAGAATAAAGGAGTTTGGTAGGATTCACGCCTGATCTGTGAAAAAAATCCTATTGAAAATCAAACCTCACAATGAATCACCCTTTACAAGACATAAACAAATGAACTATGACAAGTAGGCAAGAGGAAGTAAAATAAATTTATTGGGTCCTCTTTTTTATATACAATACATACTATGAATCCCAAGTCTACTATTCTAAAACTACTAGATAAAAAAATAAAATTCGATTAAATTCGATTAAAGGTTTGTGTATCGTTCCAGATAAAAATTGTTTGTCAAATATTTTAATTGAAAAGTCAACCAATTTGAATTGTATATGTAAAGTTCCTTTTTCTTGAACATTGATTAATATTATACAACCTTAAGTACAGACTTTGGTTTAGATAGAGGAGTAAGCAATATTCTTTTATATAAACTGAAAAGATACTTAAATCTGTTGGCGTTGTTTAAAATTTAAATTAACGCTACTACTATATAATACAAGTGCATAGGAGTGTGTAGAGGAGTGCAATCACTCGCTTAAGCGAAAATCTGAAACCAGGGTATTTTCAAAATTACAACTACATATTCCTATTCGTATTTTTATTTACAATTTCATTTGATTTAATATATGTGTTCCATTATATTCTTTGCCTCTATCTGGCAACTAAATCGACTGGATCTCGTTATTCGTTAGAAATACAAAATAACAATTATTTCAACTAACACATTATTAATTGAGTACTACTCGAACCATACGGAGTATAAGTAGGTACCCCTAAAGAGAGGGTGACCGTGGTGTAGTGGTATATGCATAGGCTCCTCAAGCAGAGGTTCGCGGGTTCGAATCCCGTGCGAGGCAATTCTTTGAAAAATCTTTTCATTGAATTTGTATGTAGTTATATGAAAGTCCCATCGGGGTCAACTCTGACATGAAGGCATAACACTGATGTTATAGTGATCACTGGCTGGGCTAAATGTAACGCACTAACAACTAAGCAAGTACTTAAGACCCACTGGTTGAGGATGTACTAGCTCGTCCCGTCCAGTTTGACAACCACCTTTGGGAAAAATATCGAAACCTAATACACCTGAGTTTCAAACTACTACACCACCCGCCCGCGCCCTGCAGAAAAAGCCAGTAAAAGGGTATTCATATCCCCTTGGTGCGCGCGCGGTATTATAAAGTATAGCTTAATACTTAATACCATACAAGCTAAAAAGAAAGCCTACAGCTTAATATTAGGTTATAGGGGATCAAGTTTTAAGACGTAAACCCAGCGACTAAAATCGAAACCGAAACATCATGTCACTACGACAAGGGCGAACAAAGATAATGCAGAAACATCTAGTCATGTAATGATAAGAAAATTTTTTGAACTACCGATGATGATTTGATGAAACCAAAATATTAGTTGGCTTAACTAAAATTACATATCTCATTAACATACGAACGAAAATTAATCACTTTGCCATACAAATTGCCAAATTCAAAGAGATTGAACTAGGACTACGCATTGAGCGAGGAGAAGATAAAGTCAGTGAGGAATTTGATTGCACTTATGCTATAAGGTTATACATATATGTATTAGCGTTTAGCGATCCTAAGCTCGAAGCAAGTTATGAAGTACCAAATAGAAATCTTATTGAAATTCGTCGTCTTCAGCGAAGTAACCAGTGGTAAACCAGATATGGTCGAAAAGTAAGCTGAGAGGCCGCACCTAAAGTGAACACTACTATATAATAACGATTTTCCAAATAAGAAGATATAAGTTTTAATAATATGGATCCAACACTGATACACATAATTTTTCGTTGCCATTTTGTAAGGCCGAGAGCAGGCAATTTACCTTTCAGGATGTCATGTTGACAGATGTGTACTAAAAGCAAAAGGCTTCCAATAAAAGGGATTTATTTTTTATTCAGCTTTAATTAATAACCTCGGGAATCGAGTTAAAATCAATTGTTATGAATTTTGAATGGTTAATGAAATACTATATGAGTTTAATTTTAGCCCACCCATTCGAGCATCTGAACTCTGAAGGAATGGACAATGGGCATTAACGCCATAATGTTTGAGAAACAATTTTTATCGTATATGGCCTAATAATAGTTTATTATCATTGAAGTAAAACATTTAATCGCTCTCTGATCAGTAATTCCGAATTCCGATGAAACAAAAAAGCGACAGCGAGTGAAGTAATTCCGAATTCCGATGAAACAAAAAAGCGATAGAGAAGTGAAGTAGTTCCGAACTCCGATGAAACGAATATCCAGTTCCTTTTGCACCCACTAAATAGCATCTAAAACCGTGCGTTGATATGTACTTCTAAAAGACACTTATATCATCCAACAGGGATAAAGTGTTCGTTATTGTATCACTATTTCCACAAGTGATACCAACGAAGTAATTCCACTTTAAACTCTCCTTAACACCCATCTCGTTGTGAATGCTAAAAATTCGATAAAACGAAAGAGCGATTGTAACCGGGAGGGGGTAGCACGCGTGTTGAGGCATCTTGGGCAGAATGAGATATGGGAGAAAAGGCGACAGGCTCGAAGTAGGGAATAAAAAAAAAAGGGGGTGTGGCACTAACGATCATTCGGAAGCCATGAGCCATGTGCGGTAAAGGGAGCCTCTTGAGTGAGTGCACAATACACGAGTTACATGCATAGCAACAACATCAACTAGTCATTAGTCATTATAATTGTTACTATCTTCATTATGGTCATTACAATTAACGGAAAACATCAGTTAGGTTAGGTTAAGTTTAAGTGGCTATTGAAAAAACCAACCAAAGTGGATCTTTGATCCTCCTAATCTAGAAACCATTTGGAGCTCTTAACAAAGCTTAGGAGACTTTTAATGTCTATGTTGCCTAAGTCACTAAAGTCGTTACAGCTTCTGCAAAAATGGTTAATAAACATGCCAAGCCTTCTTGCATGTTTACCTATGAGGCAGTGTCGAGTGATGACACCTATAATGGCGCTAAGATGTTTTCTATTGAGAAGAATTAAACTCCTGGAGCGATTCAGATCTAGCTTTGGCCAGATTTGTTTGGTCGCTAAGCATGTCGATCCAACCGCCCATCTATGGTTTGTTCTTCTATTAGCATCCAGCTTTATTTCTTGTTTGCACGTAGCGATAGGTATACCTATGTTTTCCTTTTCAGGTTTGATAGGTAAAGTGGTTCCAATTTTGGCAAGTTTGTCGACCCTACAGTCTCGGCACCCAGCAAAGGTGAATGTTAAACTGCTCCGCCATCTCCATTAGAGATGATCGACAGTCCATGACTGTTCTTGAATTTAGAGAGCATCAGTCCAGAAATTTAATAGCGGCCTGACTATCGGAAAAGATGTGGATATCCATTGCAGATATTAAATTTTTCTTCAGCCAGGATAGAGATTCCTTAATTGCCAGAATTTCTGCCTGGAACACGCTACAGTGATAAGGGAGGCGGAAGGAGAGGCTAAGGTTTATCTTAGCCCACCCTATTGACAGTCTTTGATCCGTCGGTGTAAAAGTGGATTGATTAATCATCTAGGAAGACATTTTCCTCCCTCAAGAATCTGGAGGGAATGCTTACATGGAAGCCCTTGTCAAACCGTTGTTGAGGTATGGTAAAGTCGATGTTTTCTGGTAGGATTCCTAGTGCGTTAAGAATATTTGCGTGGCCAAAATGTTTATTTACCCACTGTAAAGTCGTTTTAAGGCGAATAGCTGCGTTGGCGGCTACTTGTCTGCTATAAATGTCGAGGGGTGTAAGGTGAAATAGAATAACCAGAGCAGCGTAGAGCTTCGCTTATGCCCAGACATGCTCTTCTTTGGACTTTGCTTAGCTTCATGCAGTTTACTGCTTTGTCTAAGGCCATCCACCACACAACCACCCCGAAGACCGAGTTATATAGCCAATGGGTGATGCGAAGTTGGAGGCCCCATTTGTTTCCAATGGCTTTCTTGCAAGAGAATAAAGCTATTGAGGCTTTCTTTACTCTTTCTTGAATGTTAGGTTTCCAGCTTAGTTTCCTCTCAAAAATTAGAATCAGATAGTTCTCTGTATCGGAGAAGACAAAGCTGGTACCGTTGATAGAGGAAGGATTTATAGTCGGAATTTTGTATTTCCTAGAGAAGAGGACAAGATCGGTTTTATGGGGGTTTATTCCCAGTCCACAGCGATCCGCCCAGCTTGTAAATATGTTAAAACTTCAGCTTAACAACAAAATTTGATTTGGCTTGGCTTTTAAAGTTCACTTCTATCGGCTTGCTTTCTAGGCTGACCATTTAGAGTAGGATCAAAGGAGCTGAAAGATAAGTTAAGCAAGTTATTGACATTTTAGAGGTCCGGTTCGGAAAAAATGTGGTGATGGTGATAGGGTTCAGTTTATTATTATCGCCCGCGCTGTGTGCAAATATTTTAAGGGTACTTACAATAAGAATTAAAAAAAATTAGTTTTCGAAAGTGGAAGATGGAGTGTAACCTTCAAATTTCATTATAAAGTTAGAAAAATTACTTTGGGTTGCTAATGAAATTAGTTTGCACATTATTTAGCTAGCACTGATAAAGTGAGCTATAAAAGCGCTGGTTCAATTTCGAAGGTTTTCCATTATCAGCCTAAAGAATAGTAGAGTCAGAAAAGAGAATTCATTATTCTGCTTTCGGTTTTGACCAAAACTTAAGCCCAGACCATAAATTCTTTCAATAATGGCGGTAAGTATAGTGTCATTCGCCTCTGAAGATTTCACTTAAAATCAAGCTAGTCCTAGTTATTGGTAGGAATATGGGTAACTCCTAGTAAAATTGACCTTCTTCTGGAATATTGTTTTCAAATGTGATTTTGTGAACCATTGTAACGTGATTACTCGAATATGCTGATGAAATTGTAGTTGGTATTACTGGCAAACCCCTGGATACTATAAGAGACATTTTGAACAGAGCTCTGAATAAATAAGCTAATTTTTTTCAAGTAAATATAAATCCGTCCCCTAGAAGTGGAGTGGGTACTGTTTTTTCGAGGACAAAAAAAATCCCCATCACTTTTCGCTTCTCAAACCATTAGCTGTCTGGCAAATCTGCATTTATATATTTTGTAAACTACGTCAAAGCTAACCGGAAACTATCGCCTATTTCTCAACGAAATAATCAAAAATACTTAAAAGGTTGTAAAGTTCACTTGAATGCGCAATAGGTTGTAAATAATGTATAGCAGTTAGTTGGGAAAAGCGACTTTGTGAATTTACAAATTTTTGAAAGCAATATCACTATTTTAGTTTAGTTAACTTCAAGCATACAAACAAATTAAACCGTGCAACACTTCGAAAAGAAGTCAAACGATATCAAATCGTACTCTGCTGAGTACTACTCCCAATTGGAACAGTCCAAATGGAAAAGTCTCCTTTTCCTCACAGACAATGCAAGCAAATACTTTGTTTTCGAAGCAACAAACTGTATCCACATAAATTTTTAATTAAGGCCATGTTTGGATGGCATACCTGGTACTTATGCCTTAGACATTGTTGTTTTGGTTTTTTATGCAAGACCTGTATTTCTCAATTGCCATTAAATCTTCATGTGTTCATGTGCATGCTGAAAACTAAAGATTTCTTCAGTATAACTCTTAAAATAAAATAACAAATAAACAAGACCACTGTTGTTGCCAATGAAAAATACTGAAGTAGATTTCGTGGCTGTTGACCTCTATTTTGGTCGACATTAGTATCTCATTGTATTTATAAAAAAAATATTCCGGCATTTAACTTACACTGGCATACATTGTTGCATGAGCTTATCAAAACTCCCATCACTCCAGACCTAGAAACCTCCAGAAATTCGTTGTTTCTTTTTTTTTTGTAATACGCCAATAACCTCAAATCACACTCTGAAACTTGAAGAGGCAAATCGTTACATTATTGAAGGACAAGGACTGTATTACTAAGCTATAGCCCAATTCGGAGATGCTTATGTAAGAAAGCTGCTGGTAGACTATAATGTGGAATACTTCTGTGTTTGTTTTAAGACGTTCCTGATGAAAGTCTTGAATCTTGAGAAAATTTTAGACTTCTGAAGAGCATCTTTCAGCCGTTTATGGCATGTTTTCACTTTTTCCGAATTAAGTGTTCCTAGATATGCTTTCACGGCCCTCCACTTATGCATCACCAGTGAACGTAAAACTTATCTCAAACAATCATGAAGTTTTATTATACGCAATTCTCAAAGGCCAAGCAAATTGAATGACAACTACTTAAAAAAAAAAAAAAAAAAAAAACTCATTTAACTGTCAAGTTGTGCTAACTTCAGTCAGTTGCAATTTATTTCCATATACAATCCCCTCTAGTTATATCTATTTTATTTTGTAATTGATGTAAAATAAAATATTTTATTTATGGAAATGCGAAATTTTGTAATCGATCGTATTGTTTACCACATTCTCCCATGAACATTTATCTTAGGAATTACTCGTAAACGTTTCCATTTGCAAAATCTATTTGCACCTCTTAAGCAATTTACAACCTCTGTCATACTCTCGTAATAATTAGCAAATTCGCCGATCATATCAATGAACTCAATTCAGCGATTTCTGACGTATCTGCACCAAACAAAAAACTAACACAAAACCTTTGAAATTTGTTCCCATTTGATTGATTGCTTCTTATGTTCGGCTGGTGACTGTCGGTTATAATGTATCTCATATCAATGAAGAGAATCTGTTTCCTCTATTATTCGATATCCATCCCCCACACCCCATATGATTTGGAACGCTCCTCACTCTCCCTTCTAAAACTTTTTGCTAAAAACAACACTTTGAGGTAACAAATTTTCGCAAGAAAACAAGATTTGTGTACGTCCCCCAATATTATTCTTCGTCACCATGGTCATGGTCCCCAAAGCTATAGCAAAAAAAATCAACAAAAAAATCGAAATCGAAAAAAAACTTTATCGTTATCTAAGACGCCGAGTCATTAGCATACATCTTACCATATCAAGCTTAACGAAATCCGGAATGGCTAGGAGGGTTGAACACGCGAAGCTTTTTATGGTACCACCTTAAGACGACAGATATCCGAGTAATACGAGTATCTACGATGTTAGATTACGGTATTTTTTTTTTTTTCTCATATTTGCAGTAGCAAAATTCACCATAAATACTAACATTTTCAATGTGAGTCAGATCTTTTTACTCAAAAAATTAACTTCCATTTCAATTTGGAATAATCCGAGGTTGGCCAGAAAAATTCTCTCTAGACGTAGGCTGACTGAATAGCACGCTCTATTGTACTCATATGTATTGGTAACACCTGCAGTGTTCACCTTATAATATTTCTTTATGTTAAATTTTTCCTTATAATGATTAATATACATTTAGAGTGACAAGATACTTACAAATCCACGGTCGTAATGTATAACAAATAAATCGTTGGTAAATGGGTGTAGTTGATATAATAGAGAACCTTCTCAAACATACGAGTATTTTCTGCTGAAAAAAATAGTTTCAAATAGTTGCTTAACATTGCTAATTACCTGCTACCAAGCACTATAGATACAATCGCATATAGCTGGTTGCATGATCTGTATAAATTCAAAACGTTAATACGCTCTGGGCAGTGATACCAAATAAATTTGCGTTCTTTAATTGGAGTTAAGTTTTGTCGTTGTGCTGTTTTGTGGCATGAACCACTTTTTTTATTTTTTTAATTATCCACAGCACGTAATTGGAGGAATTAAAAGCCCTGTAGCTTAGTTTCTGATAACAGTAGCAAGCAGTAAGTCTTTAAAATCAGACAATCGTCAATTGGAGTCAGCTTTATTCATAGTGATTAATTAGAAGGTAAAAATTTCCAATATCCAATTTATAGCCCCAGAATCTCGAATCATTCTAGGAATTCTGGTCATAAATCTGTGTGTGACAAGTTATTAATTCAGGCATTCTGTCAAAGAAGTTTTAATTAATCAAGTGGAATTCGCGCTTTTGCAAGTAAAACATTTGAAAGTGAGAACAGCATAGAACAATACGACCATTGGTAAACGCTCGATCAATGAGGAAATATTTTGCAGTACTCATGACAATTGGAGTATGTTCGAGTTGACATTGGAATTGTTTTAAATAAATTAGTTGAACACTAATGTAGTATTTTGTTACACATATGATGACAGTGACAAATGAATGGAATTAGAGCCATGGATAATCGTTATAGTTCTTTAAGAACATAATAGCACTGTGAGTGCTGGTTCTCTGATCGCCAGCATAGCGATCGATATGTTAATGATACATTGAATGGGACAGTGGAGACCGTGAATATTTGTCGACAAGTGTGTTATGTTTATCTCGATCTTGTTTTTAATTAATGTGTTTAGTTATTATCATAAGTAAAGTTCAGTTTAACATAGTTTATACATTGTGTCTTGTAATTATTAACAATCACGTGCAATCTCTGGAGTATGTCTAGTTCGAACGTTTTGCAGAGATTCGACTTTTTTTTTTGTTGAGATATGAAATGATGTTAGTTTGAAAATTTCATGTCAGCGGAAATGTTCACCTGTTATAATACATTTTCCTAACTTGAAATGACTCTTGAATTTGCTGCATTACAGAACTTTAATGTCATACCGATTATATCAATAAATTTCAAAAATATTGTTAGACCATAGCCTGGTCAACGAAAGGCTTACATTGCGGTTTAGTTTAAAATAACCCTTCAATTCGCACTTTGACTATCGTTTATATAAATACAATTTCTTCAAAAGATAATTAAGCAAACAAAATTCGTACATTCCTTAATATTGTGTATGTAATTTAATTCGTGCGGTTTTTTTTTCAAAATTTGAACGTTTATTTAAGAAAAACATTTACAATAGTATTATTCAAAGTATTGCCCATCTGAAGCTATGACTTTGTGAAGCAATTTGTGGATCCCATCCCAAAAGAACTGCGCCGGCTTGCCAGCCAAGAATGAATCAAGCCAATTTTTGATATTCTGCTCTAATGTGAACCGTATTTTCAGGTCTGGGCTATAAGGCGGGTGGGGTAAGACTTCCCATCCACTGTTTTCCAAATAGTTCTTAACCAGAAAAGCAACGTGGGGCCGGCCGTTGTCTTGATGGAAAATTATTGCTTCGTGTCTGGTCGCATATTCCGGGCGTTTTTCGGCTACTGATCTCTTCAAACGGATAAATTGTGTTCGGTATCGTTGTCCATTGATGGTTTCACCCGATTTTAGCAGCTCATAATACAGCACACTCATCTGATCCCACCAAATACAGAGCATTACCTTCGCGCCATGGATATTCGGCTTTGCCGTTGATTTAGCTGGTTGGCCGGGTTTCACATATGATTTTTTGCGCTTGGGGTTGTCGTAATGGATCAATTTTTCATCACCAGTAATAATCCGATGCAAAAAATGACTTCCTTTTGTAGCGTTCCTGCAGCATTTCGGACATGCAAAACCGCCTTTCGACGTCTCTCGGCTTGAGTTCATGTGGAACCGAATTTCCTTGATTTTAAATATATTCAGCTGCTTTTAAACGTTTTTAAATTGCTGCTTGAGTAACACCCAAAGATTTTGCGAGCTCTTCTTGTGTTTGGCAACAATCTTCATAGAGTAATGCTTGCAGTACTTCATCTTCAAACTTTTTTGGCTGCATAGGACGTTCATCGTCTTCCAAGCCAAAACCACCACTTTTAAATCGTGCAAACCACTTTGGCACGTTCGCTCAGCTAGCGCATGTTCACCATAAACTTCCACCAAAAGACGATGACTTTCGTCAGCAGTTTTCTTCATATTAAAGTAATGAAGAAGAACTCCCCGCAAAAACACTTTTTCAGGCACAAAGTTCGACATATTTGAGTGAAAAAAGATTATTGTTGTTTACACTTCTAATGAATGACATATACTGAAATGAGGTACGATGGCAGTAGCTTTCCAACACATGTTCCAATGGAATAATAACAATGGAGTAATATAAGTTACGCCATCTGTTAGTTATAGACCCAATAGATCTATGAAAAAACAAGATTATGGAATGCTGACTAAACTCCAAGAATGAATCATATCAATTAGTTCAAGGTTTAGCTTTTTGCACTGCCAGCCTTCGGATTTTACAGAACTTTACTAATGAAATTTAGCTTCAGATCAAAAGGCACTGTAGTTTTACGTTTGCCGTAATGGTGATATCTGAAATTGCAGAAATTTTTGCAGAGTAGAAAAAGACCTTTACTATGGATATTAGCACGTTCTTGCGCTAACCGTTTATCAATGCGCTCACCTTGTTTGTTGAGGTCCCTATCTGTTTGAGCTCATCACCTCAGTTAATTGATTCAAAGGCTTTCGGATTGCATCATATATATTAAACCCATTAACTTGTGTCTATTCCAACCCCAGATTACAGCTGCCTGTCGTGCCGGATCTTTCAAACCATTGTTGGGAAAATATTTCTATTTCAATAGCCGTGAATGCACCAGTGGCATCCGTCTGTTTTTCTTTTCATAATGTTAATTTTATCAGCATTTGAACTAACTTTTAAAATGTTGTGCCTCTATTGATCTTTTCAAGTATAAACGAGAACTTCTGAATATTTTCCAAGATCTACTATAAATTTGGTCAAAAGCGAACTTCTCTAACCCACACCAATCCCAGGAGATGGTTTATAAAGTCTTGAGCCCGATGCTGAAGAGACTGATTGCCGTCCAATAGTGCCTAAATGTGAGTTGTCATTGCTTCTAAACAAAAGTAATTCTTCAAGATTTTTGGCGGCATGGATGGATGCTATCCCCACGTATATAAAGTAGTTCATCTCAACTTTTGCACTATGAAGAACGCATTAAATTGTCGGCCCTTTTCAGTATAATTTTGGCATTCGGGTGGAATCCAAGAAGACCAAATACGATGTTTCTGATATTTTCTCAGCATGATTTATTTTAGACTACTTCACTTGATGCTTCTGTTAGCCCACGATTATAAGCAACCAATTTAGCAGTGTTATTGCGATTATAAGAATATCGTTTAAAAAACTAAGAAGCTGCATCAAGTTATTGAAAATTTTTTTGATGTTTGATGTTTTGTTCCCGTATAGTTGCCTGTATTTTAACCACAGAGTTTCTATGTATTGTTTTACTTAATTTTAGTGTATTCTTCACTGACAGAGACATAGGTCTCTACTAAAATCTTTAATTGAAACTGTGCACTGTTGTTATTGCTTGCTGCTCCCTAGGCCGTCAAAACTAGTACGTTAGTGTGTCATCCATCCTCACTACTGACAGGTAACACCAGCGAAATACGCTGATTGATCTTTTGCTTATGTTCATCATACCTGCATTCTCAAGCCTTTATCTATGCCCTTATGTACTGAGTTGCTGATTGTTTTTGTCCCCGTGTTTCGTTGTTCCCTAAATTTATAATCTGCTGTGTTGCACGTGTATCAGTTAAGAGGCGTATAGTGGCTATTATGAACCTATATGAACCTGACACCGGCTTCATGTTAGTTTCAAAATAACAAAATCCTGTAAAGTGATCAATCGGGCTCGAAAATCCTTTTCTGTTAAAAAAAAACTGAGTTGATTTTTTATGCCCTGTAGCAGGTTTTATGCTGGAAATAACTGCCTCCAATAGTTAGCAGTTTCCCTTGCACAATCCGACAAATTGTTCGTAGGTATTAAATGACTTCAGAACCCATGATTGCAGTTTTTGCCGGAGCATAGCACTCATAGATTTTTACGAACTGTTTCCGACGTTATCACTAGTTTAACACAAAAAAGGTTTCCGTGCTTAAAGAGGGAAGTATTTGGTATTTTGTTACTACTTATCTACACCCTAATGTGCCTATCTCTTGTCAGGTAAACCCTCTTCCTCTCCTCTTCTTACTAGAGGAATCTATCGCTTAACCATAATAGCCAAACACATCTATTTAACTTTTATAACCTACGCATCTATTTAACTTTTTTATCTGACAAGAAAGTCTTTATGTGCTGTTGGGAGTTTAACCGAAAGGATCTCCTCAATTCCACTCGGGCATTAGACAAGAGTTGCCTCTCAAATATTGTCAACTGGTTCTGGATTTCGACGTTATTATAGTCTCGGAATTATTAGCTGTCATCGTATGTGTTAAATTAACTTTTCCGCCGAAGAACCAAAATTTAGTCGCCTTCCCCAGAAGTACACCTTCCGAATGCTCGGTTACATATGACTTTAGAAAGTTCGGAACATCATTCCTGCTAGTGCACATCTCAATATCTTCGATTACACACTTCTCTTGTTGAGTTTTCACGCTACTGTGATGTTAACGTTATGTTAAGTAAACGTATATGCTTGAAGCAATTTGACGTCAAACTTTTCAAATATTTTGAAGATTTTGTGTTACTTATTTAGATGGTAAAAACTTCATTTTGTAAGAAGATATGCAGTCATGTAGGCGCTAATGTAAGACCAAAGTGAATTTATTTCCTATTTTTTCATTTACCATATATCTCAATAGAGCATCTTAATATCATTTTAAAGCAATGCTTCATTGTTAAGGAACTGGTAGAATTGACCCTTCGTAGCATTATCTCTGTCTTTTGGAGGCATTATGCATTCGAGAACTATATTAAAGAATTTATACCTGATGGGAATTGTTATCAAGCACTCCCTTCCATGCTAGAATCCTTCGGCTTCTCTTTCGTCTCTGACAACAGATCCAGGCGATCCAATGATTGCCCCCTTAATTCTCTTGAAGAATCACAATTTTTCACCTTTTCCTTGCTTGACACCAATATTTCGAGTCAGAAGTAAGTGTTGCTATATGACTCCGAAGTCCTAAGATTCCATGAAAATCTTTATCCTACCTAGAGCCTGAAACACTTTATCATAAACATAAATATTACGTATTGATTCTATTAAGTTTTAAATACCCAGTGATTTTCTTACTTACATACTTAAGGTGACGCTACAGTCCAGGGTAGACCTGGGCCTCAACCAACAATCGTCTCCAGCTAGCACGATCTTTGGCCAGTTGTCTCCAGTTTCGTACGCTTAATTCGTTAATATCCCCTTTCACTTGCGTGCGCCAGCTGAGTAGCGGTCTTCCTCTACTGCGCCGTCCGTCGGGAGTGGATTCGAAGATCTTTCGGGCCGGAACATTCGCTTCCATTCGCTCTACATGACCCAGCAATCTCAGTTCGTCATTATATCTTTTCCTCCATTCACCGTCTATGCAAATGGGACCGAAAATTACTCGAAGAATTTTCCTTTCAAAACAACCAAGAGTAATCTCATCCGCTTTTGATAGAGTCCATGGCTCTGCACCATAGAGAAGGACTGAGATGATTAGGGTCTTATAAAAGGTCACTTTAGTTGTTCGAGAGAGGGCTTTGTTACTCAATTGCTTTCTTAGCTTAAAAAAAGAAAAGCGATTGGCAAGAGTTATTCTTTGTTTAATCTCAGCGCTTGTATAGGGTTTTCTAAAAACGACTTGACAACTTTTTTTTTTAAATAAAAGGCAAACCATTTGAGATATTTCAAAAAAATTATTATTGGCTTGAAGTACAATCAAAACATTTATGAATGGGACTCGACTTCGTTCATATGGCCACCGCGGGAATGTTTGCAACGGTCGATTTGTTGGACCCAATTTTCGACGATTCGGCCACACATTTCGGCCGAAACGGCCGCTATTTCGCGTTCAATGTTGGCTCTGAGCTCTTCCAACTTCATCGGCGTGTTGGCATAAACCAATGACTCAACGTAACCTTACAGAAAATAGTCAAGCGGAGTTAAATCGCACGAACGAGGCGGCCAATCGACTGACCCATGTCTTGAGATAACACGCTCACCATACTTACTCTTCAATAAATCGATTGTAGCGTGTGCTGTGTTGCTTGTGGCACCATCCAGTTGAAACCACATGTCGTCCAAGTCCATATCTTCCAATTCGGTCCAAAAATAATCGGTGATCATGGCGCGATAACGCTGAGCATTCACAGTAACGTGACGATCGTTGATGTAGACGAAAAAATATGGCCCAATAACGCCGCCGGCATGCAAACCGCACCAAACATTTATTTTTTGTGGATGAAGTGGTTATTCATGAGGCACATGTGGGTTTTCAACCGACCAATAACGCATATTTTGCTTATTGACGAACCCATTGAGCCAAAAATGAGCTTCGTCACTGAAGATGATTTTGCGACTCTGAATATCTGTAGAAATTTTTTATAATTTGCAAACATTGCTCGTTAGTGTACTTTACCATGATGAAAATGTTGAGTTTACTGAATAAATTGACAGTGACAGTTTGATGATTAGTGAAAGAGTGCATTCAAAGTTGTCAAGTCCCTGTTAGAAAACCCTATATTATTGCTTGAGTTCATAACGGAGCAAAAGACAAAGTACTTAACCACCTCAAAGTTATATCTGTCTATAGTGACATTCTGTCCGAGACGTCGATGTTGGGTGTCCTTTCTTGATGACATGCATATATTTTGTCTTGCCCTCATTGACCGCCAAACCCATCTTCGCTGCCTCCGTCACAATACTCACGAAAGCGCCAGTGACATCCCGCTATGTTCGATAGACGACTTTGGCAGGAATAACAAAACTAGACATGGCTCTGTGTAGCTCGTCTCTATAAATTCTGTCATAGGCCGCTTTAAAATCGATGAAAATAAGGAGGGTATCGATTTGGACTTCCTGAGTTTTCTCCAAGATCTACTGCAGTGTGAACATTTTTGATCGGTAGTGGACTTTTCTTGTTTGAAGCCACACTGATAGAGACCAATCAGGTTGTTGACGAATGCCTTCAGGCGTTCACACAACACGACAGATAAGATCTTGTAAGCGATGTTAAGAAGACTAATACCTCTGTAGTTGGCGCAGTTCAGAAGGCCACCTTTCTTGAGGATCGGGCAAACAATGCTGAGGTTCCATTCATTGGGCATACTTTCTTCCGACCATATTTTACCTATGAGTTGGTGCATGTTCCTAACCAAGTCATCGTCTGCCGCTTTAAATAGCTCGGCGGTTAGGCCATTTTCATTCTGCCTGGCAGCGGGATTTATGGAAGTAGTTCTTCCATATCCTCAGCATCGACTGCGATTCTACTATGATGTTCCCTTTTTCGTCCTTGCAGGCTTCGATCGGGCTCTATCTGCTCGATCACGGGCTTTGCGCGCTTCTCGTGATCTTTCCTTTTTCTCCTGAGAAGCCGATAGGAGAAGGATCTGGTGATCTCTTGCGATTTTAGCCGTCTGACGTCAAACTTCCTCACAGTATTTACTTGTCTTGGCGGCGTTCGGGATATCCGAAGCTTCCCCTTGGCTACAACAAGGTAGTGATCCGAGCCAATGTTGGCCCCTCGGAACGATCGGATATCCATAATACTGGAGAGTGCCTTACATCGATCGCAATTTGGTCAATCTGGTTAACGGTTGATTGATCAGAAGTTATCCATGTCCCCTTATGAATATCGAGATGCGGAAATCGCGTTATGAAACTATTTCGCCGAGCTGCGAAGTCGATCAGCTTGAATCCGTTATCACATCCAAAGGGCCAGGTAATTAGTTGGACCCCTTGGACGAAAGGGGCCGAATCTTCCAGTGTCACTAACCCACTTCGGGGATGAGAGAGCTGCCGTTGGCCCAAAAAGGGTTCATCCGCCACCATCTCTGTTTCACGACCCTGACTAGTTCTGAAAAATCCTTACTGAACTTAGCTCTAAATATGTCAAAGTAGCTCAGGTAAGGTATATGCCAGTGATTTCCTAATCACTCAAAAACAAGGTCCCTTTCTTACCTTTTTATATTCTGGAACATTGTAGCTATATATACTCATAATTTCATGAGTAGAATGCTCATAATTAAAAATTATTATAAAAAATTATAACAAATATAACGTCGATCCGAATGAAAGGATGTCTCGATTGTAATTATTGTATGATTATCTTAGTGATCGTCAGCATTTTTGTTAATAAAGAAGACCGTCATTCGTACCATTTTTTGTTAGAAATTATTTTGGCCATGTTGTCATCTACTTGGATTTTTATATAATCAAATCAACTAGCTTGTAAGTATTACGTACTTTCGTATATTTTTACTACAAGTGAACTCAGAGACCCCTCTGCCATGAAAACCTGAAGTACATATGGTATCACAACTTCAAAATAAACGAAAATGCCATCACTGACCCAGGAAACAATTCATTGCAATTATATCATTTCCATATATGTACGTGTTTATACAAAAAAAAAAAAAAACACATCTCTAGTGAGATCGTCACTAAAGAAGAAATGTCATAATCACTTCAAATCCACTGACATCCACTTTCGATTTCAATGCCTTGAGGGTCATCGATAACTACTCTTCCAGCATTTTTGAATCCTCTCCCAACTTCCCACTTTGGTAATTGAATACCTATATGTACGAATACCTATGAAAATATTGAAGTAGAAATACTCGTGTATGAGATATGAAATTTGTATTTATTTTCAAAACAAAAATACAAGTACTTGCACTAAGTACTCTCTCTCATTTCATATTTGAAGATTTTACTCTGTTTTGTTGTAATCTGTTCTTATTTACGCTTTGGGATGGAAGAGTTTTAGTCATTTTTTACGTTTTCGATAACTATGCTTTCAAATCTTGTTTTCTCTTCATAACATCAATTCACAAACTTTGTCTTAGATAACCAGATTTTTTTTTTTTTCATTTCATGCACAAACATTATATTAGCCTAAGGCTAAAACGACATACTATATTGTAACCATGTGGATATTTGTTGTGCACAGAATAGTTGCTATCGATAGGTTTCTATTTGTTTATCCCTAATAAATCCTCTTTAGAATAGTGATGAGCAATGTTCTACACCTACTCAATAGATTCGACAATCTCTGCTCCATAAATAAGCATAATGTTGATTTTTTTTTTTTAAAGATAGACTGAAAATATTACTCTGGTCTTACCATTAATGACCTAAACATTAACAAATTTGGCTGGAATGTGATCTGTCGCATTGTGTTAGTTCTCCATTTCCATATCTCTTTTTAAGGAACAGTAGTCTGGCCGGGACTGTATAAAATACTAAAACACCTTATACAATAGCAAGTCTTACTTTTGGTTTACTCTTACATTTCTATTTGATTTTCTAAGTAAATATACATAGATACTTTTAAAAAAATACGCTTAAGCGTATACATATAACTAAAGCATAACCGTAAACTTCCGAGTCCAGTTACTCAAATGGAACAAAACACCACCTTATGTTGTACCGATTTGAACCAAATCATCATATCCACTGATGACAACAACACTTCTCCATCGACACCAACTGCTACAGTTACAATTTCCTCACCATCATCATCTGTTCGTTTTGCTAAATCTTTGGGTGGTTCATAGAAGAGGCAACAGGCTGACAAGGAGCAGAGAAACCAAATTTCCAATTGAATAAGAATAGTTCTTCTTCCGAGAACATTCAGTAAAGAGCTTGTTTGATTGGTTTTTTTTTTCTATCGAGTTTTTTTAAACTAACTATTAACTATAACATATATGAGAGCTGCCGTCGACTCATCGAGGACTAACCATTCACCATCTCTATTTCTGCACCTTGAATAATCCTAAAGACCCTTATTGATGTCTACCTCAAATACGTTGAAGTAGCTCCTATAAGGTATCTGCTACGCTAGGTGTTAACCCTCATCTTCTGAGATTCATCCATTCTGGGTATAATAGTGGTGTTATTATTAACTTATGTTGATAGATTTTGCAAGTCAAAATAGGTTAGACAGCAGCCGGTGGGTACCGTGAAGAATATATATAACCACAATTGTTCGAGTAATCACTGCTAAATCGCTGAACATCGCGAAGCTACAGCAGGTTAGGGTCTACCCACATCATATCGACTCCATCACGTTCAACCACCATATATATTGTCATATATACAGGAGAGTGTTGTAGAGTCCAATCCATGTGAGTGGCGATCGATTCCATTTTAAACTGATTCACTGATTCTGGTCACTAGACCGAAACCGATAGAAACCAATTTATAACATACGGCTTAGAACCGCAACAAATTTCCTTTTATTTCTATAATGACAAGAAGCAATGCAGAAGAATGTAGTTCGTTGAAGTATTGAAGAACCTCTGATTTAGTTAAAAGTACTGCTGGATATGATAATGAAATTACAAACTTTTCAAGTCAGATATTATGTTTAAACAAGGATCCAGATTGCAATTGAAATGATAAACAAATATGAAATGACTAAATATTACAATATCTCTATAATGAAAGAAGGTCAGTCGTTCTGACTCTATCCAATAGTTTCCCAATTTAACTTTTCAATGAAGCTCAGTATATTTAAGTAAATCAAGTTTGTACGCTTAAAAATACTAGTTTTAGTCCGGTGGATATAGGAAAATAAAGGGATTTTGATACATGACAGCATCAATAACAAGAAGCTAACTGCCTCCCTTTTTATTGATATTATGATAAAGCTGGATTCAGAGGTTAAGTTATACTTAAATGGTTTGAATCTTATCTCACTAACAGGAAGCAAATGGTAAAAAATAGTTGACTCATTTAGTGAGTACTGTGATATTAAGATTGGTGTCCCTCAGGGCTTCGTACTGGGACCCATATTGTTCCTAGTCTTTATAAATTCAAACTTTTCGGCTTCGCAGACGATATTGTCGGTTCATATTCTAGCAACTCTCTCTTAGATCTGGCGACGGATATCAACCATGACTTAGAAGTATTGAGGCACTAGTTCCGTTTGCACAAGTTAGTTATCAGCGATAAAACAAAAATCATGCTCTTCGATATGTATGCTCTCAATTTACAACTGCCTGATTTCACTTTCCATAGTTCACACTGTTGCCAGTTTTTGAAAAAGTTCTGACACTTGCTGTGAATCTAGTTCTCTTACTTCATTTGATACTACTAATGATGATGCTCTATGAATTGTTTTGTTATTGACAATGTACATTTCTTTAAGTATCTGGGGATTGAAATTGATAGCAAGTTGAACTGGAGCGCTCATACCACTTCCTTAAGAAAGTATTTGCTAAAAACAACTAAAATTTTATACCACTTGAGATTATTTTGCGGAAGGAACTTCCTACTCACAATTTATCATGGCCTGGTCCATTCTAAACTACAGTCTGTTTTGACTTGTTGGAGCGGCACATATAAAAACAAAATACAATTTTTGCTGGTAGTACAAAAACATTTGCTTAGAATAATCTGAAAGCCGAGAGCATAGTTTCCCACTCTTCCTCAGCTCATTTATTTTGCCTCTTAAACATCTTTATTATTACAAAGTTTTAAAAACTTTTTTTTTCAAGAAGCGGCTATTCTCTAAACCATGATCCGAATACATACGGTCTTCATAGCACTGCTAGTAATCTTGCATCTGTTCCCCCCCACAATACTCAGCTCTTCTCAAGTTTTTATTCTTCTGTAGCACTTCGTATCTTCAATAAATTACCTAATGAATTAATGCGTTCTCTGAATATATTTTCGTTTTGCAGAAAGGTCAAAAAGTGGTTGTTTAACTATGACTACAGTGAGATAAATAATCTTTCTAGACTAATTATTATATTTCTTTTTACCTGAAAGTTCAATTAACCCCACCAAAATATTACATTGAAACATATCAATTGGTACTTAACTTGATACATTTGACACTAGTTTTCACTAACTAAGGAATGTATCTATTTATTCATTCTCTGATGAAAAACACTTATAATTTACTTTTTATTTACAGACGTTAACATGTTTTTGTATCTTAGTCCTATATTTGAATTAATGTTTTTTCAAACCTTCTTGTAAATTTTAAGTATTTTATGTATTGGGTCTATAACTTAATTCGGTTTGTTAAAGTGGTTTGCTAAGAGATGGCGTAACTTGTATTATTCCATTGAAACATGCGTAGGAAAGCTACAATAATTTTTTTTCACTCAAATATGTCGAACTTTATGCCTGAAAAAGTGTTTTTGCGGGGAGTTCTTCTTCATTACTTTAATATGAAGAAAACTGCTGCCGAAAGTCATCGTATATTGGTGGAAGTTTATGGTGAACATGCGCTAGCTGAGCGAACGTACCAAAAGTGGTTTGCACGATTTAAAAGTGGTGATTTTGGCTTGGAAGACGATGAACGTCCTGGACAGCTAAAAAAGTTTGAAAATAAAGAACTGGAAGCATTACTCTATGAAGATTAATGCCAAACACAAGAAGAGCTCGCAGAATCTTTGAGTGTCACTTAAGCAGCCATTTCAAAACGTTTAAAGCAGCTGGATATATTCAAAAGCAAGGAAATTGGGTTCCACATGAACTCAAGCCGAGAGACGTCGAAAGGCGGTTTTACATGTCCGAAATGCTACTGGAACGCCACAAAAGGAAGTCATTTTTGCATCGGATTGTTACTGGTCATGAAAAATGGATCCATTACTACAACCCCAAGGGCAAAAAATCATATGTGAAACACGGCCAACCAGCCAAATCAACGGCAAAGCCGAATATCCATGGCGCGAAGGTAATGCTCTGTATTTGGTGGGATCAGATTTGTGTGATGTATTATGACCTGCTAAAACCGGGTGAAACCATCAATGGACAACACAACCGAACAAAATTAATCGGTTTGAAGAGAGCAGTAGCCGAAAAACGCCCGGAATATGCGACCAGACACGAGGCAATAATTTTCCATCATGACAACGCTCGGCCCCACGTTGTTATTCCAGTTAAGAACTATTTGGAAAACAGTGGATGGGAAGTCTTACCCCACCCGCTTTATAGCTCAGACCTTGCCCCTTCTGACTACCATTTGTTTAGGTCGATGCAGAACGCCCTCACTGAAATACGGTTCACATCAGAGTATAATATCAAAAATTGGCTTGATTCATTCTTGTCTGCCAAACCGGCACAGTTCTTTTGGGATGGGATCCACAAATTGCCAGGAAAATGGGGAAAAGTCATAGCTTCAGATGGGCAATACTTTAAATAATACTATTGTAAATGTTTTTCTTAAATAAACGTTCAAATTTTGAAAAAAAAAAAACCGCACGAATTAAATTACATACCCAATATAATGAATTGTATTATCTTGCTGAATGAATAAGATCTAAATCTAAATCTAATATGTATATATGGATATGTATATTAATTAAAAAGCATCCTGGTGGAGATGAATAAGTTATTATTATTATTTTTTTTTTTTTTTTGAAAGCACTCTCCTAATATATTCGTTGTTGGGTCAGGTGCTCTTGAAATTTAATTTATTCCATCATGTGGACGGCTTATCAGTAACGAAAAACTCAAGGCCTGCATGCTACCTTCGCAGCATTACGCTTTTCAACTCAAGTTCCCTTAAATTCTATCCAACTATATATTCTATGACTATTCTAATGTACTGTAGCGGAATGGGCATACTCACCCATAAGGGTATTATTCATCCACAATTACTTCTTCAAATAGTGACATAAGTCGGCTCCTAACTTGTATTCAGAAGCTAGCTCTACATATATGTATATAGGTCTATACTACTTTAAATAGTCCATCATCCAACAACTTAACAGAATACGCTCTTAAATCAATCTCAAGGTGTTTGCTGATATCAATCTGTTGTGACCTATCTGCCCTTTGTTGTTGTAAAGGGCTGCCAGATATCAATGAAAGTTTTTTCAATTGTTATGTTTCAGCAGCTGTCAAAATTACCAATGACATCCAGCTGTTAAAATATTCAATAAGGTTTGCTATTTCATCATGCATTGATTTACGCTTACCGAACGTGTGGAAATTATTAAAAAATATTATCAAAATTCCGGCTGTAAATACGTAACATAAATTTCGTCGTGAGGTCGATCGTCATCGTGACTTCAGTGTGCAGGCACAGTTTAAACGTGAGTACATTCTTTTGGATCTTATGCCACCAACCAGATAGATGTTGGTGCGAAATGAAGAAAACATAGCCGCCGTAGTGGAGAATATCGAAGAACACTCATAAATGTCGATTCGTCGTCAATCAGGTTAATTGAGCATCGCTAGAGAGTCACCCCGGCTTATTTTGCATTTGGATTTGGGCCCACATCCGTATAAGATTATGATCATGTAAGAATTGAAGCTGAACGATCATAGACAACGCCGTGTGTTCGCTGTTTTGGCGCTGGAAAGGTTTGCCGGAGATCGGGATTTCGGCCAAAAAATCATCTTCTCGCACGAGGCCTCTTTTTGGCTCAGCGTTTATGTCAACAAACAAAATTGTCATTATTGGAGTGAAAACAATCCACAAGTGTTCGGTCAAGCGTTACCGTCATTGGTCTCAAGGAGAGAGCGATGTTAGCCGACTTTATGTGGTCAGAGCTCGATACATGCTGTGGTTTCAACAAGACGGCGTTACATGTCATACAAACGACGCAACGCTCGAAGTCATGAAGGAGGAGGTCCTCTCACGTCAAACATTCATCAATTGGCCGCCGCGATCATGTTACTTTAAGTCTTTATTCTATGCTAACAACCCAACTACTTTGGATGAGCTCAACGCCAAAAGTTGAACCGATCGCTGGAGGACAGCCAGTCCGAGGCTGCCATTTGAATGATGTGCTATTTCACACATAAATGCGTGAACGTAGCTTCAAAATAAAGCCAGAATCATTTTTTTATCTCACATCGTTGTTGTTTTTCCTCTCGGTTTTATCTGGTCACCCTATTATTATTATTATTAGCAAGAATACCATGAACGGAGGAATTTTTGAGTTATCAGAAGGTTTTGGATGTTCTTTCCGATGTCGATTTTTGCTGTTTTGAGCTTCGGAAATAAATCTTCTGAATCAGATAATTGTATGGTGGCTTAGCGTTCAGTGCTTCTTAACCTCTTGGCAGGTACGTTGTTCAAACAGTATGTGCTTGGATATTAGATGGTTTGCATTTCGCTCTCCGAGTCCATTTACTTCCATCACATATTTGAGTGCGGTATTGTCAATTGCAACAACGAGAACACAGTTAGGCGTTAAGGGAGTTTTACCTTAAAAATTGCCTAGTTTCCGCCTGTATGTAACACTGTACATTAGTGATATTTCCTACCGTACTCTAGAATCTTATCTTAGGTACGCCAAAGTCCCACACGCTTTCATCTGACTTTCCAATGTAGTGTAAGAGCATGGCGAAAGCTTTTTACCATGCTCTTTGTTTCACTTAGCCCAAAGATATCTATCTTGTACCACATGTAGCTTACCAATAGATACCCAAGATGTACGATCGCAGTATCCGGAGCTCATCTGAAGACGATACTCCTAAGAGGGCTGATACTAGGCATCTAAACTCATTTCTATGCTAACTATCAGTCAACAAGAATAAATGTTTTCAATAAACTAGTGGAAGCAATAAATGAATCATGCATACATCATACTATTCGAAGTACTTTGATTTAAATGAAAACAAAAAATAAATTAATATTTCTGACGCAAGCTTAGTTTTGAAAACATTTTTTGTATACAATTGACGCAATTAAAAAGTTTCGACTTTTTTAAACAATGTGAACTACAAATTGTATAGGTAAAAATCCTTAAGAATTAAAAAATAAAAATCAGACCAACTTCTATTATACAGTTCAACAAAGGCACCAGATAAAACGTCAACTAATGCAACATTTAATTGCAGAGATTATCGTTAATTATAGAGAAACTAACATATACTACATATCTGATATATGTGATATCTAATTGAGTTTTTGGTCACTTACTACAGATTCATCTCAACACAACTCATTAGCTCTGTCTGTCATTTATGCTAGATCAACATCAATTTATTAAATTATAAGTCTATAACAAGAACCACAAACAAAAGTGACAGGCTCTTGCCTTTAAATATCATGACAAGTCATGGCACAAGTCAAGTGGAACTTTCACTATTAATTTAGCGAAACACATGCAAATGAGTGTGGTGGCACTGGTGCTATCATGACAGTCGATTTTAGTTTGTCTGCCTCAAGTTAACGTTTATATTTTGGCTTAACACATTCAGGGGTTACCTATTTGCGGAGTGCACCAAGCCAAATAGGTAGTCAAAAAGACTGTCAAAACAATTAGGCCTTATGCAACGGTTGTACATGCAGTTTATGACAAATATTAACACAAGTCCACCGTGAAATAGTGTTAAGCAAATTGAATTAAATTCGCTAAAGATTGCGTGTCGGGAGGGTAATTGTCTAATTGAACACTAAAAGACAGGTGCAGTTCGAAATGCTTGCATTTTGCATAGTTTCTCTTCAACATACGATTCGTCAAATGTAGTTATAATTGGCTTAGTTTGGAATGGTTGGAAACAAATTGTTTAGAATAATGGATTAGTAGTGTTGCTTTGCAGGCTTACAAACTATGTCAGTAATTTTTGTCTCATGAAAATGTCATTCCTTGAAGTACATGTGTAAATGAATTTAAACTATCCCCCGAAAAACCGCAAACGATTTTTCTTCAACAGATAGTTCAAGCGAGAGCAACGTGAATTTAATATAATGAATTGTTAAGATACTATTGTATCTTATCGAATTATTTTTAACAATATGTATACAGAAACTTTTTATTTAGTATGAAAAACTTCCTGTCCATTTATTTGCTGATAAAGTAAGCGCGCAAGGCAGACGTATATTTAATTAAAGTCGGAAACTCTGCTCTCGAACACCTCATAAAACAATAATTCATGGTAATTCCCCAACAGGCCACACGCTATCTTAATTACCTTCTATGCAGGCCGCAACCTGGAAATGTGTTATAATTTACACTGAATTTGTATTTTCAGAGCAGACATGATGTTTTCTTTTAGTTTACCTGCTACATAGATGGGTGACTAACTTTGAACTGTCTATATGCGTTTTACATTCTAGTGCGATCAGATTCGGACATCCCGCTTGGCTATGGTTCTACAAATTACCAAGAATATCCAATAGACTTCCCAAGGCGGAATACCCTTATTTTGGACCTAGAGCTTCCTATGCGAATAAGGAAAGAAAGTTGATTTTTCTTCCGCTTTGTGCTGTGAGTTTTTCTCTTGTGTTTTTTGTAGAAAAATACTCCAAGATATTTAAAGTATGTTAGCTTTCATTAAATTTTAAGTTTTCATGCGTTCTTGCCAACAGATTGTTCATTTCATTCATTTTAGGTGCATTTTTATTAAGTTAATGCATTAATTCTTAAATGTTAGACAAAAAAATGCTTAAAAATTAGTTTAATTAACTTAATATTATCTTATTCTAGCTTACTGGCCTCATGCAGGTACTCTAAGTTAAACCTAATTCTTAAACTACGTCTGATTCACAACTCCATCAGTACCTTACCCATTACCCTTTTCTGTGAGGCTCCTCTTCATAATCGTACTACAATACTGTCGTCATAAATTGATTATTCAATTTTGATTTATAGAACTCTCAGGTTATATTTTTACTGTTTAAGAGAGTTTTACATCTATTTATAACATTAATGGTATCATATGAAACGCCAATTTCAAACCTTTGTCTTTAGTTTGGCTCCTTGCTGTTCCAAGTTTTTTAACCCATATCTCTTGAATCTGTCACTTCTTTTTCTTATCTTATTTACCGTCGATATTATAACGGTTCCGAAAACCATTGGTTTCTTCATGGAGGGACTAGAACGGATACGATATTCATAACATTCTCATTTCCATCGTTGTCATTTTTTGCTAATACTTAGCGAACATTTTTCAACACTAAGATGCGTCTCTTAAAGCCAAGTTTTAAGGAGTGCCTCAAAGGCTATAACGTCATTCCTTATGATAGCCTAATCTTCGGCGAAAGGAAGAAAGTCATTTCGGATAACATGCTATTTCAATAGAAAATATTTCGCAACACTGAAAAGCAACGGCCTTTGAATAATACCCTGGTGTATTTGTTTTACCATAATTAAGCATTTCTCGAACCATTTCTATATACACTTTCGGTGATCTTAGGGTTATCCATATCTATCGGATGCTTTTTCCAAATTGACAAAGGCGATTCCTTGAGTCACGTGGTTTTTGCGGTTTCACGTGCCGTTTTGCCTTTACACAGTGTACCAAAAAACCTCTGTTTTTTATTTTTCAGGGCTCTAAATCGCGAGCCATTTAAATGCGAAATTGTTGATATTAGATCATATTCTGGAGGATATATAATCCAGTTCATAAACTCTTCCAGCCAATTCGTTTTACTGCTTCTGTTAAATAAATAAATAACCTGCGGCAGCCAATGAAATGTTTCTTCATCATTAGCTAACGCTTTAAAATCCTACTTGATCTACCACTATCTATAAGCTCTCCAACTCATAAAATACCCCATAGGTGGTGAAAACGATTCCGTATTTTAATTTCGTTTGGCCCATAGACCTTGATTATCCTCCACTTGCTTTTAGGAAGATATTGAGCACATACCGCGGAAGTCGGCTTCAAGTCGGGTTTCTGTAGAAGAGCCATAATGATCAATTGGTGGCAACTGTCTTAGGCTCGCTTGAATAGCCTTCTCTTGGCAAAAAGTAAAAATATTCGGCACAAAAGTTGTTTGCATCTTCTTCAGATCGGGCATACAATTCATATTTTAGAAATATTTAATTCAAGGCATGCCCTTCAAAGAATCATCTCCCGCCCCCTCGAATAGCTCGGCAGCTAGGGCGTTGGTACCGGAAAACTTGTTAATCTTCAGTTTAGCTATCCTTACTTCATCAAGGTTAGACGGCTTAATTATTGACCATCATCACTCAAGTTTAATAGTTCCTTCTGCTTGCTTGACGGCAGAGTGTTGATAATCATCGTAGTTTAACAGATTATGGTCGTCCTTGCAGGCTTCCATTCATACTTAGTTTATCTGACATATTCTTCTTTCCTCAATTTCATCCTCTTATAGAAATCCCCATCCGTACCTTGGCTACAACAACATAGGTAGGTAGTGGTCCGGATTAATATTAGCCCTTCAAAGCGTTTGGACATCCAGAAAACTTAATGCGCCCAGATGAAGCATGGGACCACCAGGCTTTATTATGAATATTGAGATGCGGAAACCACGAGCTTGCCACGATGGTATGTCCCATTTATTATACAAGGTGTGTTCAGAAAATAACGATTAATTTTTATAATTCGCGGGTTAAAAGAGTCAGATTGTCAAAGTTTTTTCTTGTTATGGTAGTATACATGCTCCTGAAGTATGGTAAAGTTTCCAGCTGTATTTATTGTTTACTTTGACTGTGTCAGCCGCTAATCTTAGACATGTTTTTATGACCTCGGCGATTTAAAAGAATTGGATAAAAGAGTTTGTATCAAATTTGACGAAAAAAATAAAATAAAGTGTAACAAAGTGTGTTATGTTAACAAAGGCCTATAGTGTGTCTATTATGAAATAATAGAAAATAAGAGTTTACGAGTGGTATAAGCATTTCCAAGATGGCCGTAAAGACGTTGAAGATGACGAACGCTCCGAATGCCCCAGCACATCAACAACCAATGAAAACGTGGTAAAAGTGAAAGAAATGATTATGAACGATCGCCGAATCACAATCAGAAAAGTCGCTGATGATGTTGGCATAACGATTAGCTCATGCCATGAAATTTTTGAAAAAACAATTCATGGCTTTTGCACCACGATAATGCACCTGCTCACACTTCATTGCTTGTTCGTGAATTTTTGGACAAAAACAATACTATATGCCTCTATATCCGCCAGACATGTCTCCGGATGACTTTTTCCTATTTACAAAAATAAAGAGAATATTAGAAGCATAGTTGATATTAAAAGCCCATCGTTGAAAGAGCTAAAGGCTATCCCAAAGATCGAGTTTGAGAAGTGTTTCGAGGATTGGAAGAAGCGCTGGCACAAGTACATTATATCTAATCGGGACTATTTTGAAGGCGACAACATTAATATAGACAAATAAATATTGTATAATATTTTTTATTAAAGAAAAAAAAAACTAAAATTCCCATAATTTCCTGAACACACCTCGCACATCCTGTCCAGGAACTCATAAAAACAGTGCTGCCGTCATTGTCTTTCTCCTTCGCTACGGTGTGCCCGCATTATAGCCTGAATTTGGCAAATCAAACCTTGATGACAATTGTCTCGAGGCGATTTTGAAATGAATAAAACTTAATACTACTTCCTAAATTCACTCCTTGTCTTCTTACTAGCAATCATCGTGGTATTTTTGAAAATTTTTAGTTTTCATTACACCCGGTCTTTAAATGGCAAGTAGATCTGATTTATAGCAGTGAGTAGCTATGAAAAAAGGTCATCAGGTCAAGAAGATGGATGTAGGTAATAACGTACATTCCATATGGGGAACCCTTCTGCTATTCGTTTAACCAACGTATTATTAACTCACACTTGCAATTCTAGCTTGTACATACATATATAATGTTGCCCTACCTGCAATTAATGTCATAATGTAAATTGGCTGCAATTTTTTCAAAAATTAAAAATTAATTGGACTCTGTTTCCACGAAAAGTTTATTTAAAAATGTAGAATTAATAATATTATGTTGGGAAAATGATATCCGTCAAATGACTACCTCTTGAGTTGATGCACATTTGTGCTCCTTTTATAGCATTTTGAATGAATACTCGGAAAACACCTGGCTCCAAACTGGTTATTTCTTCTTCAGTGGTGCCTTTTAAGATTTGCAAGGTTTGTGGTTTGTTGTGGTTAACGCGAAATTTCAAAAAGCCCCAAAGGAAAATGTCTGGCGTGTACAAATCTGACAATCTGGCCAGGTAGTTCAAATTGCCAAAACAGAAGATCACACAGCCTGGAAATTGTTAATTCAGAATCCCCAAACTTTATGAAAGGTTGCTCCATCCTGCTAAAATTAACAATACTCGAGACCCAATTCAACAACTCACGGCAAAAAAAAATTGTTCAACAACTATCTTTAGCGCTCACTAATCACGGTTACGGTGGTGCCATCGAGGTCCTCAAAACAATAAGGGTCAATTACTTTTTCACTGCAAATGCCGCACCAAACAAACTTCGAATGGTTGCAATGGGTCTTCGTGCATTCATATGAATTCTCCATGCTCCAGAATTGCAAATTTTGTTTATTGATAAAACCACTTAAGGGAAAATGGGCTTCGTCTCTCAAAATAATTTCGAATACGAAATCATAATCTTCTTGCACCCGGTTTAACAAAGCATGGGAGTAAGTTTAACTTACTTGACGGTCAGCAGGCAGCATTTGGTGAATGGTTTACATCTTATAAGGGAACATCTTCGGGTCTTTCACCAAAATTCCACACAATGAATGTATGCTGATGTCAAATTGTGTGCATCGTTGTCTTGTCGAAGTTTGTGGACTATTTCGGAGAAAAACGACGACGACACGAACTTGTCAAATAAGCAGTAACAATAATTCCGCATTCTTTAGGTGTGTCTCGCTCCACTGCTTATTGTCAACTAATTCTCTATCTACAATAAAGATCTCAAAGCACAATGACACTTAGTGCCATTTGCAAAAATTATGGCACACTCACATACTCGTAATAACATTACTTTTGCCCCACCTTGTACAAGAATTTACACATGCAATTTTTGGGACCGACCACAAGGAGGTTAAAAAGCACAGTACGCGACCGTGGACTGTACTTTGAAAAGTTTTGTGGTGACATACCAAATTAAGAAAATATGATAGTAAAAGCTTGTAATAAGAATAATGCAATCTAGGATTGATAATTATGACAACAAGCTCGTAAATATATGTAAATCCACAGAGATTCTTGCTCCAAAGAAAAAAAAAAAAAAAACTCTTCCATCAATCATGAAATAATTTATTTATTTTTATTGGCAAGATAACGTCTTACAAAGTAAATCAAAACCAATAAAAAAAAAAAAACTACAAAAACTTTCTCATTTTCTTTTTTTTTTTCAGGCGACTAAATGTCCAACATATCAATGAGATGCACTCTTCAAGTGTAACAAAGAAAAAGACGGCAAATTGAATAGCATTTTCGCACAGTAAGTACTCGTGCCTAGGTAGTACATATATGCGAGATTAAGTTTCACGCAACTGTTCGATAAACACATTAGATTTTTATCTCTCACTTTTCAGTTGCAGGTGTACGCGACGCATTCGTTCAATCCAAAAATTATGTCGAGTATTTACCGTTATTTACCGTTAACAATTAAATTGTTAAGGAAATTATTTGTGGTGAGTGCAGTACTTAATTTCGCATAAAGTGTCCAATACTAATGACTTATATACATACACAATTCCCATTGCAGATATTAGTATTTCTATCAAGCGCTTGTTGCAATCCACCCTGTGGATTATATGGAGCACCACCCTGCCAATTTTTACCAGCACCACCTGGACAGACACCATCCTGTGCCAGACCAGGTAGAACATACTGTGAGCACATAGACAATTATCCAACGTAAGCACAATACCAAAAATTCCATTTAAAGTAACACAGAATATTTCGATTAGTTGGCACATGCTTAAGAAAAAACCGCCCTCGCTTACCCAATATACAGATATAAAATTCCACAAAACTAGAGTTTAATCTTTGCCAAATTCCGTCAAACATGTCGCGACGTTTATCTATAGATAAACGAGTAAACATACGAGTATATATACATATTTTTATCATGACGCGTCTTCGTTTATCGTCGCTGACTTGTTCTGCTAGTTTCTAACGCAATCACCTGTCGCTAACCTGTGACTTATACTTATACCCAGTACCTTGACCCAATAAACTTGACAAATTTTAGCTTTTATCTTTAATTTATTGCTACAAAAGTTGCTTAAAGACTGCTCGCTAAGTAGAAATTTCTATAGTAAGCTAAATTCAAGGAAGAAACCAAGCAATTCAATGCAACACCCACGACAGCTAAATTTATGGTAATTCCAAGAAGAACTGGTGAACGGATGCAGGTAGTACAATACATACACTTAACAATACCGTTGTTAGTGTTACTGTTATTGTTGGCTTGTAACTTTTTTTTTTTTTTTTTTTGTAATTCACTTTCTATAAACGAGAGGCCTTTGAACTTTTTCTCCTTCCGATATGTGTCATTTAAAAATTGTTGCATTCGGGAATTTTGATTTTAAAATGGAAAATAAAATAAATTAGTCCGTCCCAAAGTAACTAACCTTAATTGAATATCTAGCTGCCATAAAGCAGCTGCCGGTAATATATTTACGAATAAATGAATATTAACTTGAAGGCCAGGCGAAATGGATACCAGTTTTAGCTATTTCTTTCTTTAATCGTATTTTTAGTTTTTCGTTTTTTTTTTTCCCCCGTTTCTATTTAAGTATCTTCTTCTGTTGAAAGTATTAATACCGAAAGTGTTAGCAATGCCGTACCGTAGGGTAATCTCCCTTTCATGGTCAAAAGCTTAATCGACTGCTGTTATCGGTTGCGGTTTTAGAAACGTTTTTATTTTACTTAAATAATACGAGTAAGCCCAGAATAGTATCACTTTTGTTTGAAATTAATCATTCGTTTAGTTTGAGTTGTGTTCATTCCACCTGATAATCATAGCCGATTTTGAGCGTACAACAAATAACCATTACGGTTTGATGCACCGAGTTATGCCTTTCTAAACTAACAGGGCAGACTATTCTTTGTAATTCTATTGTAAATGAACTCCGATTTCCACCTAACTATAAATTATTGATCTTCCATATTTCCTAACCACACGTTGAGTTATGATTTAATAGTTTCAAAAATATTGTATCTTCACGAAATCACAAAAACACATGTGAGGCTGACAGAAAGATAAAGAAATTTGTAACAAAAATAGTGGGCTGATTAATGTGTACCCGGATTGGAAGATAGATGGAGCTATCTTCTACAAAATAAGTGTACCAGTATTTAGTATAACCTTTTTAGCCTGCCTTTTAAAATTTGGTGACAATCAGATGCTTAGTTTTGTTTTGACGCAAAACATCGTGTTAGTGTTTTTTGCGACCATTGGAATAGAGGAGTATCGCTCCGTGCTGGGAAATCAAGACCATTCTCGATGGGGCTTATGAGATCAATTTACCTTCCTGTACAACCGTTAAACATTGGTTCGCAGAGTTTCGCCGTGGACGAACGTCGGTTTTTGATGAACCTCGCTAAGGTGGCCCAAAAACGATTACTACAGAAGAAACCGTGGACAAAATTCATGATGTCGTATTAGCGGACAGCCGAGTAAAAAAAATTCAAAGCCGATTTGAAGAAAAAACGACCACATTTGGGGAAGAAAAAGGTACCCTTTCACGTTGATAACGCCCCGCCACAGTCAAATTGGTCGAATTACAATACCAATTGCTCCCCCATCCACCATATTCCCCGGAATTGACTCCCTGCGACTTCTTTTTGTTTCCAAACCTTAAAAGATCGCTAGCCTTAAAGATGTATGGTCGAACGAGTGAAACGACAAAAGTCGTACTAAGCGGAGGCGTTAAAAAAGTTGCAACACCACTGGAAAAGCGGTATGGAGTTGAATGGGGATTGTATTGAAAAATAAATTGTCAAAACCTAAAAAAGTTGCGTTGTCATTTCTAATCCGGGTATTCATCAAACAGCCCTCGTACTTACATAAATACGATTCGTCCAAAGATACATCGTCGAACATGACGATGTTAAAAGTAAAAAAAAAATGAAAAAAGAAAATTTGTAGTTGGATTCAAAGTGGTATAGATCAGTTCCCGGAATTTAATCGGAAAATTAAAAATACAAGTTTATTCATCTAAATCTATATTGTTCCCTTCAAAGTAATCCCCATCGACTGCAACACACTTATGCCAGCGCTTAATCTAATCCTCGAAACATTTTTTATATTCGGTTTTCGGTATGTTCATCAGTGCTTCCTACGATTTTTCCATTACTTCCTCTCGGCTGCTGAAACGCGTTCCCCGTTGTGGTTTTTTAACTCGATTGAACACAGGGAACCAAATCAGGTGAATACGGTGGCTGTATTTGGATGGTATTTGTTGTATTTTTCGTCAAAAAATTACGAATAATGTGCGACGGTACGTTATCATGGTGCAAAATCCACGAGTTTTCTGCCCACAATTCTGGTCTCTTTCGGCGAATTACTTCACGCAGTATCTCATAACTCCCAAATAATACTCTTTGTTTACTATCTGGCCTTCTGGCAAAAATTCATGATGCACTACACCGTTGTAATCCATGAAAACCGTGAGCATTGCCTTCTTTTTTGACTGCAAACGACGTGGTTTTTTTTGGTCTCGGCTCATTTGGTGAACGCCATTCACTTGCCTGATGTCTGGATTGTGTGTCGTAATCATAAACCCACGTCCCGTCTCCACAAATGATTCTTTTGATGAATGTGGGATCGGATTCAGCCTCGCAAATCATCTCTTTTGCGACGTCAACACGATATCTTTTTTGCATGAAATTGAGGTCTTTTGGCACCAACTTTGCTGCTACACGACGGAAACCCAAATCATTAACCAAAATGTCTTGGACGGATCCATAGGCAATGTTCAAGTCCTCCGCTATCTCTCTTCATCAATATTTTCTTCGGTTTTCGATGTCGCAGGGGTAGTTCATCATCTTCGATTGACTCACGACAGTTTTCTTTAGAGAATCGTTACCGAAACACTTTTCCACGATTTCCCACGCTCGCGCACCATTAAATCCGTTTTTTACGCAAAATTTAATACAAGTTCGTTGTTGCAAATTGAAATCCATTTCTAAAATTGTAAAAAATCGCCAACACACACAGAGAAAGATGTACTCTTGGCTACGTAACTTTTGCAAATGTCAAGGTATGACGCTAAGATTTAGAGGGAATGTCAACAACAGATGTACCAACTTAACAAAAAAAAAACAGAACTCAAATCGGAACAATGGGAGCACCACACGGTTGTTATTCCATTTTTTTCTTTTTTTTTGATCAAGGTGATATAACATACATATCTTCCGAATATTAGATATTTGTCTTTAAAGTTCCTAGCGTTTTTGTTAATCACTTGGATGGTGATAGCCGATCGGATGCACTCTTTTTTTCCATTGTGCAAGAAAGAATGAATGAATAAATTTTGAATGAATTTTTTATTTCAGAAATAATTACTTTACATGTATCTAGCACGGGCACAAGCCCGACCGGTGAAGCCAATTTCGCATAGAATAAAAATATTGGACAAACTATAAGCAAGTGAAAGTGCCTTATAATAAAACTTCACGGCTGGCAGCCGATGCAGATCATTTACCCTATATGTACCGTACAGAAGACGTTTGTTCGAATTTTACACGATATAAACGATAACGTAAAAAAAAAAAACAAACAGATGTTTCGATCTCTATGTTGGGTTACACCAAAGCTGTGTTGTATTCTGCTGAAAGACTGATGAATATGAGACGACTTCTCTGCTTTACTCTGACGTCAGCCCTTTCATAAGTAATTAGAGACTATACTTTATAGGTGGATAAGGGCTTTTACCACTTTCTTAAAGCAAAGAATCGCTCGTACCAAAACTAAATATTTGAGCTGGTGTTTCCCCGTAACCTAAGTTATCGTCCAATTATATAAGTACATAGATACTTAGATTGAGTCATAAATAAACTAAACCGGATTCCAGATTTTCACCCTTCCAAAAACGGCTTCGTCTGACTGTCTAAAATATTTATGAATTGTCGACAACTTCAATGATATTCATTTAAGCTTATGGTGAAGCACAGCACGTGCGTGGTATATATGTGAAAGAACCAAGAGTAGAATTTTCCATTATATCAGGTGATTGTGATATTAATACTGCATATAGGGTTAGTTTGGTTTAACTAAACTCATCTATAAACAGTTATAGTTGAACGGAAAAATGCCCGGTGAATTCCACCTCAGCATTCTAGGTCTGAAACTTAAGAAAGGAGACCCTCTGAACTGCCCCAGGTACAGACGCAGCAGCCTACAAGATCCTTTTGTGTGAATGCCTTAAACCGTTCGTCAACAACCTAATTTATCCATATTAGTCTGGCATTAGGCCAGGAAAATCCGTTATCGACCTAATGTTCAAACTATGGCAGATCTTTAAAAAAAACCCATGAGCTCCAAATCGATACACACTATCTATTCATCGATTTGAAGGCCAGGTATGAAAGCATCTATAAAAATGAGCTATACAGAGTAGATTTAGATTAGATTAGATTAGATTTTTTGTTTATTCATAAAATGTCTTTACATATTATAAAACAAAATCTGTTTTGCGTGGCTTTGCCATCTGCCAGATTGACATCATTACTATTAATTAAGATTGAACTAACTGCACACATAATTTTGGAATTCTCCCTAATAATATTTTCCTCGTATCTCAACACGTATTTGCAGTATCTAAATAAATTCTTAACATCCATTTCGTTGAGTACTGCTATTATTTTCTCTTCTGCCAGGACATTTTTTTTCAAAAAAGTATCTTCTTGTATCCCCCAGAATTGGACACTTACCGATGAAATGTAGAGTATCTTCATTTTCTGGTAAATTCCACATGCTGCATAGGATTGGTAGATAATCTCTATGTGAAACGAAATCAAGGTTCAATGGTTCTTCCCGAAGTTTAAACATCATTGCAATTTCCTGTATTAAATGGATATCTTTGAAATAATTTCTGACCCCCATGTTATGACAATATACACAGCACAATGTAGCGATCCCGATGCTTCACTTAGGAAGTTCTTTCTAGCCTCCTCGTCGACTTTTTCTAATAGTCGGTTTAACTCATTTTTCCAATTCCTTCCTTCCAAGTTTAAATCAAGGCCATATCCACTGACTAGATCCATCCATTCTTAATACCATGCCGTTTAGTTTTGTATTGTATGTAGAACCACTATTTTTGGTAGTCAATCGTCCGACATGCTCATCACCTATAGTATATAGTTTATGTGCAGCTTAAGTGTCTTTATATATAAAGGCGATAAGCCTGTCTAGATCATCAGCATGTAATTTGGCGAATTTACGGGAAGGTGGGGAGTTTTTTTGATAAAAAAACGTAAAAGCTTTTCGATCTCTTCATAAAGTTAATATCCCCGATCTTGCACTGTGTAAAGCATCATTGACTCAGCTGCTGCTTCAAACACTTTATACTTACTGCTGTGGGCTATACTATATTTAGGTTATTGAAACAGTTTTTCCAGACTACGCTGATTGCCGCCTTACATTTCTTTAATTTTTCTTTAATTCTATTCGTTCGCCACTATAGTATCAATTTTCGTTGCAAGAACTTCTACCTCCTCCATTTTTGTATACTAACACCTTAGATTTGTCTAAGTTGACTATAAGCCTATACAATCTACAGTACTCATGTAACCGATGTATCGTCAGTTGCAGCGATTCTGCTGATTATGCCAGCAACACAATATCGTCCGCAAAAAGGAGGGCCTTAAAATTAACTCCGGCAAATTCAACTCCACCAGGTAGAAAGTCGCCTATATCATCTTTAAAAAAGTGCAAATAAAGTTAGACTTAAAGAGCACCCTTGCTTTACACCTGTCTCCGTCCTGCACGATTTCGAAAGAGCTCCACCATACCAAACGGCCGTTATGGTATCTTCATATAGGTTTTGCAACACCTTTCCGAATTTCGAAGGGATTCTTATTTGGTATAAATTATACAATAAAACACTTCTATTCACAGAATAGAAAGCTGCCTTAGAGTCTTAAAAAAAGAGGGTATAACTCTCTGACTCTGCTATGCTTTTCAAGACAAATATGTAATCTACGGTTGAGTAATTAGGCCTAAAGCCCGCCTGAAATTCTTTCAATAATTTATTGCTCCTTATCCATGTGTCCAGACGCCTCTGCAGTATTGCTCCAAGGATTTTGTAAGTGGCATTTAAGAATGATATGCCTCTATAATTGGTTTAAATGCCAATGCCAAAATTGATTTATAATGTAAAATAAAACACATAAATTTGAAAGTAAACTTAAAATTTTTATTATCGGTTAGAATAACAATTCATGGCATTTACTTTTTGAAAGTGATATCATGTAAATGTTGGCCACGACTACGTCTGAGGTGGTCCATTTGGAAGGTCCAATTTTGGGCGACTCATTCGAGCATAGCGACTGGTATCTCGCGGATAACACGAGTAATGTTGGATTCCAAACCGTCAATCGTATCTGGCTTATTCCTGAAGACCTGAGACTTTACATATCCCCAGAGAAAATAATCCAAAGATGAGATATCGCATGATCTAGGCGGCCAATTAACCGTAGCAAAACGTGAAATCAAGTGCTCACCAAAATGATTTCTTAACAAGTCCATTGTGTCACGCGCTGTATGGCTCGTAGCGTCGTCTTGTTGAAACCAGAGCTCATCGAGACCATGTGCTTGAATTTCGAGAAGCACATAGTCCGCTAACATGGCGCGTCAATTACCATTGACTATAACATTCTGATTTGCCTCATTTTTGAAGAAATATAGACCATTGATTCCACCAGCCCATAAACCACACCATACCAGCCTATTAAAAATCAAACCTCACGATGAATCACCCTATATATAGGAAAGATTAGAGCTTCTTAAAATCGTTGAGGTATTATCCCATGATTCAATATGCTGTTAAATACATCGATTAGGTTGTCTTTTAGCCCATCTGTACTGTACTTAACAAAATCGGTATGTATACCATCCGACCATACAGTCTTTTCATTTTTCAGTACAAGAACACACTTTTTAATTCCTGGCGGGTTACCGGACTATCCAAGATTTCATTTTGGATGTTTGGCGTTGCATATTGGAAGCTGTTGCTGTACACCGATGGATTCAATAACCTTCTAAAATGTTCCAGGAGGGTATCTGGGCTAAGACCTGTATGAATTATGTATTCATCCCCGTTAATTTTCTTGATTATTTCCCAGAATTCTGAAGTGTTATTGCAACGTCCTAGCTTAAGCGACTCGTTTTCAAAATATTTTCTCCTACTTTGTCTACACAAAACTTTATATTCCTGATTATCCTTAAGGTACGATCTTTTAAGAGCTTCTGAATTTAAATCACGGAATGATTTCAACCAAGCAAACGAAGCATCTCTAGTTCTTTGGCACCTCTTATCAAACCACGGCCTCTTATTTCCTCAACAGGGGATAGGACTCTTTTATGATAAGTTCGATTTCACCAATACTGACAACATGTTGTTCTTGCAGTTTCTCTTCGATTTTCGTCCGATAAAAAGCGGAATTTTTTTCATTCCAAATTAGCTTGCGAAGCACCGTCATTTTCAGGTGTTGTGTGTCCACCCGTGACAATGATTGGTAAGTGGTCGAAGTAAATTACATGTCTTACTTCGAAACCAATGACATGATCATTCCATTCTCCTCCCACTATACACTAGTCGATAACTGATGACCCCCGTCCTCCCATGTACGTCAGCTCTCCAGGTTCATCGCTTTCACTGGTACCATTTAAGAGTCGAAAACCAAAAGAATCACAGAAGTCTATAAGTTTCGTTCCTCTTTCATTGCAAATTGTGTCTTTAGACCGTCGTTTGTTCTCAGTATTGTAATTCTCCGTCGCACCGATGTTGCCTACTCGCGCATTTAGATCACCGATTACAATCACGTTTTGCTGGTCACAGTATTACTTCCTGCAATATTTCGAAATCCCTTTCCCAGTGGTTGTAGTTTAAGTAAATTGAAAATACGCAATATATCTTATTTTCCCATCTTAGATTTAGATATGAGAGATGTTCGATTGTTCTAAGTTCACAGTCAATATTTAGAATCTTTTTGTATCCGACATAGCATCCACCGCTAGCTCTGCCTCTCTCACACGTTCTTTTGACGGATATCCACTTAAATTCGTAACTGATTAATTTGTTTTCGTAGAGTTTATTATTATTCTTCATTACGTTTGTTTCAAATAGAAAAATAATGTCGAAATCATTGATAAAATTATAAAATTCAGTAAATAGGGACTTATTACTTAAACCTGCAACATTATATGATAAAATTCTAAATTCTTTAAAATTCTTAAACTCTTTATTATTTCTGTTTCTTTTAATACTATTTCTAAAATGACAGACGTCATTACAATTAAAAACGACTTTGACATGTATTTTCGCTAGTTTGAGAAGCGCTGTTGAGATTTTCACTTGTGCTTGCGCCATAAGCATTCTGCCCATCATTTCCTGTCATTTTTATTTTGGACTTTTCATTTATCCTCTGCAATAACGCCTTTTCATGTTTACTATCGCTTTGAATGTTGTTGAATTTGTCAATATAAAACCCGTCGCTGCCTGCTTATAGTGTTTGTCCGCGCAGTGACTTAGGGGCACTTTTCGCTATATGTTAGATCTTCTTTTACAGCAATTTAGATTGCTAATCTCGCTTATTCCTACTTTATTTAAATATTTTATAGAGCTTCACTAACTATGTTGTGTACACCTCCAGAGTAATTTCTAATTTTCGCATCTCTGCTAAACTCATCCGTTCGTGTCGGATAACGATGGAAAATGCACGCTACTCCATCAAGGCCGGTAAAGAGTTCACCCAGACCTTTGATGTCAAAAAAGGATTTAGAAAAAACGATTTCTTCAACATCATTCTTAAAAAATAGTGCAAAACTTATGGGCCACCGCAGGAAGCACAATCTTTCAAAAATCCGTCCAATTGCTCGCATACACAGATGACATTGATATAATCGGAAAAAAGCAGCATGATGTCAGTGGCGCTTTCGTGAGTATTGAGACGGAAGCGGCGAAAATCGGTTTAACGATCATTGCAAGACCAAGTAAATATAAGATATGAACAAGAAATGACACCCAATACGGACGTCTCGAATAGAACGTCACTCCGAAAAATATAAATTTGAGGTAGTCAAGGACTTTATCTACCTAGACTCCGCTATCAATTCAAATGCCAACACCAACGCTGAGATCAAACGAAGAATAACTCTTCCCAGTCTCTGTTTTTTTGGGGTTAGAAGGCAATTGTCTAGAAAAGCCCTATCCCAGTCATGTCCTACGATGCAGAGGAATGGCATTTATCAAAAATGATGTGCTCCTTGCTGCTCTAAGAGAAAAATTCTTCAGATGATTCTCAGTCCCGTCTGTATAAAGAAGATATATAACGATACATAAACTATACGGGCTGTACAGCAACATCGACTTAGCAAGGAAAGTGAAGGTTAACGACTAATGTTTCTGTTTTTTAATAGATAGACACTAATGCCAATCTGCCCCCGAGGGACAGCGCAGAAGACTGCGACAAAGATAGTGCACGCAAGTGAAAGGGGAGACTAACCGAATTAATCAACTTAGCTTACGAAACTGAAAGCAGCTAGCTAAAGATGAAGCTGGCTGAAGACGATTGTTGGTTGAAGCCCAAATCCACCCCGGACTATAGCGTCACCTTGAGTTAGTAAGTAAGTAACTAAAACGACACAAATAGCCGCATTCTGCATTAACACATAAACATACTTCTCCAAATCAAAGATTTAGTTTACATAACAGTCGTGCATTCAACGTTGGCTTACAAAGTATGATCTTAAAGAAGTTTAAAAAGGCAACAACAAAACCAAACACTTCACCTCACTGATAATGTGGTCAAAAATAGAACGGCAATAAAGCTGTAAATAAAACAAATACTTCGAACAATCAAAAGATGTACTCGTATTTGCACGCAATGTGTACTCGTATTTCAACGGTGAGTGAACAATCTACGATGTGAGCTGATGTGAAATTCGGTTAATTTCGTAGATTGCGCTTAACCTGATTAACTTCGGTAGGGGTGTTACGTATCTTAACAAACAAGTTTCGTAATCCCTCTTTTCACGATTGTTTTGGGTTTATTCACTTGCAAAACACCGCCGTCCAACAGCCGTCATATATATTGTATCTGGCTTATTGACCTCGGCGATAGACTTCACTTTTGTTGGGATACTATTACATACTCGTATGTGTTTTCATAGAAGTAACATTCTTTATATTTTTTTTTAAGTAGTCATCTTGATTTGAGATCCATAATGTTTCGGGCCCAAAATACTAATTTCTAATTTGGTCATTCTGCTAGAATTGATGATATGATATTCTTGAAAAATTCAATGACTCAATGCGTCATTGGGAAATCATTCTCAAAGTAACATAAATGACGTGACTGTGTATTCAAATTATTCAAAAGGGGTCTTCACAATAATGTTCCACAGTGCAGGTAAAATAATCTCAACCTACTCGTACATGTCTGTACTTTAATGCTGGCAGGCTGACACTTCTCTCTTTGTTTGATATTAAATAACCCACAGCCAGTTTTCTACCAGTGACAACTCCATGCGATCGTAGATTAGTTTATCGAAATCGCATTCATGTCTGTGGTTCATATTCAACTTGGTAGATTTGAATGCTTTATAACGATATGATCTACCACGAACCTATGTCTATCCATTAAGAGAAACATTGTTTGGTTGACTAGTCTGAATGAATTTGTTTGTGTAATACTCCGTCCCAACCAAGAGACTTAAAGCTTTCATCAGTACATCTTTTCATCCTTACCAGGCACTGCATTAAACTTCCGTATTCCTTTAAAATTGACGTATTTCATTTTTCTCATACCTTTGTGAATTCTCGAAACAGATTGGTGTTAACCATTAACTCTTCTCTATCATTCACATTATGAGTTTAAAATTTATTATTATTAAATCGTTAATAACAATACATAATTCCTGACAAAAATTGTATAAGTATGTAGCCCGAAAGTAGGTAGAGTGTGAATCATACCGTTGAAATCATCTTCAGAATGTGGATGGCCGTGGCTCAAGTGGTACTGTATTGGCTTCCCAATCGAAAGATTCGGCGTTTAATCCCAACTACATTCGAAAGCATTCTTTTTTCAGGAAACTAAAATCATGTTAGATGAGTGGTTGCCTAGAATACAACAAGACCAATTAGACTAATAATTTAGTCCGCCAATTAACTTTTGGGCCACTGAAGCCAAACATTCTTCTTTCTCTTCCTGTCCCATTTTCCGAAAAACTTAACACACGCTTTGGCATCATATGTTAAGTGTTGTCTTACCTACTTGAGTGTCAAGTTCTTTAAAAAAAAAAAAGAAAAAAAAAGAGGAGTATGATATACCTAAGGAAAATAAACATAATATGTACTAATCATCTATTTTAAGTACGCATATGGATGATGTTATAAGAATATTTAGCAAAATATGTTATATGTCCATGATGTGATTATCTTTCTGCTTTCATCTCAATGATTCTGCGCACATTCTTTTAATTAACTCTCCCATTATGGTACACATTCTGGATTTTAGTTTAGTTTATTAGTTCAAAAACAACACTGTACGTCAAGGCAAACTTATATTTAGTACAGGATATAAAATAACATAATATAACATTTAAAGAAAAGAATGCTTATTTAAAATTAAAGAGAACAATAAGAAAATACGTGTAATAAATAAGAGAAAACAAAATTTTGAGTTAACCAAGAAAGAGAGAAAAGAAAAAGGACTTATTAAAACAAGAAGTTAAATCAGTTCAAACTGTAGAGGTATTCGAAACAAACTGTTAGGAATTTAAGGCGTTCGATTAAGGACTTCACACGAATCCGTAGACCATTCCAGAGCTTAACAGCATAAATGAAAAATTGCCTGCGTGATGTTAAGCAGGTGAATGTGGAAGGACGCAAGACTATGTAGCGATTTGATGAACATAAATGAATTTTGTTAAACAGGTAGATAGGTTTCTTCATGTGAATAGTTTTGAAGAGCAAAGCACAACAACGATATTTTAAAAAAGTCTCTAAGTCACATCCAAGGAGTTGACGAGCTTCAGAAGAAATATAATCAAATCTACGAACATTGAAAACATACCGCGCAATTGAGTTGAAAGCAACTTTTAGTTTTTGAAACGAGTACGAGTCAGAATCCGCAAACAATTTACAGCCGTATGATATTATGGGTATTATTAGTGCCTTTACCAATTTGAGTTTGACTTGAGTAGGTAAAATTGTTTTTGTAATGGATAATCCACGTAGAGACGCTTATATTTTATTGATTATTTTATTTATTATTAACTTATTGTTAAAGGTTATTCCAAGGTTTTTTTTACCTGGTTAACGTACTCAACTTGCGAGTAATTTAAAGAGATAGGGATATTGGTATAGCTTTAGTTTTGTCAGGATTCAGCTTTAGACCACTGCGTGTTGACCACTCGAGAATAGAACATAGATCGTCGTTTATTTTTGCAACTGCATCTTCAATCATGCCAATAGGGAAACTAAAGTACAATTGAACATCGTCAGCACATATATAATATTGGCAATGCAATAAAATGGAGGGTAGATCATTTAGAAAAAGAGAGAACAATAATGGACCAAGAATAGATACTTGGGGAACACCACGATTAACAGTAAGAAACGAAGACAGTTTACTATTACACGAAACAGCTTGCAAGCGATCAGTCATATATGAATAAATTAATTTATAAGATGTGTCAGAGAAGTTAAAATATATCGTAAGTTTATCACACAGTATATTCCGATTTACACAGTCAAATGCTTTAGAAAAGTCAAGTAGCATTATCACAGTTGTATAATCAGCGTCTATTGCTTGTCTTACATCGTCAGAAACTTTAAGTAAAGCTGATGTACAGCTATGTCCGCACCGGAACCCTGACTGCAGAGGATTAAGAAGCTGTTTGTCTTTAATAAACTCTTTTATTTGGTGGCCTACAATCGATTCGGATAAAAAAGGGAGGATTTCAGAGTTTGTATTATGTATGTAATTTAATTCGTGCGGTTTTTTTTCCAAAATATGAACGTTTATTTAAGAAATACATGTACAATAGTATTATTCAAAGTATTGCCCATCTGAAGCTATGACTTTTTCCTATCTTTCTGGCAATTTTTGGATCCCACCCCAAAAGAACTGCGCCGGCTTGGCAACCAATTTTTGATATTCTGCTCTGATGTGAACCGTATTTCAGTGAGGGCGTTCTGCATCGACCGGAACAAATGGTAGTCAGAAGGGACAAGGTCTGGGCTATAAGGCGGGTGGGGTAAGACTTCCCATCCACTGTTTTCCAAATAGTTCTTAACCGGAATAGCAACGTGGGGCCGAGCGTTGTCATGATGGAAAATTATTGCCTCGTGTCTGGTCGCATATTCAGGGCGTTTTTCGGCTACTGCTCTCTTCAAACGGATTAATTGAGTTCGGTAGCATTGTCTATTGATGGTTTCACCCGAAATGCTGCAGCATTTCTCTCGGCTTGAGTTCATGTGGAACCCCATTTCCTTGCTTTTGAATATATCCAGCTGCTCTTAAACGTTTTGAAATGGCTGCTTGAGTGACACCCAAAGATTCTGCGAGCTCTTCTTGTGTTTGGCAACAATCTTCATAGAGTAATGCTTCCAGTTCTTTATTTTCAAACTTTTTTAGCTGTCCAGGACGTTCATCGTCTTCCAAGCAAAAATCACCACTTTTAAATCGTGCAAACCACTTTTGGTACGTTCGCCCAGCTAGCGCATGTTCACCATAAGCTTCCACCAAAATACGATGACTTTCGGGAACAGTTTTCAGTAATGAAGAAGAATTCCCCGCAAAAACACTTTTTCAGGCTCAAAGTTCGACATATTTGGGTGAAAAAAATTGTTGTTTACGCTTCAAATGAATGACATATACTGAAATGAAGTACAATGACAGTAGCTTTCCAACGCATGTTCCAATGGAATAATACAAGTTACGCCATCTCTTATCAAACCGCACATATTAAGTTATAGACCCAATTTTTTAGGAATCGGTATGATTTTAGACTTTTCCAGGCTAACGGGTAGGTAGATGTCATAAGAATGGTGTTAAAAATATGGGTGATGTAAGGAAGTATAAGAGGAAGGAGAATTTTTATGAGGTCAGGATGAATATTATCTAGTCCGACTGACCTGCTTTTGATAGAGAAGATTACTTTTCGCCATTATATATGTTAATTGCTGTCAAGGAAAATTCATTTTCTCCATCATCCTGTGATGAAGTTAGGTTAGTGTCAGGCGGTGCGCTTGGGGTAGAGATCTTTCGATTCAACTCTTCTAAATCAATATTGTCATCCGAGACTATGGAGTGTTGCTTATTCACACCAATATTCCTAATTTCACTCCACAGAAATTTTGAGGAAAAATTGGAATTAAATCTATTATTGTAGTACCTCAGCTTAGCGAATTTAATAAGGTTAGTTACAATGTTACGATTAAATTTAAAAAATCTAAGCATTTCGACAAAGCTGAAACGTTTCCAACGGCAATATGATACATCTCTCCTTTTGATTGCCCTAAGAATATCATACGAAAGCCAAGGGCAGCTGTGCGGCTTTATAACACTGGTCTTAATTGGAACATGTTTGTTAAAGAGGTAGTCAATAGCATTGGTTAGGAATTCAATTTATTTATTGACGTCAGGTGACAAGTAGGTTGAGTACCAATCAATGGACGAACAATCGATAAAAAGACCTTCAACGTTGACATTGCGAAAATCACGATACTAGATGGACTAAAACACGTATTTAGGAAAGTGTAAGTCAAAGGTTGCAAAGACGAGATCATGATACGAAAAAATGGGGACAGATAATTGGCTAGAACATTTAACAAGCCTCACATCACTTATAAGAAATACATCTAACAGAGACGGCATGCAATTTGGTTTAAAGTGCGTTGGCTCAGTAACGTTTACAAAGAAAGGCCAAGAGAGTTCATAGAAGTTCTCAAGCTACTAGATGAAGATTAGAGAAGATTTATATTTAAATCACCACAAAGAATGAATTTAGGTGCTAGGTGACATATTTCTTCAACAATTTTTGATATAACGCGCGAGTTTGCAATGTGCGGTGGCATATAAAATGTTCCGATAATGAATTTATTTTCGCCATTGAAGATATCGATGAAATAATAGTCACAAGACTGGCTGCCGTCAGAGCAATTGATAAGGCTAGAGCTAATGTATTTTCTCACGTATATAGCAACACCTCCAGTGGAGTGAGTTCGATCAGCTCGGTAAGGCTTTTTAAATCCTCTTAGGGAAAATAGGCTACTTGATTAATTGAGGTGAAATCAAGTCTCAGATACGCAAACAATGTCAATTTATTAACAAAATTTTGTGCATTAATGTGACAGATATGAAGGCCATTTCGACTTTTGCAAAGAGTGTTTAACAAAAAATAATTTTTTTCATTTATGCTACCAGAACCAGTGTCATTGCTGCTGGTCATGGTAATACTTACAACACACAACAAAGTCGCAATCGAACGCAGACAATTTTTCAGCATTTATTTTACATACAAGCGACAAAGAACAGAAAAAACCAATGTGAACTGAGATAACTTTCACATTAATAAATGAAGTTAAAAGAAACTTAGTGCGAAAAGAAGAAAAAGTTAAAAATGTACGAAACCAAAATAAAAGAAAATTTGTGCATACAAAAATAATTCATTTTTGAAGAACAACACTCAAGATATCTTTTCCTAAGAAAAGTTGTCCGATGGCAGACTAAAAATCTATTTGGAAGCATACAAATTGATGGTTCATTTTAAATATATTAATAAAATACAAAATTATAATAGATAAGGAGTTCTAAGTATGCATGGACTGTGTACAGTAACGATACCTACTTTTACACTCAGATAAGCGGTTGCCATATCGCCATGCAACAAACCTATAAGAAACACCATTTATTCATCAAGTACATAGATGGTAATATAAACGATTCAGTTGTAATTTCTATCTAAAAATTTCTGTCTACCCAATTACGGTTTTGGGCACTCCAAAGTTTTACCGGGAAATAAATACAAATTCGACCCTTTTTATTAAAAATCATTCCAAATCGTGTTTTATCGAATCAATTAATCTATCAAGAATTCATTGAATGGGCACGCCAAAAAATGTCAGTTAGTTGGACTTCTTTTTCGACCTTCAAAAGGCTGCCTTGTAACGATCGAGGTTTTCAAGAATGACAAATACATACGAATACATTCGTATCTTCGGAGCAAAACTTACACGTTACACACTACTTGTGAAAAATTAGATATTTTCCAATAAACACATCAGTAACCATATCACGTCTCTATACTTGACGTAGAAGTCCAATTTTCGTAAACTGCCCGAATCGTGACCAAACTCAATAGACTATACCGCGTTTCATTCACTCTTTTGAAAAAAAAAGAAAACAATTCAATGGCTGATAAATGCCACAAACCTGTCACATGCCCCATAAATATCGAAACCCTTACCACAAAAGAAATTCAGTTAATTTTTTTATTTATTTTTTTTTTTTTAATTTTTCGTTATTACAACTCTGTGCACACGGTACCGTAAAAATGTAAATCCAAACTCGAATATCTGGCATTCAAAGCGACCGATGCACAAGCCTACTATCTAGACAGGTTGATCTAACTTAAGTACTTGAGCATGAACGAGTACTCATATAAACTGAATCTTCTCTCCTTAAGCTCTACACGGGGTAGATACTTCAGATACTTCAATAAATGTTCATCTCGTGCGGATTGTAGGTGAAACTTTTCAGCAGCTGGTCGATCTCATAAATCTATTTGGTGAAAACAAAACAAACACCACGATAATTAAATGGCCAGATCACGTAATTGGACGTTTTGATTGTAAAGATTCGCGTTTGGCCCATATTACGTTGACTGAAAACTAAATAATCGTTTCACCTTTCTCTTGTTTCTTATTTCATATCTATAGATATCTGATAAAACATCTTATACACAAATGGGGATACGAAGCAAAGAATATTATTGTAGATGAAACTTGGGATTCATTTGAATCCCTCAACATAGCTACTGTTGACCTCCATAATTTTTATGATCCTACGCTTATATTTGGAAGTACTGCAGCGCAGCACCAAAATGGACGAAATAAATTTAATGGATACAAATATGATGGTCCAAATGGAGTAAAAATTTCCTCATCACAATCAGCGGCATTTTCAGCAGCCTCATCATCCGTACTAGGTGCGTCATCCAACGGCGGTTACCCCATATTCATACCTAAGCCACAAAATTCAGATCCAGCTAAGTATGACGGCCTTTTGTTATGATAGATAGGGGTCATCTAATACATATACAATTACAGATACATCATCTACACTTCATCAGGTCAGCAACAAGCGAATAACAAGAACAAGTACACAAATGTCATACCTCCAGGATTGAACAGAAAAGTCACAAACTACACTCCTGGAATTTGGCTGAAAAGATATGTTCGAGATCTCAGTAGACGTAACAGTCAAAATAGTAGTCCATTAAACGATGTCGTCGATGTCGACCTTTCACCAGCCAAGAACATGACAACACTAACAACATCCTCCAGAGATGTCTCAATCAATTTAGATCTATTGGATATAGTCGGAGTAAACAAAGAAAATCATTCGCATCGCGTGAAACGCCAAAGCCCTGGAAGATCGACGTTATGTCAGACTTCGAGTCAATTCGTTATGCCCCAAGCAGCGCTCAACAGCAAAGGTTACCTAAAATTATATATACACGCTATTTTCATAAGATTAATAGTGACTTATTTCTCTTTGTGCAGGAAACTGGATGTTTGTGGTAAATGAGCAAAACACTGCGAGGCAATTGGTGAAAGCGGAACTATGCGCGTAAGTACACACACAATTTCGATTTTCTAAATTTCATAATTATTAAGATACTATTGTATTTAACTTCAATTTCAGTGAAAGGGTCGTTATCTAACTTATTGATAGATTGGTAATTTCTAAAAATGCCCTTGGCATAACTGGGATTTTATGGCCTTGGGTGAATTGTTTGTTAAGAATTTCTATTTCGTTATATCTAAGACATTCACTAAAAACTCGAAACGTTAAAGAAATAGAAAAAATGCATATTAATGTGCTAAAACAATGTGAAGCAATTTAAAAAAGTAATCGATAAAGAAAAATTAACCGAGATTTTTCTTTGTACAAATTAATACAATACTTACTTACTTTTCGTTGGTTTAGAAATACACATCAGAATATTTCGTAGCTATACGAAAGTGTAAGAGCTAATTCCATGAATTTTGTATCCTTACGTAGAATCAATAAAGCACTTTTTCTCGTTTTTTCACTGTCATTGATCGTCGCTTATTCAATAAGTTACCGGAAAGTATTAGATGCGAAAGAAGGCAATCTTTGTTCTTAAAAAAATGTCATAACTTGGCTTTTTGTTTACGATCATTGTAAAAGAGATCAATTATTTAGTTATTTAGTTAACTTAATTCGTGCGGTTTGCTAAGAGATGGCGTAACTTGTATTATTCCATTGGAACATACGTTAGAAAGCTACTGTCATTGTACGTCATTTCAGTATATGTCATTCATTTGAAGCGTAAACAACAATAATTTTTTTTTTCACTCAAATATGTCGAACTTTGTGCCTGAAAAACTGTTTTTGCGGGGAATTCTTCTTCATTACTGAAAACTGTTGCCGAAAGTCATCGTATTTTGGTGGAAGTTTATGGTGAACATGCGCTAGCTGAGCGAACGTGCCAAAAGTGGTTTGCAAGATTTAAAAGTGGTTATTTTGGCTTGGAAGACGATGAACGTCCTGGGCAGCCAAAAAAGTTTGAAGATGAAGAACTGAAAGCATTACTCTATGAAGATTGTTGCCAAACACAAGAAGAGCTCGCAGAATCTTTGGGTGTCACTCAAGCAGCCATTTCAAAACGTTTAAAAGCAGCTGGATATATTCAAAAGCAAGGAAATTCGGTTCCACATGAACTCAAGCCGAGAGACGTCGAAAGGCGGTTTTGCATGTCCGAAATGCTGCTGGAACGCCACAAAAGGAAGTCATTTTACATCGGATTGTTACGGATAACGACAACCCCAAGTGCAAAAAATCAAATTTGAAACCCGCCCAACCAGCCAAATCAACGGCAAAGCCGAATATCCATGGCGCGAAGGTAATGCTCTGTATTTGGTGGGATCAGACGGGTGTGCTGTATTATGAGCTGCTAAAACCGGGTGAAACCATCAAGTGACAACGCTACCAAACACAATTAATCCGTTTAAAGGAGCAGTAGCCGAAAAACGCCCGGAATATGCGACCAGACACGAGGCAATAATTTTCCATCATGACAACGCTCGGCCCGTTAATGTTAAGCCCGGCGGTTAAGAACTATTTGGAAAACAGTGGATGGGAAGTCTAACCCCACCCGCCTTAGAGCCCAGACCTTGCCCCTTCTGACTACCATTTGTTCCGGGCGATGCAGAACGCCCTCACTGAAATACGGTTCACATCAGAGCAGAATATCAAAAATTGGCTTGATTCATTCTTGGCTGCCCAGCCGGCGCAGTTCTTTTGGGATGGGATCCACAAATTGCCAGAAGTCATAGCTTCAGATGGGCAATACTTTGAATAATACTATTGTACATGTTTTTCTTAAATAAACGTTCATCGTATCATCATCTTCGAGATGGACTATGATGAACTTTGAAGAATTGATTGATCGCGAAAGAAGGCAATCTTTGTTCTTAAAAAATGTCATAACTTGGCTTTTTGTTTAGGATCATTTTAAAAGAGATCAATTATTTAGTTATTTAGTTAATAATTTTAGAATTGTTTTCTTTTTACAAATAATTATTACATTGTTTCGCTTCACTTACTATTGCATTTGTTAATATTTGCATACAATTTCCCCATTAATGTTTAAATATCGCATTATTTGTTAATCAATAATGGTACATTCGCAATAGAATGACCTTAACTATGCCAAATATAATAATTGTAATATATTGTATTTTATTTATAACCTAAAATTCATCGTGAGGTTTGATGTATAATGTAAAGTAAAACTCATAAATTTGAAAGTGAACTTAAAATTTTTACTATCGGTTAGAAGAACAATTCATGGCATTTACTTTTTGAAAGTGATATCATGTAAATTTTGGCCACGACTACGTCTGACGTGGTCCATTCGGAAGGTCCAATTTTGGGTGACTCGTGCGAGCATAGCGACTGGTATCTCGCGGATAACACGAGTAATGTTGGCTTTCAAAGCGTCAATCATAGCTGGTGTGATATCGCACGATCTAGGTGGTCAATTTACCATAGCAAAACGTGAAATTAAGTATTCACCAAAATGATTCCTCAACAAGTCCATTGTTTCACGCGCTGTACGGCTCGTAGTGTTGTCTTTTCAAAACCAAAGCTCACCGAGACCATGTGCTTGAATTTCAGGAAGCACATAGTCCATTAACATGGCGCGATAACGGTGACCATTGACGGTAACATTCTAATTTGCTTCATTTTTGAAGCCCATAAACCACACCAAACCGTTGCTTTTAATGGATGTAATGGTAGCTCTTGGTACTCTTCGGGCCAAATACGGCAGTTTTGTTCATTAACGTATCCATTGAGCCAGAAATGGGATTAGTCACTGAACAAAATTTCACGATAAAACACCGGATTTTCATTGAGTTTTTCCAGAGCCCATTCAGTGAAAATATGACGCAAATCCAAGTCGCCGGGCTTTAAAAGGTGAATTTTGTGAGCTTTTAGGCCGAGATCCTCACGTAAAATACGCCAAGTTGTCGAATACGTCAAGCCAAGCTGCTGAGAACGACGACGAATCAATTCATCACAGTCTTTGCGTACACTCTTTTCACTACGTACTAGATGTGGTCTAACCGGTCAAGTATCATCCAATAATGTAAACTGGGACTCAAATTTGCGAATGGTATTGGCAATAGTGGTTTCAGTAGGTCGATTATGAGCACCGTAAGTTTCTCAAATCGCAGGAAAAACATTTCTCACAAAACACTGATTTTCGTAATACAGCTGAACAATTTGAAGACGCTGTTGTGGTGTAAGTTTTCCCATGATGACTTACCAAACGATACTGAACAAAAATGACAAAGCAGCTTGATAGGAGACACGCGTAACCTGTCAAGAAAAGCCTATTGAAAATCAAGCCCCTTCTGAAAAAAGGCAATGCCGTTGATCCAGTTTGGTCTATCTTTTTCCCAAATTCCATATGTGATTATCATATAACATTATCTGCCTGAGAAGGGTATTTTCATTCGTATTTGATAAGGTCTAAGTTTCCACACGACACGATTGAATTGAGACGATAAGGACGTTATATCCATGCAGTGCTTTTTTCATTGTTAGTGAAGAAGACAGGTGACAGGTGTTATTTTTCGTTTAATCTTTACGGTTGTGCCATTATCTGAATTCATATTAAAGCTAGCTCAAGTAGTATATTCTCCTCTGTTATGACCTCCCTTCTAAGTGTTTTGTGTTGGTTGCCTTTTTTTGACGACTGCATCAATTTCATTTAACACTCATATACCTTTCAACCTTATAAAGTTCCTCCGTTCGGATATACAAAATACTGTTCCTTGCGTCGATCTCAATATGATGTTAAATGCTGTTATAATTATATCTGTGGGTGCCAGCTATTCCACACTAGCTACTCTCCACCAGGACTCGACTGCAAGTCAAAATATCCGGAATGATGAGTTCCTACTGGGTCAAAAGTAACACTCAGGGTCCGTATTGGTTTTAATCTGCCCACCAATTCAAAGATTATTACAAGGGAGCTTGGAGAATCAAGTTGAGGCTTGTACAGGCAGGGTTGCTTCGTTACCATGTTAAAAGGCCTAGCTATGAAAAAAACACTAGCCCCGAATACAAATAGAACCACTCTTATATGTTAAGGTCGCAATCCGGAACATCAACAGAGAATGACGCTATGCCCTTCGAACGTGTGCATTTTGTACACCTTGATGCTCAAACTTAAAGCTGTGTTCGAGAAATATAAATCAGATATCAACGCAATTCAGGAGGTACATAAGATAGAACCCGATGTGCAGAAAAATAGACTGAGACTACGATCATTAACTGCTGCATAACAGGATGTAAATATAAAGATGCCAATCCGTTATGGAAAATGCATAATGGTCAACTTTCAAGATCACATGATCTTGGAAAATATTTCTTCGAACTATTGAAATCATGAGTGGTGGCGATGGCTGTCATGCCACCTACCTGCACAATAGCAAATTTTTCAAAATCGTCATCACACTTTCGGCGGCCAATGGCAAACCTCCGAAAGTCATGAAAAATTTAAAAAAAAAGTATGAAAAAGCTTTTCAGGAGAGCCGTTCCAAACCGGCAATAAATAGTAGGTCTTGCTCAGGAGTGTACAAAATTCACAAAGTGAGAAACACAAGTGAGTGCGAGAAGCTAGACCTTGGCTCACACCGGGCTGTCGCGCAACTTATTTATTTATTTGTATTCCAATCATGGGTTGGATTTCGTCAAAGAAGAAATGCGCTATTAACTAGACTTTTTCAATCTAGTGCTGAAGTAGATAGAGCGCAGCAAAGGTGTCAACATGAAAACCACTATCTTAAACAAATCTGTCCAACTGTGGGGATATGCAAAAGATGTGCAAGCGCGCTGTTATCGGGGTCTGTGCGGTAGCCGAAGAACAGGCGAAAAATTTATTTACCATAATTACCATTTAATTCAAGTTGTTGTGAACGGTTTCAAGTCTAATATGCACACAAAAAGTTAATGCTGGTTTTCCCCAGAGCTCCATTCTATCTCTAATTTTTTTTTAATTTCTATGAAGGATATCTTGTTTTTCACTTCTAATCCAATATGTTCCTTTTCTGATGACAATACTCTATCTTTCACCGCCTATGCTCTTTGTTGTAACTAAAAAAAGATATCAGCAAACAAACTGGCTAAAAGGTATTTAAATAGTTTACACACTTCAGAGTATCCTAGAAAATCGGTGCTACTTCGTCCTGGAAAAACAAAGGACTCAAAGTAGCTACTCGTGTAAGAGAGTTGAATGCATGCTTTACAAAATATTAATTCTATCACCTAAGGTAGGGCTGTATCATGATGTTATTTTTTATTTAAATTAATGGGTTACTGGTAAATCATTGTGTTATTAGAGAACTAGCATGTTAGTTCAGTTTGTAGATGTCGTTATCAGTAACAAAAGGAATCATTATGAGCAGTCATTATGAGTTACAAATAAAAGAATAAAATTAAAACCAATTTTGCTGTTGAAAGCATTAAAGAAACTAGCACCCGGAAAACTAGTAGCGTAACGCGCAGAAAATAATTTGTCTATAGAACAGTAAAAATAGTGTGTTAAAGATTTAATGTGGGAAACAGACTACTAGTGTATAGAGAATGGTAAAGAGAATACTACAACACCTGACAGACAATATTTCGTAGCACACACTGATTTTCGCGTTAATTACTTTAAACTTTAACATTTGTGTTGTTTCGCATTTGTAAAGAAAATTTCTCTTCGAATCCATTGTGCAAAAACAATGCTATACTTTTTTCACGATTCTGCCTAAACTAAGCCATCTAAATACTTCAGAAGCACTTATTTTATGTATTTTTTCTCGCAAACGTTGTCACCCGGTATTCTTTGGCTGTAATTTTCTGGTTCTGCTTTTGGAGTATAGTTATTTGATGTCTTAATTTTTTTTTCCAATAAGTCGAGATAATGATAATGATACGAATTGATGACCATTCGAGCCCATCATTCTTGCCAGAACTTTCCGGCGATAGATCCTCGCATCCTTGATGGATATTGACTTTGAGGGCTTCAAGAGTCTGAGGACTGTTGACATAAATTTGTGACTTCAAAAAAACCCCACAAAAAGAAGTCTGAAACAGTTAAATCAGGTGATCTTGTGGAAATCCGATCCGAAAATACAGCCCTCAACATTTTTTTGTGGCTTGTTCAGTATGCGCCGTTGCTTCATTCTGTTGGAAAGGCATGTTGTTTAGTTCCAATTTATTCAATTAAAGAAGGAGTTGTTGAGCATGGCTCTATAGTCCTCGCCACAGTAGCCATTTGGCCCGCGTTGTTTTCGAAAAAATTAAGCCCAATGACAGCTCCAGCGATAACAGCACACCAAGCAGTAACTTTGGGCGGGTGTAATGGCTTCTTGTGGGTTATACGCGTATTTTTGGTGCCCTAAAAGCGATAATTTTGCTTATTTACATATCCACAGAGATAAAAATGGTTCTCGTCGCTCATGAAAAGTTGTGTCCCTCGTGATCGAAATTCAGATCGGCTTCAACGTAGGTTACATTCGCTTGGCGGTCAACAGCTAATAGTTGATGTACTGTCTGCACTTTGTAAGAGAACATCTTACAGTCTTTCACTAAAATTCTCTGTAAGGACCGTCGATTTATGACCAATTGCGTAACATGTCGTTTGGTCGATACTCCGGGGTTCTCTGCGACATCTTCAATCACAGCTGTGATATTCTCAGCAGAACGTCTGCTCCGGGGCCGGCCAGACCTGACAGCATCTCGTTTTGTCCCATACTCTTCTAAGTGAGCTGTTAAACGTCGTAGTGTTTGTCATGTTGGTGTCGGACGATCGGGAAACCGCCCCGAAATTCACGCTGCGCCTACAACACAGACGAATTATTCCTCAAAAAATCGTTACAATTATTGGGTATGTAATGTAATTCGTGCGGTTTTTTTTCCAAAATTTGAACGTTTATTTAAGAAAAACATTTACAATAGTATTATTCAAAGTATTGCCCATCTTTTTCCCATCTTTCTTTCAATTTGTGGATCCCATCCCAAAAGCACTGCGCCGGCTTGGCAGCCAAGAATGAATCAAGCCAATTTTTGATATTCTGCTCTGATGTGAACTGTATTTCAGTGAGGGCGTTCTGCATCGACCGGAACAAATGGTAGTCAGAAGGGGCAAGGTCTGGGCTATAAGGCGGGTGGGTTAAGACTTCCCATCCACTGTTTTCCAAATAGTTCTTAACCGGAATAGCAACGTGGGGCCGAGCGTTGTCATGATGGAAAATTATTGCCTCGTGTCCGGTCGCATATTCCGGGCGTTTTTCGGCTACTGCTCTCTTCAAACGGATTAATTGTGTTCGGTTGCGTTGTACATTGATAGTTTCACCCGGTTTTAGCAACTCATAATACAGCACACTCATCTGATCCCACCAAATACAGAGCATTATCTTAGCGCCATGGATATTCGGCTTTGCCGTTGATTTGGCTGGTTGGCCGGGTTTCACATATGATTTTTTGCGCTTGGGGTTGTAGTAATGGATCCATTTTTCATAACCAGTAACAATCCGATGCAAAAATGACTTCCTTTTGTGGCGTTCCAGTAGCATTTCGGACATGCAAAACCGCCTTTCGACGTCTCTCGGCTTGAGTTCATGTGGAACCCGATTTCCTTGCTTTTGAATATATCCAGCTGCTTTTAAACGTTTTGAAATGGCTGCTTGAGTGACACCCAAAGATTCTGCGAGCTCTTCTTGTATTTGGCAACAATCTTCATAGAGTAATGCTTTCAGTTCTTCATCTTAAATACGATGCCTTTCGCCAGCAGTTTACTTCATATTAAAGTAATGAAGAAGAACTCCCCGCAAAAACACTTTTTCAGGCACAAAGTTCGACATATTTGAGTGAAAAAAAAATTATTGTTGTTTACGCTTCAAATGAATGACATATACTGAAATGACGTACAATGACATTAGCTTTCCAACGCATGTTCCAATTGAATAATAACAATAGAATAATACAAGTTACGCCATCTCTTAGTGAACCGCATAGACCGTTATAGACCCAAGATTCCGCGTTATTTAGGAGAAGCAGAATTGACATTTGTAAAAATTATAACATCTTCCGATATGATGATGATTTTTGAACCACCTAATACTTATTAGACAACAATAAATTCTTTAACAAATTTATTTATTTTTTTCCGCACCGAAATTAAACTTTACACATGAATTTACTGATAACGAGCTGTCAGAAATCTGAGGGGCGCTGAAAGCACTTTAACGATTCTTAATAGCATGTATGTTTCATGGCATACTAACTTCTAACGTGCTTTTGTAGTGACAGAGTGGAGTGCCCCGTTTCAGGGAAAGACTCTTCACGGGCCGGAAGCTCGTTAAACAAGAATAAAGAAATGTTGTAGTTTCTCTTAGCCATAAAATATTTACTCAATATGTAGCATTGCAATATTTGAATACAGTTTGTACCTTAAAAACAGGGCATCCTTTTTGCTGTCTACGCTCCAAAATATCAATTGGATTCATCTTAGGGTTGTTATCGCTTCTTCCAATTCTTTTTGGCATTTACTCCATATGTAACTAATTAGTCACGATTTCTGCAACTGATTGTCTATATATTCGGACGCAGTCAATTCAAAACATAGTTGTATTAATTAATTTAATTTAATTGTAATTTAATAATTTAACTAAATTTTCTTATCAATATCAGCTTTTCCTATTTTTCCATTATTATACTAATCTTTACTACGTATGCTCTGACATCTAGCGGAATATGTAGAAAACAAACTGTTAGAGGTTTGAGTCCTTGATGATTGGGTAGTAAGTTATTCCAAATTCTAAACAATCGAAGCTGCAAGCCACATCTTAACTGTTATATTATTCTAATTTAAAAAATTGGCAAAACTTCTTTGGAGGACATTGAGCGTGTCACCTTAAAAAATTGTGCCAAAGTAATTAGCAATCACAGCGATAGAAACAAACGCCTCATTCAAATTGTTGGAAATGCACTTGCTTTTCTTACGAAACTCAAACAAAGGGTTAATCTCTCAATCAGGGGCTATATCTGCTGCAACCACAAACAATTTGTCTGAGTTGAAATGTTAAATTGTGGTTAAATGAACAAATTAAGCGGAGGCAAACAAAACATCCCAAAATTCTAAAGCAATCGACATAATCATCATCACCACCATTCAAGCGCTGTTCACTTACTACACTTTAGCGCCACACTTCTTGTAAGAACCCTTACCGGAATGCCAATACCTTTCTTCACTCCTGTCTCAATTTTTGTTATTATTGTTGTTGTTGTTGATATGCTTCTGTTGTCATTGCGGAAAAACGCTAAAACGCGTTTTCCAGCAGGGGCTACACAAACGATAATTTTTTTCTCTTCTTTACCTATACTCGTAGCTTAAAAAAAGAAGGGTCAGGATGAATATCGCCAAACCATGAGTAATATCACAGCGTAAAGGCAAAAGCAATGGCAAAGGCAAAGGCAAAGGCAAAACTCCCGCCCGCATTCGAGAACAAGCCAACCTAATGAAATTTATTTTTGAGGGAAAATTATGATTCACCCTTCGCTCCACGCAAACAATACGTGGCACGATGAGCAACCCCTAAACGAATTTCCATTTCTAGTGAATTCCAGTGAAAAACCCATTTATCCGTGGTTTGTGCAATTCGTTGGCGTTAGCTGAACAAACCAACGCTGACTTCAAATTTAGGGGCAATTTCATGAATGGGATTTATAAAATACCGCTCTGCTTTGCTCGATATCTCTGGTCACCCATCCTGTGCAAAATGTCCTTGTTGACTTTGTTTTGTTTCCTTCTCTCTATTTAGTTCCAATTTATGGTGAGTAAACCAGGAAGCTTGGGATACTCGTAGTGTATATACAAGTATACTCGTATTTACACCAACATAGCCAGCCATGTTAAATTCAGGGGATTCCCTAAGTCTGATGAAGATGGGTCACCCTTACCGGTGTTCTGTGAGGTTAGGGCTAAAGTGCGACACTGTAAAACAAGTGGTGCTTTCCCTATGAAATAAAAGGGGATTACCAATTACGCACATTCAACAGGAGCATTGCTTATCGATGTGTGTCACCATTGCCGGGAGTGTTTAAAAGGATTTGCTTAAGGGTAATAAGACAACTTGTCGCGTGCATCAAGTCAAAGATGATTATGGTTTGGAATCTTAAGGTTTCAAATAGACTTCCCTACCTGTGGGTATTCTGTGTTAATATGCATGCAAGGTTTCCAAATATATTACAATTGCATTTTTCAAGACTTGCTTTCGAAGTAAATTCTTGGATAAGGAAATAATATGTGTATTGATGTACTCCTTTATAATCCTGCCAACGTTTTTCTTCTGTAACTTGGTAGATATCACAGCTTTTCACTTTTAAGTTGGCTGTGACCTAGCTATAGTACCAGAAAACACAAATTAAGAAATGCTGAGTGGGTAAAGAACTGATTGATCCATTTTTAATTTTTTCAAATCATCAAATCCTGCAAAATAGAGATGGACGATGATGACATCAATCTTATCTCCGAATCATTGAAAACGCTTGTATCAGCAGCTCAGTAAAGTAAGGATGTGCGTCATATGAGGTAGCACCGAAGTCATATTTTGTTGGATTTCATATATCATTTACGAGAGGAGCAATGATCCCACTCCTGTAACATCAATAGAAGAGAGACTCTAGCCATTACACTGTAACTCCTGTAAGGCAATTGACTTAAGCGTGTCTGACAAAGCATCCCTGTTTGACATCCTTTGGATTATTTTAATTTTTTTAAATGGGAAATACTAACAGGGCGACATTCAGAAAACCACGTAGAGCAAGGCGGTCAACATTTTCTTCTGAGTGCTATCCAAATAGAAAGACCCACTTCCCATGTTCTCAGATAATTGAAGAACGGACTTACCGCTGGAAAGGTGGTAACACTGCCCATCTCTCAAGTGCTCTACTTTGCTTGTATTTCGTCAGGCTCCGTCTCATTAATTAACATTATCACTTTATGCTCTGTTATTCCTAGAATTTATAAGGAGGGACTCACGATTCAAGATACCACTTACTGCAGAAACTGCAGGGGCAAAGGGGCAATTGAATCTGCAAAAAATGACAAGTAGGTATATAGTTATTCGTACTTATTCGAAGAGAGGGCTTAAGAAAACTTGAGCTGAAGCACCTTCTGAGATTCATTTCCTTGTCTGAAAAGATCTGCTATTCCATAATCTCTATAAATGTGGTCTAAGTGAGCAATAACTTATTAGTCCCATGGCTACCATGTGTGCGTATTTTAGGTAAACATTTGTATGCAGTTTCTAAATCACGTAATATTTGCATTTTTTTTTTTTTTTTTTCTGTCGGAACAGAACACTCAGACAAAGAACTAGTCCATTGTAAGTCGGACATCCACAGAAATAGTGCTCCGCGAGGTCGTCATCACTTTCACAGAAGGATGTTGTGTCACTTATGCCCTGCACATTTAAATGCTTTGCAAAAGTGTAATGCTCTGTCACGACGCCAGTACTGAACTCTTTCCTGCTGAGTGACAGCAGAAAGGCCGCTGTCTTCCTAGGAAGCATTCGTTAGATCTGCCTGCATCCCGTTGAGCTATGCCATATGCAGTTGTGCTCATATGAGACCCAACTGTCAATGGAAGCCTAAGCCCAGGCTGCAGGCACACCCAACCTAGGTTCGGGTCCTGAAAATTTCTCCTCTGAACTTTGCCTGGCAAATTCATTGGCGATTTCCTTTCCTCGTAATCCCTTTGTGACCTGGGATAGACAAGTCACTGAATTTAGTCTTCCGATTGCGTTCAGTGATCTCTTGCATTCTTGAACTAGCTTGGAAGTCGTAAGAGGGTTTAGCAAGGCTCTAAGCTCCAGATGCAAATGCTTCGTCCCTTTAACTAATAACTTACAATGTAGTTCATTGCCATCAAGATTTCGTATATCTGCACTTAGAAAACAGCCGCATTTCAAATCCAGTCTTGAGCACAGAGAAAATTCGATTTCATATTATTTCTGTAGCAGGACTTCTGGTGTCATTGTATCAGATGGCGTGTCCGTAAGACCAGGTCATAAGACAGTCGGTGCGCACGGTTATCAAAGCTCTTGTGTGTAGTTCCAAAGACCACTTCTTTTTAAACGGAAGATGGCTTTGAGAGTGCAACCTATGATATAAATATCAAGGGGAGGGAAATTCATCAATGCGACTAGACCGGATCGAGGAGTCCTGGGAAAAGCCTCTATGCATCCGAGACAAACCGTTCTTTGAAGTCTGGTAAAAGCAGAAATCACGTATTTTCGCGAGAGCTTATTTTACCAAGCAACCAATACATAGGATATAATTGGCCTTAACATAGCCGTGTAAATCCAAAGGACCCTTATGGCCTTATGTTTTCTCGATAACTCATCTGCACTTTCAGAGGGCCTACAGCTTCTTAGATTCTTTCGACGTAACATGTTTATTTCATAGAAGTTTCTTATCCAGGTTGACACCCAAATACTAAGCTCCTTTAGAGAATTAGATGGTGACGCCTTTAAGCGCTATATGAGTCAGACCAGACAGCTTCCTCCTTCTCGTAAAGAAAACAACCTCAGTTTTGAGAGGATTGACTGAAAGCCTATTACTAGTGCAACAGTCGTCGGTTACGTCTACGGCTGCCTACATTTTAGAGCAGACTGTCGCTGGACACGATTTAATAGACAGAACAGCTACATCAACCGCGTAAGCGTTAGAAATATTGAGCGCGTTGAGCAGTGAATCGATCAACATGCACCATAGCAGTAGAGACAGAACCCCACCTTACGGACAACCCCTCCTTACACCCACCACCCCATATTGGCCGCAGCCAGCGTCCGCAGTCAATGTCCTATTAACCAGCATTGCTTTTATCCACAAAACTAGTGATTCGTCTGCGCCGTGTTTTCATGCCGTTGTCGAAAGCACCCTCAACTCAACGATGAAAATGCCCAAGACGTATACCTTTTTGTCGAATGCGCCTTCAATTCTACCTACCAGGTTCTGAGGCGCACTCTCACAGGATCTTTCGCGTTGATAGGCGTAGGCGTAGGATGCATTCGCAAGGTGGTTTTGCGCACATGGATCTGGACCATTCTCTCAATGCTTTTCAGCATGAAGGAAGTCCGATTTATAGGTCTGAAATTATTGGCGAGCGAATGGTCTTCTTTTCTGATTTTCGTTATAAGGGCTACTCTCACTGTTCGCCAATGATTCTGTATGTATGCCAATGCCAGGCTAGCAGTAAAAATTATCTTCAGAGTTGCCAGCAGCTGATCTATACCTTTTTGTAACATTACTGGGTAATTACCATCGGTACCAGGCGACTTGAAACCACCAAAGGAAGCGACACCATGTTTAAAGGCCTCATCACCACAACCGTTTAGATATACTAGCTACGCTGTTTAGCTCACTACCAGCTTCGTTAATAGGAGTTAGTTGTGAGCTGGTTTCGATTAGGTTATCTTGGAAGTGAGACTTAAGTATGAGACGGAAGTCTCTGCTTTCGACTCAGTATAGGTACCGTTTCATTTTCTGAGTGATTTCAGCCTGGTTGATCTTCTCCTTTTGAGGACTTTGGCCAGCCTACTGGTTTCTTCGAAGTCCGAATAAGCCTCTTAAAATCGTTTTGCTTTGGTCTATAAAGATTCCAATCTACCTTCAAATTAGTCTTAAGTGATGTGTTTAGAAGTCTGCGTTCCACCAAGGAACGGGCGATCTGCAGGATTGCTTACTACCTGGACATGCCATTTCGAAATACTTTATGCGGGTGCCGTTCATGTTCTGAACAGCTTTCTCAAGTTTTCGTTTTGTTCTGAGCTTAGGGGGAGCACTGTTATACTTGTCGAGCTCTTCCTCACCTATTCAACAAGGTCGAGATCTCGCATCCGCATGAAGATCTCCGATAGTACTCATAATCTCGTTAGTATGCCCGTTGAATAAAGTTAAGTCAATTACTTGCTGTCTTACTCTCATTACAAAAGTTGGATGGGAGCTAACATTGTTGACAGCCAGATCAGACGATAGTATGAAGTCCAGGAAATGTTTACCTCTCACGGTGCATTTGCTTCTTGCATGCTCTTATAATTAGAGCGTCTCCGTTAAAGAAGTAGGACATCAACTTTTCAGACTCATATAACATAAAAGAATATTAAACGTAGGGCAGCAAGACATATCCTTCATCTAATATTGGCCATGCTTTTGAGCTAGTTGTTGCATCTAGATCTCTGTGGAAGAGAAAAATTATGATTTGGTAACACAGATACATCTACTAAAGACTAAAGTCAGACGCTCTTTTGTAACAACTTTGGGATGCATTCGATTAAGGATAGGAGGATAAGGTGAATAAGGATGTAGGGTAGATATAGCAAACATACGGGGGCTAAAAAGTAATCACTTTTTTCCGTAAATATTTGCGTCCATAAATATTATACTTTTCTCACCGCGGTATTGCTTACCAAACTCCACCACAATGTAATCCCTGTTCCAATCCGGAATTTAACTTCATCTGGTTAAAATTCCATCTCCGAAAGCAATTTTTCCACTTTAGCTTTATTTACAGAAGCCCCAAACTGGATAGCAATTCGACCTTTAACGAGTTTGATGCGCTGTTTGATCCCACACGAATACCAGACGTTTGGTAGTCATACCGCCAACACCCTTCACTTTGTTTAAACTTCTCACCCTGATAAGTATACTGTCGATGTGCTTTTCCCTCTAGGCTCGTTTGACCATTGTGTTATATCAGCTAATTTCTCGTACACCCACCACACAGTTAGAGAAAAAATTGGAGCGGACTTAACAGCTTTTTTAGGAATTTTAACTGGTCGTAGTTTTTCCTCGATACCAACTTTGAGGCAGCTGCTGATATGGCCACAGACACTATTCTCTCTGGAATAAGATCCTTTATCCCTTATCGGATGAAGAGTATCAAACCAAAAGAAAAGGCATGGTACGACTCGAGCTATAAAGAGGCTGCCAGGGTTAGAGGAATATTTTTTTTGGTCCTTCAAGTCCAACCCAACAGAGAAAAACCGAAAAAAGTTTAAGCGGTCCAGGAATGACTGCAACAGCTTTCTTAAGCGTGTAAAATTTCAATATGACAACAAGCTGAGATAAAAAATGCTACATTGTCGCAAAAGTAGGAAAAGCTTTTGGCCGTTGTCAGAAACATTAGAAATTCTGTCTCATCCTCCATTCCAATCAAATTCCGGATGTCAGTTCTTTAGACAAGGCTAATCTGCTTACTGCGGCCAGCTCAACATTGTGCTTTGTCCCCGCCTACACTTTAGTGCGTCGAATCTCCAATGGGACGAATTCACTTTTGTCCTCGTGTAGTAACAATAGTACTTAAAAATCTGAACAAACATAAATCCGCTGGCCCAAATCTCCCCTTCTTCTAAAGAGGTGTTCTTCCACGCTGACAAAACCACTGCGTAATATTTTCCATCGAACCTACCCTTTAGGAATCTTTCCGAACAGATGGAAAATAGCATTTGTCCAGCCCGTCACAAAAAAGACGAATCTTCTTCTCTCACCTCCTACAGACCCTTTGCACTTACGTCCCTTCTTTTCAATGTCATGTAAACGCTGATGAATCGTTACCTCATGAAATATTTCGAAACACGAACACTTCTCAATGACTGCCAGTACGGTTTTTTATAGCAACAGGTCCATTGGTGATTTAATGGCATGTCTCACTGACAAGTGGAACCAAAGCACATATTAACCTGGCGAAAGCAAGATAGTTGCACTTAATATTTTAAAGGCATTTGAGTTTGGCATCAGGCACTTCTGTCGAAAATGCGTGCATTTGGAATCGACGACTCACTTTTTCAATGTATTGGAAACTACCCTACGGAACGTTCAATTCAAGTTGTTTTACTGGTTCCATGTTTGATATTCACAAAATAAAAGCTGGTGTGCCCCAGGGCTTCGTTCTATCTGCGACACTCTTTTTAATCTTAATCAATGATTTCTTGTCTACTACTTCTAATCCAATATATTCCTTTGCTGATGACAGTACTTTATGCTTTTTATATTCGTTCCCGGACTCACTCCTCCGCTCTTCGGCTGTAGAACGGGAACGGCAGCGTATGTTAGATTCATTAAACTCCGGTATTAACAGCACAACCAATTTTGGAACTATCAACAGAGTGGAATTTAATGCTTCCAAGACACAATGCTGTCTGCTGTCGTTAAATCTAAATAACCAGCTACTATCCATGAAGGGCACTGGCATAGTCGAAGCCGAAAAACTTTCCACTCTCGGTATGTGTGTCAATGACAACTAACGTTGGAATGACCTCATGTTCGATGTCGCCAAAAATGCAGCGAAATGTCTAGGTTTCCTCAAGCGATATAAGAAATACTTTTCCCCTACTGATCTGGCCTCAATTTATAAGGCATTGATCCGCCCAAAATTGAAGTACAATGCAAACATCTGGTGAGATGCGCATAAAACACCTGCACCTGCTAGATAGGATTCAAAACCGTGCGATAAAGCCCACAATGGACACCCTTGAACACCAACGAAATGTCTCGCGTCTCACTTTGCTCTATCTATACTTCCACCACCAGTGGAAGTACCACTACTTTCACCATGTACTCGCTATGAGTGCTCATCAGTATACCCTCAAGCCCACTTTTGGGCATACTCTAAAATATCGTGATTCGTTCCTAAGTCGAATAACTTGCTTGTGGAATGCCCTGCTGAGCTCTCTGTTTCCCAGTCATTGTAACATTCAGACATTTGAAACTAACGTACATCGGTACCTATCTTTCATTCCTTCCAAATTTTCCTTCGCCCGCGCTATGTGCAATCAAGTTAACCTTAACCCCTTGAGCGTGCGCTATTTAAAAAAAAAAAAAGGATAGAGGACACTGATAGTCCAAACTCCGGCTTAGACCTTAAATGTGTTCCTCTGAGTCTTGCGTATCAAGTTCATTGCCGATATTGCTTTTTTCTGTGCGCTTGGACCAGCACATAAGACCGTAAATTTATCTTTCTGAACTTAGCTTACATGTCCTTACAGACATGAAAACTTCTATTCATCCACCTCTTGTTCACAACTTATGGTAATTACCATATGATATGAGTTACTTTCACGTAACGAAAAGTTAAAAATCCGAGGTTGTCATTCCCCACGAAGATGGCAGCATCAAATTCTTTGTTTGTTTTGGATGTCATCTATTCATCTAAATTTAATTTTTGACCTAAATTCTGGCCGGTTCTAATAACCTCAATAATCAAAAGCTAGGACATCAAAACTTCAAGTTGCAACAAAAAACAGGCGGTAACCTCTCTCATTGCACTTGCTATTGCTCCATAAAGTCTTTTGAGTACTAACGTGGAAAGTCCTATCTTCCTGGTATTTCAGTATTTAACAAGTTCCATACTGTAGTATAGAATGCAGAGGAAGTAGAATATCACAATGCCGAACATATGACATTATTCGTTCATTTCTTAGCATAATTGTCCAAATTTAAGCGCTAAAAGTTTTTATATGCAAACATTAGAAACTACAATTGCGTCTTTACCGAAAGTCACTTATTAGAGGTTCCGTGCGGATTTGCTTCATCGCCAAAAGATTTCTATACAGAAGAGCAGTACAGCATTGGATGTTTCCACTTAGATGCAGAACTCTCGGCTTTAGCTAGCTCTCATAATTTAGCTTCGAAGATCTTGCATTCTATTTAGTTTAGACTGTCCATAACAACTATGACCGTTGCTGGTTGTATTGCCAGTTTTAAGGATACATTGTTAGCGGAGAAAGTCAAGCGAAAAAGTAAAAAATAACTAACTTCAAGCAGATACATACACAATCCTGGCACCAATGAATCATATTGGGAAGAACAGTTGGAAAAAGCGAAGTCAAGGTGCGTTTAAGGCCGTAAAATAAAACACTTTCAAGTTAGTTTCACAAACCAAGCTTCCTCAATGCTGGATCCCAGGACTTTTTCAATGGCCTGCATGTATCTTCCATTAGACTTTACATTACATAATTCTAGATAACATAACTCTCAAAGGTGCAAGCAGATTAAATTAATGCTTCGCTACATATGTAAATGGTTGGGGGCATACCTACTATTCATCAAAAAAAAAGCTTATGCTAGGTGAGGTGAAAAGTAACCTCCTTGGGAATGAAAAAAAAAATTTTTTTAAAATGTTTTTTTAATTTATTCAATATAGTCCCGTTTTAGTTTGATACACTTATTCCAGCGATTTTCCAACTTCTTGATCCCGTCCAAAAATTAATTTTCCGGAAGGTCTGCAAAATACTCCTCCGTGGCGTCGATGATTTCCTCGCGTGGGCTGAATTTTTTATTGATTAGCCATCTTTTGAGGCTTGAAAAGAGATAATAGTCAGAGGGAGCCAAATCGGGCGAATACGGTGAATGCGACAGCAATTGGAGCCGTAAATCATTGGTTTTAGCCATGGTTGCGATGCTTTTGTGTGCCGGTGTATTGTCTTGCAAAAACAAAATTTTTCGCTTCATGTGAGGCCGTTTTGCAGCGATTTCGGCTTTCAATCGTTCCAATAATGCACAGTAATACTCGCTGTTGATGGTTTTTCCTTATTCGAGGTAGTCCACGAAGAGTATTCCATGACAATCCCAGAAAACCGACGCCATAAACTTTCCGACCCATCGAGCTTCCCTCGGCCGCTTCGGAGCACTCGTGTCGGCTTCAGTCCATTGCCGGGCACTCATTCTGTTCTCTGGTGTGTAATAGTTGATCCAAGTTTCATCAACAGTTGCCAATCGACGCCAAAAGTCCGCCCGATTCCGCATCAGCAAGTCCAAACACTCTTTCGAAATGCTCTCGCGCTCATGTTTTTGGTCAGGATTGAGTATGCGCGGCAGGATAACTTTTTCGTATGCAGAATACTGCAAAAAAATATGGCGTGTGCGCTCAGTACTAATCTTTGTGGTATCTGCTAGCTTGCGCACCTTCACTTTCCGGTCAGCCAACACCACTTCATGTATTTTTTTGACATTGTCCTCTGTAACCGCATCTGAGGGCCTGCCGCTGCGGACTTGATCGGTAGTGGAGTTGCGGCCACTACGAAACTCTCGAAACCAATATTTGACGGTTTAATCTGACGGAGCATAATATCCCCATAATATCTATCCAACTTTTCTTTTTTCTCCTTCGCCGTTTTGCCTCTCAAAAGATAATGTTTTATGAGAGAACGAAAATCATTTTTTTCCATACTCAACATGATGCCAAACACGTCAACAACAATCAGCTGTCAAAACAAAACTAAAGGCAGTATCGCACTGAATGTCGCACTGTCGCACCATAACCTTTTTTGCAGTAGCAGCGCATTCTGGCGTTCAAGGAGGTTACTTTTCACTCCACCTAGTAGAGCGTTTAATAGCATTTTAACAAATCACTAAGCTTTTGTTAAGCAAACTAATATTCCAGACATAAAGAGTGCGACAGGACTTTCTGCAACTTCCTGTGAGAGTGTTCCGTTTCCGCAGTGCATTTCCTTTGTGAATGTTCGAGTTAGGATCGTACTAGACCGTAGGAGTTCCAGCTGATGTGGTAGGTGCCGGCGATCTAGTATGCTTAGCACTGCAGAAAGTACTCATACTTTTTTATGAAAAATGAGACAGTACATTGAAATAGTTTTTTGTCTATGCGGTATGTTGCAAATAACTGATCGGAGAATTTTTAAGTCAATTTGTTTTAGTCAAATTAAATGGAATTTTCGTTTTAAAACTACTAGCGTTCTTTTTCTCTCTGACGAATGATCTACTCGTACAATTTGCCCTAAATTATCCTTAAAAATAAGTTTAAATTAATTTAACTTCCACATCCTATTCACTTATGACCATTTTTATTTTCTTTTGTTTTTAGATCAACTACATGCGCCAATCTTTGTCAACTACCAAATGGATATACATCGAGATGTGAACAAAAATACGTTCAAAAACGCCTCATTGCTCTCCAAGGAAGCGGACAAAATCTCTACACTGACAGTTTTTGGTTCCCTAGTTGTTGTGTTTGTACCATTGCATCATCCTAAACTTTTCCCACATATGCACATACATTTCGAAACAAGGGATGACTTTTCTTGAAAAAAATGTTCAGATTTCTCAATGCTACGCTTCACTTCACTAATTTATACTCGTATTAAAGAGAAGAGCAATGGATTGGACTAAACAAAACTCCCCGGACTTTCAAAGTGACCTTTCCTGTATTAGGTTAAGAACATTTTTGATGTAGTATAACATTATAACTAAAGACTTAAAAACTAAAAAGAAATCGTTTTCGAAACAAGTGAATTTTGGTCTCGTCATCTTATCAACAAAAGTAAACTTCAATATCATCTAAAAAGAGAATTCCTAACTATTCGTATTCTATGTATCTTACTAGAGATTAGTTTCATTCAAGACAATCCCAAAATAAGGAGCACAAATGGAAATCTGCTCTCAAAACTCGTTCGTCTAAATCATTCAATAATAATTACGTTCATATAAAAAGTAAACAAATTAAATTATAACAGTGATATTGTGTTATAAGTAATCAGTAGTTTTAGGAGTTTTTAAAAAATAAATCAGACAAAACAAAAACGATGAATCTGACCAATGTATACAATATTATTGCTACTCGCTAGAATTTTAGTTTGTTTTATGTTATTAATGACACAAATAAATTATTTCGTATATAGTTGTTCAATTGGCCTTTTGATTTGGAGACTAAAATGATTTTGTATTTTAAAATGAATGCTCTTTGATGTAAAGAGTATCTTTTAAGAGCTATAGATATCTTTTTATAAACAGCTTTCAAACTTTGTGGTTTATCGGCATACACCAAAGGGTTGACATAGCAACATAAGAAGAAATTGATCGGTGGATAATTCACTGGTACCCATTTCGCAACATATTAGGTTCGCAACTAAGTTGTCAATAGATGGCTCTTGCAGTAAATGCTGGTCGATCTTGACATATCCAAAACGACATGAAGCAAGCTTAGGCATATAGTAAACAAACCAGTTTGACACATTAGTGATTTTGTTCTGCCTTCATATTCTTTTGGTTGTGTGGAAATCTCTGATTTTGTGCCAAATAATCGTCATTTGCGGGAAATGTTAATTTTCTTCTTTCATTGGAGAGAAACGGCGACTGAAGCGCATCGAGAGATCCGTGATACGGGGATGCTGTTCTTAGTAAAACAACATGCCGTGATTGGTTCCGTTGCTTCAAAGACGGTGACTTCGATGTTGACGACTGTTCATGTGAAGGAAGGCCAAAATCCTTCGATGACGCTGCATTGGAAGCATTGCTTGATTGAGGATCCGTACCAAACGCAAGAAGAGCTTGCTTCAGCAACTAACCAAGCCATTTCCAAGCAATTGCATGCGTTAGGAATGATTCAAAAACAAAGAATTTGGGTTCATTATGATTTGAAGCCAATGGAAGTTGAGCATCTTTTTTTCGCCTTTAAACAACTGCTCCAGCGACAGAAACGGAGGGGTTTTCTTCATCGCATCGTGACGGGTGATGAAAAATGGATTCATTACAGCAACTCAAAAAGAAGAAAGGACTGCCCAATTATGCATCTACGTCGTCGGCTCGGCCGAATATTCATGCTTCTGTGGTGTTATGCTGTATATTTGGTGGTACTAGGTCGGTGTTATTTATTATAAACTGTTCAAACCAAATGAAACGATCACTGTGAATGGTATCAACTTCAGTTGATGCGATTGAGCTGAGCACTGCAAGAAAAAACCGCAACAATACGAGCACAAGCACGAAAAAGTGATTCTATAGCATGGAAACGCTCGGTCTCACGTTTGCCAAACCCATTAAAACCTACCTGGAAACACTCAAATGGGAAGTCCTACTCCACCCGCCATATTTCACAAAAATTTCGCCGTCCAAATATTACTTGTTCCGTTCGATGACACATGGTCTGGCTAATCAGCAATTCCGCTCATATGAATAACATACATCAAAAAATGGCTTGATTCGTGGATAGCCTTAAAAGATAAAAACTTTTACTCTAACGATATTCGAGCTCTGCTAGAAAGATGGGAAAAAAAGGGTAATACTTTGATGATTCATTTGTAACGTTTTTCCACAATAAAGTTGCATTTTCATAAAAAAAAAAAAAAACAGCGATACATAATGCCTTCGTTGAATAAAGTTCTCAGTAAGTCAGTGTGTCATGGGCAGTACGGCGCATAGATCAGTACCAAACTGCACACCAAGCAGTTTTGTGGGTCTAAGTGAAACTTTTGTGAGTATCTTCTGAATTTGCTCCACTCCAGAAACTGTCTGTTCATCAAGTCTTTTAGCCAAAAGAGAGCTAAAAATGTCTTTCAATAAAAAATAATGCCAATTACCTGCACCCTTTGCAAGTCATGGTCTCGTAATTTTAATTCCCACATCAGATGGATCTTATACGAGTGTAGTTTCAGATTTTTCCCAAAATGTTTCACAAAGAAAACGGCAAAATGCCAAACTGTGGAGATAGATACCAAATTGGCAATTCTGGATCTGGACCACACCTTCAATCGCAGAGGCTATAGTTTATTCTCAAAGCACATTACACTGACGCACAGTGGTCTAAATGAACGTCCTAGAGCGAAAAAATTAAAAAATGAACATGCAAATGAAATTGATTTATGTTGTTTACCATATTAGAAGTTCCCAATGCACCCAAGGACGACATAAGTTGTTATATAAAAAGTCAAATATGACGACATTAAGCCCGTTAACTGGAATAATGCAAAAAGCTTTTGCATTATGTTATGCCAGTTGTAAATTGCAGATCATTTTCAACAGACGTACTCTTAAGTGCTAATTATTTTAATCAATATACATATAATCATAGATAATGCTACGAATGGTAATTATTTTTACAAAATTATTAAAAATTACATACTATGGAAGTATTATAGTCTGGAAAAACCCATGTCCATCCTCAACAAGATTTTGCAGAGCAATCAAATTTATATTTACCAATGAGAACCTGGGAAGAACGAAAGAAGAAACACAAACAATTGAACACCAAATTCAACAACTTTCTCCTAGAACAGTTTCTGATTAGATTACAGTGCACTATAAACTCGTTTTAACTATGGTTGATGAGAAAATCTGCAATGCTTTGACAAATACGGCCTCCAGCCAAGTTTGCTACATCTATGTACAAGGCAAAGCCTTTGGAAATGAAGTCGTTAGATAGGGTAGTAAACATGTTACCAGTATCTGAGAACTATAGCTTTGGCCTCTCAGCCCTGCATTCTTGGATATGATTTTTTGAACGTTGTCTTCATATAAGCTATCGTTTAGGCATAAAAACATGGCAAATAAGAGGAGAATACAAAACACAGGTAGCAGAGAAGAAAAAGCTAATAGTAGATAAATTCCGTCAAGAGCTTGGAGTGCTGGTTGACCAGCCAAAGTAGAGTTACTGGTCAACCAATGATGGAAATACAGCTAGGATCCTCAAGTATCACTCTAGTGGATGACAAATAATAAATAGGTTTAGTGTCATTTTAAGAACAATTTCTTCGGGATACGAAATTGATATAGAGAAATTTTTATAGAAATATATTCCTGGTTTTACATGCCGGCAAGTGTACATACGAGCTGGTGCATGGAGCTGAGATTATAAAACATGCTATTTGACCAATTGGACAGTTAAGCGAGGAAGCTTAATAATATTTTTTTTTTATTATTTTACCCAGAATTGTTGAATATTAATATGCAAATTCAGATTTAGCTTAATGTACACTTATGTAAAAGTTTAGAATTTTTCGCGCTAAATATGCATGCTAGACCACTGTGTGACTCCTCGTTAATTTCGCATCATGTTGAATGCATGCAGTATGAAATTCATCCAAAACACAAAGAATAGCGAACTCAATTGCTCAATAATGATGACCTAATAACATACTACACGATGTTTCCATACTTTTCGCGAAATTAATTTGAGTGATCTAGAAGCATGCTTCAGGCATGAGCCTATTTATTGTATGATGATTTGTCAAAAAACTGTTAAAAATGACTGGAAAGTTATATGCCTGGAAAGTTAACTCTGTTGGAACATCTATCAACCAAACAAAAAATCATACAATTTTTATATTGTACGAGTATATAAAATCGCCATTTCAGCACTTTTAAAACAAGCGGACTGATCATGGGATGTCGTACCACTAATGCCCAGTGCTTAACAAAAATGTTGTTCTCCTGCACGGCGGCATTCAGCAGCCAGTCTTCCCTACTGAGGGACAACAGCAAGGTCGCTGACCTCTTAGAGAAGTCGGGATGCAGACGTTTGATCTGCCGGTAACCTCGGAAGTCATGCCATCTGCAGTTATGCTCGTATAAAATCCAACTGGAAATGGACCTAGACAGACCGTACGTAGGTTCGGGTCATGAAAAACTGTCCCCTGATTCCTCCCTAGCAAGTTAATGGGCGATTTCAATTATCGCGATCTTATTTGGACCTGGGACACGGCAAGATTTAGCGAATTTATGCTTCCGACTGCGTTTAGTGAAGTCTTGCATTATTGAACTAGCTTGGAACAGTATTGCGTATATTTCTGCTTCAAGTTTCCTCCTAACGAGGAGTGAAATCTAACGTTACCGTCCTCCAGAACGATACCAGCGCCACATCCTAAATCCGATTTGGAGCCATCCTGAGCCATATTTTTTGGCTGAGATTCTGGCCGAAACCAACCTTGGGCACAGGGAAAGTCGATTTTATATTATTTCTGCAGCAGGACTTCTGGTGGCGTTGCACCGGAATTCATGTCTGTTGAGTCAGAGCAGGCAGCTTTTTCCTTCTTGTAAGAGAACAACCTCAGTTTTAAGAGGATTGACTAAAGACCCATTACTAGTACACCAATCGTCTGTCACATCTAACATAGGGTCACTAGACGCGGCCCAACAGACAGTAGAGCTACTGTTGTCAGAACTATTGAGCAGTGAGTCGACCAACATGCACCAAAGGAGTGGCGACGGAATGTAGCCTTACGGGCAACCCCTGTGTACCCCCACTATTACATATTGGTCGCAGTCAGCATCCGGAATCAGTGTCCTATTCACCAGCATTGCTTTTATCCACAACACTACTGGTCGAATTACACATGCCGTCAAAAGTCGCGTTGTCGAAACCACCCTCAATATCGATGAAATGCGCCCTCAATTCTCCCTACCAAATTTTGAAGCGCACTCTCGCATCTCAAACAAATGATACGTTCGCAAAGCACTCCCATTTTCTCCATTCTCTACAAAATGAAAGAAGTTAAACCTATAGGTCTGAAGCTCATGGCAAGTGTGTAGCCCTTTTTTCCGATTTTCGATAAAACGGTACTCTCACTGTTCGGCAGAGTTTCTGTATGTATGGCAGTGTCAGGCTAGCAGTGAAGATACTGCTCAGAGTTACTAGCAACTGGTCTGTAGCTTTTTGTAACGTAATTGGGTATATAAGTACATGCCATTGGTGACAAGCGACGAAAGAGCAACAGCATTTTGAATGGCCCAACTCGTCACCACAACCGATGACATATACCAACTACGGCGTACTATGTTATTCATAAGACGGTGAATCGACTCAGTGTAGGTGCCATCAAATTTTTTAGGTAATTCCAGACTGGTTGATTTCTCCTTTTGAGTACTTGGACTAGCCTACTAGTTTTACCAAAAGTTTCGATCTTTTCGTAAAAGTCTTTATAAGAGGCACTCTTTGAAATCTGAATTAGCTTATTATATTCTTTTTACTTCGATCCGTAGAGACTCCAGTATTCGTCCAAATTAGTCTTAAGTGAACTGTCCAGATGTTTTCGGGCTTACGCAGTCGCAGCAGGTCTACGTTTCACCATAGAACGGGCGATCTGCAGGATTGCTTTCAGGTTCTGAACAGTTTCCTCTAGCTTTTGTTTTATCCCGAGCTTAGCTTTCATCACTTTTGGACTTGTATAGTCTGACATGGACAAATCCGACAGTACCTTCCCATACCATTTTTTTCTTGTATTACCTTGTGCTATCATCCCTGAAATCTTATTGTTAGGTCCTGAATCACGTACGTACAGTCAGGTGTGTATAAATCTTTCAGGACTGAACAGTACTAAATCGGCTTGCGATTATTGCCTTGCATAAATATCTTCTCGATTATACCAGCCCCTTAGTGCTCTTCAATTATAAATTTTTACTAAGTTAAACGTACGAAAAGCGATATATCAATCTATATATCTACCATATGATATTTGAACATCTATATTCGCTTGTTATAATTCAACTGCTCTCGGGAGAAGCAAGCGGATTTAAAACCAATAGCCCTGTTTGAGCAGTTTGAGTAGCTTGGACAAAAGTAAATGTTATGACCATCGTTTTCAGTTCAAGATTTTACATACTTCCTTATCAAGTCATAAGGAAATCCTTCCCTAATGAATCAGAGGTACAGTGGTAAGTTTTTTTTTTTCTAATTGACGGGACTTTGGTCATCCGCAAAACAAACCAAAACGTCTTTTTTTTTTTCCTGACAAAAAAAGATACTTCTAAAAGGAACTAGGTCAACAAATTTACGCGGATGGCATGAGGTACAGGAAGTAATTGCTGGGCGTTTATTCTCGAGCAATGCAGGATCTAAACAAACCACAAATCGGCTGTAACAAAAGTTAGGCATTATTTTTTCCATGCTTTTGCATGGTTGCTTACCAACATTGAAGAGAGGGTATTTTTGGTAGTACTGTCGGAAAGTATAACCTACAAAAAACCACATCCGATAGCAGACTTTCCTACTTTGCGACGGGGCGAAACATTGTCGTAGTTAGTGTGCGGTTCCCTCATCTTGATATTCACAAAGGGACTTGAAGAGCTTCTGATCAATCAACAGTCAACTATATTGACCAAATGGTCAATCCTTAATCCTTAAAAGGTCTTATGCCATTAGCATTAAGTATCGAAGACCAGCAGCATTGCCAAAAAGCCATCAGAGATGCCGCCTCTGATGTTCTGTGTTTCACTAGGCCTCCCCAACGTAACACCTGGTTTGACGACAAGTCCCGGCAAACACATGCAGCTAAGCAAATCGCATACAAAGCGAAAAATGAAAGAGCATAAGAAGCGCTCGATCGAGGAAATTCAGAAATCCTACTCCAGGAATTAGATTCGGAAATTTTACCGAATTTACCAAACATGGCGCGGACTCAAACCCCGAACGGACAAACAAGAGCGCATACTATACCCGTAGTATACTGTGTGTCTGACACAGTCGATGTTAGGGGTTTTGCAAAGCGTTATTTACTAGACTGTATAACGGCGATTACAAAGCAAATACCGCTGTCAGGTAGAATCAACCTTTCAAACTAGATGATGTAGACCAATAATTTCGTTCTTTCGTCCAACGTGGATGAATTGAAAATAGCCATATTTAAGCTGAAGTCCAATTAAGTTGTTAGAGCGAACGGCCTGACTGCTGAGCTCTTCAATACACCTACTCATCTGTAAAATATGGTCGGACGAAAATATAACCGATGAATGAAACCCCATGTTTGTCCGTTTCTCAAGAAAAGGGACCCTCTGAACTGCGCCAACTACAGAGGCATCAGTCTTCTTAACATCGCCTACACGATCCTATCTGCTGTATTTTGCGAACCCCTGAAGCCGCTCGTCAACAATTTTATTAGTCAGTGTGGTTTCCAGCCAGAAAATATTTACACTACGGCAGATCTTGGAAAAAACCCATAAGCTCTAAATCGAAACAACCCAACTATTCATCGATTTTCAGGCCGCATATAACATTTATAAAGACCAGCTATCAAGAGCAATGTCTAGTTTTAGCATCCTTGCAGAACGGTAAAAAGCTCAATCACACCTTGATGTCAAAAATGGATTTAGATTTCAGTTTTTCAAGAGTCTGTCCAATTTTTGGCAGAAAAAGTTTGTGGTGCTTTTGCGAGTATTAAGGCGGAAGCGAAAAAGTCGGGTTTAACGGTGGAATGAGGACTAGAGCAAGTTAAACAGAAAGGACACACAACACTAACGTCTTGGACAAAACATCATCCTCGACAGACTTAACTTTGAGGTAGTTAGGAACTTTATCTGCCTAAGCTCCGCTATCAACTCATATAGCGACATCAGCGTTAAAATCAAACGATTAATCTTCGTTGGGCTAAGAACGCAATTGACCAGCGAAGCTCTTTCTCGAACAACAAAAGTGAACCTATACATGACCTTAACAATCCCATTCCTGCACTATGGCGCAGAGGCAGAAACTTTATTCAAAATGAAAGAGGGTGTTCTTGGCAACGTAGACGGTGACCGGAGGAGGAAATTCAACGACGAACTTTACTAGCTATACAGTGAAGGTCCTACGACTGAGGTGGCTGTGTCATGAAGAGCGGGTAAACAAATGCTCCGGTCCGAAAAACCTTTGAATCAGCCCCGGTACACGCAAGTAAAAGGCGATCACAGCCAACTTGGTGTTGGTAACTGGAGGCTAATGATCGATTTGACTGGTGACACTTTTTGGCTGCGGCCTAGGTCCACCCCGGAATGTAGCGCCACCTTAAGTTAGTAAGTAAGTATTGTGAGTAGCGAATTTGTGATTGAGAAACAGAAGTTGTGGCTCCATTACGGTGTTTCTTTCTTCATTACCACAGATTTCTGCACGAAGTTGTGCTTTCTTCTAGAGCACCCAGTTTTTATCTCACCAGGATTTTATCTGTATTGTTTCTGTTTCTTATAATACAATACATTCGTATCCTGATCTTCTGCACTTGTAGAAGATACACTTTATGCAGTCTTTTACGATTGAAATTGTTCGATGTAATACTTATTGAACAGTTTGTTGGCTTAGAAGCTTCAGATATCTATATCGATATCTATGTATCGATTGCAACATTATCGATTTGGCTTGATTAATCTGGAGGTAAAGAAGTTTTGACTACTGTTCGCACTGCGAATAATAAGAATAATCGCAGCTGTCCTTGCTTTGTTTGAATTGCTCTTAATGGTGAAGTCATGTCTACATACAGATATGTATACATAAGGCCTTTAATAAGTATTTCGCTCTATATACTTTAAATGTATAATAAAAACATTAAAAAAGAACTAGACTTTGGCGTTAATTACCCATAGCAGAGATCTAGAAAGGTACAATTAAAATAACTCAATATTAACAGAAGAATTTACAAATTATTTAGTCGCTAAATAGCTCAATTATTTATTACCCCAGTTTAGTATTCTCTATTGAAAGCATTCTTAGGCTTGAAAAAAAAACTTAAATAAATTAAAAACCATTTGGTATAAGAACGGCCGTTAGAAAAAAAGATAAACATCCCCACAAATTAGTTTAGGGCATTTAGGTTCTAAAGCTTTTAAGCAAACTACACTTTTCTATTTAAAGATTGCGAAGAACCACGAGTATAATGTGAAACACTCTAGAAAACAACAAAAGTAACAATACAAACAATTTCATTGTGTTTTACAAGTACTTTGTTTACATTTTTTAAAGCACGGTACCATTCGAACTAGGATTTATAAACACTTCACAAGCACTTACTTGGAAACTTACATATTTTTTCTCGGCATTTAAACTTTAAACGTATTCGAAAACAACAATTACTTTGACAATTATATTAATTTTAATCCGTACCGAATTTAAGTTTGCTCTCGCCAACGAGTTGTTAGAAATTGGTCTCCGAGTCTTGGTTAAAATCTTAGGCAAGACAGAAAAACATATTTTCTTTTGACTTAGTTGGTTAAACATCGTCGATCTCCTTCATTGTATCCTAAATCGCAAGACGAATAACACACTGATTGAAGTTCACTGATCTGAAGACAAGATCTTGGAACATTTCGAATTATTGCTTAGTTCTTAGATCACACAGGTCAACAAAACAAAAAATTTGTTTTTGTTTCAATGATTATTTTCTTATTCTTTATAACGAAAAATAACTAAACTCATCAATTTTTTTTTTAAGCTTTTGTACCTTTTACAATGATATGAGTACATGTATAAAAAGAAACACGTTGTTTTACTAGGTGGAGTAAAAAGTAGCCTCCTTGACCGCCAGAATGCGCTGCTACTGCAAAAAAGGTTATGGTGCCTTGAAGTCCGTTTATATTAGGCAGACATGCCAAATTTCAGTGCGATACTGTCTTTAGTTTTGTTTTGACAGCTGATTGTTGTTGACGTGTTTGGCATCATATTGAGTATGGACAAAAACGATTTTTGTTCTCTCATAAAACATTATTTTTTAAGAGGCAAAACAGCGAAGGAAACAAAAGAAAAGTTGGATAAATATTATAAGGCTAATGCTCCGTCAGATTACACCGTCAAATATTAAAATATAATATTTCGTGGTGGCCGCAACTCTACTACCGATCAAGTCCGCAGCGGCAGGTCCTCCGATGTGGGTACAGAGGACAATGTAAAAAAAATACATGAAATGGTATTAGCTAACCGGAAAGTGAGGGTGCGCGAGCTAGCATATACCACAAAGATTAGTACTGAGCGCACATTCCATATTTTAGGCAATATTCTGCATATGAAAAAGTTATCCTGCCGCTGGGTGCCGCGCATACTCACTCCCGACCAAAAATACGAACGCGAAAGCACTTCGAAAGTGTTTGGACCTGCTAATGCAGAATCGGGTGGACTTTTGGCGTCGATTGGTAACTGTTGAACACCAGAGAATAGAATGAGTGCCCTTCATTGGACTGAAGCCGGCACGAGTGCTCCGAAGCAGGCGAGGGAGGCTCGATTGGTTGGAAAGGTTATGTCGTCGGTTTTCTGGGATTGTCATGGCATACTATTCGTGGACTACCTCGAAAAAGGAAAAACCATCAACAGCGAGTATTACTCTGCCTTATTGGAGCGATTGAAGGCCGAAATAACTGCAAAAGGGCCTCACATGAAGCGAAAAAAAAATTTTGTTTTTGCAAGACAATGCATCGGCGCACAAGAGCATCGCAACCATGGCTAAAATCAATGACTTACGGCTCCAATTGCTGTCGCATCCACCGTATTCGCCCGATTTGGCTCCCTCGGACTATTAACTCTTCCCAAACCTCAAAAGACGGCTCATTAATAAAAAATTCAGCTCACGCGAGCAAATCATAGACTCCGCGGAGGAGTATTTTGCAGACCTTCCGGAAAATTACTTTTCGGACGGGATCAAGAAGTTGGAAAATCGCTAGAATAAGTGTATCAAACTAAAAGTAGACTATATTGAATAAAATAAAAAAACATTTTAAAAAAAATTGTTTTTCATTCTCAAGGAGGTTACTTTTCACCCCACCTAGTAAGTAAAATCTGAAAGAAGCGGTGGGTGAATAACTGACATTTTCCTCCCGTGGTTCATTAGTCAGTATGCGAATGCACCTTGCAGTGATATAAAATATTTTGTACATTGGTAGCTTCAAATATGACCTCAAGAGCTAAAAGATATCGTTTTATCTCAATTCCGATCTACCAGTACCAGCTATGAAAGTGACTACCTCGTGATTAAATTAATAAGTTTCGAACCACACCTCATTAATTCCAATGAATTAAACGTATTAGTTAGAGATCTGAATCTGCCCAAAAGTATAGCAAGTATGTGTAGCTCCTCGGTTGAAACAGTGGAATTGGCTGAAAACAAATTTTAGAATGAGTAGTCAAAGACAGATTCGAAGATGGACTTTGCTATTGTAATGATGTGAAGAGCTTGTTTAAAGAAATCGGAATTCCATTTCATTTCGGTCATTCTGACCGCCGTCTTTTCATAGACAGTTCCACAAAATTTTTAAAAGCTACAAAGGAAATAAATATTCATCTATACTCATTCCGTGATGCACAAAAAAAGGTACGAAAGTGTGAAAACCGTGCTTGAGGGTTTAAACTATTATAGCATATGTACGTGCAAAATACCTAGCCGGTGATAGCGGATTTTACTACAGTTGACGGGTATACCAAACATCCTGGCTACCTTTGCTTGTGGGACAGTAAAGCAGACAATCCCCAGAAACATTGGAAGGCGTACCGAGGTACCGAAAACATAATGTTAAATGTGACCTAGTTGTCGACCCTAAACACATATTGATGCCTCCATTGCATACAAAATTGGACCTTATGAAGCAACTTGTAAAAACTTTTCGTCAAGATTTTGAAATCTTTCAATGTGTAAAAAAATTTTTTCGTAAGCCATCCGAAGCCAAAATAGAAGCTAGTATTTTCGTCGAATCACAAATAAAGAAAATAATAGCCAGCAACGAGTTCGTACTGCTACTCAATACTATACTCATAAAATGCGAGCATGGGACAACCTTAAACTAGTAGTGCATGGTTTTCTCAGAAACATAAGAGCTGCGAATTACAAAGATTGTAATTGTTTCACGCGGCTCGTGACAAAATGTCACGATAAAACACCGGATTTTCATTGAGTTTTTCTAGAGCCCATTCATTAAAAATATGACGCAAATTGAAGTCGCCTAGCTTCAATTCTTGCACAAGTTAAATTTCGTACGCTTTTAGGCCGAGATGCTCACGTAAAATACTCCAAGTTTTTGAATACGCCAAATCAAGCTGCTGAGAACAACGACAAATCGATTCGACACGGTCTTCGCGTATGCTCTCAGCTCACAGCTGCTATAGTCCCTTTACTACCGGTCGAGTGTCATCCACTAATGTAAACTGGGACTCAAATTTGCGATTGGTATTGGCAATAGTGGTTTCAATAGGTCGATTATGCGCACCGTTAATTCCTCGAATCGCACGAAAAACATTTCTTACAGCACATTTCAAAAAAAGCCTATTGAAAATCAAACCTCACGATGAATCACCCTACATATATATTGAGAGAATGACAGTTCATTTAATCACATATTAGTATTCATTTTTAATTTTTTTTTTTTTTTATATATATTTTGTTGCTATAGTTATTTGTTTTAATTTTTTTTTTTCAGAAATAACTACAAAGTGTGCCTCAATGTATTTTATGACCTTCCTTTAGAACATCAGTTGTGGCTCGTGCAGTACGCTCCGTTACTCTGTCCTGCTGGGACCACATGTCCTTGACTCTCAATCCATTCAATGAGGGATGGAAAATTAGTTGATCATAGCTCTGTAGCGTTCACAGTGATCGTCTGGGACGCTACGTACAGTGTGTTAAATCGTAAGTCCACCTGGACAAAATTACAAAATCATGTTGCATCGACTTCTTGCTCATATGTATGTACATATATATTTGTTATTAAATAAGTTCAAACAGAAAGATTTTTTTTTTTTAAAAAGACTATTTTCAGATTAAATTTTTTTTTTTTTTTGGTTAATATGTCTAACAATACATGTAAATTGAATGCTTTAAAGAATTCATGATAATTTTATAGTTTAAATTATTTTGTAATTTTTTTGTGAAAAAGAAATGTCAAACAATTTCATTTTTATTGTAATGATAAAGGCTTCATAAAATATTTGATAATAATTGTTTTTTTTTTATATATTGGGTCTATAATTCGTGCGGTTTGCTAAGAGATGGCGTAACTTGTATTATTCCATTGTTATTATTCCATTGGAACATGCGTTGGAAAGCTACTGTCATTGTACGTCATTTCAGTATATGTCATTCATTTGAAGCGTAAACAACAACAATTTTTTTTCACGCAAATATGTCGAACTTTGGGCGTGAAAAAGTGTTTTTGCGGGGAGTTCTTCTTCATTACTTTAATATGAAGAAAACTGCTGCCGAAAGTCATCGTAAGAAGAAATGTCAATTTCATTTTTATTGTAATGATAAAGGCTTCATAAAATATTTGATAATAATTGTTTTTTTTTTATATATTGGGTCTATAATTCGTGCGGTTTGCTAAGAGATGGCGTAACTTGTATTATTCCATTGTTATTATTTCATTGGAACATGCGTTGGAAAGCATGTATGTATATGTATATATGCAGTATATGTCATTCATTTGAAGCGTAAACAACAACAATTTTTTTTCACTCAAATATGTCGAACTTTGTGTCTGAAAAAGTGTTTTTGCGGGGAGTTCTTCTTCATTACTTTAATATGAAGAAAACTGCTGCCGAAAGTCATCGTAATTTGATGGAAGTTTATGGTGAACATGCGCTAGCTGAGCGAACAAAAGTTGTTCGCACGATTTAAAAGTGGTGATTTTGGCTTGAAAGACGATGAACATCCTGGGCAGCCAAAAAAGTTTGAAGATGAAAAACTGGAAGCATTACTCTATGAAGATTGTTGCCAAACACAAAAAGAGCTCGCAGAATCTTTGGGTGTCACTCAAGCAGCCATTTCAAAACGTTTAAAGGCAGCTGGATATATTCAAAAGCAAGGAAATTGGGTTCGACATGAACTCAAGCCGAGAGGAAGTCATTTTGCATCGGATTGTTACTGGTGGTGAAAAATGGATCCATTACGACAACCCCAAGTGCAAAAAATCAAATGTGAAACCCGGCCAACCAGCCAAATCAACGGCAAAGCCGAATATCCATGGCGCGAAGGTAATGCTCTGTATTTGGTGGGATCAGATGGGTGTGCTATATTATGAGCTGCTAAAACCTGGTAAAACCATCAATGGACAACGCTACCGAACACAATTAATCCGTTTGAAGGGAGCAGTAGCCGAAAAACGCCCGGAATATGCGACTAGACACGAGGCAATAATTTGCCATCATGACAACGCTCGGCCCCAAGTTGCTATTCCGGTTAAGAACTATTTGGAAAACAGTGGATGAGAAGTCTTACCCTACCCGCCTTATAGCCCAGACCACTGAAATACGATTCACATCAGAGCAGAATATCAAAAATTGGCTTGATTCATTCTTGGCTGTCAAGCCGGCGCAGTTCTTTTGGGATGGGATCCACAAATTGCCAGAAAAATGGGAAAAAGTCATAGCTTCAGATGGGCAATACTTTAAATAATACTTTAAATAATTTTCTTAAATAAACGTTCAAAAAACGGCACGAATTAAAATATATACCCAATATTTTTTTATTTTTAGCTGACTATATCGAAACAAAGGTTTTAAGTTAGTCATTTTCATATCCATTGTTAAATGCTTTTACTTCAAGGCTTTCGACAGATAATAATAAAGCATTTCTTTCATTATCACTTGGTATAAGAAGAAATTAGGATTCGATTGAAAAGATCTGTGTTTGTGTTTACTTTTGATGTTGTTCTTGTGAAGATATCTCTAAATTTCCTCGTATCCTTATTACTTGCCTCTTGAGCTTGCTCTGACAGCTCTCCTATAGGGAGATTGTATAACCTTATAGTAACTTTTCGATGAAAAATAATGTTATGCACATTAATTGGCATAATATGGTATACCTCCCATGGATATTCGTTTAAATCTGAATTTTTCTTATTTTAACAATAAAGCTTGCAAAGGCATCTTCATTAATAGCGTAACCACTTCACAAAGTTTTCAAAATAATATGAAATGGTTCTATCAATTGCTAATCACTAACTCCGGTGATTTCGGAAGTTTTTTCTGGTGCTCAAAAGAACCGCATAGCAGTATTACCACAAGCAAACCCATCTCATTATGAAATGAGGTAAAGATATTCCAAAGGTTAAAGATGTTTTATCGATGGTAATTTAGCTCACATATGAAGCACGTTTGAGAAGAATTTGTCAGTGATGAAAGTGCAGTACAAATTTTACCGTCTCTTATCGTCAGCATGAAAGTAGGCTCAATAAGAAAATGTTGTTCACTATTCCTGATAAATGTTGGAGACAAGTTTCTAATTTCTTTCTGAGAAATTAATTCTGTGGATTCTTTGGCAAAAACACACTACCATAGATTGGACGACAATATCTTGTAGAATAAGAAACTGAATTGTTCCATACAATTCTGTTTATATTACTTTTGCTGACCCCCATTTTATGAAAATATTAAGACGATTTTTACATGTTTTCAGCTCAGCTGAACCTCTTTTTGAGCTAAGCGAAACTTTTTTATGGTATGATTAAACAAAGACTGGAATTGGCTTCTTACATAAACTTCGGGGATATCAATTTCCTTTGTTTAGCATTTCTTCTTTACTTTTTGAACCCTAATATAGGAGGGGAAAAAATCTTTGCATTTTGTCGTATAACATTATATTGATGTTTCGACAAACTAGCATCAATCATTAACGATAATGCTTCGCCAGAAGAAAGAGCCAGTGAAGACACAGATTCAGAGCTAAGTCTTTTAAAAAGTCTTTTTCCTTCTGTACCTTTACTGAATGAAGCTTCTGTTTGATCTTTTAAGAGTTTGGCTGAATCTCGTTTTCCCATTTTGCAAAACATTATTTCGCTAGCTTTAATTATTTTCTGTTGGTCGGACGAATCTATCATACGGGACTCTTTTTTTTTTTTTTTTTGATTTTGCACTGCACACATTAAAGGTTTTAGGTTTTCTTCGAACTATTTGTATAGCTATTGTGTACACAAGATTCCTCCAGCCAAATTGAATTTGATGTAAAAAGCGGTTGCGATGCCTTCCACTCTTTTCCCATTTTTTTCTTAGCTTGAAGCTTGGAATATTAATATTTACTTTTAGTTTTATTTTTTAACACTTCAGGTATGTCCTGAAGACCATATCTGTCCATTCTTAATGCCAAAACCACGTCTTTGGGATGTATCTTGGCAGTTTCTTTCCAAGTTTCAACAATTTCCTTTCGCGACAGAGGGAAAGTTATTCTGGAAAAGTGGAAAAAAAATGTATAGCGGTCGCAAAAACGCGCAAGATGTTTTCAGTCACCTTAATAAGAACACTCTGCAAATGTTGTAAAACAACAATATTTTATTTTTGCCACTTTTTGACCTTCTCATAGAATTTTTTTTCTTATCATATATTTTCAATAGAAATTAATAAATAAAAATGATGATATTTTACCTTCAAGTAGAGTTTAACACAATAATTATAAAAAAAAAAAACAATAACTCAACGTAGCATTTTAAATCGTTAACTAAACTCACACAAAAAATACGGTATTCGGCGTTATCTTCATTCACCTGTTGGCAAACTAATTGTTTTCTAATCAGAGATGAAATCAAAAAAACAAAACATGAATTACTGTCATCTATTGTAATGAGAAGCTCAACACATGATTTAAAGTCAAGTGGCTAAATTTAGATTTTTTTAATTTTGTCCAGCTAGATTGGCGATTCACTACAGTGCGCATCGTTTAAAAAAATGGTCCAGTGACCCCTACAGCGTAAATAGTAACTTTGAGTGGATGTAATACCTCTTCCTGCATTACTTGTGGATTTTCTGTACCTCAAAACCGCAAAATTTTGTTTTTTCACGTAACCAAATAGGTGAAAATGGACCTCGTCACTAATGATTATTTTTGACGCAAAATCGTCCACTTCGTTGTGGAGATTCAGGAGGGTGTGAGCGTGGGTTAGACTCGATTCACGGTCAACACCGACTAACTGATGGACCGCCTGCACTTTGTATGGAAACATCCTTAAGTCTTTTACCAAAATGGGGCGCAGGCACGGTTGAAATATTCTTGCTCGAAAGTGAGGTACAAGGTCTTCCAGGACTTGCTCGGTCCCGTATTGTTCCAGTCTCTTAGAGTCGCGCGGCAAAACGGCGCATTCAACGACCAAAGATAGCCGGGCGGCCAAGAAATCGGACACGAAATGTATATAGCGCCAACATCACTAACGAATTGTTCATCAAAAATATTTTTAATATTTTTTTTTTTTTTTCTTAAATTTCATTTATTAAATTCATTTGAAGGCTTGTACGTTAAGATACACAATCTTTTTTAGTACTAATTTTTTAAATTAATTTACAAATAGTACCTAATCTAGAAAAAGGTGAGTGATAATATGGTAAAAAATAAATAAGTAAGGATATTGAGGGAAAAATAGCGGTCTGAATGCAAGGAATTAATAAGTAGGAAGTGGCCTTATATTAAGAATGTAGTATTTCAGAATTATGGGAGGATTGCACTATTAAATTTTGACGGATTTCTAATAGATTTAATTGGGGTTGCTAATGAACTCCATAATCTTACGGCACGAATGAAAAAAAGACGCGATGAGTTAAGGTAATTGCTAAGAGGGGGGATTTAATTAAGAACTTTGTGGGACCGAATAAAACTTAATATATTATACAAGTTCGATGGACGCTAACTATAAATAACTTTGTATAGAAAAATACAATTTCTTGCGCAGACGTATTTTTTAAGATAGGGAATCTAGGTTACCATAACATCCTCAGAGTACATTATTAAAGGTAAGATTAGTACTTCTACCAGATTTTGACGTGTTTGCAGTGGAGTAAAAGTAGCACCTATTGGTATGGTTATATCCAGATAAATTAAAATTTATTACGTAGCCAAGGCTAGTCACAGAATCTAAAGCTTGTATTTTTTTATTTTTAGGCAACAAGTTTATATTTAATTTGGTCTTAGATATTGGGATATTCAGATTGAGTAGTAATAAGCTTCAGAACAAGTTTTAATAAGTTTAAGATCTTCGTTCATAAGAAGAGCTAATTCACCTAGTTTGCACTGAAGCTTAGCTTGATAAAGTTGCACATCATATGCATGTACGTGGACGTAAGCCCATTTTCACAAAGATGGGAGGCCGTTTATGAATATGCAGAATAGCAACGAACCCAAACTTGAGCCCTGGTGTGCCCCCTGCCTGAGCTCTTTGAGGGATGAATAACGTTCATTAGATAAAACTCAGCCTTATCACCATATCGCTAAACCCCAACAGAATTTTATGCTTCCAACACAAGACAGAATGGTTTTCTGTGTGTATTATGTTACCTTATCGAATGCTTTGAAAAAGTGTGACCATATGATTATGTAAATCCAGAGATAAAAGATGATTAAGTTTGTGCTTCAGGATCTCGAACTTTAATTAAACAAAAATCAATAACTGTCATCAATTCTGACTGTTTACCTAGTCACCGAATAGGAAATTCGACACATAAATATGTAATTAGAATATTTTCAACACATTCTATAATCAGCAATTTTTTATTGTACGAATTCCCAATATTCGTCATCTGAGATACTTCCAGCGGCTATTACGACCACAATAAACTGTCCTTAAGTCACGATGCACAATATTACAGATCTGTGATTTTTGTAGTAATATGCAACAATTCTGTTGCTGAGCGTTGGTTAAGTGATTTTAAATTTACTGTAAAACAGAACGACAAGAAGTAATTGTCACGACTTTGACGCACGCAGTTAAGAGAGTAAGTGAGTCCATTAATCGGGTTAAAGGTTATAAGACAATCTTCATTCAAATAATCTACAACGCGCTCATCCATTAAAACCATGACGTCGGTTTAAATTTATAATAATATAGCAGCTGATGTCGGTACTAAAATCTAGTTTTATTCTCCCAATTCGTTTCTAGCATCCATTACGCATTATTCTATATGCCTGTACACATACATACATTCGTATATCTAAATCTAATCATATACAATGTTTACGTTTACCTGAGGAATCCTCTGTCCTCATGTCGCCGGCAAAGTCCATTATCCGCAACACCTTGATCATTCTGATCAACATCAGGCGGTTCATTTGAGTGTTGTGTCTTTCTACCTCTATTTCATTTATCCTGATTGTCCTAGATGCAGCTTGTGAGTTTCATTTCGTCTCATCCTATTCATTTGTATTGAAATAAGGGCAGAACTTCACTGAGAAATTTTCAGTCTATCAATGCACATCCTTTTGTTGATGACTGATGAGTAAAGCGAATATGAGAAGTGAACTCAACAAAAGAAAAAAATTTTTTTGTAGATACAACTCTGAATATTGGTAGATGGATCTAAAACGTCAAATAACGGTTCAGGCAAAACCAAAATTTTAGGCAATTAGGTTTTCTTATTATCAGTTTATAAGATGAGTTTGAGTTACAACAATGTTTGCAGAAGACCGCAAATAGCATTAAAAATGCAAGATCAAATATTTTTGTTGATCAGTTATTCTGAATTACTTCAAGCCACAACATTAACTTATAACGGCTGAAAAGTCCGTTTCTAAGAGAGGGCACCACTTGAATTAAGTCCACTTTTAGTTAGTACCAACCTTCAAAAGATACGTGTATAAATTTGACAGCTGCGGGACGATTAGTTCTCGAGATATAGCGTTCTGAGTGAAGCAACTTTTGTTATTGTGAAAAAAAATGTATTCAAAGCAATTTCGTGTGTTGATTTATCATTGCTTTTTGATGGGAAAAAATGCAGCCGATGCAAAGAAATGGCTTGATAAACGTTACCCGAACTCTGCACCAGCCGAACAAACCATTCGCAAGTGGATTGAAAAAATTTTAAAGTGGTCATACAAGCACCGAAGATGATGCACGCAGTGGACGTCCACAAAATGATTACAAATGATCGTAAAGTGAAGTTGATCGAGATAGCTGAGGCTCTGAAGATATCAAGAGAGCATCTAGATATATCATACACGAATATTTGGACATGCGACAAACTGTCACTGTCAATTTATTCAGTAAACTCAACTTATCATGGTAAACTGTCACTGTCAATTTATTCAGTAAACTCAACTTATCATGGTAAAGTACACTAACGAGCAACGTTTGCAATTTATAAAAATTTCTACAGATATTCGGAGTCGATGACTGCAACTTTAAGAGCGTTAACTCAAATTTTCATTCGTAATTCTCGCCCTAGTAGACCGGCAATAACAAGTTTAGTGCAAAAATTTGAGTCTACATATTCGTTGTGTGATGTTGCCGTGTCAGTGAGACAACGGGTTGGTCGAAGTGTCGAAAATATCGCTGCCGTTCAGACGTTCGTAGCAAACGATCCAAATCAGTCAATTCCACGGTGTTCTCATGAATTGGGCATCGCTCAGATCACATTATGGCGTATTTTGCGTAATGACTCAAGAATTGAAGCCTATGGAACATTTGAAGCGACGTACGTTCTCCGATTGGGTTCCAGATAAGATGCGCCAAGATGATGAATTTCATCGCAAAATCATCTTCAATGACGAAGCTCATTTTTGGCTCAATAGGTTCGTCAATAAGCAAAATATGAGTTATTGGTCGGGTGAAAACCCACATGTGCTTCATGGATCACCACTTCATCCACAAAAAGTAACTGTTTGGTGCGGTTTGCATGCCGGCGGCGTTATTGGGCCATATTTTTTCGTCGACGATAACGATCGTCACGTTACTGTGAATGGTCAGCGTTATCGCGCCATGATCACCGATTATTTTTGGCCCGAATTGGAAGATATGGACTTGGAAGATATATGGTTTCAACAGGATGGTGCCACAAGCCACACAGCACACGCTACAATCAATTTATTGAAGAGTAAGTATGGTGAGCGTGTTATCTCAAGACATGGGCCAGTCGATTGGCCGCCTCGTTCTGTGGGGCTACGTTAAGTCATTGGTCTATGCCGACACGCCGACGACTTTGGAAGAGCTCAGAGCAAACATTGAACGCGAAATAGCGGCCGTTTCGGCCGCTGCAAACGTGCCCGAGGTGACCATATGAACGAAGTCGAGTTCCATTCATAAATGTTTTGATTGTACTTCAAGCCAATAATAAAGTTTTTGAAATATCTTAAATGGTTTGCCTTTTATTTAAAAAAAAAGTTGTCAAGTCGTTATTAGAAAACCCTATATTTGATAAATGGTGGACTCTACTAGCCTGAAACCGCACCAATATGAATCAACCAGATTGTTCGTGAGTGGTTTCAGACGTCACATATTACGATAGAAAAAATGTTATAGGTAATGTTAAGGAGATTTATTCCTCTATAGTTGGCTTAGTCGAAAAGGTCTCTTTCCTTGTGAGTTGGACAAACGATGCTGAGATTCCTAGCTTCGGTTCTTTACCCAGCAACTATAAATAAAACAGTAAGTAGTCTGTCTGCGCCAGTAGCCTTACTAAGTTTTATATTTTGGTATTGCTGCCTTAATTTCGTTTAGGTTAGGGGGACAGTATTATCTATTGTCTTCGTTCATTTTGTTTGAGAGCAGTATTGTGACCACAATCGTCTTCTGCAGAAGTAATCTTTCCATATTCTTAGCACCAACTGCGACTCTACTATATGGTAATGGTAGATGTCTGTTTTGTTGGTTTTAGTTTCATTTTTTATATACCATATACTCGTAACTCTAGGGATTTGAGTACCCGTATAATGAAAAAGCTTACGCAGTAGTTTTGCCAGCGAGGATGAACACATCTTCATAAGTCTTTAAGTATTTTTGCTACTACGCGAGTGCGAAAGTGGATTCGTCCCATTGAAGATTCAACGCACTCAAGTGTAGGCGGGGACAAACAACAATCTGGAAGTGTTGAGATGGCCGCAAAATGTGCAGCAAGCAGATTGGCCTTGTCCAAAGAGCTGACAGCAGGAGTGTCATTGTAAATGAGCGTTGAGCATAATTTTTATTGTTTTTGACGAGCAACCAAAAATTTTTACTACCTTAGGGATATTGTAGTATTTTTAGCCTCAGTTTTTGGTAGTATTCGAATTTCGTAGGCTTAAGAAAGGTGTTACACTCATACCTGCCTCATTTGAACTTTTTTCGGGTTTCCTCTGTCGGGGGGGTCTTGTAGGACCGAAAAAACATTTGCCTGACAGCCTCTTACAGGTTTTGTCGTACCACGCCTTTTCTTTTGGTTTGATACTCTTCATCCGATGAGTGATAAAGCATCTCATTCTAAAGAGAATAGTTTAGACAATATTCGCAGCGGCATCCACGTCATTATTGAGAAAACATAACGATCAGTTAAAATTCCTAGAGAAGCTGTTAAATCCGCTCGAATTAACTTTATCATATAGCTTATTTTGGAAATCTTTTCTTAACTGTGTGGTCGGTGTACGGATAATTAGCTGATATGATACAGTGGACCGACGAGCCGAAGAGAGGATAGCACATTGAACTTGAATTTGTCAGGGTGAGAAGTTAAAAACAAATCCAGGGTGTTGGGGGTATGACTATCAACATCTGATATTGGTTTGGGCTTATTTACAAGCTTAGTCAAATTAGTTTCCTTCGGTCCAGAAAGTCGAAGAAACCCAGAATTGTATATATATTGTAATCGCCCGTAATAGCGATTTCAGAAAAGTGATTATTTTTTAGCCCGCGAATATTGGCTATATCCACTCTAAATACCTGAGTTATTATAAAAAAATCCAAACACAAAAATCACAAATACAAACGAAACTAAGCACAGCTGTTCATTTTTGCAGATTTTCATTGTGGCTTTGTTGCACTGGGATTTTCGTTTCATTCTATGATAACACGACATTCCTGCAGTAAAGTCTCTCTATTTCCTCGATGGCGCGTTTATCATGGTTTTTCTATTCTTTTTTTTTGAGAAACCTCTACCTACTCTTCCCTTCTTTTCTGCTTCTAAAACTCAAAACCAACTCTCTTCTTTCAATGCAGTGCAGTTTTATAGTTTTATATGCTTGTTGTTTGGCTACATGTACATACCTGCCTCATCCTCATATCAGAGGTTTTTTTATGGCGGTGGTTTGAAACCAATTAAATCAGAAACAGCTACTCTGATGGCTAGTTGACAACATTCCCATTAGTCGGAAAAATACAGACATCCTGGTTGACAGCTGATGAATCGGGAGATAGGCAAATCTCTTCATGATACTAAAATTTGGTTACCACATATTGGCTACTAAAAGGTTAAGCAACGTTGCAAATTCAAAGGGTTGTGGTGCTTTCCAATGACCCACTGAGCATAATTACGGTGGAGTTCAGAGAATTTGTTCTAGAGTCATCAGCGCCTTGATACGGACTGTTATGAGGTGTTCGCTCACATACTGAAAGCTGTGCCTCAAATAGATAATCTGCATTCAAATAAGCGTCGCATGTCGTATAGATCCATGGAGCTTCCTTTAGACCTGTGCTTCGAATACGTCGAAGTAGCTCTAAAGGGAGGACTTTGATGCCGCCGTCCTGATGAAGGAGAAGTGTTCTAGTGCGAATAATCTCCTCTGAATAATCTCCTCTCCTTCTCTCGTCTTCAGGTGTCAATAACGGCCCGCAAAGGTTGGGTACCCTACTTTCAGTCAAAGATACTAGCGTCAAAGTCAACGCTTTTGCCTTTATAAATCGGTTGAACAACTCTTAAAACCCACTTGCGAAGTTACATCAGCGTAATTAATTCTAATTCAATAGGAGGCCATAATAAAACGCACGACGATAGAAGATCTGTAAGGAGGCCTAAAAACGCTGCTTTGAATCCCAAAAGTTTCGACTGTAATAAAGACTTGAGGGACAGTACATATCTTCGGCTGTTTTTCTTGGCTTGTGGTTGAACTGCTTTATGGATTTCATAGGATTTTGACAAATGAAAAAAAACAATGATGTTCTAGAGAATAAGATGTTGCCATGGGCTGGCCAAAATGTGCTTGTTATACGGAAAATTAACCAGATTAATGATTATACGGTAAGCCTAGGACAAAACTCACAAAAGCATGAATAGAATTTCATCAGTTTTCTCGAGTGGCCACCATCAAGCCTAGACTTTAATCCCATAGAGCATCTGTAGTAGGATGTTAATCTGCAATAAACATAAAGCAATTTAAAGTCTTTAAAGTCGATACTGATTGGAACGGCTTTAACGCAGCATTAACAAAAAGGATTTTCCACAAAACACTTAACGTGAAGTATTGCATCATTGAACAATATATTTTTAATATAAGTACATATGTAGGTACTCGTATCTATGTATTGTTTTTGCAACAGCTTCTAATAAAATGGACAACAATATTCCAAATCCTATTTACATCTGTTTTGCTTATTATTTTAAATACATTAAAATTAATTTATTAGGTATTTCCTTAATATTTTAAAAATGTTTTTCCATATTCTATCGTTTTTCAAGCCATCGAAAATACATCTAAAAACATGAAAGGTGAAGATAGTCTTATTATATTGTATTCATACATTCATACATAATATTTACTTACATAAATAAATATTTATAAACTTATGCTTATGTGTAAAATAGAAAACATAATTTTTTTTTTCCACTGCAAAATTTAAAATCCAATCAAGTTCGTGATATCCTCGACATAATATGTATAATTGTATGTACGACTGCGTATGTACATATGTACAAATGACTACTTAAATGCATCTATACGTGTAGGTATGTATGTACATATGTAAAAAGTTCCTAGCTACAACTGCATAATTTAATCAAACTTGTTTCATTGCAAATCAAGAAATTATAAAAAAAAAAAAAAAACAATAATGATAATAATAAAAAAGAAAATATCCGTCCATTGCCTGAAATTTATTATTTTTATCAACAACAACAACAAAGTACCTAGGACCTACCCAATTCCAATTGTATAAGGACGAAAATTAGAAACACTGAATAAATGAAAAAGAAAAAAACGGGCAGGCAGGCAAGGCGCACCAATATAATGTACGCTCTGGAGTTTTTCCGAAATCCTGAAAGGAGCAGATGTTTTGCTTTTCGTTTTCATTTTTTTTTTTTCTTTTTTTTTTTTTTTCGTAGTTCAACATTCTTTGTTGTTGTAATGGCTGTCATCATTATAGCGATCGAGCAACCTGATGTGAAGAAAGGACACACGGTTTCAACATTCTCACATGACTGAGCATGTGTATGTTAGCTTAGTCATACATAAGTGTATGGTATGCGTTTGGATAAGTTACATCAATATGTATAAGATTCAAGTATATAACAAATAGAGCAGTGGCAATAGTTAGGAAATATATAACTACATACATATAAACTAATGCCGATGTAAGTAATTGATCTGATCTGAGTTGTGCAAAAGTTGTAAATCCATTTCTCCGTCGATTCGCAACTTGATAAATGACACAACAAAGAATGGATAAATATGTAGGTATGTACATATGTATGTATGTATACTTATAATTCACTGCATCGTTGCACTCCATGTAACAATGACTAGGCGGCTGTAAACATTGCAATTTAGATTATTCCTTTAATCTAATATCAAACTTCAGTTCTAAAAGAGCGTTAAAATGTTTGCAAATAATTTTTTACGTACATATGTAGGTGCCTACAGTGGATAGCAAAACTGTCCGGATGTTTTGCATTTCTATGGTTATGTTAACAAAATCAGGAAGTTAATAGCACTTTGACATATATTTTTGATTTAATTATTTAATTAAACGTTTTTCTTAAACTAATAAAAAAAGTTAATTCTCAAAGCAAAAATAAACAAAAAATACAGAATTCTTCATTCGGACACTCTTGCACATTACTGTCGTAATGAGATACCGTACGGATTTCGCTTTTTGATGTTTATAATCTTAGTAAAGGCTTTGTACATAATTTGTTGTTGTGCTGTGTTTTTGGTTTTTTAAGGGAAAAAAAGAGTAAAAAATGAAGAAAATTCCAATTGATCTTGAAAATAGTGTCGTCAATTTATTACAAAAGAATTATTCGTACCGTAAAATTGCTAAACAGTTGAACTTAGGCAAAACAACGGTTAGTGATATTAAAATAGGCCGAGGTGTGGTTTGTACAAGCGATCATGGATGCCGGTTGATCGAGCGGTTGCTCCATAAAAAGGACATTCGGACAGCCAAAAATGCGGCAAAGCTGTAAACAAGAATGTCAGTAGATAGACAGCTAGACGTGCGCTTAAAAGAGTAGGGCTGGTCGCCAGTGTAAAAAAAAAAAAAGAAGCCGGCTCTTTCAAATAAAAATGTTCAACGACGCTTAAAGTTCTGTAAGGAGCACAAAAACTTGACTACAGATGACTGGAAACGTGTTATTTGGAGCGATGAAACAAAAGTTTACCGTTAATAATCAGATGGTAAGGAGTACTACTGGCATCGGCCTCACGAGCGTATCCAAAAGCATCAGGTAAAGGATACCATGAAACACGGTGGTGGGGGGATAATGGTTTAGGGTTGTTTTACTTGGTGGCACATCGGTCCATTGGTGAGAATCCGAGGTATTATGAAAAAGGAAAATTATTTGAGCATTCTCCAAACCAATCTTCCTGAATTTGTGTATGAGTGCGCATATCCCGCTGAAGAAATCGTGTTCCAGCAAGACGGAGATCCGAAGCATACAGCAAAAATTGTTCAAAATTGGCTCCAAGATCAGAATTTTCAATTGATGCAATGGCCTGCACAAAGCCCGGATCTAAACCCTATAGAAAATTTATGGGGTATAGTTAAAAGGAGGCTGGGGGCGTACGAAAATTCACCAAAAACCATGGACGAACTTTGGGAAAGAATAAAGAGAGAATGGCAGAATATTGACCACAAAATCATACAAAACTTGATGGAGTGTATGCCTAAAAGAATTAAGAGTGTGCTAAAAGCCAAAGGACTTTGGACAAAGTATTAAGATGATAGCGATTAGACAACAATACTAAAAAATTCACTAATGTGCAAAAGTGTCCCAATGGAGAATTCTGTATTTTTTGTTTATTTTTGCTTTGAGAATTAACTTTTTTTATTAGTTTAAGAAAGGCGTTGAATTAAATAAATAAATCAAAAATATATGTCAAATTACTATTAACTTCCTTATTTTGATAACATAACTATAGAAATGCATAACATCCGGACAGTTTTGCTGTCCCACTGTACATATGTTATTTAAAAAATAGTCAACACCAAATAGAGGATTCCTGTTTTGTTCCAAATGTCCTTAAGTTTTCTCCAGATGAAAGGGGTTCACAGTTCAAAGTTCGAAGAGGTTTCCAATAAGAGGTTTCATTTTGCATCAAAAAAAAGGTTTTTTATTTACGAAATAGGAGGGCGGATTTATAAATTCTTTTTTTTTTTTTTTAATGAAACACAGTTTTGTTGGCAAAAAAAAAACTATTTCTCTTGTATGTAGGAAGTGTCCTTTGAGCTTAATACGAGTACACTTCGCCCAACGTTTCTCTAATTTCCTGGTGTTTGTTTGAGAAAATTGGAGCAAGATCTTTTTCCACCGAGCCATTTCTTCAGGTTTAGTTTTCGATTGCGACTACGGACATGTGCACCCATGCGTGGTCTTGATGGAACTGTACTTTTTTAGGCCAAATTCTGTTTACGTGTTCATTGGTGAACCGGTCCAGGTGGACCGTAATACATAATACGACATAATATTTGCCATTAGTTGCAGTAATCGATGTGGATTACAACTTTCTTGGGCGATAGCCCCCACTTGGCCTTCTTTGGCGCCTATTTGACCTAAGAAATTCACTGGTCTTTGGTGTATAGGGATACATCTACGGTTATAAAACGGTGCATAGACTTTGGATTGCGGTTGTACAACCTAGAACACTTCTTCAAATTCATTTTTTTCCATTTCAGCAAAAATCTATGCAGTCGTAGGATTTGATTTATATCTTAATCATTTATTAATGGAAAATAATATCAACCTGTAGCACATCCAGCCTGTTTTGATAAAATGACTCATTACATTTGCAATTCAATTTCATCGATAATAACACATTGAGTGTTTCAATTGACTAATAATCACCATTTCAAGAAATTACTCGGTTAGGAAGATTTCCTTTCAAAAGAACAAAAATTTCACCACTTGTGGAGTATAAACAGCAACAATCGCTTTATTTTATCTCAGAAATAAGGTACAAAGTATGCATTCTGTCCAAAATTCCGCTTAACAAAGCCTTGAAGATGGAATTGTGCTTCATCGCTTAAAGTAAATTTTCTTTTAAATTTGCAAAATATGGAGGAGTTCTCTTTGTAACATTGTATGCCTAATTCCTGAGCACAACGTGGAATCTACAAACCTGGACTTTCAGCCATTCTTCGAGCTGTGGAAGCAATATTTTTAGTTGTTTCCAGTTCTTCGCATCACTTACTTGTCCCAGTAGATTACATTTTTATTTGGATTTCAAATTTCAGTTTTCAGTAGTCCTGTATTTATTATAATTATAACATGAACTTTAATAATTTTTCCTACAAATATGAAGCTTTAGAAATCTCTAGAATCTCAGATTCTATCCCTCAGATAACCCGTCGAATCAGCGTTGTAGTCAAAAGCTGGTTAGTATTCAAATCAAGTCAGCTGTGTGCGATGTCATCTATTAACATAAGCTATTTTGAGGAATGACGATCAACTGAAAAATTGAAGGATTTTTGCCATCTAACCAGAATGTATGGTAGTAAGCATCAAAAACTCCGCGTGGTGATTATTAGTGAACCAAAGATGAGCGTTTGCTAAATCTGACTGAATAAGTGGAGTGAAGCAGTCGGAACAGCGCAAGTTCGCTTAAGTGAACTTCAGCACCCATGTGCCAAACGAGGTATATTTTACTGGCTTGACGGATAAATGCCCACAGAAGTCTAACAAGAAGTCTAACTTGAGGCCGTCAAGCGGAGGAATTCTCGTCGATGGAATCCGATATATTCGGAGCCCAGGTTACAAGCAACTGTCAAGACGGAGGCAAGGTCTTGAAAAAGAAATGGTGATGGATGAGTCTTTGATTGACCAACAGCAAAGCATGTATCCCCAAAGGGGGTAACTGGCATGGTAGCATACGGGTTTAAAATCAACGACCTGGCTCTCTAGACTAGGTTTTGTGCATCGAGGTCTCTTTCTTATCACGGAAAAAACCAAAACATTTTTCTACGTACTGCGCTTTTCGTTCGCCTTGTTTTTCTGCGCAGTCTGAAAGGGATGAGATAAAGCTCAATCTTTGCCAAAAGTTGTTTCTGTGAGTCTTTTGACCAAATATCATGATAACAAATTAACCTTTATCAATATTTTTTGTACGTACGCAAGCACAAATGAAAGATAAATCTTACCTTTCCTAAACAAAATTTAAAAAAAATAAATATGTAACCATTTCTATGTCTACTCTCACCTCCTCATAGTAAGTTATGAGTTTCTAGTACCTCACAGTACGGCTCACTCATTACAAATGGCAGTTGCAGAGGTATTTCTTAACATATATCGGGCTAATGATCACTTCAGAGTAAACCTCTGAGTAGCTTGTGGGCTATAATTGTAAGAAACATTGTGTTTATCAAAACCTTTCGAGGAATCCTTTGCTGCCTACAAGCACACAAAGCTGGTGGCAATATTGCAATCGTATGTATTTACTTCCATAAAGAAGGCTCTAGAAGCAACATCGACATCTCCGAAAGTTAAAGAAAGACTTAAGGAAGCAACACATTAGGGCTAGAGAGAACCTACAGTAACGCAGCTCGGATGTTTAGCCGGAATGCAACATTTGAACAAAAGCTTGTAGTAAAGTTTGAGCTAGCAGGTGGTGGAAATGTTGGCTGTCAATTACTGTCATTTAATGAATTCAATGTGGTTGATCTATTTGACAATTTTTGGCGATTTTAATCATGAGGTCGTTAACCACGAAAAAACCAATTTTGTTACATAACATCCAAACTGAAATCACGGCCATTGACCCACGTATTCTTCAAAAAGTTATCAATAATTTTGACCTTCGAACGTAATGACTGAGTAACATTCTGCTCGCAGACAGAATGAACAACCTTACGTCGGCTGTGATCAACAAATTATACTGAGGTCACTGGGACATTTAGCTTACTGCCAAGTTAGTTTGGTCTACCTATATGAATTAAATAATGTACGAGTACATAGGCATAGGTATGAAAGTATGTTCGGTAAAGGAATCTCATGATCGTTTGCTGAACTCCTAAGAAGAAAAATTTACTCAACTAAAGCAGTTACAATAACATCGAGTTCAAGGTTATGTACATAGCATATGACGGCCTGTCACACTTCTGTGTCAATATCCTTCTCTATAGGATGCATATGCATCGATGGATGGATGCAGTCGATGCAACTATGAGATTCGCATATGCTGATGACATGACGTCATGAGACAGCGAGCTGGCACTTGTGTATTTGTGGCAGAAGTTGCAAATATGGGCTAAATAGTGAACAGGAGCAAAGCAAAATACATGCTCCCGTACTATAACAACTGGGAAGTTATAGTAATGGACTTTTATTTGTTCGGGCTCCTTGAAGCTCTAAAACGATTCTTTTATACAAATCATGGAATCATGAAAAGCGGACAAAAACGCCTCTTGAAGAACCCATCGAGTGTTCAAATAGGAATATATGATGCTGAGAAGTGAAACTTTATACTCAATCACTGCGGCCTGACTAGGCGTATTTCTATATTCTCGAGTTGGAGTTCATTCATGATGCCAAATTAACTAATAAATTTGGCTTAATATTTAAGTGAACTAGCTGTTATATGTATATTCTGCCTCAAAGTAAGCATTGTCACCTTAAAGTTCTGGATACAGTTGTTACTATTCAAAAAGTTATTTCTTAAGCTAATTCCTATTGGTCCGTTTCTTAGGAGTTCCTGTAAAAGTTTAAGCTACTTTGGGGTTGTTTTTATTCATTGAGATGAGTGAGCCGTGAGGAGGAAGAGACGGCGGTTTAATTTAACTTCTAACGATTTCTAACTTTCCCATTGTTCCCAATGTGCTGGCACAGTCTAGATCTTCCTGTTTATTCAATCCGGCCTGTGCTTGTTTTTTTTGGTGCTACGTTGGTACCAATACGCCTATCAATTGCTCTGTACACTTTCAGTGTCATTTTAAGGTTAATGCCCTACATGAAGTAAATATTCGCTGGTCTATAGCAAGATTTTTTTTATCGGACTTTCAGTTTTTGCTTCTACTTACTTGTAGTGCACCCTTTCTTTAGGTAATCGTCCTTAAGATGCCTGGTATGGTCCACATCTCTTTCTCAACTAACTCCTTTAGTCAACTGATTCAACTATTTATACGCTTTCTTAGCAACTCATTAATAAAATTTGGAAGGCATTCCTATATATGAAATTGTTGATTCATTTGCACAGCTGCAGACAGAAACATCGCATAAAGAATGTCTAGCATCTTGAGTTCTGTATAGCGGTATAGAGTTACGAAGTGGGGAATGTTGCTCAGCAGGACCAAGTGTTTTTTAGCTTACTCAAAAAGAATAAATTCGGGGTTTAGCTGACTGCAATTCAGCAACCCAACTTAAACCAACTTTGGGATAATCTATTCACCTTGATATGCTTGACATGCTTGACATGTTTTAAAAAGCCTATTCTGCTGCTTACATCTTCGAACCTCACAAGCACTATTACCCTGCACAATTGCATAATGCTTTTAAAGTTGTGAAAACCTGTTTAGCTCTCGGTACAATACCCAGTGACAGGACTAAGGTAACCATCATACTCAGTCTTATCATTGAACCCTCCTCGATTATCGAGTTTCTTCAAGAGGTTGACATAAATAATTCCGTCTGCAGCCTGATCGGCTTCGTTCTCAACTAGTTATAAATTTATTCGACATTCATGTTGAAATATTAACTCTGCCTTCCTAAATGCAGGAAAATCCACTTTACTCACTTACTATATATGGTGTATCAACAAGAGGTGTTGGAATCGAAAGGCGTTGATCTCTAAACAGCCACACAGCATCGAATTTTGACAAACGATTTGGTTCTCCATGCGTACAACGTCTAATTAACGCAAAAACTGAAACCGGCCGACCACCAGTTGCGCCGTTCGTTTTTGGATTGGGTTCTGGAAAACATGCACGCTGGCATTGATTTTAGTAAGAAAATAGCATTTTCGGATGAAACTAATTTTCACAGCTGCTGTTAAATAAAGGGTTTTCCAATAGGGACTTGACAACTTTGAGTTTAATTTGTGAACGCATTCTTTCACTAATCATCAAACTGTCACTGTCAATTTATTCAGTAAACTCAACATTTTCATCATGGTAAAGTACACTAACGAGCAATGTCTGCAAATTATAAAAATTTTCTACAGATATTCGGAGTCGGTGACTGCAACTTTAAGAGCGTTAACTCCAATTTTTGGTCGTAATTCTCGCCCTAGTAGACTGGCAATAACAAGTTTAGTGCAAAAATTTGAGTTTATATATTCGTTGTGTGATGTTGCCGTGTCAGTGAAACAACGGGTTGGTCGAAGTGTCGAAAATATCGCTGCCGTTCAGACGTCCGTAGCAAACGATCCAAATCAGACAATTCCACGGCGTTCTCAAGAATTGGGCGTCGCTCAGACCACATTATGGCGTATTTTGCGTAAGGATCTTGATATATACCCATACAAGATCAAGCTGACACAAGAATTGAAGCCTATGGACCATTGGAGTGGAGGTGTCATAGTGCCGTACTTTTTCGAAAATGAAGCTAGAAAAGCCATTCCTGTCAATGAAGCGTGTTACGGAGATATGGTAAACAATTTTTTGTGACCGGTATCCGAGGAAATGAATACGGAAGACCTCTACTTTTCTTTTTTTACAATTCCGCGCTCGCAGCAAGGACTCAGGTGTTACATCAGTGTATCAGGTCCAACATTAGTGTTATGCCTTCAAGTCAGAGTTGACGCCGACGGGTTTACATATAACTACATACAAATTCCATGAAAAGACTTTTTCGGAGAATTGCCTCGCACTTTACCTAGGATGACGTCAAGTGCCATACAAATCGTGAAATAATCGAGTTATTGCTCACGAAGTTTCGGAGACATCTATTAGCCGTAAAGATCTTGCGACTTAACATCGTTAGACTTCTTTCTTTGGGGCTATGTTAGAAGCAAGGTCTACGTCAACCATCCGCAAACAATTCCAACTCTGAAAGCAAATACTGAATCCACCATCGCCAAGATAGAGCCCAAGTTATGTGAAAGAGTGATTAAAGATTTCGAGAAATGTATGAGGATCAGCAATGTCTACTTTAAAAGGCAATAAAAGTTTCAGAGATATTTCAATAATCATTCGATCACCTTTTGTTGAAACACCTTTTTCATAGAAGTAAAGCAGCGATCAGATCCCATATTTCAAAACCCATTAATTCGAGAGTGGTAAGAGACTGCCACACATCTCTCAACGACATGGCCAAGTAGCACAAGATCACACTCTGTTAGGGATGTGCCAGGGAACTGCGTGGCTTATTATCTGGCAGTCTCAAGCCACCATTGTCCTACGACAAATGATCAGCGAAAAAGAGAGCTGATCAACTCCAAACTCACCAACATAAATCAAGGGACACTGGGACAATGAAAGACTTGGTTAACAATTGATTATTCCTTACAACGACTGTGGGCCATTTGCTTTGCGACTGCCTTCTTGTACGCATTAGAATGCAATCCTTGGACATTTACTACTCCTGAAACCTCAATTACCTCTACTCTATGAAGATCATCTTTACAAATTTATCAAGGAATTTCAGTGGGTAAAGGAGTAGCTAAGGCATCGCAGTCCCACGAACCTCCAATGGTATTATAATGGACATACAACTAGTTTACTATAAGTACACCCCAACGAAGACCATTTTAATCCAAATCCGGGCTGGCCCTATTAATAAAATTTTTCTTTATTTATTTATTTTTATTATTATTCTTTACTTCAAACATGGTCCAAGTACTACTTCTTCAAAACAAAGTTTATCGTAGTGTAATCTAAATATTTATAAACGGTGATTTTTTGCTGTTTTGGTTTTCTAGTGTTCTATTTTTGACACCTTATGCGTAATTCGTGACATGTGTCAAAGTCAAACATTCTCAGTTAGCATTGCCATTTCATCATGTAAAGACTTAAACTCGAACAACGCTAACAAATTATTGAATTTTATTATCAAAATTCATGCCTTGCAATAAATGTTATTCGGACACTTCGACGATTTTACGGTCGTTTTAATCGACCTTCTGAGCGAGCAACTGAAGCCATAGTAACAAAATTTCGCGCCAATTCGTGTTATTGAAGACCGTGATTTTTTCAATTGGGATTGTGTTACTAGATTATGTCGAAGTTTTTACTTAAGGATATTTGTCTAAAATCTTACAAACTACAGCTCATACAAGAACTGAAGCCGAACGATCTGCCACAGCGTCGAATTTTCGATGAGTGGGCCTTAGAGAAGCTGGAGAGAGTTTCGCTTTTTTACCAAAAAAATTGTCTTTAGCGACGAAGCTCATATCAAGTTGAATGGATATGTTAATAATCAAAACTGCCGATGGTCCAACGATCAACCTCAGGCAATACAAGAGCTGCAATTACACCCGGAAACATACACTATTTTGTGCGATTTATGCTCCGGCGGAGTAATTGGCCGTGAGAACAACGATACTGTCAATGGCGCCCACTATCGTTCAGTGAGTTCGATTTTTTTTTTTTTACCCAAAATGCACGAGTTGAACCTGGTCGAAATGTGGTTCAAGCAAGACGGCGCTACATGCTACACAGCACCCGAATCGATGGACCAATTAAGAAAAGATTTTGGTGAGCAATTTATCTCTCGTTTTGGACCGGGTAGATCATGCGATTTGATATTTTTTATGAGGATACGTCAAATAACTCGTTTATGTCGATAAGCCAGCGTCAAATGTAGCCATGGAAAACAACATTATAATTAGCGAGATACCAGCCAATACGCTCGAATAAATGATTCAAAATTGGACTCTCCATATGAACCACTTAAAACGTAGCCGAGGTCAATATTTACATGAAATAATCTTTAAAAAGTAAATGACGAGCATTGATTTATCAACTCAAACACAAATTTTATACACTTGTAATATCGTTTTTTTTTTTTGACAATTAAAAACCAATATATGTATGTAAATTATTGAATAAATATGCTGTTAATTTACGTTTAAAAATATATGGTATTTGTGATTAAGCTTAAGTGCTAGGTTTAGCTAGAGCGACCAAATAGAGTTATTAACTTAGAATAAGATAATTCAGTTAAGAATTTTTTGTCTAACAAAAATATATGTAAATTAAAAAATAAAAAAATAAAACACTAAGAATCGTAATGTGCTAACCACCCCCCAAAACTCCATAACCACCTTGCATTACTGCGCAAAAAGAACCTCATCAACATTTTCGTAAATGTGCATTGCCTTTTCCCACTCAGTTGTATCAACGATCATCTATTACATTTTCCAAACAAAAACTCCATTTGCAACCAAAAGACGCTTCGAATAGAATACTACGTTGAACTCAAATACACCATTCTTCAGCAATTTCACTCGATGGAACAGAAACGGTTCAGCAACCCAAAAAGAAAACGAAGAAGAACCAGATAAACATGTACGGTATGTTCAATATTATGATAATGTGTACCCCTCAAACTCCGCGTAAACATTTCTTTTGCAACAACAACTACGCACAATTCGGCGCGCCAAATGAACACAAATCCAAAACAAAAACCATCGGAACAAAACAGAAAACGAAATCAAACACACTGAATGCAAAATGAATCATCGGACGAGTGGATTTGTACTAGACTCAACTCCACAGGAATCACTCGAAAACAGAACAACATTTTAATGCATATATGTGTAGTGACAACGTTTAGGTGTGTGCGTAAAGCATGCTGCCGTCCATGCAAACACTTTTAACATAAAATTTGGGGGTTGGTTTTACTGCTTCTACTATTCACCCAAACAGTTGTTGTGTATCCTTCGAAGGGTGAAAAGTTTCTCAACTTTTGCACCGTGCGTTGTCCGTTTTTTGTTTCCTTCACAATTTCATTTTACTATAAAACAACAAGAAAAAAAAAAAAAGAAAGAGAGAGAGTGTGACTACTAAATAAACCCCCGAAACTAGTTAGTTAACAACCAACAAAAGAGGGGGGTAGAAACAGCTGCAAGGACTGTTTAAACAAATCAAAGCGCTGGCAAATATTTTACTAATGTTACTAATTTGCTAACAAAAAAAATATATATAATAATAATAATAATTCTAAACGGCGGTGCTCTAACTAGTGTGTGCTTGTGTGCGCTTTAATTCCTTTGATTAAAAAAAATTTTTATCTTTTTTTCAAATAAGAAAATTCTATTCAAACAATGATTTGATTTGTACAGTTCAGTGTGTCCAGTTTTATTTATTTCTTTTTTTCTAATTTTTTTATTTATTTATTTTTTTTTTTTTTTTCGTGTGTTAATAAACATCCCATTGGAAAAGGTAAATACAATGGAGAAGCAACAACAAAATATATAAAAATCAAAAGTGAAACCTTAAAAAAAAAAAAAAAATCATGTGAAAATTGTATGTGCTGCAGTGCTGTTGAGTGTTTGGTTTTGTTCTTATTGTTTCTGTGCTTTTGCTGCGCTGATCCACTGCAAAAAGTGTCTTTTTTGTGTTTCTTTATGTATTTTTTATTTTTCTTCTTCTTTTCCTCGGAGGATACTCATTAACCTAATTGGGATATGAAAAGTAAAGAAAATAAATATAAAACGATTCAAGGATAAATTTCTCAAATGATGGTTTGTATAATGTTTGCTTGTTTGGTAAAAAGGAAAAAACAAAACAAAGAAAATTTATAATTAAAAGAAATAAGAAAAATTGGGAACACTCGGACGCTGCAGCAGGGATGCACCATATTAATTGCATTTGCAGCGGAAGTTAATTCGATGAAGACGCACACTCAAAATTTGTCATTGCCGACGCTGTTTGTGGATGTAAACAAAGCGCCAAAGGCGCCAATTCATGGCCTGAGTAGTTTTGACGTTTTATTGATTAGAAAATTTACCTTTGAAATCCGAAATTGAAATTTGTACCTTGTTTTTCTAGTCTATGTTAGTTAAAGGGAAAACTCAACATCCCTTTAATGGTTTAACTTCCCTCCAGAGCATTTACATTTCCTTCCGCATAATTGTTTCAGTGCCGAGTTAGCCTAAGTAAATTCTACATACGAAATTCTTTCAACTAATATGTATTTGATTGTGTTTCAAATTTGTGTGGAAGGTCACCAAAAATGTGTGATTTTTATGGCTTGGTGTTTATTTTTAACTGATAGATCTTTCAATAAGCATAACTTTCAAACTCTGATGTTGTTCGTACATACTACTGTGGTGGCCCTATGGGTCCTAATTTTTTGCATATAGGAGCTCTCGTTAGAGTCAATGAAGTTACTTGGCAATGATCAGTGGCTATTTCGCGAAAAGTAAGCCTAGCTAGATGGCGCTGTCATTATGAAATTATAACTATCATATAAGTATACCAAAATAGACCAGCGAATTGGGCCTTATGATCGCCCGATTATTCGCCACACTATTTTTTAGCTATGTGATATGTAAAGTCTAAACTAAACATCAATCTATTTAGGTCTGGAAAGTTAATAGGTATTCAGTGCCTTATCGATGAGATAGATTTTGAAATGTTCAAAAGAATGGCTTAAAATATAACCAGCAAAATATGTTTCATCAAAATGGAGTATGCCTGGAGTCGTGCTTCAAAAACAGTCACAACTCCAAAAAAAAAAAAAGATTAAATGTGCGGAAAACACTATATTGTGCTGCAATCTTTTTCTTTAAAAACTGTTGCTATGTAAACATGAAGTTTATATCCTTTTTAGTACCCATAAGACAATTAAATTGCATTACTATCTGCGTCATGTTTTAATGTTGGTACCACGCATTCTTCGCCATTTTCTTACCTTTAAAAATATATATAAAAAAATTATTAAATAAAAATATAAAATAATATATTTTACAAAAGTTAAAAACAAAATCATTATATAGGAATTTATTTAATTATATTACTGTGTAAATTCTGATTTCGATGAGACGCTTACCTGAAAGTTTGCTCATTTGACCAAAAGACGTTACAACAAAATACTTCAGACATTTTATTCTTTTCAGAGGCTCATGGTTTTTTCTCTGCCCGGCAAACTTGAATTTTCTTTTAACGGTTCTGGAGGTAACTTTTTTTCTGAGTATCCTCTATTATAGGTATTAGCAGTCAGTTAAGATGATGTTTTTTTTTTTTTAAATCCGGTCCTCCCTATGTATTGTCGATTTTTTTTTTTTCTTTTTCTTCTTTAGCGATTTAATTGAGATCCAGAATGCTGAAATAATTATTGCATTTTGAACAGCACAAAAATATTAAACTAACTGGTCAATAGATCTCAAACAACATTCTTATCCTGAAAAATAAATAAATTTCCATTCATTAGTGGGTTATCCCAGATACCAAAAACTAACTGTGTCTAATACTTTGTCCTAGACTGTATTATTATTTTTTTTTTTAATTTAACCGTTATATTGTAGAACGATAAAGTTAGCTGAAGTTGAAGCGGTTATAGGTGCTATCTCGACTACTAAAAATGTGGAATTGCAATTTAGATTACTTAAAAGGAAAATTTTTTTAACTAAGATGAGGGGTCGTTCTGAAAATATTTTGAAACTCTACTTTAAAAAAAAAAATAAATAAATAAATAAATAAAAATTTGCATTACTTGTCTTTTGCTCGAAGTCTCAATTGTTCCGTACTGTTTATCATTGTAATCGTGTAAACCAAGTTCAAAAATGATTTTTTGCTTATCTAAAAATTCACGTTTTTTTTTTTTAAAAAAAAACCATCACTTTAAAACTATCAATACAACTTCTGAAAGTTTTGCCCGTTTTGAAATTTTTGATTACAAACACTATACCTGGTGCTCCGAAAACAATATGTAACCGCTAATAAAAACACCCGAACGACGGTGGAAAACACATACCAGACACATTCTTCAATTTGTTACTTAAAATACCATACCTCGAAATTGAATATTGCTGTATTCCAATTTATTTCTTTAAACTTAAACGAATTTTAGTTTTTTTATAACATAAGCACACAAATGTATATAAATCCAAGTTGTATTCCACCAATTTAGTCTATGTCCCATTTGAAGTTTAAATTTTCAAATAAGCTCGATTAGGAACCTGGATAAATTTGTATACTTGCGTTTTTTCATTTGGTCTCGAAATGCAAAATTTTGCTGCTGCTCTTTCAACCATCATATTTCGTTTTCGACCCATTTGCTTTTGGAGAAAGTCTTCATCCTTCAACTATAGCACTTTGTGTCCAGACTATAGCCCAGGAAGTAAAAAGTAAAATCCGAATCTTATAATATAATTTAAGTCTCACTGTCTTCTAAAAAATGTCCATACTATAGAATAAGAAGGATTAGCTGAACTTAGAATATAGCATCAACTTTGGTGCTGAATAATTTTCGTAAGATGTCTGCATAGATAGAAAAAAATACCTGTCAGAAAGACTCCGAAAAATCAAATCTGACTCTACTAAATTACTAGTCTGGTTTTGCTCTTCGGCAAGAACTCTGTATGAGCGTTTTAACAAGAATATTCCCTTCTGTTTTCGAAACATAATATTTCTGGGTCAATCTGTTCTGGCTATCAAATGAGTTATAATCTATTCGAGTGTGTAGCTGGATGCAATTTCAGAATTTACTTATCAATTTTGTGTTTTAAAATAAACAAACGCGCTATTCCAAGTCCTAATCCTAAATGAATAACAATCGTAATGCATAACGCCTCTGAAACACGTACGGTTAGACTCTTGTAGGGTATCTTTGAAGATCTGTGAAGCATAAATGCAATATCTCAATGCATTTTTTTGAAAAATTAAATAGATCCTCTAAAGTGTATTTTTCCATATTAAATATACTGTGCAAACTTATATTCTAGAAACCATCTTAGACAATTCGCAACCAGAAAATCGTTGATCCACTGGCCTTTGAATGCACCAATTAGGCACCATATTTTCAAGTGCAAACATGTCCGTTTTATTTAAACATTTATTTATAAGGCAAGCTAAATTTATTCCTATTGCTATCTTTCCGAAGAAGTTCTTCTTAAATGCATTTTCAAGGATACAATTATGAATTTCCTTATTTATTTTATTTATACTGATTTTCCTTTTTCATAATTTTTATTTTTGTGCTGATTAGATGCACAAAAAATATTTAAATTGTAGTCAGTTACATAACACTACGAGTACCTACTTTCAAAATAAACTAAATTCAATTTCCGAAACATTTTTCCAACTTTTTCATTAAGTATGTGAGATTAATTTCGTGGATCATTCTGATATTCTTTAAGTGCAAAATAGATCTATGCAGTTGGAAACAGATTGATCTATTTAGATGTCGTATTTCGTCGTAGCTTGAGCCTCCATCTTGAATAATTGTATGCCAGTTAAAGTTTTTGCATCAATTTAACGTTTCAAACACGCATTCGGAGGCTTTTCTCTGCAGGGATACTTACAAAATGTCTATGCTATTTATTATACATACACAAATGGATGTTTTTAAATTCACATCGGTTGCCTTTACTGAGGTAATATTCTCCATAAGCCGAATGAGACAGACACGCACATATGTTTCTCGATCCGTAACCAACATAGTTTCTTAAAATTTCTCAATTAATCTCAAAACGGTTTTCTTAAATTTTTACCCCTCGTCAACCAAAAATTGCACAAAAGTTGTGTTTTTTCGCATACATATGTATCTATCTATATTGGTAAAGAGTTTCGCCTTGTGCAACGTGCCATGACAAAAATTCACAAAAGCAAACGACAAATGTTTTATGTAGTTTAAGGACAAACAGAATAAAAAAGGTAAAATTTGTTTAAAAAAAATACGAGAGCTCGATCTTTCTGATTTGTGAAAAAAGTGGTTACATCTGACACGCCATGTATCATTTTTTACAGCCAGGAGACCATTCGACTTTTCTTCATAGTTCTTACTAAGACTACTTGTAATCTTACCTTTTTGCTTATATTAATTCAATATTACTTATATTATCTGCTCGCATACGAGTATACCGTATACGTTCAGTGACTCATCTTTTTGATCACATGATTAGCAGAATAAAAGACTTTTGTTCGTAACTTTTTTATTTGTACTTTTAATTCAACAAAATTTTTAACAAAGTAATATTATAATTCAGTATTAAAAATAATGACAACCAAATTCATCTTTTAACATAATTTTAATACAACAAAAGTAAAAATTAAGCATTTGATCAATTTCATCATCAAAACTGTTCCTGTTTAGTACTTCGTATGGCCTCCTTTTGCTTTAAGGACCGGTTTTTTCTCTTTTTGGCATTGATTCAAATAACTTTTTACTTTGATTTGCAGTGATATTTTACCAAGCAGTTTAAGTGCGGTGCCATAACCAGGTGTGGCCAATCAGGTATTCGAAATTGTTGATTTTGTAACCACGATTTTGTAATTTTGACTGTGTGTTTCGGATCATTATCCTGCTAGAAGATAATGTCCGACACATTTTTATGCCACTTTTCCAAACTTGTAAGGAGTCCGTCTTTCAGGGTGGTGATGAATTGAGTGGTATTCATGCGACCCACCACTCTAATGCATTCACCAACCCCTTCCATGCATATGCATCCCCAAATCATAACATTTCCTCCTCCAAATTTTAATGTTTATTTAATATGGCGATCGCAGATTGGCTCACCTGGTTTTTTCCATACCCATCAGAACCAAGACGGTTAAATTTTGTTTCATCCGACCAAATTACCCTTGTCCAGTCGATTACACAACAATCCTTATATTTTTAGGCAAATTGTAGTCTTACTTTCTTATGGCGGACAGTCAATAGGGGCTTTTTAATTGTAGCGCGTCCATGAAAACTGTTTCTGTGCAAAATTGTTCGTACAACCTCAGTTGTTACATTAGTCTTATTATTTTGGTTTAATGCCTTATTAATCTGGACCGCATTTTCATACATTCTATATTTAATTGCCTCACAATACGCCTTTGTATATTTGAATTTAAAATTGGTTTCCTTCCAGACTAATTTTTTTCAGCGTCAGGTTTAAAATTTCTGCATATTTTCGATACAACTCCCACTGAAACTCAATTTACTCAATGAGTTGTCTTGGAAACAATTAGCCTTTCCACTTCCTATATTTTGGAGATATCAAGTTCTTTTACCTACCATCTAATTTAAAACAATTAAAATGCCTGTTAAAACTGAAATTCAAATTTACCTTATGTAGGATCCTTATATTAATACTTTACATATTTTTATTTTAACAAAAAACACAAAGAAAACTTGGCCAAACTTTGTACTCACAATATGCAACTACGACAGTGTCAACAAGTTGATCACATGCGTTGCCCAAGAACTTTTACAAATTCTCACAAAATAACGGTGCATTTTCGTTTGCTTTTGCTGTGCGGATTCATAATCACTCCATTTATTTTGAGTGAAAATTTAGTTGCTCTAACTGTTAAACTTAAAGTGTTACAACTGATCATGTGATCAAAAAGTTGAGTCATTGTATGTTAGTACGAGTATATATCTCTTTATAGGGTTGTCTAATAACGACTTGACAACTTTTTTTTTTTTTTAAATAAAAGACAAACCATTTGAGATATTTCAAAAACTTTATTATTGGCTTAAAGTACAATCAAAACATTTATGAATGGAACTCCACTTCGTTCATATGGCCACCGCGGGCACGTTGGACCCAATTTTTAACGACTCGGCCACACATTTCGTCCGAAACGGCCGCTATTTCGCGTTCAATGTTGGCTCTGAGCTCTTCCAACGTCGTCGACGTGTTGGTATAAACCAATGACTTAACATAGACCCACAGAAAATAGTCAAGCGGCGTTAAATCGCACGAACGAGGCGGCCAATCGACTGGCCCATGTCTTGAGATAACACGCTCACCATACTTACTCTTCAATAAATCGATTGTAGCGTGTGCTGTGTGGCTTGTGGCACCATCCTGTTGAAACCATATCTTCCAATTAGGGCCAAAAATAATCGGTGATCATGGCGCATTAATGCTGACCATTCACAGTAACGTGGCGATCGTTATCGTCGATGAAAAAATATGGCCCAATAACGCCGCCGGCATGCAAACCGCACCAAATAGTTATTTTTTGTGGATGAAGTGGGGATTCATGAAGCACATGTGGGTTTTCACCCGACCAATAACGCATATTTTGCTTATTGACGAACCCATTGAGCCAAAAATGAGCTTCGTCACTGAAGATGATTTTTCCGAATATCTGTAGAAAATTTTTATAATTTGCAGACGTTGCTTGTTAGTGTACTTTACTATGATGAAAATGTTGAGTTTACTGAATAAATTGACAGTGACAGTTTGATGATTAGTGAAGGAGTGCGTTCACAAATTAAATTCAAAGTTGTCAATTCCCTATTGGAAAACCTTATATTTGAAAAATGCGTTTGCATGCAAATGGCTAACCATACTTCTCCCATAACCAACTTCAGTAAGCATGTCGTCCAAAATAAAGGATTCTTTAAACTTTTACTATTGCAAACTAGATGTGTGTAATAAAAAGAAAAAAAAAACCGAAAACATTTATAGAAAAGCTCACAACAGATGTTAGACTACGCTTCATTTTTGACTTTATATTTCAGCTACGCATGAGTTTTCTAACTTAAAAAATTAAATATAAAAAATAAAAATAATTGGAATTTCAATTCCAATGAATATGCTCATAAAGAAATTTAACAAAAAGTTACGAAATTTTAAAAATTATATGCGCAAATTTTTTAGCGACCTAGATTGGATGTATCTACAATTTATGTACAGCCATTCGAACTTCCGGTTCAGAGAAAACCCAATAATACGAATAGCAAATTTTCCCTATTGACAACTCTATAATATGAATGATGGGTAAACTTAATATGCGAGTAGATATTTGATGATACGAATAACGGTTAGTTTAAAAGTATTCGTTGGTTGCCTTTTGCCTTTTTCTAATCATTTATTTATTTATTTTTTTTTTTTTTTATCTCTTCCATAAACTGTGGATGAAGTTGCCAAAGTTTTCAGTAATTTTTTCTATGCACACTCACATTTCGGAAGAAGTTTGGGTGGCAGAAGTTGTGATTCTTCTTAAGAAATATTTTTGTGTGCGCCAAAGAGACTAAATATAAAGCAGATATAATCGTAGATTACGTAAACGGAGAGTCTTTACTTGAAATATCAATTAAATACGGATTACCTAAAAACAATATATTTACCTATACCATTACAATAAAGAAGAATGAAGAAAAAAGAAAAAGTGGACTTCTAAGCTTATCTGGGTGCGACGTGGAATCGCGATTTACCTTGAAAAACGGCAAAATTCAGAAAATAGAAGAAGCCATTTATAAATGGTTCCTGGTGCAACGGGAATTCTATATTCCTGTGAACGCTGCGCTCTTTAAAGTCAATTTTTTCCAAGTTTTTTAGATTGGTTTCGATGCTTTTTTTAAAAAAAAATTTATCCAATCATAGGAATATGTTAATGGTACGAAAGGGCCTAATAATTTATTGGGTATCTGATAATATATTACTTATGTATAAATGTGCCAGTATGTAGATGCTATAATTATAGATGGCTATAATTCCATAATTCCAATCGAATTATCTACGAAAGTTAAATGCACGGGCGGGATCATCGAAAAATTCGAATTTAAAGTTGAAATACAGCAGGGCAGTGTACAAAGTCCGTTGCTTTTTGAAGTTTGTGGAAGATTTTCTTTTAAAGCAGAACATTTTCTTTTCGCCAATGATAGCACTTTTATAAATAGCGAGGTAACACCCCTTCAGACAATTCTTAATAATTGGATGAAGGCACTAGAAGATAATGCGTTAAGATCCTTTTTGAATCGGTAGCTACAACTTAATATTCTTTACTAAGCAAAACAGGAATTTTTGAGTTTCTATCTTAATCGTTGATGAGTTGAGACCTTAATTCTGATAATTTATATCAGACTCCAACCATTTGCGTATAAGGAATAACGCACCCTGAATGTGTTGATACATGCTTCATAAAGAACTATGATTTTCAGTTATATCCTGACACATACAGTATCAGACAAAATTAAAGCAGAAAATGGTGCATATGGACATGTTGCTCAATAACTTTCCATACTTTGTAGTGCAGGCATTTCAATACTTTTTAATATATTCAAACACAAAAAGTTGTACTTATTTATAGACAAAAACTTAATTCTTCTACATTTTCACAAACAAAAAAATTTCCGCGACAAACCAAAAGCAGCACATAATAACTTAATTTAAAATTAAAAATTCGAAAAAGGAAATGAAGCATGGAATCAATTAAACATTTTGCAATAGTCATAGAAATGCTTTCCCAAGCCATTTGTTTATTGGGAGATAGCCATTCTCTGACAACCTAAGAGGTGTGCTTCGGATCGTTGTCGTGTTGAAAGATCTATTTTGATGTAATTTCCTCTTCTCCATGTGGCAATTTTGGAAACTCATTGGAGTATATCCTTGTACATAAAACGATCCATTATACCTTCAATTTTGTGAATTAACCCGATTAACCCATAAAATCAACGCTCTGCTATATAGTGGTCTTTGCACACGTCTTAAGCCATCTGAGCCTGTCATGTTGAACTTCGACTCATATGAAAAAAAATAAAGAAAATCCAAATTTAGTATTCCTCTTTGGATCGACTTGTTTGATATCCAAAAATTAAATTGGCTCTTGTGGACCTAGTGGATTTGAAGCGATCTTATTTTTTATCATTTATGGTAAATAATGGCTCGGCTATCACGTGGAGTGGTTTTACCTTGACTATCTCCTCGATGAATGCTTTCTAACCAACTAGACGAACGGAAACGGCTTATCATTCTTAATATGAAGGAATGATGAATATTAAATTTGTTGGCGATTGTAGTCACTGCTTCACCTTTTTAAAAATCACTTTTTATTTGCTCTTTGAGATCTCTTGAGTATTTGTTTCGGGCCGTTTTGAAACACTGTCAATATTGTCTTTGGGATAATGAACCGATCTATTACTAATTGTTGTTTTTTGCAATAAGTTATTAAGCAAAATAACGATACGCACCATTCCGTATTTTAGTTTTAGTTTGAACTCAACTATGTAGATTAATCTTGGCTATTGTCTACGAAAAACAAAATTATAAGGTTCCGCTCTAGAATAGAAGTGTTTTCAAAATAGTTTTTTAATCACTTAAAGGATTTTTATATTTTTAAAAAATTATCAAAACAAAACTTATAAGAGCTGGTAAACAGAATGCATTATATTTTTCGCCTTTCTTGACAATTTGCATCTTTTGAGATACAATAAAATTGCGCTTTTCTAGTACATAATTGGATACATTTATTATCCCCAATTTCTGATTGCTAATGTACTAATCACCTCCATAAGAGTCATGATTTTTATATCCCCTGACATGCCCTGTTATTTTAAAATATTATTTGAAAAACTGCAATTTTAAACTTTTAAAAGTATTTAACAATTTTGTGTTTAAATAAAACATAGAATTGCAATTTCGGGCTGAAATTTATTCCAAGTATAGTACACTTGATAAATTTAAGTATGAAATTCGATCTCGTTCATATGACCTCCGCGAGCACATTTGCAGCGATGGATTCTTTGAAGCCAATTTTCCAGGAGGTCACTGAAAATGAAATGCTTGTCTCAAGTCTTAACTGCAACCACTAGACATATCTTTTCAGCTACTAGAAAAGTAAATAGAGCTGGCAAAATAAGCAACCCACCGCTTACAACAGCGAATGTACTACGACAGTTGGAAACCTTCGACTTTTTTGTCGGATTGTCTTGTCCCGTGCGATGAAAAATATATCTTTGAAGATATAAAGAAGATTAGTCATGGGTGAGTCCCGCACGCTACACAGAACTACATTTCAAAAATAATTGTGATAATATGGCGGACTAGCGAGGAAGTTGTGTAGGAACAGCAGGATCACACTATGTATATTGAAATCGTCATTACATAAATGATAAATCACGACTACCACTTTTTCTGAAATTTAGCCATTCACTTTCAAAATAGGCAGTTTAAATACCCTGGTCCTATAAGATAGGACTTTGAAGGCTTTTGACCCAAGAGGATAAGATTTCCTCTACTTTAGCTGGTTGTTTGGAAAAAGACTGTAAATGAAGACTATTTTGTAGAATAAACTTTGCTGAATAAACTTTGTAGAATAAAGTTTGCTGCAATTTCATCGTGGAAAAATTGACACTACAACAGCGATTGCAAATCGCTAAAATTTATTTTCAAATCTTTAGGTAACTTACGTAGACATTATCGGCCATCTGAACATGCTATTTATCAAATTATTGAAAAATTTCGCATCCAATTCATGCTACTGGATACTCACACACCAACAAGAACGAAAACAGTGCGTTCAGAAGAAAATATCAATGCTGTGGAAGCTTTGGTTGAAAGGGACCCCAATTTATCAATTCGTCGTAATTGCAGCAACTTGAGCTTTGTGCATCCTCTAACTGGAATAAATATCTTTGTCTCAAGGCTTATAAGATCCGGATGATGGAAGAGATAAAGCCATGTAAACATTTATTGCGTCAGGTGTTTAGTGATTGCGCTTTAAATCAACTGGTAAGTTCTGTTCAGTGATGAGGATCATTCCTGGTTAAACAGCTAGAGAGCGAGGACAATCCTCAAGAAGTTCACCAGATGCTATTGCATCCAGGAAAACGTACTGTATGATGCGGTTTGTCATCATCGGTTCTTATTTCTTTAAAAATTAGGCCGAAGCACAAGTAACTGTCAATAGGCAACTATGCAATGCGATGATTAACGATTATTTGTCCCAAATTTGCGTGTCATCAATGTGGGAAACTGTGGTTCCAATAGAATGGTAGTCCCTCTAACCCATACTACCAATTAAAACATCGCAAGTGTAACTTCGAGAAATGAACCCGTTAATTAGCCACCCAGGTCGTGAAGTTTGACGCCATTGAATTATTTTCTAAGAGGCTACGTCAAGTCACTAATTTATGCCGATAAACCAGCAACGATTTACGTTGACGAGTAATTGCTCGGAATAGTTGTCGAAAATCGTATCTGCAGAATGCGCTTTGTACGAGGCAGCCGTGAGGGACATATCCTCGAAACTGTTTTCAAATATTAAATAACATGAAATAATCTTTCAAATAAATGTTTTATTTACACAAAAAAAGGCTAAAACTCTTCAAAAAAAAAAAAATAAAAATAAAATATACACTTTATGTACTAAACATTATGTCATAATGTTATATGTAACTCCTTTCATTTGAAGTATAAGTTTTTAAACGAGTTATATTTACGAGATAATATCGAAAGACAAATGTTGAACAAAAGTAGGTTCTCCAATATAAGAATACAATGCAAAATTTTAATTTTGTTCATGGGAGTTGGTAAAAGTTTTTAATTGAATAACCCTGTGCGAGTGAATTTGTGGTGCACGTCTAATTCCATTGAAAAGGTGATAGTGGTTAAAGGAAATTCAATTAAACCATTCTACACGCACACACGCGCTCGTAATAGATTAGATTTCAGTTTTAATGTGTGGATTGGGTGAATCTTTTTTTTTTCTAATAAAAATGAAATAAAAAAGCCCAATGTGTGGTGGATGGTATACCCTACCCATGGTGTGTTTTTGGTTTTGAGCTTTTAATGTTTAAAGCCATTCGTATTTGGCCTCAAAATGTTTATTATTTTTTTTATGCATTTTGGCTTTATTCTTATATCTTATCTAATCATTTGATTTTACAAATGTTATCATATTGTATAAATTTTTTTTGTATATGATATATTGCCAATTTGTTCTGATACAGAGATTGATAAATGAAACAAATAAAACAACTGCTTTAGTTCCGGTCGAAATTGTTTTGACAATAACAGCTTTTTTCCATGTTCAGGACTTACTTGACTTAAAAGAAGGATTTTCTAAGACTTTAATACTTTGATACCATAATGAAACGGTCAAAAATATAGGTTTTGCTATGCTATATGAAATTTACATACTGCATAAACCTGCATGGTGACTCAATATACTATATATATGTAAAGGGTGATTCATCGTGAGGATTGATTCATAATGTAAAATAAAACACATGAAAGTGAAAGTGAACTTAAAATTTTTATTATCGGTTAAAAGAACAATTTATGGCATTTACTTTTTGAAAATGATATCATGTAAATGTTGGCCTGATGTGGTCCATTCGGAAGGTCTAATTTTGGGCGACTCGTTCGAGCATAGCGACTGGTATATCGCGGATAACACAAGTAATGTTGGCTTCCAAACCTCAATCGTAGCTGGCTTATTCCTGAAGACTTGAGACTTTACATTTCTCCAGAGAAAATAGTCCAAAGGTGTGATATCGCACGATTTAGGCGGCCAATTTACCGTAGCAAAACGTAAAATTAAGTGCTCACCAAAATGATTTTTCAACAAATGCATTGTTTCACGCGCTGTATGGCTCGTAGCGCCGTCTTGTTGAAACCAGAGCTCACCGAGACCATGTGCTTGAATTTCAGGATGCTCATAGTCCGTTAACGTGGCGCAATAACGGTTACCATTGACGGTAATATTCTGATTTGCCTCATTTTTGAAGAAATATGGACCAATGTTTTCACCAGCCTATGAACTACACCATAGTCTTCGTGTTGCTCATCAGACCAAATACGGCAATATTGTTTATTAACGTATCCATTGAGCCAGAAATGGGCTTCTTCAGTGAACAATTGAGTGAACATTGAGTTTTTCCAGAGCCCATTCACTGAAAATATGACGCAAATCCAAGTCACCTGGCTTCAATTCTTGCACAAGTTGAATTTTATACACTTTTAGGACGAAATCCTCACGTAAAATACGCCAAGTTGTCGAATACGCCAAGCCAAGCTGCTGAGAACGACGACGAATCGATTCGTCACGGTCTTTGCGTACACTTTCAGGTACAGCTGCTATAATCTCTTCATTACGTACTGGATGTGGTCTAACCGGTCGAGTATCATCCACTAATGTAAACTGGGACTCAAATTTGCGAATAATATTGGAAATAGTGGTTTCAGTAGGTCGATAACGCGCACCGTAAGTTCCTCGAATCGCACGAAAAACATTTCTGACAGAACGTTGAACAATTTGGGTACTCTTTTTGTGACATGAGTCTTTCCATGATGACTTTCCGAACGATACTGAACAAAAATAACAAAGCAGTTTGATAGGAGTCACGCGTGATCTGTCAAAGGAAGTCTATTAAAAATCAAACCTCACGATGAATCACCTTATACAAACTAGGCAGTTTCATTACATTTAGTGCGTTTACCAACTACTACCTGATGCTTAAAAACAACCAACACCACTGGTAAGCAAAAGTTATCTATTTTGCTGTCTTACGTTTTGAATTATTATTACCATCTTGTTCGAGTTTTCGGGGCGCCTGGCAATTGTCAGCATCGTCACACGGATCGTTAAAATTGGATTTGATCACCACATTTCATATCAAATGTAACAGACCAGGGAAGCTTATCAACCTTCTTTCTTTATTCAAGCCACTTACATATACAGTTGTGGAAAAAATAATAGGTTCGAGTTAGTTATCAACTTAAAATGTCATTTACACCTTACAAAGCTACTTGAAACGATCTTAACATAACATATTATGAAAGTTCTTTTTATGCAGCAGCATTTTAAAAACAAACTAAATTATTGATTCGTTGCAGGAACGTTATCGTGCTCAAAGGGTATGATAACGAATGCACTAAAAAAAAAAAAAAAACAAGAAATTAAAAGAAGAAGACCAACAAATAGTGCGATTGACTAAAAATTAATCTTTTGTTAAATCTTCAGAAATTAAGAAGAGACTTAATCTAAGTATGACGACAGGAACGGTTAGAAACAGATTATTAACAGGTAATTTGCGTTCGCGATCCCCTAGGATCATTTGTGGAGGAAGAATAATAATATGACTACCATATATGCGACTATTTTTTCCTGGTATGGCATGGGACTATTATTTTGCATTATAGAGATAATGGCTCAGAAAAATATGTAGAAATACTAAAAAACGTCATGCTGCCTTATGCCGTTGCTTTGGATAAAAGATAATCACCTCAAGCACACCTCGAAAAAAAGACAAATTCTGGTTTCAAGCGAAAATGGTCTTAGTTTTCGTTTAGCCAGCTCAGTCGCCTGGTCTGAATTCGATCGAGAACTTGTTGTTTGAAATCAAGAAAGAGCTGGCTCTAAATTTTTTTTTTTAATAAGGCTGCATTATGGGTTGGGAACGAATACCAGTGCAAAAGTGCCGAAAACTTGTGGAATCCTTGCCACGCCGTTACCAGGCATAAGTATATATGTTCTTTCTATTAAAGTCTTTTTTTTTTCTTATTCTAGAAACCACGCTTTTTAATATTTTTCAACCCAAAACAACTAATTTTAATGTTAAAAAAATTAATTGCTTTTTATGTTACAAGTATGTATATAAAAAAAATGATAAAATGAAAAGAACTGAAAGCCAAATAGCGTTGTTATACTCGTAATTGTTGTTTAGATTGTAGCAAAGACCCACATATTATGAAAAAAAAAAAAAACAAAAAACAAAAATATGAGTTTATGCAGATTAAATTGATTATTACCCAGAATTAAAAATGTAAGTATATTTTCATTGAACAAAAAAGAAACCTAAATACCTCCTTGGAGAAGATCCAAAAATTGATGTTTTTCTTTTACATGTGAAGCCTTCAATACAGAACTGGATGACTTCTGTAGAATCGGAAAATAGTTCAAAATAACTTCCTAAATTCGGGATAGCAATATCTACCACTCTTTAACAAAGTCATAAATATTGAGATTTAGAGTTGAAACATCTTTCCCTTATGTAGTATTGTTTAAAATTCCATATTAGCGATTTGTTGTTTTTGAAGTCCACTTTTCGGATAATTGCATTCATCCAATTTGGCAGAATACAGAAAAATGCACCCTTACAACATTTTCTTGTTTTCAGCTGCTCATTGCGAAATTTGAAGTAACTCCTCTAGATTTTCTCTTCAATCGCTCATAAAGCTCTGCATACTTACGAAAAAGTGGCGATCGCTAAGATATGTCGGCAGAACACGTTAGTCCTCTTTAATTGTAACAAGCAAAACCAAACATAGAGATTTTCCGTTTCGTCTTTCTTGATACTCGGTATTTGTCGCTTCCTTCGTAAAAGGTTTCGGCAAAAATTTTATTGAGAACTTACATTTTTTTTTATAATTTCAAAAAAGGCCTTCTTGGAGGAACCTTCTCTGAATCTGTAGTTTAAACTAATCAAAACTTTATGAAATCGATGTAGTCTTTTTTTTTTACTTTCCTGAAACACTTTAGTTATGAATGTGCCAGGTAGACGCAGTTTAAAACAAATTATATGGCACAACTCTTACCAAAAAGGTAGTAAAATCTTGCTTTACACACCAAATGTTTTCTAACAAAAAAAGAAGTTCTATTTTAATTTTATTTCAAAATTATGTTAAAGAATTATTCAAAATTAAAACGATAGAGCACGAAAAAATTATGCTTCCTTTAAAAATGTCATCTGATACTGTCCATCCTCCAATTTTCGACTACTCCAAGTGATATGTTTATTTGCGCGTCCAAAATGCCTTTTAGGTTGTGATTACTATATATGCAACATTTTTTTTTTATTCCGGTGCAGTATCGCATGAATTTATGACTCTTCATTGTATGGTATATGTAATATACACGCCAAAGACACGTGTGAGAACCTAGACATCACTTTTCACTTGGCAGCCAAGAATGAATCAAGTCAATTTTTGATATTCTGCTCTGATGTGAACCGTATTTCAGTGAGGGCGTTCTGCATCTACCGGAACAAATGGTAGCCAGAAGGGGCAAGGTCTGGGCTATAAGGCGGGTGGGGTAAGACTTCCCATCCACTGTTTTCCAAATAGTTCTTAACCGGAATAGCAACGTGGGGCCGAGCGTTGTCATGATGGAAAATTATTACCTCGTGTCTGGTCGCATATTCCGGGCGTTTTTCGGCTACTGCTCCCTTCAAAAGGATTAATTGTGTTCGGTAGCGTTGTCAATTGATGGTTTCACCCGGTTTTAGCAGCTCATAATACAGCAGACCCATCTGATCCCACCAAATACAGAGCATTACCTTCGCGCCATGGATATTCGGCTTTGCCGTTGAAACTGGTTGGCCGGGGTTCACATATGATTTTTTGCGCTTGGGGTTGTCGTAATGGATCCATTTTTCACCACCAGTAACAATCCGATGCAAAAATGACTTCCTTTGTGGCGTTCCAGCAGCGTTTCGGTCACGCAAAACCGCCTTTCGACGTCTCTCGGCTTGAGTTCATGTGGAACCCAATTTCCTTGCTCTTGAATATATCCAGCTGCCTTTAAACGTTTTGAAATGGCTGCTTGAGTGACACACAAAGATTCTGCGAGCTCTTCTTGTGTTTGGCAACAATCTTCATAGAGTAATGCTTCCAGATCTTCAACTTCAAACTTTTTTGGCTGCCCAGGAAGTTCATCGTCTTCCAAGCCAAAATCACCACTATTAAATCTTGCAAACCACTTTTGGCACGTTCGCTCAGCTAGCGCATATTCACCATAAACTTCCACCAAATTACGATGACTTTCGGCAGCAGTTTTCTTCATATTAAAGTAATGAAGAAGAACTCCCCGCAAAAACACTTTTTCAGGCACAAGGTTCGAAATATTTGAGTAAAAAAAAATTATTGTTGTTTACGCTTCAAATGAATGACACACTGAAATGATGCACAATGATAGTAGCACGAATTAAGTTATAGACCCAATATATTTCGATAGCCTTGACATTTTCTTCATACTCTCCACTAAACCTTGATGCTGAAAAGCAAGATATCATAGACAACTTGATGGTGGTGTCACTGATGGTGCTCCAATAAGGCTCTTTTAAAGATAAAGAGACGACGGTTAAAATTTCTTGCGGTCCCTTGCGATTGTAGCCGTCCGACATTGACTTCCTAGTATTTGTCTGTTTTTTATAATCCTCAGTAGTTCATGTCCCAATTTTGTGGACTTACAACTTCTTACGGTATATTTATCCCCTATACATAGTCAAATTATGACTCATTTCGAAGTTCACAATTGCCCAAAAACGTTTAGCTCACATAGTCCAACATAAGCCAAACAGCTTTTAGACGAAATTTTTCACGGCTACGGTGTTAAAAAGCATTCTTTTATTTGTTCATTACTAAACTTTACTAACGCCATTATTATCATAACTATTTGTAGATCTTTTAAGATTCGAAATAAAAAGAATAAAATTAACAAATATATATACAAAAGTATTTCTGTCTTAATCAAAAACGGGGATATCTCACTTTTGGTAGTTTTAAGTAATTTAGTCTTTTCTTTTGAATTTTCAAACGTTTATTTGGTCAAAATAAGTGAGCTTCACTTATGTTTCCGTCTTATTTGATGAGGAAAAAATATTAAGAGTTTTTAGTAAAAATTGTAAAAATTGTAAAAATTGTAAAAAAAAATTGTAACCGGCGAATAGGATTTTTTTATTTAGTAAAGATTCTAGAATTGGCACACCGCCGTGATGTGTCGTGTTTCGGCAAATGATCACATTTGTCAAACCTTTTTTCAAATGGCACTTTGGTCTTGAAATGACAAACGGAAGAACATGTGCTTGAGGAACTTGGGCCTGATTTTCTTTTTGTTGTTTTAACTGTCTTGCTCCCAACAAGTCACGAGCAAACAGCTAATCTGTACTCTTTTAGCGACAATGTTGTCGAATCAGCTTTTCTATTGAATAGTACGTATGTATTCAAAAGACTTATATCAAGCAAATACCCAAAAATCCGATGCCACCATTTTTTCGATTTGCGGTCTATTTCATAAATGGATTTAAGCATGTCCACCTTATCAACATAGCCCATGTGTTTATTATATTCACTTACAAGTTGTGGACATGAGACCTCCATTTTACGGCCGTATTTTTGCATGCGCATTGCTGTTCCAGAAACTGATGGGTCATGAAAGTTACTCAGAAAATGCACTGATTTCTTGTCATTTTATATATACTACAGTGGGTGCATATTTTCTTCCTTTCCGAAAAGTTCCACAGGAGTATATCATATTTGCTTGCAAATTTTTTTTGAAGTTCTATCGAATTGAAAAAAATTATCGAAAAAAATACAATGTCCTTTTACTACTAACGTCCTGGTAAGGTCCTTCACCACACGTAAGCCAAGACTTCTTCGGTACCTGTTGTAGTTTTCCCGGTATAGATCTGAAACTAACACACATATCCTTTTTCTTCAGCTCTAATCCAAACATTGTATCCCCGTTTGATAGATTTTAGGGGCATGTATTGTCGAAAACAGCTCCGTCCCTTGAATTTTACCATTGATTCATCTATGTTTCCGATAGCTTCACTATGAGTTGTCGCAACTTATAAAGTTTATCAAAATTTCTAGATGTTCTTTCTGGTTGTCGAAAACTGTCATTCAAATGAATATGATTAAAAAGCCAGGCAAAACGATCCTTCCACATGAGTGAACAAATGTAATTATCTCTTAGTTAAAGCATAGATGACCAATAATCGCAATAACTTGAAAGTTTTTTGACGCCCATCAATAAGTTTATTGCCAAAAACACCTTGATTTCTTCTTAATTGGTTGGAATGTAGCTTCCACTATTTCCTCCAGCTTTTTGCACGGCATACAAATTAGTTTGGAACGCAATATATTCAATTAATTCCATTGGAAATACATCGGTAGGTGTTTCTAAGTCTTCAGAAATAAAGGAACCTGTTTCTTCTTCAAACTCTCTTTTCGTACCTTGCAAATATTTCTTTGATGTCGTCCAGATGGTATGCTTAGCCCTCTCTTTTTGTTGAAGAATAGGCAAAGGAAGATCATCTTCGAATAGATTTTCAACATTTGCTTCAGGACCTTCTTATTCTTCACCACCACTTTCAGATTCGATATCTGTTGGACTTTCTTCAAAAAAAAAAATCTAAAATTCGTCATAACCCATTGCCTCCAAGTCAAGTTTACGATATCGATCTTTGTCGAAAATTAACAAAAAAAAAAAAAAGTTTATTCTTTACTGGTTTTACCGCGAAACCACATCCAAAAACCTTGATGAATAGGTCGGATTACATAACTTGCTACAAGCTATATTTTTTATGATAACAACATAATAAATTCTTACATTTACGCACTTTACTTGCCATTCTCAAAAAAAAAGAAAAAACTAAATAATTATAGTTGTTTACTGAACAGCAAGAACCACTTCAAATGACACAAACTATCAAACTAAAAAATCACTTACAATGCACTGATCATTACAATTTTTTACCGTCATAAAATGATTAAGAGTTTGCGGAAATACCCATGGTATTTCTATAGGAAAATAGAGAAAAAATATTGAATGTGTGGTTTCACTGCGAAATCATTAGGTTAAAAATTCTTAGAACACAAGCAATATTTTTTTTTTTTGTCAAAAAATGATCATAAAAATAATCTAAAGACCCGTACCATAGTTGGAATAGTATGGTTTAATTGCGGTTGAGCACCATGGAGGTCGCAAGTCCATATTAACAAAACTTATTCGTCAAGCCATTTGCTACAATGATCTTATTTTACTTATTTATTTATTTTTTCAGACATCGGAAACAATATTTTCTATACTAACAGGGATAAAAATTCTAAAATGTATAACTTTTTTTTGAAATCCGTCGATAAAATGTTTTATTAAAAGCAGATGTTTGTTGCAATTTAATCTGGTTCTACAATTAGAAACAGAAAGAAATGGTTAAACATAAACTTATTACAGGTGGATTCCACGGACACGTACGGACAAATCGTACTCAAATTTCTATCTTATTTTGAATGTGTTTTTGCGTAGCCTTATTTAATTTTAATTTTTTTTTTTTATTGTGTTAGCAAGAGAAATATTACTTTTTAATTAAAAAGGCGTCACGTACAAACAGATAAAACTACCAATGAATGAGGTGCATATGAAAGAGTAACTTTTTTAGCTGAGATGTCTTAACAATAATTGTACCTTAGGTCCTAATCTTTATTTTGAAAAAGAGAACAAAATGAAAAAGAACATAGTTTTTTCCATAGGAATATTTATTGTTGCGTCACGTACGGACACATATCGTCACGTACACATAAGAGTAACAAAAAATTAATAACAAAATGAAGTTTTTTTGATCGGATATACAATTTTTCTTCAAATTTATAACTTTTCCATCAGCTTCAATGTAATAAAAGTTTGATATTCCTGTTATCGCTTTCACATTGTTTCAAGGTTTAAAATTAATAACTATTTCTTCTGAATGAATATCAATGACTTGAGTTTTTGCCACAAGTTTTAATGGTAATCCGAAAAAGTCCTTAGCGGATTGGACAATTATATTATCATCTTTGCTCAAAATTTTTTCTCTCACAAGTCTTTTTACATTTCTTCCTACTCCATCAATAATTCCTTTTCCATGAAGGGTTGCAAAGTATTTCCAAATAATTTGTTTCTTATATTTTTCGCTCAAAATAGCCATATATTTATTTTTGAATTCAGATGAGGATCCGTCGCTCCAAATTACTTCTACAGATGATTCTTCAGGTTCCTGGTTAATGACATCCAAAAGCCTGTTCATAGAAACGAAAATAGTGTCTTTGTCTTTTGCTTTGGCATCAAAGCATATGATGTATGTTTTAACCTGGTCTTTATAAAAAATGGCCGCTGTGAATAATAGCACACTTGATCGGGACCAAAATGCACATTGTACCTCGTTTTGGTATTCGCAGCCCAAGGACATAACGAAATCAACTTGCAGAATACGAATGTTTTTATCGTTCTTATCTTCCTGAAAAACATTTTGTTGAATTTTCGTGTATAAAACATTTACACTGGTCTGAATGTGTATCCTTCATGAGAAATACATTTTTGGGTCACAAACTACAAAATTTGGAAAAATGAATTTCAGATTCAGTGTAAAAATTCTTAAAAATCTGGAACTTGCAACTTTTTTTAATGTCATTTTCCCAGACAATGCGAGCCAGTTCTGTGACAACTTTTTTTTTCTTGGGGATTTTGGCAAGGCTGCCAGAGCTTTATGAACAGCTTTAGCCAATGCCTGTTTGCATTTATATATATGGTCATTCGGTATTAGAAGTTTGGATTCTCAGCCTTTCTCCGTGATCAAAAAGTTCCCGAAAATTCAAAATACAGGTTTATTTGTTTAAATCTATATTGTCCCATTTAAAGTAATCTCCATCGACTGCAACACACTTATGCCAGCGCTTGATCCAATTCTCGAAACATTTTTTATAATTAGTTTTCGGTATGGCTATCAGTGCTTCCTGCGATTTTTCCATTACTTTCTCTCGGCTGCTGGAACACGTTCCCCGTAGTTGTTTTTTAATCCAATTGAATAGAAAGAAATCATAGGGAGCCAAATCAGGTGAATTTGGAGGGTTTTTGTTGAATTTTTCGTCAAAAAATTACGAATAATGATGGTACTGTGCGACGGTGCGTTATCATGGTGCGAAATCCACGACTTTTCTGTCCATAATTCTGGTCTCTTTCGGCGAATTGCTTCACGCAAACGTCTCATATCGTCAAAATAATCCTCTTTGTTTACTATCTGGCCTTCTGGAATGATGCACTACACCGTTGTAATCCATAAAAAAAGTGAGCATTGCCTTCTTTTTTGGCTGAAAACGACGTGTTTTTTTTTATTTCGGTTCATTTGGTGAACGCCATTCACTTGCCTGATGTCTGGATTGCGTGTCATACTCATAAACCCACGTCTTGTCTCTAGTAATGATCCTTTTGATGAATGTGGATTGGATTCACCCTCGCAAATCGAGCTATGATGCTAAGATTTAGTGGGAATATCAGCAACAGATGTACCAACGTAGCAAAAACAAAAAAAACTGCGTCACGTACAGACACTTACAGGTACACAATATATAATTGGACACAAACATTAATCAGAAAACTTTGAATGCACAATGAGAGGGGGTATAAAATCAGCAATGCTCGCAAAAAATTATATAGAACAAAATGTTTATATTATTATAAACCAAACAATTACAAAATAAACGTCACGTACAGACAGTTCCACTTACCTAATTTTAAGTCCAAATACATAGTAAATATAAGCATATACTGAGCAGACGATATTAATAAGTTAATCAACTGATATTTAGTTATTGACCTGCATTAATTTTTTTATATCTTACACAGTAGGAATTTCAACGAGAAGTGTGTCAAAAGATCATTGTGAACTTAAAATTAAATAGTAACTGTACTTATTTAATAAGAGAGACTATATGATACCGTAGTAAACCGGTTTTGGTAAAAGGTGTTGTTGATTATAAGCTCTCATAAATTACATACTAGATGGCGTGAAAAGTAACCTGCTTGACAAATGCCAAATTTCAGTGCGGTACTGTCTTTAGTTTTGTTTTGACAGCTGATTGTTGTTGACGTGTTTGGCATCATGTTGAGTATGGACAAAAACGATTTTCGGCGAAGGAAACAAAAGAAAAGTTGGATAAATATTATTACACCGTCAAATATTGGTTTCGAGAGTTTCGTGGTGGCCGCAATTCCACTACCGATCAAGTCCGCAGCGACAGGCCCTCCGATGCGGTTACAGAGGACAATGTCAAAAAAATACATGAAATGGTGTTGGCTGACCAGAAAGTGAAGGTGCGCGAGCTAGCAGATATCACAAAGATTAGTACTGAGCGCACACGCCATATATTGGGTAAAATTCTGCATATGAAAAAGTTATCCTGCCGCTGGGTGCCGCGCATACTCACTCCTGACCAAAAACACGAACGCGAGAGCACTTCGAAAGAGTGTTTGGACTTGCTGATGCGGAATCAGGCGGACTTTTGGCGTCGATTGGTAACTGTTTAACACCAGAGAACACAATGAGTGCCCGGTAATGGACTGAAGCCGGCACGAGTGCTCCGAAGCAGCCGAGGGAAGCTCGATGGGTCGGAAAGGTTATGGCGTCGGTTTTCTGGGATTGTCATGGCATACTCTTAGTGGACTACCTCGAAAAAGGAACAACGAGTATTACTATGCATTATTGGAGCGATTGAAGGCCGAAATATTTGCAAAACGGCCTCACATGAATTGAAAAAAATTTTGTTTTTGCAAGACCATGCACCGGCGCACAAGAGCATCGCAACCACGGCTAAAATCAATGAATTACGGCTCCAATTGCTGTCGCATCACCGTATTCGCCCGATTTGGACTATTATCTCTCCCCAAACCTCAAAAGATGGCTGCTCATCAATAAAAAATTCAGCTCAAGCGAGGAAATCATCGACACCACGAAGGAGTATTTTGCAGACCTTCCGGGAAATTACTTTTTGGACGGGATCAAGAAGTTGGAAAATCGCTGGAATAAGTGTATCAAACTAAAACGGGACTATATTCAATAAAATAAAAAAACATTTAAAAAAAATTTTTTTCATTCCAAAGGAGGTAACTTTTCAACCCACCTAGTATATATATAAAAAAAAATGTTAATTTTGTCACTCATCAAAAACTTCCGTTTCTTCGTGGAATGCACCTACGTAATAATATTTTAATGACTGTGGGGAATTCTTTGTGTTTTGCATGCTTTCTATTAAGGTACGGTTTCTGGATAATGGTATACCTACCCTCATAGACCTCCTTAATGTTTTCAAAAAAAAAAAAAAAAAACATTTTGCATTCTTCATCTTTAATTTTCTTTCGACGTATGTATGTGCACAAGTTCTCGGTAGGATTTTGGTCCGGATTTTAGGCAGGCCAGGCCAAAATATTCGTTATATAGTATCCATGAGCACAAAAAAGAAAATAAGGTTCCAAGATATTTTCTATGATGCATTAATAGAAATGTCGGCCCAAACGTTTATATTTTTTCCACCATGGTTAGCAATCTGCAGAGTGTATTTGGGATCCAATTCCTTTGTTCTGAGGGCGTCTCACATAAACTTTTCCATCTGAGCCGGATAAGTAGAATTTAGATTCATCGCTTGAAAGTATTGTTTTTTTTTTCTTTCTGTGTGTGTGCAACTAAGCAAAAGTGAATTGTCTCTTTAAATTCTTTTTGAAAGCATGTGCTTTTTTCCTTGCAATACATACACGCAGACCAAGTTCTGGGAATTGAGGACTTATTGCACCAGCTGACTTTTTTTGACTTTGAATGAGAGCGAAACAATCTCTTTTATTTTGGCAATTTTCGAAGTTACCAGTCCTTTTAAACACTTATTGCACCAAAAACCATCTAATTTAAACATTAAAATCTTTTTGCTTACACTGCACGATACGTTTTCAAAATTTTAGAGTGTAAGACTTACTTTTACCTATTTTATCACTGTACAATAAAACTAATATTGTAAAAATAAGGAAAATAGGTACGGAAAACAACCAACTTACCTACAATACATAAAAAAAAGTTCAATGCAAAATAAATTTAATGATTTGATTGTCGTTTATTATTGCCTGTCCAGCTGGATTTTTGACTACAAATTCGACTAAAAATAGGTACGACGTTTTGGCAACTACCCGTGTTCATGCAAACATTCCAGCTGTCAATGAGCAATGAGCAATGAGCAACGGTATTACCCATACTCAGTGGGGTTTTTAAAAAAAAAAAAAACTATGATTGATGAAAAGCTCTTAGAGTTGTTGTTTCTAATCGTATAGACATCACTGTATGTAGGCATTACTTTTCTTAAATGGTTCTCAAATGGTTCGTTGATCAAATTTGATTAAAAAGTAGGCCTCTTCCTCCCGCACAGGATCTTATTTTTTGGAGTTCAATACCTATAATGTTTTTATGAGAACTTTGGCTTTCCGCATGGTTGATATTTGTTGGAGTCGAATGAACTGCGCAAAAAGTAATGACGGATATCATCCTTTAGAAAAAATCACAGAACTTTAGTTGAAAAGAAAGGACTGTCCAAGACTAAGTGACGGATAGTCGCCGTGCTGTAAGAACATGGCCTACTACAGTAGGTAGGTAGATGACTAACGTGTTTATAAAAACAAATGATGCTTAGTGCCTAACCATTATCATTCAAATCCCATTTCATTTAAAAAAATCATGACTATACATATGTGTATACCTACCTAGTGTATGCTCGTACTTACGAGTACATACCCATCTTTAAGAATATCCACTGAATGTAAAAGTAAGATAAAATCGAAAGTTGTTTGATGAAAAAAAAAACAAACTTGAAGCACGAAACCTGTATTACACAAAAGCCGGAATGTGAGTACAATAATACACACTAAAAAAAAAAAATCTCAAAAGCAAATGTAGGTATCTCAGGAAACTTAAAGAATAGTCATAGGAAGCTACACCAGGTTCCGAAAAAAAAAAGCTGAACAAGAAAACAACATCCATTCCTACTCGCGCCGTTAAGTAGGTGCTATGCCATCATTATCATTGTCTTATTGCCTTGTTGATGATAATAATGGCTATGCCTTTGCAAACAACAGATTCCCAAGCAAAAAGAATGAAAAGAGAGAAAAAAAAAACCAATATAACAGGACTATGCGTACCAGATGAGACAGACATTCAATAATAAAACACACCACCAAACCACGGCGTAAACGAAGGCAAAAGTAAAAGACGACAACAACAACGACAGACAAATTACTCCAACTACACGTCAAGCTGAAGACGAATAAATGACGATGATGACGATAAAGACGACGGCAAATACGTAGTCAATTTCATACCCCACTCACACCACCCTAATTTCTAAACGAAAAAATAGAATGAAAGGAAAAAACTTTAGCACATACTACCTCAAAAGGCACAGAGAATAGCCGAGAACCACAAAGAAATAACGAATACTTAGAAGGAGTGACGCCGACGACGACGGCAAAAATCAAGATGAGAAGACGCGAATACAAAGAAAAATCGGAACAAAACAAAGTTGTAATGTGTAAAAATAAACCCAAAACAACACACAGCCGCCAGGCCCAGCATCTCGCACTCGCACTCGCACTGGCACTGGCACTGGCACTGGCACTGGCACTGGGACTGGGACTGGCACTGGCCCTGGCACTCCATATTTGCTCCTTCAGCCCCCTACTGAAGAGTCATAAGAAGTTCAAGTTCAGTTTACCGGGCTGAAGAAATGAACAAAAAAAAATCACTCACTCAAATTCACTGAATGTGTAGGTAGGAGTACATCTATCTACTCAACTCATATAATTTCGATGTTGCCCAGTTTCCAAAAGCGCACGAGTGGAATAAAGTAATTTCCTTTTCATTTTCGTTTTTGTTTCTACTCGTTATACATATGTATGAACATACATATGGTGTATTCCACGTAATATTTTCTCCAATATGGTAACATATCTATCGTGCTTTTGCGATCCTTATTGAGCCTACTCTACTCGGACTTAGTATCGAAGTTGTTTGATTGTGTTGCCAGGTAGATAATGTAAGATACATTTTAAGTTGAATCCATCATTGCCATCTTTTGGCCTATATCTAGATAAACCTTTAGGTCGTTCAATGCCTATATTTTGATTATGCTTCCCTCAACAAAGAGGGACGCACAACCTTGAACCCTAAGACAAACGATAGGCAGCTATAACTTAAGGGTACCTAGTACGGGATTTTATCTATGTAATTCCGCTTGTTCGGCGAAGAATGACCTTGCTATTCACTGCTTCTTTGGGCTAAGAGGAAAATTAAGTACTAAGGCCCTCTCTTGAACAACCGAAATGACTTTATATAGGGTTCTCTAATAACGACTTAACAACTTATTTTTTAAATAAAAGGCAAACCATTTGAGATATTTCAAAAACTTTATTATTGGCTTGAAGTACAATCAAAACATTTATGAATGAAACTCGACTTCGTTCATATGACCACCGCGGGCAAGTTTGCAGCGGTTGATTCATTGGACCCAATTTTTAACGACTCGGTCACACATTTCGGCCGAAACGGCCGCTATTTCGGGTTTAATGTTGGCTCTGAGCTCTTCCAACATCGTCGGCGTGTTGGCATAAACCAATGACTTAACGTAGCCCCACAGAAAATAGTCAAGCGGTGTTAAATCTCACGAACCAGGCGGCCAATCGACTGGCCCATGTCTTGAGATAACACGCTCACCATACTTACTCTTCAATAAATCGATTGTAGCGTGTGCTGTGTGGCTTGTGGCACCATCCTGTTGAAACCACATATCGTCCAAGTCCATTTCTTCCAATTCGGGCCAAAAATAATCGGTGATCAAGGCGCGATAACGCTGACCATTCACAGTAACGTGACGATCGTTATCGTCGACGAAAAAATATGACCCAATAACGCTGCCGGCATGCAAACCGCATCAAACAGTTATTTTTTGTGGATGAAGTGATGATTCATGAAGCACATGTGGGTTTTCACCCGACCAATAACGCATATTTTGCTTATTGACGAACCCATTAAGCCAAAAATGAGCTTCGTCACTGAAGATGGTTATGCGATGAAATTCATCATCTTAGCGCATCTTCTCCAGAACCCAATCGGAGAACGTAGCTCGTTAGTGTACTTTACCATGATGAAAGTTGAGTTTACTGAATAATTTAAAAGTGACAGTTTGATGATTAGTGAAGTGAAAGTGCGTTCACAAATTAAATTCAAAGTTGTCAAGGCCCTATTGGAAAAGCGTATACAAGACAGTGATCATCCCAGTCCTGCTTTTTGACGTACAGGTTTGGATTAAAATCGACGAAAGCGGATTAAAATGCTCCTGGGCGTTTCGAGAGAAAAGTTTTCGGGTAATTGTTGATCCCATTTGCATCCATGGATAATGAAGAAGATGTCTCAATAGCGAACTGCACGCGCTGATCTGCTGGTTAACTGAAATTGTCAGAAGAGCGCGGATAACCTGGATTAGATGGCATGAACACCAGCTCCCCGTAATGAAAAGGTTTCGAGTCCAAATATTCAAATAGTTTTCATATCTAGATAATAAAGCCCATCCTGTCAACCTTATTTTACCATACAATATCAATTTTTTATGGCCCTTTGCATATCTCGAGTAAAGTTTTCCCAATTCATTCTATAAAATTTTTTAACTTACAAATAGTTTTAACAGTATCCTATAAAAATTCTATTGCCGTCAAATCTTGTTAAGTAGGCACTACTTTAAAATCGGAAAAATAAGATGTGCAATTATATTAGAACCAAGGCCGTCCCTAGTTAAAAATTGGAATTTATGTGACAAACAGATCAACTGTCTCTGTATTAGACATTCCTACACGAATTTATCGCAACCATAGCCCTTAGATTTGCTTCAAGTAGTATCTTTCGAGATGTCTAATAGTTTAGAAAGCTTAGTCGAAGGTTTAATTATATATTTTTTTTTTTAGCGCAGTGGGAAAGTTGAATCTACTAAGTTTTATCTGGGTCACGCCAAAATCGAATAACCACTGAAAATGCGAAATTCAGGTAAGGATCTTCATATGACGAGCTTGTTTTAGGACTACGTACATACATCCTCGTTCAAAATTTCTATTGGTATTTGGTTTTTCGGAAGCTCAACTGGTAGACATAATACTTTCATACAATCTAGATAGACCAAACAAATATTTTCTGACGTCCGTAGAGAGTCATAACAGAGCTTAAGCGCTGTTTTCTAGTAGAAAATACTGCAGACTGGTTTTGCTTAGCTTTTATCATACGAGTATGTTTCTGGGTCATTGTAAAATGTAAGATATGGTATTTATAATCAGAAATCGAGCATGTTTCTTCTTCACACGTATCTGCAACTTCTTGTAATTCTCTTCTGGAGGTGGCCAAGTTTGCAAACCATTTACTTTCTACAGGGTGCTATATTTTGGATTACATTGATGCAGAAATTGAAAATTTTCTAATTATTATTGTATCTAGTCTATTTTTAAGGTTTTATCTTGAAACCTAAGCTTCAATTACTGGCAGAAATTTGTGCCAATTTAAATTACGTTTTTCCACTGTACTTAGCACCCGCCGATATTCATAAGATTTTTAATCCCGTCGCTTCCATTTTTATATTATACTTTTTGTACACTGTGTATAACAAACCTTTAACTTGAAGCTGTATCATAAAAGACTGCAGAGTTTTTGCGCTGCTTAACTGACGAAGTCTTAATCTCTATGCGATATCGTAGTCTCAATTTTCGACTAAGCTCGTGTATTCGCACATAGGGACAATAATACCTACTAGATAAATGACCAATTTGTAAGCTATTATATTCCTGGTCCTTTATTCAACTATTAAATGTCGTCTAAAGGACTGTAATGTTTTTCCTTATGATATTGCTGTCGTTGGCAAAAGGAAAAAAAAGCGTACTACATACAAATACGTACAGATCTATTTACATACACATCTCGTTATATTTTTATATATTTCGCCAGTTATTTACGTAATCTTAACTCCACCCAAATAAAGGGTGTTTTTAAAGACGTCATACTAAAAAAGAACTGCATTAGTTACGTTCAATAATGCAGATTATCTGCAGAAGTAACTAAGTGAAACTGTATTACCATTGTGTTCATAAATGTTAACATATCGTCATACTTCTGCAGATAAGTAAGATATTTGAGTTGTGGTTGTAGAAAAAGTTAGAAGATTTTAGTGCGGAATAGTTTTTTTTTTTTTTTTTTTTTGTCTTTTGAAAAAAGCAAATCTAAGATTTGACTGATTATTATTTTATTAACACTGACATGACGTTTTTGAATGCTAAACAAATGACGATCGTACCTACCTAAGATATGTCCGTGCGCGTGGATGTGGATGCGCGAAAAATCTGCGATTGTACTAAAGTAGAAATGCAGATATTTATGAACTCATCTAAAATTCCCCAGAATTTTGTCAATCATTGAAGACAATACCTATACAGATTTTTTTTCTCAACTTCCACTTGTCGGTAGCTGTTGCTAAGAAAAAAAAAAGAAAGTTTCTCATTTACTGTATTCCTATCTACAACCTGACTGACTCGAACTGCAACCAACTTCAGACCGCTATAATTTCCACACCGTTCATGACAGTGAGCTCAAATTTTGACACATGGCAGATAATTTACAAGCCTTTTAAACGATTTGCGTCTCAGTTGTGTTGAAAATTTTTTATCCGCGATGGAATTCAAACGTGATAGTGTGATTGCTTTATATTTGGCTGGAAAATCACAAGTAGCTATCGTTAGAGCCCTCCAGCACCTCAACGTGAATAAATCATTTGTGTCTCGAACCATAGCTCGTTACCGTAATACTGGCAGCGTTGCAAAACGCCATGGAGGCAGAAATGTTTCGGAAAATGAAAGCTCGAATTGAGCGAGATCCGCGTCGAAGTGCATCTTACACCGCAACTGAAAAAAGTTAGAGTCGAAAGAGCGAAGGAGTTGTTACGCTTGCACGAAAGTGGTGAGTTGCCGAATTTGGTTTTTTTTTCGATGAGTCGCCATTTGTTATCGAGCAATATGTCAACAAGCAAAATGACCGAGTTTACTTGCCAGAGTGGTCCATCGAAAATGTACACCTTCAGACGACCACCAGAAAGCAGGAAGCACCAATGGTGATGATTTGGGCCGCCATAACCGCCGATGGTCGCTCTCCGCTCGTATTTTTGAACCGTGGCGTCAAAATTAATGCGATCGTATACCGTGAAACTGTCTTAGAGGCAGTATTGAAGCCTTGGACAAACAATCATTTCGGTCGGAGACCGTGGACATTTCAACAAGACTCGGCAACGTCTCAAAAAGCGTGCGTCAACCAAGATTGGTTAAAAAACAATGTTCCACACGAAGGTTGGCACTAAAAAATACCAAAGTTTAGACCACCTAAAACAAGCACTTCGCCGGGAATGGGCCAAAATACCACAGAGCAACTTGCGTACAGCGTGCGATGCTTTCTTCGGCCGTCTCAAGGCCATTATTCGCGCCAAAGGTGGACATATTGGAAACTACTGATACAATTTGAAAATTGATTTTTTTCCAACATTTTTTGCTTTGACATAATAAAATTTATCAAAAAATAAAAAAAGTTATAGCATTTTAAAAAGTTGTTCGAGTCAGGCAGGGTGTATGCAAGCTATTTTAATCCAAAATTTCCGATTTTCATCTATCATATAATTCGGAAGATACGTTACCGCTCTTCCTGGGACAAGAAGGATAATGCCAAATGTAAAAAGAAATTTTCTTAAGTACGTACAATATTTTTGAACCAACCTGCATAACCGAACTGCTATGAGAAAGGCGTTATACTATTGCATTGTCCTCTGCAACATTGAAATTTGAAGCCAGAATCCTTAAGTAGTTATATGGAATGTGGGCCAACGCTCTAAATTTGCAATTTAAAGTGATGAAAGGAAGCAGAGCAAAACTAAACAAAAGTTGGTGCCTTCTGTAAAATGTGGTGGAGATTCTGTATGAATACAGATACAAGCGGCAGCAATAAAGGAATAAAAAAAAATATGAACATAGCTAATAATAATGAGCTAAATTAAATAATACTGGAAATACCTACCAGGACCTATTAAAAACATAAAAAATACTTTAAGTTGTGGTTTGCTGCTCTGAAGTAGAGTGGGATGAGTTGGACAAAAATGTGAGGAAAATTTATCCAACATCCACTGCATATCTGTAAAGCATTCCGAAGCAGTCCGAATGGTTACAAATTGCAGCAAAATTACTGTTAAAACAGAACACCAATATATTACGGAATCGTAATTAAAAACAGTACAGTCAGTGTACGTGATCCGGACTGACTGCCCGACTTCGATTCGTTCTGGGAACCGGCAAAATGGAGTTGCAAAAATGAGCTACAATTGAGATAAACTAAAATAAACTTCCTACCTTCATATTTTAGATTTAATTTCCATTTAATTTCCACCCTGGCAACACTTTAAATACATAATGCGCCAAATTCACAATAAAACACATCATAATGTCCAAACATACGCACGTCCAACGCACACGAGAACATTGGGACGTAGAACCAATACAAGGAAAAATTCATCATCATCATCATCATCATCATCATCATCGCCGTCGACGTCGTGTCATCGTCATCAACTCGTCGTTGGTGTCGTCCTGCCCTACTTCTTGACTTTCTATTTTTATACGCGTACTACAAATATCTTTCTCTCTCTCTCCGTCGCATGCAATTTAACACACATACACGTAACCATATGTTTCGTCTTTTGCGTTTGCACAAACAGAAATCAAAAGCCCCAAAAAGCTATACACGAGTACTGTTGTAGCTGCACACAAAAGAAAGCAAACAAAAATACAAGTATTTTGTCGATGGCGTGTAGAACACAAACCGGAAGAAAACAGTACAAAGAGGAGCCTGAGTAGGGTGTTTTTTTCTTTTTTTTATTATTTTGGTTGGGGGAGTGTGTTGGCTGAGGGTTAGCTTTTATCAGTTAATCCACGTTGGTTTATGTTTCTCGCAATGAATTGGAAATTCATCGATGGTTTGGCCATGTTTTCAAAGAGAACGAGCAAGCAGAAAACAAGAAAAAAAAGGAAAAAAAAAATCAAACTCATATGAATTTGAAAGGCTGGCGGGTGGCAAACTTGGGCACCCCTCGGTATCCCTCAACAACTCCATATATTTTATATGGCTCAAATTAAAGCAGTGCCATCTGAGAAGGTTGACATCGAACCGCAAACTCAGTGTGGTTACGAGAAGAACGAAACAAAAAGGAATACAGAGAAGAGGCAAAAAAAAGAAAAAAAAAAGATACCAGATTAAAGTGGTATCGAACTCAGTCGGTATCCATCGGAAACCTGTGCTATCCCGCATGACATAATTGCTTACTGTGGGGAAGTGGTTTGCTTTTGCCTTCATCATCGTAGCCACCGCCCGCCGACGATGTACAAGCACTCGCCGTTGCTGCTTGGCACCTTTTTTCTTACTACGAGTATACTCCTACATTCTCTGTTACTGTTTCATGGTTTTGCGTGTTTGCATTTCATTCATGAATCTCCTCGAAGGCGTAATAAAGACTTTAGGCGCTCAAAGTGGGCGCCATACCCTTAATGTGTGTTACGTGTATTGTGTATCGTATCATATCATATCACATCGTATTCGTCCCGTATCCATCCATATGATATGAAATTCAGATTGGGCTTTGCGGTGCTTTTCATTAGATGTTTGTGATGTGATTTTTGGGGTTTACTATACGTATATTACCCCTGACACATTCCTTTGGAAGGGGTGGTTATCATAATCATGTAACATGTGTTTAAAGCACCCTTGCTCTTATTTGGGCTATTCATTCATTGTTGCTCTCAGGGGTAAACAGCTGACTTGTTAGGGAGCGGATTTCCCAACTTAACCCGGTATAGGTATTTTGTTTTGTTTTGTTTTGCTTCGATGTAGACTCTCTCGACTTTGTAAGTGAAAAGATGTGTCATTGAAACGGCTATTTTAAAATATTTTTGTAAGATTTTTGTAAAGCTTCCGAATTTTTATCTTTTTTAAAACTTCCTGTGGATCAACGGGAGTTCACTATCGTCAAAATGCTTTTATTTCAGCTCTGAAAAACGAAAGTAGTCGAATCCCATATTCACCATGTCTTCAACTGTTTGAAAGCGATCCGTCTACAGAAATGAGTTATACAGAGCCATTTTAGCTGAACAGGGTGTTAATGGAGTTGCTGTCATATGAAGAATAGTCTGTATAGGTAACTACATCCATTTGCAGACGAAATCTTTATTGTGAGTAGCTAAACGTTCGAAAGGTTCTAAGTATAAAACGCAAGCAGCACCAAAAATTATAAGTACATAGGAACATTATACAGGGTGAGTTTTTTAACTTGAGACATCCAAATTACTCGAAAAATACGCGATACGGTTCTGGAGGGGACATAAGTTGGTGACCACGAGTTTGACTTTGAGACCCATTTTCAAGGTCAAACGAATGTCACTTTTGATTTTTCAAATAATAATTCCTGATTTTCATTGCTCAGTCGTATTCCTCAATGGGGCACACTACTTTGTCTCAAAGATCTTATTCATTCAGTGCTAGATACCACTGCACTGGCACGCCTAAATCATTAATCGGTTTCCAACGTTGTTAGGGTGTTAGAAGGTCGAGATTTGTTTTGAGGAAGTCATTATTGCCTCGAGCGAAGTTAAAACTCAAAGAAATTTCAGATAGAGACAAATTGTCCTAAACTTATCTGAGAGTGTATGATGTGCACTCTGCCCTTTTTTTCTACTTGAACGGAACTGTACTTCATTTAGAAGTTCGATATTTGTTTTGAGGAACTGATTATTATCTATTTCAATTCAAGAGAAAAATGAAATGATATTGATTTATGGAGAAAGTGGAAGGAACATCGATGGTGCTGTTGCTCTTTACGCCCAACGTTTCCCAGACCAGATACGATCGCGCGCTTCCTTTTATCGGGTCATCCAACAATTCACTGGTGAAGGAATATGAATATGAATATGGAACCAAAGAAAATGAATCGATCAGATATGGTGGCTGTTGAGGACAATGAAATAGCAGTGTTAGCTGCCGTTGCACACTATCCTCATATTAGCACTCGCCAAATAAGTCGTGAATCAGGAATTTCTTAAATGACTGTCTGTAAGATATTACACCGGCATAAATACCATCCTTATCATGTTTCAATACATCAAGAACTTTCTAGTGACGATTTTCGCAACCGGGTTTCCTTTTGTCAATGGGCACTTCAGGAAATTGAACGAGACCCCCTTTTCTTCACCAAGGTGTTATTTTCTGATGAGTCGACTTTCACCAATCACGGTACGGTTAATCGACATAATATGCATTACTGGACTACCGAAAACTTCTCAGTTCTGTTGGTTCATTTAGGGCGCGGATAGACAAGTGTATTGAAGTGAATGGTCACATTTTCGAGTATTTGTTGAAATAGTCTCGGGAAATAATCTAATTAATCACCCCGAAGGAAACAAAAAAATGCTACGTCCACGTCGTTGTTTCTGGATTATGCTAAACGCAGTATGTAAAAACAAATGGCTAGCCTACGAGCAATACGACTGAGCAATGAAAATCAGGAATTATCATTTGAAAAATCAAAAGTGACCTTCGTTTGACCTTGAAATGGGGCTCAAGATCAAACTCGTGGTCACCATCTTATGTCCCCTTCAGACCCTGTGACTTTTGTCTGAAACATTTTTCGCAATATCGCGTATTTTTCGAGTAATTTGGATGTCTCAAGTTAAAAAACTCACCCTGTATACATACAGTAGTGTGCAAAACATTTGCATTTTTTTTTATTTATATTTTTTTTTTTTTAAATACAATAAAATCCTTTATTATTTGCTCTAAAGAAAGAATTCTAATGAAAATTTCAATTAAAAGTATTACTTACTGTTAAATACTTAAAAGTAAACAAAGAAATTTAAAATATGTACTCTTGATACTTTGTAAAACATAAAGAAACGAGTTTATTCATTTTAAAGCTGTGCAAAACATATGCAAGTTTTTTTTTTTTTGTTCATCAATATTTTGTCCAAAAACCATTGTTTCTAATAACTTCTGTACATCTTTTCGGCATGGAAGCAATAAGGGAGTTTGTTAACTCACTGGGATTTTTTTCCACTCATCCTTTAAAGCTTCATAAATAACCTTTTGCGAAGTAAACCGTTGCCCCTTTGTCCGCTGTTTTAGGATTCCACATAAGTTTTCAATTTGATTTAAGTCGGGGGACTGTGAAGGCCAATCCAAAACATTTACTCCCCGAGCCCCTAAAAATTCTTTAACGAACTTTGAGGTGTGCTTCGCGTCGTTGTCTTGTTAAAATCTCCATAATAACGGCAACTCTTCCTCAGCGTATACACCTTATACACAAAGCGATCCATTATTCCAGTTATTTGGTGTAAGGGACCACATGCTTGAGCCGAGAAGCATCCCCAAACCATAACGAAACCGCTCTCATGCTTCAAAGTAGCGCGGATGTTTTCCCGATTTAACCGTGTACCTGGCTTTCGGCGAACGTAACCACTACCATCGGTATCGTTCAGGGACCAAGTTGAATATTTATGCAAAAATTGAAGTCTAAATAATAGGAAATTAGAAGCATCTTTTTATCAAACAGAGACTACCTTTTTTGACAGTGTTTCAAGGCTAACAGAGGCTTCTTAACAGCTTGGTATGCCCTCAAATTGCTTTCTATTGCATGTCTACGAACTGTGCTTGCATCGATGGACAAGTTGAGGTCCTTAACGATTGCAGTTGAAGACCGGAAAAGGTCTTACCGGATAATATTGATCATTTTTTTTATCAGTTTCCATGTCTGTTTTTCGGGGACGACCACCAGAATGAAGCGTTGCAATTGATATATTTTGTCGGAGATTTGTAATTATCCGGGAAACAGTCGATTCGTGAATCTTGAATCGTTAAGCTATCTTTCTTTGCTTCGATCCGCTTTTAAAAGCCTCAACTAGCAGCTCCTTTGTTCGGGTATCGTACTTATTGTCAGCCACTTTTTCAACGCAAATTTAGTGAAAACTGAATAAAAAAAAAACCTGCCTATGAACCTAACTTATTTGATAAAGAACACTATTTTACTAACCTGATCTGAATATCTTGGAAGTTAAAACAGAAATAAGGGAAAAATAAAAAAAACTTGCATATGTTTTGCACAGCTGCATATTTGGCAAGCTAACACTTTTCCCTGAAATAATTAAACCAACTGTACTTTTTTCCGTTTTTATTGCTAATACCTAAGAGTGTACTGTCAGTAACGGATTTATCTTTAAATTCTTACATACTATCCATCTTTGTATAGTTAATCAAACAAAACTTCAAGAGAAAAAAAAACTTGCAAATGTTTTGCACACTACTGTATGTATGTAAGTAATTATGATGATGACAAATCGTCTTTTCAAAATAAATAAATAAAAGAAAGAAAAAACGCGGACATAAATACACTTCGTCCAACGTTTCTCCAATTTTTGTATTCCTTCTAAATAATACGATTTTTCGAGTTCCTCAGGCGTTTGTTTGAGCAATAATTTCATGATTGGAGCCAAATTTCTTACCGTTGACGCATTTCTTCAGGTTTGAAAAAGAAAAAAGACACAGGCTGCTAAATCCGGAGAATATGGCTGATATGAGAGCAACTTATAGCCCGTGAACCAACAGACTTATGTTGGCCTTCTTCGTCGTCGATTCGCCCGTAGAAACCCTCTGTTATGACTGCTACTTGTTATCCGGTCTATTGTAGTCCATGCTTCGTCATTGGATATAAATCCGCACAAAAACTCATCCAGATGGTGCTAGAACAGCGCAAAGTTGTCACACTAAAATCAGGTGGTTTAAATTTCACTATTATTTCCAAAAACGACACCTTGGACAATTAAAAGTCCCTTCACTATTTTACAACTTGGACAATATCTGAATTCCAATAAGTAGGTAGGTATATCCTTAATCATTCGTGGTCATGATTGCGTCGATGATTTCTGGAAAATTAGTATTAGTAGTTAGTTAAATGTAAACATACAATTAGGTACGTAGGTTAGACTCTTGGCTCATTTATAACAGAAACTTATCACTCTGATGAAGCCGAAAGCCACGTTGCCAACTTTTCTTGACTCTTACTTTTACCTTTACGCAAAGGTATCAGGGCTCATCGAGCGACATTGAGATGGACTCAATTATACAATGATGTTAGTAGATAAGACTTAATGAAACCTGAATGCGAGACGACGAGGAGCCAGTTTCCATTCCATTTACTCGTATAATTGTCAATGTTTTATGCAGCGAAGTAGCCATCTGGATTTTACACCTATGGCTATGCAAACGACACAGTTCGCCCACTTTTTTTTTTCAAATTTAGGCCCCAACAAGGTTTTGATGGCTTTCATTACCTGTAAAACAGGAATAGCAAAGGGTATGAGTGTTTCAAGTGGCTAAATAGCACTATTGTCACTATTTCTGTGTCAGAAAAGGTTCCGAAGCTCTTGCACCTCTTTTTTATTGTAAATAATAAGCATACCTTCTGTTAAGCTTCTACAAATGATTATTTGCTATTCAAACTTTGGACTGAATGACGGAAAGTGTCAAGCTAATCTAAGTACAAGTCAAAGATAATCCAGATGGCATTTCTCTTCAGAAGAAGAACTGGCAATATGGTTTTCGGACCAACAGCTCCACTGGTTATTTGATGGCATGTCTCACCGGCAAGTGGAACCAAAGCATTTGACTTAGTTTGGCATCAGGCTCTCTTGTCGGAAACGCGTGCATTTAGAATCGACGACACTCTTTTTCAGTGTATTAGAAACTACCTTACGAAACGTTCAATTCAAGTTGTTTTTAATAGTTTCAAGTCTGATATTCATGCTGGAGTACCATAGGGTTTCGTTCTGTCTGCGACACTCTTTTTAATCTTAATCAATGATTTCTTGTCTGCTACTTTTAATCCAATATAATCCTTTGCTGACGACAGTACTCTCTGCTTTTCATATTCGTTTCCGGACTCACAAGCCTGCTCTTCGTCTGTAGAACGGGAACGGCAGCGTATGTTAAGCTCATTAAATTCCGATATAAACAGCAGAACCAATTGGGGAACTATCAACAAAGTTGATAGAATGCTATTATCCAAAGAATACCACTGCTTCGTCGAAACTGAAAAGCTCTCCATTCTCGGTTTGTGTGAATGACAACTTAGGTTGGAATGACCACATATTCGATGTCGCCAAAAATCCTGCGATAAACCTTATATCAGATCACCCCTCTGATCTGATATAAGGTATGTATCCGCCCCAAATTGGAGTACAATGCTCACATCTGGTCAGGTGCTCCTAAAACCTCTGCACCAGCAAGATAGGATTCAAAGCCATGCGATAGGACTCATAGGTGATGCTAATATCACCCTGTCAATTGACAACCTCGAACGTCGACGAAATGTTCTTCTATCGCTATTGTCACTAACAGTGCTCCACGTGCACTAAGACATATCGTGATTCTGTAATATGCCATACAACTCGCTTATGGAATGCCCTGCCCGGCACTTTATTTCCTATTCATTATAACCTGCATCCTGCATCGGTATTTCTCTTTTTTATCCGCCCTAACTTCTCCTGCGTAGTGTGCATACATTTTAAGGGTACTTTAAACCCTTTGAGCGCGGCAAATTAAAAAAAAAAAGGAATTACTCAGTCGAGGATCATGAATTTGGTTTCGACGCAATAGAGAGGATGTCATAAAAACGTCTTATCTATCACACCATCTATCATAAGCACAATGAAACCAGTATACGTAAATATTTCGAATGGTATAATACGGATGGTACTTATATAAGTGTAAGGAAATTATAGTTTGCATGCTTAAAGTCTTCATCTAAGTTAAATATGAACATAGGTATGTATGTGTTAGAAACGTTCTTCAGTATTCTATATCAAACTTCAAAATTGATGATTTGTTATCACGTATCTAGAAGTAATGGGTGGCGGAATACCTGTCAAAATACTATAAGTATAGGCCCAGTGAAATTTAAACTAGAATCGCCAAAACATTTAATGAGGTAATGGATTATGAGATTATACCACAACGGTAGAAGGAAGCTTAAGTTTTCCTATATTCAAAAAAGGTTTTGTATAGTATATGTACAACATACATATGTATGTATGTATATATCTGGCACATTATTATTGTATGTCATTGCTTTTTAAATGCATCGTTAACAGTCTTCAACGCAATCGTACAAAACAGCATGGATTAGAAACAAAACTCTACTAAACTAATCCAAAGTCAGCTTTAGACCAGGATGCTAACAGTAGATATCTTTGCCTTGAAGACCACTCCGGAATCATTTATCCTAAATATGTAACATATGGTATACGAGTATTACTTTTATGTCGGTTTCAAAGCAGTATTCGACACGTTTAACAAAAAATGTCTATTTTACAAATTGCTCAGCATGAGAATGCCGTAAAAGCTCGATCTATGCAGATACTCCGACAAGGGTACGGAATGAAACGTGATTTGGGAGTGTTTCAATCAGGTATGAGACCAGTTTGTTCACCGAGCTCATTTTTGATCTACACTTTCGTGAACGTTAAGTTAAGAAGTTTAATTATGAAAATTTTGTTCTCTGCTGATGGCATAAGTACTTATACTGCAGTTCAAAGGATCATGATCTTTGGAAACAGAATTTATTTTAATGAAAACTGGACTTATAATATTAAAAATATTAAGCCTCCACAGAGCTAAAAAGCTTGGTAGATAAATTTACAGCAGGCTAAATCTCGTTCTGCAATGATCGAGTAATTATAATATTTTTAGGACGAACTAAGTATAGATGAAGTATTTATGATGTTGAGACTTCGAACGGAAGTCTTGCTATTAAACCCTTTTTATGTTGGATGTGCATGAGTGGTTAAAAAAAAAAGGCTAAATATCCAGTTTATTGTTTATTGAATTAGTCTGCTTTGTTTTGTTGTTGGACCCGCTTTCCTTAACTTTGGTTGATGTCGGACCGGTTACAAATCTATCGCAAATCCTTACTTGGTGCGGTTTATGGTCCGGCGGAATCACTGGCCGTACTTTTTCAAAGATGAAAGAGAAAACAACGCTACCGTCAATGGCGCTCACCATCGTTTAATGATTTGGAACTTCTTTTTTTTCTTTGCCCAAAATGCACGAGCTGAACCTGGCCGATATCTGGTTCCAGCAAGACGGCGGTACATGCTACATTGCACGCGAATCAATGGACCAATTGAGAAATGAGTTCAATGATAAATTTATCTCTCGTTTAGGACCGGTGAATTGGCCGTCTAGATCGTGCGATCTGACGCCTTTAGACTACATTTTATGGGGGTATGTCTAATCACTCGTATATGCCGATAAACCAGCGTCAATTTCAGCCTTGACAGACAACATTACACGTGTTATGAATGAGATACCAAACAATTCTCTAAAAGTGATTCAAAATTGAACCCTTCGTATGGACCACTTAAAACGTAATCGTGGTCAACATTTACATGAAATAGTCTTCAAAAAGTAAATGGCAATTTTGAGTTAATGGGTCAAACGGCAAAATTTGGGTCCTTTAATACAGTAAATTTTACGGAAAAGCTAGTTCCTTTTCTTTCTAGTCGATTGCAATTATAAAGAACTATTGAGATTTTACCAACAGTTACAGGCTGCTTTACATGGGATTAACGTGATCTCCGAAGAAAGGTATCATTTGCAATTAGCGAAATATATAGGGTGATTCATCGTAAGGTTTAATTTATAATGTAAAATAAAACACATAAATTTGAAAGTGAACATAAAATTGTTATTATCGGTTAAAAGAACAATTCATGGCATTAACTTTTTAAAAATGATATCATGTAGATGTTGGCCACGACTACGTCTGAGGTGGTCCATTCGGAAGGTCTAATTTTGGGCGACTTGTTCGAGCATAGCGACTGGTATCTCGCGGAAAACACGAGTGATATTGGCTTCCAAAGCGTCAATCGTAGCTGGCTTATTCCCGAAGAACTGAGACTTTACATATCCCCAGAGAAAAAGGTCCAAAGGTGTGATATCGCACGATCTAGGCGGCCAATTTACCGTAGCGAAACGTGAAAGTAAGTGCTCACCAAAATGATTACTCAACAAGTCCATTGTTTCATGCGCTGTATAGATTGTAGCGCCGTCTTGTTGAAACCAGAGCTCACCGAGATCATGTGTTTGAATTTCAGGAAGCACATAGTCCGTTAACATGGCGCTATAACGATTACCATTGAAGGTAACATTCTGCTTTGCCTCATTTTTGAAGAAATATGGACCAATGATTCCACCAGCACATAAACCACACAATACTGTTGTTTTTAATGGATGTAATGGTAGCTCTTGGTACTCTTTGGGTTGCTCATCAGCCCGAATACGGCAGTTTTGTTTATTAACGAATGAGCCAGAAATGAGCTTCATCACTGAACAAAATTTCACAATAAAACATCGGATTTTCAAAGCCTGAAAATATGATGTAAATTCAAGTCGCCTGGCTTTAATTCTTGCACAAGTTGAATTTTGTACACTTTTAGGCCGAGATCCGCCTAAATCCGCCAAGTTGTCGAATACGCCAAGCCCAGCTGGTGAAAACGACGACAAATCGATTCGTCACGGTCTTCGTGTACACTCTCACTACAGATGCTATAGTCTCTTCACTACGTGCTGAATGTGGTCTAACCCGTCGAGTATCATCCACTAATGTAAACTGGGACTCAAATTTGCGAATGGTATTGGCAATATTGGTTTCAGTAGGTTGAATTTGCGCACCGTAAGTTCCTCGAATCGCACGAAAAACATTTCTCACAGAACGCTAATTATCGTAATATAGCTGAACAATTTGGAGACGCTGTTGTGATGTGAGTCTTTCCATAATGACTTGCCAAACGATACTGAACAAAAATGACAAAGCAGTTTGATAGGAGTCACGCGTGATCTGTCTAAAAAAAAGCCTATTAAAAATCAAACCTCACAATGAATCATCCCTTAAAAGTCCTGCCATGCAATGGTAGATCAAAAACACATTTTTTGACATTTATTAAGGTAAACATTATTAAAGCGACCATAAATGTGATCCAAACATTTCCTGGTATACTTCTAGATGGCTTATCATTAAAGCAGATAGGCCATGCGATGCTTAAATAATTTGAAACAGTTTCACTTATGTATATCCAAAATGATCAAGTTGAGGTCCCCTAAGACAATAAGATTTCTTGACTTTTCATTATCTAAGAAACCAGAAAATTCTTCTACTCTAGCTTTCGTATAGTACGTATCCGTAAATCTTAAAAAATTAAAAAGAAAGCTTTTGTCACCTTTGCAGTATGTTTAGAATCGTTGTCCTGTTGATGTTTCCAAACTTACAGTAAGTTATCTTCAGCAAATGGATACATTAGATATTGTAAAAGATACAGTCTCTTCTGTACATTCTGTACATTCTCAGACCACTATATTCCCTCACAACATTTTATTGGCGTATTTGGGATCAAATTCTTTTTCCGATTGCCTTACTTTTTTTCGAAATCTGATCTTCGTTTCATCTGAAAATGAGATGAAAAACATCGTCAGAAAAATGCAACTGGAAAAATGTTCGTGTTATAAAGGACACTAAGAAGTTAGAAATATTATGATGTAGCTGTTCTTACTATTTTGCACAGCAGTGTTTGTGCTTATGTATGTAGGTACGTTATTAGAGACGTCTTTACATACATAAATAAACCTAACATTGAATAACTACAGGCTAAGTAACTAAGATATTGTTGTATACAACACCAGTTATCGAAAAGTCCAATTCACAAACTAGGTATAGGTAGGTAGGTAGTTTTATTTTCCAGCTGAGATTTGAATAGAGATCAGTCGAAATTGGATCACTTAAATGCATAAACGTCAACGATATCTCGATTCCACCTACGAAGTGAACCAAAGAAGAACAACCTGTAGAATGATAAAAAGGTCCCCAATTTTAAAGAAACCCACAAGCAAAACAGTAGTAAATCAGATAGGTACATATGTATCTAGTTTGTATACATGGGAAAAATATGTAATTGCGGATGTATTAATACAAAAATATTTTGCTAAATTTCCGTATAACATTCAATGTGATGATCGAAATTGGATGATGTTGAAATGTACAGGGTTCTAGGAACCCAATTCTTTTGAGTCGCAGCAAATTTAAATGCTGTTTCTTTATTAAAAAAGATTGAGGTGATTACTCTGTCCTATCTTTGTACTCAGTAAAGTTGTTCTTTTATTTTTCGTAAATTTTATTTCAAATCAAAAGTAATACCTACACAATTAAAAAAAAAAAAAAAAAAGTAAAAAGCCAAAACAAAAAAAGTAATTGGGTAGCTACCTGCCTTCCAATGGTATCCTGAAAACAAAAGTAAATTCTCATCTTCTTCTATAAAATGTAGATAGGTATGTAGGTACGAGTATCTACACAAACTTCCATCGATTTCAGTTTTCAAATCGGGTGAACTGTGAAGCCCAACGGCGAAGTTTTTTGCTTTTTCCGTTCGAAATGAGTGCACGACCCCTTTAAATAGTTTTCGTTCGCTATACCAGCATTAGTAGAACCTTCTCTAGCATAGTTAAAGTTCGTGCGATTTTTGCAAAATAAAAAATAAAAAATAAAAAAAAAATCCCAAGAGACTTCAAGGAGAAAAGTGCAAGCAGAGAAGCACGAAATTGTGACAAATTTACAAAACCCCATACAAATGTAGCTACAAATATACACACTTGTAGTTCGTACATAGTATGTACCTACATACCTAAATTTTCACTGAGCGAAAAAAAAAGTGCTCTTCAATTGCAGTTTGTTTTTATAAAACATTTTTTCGTTGTATATTTTTTGTAGATACTATTTAGCGGTAAAGGAGCCAGGTGGTAATTTTATACCTTGCCCGTTGTTTCGTTATGCATCGTATTTTTATTCATTTTTTTTCATTTCTCTTGACGATTTAACTCCTTTGCCCCCGCACGAAATGGTATAACTGATAATACTCTTTGCACAACGGTTGTACTTGTACTCGTACTAGAACTCTTGTGCTCTGAGTACAAAATACACGGATACATGAAGTCACAGGGGTATATGTGTTGATGGTGTAGTAGATACTCTATACCTTACAACCAACTTTCGTATAAAAACAAATAGTATACATACATATATATGTATATGCATCGACTTGAAGTTGAAGGAACTCACAATGTGCATGGAAACTTATATAAAAAGCAAAACAAGGAAAAAAAAAAACCAAAAAGTTAAATGAAAACCGTAATACCCTACATGAAAAAGGAAGAACATCGAAACGAATGCGATGCAAAAAAAAATGCCAAAGAACGCGGTGCAGTAGGGAAACAGGTAACAAATAATAGCTCTACTGCTCTATCGCCATCGTCATCGTCATCGCAACCGCCACCGCTACCGCCTTCCCGGGTGGTGTTGGTTGAATCGGTGTGGTGCTGCACCATACGAACACATTCAAAATGCATCCACCATTTTACGAGGTCGAGGGATTCGTTTCGGAACGTAGTCGTATTCTGCAACAGCTTTGCAAGGAAACGCTCCCTCGTTAATGGTTGGAGTATTTCTTGTTTTTTTTTTTTTTTTTGCATGGACTATATCCACAACAAAACAGCAAGACCAGATACGATTCCTTGTTAATTCTCCCCTTTACTGTAGGATGTACTATGTACGATGCATGCTCGCATACAAGTACATTTAGATTGCCTGGAGTGATTGAATACGAGTATCCAGAATGCACGCTGGTTTGTTGCTGTTGCTTAGCGTATTCGAGTTCGTACTCCGCGAAGGACATCGACATAATGAGGAAATGTGAGTCAAGTTGCTGTTTGTATAGCACCCCCGTTTTTAACATTTTTTTTCTTTTGCTTTTCTTCATTTTTCTTTTTTGAATAGGCTTAACACGGACCTTAAATTGGGTATATGGTGCAAATAAAGGTTTTGAATTTCGTACGGACGATAATCAACCGAGAAGCGGCCAGTAGGATAATTGTACTTTTTTTTTGGAGCAGATATCCACATTTTCTATGGCTGCGTGTTATTGTATTTCTTTGTTGTAAAATGAGATAGGTACACTCCACATGTACCTATGTGGTACATGACATGTTTTAGTCTGGAAAAACCCCAGTTTAAAAGGATCACAATTATTTCTATTGTTAATTGCTTATTTCGTCCTTTCTGTGGTTAAATACTTTGCAACAACCAATCACTTATACAAATTAGTACCTATCAACCAGTATTTAGCATAACTCCTTTTAGCCCGCCTGTCAAAATTTGGTGACAATCCGACGGTTAGTTTTGTTTTGACACCCATTTTAAAACATCGGATAAGTGTTTTTTGCAGTATCGCTCCGTGATCCGATTCTTATTATTAAGTGGCGAAACCTGCGAGGAAATCAAGCCCATTCTCGATGGTCTGTATGGGACCCATTCACACTCCAGTTCGCCGTGGCCGCGAGAAACCTGCGCACCGTTTTCTTTGACGCGCAAGGTGTGACCCACGTTGATTTATTGGTCCGATTCAACGCTGATTTGAAGAAAAAATTACCACGTTTGGCGATGAGAAAAGTGCTCTTCCACCTTCGCCGTCGTCACTGTCAAATTGGTCAAATTGCACTATGAATTGCTCCCACATCCATCGTATTCTCTGAATTTGGTTCTTTGCGACTTCTTTACGTTTCCAAACCTTAAAAGATCGCTCGCCGGAAAGAAGTATGGGTCGAAGTAGGAATTCATCATTTTGCAGGCCAAGAAAATTACTATACGGAATGAATAAGAAATGTTGCAGCACCGCTGGGAAAAGTGTATCGAGTTGAAAAGGGATTATATTGGAAAATAAATTGTCAAAACCTAAAAAAGTTGCCTTGTCATTTCTAATCCGGGTATTCATCAAACAGCCCTCTTATGTACGAGTGTGTATGAAAAAAAAGACAAAGCTATAGATAGAGAACACACTGAAAGCCGGTTAGATAAGCCGCAAGGGTTTGTTTTTATGTATGTCTCATAGGTAGCAAATCAAATGATCTTATAGGGCAATTAACGTTGTAAGATTTCGAAAAAAGCAGTCGTGTAGGTTTAAGTGAATTAGAGCGATTGTTTTACAAACTTTGTGGCATCTTCCGCTATTCTGTTGAAATCATATGTCAACCATCAATTTTATCCATAAAAAAAAAATTCAGACGTAGTCGTGGCCAACATTTACATTTTCAAAAAGTAAATTGTTCTTTTAACCAATAATAAAAAATTTAATTTCATTTTCAAATTTATTGATATGTACTTTATTTTACATAATAAATCATTCCTCACGATGAATCTCACTATACTGGTATGTATATGTCGTTTAAAAGAAGCAACGCATAGCACCGACGAATTGGACAGAGCATTACCCTAGAGGGCTATAGCTACATACATATAAATTTAGGGAGTTTCTTTGTCTTAAGAAGGCAAATGAGTGATAAGAAGTTTTAGAGAAACACTAGGGAGCCTCTATTTAAGACCCTTATCATTCCAGTCTTGCTTCTTGGCAAAGAATCACGGGCGTTAACGAAGATGCAAGGAGATATGTATAATTTCTCGTTTTGAACGCAAGATTTTTCAAATAATTGTTGATCCCGTTTGCGTTGACAAGCTTTAGAGAAAGAGACATAAACGCATACTTTACGAACAACATCGACCTGGTCAGAAAAGTGCGTATTAGTTACCTTAAATGAGAGGACTGTGTCATGTCAAGCTAATGGATATTAACGCTTCGGCCGAAGAGTCTTAAATTTCTAGCAGTATGCTAGATGTTACTTTTAATGGGAAAGTAAAAAACATTTTATTCAAGGTATTGGCTATTGCTAGCCACACATTTTTCCCATCTTGCAGGCAATTTATGGATTCCATGCCAATAAAACTGTTCGTCTTTTGAAACAAACAAAAAAGTCACCCAATTTTAGACTTCCTCGTAGGATTCGAAGTGCTGCTCAGCTAATGTGTGTCCCATTGATGAAAACAAATGGTAGTTTGAAGGAGCCAAGTTTGGTGAATACGGCGGGTTTGGTAGCAGCTCCCAGCCAAGTACTTTGGTTGTATCCTGAACAAGTTTTGCTTTGTGTGCAGGTGCATTGTCATGGAGCAAAATCAACCTGCCGTGCCTTTTGGCTCATTCTGGTCGTTTTTCGATCAATGCATGGTTCATATTGATCATTTGTTGTCGGTAGCGATCTGTATTAACGGTTTTACCAGGTTTTTGGAGCTCGTGGTACACCTTTCTGGTCCCACCAGACACACAGCATTTTGTTCTAGTCGAATCAATCTGGTTTTGCAGTCGAAGTTGATGGTTGTTCCGGATTAATACATGATTTTTTCCGTTTAAGATTCCGAAAATAAATTCATTTTTCATCGCCAGTAACAATTCGATGCAAAACTGATTTCTTATCGTGTCTTTGAAGCAAAATTTCACAAGTGGTTTTTCGGTTTTCCATCCGTCTTTCATTCAATTCATGTGGGACCCTTTATCCAGACTTTTGGATCTTTCCCATAGCTTTTAAATGGTCAGAAATTGTTTGTTGTGCAACATTTAACATTTCTGCCATTTGTTTCTCACTCAAAGTATCATCTTCATCCAATATTGTTTGCAATTTGGCCTCTAATCTTTTTGGTAGTCTTTCAAGTTTTTCATTTCTCACATCAAAATCGTTATCTCTGAACCGTTAAAACAATCTTTTGCATGTTGCTTCTGATAAAGCATGATCACCATATGCCTCGACAAGTGTTTGATGCGACTCTGCAGCACTTTTCTTCAAATGAAAACAAAAAATTAATGCTTTCCGCAAGTCATCATTTCCTGGTACAAAATTCGACATTTTTAATACGAAGAAAAAAAATTATATATGTTTGACAGGTGTCATAGTAACCAAAGAAAAAAAGGCCCATTCACAATAAATGTTCCCTATCCAGACATTTGTAGATGCTACATCTGCCATCTGACGGTGAGTAGTCAAACTAGAACTAGTTAGAACACTTTCCAGTATCTCACTGAGTTAAAACCAAATATTCAAATTTTTTGCTGTGCCAATCCACTTTCAAAGTAGCGATATGTAACATAGGCTTTTTTTTTAAATGAAGAATAGTGGCCCCAACTTTAGATTTTAAAACCTTTAATGTCCGCTTCATTGGTAGTTTTAGCAGCTCTCTATTTACAGAATGCGTTTTCTGTGCTTTTGTTTTTGGTTTATCAGCATATTATGTTATAGTCGATGAGAGTAGTCGCTATTAATTTATTATGGATCTAACGCTGAACAACGTATTGAAGTATTAAAAAAAAGTGCAATACCAAAATATATATTATCTTAGTTTAGGTATTTAGAGGTCACTTGAATATTGTCATTACAATATCTTTCTTTACAGAAAATCTTACATTCTTCTTAAAAAAAACGGCAAGAAAATTCTGGAATGAATCCATTTGCTTCCAACACGTTGGTGTGACGCTCTATTCATTTATCAATTGTACAATAACTAGTAATCCAAACGGTTGAGGTTGGTATGCCAATCATGCTGTCTCATGAAGTCCAGTGCATTTGTTTTAGGCCATTGTTGAGTGGTCTTCGCTTTGTGCAGAATATACTTTAGCATTCTATTCATTAAAAGGTTCTTTGGCGATGAAGATCTTTCGGTTTTAGCTTCAATGCAAATGTGGCAGTGTCCACTGTCTTTTGTTTTCTCCGAGAAAAAAATCTTTGAGAGTACGAAAAATACATTTTTGGCGAGTTCCTGTACCGTCGTATAACTTAGCAGTACGATACCCGAAATGAAAAACGATTCAAAGCTGCCATAATTCGAAATACGGTATACTCGTATCGGCCGTTTGAGTGCCGCATTTTTTAGCAACGTCGCATAAATGACACATATCGAAGCAGTGAACATGAAAATGGAAGCGTTCAATACATCATTCTCAGCTTATGCGTTAGAGGTACTTGACTTCTATTTATGACTAAACTACGTAGTTTGTCTGTAACATTAATCAAATAACATAAATATGTAATTACTTTCCACAGATTGCCTCAATTTGTGTAATCACTTGTACCTGTATGAATACGTGTGAATTGTTAACAAATGCCAGTGCACGGTTAATGCTACATACATTATGTATATTAAAAGATAAAGTTGCGTCAGTGAGAGGCATTTCGTTTGTTTGCATTACATGGCTTTACTTGAACGTAAAAGGGTTAGTAGGGTTTGCAACGTAGTTTTGTTAATTAACAGTCTGTAATCTTAAGAGTCATGTCATCGATGAATGTGTTCAAAAAGATTAAAATCGTCGATGAAAGTGCTAACAACAGGTGGTTAAAAGCAAGTTTAACTCTAAATCTTTTGTAGTAAGTTTTTCAGAATTCTTACCTAGTACAGGGTCATCCATTTTGTGGCTCCGAAAGTAAATTTATATCATAAAATATATCATTCAAATGTCCTCCATAGGAAATTTTGCAATTTCGATAACTCTTCGACACATATCGGGCAACAACTCGGCCATAACTGGACGACAATTCTTTTTTAAAACATCAACGGCTTACGGATTGTGCGTATAAATACGATCTTTTGCATAGCCCCAGAAATGGAAATCCAACAGCGACAAACGTGAAATAACTCGTCCACGAACTTTTTATTGTAATAAAGTCAAAACGGGTTGTATTGTGTTGTGAGATGTAATATCGACTTGTTGAAACCATATGTATTCTACATCCATATCTTCGATTTGAGGCCAAAAAAATTCGGTGAACATTTGCCTTTAGTGATTTGAATTGACCTGACAGTTACACCTTCCTCATTTTCAAAGAAGTATGGACCAATGATAGACCAGGCCAAATTGCACTCCATACATTGACCTTTTGTGGATGGAATGTCTTTCAACAGTTACATGTGGATTTTCACTTCTGCATAATCAACAATTTTGTTTGTTAACGTATCCACCGAGTGAAAAATGAGTCTCATCGCTGAAGAAAATATTGTTCCAGCACACAATAGGCGTATGTTATACTCATTCCGTGGCCTCAATTCTTGAGTGAGTTAAACATTATAACGGTGTAGTTGCAAATTCAAAGGCAAAATACCGTAAGACAAGCAGGAAATCGATAGATTTGAATCTACTTCAACACTTTCACTATACATATATATTTTCTGTAGACCGTGCATTTCGATGACAGATAGGTCCTAAGACCTTCGTAACATAGTCAGTCTCTTCGATTTTTTTTTTTTTTACAGCTTTGCTTTTAGTATGCTCAGAGTGACGGTTATGTTGACCATAATCTGCTTCTTACGCGTGAAACCTACCTACTACAATATATTATCACTATTTTTGTAGTACTAGGTGGGGTGTAAAGTAACCTCCTTGGGAATAAAAAAAAATTTTTTTTAAATGTGTTTTTATTTTATTCAATATAGTCCCCTTTTAGTTTGATAGACTTATTCCTGCGATTTTCCATCTTCTTGATCCCGTCCGAGAAGTAATTTTCCGGAAGGTCTGCAAAATACTCCTGCGTGGCGTCGATGATTTCCTCGCGTGAGCTGAATTTTTTATTTATGAGCCATCTTTTGAGGTTTGGGAAGAGATAATAGTCCGAGGGAGCCAAATCGGGCGAATACGGTGGCCGTAAGTCATTGATTTTAGCCGTGGTTGCGTCGCTCTTGTGCGCCGGTGCACTGTCTTGCAAAAACAAAATTCTTTTTTCGCTTCATGTGAGGCCGTTTTGCAGCGATTTCGGCTTTCAATCGCTATAATAATGAACAGTAATACTCGCTGTTGATAGTTTTTTTCCTTTTTCGAGGTAGTCCACGAAGAGTATGCCATGACAATCCCAGAAAACCGACGCCATAACCTTTCCGACCCATCGAACCTCCCTCGGCTGCTTCGGAGTACTCGTGCCGGCTTCAGTCCATTGCCGGGCACTCATTCTGTTCTCTGGTGTTCAACAGTTACCAATCGACGCCAAAAGTCCGCCTGATTCCGCATCAGCAAGTCCAAACACTCTTTCGAAGTGCTCTCACGTTCGTGTTTTTGGTCAGGAGTGAGTATGCGCTGCACCCAGCGGCAGGATAACTTTTTCATATGCAGAATTTTGCCCAAAATATGGCGTGTGCGCTCAGTACTAATCTTTGTGGTATCTGCTAGCTCGCGCACCTTCACTTTCCGGTCAGCCAACAACATTTCATGTCTTTTTTTGACATTGTCCTCTGTAACCGCATCGGAGGGCCTGCCGCTGTGGACTTGATCGGTAGTGGAATTGCGGCCACCACGAAACTCCCGAAACCAATATTTGACGGTGTAATCTGACGGAGCATTAGCCCCATAATATTTATCCAACTTTTCTTTTGTTTCCTTCGCCGGAAATCGTGTTTGTCCATACTCAACATGATGCCAAACCATCAACAACAATCAGCTGTCAAAACAAAACTAAAGACAGTATCGCACTGAAATTTGGCATATCTGCCAAAATACTTCAAGGCACCATACCCTTTTTTGCAGTAGCAGCACATTCTGGCGGTCAAGGAGGTTACTTTTCACTCCACCTAGTAAGTTTTCACAATTTTAGCACATTCATTTAAATAGGGATGCTAAATCCGGACCACAAATTGGTTGGTCCTATATAATTCCAGCAAAACCTGAGATGAGATAACATAAAACTTAAAGAAATGTTAAACTCACACTATGTAATAAATTAGGGAGAGCATGTCTGTCATACGGTCACTTCCTTTTACCTACTATCCTTAGAACTGAAATTTAGAATTGAAATTTAAATTTACATCTCCCTTTGACAGACAGATTCATATTTACCCAATGATATTATCATTTTTTTTTTTTTTCAACCTCAAAGTATAATCAGTGCCATTACTGAATCTACATATCTTATGTTGGCATTTTGCTCGGATTCCTTGTTTAGTGAACCAGATTTCGTTGCTAGTTTTTTTTAGAGGTGCTACATACTATTTATGTTCTTATATTTTTAAGCCTCCTTACTTCCGAAAACAAGGGAATGCAATCTCTATTTCTTGCAGATCTTATAAGCAAACTTTTACCCCGCCTATACAGCTATAGCCTGTTTTCCTTTTGTTTGACTGCATATATTTAGACCGATACTTATCATAAGGACCGGTAGAGTATCAACTTCTTATACAGCAAACGTTATGAAGGACGGCTGTGGTGACTGTAATGCTTTGAAGGGTTACTAGTAATTTTAATTTTATATCTGTAAATATTTTCCACACAGTCAGGGCCTTATGTTTTTATGAAAAAATATTTATTTATTTATAATAAATTTTTTACAGAAAATCTGATGAAAATTCTTTGCTCCATTTTTTTTTTTTTTTTATAATATTTGAAAATCGCCGAACACACTAAAACACGTCTAACCCTTTTATCTGCCAAAAACAAACAACTGTGAACACATGTTCGAGACATGTTTACCAACACAGGAAAAAAAAATCGAAAATCGAATATACGTTGCCCGCGATTGCGACATTTCTGGGTCTTCTGGGATACTGGCCGCTACGGCGGCTATGTTTTCTTCATTTCGAACCAATCTCTGTTTGGTTGGTGTCTTAAGAACCGATAGAATATGGTATGCTCACGCTCAAATTTTTCCTACGATTTGCCTGTAGACAGAAGCCAGGATGAAAACAGACCTCTTGACGAAATTCACGTTGCGTATTTACAAATGAACTGGAATTTCGATATTTTTTTGATTATTTCCGCATGTTCGGCAAACGTACTGTAAAATGATGTAATGGCAATCCTGACACGATGATGACAGCTGGATATCATTGGCAACTTTGAAAGCTGTTGAAACATAACAATTGGAAAGACTATCATTGCTATCTGGTCACCCTTTAATCTTGTGGATTGTTGCAGTTGTGTAAAGTGGTCGTCGACGGTAACTAATTATTAAATGGTTTCCAAATGCTTTGATTTCAAAACTAGATTTTTGAATCATTGAAAATTATGGAGTCGTAACTCTATCTAGGTCACCTTGCAACAATGCCCATTATTTTTAAAGTCAAATCTTTCAAAAAACCTTATCCTTTAAGGTTTCGATATACCATATTTCCTAAGAAAGGAAAAGCATATATATGCATATTCGTACATGTGGGTACGCTAAACTAAAATGTGGCAAATAAGCAAATAAGTATTTCCTGAAGACTGTATTTGTACATGCATGTATGCAATCTAAGGCAGCAATCACTCTAGGTAATCTTCTAAATTGATGAAATCCGTTCACATTGTGTAGTTTTTCCTTATCTGTGGTCGCAAATTATAAGTATAGCGTTTTCTAATAACGACTTCACAACTTTTTTTTTTTTTAAATAAAAGGCAAACCATTTGAGATATTTTAAAAGCTTTATTATTGGCTTAAAGTACAATCAAAACATTTATGAATGGAACTCGACTTCGTTCATATGGCCACCGCGAGCACGTTTGCAGCGGTCGATTCGTTGGACCTATTTTTCAACGACTCGGTCACACATTTCGGCCGAAACTGCCGCTATTTCGCGTTCAACGTTGGCTCTGAGCTCTTCCAACGTCGTCGGCGTGTTGGCGGTCAATCGACTGGTCCATGTCTTAAGATAACACGCTCACCATACTTACTCTTCAATAAATCGATTGTAGCGTGTGCTGTGTGGCTTGTAGCACCATCCTGTTGAAACCACATGTCGTCCAAGTCCATATCTTCCAATTCGGGACAAAAATAATCGGTGATCATGGCGCGATAACGCTGACCATTCACAATAACGTGACGATCGTTATCGTCGACGAAAAAATATGGCCCAATAACGCCGCCGACATGCAAACCGCCCCAAACAGTTATTTTTTGTGGATGAAGTGGTGATTCATGAAGCACATTTGGGTTTTCACCCGACCAATAACGCATATTTTGCTTATTGACGAATCCATTGAGCCAAAAATGAGCTTCGCCACTGAAGATGATTTTGCGACTCCGAATATCTGCAGAAAATTTTTATAATTTGAAGACGTTGCTCGTTAGTGTACTTTACCATGATGAGTTTACTGAATAAATTGATAGTGACAGTTTGATGATTAGTGAAAGAGTGCGTTCACAAATTAAATTCAAAGTTATCAAGTCCCTATTGGAAAACCCTATACTTATCTCATAGTAGGGCAATGTGATGGGAGACAATTTTACTTTTGCTTGCAGATGATTTTAAAACACCACAGATGTCCCCTGCAGTAACTGCCATAGAAGCGCAAAGTGAATAAAAGTTTTACTTCTGCCAATATTGAACTATTTCTAAAGATAAATTATATAATTTATTTTGCTATTCTATTCGATTCGATTCTAATCTATTCTAGATCGAATTTGCTCTAAAACAATGTAAACAAAATACGAAATCTATCAAAAACACCCAACATCGTCCTAATATTTGAAGCGATCTGTTCTTCATCGAATCCTGTTTTCTCTCCTTACTCTCGCAATTACAATATTACAAAATTTTCCTCGTCAACTTAACATATGTTTAACTTAAACGACGAGTTAAGCTCCACTTTGAGTTTAAATAGGCACTGTAAAACTGAAAAATTGTTGAATGGATGTTAAAACCGAAACGAGAGTTAAAACTCTCACTGTGAAACTGGGCATACCATATACGCAGGTACTTACCCAGGGTGTTTACTTTTTAAACTGAAAGATCTTCCAACTGAGATAACTTTCAAAATTTGCTATCTCAATTCTCTGAGATTTATTTTTGAAAAATCATCATTAATATTCTAAATAAACTTTAAACTGATTTTGAAAACTCCAATCAATCAAATTTAAATACGAGGCTTAATGTGTTCGTGAACAAGCAAAATTGCCGTTTTCCAATTGGGGAAAATTCAGGAGAGTCTCATGAGACTTGATTACTACTTAATTACTTTTTTCAAAATTGGGGCGGCCGTTCGGACTATAATCAATGGCCAACCCTACCGGACTATGATTCGAAAATATGTACTACATTGGTTTGGATGGCGCTACATGCGCTTCTGGTAACGAAACCATTGACTTATTGAAGACTACACAGTAACAACATTATACCTATATGAAATGGGCACCGAATCGTCCAGTTTGATAAACCGCAAATAGAGCCTTAAATGCTCGAAAGAATGGCCAACAATTGAACCAAACCTGTTTCCTCAGAGAAAGCCAATTGCATCGAACTTAACAGCTTCTCTAGGAATTTTAACTGATCGTTATATTTTCTCGATAATGGCGTGGATGTCGCTGCGAATATAATCACGTACACTATTCTCTTTGGAATGAGATCTTTCATTCCTCATCGGATTAAGGGTGTCAAACCAAAATCGAGGGCATTGTAAAGAGGTAGTCAGGGTAAGAGAAATATTTTTTTCATCATAACATACAAGACAACCCGAAAGGAAAACAGAAAAAATTTCAAGCGAACCAATGTCTTTCTAAAGCGTGTCAAATTTCAATAAGACAAAAAACTGAGGGAAAAAATAATACATTATCCGAAAGTCTGCAGTTTAACACTTCCAGGAGTTCTTAAAGACCATAAAATACACAAATCCGATGTTGCAGATGGTACGAATATATCTCCCCTATAGTATTCGTCCAGCCCATACCAAAAAAGGCGAATCTTTTCTCTCCCCCTACAGACCAATTTCAAATACGTTCCTTTATTCCAAGGTCATGTGATCGCTGATAAACCGTCAACTCATGAAATATCTCGAAACACGAAAACAATATGCCCACTCGTGATTTGATGAAATGTCTCACCGAAAAGTGGAACCAAAGCATACATCAATCTAGTGAAAGAAATATAGTTGCACTTGATATCTAAGGTATTTGACAGAGTTTGGCATCAGGCTCTTTTGTCGAAAATGCGTGCATTTGGGATCGACGAATCAAGTTGCCTTGAATGGTTTCAAGTCCGATATTCACAAAATTAATGGTGGTGTGTCCCAGGGCTCTATTCTGTCTCAGACACTCTTTTTAATTTTCATTAATAATCTCTTGTATGCTACTTCTAATCCAATATATTCCTTTGCTGATGACAGTACACTCTGCTTTTCAAATGCGTTCCCGGACTCACGTCTCCAGTTTCGACTACAAAACGGAAATGGCAGTGTATGCTAAGCTCATGAAATTACGATATAAACAATATCACTAAATGGGGAACTATCAACAGAGCGGAATTTAATGTTTCCAAAACACAATGCTGCCTGTTGTCGTTAAAGCTAAATTGAAATACAGAGAAACTTTTCCATTCTCGGCATATGTTTCCTCTGATCTGGCTTCAATTCTACCATTAGTACTAATAGAGTAATTATCTTTAACATGGGACAGGGTACCCCAAAGTAAGACTTTTTTTTAAATCCTCGATAACTGTTGTCAACATTGGAGATAAACTTTTACTGTATCGTTTCATAAGTTATCCTTGACGAATTAGGGGACACCCTGTATAAGGCGTTCATCTGCCCAAAATTGGAGTACAATGCCCACATCACCTGCATCACCTATATGCACCTGCTAGATAGGATTCAAAACCGTGCGATAAAACTCACAGGTGATGCTAATAGCACTCAGTAAATTGACATCTTCGAACACCCGAGTAATGTTTCCTGCCTTACCTTATCTTATCGCTATTTTCATCACCATCGATTGCCATTAGCATACCGCCACTTCAAACCTCCAATCGTAACACTGTAAGGCATTATAACTTGCAAACATTTAAAACCAATATGCATCGGTATCTCCTGTCTTTCCTTCCTAAAACTGGTTTGTAAAATAGTTAAATATTTGGTTTTGTGCATAGCCCTACCAGATCCTGAGCAAGTATGCTTGACCAAATAGGTGAACTTGCGTTTAATCGGACCAAATAATTGTTTTTTTTTCCATTTCTCATTGGTCCAAATTTTATGAAACATCACAGATCCTAACCTAGCTTTTGTCTTTTTGTGTGAAAGAGAGTGTTATTGTTTCTCTTTAGCTGTTAACTCAATAATTTTAAGGAGCCAAGATGTCATTTAGTAACTGATTTGTCTATTTGGCACGTTTGCTTATGATTTGAGCAGTTTACTTAGGTGGCATTGAACTGCAACTCTTAGCTGCTTTTTCATTCTTCTTGAATCCCTTTAATTCAATCCATTTTCCTAAAGCGGCAATTGAAATGTAATTCACACTATCAGTTCTGAAATATGACATAATTCAAATGTTCTCACGGAACTGCATGAGTGGGTGCACTGACTTTTCCGTGACTTTCCATAATATGCCCGTTATTTCAGCAATTTCACATTGAATGTTCGCCTACAAGTCGTCTTAAGCTTCTGGCTTGTTGGCATATAGCAGATACTTAATCTAAATGTGTTAAATCGCACGCAAGGGCCACTTCTGGCGATAAGACGATCACCGAACTTCATCTTCATTAAGTTGATTGTGGCACCCGCTGTATGGTAGATGGTACGGCACCGCTGTGCGAAGCGAAGCGACTAATACGGCCGATAATTGGAGTTAACTAAAAATTTTGCAACTGATTTTGCGGATGCACTATACATCAACCGTATGACAGTTTGGAATCATCTAAAACGAGCAGGCTACTCAAAAAAGCTCGATGTTTGGGTGCCACATGAATTAATGCAAAAAAATGTAAATTGATCGAATAACCATCAGTGAAACGCTGCTGAAACTTAACTAAATGGAACCATTTTTGAAGCGATTCATTACGGCTGATGAAAAATAGATCAAATAGGAGAATATTCAACGCCAGCGATCATGGTCAAAGGCCGGTGACCGACCACAAACGACTTCAAAGCCTGGATTGACGGTAAACAACGTTATGTTGAGTGTTTGGTGGAATTGGAAGGGAGTTGTATATTATGAGCTGCTAGAACGTGAGGAAATGGTCAATTCGATCCTCTACTGTGTACAACTCGACCGTTTGAATGAAGCTTTCAAAAAAGAGCGACCAGAATTGGCCAACAGAAAGGTAGTTGTCTTCCATCATGACAATGCTAGGCCACACACATCTTTGATGACGGAGCTTGGTTGGGAAGTATTCATGCATTCACCGTATAGCCCGGACCATGGACCCTCTGATTACCATTTGTTTCGGTCTTTTCAAATCTTATCTCTTATCTTATCTCTTGATGATAAGAGTCTTAGATAATAATGGCCAATATGTACTTGATTAAAATTGATTTTGAATAAAGAAATTTTTTTTTTTTTTTCAAAAATGTACCAAATAACCGCGGAGAATTTTTATATGACCCAATATTATAAAAATAACACCGGATAAACTTTGAAGTTTAAAAATATTTTCTTCAATTATTCTTAAATTTAAAAAAGGCTGAAAAATGAAAAAAAAAAATGAAGAAATGAAAAAAATTTTTTTTAAATGTCTTTCTATGAGGTTTGGGAAGAGATAATAGTCCGAGGGAGCCAAATCGGGCGAATACGTTGGACGTGACAGCAATTAGAGCCGTAAGTCATTGATTTTAGCCATGGTTGCGATGCTCTTGTGCGCCGGTGTATTGCCTTGCAAAAACAAAATTTTTTTTCGCTTCATGTGAGGCCGTTTTGCAGCGATTTCGGCCTTCAATCGCACCAATAATACACAATCATACTCGCTGTTGATGGTTTTTCCTTTTTCGAGGTAGTCCCAGAAAACCGACGCCATATACTTTCCGACGCATCGAGCCTCCTTCGGCCGCTTCGGAGCACTCGTGCCGGCTTCAGTCCATTGCCGGGCACACATTCTGTTCTCCGGTTCAACAGTTACCAATCGACGCCAAAAGTCCGCCTGATTCCGCATCAACAAGTCCAAAAACTCTTTCGAAGTGCTCTCGCGTTCGTATTTTTGGTCGGGAGTGAGTATGCGCGGCACCCAGCGGCAGGATAACTTTTTCATATGCAGAATATTGCCTAAAATATGGAATGTGCGCTCAGTACTAATCTTTGTGGTATCTGCTAGCTCGCGCACCCTCACTTTCTGGTCAGCTAATACCATTTCATGTATTTTTTTGACATTGTCCTCTGTAACCGCATCGGAGGGCCTGCCGCTGCGGACTTGATCGGTAGTGGAGTTGCGGCCACCACGAAGCTCTCGAAACCTATATTTGACGGTGTAATCTGACGGAGCATTAGCCCCATAATATTTATCCTACTTTTTTTTTTATTTCCTTCGCCGTTTTGTCTCTCAAAAAATAATGTTTGATGAGAGAACGAAAATCGTTTTTGTCCATACTCAACATGATGCCAAACACGTCAACAACAAACAGCTGTCAAAACAAAAGTAAAGACAGTATCGCACTGAAATTTGAAATGTCTGCCTAAATATGAACGGACTTCAAGGCACCATAACCTTTTTTTGCAGTAGCAGCGCATTCTGGCGGTCAAGGAGGTTACTTTTCACCCCACCCAGTATATGAAGTTCTATATCCTTGCAAAGATTTAACAAACCTAAAGTGTTTTCTTTTTTCTGTGTCTTGCACCTTTTTGAGAACCTAGTCCACTTAGAACTGCATGTGAAAAATTCTCTTAATCTATTCTTAGAACCAATTAAATTTAAGTAAATCATTAAAGAAAAAAAGAAAAAAAAAATACAACAACGTTACTACAAGGAATTCCTTTAACGATATGCAAACCAATTTTCTCCACATACCATAAGCTAGAGCTCAATAACTTTACAGAAGCATCATACACTACACAAATGGCCCTGGAACAGGAAAAGAGGAAGCAAAAAATTAATAAAAAAAAAAAAAAAACGAAAAACTTTAACAGCAAAATGAAAATGAAAAGCGAAAATTACGCTTCGTTCGCACTCGTATTTTCCTTTTTATCTTCTTAATTCACTTAAAGTTCCACGAGATTGTAATTGTTTTTCCAACGAGAGAACAAACTCGGCACAGGTGCACACCAGTTTCTCTTGTCTGCAATCTCATTCGCTTAACTAAGTGAATTTATTAACTTATTCCTGAGAGCTGGTGCTGGTTCTGGAGGTGGAAATATCTCGCACCAAGTGTATGAATTTCTGTTGATTTTTATTTTATTTTTATTTTTTTTTTAAACCCAAGGACACCCTGGTCTGGTTTTGAGAAAGTGAGTTTTCTTTTATATTTGTTGCGGTTAAGGGTATTAGAATTCCATGACCGATCTATCAATGTCTGAATACCATATATTCGCTCTATATACATGTTTACATACATATATCCGAATTGTTTGAATAAGGTTTAAATATGAGTATTCATGTCTGATTTTTTTTTCTATAAAATAAATTCACATCGTCTCCATTAAAAAAAAAAGAAATGACTTCAATCTCCTTTTCAATTTTATGTTGAAAAAAAAAAAAAACATGTATTTCAGCAGAAAAGCAGGAACCGTATACTCAAAGGCAAACAGCCGGAAAGTTAAAAAAAAAGAATAAAAAATTGTGGAAAAAACCACTAGCAGCTGCTTGCAATTGCACGTCAAATAAATTGCGCGAATTTCGCGTTTATTTGAGCACGAGCTTTAATTTAAACAAAAATAGGCCATCCAACGGATACAACGAAAAAAAAAAAGAATCCGACAACAAGAAACAACATAACATGTGCTCATCAAAGTACAAAAAAACGAACGAAAAAAATAAAATAAAAAGCAAAATACTGGCAAATACAACATGGAACCTTGCAAAAGGGATTTAACGTTTTTATTTTATGTTGTTCCAGTTTTTGCGCTTGTTTCTGTCAGAAGATTGTTTTTTTTTTGCATTGTGATCCTTAAACAAATCACGTTTAATGTAATACTCGTATATGTATGCAGAAAAAACTATACAAATTTATATAACGGTAGTTTTTGGTAGAAATAAAATCCGGAAGGATAACTAATTGGACGCGAAAAAAAACGCAATCATTACAATGTACATATCTACGTACTGCAAGGGAACAATGGCTGCCTAGCTTTAGATTATTCAGTAAGCTTGACCACCCTATTTCTGCAGGACACTTTAAATTTATTCAACTGCCAGAAGTGTAAAATAAAACAAAATACTTCATCAAAGTCAGACATTTGGCTAAGATACATTGACCTGTTTCTGTTAAAAGCTATGTTATTCCTACATGATCCTCTGCTTGTATATTAACAAACTTCAAGCTGCATTTAGGGACAAACGAGTATACGAGTAAATAGAAACACTTTTGAATAAGATTTTCTGTACTTACTCGTAATGTGCTAGAAGGAAAAGACTTACTTACAAGGCTTACTGCTAAATTAATTTTTTTAATTTAACAATATTAACATTTTAAATAAATTTAAATATATATATCCAATTGGCAACCAAAAAGGAAGTAGCTCCGCAAGAGCTTTATATAGTGCTCATCAGTTTTCTTCAACTAGCAGGAGTTGTAGTTTTTCATGTATTTTTGAATTGTTTAGGACAAACGCTGGTTTGGTAGTACGGTAGCATGTATCCATATACTCGTATTTCTCTTTCGTTAAGATTTTTTATACAAGGTGGTACAAAAGTAATGTCATAATGTGCTTGTGCATGAGATGTAATTTTTTTAGATTTGCAGATAGATAGGGAATTAGTTGCCAATTCCTCGTCATCCTGCACCATGTGGGCGAACAATTAAGCATTTAGCTGAACTTCTCTTGCAAACTAGGTCCACTAGAGATAACGTAAGAAGTGGCCGGCCTCGTATTGCTCGTTCGACTGATTATATTACTGCTGTGGCCGAAAACGTCCAAAAGAGTGCACAAACATCGACGAGACAACGATACACACAATTTGGCATCAACAGAAGAAGATAGATATTAAATGATTTTACTTTTCCCGAAAGTTGCTGAATTGAGTCTTGAAAAACCGCTCACATACCTCGGGCAACGATGGAGATTTTGAATCACCAATTTCTAGGCCGTGTGATCTGCCGTTTTGGCAATTTGAACTGGCCGGCCAGATCGCCAGATCGTCTTCTAAAATATTCTACAGGCCACTCTAATTTAGATTACCTCATCATTAGGGGCAAGAGATTGTTTCGGCCTCTTCTTCGAAAGCTGGCTGGAACTTCAGCCACTTATGCTTTTTGGATTGGGTTTTTCAAGTTTGTACGGTATCGTGTTTTCATAATTTGGAGACTTCCCCAAATGCGCGTAGTTTTTCTAAAATAACGTTTTGTTACACCCGCTGGGCGAACAGCTATCGTACATAACAAAACTTTAAATTTAAGCGCCATTCTTCTGTCACAAAATACAGCACCATTAAAGCCACCGCTCACTGAATTTATGTGCGACATCGTCATCGCAATTTCCGTAGTTGCTAACGACAGAGGGTGTATTTAATTTTTTGACACAATGACTCCTTTTAATAAAATATCAGAATTTGGCTGAAGAACTGCTATCATCGGTGAAAAAGATACATAGGCACTTCCAGACTTTCCTGATGTCCTTGATGTCCTTGATGTCCTCCAACTTTAAGTTCGAACTTTCCAGTTATTCCCGGGCCCCTACTTAATTATTTAGACTTCTTCCATCAATAAAATTTTTTAATAAAAAGCGAGGGTAAGGCATTTACTGGTCTTATCGTAAATGTGTTCAGAACTAAAGGCCGCTGAAGCTTACTACGATTTGACCTGCTTGATTACAATTTCCTGTTGAGTGACAGGACCGTCGCTAATCGACACCAGGACTTAAAAAGCGGTACCGTGAGAGTCAGGGCCCCTGAACTTCGGTCCATACTAGGGTTGTTAGAGATAGGCCCTCTAGTGATATTGTCAAGGTAGCCGTGGTTTAAAACCTAAGACGCAGGTAGATTCTTCCGGTTGGTTCGACCCGATGTAGAATTGCAAAAAACTCGGTGCTAAGAACAGCAAGAGGTTAATCAATATTCGTCGACTCATATCAAGGGAAAAAGTGCGCCCTCAACATACATAGTTCCGTATAGGTATCAACGGACTTGATGGAGAGCGATATCAAGGCTTATCCTTGTTGCCATGATGTTGAAATATTGTACTGAATTCCATATACTATAAATCAATTTAAGTTTACATCTTAATTAATATTAAGACTTGTCAAATCTCTCTGTATCTCTTTTCTTTTTTCATTCCGTTTTATATTTACAACAAGTTATGGTTCTCGGCAGCTGGAGCCCATGAAACTAGCACATTTTCGGTGATTTTGTGCAAAAACCATCTTTTAACGGTTATCTTACAATATGCTGTGCAATTTATACATTCAATGTAATAATATCGGAACTTCAGAACTACGGCAAATTGAAATTTGGCATTGATTCAAGGCCGCGTCAACCTCGGACAGATTTATTAAAGCTTCAAGCATAGTTAAATTCTATACTTAAAACTAACAAAATTAACTTAAAACTAAACTATAACTAAAACCACGGGGTGGGAGAAGTAGGAAGAAATGCGTAAGTAAAGTAAAAACATTTTTTAGGGACAACTTAGGCATTGGTTTCAAGTTTGGGTAATTTTTTCGTTGAAGATTGAGTCGAAAGTGAGGTACAGATATTACATTAAGTGGGTTAGTGTTCAGAGAGATAACTTGAAGTAAAGTATGTCGTCGATCAATGTAAGGTAGTAGGTTCATGTCATCAGTTCGAAAGCAATTAAGTGACATAAGGGCTGGGGAATTCCTTAGACCAGCGTTTGATAAAGCCAAGAGCGAGTTTGGCTTTTTTTTATGACATTATCTATATGGGAACAAAAATTGAGTTTCCTATCATAGATAACACCTAGATGACGCAATTTACAATAGTTACGAAGGCGACGATTTAATATGTAACAAATGTATGCTTACGAGTGTATATCATTGCTTAGCTTTTATTAACATAGAGCTCAAGGAAATTCATTTAACTCCAAGTTATAAATCTTTCCAGATCTTTCTACAGTGGAAAACAATCAGAGAGAGATGAGATATGCCTAAAGAATTTCATTTCGTCAACGTAGACTGACTTTTAAAAATAGAGTCGACATCATTAATTGGGCTCTTAGCCCGAGATGGCTATCTTGATGTACCCAAGAAGAAACTTTAATAAGGTTGGAAACCATAGACCTAAGTATAGCATTCTAATGTCCATTTTCGAAGTAGGGATTCATCTATATTATAAAACTTGACTGAAAACCTATAGTCTTCATTTTGAGCAGAATAATTTTTTCATAGATTTTATAAAAGGCTTTGCTGAGATCGATAGCGATCATATCAACTTTTAACTTAATTGAACTAACGTTCAATTGCGCAAGAAGTATTTGACGCGAATTCGGTATGGTTTGTAGGTATAGTTCGATCTTTTAGAAATCCATATTGATTTGGGAAAAGATAAATAGAAACAAGAAAATATTCAGTGATAAATGATGGATTCAAACAGCCTAGGTATGCTGGAGAGCTTAGTGATGAATCGATATTTAGAGATTTCGTCCTTGAAGCCTTTCTTCCAAATAATGGGAGACATTCCTTGGTAGATGGAAAGTTGACGTAGATCTATAAGGCGTAGAGTTAAATAATTTATACAGTTTTTCAATAGTATTGCGGGCAACCGGAGATTTTCTACTAACATACTAACTACTTGATATCTTCAAAGTTAAGTAAATATTTCAAATTTTTAGAGTAATTACGATGGCTTATCAACTATAACTACTACGCTTAACACTATATGCTTAAAGCATTCATCACTCTCTCCGAACGACTAAACAATTGGTTCAAAAGGATAAATTATATAAACTACAATATTCCGTTTCGACAAAAATTAGAACAGAATGGCTTAGACAAAAATTGCGTTAACAACCGCTAAAAAAAAAAAAAATGTGTATTTACCATATTAATAAATATAACTAAAACATTTATCGTTTATACATTCAATATTTAGTAGTTTCCTTTCAACAAGCAATCATTATACAAAACGATCACCAAGCACTCAAAGCACTGGTTTTCACAAATTAACAAAAATTGCATTAATAGTTTTTTTTTTATCAATTAATATGTACATATATGTATTCCTTTTTTTCTACTTTCAGTTTACGAACAATCATCATGCCACCCACAACCTAACCAAAGCCTCGTTTTCAAAAAAAAAAAAACCCTTTATAACTTCAATTGCAAAAAGTAATATCTACTTAATTAATTTTAAATATTATATAATTTTTTTCGATCAACAACAACAACAACAACAACTTCAACCAAATTATCTAATCATATATACTTTTAACTTATTTATTTATTTAATTTAATTTAATAAAAAAAAAACAACAACAAAACAACTGTATATTTAATTTCTAATTTATTCTCTCTCACCTAAAATAAGTCAATATAACCAAAATATACCAAACGTTCGTCATTGCAAATCATTCAAATGTATACATCTGCATTAATCTTTTATAAAAATTTCTAAAATTTTTATAAAACCAAACCCAAAATAATACAAGAAACAACAATTTCTTCAACTTAACGATAATCTCTAGCGTAGCATTAATGTAAAAAATAAAAACTCAACAATTTTAAGCAAAACAAACAAACCAGTGGAAGACAAAACATAACCTATAAGTAAAAAAAAAACAAAAAAAATCATAAACTTAAGCAATCTTTATATATATACATAAATTATATTAAACAATTTTTTTTTTAAATCTAACTATAAATCTAATTTAAATTATTTAAAAATAAAAAAAAAATTAATTAAACGAAAGGACAACCAACAAAAGTTAAAAGTAAAAGGAAAATTTAAACAAATAGGAAGCAAAAGGAAAACCAAAAGCAAATCTACAAATCTATATTATATTTATAACATATAAGAAAATATTTTTGTATTATACAATTCTTGTTACAACTAAAGTACAAACGAGTTCTTTTTCTACAAAAAAAAAAAATAAATAAATTAATCGTAAAAAAAAATAAATTCGACACAATCCAAAAATAAAACAAACAAGCTAAAACAACAAATTTTTTTAAATTAAAGTCTGAGAATTTACCAAAAATTTAACAACAACAAAATAAAAACAAAATCAAACTTACAACGTAGAGTGTGAACATTTTTTTTTCTGTTTATGTATACAAAATTTAATATTTGTTTGGAAAAAGTAAAAACAAATTAAAATAGAACAGAATTTTTATTTAAACTTTGTTGTGACAATAAAAAAACAAAAAAAAAAATAATAATAATTAAAACTATTTATATTCGCACGCATTTTCGAACATAGTGTTTTTTTTTTTTAATAAAAAAGAAAGAAATTTATTCAACCGGTAAAAAATCATCAACTTTTACATCTAAATAATATAATATACACGCGATTTTAGTCCGCAAAAAAATATAGAAAACATTTTCAAACTTATAGTGCTAAATAAAAGAAAATAAAAAAATAGTAACAGCAAAAGTTTTTACAATACATACAACAAATTATACAAGAAAATCCAAAATATAGTACAAAATATAATTACAACAAATTAACAAGTTTTCTCTCAACGTATATAAAGAAATTTTAAAAAAAGAAAAACCAAATAAAATCTAACGCACTGTTAATTAATTAAATTCTAGAAATAGGCTAAATATATCTCCAGTTAATCACACAAAACAACTACCAAAACAAATTTTATTCAAACAACAACAAACAACAAAAATTAATACAAATTACCGTGTTCAGCAACCAAACAAAAACCAAACTACAAATTATATTAAAAAAAGTAAAAAAAAAAAAACAGTTACAGTTATCTAAGTAAGTTTCTATGAACGCAGTTCAAATTAAATCGATTATCGAATTTCCATAGGCAAACGAAGGCAACGTGTTTTCCACACAGTGAAAGTTCAAAAAAGTTCAAAAAATCAAAATACAAATTGTTAATTACACAAATTTTGCTCGTTAATACAAAGAAAAAAAAAATTAATAAAAAAATTAATTGTTATTTAGTAGAAAAAAGAATATAAACAAAAAACAAAAAGACAGCTACCTCACATTCGTACAAAAAGAAAAACCGTTTGCTCTTCTAAAACTAAAAACAAACGAAATCCGTAGTTTTGTGTTCAAAACAAAAAAAAAAAAAAAAAACCAAAACCAAAACAAAAACAGAGTTCAAAATTTTACTATTTTTCGTTTTCGGAATAAGAGATTCCTTTTGTTTGAGATTTAATCGCCATGGTAGTGAGACAAATTAAAATTAAATGGCTTCTATAATTGCACAAAACTCGAATGGAAGTGTTGAATCGGGTGGGCCGGGTCCCAATAACTTGCATCACAATACTCATAACAATCACTTGAATAATCTAAGTCATTATACAAACAACGCGCATGCATTTCACACTCAACAACTTCAAACGCAACAGCATCAACAGCAATCAAATGGTATAGTAGTTGATCCAAGTAGCTGGGAGTATTATGCCAATCAACAACGGCAAGATCATCAAAATCCCCAGCAACAACAGCAACAACAGCAACAACAGCAACAGCAACAGCAGCAGCAGCAACAGCAACAGCAACAGCAACAGCAACAGCAACAACAACAGCAACAACAAAATCCACAACAACAGCAACAAGAAGGAGAGGAGACAAATTCTGATGCCATAACCTCTCAGGCGAACAGCAATTACACACGTCCTTGGGAAATGGAGACCAAGGACAACAAAGGCTTTGAACCATTTTCAAAGCTACCCTCATTCCAAAGTCAATTCCATGGCTATAATGAGCCAACAAATGGTCTAATGCCAGATCCATCTGTGCTATCTCAACCGCAACCAGTACCAGTAATTATATCTCCAAGTAGTGGGTCACCTGGACAAGGTGGCCAACAACAACAACTAACCCAGTTGACGTCCATAAATAGTCTTCAACCTCCACCACCACCTCCGCCACCGACGGTAGGCCTAAGTGCACTTTCTACACCAAATTTCCATACGTTATCAGCGACAGCTGTAAATAGTCCCGGAAGGCCATATCCATTGGTGCCGGCACCAATTCAAGCGCGCGACATAACCACCATGAATCAGCCCTATTTGGACGACCGACATTTGCAGTTGTACCAACCAATTACAACATTTCCAACTCAAAATTTGGTAACACTCATCAAGAAGGACAATTATGATCTCAGTGGTAGTTTGGTTGGAGGTCTTGTTGGCAATGGAATGCACACTCCAACTTATGACACCTCAATGATGGTGGATGCTGTTGGAAATAATGGTGGCGGCGGTTATCATCATGCCAATACGACACAACATCAAACGATAACACCGTCAACGACGACACCGATAAAAGTCGAGAAAGTTCTAAATTCGCCAGTTGCGAGAGTTGATGCTCGGAAAAAAGAGAGACGGAAAAATCGAGCGAGTTCGCTGGAATCAAGCGCCGAATCTGAGAGCAGTGCAATGGATGTAGATCCTAGTAATCCGGGACAAGTAGATGCTGTATCGAGTACGGCGAATTTCAAGAGCCCCCTTAACACAATGGGTATGAGTGACAGTGGAGATATTAATGGGGTTAAAGAGGTAAGTTTGATTTTTAATTTGAAAAAGTTAATTAATTAGAAAATATGTAAGTACTTACGATCTCCTATTAATTGGCTTAAAGTTATCCTCAGCAGTTTCTCACATTTACAGAAGGAATCACTAAAGTCTCCATCGCCGCCTCAAATTTTTTTATTTTTTTTGTGATGTAAATACAATAGTTTGAACGGTTTGACGTAGTACATCATCCAAAAGACGGATAACAACTATTTTTGATCGTAGTCCTTTCTACATTTTTCATTCAGAGGGAACGAGGATGTGGTTGCACATATAGTAATTTGGATTTACTTTAATTTGGAAAATTATATGCGTATGTTGGAGTGTTTTAGGAATTTCTCTCCTAATTTGATTTCACTTATGTGTGACATGGATGGTATATGTACATAATTGCATAGATAGTATGTTTAAAAATTTTTTTATAAGTACTGATGGGCAAAAATTCATCACTACTGGGTAAGATTCCGCACAATCCAAATTTCAAATTTTCGATCCATCCCTTTTGAAAACGTTTGCCTTTATTTTGTGATTTTTGAAAGCGCGCATTTTACAAAGTATTCTGCCTGAAACACAGCGCTCTTGCCTTTTTGATTTTGGGAGCCCTACATTCTATGCCTTGGACTAGGGACACTTAGGATGTTTAGGACTAAGGGACTCAAAAATTCCGTTAACAAGCGAATTCTCATCATTTCGCTGATTTAATAGGCCCGGGTCAACCCTGGACGGCTTTATTGAATTTAGTACAAACTAAAATTATTACTAAAGAACAGGGAAGTTTAGGTTCGGGAGAGGTGATAATTGAGAGGGTACTTCTGCTGCAATGGAAGTCGAGTACGTGGGAAATTCGAGACAGTGGTTCAAAGAAGAGTAACAGACCTTAAATTATTAAATTAATAAAAAAAATCTGATCTAGCGGTGAGGGACAGACGATGGAGCCGGTTAAGTGTTGATGTATAGAGAGAATATCGGCAAATTCGCAACGTTTTTCCTGTGATATTAGGTCCACCACTTTGAGTCGGTTATTATAGGACGGAAGGATGTAGTGGTCAGCCTATGGGAGCCTGCGCATAACGAATGGTATGAATCTGCGTTGGATAGCTTCGATACGTAGAATGTTGTTTTCATAATTAGGGGAGTATATCTATCTGGCACATTCGAGAAGTGACCTAAAAAAGGTGATGTACAGATATTTTGAGACTTTAATGGTCAGAGAACGCTGTGGGCCATCGTTTAACAAAGCCAAAGGTAGAGTTAGCTCTGTTAATTATGTTACCAATGTGGGTACGGAAATTGAGTCCAGTATTACATATAACGCCCAAGTCTTAAATTGAAGTGGCCAAAACTACAGATTTGTATTAAGTACAGTAAGTTCGTCCAGGAAGTGTTGAACGTTTTCGGGAGTATGAGATGGCTTGTTGTAGACGTTGTGAATTAGAAAATTTGGCAATTTCTCTATATATTTTCATATCATCGGCATAGGAGTTAATCATTAGTAGTTAATATGAAAATTAATGGACCAAGGTGACTGTCTTGTAGAACACCTTATGCTTGAGTGCGATTCTATCAAAGGCCCTACTTAAGTCAGTAATAATCTTTACCTTGCTCTAGGGCAAACTAAAACAAACTCAGTAAGGTTGATAGTGGTTGATCTGTCTTTAAGAATTCTATGTTGGTTCGGTGCAAGGATAATTTATGCTCTCAAAGATCTTAGGAACGTAGCAATAGGTCGGTAGTTGGCAACATTCTGCTTGAGTCCTTTTTTATGAATAGGGATTACATAAGCCCTTTTCTAGAGGCGAGGAAAAATTCGCAAGGGCAAGAAGATGAAGATTATTAAGTTTGTTAATCTTGTTAATCACAGTAGCTGAGCTTGTGTTATAGACATTAGAGATATCTGAGTGCAGTTATTCAAGTAGCCGAATTATTCGGGGTCCGGGTTTACAGTCTGAGTGCAAAAGGATTCACTAAAAAAACTGGCGATAGTTGTAGGATCAGAGGATGACATATTGGAGACATATGGACATTGGACATATTTATTTTTTTTTTTGTGGGGGGGGGGGGGGGGAGGGCAGAAATAAGGGTAAATTTCATTCGGCTGAGGTTTCTGTTATAGAGAATATCACAAAGTTGGGAAAAGATTTAATGCATACGGGCCATAATTTTCTCTTGTTGCGAAGTGCACGTAGTTCTTTGTTATAGCACGAAAGAGATGATAAAGGATTTCACTTTCGTTGGTAACACAGTGGAAGATCTTTTCGTAAAAGCTTTCCACGACGGAATCAAAAGAGATGTTTTTATCGAGTATATAACTAAAGTTGATAAGATTGTTGAGTTCAATGTAATTTGTTTTACAGAAGTTTAAGTAAAAGAAAGTTTCTGAGGGTTTAATTTAGAGTGTAGCAGTATGCACTCACTGCCAACTCAATTTATAGCATCAGATGCATATTTTGTCTATCCATCTTGTTTGACATGGGAAGCATGTTAGGAAGGGTCGTTAGCAACATCGGTGAGGGAGAATTTGAAATATTTATGAAAGAGGGAGATGTAACAACATATATTCGCATTTTTATACTGCCCATGGAGTTCGCAGTTATACCTTCTCCTTTATTTGCTATTCTACGAAAAATGTTTTGCTTAAAATAAGTTAAGTAGCTTCGAGCTTATCATCTAGCATTTAGCTTTGGAAAAAAATACTGACAATGTCAGTAATTTGTAGAGCATGAAATTTGTTTTAGAGTTTGAAACCCACTTGTTTTGCCAAATAGTTGAAGTTGCTCATTATGGTAAGTCCTTGATCGGATGTCCATTGTCACTTCCACTGTTGTTCACGGAGTTCACTAATGAAGCTTATGAGCTCACTTTGAGCTCATTCCTGTTAAAAGTGACACTGATAATTTGTACTTTGTTTGTTCTTCGCTTCGTTTCGCTCGTTTTTTGATTGTTGCTGTTTATTATTGCTTCTATTAAAGCACGTTGTGAGCGACTAACAACGTCGAGGTCTTGGGTCCTAGCAGCAAGACGGATTTGTTTAAAGATCATACCTCAGGGTTGTTTACATCTGCATTGAACGCTGACTGTTTCAACCCGATGAGAAAATTGAGAAGTAGTTTTGAAAAGCTGTTTCTAGATTCAGCAGCCTATGGTTCAGAATGTTACTTTTGGAGTGTAGGTGCATAATACAAGCATTTTGACGTTTTCGGATTTTGAAGTTTGGATTAACTGTTTCTGGTCATTATTCAATTTACAAATGTATAAATACGCTTCCATTACCCCCTCAAATTTATCGAATATACCGTCATGAAATTAAGTTAAGTTGTATCTTCCTCCTAGACGATTGAACATGGAATTCAATTCAACAAGGTAGACGCTGCGTTGCTAATATTAGTTCTCTAATGTCAAGAGATTTCTATGATAGAGAACCTTTGTTTCTTTGCTGATGTCAATTTTGGATTCATCTTCAAGTCGTGGACAAGTTACCGGATGGCCGATGTGTGTGATTGAGGTCGTATCACGTCTCAGCGCGTGCTGATTATCTGCTTGAATGGCAGTGGATAATGTATTGTGAAAAAGATAAGAAGCCGGTATTGACAGATGCGAAGAGTGTAGAGAAAATACATAGACGTCGAAGGCGTATCCATTGTATATTTTTTCAGTGCAGTTGGCAATGACGATTTTATGGAAAGCACTCTCTTCACAATTATTGTGTTGAAAAGAAGAAATAATGTTTTAACAATATGAATTTGACTAAAAATATGAATATAAAAGTTGAATAAATTAAAGTTAAATGTTTATTTTTTTATGGTGTGTTGTGTGATCCAACACTTATTTTTTTAAGATCAATGCACTTAGTCGTCATCAGTGGTATCATAATCCTCGCCGTCGCTTTCAATTTCAGTTGATGAATCTTCGATGGGTCTAATAACAATTCTCTCGGTGAAGGTATCCCAACTCAGTTCATAGCTCAAATAACTTTCTTCTGTCCTTATGGTCTTATCGCATGTTTTTTTCTATTAATCAACAGTAATTTTTGCAAATAGTATGGTGGTAGCTTGAGTCTTGTCTTGTTTTGTCAAACTAAATCATAAAGTTCAATCTTCAACATTGAAGAGCTTTGCGCAACATTATTTTCTACTAGCCAATTAACTAACTCCAATTTCAGTGCTGATGAAGTTGGGATTCGGTTTTTTTTTATTTTTTGTAATGTGTCCATTACAATAACCGAAGGTTCCTCTAGCTGGTCCAATACCTAATCTCTTACCCATTTTGAGAAATTGTCAAAGTTCATCTCATCATGATAGTCACCCGACTTTGATCTAGATTTAAAGATTAGAAGACCGTCTTTGACAAATCAATTTGAACCGCCAGCGTGTGCAATCATAAGCCGATCTTGTCCAAGACAATGCTCTTGTGTGGGAGCTATGTATATATGATTCATCTACATAGATTATCTCTTATCCACTTTCATGAAAGTTATCCTTTGTCTTGCTTAGCCTAACTTCCAGTTCTTGACGAATTTGTTCCCTAAGTCCGCTCAATGTTACAACTTTCTTGTCAAATTAGTAGAAGGAGCATATCATCCTTTTGATCGATTCAAAGTCGCAGTCATCTAATCCAGTGATCCAGTGCCGATGAGGAATTTTCTTATTGGGTGATTGTACTGTTCCAGTTTGTTCTTGTTCTTTTAATATTTTGAATATGGTCCTCCAACAATTTTAGCTCTCGTAAATTTACTTTTTTCTTACTTTAACTCCGAATTTTTAAAACTAGACTAAAAATTCCATTTTTACGCATTCGCAAAAAATATTCAGAATATATGTTTTTTACTTAACCCTTTTCTTAAAAAAACGTGTGTTCTAATTGAATCCTTTTTTTACATATATATTTATTGCAGGAAGTATTGAATTTTGTCACAAAAAGTAGTGACCAAGTTGAGAAAGTTCAACCGTTTCGTAAATATCATTTTCCAGTGAGCAGATGAGTAACAAGCGCTTCCAGGCTATCTTTGCGTAGCTTTCCTTTGCACGGTGATTTGAAACGGACTGTACTTCTCACACTAGCGCAAAGTTGGGGTCATTTTTGTGTTCCAGATCATACAACAATTTCTTGAATTTTCGGTATCATGGGCATATTGCCATACGGACAATCTCTATCTCCTTGTTTTCTATAGATTATTTACCAATCCTCGCTTCTTCATTAGCTTCTTTTTTTTGGACAAATCACAGATTAAATAATGTTTTAGGTAAAAAATATTGGCTTGAATCTTTTTTTGTCGTTTTAAGTAGGTATATGTATGTATGTGGGTTAAATGAAAAGGAATGAATCTTGTACATATTGCTTACTTAATATTGTACCTAATTAACACATTTTTCTGATTTTCAGACCAAAAAGAAGCGCAAACGCTGCGGTGAATGCATTGGTTGTCAACGCAAGGATAACTGTGGTGAATGTGCTCCATGTCGAAATGACAAAAGTCATCAGATATGCAAACAACGGCGATGTGAAAAACTCACAGAGAAAAAGGTAAGTAACGTGTTTGCATTGTTCTTATTTATTTATTTTTTTTTTTTTTTTTTTTTTTTTTTTTTTTTTTTTTTTTTGTTTTTGTCGTATCCTGTCAAATTCATCAGAGTAATTTCACATAAAATAAAAAAAAAAAAAAAAAAAATAAAAAAAAAAATTGGAAGCAAGTTCAACAACCTTTTCATCGTTCATTCATCCATGCGGAGTTCTTGTACCTATGTTCCGATACAAACAGAATAAAAAAAGAACAGAGAAATAAATAACACCGTTCCATCAGTATAAGCAGCTAAGGCAGTTATACCCTCAACCAGATGTCATTTAATTATTTTGTTTTCTTATTCTCTTGTTCCTTATGTTCGCGTCTGCTGTTTTCTTTTAATGTCCTTTTTCAAATCAAATCTTCTTAACAGCGTTTCCAACCAACTACATATATCTACATAAATACTTGTATGCATGTATAAACAGAAAAATCTAAAAAGACCTCTGTCATGTAAATCCATCGTTGCGGAGCGCTTATTCTACAATTGCTATTAGATAGAGAAAAGACCTGAATGACAGGAAAGAATAAACATTTTTATTGTAACTATGCGTACACCCATATGCAAGCAAGTAACGGGCGGATCAGGATAATTCATTATATTTTTTCCTTTTCACATTCTTCTTTCACTTTGATCCTTTTCCTTCTTCTGATCGCACCAAGCTTCATGTAGTTATTGCGTAATATATATTCTCAAAAGGCAAAAGGATATATCAAACAAACACACACTTAAACATGATTATCTAATATAAAAATATAGATTGATATGTATGTATAATGTATATATAATGCGATCCTTGGGAACTAATTAGTATCAGAAAATTTTTTGTTCATTTCCAAAAAGGAAACGACGGCTGATCCCGAATAATGTGCCATCTGGCATTGAGGTAGGTTCATCGTTTATTGTTGATCAACTTGATCGCTTAACGCATATCAAAAAGAGAGAAAAGGAAAATACAATTGTACAAATCCCTAAACATAAATATCATATATGTAGGTACAATATATATGGATAAATTTTCTTTATTTTTTGGTAAGTTTATGTTGCGTAAATCGTTTATCGCCTTACGCAATTTATTGCGCTAGTCAAAGGATGCGATTACATCTTCAGTACCTACTTTATTGAGCGTAACGTAACTCATAATCCGTAATACCTTTGTTTTTCTTACTTGAAATTGATTCCTGATAATTGATTAATTTATGGATTTACATATGTACACTTGCGGTCATAAAAACCGCACTATATCAAAATGATTGAAAAATTGTTTATAACTACGATAATAATTTTTATAATGAAATGAAATTTTTGTTGAGTACTTCGCAGTAGTTTATAAGTATTTCTATCTAATTTCCATCTGTTTATTGAATGTTTGAAAAAAGATATTAACAAAGAAAGAAAAACCAGTTAATTTTCTTATTTTTTTTAAATATTTTAATAGTCATTGGTTAACAAAATCAAATGATACATTTTTTATGAATGTGTATATAAGATATTTAGATATGCCACTTTTACCAAAAAATTATCAATACCGAGTTGCTCCTCCTTTGGCGGTTATAACCGCTTTTATTCTAGAAGGCATCGAGTTTACTAGAAGTTCAGTAATATACCTTGAAATTTCAGTATTCCATACATGTTTCAGAACTTCATTTAGCTTTTTTTTTTATTCTCTGGTTTATGTTCAGCCACATTATGTTTCATAACATGCCACAAGTATTCGATTGGGTTTCAATCGGGCGAATTAGCTTTCCAGTCTATTCTGGTAATTCCGAGGTCATCAAACGTTGTCTTGAGCTGAAAATTATTTAAAGACTCTAGTTACTTTTCTGTTTATTATTTATGAAGTAGACATCTAGAAGTTGATTTATAACACTTTACTTACGGATTTGGCGCGGTGGCAAGGTGCAGAATCATCTTGATAAATGCACTTGTCAGTATACGAATGATGCTGTTCAATTGCTGGTACCAAAAACTCCCTTACTACTTCTCCATACTTTTGAGCGTTCATAGTTCCATTAACAAAGTGCAAAGGGCCCAAAACGTAAAAAGAAAAACATCCCCAAACCATCTGGCTTTGAGGAAACTTCACTGTTTTGACTATGCACTCGTCCTTGAACCTTTCACCTGCTGACCGTCGTACGTATGGCAAATTGTCGGCACACAACAAATTAAATTTACTTTCATCGGACCATATCACACATCGCCAATTATCCTGCGTCCTGTTTTGCCCACGTCAAGCGAGCTTTTTTCATTTTTGTTGTTAGGAGAGGTTTTTTCGCTGGTCGTCTTCCATATAAACCTATCTCCCGTAGCCGTCAACGTATGGTTTCGCCGCTTAGATCAACTTGATGAAATTCACTCAGCTCTGGTCTTATACGGACAGCCCTTTTAAAGCGATCTTTTATGCTAATTCGTTGTAATACATTGTCCGTCTTCTGGGTTGTTTTACGTTTTCGTCCCGAGCCTTTTTTCCTTTCCAGTGGATCCAAATTTTCTTTTTTCTATATCAGTCGTACGATAGTTGAATGACAGCATCCTATTTTAACCGCAATCTCACGATAGCCAAGGGCCAAGCCCTTCTTCGACTAAAGTCAATATTTGAACTTTTCAGTTCCGAGTCAGTTGATGATATTTACCAGACATTTCACTTTTTTTACTTGTCAAAGTCACAACTCAATTCAAACTGATTTTTTTTGCACTGAATACGAGGCCGAACTCCGCTATGGGGAATACCCTTCATTAGTATGGGAAAAACCCTTACGATCTGATGTAATTAGGCATTTTTTGAGAACTCGTTACGTGGTGCGGTTTTTATGACCGCAAGTGTATATGTACAGTCGTGGCGAACTAATTAGGAACTATTAAAAAAATGAGAAAAAATCGCCACTACAATAAAATGAAGATGGCAACCCATAAAAAGGATCCGTTATTATTTTTTTGTATTATTAGATCTGTTATGTAAAAGCTTTTTAAAATAATATTGCACTCCGTTTAATATTATTATTATTAGTATTATCAAGGGATCGAACAAATTAATTTGTAGGGTCCGAGTTTTAACGCCGGGGTACTATGCTGAGTTCCCATGTGGTCACCCACCTACAGTACCGCGCCCAACACTGCTTGATTTCGGTGATCTAGTTTGAACCGATGCTTTCAGTGTGGCGATATCGTTGACTCCGTTTAATATATTTATTTGCAATTGAGTTATTGAAGTGTAAAGGTTGTTTAGCGACATTATTAAGAACGACGATAAGAAACGCTGTAATTTTGTGAAAAAATTTGTGATATTAACAGAAATAACCGGTAAAAATACAAATTTTTATCCAAATTAAATAAAAATAAATTAATTTTTGATAATCTAGAGCTTGAGTGAAGAAAAAATGGGCAAAAATAGGAGTTAACGGATGACAAGATGAGAGCTAGCGAGAAATTATTGTTTTCAGAAATCGGAAAAGGCTGAATTGCACAAAAACAATGGTCTTCAACGCAGCAAAATACAGTGAAAAAACATCAAACTACGGAAAAGGTATCAAGACGCAAAAGACCGCGTAAGACTAATGAAGATGAGGATCGAAGAATTGTTCGAGTTGCCAAAAAAAAAAAAACGCTTATGAGCTCTAAAGAAACTCAAAAGGAAGTTTTTGGTGAAGATTCAATGCCGTTTCAGCACTTTCCATACGATTGCTCTCTGAAAAATAAGGACTGGACGGTTTCTGAGTGGAAAAAAATATTATAGAGCGACGAAACAAAGATTAATATAGTATAGTGTGATCAGATGGTAAGTAATCTCCGTTACTTGGAGACTTATGCAAGATAATGACCCAAAGCACACTGCAAAACAAAACAATGGTTTAATAAGAATTCTGTCGACGTTTTAGAGTGACCATCGTGTAGTCCAGATTTAAATCCAATAGAAAACCTGTAGTATCAACTTAAAACCGAGTTTTCCAAACAAAAAATTGGAAATTTAAATGAAATATTTGAAGTCGCTTGGGCGAACATACCAAATAAAAAATGCCGTGATCTCTTTGAATCTATGCCACGGAGGTGTAAGGTTGTGATCATGAATAAAGGATTTCAAACGAAAAAAAAAATTCATAACGTTCCTAATTAGTTCACCAACCATTTTGAGCCAACTAATTGAATTAAAATAATCGACAACAACTTCGTCCGCCCTACCAAGAGCGGATCTGGAGACCAAACGGATTCTGGAACCGACAGACTGCCGAATTATTTAAAGAATTGGGTTTGATTTGGTAAGGAACATACGAGTACACCAAATATAGCCAAATGCACATATGCCCGGACAATAGAATTTAATCATCGTTAGCCCGGTTCTCTGAAACCTTTACATTCGGTATAAGATTTTATCAATTGTCCTATGTGAGTACTTAAAAGCGTTTATAAGCAATCTGATAGGCCTTTATCGCTATGGTTTTAGAGCTGGTTAGTCTCATAGCAGAACTAAAGACCCCATCATTTGTTCATTGATTTTTATGCCACATTTGACTCTATTAATAGACTAGAGACTTGTTCGCGATGATGACAATGGAGTTAACTAATGATACCATCGAGATATTTGGTGTCAAAAAAGAGATTCGACAAGATGACGAGCTTGAAAAAGTTTGCATCAGACCAGACGACTAAAAAATAAGTCGCACTCACAAACAACTAAGAAATAAATAATATACAAAGTGTGTATCTGAGATATGTCGAAAAAATAGTAGCGAATGCAAAATAAGATGCAAAAAGAAAAAAAACCCACGAAAGAGTTCAAAAACATTTTTGTCAATGAGGTCATCCAACCTCTACAGATGTATAGCTTTCAAAACGGAATGAACTTTAAATTAGATTAAATTAAAGTTACATGCAATAGAATAGCGTTCTTCTTTAACCACATACTCATATTTATGTCCACAAAATTTCAGTTATCACGGTTACCGCTCGCCATTAACTGTAAGTTTTTTTTTTTAAGGAAGAGCGGCTCGATCACATCATCAGCCTTACTTTTACACCCGACACAATCACATTAGATGCAATGCAAATGGTGATACTTCACAATTGATTTATATATTTTGATCACTACAAATGTCGCAATTTTGCTCTACTATATAACAATACATATCCATTGAGATGAAAATGTTCATAATTTTCTTTTCATCTTTTTTTTTTAGAAATCTGCTCTTCTTTTGTCGGAAGTGTTGATTGAACAATTGGTTTAGTTGGTTCTACGAGTATGTACTATCAACAAATTATTGTAGACCATAGCTTTCGACGGCTGTTTCCTCTCGAAAGGCCTAGTTAATTTATAAATGACACTTGCCCATCAACGCATTTTGTGTACCTTTAAAATACATGCACATTGCGCAAGCGAAAAAAGGTTAGGGAGGAAAGAAGATGTACGTTGGTTTTGAATGTTTGCAAGTTATAATGACTAGGAAATAAAGAGTTCGACAAGAAGATACGACTTAGGAAAAAAATTATGATAATTCAGAGTGGAGGTAAAGAGCGATAAGATAAAGCTAAGCAAGCGACAATACGTCGATTTTGGAGATTTTTAATTCTAGGCAATATTATCGTCACCTATGAGTTTTATCGCAGTATCAAATCCTATTTAATAAGCGCAGAGAAGTTTTAGGGGCATAGGAGCATGGTAAATGTCTTGCATTTTGATGGGAGATCAAAAGTGGCAGGGTATATTTTACATCGCTTGAGGAAACTTAAATATTTCCCAGCACTTTTGGTGACCAGAAATATTTAGGTTGTCATTGACACACATTCTGAAAATGGTAAATTTTTCAGTTAGCAAAGAAATGTATTGGATTAAAAGTGACAAACCAGAGATCAGTAGATCAGTTATGAAAATTAAAAAAAAAGGTGTAGATAACAAAGCAGAGCCCTGTGGCACAGCAGCATTTATTTTGTGGATACAAGGCTTCAAGACAATTAAACGTTTTTCCATGACCTAAAAAAGAAGAGACATTAGGGTCACAGTTTTTTTTTTTTTTTAAGAATTTAAGACTTAAGTGGGTATGAATACACTTATAATGCTACAGGATGTATGTTTTTTTTGGAAAATGGGAAAGAGAGAGAAAGAAAGATATTTGTGCTCAGTGATTATTTAGCTCCATGGGTGGCATCCAACATTTAATGCGGAGACAAAATCTTTAATAATTCCACATTTTCGTGGAATATCTCCTCTTTGGTCCTTCAATATTTGGACCTTAATTTAAACCTATTTATCCTATTGTTTATAAGGCAATGGTTTCCAGGCTGTCGCGCTTTCCTAAATCATTATTTTGATTTGAAATAAACTGAAGGGGTCAGGAATTAAAGTATGATTCTTAAGCAGGTTTTATGTGAATCAAAAAATGTGCCGTGAAACCTCTTTAATTCATCTGTGGACATAACTAACCCAGATTTTATATAACACATATGTAAATGCTAATCAGTTCTGTTACAAAACACGTATGAGTTTTATATTTCACATCATATTTGCCGCAGGGCATTAATTTGGCTAATGTTGTACCATACAACTCACAAATCTGAACAAATATACTCATTCAATTTTTTATCCTTTTTTGATAGTTTAACTATTCATCTTTCCCTTTTTCCACTGCTTGGTAAAACATTGTTTTTCCATACTCTATATTCGAGAGAATGCTTTACTCTTTTTATTTAGAAGTATGTACTTGTAAAATTCTGCTGGAATATCATCCATAGCAATTGCTCTGTTTATTAATCCAATTAAATGCTCCTGTGTTCTATGCTAGGGATGGATACCTCATTGGGTTTTGAGGCTTATAGGCTGATACGTAAGAAGACGATTTTTCCTTGATGTAGCATTTTGGGCACACTAAGGCTCCGTAGCTTTTAGCTTTTTGGTGCAACTACACAAGATAACTCCAAAATGTTTTCTGATAAACAATTGGAGCGATATACTATGTTACGATACGGATCAGATTCAATGACACTAATATTCCCTTTTTACAATTAATCAAAATGTTCGCAATGTCCGGTGCGAAACAATACGACCGAGATGTCGTTGCTTTCTTTAGCATTAAAACTATCCCAATGGTGGGCATCGGTTATAATGGAAGGTATCCTTTGCATGTTCTACCCTGGCGTTATATTGTATGAGACGATAACAGTGTTTACTACTGCTATTTCTAGCATCTGGACAGAACTCTTTATTTCTTTTTTGTTCTGTTAATACAATAAGTTCATTAACCCAAGTCTATTCTTTTATTCTTGCCCGGTAAAAGTTCAAATTTGTTTGTATCAATCAATGGGGTCAAAGATTCCATCGTCTGTCCTTTAGAAATGAAAATAATGAAAAATTTTGTGTACCATAGTGCAGTGTCTGCACTATAAAATCCTACAGCACCTTAATCGCAATATACATATGCATATACATGTGGATTGCACATAAAGGAGCATATAATTTTATCTTCTTCTCCTCACATAACTTATATTGTTGATGAGCTGAGCCTTTTGCGCATGCTTAGTTGCTTCTTCCTTTCTCCCTATTCTTGTCCACAATGATCAATGGCATTCCCTTCTTCCTTCCTAAGCCATATCAAACGACCTACAATTTATTTGTATAAAATAAAATGAAAACGAGCATAAAAAGTTAACACAGAATAAAGTGAAGGAATAAATTCCCGAATGCATGTGTGTGTATGCATACATACATGCTATGAATCTGCTTATAAGTGTCAGTCACATCAAATTTATAAGTTTTACATGCATGGGCTCATACACAAATGTATGAGAATATAACGAATATATTCGTATCTATGCTTCTGTTCAATGTGTAAACGAACAGTATCTGACGAATTTATTTATTTTATTTAATCTTTTTTTTTTTTTTTTGTTCTGTTCCTTTCTTTTACCATTTTCCTGTAATAGTAGGTACTATTGCTGCTGTTGCTGGCGTTTGAGTGCTGAATTCCTCTTTGCAGTTCATTTCCAACTTGAAAATTGAACATCTGCTCCCTGGTTTTCTCGACTTCTCAATTTTTCTGAGCTATGCCGAGGAGTTTCGAGTGTTGAATGGCGAGTCGAGTGTTAAGCACATAGTACTCGTATATGGTCTTCTGAGCCATATATAGTTGTGGTAGTGTTATATTGTCGCATATGCAGTACAAAAGCGAAACGTACTTTATATCTCTTTCTCGTGGAATAAATTATATCTTAAGGGAAGAAGTAGTACCACGTACTATGATAGCGAATGTTAATGTTAATACCTTTGGCCGCCTTTCATGTTCTCCGATTGGGAAAAAAACAAGAACAAATTAAAAAAAAATGTGCCGAACGAGCACCTACATATTTTTGAATGTGAAAGCAAACACGATACCCACAGGCATACTCGTATCCCTAGTTAAATAAAATAGCAACAACAGTTTTTCGATAATTATTATGTGACATGGCGAAATCAGAGATGCATGCAATTGCATGTAAATAGGTATGAATACGCCAATGCTAAAGGACAAGTTGAATAATTGTTTAATTTTTTGATTTTATTGTATTTGCCTTGACCACTCATTCGTAATCGATCCCATTGAAATGTACCTATCTCACTTTTTTCGTGGATTTCTCTATTGGCTGTAGGTATCATTTGTGAAATACATTATTTTGCAAAATTATTCTGTGCCCCCTGTGGAATTAAAATCCATATGACTTACCTATTATGCTACGAGTACCTACATATGTAAGCGAAAGTTAATGAGGGTGTCAGTTGCAGAAGGAAAAACGATAAAACTAAGTTAGTAAATGAGACTTATCATTGAACAGCTGTAAAGAACTGTTACATATCCGATGTTCCCTTATACGTAGATTTCTGTACCCTCGCTCGATCTTCCTTTTTATTTAGAACCTTAAGTCTGACAAAAGAATCTCTTTGCAGAAGCGTTCTCTTTCATTTTTTCGATGAATCTGAGCTTTCTTAACTAGTTTCGTTAAAGCTGAAGTTATATTAAATAAGGAGCCTTTTTGTTTAATGAATTTGAATACCCTTTCAATAACGGGTGGTCCAATTACAAGTTTCTTTTTGAATCATATGTAATTTTGATATTGAAAACTCTTTCCCGCTCGAAATCTTGACTGTCAGTCAGTAATATACCTCCGCAGAACGAAATGAAACGTTTATGCTCGAACAAGGTTGGGAAAGATTGAAAACTTATTTCAAAAATGAGTGCTTGTTGCCCAAACTGTGAAGCACCCACCGCGCCTGCAGTTCAGAAGTTTGTATAAAAACTTCGTAACAACACTTACGGCTCACGGTTCATACCGACGAGAATGTAGCTGGTGTGGCCGAGGGTGTAGATTGTTTTACATAAGCTTGAATATTATAGGTACAATGTCAGTTTGGAAGCTATCATTAGATGTAATTATTATTTTAAATTTGTTTTTATAATGAAAATACAAAGAGTTTTAAGTAAGAAAAAACTCTTCTATGTGCTTTATCCAGGATTGAAGGAACCATGTACTTTAACAGCCTTCGGCTGCAAGTGTTATATGACATAGGGACTTGTAGCATTCTTTGGGCCTGTATTCTTGCATTTGCTTGGTGGTCGATAGACCCCTGGTGTCATTTTGAATATAAGCTGAACATCCAATACCTTAAAGTGTTTTCTTTCTGGTGAGTGTCTACTATCAATGTTCTTTTGGATGGAGTTTTAATGTATTTCGGGTTATTCCTTTACAAATTCCAATAAATTCAGGAATTGAAGGCAAACAACTATCCACTTTGTAATCGCTTCTTAGATTGGGCCTTACAGCAGCTAAAATTGGACGTTAAATTTGGCAAAGAAAATTTTTTTTCTGACGAGGCGTATTTCATCTCCACGGCTATGTTAACAAACAAAATTGCCGCATCTGCGAATCGGAAAACCCGCACATGATTGTCTAGAAACCAATGCATTCTCAGAAAATTTGGCATGGATTTTGGAGTAGTGGAATTATTGACGCATTTTATTTCGGCCGGCGAGAGGGCTATAAATCCATGATTACCTAATTTTGGTAGTCACAAATTGAATGCATTTACTTGGAAAATCTTAGGTTTCAGCACGGTGACGCACTATGCCACCCAGCGCATAAAACAATTGATTTTTTGCGCGCCAAGTTCGGTTATTGTGTTTGCAGCCGCCTTGGCTATGTCAATTTGTCGCCTTGGAGTAGCGATTTGACCATGTTAAACTTTTTTTTTTTTTTGTGGGGTACTTTTTAAAATTGATGTTATGCGGATAATCCAGATACCATACCATGTCCAGAATATGGCATTCGTGGGATACTGTATAATTATCGTATTCCATAACTAATGCGAATGTTCTCTCTTTCCAATAAATCCAGAACATATCGCAAATTGATTTTTGTTAATTTTATTTTATTTTTCAAAAGAAACTTGTACTTAGACCACCCTGTATATTTGTTTGTGGTTTCTTCGGAAGTGTTACAAATTATTCTTAAATATTCATTACTCATAACATTGCTAAACATTTTAGGAGGTTGGCTTCTGATTTTGCAGTTGGGTGACAGTCTTATGAATTTCTTTACCAATATATTCTTTGAGTTTGGAACCTTATACGCCTTTTTTCTTTGTCTTAAGCATAGAAAATAAGGCGACATAATTTTCATGTATTTTCTTCAATATCTATACTTCGTTTTCTGTGTCTTCATGTATGCCTCCTTGTATCAAATCGTCGTAATACTCGTCGTACCAGTAGTGTGATCTTAGAATTCCCGATGCGGCTTTAAAAACACTGCCTTAGCATGTTAAAATGAAATTGAAAAGATTATCAATTAAGTACAAACTGTGCTTATTTTGATTTTCCAAATTGACCAACTTTTCCTTTAGTTGGGTATTTGATATTTACGAGTAATAGTCCAAAGTGGGATTGACTGGCCTGTTTTCTTAAAGATTTGAATATTCAAGACATTTATTTCAGATATCATATTGCAGATATGCTTCTTAGGCTTCATCAACTCATAAGTATATATGAAAACGTGATTTCAGTTATCGCATTGTCTAAATCGCATTAAAAAAAAAATCAAGGCCTTATTAGTTTCAAGAAGTTATGTAATTTAAGGTTCGCACTTTTTGTCGGAATTCACCCGACCCTCTTAAAATTCCATTGCGAACAAAAAGTGGTAAGTTACGTCAAATTGTCCTACTCAAAATGATAGGTAATACAAGTAGACTTACAGAAAAATTTCTTCTGCGAAATGAAATGTGTAAGGAGTGTTATCTACCGACTGACTCGAACTGCAACCAACTTCAGATTGCTATAATTTCCAAACCATTCATGACAGTGAGCTCAAATTTTGACACACGACAGATAATTATCTACAAGCCTTTTAAAGGATTTGCGTCTCAGTTGTGTTGAAAAATTTTTATTCACGATGGAATTCAAACTTAATAGTGTGATTGCTTTATCTTTGCCTGAAAAACCACAAGTAGCTATCGTTAGAGCCCTCCAGCACCTCAACGTGAATAAATGATTTGTGTCTCGAACCACAGCTCGTTACCGTGGTACTAGCAGTGTTGCAAAACGCCATGGAGGTGGTTATAAAAAAACTGCAACATCGGCAGAAATGGTTCGGAAAGTGAAGGCTCGAATTGAGCGAAATCCGCGTCGAAGTGGAAGAAAAATGGCTCGTGAATTCAACATATCGTTGGAACGAATGCAACACGTACTGAAAAATGAGCTTGGGCTCAAGCCATTAAAGTTCCAAAAATCACACGATCTTACACCGCAACAGAAAAAAGTTAGAGCCCAAAAGCGAAGGAGTTACTACGCTTGCATGAAAGTGGTGAGTTGCCGAATTTGGTTTTTTCCGATGAGTCGCCATTTGGTATCGAGCAATATGTCAACAAACAAAATGACCGAGTTTACTTGCCAGAGAGGTCCTTCGAAAATTTTCACCTTCGGACGGCCTCCAGAAAGCAGGCTGCACCTATGGTGATGGTTTGGGCCGCCATAACCGCCAATGGTCGCTCTTCGCTCGTATTTTTGGATCGCGGCGTCAAAATTAATGCGACCGTATACCGTGAAACTGTCTGGGCAAACAATCATTTCGGTTGGAGACCGTAGACATTTCAACAAGACTCGGCACCGTCTCCCAAAGGCACTAAAAAATACCAAAGCTTGGACCACCTCAAACAAGCACTTCGTCGGGAATGGGCCAAAATACCACAGAGCGACTTGCGTGCAGCGTGCGATGGTTTCTTCGGCCGTCTCAAGGCCATTATTCGCGCCAAAGGTTTACATATTGAAAACTACTGATACAATTTGAAAATTGATGTATTTTTCAACATCTTTTGCTTTGGCATAATAAAATTTATTAAAAAATAAAGAAATTATAGCATTTTAAAAAGTTGCAGTTCGAATCAGTCAGTATTATAATTTTCTGTGCTGCGACAGTAAGAGTAACATCATTGTATTTGATCAAAGTAATGGGTAAAACTATATTTTTATGTTTTTGTTTTATTCAGTAAGAGATGATGTCGGATTTTTATTTATTTATTTATTTTTTTTTTTTTTTTTACAACGTCATTGGTATAATTATTTGTTTTTCATAAAAGATCGGTTGGTGAAAGCATTATACTCCCGAAGATCTCAACAACTTGAGAAATGCTCGAAAAATGATTAGTTCTTAATTTATTATAAAAACCAATGCTCCAAGAAGAATTCAGAAGAAGCTTCATAATGTTGAAAAGATCGAATAATATTGCTGACGAAAAAAGTATTCATATTATTAAAAGCTATTGCGGCGGAAATTGACAACGTCATGAATCCCACAAAACTCTGCAAAAGGTTACATTAACTACAACACGCCGGTATAGTGACAGTAAGATATAGGATGATTAAGTGAAAATAAAATTATCAGGAATCATTCCTATTCTAACTAGTCGCAGGTAATTAATTAAATGCCCAGGAGAATGAGTACCTACATATATGTATGTTATGTATTTGTATATTTCATAATTTTTTCTTTTTTTGTGATTTTATTTATACATTTGTTAGTTTTCTGAGCTTTCTATAGTACTTGAAAGCCTCTGTGAGCGTCTGCAAATAAATAAATAATTATAACTCAAACAGGACGATAAATCTTAGGAATGTTTTTACGTGAGTGATCCACATTTATAGTGATGCGCACGTGAAAGCTTACGTTGGTGGTGTGTACTGCTTCGAAGCTTGGTCTTTCTTTTCAAACAGTCTTGGTCTTCTGAAAAGTATAACAGCAAGATCAATAAAAAAGTGTTTGTATTAATTATTTTCAGTGTGTCACCGATGGTTTGATTAAACCTGCGCATGCATATTTGTTATCGTTCTAAACCTAAAGGAAGAATAAGTGCTCATGGTTGGGAGCTCAGTAGTTTCCATATTAGATCTTTTTAGTAATTAAATTATCTCGTTTTATTAGGTAAATACCAAGACGTAAAATGGTCTGCCGAGAAAATCTTATAACGCTTAGAAATCTTTTGGAGATTTTTTCTACCTTCCACACAAGTGAAGCAATATTCCCTTTTTCTAAGATGTTCCAACTCCCTGATTGACATTCTACACTGGAGCCTTTTAGACATTTCGTCAATGACTACTTTTACAAGGGATTCTAGTATGAGTTCTAAGGTGCTCTGAGATTACTTAGATCTTTTGAAAAGAAGTTATTGTACTTACAACTTTCTCGGAATTGCAATTGCATCGGAATTGCAGTACGTATACTGTTTTAATTTATTTAGTTGCAAGAAGTCTTGCATCTCTGTAGAGAGTGGTGATATTTGAAAAGAAAACAAAACATCTAAAAGTTATAGATACTATACCTAGATAAAATGAGGACATTCTGCAGTTAACCGTTTGTAATTCCTCGCAGATGTTTCCGATTCAAAAGCTCGATTTAAGATTACCGATAAATTTGTTATATTCACATGTGAATTGTCAATGTAGATTGTAGATAAAACGAAATTCTCGGTAATTGGTGTCGACAATAAGAATTAAGTTATCTCATTAAACGAATCGCTTGGAGAATTTCAATCCAATGTTTATTTGAGTAGCTGTCAACGTGTTGGAAACTACAATTATTGCAATATCGACAAATTTACATTTTCTGTTCCCCCTTTGTAGCAGAGGTTCTCTCTAACTTGCGTCAACAATTTCCTTTAAAAACATTCATGTCAAAGTTAATGCAAGTTTTTAATTGGGCTCCCAATGGCAACATCAATTATAACATCAAAATATTTCCTCCTCGGATACGTTATACAAGTGAGTAACTTATAAACTGTAACCACGCTTTCTACATAGCTAGCTTCCCCCTTAATGTATTCGTAAATACTTCACTTGAAGCTACTCGTAAAACGATCTCAAACAAATAATTTCTACTTGCCGCTTTTTTTCTTTTTTTTTTTTTGTTGCTCCTCTTCTGTATTTTCTGTTTTCGCTATGCAAGGATGCGCACACCTGTCCTTAAGATATCCATGCACAGACAACACAAAGATGTTGATGATATCAATGACATCTACAACAGTTCTTCAGAGAGAGAGAGCTAAGAAGTCAAAGGAATTTCTTGATGAAATTCAGGACAAGCAAAGATACTACGTACAGGTAGATACTCTCTAAAGAAAGGCGAAACAAATTTTGTACAAAAAAAAAAAGAAGGGAAAATCTTCTTAATTATGAAGAGAATGTTGAGATTTTTTTTTTTTTTTTTTTTTGTGTTGAGGAGTCCTTAAGAAGTTTTTTTTTTTTTTTTTTTCTCCTCTTTCTTGGATATCGATGGCAAAAGGAAATCAAGAGAAAGTTGAATAAAAAATCAATGAGCTTATGTAGGTGTACGAATATAGATGGACGTTTGTTACCTCTAGCACTTCGTAACTTCAATTTACCACCTCCTCTGTTTCAATTTTTTTTTTGTCTCCAGTTTCTTAGCCAAAATATTCGTCTCCCTCTAGAGGCGGTAGTGTATCCAAGTTCTGAGATGAGATTCTCATTATAATGTTTTTTTTCTTTTTTTTTTTTTTTTTTCTTACTTGGCTCTTCCGTTTCTTTGACGATCTTAAATTTTGTTCAACTTTTTTACTTTTATTTTTCTACTCCTGTATTTCTTATTTTTTCGTTCATTATGGAGTCAGCAATATTGTTGCTCTACCAGGGAGAAAAAAAAACCCAAATAAAATCATGAAACGAAAAGTGAAACGAGAAACACAGAAAAAGGAGATGAAAGCAATTAAAAGGAAATATTCATACATATAGATATTTTGTAAAAAAAAAAAACTTATAGCGTCCCAGAAAACGCTTGCAGAGTAAAGACCGCGTTCTTAGTTAAACATCTATTGTCCTTAGGACACTTCTTGGGAGTTTTTTATTATTTTTTTTTTTATTGTTTGTCGTATACATACATACATACCTATACATAATTTTTTTCGAAGCTCTATCTATCAATGAAATTTTCATAAATTACGCGATTTTCTATAAAAAAAAAAATTAACACACAGATTGATAGCACTTACCTGCCCTGTGGAGTTCGTTTTAGATAAAAAAAAAAAACAAGGAGGCAACGTGCTGCTGCTCAACGCGCATTAATTGATTTTATCCCTTGGACTTGTCGTTGGATTTGGTTTAATTGCGAATAAATTTTAATTAAACGCCCTCTGGAATATGAGTGGATTATTATGATTTTTATTTTTTTATTTTTTCAAAAGATATATATAATTTTTTTCAATTAGTTTGCAGAGCTTTTCTCTGTGAGGTGTGGAAGCTTGCTACTTTTATTAGTTTTGCATTGCAACGGATAAGGGGTGTGCAAAGCATGCAGCAATTTTGTGCGCTTCTGTGGACATAATGATTTTTTAATAGAATGTTATTTCATATTAATGGAATGTAAATTTCTAACTAGGGAAAAAAAATTATGCCACGAAGCCGTTATAAAATGTTATACGCTTTTCTGCATCACAGATTTGAAATCAAATGTTTTCCCAGAAAAATTGGGAAAATAAAACAGCCTGGAATTTTCAATTACCAGCAAACGTTTTTACCAATTTATTTTGAAATATTTTTTTATTGGGTATATATTTTAATTCGCGCAGTTTTTTTTTTTTCAAAATTTGAACGTTTATTTAAGAAAAACATGTACAATAGTATTATTCAAAGTATTGCCCATCTGAAGCTATGACTTTTTCTCATCTTTTTGGCAATTTGTGGATCCCATCCCAAAAGAACTGCGCCGGCTTGGTAGCCAAGAATTAATCAAGCCAATTTTTGATATTCTGCTCTGATGTGAACCGTATTTCAGTGAGGGCGTTCTGCATCGACCGGAACAAATGGTAGTCAGAAGGGGCAAGGTCTGGGCTATAAGGCGGGTGGGGTAAGACTTCCCATCCACTGTTTTCCAAATAATTCTTAACCGTTGTCATGTTGGAAAATTATTGCCTCGTGTCTGGTCGCATATTCCGTTCGTTTTTCGGCTACTGCTCTCTTCAAACGGATTAATTGTGTTCGGTAGCGTTGTCCATTGATGGTTTCACCCGGTTTTAGCAGCTCATAATACAGCACACCCATCTGATCCCACCAAATACAGAGCATTACCTTCTTGCCATGGATATTCGGCTTTGCCGTTGATTTGGCTGGTTGGCCGGGTTTGACATATAATATTTTGCACTTGGGGTTGTCGTAATGGATCCATATTTCACCACCAGTAACAATCCGATGCAAAAATGACTTCTTTTGTGGCGTTGCAGCAGCCTTTCGGACATGCAAAATCGTCTTTCGACGTCTCTCGGCTTGAGGTTATGTGGAACCCAATTTCCTTGCTTTTGAATATATCCAGATGCTTTTAAACGTTTGTGTTTGGCAACAATCTTCATAGACTAATGCTTCCAGTTCTTCATCTTCAAACTTTTTTAGCTGCCCAGGACGTTCATCGTCTTCCAAGCCAAAATCACCACTTTTAAATCGTGCAAACCACTTTTGGCACGTTCGCTCAGCTAGCGCATGTTCACCATAAACTTCCACCAAAATACGATGACTTTCGGCATCAGTTTTCTTCATATTAAAGTAATGAAGAATAACTCCCCGCAAAAACACTTTTTCAGGCACAAAGTTCGACATATTTGAGTGAAAAAAAAAAATTATTGTTGTTTACGCTTCTAATGAATGACATATAATGAAATGAGGTACGATGGCAGTAGCTTTCCAACACATGTTCCAATGGAATAATACAAGTTACGCCATCTCTTAGAAAACCGCTAACCGAATTAAGTTATAGAGTATAACATAGAGAAATAATATTGTCATATGTGATTATTCATATACAGGGTATCCTACTTTCAGGGGGTGGGGGTCTATTTTCACTCCATTTGTAGTTACAGCCCATCAAATTGGGTGACCTCTAATTTAGAGGTGTAACCACTTTAAACGCTGTAACTTCTAAGCTAGTACCGGTACAAAAATATTTTTAGACATTTCGAAAAGATAATTTAGGTGTGCATTCAAGTATTAAATGCTTTGGGTACATCTGTGCAGCAGCAAAAAAGTTATGCTAGTAAATCTCAAAATTATGAAAATTTGCGGTTCCTTTTTTTTTTTTTACTTAAAATTCATTTTCCTTAAAATTGTTACTTAGTAAATTTTCTGAAATTTTATGAAATTGTTATTCTTGCAAAATTTCCTAAAAAACTATGTTTAGAAAGATAGAAACATCAACAGATTTTGTTGTAAAAGAAATTTTTTTTTTCATAAAAAAAAATGGCCGAAAAGAAGTTAACCTATTGAATTATTCATAAAATCTCTTAGATATATATATATATATTGTTCGAAGTGTATTCTTTTCATTTGAATACACTTTTGGGTGCGTTTAATCATTTCGGATGGCAGCAAAATTCTTCTCATCTTTTCGGAAGCTCTACCAGACTCGATATCTCTCTAAAATAAACCTTTTCTTTCACAGCACCCCGAAAGAAAAAATCCATGGATGCTAGGTAAGGAGATCTGGGAGGCCAAGGGTTAGGGCCGAATCAACCAATCCACCGTTCGTTAAAAGTATGGTTTAGGATCGAAGTTACCTCGCTGCTACTGTGACAAGGTGCTCCATCTTGTTGAAAGAACATCGTCCTTCTGAACAAGAGGAACATCTTCAAGGATCTCCGGCAATCGTTCTCTTAACATTTACGCTAAATCTCCTTTAAAATAAAGCAACACATATCGAAGAAGTTGTTTACAATAATTAAATTCTTACCTTTGAAATGTTTGAATGTTGTGCGTATTAAATGGGGTTTAGATTCTGACCAATGGTGAAAATGGTGGTTTCTAACCCTATATCTTGTGAACTGCGCTTCGTCAGTCCACAGAATGTTCTTGAGGAACTGCCCGTCTTCTGCATGTTTGCGCAGTCGCCATTGGTAGTAAATCCTGTGCCGGTGTCAAATTTAAAGGGTGTAATCTATTACTTTGTAGAGTCATGTGAATTCTGGTTCTGGGAAGTCCCTACTGCACAGCTAGACTGCGGACGCTGACTGAAGGGTGAACTTCCACAGCACGCAAAGTTTCATCCTCAACTTCTGCCACCGCTGCGTCTAAACGTCTTTCTCTTTTTTTTGGTGCTGTTGACCCAGTACCAACGAGGATCTGATACGTATCAGTGAATAGCCGGATGCACGGTGTTCTACGAACCCGTATACAAACACTATTTCCGCGAATTCACGTTTTGAATACATTTTGTGGAGATCAACTTATCAATCGGCTGTTTACTTACAGAGCAAAATTTCGATTGTAGATCAGTTGAAACAATTATTACCACAGCTTTGCAAATTTACCGTAATGTAAAATTGGAAAAAAATAAGTAACAAAGAATTATTTAGGAGTTATAGCGTTTAAAATGGTTACACCTCCATTAGAAGTCACCCAGTACATTTCTTTTTGGCCATTATTTTCTGACAAAAAATGGCTTTTACTACAAAATCTGTTGATCGTACGTAAAAAAGTTTCTTAACATAATTTTTAGGAAATTTTGCGAGGATAAAAATTTCATAAAATTTCAAAAAATTTATTACGTAAAAATTTTAAGTAAAAAATAGAACCGTACATTTTTATAATTTTGAGTTTTACGAGCCATAACTTTTTTGTTGCTGCACAGATGTACCCAAAGCATTTAATACTTGTATGCACTACTAAATTATCTTTTCGAAATGTTTAAAACTATTTTTGTATCAGTTTAGAAGTTATAGTGTTTAAAGTGGTGACACCTCCAAATTAGAGGTCACCCACTTTGATGGGCTGTAACTTGAAATAGAGTGAGAATAGACCCCCATACAATTTTTTGTTCGGAGGAACTTCAGGAATATGCGCATAAAGGATGATACTGCTAAACTGGGACACCCTGTATATTGCCACGGTGCACTATACATATCTTAGTTTTATAAGATTTTCCCCAAATATTGATTTGAGTGTTTTACTTGTAGTGTACCAGGGCCTCAACTAACAAGCCTCAAGTCGGTTGAGGCATCTTCTACTTGTACGTACCACCTAGGCTGAGGTCTTCCTCTACCTCTTGTCCATCCGCTCAACATGTCCTAGCCATCTCAGGCGACTGATGCGTCTGATGCGCCAGATGATTATATAGCTTTCGTTGTACAGCTCGTATAGTTCGTCGTTTAATCGTCTCATCCTAAGCCCCGCAACGCGACCGGAATTGAATATTTTACGAAGAATCTCTCGAAACCACCAAGGATATTTTCATCTGCTTTCGATAGAGCTCATGCTTTTGCGTTATAAGATTGGGATGATCAAGTTCTTATATAGAGTCTCCTAGTTGTTCGAGATAAGGCCTTATTACTCAAATTGAATGCTCTTGATTTATTTCCAAGCCTCTAATTAGTCCAACGACATTAACTTTGCTGTTTCTATTGAAAATGTTATTTAGAGTTCGACTTCAATACACATGTACAATGCACCGATAATAAGAGATCCGAATATATGGATTTATCTAACATTCCTTATCGCGCAACATCAACTGATACATTTCCAACTTATTAGTCGCTGGTTTGAGATAAATGATTCACCGATTACCACCTTAACGGTTTCGGATTCCAGTCCAGATGACACACCAAATAAATGAAAAGCTAGTTTTTGGTGGCAATGCCATTTTGGTAGGCAACGAACGTTTAGCATTCTAAAATTAAAATTCTTGCTTATTGTCATCCGAAGTGGATCAGATCATTTTTATTTTTAAATATTTCTTTCGATAGTTTATGGTGTTTTTTGTCAAAAGCCGATTAGGCTAAGAATTCGTTGACGTAAATGTTCTTGAGTGTGCGCTAATAAGACAAGCAAATAAAACGTTTTGTTTTTTGGCATTTTTATTTCAACGATTATATTCTAATTCTTTATACCGAAAAATAAATAAACTCACCGATTATTTTTGAAATATTTTGCTTTTGTACCTATGTATAATGATATACGTAAGTATATAGAGACAAATGTTTGTACTAAGTAAAAGTAGGATGGAACGGTGAGAGAAGATTTGATGTTAATTAGTTAGTATGCGAATGCACCTCGCAGTGATATATCGTATTTTGTGTAAAGGTAGCTTCAAAAATGTACTCAAGTCATAAAAGATATGCAATCCCAAATTACTAGTACCAGCTATGAGAGCGATGATTGTGATCAAATGAACCACACTTCATTAACTTAAATGAATTAAAGGACTTAGAGATTTGAGTCTGCTCAAAAATATGTAAAACAGAAATTGCAGCTTCTCGGTTAAAACAAATCTTAGAACAAGTGACCAAAGAAAGATTAGAAGGCTGACTACTATAATAATGATGTGAAACGTTTGTTTGAAGAAATCGGAATTCCATGTGCTTATTCTGACTGGCGTCTTCTCATAAACAATTCCACGAAACGCATAAAAGCTGTCCTTGTCCACAATGAAAATAAATTTTCATCAGAACCATTGGCTCATTTCGTGATGCTCAAAGAAAATTACAAGTGTGAAAATAGTGTTTAAGTGTTTTAAGTGTCGTATGTATACATATGCAGTACACTTAACCAGTGGTAGCGGATTCTACTATGTTTTGCTTTCAATTAGAAACGCAAGGCTGATACCAAATATCCGTGCTACCTTGCTTATGCGTAGAGCAGACAATTCTTATTACCAGCAGCAGTCATGACCTAAGTAAACTGAGTTCGAGATAGGAAAATATAATGAAATAAATGTGACCTAATTGTCGAGCCTAATTGTATAGGCCTTATGAAGCAATTCTTCAAGATTCTGAAACAATTCCATATTAAAAAAAAAAAAAAAATCTAAAATACTACATCATCAGTCAAGGTAGCGATGTTTAGAGCCGAACGAGAGGTACGAGGCCTTCCAATGTTTGTTTGGATTCGCTCGGCTAAATGCCTCATTAAACGACCAGTTTCGCGTTGCGCCAAAATCACTGACAGATTGTTCATAAAAATCAACGTGACGAATATTCCGCGTTCTTCAGGAGGGTTCCACTGCTTATTCACACAAATTCTAGTTGTGTTTGGTTCACAAATGTTAAAACCGAATTGACATTTGACGCCATTTATAAAATTTATGATACTTTCCTATAGCGCCATACATTATGACCCACCTTGTACAATAAAGGCATAAACAAATTAATTTTCTTCATTCATTTTGACAGCGACATAGCAAACTTTTTTTAGTCAAGCCTTTTTTTTTAATTAGTAAGGTGGAAGATATACTCATAAGAATCAGATAACCAAAACCCAGACTCAAAATTTGTGTTGACCGATATTGTTATTAATTAGAACTGGTCAAGGTGTTGATAGTGTCCCCAAAGACATTAACAGTCTGAACACAGCCTAAAAAGACAGGTGCATTTTATAAAGGTCATATCTTATACCATATTGTTCCCATCTCTGGTATCGTTCCTATTGTAGTTGCGGATGTATTAAAGGGATAGATGGTTTCCTTCCCTAAAAACTCAATTATGAGTTATATTTACATATTTTGTTTCCTCGTTCGTACGTACATATGAGTATCTATGTACATATACCATATCTTTACATATAAGTATGCACTATGCACTTTTTAAGACAATTGGATATCGGATTCAAGTGTGGTTAAACATATGTTCTAGATCAAAAGGGAAGATACCTGAATCCCTGATGGTGTGCTTATCGCATTTATGATATCAATTAGAAATATAAGATGTTCTCAATAGGGACTTGAAGAAATCTGCACAGGATATTCTTTATGAAAAAATAAGAAAGGCATTTTTTTTATAATAAAACATTCAGGAGTAGATACATATGTTAAAATACTGTCGAGGTTCATTACTAAATTCTCAGCTAATACTTTGATTTTATTGATCAAATTTATTCCGGAAATTTATTCAGAAAATTAAAAATAAAAGTTTATTCATCTAAATCTATATTGTCCCCTTCAAAGTAATCCCCATCGACTGCAACACACTTATGCCAGCGCTTGATCCAATCCTCGAAACATTTTTTATATTCGGTTTTCGGTATGTCCATCAGTGCTTCCTGCGATTTTTCCATTACTTCCCCTCGGCTGCTGAAACGCGTTCCCCGTAGTGTTTTTTTTAACTCGATTGAACAGAAAGAAATCATAGGGAGCCCAAAGCAGGTGAATTCGGTGGCTGTTAGATGGTATTTGTTACATTTTCGTCAAAAAATTACGAACAATGATGGCACTGTGCGACGGTGCGTTATCATGGTGCAAAATCCACGAGTTTTCTGCCCACGTCTAATAATTACGCCCAAATAATACTCTTTGTTTACTGTCTGGCCTTCTGGCAAAAATTTATGATTACGTTGTAATCCATAAAAACCTTGAGCATTGCCTTCTTTTTTGATTGAACACGACGTGGTTTTGTCTTGGACGGATCCATAGGCAATGTTCAAGTACTCCGCTAACTCTCTGATGGTTAATTTGTTGTTATTGACCAACATTTCTTTTACTTCATCAAGGTTTTCGTCGGTTTGCTATGTCGATGGTCATCTTCATAATCTTCGATTGACTCACGACGACTTTTGAACCGCTCGTGCCCCTGGTAAATGACCGTTTTCTTTAGAGAATTGTTGCCGAAACACTTTTCCAATATTTTCAATGTTCGCGCACCATTTAATCTGTTTTTTACGCAAAATTTAATACAAGTTCGTTGTTGCAAATTTAAATCCATTCCTAAAATTGTAAAAAATCGCCAACACACAGAGAAATAGATGTACTCTTGGTTACGTAACTTCTGCAAATGTCAAGCTATGATGCTAAGATTTAGAGGGAATGTCAACAACAGATGTACCAACTTAAAACTCAAATCAGAACATTGGGAGCGCCACACGTTGACGCCATCGGGAACTTTTTTAACAATGTGGTATAATACATATATGGTGTCATAAAATTAATCATTTAATTTTGTTTCTGAATTACTTTTTTTTTCTAAATAAAAAAAAAAAAAAAAATGTTTTTGAGTGATGGAAATCTTAATTTAGACCTTTACATTTGTTTCTGTTAAGCGGAAAAAATGATATCCGCCAAGTGGCTGCCGCTAATGTTGATACACATTTATGCCTGTTTTATCGCATTTTCCATGACTCCGCTATATTTCCGGTGATATCTGTTCACATTCCTGTCGAATATTCTCCTTAAGGGCTGCAATATTCTGAGGCTTGTTGGCATAACTTCAAGTAGCAGCCCCAAAGAAAGAAGTCTGGGATGGTTAAATCGGGCGATCTTACTGGCCGTGCCAAATCACCAAACGGGAGTTACGCGACCAGGAAACGCTTCCTTCACAATATCCATTCTGGCTCGTGCTGTGTGTGCGCTTGCACCTTGTTGAAACCACATGTTCATCAAGTCCCGCTCATCCAATTCCGGCAATAAGAAGTCGTTTATCATGGCCCTGTAGCGTTTGCCGGTAACAGTGACCGTATTGCCGATAGCGTCCTAAAAAAATGGCATAATCACTCCTCCCACATGAACGCCGCACCACACAGTGGCTTTGAGTGGATGTAATGGCTCTTCTTCGTGCATCACACGCGGATTTTCAGTGCGCCAGTAACGAAGATTTAGCTTATTGACGTAACCGCTTAAGTAAAAATGCGCCTCGTCGCTCATGATGATTTTCGACACAAAATCATGCTCTTCGTTGTTGAGATTGAGGATGGCATTACAACAATTCACATGCGACTGACGGTCAGGAGGCGTGAACTGATGTACTGTTTGCACTTTTTACGGGTACATGTGTAAATCTTTCACTAAAATTCGCTGTATGGTCCGTCTGGTGATACCCAATTGCGTGGCCCGTCGTCTGATTGATGTTTCTTCGTTCTCAGCGACATCGGCAGCAACAACCGCGATATTCTCTTCCGAACACCCAGTCCGGTGGCGGACACGCCCTTCACGGTCTCCTGTGGTTCCGATCTATTCGAGTCGAGTAGCTAAGCGCCGGAATGTTTGCCCAGTTGACGTGACACGATTAGGAAATCGACGTCGAAATTCACGCTGCGCTAACATCACCGACCGATTATTGGACAAAATTGTTCCACGCTCTTGCGGAGTATATCGCTCCATTGCTTGTCTGTTTACATACTGCAGCTATCTAGTTCACAAATGTCAAATATAATTGACGAACGACGGCATTTGCAAAAATTATACCATCTTCCGATAGGGTGATTAATTTTGCGTCACCTTGTACATATCTGTCTGAATTGACAAATATTGCATTTACAATTCTTTAACAGTCGTCGGTACTGGTATCTTTTGTAATATCTTTAAATTTCGATTGCGGAAATGATTAAGTTTATGGATCTTGTTCCATCTATGTGCATATATTTGGGTTGAAGTATTGCTCAACTGCAGCCAGTAAGCAGGAAGATGGTTTTATATTTTTGCGATAGTCCGATTTTAAAGCACTCTCAATTTTCTATTTTTCTACGTAGAAAAAGAACTGTTCGACCTAAAGTCTATAATAAACAACGACAGCAACTTTCAATAATCAATATTTTTTTAAGATTTTTTTATAAAAACAAATCTAAGCGCATGCACCACTCCGTATAAAAAAGATAATTGAAAAAAAGTATATACGAGTATATACCTACATCTTTATAGAGAAATTTTATTTTCTGATTTTAATTAAAAATGAATATTTTGACAAAAAATAAACGAGGGAAAAAAAGAGAGAAAAAAAAAAGAATATCTCAAAGAGAGAAATAATTTTAACTGAATACGGCTATGTGGCCAGAGGAAGTATTTTTCATTTTTTATTCTTTCGATCCTGAAATATGTAAACCAATCTATGCAGCCCGCACATCATCCATCTGCACACACAGGGATACTTAAAAATTGTATTGAATGTGGAACAAACACAAAACGTTCATCTGGGCAGATGTGCATGTTGAGATTTTTTTTTTTTTTATTTCGGTTTCAGGTTATTTTTTATTTTTTTATTTTTTATATTTGTATAACTAGCTATAGAGAGGCTGATTGCACTTTATGGACAATTTATGTATCTATGCATTTACGTTTGTAGTTCAAACATTTTTTAAACATCCTATATGAACGGAAGTTAACTTTAAGTGCATATTTTTTAAATTTATTTATCAAAAAGAATAAAATTCGTGATATGATAGTCGAAACATAACATATAAACAGTACGAAACAGACACTGTATGTTATTTGCAAAATTTTTCATGTACAATTTGGTAGAGGTACAAGTGGTAGAAACTAGTTAGATCTTTTTGACACCCTATGATATTTTGTCTGTCTTTTGTATTATATTTCACACATATGTACATGTGGTATAAAAAAGGCAACAGCATGCAATCAAAAGTGAATTGTTTGGCTTTTCAAAACTAAAGAAAGTTCAAGGAAACTCACATGTACATACATATGTATAGTTTTTTTTTGATAGACCTTTTTGGTTGACAATGATAGAATGGAAGAGACTCTTGCCTAAAATCTAAATGATACCTGAGATACTATTCAGACATACACATGTATCTTTTGTTTGGCGCTTATTCGTTCTCCATTTAGCTGGGTGTCTAGCACAAAAAAAAAAAAACAAACAAACTAGATCAAGTCTCAAGTATGTCACCAAGGTGTTCAACCATCGTTTATACGTATGCATGTGTATCTCAAATATCACCCAGCCTGTTTCGTCATTATCACAATGCTGCTATCCATATTTTTTATGTTTTTAAGCATGAGTGGTCTTAAAAACTATACTCACTATATTATATAGCATACAATAGTTCAAAGAATGTGGGCTTGTTTGCTCTTTGCTGTTCGTGACATACTCTGCGAAAATCCAACAAGGATATAACGTAGAAATGTGGGACAGACAAAGCAAAGAATAAAAATCTTCAATACATTCTCATATACGTAATTTATGTTTTCTATAAAGGAAAGCAATCCCGCATTTCCTTTCATGATGTGACGAATGGATGGATAGAGGATATGAGGCATTGAAGCCATATGAATTCGTATTTATTCTTCCTTTACCACTACCTAATGCAAGCGTATGAACCTACACAACTATACTAAGTATGTCGTCACAAAAATCATAAAGGAATACGAGCACTTAATTTTAATATAATGCTGACTCATTTTAAGCATGGTGGGCTGGATATGGATTTGTGAATATCTTATTCCACAATGCGGTAGAAGGAAAGGAAATATATGTATGTATATATTTTTTAATTCGTCTGTTGGTTTATGAGGGAAGAAGGATGAGAGTCCGATGATGCAAGGATAATGTGCATCCCAATGCTTAAAAGTGAAAAAAACTGTCGTACGTGATAATTTACTGCATACTTTGCTTGTTCATAAAGATCAAGTATTGGGTCCTTTAAAATGTTTTATCTTTAGACTAAAGATTAGAGGCAGATGTAATGAGTTTGATTGAATACAAATTGCATATACATACAGTATGCAGCAAAAGTCTTGATACCTCAACTCATATTCTCTTCATCGCAGGATATTATGTTATTAAACGCCTTCAAACAAGTAGTTTCTTTGCTCATAATATATGTTTATTTGTACATTTTGAAATCCAAAAATAAAAAGCCAAACAATTCATTCAAAAAAATTAAAATGTTCCGTTGCATCCAAAAATAACACAGCAAAAGTGTTGATACCCTTGAAGAAAAGTATAACAAATCTTAAACTATGCTATCATTTTGCAAAAAATAAGATTTACCTAATACTTGGTTGGATATCCGTTGAGTTTTTCAAATTCCTTAAGGCGTTCTGGCATCGAATGCCTTATTTTTTTTTTTAGATATTCAGTTAAAATTTCTTGCCACTCTGCCGGAAGTAAGGCTTTCAACTGGGGTTTCGACGTTATCACATGTTTGCGTAAGCGTTTCTCTAAATGATCCCAAAGGTTCTCTATTGGGTTGAGATCCGGGGTTTTTGTGGTGGTGTTACAAGCAAGTGAGGGGCTCTATGTATCAACCACATTTTTACAATTTGGGCGACATGTTTGGGATCATTGTCCTGTTGAAAGTAAAAATCGTTTTCCCATTTTTTGTACATTTTGAATCAAATTTTCTTGCAGTATCTTTAAATACACTTTCTTTGTCATGATTTCGTCGATTATGACTAAGCTTCCGACACCAAACATGGACATACAGCTCCATACCATAACACCACCACCTCCGTGCTTTACCCTTTTTCTTGTGTTTTTCGGATTTAAAGCCGAATATTGAAAAAATATTGAACTTTGACTCGTCTGAAAAAATTACCTTATCCCAGAAGTCGAATCCTTTATTCTTGAATTCCTTAGCAAAGTCCAACCTTTTCTTTTTGTTTCTATCGTTGTGGCTATCTTTGGCGCACTTTCAAAAGAATTTTCTTAAATAAATTTCTCAATCGCTTCACTAATCATCAAACTGTCACTGTCAATTTATTCAGTAAACTCAACATTTTCATCATGGTAACGAGCAATGTCTGCAAATTATAAAAAGTTTCTACAGATATTCGGAGTCGCAAAATCATCTTCAGTGACGAAGCTCATTTTTGGCTCAATGGGTTCGTCAATAAGCAAAATATGCGTTATTGGTCAGGTGAAAACCCACATGTGCTTCATGAATCACCACTTCATCCACAAAAAATAACTGTTTGGTGCGGTTTGCATGCCGGCGGCGTTATTGGGCCATATTTTTTCGTCGACGATAACGATCGTCACGTTACTGTGAATGGTCAGCGTTATCGCGCCATGATCACCGATTATTTTTGGCCCGAATTGGAAGATATGGACTTGGACGACATGTGGTTTCAACAGGATGGTGCTACAAGCCACACAGCACACACTACAATCGATTTATTGAAGAGTAAGTATGGTTAGCGTGTTATCTCAAGACATGGGCCAGTCGATTGGCCGCCTCGTTCGTGCGATTTAACGCCGCTTGACTATTTTCTGTGGGGCTACGTTAAGTCATTGGTTTATGCCAACACACCGACGACGTTGGAAGAGCTCAGAGCCAACATTGAACGCGAAATAGCGGCCGATTCGGCCGAAATGTGTAGCCGAGTCGTTGAAAATTGGGTCCAACGAATCGACAGCTGCAAACGTGCCCGCGGTGGCCATATGACCGAAGTCGAGTTCCATTCATAAATGTTTTGATTGTATTTCAAGCCAATAATAAAGTTTTTGAAATATCTCAAATGGTTTGTCTTTTATTTAAAAAAAAAAGTTGTCAAGTCGTTTTTAGAAAACCCTATATATGTGTGATATTCTTCAGAATACTATATGCTGAAAGGAATGTTTGTATGATAAAAGAATCAAATGACGGGTGTGCCAAATTTTTCCATTGTTACCGATTCAAAACAAAACGACTATAAAGAATCAACAACAAATAAAATCGTATTTTGGTATGTCTGCTATCACACAGACATCGCCGAAATCCAGGAAGTGCGATGGAATGGACCAAGCAAAAGGAGGATGAAGTACTGTGATATACATATAATATAGTGATTGCTAAAAGGAAAGGAAACTATGCTAATTCGGATGCGGATTTGCAATACCATATGCGGCAGACTTAGGCAAGAAGTTTTGGTTTTCTGACACATGAGCGAGCGTCTTATAACAATCCGCATTAAGCTTATGGCTCCTACATCATATACCGAAGACCAGTGTCAACGCTGCTAACGTGCCATCGGAGAAAATCCGAAGCCGGGTTGATGAAGAATGCAGGAAAGTACATGAAGCTTAAAGATAATCATATAAAGCGGAGCTGCAACAAACAACGAGCGTTCCTTGTGAGATCTACGAGCAGAAAAGATGTGAAGAACATCGGCTTCTACAGAAGAAGAAAAAGAGTTGAAGAAGGAAACCTTTTAATAGACTGTACCAAATAACGGCGAATAAGCCCAACATCCCACAGCCTGGTAGTATATGCTATTCAACTTAGATGACGATAGGCAAAACTTCCGTCCACCCGACCAAAATGAAGAAAGGATATCAATATCTAAGCTGAAATCCAACAAAGCACCTGGTATTCAAAGCTGCTGGAAATGACTTTGAGAGGAGCATACACCAATATATTTCTAAGTTCTGGTCAGAGGAGAGTATACCTGATGAATGGAATGTCAGTATCGTTTGCACCATGTGCAAAATCTGCACCAATTTTAGAGGCATAAATCTCCTCAACATCGATTTTATCGGTAACGAGACTTTTGAATTCAAAAAAGGTTTTAGACTAGGTAAAGCGCTGTCATGTGATTTCTTTAACATAATACCGGGCGGGTAGCTGTGGCTTAAGTGGTGGTGAACTGGCTTCCAAATCGGAAGGCTAGGTCTTTCAGTTTCAGTTGTATGCCACCCATTGAGCGAAAAAACCACTGATCTCAAATATTTTTCTATCCCTGAACACTGGAGGCTTTCAAATCTTTTACTTTAAAAACTCGTTCGCGTAAAACCAAGTATATGCTGTCAACAAGAAGGTACACACAACACCTATGAATTGGTCAATGCATCAGAGTCGACAGCTATGATTTCGAGGCAGTAAGAGACTGTCTACCTTGGCTCTGCTAGAAGATTCTGAAAACGACATTTCAGCAGAAATAAAATGAAAAATAGTTTTTCCCAATCACTGTTTTTTTTTTTTTTTTGAGCTAAGAAGGGAATTGAGTAATAAGGCCCTATTCTGAAAAACTATGAAGACTCTATATTAGACCTAAAATATCTCAATACTACCCTATGGCGCTGAACCAAGGACCCTATCTAAAGCGGATGAAGAAAACAATCTTTTGAACAATATTCGTTTTGAATTGACGGGTTTTGGAGAAAAAGATTCAACGATGAGCTCTACGAGCTGTACACCATCCACCTAGTCAGAAAACTGCGGATCAGTACCAACGCGGTAGAGGAAGTAGGCGCGCGCAAGTAGAAGTAGTTTTAATCCTTTTAAGCTATAGCAGCTATGCCGCCTTATTTAAAAATTCTATTATTTGAATTCTATTCTATTCGATTTGCTTATATACATCTACTTTATATGGTACATGTGTAGATGTTAATATAATGTATATTACTTAACCTCGTTTTGTAGGCAATAATGTTGTCATAAAATTATCGTTCCGTTTTCATCATGGACCTGATTTTCAACAATCAGCAGTACGAATACGAGTCAGATTTATTATACAACCAAATGTACAGAGATTCACTTTTTGCTTTTCGGTTTTTGTTTTCGTTATATCTCTCTCATACTGTCTCTTATTATTATTATTTTTGTTTTATTTTAAATGGACCATAATATATTTCAATAATCACCCGCACATCATAATTCAGAGTCGGGGACAATGAATGGTATGGTATGGTATGTCATGCATATGTACTACACAACAACCAGCAGATAATCCAAACATTTTTAACATAGGAAGCTACATCATGGAAGATGTACTAAAATCAAACTTAAAAAAGAAAAAAGAAAAAAGAAAAAAAGATACAAATTCGAAAAGTATAACACAGAGTAAAGCATCACTAAGCGTTGCGCTGGCATATTTATTTTGTTAAATGTCCACAATTGCTTTGCAGCAGCAGCAATTTTTGTATCGAGACAATTAGTGGAGATTAAGCTTATTCCTTGGCTTCTGTTTGTGCTTTATTTATTTTTTATTTTATTTTGGTCTTCTGTTTTTCAGTATTATAACGATTGCCAAGGCGGGAGATATTTCATTTCGCTTTAGGATTATTATTATTATTTATTTATTTTTATTTTTTAAATTGAATCATTAAGTGACAAAATCCTTGCTTGAAAATTAGTTGTTGCATATGTAGGTGTTTATACGACAGGGTTGAAGCAATGTTTCTATGCATGTGGTACTAACAAGATCACATTTTGCAGAATAGATGCGATAAAAACGGAAACACGACCCGAAATGTTTAACAATACTGAATTTTCCTCATATGTAAGAATATTTTAAAGTCCATCATTTTGCTTGTGTCATTTACCTTCCATGATTTGTAATACCGGTCACATTATAGTAATTTTCTTGTCTGTGAAACTAGCTTCGATCAGATCAACATTTTTTTTAATTTTTATAAAGACCTGATTACGGGTGCTCAATCCTTTAGATGAAATTGAGAATCTCTTTGGTAGAGATTTTGAGAATTTCCCCATTATGCATTCACATAAGATGTGTCTTTGAAAAGACGACATTCCGTTTCCTGAATAAGACCTATTTTTTGTAGGTGATATCGTCGGTGGCAGTTTTTTTTTTTTATTTAAAGAACTTAATACTCAAGTGGATATGATTACACTTATAGTGTCTGAGCACGTGTTATGTTTTTAGGAAAAAGGGACAGAGAGAGAAGGAAAGGTTTTTGGGTTCAGTGGTTATTTCGGTCCATGGATGGCATCCATGTAATGTAATGTAATGTGGAGACTAAATTATAATTGTAAATTGACTTGATGTTATATTTCGGCAACCATTCATCTCACGAGATTTTAGTGGCCTGAAAAAAAGTCTTGCGGTCAAAGCTGGTATTGAACCCCGGAAGCTGGGAAGTCAATACACTACCACTTGAACCAAGGCCACCCCGATTAGAAATCCAACCAGTCATCTGATATCATCTCTTGTAAATTGTAGGGATTCCTTAGATTTGTTGTGGAAAGATTTGATGATTTTTTTAACCTGGCGAAAACCTGGGATGTTTTCCAATGGAATATAAATATTTTGTTCTCTTAACTCTTTATTGTTGACCTAATTGCTAAATTCAGAATATTGCAGAACAGTTCAGGTCCGATTAAGGAATCAATCGAACCCTTTCCAGCTAGTTCGTCGGCTATTTTATTTCGGACATTTCTTATAGTTGTGGTGTATTGAATGAGTCAATGGGAGCCTAGAGCTTTAATGGCTGCTTGATTGTCCGTTAGCATATGTATGGTGACACCCTTCATTCTCTTATCGAAGATGAGATTGGCGCACATCTGAATGGAATATATTTCAGCTTGAAATAAGCTGGGACTATTTTCCATTGGTTGCGATAGTCTGGTGTTTGGATCAAATATACCAGCACCTACCCCGGTCTCTGTCTTTGATATGAGGTTGGGTTTTTGTAGTTCGATGCTTCGTGGATTGGAACTGAACCTTTTGGTAGGAGGTCATCTACCGCGCAGATTATGTCAAGTTCAGGGATTTAGAGAGGAGATTCATTTGATCTGAATGATTAAGCATAGTTTTACTGGGGTTGATTAAGAAAATTTCTCCAACACATCAGTCATTTACTATTTTTAAAGCAGTTTGCATCTTATTGCAAACGTCTTTAGCGGGTTTACCCATTACTGTCGGCATATCCTATTTGATAGCCCACATCACTAAGTTTAACTAGTAGATCATCAATAAAAAGTGATCATAAAAGCGGTGAGAGAAGACCTCTTTGTTTACAACGATTGACGAATAAGACAGGGGTTTTAGAATCAACAAAATATGTAGAGACTTTCTGATTTTCGATCATCGCTCTAACCCAACGCCTAGTGGGAAAGTTAATACCTTTTTTAGACATGGCTTCCGAAATGGATTCATATCCGGTATTATCGAAGGTATCTTCAAAATTTAAATAGTGCAATTTTTTTTTAATGGTAGGCCTCGTTAATCTGTGTTAAAAGATTCAGTAGAGCGCCTTCTGTGGATCTTTCTTTCCTATATGCATTTTGATAAGGATAAAGTTGTTAATCTTTCCATGAAAGGGTTATGACTTGATAAGTTTTGGATAGTTCTCTAGGCTTGTCTAGATTGGGGATAAAGACCACGTTTATCTCCTTCCAGGCATTAGTTTAACATACTTTGGTTTTATGTATCATTAATATTAAGTATATAAAGGGTGTTTTTCAAGACCTAAATAACTTATACAACAAAGAAAAGAAATGAGTTTGAATCAAAAATGTTTATGCAAAAGTTGTGAGCATAACATAATTTCATTTTTTTTTTTTTATAATTTGCTCAAGAGACTTTAGTCCCCTAAAATGCTTGCACACAGCGCGGCCGAACAAAAATTAGGGAGGATGGAAAAAGAGGTACCGATGAACGTTGGTTTTTTAATGTTCGAAGGTTATAATGACTAAAAAATACAGGGCATTCCATAAGCGAGTTGTACGGCTTGGGAATGGATCATGAGAGTATGTCTGAAAGTGGTCTAGAGGGTATAATGATGAGCATTCATAGCGAGATGGGTGTTACGGTTAAAAGTTTGAAGGGGCGAAATGTTACTGGCCATTTATATGGAGCTCTGATGGTGGAAGAAGCGATGAAACTGAGTGAGACAGGAGATATTACGTCGGTGTTCGAGGGTGTCCATTGTCTGAGTGATATTAGTATCACCTATGAGTTTTATCGCACGATTTTGAATTCTATCTAGCAGGTGACATGTTTAAAGCGCACCCGACCGCATGTGGCCTTATATATTGAGGCCAGTTCATAGGGGGTATTCTAGACATTTCACAGAATTTTTGACGATACCAAATATGTGGGTATTCCAACGTGAGTTGCCATTGACACATACCGAGAATGGAAAGTTTTTCGGGAGCTTAAATTTCGCTTTAACGACAGCAGACAGCATTGTGTTTTGAAAGCATTAAATTCTACTCTGTGAGTGGTTCCCCAATTAGTTAAGCTGTTAATATCAGAATTAAATGAGCTAAACATATTCTGGCGTTTCCGTTCTACAGCCAAAGAGCAGGGATGTGAGTCAGGGAACGAATATGAAAAGCAGAGAGTACTGTCGTCAGCAAAGGAAAATATTGGATTAGAAATAGCAGACAAGAGATCGTTGATAAAAATTGAAAAGAGTGTCGGAGACAGAATGGATACCTGGGGCACCCCCGCATTTATTTTGTGAGTGCCACACTTGAAACCATCTAAGACAACTTGAATTAAACGTTCCGAAAGGTAATTTCTAATCCATTGCAGAAAAGAGTCATCGATCCCAAAAGCACGCATTTTCGACAAAATAGCCCGATGCCAAACTCTGCCAATGCCGTAGAAATACCAAGTGCAACTATGTTGCTTTGGTTCTGCTTTTCGGTGATACAGGCCATCAAATCACAAGTACCTGCCGGTTATTAAGAAGTTTTCGAGTTTCGAGATATTTCATGAGCTGGAGGTTTATCAGCGTTTTTATGACCTTGGAAAAAAAGGGACCTAAGTGCAACAGGTCTGTAAGAGGAAAGAGAATAAGATTTGCATTTTTTAGGGACGTGCTGAACAAATGATGTTTTCCATCTGCTGGGAAAAAGTCTTAAAGAGTAGGATTGAACTGACAGCTGGAATGTATTTGTAAATGACTTCAAATATATGGTTGGGTTGGCTGTTTTTGACGTATGTATGTACGTCGATCACTTGTCACTAAATATGATTTTTCATTAAAAATAAAGGTTGACTTCAAGTTACTTGCAAAATTTTTCGTGTAGTAGACGGAAAAGGCCAATTGACAATTCTGTATCTTCTAGCACTCTTTCTATCACAGAGGCTGCAGTTTCGTTTGTACGCACATTACATGAACATGTTATTGAGTCTACCTTGTGTAGAGGTCCGAAATTTATCCCCAACAAGACAAATAGCAACCAACAAAATCATGTAATCTTCTATATGTTTCCCGAAATGAAGACTTATTTTCATAATAAGCTTGAATGATCCAGAAGTTATTTTGGTGCTGAACCAAAATTGAACTTAAATGATAAAAAATGTAACAATGTCAGCACGATTTAAAATGTTCATAGTAGCAAATTGTAAAACAATATGTGCATTCTCCTTATTGCAACATCCTTTACATTCACTCGTAAATACATATCTTAAGTATCCGCCAAAGAATTTTCTATTTTAAAAGAATCAGTTTTCATTTTGATTTCTTAGTTACTATCCAGCGTAGATTTAACGAAAAGTCGGCATGACTTTGGTTTGATATCAAACTTTGACAGCTTTGCTGATTGTGGAAAAGTCTAATTTCCTCATGCATTGCTCTCCACTTTACCTTATAAGTATGATATTACTCTCAGTTCGTGACCAACATACTGTTGTTGGTTTTGTTGATAAATTATCTGCAATTTAGAATAAACCATTATGCAACTCAGTTAAATACAGGCATATTTGTAAACACAAAACTTTGTGTCACACATTGTACATAGTTATTAAAATTTCTTAGAACTATTTTAGACAACAATCATGACTCAGCATTAGGAAATAAAGTTTCAATCGTATAGATAACTTCATGTGGTCGTGTTTAGACTGAAAATATTTTTATCCCATATGACTACAAAAAGCACAAAATGTTGAATTGAATTTTACGACATTCCAACATCTGGGGATGTAGTACCACGTCTTATTTGTCTTTTTGTTATAGAAATAGAAATTGCTAACCACAGTCATCAAGAAGTGACAAATTTTTATATTGTACATACATATATACATAATGCTATGGTTATTTAAGGGGTTCTTCTTGGACTGACTAATTTTATGCAACTCCAAGGTGTTGCAATGTGAAATTCTATATCAGGATCAGCAAATAACTTTGTAGTAAATATAATGTATACGAGTACCATTGAGGTATTTTTAAATTTGAAATATAAAACATATAATTTCCTTTTAGAATTTAAAGGTTTGGTACGTATGCCGTAAGCTAAACATAATTATTGATTTAAATGTTAAGAGCTCAGAAGGTACATACATACATACATATATGAAAATACAAATGAAAGTACATAGATCAGATAATAATGATGATGGCTATGGTGACGGCCTACCGTCGTAATTTATCGCAGACAAATGGACCAACCGTACGGAGGAGAATACACTTCATTTTTAATCCGTTGTTATATGATTTCGTTTTATTTTTTTATTTTATTTTTTTTTTAGTTTATATAAGGATGTAATCAAAATGTTTAAATTGTCTGTGCGATTGTAATGTCCACTAACAGTCGCACATGCCGCAAATGGATGGGCACTGTTGCTTTTTGCTTATTATGATGGTAATACGAATATGAACTGTCATATGGATGGAAAAACCGCTTCGCTAATCATTTGTGTAAAATGTTTCTATCAACAGCAATCATTGTTTGTTACCCGCGCAATTATTTATTGTCTGCACGGATTGCAGTTGCAGTTGTAAACAGCACCATAAAGGCGAATTGCATTATGAGAATCAGAACAATTGTACAGCCGACACAAAAGTCGTATATTTGAATGTACGTATTCATATGTATACAGGGTCACTTAACTTTCGTTTCGAATAGCAAACGGAAATGTCCTTCCTTATAAATGGTGTAGATTTTTTTTTATTCTTCTTTTCGTTTGAAGGACAACGAACTTGGAATTTTGTATAACATAAAGCTACAAACGTTTATTCACCACCTTGAAGTTTGTGTTGAGGATATGCCATCGCGTCATGGCAAGATGTGTTGTGTAGGAGAATCAAAAAAAAAAACCTGAGAAAATCAACAACAGAGGATCTTGCCGTTAAATATACCACATGTCCTCCTCAACGTATCCGTTTGTATTTTTCTCCATTTTTATTATTATTATTTTTTTTTTTGCTGTTGTTCTTAAGTGGCGTGGTAGCCAGCGTGATGTCTTCGTCGTCGTTATTTTTTATTAATAAAAATAAACTCCTCAATTCTATGTCACTGGCCTTTGGAGAAACATCTGTCCATATCCGTATGGCGGGGGGAATAAACTTTTTAAAATGTTTGTTATTATTTGGAGAACGACGAGATTTACAAGTGTACAAACATATATAAAATACATACTCGTGTACGCACATCTGTACATAAATGCATATACATATGTACGTTACTGTGTCATTCATATTGATGTAAGCATTCATATTATGTTGACGTTCAGACAAGGTGGTTAGTATTTGCTTTGATATTTTTATTATTATTACATATTTCTCAAATTTTTTTATTGTTGATTATTTGGAAGCATATGGGACTGTAGGTATGAGATGTAAATTTATGTCTCATACATGACATTCCATTAGATTGCAGCTGGAAAATAATCCAAAATCAATATTCAACCCTATTTGCACTAAATGCGGAATATGGAAAAGAATGGTGTTATGCACTTAAGTAGGTATGTACAGTGAGGCAGATAATAAAACAATGAAGCAAATAAAAGTTATCAAAAACCAGCAGCCGTCAGTTGAGGTATTCACCATTATGATTTCAGTGAGACGATAGAGGGATCTGCAGTGTTAAATGAATCAATTAAGAGCATTTGAGGAAATCAAGTGCATTTCAGTTGCACAGCACCATCGCACTGTTCTAACCCCCTTCGGTTTAAATTTGTGCCGCATTTTCTTTATATATACATATAGGCATAAAGCCATATGAACGTGTGTACACCACATATGCATATATGTATGTTTTTATGATTTTACTTATGTAAAAGTAAATATGACACTAGCTGGAAAGTGCGTGGATAAATTTGTGCATGCCGCTGCTGCCCTCTCTCACCTGCTGCGACAGTGTTGACACTATTTCAACCCTTTTTCGCACCCTTTTTGCACTCAGGAACACAAGCAAACAGATACATATAGCGTCAACTGGGATGTAGTGTTCTTAAAGGGGTTGATTGTCTAAGGTCGCTCATATCGGGAAAACTTGAAGCTGTTTCTATTTCTATCCGCTACTTATATAAATGCGTGAGCAAACACTTACGCTGCTTCTGCCACGCTGCATGTCGTATCCATGATTTACCAAACAAAAAAAAAATAAATAATAATAATAATATTTTTTTTTTGCATGCAATTCTTCGAATGCAAAAATAGAACACTTGGGCAGCTCAACTCTATCGCCCCTCTTTAATAAGATGCGGCAAGGAACCAACTGCCCTTAGATGTCTCATCCCCAACATCATCATCGTTGTGGATGATAACTTGAGGGTATATCATGTGCGCGTAGTTGTGCAATTATTATAATAACAACATTCATGGTGTTCTCTTTTCTTCTAACTGTGTGACACTCGTAACATCCTTTTTGCCATCCGTACCCTTATTTGTCACTTACTCTTCAGCGCTCACTGTTAGTAAATGAGTTACATATATTTTTGCGCGGTACAGCAGCACTTTCTTTCATATAGGTATCTATATATATTATGATATATGTTTGGTTCTATAGATTTTTAAGCAATTATGTATGCTATGCTTATGTACATATATGCTGGATGTTGGAGCTGTATAGATACTTCAACTTTGTTGATGACATACGAGTATTGTATGCATAAAGAAAGAATCTGAGGGAAAACAAATTTTTAATGACATGAATTTTCATTTCACCTAGTATACATTTGGAATTTAAGTCATCCATATGCCGTGTCCCGTTCTATATATGATACATGTGGACTTTTATATTTTCCATTCCAATCTCCCACACAATTCAATGACACTTGTGCAAGGAACGATAGCCGCTTCCCCTCACAGAACAATATTAAGAGAAAAAAACGTGATGAAGAAAAAAAAAAATTAATGCCAGCTACCATTTTTTTTCTCTAGGGGCAGGTCTTAAGCCATGGGAAAATATTGACAAAAGTGCATCTATTTTATAATATACGGTAACCGAATACATAATTCATAACTCGTTTGATATCACAGCGAACAACTGTCTAAAGGAACTGCTGTACACTTGTTGAGAGAGATTCTTCTACATATATCTTATATCTTCTTTCCATAATTTTGAAGGATGCGACCATATCAAGACACATTTTATATCCTTGTGTATGCTTAATCTTTATTTTATTATTATTTTTTTTTTTGTTATCGTTTTATTCTATTCCAACAATTTTAAACAACAATAACAGTATACGAGTATATTGCACATTCTATTGAAAAAAAAAAAAAAAAAATTGTACTCACTTCATTATGTTGGTATGTAGACATTCGTATATATATATGTATATATGTACATACGTAACATGTACCATGTTGCCAGCGGTGAGTTTTTCGTTCGTAGGATGTCAAGCTCGAGTGCACTTGGCGTTTCTCTTTTTCTCTTCCTTTTGTAGGTTTTCCTTCCTTGTTAAAGTTGTATAAGAAACAAAAAAAGGGGAAAAAAATATAAAAGGATCTGAAACTACAAAAGAAATTCCTTGTAGGGAGGCTTTAGAACATGACGAATGCCACTATGAGCTATTATGTGCCAAAGACTACTCATATACACCCTACACTCTAACGTACATGCCTTCAAACTTACATACATGCATATAGGTGGTTTCCTTGAGTGAAGGGTGGTGTAGGCATAAGAAAAAAAAAAAAAAAAAAAAAGTGAAGCGAAAGTCATTCGGCGGTATATCATTGAAATTCACTGGATTTGAATGCTCTTGATATTCTTTTCTTTCGTCGAGAAAAGAAGGAAAATATCTTTATTTTGTGTTGCTGTGTTAGTAAATTTGTATGCACATACATATATATGTGTGTATCCAAAGCTGTGTGTTTGTGGGTATATTGGGAGAAAAAGGGTGAATTTTCAACTAGATCATGCCAATTTAGGGACAAAAATGCATTCACTTTCACAATTATGTGCTAAGAATGCAAAGCAGTTTTTTGCAAAAAATATTGCTATCCCCCTGTTCGCTCGTGTGTTCGTTTTTAATTGGGTCATATGCATGGAACCCAATTAACATTATTGCTGTGAAAATTCCTCTTTTTAGGGGAAAACGTTATACAAAAAAAAAAAATGGGGAGAATAGTTAGCTTTTTTATATTTTTAATCCTATCATGTTTAAAACAAAAAATGTAAATGGGCGTATTAACTATCCCTATACAGATATGGAAATCCTAGGTGCCTATCTGATTAGTTTTATACTCACATCTACCAGGTGTGAAGTTAACGAACTTACAAAAAAACAAAAAAACAAAAAAACAAAAAAACAAAAAAAAAAAAAAAAAACTTGGCCAGCAAAGGAGCCCAGATTTAATTATTTTTTATTTGACAGATCACGCGTGACTCCTATTCAATATCGTTTGGCAAGTCATCATGGAAAGACTCACACCACAACAACGACTCCAAATTGTTCAGCTGCATTATGAAAATCAGCGTTCTGTGAGAAATGTTTTTCGTGCGATTCGAGGAACTTACGGTGCGCATAATCGACCTACTGAAACCACTATTACCAATACCTTTCGCAAATTTGAGTCCCAGTTTGCATTAGTGGATAATACTCGACCGGTTAGACCACATCCAGCAAGGAGCAAAGAGACAATAGCAGCTGTAGCTAAAAGTGTACGCGAAGACCATGACGAATCGATTCGTCGTCGTTCTCAGCAGCTTGGCTTGCCGTATTCGACGACTTGGCGTATTTCGGCTAAAAGCGTACAAAATTCAACTTGTGCAAGAATTGAAGCCAGGCGACTTGAATTTGTGTCATATTTTCAGTGAATGGGCTCTGGAAAAACTTAATGAAAATCCGATGTTTTATCGTGAAATTTTGTTCACTGATGAAGCCCATTTCTGGCTCAATGGATACGTTAATAAACAAAATTTCCGTATTTGGGCTGATGAGCAACCCGAAGAGCTACCATTACATCCATTAAAAACAACGGCATGGTGTGGTTTATGGGCCGGTGGAATCATTGGTCCATATTTCTTCAAAAATGAGACAAATCAGAATGTTACTGTCAATGGTAGCCGTTATCGCACCATGTTAACGGACTATGTGCTTCCTGAAATTCAAACACATCGTCTCGATGAGCTCTGGTTTCAACAAGACGGCGCTACGAGCCATACAGCGGTGTTTTTTCGAAAAAATTTCGACCCTAGGTTGTCATAGCTGAAAACATTGTAAATAAGCTCTAGAATAACCCCTTTCAAGGAATAGGTCGAATTACAAGTCACCATTATTCTCCTCATATACCTACATACATACATATATAGACACATGTGCGTATATGATGTTACATATATACATATGTACAGTCCTGATCAAAAGAATAGGCAATTGCTATACACACCATTGGCAACAATGAATTTACTTACATGCTAATTGATCCTTGATTGGCATATGGGTGGGACAGTTATGTGAACGACTAAATTCTCTTTTTTTTTGCCTGTGTAAAGAAAATATCAATTTATTCATTCTGTCGCGATAGAGAAGAAAATGTGAAAATACCAATTTTACAGGCTGATCAAAATAATAGGTGAATCAGATCAAATCGTAGCTCTTAAAAAATAATTTATTTGCACACTTAAGGCTTATGTTTATTAGTAACGAGAATGACCACTTTTGTTTTTTAATACAGCGTCAATTGTGCTTGGCATGGAATCAATTAACTTCCGGCAAGTTTAATTTTGTTTTGAAAAGTTTGCCCTCCCAAAGATTTTTTCGACTCACCCCACAAATTCTCGATTGGATTAAGATCAGGAGACTGAGATGGTCATGGAAGTACCGAAACGTTTTACTGAGTCAACCAAAATTTCACCATTTTGCATGGATGCTTGGAATCGTTGTCTTGTTGGAAGTGCCAACGCACAGGCATATTCTCCTTTACATACGGCAACATAGCATTCTTCAAAATATCGCAGTATGACCCCTTTGTCATTATGCTGTCGATGTGGTAAATAGGGTCAACACCGACCCAGGAGAAACATCCCCATACCATGACCATGTTTTACGGTTTTTCTGTGGATGTAACGGGTATAAAACTCCTTTCCCTTAGGCCGAAGGACATTTTTCTTACCATCAGAGCCGAACTAGTTGAGTTTTTGTTTTTCCTCACTCCATAGTAAGTTTCGAAACATGGCTGATGTATGATTTTTGAAGTCTGACGCAAACTGTTTCCTGGTCCTTATATATATTTTTTTTTTTTTTTTTTTTTTTTTTTTTTTTTTTTTTTTTTGACAATAGTGACACTTTTTTTACTGTACTGCCAGGTAAATTGTTTTGTTCTAACCTTCACCAGACATTTGGTGGACTAACAATTTCAGTTGCAATTGACTTTGATAACATGAATGGATATCTTTTGGCCAATGTTACTATGCGAGAATTTGTGGTTGGTGTTGTTTTTCTCGGTCTACCTCTGATTTCTTCTGCAGGTTCTATTTTGAGAGCATTAGCTATGCAGTTTATCGATGTTTTCAAATTTCAGCGATCAATTTCAAAGTGTGGCTGGCATCTTTTAATTGCAATGCCTATTTCGACCCATCTTTTAAAAATAAGTCAAGCAGTCATTACCTTTCTGCATGATATAATAAGAAAAAGAGATTCAACAAGATTTACCTTTTATTTTGATCAGACCAAAAATAACCAATTAAAACCCTTTTTTCTCCAGCGTTACAAATTAAATGAATTAACATTTCTATTTCAAAAGAAAGTGAATTGAATTGTTGGCATAACTGTACCACCAACATGCCAATCAATTAGCATATAAATTCAGTGCAGGTAATTCAACCTTTTATTACCTATTATTCTGATCAGCACTTATGATACGTACGTACTATCATTAGGATATATTATGGGTTTTCCAAGAAAGCTATGACTTTTGAAAGTGCCATTAATAGGGAAAAGATAAATACGTACGTACGTTCTAAGCCAAACTATAACATTAAAGAAAAACAATAAAAAGCACTTTATCCGAAAAGTACTTGTCCTTTTGCTATTATTGCACATTTACGAGACTGAAGCTCAAACAGGACACGCATACCATTGATTTTACTGGCCTCCATACATACCGCACCGAGAAGACTAACAAATCTGAGTTCTATCAGCTCTTTTACCAGAAAGAAATTTTTCTACAGCACTACATCGTTAGGGAACTCGTAGATAAAAGTCAAAACAACTCTATCCTCTCTCAAAATGCAATTGGCTACTAAAGATCTTACTTATTGTCTATGTGATAAAGCTGGTTACATGGAAACAAAAATTATTAATTCCAGTACTCCATAAATACATACGAGTACTCGTATATAACTTTGAAATAAACAAAAGAAGTTCTTGGTAACGTAAATTATGCAATTAATCAATCGATTAAACTCGATTTACTCGCGAGAGTAAACTAGAGGAGGCTGTTATCATCTACCATTTGCGTCGCGCATTTGAAGACTTTTCGGACGGGAGGATTGATGTCCATTTGCTCTATATGACCAGCCATCTCAGTCATTGGATCTTCATTCTTCTGGCTAAGTCGATGTCACTACACAGCTCGTACAGTTCGTCGTTGTATCTCCTCGACTCACTGGATATGCAGACGGGACCGAAAATCACCCGAAAAATTTTTCTTAAAGCACTCAGAGCACCCTTATCTATTTTTGTTAAAGGCCATGGCTGTGCTTTATGGCGCAGGACTGGGATTATAAGATGTTATATTAAATCACTTTTTTGTTCAAGAGATGGCTTTGTTAGTTAATTTGTCTTAAGCCCAAATAATCAGCGGTTGACAAGAGTTATTCTTCGTTTCATCACAGCGCTGGTATCGTTATCTAATTGATATCGGAGCTTAGATAGACAAAGTCCCTAATTACCCCAAAGTTATATTTGTCGAGGGTGACGTTCTGTCTTCTTCTGTTGGGTGTCTCCTGTTAACAGTATATATGGTACATACTTGATCTTGCACTCGCTGACCGTTAAACCCATCTTCGCCGCTTCCTCCTCAATACTCACAAAAGCGTCACTAAAATCACGCTGCTTTCTTCCGATTATGTCAATATCATCAACGTATACGAGTAATTGGACGAACTTCTGAAAGGTTGTGCCTCTTGTGTTTGTGCGGGTGTTTTACACTATTCTTTCAAGAATTATGTTCAAGACTTCCATCTCTCAATTTTCTTAATCGCGCTTCTCATGCTCATTCTTTTTCTTTCTGAGAAGCGGCTGTTCGTCTCTCCTCTTCTGCTTATTGAGTTTGTAAGCATCTTTAGTTCGTCTATGTAGTTTCGCTTTATATGTATCTTGCTTAACTGCATGTGTTAAGCATTGTGTCGGCCGAATGAAACGTAGCACGTTAGCGGCGTTATCTCTGATGGTTTTTTGGAAATGTCGCTAGTGGTTTCAATACATGATGCTGGCGGTAAGGACCTCTTAAAAAATTAAGATAAACTTGATCGGAAAAAAAATTAGCGATCTTTTGCGATTTCAGCCGTCCATATCGACATATAAGGCAAACGTTGGCGTTCGTTAACTCAAGACGTCTGCCTCTAATAATGAATTAGATTAGATGCATCCTTGTCTTCCGGAAATCTATGTGGATATAGGACCTGCATTCGAATACCTGTAGATGCGTTTTAGATTTTTCAATACTTCATTTGAATTTGATTTAAAAATTTTGGTTGAATCTGTTTTTTAAATACGCGATAATCTTTATTAGTTCTGTAGTTAATAAAAACACAGGCAGCCTATTTGGATACGGTTTCGAATATCGTGTAAGTGCTTATGTGATAGCAGTCAATTGATATTTGCATATTCTAAATTCTCTAAACCAGTCTTCACTTCTCGCACCACGCTATTACTATTATGATTTTTGGAGGATCATTCAGCAGCCAAATTGATGTAGCATTAGTGGCCTTTTACCACTTTCTTGTCGAAAAACATACACTTAGCCAAAGATACATAAGCTCCATTGTTCGCAGTCAGGTCAATAAAATCGTTACGGACAGTTTGTATCGATGTATCCATCTTATTAGATTGTTGAGCTCATAGAAGTACTTTTAAGGTTTGGGACTGTTTTCTAGAGACGACAAAATAAGCGGCATCTATATAAGTAATAACCTTACAACATTGATGATCATCTGATTGATGAAGTTGGAGACAAAAGGAAAATGAGTATTTACAACTTTTACGGCTTACTTTTCTGATTGATGTCATCATTGCCCAAATGAGTCTTTGCCTCTATTCTTCTGCGATCAGCCTTTTTAGTTTATTACCTGCAAAATCGTAACAAATATGACCAAGATATCCCAAAGCTATCCAGTTTATGCCTTTGGTGATTTTCAGTATTGTTGGAATGTCTCCGTCGGTAACATAAGGAAGTAAATATGCGTTAAGGCTACTTCTTACTTATACAATATACAAATTGTAGGGTTACCTTTATCCAATACACACATTCATTATATACCACAGCTTTGCCACATTTTAACTGCTTTACACTTTTAATTCTGCAAAATAAAGTTATGCGCGCATTTTTAAAATGCAGTGTTTATAAGTCAATTAAAATGATGCTAGACTCTTTTCAGTAGAGAACAACAGAATAGCGGTTTAATATTAATGCAATGATTTTTATAATTAAAATTAAAAATAAAATGTTACCCGAATATCTATAAACTAATATCGTAAATCTGCGGGACTTCCAACTTGAGAAATGCCAATAATATGAGACGCAGTAGATGTATAATAAGAGTGCTCAGTGTTCAATTGTGTACAAAGGATTAACATTTTTTAACAGTCTACCAAGTTAAATAAGAATCGAACAAAGGCTTGTAGTGTTTAAACCCAAGCTAGTTGCATTTATCTAAAAACAATTATTAGTGAATGCTCTTTATATTATGCGCATGCATTTAGGCTTAAGTTGTTTAGTTTATTTTATTTTTTGTTTTCACTTTTAAACTTTTTAATATTATATCTTTTAATTTGTGAACTTTAATTTAAATAATTTTTAAACTAAAAAAATTATTCGACTCCAATTAGAACTTTGTCTATGCTTTCACTGAGCCTAATCTTCTGCTTAGGCTGAGATATAGTAGGTGAGCTGGGATTATACATATAGAGTAACTACTACTACTGTTACTACTACTTTTTTAAGCACTCAACAGAGTAGAACCCTAATGCAAACTTACAACATACCACCTTGATCAGAAAATTAAAAATACAAGTTTATTTATCTAAATCTATATTGTCCCCTTCAAAGTAATACCTATCGACTGCAACACACTTATGCCAGCGCTTGATCCAATCCTCGAAACATTTTTTATATTCAGTTTTCGGTATGTCCATCAATGCTTCCTGCGATTTTTCCATTACTTCATCTCGGCTGCGGAAACGCGTTCCCCGTAGGGCTTTTTTTTTAACTCGATTGAACAGAAAGAAGTCACAGATAGCCAAATCAGGTAAATGCGGTGGCTATTGGATGGTATTTGTTGCATTTTTCGCCATAAAATTACGAATAATGATATCACTGTGCGACGGTGCGTTATCATGGTGCGAAATCCACGAGTTTTCTGCCCACGTCTATTAATTACGCCCATGTTTAAAGAAGTCACAGGGAGCCAAATCAGGTGAATTCGGTGGCTGTTGGATGGTATTTGTTGCATTTTTCGTCACAAAAACTACGAGTGCAAAATCCACGAGTTTTCTGCCCACAATTCTGGTCTCTTTCGGCGAATTGCTTCACGCAAACGTCTCATAACGCCTAAATAATACTCTTTGTTTACTGTCTGGACTTCTGGCAAAAATTCATGCACTACACCTTTGTAATCCATGAAAACCGAGAGCATTGCCTTCTCTTTTGACTAAAAACGACGTGGTTTTTTGGTCTCGGCTCATTTGGTGAACGCCATTCACTTGCTTGATGTCTGAATTGCGTGTCGTACTCATAAATCCACGTCTCGTCTCTAGTAATGATCCTTTTGATGAATGTGGGATCGGATTCATCTCTTTTGCGACGTCAACACGGTCTCCTTTTTGTATGAAATTGAGGTCTTTTGGCACCAATTTTGCTGCTACATGACGAAAACTCAAATCATTAACCAAAATTTCTCGGACGGATCCATAGGCAATGTTCAAGTCCTCCGCTATCTCTCTGATGGTTAATTTGTTGTTATTGACCAACATTTCTTTTACTTCATCAATGTTTTCGTCGGTTTTCGATGTCGATGGCTTGCCACTGCGTCCATTTCTAAAATTGTAAAACATCGCCAACACACACAGAGATAGATGAACTCTTGGCTACGTAAATTTTGCAAGTGTCAAGCTATATTGCTAAGATTTAGAGGGAATGTCGTTCTTATACATACGGAATACTAAATTAAAGGTCGTAGGCTCTTATTAATAAGACGTTTGCCATTTCACTTGTTCATAGTGACTGGATATTTCCACGAACTTTTTTAGTAAGGCAATAGAGGCGTTCACCAACTGCTTAATAGTTATTTATTGTATATAATATGTAGCTTTTCAAATTTTCACGGTTAGAGGGATTTGCTCTTTTGAAAAATTTTACGATAGTTCTCTTCTTATGTGCATCTGTGGCCAACTAATTAGAAACACGGCAAAGAGTCACATTCCAATGAGTGCAAAATATTTTCTTTTAACCTAATGGATTTGTTTTGGGTTACAGTGAAAAGTTCACATTGTATGTCAAAGAATAATGTTTCTCTGCTGTACATATCGTAGTTCCATTGAGTTTTAAAGAAGTGCTCATTTTCAAGTGCCATTTAATTAGAAACACTAGTTAGTCGATTTGATTAGTTAAAAAATAAAGCTTCAATTCTAAATTTCACTGGTAAGGCAGTGTTGAGATTATTTAGGGTTTTTTGTTTTTTAGTTTTACAACATTTTATAATGCGCAAAGCCAAAAGTTGTGATCCGACGACTTGGAAGGCAATTGTCGAAACAAAATTAAACTGCTCCGTAAAAAAAAATTTATAGTGCTGATGCGCATTTGAAGAATTTTGAAAGCACGGAGCACATGCCTCGAAAAAAACGAGCATGCAAAACATCAATGAGAACTGACCGTAAAATTGTACGACTGTCAAAATCCAATTCGAAAATAAGTCCAGCGAAGATTCAGCGACATACCATATGGTATTGGGTATATATTTTAATTCGTACGGTTTTTTTTTTTTTTTTTTTAAATGTGAACGCTTATTTAAGAAAAACATGTACAATAGTTTTATTCAAAATATTGCCCATCTGAAGCTATGACTTTTTCCCATCTTTCTGGCAATTTGTTGGTCCCATCCCAACTGCGCTGGCTTGGCAGCCAAGAATGAATCAAGCCAATTTTTGATATTCTGCTCTGATGTGACAGTATTTCAATGAGGGCGTTCTGCATCGACCGGAACAAATGGTAGTCAGAAGGGGAAAGGTCTGGGCTATAAGGCGGGTGGGGTAAGACTTCCCATCCACTGTTTTCCAAATAATTTTTAACCGGTATAGCAACATGGGGCCGAGCGTTGTCTGGTCGCATATTCCGGGCATTTTTCGGCTACTGCTCTCTTCAAACGGATTAATTGTGTTCGGTAGCGTTGTCCATTGATGGTTTCACCCGGTTTTAGCAGCTCATAATACAGCACACCCATCTAATCCCACCAAATACAGAGCACTACCTTTACGCCATGGATATTCGGCTTTGCCGTTGATTTGGCTGGTTGGCCGGGTTTCACATGTGATTTTTTGCGCTTGGAGTTGTCGTAATGGATCCATTTTTCATCAGCAGTAACAATCCGATGCAAAAATGACTTCCTTTTGTGGCGTTCCAACAGCATTTCAAACATGCAAAACCGCCTTTCGACGTCTCTCGGCTTGAGTTCATGTGGAACCCAATTTCCTTGCTTTTGAATATATACAGCTGCTTTTAAACCTTTTGAAATGGCTGCTTGAGTGACACCCAAAGATTCTGCGATCTCTTCTTGCGTTTAGCAACAATCTTCATAGAGTAATGCTTGCAGTTCTTCATCTTCAAACTTTTTTGGCTGCCCAGGACGTTCATCGTCTTCCCAGCTAAAATCACCACTTTTAAATCGTGCAAACCACTTTTGGCACGTTCGCTCAGCTAGCGCATGTTCACCATAAATTTCCACCAAAATACGATGACTTTCGGCAGCAGTTTTCTTCATATTAAAGTAATGAAGAAGAACTCCCCGCAAAAACACTTTTTCAGGCACAAAGTTCGACACATTTGAGTGAAAAAAAATGTTATTGGTTACGCTTCGAATGAATGATATATACTGAAATGACGAACAATGACTGTAGCTTTCCAACGCATGTTCCAATGGAATAATACAAGTAATGCCATCTCTTAGCAAACCGCACGATTAGAAAAGGTATAGACTCAATATTTTGGATGAAAATTGCATTCCGATTTCCACTCGCACTATAAGAAGACCACTGGTCTGTGGAGCGATGAAATAAAAGTTAATTTCATGGGTCAAGATGGTGCTCGGTACGTACGACGACCAACAGGTACAGCTTTCCATTCAAAATACAATATATTCTGCCGGTCATCAAACCTGGTGGAGGATCACTTAATCGGAACCAGCTATACTTATTTAAATTTTTTAAATACAAATTTTAATAATTTACATACGTGTTGACGAATATACATATATTAAATTACTCAATTGAATACCCGCAGTGCCGATTCCATCTGCTTAGAAATGGGTACCTACATATGTATATTCTTAAAGACGAGGTGCAACTTCTGCATCAATTGCAAAACTATCATTGGTGTAACGAGTGGGTGAGTTGAGGCTTCACGGGTTTTCAAATTGGAAACATGTCTTATAGAAGCACAGTCTACGAATCTTTGACATCTTGAATGCTCCAACCCTAACATACAGAGGATATTTTGAGGCCAATAATGCTTAAATTAATTTTTTGCGATGGAAATTCGATTCCTGTTAATTTTGTCAATATGGGAGAAAACCAAACTGCTGTCCATCATCTTATAAGTTGACTGTTTAAAAACAGATGAGAAGTTCTTGGAATTCATTAGTTTAAATTTTGGTATAAAACCTTGCCATAGAGAGATGGCAACAAATTACGTAAAATTGTTTTAGAAATTCAAAACAATTCATACCTATACATATGTACAAACTTTTAACATGGGATAGTTCCTCATTTTTTTTTTTGTTTTTTTTTTTACTCTTATCCTTTTCAATTTTAAATTGCCTTCGTTCTGCATTTGTTGCCTTGTCTTGTCAATTCTTTAGCCACACACCACTTAAAAAAATGAAATCAACGGAAAAAAAAAATTGAATTGAATAAAAAAGAACGACAGCGACTCCCATGTAAGTCCTTTGCTCGAGTATCTTTTTACACAAAACATCCTCTTCCAAAATCCCAGTACAAGTGAAAAAATCCTTAAAAATCGCTTCCAAATTTATTTAATAACAAAAAAAAAAGCGAAAATAATTTAAAAATAAATCGATTTTTTTTTTTCTAAAAGGAAAAGAAAAGACAATTTTCCCTTTTTTGGCAAAAATTCGTTATTTTGCTTTTACCTGTGCTCGTCGCTTTACGCACTTGTCCTTTCCACCACCACCCGTCACCATTCGTTTCCAATATGAGCCATCGACGTCGACGTCGACGTCGACTTACCTACCCGAACTCAATCGTTCGCTCTAGTAAGAGCAATTGTCTATTCAGCGCAGAGATAAAAAAAAAAAAAAAAAAAAAAATGTACAAGAAAAGGAAGACGGCCTACAACGACAACGAAAGGATGAGATCTACAAAAAAAAGGAAATACAAACGCAAGAGGAAAATAAAATAAATAAATTTTCCATTATTTGAAGTTGGAAAAAGTTCTCTGCGTTTTTTTTTTTTTTTTACGTTCTCTGACTCTTTGGGTATCTGTTTGTGCGTACTATACACGAATATGTGTACTAACAGTGAATGTATAACTTTTTCTGATTTTTAGCTTTTTTCTTCTTAGATACATTTTTTTTGTTAAATCGTCTTTGCAAAAAGAGGAAAAATTCTTATAACAACTAAGAACTGAGTAAAAGTAAAAAAAAAAAAAAAAGTCAAAACGGATTCTCCTTCCTTCGGTTTTCTTAGCGTAAAGTCCTTAAGTGAAAAGAAAAAAAAATATGCACATAAATACATACAATTGTACATTCATACTTATGTATGTATGTATGTATATTATATATTTACTTATAACTGTACCTAAACTTTGTAAATAAATATACATATGTACATACATATTTATATATATACATGTTTGCAAGGAGCATCAAGAATGAAAAGTTTTTCATTTCAGCTTGTTACACGGCGGTACACAGCAGTGTACAGTGTGGGACGAAGTTCTTCTCCTCAACTGACTTCATTCCCATCGTCGACGGCGTCGTCGATTTGGTGTATCTACATACATATGTATGTATGTATGTGAACGTGGCTCTATTTGCTGTGCAGCATATTAGATTTTTGTACGCATAAAATGTCAGCGTTGCTAACGTTGGCTTATTTTGAATTGCTTTGCCTGACTATAACTTTTAAAGCCATGGCAAGAGAAGAATCCATCGGTATAGGGTGACACTAAAAGAAAAGTCGCAGCACTAACTGCCAAGTGCCAGAAGAGCTACCACAAGCAAAAAGTTGGATAGGAAAAAGAATTGGATTTAGAAAATGCGTGCTAATGTAAAACGAAGGAGCTAGGCAATTTGCAGTTTTAGTTGTGGGGCTATACCTACACACCATCACCCAACTTCTAATTCCATCTGTGATCATCATTTTTTTTTCTTTCATTTGCTAGTATTTATGTGTAAGTAGTATGTATATAGATATGTTTACATATGTATATAATGTATGTATGGTATGTAAACATTAAAATTATAACCTACCCTGCTCCAAAAGTTAGGAAGCCGCCACTTGTTTTGATTGCGTTCACCGGAGCGCTACGAATGCCGAAGTGCGTAATACCAGTGGCATAATGTTGACACGTGTGCCCGATACCTTTGCAGATGGAGATAGATCCCCATTGCAGCACGTACCATACGCAGGAAAATTGCAATTTTCATTCCGCCTTTGATTTTTTTCCCTCATTTTGTGCAGTAAATTGTTTAATTTTGACAACAGCAGCACTATTCGTTCAAGTAAAATCTACCAAAGTCCAACAAGAAGGGAGAAAAAAAAGGCAAAATCCACCCTTGCAAGTTAAATATTTTGGGGTTGCTACTGCTGTTGCTAATGCATTGGTGCACATATTCATACACGACACAGAAAAACATTTGAGCATCAATACAGATACAGATACGAGTATGTACATATGTATTTACTACCATTTTACTCTGCCTCTCGCATATATGTATGCTTTTATAGGTATCAAGAATTTTTATATTTTATTATATACGACGATAGCACAAGAATATGTACATATCTAACTGTTTTGAAACATTTTCCTCTTCTTTTCATTTGGAAAATGGAAATGGTTTCGTGTGGTTTCCTCTTGCACCGTTCTTTTTTTTTTTTTGTGTATTTTCTTCGCATTCCTGTTGAGTAAGCTAGTAGCTACCAGTGGTACCACTGGTAGCTAGTCGCTACCATCGCTACCAACTCTACTATTTCGTCCTTTCTTGATCATGTGGAAGCATTAAGCATGCATACAATTTTATTTATATATAAAAGAAATGGAGTAAACTTTTTTGCAGCAGCACAACCGGATGGACATTCGTACATACTCAAACACATATTTCTGTTCGTATAGAAAATTTTCTGGTTCGTTTATTTCGCTGCAGATACTACATACTACATTCCTCTTTATGTCCTCAGTCTTCAATTTTCAGTCTCAGTCTTCAACCCTCATCTTCGGTCTTTCTGTTCGATGTGTCGTCCCCCTTCTTGCAGTATGTCGACTTAAGAGTATATTATATTCACTGAATATGATGAGTCACTTTCGCTAGTATTTTATTGATTTTTGTAGTGGGTTGGATTTTCTTAAATCTATTTTCTGCAAAAAGCCTTCACATTTGAGTGTGATATTTAGATTTTTAATTAGGTACGACACCTGTGAAATTGACATCCACTCTACACCCATTTCATAGTTTTCGAATAAATTTTACTGTGACAAGCTTGAAATAGAAGAAAGCTGACTCCTCTGAGATGTATCTATAGTTCCTTTGGTGTGGTCCCAAGAATTAAAAGTCTTTCATGCGTACATTGACCTACCTATACAGGCACTTGGTTGTGAGTGGGTAAAGGCAAAAATAAGAAAAAAAAAAAAAAAAAAAAGCGGTGAGGTCCTTTGTGTTCTACAATGCAAATGCAAGTGGAAGCAAGCTACCCTCGACTTTCACCCCCAAAATAATTCCGTCATCTTGGGTTTTCGAAAAAGGGAGGAAAACTAAGAGACTTACTCGTAGTCATTCCTCTTTTTTTATTGCTTCAGCGCTGGTGTCCTTTTTTTCTTGTGCAACTTTAGGTATTCCTGTTGAGTTGTAAAGAGATACGAGTTTATACATATGTACCTACTACTAGCACTTTATATGTAAGATAAAGTACATGACTTCTACGAGCTGATTTCCTTGCCCTTTGAAGGTAACAAATAGAAATGTTAAAAGTTTGTATCAGTGTTAATACATACAAATACTCATACACACAAACACATGCAAATAAATAGAATAGAAAGAATCCTTTTGTACAACGATTCCGACGCATCTTGAGATGCACAAGTTTCGTTTGATGTTGAGTAGTAGTGTGTTAGCAGTAAATATTGGCATAAGCTAAAATGCCAGCACCTAGTTTTCTATTTAAAATCCTTTCTATATCCTTGAAGTTGTTTGAACGAACTTTCAGGGGACTGTGACTGACTTTGTGTGCTAGAGCTAATGCGTCGTTTGCTGTGCAACCAATAGAAAAAAAAGGAAACTTCTGTGTGCGATTTTATTTAGTTGTGGGGGTGCTTATTTGCCTTTGCTTGCAGCAGAAGCAGTGTTACAAAGCTTAAAAGGTGAAGTGATATGAACAAAAGCAACAACAGCAGCAGAAACAACAACAACTGAATAGGGGAGTAGAAACTACGTAGTGCGTTTGTTGTCCTCGACTACTTGTCAGGTATTCGCTTAGCAACAGAATAAGAAAATTGTACATGTGCGTCACAAAGGATTTGTTTGCATACGCTACGCACTTAACTCTTTAAGCTTCTTCCTATCCATTAACTGTGTTGTGCATGGATTGCAATTGCATAAAATAATTCTGGGGTGAACAATTACCCTGTAGTATCATAAAATGTGGAAGTTGCCTTTAGAATGAGACGATTTGTATTAGACTTTTAAATATCGCTTCAACGGCTTTCGAATAAAATATTACAAAAATGTAGATTTTGTTAAGATTTTTCTTAATATGACTCATCAATCTTTTGAAGATAGGGCTCTCGGACCATTTTTGTCAAAATTTATCAAAGCACAAATAATTTTTACGTTGCTTACAAAATTCTTTAATCAATTCTAAATAACCGAAAAAAAAAAAATCTAAGTGGCAATTAAACATTGTCAAAATTTTGTACACTCAAGATCTCCAGCACATTCAATAAAGATGTTTAGCAGAAACGTGGTGTGGTAAGGAGTTTAGAGTTTTCTATATTAAGAGACACCACTACTGACACTAAAGAGACGTGAGATAATATCTTATGCAAAAGCCTACTACAAATTCATCCGATATCGTATTTCCTGCGATCTGCTGCGGTAACCGAAACAAGTTTCCCTGATCTAAGCCTGAAAATTATATTCGATTAATTGTTTGAGCTCATTTTGCAGATGTTATAATATAATCGCAAACATAATCAATAGGAAAATTAATATTGTAGGTATATTTGCCTAATGCAACGTTGGCTCTTATTTTCGCTTTTCTTAATATCTCCAGCACAATGTCCAATCCAGTTTCAAAAAATATCTAGTTGAACTCTTAATTCGATTTAAGCAGTGTCCACACAATTATCTCTATGTGGTTTGTATTATACATAATGACAGATACAGATGTATGTAAATGTATACATAACTACAAATGAGAGCACGCTGAGGGTAGATACTTCATTTAATCGTTGACGAGCGTGTGGAAGCATTTTATTCTTGCGTGTTCGGTTTTTCTTTTATCGATTGTGCTTCATTTAGCCAGGAAATTGCAACCAGCTATCGTTTGTGAGCTGCAATGTTTGAAAGTAAACAAATGTTTACGTTTTGCACCAAAACATGTTTCAACGATATCGGCATCATTTCAACTCAATCCAAAATGGTGTAAAATTTGAAGAAGAGAATTGAATGAATATAGCGACAGAACGCAAGAAAGATGCCAAAAGAGCTGCATGCAACGGACCAAATCATCCAGCGCATACTGAAAAATAATTTCAACGATAACCAGAAGAAGTAGCATTTGGAAAGATTCACCAAGTCAAAAACATACAAAACGATCGCGTTTAACGCGATCATTAACGTAGAGATCATTCGGAGGATTAGAACTCTGGTCTATCAAAAGTCGCATTTCACTGGTATTCTTGTCTTGTCAAAATTGAACCAACTGAGTATCACGAAGAAGTGTTGAAAACAGCAATGAAGCCATCTGCACCTGTGAACGTTAACAAATCGGGCCGAAATTATTCAAGTTCATGCAAGACCTTGCACCGCCTCGCAAAATCAGTGTCAACTAAGAATGTTCGAGACGTTGGCGTTGAGTGTCCTTTCGAGTTGACCGCATTTATTTGGTCTTGCTCCCATTTACCGTTAAAACCATCGTATCAATACTCGCGAAAGCGCCACGATGTCACGCTACTTTCTTATATAGGATTTTCCAATAGGGACTTGACAACTTTGAATTTAATTTGTGAACGCACTCTTTCACTAATCATGAACTGTCACTCAACATTTTCATCATGGTGAAGTACACTAACGAGCAACGTCTGCAAACGTTTTCCGATTGGGTTCTGGAGAAGATGCGCCAAGATGATGAATTTTATCGCAAAATCATCTTCAGTGACGAAGCTCATTTTTGGCTCAATGGGTTGGTTCGTCAATAAGCAAAATATGCGTTATTGGTCGGGTGAAAACCCACATGTGCTTCATGAATCACCACTTCATCCACAAAAAAGAACTGTTTGGTGCGGTTTGCATGCCGGCGGCGTTATTGGGCCATATTTTTTCGTCGACGATAACGATCGTCACGTTACTGTGATTGGTCAGCTTAATCGCGCCATGATAACCGATTATTTTTGGCCCGAATTGGAAGATATGGACTTGGACGACATGTAGTTTCAATAGGATGGTTTTTGAAATATCTCAAATGGTTTGCCTTTTATTTAAAAAAAAAAAGTTGTCAAGTCGTTATTAGAAAACCCTATACCATCGGCGTATGCTAGTAATTGGAAGGACTTCTAAAAGATTGTGTCTCTTGTGTTTGCGCGTGAGTTTTCCGCTATTCTTTCAAGAATAATGCTAAAGAATAGGTAGGACGGCGCATCGCCTTGTCTAAATCTTTTTTTGACAATCAAAGGTTTCGGTGAATTCTTTACCGATCTTACTGGTGGAACGTGCGACGTTAAACTCGATGATGGTCGATGGTGGACTTTCCTGGCCTAAAGCCGCACTGGCATAGTACAATAATGTTGTTGACGAACAGCTTCAGGCGTTAACACAATACGGCAAATAGGAGCCGACCACCGACGAGTGCACCCGTAAATTCTCGTGTGCTGTACGAAAAAAAAAAAATAAATAAATAAACCGCGCAGCGTACAAAAAAAAAAAAAACGAAAAAAAGTGCAGTACTGTTGAGAAAAAAAAAAAAAAGAAAAGAAAAGAATATCACAGTGCGGGTATCCCACATGTTCAAAGTACTGTTGCTTGAACTCGGTCACTGCCGTTACTTTACCCGTATTTATCATCTTTGTGATTATGACTTGGGAATTCAGAGTGAACGTTGCCAATATACGCGATCTAGAAAGTAATCACTTTTCTGCGTACGTCTACGTCTGTAAGTATAGACAAGCAGTCTTCGCATTTAGTGAAACACGGGTAGATTCCCGCTCACACCCCTCAGATCACTCTGATCTGAAGCTACCTGGCTATGAAATGGTGCCATTATTCTTTTCTCACTGCGGTCTAGCTATTTACGTGCGCAGTGATTCAACTTATCAAACTCCACCACAATGTGATTCGTGTTTCAATCCGGAATTCAACTTTATGAGGTTCAAATTTCATCTCTGTAAGAAAATTATCTACTATTGCTTTGCTTATAGAAGCCCCAAACTGGACAGCAGTTCGACCTTTAAGGAGTGTAATGCGGTGTCTGACTCCATATAAAGAATTGTATCCCTGTATCATCATACTGAAAACAAACGATTTCAATATACTCGTACACAATTCTGGTTGGCTTCGACATTCTGGACAGACAGCACCCAAAGGACGATGTGTTGAGATCTTCGTTGCGGAAAATAATTTGACCTAGCTTGTAAATGAGCCCACACAAATACCTGACGTTGATATTCATACCGCCAACATCCTGGACTTGTTTTAAACTTTTCACCCTGATAAGTACACGCTTGATATGCTAGCTCTCTCTAGGCTCGTCGAACCATCCTCTCATATCAGCCAATTTCTCGTACTCCTACCACACAGTTAAAGAAAAGATTACTAAAAGAACCGTATGGCAATATGAGAAATCCAATTGGAGCTGACTAAACAACTTCTTTAGGAATTTTATCTGAGCGTTATGTTTCCTCGATAACGACATGGATGCTGCTGCTGATATGTTCACATATATTATTCTCCTTGAAATGAGATGCTTTATCTCTCATCGGAAGAAGAGTATTTTCTGATTTCAACGCATTATTTCAACACGGTCGTTATAATGGTGTAAGATGTTTACATCCAAACTTCGTCATTACTTATTTGACTATGTACAACCAGTGCGGTAACAAATGTTCAAAGAAATGGAAGAAATTGATGTCATGTGCATCTTAAAGGACAACTTGAAATATTTGAACTTTTTTCTGATAGCTAGTATTCTTAAAGATACCGTCAATCTCTGCTGCATAGATAAAGTGTCTGTCTCTCGCATATTACTACCTATTCTATTCTTTTGTGTTGTTGCATTGTGTTGACAATTTTTGCATTTATGCAAAAATATTTAGTGTGTAGTTAGTCTTCTACATTTGTGGCACTTATTTCTTTCAGCCACCGTCGTCTATTTACACAGCGCGCTAAGCCTTCTTTCATGCTTGCCTATAAAGCAGTGTCCACGACACCAATGATTTCGCTGAGATGTTTCCTATTTAGAAGAACCAGACTCTTAGAGCGATCGAGATCCAGCTTTGGACAGATTCGTTTGGTCGCTAGACATGTTGATCCAACACTCCACCTAAGGTCTGCTCTTTTGTTAGCATCCAGCTTTACACAACGCGCTAAGCCTTCTTGCTTGTTTGCCTATAAAGCAGTGTCCAGGCCACCAATGATTTTGCTGAGATGTTTCCTATTTAGAAGAACCAGACTCTTAGAGCGATCCAGATCCAGCTTTGGGCAGATTCGTTTGGTCGCTAGACATGTTGATTCAACACTCCACCTAAGGTGTGTTCTTTTGTTAGCATCCAGATTTAATATAGGGTGATTCATCGTTAGGTTTGATTTTTAATAGGCTTTTTTTTAACAGATCATGCGTGACTCCTATTAAACTGCTTTGTCATTTTTGTTCAGTATCGTTTGGCAAGTCATCATGGAAAGACTTACACCACAACAGCGTCTCCAAATTGTTCAGCTGTATTACGAAAATCAGCGTTCTGTGAGAAAAGTTTTTCGTGCGATTCGAGGAATTTACGGTGCGCATAATCAACCTACTGAAACCACTATTGCCAATACCATTCCCAAAATTGAGTCCCAGTTTACATTAGTGGATGATGCTCGACCGGTTAGACCACATTCAGCAGCTACTATAGACTATAGCAGCTGTAGCTGAGACAACTTGGCGGATTTTACGTGAGGATCTCTGCCTAAAAGTGTACAAAATTCAACTTGTACAAGAATTGAAGCCAGGCGACTTAAATATGAGTCATCTTTTCAGTGAATGGGCTCTCAATGAAAATCCGGTGTTTTATTGGGAATTTTTTTTCAGTAATTAAGACCATTTCTGGCTCAATAGATACGTTGATAAACAAAATTGCCGTATTTGGGCTGATGAGCAACCCGAAGTGTACCAAGAGCTACCATTACATCCATTAAAAAACACGGTATGGTGTGGTTTATGGGCTGATGGATTCATTGGCCCATATTTCTTTAAAAATGAGTCAAATCAGAATGTTACCGTCAATGGTAACCGTTATCGCGCCATGTTAACGGACATGTGCTTCCTGAAATACAAGCACATGGTCTCGGTGAGCTCTGGTTTCAACAAGACGGCGCTACTAGCCATATAGCGCGTGAAACAATGGACTTGTTGAGAAATCATTTTGGTGAGCACTTAATTTCACGTTTTGCTTCGATAAATTGGCCGCCTAGATCGTGCGATATCACACCTTTGGACTATTTTCTCTGGGGATATGTAAAGTCTCAGGTTTTCAGGAATAAGCCAACTACGATTGACGCTTTGAAAGCCAACATTACTCGTGTTATCCGCGAGATACCAGTCGCTATACTCGAACGAGTCGCCCAAAATTGGACCTTCCGAATAGACCACCTCACCTCACGTAGTCTTGGCCAACATTTACATGATATTTATCTGTTTTATTTTACATTATAAATCAAACCTCACGCTGAGTCACCCTATATTAATTTGCACGCGTTGATTGGTATACCGATGCTATGCAAAGCCGTTTCCACTAACTTTCCTTTACAGTAGGCATGTTGAGCCTACTATATATTGAATTCTCTTCATGACAGTGAAATGTGGATAAGTTCTATACAGCTCCTCATGATATTCTCTGGCGTAAGCAGGATAATATCTAAGGACTTTTGGAGCTCGGCAGGTTTTATACCGTCCGGACCAGCGGACTTGTATGGTTTTAAGCTTTGCAGAGCCCAACGCAGTTTGTCTCTTGTAATTAGACCATGAATTTTGGTCACGGTTGCAGTAGTCCTGTTTAGGTTGCTACTGGTCGCTAAGGGGTCCCAGTGCGGTTTTTTCTTGCCCCTAGGTTGAATAGGAGGGCAAGATCAGCCTTATCCTGATTGAGAGCCAGGGTGAATTCCTTGATATCCCTTAATATCAAGCTCGTTGGTTTCAAGTGGGGGACTTGAGAGTTGAGAGGTAGAATAGTGTTTCTGACAGTATTGCTCTGTATTTTGGTTAATCAGTTTTCCCATAAATCTGGGAGGAGCCTCAGACTTAATTGGATGCATTTGTGGTCTAAAAATTAGTGTTCAGTTTGTTAGCGTTTGAGTGATGTTGCCGGAGACAAGAGGGATATCTACTACTTCCTGTCGGTTTCTTGTTATAAAAGTGAGCTTATTGCCGTTGTTGTAAACAATTGTAAGCAATGAGGTTAGTAATTACAAAACATTATAATACAATCAAAAAGTGACTCATTCTATCGTTGATGTCGGTACTGCCCCATCCACCTTCCAATAACAGTCTTTTTAGGTTATCACCAGGGAGAGAGCCCACATAATCGTGGCCTTATGCCGATGCCAGCCAGTAGGAGCCTTTGGAAGTCTCAAGTCTGGCAACGGTTAAGTCGGGGTCGCTGAGGTTAGAAAGTAAAAATGCATTAAAGCTACGTTTCACTAACATATAGTATAGAGCTGAGTGTATACAGGTGTCCCAAATCCACGAACCACGCCTTCTAAGATCCATGGTTCCTGGATTAGATGATGTTTTCTGCGTTTTTGGAAAGAAGACTTTTTTGAGTGATGGAGATTATTCTTGCGAAACCGTATCATTGCTACAATTTACCAGAGCAGCCTCCACCACGGTGTTGTTTGAGTCCTCCGATTCTGAACATTTGCCCAAAAGCTCATTTTCTTCCTCTGATCGGATAGGATCTCTTTTTAGTTCGTGATCGATTTCTATTTCCGACAAAGTGTCAGAATAGGAGACCGACGGCTTACTTGTCGCCTTGAATAAATTGAAGTCGTTGATATCCACATCTGAAAAGGGTATCGACGCTCCAAGATCTAAAGTTGAATTTGAAGTTTCAGTTAAAGGAGGAGAAAGTAGCTAATCAGCATCCAGCTCATCCTTTTTATAGACCCTTGGGTGAATTGACTCGAAACCGAACCGAATCATGCCTTTAGTCTGCGCTAGAGGATTAAGGGATTCCTTATTGATTTCAACCAACGCGCATCTATAAGGGTCCCTTAGTTCTTCCAGTTTCATGACATTCCAGTTATGAGTCGGAAAAGTCGAGCTGCTGAGCCTGATGATCACCAGAATGCTTTCTGGGGAGGAGGGTTCGGCTGGGATCGAGGCGCGGGCTCTAGGTCTGCTAGGTATATATATATCTGCACGACTTCGCGTTTTGTACGTGGCCAAATCTCTCCTATTCCACCTATGGCTTTGGTGAAAAGATCGACAGATCTTTGATTGGCACATGCGATGGGGCTAACGTGGCCTTGGTGCGGGGTTTTCCCGCATGATAGCTAAGAAGTTGCCCGAAAGCCTCAACTTAACAAACTGCCACCGTTCAGGTGTTTTCGATCCGTCGGTATCATTTCTGTCGATTACCGCTATCGTGATTGCGTCTTTTAGGACTTCACTAAAAGACCTTAGAGGTGTGCTGTTGGACGACCCCGGGATTTTAGTGTTATAAATTTTGGGCCTCTTGGGAACCGGCACGGTTTCTTCCAACGATCTTTGCGAGCAGTAGGAGCAGTGGGTTATCAGTCTTTTAGGATCTTGTTAGCCCACTCAATCTTGGTCTTTATGTTCGCACTTCTCTCAACCTCCGGAATGGATCTGAAAGTTCTGATAATGCGTAAAGCATTTCGGCATTTCGGTAAAGTTTGTGGCAGGCCATGGAGGTGAAGGAAGTCATAGGACCATGGCTTGCGGCAGTTTTATCACTCCTTGAAAATTTAGTCTTAGGCTCGTTTGCGTTTGCCTGTACAGGATGGTGCACCTTGGCCTTGCCGGTAGTCTGTACAGCCTCTGTTCTACCACCCTGTATTAAAGGAGCACCTGCCTCGGGTTTTTTTCTAGATTGTATCAATTATTAGGCGAAGAAAGGATGGTCCATCTGAACAGAGATTCGTTGTATAAAGAAACGGTTAGCTAATCCGTAGGTTGCCGGTATACGGATACTCCGTTCGAGACAAAGCTATTTTTGGAGACGCTGGGCCCTCAGCCCGGTTGATCTTCGGCGCGTGTTGTATGACACCTTGATACAGTCTAGAGAAAAAAGAAGTGGTTGGAAAGGTGGAAGAGAAGCGGGAGGAAAATCATTTAGTTTCAGGACTCGTCTGGAGAACTTCTCGAGATTCATTGACCTTACTCAGCGTGTACAACTCGACAAGTTCGATATTCAAGGTAGAGGCAACCGTACATAAGAAAGCTAAATTCCATCAATAGATGTTTATATGTATGCATGTACGTCCACCGCAATCATTATGAATATTCGCCCAGTAATTGTCCATAATCCGGGATGTGGTTCTACTTTCGAGATCCTACCCAACACATATATACATTAATATCTATGTATGTACGAGGATATGTGAATCCTTTAATACAACTTGCATTTGCTGGTAAACCATATCGCGGCAAGGGTTTTATTGACGCCCAACAAGCACAGTTACAACTCGTTGAATAAAAGCGTCGCACCAAAATAAAAGCAAAACAAAACCAGCAGCACTACAATAAGACCACAAAGGCGGTTGCAAGAAAAGCAGGAAGATACCACCACAAGCGTAGTATACGAGAACAGTGCAAAAAGTATCTATGACAATGGCGAATTTTTTTGTTACTTCCAAATACAAAGTATATTTATGCATTTCATATGCATATATATATACATGTGTACTTATGTATGTTTATATATGTATACCGTTATATCATCTGTCTATTGTGTTCAAAAGATTTAATCAAGCAAGGATAACTGCACAGACTGTACCGCATCGTACCATATCGTATAAATGCAACTGCAAACCATTAATTTTATTTTTCAAATGCGCACTCGTTCGCACAAATCTAAAGTGGTAGCAGCCAGCAAGAACTGAAGGACACGACAATAGTTCCATAAAATATAAAAAAAAAAATCTACGTTCTCAAAAGAGGGTGTTTCTATTCCAAGAGAATCAACTATTTATACAACAAAGCGATTTGCAAGGATTTCTCGTTCTCTTTGAATAAAATAGGGAAAAATAAAGAAAATGGTAGTGTTATTCAGTAAACGGTCGATAAATCATTCTGCCTTTACGCAGTGCATTAGAGAGGGTGAATCCGCAAATACATATTTACAAACACACACACTCAGGCACTTATGCATGACATCCAAATCTAATGAAATATTAGAGTCGAACATTTTATATGGGTAAAATGGAAAAATCTGCACACGCATAAAAGTCGCGTTAGAATGGCATGTGTTCAACCTACACACCACCATCAATAAAGCCATTTGGATGCACATCTCAAAGCCAAAAAAGAAGGAAAATTGTGTCGTAAGCGTTAGTGTCAAATATGAGGACAGAGAGAATTACCTTAGCAACCGTCCTTAATCCGACAGAGGGTTGAATTATTGGATTTAATTTGATTTCGACTCAATTAAATGTGAAATAGAATTTCGAATTACTTTTTCTCAATTTCATCAAAAGGACTACCAGTCAGTTTGCGGTGCGCTCGAGGGTTTCAATCGTTTATCCTTCTGCCGTTGATGTTTCACAGAGAAACTACCTATTATATGTATCTACGCAGTATATACTTGTTCGTTTGGTGACTAATTAAAATCGAGGATACACTGCGTTCTGCAGACCTATTTATTTATTTGGTGAGCCCGAGCTATCCTATGTGTACACAGACAGATCTACATTTTTATGCGAGCCTTTGTTCGGTGCCGCACTACGCCACAAAAGCAAATGACTTGTACGAACACTTGTCTGTGCATTTGCATGTTCTTATTCACTTTTAGGAACCTACCTCAATAAATGCGTACGTTACATACAAGTATCTGCATATTATGTCGTCGCCGTTGTTGTGAAAACACCTTGTGCCGCGCGTGCTACTCGTTTGATGCGGATGATAAATATCTACTTTGGCCTGCGGTTTTATCAAAATCTAGGGCAAGTTGCATCTGCTTCATGATTATAGGTATGACATACAGGACTTAAAAGTTTACTCGTACTTTCGCCAGCAACTTGTTTTCTTTCTTTGTAGGTACTTCCTCACTAACACATAGTTCAAACCCAAACAAGTGGTACTACGACAGAAGGATTCTCATATATTTGTATAAGAAGACTTTCGTTTGACTGAAGACTCTTTCATGAAAAGGAATCTTTTCAACGACGATGTCAGAATCAAGAGTTAATGACTGGATTTTGTTTTTTGTTTGCAAAAAAAATAAATAAATAAAAATAATAATAATTGGCTTGTTGAGAATTGCAGTTCTCAAAGGTAATGCGGCATTAATACGAATATACATAAACATAAAATACATATGTATACTTGTATAAATGTAGGAGCTAAAACACCAAAGAACTAAATGTTTTTGTTTGTTTGCTTTTAAGCATTAGTATGTACTCGTATTAACACGCCTTTAATGTTTTAAGTAAGAATACATAATTAGGTACTTACTGATTTACTAAGATGGCGCTAGCTAGATTCCAGTGTGAATTAATAAGCTCATCTAGGAAACATGCTTTTGGCCAACTGCATTTTGCATTCCAGGATGGTTGAGTTTGGGGAGAAGTCTTCCTCTACTGCATTCGGACTGTCTTAGCCATCTTGCTCGATTGATAACTTCTGAACAACTTGTTTTCGCTGCATAGCTTGACAAGGATCGTATACACATGGTGTTCTGAGTAATGTTCCGAAAACTTTAAGCGGAGATTGAGAAAAAAAAAATCGTAGGGGATGGGTAGAAATAATATCCCCTCCGATATTTTAAGGAAGTTTTAAGCAAAACCTTACGCTGACTTGTTTTGTATCCAATTTAAAATAACATCTTTCAAATTTATGTGTGCAGAACAAAAAGTAGGGTATTGTTGAACTCGTAATTGTGTGTACTTTAATTGTTTTATGATAAATGTTCCCCTAAAATTAATGTGTCAAAAGTTATTGGAGATCAAAAGTGAATTTTATTTTTATACTTTCTTAGGGGAAATAGGTGTAATAAACCCTCACTTTTTGTAACTTTGAAACATGTACCTAGGAAAATTCATCTCAAGTCAGTAGTTTCCAAGATACAACCCAATTTGTTCCAACTTTAAAATTAAAAAAATTTGGTTTTCTTTTACAACAGCTCTGTTAAACTAACTAGTCTCCAGAACGAACCATCGTTTTTTTTTTTCTTGTCTCCTATAATGGATTCAGGTCTGGCCTCAAGTTTGGGTCGATTTTGCTCTATGAGCTGGAACGAGGTATGGTTGAAAGGTTCACGATTTATTTGTAAATAGTATTTTGTTAGGAGCACCACAACGTTCTCTAAAACGTCCGTTTGATACACTTTCGCAGAGGTTGTGACACCTTTCTCGCAGTTTAGACGCATGTTATGATGTTAAAGCATTCACTCTATTGTTCTGTTTATTGATCGATTATTCAACGGTGAAAATTTTCTCATCAGTAAAAATAATTCATCTGTGACTGTTCTTCGCGTACTGGCGAAGCAAGGCTTTCGATTTAAACTTACATTTCGATTTCAATGCTTCTGTAAGTATATGCGCTAGTAAGTATATGCGAGTCCTAGATCACGTTTTAACATGCGCGAAATGCTGTCCTTGCTGATATCCATGTTCCGAGATATGGTTTTTTGATATTGCAGATTTTGTACAGTCGGCTATACCACCAGTATTCTCAAATAACTTAAAAATACAATACACCGTACAATATACGCTTGATTTTAAGTTTTTAAGTTGCCGCAACATCCGAAAGGTTCCGGTAACGATTAACAGGCGAGATTGCAATATCTGGGACGATACCTTGATAGGACTGCCCTAAATGACAGGACATTTATTAGAACATTTTCCAAGTTAAGGAAAATAGTTGAGAAGCTTACATACTGCTTCAGCAAAAGGCGTTTAAAGCTACGAAAAATTTAACGTTACGTCAGAAACAACTCAAATACAATTCTTAGGTAACTTAACAGGACTTAAATCTGGAGGAATTTACGTTCAAAAGCATATACCAGTACTGGAGTTGCAACCTAGTGATCTAGAGAAACGTTTGGAATTCTGCAGTAATGTACATTCTGAAAAGAGACTGCGGAAGATATTTTTATTGGCCGGATTCTATGAACGAGTGAGTCCCAATTCACCAGGGATGTAATAACTAATGTCCACAATTTACATACCTGAGCAGAAAGCAATCTTTACTTCCTGAAACAAAGAGCTTTTCAGCATAAGTTCAACGTGTGGACAATGTGTCAATATGTGGACAAACAGGTATATTGGATAACAAGTTGATCGGACTCTGTCGACTTCCTTCAAGCCTTAATTCTAATCTATACCTGGAATTTTTGCAAAACAAGTTACCAGAATTATTAGGAGATACGAGTATAACACTGCATACTATGGCCATGCATTTTGAGAGTGGTGAAATCGCCTATATAAAATTTCGTCGATACGGCGGAATTGGCCCATTCTGTGGCCTCCAATGTCTCTGGACTTGACCCCACTCGACATTTATTTATGAGAACGAATGAAGGACACATGTGGAAACATAATTGGATTCCTTGGACTTAAAATGATCTTAAACCGAAAAAGCCGCTTTTAAGATGTTTTTGTTAATAAAATTTTAAATTTAGCTAAATCGGAGTTGCCGCTTATAAAAAAAATTACACCAAAAGGGCATCCACACAGACGGTACTATTTGTACACATAACACGGAAGCAAATGAAATGAATTCCATAGCTATTTTTAAGGGAATTCATTCGAAATTGTGTGTGCATTCCCAAAGGAAATTGGATCCTACACACGTAGTAAATATACCGAGTGGGTGGTGTCCGTGGCCGTCATCGTCATCATCATCGCGACGCCGCCGACATCCTCAATTTTCCATTCAACAAGCGAGCCGACTTAACGCCCACTCGTTTTATTCATTCATTCATTCATTCGATTTGCTCCATATTTTGTTCGTAGTCCTGTTTATGGCATGTTCGTCCTTTTCTCCTTCCAAGGCTCTTTTACTACGACGGCACGATACTGTAGTAGACTTGAACTTGACTTCGTGGCCATAACAGCCCCAAAGCCGCCCATTCCTCACTCACACACACCTACTTAACTCACTGCCACCACCACCCTTCCACCTAGGTTCACCCATCTATTGTTCCACAAAAAAAAAAAAAAAAAAACAACGTTTCATAAAGTAGGAGTAATTTCGATAATGCCACATGTTAGGGAAAGAGGGAGAGTAATACGAATAGGAGTTGTGTAGTTAGTAGGTTGAGATGGTCGGGCGGTAGGATGGATGATAATGGTGGTGGTGGTTGGATGACGAAACAACAAGGCGGGCCTCCTTTCATATACATACACCGAGCATGTATTCGTAGGTGCACAGATTGAGTTCGTTTCGTGCCTGTGACGCCCACTTCCTCCCTATTTTTAACATGTCCATGTCCAAGAGTAGCTTTGTGTATCCTTATTTGTTTTTGTTTTCCGTTATGTTTATGCTTTTTCATTCGTTTCCTTTCACTTTTCACATTTCGCTGTTGGTATTACGCTTTCTGCTGGCGGCAGTTACAGCTCCAACAGCACCGAAGCGACGAAAGCGCTTAGGCAAATGCAAATTCCAAAGTAGACCGAAGTAGATGGGTGGCTTAACTTTGTGTCGACCTCATTTGTCGGAGGTAATCGTTCCATCATTTCTTTGGAGGCATCGTTAGTCGAGTGTGCGTTAGCGTTAGCCTTGGTATAAATGTATGTATCTGTGTTTGTCATGTGTAGACGAGGTTATTGGCTTTTTTGTTCCATTTTCGTATATACGATACAAGAAACCCAAATAAACGGTTTATTTTCGCTGAAGATGTAGGGGCATACGCATTTCGCCAACCCCCTCAAACAATGTAGGTCAATGAAAGTCGGTTGATTTGTTATGGCTGTGGCTTAAAAGGGGGTTAATTATAATTGGAGAAATTTTATACAGTTCTTAGCTCTTATCTTAGTTCCTTTTTAAAGGAAACAAACAAATTAAGATTAAGCTTTTTTAATAGTCCGTTTCTTAATATGAGGCTACCAACTATGTATGAATGTGTGTAGATATGTAATCTGGCATTCTTAGAGTTAACAGGTCAGGTGATAAATATGTATATGTATCGACTTATCAGATTACAATCAAACTTAAACATCAAAACAAAAGGCAAATTGTTACTGATACAAACTACCTACTCAAAGCCCTATAATTCAAGAAGTTCCAACCAAGGTTGACAGGGTATATATAATACAGACACATTTGAGTGATAACCTCCATTATGAAGATGATTTGTGATCACTTTGTTAAAAAGTATCCGATACTGCGTTTATTGTACAACTAGGACTATATTTTTCTATCCGTGGTTGACCAGTTTGCTGCTTTTAGATGAATTCTAAGAGTAGTTCCTTCTCTGGTAAGTTCCTTGAATTTAGCATAACTTAATGTCGATCTGCTCTGTTATACCAGTGTCAGATAAACGGCAGATATTGCATAGCAGACGAACTAGGACAATGCAAAACCTTTTCGTCAGGATTTCCATCTAAAAAACACTTTTTTTTTTTTTTAATTTGGGCGATACATATTGCTCAAAGAGGTGGACAAACTCTATTCCAAAAATCTCCGAACAGAACAACAAAACATTATTAGAAGTGCTTCACAAAAATATAAGTTCAACAAATATGGTTCAAGGAGACTTAAACCTAAACCTAAAGATTAGATTTCATTGAAAAATATATTGGGTCTATATTTATTCGTGCGGTTTGCTAAGAATTGGCTTAACTTGTATTATTCCATTGGAAAATGCGTTGGAAAGCTACTGTCATTGTACGTTATTTTAGTATATGTCGTTTGCTGGACTGTAAATTAACCCTTTCAATTAAGACTTATTGTTAAATTTTAGAGATGCCACATTCGGAGAAAAGAAAATTTTCAAGTATAACAAGTGTTATGTGGAAAAACATTCAAATTTTAGACCGAAGCAGCTGTCCTGTTCTCAATCCCGTGGAGGACTTTTTGGAGGTTCTTACTTACTTAAAGTGGCGCCTAGGTTCTGAGGTCGACCTGGGCCTCAACCAACAAGCGTCGCCAGTGAGCTCGATCATTAACCAACTGCCTTCAGTGTTGCACACTAAGTTGGCTGAGGTTCTTTTCGCCTTGCGTGCGCTATCGGAGTCGCGGTCTTCCTCTGATGCGCTGTCCCTCGGCGAAGGATTCGAAGACTTCGGACAGGATCATTGGTATCCTTCCGCTCTCATCCATCTCAATCGTTGGACCCTCATCCTTCTGGCTATGTCGATGTCGCTGTGCAGTTCGTACAGTTCGTTGCTGTATCTCCTTCACTCACCGTCTATGCCAGCGGGACCAAAAATCGCCAAAAAAAATTTTCGTCTAAATGAGCCAAAAGCACCCTCATCCATTTTTGATAAAGTGTATGCCTCTGCGCCATAGAGCAGGGCTGGGACTATTAAGGTCTAATATAGGGTGACTTTTCTAATCAATTACCTCCTTAACCTGAAGAAGCAGTGATTGGCAAGAGTTTGTTTGATCTCAGCGTTGGCGTCGTTGTCTGATTTCATAGCGGAATCTAGGTAGACAAAGTCTTTAACTACCTCAAAGTCATATCTGTCGAGGGTGACGTTCTGTCCGATTATTTCAATATCATCGGTGTACGAATATGCGAGTAATTGGACGGATTTTTGAAAGATTGTGGCTCTTGTTGTTGATACATAAATGGCTCCAGGCGTTCACACAATACAGCATACGGGATCTTGTAGGCGATGTTAAGAAGACTGATGCCTCTGTGGTTAACTTTCTTAAATATTGGATGAACAATGTTGAGGTTCCATTAATCGGGCATATCATACTTTTGTCCGACCATATTTTAGAGATGAGTATGTGTATTGAAGAGCTCGAGTATGTTCTCTTGTTCGTCTCTACAAGCTTCAGTCCAGGGTCTGTATGCGTGGTATGTTTTTTTTTTCTTTTGGTAAAGCTTCCGAATCTCATTCCCGGAGTAGCATCTCTCAATTTCCTCGAGCGCGCGCTTCTCATGCTCCTTTTTTTCGTATTAAGAACCCTGTGTTCGTCTCGCCTCTTGTGCTTGTAGAGCTGTTGAGCAGCTCTAGTCCTTCTATGCAACGGCGCTTTTTGTGCACCTTTCTTAGTTGCATGCACTTGCCGGCACTCGTCTTCAAACCAGGAGTTTGAAGACACCTGTAATCTATAAGGAGATTAAGAGGGACTCGATCGGAAAAGGATTTGGCGGTCTCTTGCAATTGTGGCCGTTCGACGTCAAGTTTTCTCACTTGTATATGCGATGTTCTGGATATCTGCAATCGTACCTTGTCTACAACAAGGTAATGGTCCGAGTCGTTGTTGGCTCTTTAGAACGTTTGGATACCCATAATACTGAAGGAGTGCCTTGTGTCGATCGCAATGTGGTCAATCTGGTTGACGGTTGATTGATCAGGAGTTCTCCAAGTCTCCTTATTAATATTCAGATGGGGGATCCGCGTTCTAGCTAGGACAATATTTCGTCCTGCCTCCGCAAAGCCGATCATGCAGTCGTCGAACACAACTTTAATGCCATAGCTAGGGCAATGCTCATAAGTCTTATCCAAGTGATCGTAGAAATTTTTATTGATGCCAGTATCTTGTTCCCCTGTGGAAGCGTACGCGCATATAAAGTCTAATGTTAATTATGTTATAAGACTTAATACGGATTGTTACGAGGCGCTCGTTAACATACCGGAAGCTCATGAATTCTTGCCTTTGTCTGCATCAAGCAACAAATCTGCATTTGAATTTCTTTGATAGTGGTAATATCTGCTTTGCAGCAGCCCTCTATCCGAGGCTTGTTGTTGCTTCGTAACTTAATTTGTCATGGTTGGACAGTTCTGCTTCCCCTTAATTACGATAGAGTGAACAGTACAACAATACCATATTATGGAGTCAAAATAAAGGTTTCGCCAAGCTTTTTAGTAAAAAAAGATTACCCCAAAAAACTTGATAAAAATCATGATAGGTCGGATTAAGCAAGCGATTTTGCGTAACGGAAGCAACACGAATGAACGAAATCAAATTTTTTCGCATATCGGTCTGTTTATTTAAGAATTTTTCCAAGCAGTTTTTCTATTATTTTTAATATTAACAATTAATTGGTAAAATATTTACTCTAACATAGTTAGCATTTGAAAGTTCATCTGGTATATTATGTCCATAACTAGTTTTCTAATAGCTTAATTACTAATCTCTTCTAACTAATATTCCTTTCAGGTTTGCAAATGCTTGGATTACCTCTGATTCGACGGTGGTAAAAGGTTCCTTTATTTCATTGACTTATTGTGATTTGCTTAGAAACTACGACTTGACATTGTTGTTTTAAGATGTTTTTAATTATTCATCTTGAGCATACGCTTATTATGAATTTCCTAGAAAAAAAAAAAAAATAAATAAATAAATTTAATGGATAGTTATTGCTCGAGAATCGTAAGATATTTTAATCGAAAGTCCTATTTTTAAAACTTCTTTTATCCATGCCCAACTTAAACATTCTGCCAGTCACCCTTTCGAAATTGAGAAAGTACCTAAGGTAACAAAAAAGCATCATCAGACAACAGATGAACTTGACCTTATAATGAAAGCAAATAAAACGTCTAACCAATTTCCGAACTAAATGTACATCCATAAAATACCATCTAACACCTATGCTTGCAGAATACGGCAATTTCGTAGCGGAAAAAATAGGGGTGAACTTGAATTAAGCTCAAACATTTTTACACTTGAAAGCAATGCCTTCGATTGATTAATCACTCCCAGGTTGATTTAATATATAGTACAGGCAAACAGCAACACGCACCAAATATTTGGCACCCCATTTATTGGTATGTAAGTACATCCCTTTTTGAAGTAATCATAGGCAAAGGGCTCAAAATTCTTTCAGTCCATTGAACTATGGCCACCATGAGAGTCCCCATTTCAACTTACACAACATTTCAAATAGACTAGTGAGAAAAGGAAATCTATGTAGAAATCCAGATAGAAAGACAGTCAGAATAACAGAGCTTAGGTTACGTAAGTAACCCCTCAAAGATACAAGTTAATCGGGCAGAGCATAAAATTTAGAAGAAATCTTCGCTCTGCTGCCCTTCCCCATTGCTGTAGCCTTCGTTTTCGTCGTAAAATTAATGCAAAATCCTCGGAGAAAGTAACAAGTTCTAACCCCCAATAAACACAAACGGTTACATTTTGCGTTTTATTATGATGTGTATCATCAACCCTAATCTTTGGGTGAGTAGAAAACTGGGAACGCTTTAAGTTTGGAAATGCTGGGTGTCGTCTCTGTCTCGTCGATAACCCCTGGCGTGTTAGCAAATGTATCTTTCCAGCCGCCTAAAAGCACCGCCGGCAGTAAAAGCCATTACGGGGAGGGTGATGCGTTGATGTCATAAAATTTTGTTCTACCCCACCAATGGAGGAGGGTGAGATGGTGCCTTTGTTGTTGCTGTTGCCGTCGTTGTCGTATCACCTTAACCTTGAAATCGTCGATTGCACAGATTTAGATTCATCTGTGTACATATGTATGAATGGGTGAGGGCGTAGGGTAGCATTCTAAAAGAGAAATGTTATGATGGTACTCTTTTGTGATTAATTTAAGCAAAGGGGGGTTGATTTGATTTGAATCTTACCCGACAAGGTCAAGGTCGCCAAATTTCTCTTTTAAGTAGGATAACCATTTGGTGATATTTGTACATAAATACGTAAAAAGGGTTAACTATGGCATTCCTTTGGGACAATGAACCCCAAAATATACGGTTACATACATATATATGTACATACATATTCTCTTTTGCGGGTAATGTGCCTTTTTAGTTTCCTCTTTTGCTTCGTTTGTTTTGATTACTATGATACTTCAGACCACCTAGGGACTTTGTGTTCGCCCAAAAACCCATTTTAAGACAGCCATAAAAAAATAAAAAAAAAAAACCACACCCTGACGAGACGAAATTTTGCTCCCTAAAAAATTGTTTTTATTGAGCCCGGGTTGTCCCAAACACACGATAACTTTACATAGCCCCAATAGCTCCTCAAAATGAAGGAAGGAAGGAAGACACCCGAGAAAAGGCGGGAACCGAGGAATGGCAAGGAGAGAAACATGAAAAAAAAAAGGAAAATTTTGGGGGACCTAACAGCTGGAAATTTGTATCTTGGGTGAGCACATTAAATTGGAGTTAGTGTAGGTCGGTTCTGTTATGTCTGGCGGAGCCGTTCTTCCTCTCGTATGCCATCAACACCACAACCGTCTTTCGTCAACATCAACGTAGTCGTTGTCGTCATCGTCGGCGTTCAAATCATCGTCATTTATGTAAGAATGTGTATGTTTGTGCGGTACGGTAGGGTCTATATTAAAGAAGACATGAATAAAAGGATGATGTCTGCCTCGATGATGGCATCGGCTAAAAGAATAATTGAACCTCCTGGTATACTCGTATGTGAACCAGTTGGAAGTTTCATGGTTGGGTTTTTTTTTTTTTTTTTGTTTGGCATGCGTGGTAATTGTATGCGAGAAGGATATTTTTATAAAAAACGGTGTTACAGCAAGGAATGCAACAACAGTTAATATCAATGTGTTACCCCCGGATGTAAAATGTTATTGTGAATTGAGCAGATGTGGTGTAGTACGGTGTGTAATGGTGGTAAACTCGGTTGCCCTCGGGGTCGGTTCGTTTTTTCTTTCTGGAATTTTGTACTTTTTGTAAAGAACGTGCTTTCTGGTTAACAAACGTATTTAGTAAGAGCAGGAGACTTACGCATTAATCATCATCTTAAATGATGAAGTTGATTCAATGAACTTTTACCTATGCGTAGTCACGTTATTACACAGTGGTGATTAGGCTCAACCTTACATTGTCAAAAAGTACAGATATAGGTACCTAGTACATAGATGTTTCGTATACATCTATTTGCTTACCACAAAATATATATGTATGTGTATGTAAATGAAAAAAGGTTTTAAGGGATATGGACATTCATATCTACACACATACATACATATGTATATGTATATTGTCACAGTGGAATTATGCTAGTACGAGTATGTGACCTCCACCCACTGACCAAGAGACAGCTTTCGCTCGTTACGCTTGCTGTTTGGTCATCAAATATCATAAAGTTGGAGAGGGAGTTAAACATTTTGGCAAAGCTCTTTTGCACGCTTGATGTTTGATTCATTTGGGCATCAAAACTCATTTACATATATATATATATATACAAAGGTATATGTGTACATATATCGTAGGCGTAGATCTTAAGTCTATTTGATTAGACAAGTTTGTAAGTCGCATAAGTTAAGTGGGAGACAGGCTGCTGGTATTGATACAATATTATAGTAATACTTTGTTCTATTGTATATAAAATGTCTGTCACTGCAATGCAACGTTAAAAGCTAGTATACCACGAGACATATCTGGTATTGAGATTCGCACTTTGTTGGTGGTAAACCACCATCTTACTGATAGCAGTGCTACTTTCTGTCTGTTGGCGATTCTTAGCGGATTCTTTGAGAAGTAATCACAGTAAAAAAGTGTAATATTGTTTTCTACAATAGATCCGAAAACTATTTTATCCAAATGCGAAACAACACAAACGTCAAAGTATCCTACCTATATAACGCGAATATAAGCATGTACTACGAAATGCTGTCTGTTAGGGTTTGTATAGGGTGATTCATCGTGAGATTTGATTTATAATGTAAAATAAAACACATAAATGTAAGTGAACTTAAAATTTTTTATTATCGGTTAAAAGAACAATTCATGGCATTTACTTCTTGAAAATGATATTATGGAAATGTTGGCCACGACTACATTTGAGGTGGTCCATTCGGAAGGTCCAATTTTGGGCGACTCGTTCGAGCATAGCGACTGGTATCCCACGGATAACACGAGTAATGTTGGCTAGAAAAGCGTCAATCGTAGCTGGCTTATTCCTGAAGACCTGAGACTTAACATATTCCCAGAGAAAATAGTCCAAAGGTGTGATATCGCACGATCTAGGCGACCAATTTACAGTAGCAAAACGTGAAATTAAGTGATCACTAAAATGATTTCTCAGGAAGTCCATTATTTCACGCGCTGTATGGCTCGTAGCGCCGTCTTGTTGAAACGAGAGCTCACCGAGACCATGTGCTTGAATTTCAGGAAGCACATAGTCCGTTAACATGGCGCGATAACGGTTACCATTGACGGTAACATTCTGATTTGACTCATTTTTGAAGAAATATGGGCCAATGAATCCACCAGCCCATAAACCACACCATACCGTTGTTTTTAATGGATGTAATGGTAGCTCTTGGTACACTTCGGGTTGCTCATCAGCCCAAATACGGCAATTTTGTTTATCAACGTATCTATTAAGCCAGAAATGGGCTTCATCCCTAAACAAAACTTCACGATAAAACACCGGATTTTCATTGAGTTTTTCCAAAACTCATTGACTGAAACTATGACGCAAATTCAAGTCGCCTGGTTTCAATTCTTGCATAAGTTGAATTTTGTACGCTTTTAGGCCGAGATTCGAGATCCTAGATCACAGAACACTGATTTTTGTAATGCAGCTGAACAATTTGGAAACACTGTTGTGGTGTGAGTCTTTCCATAATGACTTGCCAAACTATACTGAACAATAATGACAGAGCAGTTTATAAGAAGTCACGCGTGATCTGTTAAAAAAAAAGCCTATTAAAAATCAAATCTCACGTTGAATCACCCTATAGTATTCACTATACCATGGTATTCATACCATGGTATCAATATCAGCAGTCTGTCTGTAGGTTATGTATGGACCTTTTCATTTTATTCAACTCTGAGAAATGACTTTATTAGAATATTCCTGCATTGATCGAAACAAATGATAATCTGATACAAGATCTGGTCTTTACGTTGGATGGATGAATACTTATTAACCAAATTCTCTTAGTTTTTGCCGATTCAGCAAAAGCTATTACCATCCTTTGCTTTTTTGAAGATTTTACTGACTTTTCATTTTTGGGTAGAAAGTTTAATCTTTACTACTTGGAAACAGATGATTGAATAGGCATTTCTTCAGTAAATTACACTGTTATAGTTTTATGTTATTAACGATCTATAACGTGACAAATCGGCTTATTGTCTTCACATTAAAAATATGATCATCATTAATCGCTAAAGATACTATCAATCAAATTTCCTAACTCCGAAATTGTGAAATTGGTTAACTCCCAATTTTAGATTATTGTGCAGAAAACGTTTTTGTTTTTTGCTTGATCCGGCCCGATGACAATGTGCAGGTAATAAAAAGCTGATTCATAAGATGACTGATTAATCATCAGTGTTTTTTTAGCTTTTGAAACTCTGCAGTCGATAATCGATTACGATTGCGATTGCTGGAATGGTCTATCTATCTTTCGCAATTTTCTGGCAACGCCATCGAATTATCAAAGGAATCTCTAACTTTATCCCTGGGCTCCCCAAATCTCGACAATCTGATGGCAAAGCGATCCATCTCCTTTTTTCGGATTAAGTCGGATAGCGGACATCATTACTGCATGATCTCTTTTTGGAGATGAGCAGCTCTGCCCAACATGTGTACTCCGCTGTTTTAAACTATTACAGCGAACGCATGCTAGCAATACGATAAAGAAATCATTACCCTGACCATATGACTTAGATGAGATCGCAACATATACCAAATTGCGGACTGATTACTAAGACTATCTTAATCATTCAGCTCAGACCTCCTGAAAAACGATTGGAAAAGATGCCTTAAAAATGATCAAGGTAATCAATCTTGTATAGCAGCAGAACATTTCTACTTCTGTAATTTGTAAATAAGGCTACAAGATACTTAAACTTCTACATCAGATTTAATTGAATTTCATTAAATGCGTAGTACAAGGAAGGTGCTTTTTAAAAACCGACATCATTACGGTATTTATTTATGTTCGGGGTGAATCTGGGCCTCAACTAACATGCGTCTCCAGTTAGCCCGGTCTTTACCTAACTGCCTTCAGTTGTACACTCCAAGTCGGTTGAGGTCCCATATTGTGCGTGCCATCTTAGATGAGGATTTCCCCTACGTTGTCCCTCCCGGTGAGGTTCGAAGATTGGTGTCCATTCGCTCTATATGTCATATCCATCTCGGGCGACTTATGGGCAGTAAACGGGATCGAATATTTAGTCTCCACATTAGGTGATGGATGCAACCCTTGGAGCGAAATAACGACTGAACCGAAACATCTTTCTTTCTCTCTCTCTCTATCCCATTTTCCAAAAAAACTTAACACTTGTTGAGGCATTATAAGTGTCCAACTGAGGTGTTATTGGCACAATTTATAGCAGAGCCAAGGTAGGCAAAGTTCTTTACTGCCTCGAAATTATAGCCGCCGACTGTAATGTTCTGTCAAATTCATCGATGTTGTTTGTGCCCCCTTGAATATATTATATAAAGGGTAGGTTATCAGTTGATTTCTTTTTGAATCCTATATTATTTTGACACTGACAGCTCTTATGTGCTCATGTGACAGAAACTCAGTATTATATTTTCGCTGCATGATATGGATCGATTTACGCTTGTTCAACGTTGGTAAATATTGCAAAGTTACTTTCAAAGTGGATGCTGTGTTGTGGAAGCAGTGTGAATTTTGAAAACAAATTTCGGTCGAAATCATACAGCAACTGCAGCTGGTGTAAGCGAATTTTGTGAAGAAAATTCGTGAGATGATTTGATGGTTAATAACCGAACATTCCCGTGTATTTTCTGTGCGCTCAACAAACAATATTACATCTGTTGCCGAAAGTGTGCGCCTAAACCCGATAACCTCAATACGTCAAAGATCTCAGCAACTGAACATTAGTAACACTAGCCTGAGGAGATTTCATTCATAAAGATCTCGGATTACGAGTATTCGCTGAAAAGATCCAATTGAATCTTACTTAAATCGGGAATTTAAGTAAAATGACCAAATGCTTTTTTATCGCTTCTCTGTTTGGGCTTCAGAGCAACTCAAAATTGACGACAATTTTGCTCAAAAATTTGATTGTTTGGTGTGGTTTTTAGTCAATTTTTCTTCTAAGACGAGAATGGAAGAAACGTTACAGTCAATGGAGAGCGCTATCGAGACATGATAAATGATTTTTTATGGCCAGAAATTAAAGATTTGGACTAAGGCGAGCTTTGGTTACACCAAGATGCTACGTGCCACACAAACCGTTCAACAATCAATTTATTACACTAAACGTGTAATCAGTCGATTATGTAATATTGCTTGGCCACCACGGAGCTGCGACTTGAAGCCGTTGGACTTTCTTTTGTGGGGTGTTTTTTTTTTTTTTTTGTATAGTTCGTTTAAAAATAAACCAATAGATGGCATACCCTTTACTTAGTGTTGCCCTCATTTACTACTAAACCCATTTTGCAGCTTCGGTTTCAAAGCGAACAAACTTGTGACAGCATGATAGGTTCTCCCAATAATGTCCGAATCATCGGCGTACGCTAGTAATTCCACAAACTTCTGAAAGATTCACTCCAGTGAAGTTAAAGAAGTCACATTAGTAACAGGTATCGGTTAAGTCATAAGCGACCTGACATAGCAGTGAGCGCTCTCTCAGTGCTTTCCTAGTCTAAAACCGCATTCATTGGAGCCAATCAGGTTGTTGACGAATATGGCAGATAAGATCTCGTATGCTATTTATGAAGTTGAGCGAGTCCCCTTTCTTGTGGATTAAACAAACGATGCTTTGATTCCATTCATCAGGCATACACTCTTCTTCAGATCTGAAAAGCGCTTGGTGTATTCTCTCCACAAACTCTTTTCCAGAAGCTTTGACTAGCTCACCTGGTAAGCCGTAATGATATTGTAAATTTGTATAAATTATATAATTTGAAAAGTTAGGAGTTCTAAGATTAAGAGTCAAAAGGGAAGGGTCGTGAATAGATTGAATTTAGAACTTGTTAAACTTATTATTTTGAGTAAAATATAAACATCGTGTTATGTACAAATGAGAGTATATAGGTGGTTGGCAGAAAGCAACATATCGCTATAAACATCATTTGAATGTTATCCATGCAAAACGCTTTTTTATATTTATGTTTGTACGCACAGATGTATGTAGTTACTGCAGCTAGTGTCACAGTCATTCAAGCCTCATAATCATAAACTCCTCACTCAGCAACAACTTGCTATACATTCGTGTTTCAAAAATAGACAATCAACGCACAACTGTTGCAGCTTACTAGTGCTCTAGCAGGCATCATCCTCCAAAAACCTTTCCCTCCATTTTGTGGGTATTTAAAAATAGCGCTCGTGTGTCCCAAGAAGATCCAAAAGTAAACTTCGTTGGGGGCTAGGAATGCGTGTGCGCTCGCTGACTTTGTTTTAAAAAGAAATTGCCGACGTCGTGAGTCGTCGTCATCGTCATCGTCATCTTCACCTAAAAGAAAAGAAATTAAATAAAACTCCAACCAAACTAATTTACGGAACGAAAACTTATAGACAGATGGATGCATTTGCGTTAAAAATAAACCACCACAGTTGCCCATCTTTCACTTGAAGGTCTTCCCAAGCGTACACACTCGAAAGGACATTGATCTTGTACTAAAACTGAAAAGTGTACGCACGTACACATGTTTGTGCGTACGAAACGGGACATTCGGAAGCAATTATTTGTAGAGTGCCTGTTCGCGTGTGTTCTCCAGAGTTTTTTTTTTGTTTCTCGGCTCGGATTCTTCTTCCTCACATCCTTATGATAATGGTTAATGGTGACACTTTTAGTGGAGTATTTTTTTGTTTAGGAAAAATGACTTTTCCCGTGTTTAATTATTTTTAGGCGGGATTTTAAAATCGATTTTTCTCAGGAAATTCAATGTCATCCCAGACATATTTGGAAGAAAAATTTTGGAAGTTTGGTGATGTGAATTAAATTTATGAGACAACTGGTGAGGATTTAGGTTAGTAGGGACCAGTACTCGGTGTTTGAAAATCATTTACTTTTCTTTTATTGGTGCTATATGTACATATGCATATATTGGATGCATATGTATATGTCCAAGAAGGTTGGAGATATATTGGAGTTAGGAAAAATACAAAATATAAAGCATTTACGTTTTTGAGTACAGTTAAACCCAAAAAGAAAGCTAAGAAGCATAATCAATGGAAGGGAAGTCTGTCTGTTAGCTCAAGTGGTTCATTTCATCGCCTTTGAACCCTGTTCCGAATCTATTTGTAAATTTTTTAAGAAACGCAAAAAAGGACGTATCTTTTTACCATATGTCTCACTCGATGTTTTCTTTTTCGAACTTTTGAACACTTTATTTATAATGGTAGACCGCTGCATGATTCCAGTTGAACCATTCCCATGCTGAACTTATTGTACAATATTGGTACTCGAGATGTTAAGTACACTAGTTTGTTACAATAATAATCTGCTGATGTCTGATTTTGATGAATCATAAGTATTGACTTTGGTAGTTTATATATCATAGATTGATGCTCTAGATCTATTTAGGAGTTCAAACAAACATATCTTGGACAGCCAGTTGCTACCTAGTACAAACTCTCATCACGATTTGGCTTTGCCGTTTAACCTAACATTGAAATAGTACTTACAACTCAAAGTATTCTGAAAAACCCACAATGAGTTTGATAAATTAAAACTACAATAAATAGAGCAAATAAAGAATGCAAAGTACCGCGTTTGTTACGGCACTTATCGAAACTATTAAAGAATGGGCGCAGTCAGAAAACTGAATTAGCTAAGTCTCTTATCTGACTCCCTGGTCTAAATAGAATCTTGCTAGTAGTAAATTTTTAGAGGGGGACTCCTCAAAACCTGTATCTATGAGGTTTAACAATTTTTGTAAAATTGTTACCTTAATACCAATACGTTTATATATCCTCAAAATCTTGGACGTTCAAATCTTGGACGTTCGTCGCTTAACGACTCATATTTTAAATTTTATCTTATCGGAATTCACTTTTGATATGGTTTAGCGCTACTGGACACCGGCATTTTCATACTAATTCTCCTTTGTTTGCCAAGATAAGGTTAGTAAACGGTTGCACTGTCAAAATATCAATTGGCAACTGGTCGGAGCCAAAGTATTTCGCAATTCTTACAACTTCAAGGAAAAAGCTTCCAAATGTGAAATTCTGCTTAATTTGTTACGTTCTATCGTCGGTGTAATGTGCCCCTTCTTGTCGACAGCATTTTGGTAGCTCCGGTTTCAATACTAGCGAACGCACCTCCAGTGTTTAATTGTTTGCTCCGCACAACTCTTTTAAATATGATGATAAAGAAGCCACATTAGAGCGCATGTTTAAAACCGTATAAGAGATCAAAGGTCTCGGTTAAGTCGTTACCAAATTTGAAGAGCAAGAGCATCCTCTCTTCTTCGCCGTTACACAGTCTCCATATTCTCAGCAATGGTTTGACCTCACTACAAGATTTCCTTCTTCATCTTTACCGGCTTCTGTGCTGATTTTCTTGCCTTGATACGTTATTGTTGGAAAAACGTCCGTACGTTATTTTTGGAGTACAACCTGTCATTGCGTTCTTCTTGTGCTCTTCTTCTTCTGGAGAAACCGATGTTCTTCCCACCTCTACTGCTCGTAGAGCTCACGACCAGCTCTCGTCCTTCGTTGCAGCACCACTTTCTAGGCTTACTGTTTAGCTGTACTCGTATGTGTTTGCCGGCATGATAAAAATCAAACCAGGGATTTATTGGTGATGTTCGGGTGAAGTTGCGGCGTCTCTGAAGGTTCATTGGCAGCATTGCTCATGGACTCGGTACTTGATGTTCGCGGCATAGGAGTTATTGAGAGATTTTGGAATACGCGTTTGGTGAAGGTTCTGGCGGTTACTTGCGATTGCAGTTTTTCTACGTTTTATGGCCTTAAAGTAGTTTTTTCTTTGTTGTGGGGCTTGGGAAATCCGCATTCGTACCTTGCCTGCAATGAGCTAATGATCCGAGTCAATGTTGGTTGCACGGAACGTTCGGATGTCGAGAAAACTGGTGGCATGCCTTACACCTATCGCAAAATAATCAATTTGATTTCGCGTTTGATGATCCGGAGAGCGCTATGTCCCCTTTGTAAATTGAGATGAGGAAACCATGTGCTTTTTACAGTAATATATCGTCGCAAAGTCAGTAAGCCTAAGTAAGTTGCCAGAAGTGGTGTCGTGTAGGCTACGCTCATCAATTGTCCTACCCAAAATGTCCTCCTTTCCTATTGTGGAGTTGTAATCGCCTAGTACGATTTTAGCTTCATAATTCGAACATTGCTCATATGTCCTGTCTAGGAGCTCGTGGAAATATTCTTTGGTGGCGTCGTCCTTGTCTTCGGTAGAAGCCTTAGCGCATATTAGGGTTATATTAGTGAATTTAGCCTTGATGCCGATTGTTATAAGAGGCTCGTTCACGTGTCTTAAGCTTAAGTCTACCGCATATTTCAAATCTGCATCCGAATATGCGTTGTTTCTTTTCCCTATATCATTCACCATAATATATACACAGTTTTTCTTCCTCCTTATGTCCGGCCCATCACATCGTACTTTCTGCATAGATATCTATGTGATAGCAGTCAAGGGCCTCTGTTCGGCTACACGTGTCCTGTTAAAGGTTCGAATATTCCACGTGCAAATCCGAAAGTTGTTGTACTTTAAACATTTGCCAGGGTAGTCAACAGTAATTCCATTTTTATTTGAGGCCTTTAGTTGATTTGTCACATATTTTAATAATTTCCGTATAGGACTGTGAGCCTTATGACAACATATGCCAGTATAATGCTACTGTCCGGATATGTCCTTGCCATTTTAGGGTTTACGCATGCAGGTACCGATGCTCACCACTGGGTGGTACGGCAAGCACTTCGTTACGAACTTTATTATTAGGCTGCTGGACCAATCTAAGTAAAAGGACACTTTCCAAACCCACAAATGTAATCAAAAAACATTATGTCATTGGAAAACACGCGCAATGATTTAATATTCTATACAATTACTTCTGAAGTAGATAAAAATTAATCTGTGGCGCAACTGCTCTGACTCGCTACGCATCAAAATGCAATCACTAGGCAGTTACCACTTACTATAACAATCAACAACTTTTACAAAATCCTTGAAGAATTTTAGGTTCCAGAAGTAGCAGGAGCATAGCCCTCCCATGCTCTCCCAGTGGTATCACAATAGTTCTTCAACTGGTCCAAGTGCACTTCAACGAGTACCGATCTTTCTTTTTTTTTGATAAAATTTGTCAAAATCCTTACAATTTCGGCAACTTGTTTCTATGGTTATATTGCTCTTATTGCAGTTCATGTAGTTTTCTTGAATTGCCTTCTCCGTAATTTATATTTTTTTTAGATTATTATAAACCTTATTGATTTATCGAAAGATCTTTTTTAGATTTATTTTCGTCTCGTAAGTTCACCTCGTTACGGTTGATGATCAGATGGCCAAGAGCGATCGTTTAGGTATGTGTTGGCGCATGATTTCAAGACCTCCTGTTTTTTTTTTTTTTTTTTAATAATATTGATGCCTCATTTGGTGCAATTTGAATAGTACCGAAAACTTTAAGCAAACTTAACTTTTCCATTACCATGACCATGTCGTTTGCAGGTGTTGCGAGTATTACCAATTGGTTCCTATTGCCCTTATTTCCCAGGACTGCTGCTCAATGTTCACAACTTACTCTGTTTAAATATTTCAACAAATACAAATTAAATATTTGTGTTTTCTTTGCGTATGTTGACTTTGTATGTCCCCTGCGCCAAATGCATAACACACATGGTATTACATACTCATTCATCCTTACGCATTAAATAGATATAGATTTATGTATATATATAGGGATATATATAGACATATATGTATATGAGTATTTGTATGCATGTACAAACAATTATATATCTACAAAAAAGAACATCAATGCGCTAGCGCACCGGTTGTTGAACGGCAATGCCAACATTGTAATGCTATATCATATTTTCATAAAACACACGCACATCCGATCATCCTATGCATAGTTGGCTCTCATCCTTTTTTTCATCTGGGAATCTTCCCCCTTATTTATTTTTCCTTTTGATGGAAAACTTGCAGCTGTTTTCATCTCTACTCAACAGCACTAAAAGTGTCCAACACATTGACATACAAATATTTTGTTATGTGTAATTCGGAGAGAAGTAACGGAGCGGAACCGAATGAAAGGATAGAAAAATGCATTAATTATTAATTTCTAATAAAATTTTAGTTGATTTCATTTATATATACATACATACATTAAATGTATGTTTTTCATCTTGGACTTTTCCTTTAAAATTTACTAAGGATTAACTTTTATGTATTAGATGGATGCTAAGGTACTCTTATCACATCGTGAGCACGTTATGGTTTTCATTTCCAATATTTGTATGAAACCTACATATGTGTACTAGGTGGGAAAAGTAATTTCATAATGTGAATTGGCTGCCTTTTTGTTAGAAATGAAAAAAAAGGGATCTGTCTTCATGATAAGTTTACCTAAATGTGTAAAATTGATGACATTAAGTTGGAAAAATTAGAGGATTATTGTTCAAATGACCGCCTCTTCCGTCGATGCACATTTGTGCTCGTTTTACGGCATTTTGGATTGTTACTCGCAAAACATCTGGCTCCAAATTTGCTATTTCTTCTTCAATTTTGACTTTCAAGACTTTCCAGGTTTGTGGTTTGTTGTGGTAAACGCTAGATTTTATAAATTCCCAAAGGAGGAGATCACACGGCCTGGAAATTGGGGATTCAAAATCTCCATCCTTGGCCGACTGTGTGAACGGTTGCTCCGTCCTGCTAGAACCAGCAATGCTCGAGACCCAATTCAGTAACTTGCGGCAAAAAAAAAAACTCGTTTAACATCTGTCAGTAGTGCTCACCAGTTACGTTTACGTGCCATCGGCGTTCTCATAAAAATAGGGGCCAATCACTTTTTCACTGCAAATGCCGCACCAGTCACTTTGAGGAGACGCAATAGCTCATGAATTTTCGTGTAGATTTTAGTTTCTTCATATAATCACCTAAGTGGAAATAGGCTTCGTCGCTCATTATGATTATGATTTTGCACCAGGTTTAACAGAGCATGGGAGAAAGTTAACCTCACTAAGGAACATTTTCCGATCTTTCACCAAAATTCGGCACAACGATGCCAAAAATGTGTGCATCGTTGGCTCGTTGATGATTGCGGACTCTCTTGGACATCCTAGGTTACAGCAATGATATTCTCGGAAGAAAGAACGAGCAATACGGGGCCGGCCACTTCTTGAAACATCTCTAGTGGACCCAGTTTGAACGATACGCTCAGCCAAATGCTTAATTGTTCGCGCATATATTGCAGGAAGATGAGGAAAACGTCGATGAAATTCCTGTTGCGTTAAAACAACATACCGAAATGAGTCAAAAAAGCAGTAACAATAATTCCGCTTTGTTCAGATTTGTTATTCTCCATTGCTTGTTGTCAATTAATTCTCAATCTGTTTACAACTTAAATGTCAAAGCACAATGACACTTGACGCCATTCGCAAAAATTTTGGCTTCATTTTTGCCCCACCTGGTACATATGTATAACCATACCCTATAATTTGCGCAGTTCGCATCTTATGTCAATCTAGTATACACTCGTATGTATGTACACTTAGAAACATTCAGTTTCGTATGAAGAGTATCTTTGCGAAGTATTCGTTATTCTCGAAAAAATAAAAATATTTTCCCAGTTTATTTTTTATTTAATTTTTAAATTTAATCGAATAAAATTAGAAAAACATAAATAAAAAACTCAAACTCCATTTAAAAGCAAAAAAAAAAAAAAATATTAAATAAGATAAGATATAAAGGTAAGAACTTAAGAAACATTTATTGTCGTGCAAGGTTTAGTTTACTTAAAAAAACTTAAAAATTAATAAATTTAATACGATGTAGGATTTCCTTTGTGTTTAATTATAGCTGCGAGCCTACTTGGAAGCGATTCAATCAAATTTTTGTTTATATCTAATGGAATTTTATTCCACTGTTCCAATATGAGTGTTTGAAGCTCCTTTTTGTTTTTCACTGACCTTGTTTTTCTAATCTGTCTTCACAGATGTTCGATAGTATTAATGTCTAATGCTTAATGCTTTGGATCGTTGTCTTGGTAAAAGTGGAACGTGTCCTTAAATCTCAATTTGTTGGCTGAATCTTTTAAATTTTCTTTGAGAACATTTATCCATATTGTCCTGGATGAATATTAAATTTCCAACACCCCCCAGCCGATAGCTCCCCAAACCATAACACTTTGTCCACCATGTTTTACAGTCGCGGACAAGTTTTTTGTAAGGTAAGCTTCGTTACGTCTCCAGTAAACTTTTTCCTGTTTTTTGTCATTTCGGAAAAGTGAGAATTTGCTTTCTTCTACGAATATGACATTTTTCCAGAAGTCTATTCTATTGATTCTATTGACCTCGCTGACTAAAGGTTTTCTACGACAAACACGTGAATAGTAGCCATGTTTCTTAAGTATGCGCCTGATTGTTATTGTTCACGTTGGTTCCATTGAAATCAGGTAACATCTTACTCAATTCCACTGAAGTCAACTTGGAATTTATTCTTATTTCACGAAGAATAAATTTTTGTGCAGAATTGGTCATTTTTCTGGGTGCCTTGTTGCTACACACATTTTTTATCCTTCCCTCTTCAAAGAACCGTTTACAAATATACTGTACAGTTGACTTTTGAAGATGTAAAATTGCAAACGATCGTACAACATCATTGCTTATATTTTTACCCATTCTAAGAAACCAAATTATTAACATGGAAATTAATTCCAAAAAATAAAAAATAAAGGTTTATTGTTTACTAAAAACAACGCACTTAAAAAATTTATCGGATAAATCAAGCGTTCAAACCTTAAAATTCTGATCTGTAGCTGTACTTACTTCCGTGGTACGAAACTGAATGTTTGTTCTCTTTGCAATGTAAAGTTAATGATGACATGTAAAATAAACAAATTGAACCTTCTTTTTTTTATTGTATTGTGAAGAAAATAAACTAATAAAGTGATTGCATAATGACTCGTTAACGGAAAGGCAAATCCTTTAACCTAAATTGGGAGTTTTTTTTTCTGAAAAAGCAATCCGTACGAAACTGAATGTTTCTAAGTGTACCTAGCAGGAGCCACTGCTTCCGTGAAGCTGTTGTGCAAACTCTGAGCATAAGATTATAGTACATGTATGTATGTTTATTGTGTACATGTCCAACAATACAATCCTGATCTTTGGTAACTAATAGATCCCGGCTTACAAACACATTATTCGGAGCATCCTCAAACTACAGTAAATGCATTTGTATCCAGACAGTTTACACATGTATTTCCTAGTTTTAACAGTGTGTTTTTTTTTTATTCTAAGTGTATTTTAAATATTAATAATTAATGTTGTGTATTTTGGATTACCTTTTGTCGTTTTTTGTGTTTTTTGGGAGTAATCACCATTAGGTTACGTGGCACCTCGCACATACAGAAATGCATGTGGTGCTACGGCCTCAAATCGCACGTCTAGCCGGCCAATTTCTATTCGCAAGCTGTATGGTATTTAGCTGCATCTTGTTGGAACCACATGTTGATCATGTTCATCTCGTGCAGACGCCATATGCAGCTATTTAGGGTAACGTTGTTTTCACGGTCATCTTTGAAAAAATGCCAGGCAATATCCTTGAAAATCCAACGATGCCGTTTCTATTTCCTCAATCGTAGCAAATCTTCGTCCTTTCATAGGTTTCTTAAGTTTTTAGGAACATGAAAAAGTCGCATAGGGTCAAATCCGGTGAATATGGTGGCTAAGCCATGATTGTTGTGTTGTTTTTGGCCGAAAAGTCTCTCACAAGCAACGATGAATGAGCAGATGCATCATCGTGATACAAAAGCAAACTTCAAGGTTATACTCCTTATTGACAGTATGACCTTGAAGTAAAAACTCCTCATGCGCTAATCGAAAAAAATAGTGATCAAAACTTTGACATTTTATCTCCTGGGTGCTTCCATTGGGCCGACTGGGCTTAGATTTTGACATCATTACCATATACCCATGATTTGTCACCAGTAATGACCTTTTTGAGGAAGCCAGGATCACCATTGACGTCATTCAAGTGCTCCTGAGTAATGCTCATACGACGGTTCTTCTGATCAAAATTAAGTAGTTTCGAAATCAACTTCCCTGACATACGTCTCATGCCCAAAACATCCGAAAAAATTGCATGATACGAACCGACCGATATGCCCAGCATCCTCAGCAACTTCTCTCATGGTAATTCGACGATTTTCCAAAACAATTTTCTTCACAGCTTCGACGTTATCATCTTTTGTTGATGTGCTGGGGCGTCCAAAGCGAGGTTCGTCATTGGCATCTTGTAACATTGTAAACATATCAACATTTTAAGTGTTTCAGAGCACTTAATTCCACACAAATTTTGATGCAAATTCTTTGCTCCATTTTTATAATAATTAAAATTGCCCAGGATACCAAAACACGTCTAATCTTTATATATGTCAAAAAGAAACTAAGTATATACTATATACTTGGATGTTTATACATAATACATATAAACTGTGAACATATGTTCGGGACATGTGTACCAACATAGCGTCCTTGGACGCTATTTTATATTCCAAATCTAACATAGTGGCACATTTAAGATGAAATCATCTAATGCAATTATCGCATTCAATATTTTTTTAATTCTTCGTCTTCAATGTCACTTTGGAGATCGTCAACACATTCTTCGCATGTTCATTCTTTTTAGCATTTTAGTTAGTTTTGTTGTACTTTTTTTTCTTTTACCAATTTTTTTCTTTCCGTTTTTGAATTGCATCCTTGTTTACCTCATCTTTGAAGGCTTAAATTGTTCGCCAAGCTTTTAAACAAATTACGCCTGGTGATCTGCACTCACTCCCTATTTGTGTATTCTTTTAATAACCAAGTCGTTTCAATTTCGGTTAGAATAAATGTTGAGTAAAAATTGAGCTTGTTGTCGATTTATTTTGCACTCGTACACATGCATTTTCTGGAGAATTTAGAAATTGTTTTGAATTTATCGGTCAAATCGTTTCAATTGTGAATTCAAAGTTCTCGTCACTGGTGGTAAATACTTCTTCGACTTCTTTTTTGAATAATCCTTAAATCAAGTAAGCCTCCTTAGATATCTCTTAGTGCTGTGTCAATTGGCATGCTTAATATTGTCTCTATTAGTGGATTATGGAATGTTGTTGGAGTAGTAGCATCAACTTCTACATTCTTAAGCTGCTCTGATAATGACTCTAAATCTGTCTACTCCAATAGATTGATCTGATTGGGGTGGTTGAGGAGTTTGGGCAAATGAAAGCAAAAGCTTTCACTGATGTTTACGCATTTAGAAAAATTAAAAGCGGTTGAATTTAAAGGATATAAATCGCTTTTACGGTAGCCATAGCCTTGTTTTTTTTACTATTGTCTCATTTAAAAAAAGCATCTCATAAGAAGAGGAAGATTGTTCAACTGCCATTCGCGCACGGTCTGCTTCCAATCAGATTTTAGGGGCTTAAAAGCACTTACGTCTACCAGTTGTATAATATAGTGCTAGTGTTTGGTAATAAAGCATATAAGATTATTTATTCCTTATTTCAAAATTCACTGATTTCTACAGCCAAATGTAATTTGTGTCCATCAACGAATTATATAACTCGTCGTCCGATTATATCGGCCAGTAAATGCTTATGGGCCACCATTGGTTTAAACAGCTTTTCATCTGCTGAGAAAAAAACTAGCATAGTCTGCGTTTCTTTTTCAATTGAAGCTGAAATTTGAGAAATGTGTTTGTATCGTATGGGGTAATTTTACCAGTTTTTGGCCAAAGACAGAAGCTGCTTTTGTCGCCAATCGGTGCTTTTGGTGGAACATTTATTTTGTGTTTCTCCTGATTTTAATCGGATTCATTTTCTCTAATTAATCGTTTGCCCTACCAGCGCTCACGCAATCTCGAGGAACCCAAACAATATAATAATACAAAAAATCCTTAAGTTGTCGGGTACCTACTGAACTTTATTTTTTCCCCTACCAGAATACTAAAAATCTGCGAGAGATACGAGTATACCTACATATGTATATACAATTCTCTTTCCTTAGATCGTTTTTTTTTTTTTGAAAATAAATATTTTCGGTGAGTAAAAGTAAATAAATAACGGTTACTCCAAATTTCTAAATGGTCTCACTAATTTTTTCAACACAAAACAAAATTGACTACTGCCCACTTGAATCTCAGATATGAACTGTCGAATAACTCTCACAGCTGACCGCGAATTTCCTTAAAACTTTCCATGTGTTACGCATACACATAATAGATTGTACTTTGATAACTGTTTAAGGCAATTGCAGTCAAACATGTTTTTTATTTTTTTTATTCTGAGTCAACTACGCTACTACTACGAATAGCTTCCGACTTATTGTATTAAATTAGATTTAAAACCATCTTGATTATCTCCCGATGGTTGAACCGTCAACTAAATCGACCATGCTTTCATGTGCTAATAGATATTAGGCACGCATCTAGTCAAATCCCGACTGTCAAATGAAAAGAAGTCGCGAATGGGCCAATAAAAGAAACATAACCCTCAACGTTTTAGCATGCATGAAATAGTCAAGTATTACCTAGAGTAGTTGAGTGAAAAGCTCCCCGTTCTCCATTCACAAGCCACTTATGACAGTGGAATCAGTAGTATCAGAAGTATAATGAACTTCTCCGAACGAAAAAAAGAGCGTACGCAGTCTCCAAAGCCGAGGAAATCGCAACTACATCCAGTCGAAGTACAACATAGAAATGTCACACATAGTATCTTAATCAATATTAATGTTGCCCCCTTCAAATTAATCCTCCTCCTCATGCTCAAAACATCCAAAAAATTGCATGACAATTGTTGATGTGCTGTGGAGTCCAGAGTGAGGTTCCTTATTGGCATCTTCTCGGCTAACTTGGAAGAGCTTCTACCACTTATAAAAAGTGGTAGGCTCACCGTATGCTACTGTCAACATTTCAAGTGTTTTAGAGCGCCTGATTCCATTTTTTACATTAAATTTCTGAGTGCACCAAAACACGTCTAACCTTTTTATATGTCAAAAACAAACTAAGTTTGTTATGTACAATACTTACAATATTGTATGTACAATACTTGAAACTGTGAACAATTGTTCTTAATCTGTAATCGAACGTACGTTGCCCGCGAAATTTTAAATGTCACTTTACTTTTCGAACACTAATAAGCTCATGTTAATCAAAATATTGTGTTGAGAACAATAAATAAAAATTGAAGTAAATTTAAGTGATCCTTACTAAAAATATATGAACAAAAGTTGGGTGGTACCAGTGTTGCCCCGGCCAGCAGATGGACTACAGACCAAACGTTTGCACTGAAACAAACCCTGAAAGAGACGAATGATTTTGAACTGTTTCTCACCACCTATTTATCGATTTTCTTGAGCTTTACATTTGGATTTAGAGTATAATCCAGTTGTATGCATATACATGTACATATGCAAGGTGAGCAACGGTATAAAACTTCCGACCAAACTTGCACTTAACGTAGTTGCTCCAAACTATTCAAATGTTTACTAGATTTCGGCAAGGAGATCTACTATGATATGTTATGAGTCTTTCAATCAGTTGCTGCGGCAGATAGTGCACAGGGCAGGTTACAGTATATGTGGAAGATGAGGGACGATATTGAACACATAGCACAGCAGTTATTGAATACTGTTAAGAGGATAGGTTTTCATCGAATAAATGAAACAGCTTAAACTCTGTGAGCTATATCAAGATGTGGATGTGTTTTAAAAAGTAAAAATATACCGAATATACTGACTTGGCCAAATTGACGAAAGAAAATAATGCTCCAGCCAAGAAGATATTGGAATGTATGTTTGAGACAACAACAACCAAACATTTGGTTTAAGGCCCAAGCTTAAATACGTATATTTTAATTATGGCGTTATCATATCCCTTGTCCTCGATTAGAATCACATCCATTCTACTTTTATTCTTAGAATTAAGTACGTATAAGAATGACAGTACCACCTGACTGAGTTTTACCAATTACCTTAAAGCACTTACACACATGACAGTTTGGGACACAATTTCCGATTACAACTTGCAACCACCAGCAGAATTTACTATGTTTCCATGCTGCCGAATTGAGTTAGAGCTAAGTTTTCGTTAATTTATTTTAACGAAGATAACTCAGCGTTGTTTCCATGGGAACTCCTGAGGGTAAGTCGACAGCTGAAATAATTTCGTATACGTACATAAGTATAGCATTTCCAAATAGGAGTACGAGGGCTGTTTGATGAGTACTTGGATTGGAAGATAGGTGGCTACTGAGCCAAAATGAGTGTACGATTATTTAGATAATCCACGCTTAGTTTTGTTTTGACACCCATTTCAAGACATCGTGTTAGTGTTTGCGACCATGGGAAAAGAACAGTATCGCTCCGTGATCCAATTCTTGTTTTTGAGTGGAAAAAACTTACTAGGAAATCAAGCCCATTCTCGATGGTGTTTATAGGACCCATTCACCTTCCCGTACAATTGTTTACCATTGGCTATGCCGTGGCCGGACATCGGTTCTTGATAAACCGCTTCCAGGTGGCCCAAAACCGCTTTTCATTGAGGAAACTGTGGACAAAATCCATGGTCTCGTATTGGCGGACTGCCAAGTGAAAATTCGCGAATTGGCAGAGATAACAGGTATCTGAACTGGACACGTTAGCCATATCCTGCCGCATTTGCTCATACCGGAGAACAAGCGCAACCGCGTGACCACTTCAAAAACGTGCTTGGCCCTATTTAATCGAAATCCAAAGGAGTTTCTGCGTCGTTTCGTGACCGTTGATGAGACATTCATTGGTATACACCAGAAACCAAAGAACAATTGAAACAAAGAGTTTTACTCGGTAAACGTACTCCAAAGAAGGCGAAGACCGTGCCTTCGGCCGGAAAGGTGATGGCCACCTTATATGGAGAAGGGAAAAACAATTACAGGAGCTACAGGAGTTATTGTACCGATTCAACGCCGATTTGAAGAAAAAACAACCATATTTGGCAAAGAAAAATGTGCTCTACCCCCAAATTGGTCGAATTGCACTACGAATTGTACCACCATACTCCGTATTCTCCGGATGATTCCCTGCGATTAATTTTTGTTCCCAATCCTTAAAAGATCGCTTGCTGGAAAGAAATACGAGTCGAACGAATAAGTCATCGCCGCCGCGGAGCAGTATTTTGCAGGCCAACAAAAGTCGTACTATACGAAGGGGTTAAAAAAAATGCAGCACCGCTGGAAAAAGTGTATCGAGTTGAAAGGGGATCGTATTGAAAAATAAATTGTCGAAACCTAAAAAAATTGCGTTGTCATTTCTTATCCGGGTATTCATTTCATTAAACACCACTCGTATGTGTGAAATACCACTTTATTAAAATATCCACCTCGGCTTCACTAGCTGTGCTTCAAGCGGTCGGTCCAATTTTTGATGGCTCGGTCCAGTCGAATGTTGGCCTCGAGCTCGTCCAAAGAAGTTGGCTTGTAGCGTAGACTAAGGACTTGACGTAGCCCCAGAGAAAATAATCGAGTGGGGTCAAATCGCATGGTCGCGGTGGCCAATTGATGAACGCTCGCCCTGAGATGACCCACAACTCCGAATCACAGTTTGGATGTATCGAAGTTTACGAGCTCTCACCACAGAAATTCAGTTAACATCGCTCTATACTTGATACCATTGACAGTAAAGGTGTCTGCATTCTCATTTCAAAAGAAATGAAAAGGTCCGATTATGCCGCCATGCCATAAACCGCACCAAACAATCAATCTTTGTGGATGCGTTGATGCTTGGCCGAGTGCTTGTAGATTGTGTTCGCTCCAATAACGGCGAACGTTGATATAGCCGCTGAGCCAAAAATGGGCCTCGTCCGAGAAAATGGTACTTTGACCAAAAACCCGATCTCTGGCTAACATTTCCAGGGCCCAATTAGCGAACTCACCATGTTGTCTATGATCGTCCGGCTTTAATTCTTACGTCAGCACAATCCAATACGGCCCAAATGCAACCGCAATATAAGCCGGGTTGACTCAATGGCGATGCCTAATCGACATTTCTGGGTCTGCTTTGATACCAACCGCTACGGCGGCTAGGATTCCTTCATTTCACACCAATCTCTGTCTGGTTGGTGGCTTAAGATCCAAAAGAGTGTACTTAAGCTCAAACTTTTTTACGATGCGACAAATTGCTTGCACACTGAAGCTATGATGACGACCGACCTCACGAAGAAATTCACTTTGCGTATCCATAACTGATCCGGGATTTTGATAACATTTTTTTAATAATTTTCGCGTCAAACGATGCATGATGAAATGGCAGACCTTACTAAACAGTTTGAGAGCTGGATGTCATTAGTAATTTTAAAAGCTGTTAAAACATAAGAAATAGAAAAACTATCATTGCTATCTAGTTACCCGTTATAGGATGTGGGATGTGGATGTTTTCGACGAAACAGCAACATAGGAGAATGTTACAACTTTAAATGGTGAGAACGGCAACAGCAATGCGTTTTTTTTCGTATTAATTTTCTTTTGTAATATTATTGTGTAATGCTTTACAAAGTTTGGTACAATAACTAAGAATAAATAATAAAAACAACTTTTGCAATTTATTATCAAGACAGGTAGATGGAAACCCTATGGTGATTATTTTCAAAAATTCCTGTCGACAAATATACATATCATGGTATCCCTATGAGAGCTTTCAAGAGCAAAATGCTTATCCCTTTCCTTGTAACCAGAGTAAGAAGTAAATATTCCTAACTTCCCTGCATTCCAGGTTTTTGCTGAACAGTGTATAGTTTCGTGAAATTAAGAAGCTTTTGACGAAACTTAACTCATTCAACTGTTTACATTTTCACTTACACGGATTGAATCCGAGTCGACTTATCGTTGCCTCGTATGTACGGCAATTGGGTTTAGTTCGAATCAAATTGTCAGAGTTCGTCAGATAATCTTACAATTTCTGTTCTCTCATCCATAACGCATTAAAAATTCTGTTATGTGTAGGCAATTTGGCACATTTTTATCCATAGTATTCATCTGGCATTCAATGTTTACAAAAGAAATTTGGATACATGTAGTGCAATTGTATATGGGTTCTGCCCATAAATGCATAAGTACATTTAGTTAGTTTAGTTTAGTTCATAATAACCTGTTTCTGGGACATAGAAAAATTAAAGCTACTTAAACAGAGAAAATAAGACATTACGGCTTCAAAGTAATTTTGAAAAATATTCCGAAATTGATAAAGATGATTTTGTTGACACCATTAACAAACAAACAAAAAATGGAAATATACGGACAACATATTTCCCTAAAGCAATTCATATCCATGCTTAAGAAGCTCTTGAAACCCATTGGTTCAAACGCTCGCATCGCATTTGTGTAGCACCATTGCTTTCTTTTCAAGCATAAAATTTTCATCCAATATTCCCTTTTTTTTTCCTGTTTTAGCACCGATAATGCTAGAGAATTCCCAATTTTTTATTTATTTTTTTTTTTCCTTTTTTTTTTTTTTTTTTTGATATTGACAGCGACATGGCAACCAACTCGAACGAAAACTTAGATTGTACTGTCACATATTGGAATCCAACATAATTTTTCCCCACTCACTCCTAGAAATTGTGTGTGCAAATTGACATGTGTGGAGCCGCTTATAATGTCGTCAGTATAACCAATTAATATGTATATCAGATGATGAAAGGGTTGTGACTCAAGCGTTAGTGATTTCACATGTATTTCAAACACTTTCGAGTATACCATATATATATAAATATGTATGTATATTTATTTATTTATATACTTACAAAAGCTAACAGATATTTATAAAAAAATAAATGTAAACTTTTGAATCGGAGCAACGAGTATATGTATAACATCAAAGTAGTCATAGCATATTGCCTTGTTCAAATGTTCAAATTTATATTTGACAGAAAAGATTTCATTATGGTTTTTTTCTAATTTTTACGAAAGTGTTCCATTTTTATTCTGCGCAGACGCATCTGGATCTTTTATGGAGTGCTGAGGACGCATATGTACGTCGCAGAAATATGCACAGTCTATGGTATATGTTAAGGCATTATTTTTGCTGTTAGATACAATATTTTAATTAATTTATCTCACAAAGTAGTTTTATTATTCTCATCTTCAATTCAGTTTAGTATGGTACCCAGAAGTACTAGGTGGGGTGAAAAGTAACCTCTTTGAGAATGAAAACAATTTTTTGAAAATGTTTTTTTTTATTATATTCAATATAGTCCCCTTTTAGTTTGATACACTTATTCTAGCGATTTTCCAACTTGATCCCGTCCGAAAAGTAATTTTCCGGAAGGTCTGCAAAATACTCCTCTGTGGCGTCGATGATTTCCTCGCGTGAGCTGAATTTTTTATTGATAAGCCATCTTTTGAGGTTTGGAAAGAGATAATAGTCCGAGGGAGCCAAATCTGGCGGAATACGGTGAATGCGACAGCAATTGAGGCCGTAAGTCATTGATTTTAGCCGTGCTTGCGATACTCTTGTGCGCCGGTGCATTGTCTTGCAAAAACAAAATTTTTGTTCGCTTCATGTTAGGCCATTTTGCAGCGATTTTGGCCTTCAATCGCTCCACAGTAATACTCGCTGTTGATGATTTTTCCCTTTTCGAGGTAGTCCACGAAGAGTATGCCATGACAATCCCAGAAAACCGACGCCATAACCTTTCCGACACATCGAGCCTCCCTCGGCCGCTTCGGAGCACTCGTGCCGGCTTCAGTCCATTGCCGGGCACTCATTCTGTTCTTTGGTATTCAACAGTTACCAATCGACGCCGATTCCGCATCAGCAACTCCAAACACTCTTTCGAAGTGCCCTCGCGTTTGTGTTTTTGGTTAGGAGTGAGTATGCGCGGCACCCAGCGGCAGGATAACTTTTTCATATGCAGAATATTGCCCAAAATATGGCGTGTGCACTCAGTATTAATCTTTGTGGTATCCGCTAGTTCGTGCGCCTTCACTTTCCCGTCAGCCAACACCATTTCATGTATTTTTTGACATTGTTCTCTGTTACCGCATCGGAGGGCCTGCCACTGAGGACTTGATCGGTAGTGGAGTTGCGGCCACCACGAAACTCTCGAAACAAATATTTGACGGTGTAATCTGACGGAGCATTAACCCCATAACATTTATCCAACTTTTCTTTTGTTTCCTTCGCCGTTTTGCCTCTCAAAAAATAATGTTTTATGAGAGAACGAAAATCGTTTTTATCCATACTCTACATGATGCCAAACACGTCAACAACAATCAGCTGTCAAAACAAAACTAAATACAATACCGCACTGAAATCGCAGATTTTCATCTGCGTAATTACATACAGTTTCTGAGGCATAGTACCTCTAACACTTCCTGCTTACGCCTACTCATGTAACCTGTGGGTTTCGCGATCTTTAGCACTTGATGCTTTCGTCATTCTAAACTATCGTATTGTATTATAAATTATCTCTAGCGATCTTTTGTGATTAAGATCGGCGCTCATAAAGAAAACTTCTGAAAAAACGAATCGTCTGTTTATTGATTTCTTTTGTAAAAAAAAAATAACACTCAAGTGGATATGCATACACTTGTAATGCGTCAGCATGTGTTAAATTTTTCGGAAAATGAGATAGAAAGAGAAAGGAGAATATTTGGGCTCAATGGCTATTTCGTTAAATGGATGGCATCTAACATTTAATGGGAAGACTTAATTCTTACTGTAAGTTGGCTTGTGGGTTTCAAGTCAACTATTCATCTTACTCGATTTTAGTTGACTGAAAATATGATGTCTTTTGGGTGTAGTTGGAATTCGAACACTGAACCTTCCCGATTTGGAGATCAGTTCAAACCCATGAACTCGAACCTACGACCCCTCTTTGGCCAGTGCGCACGCGCGCTATAATTTAGTGTTCGTTGACTCTTTTACATTGCTCATATCGTATCACCGTTCAGATTTCTCCATACCTAGTCCACGTTTTAAAGGATTGATTGCCTTTAATCCTTTACCGGCACTTTCATTTCATCATTCCTTCCCCATGTTTCTTTACACGACATGAATTGGTATTTTCCGCTGAATTTATCGCTTCTAAACCTTTTCCTCCATTGGAGTCTTTGTAGTACCCTTCTAGTTCGTAACTTTTACCTCTATTTCTATTTTCTGAAAGAATCATACTACTCGCTTTCGAAAACCTATGAACGCTGATACGAATATATCAATTCACTTTCATGTTGTTGTACTTTTGTAATATTCCTCTTCAATCCGTGTGGCGTTGGTACGTACGAATTTCTGTATATCCGACTTTTCTTTTGCCCCACCGGTAGTTTCTAAAAATGGAAACCTGATCACGCATATAAACATCGGGTAGTTTCACAAGATGTTAATGCGCCTCATGCACATCTTTGGTGTTAACGTGCTTAATTAATATGTATCCCTAAACCAACATCCTTAGTACATCTTGCTCTAACTTTCCTACTTCGCTGTATTGGGAAGAGCATATATAGTATTTTCGTTGTTTGCCTTTTTAAAACAGCAGAATGTTGTTTCCATTGGATACCCTTGAGTTGAAAAAGACTAAAGGTCTTCTTCGTTCTATGCAAAATTGTCTCCTTTCATCGTTATGGCGGTACACCCCCCGTCATATGTGGATTTGCGTGCTTATACAAAGATGCGCATGTTTGCTTGTTACGGTGTTTGCTCGTCACACGATTTTTTTTTTACGAGCTTGCATATACCATATGTATGACTACTGACTACCTTTTTTGTTGATATCGCGGCACCGGTTTGATATTCTAACCACTTCTAACCACCACCAGCCATTTCCAAGGAATCGTTTTGCAGCTTTTTGCATTACACAGTCGAGCAGTGGTCAAAGGGCCTTATACCTACTTATATGTGTTTGGTTCTCAAGTTTCGTCATATTAAATGGGTTCGATTAGTTTGAAAACAACTAATTCTCCTTAGTCGATTCTTGAAAGCTTGCTTTTATTTTTATGTTTTCTTATTGTAGAAGGCAAGAAGGTAAGCGTTCTTGCTCTCTTAATAACCTCAATTTTTAACAGCCGAAATATGAAGAAGGATTGCCCTAAGTGTTCTAGAAATGGTGCAACTTTTTGTGTTTTTAAATATATCAAGAATTTGAAAATCAGTTTGACGACACCTCCGCTTGCATGCAGAGGTCAATAAGCACTTTTCATATAAAACGGTATGCAACAAAAGTTCTGTAAAAGCTCGAGACTTCCTAACGAAACTCTCTCTAGCAAAGTTTCTCCACTCGGTACTTTTATAAATAGAGTTTTATGTCCATAAACCGTCCGGTTCTAGGACTTGCTGTTCCTAAAATAAATTTCCCTATCATCGGCACACACCAAGAAAAATGAATGGTAAAAACAATGCACTTACTGTTCTTAGCAAATACCATAACCTACGTATTGTTTCAATATTACCATTAGGTGTGTACATAAACTACAATATTTTCTATTCCATGAACCTTTCCTACGTTACTTGTATAAGGACATCTAGCGAGCAAAAGTAATAACAATAAAGGTTGTTGAAAATAATTTATGAAACAAAGTCAGATTCAAGATTATCCGTCTAGTTGACATAATGCATATCGAAGTATAATAATTTTTTTTTTATTTCTTTGCAGATTATTTATGGTACGGACGGCCAAGTCGTACGTGCAGAATCACGACGTGGACGTGGTAAAGGACGAGGTGCTAGTACTGGGGTAAGTTTTTTTTTTTATTTCTTTCTATACCCCTATAACTTTAAAATCAATGTTGAAGAAATATTACAATATCTTTTTAAATTAGCATTGTTGCAAAACAACAATAGGCACCTTGAGCTGTGAGATTTTTTGGACCGTTTGCGTTTATCTTTCACTTTCACTTTCATATGAATTTGAAGTCTAGGGGATGTTTTTGTAATGCCACCTTAGGCGAGTGTTATGTGATTACGTCGTCCTTTAAACTTAGTTTCGAAAGGCATGAACTTGTTCTGTTGGTGATATCCCAGTTTAGCGGTTTATTAGCCACTCAATAGAGAATCCTTAGTTTCCCAGTCTAAATCATTTGTGATTGTAATCTTAATCTCATTACTGATCTTCGCTGAGCGAATGGGTTTTCCCACAGTGCTGCTTCTTATATGCATTGAGGCAAGTTTTCATGGCTCTCTTGAAGCCGAGACTTTGCAGTTTCCCAATATTCTTGTTTTGTTTTTTTTTTTTTTTCATCTACTGTACTACACTAGTGAAACATTGATACTTGTATTATTGACGACAGCTCTAACCATCATTGTATATAATCAAAACATAATTTTTAGCTTTTGAGCCCAGGTTTTACTGTATGTGGAAAGGCGTACTCATAAAGCATTGGTAGCTCTGCCGATTTAAAATTTGTAGTGGGAGTTCTAGTTTAGTTTCTTTGAATCCTTGTCTTTCTTAACAAATTCTATCGGGAATCTATTGAAGGTTGACACACAAGTCAAATATGTATTGTAATGCGTTTTGTGACTACAAGGTCATCAGCATGTTCAATAAGTGTTTAGTTGATCTATGACCACAGATCGTTAAAGCGGCGGGAAGACACCATTACTCAGATATCTCTTAAGCGCAGATACCGTTATAAACGCCCTCAATATCATGTAAAACATCTGTAACGGCTTTTTTGGATTGGATTTACCTCACTTAATGGGTTAAGGCGTCCTTTGCTGAATGCTTATTGGTTAAAACGTAGTGGCATATTTGTTTCAAAAATCTCTTGACATTTTTACGTTATTTTCAAGAAAAACAATGGCAAGCTAATCGCACCATAGAATTCATAGAGCTCACTGGGTAGCAAACCCAGCCAAGCTGAAGGATGAAAGTCATGGTAATCTTCCGCTAGGCTTACTTTACGTATGCTCTATTTGCTCGAAATAAGAATACCACTTTTAATCAGAGCCGGGAAAACGATGTGTTTTCGTGGAGCTTTGAATGATTTAAAATAATATGCTAATTACCTATCTAATGTCGTTTATGCTAAAGAAGTTATGTTTTTTATTCTACCGCAGGAATAACTGACACGCGGCAAAGTAGAACCATGGCAATTCACCTCAAGCGTAACCTTTAGGGTTACGTTGCGGTTACCATCTATCTTTAAAAGCTGATCGATATTGTCACTAGCACTTCCGCCTTGGAAGTAAGGTTTGTTACGAGGTATAAAGAGACTATCAGAAAGCATTTTTTCGGTGTAACAAGATCATGCCGATAGATGAAAGCCGAAAAAAATTTAAACATACCAGGTGTTACAGCAAATCTTTCTTTAAATCTGTGAAGTTTCATTATGACCAAAAATTGAGGCAAAATATACATATATCATACATTTGTACTTACATACATACATACGTCCAAAGGTAGTAAACAAATTTTTAGTTTTCAACGCAATAACTAAAAATTCTATCCCAACTGTCAGTACTGCCTGCCTGCGTACTTTAAAACGAGTTTAACGCTTCCATATTGTGCCATGTTTCCGATCATACCTCGAATTTTTAAGGCGATCAATTCACTTCATGTAGTGTTCTGCTAACAAGATGTCATTTCACCCGGGAGAAACTACTGCGTAAGCTTTTTCTTCAGTCCCGATCTTTAGGACTCATTACGAGAAAATGGCAAAGAGCGTGTCCCTAAAAAATGCGAATCTTCTTTTCCTCCTTCGGACAGACTCATTGCACTTATGTCACTTTCTAGCATCTAGCCTATGGTATGTCTTAACGATCTCCTAATTTTCCTTTCATTGTAACTAGCAAACGTTCAAGACCAACGTGCATTTGTATTTCTCTCTCCCCTCACTTTTAAATCCCCTGGCTACACGCTTATTATAAAAAAAATAAAACGTTCATAACATATGTATTACATATGTATATGTATTCTCCCTTTCCTTGTTGGATAGTCATAATCGAAAATTCGATCAGGTTATTGGCTGCAATTGCATTAAGGACATCCCTGTAAATAACCAGATAAATTTAAGGAAAATATAATCCTGTGCATTCAAATGTCTTTGTCTACCTTCCCACTGCTTGCAGTCTCTGTCGTGTTTCTAAACGTTTCTGTGGTTTTAACTTTCCAAAGGTTGAATCCATTTGAATATACGTAGATTAAACACCCATTTCAAAAATTCAACATTACAATGTAGCTACGTATATATATGTATATATGTACAGTTAGCTTTTCAGTGGGAATGATGACAAATCGAGTAGAGATGTTTACCTCTACTACGGTGCAACCTACTTACATGAAAAATCTCCCTTATCTGGATAACAAAAGTATTACATCTATCTAACCACTTCTAAGGACGTCACACTGTCTGGCGTATCAAAAATAGAACACTAGATGGAAAGGTTGGCAAAGAAGACCAAAACCAAGACGAAAAAGTAAGCGAAAGCAATAACAATAACAAAAACAAAAACTCAACCTGTTGCTATAAGCACATCGAAAAGCCGCAACTCTCGCAAGCCGTTAGAGAATTCATTTCCTTAACCGCAAATGTTGTAGGTCCTCGTTCGTTGATGTTGTTGTTGATGTTGTTATCGTTGTCGTTGCCTTCATCGCCTTCATCGCCTTCGTCTTCTACAACTCGTACTTTGGCGCACTCCAAGAGCTCTACTTTAGATTTGCTAAGACTTTACGATGTGCTGTTCAATCATCACCATCATACGACACAGAGAAGCAATTCAATGGCTTTGGTTATCCCCTGTAGTATCCTCCGTATCGTATCTGTGGTGTCTTGTTCTCCTGGTGTGAGATTCGTGAAAGGAGAGAAACGTTTACTGTGGCGTCTGTGAAGTGTTTCCTATCAAAACATTCAGTTCAAGCACACCTCATACCTCCTGGGGATTGGGTGCTCCTTGTGATTGTAATAAAACAGCGTAGACTCGACAATGAGGGTTGGAGGACCAACCAACCAACCAACAAACCAGCCAGTCAATTCAACCATCCAAGCAACCAGTTCCGGCGTCTTTTATTCCGATCCGACTGTGTGCTGCTTATTGCTCACATCTGGATACGACAGAGTTCTTTTACACCATCACCCCGTCCGTTTACGTCTGCTCTGGTAAGAAGAAAGAAGGTACTTGTCGTTGACTGTTGGTTGTTGGCCGGGCCACTACATCAGCACCATCAAAGTCCCAACAGCCTTCACCTCGTTCCACTTTCTCGTCTGGGATTATGTAATATTTTTATCGTTGTCGTTGTCGTGTAAGTGGCCATGTTTGGCTACAGTCCTACAGTTCCAAACACCCGACATATCCACTTTGTTGTCGTTGCTGCCGGTATCGGTGTTTATGTTGATGTCGCTTTCAGTTTGGGCCTTCATTCATTGATAGAAGTTATCTTCCTTCCACCCCCTTTTCAGAAACAGTACCCATTCGTTAAATTTCTATACATGTCAAAGAGTGACTAAAGATTGTTGCTTACTACTGGCTTCGGCTGCCTGTCTGTTGTCCGTCTACGATGCGAACAACCAACTTCTAAGAGGGAACAGAAAAGCCCTCATCCTAACCGCAAGTATACTCGTACATTCGGAAAAAGATCAAATAATCGTTTGGATTGTACCCCATATTCCGTGGAGGTTATTTGTTGTTGTGGCGCTCTAATTCCCCCTTTGGCGGTGCTGACGATGAACGGATGGATGCTCGAACGAATGGATGTACGGATACCTTGACATTGGAAGGCGCTCCATGGGTTCTTCTTCATTCACAATCATTCGGTTGTGAAAGTGAAGTATTCGTATATGCGTGCGTGATGGCTTTTACTTCGTTCCCTAATCGCTTTGTTGGCGTCGTAGTCGTCGTAGTCGTCGTAGTCGTCGCAGTCGTCGCAGTCGTCATCGTCATCGTATCCCATGGTGTGGAATGGATACGTCTCACTTTTTATGAGTGGGAAAAGATTTGTTAAATCAGATAATATATAAGTATCGTCATCGTGGTAGACAGTGTGTCTACGGTGTCTCCAAAGTCTGCGGCTGCTGGCTGAGCGCTTGCTGGGGATATGTCAGTTTGATCCATTTCACATGCAGACTAAGAAATCGTTGTCTTTCACTCTGTGGCTCTTAAGTGTTGCTGGGTTGTGTGTGCGTATTTTTCCTTTTAAACTTCAACCCTATTATTCCAGCAACGACGATGACGATGACTACGTTGTTACCGCTTTGTGTATCAATTCTGAATGTTCTTTGCTAGAACCTGCTCATCTGTGCTATAGTCACTTGGTAGTAGTAGGGTACGTGGTAAAGAGGTCGGGAAGACTTTCTCCTTCGTTTGAAAATTCTACCGCGTGCTTCTCTTGCTAGTACTTCTGCTTCTGCTTTTGCCCCTGTTGTTGCTTCTGCTTTTGTCCCTGTTGTTGCTTCTGCTGCTAGTGTATCGTGTGCACTGGAACGAATCCTCTAATCTCAGGGTAAAAGACCCCAACTCATATGGGGTTACCGTATATCTAGACGGGGGAATACCTTTTTCGTTTCGTCTGGCTCTTGGCACGTTTCGAGATACTTTCGTTTTGTATGTTAGTATGACATTAATAGGTGCACATTTTTTCAGAGCTAAGAGAGAATCTGTGTCCTCATCTGTAATCCACCAAGGTCTTCATTCGTTCCGTTGCCACTGCGTCTGTCTCTGACTTTACCTCTGCCTCGACGTTTACGGTGTGCAACAATTGGGTAGGTAGATAGGTACTTTGGATCAGGAATCATTGCAGCATAACAGCAGCCAAAGTGGTTAGCCAACCAGTCAGCTAGACAGCCGGCGTATACCACCCAAAATCCAGACAGCCGTTAGTCAGTGCACGACGGTGGGTTGGGGTGGAAAAAAAAAAAAAAAGAAAACCACTTGCACAGAGAAAAAGAACGGTCCGCGTGTTGCATGTACAGTGACAGAACTGTTTGGAGGCTTGTAAGACCACCACCGAGCTACGTCTGTCTGTCTGTTGACGTTGGAGGAATAAACTGGAATACTTGTTGATAGTTTGACTCTGATACTCCCCTGGCCCGGAGTCATCAACATCGTCATGGTAATACTGCATGTGTCTGGTGCATGGTGGTTGGTGCTTGGTGCATGGTGCATGGTGTTCGCGTGAGGCGCCAAGAGCGTCGTTGTCATTTTCTGTGGAACGCCCTTAGTGTGATGCACGTCGTCTCGTTACGTAATTCTGATTTACATTTGGCGGAGAGAAGAGCGTTAGGTTTGCTGTTAGCACGTCCTCGACATTGGATGGTGATTCCGTTTCTGATTGTGATTGTGATTTTGTCCCGTAGTGGGTGTTTGTGTGCTGGAATTTTAGCCAGCACTGGACCATCAACAGGTGTGTGTATTTTTTGTTGGACATTTCCATAACTAAAAGCGACGAGTTTTTATGATCGAATCCGGAGCAGAACAACGAATACGACGTAGGATGAGGAAGTCTATAGTCATCGATAGCAGGAAGCAGGGTTTATATATATATTTTTTCTTTTTTGTGGCCCAATGGTGGAAAATTTCACAGTTTACACTCGTTATTTAGCGGTCGATGATGTGCAATGCAATTTGTGTCAGCTTGCAGGACGATTTCCTCCTATTCCTGTTTGATTTTTTCTGTGCTTTTATCTATCAATCCTAGCTTCTGGCTGTACTATACAGAGGCTAATTGTTTCTTCTTTTTTTTTTGTCAGATGAAATAATTTTATTCTGAAAAGCTTTTGGGTATTGCAATGTTGGTGACGACGATGCTGTATGCACATGCAGGTTAAACGGTCCGTTTTGAAGCATTTTGAAATCTGGTTTGGTTGAACATTGACGGTACACCGAATCTATTTAGTGCCTAGGAAACTATTGTGTGCTGTGCATGGTGGATTGTCGGATGCACAAAGATTAGTATGTAATGACATTCAAGTGCAGTGAACTAAAAAGGTGTTGAGTCCGGGTTAACAATGTGTACCTACCTGTTGGATATTTGACTGTACTTTGACGCAAACAGAAACCAGTTCATCCTCTAGGGAGGATAGATTGAATTCGTTGTTTGTATGTTGCGTACCTAAAGGATGTTAATCTTCCGTCATGATGATTGTTATCAAGGGAAGTCATAGTCTTTAGTATCTGATGGTTTATTCACTAATTAGATAGTCTATTGTGCTTGTTATGTGATTGGTTGTAGTTAAGCTAATGAGTGGCTTTATTTTACTTAAGTGAAATCATATTAACACCAGGAGTTAGATTAAAGGCATTTCAAACATTTCTTAATGATTTGTGTCGAATAATATTACATTAAGGAAACTAATAATATTTACAACCGAAGGAGAGTGGCTTCCTCTTCAATTGGCCTTGAATTTCCTCTGCCCTGAGATCCATGATTTCACATTATCCAGAGTAATATTTGATAATTTGCTTTTTGGCTTAGGAAAGTCAATTAAATAATATGAATAGGCTTGTCTTTATTATTGCTCAAGATTTATATCTAGGAGGAAGCATAAGAAAGTTTTGCAATTGAAGGAAGTCGGAATACATGACGAGGAGGCTTAAGAGAAATTGTCTTGAATAAGGTAATAGTGGACTTGAGTCATATTGCACTTTTCGAGATGGATGTAGTCGATCTTTCACTTGAACTCGCTTTCGTAATTGTATGTTCCCTACCATTTACCATCAATACACACGAGGACCCAAATCCCTTAAAAAATTCTTCTCTCCAAACAATCAATTATGTTTTATTCGCTTTTATTAGGTGGCCAGCATCTGGACCGTAGATTAGAAGTTAAATGATTAAGGTGTTTCATAGCTACATATATATATCTAGTTGCTACTTTTCGGTTGGCTTCTTAGACCAAGGAGGTTGCAGTCAAAGCGATTTTTAACTTGATTTCTGCGTTGATGTCATAGCTAGAATTAACTGCAAAGTCAACGTTAAAAAATGTAATTGAACTCGTCAATGTTCAATGTTTTATTTCTTGGCAGTCACTCAACAATAGAGCCTGTTTAGAGCCTATCATGCTCTAAACAAAAAAAAAAAACTCCAATTTGACGAGTTACACAGATTCGTTGTGAAGTACTTCTCAACAAACAATTTTGGTATTAATATCACGCCTACGACACTAAAGTCTAAGGACAACAAAAGAGCTCGCTACTTTGGAAAAGTTATTTCGCAGTATTGCCGAATAGTTTCAAAATGGCTGCGAAACGACTCTACGGCATTGGAAGAAAGATCAGTCAAGATCAAAGCAAGAAGAGGAAAGAGATATCGAAGAATTTGGAAAATTATATGCAAATGCAAATCTGTCCAAAGAGGAGGTATTGACTTCCCATTAGAAAGTATGGTATCTGCCACATTTTGCTGTATTTTTTGATACTTCAGCAACCGCGGATGGCACCTCTCTTAATTCCGCTTTGCTTAATGTCCCCGAACAAACCAAATCATTAATTGCAATTATTTTTATGTTCCGAGAAGGTCTAATAGCTTTAGCTGCTAACATTCGTAAAATGTTTTTCTAAGTTCATATACTATCCCAAGATCAGGATGCCTAACGGTTCTTGTGGAGAAGTGGAGACTGACTTGAACATTACACAATGATTTGCTCGTCATGTAGTGCGGAGTGTATGTTATAAAATAAACTGAATGCTGACCAATTTCAAAGCCAAAATCCCGTTCCCACAAAAGCAAACGTTAACAAGCACTATGTGAACTATTTTGGAGCTACTTTTCGAAGAAGCCCTGAGCACGCAACAAAGTTGTAAAGGTTAGCGCAGAGGCCAGTTTTAATTTAAGAATCTTTACATTAAACTCTAACAGTCTTCAGTCAGACATGAACAACGCTCTTGAAAAGAGAGCCAACATCATAAACATGAAACGCCAAATCCATTCGGGAAAAGTGTTCGGTGTACGTCCGCCAATAAAAAGAGAATTACTGGGAATCGTTATGGCAATCTTTAATTCCTATTACCTATTAGCCGACTTCCTACTTCAGTTCAAGACACATTGAGAATTAAAATCGATTGGAATGACTTGCTCACCGCAGAGTTAAATACATAAGAAGTGAGCTGCCTGATGGAAGGAATTCCAAAAAATCAACATCTTCAAGATCTAACGCTGCTATTCGATACATTTGTACGACTCATACGATATCAAACTTCAGATTTTCGTCGACGCGAGTCAAATCGCCTTTGCTGCTGCCGGTTATTTTTGGATTGTGCTGGAGTTGATGTAGTACTTGTCTTTGGAAAAATCCACGGTGCCACTTAGAAATCGATGTCTATTCCTATATTGGAACTCCAAGCTACCATTTTGGGTGCGCGTATTAGCAAGATTATAGTCCTTAGTCATAACGTTAACATTTATAAAATACAAGTCCTTCGTTTATTATTGCATTGCTAAAATTCTCGCCACAACACAACTATCTCAGTGGCAATGGACGCAAACGCAGATGTGGCCACCCGTGCGACTTGGCCTTCAAAGTAAAAGGTCAATAATAATGACTGTCTGGTCCGGCATTTTTAAAGCTATCTAAAGAGTGTTGGTCTACTGTAATGATTGAACCATCATTAAGAGAAAGTTAAGCCTTTGCTAATCGTGCAGACACGGAGGTAATACTTTATTTCAATTAAATCGGTTTTCTTCTCATTTAAAGCTAACATAAATGAGACCCAAAATCAATGGTGCTGAAAAATTGTTATCCCGAACTCAAATTCTCAAATCAATATTTAAAAAATAGTCCAATTCATACTCTTTGACAACGATGACCTTTCAATAATTGAAGGCCGTATAGATGAAGGCTATTTTTTAACACTTTATGACAGATGTCCGATCCTGATGCCGGAAAAAACATATGGTCTCAGAGATAATGATGTTTCATCATCAAAACACAGCAACTACCTCTAATGAAGTCCACCAAATGTTTTTGCTTCCGCATGCCCGAACTGTTTTAAAGGCTGTAGCCAGTGCCACAACTTATGGGTGAATACGGCGTGAATCCGTCGTCATCTTCACAGTCTCACTGTGAAAGCAGCCCATCTGGAGCTAGTCGAAAATCTTTCAATAGACGCTTTCATTTTATGGGTACGCAATTTCATTAATCGTCGCGGTACTGCAGTCAGGATCAGAATCGACAATGGTACCAACTTCATTGGGGCACAGAGGAAGTTAAAAGAATCTAATCGCTTATTAGACGTTAATGAGATTAACGATAAAGCTGCGATGCTCAGTATGGATTTTAAACTATCCATACAAACTTAGCTCAGCGGATCATAAAATGCCTGGCTTGAAGAGGCATGTAGAAACTCTACGTAGTGTTCTCATCAAAGTCGATAATGTCACCAATTCTCGTTCGACTATAGATATTCTTCTGACAGCGGTATATGATGAATGAATAACACAGAACCATTTTCTCATGGGTTGTGCTAACTCCACATAAACGCCGCATAGCTTTGATGAAAGATGAAGTACAGCGAAGAATTTAATGTATCGATTGTGGAAGCAGTGGACTTTATTATGACTTCCGCATTTATTATGACGTCCAAAAAGGCTTAACATAGTTCGTCCGCTCCAGTTGAATGATCTTGTTATAATTTGTGACTCGATCAAACTAAGTACAACAAGAAAACGAATATTCATAATATTTCAAGTTAAAGATGGACAAATACTCTTTGCTGAATCATTTGACGCTCAGCTACGAAACTTGCTGTGCTGACTTTTTTGATGAATCTTATACCGATTTAAGGGGGATGAATGTTAGAGGGAGACACACATATGTATATACGAGAAAAGAAAAATTTTTTACAAAGTTTTTTCTTTTTAGGATCGTTAAGCATGGTACATTTTTGTATATCCTTTGTCTCTGTTGATTCTGTCAAAAGCGGAATCAAAGTTAATGAAAAAGTAGTGGGAATTTGCCAAGATCTGTAACCAAACAAATAAACTGGAAATTTCTGGCATAAAACTACACCGATATGTACAATACTATTACATATCAGAGGATGAAAAGGTGATTTTTAGAACCATGTAAACGATTTTCAGGTCCTTTGAGCTAGCATACTTTCTTCTGACTAGATATCCCAAAAAGAGTTCGCGTATTTCTCTTACTAAGTCATTTCCTGCAACCCCAATGGATCTTTGTTTAGATATCAGTACTAATTATCAAATTTCACGAGCCTTTTTAGTTGACTAACGCGTCCTCTGTTTTAATTGTCTATTTTCATAGCACCCCATCGATTGCGTCTTAAATTTTCTTGATCGTGTTTCTGAGAATCTGATGTTCCTCCCTACTCTTTTGCTCATTTATTTTTCTGGTTTTCGTATTTATTTTTATGGAGCTCCGATCGATATGCTACCTGTACTCGGTGTCCTTCGTCGTCGCACTACCATATGTTATTCGTTGTAGTAAATAGGCCATCTATAGCTTTATGCTTTATGCCCTCAATATATTCTACAGAAAGAATAGAACTTGATATATGTTATGGATACTCGGTCGTCAAGGCTTTTGCAATCGTGATTGTAGCCGTTCCACGTAAAACTCCATATACGAGGGCTATTTAATGAATACCCGGATTAGAAATGAGAACGCAACTTTTTTAAGTTTCGACAATTTATTTTTCAATACGATCCCTTTTCAACTTGATACACTTTTCCCAGCGGCACTGCAACTTTTTTAACCTTTCGTAAAGTACGACTTTTGTTGACCTACAAAATAATCCCCCGCGGCGGCGATGACTTCCTTTGACAAAATAAGTCGCAGGGAACCAAATCCGGAGAATACGGAGAGAATGGGGGAGCAATTCGTAGTGCAATTCGACCAATTTGGATGTGGCAACTGCGGAACTATGAGCCGGTGCGTTATCGTGGTTATTCGTTCTTCGCCAAATGTGGTCGTTTTTTCTTCAAATCGGCGTTGAATCGGGCCAATAAATCGAAGTAGTAACATATACTCCTGTGACTGTTTTTCCCTTCTCCAAAAAAGTCAACGTTGATCACACCTCGCGCCTCGCAAAAAGCGGTTTCCATCACCTTTCCGGCCGAAGCCACGGTCTTCACCTTCTTTGGAGCACGTTCACTCGGTAAAACCGATTGTTTCGATTGTTGTATGGTCCCCAGTATGTTCCAATGAACCCATGTCTCATCGACAGTCACGAAACGATGCAGAAACTCCTTCAAATTTCGGTTAAACAGTGCAAGCAAACGCGGCACCAATCGCGCGGACAGCTTTCTCATGCCTAAAATCTCGTGCAGAATATGGCTAACGCGTTCAGTTGAGATGCCTGCTATCTCAGCCAACTCTCGAATTTTCACTCGACGGTCCGCCAATACGAGACCATGGAGTTTGTTTACGGTTTCCTCTGGGCGCGGTTCATCAAAAACCGACGTGCGGCCACGGCGAAACTCTGCCAACCAATGTTAAACGATTGTACGGGAAGGTGAATGGGTCTCATACACACCATCGAGAATGAGCTTGATGTCCTTGCAGGTTTTACTACTCAAAAACAAGAATGGGATCACGAAGCGATACTGCTCTTTTTCTATGGTCGCAAAAAACACTAACACGATGTTTTGAAATGGGTTTCAAAACAAATTTTGACAGGTGGGCTAAAAGAGGTTATACTAAGTGATGGTACATTCATTTTGACTCAGTAGCGCCACCTATCTTCCAATCCGGGTACTCATCAAACGGCCCTAGTATGTACATTTATTTCCGTATTAAAATCCGTAACTTGGCTAACAGCCAAGTTTCATCGATGATGATAATGTTTCAATCACCATAAAAAAAAAAAAAAATTAAAAATAAAGTCTCACTAGATGTTAACCTCTATTCACATGTATGCGTCATTGGTTTGGCAAAATTCTTCATAAAACTCCAACCAGCTTTACTAGTTTAACATGTCTTAGAATTGTTAAGATCGTGTAATAATATAAAAACCTAGGCAAGCAATACTTAGTTGTATTCTTTCGTTAGGATAGCAGACCATCTGGGAACTTATGATATTCAGCGATATCATGATATCCTTTCCCAGAAGCTGGCTGTTTCGAAAAATTCATGGAAGTTGTAGATACATTGGAATATTTCCTTTGAATTTATTATACAGATACTTATCTAAAGGTGTGCTGTGGATATCTTAAAGTGCTAAGCAGGTGATCAGTCTGAAACAATTAAATTTAAATAAATCAGAAGAATATTTTCTAATCACATGAGACTTACAAATATCATATATGGTACATACTTAATAGGAGTCCTTTTATTTTGAAGGCCATGTGATGCTAATCAAACGACCATAGGGACCAACAAACCAGTCTAGTCCCTAATTAGTATTTGTCATCGAAGTAATGCTCTGCTGGTTGACTTTAAAATTTAATTTCTTTTTTGTATCCTGAAAAATAAAGAAGAAAAACAATAAGGTCAAGGTTGGGTAACAAGACCAAGACCTTATCTTACCCTTTTCAGGAACATTTACGCCTTTTTGCGTTCATTCACTGCTGTTTTTTTTTTTTTTTTTTTTTTTTTTGTTACTCTCATAGCGCCGATTCGTCCTGTTTTCCCTGATACAACTCGACTCGACTTCTAATGCCTCCGGGTAAAAATTGTTTTCTTGATTTCTAGAAGTCCCAATGGGAGAAGTACTTAAGGACGACTACAATGTTGTCGACGCCTACAATGATGATGCTCCTGCTGCTGCTGCTGTGGGTCCTACTCCTGCTGCTGCTCTGCTCTTGGTGATGATGGTAATGATGGTGATGACTTTGACTCCGACCGTCGTCAGAAAAGTTTTTTTTTTTTTTGTATTTTTCTTATTCCTCATTCCGTTCTGTTTGTTATTTTTGTTTGTAGGCAAATTTAACACAGTTCAGATGGCTTGTCTTATTTGTTTTTTTTTCTTTCTTTTTTTGCTGTCCGTATCCTTTACCGTCTTGTCTGTGTCTATGAACCCTTTTTTTTTTGCAGTCCCCCTCATTACGAGGACCTTAGCCTTTGCTTATCAAATCGACACCTGATGATTCGAAAGGAGCAAGTTTTTTCCTGGCCTATACTCTATAGAAGTTAAAAGACTTTCCTTTCTCTTGACCTTTCTTAATGGCTCTGTAGACAAAACGGAGATGAATGAGGGGTTAACTTAAGGAAGCAATACACAAATGATGCTCACCCTGTCTGTGTGTTCAGTCACCTTCAGTGGAAGCTTTTCCTTTGACTATCCACTTTGGGTTGCCTTGACGCTTTGTGTCTTTTGTCCAGGATGTGAAGAGATTGCCTTGTCGACTTGTCTCACCCTTGAGTTTAAGCTTATAGGCGGATCCGGCTTCATCCCTTGGGTTTAGTTTTATAAAGAAGTGGTTTGCTTTTTTCGTCTTCCTTTATTCTTTTATTCTATTTTTGTCTTTTTTTTTTCCTTTTTTTCTGCAATTGGTAGACGAGGAGTAGAAGCAACACTAAAGATAGGGGAAACAAACAGTTAGGTTATTTTGGTATTGTAGCATCTCGTTGTGGTTTTTTCTATTGTTTGACAATGCGGTAGCTGCAGAATAAGTAGAACGATTTACTACTACACCCAATTGTATGTACCGCCTATCATTCATCAACTTGGTGCGTCTGGCCAGTGTCTAGCAACGTGAGAAAAACAAGAAAAAAATAAAGGACGGTGTAACGAAATTAAGGGGCAAATTGTAAGAATTCCTTTTTTTGTTTGGGGGTATTTGACCGGCACACTTTCTTGGGATTTTTTTTTTGCCTTTTTTTTTCTGGTTTTGGTGCTTTTATTTTTCTGTGATTGTTAGACAACGGTCAGACTTTATTTGTCCTTGAAAGTGACTTTGGGGAAAAGGGTTGGCGTTTAAATTGTCATCGACCTTGAAATTTAGGAAAAAAAAAATCGTTCTTAAATGTTGTTATGGGAATTTCTTGTAACTCGTGTAAGAGGATAGGAATTAAGGATTGCTCTTGAGGATATTTGATTTAAAATGGGAAAACTTTACGCTTTTCTGTTTGTCTTTAGGTGTGAATGAGGGTTTGCTGAGGCGTTAAAAACATTTGGGGTGTTAAATATTTGAGAGAAATTGTTATTTACAGATTAAATTGGCTTCTATCTGCGGAGTGTATTTTTTAGAGATTTTGATTATTATATTGCTTAAGGAATTAGGAAATTAAATCAATTATTCCAAAAGGCAGAATATAATCTGCTGTGAAAAATTAGCAAAGCTATTGACTACAGTATTCATGTTGGTTCAAGATGGTCTTTGTCAACAAGTATTCAAGATTTTTATTCTTCCGCTTGTAATTTTATGATAATTGTCTCGTTCTCCTTTCGTTATAATCTTCATACATTGAAGAACAGGTACTGCACCTATTTTAGTTCTATAATACAATTTTCTTAAAATAATTTAAATTCTTTGCTTGTATTGTAAGCAATTACCGGTAGATCGAAAACTTTATGTCCTCAACGGACTTAAATTAGAAATCCCAGCCGAAATAAACCCCCACCGCAAAAATTGGAGACGATCTCCACTCAGGCTTTTTTTTTAACCAAATATGCCCTACGAAGATCAGGACGTCCAATAACACAATCACATTGATGGACTAAAGAACTACAATGTATTAGCAAGAAATCTGTGCTTCGACTTAAAGAAATATAAGGTCAGTCTTTGCAAATACAAGAGCGTAGTCTGCAACGCTAAGAGAAAATTATGAAAATGAAAATGTTTGCTTCAATATTGAAAGCATAAAAAAGTGTGCCAGTCATATCTAAGGAAACTATAGTAATACATCATAGTTGGAGATCTAAAAGTACGAGATAGTAGTTAAATGAAATCCAACACTGAAGCTTTGGGACTCTTGCTAGAAGCCCACTTTCCTGGATGCACTCTTATTCCAACACCAGTAGTAGATATAAGCACAATTTTCCTTAGTCAATATGAAATTCCAGAGGAGATACTAAAACAAAACAAAATAATCTGGACCATAGACATCACACCAATCACGCTCCAAAAAGCTAAGCAGGCTGTGATACCGTTAATAAAAAGACTATTCAGCAGTTATGTGCCAAGATCCTGGAGGGAAGTAAACGTAGTCTTTGTTCTCAATGCACGTAAGCCCGGCCGTACCATCCAAAAAACCTCAGAGCCATTCATTTTAAAAACTTCTTAATACTCATATTCGAACTAATCTGCACTTAGAAGACTTGGCCTCTAATCAGTGTGTCTATACAAAAGGTAAAGGTGCGAAAACGGCTCTACATAAAGTTGTTAATACGATTGAAAAAATTAGCAGTCTTGCTAAATATCAAAGGAGCCTCCAACAATGTCAACATTTCCGCTTAGTAATTGCTGGAATTTATCCTGCTTGAACGAACCTGTTAACCTGTATGCTCCGCAACAGGAACATCAATTCAACATTCGGTAACACGGTATTGAAAGTCACCACTTCAAGGAACAGTGATATCAGCTCTTCTGTTGACTCTAGTTGCTAAAGAAATATTTCTGAATCTAAAGAGGGAAAGTATAAAAGCCCTTACATACGCGGATGATGCGGTTCTTATAGCCACCTGCAAGTTCTTCCTCACGATCAAGGAAATACTAAACTATACACTTAGAATCCTTGGAATCCGCAAAAAAACAGAGCTTGTTCTCTTCACACATAAAAGGATAATACAATATCACAATTTGATCTTTCCATTGATGGGATAACCCTCCGAATATCTAACAGTGCTAAGTACATATATATGTTAAAGAACGTATAAAAGACCTAACACCAAGACTATCGTATGGATATACACGGCTATCGACAAACCCATCTTAACCCCTTATAGTTAGCTTAGTAAGGTAGTAGTACACAAATAAAACTAACAACCTTAAGTTAATGACATGCTATAAGAACGACCGCAACGACGGGTCAAAAAAAAAAATTACCTGGCCTCTTGTTTCTATGTCAATAAACGCAAAAATAAGCTGCGAAAAGCGCTTTAAGATTGAGCCAACTTAATGGGTGGAAAATAAACCTGAAAGGTCACACCTCAATCTTTACAAGTGAACTGGGTTTGTGCTTCAATACGAACTACATAATATCCATCTCGATTTTGAAATGGAACAGGAACCAAATGGTACAAGACTCAATATCCGTTTTCACGAATGATTCAAAGACGGAGTTAGGAACCGGCGCCGGGATCTACTCTGATCAATTGAACTTACGATGCTCACGACGCCTGCCGGACTACAGCAGTGTCTTCCATATTCAGATACTGGCTGCAGCAGAAGCAACCGCACTTCCGGAAATAAAGGTAATATGCTACGAGGATGCGTTTAACTAAATTTATTGACAGTCAAGCTTTGAAAGGGAAATGGCAAACATCCACTCTGCACTCTGAATATACAAATAAAACTCAATGAAAGGTGGAAAAACCTTACCGCCTGTGAGACCTCAAGACAATTATGTCCGGAGCTCAGCAAATCTAGAACAAACAAGATTCTATTGAAAAGCGGAGCTAAGTTATCTACGCTTTTTAGACTACTCACAGGCCATAATCTTCTGCGGGCTACGTCCTATAAAGTTGTGTCTTACTGACGACGATCTCTGAAGAGGCTGTAGTGACATAAGCTAACGATAAAACATCCTCCACTTTTTGTGCCACTGTCCCAGCCTCAGTAATTTAAGACAAAGAACTTTAGGAAGTTATTACTTCCACGACCTCTCAGAACTATTTGCTTCTTTAGACCTCATAAAGCGAATGGCTTTATGAGCCGTATGGCACGTAACGTCATCCTGCTGGAATTACATTTCGCCAGGTAGGATCAATGTCATCAAGATTTTCGACAAAATGATCACTAATCATTGACCGGTAACGTTGACTGCAACACCAGCGCGAAAATGAGAACCGATTATGCACGAAATAGTGCACTTCTCTAAGTGCAATTGAGTCTCTTCTGAATTTACCTCACTTCAGAAACGGCATTTTCGCTTATTCACAAACTCGATTGAGACAAAAGTGAGCCTTGTCACTAAAGATGATTTTTTCGATAAAAATAAGGGTCGACTTCAAGCTAATAAAAAGCCCAATCTGCGAGCTCATGTAGCAAGCCATAATCTCGTGACTTTAGTTCCTCCATCATCTGGAACTTAAACGGGTGTAAGCCGACTGTTAAAAATGATAATTCGATGATCTATCAGTCAACAAGCCCTACAAACACATGTTAAAACTTTTGTTTAAACTGCTCTCCATGAAAGTAATTCAAAGTGTACGTTTAGTATGGTAACTCGTTTAGCATCCTTTGGGGTAAAATTACTTTCGCGAATGGTGTAGAAGATGCTGAAAACATTAGAAGCCTTGAAAAATGTATTCTTTTCAATGCCAAGCGTGAATTTTTCGAATGGAGGAGAAGTGGAATTTTGTAAGAGTGCATAGTGCTCATGCCTTAAACCATCTTTAAGGAAACTCATTGAAACTTTAAGACTACTCGATGACTTACATATGTATATATGTATGTATATCTAGGTTAAACCAAGATTATATCTTTATCTCTTCGCCGGCTGGAAGATAAAAAGGTACAGGATTTGTCGAAAAATGACGTATGACTTTTATTCTCTTGCTGAAAGACAACACTAAAATAACTAGATACCTTCGGCTGATGGTTTTGAATGTGAGGAGACTATATGGAAGCGTAACCGCTCTTGTATCTGTTTTAAATCCTATTTAATTTTTACTACTATTTTTTCCTTGGCTAAAAGTTCGCTTGAAAGTACAAATCCAGATACCTACATCCATCGAAATGTACCATAGGTACGTACATACATATGCACATACGTAGGTATGTTCTTCTTTTGGGAAATTTGATAATTAATGGATGGTTTCAAGTAATTACTAAGTATGTGTCGATTTTGCTTGAAAGCTTTTACTCTAATTTCACTATTGATTAGTAGTTTTTTTTTTTTATTCTATTTGTTGTGTATCTTTTCTCATATACGAGTAAAAAAGTTAAAATAAACTTGTGATGCTCCCTACACAACTCGACTTGATCCTTTGAGCGTAACTTCCATGCTCGACAGACATCCATTTTAGCATCCATTAAAATAATTTAATTGAATTTCATGTAAAACTGATAAAAAGCATAACTTTCTCAAACAAATATGTATGCAACGCATACAAAGACATGTATCCACATATGTACAAGTAAGTAAAAAATATAAGCAAAAAAGAAAAACAAAAAGAAAAAAATAAATAAAACGAACCAAGTTATAAATTTTAAATTTAATTCGAAAGGACATAAATTAAAGTTTGGAACATGTCATTTAACAAAACTTCTTTCACACCCCTCAAAGTGTGCTCTATCTCACTCTCTTGTTATTTTCCGACGAACTTGTGCAACGAAAGCGGAATTTAACCCACACCATTGTTACTACCATCGGCACCCCCTTCTATCTTCCAATAGCAGCGGCAGCAGCAGCAGCAGCAGCAGCAGCGGCATCAGAATCGGAATCAGCCAGCAGCAACTCCTCCTTTGGTTTGCTGTTGCTACTTCCAACTTTCTACTCCTTTTTGGAACATTATTTTGCTGCTTGCTGATGTTGTTGATGCTGCGCCACATCAACCCCCAATCTGACTCTTTCTCTCTGTCCTTAACCCCCAGCCAAATTATTCCTTCTTCTACGTCTCTTTTCCATTTAACATCATCGGTGGTGCTTGTGATTCTTCCCCTCAGATATTACCTACCCCTTGCTAGAAAACAATTTAATTTCATTTCCCTCTTGTAGCTGTAAGTCGAAGGAGGGTTGATGGGGGACAAGTTGTGGATGGTTCGAAGAGGGTTGGTAAGGTTGTGATGGGCTGATGGGTATCAGGTTGGTGGGTTGTGGATGGGTTAGAGAATTTGATGAAGCGGTGGGCTGAAGGATAAAAACTCAACCAGGCGCGCTTCATGAGAACATGTACCTCATGCATACATACAAACATATATATATATATATAAACACAAGCAAACAATGCACATACATACAAGTATGTATGTTTTTATGTATATGTCATATCCTTAAAAGTATGTACGAGTATGTACGAGTGTAGTTGCTTTCCATACATGAATGTATGTATGAATGTAGATTGGATGCGAGTGCAAAATTCAGATTGTATCCTTTTTTGAAAATCCTCTATGAGACGGGGTAGGTAAAAGGAGAAGAGAAACGAAAACGAAATTGCTTGTGCTTGGTGGTGTTATTGATTTTTTTCCTGATTTGCTTCTTTTCTGATGTTTATCCTCGTCGCTTTGTTCCCTCCACTACGTAATTTTTTTTTTGTTTTTTATTTTTATTTATTTAGCCTGAAAATTGTGCAACATTTTCCTTCCTACCCGAGGATGGCAAAAATTTCCTAATTTTGAATTTCTAATCCTTGAAAGGTTTTTCTTATTTATTCAGAGCTGAAAGTGCATACAGCGATAAATTTTCAAAGAAGATGATGTATGCACTTATTGCACACCAAGTCGTCCTACAATGCCTGGTGAAATTGCCAGCAGACATATATATGTATGTATGCATATATGTACGCATATACTTTTCCCATACACACATTGACAATTCTTGCAGCGTTGAAGAAAGAAGAAATGAACAATTTAATAAAAAAAAAAAAAATAAAAAATAAAAATAAAAAATTAGTAGAACCAAAAAAAAAAAAAAAAACGGGCGATGCTATATAGAATACAAAACGCTTAATTTCGTTTCAAATTGGGGCTGGCTGGCCGCTTCTGGTTTTTGTGGCTTTTTGTGAGATTGTTGATGCCACCAGAGTTCAAATCCCTCATCCTCGGCTAGATTCTGTTATAACTCAACCGAAAGGTACTACTACCAACACTACGGCCCGTCCCTCTCTAACATCATTAGGGCTTGAACCCGAAGAATACCAGAAAGGATTCGTCAACCTCACACACACACTCGTTGATTTCTCCCCATACAAGTCGGCTAAATTTCTTCGCCTTTATCCTGTAGTTGCGCTTGAGATTATGGAGGAGAAACGCCCGGGGGATTGCTTTTTCTGCACACACCATGGTAAACATGCTATAACAGAGTACGAAATGCAGAGTACAGAATGCAGAGTATAAGAAAAGCAAAGCAAAGCAAGCAGCAAAGCTAAGCGGAGCTGTGCAGAGAATTTCTAGTGCAACGAATGGTGCTAAGGCAAAATCTACACACACTTACACTGGTTGCTATCGTGTTGTCAGCAACTACACTTGCAGCCGAGCGATAACTGAAAGCAGACAGTGCGGTTGTAGAATAAAAGGATGTTTTTTATGTTATATTTATTTTATTTCGTATCCTACTCCCCTTCGTTAGGATGCTTAGATGGTTGGTTATCCTTATATTTAAAAAAATAAAAAAATAAAAAATAAAAATAAAAAGACGGAGAACTTTCAGTGAACTTCTTTCATTTGGTGGAACACAAATTCGCTAACGAAGTTTTATGCGTCTAATTAGATAGTTTATTGTTCAGTTTGGTGTGCAGTGCTATGTCGCTAGTGTTGTGTTTCTGCACTGCTCTCCATGCAAAACACTCGGACACACGCATTGACCTCGTCTTTTCTGCTGCCATTGCTAGTGCTCTTGCATACCAAGCCACATATGTACGAATACATATGAATATATACAGCGTCATCGACATCGTTATCGTCATCACCATCCATCTGAGTAGTAAGGAGGAGGACAACGGCTGCTGTCCCTATTAAAAGTATATTTTGGTATTAGATTTTGCTCAGTGGAATTTTGTACACAACACCATTTTGAATAAATTAACTATCTATTGAATGAGGACAGGGTGGTTAAAAACAGAGACGGGAATTAATAAGGGTTTGTTATTATTATCACATCCTGGCACACACCTATGTAGTTCTTTGTTTTATGAATTCTTTTAACTTGAGATGAAATGTCCAAACAAATACGAGTACACGGAAATAGTAAACCTTTGAAATTAAGGCCACTAAAATATGGAGGGACTTGCAGAAGGATTGCAATAAATAAACAAAACAATCTAGGTTCGATTAAATCTATCAAACAAACCTAAACTCTGTATTTTTTTTTTTAATTTTTTTTTTAATTTTTGTAAAAACTAAAAATAAACAAAAGTTATTAAAAAAAAAAATCATTAAATAAGGAAAAATGAACGGTAATAACTGTTGGCCTACTTTTACGCCCGCTTTTATTACGATTCTTTTCGTTATTTGTGGTTACATTTGCCATATTGTCTCCGGGAGAGCATAGCTAGTACAGTTGTAATGCTATTTTATGGGCCCTCTGCAAGAAAAAGGGGTTGAAATTCTATTGAATTACTTTGCGGGTGGTAATGGAAATGAGTTTAAGGGGGTGGTAAAAAGATGGTGTTGGATCATATTTTATGGTGAGTTATGGCTGTTGCATAGGGAATGTTGAATTTGAAAATTATATTTAAGAAGTTGTGTCTTTATATTAAGCCTGTTGAAGATTTATCTGTTTACCGCTGTGTTGGGATGCGGTTTTATTCTTTAGATAAGTCAAACCAAGAGCTGCGACTTGTATCTATATTTGCATTTATGTATGTACAAAGAAACGTATACACCAAATGTATGTACGCATGTACTTATTTAAAATATACCATAAACTTACCAGCCAAGATTTTCCATATAAGGGCAAGGGCATTTGTGTTCCCTTTTAGTAGCTTGCGTTATATTATTTTTTTTATTACAATAGTTTTTGAGATTAATTATATTATTATGAGTATGTATTAATCGACAAGGCCTTTTTGAATTTGTCTAAACTTTAACTTGAATAAAACTTGGTGTTGTCACCCATGACGAGTCAAACAACAGCTTCGGTAAGTGAGCGACTAAGAACCATAGATGAACTAACAGCGATGGCAAAGTCTGCTATTACTTTTGCAAACACCTAAACTTCACACAGACATACTGTAGGTAAATTATCAACACATTTTGCAAGCCTGTAAACTACAATAATTTGCTAGAATGAGAGCAATTTACATGTAAGTTTGCTAAAATAAGAGCGATTTGTAAGTACACTTCATTATGTGTACGTTGGATAACGTTTTTGTTTAAAATGAAGGGCAGTTTTTGGGTAAAGTGGGAGAAAAATGGACATAAATGCAATTCACACGTATTCACAGGCAGAGTCACACGGATAGAAGCGATTAGTAGAAAATGGGGTTTGGGTTTTCAATATCTGAATCTTGCATCTATGTTAGTTCATCTATGGTATGCTAAGAATTAGCTGTATCTCGTAATGTCTTCAAAAATTACATTGTTAAAATCATTCTCTCACTCTCTCTCTTTCTCTCTCTCTCTTACACGAAATGGTCAGGGTTGCTGAGTTATGCCCCTATTGGAAGCGGAACCCAGTTATGGGCTGTATTCCTTCGGACATACTCTTTTTCCAAATATTCTAACTATTAGGTTGTATCACATGAAATGTCCCGATTTAAGGTACAAATTTATTTAGTCAAAATATGAACCGTTAGCATCTATCAAGGCCCATTATTCTTTTTTTCTTATAGAAGGCTTGCGTGATGTATGGGGTCTAGCAATGTTGGAGAAATGAAAAGTGAATTGGTCCTTCTCATGTCCACGAGATTGTCACCATAGCCTTTTCAGCAAAGACCTAGTTTGGGGATGTGGTTTGAATTTTTTTCTGCATCCAACCACTGCCCAGATCTTTTACTGTTGTCATACATAATCCAATTTTCATCACTCTTAATTATACGGTGTAAAAACGGTACATTTTGGTACCTTAAACTCAGTGATTCACAGATTTATAAATGGCTTAATGTCATAGGAGATATTCTCACGTTCGGTGCAATGCCCGCACGTTTTTTTTTTTTTTTTTTTTTTTTGACATGATAAACAATTCCTTGGAAAAATTACTGTAGTTGCAACGAACCCTAAAAGCCTCACACGTACCACTTAATCTTACTCGAGAGCTTCTTATTGCGAACTTGAGAATCGGACATTTCAGATACACACATATTTTCATTTCTTCGAACTCCACAACTTAACCCAATCAACGCAACCTATATAGTACGCAAACCAATATTATAAATGACTCCAAGTCTTTTTTTTTTTTTTTTAATTTTTTAATTGCAAAAGTTAAGACGGTTCCTCCCCCTCTTCCGAAAACAAATCTTTAAGTGATCCTCCTGCCATCGCCAACTATTTTGATACATTTTTCAATTGCCAACAACTTCTTACCAGATCACTCTTACTAAAGATGAATCTACATATGTCCAGATGGTCTCCCCGGCGTTAAAAAATGCTCTTTCGAACTTTTTTCCCCCCTTTCCTACCTACTTCGTCTATCCGTTGCACAGGGAAACTTCCCCAGATTTGGAAGACCTCTTTTATAATCCAGATACACAAAAAGGGATCAAAGAATGAAGTTACCAATTATCGTCCAATTGCTAAACTCTCTCAAACACTTTGAATGCATTTTATACGAAGTCTTAAACTTTAAGTGAGTCTCTTGTATACATTTTGTTATTTTTAAATAATCTTATTATTATTTGGATCGCGCCCTCAACTTGGCACTATTTATACGGATTTTTTTAAAGCATTTGACCGTGTTCAGCATAATATGTTACTTAAAAAGCTTTCTATTCTTGGTTTTCATTTCAGCTTACTGTTCTACTGTTATCTGGAAAATCGTTCTCAATATGTCAAAAATGGATCCCAGCTATTGAATATTATTTTAAAATAGTCTGGTGTTTCACAGGAGAGTCACTTAGCCCCACTTCTATTTTTATTGTTCATTGCACCCTTATGTGCTTCTTATTTGTATTGCCCTTACTCAAACGAATCTAATTCCTGATATTGATCATGAGGTTTTTCCTCCAAATTTCAACGTTTTTCAAAAAGATGGATTTGAAAGAGCTGATATAATCCCTATGACCCGAGGTGTATTACTACAAGTAATAATCCGGAACTATTTTCTCATTACTTCTGTTGACATTTCTCATAATGACAATTTTGAGTTAGTTCGTGTCAACATTACATTTACGTACTTTGTTGTTACATTCACCCCTATCAACCAATTGAGTCTTATCGACATGTAGTTCATCTAGTGGATTTTTTGGCTGATGATGTAATACATGAAAAGTTCGTGCCGTTTTATAGTAAAACACAAAATTTTTGCAAAATTCAATTTTATTTATCAATATAATTGCCTTTGAGGGCGATACACTGATTGAAACGATTTTTCAATATTTCGATACCAGTTTTGTAGTACGATTTCGGTTTAACCTCAAAATAGGCCTCTGTTTCGGCGATTACTTCTTCATCGGTTTTAAATCTCTTTCCGGCGAGCATTCTTTTGAGGTCTGCGAACAGGAAATACGGTGGGTGGGGAAGCAATTCGTAGCCGAATTCATTCAATTTTGCCATCGTTTTCATCGACTTGTGACGCGGTGCATTGTCTTGATGAAACAGCACTTTCTTTTTCTTCAAATGCGGCCCCTTTTGGAGATAGTCAATGAAAATTATTCCATGTGTATCCCAAAATACGGATGCCATAACCTTGCCAGCCGACAGTTGAGTTTTTGGTCGTTTTAGACGAGGTTCGTCGCCTGCTCGCCACTCAGCTAACTGCTGGCTTGACTCTGGTGTGAAGTGATGGAGCCAAATTTCATCCATTGTCACATACCGACGCACAAATTCGGCTTTATTGCGGTTGAACAGCTTTAAACACTCCTCTGAATCATCAACACGTTGTTGTTTTTGGTCGACTGTGAGCAAACGCGGCACCTACTTTGAACAGAGCTTTCGCATGTCCAAAAATTCGTGTATGATATATCCAACACGCTCTTTTGATATCTTCGGAGCCTCAGCTATCTCGATCAACTTCTACAGCTATGGTCATTCTTAATCATTTTGTGGACTTTTTTGATGTTTTTACCTGAAACAGCCTCTTTTAGACTTCCACTGCGTGCATCATCGTCGGTGCTTGTATGACCACTTTTAAATTTTTCAATCCACTTACGAATGGTTCGTTCGGCTGGTGCAGAGTCCGGGTAACACTTATCAAGCCATTTCTTTGCATCGGCTGCATTTTTTCCCATCAAAAAGCAATGATAAATCAACACACGAAATTGCTTTCAATTCGTTAATTTTCTCCTCTTTTGCCCAATCGATTCCATATTTCTTCCGAAAGGACTGCTCGTCATATTCTTATGAGTTGCGCTCTCTCTCCGTAACCGTAGACATAAGTTGGGGCACAAATTCTCAAGAACTCGATCTAATTCCAACTACAATCGTTTCCAATCGTTTTTTCTGAACTTTGTAAGTCTCTTTACTTTGAGTACCTTTACCGCATGCAATTTAAATTAATATCGACCCTAAAGGTTTCTACCAGTTTGTTAATACCAAAAGGAAGTCAGATGGCTAGCCTTCTACTCTTCTACTCTTAAATTTCTCAGCGAATCTTTTGCTGACCCAAAAATCGATATGGTGCAAGCAAAACTTTTTGGATGTCATTTAATGTCATCAAAGCCAAGTGATAACCTTTACAACCCGTAAACGTCGCTCTCTTCAAGAAACTAATTCATCTGCGATGAGCCAATTCCTCCCACTACCGAACTACGGGATCTAGAAATAATTTCTGACAGACAATTAAATTTCAACTCACATATTGACAACATTGTTAATAAAGCTAATTCCGCACTTGGCTTTACAAATGGTGGTCAAAAGAATTTTCGAACCCTTATGTTACAAGGTCTCTGTACATAACTAATGTTCCAGTCAAGTTTGGTCACCCTATAAACAAATTCACATTCAAAGAATCGAAGTCTTCCAACATAGGTTTATTTGTCTCCTACTTCGGAGTCCACCCTGGATCGATTCTTATTTATTAACTCCACATTTAAATAGGTTGAAAGAAGAAGAACATCGCATTATCACTGATCCACTACTTACTGACTGGAAACATCGAGTCCCAAATATTCTGCAAAATATTTAATTCACTGCCAATTCCTGTAATCTAAGATCCACTGTCCCCCTTCTCCTAATTCGAAATCACCGCACCAATTACGGTCACTTTGAACCATATCAACAAATAACTACGCCGAAGCCTTTGACCTAAATACGAGTAGGAGGAAATACATAATCAAAACGCCCTGTTCAATTCAAGTAACTCGTATGTCATATTTTTAAGTTTTTAAGTTTTTTTTGCTTGTAAACAAGTTAAATAAGGTTGTCCCGGCTAGACCAAAGCCAATGACATTATAATAACAATACAAGTAATGGTGCAAGCTATATCAAGGATCGTTTCCTTTTAACGGGAAAGTAATGGAGTGTTGCAGGACTTCTAGATAATTTTGCCAAAGTTGGCAAAATTAAACGTACTTATATTTGAGTGAACGTTCCATAGAACAACTGACGAATAGGATTGAATGGATCATACTATATATTAATCGCGAGTCTGCTTGGACTTCGGAAAACCGACCTCGTTTTAGTAGCATTCGAATCTGAGTAAATTTGGATTGGGCTCAATCTGATAGACAATACACAAACAGCATCTGCATATAACTGAATGTGGAGGATATAGGAGACAATTAAGTATTACCTTGACTATCATTCCTCATAGATAGGACCGGATGATGTACGCGGTCTGTTTCTATCTGCAAATGGAATTCTTGTTGTAGCAGTGCCGATAAACATTTCTAGCGCATTTTTTTCCAAGCGCATATTTCGTGATACTATGGAATTTTTCACAAGAATTTATGAGAAGTCTTGAGCTTCATCTTACAAAAAAAAGTCTTGTCAAAGCCCTGATATATCATAGTTTGGTAGTTTATATGGAGATTTGATTTTATCGACCATCTTGAACCTACAAGCTAAGGATACTCTTGCATTAGGTCATGTTGTCCATAAACCCAGCTAATGCTGTCCCATCGATGAAAACAAATGGTAGTCGGAAGGAGCCAAGTCTGGTGAATACGGTGGGTGGGGTAGCAGCTCCCAGCCAAGTGCTTTGGTTGTATCCTTGCATGGTTCAAATTGATTATTTGTTGTCGGTATCGATCTGTATTAACGGTTTCATCAGGTTTTAGGAGCTCGTGGTACACCACACCTTTCTAGTACCACAGACACACAGCATTGTCTTATTGCCGAATCGATCTGACTTTGCAGTCGAAGTTGATGGTTGTCCCGGATTACCCTATGATTTTTTCCGTTTAGGATTCTGAAAATAAATCCATTTTTCATCGCCATTAACAATTCAATGCAAAACTGATTTTTCATCGTGTCTTTGAAGCAAACTTTCACAAGTGGTTTTTCGGTTTTCCATTCGTCTTTCATTCATGTGGCACCCATTTTCCAGAGCTTGGATCTTTCCCATAGCTTTTTCACGAACATAAATTGTTTGTTGTGCAACTTTTAACATTTCTGCTATTTGGTTCTGACTCAAAGTGTCATCTTCATCCAATATTGTTTGCAATTCGGCGTCTTTACACTTTTGGTGGTCTTCCACATTCTTCATTTCTTACATCAAAATCGTTAAAACCATCTTTTGCACGCTGCTTCTGATAGAACATGATCACCATATGCCTCGACAAGCATTCGATGCTACTCTGCAGCACTTTTCTTCAAATGAAAAGAAAAAATTTATGCTTTCCGCAAGTCATCATTTTCTGGTCCAAAATTCGACATTTTTAACACGATGAAAAAATATTATATATGTTTGACAGGTGTCATAGCAACCAAACAAAAAATAAAATAAAATAAAAATTAAGACCCGTTCAGAATAAATGTTCCCTATCGAGACATCTGTATCTTGACGCTCACTTCATACCGGTGCACCTGGTAGAAACAGCACTGCACACCGATTGGAGAATTTCTTATGAATACGATTTTTTTATTTATTTCAAAAGCAGAAGTGGGTCTTGAGAACTTTTAGAGAGGCAAATTACATAGAATGAAAATATGTATGCTCAGATGGATTCTGACATTTGATCGAAAGTTTTTAAACATCTTTTTTGAACAATAATGGGTACCATTGCGTGTTGCGATTACAAAAACAAGCACGTGCTACCCATAAAGATACGTGGATATATTTTTTGCTACCTGTTTCAATATTGTTGTTGTTGTTTCAGATATTATGCTCTTCCTTATAATTAATTAACGAATACAATGTGGCCGCAAAATATGAGTTTATGCGTAGAATCCTTTTGATGACTCAAAAGTTAAAAGTGTGTTCTTAGATTAGATGAACACCTGTCAATATCAACTAATTTTGACCACATACTTATGCGTATATTATTCGTAAGTGTGCTTGTTACAAGTACGTGGTAGAGATAAATTTACACTTCCTTTTGCGTTTAACAGAATTCATAGCCTGTATCGATTTACTTCACAATTTCATATGCCATAAGTCGTTGCGCTATTTTCCACTATTTTAGAGCACCAGTGTAGGAAGAGAACTCTAAAATATTTATTAAATGTAACAATATATGCAATCTTAAATGTGATTTACATATTATTCATGCAAGACTACAGAGATAGTTTGTAAATACTCGTACATAGATACTCGTCATATATTTACGTGTGCATATATAAAATATACATATATTATAAAATCACGAGTTCATTTACTTAGGAAATCTATAACGAAGAGATATGTTATGAGTACAGTTTGTGTTGTGATATGAAATCGATAAATGTGCACAAATAACTCCTGAGTAAATTATATGCTTTGCAAGGATGGATAGTTACAAATGTTGGCTGCACCGGGGGGGGGTAGATGCATTGTATTCCATTATGAAGCATATTATATCAATTAATTGATATAAGTAGAAATGGAGTGAAGGGGGAGATTGTTATTACCAACATTCTGCACAAATTTCTTTTTTAATTTTATAATTTCTTATATCACAAAATCTAAATGTTAGAAAAGAGAGAGAGAGTGGGCGTAACTCTATTAACTACAAGGTAAATTGCAATCTAAATTAGTTGCAAATGTGCTATACAATCAAACGACCGAACAGCAGACCGACGTAGTGGGATTATAATGAATAAATAAAAAGTAATTAAAATTTCTTGTGAGGTAACAAACCCGGGAAGGTAAGGATGGTAGGGTAAGGCTTATTTGTAAATGAGATCAACATTAATATCTATCTAGATCTACGTGTGTGTATTATTTCTCGCTTATAACTTGGTTGGCAGTTTGACCTGGAATTTAAAATACAGCTGCTGATGATTAGTTGATAAAAATCTAATTTATGTAATAATTGTAAGCTATCTAAGATAGAAATGAGTTTTCATATGGCACTAAAAGGAAACAGATATTTCTAAGTATAAACAGAAAAATGATTAATGTTGAAATCGTTCGAGCACCAGTCTTTTAGTTATAGCCTGTACTATTCATTGCAAGTCTGATGTTAGAATTTCTTGACGATGAGAAGCAGCGCATGCAAATAAGACAATTATATTGGGTATTAAGATTGTGGTAGCATACCAAGGTTTGGCAACAGTATTGTAGGAATTGCTGCTTGCAGTTTGGTGCGGAAGCTTTTTCTTTGTTCGAAGTACTCAATATCACTAAAATTTGCCACGGAATCTAGATAATTTTGCTCCTTGTAACAACATTGTCCTTGTTTGGCTTTCTCAGACACATCGTAGTATTTTACTTCTCAGCTTCTTATTAGGGAAGCTTCTAATGCTATCTTCAACGAATAGTAGACTGAGTCGTGTTCTTTTAAATCACTGTTAAAAATTAAAAGTGTTTTTGCATTTACTTTATATCGTCAATGGTGAAGGTCGGGTTACTTAGTCAATATTTATAATTTTACAGTGCTCCTGCTGATCGTCTAAAAGACATAATCCTTCTACATAAAATTTTATTTCTGATAAAAATATTTCTGGGGCTTGTTGAACATCAGTTTTCACTCCCTTGTAAGATGTATCTTCCTTCCTGTCGTGCTCGTATATCGTTGATTCAAAGTAATTCTTGAGTGATATTAGGTGGCGCGCACAAGTAAAATAAAACTTCAACCGACTTGAAGTGCGCAACTGGAGGCAGTTAATTAAAAACCAAGCTAACTGGAGATGTTTGTTAGCTGAAGCTGAACTGTAGCGCCACCTAAGCTGAAAGATTTGGAAGAGGCTTCACCAAAACCCCGGCAAAACTTACATAGAGACGCTAAGTTGTCAAGACGTGTGTAAGAACTACGTGTCTGTGCAATACTATATGTAAAACCATCATCATATCAAAAAGATGAAAAATATCATGCAGGTATGACTGAGTCATTCGATGTTAAGCTTAGGGTATATCAAACCAAGTTCCTTTCTTTTTGGTGACAGGTAAAATGTTAACATCAACGATTTTCGAACGAATTATCTTCTTTTCATCGACACATTTCAGTTGAAACTCGTTAAAAAAGAAAAGGCACGTTCTTGTCTTAATCTTGCTCTGACAATCTATACGTATAGTAGGAGTGTTGCAGATCAATATTTCATTGAGATTTTTTTTTTTTTAATTTGCAAAAATATAATGAAATATATGTTTTATTTCTTAACATATTCTCCTCTGGGCTCCTTCATCCGCCGTTTCTAAAATTTGTTTGTTGCGTTATCATGGTGCAAAATTTACGAGTTTTCTGTCTCTTTCAGCGAATTGCTTCACGCAAACGTCACATAACGCTCAAATAATACTCTTTCTTTACTGTCTGGCCTTCTGGCAAAAATTAATGATGCACTACACCGTTGTAATCCATGAAAACCGTGAGCATTGCTTTCTTTTTTGACTAAAAACGGCGTGGTTTTTTGGTCTTAGCTCATTTAGTGAGCGCCATTCACTTGCCGGATGTCTGGATTGCGTGTCGTACTCATAAACCCACGTCTCATCTCCAGTAATGATCCTTTTGATGAATGTGGGATCGGATTCAGCCTCGCGAATCATCTCTTTTGCGACGTCAACACGGTCTTTTTTTTGCATGAAATTGAGTTCTTTTGGCACCAACTTTGCTGCTACACGTCGGAAACCCAAGTCATTAACCAAAATTTCTTGGACGGATCCATAGACAAGGTTCAAGTCCTCCGCTATCTCTCTGATGGTTAATTTGCGGTTATTGACCAACATTTCTTTTACTTCATCAATGTTTTCGTCGGTTTTCGATGTCGCAGTGGCAGTTCATCATTTTCGATTGACTCACGACCACTTTTGAACCGCTCGTGCCTCTGGTAAACGACCGTTTTCTTTAGAGAATCGGTGCCGAAACACTTTTACAACATTTCCAACATTCGCGTACCATTAAATCCGTTTTTTACGCAAAATTTAGTACAAGTTCGTTGTTGCAAATTTAAATCAGTTTCTAAAATTGTAAAAAATCCAACACACACAGAGATAGATGTACTCTTGACTATGCTACTCAAGCTATGACGCTAAGACTTAGAGAGAATGTCAACAACAAATGTACCAACGTAACAGAGAAAAACAGAACTTAAATCGGGACAATGGGAGCGCCACACGGTGGTTATTCAATTTTTTTGATCAAGATGGTATTTCGGTTTGAAAACAGGAAATTGTCATTGGGCCCTAAGTCCAGATAATAAGGCCGATCATTATTTTGATGGACGAGCCCTTCCTTTTTGACAGAAGAATGTCGGTTCTACTTTAAATCGTCGTAGAATCAGTCTAATAAGTAATATTCGTCGTTGATTGTTTTTCCCATTTGAAGGTATCGGATGTGAATTATATGAAGTAAGCTTCCCAAAAATTATCGACTTGACCTTGCTGACCGAAGAACTCACCTTGGCCTTGTTTGACGCTGGCGGGTTTACCGGGTGAAACCCACTGTTTGAACTGCTGCTTGGACTCCATTACGTTTTAGGTGAATTAATTTTTCGTTCATGCCCAAACACGTACAGATTGCTGCTGAATAAGAATTGCTCAAAATGTAAGAGTAGTATTTTGGCTAAATTTCAACAGATTAACCCGTTGGGCGGAACACTGTGCGGGAGTAAACCCCCATAAAACTGATTTTGTCCTCTTTATAGACCCTCCCTCAATAAACGGTATCAGTTTAGTGTTTTCCGATACAGCAAATATCTTGGTCTCGTTTTTGACAGGAAACCAAACTGGAAATCTAATATTCAAGAAATAGTCAAGAAAGCTAAGGTAGCTTTGGTTTCTTGCAAAAAAAACCATTACGAACAAATTAGGCCTTTAACCTCGAATAATCCACTGGCTATACATCTTGCTCATAAGACCGATACTCACCTACGGTGTTGTTGTCTGGTGGACGGCCTTAGACAATGTAGTCAGCTAAAAAAAACTAAGCAGAATCCAAAGAACAGCATTTCTATGCATAAACGGAGCTCTACGTTCTACTCCCTACGGCTTTAAATATTCTGTTTCACTTGACACCCCTCGACATCTTCAACAAGCAAGTAGCTGCAACTACAGCTATTCGCCTGTAGCGTGTTCCAGGCGGAAATTTTGGCGAATGAAGCATATTTTTTTATCTTTTCAGATAGTCAGTCCGCTATTAAGTTCTTGGACTCAGTCTCATTAATTTCTAAAATCGCTCCTTAGTTCCGATCATCTCTTACGGCTTGAAAGGATTGTCGACTTTACAAACGATTTCTGTAGAAGCTCCATGGACGAGGAGGAAGAAGAGACAATTCTCCACCTTCTCTCTACATGTCCAGCTCTCTCCTAGAGAAGAAAACTCCACTTAGGAGCTTTCTTCTGCAATGACTCAACAGTTTCCTCTCTCATCATAAGCTCAAATTGATTCCATGAGTAAGAGGATCATAGATCCACGTGGCAGCACAATGGGCTAATAGGCTTAAGTGGGTTGAACTTTTCCAATCGCCACTCTCATCTACCTACCGACCTACAATATTGGCAGAGGCAGTTGTCTGGAGTTGTTGCTTTTCAAGTTATTACGCGGGAAATTAAAAAAGTTACGGATATATTGATCCACCCTCGTGCATCTGTCAAATTTGACAGCAAGTTTGACAGGAACTTCTACAAAAATTTCTATAAATAAAAAAAAATCTGAAAAAAATGAAAATACATCACGATCTCTCCTTAAAAGTATAAATTCCTGATATTTTGATTTATTTTCTGATTACAGTTATTTTTGCAAGAAATAAAGCTATAATATAAAGTTCAATACTTTTACGTAATACAAAAATTGGTATTGTTATTTTAGCTCTGTCTAAAGAGCTCTATAGCTAAATAGATATATATCATATTTATATCGCACAATGAAGTTTAAAAAAATTTGCATAAAATTCTAATTTAACTGATGGCATTCTTCTTTATTTTGCTGCTCCCTTGTCTTTATCGTTTTTTTGTCCTCCTTAAATCGCATTTATTTATTTCTTTTTTTTTATGTTTTTTTCTGCCTTTTCAATTTCGTTTTATGTTCCATTTTATTTTTTGTTACTTAAAAATTTATTTCTTTTTATTTACGAAAAGTTTACATATAAATATGACAGAGTTTACATATGAGTTTGTATGTATGGGAGTGTATGTATTTTTTCGCGTTTCGTTGACATTATCAATTCCTTCTTGGCGTTGTCCTTGTTTATTTGTGTTTCATTAAGTTTTCTCTGTTGGTCGTTTTTTTTTTTTTTCTTTTTTGTAAGAATTTATATAAGACTTTTAAATTGGAAAAAAAAAGAAAAACAAAAATCAATAATAAACCCAGTGAAAACTCAAAAACAGTTTTTTGCCATTTGTGTATATTTTTCTCTGATTATTTGTCCTCATCAGCTTGAGAGCTGTTGTATGTGTTACTATGTTAATATTGTACTATTCCTCCCTTTATTATTATTATTATAATTATTATCATCGAAGGACGATATAAATGTGTATCTACCAAAAATTTAAAATATGACAGTAAAAATGTGAAAGAGGAAAAGCTGCAATAATAATAATAAAAAAAAACCGAAAAAAAGGCATTTTCTATAGAGAAAATAATAAATTATATACGATGGCAAATAATAAAGTTGTGCGCCTCCATACACCATTCCCTGAGTTATTTGCTCTCCTTCCGTTTTCTCCGTTAATATAAATAAAGGATATATGAAAGGAGGAGGTTTGCTTTTGCTGAGAAGAAAATACAATGCAACCCTATAAACTTCACCTCACCCCAAAAGAGAGCCGTTAAAATGACGGTAATGTTGGTTGTTGGTTGTTGGTAGTGGTACTGGTACTGGCTGGTGGGGTTAGGACTACTACCTACCCCTACTGCTGCCTACTACCCACCACCATCAGTATCGTCGTGAATGGGGGCCTTAACAGAGGAACAAGTTACACATTCTGGTAAATGGGAGCTGGGAGGAAAAAAATTTCCATTAAATTTCTAATTTAGCTTCTTTTTGTTGCGACAGAAAATCAATATTTTCTTGTTATTTATCTAGATGATGAAGGGGTTCTTGTTTTTTTTTTTTTTTTTATTTGTTATTATAATTTTTTGGTTCTTTTCACACTTTCCAGTCTAGTTGCAAGAATGCACCACACTCAGAAACATTTAATAAATTTTATACAGAAATAAATACATACATTATGTTTCAAGATCCAAAAGCACAGAAAATTAAAATAAGACTAAAGACTTGTGTTAGTGTTTAATAGAAACTTGTTGTGTTGTTCTTTATTTTTCCATATCAGGTATCTACAACTATTCCCATATATTCCATGATTGTTTTTTTTTTTTTTTTAATTTGAAAAGTTTAAACCAAGGACTAAACGTTGAAAAATTGCTAAAGAAATATTATACTCGCTTATTGTATTGTACAAAAAAAAAAAAAAAGAGAAAAAAAAAGATGATAGCATATCGTCGAAACGAAATTGCGTTTTTTCTTCTTCTTGTTCTTGTTTTGTTTTAATATTTTCGCTCCTTAAAACATATAAAACAAGAATAATCGTAAAAAAAATACAGAGCAGAACACAGCCAAAAGAAAGAGAGAAATAAATATAAAAGTTTAAAATTGCGAGTGGTTGAACCAACAAGGAAAGTGTTTCTGTGTTTATTTTTATTTTATTTGTATTTTTTTTTTCTGTTTTTATATTTTGCACATTTTTCTGGATTTTAATTAAAAGCAGACATTCGTTGTACCTACTCTATGTTGCAACAAAAGTGCTCGTCTTTCAATCTTATGGGATATGGGGCAGAGCGATGTTTATTTTTTTATGCTATTCACTTTTGGAACAAGTATTTTATTTAAGTTTGAAATTTTCTTAATGAATTTCTTATTACTTCATTCTAGAGGATTTAATTCACCTTTTGTTAGTCTTGTTACTAAAACATTACTTAAACAATACTTTGTAAACTTGATTAGTAGTTATTAAGCTATTATTTTTAGCGTACATCGCATTTTAAAAAATAAAAAAGCAGCATATAATTTCAGGCTTTTAAAATTGGTCCTTCGAGATAAAATTAAGGTGACTTAATGCTCTTTTTTTACTACGCTTGACAGCTGTAATTTCAAGTATAAATTGCTTTCTAACTTTTCCGCTCACCATCAAAATTATTGACTTAATTAGTCAAGTGATTTCTTTCATTCCTTATACGATGGTATTGAATGCAAGTAAACAAGCTTAATACTTTGACTGCTTTAAATCTAATCAATTGATTTATGCGCTCCTAATTCATAGCAATTCTCCAAAAATAACCCAAAATGACTATTATGAGGGTTAAGCATTCCCAGCCTTGCCAAAAGACATTCGTTTTTCGCATTTAACAAAAATCAAATAAGTTGAGTAGTTAACTCTCTCTCTCTCTATCCAATTTTCCGAAAAACTTAACATGTGCTCCGGCATTTAAAAAGTAGTAATGCCCTCTTGAGTGTTAAGTTCCTTAAAAAAAAAGAACCACAGTGTTTGTATCTACTCCTTCGGATAGGGGTTAGAATGCACCTGAGGTACGCATGCCTGTCGTAAGAGGCGACTACAATCTAATTTTGTCAATGCAATAGACAAAACAAAAGGGATTATTACCCTAGGTGCCAAACCAGTTTGCTGCTCCTCGGAGGTCGACTCAACGGATTCTGGGTAGAACTCGTTTATAACTTCGTGCGAAATAAGAAGTTCGACAACACCGAAAATGTCGTCGCACGAACAATAACTTCAGCGAAAAATATGCAACTTCGGTCCAGGCTATCTGAAATGGAAATGCTCTGCGCAGAACTTAAGAAAGAGCTGAAAAGACTAAAAGTCAAAAACGGAACTAATAAGGGTATAACCCTAACTCGGAAAATGCCTGCAGTAAGTTGTATTTCGTCAGACAAAGCAACCTATGCAACCGACGAATAGGAATTAAGTCATGAATTGGACTATATACTACAGAAACGTTATCCAAAATCATCAGTCAACAAGAAACGAAAGGAAATAAGCCGGAAAAAAACTACATAATAAATACTTACTCCGAAGAAAACCGAAATCCCAATAACAAAATTCAAAAATTCTTGAGGACGTTATTGCCCCTGATTATACCGTCACAACGTGTGCTTACTGTCTCGAAAGTTAAGTACGGAAAAAATTCTATGGTACGCTTACGAGAACATATCGGAAAGTCCAATACGTGTCGTAGCTAGAGAGTTTCGTCCGTCGTGCTGAAAAAAGGATACCATTGGTGGCCTGAAAAATAGGCATTTTAAAAACTATTGATGCCATAAACATAGAAAAACGGGAGAAACAAAAATCTGAAGGGAAAGAATATTACAGTAAAACGCAACCTTTCTTTTTCATGGTTACCTTTGATAAGGCCGAGAATCTTCAAAAAATTTCTCTATTAAAGTAAACAAACTTATTTTCGAGAAGTTAGCTGAGATCGAAAATAATTGCCACAATAAGCGAACTAAATCAATAACATGAATATTAAACGCATGCTCAAAATACTTGAGTTTGTGCAAATAATCACGATACATGTATGAAATAGACATACTTTCCCTACCATTTCAGCCATTTACTGCCTTACGAGATTCGCACTAAAAATGAGTGTCTTCAAAAATATGGTATATTTAAATCACTTGCATTTAGTTTTATTATTGTTGGTGCTCAAGATGCATCTCACAGAAAAGTAGAATTCTCTATGAGCACAGTTGTAGCACAACAGTATATAGTAAAGCACAATTTTGACTTTCATTCGACGGACAAATCGACATACTGGCCGTCTGATACTACAAATATTTAAAACCGATCTTATCGATTTCATAGTTTCAAAAGGAAAATATAACAATTGAAAAAAAGTTGCAAAAAGCTTTGACCTTTTCTCTGATCATTCTTTGATAATAAGTGAAACTATAATTAAAAAACAAGAACCAGCAAGACTAACTGTAAGAAATACTTATTGAGAAGACTTCTAGAAAGAAATTTAAGAAAAAGAAGAACTGATCGTATCACATAAGACAACATATGAGCTAGAAGTCGAAGTTGAAAAAGTCGAGGAGGTAAAAGAAATGGTAAGTGACAAAAGAAAAGCCCGTAAGAAATGTCTATAAAGTCGTACTCCACAGTATAAAACACGTTTAAATAATTTCTGTAGTCTGCTGAAGGAGACCATTAAAAACTTCAAAAACCGTGCAATATACACGTATCTTGAAAACTTGGCAAGAAAAAGAGACTCTGAATAATAACGAAACAATGAAAGGCGAAGAGAGATAATGGAAAGCGGAAATCTTCGTTTCCCATCAAACTCTCATCCACTATATCACTGAATCGAAAAGAGTATCAGACAATCACACGATGACATTCCGATGACTTAGCACTGAAATAAAAAAAAATTAAAACCGAAGAAAGCTCCTGGTTACGATTTAATAATCAGAGAAGTCCTTCAAATACTGCCTGGAAAAGCGTTAACTAAGCTTCAGTATATTTTTAACGCCGCACTAATGTTAGAAAAAGTTCCAAGTCAGTGAAAATCTCCGAATGACAAGAAATTTTATAGATCGATCTCAATTTTATTGAAAATCTTTGAGAGGATAATTCTGAGACATATACTGCCAATTATTGAAAAAAAAATATTGGAAAAAATCTTATCCCTTATCAACAGTTTGAGTTCAAAAGTAATCATTCAACTATCGACCAGGTGCATATATATAATATAATCACCGACGTAATTGACAAAGTTTTGGAAGAAAAAAAGATTTGCTCAAGGTATATAAGGCATAGGATGAAGACTTTAAGTCCAAATTATGGCAGATCTTCCCTCTGAGTTTTTATAATATACAGACAGAGTATCTTGAGAATAGATTTTTCCGTCTCAGAGTTGGAAACGAAGTATCTAATTTCGAAGAGATTTTAGGCGCGACGTACCACAAAAAAATGTTTTCGGCGCAATTCTGTTCTATATACCGAAGACATATTCCATGAAGATGAAACCGTTTTAGCTACCCTTTCCGATGACACTGGTTTACTACCAGTAGGTAAAACTATTAAAGAAACAGCGGTGTGTAGTTTCACAGCGCTCTCAATAAAGTATATGAATGGACCGAGGCCTGGCGGATAGCTCTCAATGAGACAAAATCTGTTCAAGTAAATTTTACATACAGAACAACGAGTTGGTTGCCTATCCTCATAAACCCGGTCTGTATTCTGAGCCTAAATCCCTTACAAATACAGAGAAATGTGTTGATTGCTTGGTATAATTTAGTATCGAAAACAAGCTGCTTTTATAAAAGCAAGTGATACATCTGGTGTGGACCTATGGTATACAAGTTTGGGGTTGTACCAAGAAAACGAATGCCAATATTTTACAAACTTTGAAAATAAAGTGCTAAGAGAAATGGTCTGGAGAAGAAGATATGATGACTAATACAGACCTCGGAATTCCTACTGTCGAGGACGAAAGAAAAAAACTTCGTGAGAAAACACAAAACAAAGGGAAAAAGAAAATAGGCACCAAAGGGCCACACCTTTGAACCTAGTGCTATTAAATTATACCGCTTTAAAAGCGAATTGTGCAGGAACTTTTATTGGCAGATGGATCGCCAAAGGAGTCAATTTAATGATAAAAAAAATTTCGATTGTCATAGTGTGTAATGGACGATTTTCACCAGCCATCGGAGGAAAAAGAAAAATCTATTGAACTTGTGTACTATTGATCAAGAAAACCTATTTTCTTCTTGTTTTAGGGCACTCGATCAAAAAGCCTTAACAGTCTTGCGATTGCAGCATTTCGAGGTCAAATACTCTCAACACTAAAGTTATGACTTGCGTCGATCACAATCTGATCCAATTGCCAGCTGACGAATTTTATGTAATGCTTAGTATTAGAGCATTGCTGCTCGCATAATTAATCGAGGAAGTCGTAGAAGCAATAATTGGCAAAGTAGTCAGTAGTTGCTTGATGTGCCTTGATGTAAGGTTTAAGGCAGGTTATTGTCAAGCTAAAGGTTTTGTGGCAAAGTCTTTCTCTGGTGACAAATCCTTATCCTCTTGATCCTCTCTATATAAGCATGAACCGAATTTATGTTACTACTGAAGTTTTCTACATTCTACTGTGCTCATACAGATTCGAGTTTTCAATTACATCATCATACTGAATAGCATGCTTTATGAAGTTAAATGCCGCGGTAGCCAACTACCTTTGGAAAGTGTGAGCCTTAGTTTGTAATCAGCTTCAAGTTGACTTGATCAAACTTAAAATCCAGTCAATGTACCCATCCCAAAAGAATTGCGCCGGCTTGGCAGCCAAGAATGGATCAAGCCAATTTTTGTATTCTGCTCTGATGTGAACCGTATTTCAGTGAGGGCGTTCTGCATCGACCGGAACAAATAGAAGTCAGAAGGTGCAAGGTCTGCGCTATAAAGCGGGTGGAGTAAGACTTCCCATCCACTGTTTTCCAAATAGTTCTTAACCGGAATAGCAACGTGGGGACGAGCGTTGTCATGATGGAAAAATATTGCCTTGTGTTTGGTCGCATATTCCAGGCGTTTTCCGGCTACTGCTCTCTTCAAACGAATTAATTGTGTTCGGTAGCGTTGTCCATTGATGGTTTCATTCGGTTTTAGCAGCTCATAATACAGCACACCCATCTGATCCATCTAATACAGAGCATTACCTTCGCGTCATGGATATTCGGCTTTGCCGTTGATTTGGCTGGTTGGCCGGATTTTACATATGATTTATTGCGTTTGGGGTTGTCGTAATGGATCCATTTTTCATCACCAGTAACAATCCGATGCAAAAATGACTTCCTTTTATGGCGTTCTAGCAGCATTTCGGACATTTCGGACCGCCTTTCGACGTCTCTCGGCTTGAGTTCATGTGGAACCCAATTTCCTTGCTTTTGAATATATCCAGCTGCTTTTAAACGTTTTGAAATGGCTGCTTGAGTGACACCCAAAAATTCTTCGAACTGTTCTTGTATTTGGCAACAATCTTCATAGAGTAATGCTTCCAGTTCTCCATCTTCAAACTTTTTTGGCTGCACAGGACGTTCATCGTCTTCCAAGCCAAAATCACCACTTTTAAATCGTGCAAACCACTTTTGGCACGTTCGCTCAGTTAGCACATGTTCACCATAAACTTCCACCAAAATACGATGACTTTCGGCAGCAGTTTTCTTCATATTAAAGTAATGATTTTCTTCACTCCCCGCGAAAACACTTTTTCAGTGAAAAAAAATTATTGTTGTTTACGCTTCAAATGAATGACATATAATGAAATGACGTATAATGACAGTAGCTTTGCAACGCATGTTCCAATGGAATAATAACAATGGAATAGTACAAATAACGCCATCTCTTAGCAAACCGCTAAGTTAAGTTATAGACCCAATATTGTAATTATTTATGTCATATTTTACCCTCGCAGATTAAATCGGGTCTACTGTGATAATTTGATAATTTTTTTTATCAAAAGGCAGCCAGATTTACAAGCGGATCCATAAATCATAAATTGCTGTTAGAGAGCTATTGAAAACGAGGATGGTACTTATCAAAAATTATCGAAATATTAAAAAGGTAAAATGTTTAATAGTGTGCGGTAAACTGCAAACAATTGGGTTATACATTCAATGTGAATAAAGATGGAATTTTTCAGATCTTTCGGCTACTTGAAATCACCTAAATTTTGATATATGTACATATCTTACTAAAAATTAAGGATACATGATTAGTTCAAGGCCTCCCCGACCAAGCACCAACGCATTGTAGGGGATACGTCCAGTCTTCAAACCATTATACCATAAGCTATGGTCCATTTAAGAGGTAATGGACTTTTTCAAAGCAAGATTGCAGCCATTTCGAATAATGTATTTGATGATTTAATAGTTATTGAGTGACCTAATAAATAAAATAATTATACATTATTGAAAAATGTTATTTAAACTGGTTCGCATACATTTCTCCTTGTACTTGAATCAATAACTAGACTTGCTAATGCTATGGGTCATTTCTACAATAAAGGACGATCGGTTCATACTTGTATATGGATGATTGATGAAGTCAGGAATTCCTGTTCATTTTTAAGAAATATATTTTATTAATGGTTGATAAAGATCCAAGTTTATGTATGTTTAATGTACGTTTTTTTGAATTTTTTTTTTATTTGTATACATAATGCCTATTTTGTCAATAATGGCTCTTTAAATATTTACGAGTTCGCACCACCAACCACTGATTAAGTTAAGTATTGAAACGACGTCCAACGAGTAACAAGGATGTGTTCAATATCTGTGCTGAATGTACATACATATGCACGTATAAATGTTCTGAGTGAGCCCTCAACACTTTAAGTGAATATTCTCATACTCGTTAAGTAAATCTACATCCGCAAAAGTAAAATTCTTTTACGTGAACCTCCAATAACAACAACAGCTAACACTTTATTACGAAATAAACTTCACATCGGTACGCCATTATAAACTGCAAACCAAAATGGATAAAACTCTTTGGTGCCTTGCAACACGTACACATACAGTTATAGCACAACAAACATCCATGCAAGCAGAGCAGTGTGTACATACGTGTGTATAAATGTATTCATAAATAATGCTTTTATACCATGGCAAGCGTTATATTTACCACTGAAACGAGTCGAACTTTAATTGCATAATTATGAACAGTTTGCAATTTATCATTTTCGCTGTTATTTATGGGTTCGGTATCCGCCCTTATTCGTGAGTGCGCTCGTTGCATTTTCGAAATTATATTCGTCGGGTCTGAAATTGAATTAAAAACAACAAAAACATCTATAGCAGAACCAGCAACGAATGCGACGACGACGATGACGATGACGACGGACCACTCATTCCAACAAAAAAGCACACCAAAAATTTATTAAGAGAAAAAAGCCAACCCTACAAAAACAACAAAACAAAGAAAGAAAAATGCCATAATACAGACAGTCAAAGAACTGGATATTAAAAAAAAAAAAAAAAAAAAAAAAAAAAAACTGAAAAAAGTCCAAAATCACCAGAATAATAATACACAAACAAAGCCACGTAGAGGGAGTTATTTCGGGTGCAAGAGAAATCAACAACAACAACAAAAAGCTCCAAATGCAACATAAAATAATGCAACGATAAAGATAAAAAAAAAAAAAAAAAAAAAAGGAAAAAACTCCAATAAAAGACATTTAATCGAACCATTAACGAACAGTGCTCATTGTTGTGCCCTGGCTGCACTGATGAGAATTTATTTCGATAAATCAAGCATCTCTCCTCCTTTTCCCATTCTTCATGCGAAGGGTTTGACTTTTGAGACTTTCCTTTCGAGCTGAAATTTATGTTTTGAATTTTCTATTTGAATTAATTTTGCGAATCTATAATGAAACACCCATTCAAAATCTAAATCAGAATCAAATTTCTTTCTAATAAATAAAACACATATGGGTGTATAATAGAATACATAGGATGTACTCATATGTATCTATGGAAACATATATAACATACATATGTATGTACATATGTGCATTGCAGTGCTCACTTGGGTATTAAAACGGCTTTAATGGTAGAGTTTTAGGATTGAAGTGGAGTGGAGTGTAGTGAAGCAACGCCAGACTATGCATATAGACGCTAATTAAAAATAATTACATTCCCTGCTCGTTATTTTGATTCCTTTTGAACCATGGCATCGTTGTATCTACTAGTTATCATTGTCGGTTGTCCTCGGGAAGGTTAGAGAGAGGGAGTTTTGAGTTCTCTTGCGTTTAATAATTAGCCAACTATAATTTCCAATCATCTGGTTTCTTATGTCAAAAAGTCTTGGTCGGAGGCGAAATGAAATATAAAAATTCATTTTATAAATTAGTTTACATATATAGAGACACTTTTGAATGACACTATATTGGTGTAGATTTTGCGATTAACTGTCTAAGCATAATAATGACATTGTCCTTTTTTGCTTTAGGACGAAGTAACACATCCTCTAGTTATAGAGCCGTTGCCATGTAAAAGTAGTCTTTTATAAAATCTGAACTATAGTATTCGTTTGACATAGCTTTGGTTGTCAATAAGCAATTTGTAATGCTGCACATGCACTTTCCAGTTTTTTTAAAATATGTTAACATAGCAAGCTTTCTAGCTTTTGGGATTGCTCGATCATTTAACCTGAAGTTGATATTCTTTCATACACCAAAGCATAACGCTGAAATTCGAATATCCTTTTCGATGAATCAATGTCTCCCATTCGCCTGATGACAACCAGTAAGCCTTTTTAAATCGTTCACAAGTTGATGCAGTTCGTACTCGTAGAGTTCACGGTTTTGCTTTCCTTCTCATAAGTAAGCAAACAATTTTTAAAATTTTGTAGGCAATATCTTGGTGTCTCGAGTTAGGAGCACAATCTTGTATGGAGTGTCATCAATTTATAATTTATGAGGTGTAACATCTACTCAGAGTTAACACATGGGCTGAAAAGTCAGTGCCGTTTTATAGTAAAACACAAAATTTTTGCAAAATTCAGCTTTATCAATATAGTTGACTTCGAGGGCGATATACTGATTGAAAGGATTTTTCAATCTTTCGATACCAGTTTTGTAGTACGATTTCGGTTTAGCCTCAAAATAGGCCTCTGTTTCGGCGATTACTTCTTCATCGGTTTTAAATCTCTTTCCGGCGAGCATTCTTTTGAGGTCTGCGAACAGGAAATACGGTGGGTGGGGAAGCAATTCGTAGCCGAATTCATTCAATTTTGCCATCGTTTTTATCGACTTGTGACACGGTTCATTGTCTTGATGAAACAGCACTATCGTGCTGTTTGTCGACGTCTGCCCCTTTTGGATTGTCGATGAAAATTATTCCATGTGTATCAAAAAATACGGATGCCATAACCTTGCCAGCCGACTGTTGAGTTTTTGGTCGTTTTAGACGAGGTTCGTCGCCTGCTCGCCACTCAGCTGACTGCCGACTTGACTCTGGTGTGAAGTGATGGACCCAAGTTTCATCCATTGTCACATACCGATGCAAAAATTCGGCTTTATTGCGGTTGAACAGCTTTAAGCACGTTGTTGTTTTTGGTCGACTTTGAGCAAACGCGGCATCCACTTTGAACAGAGCTTTCGCATGTCCAAATATTCGTGTATGATATATCCAACACGCTCGTTTGATATCTTCAGAGCCTCAACTATCTCGATCATATTTACTTTACGGTCATTCTTAATCATTTTGTGGACTTTTTGATGTTTTCATTTGAAACAGCCTCTTTTGGACGTCCACTGCGTGCATCATCTTCGGTGCTTGTATGACCACTTTTAAATTTTTCAATCCACTTGTCAATGGTTCGTTCGGCTGGTGCAGAGTCCGGGTTACACTTATCAAGCCATTTCTTTGCATCGGCTGCATTTTTTCCCATCAAAAAGCAATGATAAATCAACACACGAAATTGCTTTGAATCCATTTTTTTCACAATAACAAAAGTTGCTTCACTCACAACGCTATATCTCGAGAACTAATCGTCCGACAGCCGTCAAATTTATACAAGTATCTTTTGAAGGTTAGTACTAACTAAAAATGGTATGGATTTAATTCAAGTGGTGCCCTCTCTTAGAAACGGACTTTTCAGCCCATGTATTACATACGATAAGGTAAGGTCACTTAGTTATAAGTATCGATAGTGGCATAGAATATGGGTAGATTATGTCGATTTCATTGATATTACCTGACAACTGAATGCACCTGTTAAATCTGTGTTAAATCACAAAATTCTTACTGTATACAGCAGCACAGAATTTTCTGTGCGACATTCAACAAGGATACATCAAAGTAATTCGTCCAAGTCAGCTAACAGGCACGGATTCGAGCTCTCATATTCGATATACGAATTAGTTGAATTTGGTGCATTACATCCAACATTGCACAACATTGCATTACTACCAGCTTTAAATAATTTTGCAGAATTATAATTCATTTCTTTGGCTAGGGAGATGAACCACTTCCCTATTGACACGATCTGTATTTTCTTCTTACTTCATCGTAATTAAATAATCAAAAGTCAAGATCTGCTTGACTATGTATGTTCTTCAACTTTTAATATACTGGGCGTCCCCTAATTCATCAAGGATAATTTAGAAAACGATTCTTGGGTATATTCTAAGAAAAAAATCGATCTACAATAAGGGTCTATCTCCAACGTTCCCATCATTTATTGAGGATTTAAGAAAAGGTTTACTTTGGTGTACTCTGGCCCATATTAACGGAAATTGCTGTGTGTATACTTATGGTAGAAACTTTGTTTAGGACTTTATTTTTAGGCGGAATACTAGGCCTTGTAACTGCGTTTAAATAAAATTGATATCTTGTTTGAGTCTTTATGTATCCATTTTCTAAGCCTGTTCCATTTTTCTTGCCCATTTTTCTTCTCTAGGAAATACGTCGTAAACAAACGGTTTTACTATTTTTTCCTTATGAACGTAACAATAATACAAAAAAAAAATAAAAAATAAAAATCATCAACAAGTTTGTAGAAAAACCCATAGAAAGGAAGGGTTTTTTTTGGTCCCCAAAGGCTAAGAATAAAAAATAATTTTTTGCGGTGCTAAATAATTTTTATTTAAATCATTTCGCAAAGGTGGTAGTTTGAGGGAGCCGATTTACTTGTTTCCAATTACACCTGCCCACATATTGACACTGAGTTGATATGATGTAGTAGACTGTCTGCAGCCCATGCATGGGGTTTATCAATATTTGTGATCCCATGTCTTGTAAATTGAGATTCGTTCGTTCAAAGAATTCTGCAAATAAACTTGTTGTCATCCAAGTTCCGCTCCAGCAACCAGTTAGAGAACTCAAGACCCTTTCAAAATCAACGGGAAACAGTTCTTGCATGTGTATGTTGGTATGGATAAAGGTTTTCTCCATGCAGTCAAAAATGTTTATATCTGGAAACATTGAACTGAATTTAAACGCAGTGACAAAGGCTCTAAATGAAGTTTCTATCTTAGTACTAACAGAGCAATTTTAGTTAACATGGGTAAAGGTACACCAAAGTAAGCCTTTTCTTAAATCCTCGGTAAGTGATGTCAGAATTGGAGATAGACCCTTACTGTAGTACAATTTTTTTCTTAGCATACACTCAAAAATTATTTCCTAAATTATCCTTGAAGAATTAAGGAATACCCTCTATATTTTTTAATAACTATGCCGATCATATTGGAGATGAAATGGTGCTGATGATGGTAATTGACTGATGCTCATGATTTGAAAATGGTGTGATACGGCGTGGTTTCTACATTTGGACTACCTATTTATCGTCCGTCTCGGACAAGCACGCTTGCGGTTCAGTATCAGCTTCTTGTCTACATAGTTTTATATATTCGCTGCTTGTTTTTTTTTTTTTTTATTTGGTCAATTCGACAATGCATCTTTACTATTAAGCTGATAGGAAAGGTTGCGTTTTGTTGTAGAATGTTGTAGATTGTTTTCCTGCTGGATTTTTTCTATCCTTAGTCTGACCTTGAAACGAATTTGTTTACTTTCCGTGTTGAAATCCTTTAGAAGCTCTTGCTTGTTTTATTATCTCGCTTAAACCTAAATCATCTTCTAAAGAAAATTTCGAAAGAAGTAGTTTGTATAGATCTATGCATCGTATAAAAATATGGATACAAATTTATACGACTTTTTTGGTGAGTCTGCAGATAGCTTCTTTAAAATATCAAGTATGATGCGGTTCATTCTTTTAGCCTGCTCGTTTCACTATCTGACGTGAATCTGTTATGATTCTTCGTGGGTTATCAAAAACTTGCTGGTGTTCATTAAGACGACGGACGACTTTATCTGCGTTCAGCGTTTTTGTGAGGTATATCCATATGTGGGGTGTTAAGCGGTCGGTCCCCTTTCGCCAACTGTTTGATGAATCCATCTTTTTTTTATCACCCATTAGCTAAAATGCATTTACCGCAATTAGAGATTCAATTTTGGATTTTGTCTTTTATTTAATATAAAAAATATTTTGTATAAAAAATTCTTGGTTTATTAAATGTAGCATCTTGTTAACACTAAAGTCACCCTCTTCATGTTTTAACTTTATTAATTGTTTTCCATACTGCGCGCGCCCACCAGAAGTTCAAAGCCCTCAACATCTCTAAAAGGGATCTCACCCTTCATTCTGTTGCCTTTCTGCTGCTGCCCCCTCTTACTACTGCTGCTCTTCCCATCACCAAAACCGTATGATACATTTCGTATTTTTCTTTTAGTTTCGAAATATTATAGTTTTGCATTGCAGTGTCGCAATTTCATTAATAAGAGCATTTGTAATTTATCAAAAAGACAAAAAGGTCGATGTGTTTCCATGACGTTGAAAAGTATTATTAATTTGCGATATTGCATGAGGTCTATCGAAAGATAGATTGAGAAATTGTATGGAAAAGATAGAAAGAAAAAGAAGTACATAAACCATATATTGCGTGGTGTTATTATATGCAACATTGAGTTTACTTCTGCTAGATTAACTACAACTTGTATGATAAAATTGGGACAGTAATTGTTTTAGCTAGCATCAATCGTTGTTTTAAGGGCGTATAAAATTGTGTGACCCATAAGGTTCGAAGTACATCGTACACTTAAACAAAAATATTGTTAATATGCTGGTCCCAACCTAGAATCTTAATAAACACTAATTCCAGATTTTTTACAGACGAAACATACTCTAATGGGGAAGTCTAGAAGTAGAAGTTGCGGAAAATATGAACTTCATAAAGCCATTTGTGACATTACTATACATTTTGACTTAAGGGGATTTAAGAACGGACCGTTTTCTGCTGACCACTTTGAGATTTTTCTCTATTAATTTTATCCACACATTTTTCGATGAAACTTAAGTGGGCAGCTTTTATTCAATTTTGAATCGTTCGCATACATTACGGACAATGTCTGTGTTATTGTCATTTTTGTACAATGAGAACAAAAGTGGACCGAGGATCAATCCCTAAAGAACAGAGACAATTTCATCGAATTTCAGCTTACAAAGCTTACCATTTGTTCGACTTTGTTGTGGGTTCGATCATATTGAATTATCATGATGGATCATTTTATTGTGAAACATTCTGCTTTCTGGTTGTACTTTCAAACTAGTCTGCGAAAGATGCAATGTTCGAACTTTTTCACACCAACTGATCTCCAAAATCGCATAATGTGCATAATGTATGGTATAATATATTCATTTTAAGAAAATACTCCTAAAGCGTTTGCCCGTTTCCGTTTAACCAGCCCACTTTCGAGATACTACTATATTACATAGAATAAATTGTTGTCAATAACGTTATTAGGAAAGATGGGTCTTGATGGTTCATCTGTCAGGATCTCTATTTCCCTTTAGGCCTATGGGGTTACCAAAATCATAGGATTCTGCAGTACTAGGTGGAGTTGAAAGTAACCTTCTTGACCGCCAGAATGCGCTGCTACTGCAAAAAAGGTTATGGTGCATTGAAGCTCGATGGGTCGGAAAGGTTATGGCGTCGGTTTTCTGAGATTTTCATGGAACACTCTTCGTGGAATACCTCGAAAAAGGAAAAACCATCAACAGCGAGTATTACTGTGTATTATAGAAGCGATTGAAGGCCGCTGCAAAACGGCCTCACATGAAGCGAAAAAAAAAAAAATTTTATTTTTGCAAGACATTGCACCGGCACACAAGAGCATCGCAACCACGGCTAAAATCAATGACTTACGGCTCCAATTGCTGTTGCATCCACCGTAGTCAACCGGTTTGGCTCCCTCGGACTATTATCTCTTCCCAAACCTCAAAAGTTGGCTCATCAATAAAAAATTCAGCTCACGGGAGGAAATCATCGACGCCACGGAAGAAGACCTTCCGGAAAATTACTTTTCGGACGGGATCAAGAAGTTGGAAAATCACTGGAAAAAGTTTATCCAACTAAAAGGGGACTATACTGAATAAAATAAAAAAAACATTTAACGTTTAAAAAAAATTTTTCATTCATATCATGATTTTTTTAATTTTGTTATGTAAAGACAATTGTCCGCTATTATTTATTTTCGTGTTGTGTATGTGATTTAATCTTCTGATTCTGAACACTGCGGTCCCAAACACGATCTCTTTTAATAATAAATTCATGTTTGTCATTCACTTAGCTGAAGGTTTGCACTTGGCTTAGCTGTGTTAAGCTTACGTAATACGGTATTAGTACGTAACTTTCCAGAAAGCGTTGCTAGTATTTTTCATAAGGCAAGGCTCAGTAATAAATAAGAGAACAAGGTCTTAATATTCTACTGTGCAGCCTAGGCGCTTCAACTTGTTCAAAAATAAGCATAGTGGTTATTTTTCCAGTCACTATTATGCACGAAATAACTTCTTAAAATCGAAATAATTTTAAGAATCTGGATATCGGTTTTGTGGAAAGTCAATCTTTAACACAAAAAGACCTATATTTCAGTAAATACAAAAAAAAAGAAAACATTATTTTTTTTTTTATTTTTTTTTAAACCTTCTGCAATCCTTTATGTATCTGCAAACCACTTTCTTAAGAAATAGTCAACTGAGTCAATTTGCACAACATTCTGAATTAATAGTCAACTGGGGTTATTTGCACAAACTTCTGAATTAATGCGTTTACCGTTTCGAAGTAAGCGTTTGCCTAATAAATTTTTACATATGAGGACTCAAATGTAAAAAAACTGATCGCATATGGTGTCATAAAAATGTAGCTGTTTATTAAATTATCAATTTGGTCGGTGGACATAGTAAAACAGTTATTGGTAAAGATCCTACCAGGTTCACAACTCAATAAAACTGTGTTATTATGCAGAATTCTCTTTTAATAAAAAAAAAAAAAAAATACATTACTTTATGTACTCGTTAACTTTCAAAACTGGGTAAAACTGCTGTCTGCTGAAAAATACCAAGACTTTTTTCTGCATTAAAGCCAGGGGGAGGAGAGATACACTTCCCCTCTCATTAAATACAATAAAATAACGAGTTGCAACTGCAGCACCGATTAACTAAATTTTTACTACAATATTTTTGCTGTTAACTTTGTTTCGCTAGCAACGGAGTATGTCTTAGGCTTAATTCATTATTAACATCTCTTGTCCATCCATACAGAAACTTTGTAACAAACTCCTAAGATTAGGTATACCGAAGAAATAAAAAATGGTTACCTCAGAGATTAATTAATTTATTGACCAGAATCTATATGCTACCGGGGAGAGAATTCATACCTGTATTCGTATATTGCATTTAAATCCCAATAAAAAAAACGATACCACCTTCGACCAAAAGGTTTGTTTGATTGCGCGCAATATAAACTCTTTCCTTTGTGTTATCGGATTTGCAAAACAAGAAACTCTCAACTGAAAATGGGCAAAAACGACGAAAGGTAACTAAAATGGAAAAAATAAAAATAAATAAAATGAAAAACAGAAAAAGAACTTTACGAGTATTTATATCTTTCTGAACTTAAACGCTACGATGTAGAATGAAGTAGGTATAGGTTATAGTATACATACTTCACCTCTTGTATCTCCATCTTGTCTCTGTCTTTGGAGGTAATTTTAAATGACCATGACCCTTTTACGTTGAACGCTTGCAAACAATAAATCAGATTGACCATGGCTCTTTCGGTTGTTGTTATTCTTACTGATGCTGCATCTTGTTCTTCGTGTTTTTAATCCTTTTTTGTTCATCCTTTCCAATACAAGACAACTCTTGTAAAAAAAGGAAGTCATGGTGAAATAAAAAATAAATAAATAAATAAATAAATAAATAATAATAATAATATAAATAAAATGGGAAGAGAGAGAGAGAACGAGTATGTATGGTAATCCTTACATACAAACAAATGGTTAAAAGAATTTTGCAAAACATTCGTCAATTGATATCCCTAATTGAAGACAAAAAACGATGAAAGGGATAATCAAGTAATTCCCAAGAATGAATGATAATGCTAAAGAAAAAAAAAACAGTATTATATATATATATATATATATATATATTTTTTTTTAATTTATGTAAGCCATTCTTCGTTGGCTTTAATTTATAAATTTAAACGAAATGTATTCTGATAAATTAATGCAAAAAGAATCTTATAACGAAATTACAAATTACGATGGTTATCAACGAAGAAAATAAGGGAAGAAATGGCTGCCACTGCCAATGTGAATGCTTATATTAGTGCTTTTTCTCCTTTCCCACTTTTCCTTCACCTGCTACTTCTTCCAGCCCTTCTTCATCTTTTCTGCCGTCGCTGCGCATAATTTACATGGAAAATGAGATTTTCATTTCAAAGCCTGAAAATTGAAATTTTGATTAGATTTGCATCTATAGACTTTGCTTAGCGGGCGTGTACTGTTCATGTACGTTGTGCTATATTGTGCTTGTATTGGGTGTTGTTTTTTCTGCAGGCGTATGCGACGCAATTTAGGACCGAAATTCGTTTTCGAATTTTAGCAAAACTCAAGGAAAGTAATTACACCAATATTCATCTTATGTACGTACATAAATAAACAAATGAAATTTCGTAAATTGAAAATCACAAGCTAAAGATAGAATTGTTATTGCGATCTATACTTGTGTGCGCTTAGATGCTAAGCAATTGACTTTTTGGTCTTATTATTGAGTTATTCCGATAAGTTTGTTAAAATGGACTCTTCTTGTAGTTTGAATATTGCAATATTGTGAAACATATCTTGGGTTATAAAGGTTAACCCAGGGATAGTACTCGTAGTTCAAATATTTTTAATTAAGAACCTACGTATCGAAAGATATGATATTCCATAAAAGTATTCCTTACTGCAAAGGCTGTAATTTACATTTATTGTACACATATTTATCCACAGAAAATCTTATTTAACTAAAAAATATGGAGTTTCCTATACGAAAGTCCTCTCTGTGGCCAGCATAATGAGAAGTCCAGATTTTCAAAGATATTGAGAAAAGCAACTATCATCTTCTGGGTTTCATGTTTTATGCAAACGCTAATAAAATAATATATATGCAGCCGGAGGTGTATTGTAAATAATGAATACAAAAATTGAGTTGTACTGAAATAAAATTTCCTAAGTGCAGATGCCTTAAAAATTTATTAAAAAATCAAAGGCGAAGTTCTTGTATTGATATGTGTGTATAGGCTTCATATGTATCGATGTATGTATGTATGTATGTTCGTTTTTCGTCTTCTCTTTTGAGTTTCTATGAAAAGCAAATTTTTGATTTTAGGACCACGGATCATTCCCTAAACTGTTCTCGTATCCCAAACTCGATATTGTGAATTAACTCAAATTATCTATTTTACAAAACCGGAGAGGATATTTTTATCGAAACTGATGTTTCCATATCATATGACCTTTTTTTAAAGTGCCTTCTGGAACACTTGTCAAGCTCCACATACTCAGTAATACAGAGAAACTTTAAAAAGCGGCTTAAATCATGGATCATTAGAGGGTTATTATCTAAGATCATCCTAATAATCAATTTTTAAAAAAAAAATTGTTTTAGCGAATTGAATCCAATGAATTAGAGTTAATTAATTAATTAATTAGAATTGTTAAAAACAATTAATACAAACATAATACTAAAGAAAATTGCATATTTTGTAGTTGATGTTCTTGCACATAAATTTAACAAAATCATTTGTTCGGGTATTTTCCCTGAAGCTCTTAAATGTGCTGATGTTTTACCTGTAGCGCCTGATGTCTAAGCCAACTAGAGGAATTTTGAAAGAACCGTAAAAATTGGGATTGTAAATGGTGTAAATAAAGCAAACATTTTCAGTGCTAGCCGGTTTGGTTTTCAGAGAGGTAGATCAACAGACGGTGCTCTCTTATATGTTTTTTTGAAAATATCACATGAAGCAACCTTGATGATGAAAAGTGTTAAGTTGGCATACTGTATTTGTTGATATAACAAAAGCTTTTGATAAAGTTAATCACTCTTTGTTCCTTGAAAGGGCTGAATTTCGTGGCTTTATTTTAGAATATTTTGAATCCAATCCTACCTGAAATATATGATAGATACCATAAATTGAAAATTGAATTTCATAACCTAGGGGTGCCGCAAAGCTCTGTACTAGAAGCTGTACTGTTTCGGATACACATCAACCCTTTGTTCAGTTTGAGTTTTAAACATGTAGTAACAGCGTTTTCGGATGACTTTTCATCCGATTGTGCGTTTAAATCTTGTGTCAGATATTAATTGGGATCTTAGATTATTAAGAATCTATCCTATATCTCCTGTGTTTGCTGCATCAGCACATCTTATTTTTTCGATCCTTCGCAGCTCGTTTTGCACGTTTGTTATAAATGTTCAAATCTCCATCCAATTTCCTTCTGACCGCTTCATTTGGTCAATTATTAACTGTGGATTCTTAGTATGTCAGTTTACCATCCCAGAAAGCGTAAGCAAAGAAATATTACATGCTTCCTGTCTTCCTCCTTATTTGGACAGTCTGTGCAAAAAGTTAAGCTTTCATGCCTGAGGCAGATATGAAGATGGTAGTTACAGTTTTCATGCCCTCAGTTTACCCAAACTTCTCTGGATGGGATCAATCTGTAGGTCAATGTGCCTTTGGAGTGGTATTTTACCGAGCTTGGCACTTAGTCATTGAAGTAGCTCTTTCTTCTTCCTTGATCCTTTTGACGACTACATCCTCTTGGTTATTAAAAGTTCTTCTATTATAGACTCTCTGCATTTCATTCGCAATGATATCGATGGGAATCATCCTGACTATAACAAAAGGAGCTTCGTCCGACATCGTTTTAAAGCCAATGTTTGTCCTTAATATAAATATGTTGATTATAACTTCATCCTCGCTTTCTTTGTCGCTAGGGCCCCCATCCAAATTAGGGCTGCGTATAACAGGACTGAGTGTACTACTTTAGATACTAAGATTCTCCTAGCATATCCTAGTCCTCCGATGGTTTGGCAGTATTCCAGAAAGTGCTGGTTGGAGCTTGGACGCCTTTTTGTCCGAATAGCCGATGGGAGACATAAAGCTTAGTCAAGTTATGATTTCACTTTCTACCCTAATATTCCACATTTGCGGAGCTGGTTATTAGGGCAGCTTCCGTTTTTTGATCTGCTTATTCCAGGCCGGTGAATATTAACTAGTCTTTGATGAGATTAATTACATCGTTCGAGCTGACTCCATCTCGCAAATGTCACTACAGTGATGTAGTCAGTGAATCTAATTATTTTTATTCCTGGTTGCAACATTAAATGCAGAACTCCGTCGTACATAATATCCCAGAGTAGGGGGCCTAGTACCGGTTCTTGTGGGACCCCCGAAAGGAAACCTCCGTCGGTTTCATTTCTCAACCTTCTATTGCTGAATTCTGCACAAAATTCCTTTGTTCCCCATCGTCATCTTTCTCCTTTTATTTCTTCGGCTACTATGTTTGCCCAGTAGACATATTAGGCGATATGATGCTGGTTCGCCAGGTAATTTGTTTGCCTGGTTCTGGGAAAATCTCTTCTTTGAGACCACTTTTAAATCGTTGTTATAAACCTGCCTGGTCTCTTTTTTTCACAGCCTTATTAAGGATGGCATCAGATTCGATTGAAAAGTTCGTATGGTGTTATTATCGAAACTACCTCTGTGCTGGGTTCCCTGATTATATTGCACAGAGTCGATGGTCTCTGTGGGAATAAGTGCTCTACAATATACCTTAGGATTGTAGAAATGAAAATAATCAATTACAATTAATTACTCCTTCCCTCCCTCCATAGTGGGAACCAATCAATTTTCTATAAGCTTTTTGTATAGGGTTTTCTAATAACGACTTAACAATTTTTTTTAAATAAAAGGCAAACCATTTGAGATATTTCAAAAACTTTATTTTTGGCTTGAAGTACAATCAAAACATTTATGAATGGAACTCGACTTCGTTCATATTAACCAACGCAGGTTGCTTTTCAGACAATTTGGCATTCCATATGTCGATTTCCTCACAATATTTGATAGATTTGATAGATTTTCATCTGCATCCAACCACTGCCCAGATCTTTTACGATTATCATACAGTATTCGCTTTTCATCACAGATGACTATCCAGTGCAAAAACGGTTCAGTTTGGTTTCTTAATGTAAGCGATGCTTACATTAATGTTTTTCATTGGAAATGACGCATTCGAATTTGAACTGCTGACAGCATGGTTAATGACTCCTAGAAGAAGAAAAAGAAGAAGAAAAAAAAAAAAAAACATAACTTGTACTGAAACCTAAAATTTTCACACGTCAAGCACATGTATCACTTTGACCCTCTTTGGAATTATCAGAAAACCTTACTTAAAGTGGTACTTCGGTCCGAGGCTCAATCGGAAAGCGTCTACAGGCAGCTCAATCTTTAGCTAGCTGCCTCCAGTTTCGTAGGCTAAGTTTATTAAGGTCCTCTTCTACTTGCATGTGCCACCTACATAAATCGCGGTCTTCCTCTATTTCGCTGTCGCTCGGGGGCGGATTCGAAGACTTCTTTGGACCGGAGCATTGGTGTCGATGTCGCTATACAGGCCATAGAGTTCGTCGTTGTACGAGTATTTTCTCCTCCACTCACCCTCTATGCAGACGGGACCGAAAAACATCTGAAAAACTTTCCTCATAGCAGCCAAGAGCCTACATGCCTCTGAGCTGTAGAGCACGACTGGGATTATTAAGGTCTTATATAGGGTCAGTTTTGTTGTTCGAGATAGGTCTTTGCTAGTCAGTTGCACGAACAACAGTTCCTGGCCTAACCCCACTCTGATATGAACCAATCAGGTTGTTGACGAATGGCTAGGTCAAGCTTAGATATATTGTAGATATATTCAGTTTATCCAGGTCGGATGGATGGAATAGTTGGGCTTCTGCCTGACACCGGTATTTAGTTTGTCATCGCCATTATACAGCCTACAGTAATGCCCTTTCCAAATCCTCAGCATCAATAGCGACTCAACTACTATGTTCCTTTGTATGTTCTTTCGCAGTGTTTTATCCCTTTCTTGCCCCCCATCGGTAACATCTACTTTGCAGCAGTCCAGGAACTCCGCTAGTTATATGGCTGCATGTGGCTTATTAAGGGATCTAACATCCCAATTACAGATCCGAAGTTCGTTGTCCTTGTTTCATTTTTGAATGGGTTGTCAACAGTAGATACATCCGTATCCGATGTTTGTTGTTGTTTCGTATCCCCCGTTCGGGGATGTGAGCGCTACCGTTGGTCCATTAAGGGCTTATCCGCCACCATCTCTTTTCCAAGACCCTGACTTAATCCCCGAAATCCTTACCGGATGTCGGAATGACTCAGATATGGTCTTGTTTGCTTTATTCTGAGATTTTACTGCACCGTTGATTGCATCTGGGGAATTCATCTGCCGTTGCGTTTATAGTGCTGCCATTTTTGTCTGTTGGTCAGCACTCCAGCTTATAGATTTGACAAGTCGAATCCGGTTAGACATCGACCAATACCCAATGGTTATCACTTGCAGATTAAATAAGCACAACTAATGTGTAGACTCAGTAAGAATACTGGGAATCGCCAGGTTGGAATCTCTCAGTGCCTATCCTACTTCCGGCTCGGTAAAGAAAAGTTTTGTTCAAAATATGTCCATAGTTTTGGATGATTGATGATGCTAATGCGTTTTATTTCTTATATTCCCTTGATTGTTAAAACACTGGGATACTCCTAAGTTAGCATTGGTCTTACTTAGATATGGTATTGCGGGATCACTTATTTGATGCTGTACGTTACTTGAGAATAGCTAACTTAAGATAGTGGTCCCGTGCTACTTCACACCGCGTCTGTTTACATTTAACAACTTTTAAAGCAGTAACATATCGTCAGATGATCCATGGATTTTATTTCTACCTTAATCTAATTTTCTAAAATTTTCCAGCAGGCCTTGTATTTAGTAAATATGCATCCTGTAAAAAGACAACTGGAATTTCATTGTCTCATCGTTGTTATTGATTCTAAATCATTAACTAAGAGATGCTCCCGCACTTTTAAAATTTGAATGTCGTTTCTAAAGAAGGCCAAACAATCTGAAGAATGCTGGAAAGGAAGCGGACTTAATCCACGCATTTATTATTGTATCCAAGGTAATTTAATTGAAAGCAGGTAAAAAATGCATCAAGATCTGAAACAAATATGGTACTTTGAATATCCATTATGATCGTGTCAGAAATCAGTGCAAAGGGGGTTCTGAAAATACTCACGCAAATCCACATCGAATAAAGCGTCAAAGCAATTTTTGGTGTTGTTTGGGGATGAAGTAAATTCTCCGAATGTAAAGATTGGGTATTACTTAGAGTTTAAATCTAAAAACAATAAAAACATCTATGCAAGCTCATAAGAATGGTACATCTTGCTACAAGTGGGCGCGATCCCTTCTCATTTTGAAGACTCATACAAGTATATCGAAGCTAACTCTAAATTCTAAAAAAACGTACTAAGCTTAAAGAGCCTTACATTGGAAACAAAAAGATAGTTTAATCGATTTATTTGATTTTGAAACCCTTTATCCCTAGAGTTTTATGTATAATACATCTTCTCATATATACCAGGACCTCTGTGCGGTATGTTTATAATGAAGTTTCTCAGGAAAAGACATACAATATTCTTAGTTTGTTTGTTGTCTTTTTTTTAACATTTTGAACAGAACAGCAAAAACATATTGGCTGAGTCTTAAGAACCTGATTTATTTGTCATTATCCAGCCACATTTTGAATCAACATCTCTTTTTCATCGAAAGATATCGTTGGCGATGGTGTATAACGGATAAGACCAAGAAAACACATTGTATATGTGTTAACTGAAGAGTGTGATAATTTAGTGCGATAACAATTCACAAACGATCTGTACACAATCTTATTCTAAGAATTATCGAGCATTAGAATTTGCGACGTGGATCACTGCAAAATCTTTCGATTTGATTAAAAAAAAATGCACTAGATGGTAGCTTAAAACCGCCAATACGTAACTCGCATAAGTGTGAACGAATTTAGTTAAAATTTACTTTTTGCTTTTTTTTTTTGCAATCTATAGCAGCTCTGAAACATATGTATGTATGTACAATAAACTTTTGTACGGAAAACATTGTATCCACCGTTCTATCTATTAATTCTAATCACCATCATGAAAAGTTAGTTTCGGGACGTAAATTGTTTGATAAGCTAAATCAAATTTGTCTACCAATCAGGCCCAACGTTTTGAGTGCATTCGAGTATGAGTTCGAGTCTCGTCTAATAAATCCCACTTAACCAAGCCTTAATATGGGGTTTCACAGGATGCAGATGTTTCCATCTACGACGTGTACGTTCATACTCATTATCGATAGATGATAATTAAACTTAAATTGTATCTGTATGCAATAAATCCCACCTCCTCGTGATCAAATTTATTTTATCAGATTGAAAAATAAAAAAAAGGAGAAAAACTGGGCTTATAAAAATGTCTGTCCACCTAACAACTGGGAGGGAATGAATCAACTCCTCACACCTGTTGTTGAGTTTATTTTTAGAATCCATCCGTACGTTCAGTCAAACTCAAATCGTGCTTATCCATTGGACAGGAGTTAATGACTTCTTAGAGTTTTTTTTTTCTTGCCTTCTTTTCTGCCTTTACTTATTTTTTCTCCTCCTCTTTTTATTTTTTTGCATTTTTGCTTTGTTTTCAAAGCTTTAATATGTGTCTAAAGTTGTACGTGTATATATTGCATGGGAGGCACGATTGATGTAAATTGAAGTGCGTACCGATAAATTGTTGCCAGAGTGTAATTTACCTTTATTCATCGTTTGTATGCCAATGTGGACGGGTGTGTATGTGAGCTCTATTTGTTCTGTTGTTCTGTTCTGTTCTGTTTGAATAATTTCTAGTTCATTGTATTATGTAGATTATTATGGGAAATTCAAATAGCTCGTAGCGCTGTGTAATTTTGTTTAATTGTATGCAATGATAACAAAAGGCTGTCTACCTTGGTATTCATTAGAACAATGATTAATGCCTCCGATATGAAGGTTTTAATTTTTTATTTTTTAATCAAGAAGAAAACTGATAAAGCTAAAAAAAATCGTAAAACGTATGAGGACGACTCTTTTGTTTTGGGACTTACTTTTAAATTCATATTATTGTAGTAGAAAAATAAATTAATCTTCCGGACTCTCCATACGAATCTCTGAACTGTATGGAAGTTAATATTGAAAATACTTAGGGAATACAAGAGTTGGTTTAAATACCACCTTGATCAAAAAGTTCCCGGTTTTCCGTTTTTTTTTTTTTTTTTTTTTTTTTTTTTTTTTTTTTTTTTTTTTTTTTTTTTTTTTGTTAGGTTGGTACATCTGTTGTTGGCGATTTTTACAATTTTAGAAATGGATTTACATTTACAACAACGAACTTGTATTAAATTTAATGGTGCGCGATCGTTGAAAAAAAATATTGGAAAAGTGTTTCGGCAGCGATTCTCTAAAGAAAACGGTCGTTTACCAGTGGCACGAGCGGTTCAAAAGTGGTTGTGAGTCAATCGAAGATGATGAACGCAGTGGTATACCATCGACATCGAAAACCGACGAAGACATTGATGAAGTAAAAGAAATGTTGATCAGTAACCGCAAATTAACCGTCAGAGAAATAGCGGAGCACTTTGGACATTGCCTATGGATCCGTCCAAGACATTTTGGTTAATGATTTGGGATTCCGTCGTGTAGAAGCAAAGTTGGTGCCAAAAAACCTCAATTTCATGCAAAAAAGTGACCATGTTGACGTCGAAAAAGAGATGATTTGCGAGGGTGAATCCAATCCCACATTCATCAAAAAGATCATTACTGGAGACAAGACGTGGGCTTATGAGTACGACACGCAATCCAGACATCAGGCAAGTGAATAGCGCTCACTAAATGAGCTGAGACCAAAAAACCACGTCGTTTTCATTCAAAAAAGAAAGCAATGCTCACGGTTTTCATGGATTACAACGGTGTAGTGCATCATGAATTTTTGCCAGAAAGCCAGACAGTAAACAAAGATTATTATTTGATATGCGGTATCAAGGACGGGAATGCCGTTGGGTCGGATATTATACCTTCGGAGTTCTATAAATACGCACTACATAAGAAGCCTTCCTTGTTGTATAATGAAATACTGAAGACCTGTGAAGTGCCAACCTGCTTATTCCCAGTTTCAAAGAAGGAATGCACATCTGAACCAAAGAACTATAACGAGATTTTATTCTTAAATGTGTTCTACAAAATCTTTACCGCAATGTTACAAAGTAAACTATCAGAACCGATTGGTTGAAACTACTTCAAGAATTCCAAACGTGTTTCAGGGTTGAATACTCTACAATTGACCATGTTTTCGTATTGAAAGAAATAGCAGAACACTTTTCGTTGATTTTATGGCCGCGTTTGATAATGTGGATCGAAAGGCACTCTTTTACAAATTGTCGTAACTAAAGTTGTTAACCAGTACAAATACCTGGAAGTATGGCTGACAAAAAACCTAAATATAGAGAGTCATTTCAAGAACGAGCTGGCGAAGTCCAAAAACGGCTATTAACAGCGTCTGAAACACATGCATTAATGACAAATTCATTGCCCATAATAGCAAATATAAAAAAAAAAAAGGTTTATCTTCGCTCTTTATCAAAACTATTAAACTTCAGGTAGAATATATAATATTATGGTTCAAAGGGTGGCCAGAGCTAACAAGGAATTGTGAGCTAAACATTGAGAACTGCGATGGTGAGAAACCGCGACTCAGTCACCTAATACCTAAATTAGGCATGATGGCTCATCAAACCTTCGTTGAGCAAGCTTCCGATCTATATATAGAATGAGTTATTGCAAACTAAATCATAACTTATGTAAAAATAACTATTTCCAAGATAAATACAACATCAACGAAACATATAGGGATGGCTTTCCTACCTTGTGTAACTTATGTAACCCGAAGGAAAAGGAAAAACTAAACATTTTATGAGAAGATGCTCAGTTTTAAAAAAGATACGGAGACTGTGTTTCAATGTGGAATTGTTATCGCCTGAGGATGCCAAATTGCTTCTTATTGCATGTAACGTCAAAATGGTAGTTCACTACTGCCCCAAGGCCTTAAGCTACCGGAAAAGTATATAAAAAAAATTATTGAAAACTTATAATCCATCTGGCAGACAATATAGCCATGTCAACAGACTTTTTTGGGAAACAAATTCATCTAATCTAAAAAACCAAATGGATTTATTCTCTATTTTTAATGATAGCTAATAAACAGCATCACAACTCTTTCACTGCTAGTAACACTGATACTATTTTCTGCTATATAGAGCAGTTACAAATAAATAAATTTCGGCTATTGGCTAATAGACCTAATTTTTGTCATTCTTATAAGTAAACCGCAGTTTTTTAAAAATAAGAACAACAAAAAGTTTCTGTTGGCAAAACCAATTTATTTTGTTCAAAATAGTTCCCTTTTGATCCAATACAGCTACAATATATGTACGGTCTAAAAGCGTGTTGAATGAGTGTTCTAGTACAAGCCTTTCGGATAGCTTCTACGTCCACAAAACGCTGTCCTTTCATCATGTATTCATATATTTTTTTCGAAAAGGTAAGAGTAGGACACTGTTAAATCAGGCGTTTTTTATTTATTTATTTATTTTTTTCGTGGGAAGGTGAGAAAACTTCATAGACACTATAGACCCGGAGCCTATAGTAGTGTGAGATTCTTACTCACTAAAAAAACACCTCCCTTATGCAAACCACGACTGAGTTCACACTCAACAAGCAGTTCTTCTATCGCATTTTATTTTGTTTTTATAAGATATCCTGCAGGCGATTTTCCATTGAAAATTCCTGTGTACTTTAGAAAAATTAAGCGCTGCTTATTACCTCGCTAGATCGAGAGGCTTAGTCCTTTTCAGACGGCGCAATAAATTTGTCTCGTCGAGGATCTGTTGAAAAGAAATATTCGTATGACCTTGTAATCGATTATTATGTTTTCGCGCAAACATTTTAATTACGTTCTGAACGTTTTCGACTCCTAAGTCTCTGTGGATATCATCGTTTCTAATGTACCACGGCGCATTAACAATAGCTCGAAGAACTTTGTTTTGGAAAGTCTGTAATACATTAATGTTACTATTTTTAGTACAACCCCAAAGTTGTACACCATATGTCCACATCGGTTTTAGCACTTGCTTGTATAGCAGCAGTTTGTTCTCTAAGCTAAGCTTGGAATACTTTCCAATAAGCCAGTACATATCTCTATATTTGATTTCAAGCTCTTCACGTTTTTTCTTGACGTGTGCTCTCCATTTTAGTTTAGCGTGGAGTGTCATACCGTGATATTTGGCCTCGTTTGCGTAAGGAATTCGTACTAAACACCGGTGGATTATCAATTTTCTTGAGAGTGAAGTTCACATGGACAGACTTGTTTTCATTAAGCGCGATCCGCCAAGTCTTTGTCCAATTGTTAATCCGTGTAAGGGCATGTTGCAACTTGGCAGTTGCTTCTTCGACTGTTTTAACCGTTGCCAAAATGGCAGTGTTATCAGCAAATGTGGCTAGGACAGTGTCGTCCGTTTGCGGTATATCGCAGGTAAAAAGCAAATATAGCAGAGAGGCAAGTACACTTCCTTGCGGCACCCCCGACTTTATTGTCTTAAAAGCGGAATATTCGTTTCCGTGTCTCACACGGAAGAGTCGGTCTTCCAGGTATGAACCTAAAATACAAGACAATTGCTGGGGTAGGGCTTGTCGGAGTTTATATTTTAGGCCTTCGTGCCATACCTTATCATAGGCTTGCGAAACGTCAAGGAATGCGCTTGAACAGACTTACTTACACTCGATTGCTCGTTCAATTACATCGGTTATTCGATGCACTTGATCAACTGTAGAGTGTTGGCTTCTAAATCCAAATTGATGATCAGGCAAAAGGGAATTTGTGTCGGTAATTGGTTTAAGACGATTAAGAAGGATTCGCTCGATGACCTTCGATGTAATCGGGAGAAGCGATATTGGTCTATATGACTTGACTTCAGTCAGCGGTTTACCGGGTTTCGGAACAATAATAACTTTGGCTACTTTTCACTGGTGCGGTACATACTCTAATCTAATGCTGGCATTTATAAGATAGAGCAGCTTAAGCAAACCTTTTTTCGGCAAAGTATCTCTCCCGTTATTAAGTCATATCATAAGTGTAGCCTTTTCTACTGGAAAGTTTGTCGTCAGGTCTAGCGTATTGACATTCTCTGGAAGCACTTCCCCGTCGAATGGTTTAAACGTTTCTGCAAAATGGTCGGCGAAAACATTAACTTTTTCCTTATCTTCTTTTGCCCAGTCATCCTGGTTTCTTCTTATTGGCGCCACGTGTATTTGGGGCTTTCGAACACTTTTAACGGCTCTCCATATGGAGTAGTTGGTATCCTTTGTCGCTGTGAGTCTTTCAAGGTAGTTATTAATACCTTGATTATTGAAGTCCTTGATCGATTTTTTCAACAAGTTGCAGAGCTTATTGAAGGAAGTTTTATCTTGTGGCGCCCGGTTTTCATGCCACTTTTTCCGCGCTCTTCGTTTCTTCCTTATCATTATATGTATCTTATGTATCTTATGCCGACTTTGGGAACTTTGTTCGATTCGCGGGGAGTGTTCTTCCAGGCCTTTTGCTGTATGACTTCAACAAAACGTTCAACTTGTTTTTCAAGTTGATACGGCGTTCTAAGTGCTACTTTCAACGTCTAAGTGCTTCTACAACGTCTATTCGGAAATCTTCCCAGTGAGTTTTGCTGTTAGTTAATCTGTGTGCTCTTTGTTTCTTAACCAAGGATTCGCACAGTGAGATGATAACTGGAGAATGATCGGAGGAAAGATCGAAGCCCTCAACTTTGACGTAACTAGCGTTTACTCCTTTTCCAAAAAAAAAGTAGTCTATTAGATCGGGTGTTATTGGCGACATCCGCGTCATCAGGCGTATGTAATTTTTATTAAAAAAAAAAATCGGTCACAAGTGGCGATCAATGAGATTGCGCATTGTCGTGCAACAGACGCCAACTTGTCCATTAACTGCTGGTCCGGTGGAACGAACTCTTTGTGGAAATTGTCCTTGTAAACGTAAAAGCAAATCAACACTGTCTTCACTTATGACTTCTCCAAATGACATTTTTTGAGTGGATCATATTGGAAACATCACGTTTCATCACCAGTCACAATGTTGTAAAGGAAGTTTTTGTTCTTTTTGGCCTCATTTATCATGTCCTTAGAAAATGTTGAACTCTGAGCAATTTTTGCTCGATGCACATTTTTGTACCAATAACACAAACATACTGTTACGCAATAACTCCGCTTTTCATCATTGAAAAATCTACCTTTCCGACGGATTAGAAATATCTATTTTTAAAAAAAAGTCGGTTTACTTTGGAACGGATTTTGTATAAGTCTTCGCAATTACAAAACAAACCTGCAAATATATTAAAAGATGAGGTGCACTTCCTCAATGAGTTTCCAAATCTTTAAATCTACTCCACACAGTTGCAGATCAAGCCTTCAGATTAAGGGAAAAGCATTTCACTTTGTACCTATGACATGAGTATGCACCAGTTTAGTATTTTCCGATTAAAGGACTTTTCAACATCCCTTATTTTCGTGAAGGTTAAAAACAACTTCTAATTCAATGCCCGCCGCTATCCAAGACTACTGGAATATTGTAAAAATTGTTTTAACTTTTATATATGTGGCTTTAAAAAAAGCTATCTGTCGATTGGACAGTCAATTGTAGGAAAGTCATGGAAAGTATATTTAACGCCATTGATTATGACTTAATTGCATTTTCATCCGCCTTTGATAAATTATGATATTTGATTCCGCACCATGCAGCAGGTCTGAAGCGATAGGGAACCTATAGGCGTATTAGAGGGTATGGGTATTAGGGAATATTAGTTAGTTGTTTTTGAGTTGCCATTTTAGCCCTGAGAACGACGGTTGCATCTTGTATTTAGAGTAAGTCCCGATTAGACAAAATCTATTATCTCTGTTTAGTCATAAGTGGTTCAGTCATAAGTTTTTTTAAATTTTACAGATGAATTGGTGTACGCTCCTTAACAAGCCAATCTTCTCCATAATCTTTTTTGGTGTGCCAAGCCAAACTTTTTGATTGTCAAGTAGACACAATGTCTAGTCGATTGTTGTTGAATGGTCCATCCTGTCTAACAGTGAAATTATATCTATCATGCCCTTTACGACAAAAATATGTCTGATAGCTCAGTGGTCCAACAAACTTAAGCGCTCCTTTTCTTCGAAGCTTTGGAATTAGATTTTGTTTGTTTATAAAGCTCATTTAATAAAGCGCAACTGTTTTGAACTATAAAGGAAATGTCAAGATTTTAATATTTACGGAAAGTGTAGGGTACTGTGTCTTACAATCGAACCAATTGCAATCGAATAAAAAGTTGAGCTTCCTATCAATTCAAACAACTGTTGAGACTTTACAATGGGAAACACATTGGTAGAGTATATTAGAATTCCATTTTCAGAAATAATTCATAAATACAAGTACGTGCTACGCATTCACATATGGGTCTAAATTAAAGTGAACTATCGAGATTGGATTAGAGATTGGCTTTCTTATTAATATTGAATTAGTACTCGTACTTAACCAAATGACTTATCATTTTTGAGCAGACAACTTTTTGCTCTGTTTCATCGCAAATAACCTCAAAAACTCTATCTTTATCTATCTGTGAGCTTTCAGAAAATTGTTTCATGACGAAGAAAAAGCTTACTCTAAGCACACACATACAAGTCAATATAAGATCACAAAAAAATTGAAACAGGACTCCGGCTTTTGCAAGAATATGAAGCTTCTGGAAAATAAATGTAGACGAAACTTTACAGATGTGCCGAAAGTAATCAAAGTTCGACAACTCTACATCATCGCAGTCAGCTAACCCATCATGTGTCGATAGCAACAGTCAACTGATAATTAATTGTTTATTTTGCAGCATCAAGTATCTAAATCTTTTCATCTTAAAAAGATAAATTATAAATTTACCTTGAAGAGTATCGTTTTGCTGTACATATGTTAGTTGAGGAGCAATCACTTTTTCCTGTTGAAAGGCAAATGGTTTTTGTAGATTGTTGAAAGCAATCTATTTAACGTCTTTTCGCCGAACTTTTCCTAATCGAATCGTTCTTCATATTTGATTTAAACATTTACTATTTTCGAATAAATTTTCCGAAAACAATGCCAATGTATTCCCTTTGTCTCGTATCTACAGCCCTTTGTCCATTAGAAAGGTGCCATTAATTTTGCAAATTATGTCGCATTTACAAAAGCCAGAGAGAAAGAACAAACTTATGAAAAAAGTAAAATAAAATTAGAAAAACAGACACAAAAAAAAAAAAATCGGAATATGGTAAACAAAAAAATTTCAGTAATTTTCTGTAGAGGCATTTTCTGTTCAAATGAAGCGAAAATTCCAATTTTCAACATATTTCCCATTTCGCTTAGAAGAATTTTTGTTTGTGCCTCTTTTTTTTTTTTGTTCATTATTCTAAATCTATATTTGTGTAAGCCAAAAACTAAATGGAGCAAGAAAATTTATTAAAAATCAATAAACAACATCCACAACCTCTACCCAGTATTCGTAGTCACTACCCAGCTACAAACACAACCATCTACCCTACCCCATATCCAAACAACACATTTACTTTTACGGCACTGAACAACAAAGCATTATCTGTTGGATCCTTTGAACAACAAAAGATTCGTTCTTTTTTCTACCTTTTCGTTCTTTCTTTTTTTTTTTGAATATTTATCGATTTTATTTATCTCAAAAGAAATTAAAATCAAGAAAGTAAAAAAAAAAAAAAAAAAAAATAAATAAATAGTGCGGGGGTTTTATGGTTTTATGTTCAAAGTAATATTTCATACATATTACTGTTACCAGATGCTTATTAATGAAATTTTCTGTTTAAGAAATGTTGGTTACAGAACGATAAGATTTTTCTGCGAATTCATCAGAAATAATTCAGGGGAAGCGATGTGATATTGGGGAAACCTAGAGTTCAATGAAAGGAACTATTGTATGTATGTATGTACATAAATTTTACATCCAATTTCTAACTTGAATATGCAGGATCAATTTAGTAATAGTCTCCTGAAAAATATGGAAACTGTGAGTCAATGTAAACTGTCGGATATCGAATTAACCTAAACCAGCACATGTGAAGTAGGATATCTGGAGATGTATTACAGAATTACATATTATGTATGGTATAATTTTTCTCATCATCCGATGTGGGGTAGCACTCAGTGCACTGAAGAAGGTTTTGATCGCCACAGTTTGTCTTTAGGCAATGTTAATGTGATCGTAAAAAGGATGACAATATTAGATCGTTGGGTGGATGAAAAATTAAAAATGGTCCCAAATTATTAATAACCCCAGAAACCAGATAACATAAAATCTGTTCTGAGAAGATCAGATCGTCATAAGGCTCGCTTTCATAAAATCAAAAGTCAAATTAGAACAGGACAAGAAAAATAGTTGATTGAAGAAGGTGAAGGGTGAAAGACCGATATGATAATGAATTACACCCTGACTGACTCGAACTGCAACCAACTTCAAACCGCTATAATTTTCAAACCGTTCATGACAGTGAGCTCAAATTTTGACAAATTTAAACAATTTGCGTCTCAGTTGTGTTGAAAATTTTTTATCCGCGATGCAATTCAAACGTAGCTATCGTGAGAGCTAACGTGAATAAATCATTTGTGTCTCGAACCATAGCTCATTACCATGATACTGGCAGCGTTGCAAAACGCCATGGAGGTGGTCATAAAAAAAAAACAGCAACATCGGCAGAAATGGTTCGGAAAGGCTCGAATTGAGCGAAATCCGCGTCGAAGTGGAAGAAAAATGGCTCGTGAGCTCAACATATCATTGGAACTGATGCAACACATACTGAAAAATGAGCTTGGGCTCAAGCCATTGAAGTTCCAAAAAGCACACGATCTTACACCGCAACAGAAAAAAGTTAGAGTCGAAAGAGCGAAGGAAGTGGAGAGTTGCCGAATTTGGTTTTTTCCGATGAATAGCCATTTGTTATCGAGCAATATGTCAACAAACAAAATGACCGAGCTTACTTGCCAGAGAGGTTCTTCAACCGATGGTGATAGTTTGGGCCGCCATAACCGCCGTGGGCACTTCGCCGGGTATGGGCCAAAATACCGCAGAGCCACTTGCGTGCAGCGTGCATCAAGGCCATTATTCGCGCCAAAGGTGAACATATTGAAAACTTATGATACAATTTGAAAATTGATGTATTTTCCAACATTTTTTGCTTTGGCACAATAAAATTTAACAAAAAAAAAAAATAAATAAATAAATAAATAAAAAAATTATAACATTTTAAAAAGTTGCAGTTCGAGTCAGTCAGGGTGTAGTATCATACTATGTCTCCTACACAACTGATATATTTATGGTGACAACTATACATCAACTAAACGTCTTGCAAAAAAGCTATGTACTGAGCGCACCTATTTCCTCCTGTTGAGGACTTTTATTTCAATTCCAACAGTTGCACATTGCATGTATGATTTTGCATTTTCATTTTGAGAAACTCGGTGTGGTCGAGAATTAATAAGTCATAGAGTTTGAAGTTAGTTTTGATGACTTTTTCTGTAATCCACATCTTTGCGAAGAAGACCCTTTCAAAGGGGAGTTTATAATTCCCGGAACAATGACATGGAAGCTTGTTCTGTGTAAATTGCCAGTATTTTGCATAGTGGTTTCAATGCAAACCGGTGTAGATTAACTTTAGGTGGCGCTACAGTTCGGGGTGAACCTTAATTAACAGATATTTCTAATTAGAGCGATCTTTATCTGACTGCCTTCAGTTGCACACACCAAGTCGATTGAGTTCCTCTACTCTTGTGCGCGTCACAAGTGAAGGTCTTTCTTTACTGCATTTTCCCTCCGGGCTAGATTCGGGCTGGAGCATTTGTGTCCATTCGCTCTACATGTCCTACCCATCTCAGGCGATATATTCGCAGTTTTCTAAATAGGTCGAAGTCGCTGTACAGCTCGTATAGTTCTTCGTTGAATTTTCTCCTCCTTAGAGCGTCAAGGCAAACGGGACCGAATATTTTTCTCCTGAAACGACTGATAATAGGCACATCGGCTTTCGATAGGGTCCATGCTTCTGCTCAAGGTCTTATATAGAGTCTCCTTAGTTTTTCGGAATAGGCCCTTACTACTCAATTGCTTTCTTAGCCCAAAGAAACAGCAATTAGCCAGAGTAATTCTTCGTTCCAGTTCTTCTAAGGTAGACAAAGTCCTTTACTACTTCAAATTCATAGCTGTTGATTGGGCGCTCTATCCAATTTGTCGATGTTGTGCATCCTTTCTTGTTGGCAGCACATACTTTGTTCTGCACTCGTTCACCGATGATTTCATTTTGGGAGCTTCCGTTTCAATGGTAGCGAATGCATAGTTGACAGCCGGCGAATTTCTCCCAATTATCTCGATATCATCAGAGTATGTTAGTAGTTGCACAGACTTTTGAAAGTTTGTGCCTCCTGTGTTCACTTGTGCATTCCGCAGAAAACTTTCAAGTATGTTGTTAAAGAAGTCACATGATATCAGACTGAATTATTCCAGATAGTCTTACTTGCTTCTAAATTTTAAATAAAATTTATCACATCCTCTTTGATGCAGGGAACGCTTCGAAGTTATTTATATGTGCTTATTCAGTTCTGCTTTGCCTGTAAATAATTCAAACCATCAAATGGAAAAAAGTGCCTTTTTACAAAGAAAACATTAAACAATTAATTACGACTAAGACTTCCCCAAAAAGTCATATTCAGAGAGCAACTAAACGAAAAAATCTGTGGTTTTATTACTAAATAAAAAAAGTAGGTTTTCCAACAACCCCGAGACAAAACCCTTAGAATGATGACATATACACATAGCATGACAGAATTTAGAATCCCGGAAATAATTCCAATTCTACTGTGCCACTCTGGATAGCACTGGGTACTCTGTATGGATATTGAAAAGGTTTTGTTAAAACATACACTGTCTTGTGATTTCTTTAATTTTTTAACTAGACAGCTTTTGCATGGATTGCTTTGAATATTTTTTGTTTTAACGGCCTTGGGCAAAATCTTACTATCTACAGTTACAAATTAAAAGTCTTGAATAGTTCAGTTTTATGTCCATAATGTTAGGCGGTCACTAATTTCTTGTTTCAAGACAGCACGGTTTCGATTTTTTTACTCAAAAAAAAAAAAAAAAAAAAATCGAATTTGACTTGTACTTTTGAAAAATCTCCATATTGTGAGTAGTTTTTTAGGCTGCAGATAAGCTGTAAAACAAGATACTTCCAGGCTATTATGTTGTGTTATTTACGAAGAGGGCAGATGGAAATGATAAAATCCCACCCAAAACGATAAGATATTGTAATTTAAAAAAATTTGATACATGGATCACAATAACGCGAACAGTTCAATTAGCAAGCACCATATTCGAGACGACGAAGAAGACAAAACCTCCAATGCAAAGTCCAAATCAGGGTCGCTATGGTACCTGTTCTGATGGATTGAAACTAATAAGCAGCAGCATAGGTATATAGATCAAAGAATATGAAAAACCAGTGTTTTGGCTAGAAACGCTTCACGGTTCGATATCTTAGTGAGTAAGTTAGTACGGGATGCCAGAAATGAGCAACCTCGAAGTTTGACAAAATTTCACTTTCTTATTGACATGGAGAATTTAAGAAATGAATTTTTATGTTAAAATTTCAATCAACCTTAAGATCGTACTATTTTCCCCTAAAAATGTATTGGAAATGCTCCATTTGTACTAAAAATAGTAGCTCAATAGTCAGTGTGCGATTTTAGCAATTTATGTTAAATAGAGAGTGATGGAGAGCAAAAAAAAACTTTCTACATCATTTTCATTTCATTTGCCAAATGACGTTAACCACTACCATGAAAATCCAACCCCAAAACAACCCCCCGCACAAAAAAAAAAAAAAAACAAATTACAAAAACGGCAGCCTAAAAATGTATAAATTCACTTTCATACTCGTACACGTTTTGGATGTTTCACTTTTTCTGCAAAACACCCGAAAAAAAACTCCAAATCGTCGATAAAATGATGTGCATGGGAAGGGGAAGGAAAAGGGGAGTAAAATAACAGACAAGCGTCCCCCGACGAATTGATTATTTTCCATTTTAATTAAATAATGGTGAATGACCCACGTTGATCCTTCGAAAAGAGTTAAATGGAAAAAAAAAACGCAAACAAACGCAGTATTCGAGTGCATAAAAAACAGTGTAAGTGTAGTGTATAACCTGATTTGCAAAAAAAAAGTTCGTTTTTTTTTTTTTTGTGATTTTTTGGAAAACAAAACACCACGCAGCGCACAAGAGAGCAACGTGGTGTATCCTTTCGCTTTCATGCATAATACATAAAAATGCCAACCTCATTCAGCGCCTCCTTACCCATAACAACATATATATAGGTAGGAAATATATGCATATGTACCACAATCATTGTATGTTGCCTGCATCAGTGTTGCATATCTGATGTTCCATTCAGTTGGCATAACAGCAGACATTTCCACTCAAAATTTCATCCAACATATTCGTAGCCCTGGTATGTGTAAGAGTGTGTTCAGTTCATCTCATTGGGATGTGGAATTTTGCGCAAGTACTACGTCCAGGACTTGTTTAGGTGCATTTTTTTCTCAATTAAAAAAAAAAGCAAGCCAAAACATTCGAAAATAACATTTATAAATGGAAAATAAAACAAAGGTAGGGTAGAACAATGCTAACTTGATATGAACAGTGGCAGGCGCGCGAAAACTTGTGCTAAAGGAATTGGTAAAACCGAAATTAGTTGGAATTTCGGCGGATGTTGGGAAGCATTTTCAAAGTGTGAACGCTGGTAAATAGTGAATGATAATATTAATGTTTGTGTTAAAGAAATTAAAACAATTGAACACTATTTGAAGGAATTATCTTGGACTTGGGCAAAATAAATTAGCAGCTCTTGAATAGAACTACATATTTACATTTGTTTATTACAACTTGTTTCAACTATCATCCATCTAATGGCATGGGATGCTTAAAACATTTGCACTTTATCATTTCTTCTAGACTGGTTCGATTAAAGAATACAAAAATATATCTTCTCAGAACTGCACACTCTGCTTGAATTTATATTTGTAAAAACTGTTATAATTTACAGCGGAGTTAGAAAAAATCATTCTTCCGGTTTTACATATAAACAATATATAAAATCATGAATGAGATCAGAAATGCCTGAACTAGGTCTGATTTACGTAGTGAATCCGGCAAGAAATTTAATATTGTGGTTCCAAGCTGAGAAACATGAATTTTTTTATCAAACGTCAAATATATGATACTGAATAGTTGCTTCTATCTTAAAACCACAGTCAGGTTTTCAGGACGTTCTCTATCTTGACCCTGAAATAAAAAGTATCCCTATTCATATTCGTACGAGTATATCTATCTACCGGTCACTCAAGAAGTATAAACCTTATCCCTCTTGATTCTTAACTGCTTCAACATTTTTTTAAATCCATCCAAACGGAATAAACCAAGGTTCTAATAAATATCGGAACATAAGAGTATTGGCTCAGAGCATTTTGCAATAAATTGAACAATGACAAAACTTGGGAAAAGTTTTCCCACAGGATCTTCGACAGCAAATCATTAACCCAAATTAGTGGATACAAATTAGTAGGGACTCATCTTTCAGAGTACTACTTCTGCAGAGATAGACTGATGTAGGATCATAGGGTGAGTTCATATTTTCTTGTCTGTTTCACTGAATTCACTGCGTATATTTTAGTACGATCGTTATTTATTTTGCGTTCAAACATCATCAATGCTTCACAGAAATCGGCAATAGCATTCTGCCTCTTCAAGCTTTTAACCATTAACACAAGTCTCGCTATGAATGATCATTAGTATATCCTCAAGCCCATTTTCGGAGGTACTCTAAAATATCGTGATTTGTTTTTAAACTTTACAACTTGCTTATGAAATGCCTTGCTGCCTAGCTCTTTATTTCCTAGTCATTATAACCTTCAAACATTTAAAACCAACGTTGATCGTTACCTCTCTTTCTTTTTTCCCTGATTTCCCTTCGCCCGCGCTCTGTGCAAGCATTTTAAGGGAACGTAAATTATAAAAGAAAAAAAATGTCAGTGCAAAAATAAAGCAATACTCAGCCAAATCTTCCAACTTTTTTTGCAGCCACAATTGAAATGTCTAACTAATCTGCACAAGTATGACTATATATTGACGTTTGTGAACACAAGGGAAATACAGTTTGACTAAGATATTTCCGCAAAAAATCTGCATTATTGAACCCAATTAATGCAATTCTTTGTTACTATGACATTTTTTGAAAACACCCATACTGAATAAGCATAAAAGGTTAATATTTTAGGGTGTGATATCAATGGTCGGTGGTAGCCATGGACAACGTCTAGCTAATAATTATATTGGTACCCAATGGAGGTAAAACTGAAAAACGTAATTCGCATTACAACTTAAATAAATATCAAACAACAGTCCGGGGTGGTTTAAGGCCTTGTCTCTCGCACTCATTGTGTTGTCGCCTTGTTATTTTATGCATAGTTATTGACAACCTTATTCCCCGGACCTTTCCTCTACTGATTAAATACTATTATTTAAAATCCTGGATCATTTTGTAGGGAAAAAAATATATCAAACATCTGAAGGCCTCATTGGCTCCAAAAATTCCAAAGCTCACAAGAAATGCATCAATTTATTATTATCTCGTTGAAAAAATGTAACGAAGTTAATAGCGATTAATCTTATTTATAAACTTAATTCTTTCAAATGTCACAAATCCTTAAAATTTCATTTTAAAAAGAGTTTTTTCGTATGCACCAAGCCATACAGAATTTCATTTCAATGAGTAGAATTGAGTCGAAAATATTGAATTAGGTGGACTACAATACGCTTTCACCTTATTTCCTAAGTGACAAGATTTGTCTTGCAGTATTTGTTTTTTTTTTATATATAAATTTGAACATTCTTTTACAATAGGTTCTTTTTTCTTGCCTAGCAGTGCTTTTATTGAGCCACTAAAATGCTAAATACAACTCGCAGTAGTTAGAACTTATTGCACATACGCCTAAGTGGATGTTTTTAGAATAAATAAAAATATCCTACTTTACATTACTTACTATCCGTAACGGGTGATTAGACAAAAATTGATTATTAGTTTTTTAATCTGATTTACTATATGTAATTTATGTTTTCCTTGATAGTATTTTAAACTGAACAAAACTTCCAATGAAAAACTATATGCAAATACTGCCCTTGTCCCCTTTTTGCTGGTTGAAAAATTAAGTGGACCCCCTAATTTGTTGAGCCCCAATTGATTTGATTAGGTACAAATACACTACTACATACATATAATGCTCAGTATTCTGAAGCATCTATACTCGGAGAATAAATACATAAAAGTTTTGAAAGTTCATGAAAGTTATAGGTCCGGGTTATATATTTAAAAATGACAAAGATACAGTGAATATCCATAATAATCGCGACATGGATAATAAATAAATAAACAAATATAACCAGCTACAATAACCTTACTCCAATTAATGTCTGAATAAAACTTAAAGTATATCATTGTAAGTAAATTTATGCGAACAACTTTTTATTTTTAAATTACGCATTCAGATTCATTACTGCAAAAAGCTATAAACACTTGTGCAAACATATAAAGGTAAACTCGTAAGCGTTTGATAATAGTTTCTCCTTGAGTTTCATTTGAAAAATTACATTGAGACAACAAAAGCTCATAAATATCTCTTCGCTCCCCCGATTGTGAAATAATCTTCTTCAAATCGTATTTCGTTTAAACAACCATCTGAAACAAAAGTTCAGTTTTTGTTGTTTTTCTTCTCCATTACTATATAAGGAACGAAAAAAAAAAAAAGTTTTCAAGTGAGGATCTACCTGATTTTTAAATGGTTATCCTTTCGAGTTTTGATTTCACTTCTTTTTTTTTTTTTTTTTGCATTTCCACTTAACTGGTTCCGTCTATTGGGAAATACGAGTATGTACATATTTTACTGACAACAAATACAAATTAGAAAAAAGATATCCCCTTATTGAATTTTATTTACTTTAAAATAATTTTTATATGCAACCTTAATTTAGTTGTATAATAATTTTAATAAATTATTTATGACTAAAATTTAATCAATTAATTTTTGTAGTCACTGAAAACCAAAAACTAATTAATATTTTTGAAAAGGACAATAAATGCACCATATAGCCTGTCTACATATCTGGAAATTAGGAAAACTTATATTAAATTGAATGGTTAAGAAGTGAAATTGTGGAAACATTGAGACGTTCAAGAGATTCAGAAGAAAATATTTTTGCTTATAACATATCATATTTCCATCGTATTCGTATAATTAATATGCGTATGCTGTATTACGTACGAAAACATCTTTAGTATTCATATTATTGTATTTGGTTGTTCAATAAGCTCTGCGATTTTAGTATTTATTGTTTCAGAAAATCTCTGTGTAAATCCGTAAATTTTTTGTAATTTATTCCAATAGAGATGGTTATCTTTTACATTGTTACGAGGATTTGTTTTGGTCAGACGTGTTTTAGGTGCCCCAAATATTTTTTTATTTTAAATGAAGGATAAGAAAAGTCCATTTTCGGCATATTAAGCTTTTTTTTAAAAAAAAGGTGTCAAAGCTACAGATTCGCAAAGGAAGGCTTGCAGCTTGTATATAGATTCGACTTTAAGCGTTGACACTTGCCAGCGTTGGTTTACACACTTTCGTTCAGGAAATACAGACCTTGCTGATGCTGTTCGCTCTGGAAGTCCATCCACCACAGACGACAATCAAATCTTAGCTGTAATTACCGTTGACAGGCATCTGACGACACGGGAGATCGCTCAGCGGTTTAACATCGCCCATACAACTATTTCGCAGAGAATTTAAAGGTTTGGAATGTCGAAAAAATAGGATGTTTGGATTCCTCACGTGCTCAGTTAGAGATTTGTAGAAATGGAACCCGCCCGAGGCTTTTCTGAAAATATTAGTTACGGTAGACCAAAAATGGGTGGTTAACAACAACATTCGGTGTAAGAGGTCATGGTGCTCTTCTGGTGAAACACCACAAGATTTGCATCTCAAAAGTCATGTTGAGCATTTAGTGCGACTAGTGAGGTGTTCTTTATTTTGAGTTGCTTCCATTAAATCAGACAATAAATTTTATTGCTGTTGTTAATATTGCTCTCAGTTTGATACTTTAAGCCAGCCAGTGAAAGAGTTAGGGGACAGAAGAGGTGTTGTTTTCCATCATGACAACGCCAGACCACACACAGCTTTAGTGACAAAACAAAAGCTGAATTTGACTGAGAAGTTATACAGAACCCAGCGTACTCCCTAGACCTTGCGCCTTCTGACTATTATCTGTTCCGCTTTCTCCAAAACAATTTGGAGGGAAGGCAATTCAATTCCGAAGATGAGATCAAAACATATCTGGAAAACTTTTTACCCATCAGTCTACTGACTTTTACAAAAGCGTAATGTTAAATTTAATGTTAATGTTAAATATAAGCAGAAGTTATTGTACAACCCAATATATTTTGTTAAAAAGCGCATAAACAGGTGATTAGTTTCATACCTCCGCAGAATCGCTTTACGATTGAACAACGTTGTAAAATATTGAAAACTTATTTTAAAAGTGAGTTTTGTGTTGCCGATTATTGAAAATAAATTTTGACCGAAATTAATCACTCATCTGCAGTACGCAAGTTTGTTGAAAAAGTTCGTGAGACTGGGTTGCTTGCGAGCAACACTCACGAATCAAGTCACTTACCGACGAGATTGTGGCCTCGTAACCAGGAACATAGACTCGCCATCGATCTCATCCACTCAACATTTCACGCACCAGCCTGATGAGAATTTTGCACAAAGATCTCTTATTATGCCTGTACAAAGTCCAATTGACTCAGGAATTGAAGGCAATTGCTTCTCAATAATTATTGAGAAGCCAAGCCATCCGCAGAGAGTGATGGTTTGGTGCGGATTTTGAAGTGGTAACATCATTGGCCCATTTTATTTCGAAAATGCTGCTGGAAACGCCATTTCGGTCGACGGTACTACAGCGTCATGATTGCCGAATTTTTGTGGGCTGAAATTGAAACATGGACTTAGACGATCTTTTGTTTCAGCACAATGGCGCGCCATGCCACACAACCTGTCCAACAATTGCGCACTTAGTTCGGTAATCTTGTTATCACCCGCCCTGGGAATGTCAATTGGCTGCCTTGGAGCTGCGATTTGACCATGTTAGACCTTTTTTTATATGGTGCCTTTAATTATCGATATTATGCAAACAATCCAGAAAAAGTTCAAGCCGTTAAAATGAATATCATCCGAGCCATTCGTGAGATAGAGCAGCCATATGAATTAAATCGTATTTAAGAATTTATTTTTACTTAACACTTAATGGTTTGACGATCCGGATGCCGATAGGAAGAAATTTTCATTAAATTTGGGCTAAGATGTCGACTTCAGAAATTATATTTTCTGTTTTCTGCTTTTCACCATATAACTTTTGAATCGAATCCCAATTCTTTAACCATTGGGCCTCTTGGTCTTAGTTATGAACACATAGCTTAGCTGGGAGTCGGCACAACAACGATACAGTGTTTAAAAATCTAGGCGTAAGCCCACATCGAAGCCATAATTTTTTTTTATCTATTTTTTAACAATAACTTACTTTGACGATACAATATTAGCTTGATCGGTTTCTATTGTATAGGGTGATTCATCGTGACGTTTGATTTATAATGTAAGATAAAACACATAAATTTGAAAGTGAACTTAAAATTTTCATTATCGGTTAAAAGAACAATTCATGGCATTTACTTTTTGAAAATGATATCATGTAAATGTTGGCCACGACTACATCTGAGGTGGTCCATTCGGAAGGTCCAATTTTGGGCGACTCGTTCGAGCATAGCAACTGGTACGTCGCGGATACACGAAAAATGTTGGCTTCCTAAGCGTCAATCGTAGATGGGTTATTCCTAAAGACCTTAGACTTTACATATCGCCAGAGAAAATGGTCTAAAGGTGTGATATCGCACGATCTAGGCGGCCAATTTACTGTAGCAAAACGTGAAATTAAGTGCTCACCAAAATGATTTCTCAACAAGTCCATTGTTTCACGCGATGAATAGCTCGTAGTGCAGTCTTGTTGAAACCAGAGCTCACCAAAACTATGTGCTTGAATTTCAGGAAGCACATAGTCCGTTAACATGGCGCGATAACGGTTACCATTGACGGTAACTTTCTGATTTGCCTCATTTTTGAAGAAATATGGACCAATGATTCCACCAGCCCATAAACTACACCATACCGTTGTTTTTAATGGATGTAATGGTAGCTCTGATAAAACACCGGATTTTCATTGAGTTTTTCCAGAGCCAATTCACTGAAAATATGACGCAAATTCAAGACGCCTGGCTTCAATTTTGCACAAGTTGAATTTTGTACGCTTTTAGGCCAAGATCCTCATGTAAAATACGCCAAAATACACTCTCAGTTACAGCTGCTATAGTCTCTTCACTACGTTCTGGATGTGATCTAACCGTTCAAGTATCATCCACCTATGTAAACTGGGACACAAATTTGCGAAAAGTATTGGCAATAGTGGGTTCAGTAGGTCGATTATGTACACCATAAGTTCCTTAAATCGTACGAAAACCATTTCTCACAGGACTCTGATTTTCGTAATACAGCTGAACAATTTGGAGACGGTGTTGTGGTGTGAGTCTTTCCATGATGACTTGCCAAACGATACTGAACAAAAATGACAAAGCAGTTTGATAGGAGTCACGCGTGTTCTATTAAAACAGCCTATTGTAAATCAAACCTCACGTTGAATCACCCTGTAGTTGTCTATAGTTTTGTGCATCTGTTTTTTTTTTTTTTTTTTTTAAGACCTTTTAGAGTTGTAAAGAATATTAGAAAAGGCCTATATTGTAAAAAATAAGAGTTAATTGTCCTTAAAAGGATTGATTATTTATCAAAAGAGCAGATTTGTAAATTTGTATCGTTGTTATATGCGGAAGTATCATACTTACATTCTACAGAAATGTAAAGTTTAAAAAGCATCTATAACATCTATAAATATAAAAGCTGAAGCTCAAAAATGTTTTGGGTTTTTGATTTGAGGGTCACAGTCTTTTAACTTTCTTTTTCTTCTTTTCGAGTTTTTTTTTTGTGTTCCAATTTTTTTTTACATTTTAAAGTGCCTTAAAGTTAAATCCAGCAATGGTAATAATTTTGGCTTAAGACGAAAAATTTTATACCGGCGATCATTGATTTTGAGTGTATAAATATATTCTCGTAAAGCCACTATGTGGCAACAAATCTATAATACAAGGTCCGGCAAGATTACTTCTCTATTTAAAATGAGCGCTCTGAAGCTGATCCTAAAATTTTGTTAACTTGTGTTTCAGTCATCATCATGCGTTGGAGTAACAAGCAGCGTGTGTTTGCCTTAGAGGCCTCTTCCTTCGACGGATTCGGATTCCTTCCGTGATTTCAATCCAGCGCGCCTTTCGAAATATTGCGCCATTGGCTCCTGTCCCGACACGGGGTTACAATGTTCAAGCAAACTCTCTGTGCAGAGAAGAAGAACTGGGATTATCCGCCCATCCATCCATCTATCCATGTTTTTTCGAAGAAAATGAGCAGTCTCTCACAGTCAATTCATACCGTTATGTGAACATTCTCGAGGAAATTTTTTTGCCACGACTTGATGAAATGGACTTAGGTGAAATATGGTTTCAATAGGACGGAGGAACTGCCAAGGGCATTGAAGGCCCACACACTTTGGACGACCTGAAAAAAAAAAACATTCAGGCAGAAACGGCCAATATACTCCATTATTATGCTGGAGAGAGTAATAAGAAACAGTAGAATTCGGTTCACCCAGAGTATTGACAATGAGGGGTGTCACTAACCAGATATGATTTTTAAAACGATGTAAACCACTTTTATTAACAAAAAAAAAAAATTAAAAATATATGTTTTCTACTTTTTGTTTTTCATTGCAATATGAAATAAGAAAACAAGATAACGTCTTGCCGCACCTTGTATAGTCATGCTCTTCAGATTTTAATGATTTTGACAATCTCAGCATTGAGCCTTCGAAGTTAGTACAAAATTCCGCGTATTTATGTTCGTTTAAAAAAAAATCGTCAGCTCCATAAAAAAGGAACAGAAGAAAACTCATTTTTAGACGGACACTTGTTCCGACTAGGATGAATGTTTATTCTTTTTTATACTACTAAACTTTGTTAAGGGATAATAACCGTCAGCAGTTCACTGTCCATAGTTAAAAACAATACACAGCGAGAAACAATGCAGAAAAATAACAAAACTACAAAACCATAAAACAAGAACAACAATCGTCGTTTGTCTGACATTGAAAAATGGCCAGTCACGTTTTACGACATCAGGGAGGAGGCATATGGGGGAGTTTTTCGCTTGCGTACTATACTTTGTATTTTTTGTGTTTATATTTTTTTGTATTCTATGCATACATATGTATGAATCTTGCATAGTATTCACATTTTTCCGATTTTTATTTATTTATTTCCTTTTAGCTGGTTTTGCTGTTGCTGTTTCTGCTATACTGATACTGATACTGATGCTGCGCTGCCACATCAGCTAGCATCACGATGAAGCATTGTGTGTGTTGTTGCTATGCATCACGAGGATGTTTTTCATTTTTGTTATCTTTCATCCTTTTATTTCAATTTTTTTTTTTTGATTTTTTCTTCTTTAATGGCTGTGTTTAATGTGTCTCCAGGCTTTGCAAGCGATGGTGGTGCTAGTAGTGGGTAACGATCATATTTGCATTTTAAAGACCCTAGCGCAAGTTAATTGCTGCTCCAGCATCCATCCAAACCAAGACAAAGCTGGAGACATTGGGTTCAAAGCCATTTCAACATGATTGATGGCAATTAATAACTTTTTATTTTACTTATCCTTCTTATCCTTTTGTATAGGTGAATGTGACTGAGAGTAGGTGAAAAATTCCTCCTCTTAAAGAGTAATTACCAACCTATACCTGCCTGTGTGACGTAATTTCACAATGTTTACTACTTTTAATTAAAAGTCATCAGAAAGCAATTATAAATAAAATGCACATACACACGCATATCGATCCGTCAGTATACTCAGAGATACGAATAATAAAAATAATAATTAAAACAATTTAAAAAAAGAAAAAATAAATTAATGAAGTATAAACAAAAGATAAAGCAAGTATTCGCAATAGAGTAGGTAAAGTAGAAGAGTAGCAGAGCCAGGGACATCTATGAAAAGGACAATTAAGCAGAGAGAATAAAATTCACTCACACTTGGATATTCATGGCTGGAAATTATCGATTTTTCATATACGTACAAGCACTTGTATTCCATGGCATACGAGTACATGTAGCCGTTTTTCGTGTATCTATGAAGATAAATAAGATTGCATACAAAACTATGATGCAGTAGCAGCATAGCAACGACGTTGGAATATACAACTTTCGGTTGGTTGAGTGTAGTATCATGCTAGAAACTAGCACGAATACTAGTTCTATCCATCTGCAACACCACAACTACCATCAACACCATCATTGTCATCATCATCTACCACCTTCCATTTCATGAACTGGGAATACACCGGGAACGGGAGCTAGACTTGGAGCTAGGCATGCCTCGTTTAGCTTTTGTTCTCTTCTCTTAGTTGTTTGGTTTCGCATATTCGATCCGCATTATCCGGTCGGGTCGGAACTGAAAGTATTGCAGGCAATTTTAGTTCTATACGGGTGGCTTTCTATGTATTTTCTATGATGTGCCTGAGTACTGCCGATTTTTTATTTTTTTTTTCTGTAATTTTAATTTCCAGTCATAGGCTTTTTTTTTTGTACGTAGATTAGTATTCAATGATAGGTAGGTAGTACTACTCCATGTCCGACAGGGAGTACTATCACTTAAAACAAAAAAAAAAAATCACTGACTCTGGTAACCTTCGCGGCTATTTAGTTGACCTCGATTTTTTTTTGTGAATCACCAAATAAATTCTATAAAACACTCACACACACAAATCTATATGCACGCGTAAAGATACAACGGCAACAAATAAGTTTGTTTTCGAATTCAATAATAAAACGTTCATTCATCAGGACCGTATAACAAAAAAAGGGAGTAGGCGGTTTGTTTTTTTTTTTATACTTTTTTTTTCCTTCAAATAAGGGTGTGAATTGTGAGGGGGTGGTGTGAATTGTTAGTATAGTTTCCTGGTGATTTTCCTGCGAAAAATGGGCTGAGTAGAAATTTCATTCATACTTTTCAAGTTCACGTTGACTTGTGCTACTCTCTGTTCGTCGTCGACGTTGAAGTTGTTACCAAAGCCGTTGTCGTCATCATCCTCAACGTAGTCGATTCTGTTGTAGTCGTTCATTTGCACCCTACTACGTTTCAGGCAGGGTATCCCAAACATTTTTGTTTTACACTCGGAAACAACAATGAAAATAACAAAACGAACAAAAAAAAAAAAAAAAAAAAAAAAAACTTCAAGTAAAAAGGGGACAAAAACAAAAAGTCAATCCCAAATGTGGTGTCTGTTGGTTGTTCAACTCTAACAGCATTTGCGCTTGCACGCCACTAACCACTACCTAGTCCTACCACCCCCACCACAGTTGGATTGGGATGTTAATTTTTTGTTTGTTTGTTTTTTTTTTTTTTTTTTTTAAGAAAATGACCCCCGGCTAGTTCTCGTAGAGTGGCGGCAGTGCCAGTCAGTTACACATGAAGAAGGAAACGGATTGAAAAGAATGTTAAAAACACGTGGTGTCTGTTCGGGTTTTTGAAAATGTTGTTCAAGTTGCCGGTAACGTACTATAGTTGTAAGCTAGTAGCTGGTAGCCGGGAGACGATGGCCAGTAGCAAACCATATAAATGTTGAGTAAAGATGCAAAGCAATGTATCTCCCTGGGGGCATACCAGTCATTGTCTTATCAACCGAGACATGTTAAAAATAAAACAGATTACGTTGGTACAATGGAAATTAATACATGAGAAAGGAACTATGTACTTCGGTTAAAAGGTAAACCACAACGAGTGCTGAGGTTGACACGTTTGTTAAGTCATGAGAGAATATATTGTTCAGAGCGAGAGATATCTCTTCAGTTCATTAGTACTTTTCTCAACTAAGGAATTTGTTTTTTCTAAAAGTTGCGTTCAAGATGTTCATTCTACTTAAAAGCATATTTGTTAAGTGTTTCGGATAACTATTACACCATCATCATAAAGAGTACAATTAAGTAGGTCAGTCACGGGAGAGTTTTTCTGAAAGTCATTAACCCATCATTTACAAGCTTACTGGTTTGCTTTCGAAATTGGGCTATCTTCATGAACCCAGCTTAGTTAGAAGACAGTGGTGGTAGTCAGAGAATTAGAAAAGGCTCCTTTTGTCTTTTGTGTTTTTTTTTTTTTTCCAACGGCACATAAAAATTTACTTAATATTTTAACATATTGCAACATAAATATTATTTATTCATTTAAGTTTTAATTCTAACAAAAAAGTAAACAGCAAAAATTCATAAAAGAAAAATATAATAAAAAACTCAATATTTAGTTAGAAAACCCTTTTTTAGATAAAGACTTTGAGCAATTTTTTGAATATATTGGAAGAGGTCTGCCACGGTTTTAGGGTCGTTATTGCTATAAAAAATGTACCTTACGGGCATGTATTTGAAGTAGTAGGGCTCCATCGTATCTTTTAGTATGTTCTTGTACATAAATCTGTCCATATTGCTTTGGATACGCGCTAAAGGACCTTCACCATACCAAGAGAATCCAACCCAAATTTTAACATTTCCTCCCCCATGCTTAATCGTTTTAATTGTGTACCTGGGATTAAGTTCTTTTTTTTTGGTGTGTGTGTGGGGGGGGGGATAGTCTTACGTACATTTTTTTTCTGATTACATTAAATTACATTTGGATTCGTCAATCCTTTGCAATCTCGTAAAGTTTAACCGTCTTTTAAGGTTGACTGCCGACACAAGCGGCTTTCTTCGTGCAATGCACCCACGAATACCATTTTCGAGCAGTGTTCTTCGTATGATTCTAGCTGATACCTTTTGATTGATTTAGGGTCCAACGACTTCTTTAATTTCTGGAGAAGTCAAGAAGGGATCAGCTTTTGAAACTCGAGTAATCATCTTGTTTTACCTTGCTGTTGTTTCCCTCCCCATTTTTTTTCTCAGGATTTTCATAGCTTCCTTTCCTTTTGAAAGCATGTACATACGTCTCCAAAAACCATCTTCTTGGAGCAGCTAAATATTCTTCCGATTGCTGCCATGGATTTTTTTTTCCATCCCTCCAACGTCCACCAGTTTTACTAGGAGTTATATGTGTTCTCAGGGAATATCTGCTGAAAACTTAATAATTATTTGAGACCATACATATTATTTTATTATACATTATGAATCTATTATTGAAATCTATAGTAATTATCTGTACCTGACAACAAGAGGTTGCTTTTGTAGCAATTTTTGACACCTTATAACATTGTAGGGACAACTTTTTTTCATGCTGTTACATTTACTTAAGTTTCTACTTAATGCAGCGGAGTTCTTATGTCTTTGAGAAGCCTACCATGAGAACTCTATGTAAGCACGGAATTTTTAATAATTAATGGCAATTTGTGTCCCAATAAAAACCTTCTGTTGACTACTTAGCTTAGGTTGGAGAGACAAAGCAATTAAAAGAATCCCTACCAGGTTAATCAATAAAGAAAAAACAAACAACAAAAGCAACTTCTCAAAACTGTATTCAAAAAAATATTGAAAAAAGTGTTGAAATACCGAAAGAATGTATTTTTGCACCTTTGTTTTTCTTTTAAACTTCCGACTTTTCCCGCGATTGGCTCCCTTATTTTTTTTTTTAAGACCTCATACTAAATAGTGTTAATTAAAAACCGTATTTGATCGTAAGAGTTTTCTAAAAAAAGAAATGTAATGCATTCATGGATAGAGAGTAGATACCTAAGGTTGACTTCAAGGTCAAAATAAGCATTAAATCTAACTCTGGTAATAGATTCCTAATGTTAAATATGCTGTTTATATTGGAATCTAATAATAAACACGATGCCGTTCTACACTCCAAGAGCAAAAACATAAGTCCGGGATAGAATATGAGAAGCCGGGAGTACTTCCGTCTACTAAAGATACATAATTTATTGTATAAGAGATAATGTGTATTGAAAAGAGTGTCGGATATAAAACACGGAGCCCTGATTTGAATTAAACATTTCGAAGGGCATTTATAGTCTATTGAAAAAGCGCAGCTATCTTGCTTTCTGGCGATTGATATGTGTATCTAAAGTCTCTTACTACTTTTCTGCGGTCCTGTCGAAAGAAATTTTCAATTTATTTTCGATTTATCAGCGTTTCAACGAGCCTGAAAAGTAAAAATGTAGATAAAAACAAAATTCTAAGTTTTATGGGGCAAGGTGAACATATGATTTTCACTACCAGAGTCGTCAAACGTTGCGCTCTTAAAAAGCTTACCCTGTGTCCTTAAGGTGTGTCCTCTACGTACATACAGCTATGGCCAAAATAATAGGAACACTCATTACTTTTCAACACCAGCAAACGTAACTCTTATTTTATTCGAAGATATAAAGGAAGAATACTATTAGATTTATGGTAAATATATTCACAACATATTCCAGGTATGACGAGTTGCTTAATTCAAAGCAAATTATGTTCAGTCAGCTATATCGAGTAAAACTGCTTAATTACCTGGTCAAACAAATAGATACCCAGACGTTATAAAGAAAAACAAATGCATCGTCTTTTTTTTTTTTGAATTTATTTTGAAAGTAGTTAATACTTGGTTACATAACCTTTATTTTTAATTACTGATTCCACTCGACGACTCATGGAGTTTACTAATGTTTGGCATTTTTCAGGAGGTATTGAATGCCAAACCTCTCCGATTACTCTCCATAGATACGCTTTATTTAAAGGGTGTGTTTGTCTACTTCAATCTTAAGCTCGTTCCAGAGGTTCTCGATCGGATTTAAATCTGGAGATTGAGAAGGTCACGGCAAAACATCAACATTATTTTGCTGAAACCACAGATTTGTCAGTTTTTCCGAATGTTTGGGGTCATTATCTTGTTGGTACCGCCATTTTAGGGGCATATTTTCTTCGGCCGACGGTAGTATGATATTTTGCATACTATCCACGTAGGCTTCTTTGGTCAATATGCCTTCGATAAGTTATAGTGGACCTACACCCCACCAAGAAGAACAACCCCATATCGTTATACTACCACCCCCATGTGGATTGTACGCCTCACCTTCTGAACGACGAACAAACTCTTTGCCGTCCATCTCAAACAAATTTATTTTGGTTTCGTCGCTCCATAATACATTCCTCCACTGCTTTGTTGCCTGGAGGAGATCGTGTGGCATGTGGTAAAGCTTAGCAAAAGCAATGCGCTTCTGTACATCTATTCTAGCGTACAGCTTTGCATCCTAGGACTCGACGAATCGTCCTGGCACTCACTTCAATTTGTGCTTCATATTGTAGGTCTTTGGAGGACTGACTATAAAAGTGTTCGCTTTGGCTTTCCGGACCAATTACCTTTTGTCTTTAGTGGAGATTTTAGGCGGATGTCCTCCGGTTTCATGAAGTTTTTTACCTTGCAAAGCATTGAATACCATCTTCGAAGAGCACTTCATTGATTTTGAAATTTTTCGGAATGATTCACCCTGTTCGCGTAAGACCACAATGCTTGCACGTTGAGCTTCAGTACGTGTTTATTTCTACCTATAATATTCTTTATTCAAAATAAAAATATCTAAATAAACAATGGTAAAATATCAGGGCACTGTTTAGCAAATTCAACTTACCAATATTTTAACTAACAGCTTCAATAATTTTTTTCTTGAAATTTGCTCACACTGTTCCTATATTTTTGTTCCAGGCAGACCAGTAGCTATATACAGAATAGTTGCAAACTGTTCGCATTTTTCTTTGTTTATGGCAGATCTACATACAAGGAACTGTTGCGCATATAAAGAACCGTTATAACTGTTTCTATTATTTTGGCCATAGCTGTATGTAGATATGTTAACATCCACGAGATACGGCTGTTCACAAAAATAGCAGTGCGTAAAAAAATACTCCAGAAGTCCCAATATCTAGGTTTCATTTTTTTTTTTTTTTTCCTTAATTTAGGAGATATATAAAATAATTTAACAAAAGGGAAAGAATAAAATACTTCATAATAAATAAAATATAAAAATAAAATTAAATTCAATATGTAACAAAAAATAGCAGTGCTTGGAATTCAACATACATAATTTCGCTCAAAATTTTAATGAAATTTTAATTGTTTGACAGGTGTGTTTGGATTTTATGGAAAACCCTTTATTGCTAATCACAGCCTTGCATCTTCTTGGCATGGAATTCGCAAGTTCTTGAAATCTACTTTCTGGAATATTTACCAAGTGCTCTTAACAACTCTTCAACATTTGACGTTTTAGCATCATACACGAATCAAAGGATTGGGCAGGCCACTCCATGACTTGAATCCTTATTTGCTGAAACCATTGTCTCACTTTGCGCTTGGTATGTTTGGTAGCATCACAATGTGGCAGCATCACCGTCTCCAAAATATTTATATAAACATGCTGATCCATGATGCCCTCAATTTTATATAGTAAATGGGACCCATCCTGTAATATGAAAAGCAACCCCACAACATAATTGCTATTTTGCCATGTTTAATGGTTTTTATTGTGTAATGTGGAATCAATTTGGTATTTAAGGGGCGTCTTACATACTGCTGAGTACTAGGCCCACCAAATAGCACAATTTTCGGCTCATCTGTCCATAAAACTTTTCGTCACTTAGAGACCGGTCAGTCGACATGGTTTTTACAAATTCAAGTCGGTTTCCAGTATGTGTTTTAGAGAGTAGTGGCTTTCTTCTTAACATCCGGGCGTTTAAATATTGGTCGAAACAGACAAATTGTGCTCAGTTCGAATCTTCACAGCGGACTTTGTTGTAAATTTTTTGCTATGACGTACAACCCTTCGATCTTCTTATTCACTTGTCTTTTTCTTTCGGCAACTCGTTTCCGGATTATTTTGGTATTTGATTGCGTTGCGTCTTCGCTAAGCACCACGATAATATTTCTTGAATATCCTTGTAGAAAAATCTACCTGCAGCGCGAAGATTAAAGATTTATTCTCTTTTATCGTTTGAGCAGTGTTTATTTCGACCCACTTAGATGTAAAATTAAAAAAAAAAAGTCTGAATGTGTTCCTAGTCCTTAATTAAATTAATTAAAACTTACTTTTTGATTTTAACTCAAGTTCTTGACAAAATATTTCTAATAATACCTATAAGGCACTACTTTTTTGTTATATCAAAAATCGGCACAAAAGATTTAAAGTTGCCATTATCTTTTGTTTTGACAGACTTCAGAAACAGGCGCAACATTATTTTAAAAGTTTTTACTGATTGCACTGCTATTTTTTTTTTTTTTTTGTTTGTTTGCAGCTGTATATCTTCATTGTCCAGTTCCTTAGGATGTTATGATCCGTGAAACACAGGTGGTTACCATTTCCACCTTATAATTATCATTCAGGTATAAATTTCACTCATTTCATGAGATTGTAAATCATTAACATGGACGAATGAAGTGCATAGTCGTGACCTATTGCACATCGCCTCCTTGCTAGTTCATCAGCCATGGGCTCAGTATGAGATTCATGTAATATAAGGCTCCATCAAGAGCCTTAAGGTCTCGCGGCATTTTATTTTATAGCGATCATTGATCCAGACCGGTTTTGCAATTGCTAGAACCTTAGGTGGAAAGACAATACTGTGATTAGTCGATTTTCATTTCTTCTTTCACCCTGATAAAGAAACGAGTCGATAGTCTGTCTATTCAAATCCAGAAAAAAAAAGAAATGTCATCATAAGAGATAATAACGGTTACTATGAGCTTCTTCAGAATCTGCGTCTGTCCCCAAAAAAACTTAATTGTATGATTGATCCTCAAGGTTGTTTTACCTGCCTATTTTGGCAAACATTATATTTTTCACGAGATAGCAGATTGAGAATAGCCTCCAAATCAGCGGTTTTTGTCGCCCATATTTTGTCATTGGCTTGAGATCGGTCATTGGCGCCAAATGACTTATCCATACAAAAATACCAATCCGTACTTAAAATAAAAGTATTAAAGGTAAGTCGATCTAGTCATCATATGTTCGGCAGGAATAAAGGGATAATTCAGCCCAAAGCATGCGCCTTCAAAACTCTGAAGTTATCGTGAAGAAAAAAATGGACTCTACCATTTAGTTTTTATTATTTGACGGTTCAACTTCTAATTACAATATTTAAACCGATTAATGTAAAGAATAAAATTAAAACAGTTCTCTGAAGAAAACTGCCAATTAATTTTCTCAAACTTTAAAAGCTGCAAGTGAACAGATTAGTTTTCCACACTTGCATACCTGGTTGCCCCATTGAATTTTCCAGTTCCAATTTTTATTTATGTGTGCATGTGTGTTCTCACACCTACATACAAAATCTCTTTTATACTTTCCTTCTCCTTTTATAACGAATTTCGCCTGCTCCCTTTTCTTTTATTTGCACTTTTGGTGTATGCATTTTGCCAATTTCATCAAAGAATAGTACCAGCAACTGAGTGAGAAAAATAAGAACCAAGAAAGTATGCAAAGAAGCAACAAACGAAAATTATTTTCCAATAACAATAGCCCTGGAGGAAAAATTTCATTTGTTATGTTTTTGTTGTTGTTTTTTTTGTTTTTTTTTTTGTTTTTTTTTTGTATTTCTTCCTCAGCTTTTTCTCAACCATTATTTGCTTGAAATGAGGATAACAAAATGTCTGGGAGTGAAACGAATGAATGAAAATAAAATTAAGAAAAAAAAAATAAAAAATTAATCCACTTTTCTTTGGCTTTGGAAAATGGAAAGAAGGAAGAAATAGGCAATTTCGAAAGTATGAATATTTTTGCACAATTTTTTGGGGTAGCCCACCATATTTTCAAATTCAATGGAAACAAACACACACACACACACACGGAACCAACACATTCGAACCGTTGCCCGGATTAAATGCATTAATTTACCCATACACATTATAAAGTAAAATGATTTTCTTTTCTTTCACTATACTCGCACCCACACTCCCACTCTCTCTCACACATCCAACAATAGGGGGCGAATTTGAGTTTTGTATAAATGGTTGTATGATGTGCATAATACGCAAAGAGAAAAGTAGAAAAACACATTTCTCTCCATACAACAATGCACATTATTATACCCCCCCTTTTTAAGCATACACACATAGGGTAGCAGCCATCTGCTACCGCCTATCGCCCACTGCCCGCTGGCGGGTGATTCTTCACGACAGCCACATGCCATGCCAAAACATGAAATAATAAATTTCTGCAATTTCTCTCTTTCATTATATGTACGCCATACGAACACGATACACAAAGGGAAAATGAAGATAACAAGGACGAAGACGACGACGACGACGACGACGACGACGATGGCGACGAAATCTATGAAGATGACGTCGACGAGGAGAATAGCGACAACGAAAGGCAGTAAAGCGACGATACTACTACGACGCCTCGTTTTAGTTCTCTTTGGTTATTTTCTTTCTCCTTCATGGTTTATCTCTTTAATTTTTTGGTACGTTTCTTCATCTTCATCGTCATCCCTCTTTAGTTGTAATCTCCATCGTACCATTCTGCCCAGAATGGGTTGGTAAACACACTTTTGCTAATGAATAAATACAAGAGATGAAGAATATTTGCAGTGCGAAAACAGGCGCAAAATGGAACAAGAAACGAACAAAGGCGAACAACGACAACCCGATAATCAAGAAGAAGAAAACGAATAAGCAGAAAAACAGAGAAAGGGAAAGAGAAAATGGAAGAATAGGAAAATAAATTCGTAATTTGCGAAAGCAAAATATAAATTGAAAATAGAGTTTTTGTTTTTTTTTGTTTGTTTTTTTTTTTTATGCTTTCCCCCCTTGTGGGGTGTGTGAGAGTAAAGTAGAGTCAGCAGATTGTGGGAAGTTTGAAGTTGTTGATTCTCTCTGCCTCTATATGTCCATATGATAAGGAATAGGAATACTATGCTATGAGAGAATAAGGAAGGATGTGGTGTAATGTTGGAAAAGCAGAAGAGTAGAAGAGCAGAAGTGCTGAAGAGGTACCACAGTATTGTTGGCAGGGGTGGTGGATTTCTGAGCACCGAAGAAGGAAAATAAGCAGAAGAAGGGCTCTTGTGGTGGAGTCACACACAATTGTGTTAGTTGTTTTCTTTTGGCATTTATTATTTTTTTTTTTTAATGTGGGGTCATGAAAAATATTTTAAGGAAGAGGAAAAATAGAAATATAAAAGAATATACACACACAAGTAAGAGAGTATTCTGGTCGTTTGCAAAGCAGTATAAGAGGGAAAATACGATGAAAAATGGCTGCAGAAATATGGTAAAGAAAATCAGTACCAACAGCATAGCGCACACTAGTTGAGAAAGGGAATTGTTTGGAAGGGACGAATTGGACTGCGGAGTTGGGTTTGAGTTTTGGAAAAACATTGGGGGTGGTTACTGGGTTGTTGGTTGTGTGTTAGAGGGTGTTGAATGGATACTGTTAAAGAAAGAGAATTCGTGGTGGCAATTTAGAAGGAAAAACAGATACAGATACTTGTATAGGTATGCAAATTTATTGCCGGAAATGTAATTTATAAAATCGCCTTAGGGCTTAGAAAGGTGGCTGCTGAAATGGTAGCGTCTCTACCGTGGTTTTTTCGTACATGTATCAGGGGTGTAGTAGCTAGGTTGCTTTCAAAATAGGGTTGTTTGGCGCTCAGGAATGTTATTCCATTTCATCATTAATAAATACGATTATTATATTACACATTTGCTTTTCTTGTTTACTTTTTTGCTGTCCCTTTTTATGCTTGATCCTAATGCAAGAGAAGATTTATGTTTGTATTACCAGTATTACCCAACGTGTGGTAATTCTTGTAGTGAAATTCTCTTGGAATTTTTCTACAACAATTTTACAACGACAAAATGACAAAAAAAAAATAAATAAATAAAATGTAAAAAATAAACAAAGAAACCAAGAGTAAGAATCAACTATGGTGTGGACAAATATTTCTTACTTTTGATGTGTGTTTGCTTTTCGTGTCCATGGCTGAGTCAACATGGATGTTGTTATTTTATCCATCCACTATTCGTTGTGTACTTGATTTTTTTTTTTTTTTTTTCAAAGAATTGACTTAAATTTTTCGAGATTTTCTTGCAGCAAATGGATTTTTACAAAAAAAAAAAAAAGATATTGGGTAAAAGATATGATAGAGAAGGAATAAATTTGTTGACTATCGGATTGGTTCAAGAAGTTGGAAAGGTGTGTGTGTTTAGGTTGATATCAAGCGCGAGAGTTAAAAAATCGGGTTGCAATATTGTCTTCTTCACGATTAACGAATTAAAATGACAATCGAATCCAAGCATTCAACAACATCGTAAAAAAAACTACAAAGAAAAATACAAAATCTGATTGTCATATTTGATCATCATAATATGTATTTTGTATCAATATTTTACCCATGATGGGTCACTTCCAAAGAAACCTTCTAAGTTTGTATCTTTGATACCATTTCTATGTGAAGAAAGTCACTAATGTGACGCTTATGCATGTACATACATAGATACCTACTTCCACCTCTTTCATCATTTTAAACTAAAAACTGATGCTTATCCAGAATTATGAGGATCACTAAGAAGGAACATTTTTTTTTTTTTTTTTTGTAATTCTGTAGGTGTATGTAGGTATTGATTTAGAGTAATTTACTTACAGATTTAATCATTTAGCTATCAGCTTTATTAAAAAAGGGTGTTTCAAAAGTCGAGCTTAGTTGTTCTACGTTCTACAGTAAGGATCTATCTCCAATGTTGACATCTTTTATCGGAATTTTAGAAAAGGCTTACTTTGGTGTACCCTGATCCATGTTAACGGAAATTTCTCTATTAATACTAATGGTGGAAACTTTATTTTTAAAAGAAATACTAACCTTTATAACTCCGTTTAAAAAAACGTTGATATTTTGTTTAAGTTTTCAGATATCCAATTTCTCCATTTTTTCTTGCTCATGCAAGAATCGTCAAATCGTAAATAATTGTCTAGGAACTCAAATCTTGAACCACACATTGTAGCCCTAAAGTAGGTGACCCCTGTATCTTTATTATACAATTCCTTTGTTATTATAGCATTCATGTGCAGATCATCAGACAAGTAGTACAAACCAAGCAAGGCTCACAATTCATTTGCCTTTATATCACATGGTGGTCGTATACTGCCTGGGCCATGATCCTAGCCGAAATTATTTCGGTACCTTTATATTTTTGCCTCTGCGTTAGTATACGATGCAAACGTTCAATTGTCGTTGTATCAAAAAAAAAACGTGGCCGAGCCTCTATTACCCCAAAAATATTTTCCGCGGGTCCCTTACAACCTGGTGAATGCAATATTGTGGATTGTTTTGGAACCCGTGACGATTGTACATATTTGTACCATACAAGCTTGTCAGTACTCCCAAACCTTTCATCATTATCGGATATCACTTCCAACCTAAAGTCCATTTTCGTCATCGTCTTCGAGCCGACTTTACTACCAAAAAGGTACCACAGCACCCTGCACTAATTATTTATATTACTAGTGATAAGAAAAAAAAAATGAACCTGTTGCAAATCGTTGCAAAAATATTTTCATTAAAGTTAACACAGAGTGATTAGCATCCTGGGTAGGGTTCTAGGATTAAATATTGTAAGTAAAAGTATTGGCCAAGTTTTCTCATTTTGGTACATTTGAGGAAGAAGTTAGGCTCACGTCTTGACGAAGCCCTGCCATTCAATCCCGGTAACTATGCGCCAAGTAAGACGGAACTTTCTGGCTTCAACGATCGCTTGATTATTAACCAGAAGATTCGGCCTTCCTTTAAGTACCAGAAGGTTGGGTTTATCATAGATGGAGCGTTGTCGTTCTTAATTTGAGCTTTTTTACTAAATAAATCTATGTATGTATATAGATATGTTTGTTTCACTTAACTAAATAAGAAACTTTGCGGTAGGGCCAGTCTTCTTCAAAATGCCATTAAGGTGTCTTTTATGAGGTTAAACTTGGAGATATCTAAGCTCCTTAACTCGAAGTAAGCGGTTAATATTGAAATTCTGTTCCAAATTATAGGTGATATAAAAAGTGTCCGCGGTTTTTTGGTATATTTTTGAAAAAAAATTTTCTTTATTCAAAATCAATTTCAATCAAATACATATTGGCCATTATTATCTATTACCTTTTGCCAATTTCCGGGTAGCTTGATAATTCCATCGGTGTATAACTTCTGTGGTTTATCATCGAAAAACTTGGCTAAGTGATTTTCAGCGGCTCTTCGGTCGGCCAATTTTTTATCATCAAAAGAGTTCTGCAAAGACCGAAACAAATGGCAATCAGAGGGTGCAATGTCCGGGCTATACGGTGGATGCATCAAAACCTCCCAACCAAGCTCCGTCAATTTGTTCAGAGTCATCAAAGATGTGTGTGGCATTGTCATAATGGAAAACAACTCCCTTTCTGTTGACCAATTCTCGTCGTTCTTTCTTGAAAGCTTCATTCAAATGTTCGAGTTGTGCACATAATATACAATTCCCTTCCAATTCCACCAAACACCCAACATAACCTTGTTTGCCTTCAATCAAGGCTTTGGAGTCATTTGTCATTTTAGTTTTAATCGCCCGTAATGAATCGCTTCAAAAATGGTTCCATTTCGCTGAAATGGTACGTTTCAGCAGCGTTTCACTGATGGTTATTCGGTTAATTTAATTTCTTTGCGGTAATTCATGTGGCGTACAAACATCGAGCCTCATTGAGTGGCCTGCTCATTTTAGATGATTCCAAACTGTCATACGATTAATGTTTAGTGCCTCCGCTATCACCAGACAGCTTCCGTGCCGATCTTGCTCCATCAGTTGCAAAATTCCATCGATTTTTTCAGTGAGAGGCCGACCAGTGCAAGGCGCATCTTTTACATTGAAATTTTCGGAACGGAATCGAGCAAACCACTCTTGGGTCCGGCGTTCACTCACAGCACTCTCACCGCAACTATTTGTTGGCATGTTTTTGCAGGGTTTTTCCCTTTTTTATAGTAAAAAAGTATCACAGCGTATTTCTTCTTCTATTTTACTCATATTCAAATCGGTATAACTTTTAACACGAGCAACGAATTACACGGCTGCCTTCACTTAAAATGTAGCCTGACATGTCACCTAAATGGACACCAACACCATCTAGTGACAAAAAACCGCGGAGACTTTTTATATGACCAATATTATATATAGTTGATGCTTTATTTGTGAATAGAATTATAATTTGTTTTGTCCTCATTTACTACAAGATTTTCTGAACAAAGTCAACAGCAAAAGATTGCTCTTTCTGGCCCAGAGGGGGGACTACTTCGTTGTTGTACGAGTCTGCATTTCCTTTTGTTTCAACGGCCGTTTTGTACAATTTTCTCAAATACATAAAGTGTTAAAGGAGTCACATGACAGTCCGTCACTTTGTCTAAATATTTTTTCTGATATCAAGATCCGGTGATATTGTTTCCGACCTTAAAGTATCACGGAGCGTTTTTCAAGATCAGTCTGCATATCATATCAGTCTATATATCCTATAATATCCGGTATCGATAAAGAGGTGGTGAGTATCGAGCTTTGAGGTTTAAGTTTTCTTTGGTCATTTGGGGACTTACCGGGCCTAAAAAGCATTAGTAGGTATCAATCATATCGTTTACGCAATACGGAATAAGGTATTCTTGTACACGATGATAAGGATAATAAAGATACCGATTCTTTTAGGTTGTTTTAGTTTAAAGGGTTCTCATTAAACTTAAGATACCATTCGTCCACAATTCGTACAATCTTCATTAAGCCAAAGGTTTCGCCGGTGTGGTTGGGTGGTAACCAGGTTATTACTTGTAGCATTTCTGATGTCTTGGCATGGGTGACACAGATCGTCAGCAGTTAATGGTTAAGGGATACATGATTAACAAAGGTTCTGATGATTGCAGCCATTCAACGTTAAATGGCGCACCTATTGTGACGCAGCGAAGCTCGTTAGAATTTTTCCGATTCTATACATGGTATCGTGTAGGTCATTTTGTCTTCTTATCTACTTTATAACAATCTAGAGCCTTCACTTTTTGTTCGGCTGTTGGCTTGTTAAAAAGTATAGGTTCTAGTTTTAATTTTCTATTCCCACGATCCCGATGTCTAATGGTGAATGAGGACATTCGGCATTTTAGTGTAGCGATTAGTTATCTCTCTTATAGTTAGATTAAGCAATTTAAGAAAGCAAATGTCGTAGTTAGCAGCCCATCACATTAACTTATATTTTTTTTATAATAATTTTTCCGTGTTTCTTAGTTTCCTGAATTAGTTGAGTACACTTATGTAATTGTTTCCGCACTCAATCTCATTATCAGATTGGAAATCTAGATTTAAGAATAACAATTGTCGTAATTTAAGAAGGGCTTCTTACAAGTTGACAATGGTACAAATGAATATATCTGCATTTCCATAGATAACATGGACTAACATCTGTAAGTACCTATCCATAAAGTAGATTTTAAAGTTAAGAGATCTGGTCCCATTTACTAGAAGATGCTACCTTTATAACTTTTACAATTTTGAAGCAATCTTCAAGCTAAAATTATTGAATTAATAAGGGCCTTAGCTATAGATTCTAAAAAGAATTTCTATACTTTCAACGTTGACTACTTACAAACAGGTTTTCATTTATAAAAAAAAAAAAACATTATACGGAAAACATCAAAAACGGTAATAAAAATGCAAATTTAATTAAATTTCCTCTCTAATTTCGAAACATTACTGCAAAAAGTACTAAATGGTATCAAAATGAGAAGAAAAATAAAATATGATAAAAGCGTTTACACACACAAGGAAACTCCTCATCGTATCCATCCAATAAAATGAAACAAAACACACAATCCGACTAACACCATCGCATGTGTATTTCTGAGATTTTTCTTCTTCACATGTTCCTGAGATGAGAGCAAGCAAAACCAAGAGCACGAAATTCACAAAAGAAATAGAAGTAAAAATCAAGAGAAAAGAAAGAAATTAAATTTAAGGACAAGAAAAAGAAGAACAGATGAAGAATAAGGCAGAAAGTAAATTGAAGAAATTAGCGTTTGCTTATATTCTAGTCATAAAATCAGACAACGGCAGTAGCAAAGCAAATGAAGGGAAAACCAAAAAAATAAAAATAAAAAATAACAAACATCAGAAATCAGAAATCAGAGACCAGAGACTAAAGACGGAACAAAGAATAGGAAAGAAAATAATTGAATTTTATTACATTGTAGTATAGTTTGTATCGTATCGTAGTGAACAGATAGATACCCAGTTATATTGGCAGTGGCATGGAGGAGAGAATAATGACCCCAATGATGGTGGTGGTAGACTGTACTCCACTACAAAACACAAGTGTGCAAGCAGTCTTCTACATTACGTTGCTTGTATACTGAGTTTCTGTTGGATGGGTAGGGGAGCCAAGAAAACCAAGCACTGGAATAAGATCTAATTGGAAATTTCGCGAAACTGATCGATTGTTTGGTATATGTACATAGTTTCGTTAAATACAAAAAAAAAAAAAAAATCAAGGTGACTGAAAGCAAAAAACAAAAAAAAAAAAAACAAATCTACCGGCTTTTTTGTATGAAAGAAGAGAAATACAATAAAGTTTGTTAAGAGAGAGCGAATGTTAAATAGCATCACATGCAACGAAACTAAATGATTTCGGGTAATATTAGGTCTGAATTTATTCACAGTTTTCTTGTATTCTCGCGACTGCAAACAAGAAAAGAATGACAAAAGAAATCGTTGAGGAGTTATCCACCACACAACTACATCTATAAGATCAGCAGCGTAGTTACACTGTCCTTGCTATAGATGGGGTTAGTGTGTGTAACGGAATAAAAAAAAAAAAAATTGTATCTCCTTTCCATATCCATCCATAAGTATATTTTACTCAGTACTAAATCTCAGCCAACAGCCCTTCTGCAAAAATTGTTTATATGATTCGTCTTAGCTTATGGTGGACTCTGTTCGTTCTGTTTCTACTCTGTTACTACAAAATACGAATACTTAGATTTCCATTTCTATTTCTCAACGAACACTGTGTATAACGTGTAGTGGTATCGTAGTGCATGGGGAAGAATGTTTGTACGCTTATCTCACACACCAATGCCTGTTCTGTTGGTTGGTTTTCTTTGTTTACTCGATTCCGCGCTATTTTCAATCGTCGTTTAATTCTGTGTATAGCTCGTATGCTGCCATAAAGTCTATCTGTATTTCTCCATCTGAACAAGTGTGCTGCACTGAGAACAAACAGAATACAATAAGTAGAAGATGAAAAAAAAAATACAAAAAAAAAAGAGAAAAAAAAACTCCTATACAGCATTTCGTTGTGTGCGGTGCGGTTACAAATGAACACTCATACCTAAATACACAACTCCAATACTAACGTAAGAAAATTGATTTGATTTCGTTGCTCTCTCGTTCTATCGCATGTGTCAGTGACAGATAGAAGTCATGTTCTCTTTACAGTGTTGTGTATCGCGTCGCTCGTATCTCTCAGATACATTTTTACGTTTACACACAGCAATCCGGTCATTCTGTAATCGCGATTCCTCGAGGACGTTGGTGCGACGTTCGGCACAACACGAAGCGAAATAATCACAAAAATAAATTCTCTTTTTCTTCTTAGTGTTTTGTGTTCCCATCAGATAGATTCGGCAAATGCAATTTGTTGTTTTTTTTCCTTTTTTTTTTATCTTCTTTTCTTCGATTTCGATTTGATTGTTGTTGCTCTTTAGTGGTACCTAACTTCTACTACCTACTACGCTCTTGATTTTCCGGTAAACATACATATGTACTTAGTGATAGTAGTGATGGAATTTGATTATCAGATATAAAACAAATTCCAATTTGAGGTGAATTAAAATTGTTAAAGATATCATCAAAGATACTAATCTGAGTAATAACGAAAAGATAAATCCTTTGTTGTGCGTGTCCAATTGTAACTTTAGATTGTTGTTCAGTTGTCCTTCGTTGAAGATTATTTAGTTTCTAGTTCTTGTTATAATTGTTAAAAGAAGACTAAGCAACAATTTGTTTTTGTTTTTTTTTTTTTTTTTTTTTTTTTTGTAACATTGCTTTCTATTATTTACCAACCTATCTTCCAACTCCCATCGTTATCTTTGTGTTTGTGTTTTTAGTGTTAAAACTAAAAATAAATTAAAATACCTAACTCTAGTGATGTTAATTTAGAATTTAACGGGAATTTGCAATAATATCTACTGTTACTATTTAGAAACAGAAATCCATAAGTTCTTTAGTTGTCTCGCCTTTATCGTTCTTGGTTTAATGGAAGCTTCTATTAGATTGCATAAGTTTGAATATCTAGTGTGGATCCCAGTGTAAACATTGTAAAAAAAAAAAAAGAAGAGAAAAAAATTGTGATAAAATATTTAATAGAAATTTTCGAAAAATGTAAAGAATTATCCATCATGAATTAAAGAGAGGAAGAGAGAAAACAACAACAAAACAAAAAAAAAAAAAAAAACTGAGGCAACACCACCAAAAATAAACAAAACAAAAACGATCAAAATTCCATTTAAAACATTTTTTATGACAATGGATTAAACAAGTCGCATTTATACATTTTAAATTGTATCTATTGCAAAAAGTTAGAAAAATAAAAAGGATAAACAAATTAACAAAGTGAGTAGTAACAGACCAATTAAGCCATTCTCTGTCATCCAATTCTGCATTACTAAAATTAAAATCAATCTAAATCCTGTACACAAACACAAACAGAAACAGAAACAGTAACAGTAACATTTATTTATTTATTTATTTATTTATTTATTTATTCATTCATTCATTTATTTATTCCAACTAGACAGAAAATTGTTAAAAAAAAAAGAAAACAACCCCCAAACCAAATGAAAATTAATTATTTATGAATTGAAACTGACATTTCCACCCCTTTACGCGCACGAAAATGTTAAACAAAAAATAACCTCGTACATCATACTTACATATTATGTATACATATGTATGTGAGTACAGACTGTACAAAGATATGTATTTACATACATTTATCTAAAGATAGATACGAAAATGTATAAATAAATAAAGCAAGAAACACTTTGTAAATCTAACTTTGTATAGTTTGGTTCGTTGGTTAATGGGTAATGCTTAATGGTTAATGGGTGGGTGGGTGATTTAGGGGTTCAAACCAACCCGGAAAGGTGTAAAATCCAAGCTATTTCTGTTACTCACTTTTAATGATACTAAAGAAAATCCAATAAAAAACAACCCTCCATAAATTCCAAAATATTTAGCAGGTGCAAAGGGGAAACACACAGCCAAAACATTTGGGATGTTTATCACTGAATTTTAAAACATTGTAAATTTATAAGAAAAGAACATTTGCCTTAAATGAGTAAGCGACAAGTCGCTGCATAATTATCTTGGCGCCATATACCAATGACTAATGGAAAAGTTTCCTTACGTGGCATTTCTCCAAGGATTTGACCCTACTTATCGCCCCTAGATACAATCGTTGCAATAAGAAAATTACAATTACTAACGCCTGTATAGACTCGATTTTACAATTGGATCATTGATGCATAAATATGTCAATATATACAAACATATTCACAATAAGAACTGTCATAATAAGAACTGTTACAATAAGAACTGCACTTTTTTTTTCTAATTTGGTTAAACAAATCAGAAAAGGATCATAATTTTCGGTATTTTAGGTAACAAAGGTAAATGGACTGCATGCATTGACTTTTTAAATTCGTACAGACAGAAGATCTCAAAAAGTTTTTCATTCATAAAATGGAAATTTCTAAAATGACTTCTTCTTTCTCGACTTTCGAAGAGCCGAAAAAATACCCCTACAAACCAATTTTCGGTGGTTAATTTTCAGCAATTCATTTAAAGACTTTAAGGTAAACCTTCACTTTTATTGTTACATGCTTCGCATTTGAATTATGTAGGCAATATAGGGCAAAAGTCATTGCCTCTTGCTCCTCTTCTTAAGGTCTCTTAAGGTCTACAAAAGATATTTGACCACATTTTTGTTCTAGGGCTTGCCAGAATCATCTCTTATTTATAACATTTTCAAGCCTATAAATGGCAATCCGTACCATAACGATTGACTTTCCCTTCACTTTTCAGTCCAGTTTGGGTATGTTTTGACAAAATTCTATCCTGGTCTGGCTCTTAGAATGAGATTAGTCATATTGTATTTGCACATCCTCTAATTAATAGTCTCAACTCACTTAACAGTCAAAAGTTTGTCAATGGTTGTCTTGTTCTTTGTGCTTTAACTTCCATAGAAACTCTTTCTAAAAGTATGAAAACCATTGTGGTTAAGGGTCTTCACAAGAATCTGCCTGTGGAAAATTGTAGAATCAACTCTTAACTAAGAAAGAAGTTCTTGGTAATATTTTATTTTGTCTGGAAAAGATATTGAGAAGTTTTTGGAAAGAATTTTGTGATATACATAGGCTCCACTTCACATATATCGTTAACACGAAGAAAAGAGCAATATAATTGAACAAGTAGCATAATCCAAAAACAATTACAAATCAAGTTGTTTCTTTTTTTTTTTTTTAATTCTCATTGCAAGCATAAACACCAAAATTATCTTAAAAAAATTAATTCATTTCTGGTTAAATACATAAATTTAAAGTTAGCCGAGAAAAGAGATATTGAGTCTATAACTTCGTGCGGTTTTCTAAGAGATGGCGTAACTTGTATTATTCCATTGTCATTGTACGCCATTTCAGTATATGTCCTTCATTTGAAGCGTAAACAACAATAATTTTTTTTCACTCAAATATGTCGAACTTTGTGCCTGAAAAAGTGTTTTTGCGAGGAGTTCTTCTTCATTACGTTAATATGAAGAAGACTGCTGCCGAAAGTCATCGTATTTTGGTGAAAGTTTATGGTGAACATGCGCTAGCTGAGCGAACGTGCCAAAAGTGGTTTGCACGATTTAAAAGCGGTGATTTTGGCTTGGAAGGCGATGAACGTCCTGGGCAGCCAAAAAAGTTTGCAGATGAAGAACTGGAAGCATTACTCTATGAAGATTGTTGCTAAACGCAAGAAGAGCTCGCAGTATCTTCTTACTGCGAGCCATTTCAAAACGTTTAAAAGCAGATGGATATATTCAAAAGCAAGGAAATTGGGTTCCACATGAACTCAAGCGGTTTTGCATGTCCGAAATGCTGCTGGAACGCCACAAAAGGAAGTCATTTTTGCATCGGATTGTTACTGGTGATGAAAAATGGATCCATTACGACAACCCCAAGCGCAAAAAATCATAAGTGAAACCCGGCCAACCAGCCAAATCAACGGCAAAGCCGAATATCCATGGCGCGAAGGTAATGCTCTGTATTTGGTGGGATCAGATGGGTGTGCTGTATTATGAGTATTATACCCTGTTTTAGCAGGGTGAAACCATCAATGGACAACGCTACCGAACACAATTAATCCGTTTGAAGAGAGCAGTAGCCGAAAAACGCCCGGAATATGCAACCAGACACGAGACAATAATTTTCCATCATGACAACGCTCGGCCCCACGTTTGGTATTCCGGTTAAGAACTATTTGGAAAACAGTGGATGGGAAGTCTTACCCCACCCGCCTTATAGCCCAAACCTTGCCCCTTCTGACAACCATATGTTCCGGTTGATGCAGAACGACCTCACTGAAATACGGTTCACATCAGAGCAGAATATCAAAAATTGGCTTGATTCATTCTTGGCTGCCAAGGCGGCGCAGTTCTTTTGCGATGGGATCCAAAAATTGACAAAAAGTTGGGAAAAAGTCATAGCTTTAGATGGGCAATACTTTGAATAATACTATTGTACATGTTTTTCTTTAATAAACGTTCAAATTTTGATATATGAAATTTAGGTATATTAATACTTATTGTCATTGCCTCTGTTGATCACCACAGTTGCATAACACCGCTTTAAAGAGTCAGCAAGGCGATCACTTTTGGGGAGTATGGATCTATCTATTCATTCAATAAGCCACTCCATGACCCCGATCTTATTGTCCCAAAACCACTGCTTAGTTGTTGTTCTGACTTCTTTCAAGTTGTTGTTTTGCTGGAAGAATCATTTGGTCCTAGGCATAATGCAGTATAATGTTTTGCAGTATATTCACGTATGAGTGCTGGTTCCTCATAGTCTTAATACAATATAATATACGAGTACGGCACCATAGTAGGATAACCATTCCGCATGTGGCATTTGGTGAACGCCTTACATATTGCCGAGATCTCTTTCCGCTTTATAGAATAATTATGTTCTCAACAGTACACAAAAGGTTTCTCCGCATCTCGTTAGACCATGACAAATGATCCCTTGCAAACTTCTACCTTTTGGTTGAATATTTGAAACTTTACGTGGACTACTAGTATTAAAAAAAGGCGTCTCCTTAGACCACGCTCCAAATTTAGTTCATCCACAATCTGGGTAACTATTGAAGGATATTTTACCACTGATTTGACCATTGAAGGATACAATTATTAAAACGTGTGACCAGATAGCAATGATAAGTTTTTCCAATTGTTATTGTTCAGCAGCTGTCAAAGTTACCAATGATATCCAGCTGTCAAAATATTTAGTAAGGTTTTCCTTTTCATCATGCATTGTTTTATGTTTGCCAAACATGCGGAAATTATTAAAAAAATATCGAAATTTCGGCTCAGTTTTAAATACGCAACGTGAATTTCTTCGTGAAGTTGGTTGTCATTATGGCTTTAGTGTGCAGACAATTCGTTTGAGCGTGAGTACCCTACTTTAGATCTTAAGTCACCAATCAAGTAGAGATTGGTGAGAAATGAAGAAAACGTATCCGCCGTAGCGGCTAGTACCGAAGAAAACCCAGAAATGTCGATTCGGCGCCGATCAGCTGAATTGGGCATCGCCAGAAAGTCCACCCGTCCTATTTTGCGGTTTGATTTGGGCTTACATGCGTATAAGCTGGAGATCCTGATTTTGGCCAAAAAAACATTTTCTCGAACGAGGCAAATTTTTGGCTTAGCGGCTATGTATCAACAAGCAAAATTGTCTTAATAGGAGCGAACACAATTCACAAGTGTTCAGGCAAGCATCAATGTATTCACAAAGATTGACTGTTTAGTGCGGTTTATTACATGGCGGGCATCATCTAACCTTTTGAAATGAGGAAGGAGACACCGTTACCGTCAATGGTCACAGATATAGAGCGATGTTAATCGATTTTCTGTGGTTAGAGCTCGACAACATCGATATATCCGGACCTGTGGTTCCAACAAGACGACGATGCATGCCATAAATGCGACGCAACGCTCAAAGTTGTAAAGGGTCATCTCACGGCGAGCGTTCATCAATTGGCCGCCATGATCATGCGATTTGATACCGATTTGATGTGATACCGATTATTTTCTTTGGAGCTACGTCAAGTCCTTAGTATACGCTAACAAGCCAAACATTTTGGACGACATCGAGGCCCAACATTCGACACGTTATTGCCGGAATAACGTCGCACATATTGAACCGAGTCATCAATAGTTAGACCGACTGCTTGAAGCACTGCCAGCGAAGCCGAGGAGGTCATTTGAATTATGTGCTATTCCACACATAATGACATGAATCAAGTTTCAAAATAAAATCAGAATCAATTTAATATCTCACAACACTGTTGTTTTATTTCACTCAGGTCCTTTACCGCAACAGCTCTAAAATTGTTGACTTTCATATTTTAATAGCCTCATTACCTCTTGCCGAGTATTGTAAATCTTTCAAATGCTAAAAATTAATTTTTCAAATTTACCAACTCGGCTTCAATAAGATTTTTTTGCAACAAAAGATCAGTACTGGTATGAAATACCAATGCTGTAAATGTAAACAAAATTCTTGTTTTGGACATTACTTAACCCCGAATACATTCCCAATTTTAAAATTGAATTTTCGAGGATTATCAGAAAATGTACAATAGTTGTAATGCTTTAGATCTCTTATCATTTGGGAATTCTTTGTACGTATACCGCCGGATATAACCTTCAATTGAGGTTTTAAATTTTCATGTTTCTTTCTTAGTATGTACTATTTTCTTAATATGTAATGATATTTTCTAGACGATTAAAACCTTCAAAAATAGAATCATAAAATTGGACATTAAACAATTTTAGTCCGAACTACTAAATTCTTATCTAATGTTTTATTCAAACCTTTATTCCATTGGTTTCTTGGGATATAGTTTACTTTGCTTATCAATAACTATTGACATTTATACCATGAGCACAGCAGTTCCTTACTTCAGGTGTAGTTTTTATACTAGATGGAGTGAAAAGTAACCTCTTTGCCCACCAGAATGCGCTGCTACTGCAAAAAAGGTTATGGTGCCTTGAAGTCCGTTCATATTTAGGTAGACATGCCAAATTTCAGTGCGTTACTGTCTTTAGTTTTGTTTTGACAGCTGATTGTTGTTGACGTGTTTGGCATCATGTTGAGTATGGACAAAAACAATTTTCGTTCTCTCATAAAACATTATTTTTTGAGAAGCAAAACGGCGAAGGAAACAAAAGAAAAGTTGGATAAATATTATGGGGCTAATGTTATTGGTTTCGAGAATTTCGTAGTGGCCCTCCGATGCGGTTACAGAGGACAATGTCAAAAAAATACATGAAATGGTGTTGACTGACCGGAAAGTGAAGATGCGCGAGCCAGCAGATACCACAAAGGTTATTACTGAGTTCGCACGCCATATTTTGGGCAATATTCTGCAAATGAAAAAGTTATCCTGCCGCTGGGTACCGCGCATACTCACTCCTGACCTGAGTGTTTGGGACTTGTTGATGCGGAATCCGGCGGACTTTTTGGCGTCAATTGGTAACTATTGAACACGAGAGAACACAATGAATACCCGGCAATGAACTGAAGCCGGCACAAGTGTCCCAAAGTGGCCAAGGGAAGTTCGATAGGTCGGAAAGGTTATGGCGTCGGTTTTTTGAGATTGTCATGGCATACTCTTCGTGGACTACCTCCAGAAAGGAAAAACCATCAACAGCGAGTATTACTGTGCATTATTGGAGCGATTGAAGGCCGAAATCGCTGCATTGAAGCAAGACAATGCACCGGCACACAAGAGCATCGCAACCATGGCTAAAATCAATGACTTAAATTGCTGTCGGATCCACCGTATTCAACCGATTTGGTTCCTTCGGACTATTATCCCAAACCTCAAAAGATGGCTCATCAATAAAAAATTCAGCTCACGCGAGGAAATCATCGACGCCACGGAGTATTTTGCAGACCTTCCGGAAAATTACGGGATCAAGAAATTGGAAAATCGCTAGATTTGTGTATTAAACTAAATTTTTTTTTTTTTTTTTTTATTCCCAAGGAGGTTACTTTTCACCCCATCTAGTACATTATATATAATCTTAAAGGTGCATCTCTTTTAGGTGATACCGCCACTACTTGAAACGAATTTACTTTATGTGTTGAGTTCGCAATTTGTAGTATTAAATACATATCTACAATATATATTGTTTGAGCAGCTACGAGTATTTTCATTCTATTTTCTTAGCAGTATAGTCAAATTTTTTGATGAGATCTTCACTGTTGTAAAGCAAGAAACAGTTCTCTATCAAATAATTGCCCGGTTAACAGTAACGGTCTATGTTTTTATTATTGTATTTGGTTGTTACATGTCTCCTAGTTGTAACATTAGAAGATAGGATACTTATTACAAGTCAGTTTCACTTGTGTAATATTTGTAAATATCTAATTGCATTAGATGGAACTATTTTTAGAGCCTCGGTTTGGTGCAACAGTAAAACACTGAAAAAGCTACAACTGTATACGGTTGTTAATTGGAAAGAATTACGGTTGCCTGAGAAACTTATCACTGTACAAAGGTATTACATCTTTTTTCCGCGTCAGGAGGTAAAGATCTTCCATTAGACACTATGAGGATCGCAAGCGCGTGCTCATAGTAGTGTGAAATTCTTACTAAAAACAAGAAATTGATGTTTACCGCAACTAAGTGTCGATTTATCAAGCAGTCTTTTTTTTTTTTTAAATAGACTCGTTTGGCAGATGACTTTTGAATGAAAGTCCCTGCATGTTCCGCTTTTGGAACGGTTTGGTCCTTTCGAGATGGCGCAATAGGTTTATCTCGTCTAAGATTTGTAGGACTATATTGTTAATATGTGTGAAGTCGTGTGTTTTCTCGAAAAGTTCTTTATTTCGCTTACGGCAGTGGGGATTCCGGGGTCTTTATGTAAGTCGTCATTTCTTATGTGCTACGGTCCATGACCAATTTCTCTTATCTCTTTGTTTTCAAAAGTTTGTAAAATATTGGCATTCGTTTTCTTGATACGATACAGAAGTGCACCGCGGACACTTTTCTGCAGTACGCCGCCAAAAATGTCTTTGATTTTGATTCTGAAAAGGAAAATTTGTCTGTATAGTATCTTATCTAGTATAATTTGAACTTAAAGCCTTCATCCTTGCGAGACATCAAATCTTTTTTTTTTCTTCCAAAGCTTTGTCAGTTACGTCGGTGATTCTATGCACCTGGTCGATAGTTGAAAGCTTACTCTTGAAACCAAACTCTTAATTAGGGATAATTGGCAGTTTACGTCTCAGAATTTTTCTCTCTAAAATTGGAAGAATTGAGATCGATTAATTAGATTTCTTGTCATTCCGAGGTTTTTCTGGTTTTAGGACCATTATGACCTCAGCAACTTTCCACTGACTCGGAAGGTATTCTAACATCATTTCGGCGTTAATAATATCGTATAAAGAAGTTTAGTTAATACTTTTTTAGGCAGCATTTTAATGACTTCTTCGCTTATTAAATCTTAATTAATTTCTTAATTTCATAGCATTTGTCATAGTGTACTGACAATTGTACTGAAATTGTGGATTAATGCTTGATCGTCGAAGGGCATACAAGTCTCTTCCTAAAGGGAAGCGAAGATTTCCGCTTTCTCCTTCTCTCTATTCTCCCATTCGTTGTTATTTTTTTAATTGGTGGTGTTTAGGGTTTAAGTCTTTTAGTAGCTTTTAATGCTTTCCAAAGCTATTGTAATAAATAGATTCCCTCTTTGCTGTCAAGCTTTAAAGATACCTGTCTACTGTATTGGTTTTTTAGTTTTCAATAGTCTATCCCAGCACGTTATACAGATGTTTTATGCTGTAGAGCACAGAGAAATTATGCCATTTCTTATGGGCTTTTCTTTAAAAACAGTAATTTGTTGATTTTATCGTTTGATAGGGTGTATTATTTCACGCAGCATATTAACCGATTTCAACGAAGTGATCAACCTTGACTTTTACTTCATATTGTGTCATTGTCAAAATGACTGGAGAATTTTCATGGTTCAAAGCGTTCATCAACTTTTATGAAATTGTAAGATTTTTCTTTTTAAACAAAGGAATCGATAAGATTGGGTATAAATATTTGTGATATCAGTGGGCATACCGACATAGCCGATATACTAAGTTTGCCCGTGGTATGGAAGTCACAACTGTACTCCATACTAGCTCTATAGAGCATTCTACCTTTCTGTGCAATGCATCTTGAGCTCCAGAAGGTGTGTTTTACCCCATCAATAATAAAACTAGATGCAAGTGATTTAAATATATTTTTGAAGGTACTTTTTTCGAGCGCGGATTTCGGTATACCGTAAATGGCTAAAATCGTAAAGGAAATTATGTCTATTTCTTACACGTACCGTGATTACTTGCACAGATTCGAGCTCTATTTTAAGGTATTTAGTATATTTGATAGACTCTTTAATATTTAAATTTGATAAGACGTTTACTAATATTTTTCTAAATAGAGAGTTAGAACCATAATAAATCAGCTCTAATTATAATCGGTGTTTTGTCTAGTTATCTAAAAAGGTACATAAACTGATAAGCTGAAGATACCCAGCCGCACCAATTTAAAAATAGAGACGACTTTAGTTTGCCGTATACTCGTATGTATTTAGATAATTTTTCTCAAAATAGTATTTTTTTTTATCATGGTTGTCAATTGTTTAATTTTTTCTCGTTTATATGATTTAATATAGATGTTATCGATTTCGTCAAATGTGATTTTCCTTATATGAATTTAATTAACATTACCCATTGTAATAAATTGTAAATTTATTGTTCGATCATCAAATACATTTAATAATTTTACAAAACTTAATGAAAAAAAGTTTACGTTAAGATAAAGAAAGTCATTTCCTTTTCTATAATTTAGCTAAGTTAATTCTGAAGATTTTCTGATTTCAAAGTATAAAAATTGTCCCGATAATGTTGGGAAAAATTCCTTAAGATAATTTTTCCAATTCGGAACATTTTTTTTTTTTTTTTTTTTTTTTTTTTTTTTTCTTCTCTTTTCTTTTATAATTCTGCGTGCACTCAATGTGTTTGAAGTACCCTTAAGATGCTTGCACACAACGTGGGCGAAATGAGGTTAGGCCGAAAAAAGGAGATATACTGAGATGCGTTGGTCTTAAATGTTTGCAGTTTATAATGACTTATAAGTAAGAACTGGCCAGAGCATCCCATAAGCAAGTTGTACGGCTTAAAAAAGATTCAAGATGAGTCATAATACGTCCAAAAGTGGGCTTGAGGGTATACTAAAAACCATTCAGTAATCTCCATTTAATCAACTTATATACAAACAGATTTGTTAATTTGTATTTTAAGAAATTTGCAATAACAGTTTTCAATCCATTCCCATTTGAAAACTAAAAAAACCAGAGTCAAATTATTTTATTCTCTATTTTTCATAAATGAGTCCGTATTTACATTAGATCGCTCGAAAACAGATCAAATTGAAAACAGTTCAGACAATCACCAATTTTAAAAATCTAAACTTGAGCAAATGAATTTGAATTTTTCGGTGGCATACACAATCAGATCTTAGAATATAGTTGTGTTGGTCCCATGGGAGGATAAAATCTTTCTGAATTCAGTGCTTTTAGAAGGAAACGATATTGTTATCCCGCTTGATATCATTTCACTTAAGACCTCTATCGCAATGTTCTTATTTTCTAGACCGTGCTCATATTCATAAGCAGCTTTTCTAAGCAATGCATCAGTTACAAATTTAATGAATAAATTATAAAAAGGATAAATCAGAGAATTTAGTAATTATCATCTTGACTTATTTAAATTAGCACCAAGATCTGCACTCCAAGTTAATTGAGGTCCCTTTATACTTCTACGTATCACGTATCACATGTACGTCTACTGCGTGTCTTTCTCTAAAACCCATCAACACAAACACATCCACAATTACCAATTATTGACGGCATAAACTTGATTTTGACCTTATTCGCACCTAAGCCCATTTTTGCTTCTTTGAACCGAATCACACAAGTGACAAATCGATGCAGTCTACCATTGATGACAGATTCATCCGCGAACTCGTATGCGTAGTTGGATAGAGTTTTGGAAAATAGTGGTTTGGTGAGGACAGTTACAGCTCTGGACAAATTTATGAAAAATAGGTGTTGGTAAAAAAGTTGATAGATTAGATCTTAATATTTAAAGGCGTACCTCAAGATTCTATTATAGGCCCTATTATTTTCTTGTATTTTTTTTTAAATGATATATCCCATGTATGTAAAGGTGTATCTTTTCACCTTTATATCGATGACACAGAATTTTACTTGTCAATGCTTATTGGACTAATAGAGAATATTTTCCATTGAATGAATTATGACTTCAAAGGTATACCATATATAGATGGTCTATTGAAAATGGGCTCACTTTAAGTCCATCTAAAACCCAGGAAATTGTATTTTCAAAAAATATTATTAGCTAGAAATATTACTTCCTATATTCTGTGGATGTCTTGATGCCATCTATTAGTTTAACCGGAAAATAACTTAGGCATACACCTGTTACTTTACACTGATGTAAAAAACTGCAAGCTTGATTCTGCATCGAAGAACAAGTTACAAGTTGCTTTTAACAGAATGAATCGATATGCAAATGTATGGTCTTAGAAGATATGATCAAAACAGAAGCTATTCACTGACGCAATATCTCGATGCCAGAAACTGTATTTTTCTACATAAAATTCTCTATTCGAAATCACCACGTTATCTTTATGAAAATTTACAATTACACAGTCAGCTATAACATTTGGTTTTATAATTCAACCTTTTAATTATATTAATTCATTGTCTTTTTTTTTTACTTACGCCATTAGGCTATGGAGTTTCTTTTCTGAACACATAAAGCGAGCATCGAAAGTTTCTAAATTAAGGATAGCCATATTTAAATACTTCTCTGAACAGTAGTATAATTATTATTTTTGTTTTTCTTTTGCACTAAAATTTACTTGTATATTACGATATCTTTACAAAAAATAGTCCTTTTTAAGTTTCTTATGTTATTAATATGTACCTACGTGAATTACTAACGCAAAATTGTATTTGTAAGTACTTTACAAAGACTTACAAATCTTAGTTGTGCTTCATCATTACTTAAATTATTTGAATTGAATTATTGCATCTCCGTGTCTACCAACGCTTTATTTTATTTCAAAGGCCTCAGTAAATTTGTTTTCAATCTCTATTCTTTTCTAAATAGGAAAGCCATTTATATTTGGGCTTGCAACAATAAGAAACTGTTGAGATTTTTTTTTCTGTGGGAAAAGAGCTCTGGGACAAAGAATTCCTTTATTGTACTTCTCGTAAGTTCCTTTTAATGGAATTCCCCATTCAGTCTTTAGAAGAAAGATGAGTAAGCGCTTCAGTGATAAAGGTTCTACAGAGCTAGCACACGCTGAGTAGTTGCAGCTTGTTGTGTGGTGTCGTCATCACTTTCACATGCAGTGTCGCAGGATCTTGTATCACATATGCCTAGCAAATTTAAGCGCCAGTAAGACGAGGCAGCACTGAGGGACAGCAGAAAAAGCGATGATAGGGAAGCATTCGTTTTATTTGCCGGCAACCTGTCATACGAAACCCAACTGTCAATAGAAGCCCTAACCGAGGACCCAGGTAGACCTAAACTCTTCTCTGACCACTTGCCTAACAAGTTCATCGGGCGTTTTCATTTCTCATGATCGCATTGTGACCTGGACCCTGACAAGAGTCAGTGAATTTATTCTTCCAATGTGTTCATTGAAGTCTTGCATTGTTGAAACAGTTTGAAAGTCGTAAGAGGGTTCAACAAGACTCTAAGCGCACCTTGGTTTTCGCCGCCTCCACCGATTTTTTACAGTAACACATGAAAAGTCCGTGCCGTTTTATAGTAAAACACAAAATTTTTGCAAAATTCAACTTTATTTATCAATATAGTTGCCTTCGAGGGCAAACGATTTTTCAATCTTTCGATACCAGTTTTGTAGTACGATTTCGGTTTAACCTCGAAATAGGCCTCTGTTTCGGCGATTACTTCTTCATCGGTTTTAAATCTCTTTCCGGCGAGCATTCTTTTGAGGTCTGCGACCAGGAAATACGGTGGGTGGGGAAGCAATTCGTAGCCGAATTCATTCAATTTTGCCATCGTTTTCATCGACTTGTGACTCGGTTCATTGTCTTGATGAAGCAGCACTTTCTTTTCCTTCAAATCCGGCCGTTTTTCTGCGATTTCGTCCTTCAAACGGTCCAACAACGCAATGTAATAGTCGCTGTTAAAAGTCTGCCCCTTTTGGAGATAGTCGATTATTCCATGTGTATCCCAAAATACGGATGCCGTAACCTTGCCAGCCGACTGTTGAGTTTTTGGTCGTTTTGAACGAGGTTCGTCGGCTGGTGTGAAGTGATGGAATCAAGTTTCATCCATTGTCACATACCGATGCAAAAATTCGGTTTTATTGCGATTGAACAGCTTTAAACACTCCTCTGAATCATCAACACGTTGTTGTTTTTGGTCGATTGCGAGCAAACGCGGCACCCACTTTGAACAGAGCTTTCGCATGTCCACATATTCGTGTATGATATATCCAACACGCTCTTTTGATATCTTCAGAGCCTCAGCTATCTCGATCAACTTCACTTAACGGTCATTCGTAATCATTTTGTGGACTTTTTTGATGTTTTCATCTGAAACAGCCTCTTTTGGACGTCTACCGCGTACATAATCTTCGGTGCTTGTATGACCACTTTTAAATTTTTCAATCCACTTGCGAATGGTTCGTTCGGCTGGTGTAGAGTCCGGGCAACACTTATTAAACCATCAAAAAGCAATGATAAATCAACACACGAAATTGCTTTGAATACATTTTTTTTTCACAATAACAAAAGTTGCTTCACTCACAACGCTATATCTCGAGAACTAATCATCCGACAGCTGTCAAATTTATACACGTATCTTTTGAAGATTGGTACTAACTGAAAATGGTAAGGATTTAATTCAAGTAGTGCCCTCTCTTAGAAACGGCACGGACAGCCCATGTATTATAGTTCGTTGTTATCAGGATTGACTCAAGTTTTCCTAACGAGGAGTGAAATTTAACGTTGCCGTCCTTTAGAAAAACACCAGCGCCGCATCCTATTTCGGTTTTGGTGTCATCCGTAAGATCCGAACCACAATCCCTTTCAGGGTCAGATTCTAACTGAGACCAATCCTGGGCATGGGTTTTGTTGTCATTGCATCAGACAAGATCAGAGCCAAAAGACACGGTGATCAAGACTCTAGTGCGTATGTACAAAACACCAATTCTTTTTAAACGGAAGATGCCTTTGAGAAGAGTGCCACCTTTGATATAAATGTCAAGGGCATGGACCTGAGAATAAGGCGGCTATATGAGAGCATTGAAGAGTTCAGGAGGGTTTTGCATGATCAAAATTAAATTATCCAAACTTTTAACCCCGGGGATTATCATATGGAATGCCCTTTTGGTGCTTATATCTCTGAGAAAATTCTGGATATAGTCACTTCCTTTATTAAATGATAATATTGAGAAAATAATATCATTTTGTTTTGTAATTTTCATTCTTGCTTTCTTGCAATAAATGAAAAAAAAAAAAAAAAAAAAAAAAAAAAAAAAAAAAAAAACTGGTTTGATTGAACCACCTTGTATATTTATTTTTCTGAATGTCAATCAATAAATTTGATAGGTGATAAAATATGCTACTTTATAGAATGTATCGTACAGAGTTTGGTGAATGACATTCCATCAAATATTTATCTCTTGATGTGATGTGACATTCATAAATACTCGTAAAGTGATCTTTTTTTAATGTCTAATGTTGGTGATAGCTGGGTAGTGACCCATATGAATCTAATACAAACCCTACAGCGTTACAATCATTCTCTGATTTTATTGGAATATTGTCTGGCGGCGATTTGAAACCATCAACCTTTTCGAGCAGCGGAAACGTCCTTAGATCAAAAGGTACTCTATGCATTGTTTTACTGGATTATTGATATAGTGGTAGAAAGAACAGAATTAATGATGCTATTGATACGGAATTTGTTCTTTGTTATGTTGGACGGAGTTTAATTGAATCACTTACCTTCTTATCTAATGTCTAATAAACTACCATAGGGAAGGCTGTAGATTTATCATTCAAATGAAAGGATTTATTTTTTTTTTTTTTGTGTATGTTGGCTATACTACAATACCATCCACTTTGAAACTTGTCATACGAATACATATATTGAATGTAACAAGTGCTTGAAAGATGATAACTGACAATCAATTACAGCAGATAGTTGAGAGTTCAACTTGAGTACTATATGACTAGTACAAGTGTATAGGTACCTATCGCCCACTCAAATTAATTTATCTCTAAGTGCATTTAGCCATTCAACATGCATATCAGAACGATGTGAAATTTTTATTAAGCAAATTGCTGAAAAAGAAAAAAAAAAAGAAAACGTCAATCCAATTTAATTTGACTAACAAAAGATTCATATCTAAAAAGAGGAAAAAGAAATACAAAAGATACAATTAAACCACGCCAAACTAACAAACGCGAGAAGAGTCATGTGCATTGAATTTTTTTCGCATTTCATCGTGACCGTATTCTTCGTCTTTTGCAGGGATTCGGTCTCACATTGCTCACGGCTGGGATTCGAATTTGAAATGCAATTCTCATGTGTGTTAGTGGCTTATAAATTATAAATAGCTGCCAACGAAGTACAAAAAAAAAAAAAAAAAAAGGAAAAAAAAAAACACTCGAACTCCTTTTTTTTCCTTATTCTTCTTCGTCTCAGTCAGCATTCGATTCGTTTTCGTATAATTTTTTTCCATTTTTTGTTCATTGTTGATTTTATTTTTATAGTGTTCTGCTTCGTTATCGAAAAGGGATACAAATACAATATATGTTTTTTATTTTATGTTTATTTTACTATCTTCTTTTTTTCTCTCTAATTTTTCCCCTTATTTTTTATTTTTTTTGTTATCCTTGTTGACTTGGGATAGTATGGTAGCAGTGTTATCTCTTCTATAAGTGAATGTGTGTTGTGTATAAAGAGAAAAGATACAAAAAAAAAAAAAAAAAAACGAGTAAAGATAGATGTTCAAGAGGGTGAAGAAGTAAAGGATGGTAAATGCATTTAAATTGAACTCATTTTTTATCACTACAAAGGGAATTTATTATTAAGAAAGAAAAAAATAAAGAAAAAATGAGAAAAGATACTGGCTAGGTATAGAGAGGGAAACTTAAAAATTAATCATTCACCAGAAAAGAGAGATGCACCAACACAGTTACTACACAAAAAAGGAGCGAAAATAATAATAAAAAAGAGCCAAAGAAAAGGATAAAAAGAAATGTACTGTATACTATGCACTAGACATTTTACGACTTTTTATATTCACTATAGGTACACGAGAATGACGACAACGACAACGACGAAGCCACGATGCGCGAATAAATGCTGGCGCAGCAAGAATGTCCATATCCATATACTAAAATATCTATGAGATTTAATTTTTTTTTTTTTTTCCTTTTCAAATAAATTGACGAATTTTGCTGCAACCATTTCGTTGTCATTCTTATTTTTCTTTAGATTTTAATCTAAAAATCTGGAGAATGTTAAAATAGTTTTATGCGCATATTTTCCTACAAATAATGATTCATAGGAAAAAGACGAAAAATTTGTTATTCAGTCAGTCCAGTCAGTCCAGTCAGTTTATTGGAGGAGAGTCGTTTTTATTCAAAAAGATGATTCATTGCGACAAATTTTAAAAATAATTATCTTCAATATGGCTGTGATATACACAGTTGCATTGTACATACATACACATGAACACATGTATACATATATATTTGTATAATAACTTCTATTTAATTGAAGTGAATCAGTTTTTTTTTTTAACAAAGAAGATCTGCTCTATACATCCATATATATGTGCATGTGTACATCCATGCATCCGCATGGATTCACAGAAAAATCTTAGCTCAGCTTTGTATAAAAATTAGAAAACTGTTAGGTATATGCCTGCTTTCTACGTCATTAAGATGTCCAATAATTTTATACTGGAATATTCAGATTTTCGAAATCGATTTCGAAAGAAAAGTATCTGCATCTCATTTTTCCAATAAGGATTGCATGAATTCATGCCTATTAACTGTTGGCAGATGTCATACCTATTTGTGTTCCAAATTGTCTACTGTATAGGAAAAGTAAACGCTTCAACAACGTTATCAAATCTTCAAATTTAGTGATCAAAATCCGCCGTCACGTAACTTTACATTCGTTAACTCCAATATTCGCCCGATAAGCGTAGAGTTGAACGTTTAATGAACAAATTCGATCAAATTATTTATTCACCCCCATGCCATGACAATGAGAAAGCTGAAGGCCAGAAGTGCTTGCAGTCAACATGGCAATCAATCGATTCCACGCCAAGAGCTCCTGTATTTCTAGACCTTTCCTGTAGCGTATTTTAAGAAAAGAGCATTAAACGTTCGTATAAAATCTTATTGATCCAAGAGCTAAATCCAATTGACCATTCGAACTTTGGCTGATTGGGCTCTATTGAAGATGAAAAAAAGATTCTGATTTTCAACGTAAAATCATCCTCAACCATGAGGCACACTTAATAAGCAAAATTGCTACATATGGTTAAATGAACAGCCGGAGATGAGAGAGTCACAAGAGAGCATACGAAAAATTTACTATTTGCTGTAGTTTTTATGCCGAATGGACCTTAATTTTTCCGAGATGATGTCGGCGATTCGTCACTTACAAAACATTGGCTCAATTTCCTGTGTTAGCTGACACTTTTTTGGGAGTGTCTTTGTTTTTTTAGCGCTAGCCAAAGACCATGTAGATATTGTGAATGAGTCCTCTTGTTTAAGCCCGTGTCGTTTTAGAAAGCGGAATCTCGAATCGAATGAAACAATGCTACGTTACATTATTAATTTACTTCTAGAATATGCTGTTAAAGATGTAGCATTTTAAAACTCAGATCCAAAACCCAAAATGATCTATTTTCAATTACACTAATGTAAACAAATCTAAAGAAACGTATTCCAGCATACCACCTTAAACTTGAACCTGATGTACGGGCAGCTTCAGTGTGGAACATTTAAAACTGACGCTATGGTCTACGTTATTCTTAAAGCTGCCCTGTCGATGACCTAATTCGATCTTTTTAACGGCCTCAGTAATAAAAATATGGAAATCATGAACATAGAACGCTCACTGATTGGACTTAATCAAACAATAAAATTCAAAAATTGGTGATCGCGTTACTTACGAGTATACCAGATGTACCGGTATGATGTGAGCGTCAAGATACAATTGTCTCGATAGGAAACATTTATTGTGGACGGGCTTTTTTTTTTTTTTTCTTTTTTTGACACCTGTCAAACATATTTAGTATACATAAGTCACTGAGCAAACAAATTCATATTTTTCCATCGTGTTATAAATGTCAAATTTTGTACCAGGAAATGATGACTTGCGGAAAGCAATAATTTTTTGTTTTCATTTGAAGAAAAGTGCTGCAGAGTCGCATCGAATGTTTGTTTCCCATTTAAATGCTATGGGAAAGATCCAAAAGTCTGGAAAATGGGTGCCACATGACTTGAAATTTGTGAAATTTTGCTTCAAAGACACGATAAAAAATCAGTTTTGCATCAAATTGTTACTGACGATGGAAAATGGATTTATTTTTAGAATCCTAAACGGAAAAAATCATGGGTTAATCCGGGACAACCATCAACTTCGACTGCAAAGTTATCGATTCGGCAAGAAGACAATGCTGTGTGTCTGGTGGGATCAGAAAGGTGTAGTGTACTACGAGCTCCTACGAGCTCCATGAGCTACCGACAACAAATGATCAGTTTGAACCATGCATTGATCAAAAAACGACCAGAATGCACCTGCATTCAACTTGTTCAGGATACAAACAAAGCACTTGTCTGGGAGCGGCTACTCTACCCGCCGTAATCACCAGACTTGGCTTCTTCCCACTACCATTTGTTTTCATCGATGGGTAACGCATTAGCTGAGCAGCACCTCGAATCCTATGAGGAAGTCGAAAATTGGGTGACTTTTTGGTTTACTTCAAAAGACGAACAGTTTTATTGGCGTGGAATCCATAAATTGCCTGAAAGGTGGAGAAAATGTGTAGCTAGCAATGGCCAATACTTTGAATAAAATGGTACTCACTCACTTCATACTGGTACACCTGGTATTGTATATGAGAGCAGGCGATACCGGCTGTCACCTCTCCTAGCTCTTCAGCATGAAAACATATCGGTCTAGAAATCATGATCACGCTAAGGAACATCTTGTATGCCGGATTAGTTAGTAAATAATCACTCCAAACATCAAGTGCAAAATAAACACTTTTCCTGTAGAAGCTTGAACACGTGTTGCAAATAGACTACGGTCAGCGTCTTCGTCTGAACCATTAAACGCAAATGACATCGAGATTATATAATTAGGATTCATGAATATGTAAATCGCCTCGGATCCGGTTTGTTTTTATCGTTAAGTCAATGTCGCAACGGTATTATTTGAAACCAAAAGGGTTTTTTTCTTTATAGGTCTATAGGGCTTCCAGTGGTATAACTTCAAACAAAGTTATTAAATATTGTCGTTTAGAATTCTTTACTGGTTTTAAAAGGCGGTGCCTTTATCTGTAAGTTACAATTGAGACCGTTATGTTATATTATTATGTAACATATGTATATTTCAAATGCATACTGCAAAAATATCGCTTTAATCACATAGATCATAGCATTTAATCGGTGAAACTTTTAAATAACCGAAGATTTGTGTCCTAATAATTATTACTTTTATACCTAGAATGAAAAGCTAACCATTTTTCTATATGCACCCTGTCAAAATTAAATTGAAACATGGTTGGTATTGATCTATGTATGTAGTTTGCTGGGGTTTCTTTCTAAGCTCCGTCACAGAGTGAAGATACAGTCAGTATGGAACATTTCCGGTTTGAGATCCAACTGATAGGACCGATCAATTGGTAAAAGATAGGCTTCAGTCGTTGAGCGGAATACTATGTATAAATTTTTAGGAGATGCGTGTATAATTTCCACAATTTATAATTGGTAGGACCAACGTATGATACTGAAAATCAAACATGTTTTCCGTATTTAGGCTCCATATCAGTTTTTCGTCTGCTACTTTTAATACGTGTATGAATATAATGCCTCCATTAATTTCTTAAGAGGTTCTACGCTGTCAGCATGAACTATCGAAGACCTGTGATAACATTGCCAAAAAGCCATCAGAGATGCCGCCTCCGATGTGATGGGTTTCGTTCGACCACCGGTTACACAGGAGGAAAATGAAGGAGCATGAGAAGTGCTACTTCAGAAATGAGATTTGGAAGTTACACCAAAAATAATACGCCATGGACCCAAACACCGTACCGAAGTAGTAGTAGTATAGTCTCAATCGATGGTGAGGATTTGGAAAGACCATTTCTGGAGTCTTTATAACGGCTATGACGAACCAAATACCGTGTCAGGTAGAATGAACCTGAACGATGCACAATAAGAATTCCGTCCAGCCGACCCGAATGAAGTGAAGATAGCCATATCTAAGTTTAAGTCCAACAAAGTGGCTGGAGCGAACGGCCTGATTGCCTTTCTCTTCAAAGTAGCAGGCAATGACTTATAAACGAGCATACACTACACTCATCTGCGAAATATGCTCCAATGAGAGTGTGCCGGATGAATTGAACCTCAGCATTGTTTGTCCGATCCTTAAGAAAGAAGACCGTCTGAACTGCGTCAACTACAGAGGCATCAGTCTTCTTAACATCGCCTAAAACATCCTATCTGCCGTACTGTGTGAAGGCGTTCGTCAACAACCTGATTGGTCTACATAAGTGTGACTATAGGTCAGGAAAGTCCATCGAACAAATATTCATACTACGGAAAATCTTGGAGAAAAACCCATTAGCAGATCGATACACACCATCTATTCTTCGATTTTACGTCCGCGTATGACAGCATCTACAGATACAAGTTATACAGAGCAATATTCAGTTTTGGCATTCCTATCAAACTTATGCGTTTAAAATATGTAGGATGACGGCGGAGAATGCACGCTGCTCCATCAAGGTCGGCAAAGAGTTCGCCTAGAGCTTTGATGTCAAAAAAAGGATTAAGACAAGGTCATGGGCTGTCATGGGTTTTCTTCAATATCATTCTTAAAAAATAGTGCACAACGCAAGCGTCCGCATAAGGTGCACAACTCCGTCGAAAGAAAACAGCGTGATGTTAGTAGCGCTTCCGTGAGTATTGAGGCGGAAGCGGCGAAAATGGGTTTGACGGTCAATGAGGGGAAAACCAGGTATATCCTGTTAACAAGAAAGAACATCCAAACGAAGTCTCGGACAGAACGTCACCCTCGAGAGATATAACTTTGGGGTAGTTAAGGGCTGTCTACCTAAACACCGCTATCAATTCAGACAACGACACCAGCGCTGAGATGAAACGAAGAATAACTCTTGCTATTCGTTGATTTTTTTGGCGTAATTTTTTTTTTTTTTTGTGACAATCAACTAGCAAAGCCCTCTCTCAAACAACAAAAGTGACCCCATATAAGAACTATATAGGCACAGAGGCATGGACTTTATTAAAAATGGATGATGGTGCTCTTAGCTGTTTTGAGAGGGTAAATCTTTGGGTGATTGTCGGTCCCGTCTGCATAAACGGTGAGTGGAGAAGAGATACAACGACGAACTGTAAGACCTGTACATCGAGATCGACATATCCAGAAGAGTGAACTTCCAACGACTGAGGTGATTGGGTTATGTAGAGCCTGTGGACACAAATGCCCTAGAGCAAATCCGTCCTCGAGGGACCGTGACTTAGGTAGCTCACACACGTGGAAGGGGACCTAGGCCCAGGTTCACCCCGCATTGTAGCTCCACCTTAAGTAGAAAGTAAGTTAAAACAGTCAAATCTTCTGTACCTGGGGTCATGAATATCACATAATTAATGAATAAGTCAAGAATTAGTTGAAGACAAAAAATATGAAAATAATATCAACAAACTCCTCGTTTTGTTTCTTAAATATAAACCCCTATATCATTGCCAAAATTTAATAAAAGTCCATACTCCAGCGCCAGCAGAAGCATTCTATGATACAAGTCTCGTATTTGCATTTCTGTTATGTAATGACTATTTTTGGGAGCAATACAAGTTACATAGTAATAGCATTCATTAAACATACGATTTGAGATAGATACGAGTAGTGAGTACATCAGCAAAGCCCATTTGCCTATCCATTCAAATTGTAAATTTTATTTGTACACACTTAGTTGCTTCCATAGTCATGGATGGTTCGGTATCTCGATTTCATTGCATGCTCATGTCAGCGAAAATAAGTCTCGAAGCTAAAATGAATAACGTATTTTATCATTAGCGTAAAATACTAACTTGCACAACATAAGCATAAATATTCTATTTATCTGAAATTGCTTTGGAGTGGTTTTAATTTCTGCTGAGCTCGGCTGAACAGCACCAGTTTATGCAATTTTATATGCGCATTCATCCGGATCCTTCCTCAACTAATGGCAGCTAATTACATACATACGAAAACACTTACAAGTAAACCTATCTAACACAACATTGGTCGTTCTCTATATTTATATTCGTGATCCTGAAATGCAATAAATTTCAAATAATTACCCATTATCTGTAAGGCAAGAGAGAAAAAAAAAAAAAAAAAAAGAATTGTGATAATTTATCATTATGTCCTATACTCTGACATATGCATATATGTGTACATAGTATCTTTGAATCTAGCATGAATCAAGTTTCCGGTATCTTATTTTTGAAATACTATATATACTGTACATACATTTTTTTTTTTTTTTTTTATTAGAAGAAACAATTTAGTTGGGTCTAGCGCAATCTAAGTAATAAGGAGCAGTTATAACAGCCACTCTATCTAAAATTATGTTGCCTTAGATTAACAGATACTGCACAACAACGGCATAGTGATTAGACTGAACCTCTTACTAAGTTATACATATGGTATGTGTGTATATATTTATGTACATGCACTTACTACACTATGTTAACGTAATCTTATTTTTTCTAAGCAATTTTTTGTTTTTTTTTTTTTTATGTGCATAGAAAAAAAGAGAATTGTAGTATATTGCATTGTATAGAGTGAAGAAATTAACTGTGTAGGATGTTGAATGATGATAAGGGGAAAAGAGAAGAAAAGAGATAGCATAGATACTTTTAAACTACCTGTAATACAACTTTCTACAATTTTCTCTTCCTTGAGAAAAAAAAAAATGCATTGAATTTATATATAATATATTTATATTATACGGATACTTTGTGCATATGCTTATGCGCAGAATTTACGAAAAAAAAAATTATCTGCAATATTAGTGAATGGAAATGACTAGAGAATATATTTCATTTCAGTTGAATGTACAGATTTGTGCTGATTGATTTTGCCTTTAAGGGTAATTAGATGATCTATAAGCAATGAGATTGAGCTTTACTCTAATGCAGGACATGTAAAGTACAATGCCGATATGTACAATTCAAATTCATCTTAGATAAGAACGTATAATTAATTGCATTAATAATTAATAACCCTGCACATGAATATGCATGTATGTGCATTTCTTGTCAATAAATTAATCACAGCTCAACGCTGTCCATTACAGATTGGTGTGATAAATTACACCTTCCAACTTGTAATCGAATGCAATTATTTATCACGTTGTGACTTACGCAAATTTCCAACAACTTCGAGAAAATCTGTATGACCGTGTGACTTGTTGTTGTTACAAGTATTTGTTTTCATTTATGTTCGATACAGATTATAGTAGATTTGTATTGCTTTCGGTCTAATCTTATAAATGTATGGAATAATTTAAATAAAATAAGCGCCTCAATTTCCCATAAAAATAAATATGTATGTTACATACAATATTAGACGAACAGTTTGATCTCTAATCACTGCAAACTATTTTTCACAAATTTTGAAGTTAAAAGTCACTCCTAAGTATAAAAGAAGACCGAAATACCATGGAACCAACTACGAGTATTATGTGCATGGTAAATAATTCAAAAAAGTTCGCTCTTTGTGATTCTCATAAATTTGAGTGTTTTCTGTGTGGTTTTTACTCAGTACAAAGTTTATGTTTCAATGGGGATTGATAAGTTTTTAATGTGTACATACATATATAACAGCTAACACAATTATAAATTCGAGATCTTTTTATATCCTTTTGAATGTTTCATGATACTGTGGTCATATCAAGTGCAAGATAATCGCATGTTCTTATATTTCAAAATCACTTCATAATCCGAATCGAATAAAAAATTCATATATTTTCTTGAAAATTACGTGTTTTATATCACAATATTTTCTACCTTAGCCAATGAGTTGAAGATATGAAATATGCAACATTCTTTCTGTATATTTAGCCTCAAACATTTTGCCATAAGCAAGTCACAGAGATGAAAAAAAAAAAAAAAAAAAAAAAAAAAAAAAAAAAAAAAAAAAAAGAGTGAAAACAAAAAATGGATTCTACCGTCCTTATGAATGCTATCCAAATATACTTAACCTCTTCTTTTTAAATAATAAAATACACTACTTCAAGTACTGTTTGCAGGTGCATTCGTATTTGTTTAGTTGTTTATTTTAGAGAATCCAATTTAATTATACACTTCTGGCCCTGCCATATAGATGGGGACAGTTTGTCTTCGTTTCTTTTCAAATATTAAATATCCCCAATGCATAATGTTATCGTATGTCGTATCCCATCGTCGTCGTATCCCATCGTCGTCGTTGTCGTTGTCGTCGTCAGTTTTATATAGTCCCTGTATGAGTCTATGTAGTCATCGTTGGCGCAGTCCGACTGTAATAATAATAATCTATTAGAAAGTATGCAAAAGGTATATTTGCCGTGCTAATTAGCTTTTGGCTGAAGTAGATATAATGTTTGCTTAGCATGTATGCGTTATGTGTATAGTATCCGTTGTAGACATTTAACTGGTAAATAGGAATAACCTAATTTGCTAGTCATTGGAACATTTTTCCTTCTTTTTCTCTTGTTTGCCTCTCGATTTAGTTGTTGCTTGTTTAATGTCAAATGAAAATCATAAACATTGAAACAGATTTACTTTTATTTGTTTAACATAGTTTTTACGTACGAATTAATGCACTAAGTGTGTAAATGTCCTTCAGAGTCAATCTTCAAACAACGAGCTATAAACAACGTCGTTGACAATATTTTTACATTTTTTTTTTCTAAACTTTTATAGGTAATAAATCGCTTGGGGGTTATTTCGTTTTTGAATTGCATTTAATTGACGTCTTTGGAGTTTTTTTTTTTTTTTTTTTATAATGCATAAGTACATGTGCAAAACATTTGCAACTAAGATATGTTCTTCGATTTAAATGTTAAAAACTGTATAAAGTATCAAAAATATTCTAATATTGTATTTTATTGCGTACCCCTTGTTTTTAATGACAGCTGCACATCTCCTGGGCATGGAAGCAATTAAATTGTCAATAAATAATTTGGGAATGTCTTTCTACTGCTTGTCCACTTCTACAAAGAGTTCTTCTTTTTTATTTATTTATTTATTTATTTATTTATTTTTTTTTTTTTTTTTGAATATTTGATTCCCTATTCTCCTCTTTACGATCTCCCATAAGTTCTCGACCTACAAAGGTCTGGCGACTGTTTAGATGTGTGCTTGGGGTCATTATCGTGTTGAAACCACCAAAGCAGCGGCATTTCCCATTTTGCATAAGGGGCCATGACATTTTGTAGAATGTTTTTGTAATCTTAGGATCTCATAATCCCTTCAATACGATGAATTGGGCCAATGCCCTGCCATAACATTCCCACCACCATGCTTGATAGTTCCTTTGGTGAATTTGGGGTTCAACCTCTTGCCTTTCGGTCTTCTTACATGTTGCTTTTGGTCTGATCCAAACAAATTGAATTTCCATTCATCAGAAAATAAGACAGTCTTCCATTTCTGAGGACTCCAATTTAAATGTGTCTCAGCAAAATTCATACGAGCCTTCAAATTTTTCTTCGAAATAAACGGTTTTTTGGCTGGCTTGTAGCTTCGAAGAACAGCTTGTAGAGCTCTGCGCCGTATTGTTGATGAGTCAATATCCAGTTGTAGTTCTACCTTGATTTCTTTGGAAGACGCCTTGGGATTTCTCCTTATAAAATTAATAATTTTGTTATCTTCTTTTCCACTTGTTTTGCCGGGCCTGCTACCTTTATGGTCTGACACCATAACTCCACTATTAACGACACGACAAATTGTTGACTTGTGGATCGAATATTTGGTCGCAATTTCTTTTTGGGTAAGATCATAATTAAAATCTATTAAAATTTTGGACTTCAGCTCCTGGCAATATTTGTTTCCACCCATTTTATTAATAAGAACACAATTGTTTTAACTGCAAGTCTGTTCACTACTACTTGTATTTGACTAATGCGCTGCAAATCGACAGACGAAACCAAGGAATTGAATGCAAACAAAAAACCGAAAGCAAACATAAAATTTGTCGCTAAAAAAAAAAAAAATCATTGTACCAGATAGTAATAGCGAACTGTTAGTTGCAGATGTTTTACACAGGCAATTTGTAAGTTTCAGTGCAAAAACTTTATGCTTATTTTTGTTGTCAAGAAATATGTCCAAGTTTTTTTGTTTCCAATTAAGTAAAATCTATAAGGATAATTTATAGAAATATTTCAGTTTAAATAACCACTAAGAATTAAGTTGCGAATGCTGCGGCATCACATGGCAATTGCGGATGCAAATGTTTTGCACAGCACTGTAACACATGGGCTGAAAAGTCAGTGCCGTCTAATAGTAAAACACAACATTTTTGCAAAATTCAACTTTATTTATCAATATAGTTGCCTTCGAGGGCGATACACTGATTGAAACGATTTTTCAATCTTTCGATACCAGTTTTGTAGTACGATTTCGGTTTAGCCTCAAAATAGGTCTCTGTTTCGGCGATTACTTCTTTATCGGTCTTACATCTCTTTCCGGTGAGCATTCACAGGAACAGGAACAGGAAATAGTCGCTGGTGGCCAAATCAGGGGAATACGGTGGGTGGGGAAGCAATTCATAGCCGAATTCATTCAATTTTGCCATCGTTTTCATCGACTTGTGACACGGTTCATTGTCTTGATGAAACAGCACTTTCTTTTCCTTCAAATGCGTCCGTTTTTCTGCGATTTCGTCCTTCAAACGCTCCAACAACGCAATGTAATAGTCGCTGTTGATAGTTTGCTCCTTTTGGGGATAGTCGATGAAAATTATTCCACGTGTATCCCAAAATACGGATGCCATAATCTTGCCAGCCGACTGTTGAATTTTTGGTCGTTTTGGACGAAATTCGTCGCCTGCTCGCCACTCAGCTGACTGCCGACTTGACTCTGGTGTGAAGTGATGGAGCCAAATTTCATCCATTGTCACATACTGACGCAAAAATTCGGCTTTATTGCGGTTGGACAGCTTTAAACACTCCTCTGAATTATCAACACGTTGAACACTTTAAACAGAGCTTTCGCATGTCCAAAAATTCGTGCATGATATATCCAACACGCTCTTTTCGTAATCAATTTGTGGACTTTTTTGATGTTTTCATCTGAAACAGCCTCTTTTGGACGTCCACTGCGTGCATCATCTTCGGTGCTTGTATGACCACTTTTAAATTTTTCAATCCACTTGCGAATGGTTCGTTCGGCTGATGCAGAGTCCGGGTAACACTTATCAAGCAATTTCTTTGCATCGGCTGCATTTTTTCCCATCGAAAAGCAATGATAAATCAACACACGAAATTGCTTTGAATCCATTTTTTTCACAATAACAAAAGTTGCTTCACTCACAACGCTATATCTCGAGAACTAATCGTCCGACAGCCGTCAAATTTATACAAGTATCTTTTGAAGGTTGGTACTAACTGAAAATGGTAAGGATTTAATTCAAGTAGTGCCCTCTCTTAGAAACGGCGTAGACTTTTCGGCCCATGTATTATATTGATAGAAGGTAGTAGGTTTGAACTGTGCTGTCTTTAAGAAGGTTGTTTGTATCCATACATTGGTATTGTTTTTGAACGAATTTTTATTATTTTTTGTTTAATAAAGTATATCTACAAATGATGTTATAAAGATTTATTAAATTGAAATGTGTAATAAAATGCAGTGCAATAACTTTTAATCAATTGAATTAACAAAAAGCGTTTATTTGGCTCATCTTCAGAAATTACTTAACAAAGCTATATGCCACTTACGTATTTATACGTATAAGTTGCCACAAAAGATTGCAATTTTAAAAGAAGCTGTTTGTTTAACCCTTAACATTGTATTCAACGATCGGATTCTCTGTTTCTCATTACTTTATCGGACGATTATGAATTTTGAATTTTTGTGGTCACTGAAATATGTACTTTGCGAATATCTTTTGTTTTAGCTTGATTTTGGTGTAAAATTTTGGTTAGAAGTTTTGTTTGGAATCGCAATTCTGTTATTAATTCAAAATTAATATTAATGTCAGTAAGAGGTGAGACGTGCGCAATACTGTGTGATTGAGAATGAAAGGCTTGCTATAAATCTTCGTAAGCAAAATAAATTCAAAAATTCGAATTCATCTCAGAATCCCTAGACGATCAAAGAATTTGGTTGTGAGCCCCAAAAAACTGTAGAACATTGAGGAGGAATAAGAAAAACAAGGTCAGCCACAGGTAGGTACTTACATTACAGCACTGGCTAAGAGAGATGATTTTATGTCATCGAAAGCAATTGCAGCTGAACTAAATAACCGAATATCAGTCAGAAACGTGCTGCACATCCAAACAAACAGAAGCAGGGAAAGCTTTTGCATATTGCCACAAGTCTTGGTGTGGTCCAGAAGCTTAAAAAAATTGGCGGATTATACTTTGTAACAACGATTGGATCGAGAATGATGCTGGACTCAATGTCAAACTTAGACAAGAAGAAAACAATGAAACATGGAAAGGATGGTTTGGTGATGCTTCTCGTTGTATGGAGTAGGCTCAATTCATCTCATAAGTGCCACCATAACGAAGAAGATGGCTGTTTGCTTTTTCCAGATGAGAAAATGTCACTTCGGTGTAGTTCTAAACAAGACAATGATCTTAAGAACTCTTCAAATTTGGTAACTGATAGGATTCAACAGAACTGTGATTAACACAGGTATTCAGTGGCCCAATCAAACACAACAGAGAAGCTTTAGGAAGATTTAAAAAAAAAGAATTGAGAAACAAATTTGTCGAAATATGAAAGACTGAATTGTGGCAAAAAGTTAGAGAATTATGGTATGGTCTGTTGCAAGATTACCTTTTCTATTCCCAACAGAATGCAAAAATTCATCCAAAATAATGGTAGCCATAGTGGTTATTGATGGAAAGATAGTATTTTTTTTTTGCTAACCTTTGATACTTTATTTTTTTCAATATTGTACTAATACTTTTTCGTAGGTAGTTATTTTGATGATCATATAAATTTTGACCCATTGTTTGTATTTGTGCCTTCAAAATTAGTATATTAAGTTTTATTTTGTCTTTGAATTTGTATTTATGTTTGCTTTTTTTTTTTCATTAAACAAAATTCCCGGATACGTTTGAATTTCAATATATTAGTTTGAAAACTATGCATTTTTCATGTTATCGAAGATGGTATCTATTTTAATGACCATATGTGTATATATGTATGTATATTCAAACGCATTGGCTGTTAGATTTCTTAAGCCCATTAATGTCAACGTTGGTTGCGTGGCGAAGTAATTACATTTATCGATTACTACACCAGAGAATCTGGGTTTAAACTACGGTTAAAACCGGATATAAGAAAAAAAAAAAAAAACAATTTATTTAGTAAGGTCTTCTATCTATTACATAAAGAAGCTTCAATTGGCATAAAATAGGTGTTTTTTTCTGTTTCCAAAATTGCAACCAGTGAGTGAGTGAGATCTTGTTGCGTAATCCATATATTCTTACTTTACCAAGGCTTACTTTCTTTACAATTACTTTTATAATTCAAGTCAATATTAAAATTGGTTTGAACATATGGTGTATAACTTTTGGGCTGCTTTAAAACTAGCAACATTAAAAGCTCTTTTAAATGAAATGTAAAAAAAAAAAAAATATAATGCTAAGGACCATATTTCAAGATGATATAGAAAATTTTTCTCGCAAACAACGCACTCACAACTGACAAAGCAAACTTAGTACCTCTGTAACTTATTTCAGCAGCGTTTCGGTCCGTGATGGGTCGTAGGCTCAACCAATATGCTTCTACAGTTTCACAACTCAAGTTGATTCAGTTCGTGTGCAACTTTTTGGCGACAGCTAAGTATTTTTCTTTGTTAGGTTAACACTATGAGTTATTTAAAAATAGAAAGACTACGGACTAAATCGTTGTTCCTTCGAAATCTGCAAGCCATCTAAGGCGGCTTATTCGCAACCTCCTTTTGAGTTGATTCCGTGCAATATAGTAAGAACAAAAATATCAGGTTGTAACATAAATATATGTTAATTGTTAATTAATTTGCACCAAATGCTGTTGTGAATGTAATTTCCTCTATTAGATAACATTTCTGCCCACCTTTCAGGCAGGACAAAAAAATTTCCCAAAAGCTTCTTGGACATCATCCCCAGATCTAATTTTTTTTTTCCATCAAAGAAGTTTTGCAGACTTCGGAACAAGTGGAATCTTGTAACTGTGTGCAGGTGGTACTAGCTGATTGGGGGATTATTTTGATTGAATAGAACACTCCTTCGATTAACCAAACCTGGCCGCTTCTGATCTGGTGCCGACTTTAATCTGTTGTTGAGAGTAAACTTCTGCGGGGATAGTGTGGTTACGAAGCAACAACCCAAAATTGTAACATCTAGAGCGGATGAAGTCTATCTTTGGGATGTTGTAAGCTAAGATTATTTGATGAAGATTATTTTGCCACAGGTGTTTTTTTTTTTTTTTTTTTTTTTCAACTTTATGACTATTCCCATATTTGTTACGTGTACATGGATGGGAAGAGTTGCCTTACAGTAACATTAGGATTTCTTTCAACAGTGAACTTTTGTCCAACCCGAACGAAGTTCATCCTTTAGGTCAAAATTGCTAAATCACATAGTGTATTTCTTTAGATATATATGTTACTCATATTCCAAACAGTATAACTTTTAACATGAGTAACGAATTACACAGCTGTCTTCACAAAAAATTTAGCCTGACATGTCACCTTTCAAACACGTGTCAGTTTGACACAATCAAATTAGTGTTTACAGATAAATGGACACCAACACCATCTAGTAAAAAATGACCCAATATGTTGGTTTTCTAAGAGAGGGCCTTCTTTCAATTGCTTTTTTGGAGTAAGAACTCAATTATTGAGAAAAGTAATTGAGAAAAGTTTGATCCCGATGGAAAAGTGCAAAAACAATTTGAATTACCGCAAGTAAATGGAAACGCATTTAATCCTTTGTCTTACAAGCGTGTATATAAAAAAGGATTACAACTAGCAGATAGGCAGTCATTTATCTATACTTGTGATTGATTTGAGATTTTTTTTTTTATTATTTTTTTTTTAAGTCAATTTTATCGGCTTTTAAAAACATCGACCAATTTTAAAATTTCGTCTTCGTCGCACAAGCAATTTGTACTTATTTAATAAAACCAGATTAAAAGATGAATCTTGGACGTACAGGTTCGGATGATCCGCTTCTAAAATATGTCATGCAATTCTCATAGAATAAATTCCAATTTATCAATTATATGACCGAAGAATACCTCAAAACTCAAAATAAATTTACAGCTTGAACAATTAAAAAGGCTATCTTCAACTCATCTAATCAATTTAATTGCATCTCATTAACCTCTTACTACACCTATATAAAGAAAAATACACACAACCAAACGCAAATTCCAAAATCCTAAAAGAAAGGAGGCCAACTATCTCTTCAATCCACTCTCTTTGACAATATCATTCGACACCATTCCACAAATGATGATGTTGACTTTAGCTTAACCAACAAATATGTCGTGATAAAGAATAATGTGTGCATAAATGCAATTTCAATCTTTCGCTTTTCCTTCAGTGCATACTCACAGATATGTATCAATAGCATGTGGTAAATAAGTGGATATGGATACTAATATCGTACTCCAGCCATCCTAGTCAATAGTCTGACCACATAGCCATCTCTCACTATATCTCGCTTACAAATAAAACAAGTAAAATAAAAACACATAACATAACTTATACGAGCGCTATAGTTTAATTAAAGAAAATATTTTCCTTAACTCTCCATTTCCTGTCGCCATTATTAACCATTGTATCTATGTGGCATATTTATCTATCTAACTTCACCAGCTAAAAAAAAAAGCTAAATTGCAAAAAAGTAACAGCAGCAAAAAAAAAAAAAAATCAATGTATGGTACGCTATTGCTAGAGAGCGCGCTAACTAGCGTATTTTGTGACTCTGCGACCAGATTTAATATTTTCTTTTTTTTTTTTATTTTTTTTTTACTATTCGTATTATTATTATTTTTATTCCTATCTCCAGGTCGACGTTGTTATTCGCTGTTGTAGCAAAGTGGTGGGTTATGTTGCAGCAGCCACCATGTGGTATGAGATGCTGCTGCTACATCGCCTATATCTAAAGTTGAATGTGTATAGTGTTATTTATTCAATATGAACATATTTAGCATAACGAGACATTTTCAATAGTTATAACTGTTAAAATAAGTGGCCTATTCAGTTGATTTTTGTACTCAAAGAGTGAATGGGAAGTTGCTAATACATAAATACAGGGTGATCAAAAAATAATGGATTGTTAAAAACAAGGAACCAATTATAATAATTACTCTAAATTTCCATTCAAAAGTTTTACAGTGTTGATTCGAGTTTTATTCTAATGTACAAAAAGAAAAAATTGATTTGTACAATATTTGCTTTATTTGTTAATCGAAATCGGTGTAAATGTGTTCCCTGTATTAGTACTTTGTTCAAGGAATATCTAAAAAATATCCTGCATGTTTGTATCTGAATAGTTGCTATGTTGAAAGTGCAAATTTAGTTATTTCACAATTTGAATATGGGTTCTACTCAAATAGATCATTAAATTTGTGTGAGCCGAAGAGGTTCCTTAAGTTCTAGAGTATGGTGGTTGAATGTCTAATTTTGTGGAGTTAGATGGTGCAGTCATACAATCTAATTGTAAAGTAGTTTCCTACAATTTTTAACTCTCTATATTTTTCTTATCTTAATTGACATACTTAATTTTTGGGATTTGCGACTTACTTGGCCCGTTATTATACCACAGCAGATTGTGGACAGAAGTATGTAACTATGTAGTTTGGTGACTAGGGAAGAGGTTAAAATAAATCAGTAAAATTAGAAATAAGTACAATAAATACAAAATATAAATACAAAATTTTTTGACAATCCTAAAGTTAAAATAAAAAGCTTTCTTATAATCGTCCGAGAAAGCCAACCGTAACAGAGTTATCATCTTCTTTAAGAATTTTAACTGGTCATCATTTTTTCTTGTGTAATGGCATGATGCCGCTGCTGATATAATCACAGACAGTATTCTCTTTAGAATAAGATCCTTTATCTTTTGTCGGATGAAGGAAAAGAAAAGACGTTGTATGACTCGAGTTGTATATAGGCTATCAGGGTTAGAAGGTTAGAAAAATATTTTTTCGTTCCTACAAAGGAAAACCAAAAAAAAAAAAAAAGTTCAAACGAGCCAGGAATGACTGTAGAAATTGACTATTAGAAATTCAAGCTGTCAGCTCTTTGCACAAGGCCAACCTGCTTGTGATTGTGCGTCAAATCTTGAATAGGACGAATCCATTTTCGACATTTTCGAACTCGTTTAGTTATAAGAGAATCTAACGATTTTAACATACATATGGTATGTCTCCCCTTCTTGTGAAGAGTTGTTCTTCTACACTGATAAAACCACTGCGTAATCTTTTTCACTAATCTTACCCCTTAGGACTCTTTTTCTGAGAAGATAGAAGATGGAGAACAGCATTTGTCCAGACCCATTGCGCTCACGTTTTCATAGCAACAGATCCACTAGTTATTTGATGGGCATGTCTCAACAGAAACTGCAACCAAAGCGTGCATTTATCTGTCAAAATCAAGATATTTCTAATGAATTGGCATCAGGCTCTTTTGTCGAAAATGCGTGCATTTGCAATCCGACCATCTTCTTCAATTCAAATTGTCTTGGATGATTTCAAGTCTGATCTTTACAAAATATATGCTGATGTACGCCTGGTCTCCGTTTTATTTCCGGCACATTTTTTTAATTTTCATCATTATCTTGTCTTCTACGTCTAATCCCGTACTCTTTACTTTTCAAATTCGTTCACGCGGATATTAACAGGATAACCAATTTGGGAACTATCATCAACAAATTAGAATTTATTGCTTCCAAAATACAATGCTGTCTACTGTCGTTAAAGCTAAATTTAAATACCCAACCATTATCAATGAATGGTACTTGCATCGCCGAAACCGAAAAACTTAGATTAGAAAGACGTTGGAAAAACCACATATTCGATATGGTCATACGATTTAAGAAATATTTCGTTCTCTCTGATATGGCCTCAGAATTTAACCACTCAAAATTGGAGTACAATGTCCATATCTAGTCAGCTGCGCCTAAATCATCCCTACTCCTGGTAGATAGGATTCAAAAATGTGCGATAAAACTTATAGGTGATACTAATATCTCTCAGATAATGGACACCCTCTAATACCGATGTAATATTTCATGTCTTACTTTCTTTTACCGTTATTTCCACCACTAGTGCTTCATAGAAACCGCCATTATCACCGTTAAACCGCTCCTTCACACTTTTAACCGTACACTTTCGGACGTACTCTGAAATATCGTGATTCGTTTCTAAGTCGTGGAACTCGCTAATGGAATGCCCTGCCGAGATCTTCATTTCGTAACCATTGTAACATTCAGACATTAACCAGCGTACATCGGTACCTCTCATTTCTTTTTAGTTTTCCTTGGCCCACGCTGTATGCAAACATTTTAAGGGTACTATATCCTCTCGATCGTACGCTAATTTAAGGCCTGTATAATATTCATTTTGAAAATTAACCAAATTACGAAAGACGTCAATTAATTTTCATACCTCTTCTATAAAATACTAGGATTGACTGACCTGGGAAAGAAAGTACCTTACGAATTAAAACTTTTTAAAAGCCTTTTATATCATTGTTTTTACTATTTTTTTATAAATGAACACCCTGTACATCTACTTTAAGTTTTCATATTCATTTTCTCACAAAACAACGAAAAAATATTCAAAAAAAGGAATAATACATAAAAAACAATTTCCTACAAGACATACTATATAATAACAACACCAAAAAGAAAGAACAGAGAAAATTGCATAAAATTAAAACGAAGAACTAAGGAAATAAAAAAATCTTGTGTTGTTGTTAGTAATTTACGTGTATATAAAAGTTTCATGTTCAGTTACCATTTTTATGTTACGTTGTACAACATTATTATTATTGTTAGCTTTTAATTTTTCGTTTTTCTTTAAAGAAATTAAGGCTTTTAATTAAAAGATGTTATACACCTTTTTTTTTTGGTTGTCTTTATCATGATATTAAAGTGTTGAGGTATGTTAAGTCTTAAATACAAAAAAAAAAAATGTTTAGTTACATTTTTAACAACACTAGTCATTAAAATAAAAAAAAAAAACAAGTATTTTGCAATAAAATTGTTAGGGTTTTGATAAAAAAAAAAAACGGAAAACAGTCAAAAATGCAAAATGTTATTGTAAATCAGTTTGCTACCGCAAATACATTTCATAATAAAACGAATCTCATGTCTTTATTATCCTCCTGTAAAATAAAATTGTTGAAGGTTGAATTCAAGTGAAACTAAACGGTTTTCAATCCAATTATGCAATTCAGTTATGGTGTTCCTCAGGGTTCCTTACTTCTGTTTAATTAATTTGAGTCTGTTACTAAAATCTATAAGACTTGAGAGTACGTCCATCGAATAAACGGGGAACCAAGAGGAAAAGTATCATTGAATGTTTGTTTGTTAATACGAAAGTTGCAATCAACTTACATTTGATTGATATTTGTATTTTACATATACTCGTATCTTACTATTTGTCAGAGTAATACAGGAAACGCCAAATTTTAAATAATTTTTTTAAAATGAAGATAATGAGATCATTGCAAGATTTTAATCAACGAAAAATATCGAAACAGAGTCTAAATATTGGCTAAACCGCAAGCAACGGATACAATAAAATAACAACGCTAGTTCCTTCAAATAATGTTTGCAGATGTCTTAATTTTTTTTTTCGGCTTTTGATAGGGATTGCCGCCATTCTGTTTACTTAAAAATAATTCAATGTGTAACTAAGAAAAGTAAACTGAAGGCTTATGGTATTTCTTTGAAATTTGAGAGAAAACCCGTTTAGTAGGAAGGAAAGCCGTTTACAACATATAAGTGTGAATTGTTGTTTGAACTGTGTTGTATCTTAGAATTGTGATGACAAATTTTTGCCTTTTATAAGCAATTATTTTTTTGTTTTTAACTTTTGCAAAAATAATATAATTTCTAACAAATTGTTTTTTTTTTTTCTTTTTCTTTTTAGGTAAGTACTGATGGCGAAACGAAACCGAAAAAGGTATTGTATTATTTTTTTTCTTTTGTTTTATGTAGCTTGAGAGTATTGTAGAAGAAATTTATTGTTCTTTAAAGTTGTGAGTATTAAAACGTCACCGTCTGTGTATTTATGGTCATCTTTCTTAGTATATATTATGTATGTATGTTACAGCTTCCATAATTTCTTAAACAAGGTACTTTTACATCAAAGCTATCGAATAAAAAATCTAGATTTAAAAGTATGTCCGATAAGCTTATGTCCGTTGGGTATGGCATCAACAGGCAGATAAAGTAAGCCAAATTATTCTCAGCATGCACTTGGGGACGCACCGAAATGTGAGATGAAACTAGCGTAAACACATACGAATTTTGTGTAGTCCGAAGGGGATTCGTCTCAAGCCGGTGAGACAGAAGGACCATTCGTACAAATAAGGATCTTACCGGGAACGCAGCTTCAAACTACAATATGTACTTTTCTATCACATGAAAAACTTAGATGATTTTTTGTTGATTTTTCTTTTGTGATGATGTTAAACGATTTGCATGGCATTCAATTTAAAGTGGGTTTTCCAAGCAACAAATTTTGGTATATGATGGCCCTACTTGCAGAAAAGAGATTGCAACCGCAATTTGCGGCTTTCCTGTGGAGTTTTTTTTTTTTTTTAGACCACTACCAATAATAGAGCTATCAAAATCTATGATGAGCGAATGTGTATGTGAAATGACATTATGATTGTTGTTAAATTACCAAAAACAGGGAAACTCATGCATTGTGGAAGCTGGCGGGGTATATGTACTATGTCTTCTTGTACAAATTATGGCCAGTTCAACACTTCTAGACTGTACTTTGTTCTCGCCTTTACTTTTGCACTCGTGTAGTAGCAAAAGTACTTAAAGATTTTAACATACACAAATCCATTGGTCTAGATGGTATATCTCCCCTTCTACTGAAGAGGTGTTCTTCAACGCTGGCGAAACTACTGAGTAAGCTCTGTCAACAATCCTATCTATCCTATCTATTTAACAGAGCTTAGTATCAGGCTATTTTGTCGAAAATAGATGCTTTTGGGAGCTACGAATTCATCAATAAATTAGAAATTATTTATAACGTTTAATTCAAGTTGTCTTGGATAATTTCAAGTCTGATATTCACAAAATAAATACTAAAATACTCTTTTTGATCTTCATAAATTAACTCTTGTCTGTCACTTCTAATAAAATATATTCCTTGGCTGACGACAGTAATATTTGCTTTTCATATTCGTTCCCGGACTCACGTCCCTGCTCTTTGTCTGTAAAACGGGAATAGCAGCGTGTATATATATATAATTCCTATATAAGCAGCATCACTAAATGGGGAACCTGCAACAGAGAGTTGAATTTAGTGCCTTCAAAACACAATGCTTTCTGCTGTTGTTAAATCAAAATTAAAATACCGAAAAAATTTCCATTCTCGGTATGTGTGTAAATGACAACTTACGTTGGAATGACCGTATATTCAAAGTCACGAAAAGTGTTGTGAAATGTTTAGGTTTCCTCAAGCGATGTAAGAAATATTTCACACCGTCTGATCTGGCCTTAATATACAAAAACATTTATCCGCCCAAAATTTGAGTACAATATCCACATTTGGTCAAGTGCTCCTAAAGCCCTTCTGCATCTGCTGGATAGGGTATAAGCAATAAAACTCATAAGTGATGCTAATATCACCCAGTCAATTGACAATTGACTAAAACTCTCATATTTCTCCTTATTATATCGTATTTTCACCACCAGTGCTCCATTGCAATTGCCAGTAATCCATAATCGCTTATGGATTACCCTGCCAAACTCTTTATTTCATAGACATTGTAACCTGCAAACATTCAAAACCAACGTGCATCGATATCTATATATATATCGGTATATATATATATATTATATATATATTTAGCCCACATTAAATGGGGGCTTGAGTACCCTTAAAATGTTGTAGGAGGCAGAAAAGAGGAATACCGATGTATGATTGATCTTTAATGTTTGCAAGTTATAATGAATAGGAAATAGAGAGCTTGGCAGGGCATTCCATATTTATTTCAGAGTTTGTCCGAAAGTGGGCTGGAGGGTATACTTATGAGCATTCATAGCGATACGGTTGTTACGTTTGAAGGTTTGAAGGGGCGGAATGCTACGATTTCTATGGAGCACTGGTAGTAGAAATTGAAAAAAAAAGAAAAAAAAAAATGGATCCAGTAGACAAGGTCTACTGAGCTGGATTGCTTTCCAACGTAGAGGGCTATCGACCTTCTTTAGATAATCTAAGGCTTTTAAGCCGAGCCAGATAATAAGTAGAGTAGAGGTAGGTCTTAGAAAATTTTTCTAATTCTTTTACAAAATTTTACATTGCTCCTCGGATAGTTTCAAAAGAAACGCTGAGAAATCAGTGTAGGCAGCAGAATCCAGAAGGTAAAAGCCACGTTCAATACGCTATCTGGACTCTGGAAAACAAACATTTACAGCACTATGCTTAGGTTTCCTACGTTTCTAAGAATTTCTATTGGGAGTTTTAAGGTACACACATAAGTGTGTATTTGCATTTTAAATCAGGTTATATTCGCAATGATTACATGCATAAGTAAGCTTAAAGAACGCTAAATCACTTGCAAAGTTGGATCTAATCTTACTGATTTAGTATTTAAACTAACTGATAATTTCATTTTGACAAATATTTGATTTGACAAAGTTGCACCACGTTCTAAGTGTATAAACAAGTTCCTTGAAATTCCATTACGGAGAATAAACTTTTTGTAATTCTCCTCCAACACCCATCTACATTCGCTTATTATTAGACAGGAAAATGTAATAAACTTAAAGTAAACACCACACGAAAAGAAAGTTAAAACATTGCAGCAGAAAGCTCTGGATAATCCAATATCCAAGTTAATTTGCATTTAGCCAATTTTGAAAGTAAGGGTCCCGCTTATATAACGGCAACATTCTACGTTTGGTGTTTGTCTAATATTCTTCAGAAAGAAAAAAATAATCAAAAAAAATTAAAAGAAGAAAAATTCAAATCAAAATGCAAACAACATGAAAATTATGTTGATTTAAGCAAATTTAAATAGAAACTCATTTAGGCAGAGTTACAGAGAGGGTGGGCATTATCATACATTTGCACATACACATACCTACAGATATAGTAGGGGGAGTAAATAGGGTGTATACCCTGTGCACCAAGTATTACAGAATTTCGAGTAAATAATAGAAACAAATGGCAGACGAGAGATACACCATTTTCAGAGTTTTCCTATTATTATTTTGTTTTCTACACATAGATATGCAGTCACATTTGGATGTAAGTACACGTTCATTTGTAATGAATGTATCTATGCTCTATGTTTGATAGATATAAATTTCTTAGTTCTGTCTACACGTCCTCGTACTTGTCTAATTCTTCGAACGCAATATAAAAAGTCAACATTAGTTTGTAAATAAAAAAGCAGGAAAACTTTTTCTTTCCTTTTGATATATTAAACCTCGGATTGGTTCGCCGCGTGGTAGGTACTAACAGGGTGTTTATTTAATTTTTTTTTCTTTATCTAAAAGCTAACAATGCGAGTTAGTGAGGGTACACATGAAAGGAAAACTTGAATGCAAATATGTATTAAAAGAATAAGTGTACATTAGAGAGAAAGATAATGAAAAATAAGGAGAAAAACAAATATAACGATTTTTGGGGTGAGAATTGTATATCTGCCAGGGGTTCTACTATTTACAATTTTACAAAGAAATTAGCTATAACACTTTTCAATGGCAATTTAAATATAAGAATGAGTTAAATCAAACTTAAAACTGATTAAAAATTTGCCAAAACAACCACCTTGTGAACTACATATGTACATGTAATTATGCTGTGAACTGAGTATATTTCTCATTTTAGTGCTCTACAAACGTGGTTAATATATCAAGCTGTAATACATATATTGCGCGAATTTTTATTGTCTATTCAATGTTGAATAATTTGCCAACTTAAGTATTTTTCCCATCTTTATACGGCGTCGATGTATTGTCAAACAGTTTTACGTTGAGTTCTCTCACAAGTGGGATTTTTTTCGGTGGTGGAGTTAGGGAGCTCATCGTGTAGCTTTTCTCGTCTACCTGAACGAGGCACATCGTTAAAGTCGAAATAGTAATTTCAAAACTTTGTAAATTATAGTTTAGCTACTCTCACCATAAGCTTTTTAGATATCTCAAGTGGTTTCACTTCCGTTCTGGTTGAGGAAAAAAAAAAAAAAAAAATGCGAATATCCGTATGCCCTTTCGGTATATCCAGTTTAAATTAAAGATAAAAATGCTTTCAGTGGTTCTAATACAACGAAATTTGCAAACTTAATGATTAATAATTAAAAGTTTTGTTCAATTGGAAACTAACTCCTCAAGAAAATACGTAAACTTCTGTTCTAACTAGATAATATGTAGTTAAACATCGTTTCAAGATAGATAGATGTGACGTCTAACAAGAAAGAGGAACGCGTAAAGTTTCTTGTGAAGGATTTTGCAATGAGAGGTTTAATTTTGGTTTATTAAGAAAATACCTACTTTTTATGAAATAGGATTTTTATTCAAATCAATAGAAGGAGTTCCTATTAATAAAATGCTCTTGACATCTGCTGCATTGTCGTTTCCTCTTTTGATAACATTTTTCATCACATTTTCGCGTACATATTTACATCTCTATTGACTACAAATGATTTTTCGATAAAATTCTTAATCAAATTCCTGTATTTACAGCACCCAATAATCGGGCTTCTATGTATGGTTGTTTGTGATGCGAGTATACGCTCAATTCCTGAAATCGACTTTTCAAAATGACACCCTGTAGGTATTGAAAAATATAGAGATTAACTCATTCCACACCAATCCATTGCATTAATATTTTGTCAAGTTAACTTGTATTGTGGTAGATTCGATACACATTAAGATATGTTGACACCTGGAGCTGATACCTGTTCCAAACTTTAGGCTGGAGGCTGTTTTATTAGATTTTTGAATGAAGTTCACTTGTTGAGTCAAAAGTCATCGCCAGCCATTCAAAATAAGCTACCGAACGTGTCTAGATATGCGCTTTCACTCAAATGCAGTCTAACTTATACAAATTTTAAGGATATCATCTTGTAATGAGATAAATTTGGGCTATCTTTGATCCACCTACTTTATACTTCAGTTTTCAATATTGTTCTGTTTGTCAAATATTTTTATAACGTAGAAGTTCTCAGATAAGATATTTTGGCACATTTTGTTTATAATATATAAGTAAAGAGCAAATATTCTGACTGGCACAGAACTCATTTAAAATTAACAGGCCAACTGGAGCATAGACTAGAGCAAGTAAGAGGTGAAGGAATGATAAATATGCACGATTCTTGACCAGAAATGTCTTAGAAGTTGAAGTACATAAATAACAAAGAAAATATCATTGTGTGGTGAATCTATTCATCGTGGTTTTGTGGATTTAAAGAAGGCGTCAAATTTGAATTGTTGAGGACTACTTCTTTGTGTTGCAAAGAATTCGGTATGTAAAGGCGATCATAAACTTTTGAGCTCGCAACAAAGTGAAAAATTTTAAGAATTTCGATTTAAAATTAGAAAAAAGTACGAATTTCAATAAATTGTTGATGAGATATTTGTTTTAAGCATTGAAGCTAATGTTTGAGTGTTTTCGAGTGGGTCTCGAAATTTGTAGAATGTTATTTGGAAATAACATTTTAAGAATAATAAATTTCCATTTCGATACCATTCATAAAAATTCGCAGGCAAACGAAAAATGTACAAAACGAACCATTCTGTATTGAACATGCCTACCCAGGTTGATAACAGTGGTGGAAGAAATAATAGGGACATTCATGTATATTAATTTTCTAAAATAAAAATCACTTCAAAGTAAAAATGTGTGATTTAATTCATCTAGTTACAACTTACATAAGCACGAAAACTTGTTATAGTTCAATTTTTATAAGAAAAATATTAAATATGTAATTGTTATAATAATAAAATAAAATAAAGATGTGTCTTCGTACCTGGAAAAAGTAATAGCGGCATATTTGAAATTAATGTTATTGTTAAAAATTGTATACGTTTTAGTTGTTTTGTTAATACTTATTCTTAAGTACTTATTCTATGTACGTGGCATTGAATCCACTAGGGCTATTCAAGTCTCCTAAGTCTCTTGGAGTACCTGCCACAAAAGGTTCTTATATCTTATTTTTGTTTTAATATAGAGACTTCTTTCTTAAGGACTCTTAATGAGGAGATGTTCGATAGGGTTTAAGTCGACAGATTGGGACAGCCACTTCATAGTAAGTTCATTGTTTTGTTGGAACCAGATTTTTGTTAGTTTGAAGCAGTATTTGAGTTTGTTTTCCTGCTGGAATTTCCATTTTAGCGGCATGTTTTCCTCCACGTAATGCAGCATGATTTTTTTTTTATTATTCAAAACAGTGAACCTACTACGTATCAAGAAAAACAATTCCAAGGCATTTAACTGCCACTACCATGCTTTAAAGTATTTTTTCTGAAATGAATTCAAAAAAATATAATAATATCAGATCCGAACAAATTTAATTTTGTTTTGTCGGACCACAGAACTTTTTTCAATGCCCATAATTTTAGTTATATAAATAGCTGGAGAATTGGTTCCATTGTTTTATGTTGGACAAGCTTAAGTTTGTTTGTTTTAGACAAACTGCCTTCTAACAATCAGTTTCTGATAGTTCTGCTACAAATTGGAGAAGACAATTTATATAAAATTATAACTAACAGGTCGTTCAAGTGAAATAAAAGCCTTAAATCTGCCAGAACGACCAATTTATGATACAATGTACCTATGAGCTTATTTTTTTTCCAACTTCAAATAGGAGACCGCGGCTAATATATTTATTTTTCTCTAAGAAATTAGAGTATTATTATAGTGGTATTAAATAATTTGTTCTAGGGAGTAAACTATTTAAAATGAGAAATGCGTGAAATCTGCTAACTTGTCATTTTTTCCACCACTGTAATCGTATATATTTATACATAGATACAGTCGCATACTTACGTATATATGTAGGAGTTGTATAGGCATAATATACATCCATTTGTATAAACGTCTTAAAATTAAGAAAAAAAAAAAAAAAGAAACAAGTAAACACAAAGCATATGGGGGGAGGTAAATAGGTAAGAGTGAAATCTGCTCCATCATCGTTACCACCACCATCATCAAGATACAAACACAAAGCGAAATTCGTTAACGACTTGACATTCCAAAATTAATGGGTATACATAATTAAACAACCCAACAACAATGGATCACAAAAAAGGAAGCAAAACAGCTTACCGCTGTTGTTGCCTCCAACGACTGAACCAACTAACGAGTAAAAGTATCTTATTTTTATTCGCAGGCGAATTTCCTTTTTTTCGCATTCTGTTCCTCATCTCATGCATCTTGCATCGTGGGTCTGTGCACGATGTGGATTGGGTTTTGTTGCTGTTATATGCTTTTATTTATTTATTTTTTTTTATTTTTTTATTTTTTCATTTCCTTCTCATCTTAAGCAGTTTTTTTTTTTTTTTTTTTTTTTTTGTATACTATTGTTGTATGCATAAAGACGAAGGGTCTATCCCCATTCAACTTCGTCTCGTGGCAAAATACAGAAAAAGGACGATAAAAATACAAACACACTCAACTACTATACAAACCTGTACTTCATATGAAAATATCATAGACACATCTGAACCCAACGATGATATGCGGCAAAGACGGTAGAACAACTTGGAAGGTGGATTCGACGAGATAAAAATGAGTTTTATGTGGGCGTTTAACTACCAAAGTCTGTAGTTTGCAATATTGTTGTTATTGTTTTTTTCGGGGAGCAAAACAATAAAGAGAGAATAAAAAAAGAAACCGGCAAAAATCGACAGCCAAAGAAGATAGGAACACAACACTGAAAGGAAACATTAAAGAATTCGATTTAAAAAAAAAATATATTAACATATGTAAATAACTGCATGTGAAATGCAAAATAAAAATAAAACTTAAAAAAAAATAACAAAAAAAAAAAAATCAAAATTAAAATAATTAAAAAAAAAGAAAAACAATTTCCAGAAAAAAGATAATTAAAAAAAAAAATCAGCTCTTTTATTATTTTAGAGTTCCAACTGTGCGTTCGTTAAAATGTATTGTACAAACTCACATATAAATATGTATACGAAACGGCGAACAAACAATAAGGTTGCCGTTTTATTTTTTGGCCATAATTGTGGATCTCGCAAGTTGTGTTAGGTACGCATATTCGCACGTGTCATTTGAACGTAAAATAATTCAAAAACTTTTTTTTTTTTTGCTTTTTTTTTTTACATACGAAGTTCAAGGTCTTGGTAGACCGACCTTCCAAGGCTTTGTGCCAAAACATATTGCTTCCTGCAAGGCCAACAAATGGACACATAAGTTACTTTAACCCGGATAAAATACGTTGCTTAGCGGTGGTCTAATTTACTTTACTCCCCCAAAAATTTATCTGTCTACTAAATATAATATCTACTATTGGGTCTATAACTTAATTCGTGCGGTTTGCTAAGAGATGGCGTAACTTGTATTATTCCATTGTTATTATTCCGTTGGAACATGCGTTGGAAAGCTACTGTCATTGTACGTCATTTCAGTACATGTCATTCATTTGAAGCGTAAGCAACAATAATTTTTTTTTTTTCACTCAAATATGTCGAACTTTGTGCCTGAAAGTGTTTTTGCGGGGAGATCTTCTTCATTACTGAAAACTGCTGCCGCAAGTCATCGTATTTTGGTCGAAGTTTATGGTGAACATGCGCTAGCTGAGCGAACGTGCCAAAAGTGGTTTGCACGATTTAAAAGTGGCGATTTTGGCTTGAAAGTCGATGAACGTCCTGGGCAGCCAAAAAAGTTTGAAGATGAAGAACTGGAAGCATTACTCTATGAAGATTGTTGCCAAGCACAAGAAGAGCTCGCAAAATCTTTGGGTGTCACTCAAGCACCCATTTCAAAACGTTTAAAAGCAGCTGGATATATTCAAAAGCAAGGAAATTGGGTTCCACATGAACTCAAGCCGAGAGACGTGGAAAGGCTGTTTTGCATGTCGAAATGCTGTTGGGACGCCACAAAATGAAGTCATTTTTGCATCGGATTGTTACTGGTGATGAAAAATGGATCCATTACGACAACCCCAAGCGCAAAAAATCATATGTGAAACCCGGCCAACCAGCCAAATCAACGGCAAAGCCGAATATCCATGACGCGAAGGTAATGCTCTGTATTTGGTGGGATCAGATGGGGGTGCTGTACTATGAGCTGCTAAAACCGGGTGAAACCATCAATAGACAACGCTACCGAACACAATTAATCCGTTTGAAGATAGCAGTAGCCGAAAAACGCATGGAATATGCGATTAGACACGAGGCAATAATTTTCCATCATGACAACGCCCGACCCCACGTTGCTATTTCTGTTAAGAACTATTTGGAAAACAGTGGATGGGAAGTCTTACCCCACTAGCTTTTTAGCCCAGACCTTGAACCTTCTGACTACCATTTGTTTCGGTCGATGCAGAACGCCCTCACTGAAATACGGTTCACATCAGAGCAGAATATCAAAAATTGGCTTCATTCATTCTTGGCTGCCATACCGGCGCAGTTCTTTAGGGATGGGGCCCAAAAATTGCCAGAAAGATGGGAAAAAGTCATAGCTTCAGATGGGCAATACTTTGAATAATACTTCTGTACATGTTTTTCTTAAATAATCGTTCAAATTTTGAAAAAAAAAATACATTTGTTTTAAAATACATTTGTGAGTATCGAAACTTACTGAATTCTGGGAAAATGTGAGTCAAAAATAGTTGCAGTATCGGTTAAATTGACTTATTTTTTGCCGTCATGCACTCTATGATTTCCCAAATACGTGCTGATTAGCAGATAATAATAAAATAATAAAAAGCTCCAGTTTGTGTATATATTTTTGTGATTTAACATGTACATACAAATGTATCATACTTCACTAACTTCATTGGCTTACTGAAAACATTAGTATTTCTTACATTCTTTTCAATGCGTCTCCACCTTAACATCCATAATCCAAGAGGTTTCGTCAACTGACTAAATGAGTATATTAAGTCTCGAATCCATTTGTTTGATTTGCCATTTCATCTGTCATCTGAGGTCGGAGAAAAAAAGGGATAATTTGTGGGCTGTCGTAAAAATAATTCACCGATTTATCTTAACAATGCTGGTTTCTGGCTATCTCTAATGATTCATCATCGTAAAAATGCTTTTCGCTTAAGATTACCCTCAATTCTTGCTAAGTTTAACTACAAAATTTTTAATCGTGTGAACTATTCTGTATAGGCCTTATGTTTTTATAGCAGTAATGGCAATCTGAGTCTTGTGAGCAGGTGCGTTTTCATGACATTATAGCACACCTTTTCTTAATCTACGTCTCTTTTAAACTTTAAAGAGATTTCTTAACCCTCTTTCATCAACGTAATATTTTTTGTGTATAGTACAGGTGCTAATGAGTGCCGATTTTTAGTATTTTAACGGAGTCCCAAGATAAATTTATAGCTTTTAGTGGCTGGATGAAGCAAGAACTCCTGCTTCGATTCAATGTCAAAATAATAAACCCAAATTTCTTTTTCAGTAATGATTTTGTTAATAACTTTGTTTGATTGCTGCAAACATTTTAACATATTACTTTCTAATTATGCCACGTAAGCCTTGGCACATGGTTGATACTTTTTTTATTATCATTGGCAGATTAAAATTTTCTTAAATTGTTTTTTAATAAAATAAAAAATTAATTTGTTTAAATTTTTAACCATGTAAAAGAACAACATTTAGAAAATTTGAAAATTCTGCTTTGACCCCTTAGAAAAGAGTGTCCTTGCGGTGGTCACGACAACTCATGATATCTTTATCTGAAATCAAAAAATCGAATATTTTCTGTTAGTACCTGAGTATAGTATGTAAATGAAGGATTAAAAGAAATCTGAATTTTTAGGAAACTCTGTTTGTTGTTTCTTCCAAGTCTTACATATAAAGGTAACTCGAATATTAGAGAGCGAGAAAAGCCGACAAACTATAGCTAAGCGGCTGCCTCAATAAACCTGCGACGCATCTGCTTGAAAGCGTCTACTGAAAGGAATTTTCAAAGGCTCTCTCTCTCCTGGAGTTTTACTCCGATTAACTTAAAACTCGATAAAAATATATACACCCTGACTGACTCGAACTGCATCCAATTTTAGACTGCTATAAACCGTTCATTACTGTCATCTGACACATGACAGATAATTTTATTATTTACAAGCCTTTTAAACGATTTGCGTCTCAGTTGCGTTGAAAATTTTTTATCCGCGATGGAATTCAAACGTGATAATGTGATTGCTTTATATTTAGCTGGAAAACCACGAGTTAGCTATCGTTAGAGCCCTCCAGCACCTCAACGTGAATAAATCATTTGTGTCTGGAACCATAGCTCGTTACCGTGATACTAGCGGCGTTGCAAAAAGCCATGGAGGTGGTCATAAAAAAAAACAGCAGCATCGGCAGTAATGGTTCGGAAAGTGAAGGCTCGAATTGAGCGAAATCCGCGTCGAAGTGGAAGAAAAATAGGTCGTGAGCTCAACATATCTTTGGAACGGATGCAACACATACTGAAAAATGAGCTTGGTCTCAAGCAATTGAAGTTCCAAAAAGCACACGATCTTACATCGCAACAGAAAAAAGTTAGAGTCGAAAGAGCGAAGGAAATGGTGAGTTTCCGAATTTGGTTTTTTCCGAAGAATCGCCATTTGTTGTCGAGCAATATGTCAACAAACAAAATGACCGAGCTTACTTCCAGAGAGGTCCTTCGACCGATGGTGATGGTTTGGGATGCCATAACCGCCGATGTTCGCTTTCCGCTCGTATTTTTGGACCGTGGCGTCAAAATTAATGCGATCGTATGCCGTGAAACTGTCTTAGAGATAGTATTGAAGCCTTGGGCAAACAATCATTTCGGTCGGAGACCGTGGACATTTCAACAAGACTCGGCACCGTCTCACAAAGCGCGCGTCAACCAAGATTGGTTAAAAAACAATCTTCCACACTTCATTTCTTCGACACAATGGATTGCAAATTCTCCGGATGCAAATCCGTTGGATTTCTCTGTCTGGGGTATTTTTAAGGCGAAGGTTGGCACTAAAAAAATACCAAAGTTTGGACCACCTCAAACAAGCACTTCGCCGGGAATGGACCAAAATACCGCAGAGCCACTTGCTTGGAGTGTGCGATGCTTTCTTCGGACGTCTCAAGGCCATTTGGATCAGTACAAAAAGGAGTACTGCAGTACTAAGTACAGCACAATCGAACATTAAAGCTATAGACCATGAGCTATTTGCTTTGTCCAAAGTATCATAACAGACGTTATGATACTGTTATTCGATTTCTTCTAGTTTCTAGTTTTTTTTTTTTATGTTAAACCATTTAAGGCATTTGCAAAATATGTGTTTAACTGTATTCGGAAAAGGAACGCCAAGTATGAGGGAGAAGTTAGGCTTCCAATTAGTAGGAAATGTAGAAAATGGAAGATTGTTTCACCATGTCTTTACTAAGTTGACGTAAACAGTACACAGCGATTTCAGTGCGTGTCGCATAAAACCTGGGTATGCACCGATTGCTCTCCCTTACTGTATCACTTTTTTTTTATTTATTTATTTTTAAACCGCGCGCGCTCTCAGAGGTTATGAATACCCTTTTACTGGCTTTTCTCCAGGGCGCAGGCGGGTGGTGTTGTGTTTGAAACTCAGGTGTATTAGGTTTCGATATTTTTCTAGAGGTGGTTGTCAAACTGGAGCCAGTGCATCCTCAACCAGTGGGTCATAGAACGTGCTAGTTGTTAGTTCGTTACAGTTAGCCCAGCCAGCAACCACTCCAACATCAGTGTTATGCCTTCATGTCAGAGTTGACGCCGACGGGATTTTCATATAACTACATACAAATTCTACGAAAAGACTTTCAGAGAGTTGCCTCGCATGGGATTTGAACCCGCGACCCTCTTCTTGAGGAGTCTCTGCATATATCACTACACTACGGCCACCCCGTGAATAGTGTCAGTCAATATTTTTCTGCGCCCACTCAAACCATTTCCTTAATTTAAGGTCCTTAAGAATTGGCTTCCGACTTTGTAGTGCCTCCGGATTGTGATCCATATCCATCCCCCAACTTTAAGCAAGTTCTTGACAATCACTGTCTCAGTAAGACTACTTGTTTGCCTGAGTGAAACTATTTTCGGTAAGCAATTTCTTTATATTCCCAGGATTTTCATAATGTAGGGAAACTGCCAATTAAGGCTTTCAATGTTATAAGGGAGATAGTCCTGTTTCAATAGGAGATAGCTGCTGTACTAGGTGGAAGGTGAATGATTCATTTAATATACTTCCTTTGGAGTTTTTCGACTGTTTCATACGATTTTTTTACCCCACAGAATTGACTTTTTTTGACTATTGCTTTAAAAATTTGTATTTGCTGGTATGGGTTATGTTTACATTCGCAAAACATTAACTCCATGTTGCATTTATAGCAGTTTTTGCCTTCAGGTGCTTCTCTATACTTAAATTTTTCATTAGAAGCAGACTAAGATAACTATACTATTTCTATTTAATCTCCATTAAAAGACCATCTCCCCTTATGGCAGAGTCTTCCACCCCCTTTTTGAAAATCATCAACTTTGACTTCTCTAGATTGACAACTAGGTTCCACAAGCTGTAATAAATATTCGGTCAGCCGATTGATCATCTTTTGAAGTATGCAGGTGAATGAGCCAGAAGAAGCACAATATCGTCGGCAAAGAGAAGTGTCTTGATTAATACACCAGCATATTGAATACCTCCTGGTAAAATGTCGACAATATCCTAATAAAGAGTGCAAATAAGACTGGGTTTAATAAACAACCTTGCCTAACTCCAGTTTTTGTTTGAAACCACTCTGATAGTGCCTCGCCATCCCACACAATTAATTGGATTTCCTCATACAAATTTTGGAGGACTACCAAATTTTATTTGAGATTCCCATATTGTACAGTTTATAAACTAGTGCATTTCGGTCCGCTGTATCAAACGCCGCCTTGAAGTCCAAAAAAAAAAGCATACAGGTTTGATTTTGCAATGCGTTTTAGTACGTAAATATGGTCTATTGTATGGTAACAAATGGTGTATCCTAAATTTAATGTGTCAAAAAGTATTTGAAGTATGTTAGAATCGAAAATAGAAAAATATTTGATTAATCCAGTCTTTTTGCAACTTTGAAACATGTAAACTATTATTTACAAATATAAAAACTGTCAGGTCAGTTCATCTCAAGTCAGTAGTTTTCAAGATACGCCCCAACTGATTGAAGCAGGTAAGACATTAAATTAAAAATTGTTATTGGTTGCACTTTTTTATTTTAATTTTTTTTTTTTCCACCAAACCTTGTATCGTATCAATTGTTCGAAGTGTAAATTATTGCTTTGTATGCATGTATTTCTAATGAGTAAACAATGCAAGTCATCCGTCCCTATAAATAAATGTTAATTGGGGTCAAGTTCGGAGACCTTGGACGCCGCAAAATAGGTTCATCCGGCACTACCCACTCGTTTCGTACGCGGACTTAACCACTCATTTACTTACATCACTCATCCTGCTGGTACACAATGGCTGTTCTTTGTTTCAGTGTTAATTTGTTTCACAAAAATTCCAAGTAGAGATTCGAATAAAGCTTTGGATGAAGCCGATAGGGTCCGATCAGCTTGTTACCCAATATGCCTGCCCACATTGACGTTGAGCTTATGCTGGAAAGTTCTGTGTTTTATGGTGTGGGGTCGCTTTTTGCCCAAGTATGTGAAATGTTCTTATTAGTGATTCCATCGCTGGTGAATTCGGATTCATCCGGCCATTTAAGTAGTCTTCCGCAAGGTGTCTTTCCAAAATGTGATTGCTAATTCCAAACGCTTCTCTTCTTCTGAATATATGATGGATGCTAGCATGTAAGTCCTGCTTGGACCTATAGTTGATGGTTAGTTGTCTAAGCCTTTTATTTGGATGGTTTCTGACGTAATGTAAAATGTCATCGTAGCTCCGAATGCATTCTGCTGAAGCAGGATGTAAGTATCTACGGTTTCACCATTGTTCCTATCTTGCTCAACCTGGAAAATATTCAAATAAATGTGGGCAGTCCAACCAGGACATCCGTTACCTTTGCATAAACCGTAGATATGTACTCGTACCAATTCTGCGTATTTTTCTGTTGAAAAGTCCACCATCGAAGATATTATGAATTAAACGTCAATATATCGGTTAAAAACTACAAACTGGTTTGCAAATAATTTAAATTTTTTTGTATTACTATATGTCATTTTTTTTTTTTTTAATTTGAACTAAAAAATGGGCGTTACCTACACGAAGTGGTCCTTTTTATCTTCTTTAGGGATCACAAAATGAATCTTTTTTAAAAAAAATATTTTTCTGTGGATTTATTTTGCGCAATAATAAACTTATTTTCCTGAAAAAGTACTAGTTAACATTTTATAGGGCTGTTATAAAACAATATAAAACCCTATATTATATAGGGTTTTCTAATAACGACTTGACAACTTTTTTTTTAAATAAAAGGCAAACCATTTGAGATATTTCAAAAACTTTATTATTGGCTTGAAGTACAATCAAAACATTTATGAATGGAACTCGACTTCGTTCATATGGCCACCGCGAGCACGTTTGCAGCGGTCTATTCGTTGGACCCAATTTTCAACAACTAGGCCACACACTTCGACCGAAACGGCCGCTATTTTGCATTCCATGCTGGCTCTGAGCTTTTCCAACGTCGTCATCGTGTTGACATAAATCAATGACTTAACGTAGCCCCACAGAAGAAAATAGTCAAGCGGCGTTAAATCGCACGAACGATTCGGCCAATCGACTGGCCCATGTCTTGAGATAACACACTCACCATACTTACTCTTAAATAAATCGATTGTAGCGTGTGCTGTGTGGCTTATGGCACCATCCTGTTGAAACGACATGTCGTCCAAGTCCATATCTTCCAATTCGAGCCAAAAATAATCGGTGATCATGGCGCGATAACGCTGACCATTCACAGTTATCGTCGACGAAAAAATATGGCCAAATAACGCCACCGGCATGCAAACCGAACCAAACAGTTATTTTTTTTGTGGATGAAGCACATGTGGGTTTTCACCCGACCAATAACGCATATTTTGCTTACTGACGAACCCATTGAGCCAAAAATGAGCTTCGTCACTGAAGATGATTTTGCGATGAAATTCATCATCTTGGTGCATCTTCTCCAGACCCCAATCAGAGAACGTACGTCGCTTCAAATGGTCCATCGGCTTCAATTCTTGAGTCAGCTTGATCTTGTATTTGTGTAAATCAAGATCCTTATGCAAAATACGCCATAATGTGGTCTGAGCAATGCCCAATTCTTGAGAACGCCGTGGAATTGACTGATTTAGAATCATTTGCTACGGGCGTCTGAACGGCAGCGATATTTTCGACACTTCGACCAACCCGTTGTCTCACTGACACGGCAATATCACACAACGAATATGTAGACTCAAATTTTTGCACTAAACTTGTTATTGCCTGTCTACTAGGGCGAGAGTTAGAGAAAATTAGAGTTAACGCTCTTAAAGTTGCAGTCATCGACTCCGAATATCTGTAAAAAAATTTTATAATTTGCAGACGTTCCTCGTTAGTGTACTTTATCATGATGAAAATGTTGAGCTTACTGAATAAATTGGTAGTGACAGTTTGATGATTAGTGAAAGAGTGCGTTCACAAATTAAAATCAAAGTTGTCAAGTCCCAATTGGAAAACCCTATATATGAGAGTTAAAGTTTGAACAAGTTGGGACGTATCTCGAAAACTTCTGACTTGAAATGAAATCACACAACATTTTTTTTTTCGTTTTAAAGTTTCAAAAAATAAAAGTGGAGGTTAAATAAGATAATTTTACAGAAAAAATGATGGTAAAGTCAAGATTTTCAATTAAAAAAAAAAAAAAATCATTTTTGATCTCAATAATTTTTGACACATTAATAAGAGGGCAACATTTACATTAACAATACACGCATAAATTTGGAAAGTGTCATTCTCATTAGGAATCTAACAAGGCAGAGAAAGGCTTTGCTTAAAATCTCTGTATCTTGGACGGGATACATTTCTGATTCCGGTCCGCACCCATAGGGATTTGTTCTCAAAATATGTCAAGAAATCACCCCTGAAGATTTTTACACTTTATCCGGAATACCTTGTATGTATGTACATTGTACATATGTATAAACAAAATATTTTCACATCCCTTAACATCATATATGTGCTTGACATTCCCTTTATATCATGTCATACACAATTTTAACCGTTTTAGATGGCACTTTGACAAGAGGCTATCACCATACTAACCAGTTCAAAATACCAAACTGCCAGTAATTTGGTTATGATTTCTGTGTGCCGCCTAAATTATTTCCACTTGTGCGTAAGATATTAATTTCAATGCACAACAAATCTGATTGATTTATCACTAAATATGTCATCTAATTGTCAGTTTATTAAAAAATATATATACATAAATATAAAAAATAACTTGAATATAACAAAGGAATCATTATAGCTAATAACTCTTATTAATATGTCAGATGTACATCATTGAGCATTCATTTGAGTATTTATAAAAAATAAAATTGCTTTTCTGCCGGACCATTATTTATTCCCTAAATACCTTCCCATTGAATACAGTCGAAACGTGACCACATTTACATAATAATTATCTGAGATTATTTTATTCGTTTTAATTCAGAAAAAAAGGAAAAACAAAAAAAAAAAAAAAACAAATAGGTAACGTTTGCAATTAGAAACTCAATAAGAGACAACGTTCCGGGACTACTCAACAACTGTGTCATCTTTTGTAGTTGGGTGGTAATGATGGGTGGATTTCCCCCTTCTCCACACTTTTTAGTTCATTGAACTGTTGAAACATTCCAAAGTAATTCCGAAAAAAAAAATCAAACGTTTTCCCATACAAGACGAACGGTGAGGAGAAATTCGTGTACCCCTTCAGAATGGGTGGTGACGTTGAACATGATCATCTTTATGCAATGGATATAGTCATTGTATCTTCCCGCCAAAAATATTCTGAACCAAGCCCCTGTTTTTTGATTAGAAATTCAATTTGAGTTTTTTTTTTCGACATTCCTTTTTTAATCCCTTTCCATGTTTGCAATATCAAAAAAAGAGATAAGAAAAGAATTGTTTAGTTCAATTAATTCAAAGGAGGGGAGCATAGACAGAAAAAAAAAAGAGAGAACACCAAAAGCGAGAACCGAGAGAAATAAAAGGATTAATCGTGCTTCAGGTTTGAAGGGAATCATGATCCCTTGGCATCTCGAAAGGATGTGCAAATTTGTTTTTTTCTTTTTCGAAGCTCTTTTTTCTATGAAAGCGAATCAACGAGGAAAATGGACTTGAACAAAAAAGAAATATGCATCAACAGAGAAAAAAAAAAAAAAATAAAAAAAAATTATTCCGTGTTCATTAAAAATAAAGAGAACAGGTTTTCCATTTTTTTTATATGTTTTTGTATACGAGTTTCTGAGTTGGATATGGAATATATCTACTTTTTTCTGTCCAATTTTAATCAAAAATGTTTATCTTATAGCAGCATCCAACAATTGAAGAAAAAAATTAAAAATTGTTGGAAACGGATGGAGGTTTAAACAGCAGTTTACCTATTTTACTCGTAACAAGAACAATAATCGACGAGCAGAGAAAAGAAATGTCTGAATGATCGTATTTCGATGAATTGTTCTTTGTTTTCATATTTTTTTTTTTTTTGTTTTTCTTCTCTCGAAAAGCAATGAATTTTAAGTTCATAAAGTACAAAGGAATTATTGGAAATCTAAAAAAAAAAAAAAAAAAAATCCATCTAGGTATGTATAAATACAGTTCTAGTAGGTACGAATAGTTCTATTTCGGTTCTTTTGGCTGGTATTTTATTTTTTACGATGCCATAGAAAAAAGGAGAAAAGATTGTAATTGAAGAAAAGCATTAAAAAAAAAAAATGGCAAAAAATTTAAAGTCTTTGCTCATATTCCATTGAAGTTGATGAATTACTTTTTAATGCAGTGCTTGTTAGTTGGTGTCCTAAAATTTGACTTAAATTTATTTTTGGTGGTTGAGCTGGTCGAAACAAAGCAATCAAGTTGTGATTCTTGAAGAAAGTTTTCGTTTTTTTATTAAGTGCTCTTTGTTATGATTGTCTTGCTGGAAGGCTCATTACAAGGCCACTTTATTGTTGAAGTCAAAGAATATTTTCTTTTTTTTTTTATGAACATGGGATCTACTCGTATTTCGCAAATGATCTTTGGATTTTAAAAAATATTTAACGTGAAACTGAAAATGATACGTCAAATTAAATGCTACCACTGTCTGAAATAGACTTCGTTTTTAGTCCCTATTTAATATAGCTTGTTGCATGTCAGTCTATTTCCGTACAATTTCTACAATATTATAACAACACTGTTCCGGGATCACCCAGGCTTAAAAAAATGTAAGGCATCACCTTTTAATTTACTTTATATTGTTGTCAGGTTGTCAAGAACCTTAATAAATTCGAAAAAAAGCAAATGAAAAAATAATTCGTGGGGCCACCGCCGTTTGCTACACAAAAATTTAACTGTCACTAGGACAAAGCTCTGAAGGTGTTTTTAACTGCATTGACAATGGGAAAAGTGTTAATTATCAATTTTAACGTATTTTCTGTTCTCTATTATGCACTTAGCGATTTTTTTTTTTTTTTTAATTAACTGGTTAACCAATGTTCACTTTAAGACTAAAGATTGACAAAGTTTATACATCACTTGAAAATAAGCAACGTTTTGTTTATACTCGTATGCATGTAGATTTTCTGTTTATTTTATCATCTTACAGATCAAAAGTAAATTGTTTATTGACAAACGAATTGAAGAGGAAAAAAAAAAGTCAGAAAATTTCTGTAAATTAATAGAGAAGATGTGCGTTCGAGATACGGATACTGATATACGCACACACTACATTGTGTCTACACTTGATGTATGCAATCAAATAACAAGTCCAACACCTCTTGTAAAAAAATATATATTCATGTGTGCAAATGTGTATACCTACAATAAAAAAAAATCGAAAACGAATAAAAAAACCATCTGTCGGAGCAAAAGTTCAATGATAATTATTTGTTTTGCGAGTTGCCCGAGGTCATTTAACCCCGGAGTTCAACCAACCAACCACACCAACCCGACTTGGGTTCTGGTAGAAGTAGTGTACCGAGTGTACGCCTTTGTGCGGATTGTTATTACTATTATTATTATTATTATTTTTTTTTTTTTTCATTCAGATTACTTTTCTGGTTTTATTCACTTTAGCTTGCAACACATCATATTGCATCTGAAGCAGGTGTTTACTGGGTGGATGAGTGTTGCCGTCAATATATGGTAAGGTGTGTAACAAAAGCCAGAAGCAAACGTTGAGAATAGAGATACAAAATTGTACTCGTATTTGCCAGGTAATAAGCAAATTATCGTATGTGGCATGCACCCATTACTGGTGTATTACAGATGTATCCAACAACGTGATTTAAATGACAACAACTAAGAAAGTAGGTGTGTTTGACTTTATGTCATGGAAGTCATTCATTACAAATTGACAAGAACACTGCTAATTGATCCAGAGCAGACAAGGTGTCTACAAACTTTTTTTTTTTCTATATTTGTTGATCTTGATTGATCAATATTTGATTGGACTAGACATGAAAGCGCCTTAGTGATGGTTAACGTTGTAGTTGATTCGGTTTGTTGGAAACCGTACTTCATTGCCCACTGGCAATTTTAAGGAAGACATTCGTTTTATCAGTGAAGATAGGGTTTTTGAGTGAATGATACTTTATCTATGAAATGGACTTAAATTTCTTTATTTATTTGATGACGCTTTACTTTCCACGTAGGATCATGGCCTAATCATTTATCCAACGTGTTATATCCAATCTCATTTTGTATATAAATCCATACATGGGCTGAAAAATCAGTGCCGTTTTATAGTAAAACACAAAATTATAGTTGCCTTCGAGGGCGATACACTGATTGAAATGATTTTTCAATCTTTCGATACCAGTTTTGTAGTACGATTTCGGTTTAGCCTCAAAATAGGCCTCTGTTTCGGCGATTACTTCTTCATCGGTCTTAAATCTTTTTCCGGCGAGCATTCTTTTGAGGTCTGCGAACAGGAAATAGTCGCAGGGGGCCAAATCTAGAAAATACGGTGGGTAGGGAAGCAATTTGTAGCCGAATTCATTCAATTTTGCCATCGTTTTCATCGACTTGTGACACGGTGCATTGTCTTGATGAAACAGCACTTTCTTTTTCTTCAAATGCGGCCGTTTTTCTGCGATTTCGTCCTTTAAACGCTCCAACAACGCAATGTAATAGTCGCTGTTGATAGTCTGCGCCTTTTGGAGATGAAAATTATTCCATGTGTATCCCAAAATACGGATGCCATAACCTTGCCAGCTGACTGTTGAGTTTTTGGTCGTTTTGGACGAGGTTCGTCGCTTGCTCGCCACTCAGCTGACTGCCGACTTGACTCTGGTGTGAAGTGATGTAGCCAAATTTCATCCATTGTCACATACCGACGCAAAAATTCGGCTTTATTGCGGTTGAACAGCTTTAAACACTCCTCTGAATCATCAACACGTTGTTGTTTTTGGTCGACTGTGAGTAAACGCGGCACCCACTTTGAACAGAGCTTTCGCATGTCCAAATATTCGTGTATGATATATTCAACACGCTCTTTTGATATCTTCAGAGCCTCAGCTATCTCGATCAACTTCACATTACTGTAATCATTTTGTGGACTTTTTTGATGTTTTTATCTGAAACAGCCTCTTTTGGACGTCCACTGCGTGCATCATCTTCGGTGCTTGTATGACCACTTTTAAATTTTTTAATCCATTTGCGAATGGTTCGTTCGGCTGGTGCAGAGTCCGTGTAACACTTATCAAGCAATTTCTTTGAATCGGCTGCATTTTTTCCCATCAAAAAGCAATGATAAATCAACACACGAAATTGCTTTGAAACCATTTTTTTTTTCACAATAACAAAAATTGCTTCACTCACAACGCTATACCTCGAGAACTAATCGTCCGACAGCTGTTTACTTTATACACGTATCTTTTGAAGGTTGGTACTAACTGAAAATGGTATGGATTTAATTCAAGTGGTGCTCTCTCTTAAAAACGGCACGGACTTTTCATGTATTAAACCGTAAAAAGTTAACTTACCGATGTTCGCCATTGCCTGCCTGCCTGGGATTTTAAGCTGGATTTGAACCGAAATGTTTGCGTACTGGCATGATGTAGGTATAAAGAACACGTTAGAGTCGTCAAACTTCCAAAACATTAAATAATGTCAAGTCATTCGACACAATGAATACCAATTTGAGTGGTCGAACACTTCATTTGAAAATTTATGGTTTTCGGAAATTCTTGTTTTTCTATCCAAGGATCCAAGGATTTCACTGAAACCCTGTTTTATAAAACATTGTTTAAGAGTCGAATGTGTTCGAATCCGATATCTACATGCACGTTGATGAAAGTGAGTTCACTCGACTTGACTGTTTTGAAGCAATCACAATGTTTTTTCTTAAGTAAAGAGGCAGACTTTGATGTTTCGTTTTATGCATAATTATTTCTATATTTTTTGTCATCTCATAGAGCCAAGAGGAAACAGGGTGGCAGGTTTCTAAGTTTCTTCTGTTATATTTTATCAAATTCAATATGGTTTTTTGGATGTTTGGGAACATTGCTAGCATCTTAAGATACTGAAAACAGTTAATGTTCATGATTTGGTCACAGGAGATAAAAGATATCAAATACCGCTCTTAACATTTGTATTAAAGATACACATGGGTTTTAAGCTGATTTTGCCAGACAAACACGAGTTCAAATTTTTCGTTTAAATTCATTGTAGAGCTTGATGATGATCAAAAGAAGTACAAACTTTACGAGACGTTTTCGATTTTGTAGTGAATTTTCACTATTTTAATAAATCGACCCATATTTAATAAGCTCCTAGTATCTACTTATCAAAAGTCTTCGCAATGATAGTTGAATGTTGACAGTTCAACAATGGTGCGAAATTTAAAATGGCACCTATTATTGGATGACCCTATATAATTAAACCAGATTTATTTTATTTATATTTAGATAAGAAAGCAGAACAAGCAATCAAATATCAGCTAACATCCATCAGCGAGGTTGATAGGTAATGAAGAGTTAAGTTAAATTAAGAGTTGCCAGTTTCCGTTCACTTAAGACGTGAAAAACGGTGAAAAACAGCACACATGATCTACGAAGGAAAGCTGTGGATATTAGAATATGAGTTTCACCAAGCATCTTTACCACACGAAATCTTTGTATCAAAAAACGATTGGTATTTTCGCACAAACAGAGCGCTACAGCCGCCCACATTTTATGGTTGGTAAAACTTAAACTGCATTTTACTTTCAAGATGACCTAATAAATGCATGATAAACGATGTTGATGCAAACTATCCACCCACATCTTCTTTAAAGAGTAACTAGACACGTTTGAGCTATTTCAAAATGATGCCCCCCCCCCCCCCCCCCCCAAAAAAAAAAAAAAAAGCGACCATCAGCAACAGCAGATGTGTTTTAGAGAAATCAATCTAGGCCATGCAGGTGGTATTTTCTTCTTCCAATTGAGCTCTTTCGCACAACGATATGTAAACTTCGTAGTTAACGAATACAAAAAATAAAAAAAACAATAAATAACTACACTAAAAAAAAAACACATGTTTGCTAATAAAATTTTTTTTCAGAATTTTTGTTTATATAATTTGTTTTACATTTTTTCCAACAATAAAAAAAATAAATAAATAAATGATAATAAAATTTTGTGCGATCTTAACGATCAACATGATGTTGTCGATAGCGGGTATGGCATTAGTATCGTGCTACGCTGCACTGAGGATGCAGTACTCGTACTTTGTCTGGTATGAGATAGTTTCTGTTATACCATATATCTACATGTATATATTTTATAGCTTCCCCCTTGTTGTTCTTTCACTGTGTACTTGTATATTGTAAAATATACAAACAAACTATTATTAATATCATTTGTGTGAATCACATTCAACCCGTTCGAATTCCAAGGAATTTCGAGCATTTATTCAACGTCTTCTTGGCGTTCTCTTTGCGCTAAGAAACTCTTTGTCTGTTGATCGTTGTGTAGAGCTGTGTTACTTGTTTACTTCGAAATCTTATTCGTCATCATCTTTGTCTTTTTGCCCTTAAAAAAAAATATATATATATATTAAGAGTAAAAAATAAACATGAAAATCTTTATGGCAAACAGATGCAACATACTACAACAGAAAAAAATACGGCAAACAATTGAAATACAAAAAAAATAAAAAACAAAAACAAAAAATTAAAACTTTATATACGTATATATGAATATAAAAATCAACAGGGGAATGCAGAGATAGAGAGAGAAGAGAAAAACTAGAAAATTTATGTTAGTTATGTTACAAGTTTTTCTTGTTATTCGTTTCTTTTTTTCATCATTGTTTTCGTTTAGTTTTCGCATAAAGTTGATGTTACTTGTGGCAAAAAAAAAATACATTTTGTTCTTTGGCTTCGGAATTTATTGAAAGCATACAGGGTGGCACAAAAAAAATTAATTTATTTATCCAACAATAGCGAACAAAAATGTATCCTGTAACACCTTGTAGGTACCTAAAATTACTTACTTACTTTGGTGAATTTGATTCTTATAAAAGAATCTACGGAGGTATTTTCAGCTCGTTAGCGGTAATCTGTTCTTTGGTTCGAACTCACTTTAGCTGGTTGTTGTGGCCTATCCACATTAGAAATAATGTGCTTGATTAGCACATATAGCTCTTATAGTTCACTCTTCAATTCCATTTTTATCAACAGTAGGTAACTATGATCAAAATGTCAACCTAATAATTTGTTTACAAGAGTGGTTTCTTTTTAAGATGGATTACCTTATTTGAAACCTTATCCCTAATTCTACAAATATGATCGGATTAAACGTAGCTTAAAACTTAAAAAAACAGTTACAAAACAAAACTCGTATTCGACCAAGCAACAAGTTTGTTTTATTATTGAGAATGTATCTATTCAAAAAAAATCAGTCAATACAAAGAATTTTCGTTGTCTGGCATTGATAAGTTTCTCCTTTGAATCCGACTGTATTATCTGCAGATCCCTATCTATATACATTATACATATATTAAGACTTTGTAGTCTCCCAAAATGAAAGTTTTGCTTTTTCATGATGATATAAGTTAAAACTTTGTAATTTGTGAACCAAAGGAAATACATGTCAGTGTTTCCTAATACAGATTTTAAGGTATATTTAGTCCATAAAATTGTAACCGCTTTTGTCGTAACATCCATATCCAGAACAATTGTTCGGAAGAAAGTTCATACATTTCTTTTAAGTAACAAAAAGTACAAGACTAATTCGACTGTGATTTGAACCTCGTTGCATGCAAATATGTTTGTAGTATCATTGGACCAGTTTATCATACGAGAATGTATGACAATGATTTTACCCTTTTTAGTTTAAATCAAAAAGTTTCTAAAAATTGTTCTTTTATTGGTCAACCGTTTTGTGGTGCAACAAACTCTTCTTTCTATTCACATGGTATTCTTATACTACAATGAACATTTGCACTCTAGCATTAAAAACATTTGGTTCTCTTTACCTATTTAATCTATATTTATAACTATCGCAGTCGTAATTCTTCACATGCCGAAGGTGTATACATATATGTATCTGTCGCCTTAAAAAGCGAGAAATCGTGTTCGGGTTCATTCTGCAAAATCAGTTGTAATAAGAACTGAATGTGAACTTTTCTGATCGTTCGTCTCGACTACCAGATAAGCTGATAGGTATTAGTAAGATTTTGTAAGAATTTTACAAACCACGATAGAGAAGATCTTGATAGGTATTAGCCATTGCTAGCTCCAAATTTTTCACATCTTTCAGGCAGTTTATTTTGTTAATGCCAATAAAACTGTTCGTCTTTTGAAGTAAACCAAAAAGTCACCCAATTTTCGACTTCCTCATAGGATTCGAAGTCCTGCTCTGCGAATGCGTGTCCCATTGATGAAAACAAATGGTAGTCAGAAGGAGCCAAGTCTAGTGAACTTGGCTCTCAGCCAAGTGCTTTGTGTGCAGGTTTATTGTCATGGAGCAAAATTAACTTGCCGTGCCTTCTGGCCCATTCTGATCGTTTTTCGATCAATGCATGGTTCAAATTGATCATTTGTTGTCGGTAGCGATCTGTATTAACGGTTTCACCAGGTTTTAGGAGCTCGTGGTACACCACACCTTTCTGGTCCCACCAGACACACAGCATTGTCTTCTTATCGAATCGATCTGGTTTTGCAGTCGAAGTTGATGGTTGTTCCGGATTAACCCATGATTTTTTTCGTTTGGGATTCTGAAAATAAATCCATTTTCCATCGCCAGTAACATTTCTATTCAAAACTGATTTTTTATCGTGTCTTTGAAGCAAAATTTCACAAGTGGTTTTCGATTTTCCATCTGTCTTTCATTCAATTCATGTGGCACCCATTTTCCTGACTTTTGGATCTTTCCCATTCTTTGAAACGGTCAGAAATTGTTTGTTGTGCAACATTTAACATTTCTGCCATTTGTTTCTGACACAAAGTGTCATTTTCATCCAATATTGTTTGCACTTCGGCGTCTTCAAACTTTTTTGGTGGTCTTCCACGTTCTTCATCAAAATCGTTATCTCTGAACTGTTGAAACCATCTTTTGTATGTTGCTTCACGAAAATCATTCAATGCGACTCTGCAGCACTTTTCTTCAAATGAAAACAAAAAATTAATGCTTTCCACAAATCATCACTTTCTGGTACAAAATTCTACATTTTTAACACGATGAAAATATATGATGTTGTCTGCTCAATGACTTGATGTATACTACATATATTTGACAGGTGTCAGCAACAAAACAAAAAAAAAAAAAAAAAAATAAGGCCCGTTCAAAATAAATGTTCCCTATCGAGACATTTGTATCTTGACGCTCACTTTATATCGGTACACCTGGAAGATTGAGAAGGCCTAATATTATACTTATGTATATATGTTGCTTATCTCTTGATGGGTCCTAAAGGTTCTGGCATACATTTTGGGGTGATATGTAGCTTTCTTCCCATATTCTTGTTTAACGTTCTTTTTTTTCGACTGTGCTACCTCAAGTAAGTGTATTTAGTCGTAGTATTTATTTCTTATAGGAGGTCTAAAAGATTTACGACACATTTTTTTTTTTTTTGAGGACATATTTCTGTAAAATCAGCATAGATTATATCTTATTACGATACACGCCGCCCAACAAACAAAACCATATTTTAACTTGGAATGAAAAATGCCATATAAGTTATCTTCAAAAGTTTGATTGAGCATATGTTACGCAAATAATAAAAGTGAGGAAGGGTGGATTAGAAGTAAATTTTCAATATATTAATGTGGTAAGTAAAAGACATTCTAGAATCTAAGGTTAGTCCCAAATATCTAAATTCATCAACTCTCAACAAGGAAACATTTATTACTACAGTTTTGATTATAAGTAGAGGAGTAAGACGAAAAACCAGACGAACAATAGCAGTTGGATAGTTTGAATCTATTACACTCAGGAGCGTGAAAATAAACATTAAAATGAAAGCTATATGAAAAGAATAAACCAAAAACCATTAATAAACTAAGACCCCAGTTAACATTAAACACTATGTTCAAGGATCTGTTTAGGCCATAAGTGAAGCCAATATTGTCAGCAAAAGCAGTTTTAACTTAATGAACCCTTGAAACTTAGAGCAAAGAGAGAATTGATATAAACGAGAAACAGAATTGGATCCAAAACTGAGCCTTGAGGACACCTAAGTTAAAATATTTAATTTCACTCTGTTTTTAGGTCATACCTAAACCATTGGATCATGAAGCCCCAGAATCCAGCCTTTTTCAGTTTCATAAATAGAATATCGTGGTTGACCATGTCGAACGCTTTAGTTATATCAATAAATGATCCAGGGTACAATTTTTTCCAATCTAGATAAAACATTATTATATAAGAAACTCATTCTATTTTTCATAGGTTTTTCAAAAATTTTATAAAAAAAACCGGAAGAACTGAGATGGGCCTATAACCACCAATTTCTGTAGCTTAACCTTTTTTATGTAAAGGAATGTCGTCTGCACGTTTAAGATCTTCAGGAAAGACACCATCAAACACGCAACGATTATAAATAAAAGTCAAGACATCAACTAAGAAAAAAGTAATCTTTTTGAGAACAAAGTTAGATATATTTACTATCAGGTCTATACGACTTCGAGTTGGGTATAGATCCAATAATTTTCAAAATTTCGGAAGCGGAAATGGTCTGAAAAGAAAAATTACTATTATGCAATGGTTCAACAATTTCGCATATGGAAGGACAAATACATCCAATTGAAGAGACACAAGTCGGTTGTAGAGTGGGTCTCTTGGTCGACTCTATTCTCTATTTCTAGCCTGGGTTATATAAGCATAATAAGCAATGAGGTGTTTTTCTGTTGAATTGTCTATATGACTAGTTCTTTTATGAAGTAAGAAATGTGGTTGAGCCAGAAAGTGCTTAAGATATCGCGTATATCTATTCAAAATCTCATGTGATATTGGTGGAGATTTTGCTGCTATTCAACCACTAAGTTGAACAGCCACAGCTTGGTCTTTAAGCACATATCATGGCTTTTCCATATAATGAACAATATATCGAACATAGTCCCATGGTTAACAGATGCAATATTTCCACGGTATCGTAAATATATTCCTTCTGGTTGAAGTGGGAATGTCGATAATTTTAGTTTTTGCGGACTTAACATCCAGGCCAACGACGATTGCTTTCCCCTACTCATCCACTGTCGAAAGCGCTATTATAAAAAAATTTTCTCCTAATGATTTAGGAAATTATAGCAATCTAAATCTGCACAGTACCAAAAATATATTCAAATAGAAATTCAAAGCAAGCAGAAATTGACGGGATAGTTTCTACGAATATGTATGTAACACAGTTTGGTATAATAGCTTTACGTAGAGTAAAAGTTTCGAGAAAAGACTAACTGTAGACACTATAACTTCTATTTACTTTCAAATCTCTTGAAAGTAAATTTATGACAACGTTCCATACATGTTTTTTTTTTATTTTATATAATTTTAATTGCATAAACTGAAAAATTCAACAAAACTCGCTTAGAAAGTTCAAAAAAAAAAAAAAAAAAAAGAAAAGTTAAACTGTCAACAGTTACAACAAATGTACTCGTATGCTGCTTTTTTTTTTTTTTTTTTTCGTCCACTCTGGAAAAGTGCATATTTAATTTAACAAATATTATTTACCAACCATATACAATTACAAGTACCAAACATAAAAAAATAAAAGCCCGCCAAGGAAATAATTCTCTAATTAAACAGCAGTAAATTTATTATCCCATTAAAATAGCAGAAAAGGGAACAAATAAACAATAAACCCGGTTATTGTCTTCAAACCCCGATCTGGCTAGTAAACATTTACCGAAAAGATACAGATACTCTAACACTAAATCCCATTAGCCACACTAACATTCATCCATTTCTTTAGAGATACTCGAATATTCGGTTCCTGGTTAGTCTAGTAGGTATCTGGTAAGTGGTTATCTTGTGTAATTAACCAGCCTCACTTACCTCCTTTTTCTCTTGAATGTAATTAAAAGCAATGTATTTCATGTCGGGACTGTAAAAAAAAAAATAGATAAATAAAATATATTTCAAAAAACATCACCGACAATTCCTTGAATTAAATTAAAAAAAGAAGAAGAAGAAAACAATTATAACCCCTAAACGATAAACAAATGAAACGAAGAAATAATAACTCACTAAGTGATGCAATAAAAACAATTTCAGAGGATGTCTAGTCTTCCGTGGATAAGAAAAGGATGTCCATTAAAAGCCTGAAAGCGATTCAAAGATGAAAAGAAATCCAATCCAACAACTGAAAACAGCTACTGCACTTTTTTTTTTCTTAATTATTTTTGCCCCCAAATGTTGAGTGATCTTTATCAAAATCTTTATTTTTATTTCTTCTCCCCTCTGTTTGTGTTTTATGATTACCTCAATACGAGGGATATAAAAATATCTCAAAGGAAAGGTGCATCTGCGTCAGAGTACAAGTATAGTGCAACAGATGATGTAATGAGACGGCGAATTTCCTTTGACTTTCGGTTTTGTGTGGACGATTACCACCTAAATGGTAAAATAAAAATGTCTGTTTTTATTTAGCGGTTTTTTAGAAGGTCGGGCATGAATTTGGTACTATGTATGTATTTAACAAATCACGAAAAGTAAGGATTGGACATGGTTTTTCATGGGAAAACTGTTCAGTTTTGGCTGTATACATATATATAATTTCAGATTGGTAATCGTGAATTATCTGTGGAACAAATAAGTGGGTTATTGTAATGCGAAAAAGAATGTATCTATAATACATAATATCATGGTATAAATTTATTGAAATGTCTTCGACGAGTGACTGGCTGCTTGTGGCTTAGTTTGAAATCATAGTTGAGGTACTGTTTACATTTTATGCAAGCATTTAACATACTTTGTGGAAAATAATTTTGAATAACAAGAATTCGTAGCAACAAATAATGATTGGAATTTAACATAATTCATGCTTTTAAGTGTTTCCTCATATAAGATACCTTTGCATGTCTCTATCATGTCTAGTGATTCTGCGAAAAATAAATTTCGGAGCTGGACTATGGCATTGTAGGTATCGTTTAGTTAAAGCTGACAGACTTTGACATACGTATAGTATGTTATCATCGGAGAATCGCTCAGTTGTTACCTTCGCTACTATGCAACCTGATTGATATCTATATACGATCTAGAATTGATCCACGATTTTTGTCTATGGCTCATCATGCCTACTGTCGGTGGAAACGGCTTTACATTCACAGGATAGACACATCGAACAGTCCTTAATATATACTACAGAGAGTACAGAATTGTCTCTTTTTTGGACATAGAAGCTGCCTTAAACAATGTCAACACATCTGCAATCATAATTGCACCGTTGACTCTGAAGGTAGATAACTCACTTGGGTAGTTGATCGGTATTATGCTAAATATTAGAATTGTGGGTGAGACTTCTGCTAAAAAATGAGTCCTTTCATCGCTTCTCTACAACTTAGTATTCAACGAATTACCGATATATGTACCTGGAAGCGAGTGGCAGCAGAGTGGTTACTTATGCAGATGACGTTTCTATAGCCGTCTCAGGATAGCATCTCAATGCCGTTAAAGAACTCTTACAGCAAAAACCTTAACAGATTATAAAACGTATTTTATCCTCTTTTCCAGGAATAATAAAATTCTAATCATAGACCCTCCATCTTATTTTTGACATGAGACTAAACCGGAAGCCTAATATTTAAGAAAGAGTGAAGAAAGATACAATAGATTTTGGGAACAAATGAGGACATTAACCTAAGACCGATACTAGATACCTACGGGATGGTTGTCTGGAGAACTAAACAAAGTCCAAAGGACAGCCTGTATATGCATAACGATAAGCACCACTTTCTCTGCGGTACTGGAAATTCTGTTTCACTGACATCCCTCGACATTTTCAGCAGAAGAGAGAGGCTGTGCTAACACAGCTACTCCTTTTAGAGCGACTACACAGTTAACAAATAAATTATTCCTTGTGGAGCCGATATATGTAATGCAATTGGTGAAATCTTATTACTTATTATCACATCTTAATATCTAGACCAAACTGAAAAACCGAAATTATATGTATTTTCAACAATTTAACGGCCGATGGCAAACCCAGTACTAGCCCATTGTATCGCCGAATTTTGCTACGTGCATACATAAATTATCTACACGTATGTACGTCATATTTTTATTATGAAACCCTCTGTTTGAATTACAGGTTTTAAATCGTAGGTCTCGATCTTTTGGTCAGCAAATAATGAACAGATTTTTGACACCCAGTATCATTTGCATAATATTAACGAGTATTTTGATGCCTCATTAGCAAAACTGATCCAGCCACGCGCCGTTGTAATGTGACATTTTTTAAAAACTGGTTGCTTCGCGAATGAGTGTTAATAAACCGCTTGGAATCGTTTTTCTGAAAAGATCCTAATGTGGTTTACCAAACGTCTTTTCGGTTTCTGGTTTTAATTTTTCTTCACTCTATGAAAAAGAGTAACTAAGTAAGCAGTGTTTTATTTGTTAACTCTTTTTCGACATCAATAAGTCACTAGCGCTGATTCATTTAGGTAATAGACGCAACAAATGGGCTGAAAAGTCAGTGCCGTTTTATAGTAAAACACAAAATTCAACTTTATCAATTTATTTGCCTTCGAGGGCGATACACTGATTGAAACAAACCAGTTTTGTAGTACGATTTCGGTTTAGCCTCAAAATACTCCTCTGTTTCGGTGATTACTTCTTCATCGGTCTTAAATTTCTTTCCGGCGAGCATTCTTTTGAGGTCTGCGAAGAGGAAATACGGTGGATGAGGAAGCAATTCGTAGCCGAATTGTATGTGTATGTGTATCCCAAAATACGGATGCCATAACCTTGCCAGCCGACTGTTGAGTTTTTGGTCGTTTTGGACGAGGTTCGTCGCCTGCTCGCCACTCAGCTGACTGCCGACTTGACTCTGGTGTGAAGTGATGGAGCCAAGTTGTATCCATCGTCACATACCGACGCAAAAATTCGGCTTTATTGCGGTTGAACAGCTTTAAACACTCCTCTGAATCAACTTGTTGTTTTTGGTCGACTGTGAGCAAACGCGGCACCCACTTTGAACAGAGCTTTCGCAAATATTCGTGTATGATATATCCAACACGCTCTTTTGATATCTTCAGAGCCTCAGCTATCTCGATCAACTTCACTTTACGGTAATTAGTAATAATTTTGTGGACTTTTTTTATGTTTTCATCTGAAACAGCCTTTTCATCGGTGCTTGTATGACCACTTTTAAATTTTTCAATCCACTTGCGAATGGTTCGTTCGGCTGGAGCACAGTCCGGGTAACACTTATCAAACCATTTATTTGCATCGGCTGCATTTTTTCCCATCAAAAAGCAGTGATAAATCAACACATGAAATTGCTTTGAATCCATTTTTTTCACAATAACAAAAGTTGCTTCACTCACAACGCTATATCTCGAGAACTAAACATCCGATATCTGCCAAATTTATACATGTATCTTTTGAAGTTTGATACTAACTGAAAATAGTATGGATTTAATTCAAGTGGTGCCCTCTCTTAGAAACGGCACGGACTAATTATATCGATCCATAATTATATCGATCATGTATTCAGTTTAAAATGATTCACGATACGACCAGACCGAGTGGAAAGATGTGAATGAATTTTTTCCAACTCACTGTTAAAATTTTCCAGAAACATATAGAAGGTACTACAATTATGGTTGTTTTGTGGGAGCTATTATAATATGGTGTTTAAAAAGTATGTCAAAACATCATTTCCTTTTCAATAAAGGTCTACATTTTCTGCAACATATTATGTACTTAATAAAAACGGATTATTTCCCAAGAGGTGTCATTGTGAGAGTCACGTTTGTACAAACAAAACTTTTTCCGTTACAATTAGACCCGCCGACGACCACGCTTTGGTGTTTTGATTCATGAGTGTATAGGTATAGGCGCCTGCCTGACAGTTGTTGACATACTCTTAGCGGAGCAACGAAGTCGCGTGAAAAGCTACACCCTATAAAAAGCGAGTTGAAATCCCTTTTGCCCGCGAAGCGCCCCACGCAGGTACCTGTAGGACCTGAAAATAAAAGGATTTAAACCATTGAGCCAAATGTGATCGTTTTAAAAATTTCAAAAAGGATGAAAACTGATATAACGCCAAATTGAACTTATTTCACTTCCACAAAATATGTCACCGAATTTCAATATATCTTAAAATCAATTGTAATTAATTTCAAGCGAAACTTCCTTAGATATAAAATTAATAGACCTATTCGTCAGATAACGATCTTACACTTTTTGCTATTTAAATTGGTTAATCTAGTCACTTCAAAAAACCCTTCCGAGAACTATGCAAATATTGGCATGTTCAAGTAAAAAGCCAAGTTAACCGGGATTACCGATTTTTTAGCGATCGAGGGACGATAATCCATATGATGTTGAAAATTCGGTCAACGCTTGTTATTGCTTTCATGAAACCCACATTTTTATAGATTGTGGATCGATTAAGATACTAAATAATCTACTTTAAGATACGATATTTCTGATATAGTATGTGTGTTAAGATCAAGAGCGGTTCTTGTGCTCTATCATTATATGCACTAAAGTGTAATTAGTAATTATACTAATTATATATTTTTGAAGTTGATTTGCTAGAACGTATCATTGTATCCCTTCTCTCACGAATTAAAAGGAAGTTAATGCATACTATTCCAACCTTATTTTCCGTAGAAAATCATTTATTTAGAGAAAAAAATTGTTAACTTAGTAAATAACTATTTCGCATTTAGTTTTCTCCGTAATCGATTCCGTGTATTCATTGTAAAAGACATGTTATTACACGGATTATTTCGAAACTGTATGGCGGTACAATCTGCCCGGTCTGTTTTTGTTTTATAAAATACCGTGTTCCACATGTGTATTGTTGCAAAATGCTCTTAATTGCATGATTTTATATGCAAATGACAGTGCAGAATGCAAAATTTGTCCAATTTACATTTTAGAAATATACACAGGTACCTATAAAGGCACTGTCAATGACCTTCTTTCTCTATATAAACGAGAAAAGTTATACATTATATATGTTCTACACTTTAAACCACTATTTTAGAAATTGAGTTTTTCATCCAATCCAGAGAGCAATAGCAGTACGGTGTTCTATCGTATCGTACAGTATCGTCCCTTTAGTTGGCGTCGTACTTATCGGTATTAGAGTATGGAACAGATGGGGTATTTGTTGTCATTCTCGACGTTGTCCTATTCTCGATCGATAAAATAGAGAAACCACATTAGGTCAACATAGTCCACTATAGCCCACTAGCCAACCAACAGCCACCCATCAATCTAAAATCTACGAGCACGTAAAATAAATATTATATAATTTATATGTTATACGTAGGTACTTGTATTGTACCTATGTATCTACATATATAAGATATCTATACAATGAGTAAGTGAAGAAAGAAGAGGAGGCAAAAATAGGATGAGAAATGATGCAAAAACAACAAAGACAAGGCTTTACATTATGAAAAGAAAATGAATAATGTTAGTTTAGGATTTTATGCAAATTTCCATTTGAAAATTTTCTGTACAAATGAATACACTCACAGGAGTCGAGAGCTAGATAGATAAATAGAAGTATAAAGTAGGTGGATGGAACGAAATTATGCTGTCTTTGGTATGGGCGAAAAAGCGTTCATTTATTTTCCACATTTACCTTTAAATACAGATAACAAGATACTGCTGTTATACGAAAAGGGAAACCGAATGAATACTAATCGCAATTATCCAATGCGTTATAGTTTTTTGTTTGTACCCAAACAAAGACCTTTCCAGAAAAGCCTTGATTACCTTTGATTCCTTTCATTTATGGAAAAATTTCAATTTTTCTTAAATTCCTAAAAAAGCTTTAACAAAATAACTGAAAATATGGGTCCTCTTAAATATATCAAACATTTTTTTAATCTCCCAGTGATGAACAATAAGCTTCTCAGTTTAAACTTAATCTTATCCTTTATCTTGATTTGGGAAACAGAATTTTGGTATTGAACTTGCATTTGATCATTGCTAGAACACTTTAGTTCTCGGAAGTTCTTTATGATAGAATACGAGTATATCGAGTCATATAAAAAGTCTCCGCTGTTTTTTGTCACTAGATGGTGTTGGTGTCCATTTATCTGGAAACACTAATCTGATTGTGACAAACGAACAATGTGTCAGGTTACATTCTTTGTGAAGACAGGTATGTAATTCGTTGCTCGTGTTCAAAGTTGTACTGATTGGAATATGAGTGAAATATCTGAAGAAATCCTATGTGATGCTTTTTTTTACTATAAAAAAAGGGAAAAACGCTGCAAAAACAAGCCGAAAATTTTTTACGGAAATATAAAAGATGCACCTCGCATTGGTCGGCCTGTCACTGGAAAAGTCGATGAAATTTTGCAACTGATGGAGCAGGACCATCACGGAAGCTGTCTCTGGAGATAGCAGAGGCAATAAACATCAACCGTATGACAGTTTGGAATCATCTTAAACGAGCAGGCTACTCAAAAAAGCTCGATGTTTGGGTGCCACATGAATTAACGCAAAGAAATTTAATTGACCGAATAACCATCAGTGAAACGGCTGCTGAAACGTAACGAAATGGAAAATATTTAACGCAAGCGATCATGGTTAAAGGCCGGTGACCGACCACAAACGACTTCAAAGACTGGATTGACGGCAAACAAGATTATGTTGGGTGTTTGGTGGGATTGGAAGGGAATTGTCTCTTATGAACTGCTAGAACGTGGAGAAATGGTTAATTCGATCCTCTACTGCGCACAACTTGACCGTTTCAATGAAGCCAACAGAAAGGGAGTTGTCTTTCATCATGACAATGCTAGGCCATACACATTTTTGTTTGGGAAGTTTTGATGCATCCACGGTATAGCATGAACCTTACACCTTCTGATTACAATTTGCTTAGGTCTTTGCAAAACTCTCTTCAGGGTAAAAAATTGGCCGACCGAAGAGCCGCTGAAAATCAATTGGACCAGCTTTTCGCTGATAAACCAAAGAAGTTCTACACCGATGGAATTATGAAGCTACACGGAAAATGGCAAAAGGTCATAGATAATAATGACCAATATGTACTTGCTTGAAATTGATTTTTTTTTTTCAAAAATGTACCAAAAAACCGTGGAGACTTTTTGTATGTCATACAACTTTTCACAATTTCTGATCATTGTTGCCTGGTATTATTCTTGCCAATCTTGCATTTGAGTTTGCTTTGATGGAGTAAGTTGGATTACAAGTCAACTTAATCATACTGCTAGGATGGTACGTCGTATAGTGGCTTATTTTGACTTTTTTTGCTTGCAAAAATCATAATTCTTAAACGAATAAAGATATCGTAATAGTTTTCTTATTTTCACTTAAAGGAAATTTCCAGGGCTATGAAATAAGTGAATTTTGGGAAAAATATTGTACAGGATGTTTCAGAATCGTTTGCTTAAAAAGAGCTTTCTCACCACAGGGATAGACATAATATTTTACTTTAAGAATATTCAAAATGCCATGATTGATGTAGAATAGGGTGTCTAAAAGCTAATCTGATCAAAACACTGGCGAATAAAGTAAACGAACCATTTTTAGAATGTTTTCTTTTATTCAAAGAACTTTTTTTTTATTTTTGTGGCACATCAGATTGCATAATAAAATATGAATTTCAGTTAGTCATTTCAAATCAAACAAAGGAAAAAAGGTAAACGGGCCAAAAGTTTAAATAAAAAAATTAATTGAAAAATCAGGCTTTTTAGAAACTTTCGTCAATATTTACCTATTCTACCTGAAAAGCTAACAGCAGAAGACTTAAAGTGACTACACAGCGGACAAATAATTTATATGGCCACGCTAATATTCTTAATATACGAGTATTAGTAATCCTCACAGAGAACATCAATTACACCATACCTGAACTTATGTAAACTTCCTCTCTAGATCCTTCTGGGAGGAAGGTGCTTTAATGGAGGACAAGTCAATCCGCTTTTACACAGATGGGTCTAAAACCGATAGCGGGGTTGGTGGCGGTGTTTTCTCAGATAAGCTAAATCTAAGCCTCTCTTTCTGTTTTCCAAATCACTGAAGCGTGTTGCAGGTGGAAATTTTGGCGATAAAGGAAGCTCTGTCCTGTCTGGAGAATCGTGACGTGAAAACGTGCTATCTGCAAAAGATATCCGCATCTTTTCGGAAAGTCAGACCGCTATCAAGTCTGTAAACTCAGTCTCATTAAATTCTAAAACCGCCCTTGAATGCCGATCATCTTTTACGAAGATGGCAAAGCAGATCAACCTTCAACTTTGTTGGATGTCGGGCTACAGAGACATTCCAGCTAATTGTAGAACCGACTAATTCGCCAAAATTGAAACTACTCTACCTATTCTACCGGAAAAAGGTAGCATCGGTATATCAATCGCTACGTGCAAATCAATATTAAAGCTGGAAGCTAATAAAAGAACAGACCTTAGGTGGACTGTTGGACAAACCTGTCTAGCGACAGGATCTGAATCGCTCTAAGAGTCTGATCCTTCTATACAGGAGACCTCTTAGCGCCATTATAGGTGTCATCACTGGATACTGCCTTAGAAGCAAGCTAGCAAGGGAAGACAATCCTCCAGCTACTCTGTATATGTCCAGCTCTCTTCCAGAGAAGAAAACTTCACTTAGGAGCTTTATACTACAATGAGTTAAACTATCTAAAGAATATAGACGTGAACTAATATAAGGATTCACGGTTGCATATATACCTGTAACTAAGCTGTGGTAGTGTAGCCATTTACAAATTTTATTAGTTTTACTTTTCATTGTAAGAGAATCATGGAATAAATAAAGCTAAAGTAATTTGTAAAAGTCATTTAGAGATGCAGTTAAGTCACGGAAATATAAAATTAATGTATTTATTGGGTTAAATTATTCGGTCACAAATACATCAAATATAATCGAGTTTAAAATTCGCAGGAACGTTACGAACATTACGAACAAATTGGACTGTTTCTTTTTTTTAATTTATTTGAACTAACAGTTTTCGTTTGGTATTTTATGATCAAAAAGAAAGAAAGAATAACAGTACCGATTATACTCATGTGTTAGAACTTGTATAATTAGACACATCAAATAAACAAAGATAAATAGATTCTAAAATCATATCTATACTTCTTAGAGCTAAGAGAATATGTTACATTTATTTATTGCTGGTGTTCCGTAATAAAATATACTACAGCTCTTGTGCTGAATCATCCAATTCTAAAAGAAGAAAATTGCACAAACGTACATACGAGTATAGTACGTATTAACAAAACAACACAAACAATCTGCAATGAATTTGAAAGAAAAAAGAAGAGAAAAAAGAGGGCCAATGTATCTTAGAGATGCGACTGCGACGTCGAAAAATACACTGCTGCAAATACACATCCGGCAAGTGTGTCACATAAATATAAAAGTCTTTCTGGGTGTAGTTTGTTAGTTTTTTGTTGTTTGTGCTATTTCTCATGTTACGAAATCCCATTTTCTGCATTTCAATGTTCGTATTTATCTCTTCTTTTTTTCTTTTTTCTTTTTTTGTATGCATTTACATTTATTATTATTATTTTTTTTTTGTTGCATTTTTGCATTTGTTTGAAAGCTGCTAAAGTATGAACACTTTACGCAAAGTATTTTTGTATAAGCGTAACATAATGTTGTGCTCCACTGTAGGACAGTGTGGAGTGTATGAAACATATCTACTCTTATAGCGGTAATAAATCCTCATTAAAAGTATTTTTCTCATTCGTTAGATTTGCTGTTTACTTTAGTAGTGTAAGTAATATATATACTAGTCGTATTAATAATAATTGAGGCATTGTAAAACTGTGCCGAAGAGTGTTAGTGTTTTCTTCTATTTTATAGGATAATAAAGAATTATTTTTCATGGTGATATCAATGGAATAATTTAGATGAACGAAAGTGACATTAAGTGGTTCTAATCTAGACTTGTTAGATACTATACCAATCTGGGCTACTTTAAAGGCCATTGTTTAATTATGATAAATTTCGCAAACGCAATAGATTTCACTGTTTCTGTCCATCATGCAGCGTAGTAAACTTTAGATCAAGCTTTGTACAAATACCCACTTTTTTTTTAATTCCCTTGCATTCTAGAAATTCTGATTTGTAATTAGCTAACTTTTAGTTGATTTGCTTGCATCAAAAAATATAAACATTCAATTGATGGCCGAACATTCTTATTTTTAAGTATGAAAATTCTTCCAACAATTGGCGACAGACAAATACAATACAAAATGTATAGTTTAGATGTTTGCGATTGCAATTTAAAGTCAACTTATATACTTTATATGATCGTAGTTCGTTTAGCAACTGTGCTAATATCAAAAACTTTTTCCATTTCGCTTGATCGTGGACTACTCTCCTGCTGTCCTTCTCCACATCAAGTTGTTGGAGGTCTCATCCGAGTTAGTGTTAATCCGCTCAACAGGTGCTAGATATGTTATTATAACAAGTCTCCCCAGTTAGTCCAGTCTTCAGCTAACTAAATCCAATTGCACACTCCAAGTCGGTTGAGGTCCCCTTCTACTTATGCGCGCCACCTAAGATAAGGTTTTTCACTCCTGCGTTGTCCCTCCGCAGTTTTCTGACTACATACAGCGATGCCGTTGTAAAGCTCGTATAGTTCGTCTTTTAATCTTCTCCCCTTAAGTACGTCAACGCAAACGGAACCGAATATATTTCCAAGGATTTTTCTCTTAAAATGATTCAGGAACTTTTCATCCTCTTTTAATAGGGTCCATGCTTCTGCGCCATAAAGTAGGACTGGAATAATCAAGGTCATATGGTATAAAGAGTCTCCTTAGTTTTTTCGGGATAGGGCCTTACTACTCAATTGCTTTCTTAGCCCAAAGAAACACCGATCGGCAAGAGTGAATCTTCGTTTTATTTCTGCTGATGTGTTGTTGGTAGAATTCATAGCAGAGCCAAGGTAGACAAAATTCTAGCTGGCAGCTTCCGTTCCAATACTAGCTTACACACCGGTGAGAGCCCGCTGAGTTCTTCCAATTATATCCGTATCATCGGCGTATTCTAGTAGTTGCACAGACTTTTGAATGATTGTGCCTCCAGTGTTCACTTATGAGTTCTATGCAATTCAAATATGTTAAAGTTATTTGACAGCGTGTCATATTATCCAAAATCTTTTTTTGACATCAAAGGTCTTGGTTAAATCGTTATCGATTTTGATGTAGCATAGAGCGTTCTCAATCGTAGTTCTGTATAGGTGGCTAAGCTTGGCAGGGATGCCAAACGTAGATATGGCTCTATATAACTCGCCTCTATAAATGCTATTATATGCGGTCTTAAAATCGATGAAAAAATTGTGGGCATCGATTTGAATTTCTTGAGTTTTTTACAGGATACCCCGGAGTATGAAGATTTGATCGATTGGGGGCTGTAGGCGAAGAGTTTCAGACATGCCAGATAAGATCTTGTATCCGATGTTGAGGAGACTTATACTTCTATAGTTGACACGGTTGTGGATGTCTGCTTTTTTGTGGATAGTTTATTCGGTCCTTTGATTCTATTCGTCAGACATATACTTTTCTGAGCAGATCTGAGAAATTATTTGGTGCATGCTTCTCACAAAGCCATTTCCACCAGGTTTGAATACCTCGGGCAATAAGTCGAATTAGGCCAGCTAATTCGTTTGATTTTAACTTACATATTGTTATCCTGACTTTATACTGGTCATGTGAACAGAAGTTTTGGCTATCATCCTTTAAGTTGAATGGTTTATTCTGGCTGACGCCCGGATGTTGGAGTTCTTCGCCGTTTTACAATCTGCAAAGTCTCAGCACTGACTTTTACAAGAATCCTTATTCGGCTCTACAGGCTTCTGGACGGGTGCTCTTGCCTTGACACGATCATTTTACCTGTTATTAAAACGGATGTTTTTACCGTCTCTTCTAATCGTATAGCTGAGCCTGAAACGTTTGGATGTCCAAATCAATCAATCAATCAATTTGATTTAGTATTTGATGATCCCGAGACCGCCATGTTCCCTTTGTATATTGAGATAAGAAAATCGTATGCTTGCTATGGTAATATTTCGTCTCGCTGCAAAGTCAATATGCCTTAGTCCGTTCCCAGACGTGGTGTCGTTTAGGCTTTGCTTAGCAACTGTCCTTCCAAAGATGTCTTCTTCTCCTATGATGGCGTTAAAACTGCTTACGATTTTATGTTGGACGTTACTTATATATCTTGTCTAGAGTATCGTAGAAATATTCTTTCGTTGGTTCGTCACATATCTATTTTAATCTCTTCATTATAGGGTTGTGATTCCTATGAATGCGGGGGCTAATATAATGCTACTGGCCTGAGATGCCCTTGCCGTTTTAGCCTGCATGAGTAAACCTTTACCTGGGACCACCACTGGAAGGTAATGCAAGCACTTCGCTGCGAACTTGATTGTTGCGCTACTGGCCCAATCCAAGTTATAGGATACTTAGCAGTTTCCCGATCAATCACCATGCAAATCACCGTTCCCAGCTGTCTAAGGCTGTAAATTTGCGAACTTTGTTCTTTGTTAGCTTCTACGTCAAATTTCATTCACAAAGACGTGTTATACACAGTACGATCCTTGGCAGCGCCGCCAAGTTTCGTTGTTGTTGTCGGGTAAAACCCAACACATAACACATGGCGTGTCCGATAGCTTAATGCTGGCGATATAGAATTTTTCGAGAGGGTCTAGCAGACAATTGCCATTATACCCAAATGGGCTCACAGTACTTCTTTGGTACGAGGTAGTCTTTCGAGTTAGTTAATGTTGGCTCCTGAAAACGTTTAGGAATCCAGAATACTGAAGGTGTTTCATGTACGAATCGCATTGTAGAGACTACCAAGCTGCTTTGTGAATATGGTGTTTTAAGTAGTGCTATGATAGCATTTCTCTTCGCCATCAAGTCGATTAGTCTTAGTGCCTTTTCAATGGTGATTATAATTGTCTGTGGATTTTGCAGTGCATCTTTTAACCTATTCGTTTACTATGTTCAAAAATTATGTTATAGTTTGTCACTATATGAATGTTAACTAAAATTAAATGAAAAATAATATCATCGAAGTCAATTAATTTTAGATTCACACAATAACTTGTACCTTTATTACGTACGAGTATAAAAAAGGTGCTGTCTCTATGAATACAAATAGTCATTTTTTAGATAAAGATCACGAAATGTGTCACCTTTAAAACAAATATTTCGACCCAGATACATATGTACATACATATGCTCATGCTAACATATGTATTCGTATTATACATGTTTCACTATCATTTTTTTATTCATACCTCATACCTCATCAAGTCTTCCATAAGCAAACAAAGAACTATTTAAAAATAAAGAAAAGGTTACTTGAACTTAAAACAGTTTGTCGAATACACTGTGCTTGGAATTAATAATGAATAGCATTAAGTCATTCGTATGACCTATTTGATGGACACATTTTTGCGGTTTTAATTTATATTAATTTGTTGTTGATTAATTTTGAAATTTGAATAGTCATCGCCTGGATGAATTAAGACTACGTAGTATCTATTTTTGCATTCGACACGTTCTAGCGTTTTGAACAGATAGACTGGATTGTTTATAACTTAATAGGAAGTATCTAATTGATCCGTGTTTGTTCTTGTTAAAACTTGACTAAGTTTCATCACATAACGTTATACAATATACACTGTCGGACAAAATAAAGTGCAAAACTAAACCTTTTTTCTTTTTTTTAAAGAGTTATTACGTTTATTTTTTAACTCATTTTAATTCATTATCCTGTTATTTACAATTGTTGTACTATATATTTGACAAGTAAAGAAAAATAACCCAATATTTAAAAAAAAAGAATGCATGCAAGAAGACAAAATAAAGTGCAAATTCAAAAAATTTAGCTTTAGGAATGGAAAACACTTAATAGCTAGTGGCTCCTTCTTTATTTTGAATTACTGCCGCAAGAGGCTTAGGCATAGAGACCAGCGTGTCGCCTGGAATTAGCGCGACGCTTATCTAATAGACTTCTCTCATCCAAAATAAACCAAAGGTGCTCAATTGGATTAAGGTCTGGGGATGGAGGTGATCACTCCAATATTTCAACGTTATTTTGAGTAAAATACTGCTAAGCTACTTTGCTAGTATGCTTTGGATCGTTATCTTGGTGAAAGATGTAACTTCCCAAGGACATTTTAGAAGCAGAATAAGCTTAATTTTCCCTGATAATGTTGACGTAAATTGGACCTGTCATTTTGGTATCGATTTTGACCAGTGTTTTAACGCTGCTAAAGGAGAAACATGCCCATACCATTACTGACCCTTCTCTGTGTTTTGCCGTTTTCAGTCTTTCAGAGTTTCTGCACCAAACTCGTTTTCTTTTTTTGGGATTCCGTAGCTCAAATATGGACTCATCGGACCAAATTATACTTTGCCAGAACGTTTGCGGCTTTAATATATGTATGTATACTTTTTCGCAAAGGATAAACGTTTTCGGATGTTGACTGTACGAAGCATAGGGTTTTTCTTCGCAAAAAAATTTTGTAATCCACTTTCTTGCAGTTGTCTTTGCACTGTTCTTGGTATTATGCTTAATTCAAAATCTTCTTAAATACTCCTTGCAGAAGAAAAGGGATTTTTCCTGGCCATAATTTTGATTCGTTGGTCTTCGTTTGCTGTGGTCTTCCGCTTTCTTTCGCAAGAAGTCTTGAAACTGGCCACTGTCCCTCGTTGTTCAAAATTAAGGCAGATCTTTTTTACACCAAAAATTAACAATCCATATTTTTGTGATAGTTTTTGGAATGTCAAACCACTTTGACGGCCCAAAATTAGCAATTCCTTCACCTCGGGTGCTAGCGGTTTCATACCAGAATAAACCAGAACTTAGAATGGAAAATAAAATTTCCAATTTCGATTTAATGCTTCTGTACCTCTTATTTTTTATCAATAGTAAAAATCTCTTCTAAAAAACTATAAAGTTGTTCACAATATTCCAGTCCGTGGTACACATTTTGTCGTGTCTAAGAAACAACTGCTGTAGAATTATCACAACTGATAGGAAATAAACAAAAGTAATTAATGGTTAATTTTTAAAATACGGTAAGCACATGGTAAGGTGACGTCAGCACAAAAGAATTGAGCCATAAAAACTTTTTGTTTTTAACTAACATGACTTTAAAAGTGAATAAACTGCCTTTGCACTTTATTTTGTCCGACAGTGTATATAGGTATTTTTTTAACGTTTTGTGGAGGACATGTTATCCGACAAAGAGTACTATATTATATGTTTATGACATGTTTGAATTCGGTTACAGGAGGCTGCCTCCATACTTAAGTTTCGACAAACAGCAAAGGTCAATGAGAAAGCATTGAAAGATTCTGAGCATAAAATAGATGAATGTGAGAAACCTCATAAGTTCACATCAGGAATAAACCTCGCTCTCAGTCTGAATATGTAGAATCAAGTGCATTTTTTGACAATAAAGCATTATCTCGATCGATACAAATGGATTCTCTACTCCTTTTTCTTTTTGTCCACCTGCCCGCTCGTTCGTCCACACGTCATTGCATTCGAATTTAATGAAAATGCCTATCAAATCAATAATTAATTTCCATCATCAACTTTTCATTGTCTCACAAACGCATTATGTCCGAGTACAAGCACGATCCTATTAGGACGGATTATACATGTACAAAACAAAAAAAAAAAAAAAAACCGCACTAGAGATACTCATATAAATGCGCGTACGAGTAGTTACATACATTTAGTGAACTGACTGATGTACATAAGAAACTAAAAATAAAAATAAAAAAAAAAAGAACAAAAACAAAACGAAAAACCACACCATCCATCTCACCATCTAGATATTCACATCTGGTGGCAAATAGTACGTATTCGCATATTCATTCAGATATTCAGAAATTCAGACATCAACGTCGAGAATCGACAATCGACAATCGACAAGCGACAATCGACAGTCATTGACTGTTTGTCTGCATGTTGCAGATACTTTTGATGTGCTGCTTCATTTACTGGAAAACACAGCTCGAATCCATTCAACATAATGAAATAATTTTTAAGTGTCAATTATTATCTTTGTATCCTTGGATGTACCTCCATCTATCTACTGTATTTTGCTTCTTTTCTCTATTTTTTTTTGTTTTTTTTTGCATATATTGGCTTATCAGCTTCATAGGTTAAGCGCTTGCGATAGCTCCTGAACACCATAGCTCTCTGTACAAGTATCTACAGAGATACATAAATATATATAATAAATATGTATAACATATATGTATAACATATATAGCTATTAAAAAGGGTAGATACAAATGCAAGGAGTATTTATTGTGATTCAATTAATTGCATCTGCGGCACAATAATAGGTAAGCAATTAAGCTCGTCTGGCTGTGTGAAGAATTTGATTACCAATTGTTACTTGTTTATCTTTTGTTGGGGTATTAAACAAACACAGGATGAGACTAATTGTAATTACCCACAAATACTTTTAAGCAATTAAAAAAGAAAACAACAAAAAAAAAAAAAACTATTCAAAAGATAAAAACGTATTTTCGGTCTTAAATAGCGTCTGATTTGCATAATTTCACGGAAGTGTCTAGTTTATTTTCTCGTTTTCCCCGTATCTTAATTCGAGATTTTTAATTTTGTTTCGCTCGTTTACAATCAAATCTAAGATAAAAAGTAAAATTTAAAGTGCTTCAGTTTCAGTGTCAGTTTCAGTGTCAGTTTGGGCCTTAGCTGCTAGTAAGGGAAGGAAGCTTAGAAGAAAAATTCATTGCAATACATTGTTGTTTGTATGTTTGTTTGGCTTAATGTTTGAATGTATGTATGTATTTTTGAATACAGTACTTATTCCCTAGATACTCTGGTGTATTCTCCTTCTTACTAAATCCCCCAGAAACAGCCCTCGCACTCTTTATACTCCATTGTGTTCTCGTATTCGTATTCGTATTCGTATCTTTGAGATGGGGTCACGTACTCAATTTATTATCTTCCATATAATAAATTGAATACAATTATAGGTATTATCATTATTTATTGGTGTAATATCTTGAAATCTTACAGATACACATATCTAACCTAACCTCTCTTCTCGGCTATAAGAAATTGAAATTGAAATGGCGAAACGTGAAGCGGTGCGGCGCGCTCTATACGCGACGGTGTGATCGTATATTTACCGCTGTCTGTACACCATTCTGTATGAATACAATGAATGCGAGACTTTTCAACTTTAAATGAGATTCATTCGCACTTAGATTGCTAGTTATCCATTTCGATTGTTAGATGTATTCATACAAATATGTATCTATCTCAGTATCTGTAGTTGTTTCTTCTTTAGTGTGGTTTGTTTTTTAGTTTGTTTCTTTTTTTTTTTTTTTTTTTTTGGTTTATTACAATTTTCTTAGCTGCATTTAATAGTTATTTCCTCTTTGGCTCAATTTCCCAGATAATTTAAAGTGTAATTTGGAATAATTTAAATTTTTTTTTCTCCTCCTCCACCTCTTGTTGCAAACTCTGGAGATTACGACACGAGAAAACAAATTATTATGGCCACAATTGCAGGTACCTATGTACATATAGGTACAAACTCGTTTTGAAATTTATTTTGAAGGAGAAATAAATTTATATAATTAAGAATGAAATGGAAATATGAAATTTAACTATAAGCCTGATACGACGAAGATACCATAACAATTTGGTTACCAAAAATTTAAATTTAGGAATTGGCGACATTTTAAACGTGTTGTCATACTTTTGTAGGCTTTAAGATCCTTTAAGCCAGGTATTAAAACAAACCTTTATCTTTTACTTCAAAGGCTCTTCTGAAGAGAAAACGGAAATTTATCGAAATGGCGCTACGTTTCATGGTGGATAACCTACTTACTTACCTACCTACTATATTTACACAAACAAGCTTCAATTATTCTGCTAACTGTCTAATTTCGAAAAAGTCTGCTGATCTAACATACGTCAAAATATTTCAGAAAAGGTCTTTGGATTGGTATTCTAAATTCGATTTCAGTTTTTTCTTCAACAAATCTCCTTTGAGAGGCCGATCTTTAATCTTAAAACCTGTGCTTATGAGTACATTAAAAGTAAATTTCATTCTGTGAAATTGTACGAGGTGCAGCAAGAATACCAAGTCTAGATACGACCTTAAAATCTGTGAAATGTACCATATATCATTGAAAACTGGCAAAGTAATCGTTTATAGATACATATTTTTAATCGAGTGCTTTTTTGGTCCAAAATAGCGCTAATAAGCGTTTACAAATTAAAGACAAATTCCAAGAGGTCGACCCCTGTAGTCGACAGAGTTAAAGGGTGTTATCTATTTTCAGGATTGGGAAAACGATGGTGAAATTTAAGCCATAGAGAATGCTTTTTTGTGTTGCTTGATCCTAACGCGCCCCTCTTATCCATTGTGAATAGTTTTCCAGGCTGCCAGTTCTGGCAGTCTATTTTGGTTATAGTCTGCATAATGCTATCGGTGTCACAGCGAACTTGGATGAATGGAGATATTACTTTTAATGATCTTATATGCAATTCTCAGCACTGACTAATTCTTCCACGAATATGGTACATCCTATGTGTGTATCATTTCCATCTCAGTTCGTTTTGCTTTTTTTTTTTTTTTATTTTATAACATGCATGCCTTCATTTTCAGGGGCGCCATTCTTTTTGTAGGTAAAGTTTTAGTTATTTACATTGCTACATTCTATTTTCGACGTTTGTTTTGGAATCAGGGGTTTTCTAGTGATCATTGAAATAATCATCGTTTGCAATATGATAAATTTTCAATTTCGTCTATTAGTTTTGACTTACGGAAATCTCTTGTAAATTGATGCTGTACTCGTACTACCCATTACTCAAAGCCAATTTCTTTAAAAAAAAAAAGATATGTGCTTTTTGCCGCAACAAAATCGCCAAATTTGATTGTAAGGCGGTCTGTAGCCACACATAACTCGTAGAGAGAGAAAGAAAATCACTATTTTGGACGTAAGTTCCAAAGGAAGATCCTTTCTAAACAAATTTTGCATTCTAAAGTATATTTTTAAGAAAATTAAGTCGCTTAAAAGGCCTTTTCTGCTAATATCTCAGCGTTAAATTAACTTTATGAGTACAAAGAAAAACGGCTTAAATCTATATTACACAATTATACGAGAAATAAGTTAATTTAATTAAACTTCCGATTTTTGAAGACAACAAATTTTTTGCATTAATTGATCGAGATGATTAAAGAATGGATAATTGGTTAGCGAAAGGACCGTTGCGTATGATGTGTTCATCAACGTTTGATCCTGTCCTATCTCGGACGTAGATGTAACGTAACCTTGACTTAGGCTTTACTTCTAAATCCAATCACTAAGTCATCAGTTGTACAGAATTCACTTTCACCGCATGTAACAATCCGATCCAGGAATTATTCGTTCCGAGCTATTTGGTTTTTCCAAGCAAAGTGAAGAGAAACAAAAGGTTTGCTTACATTCAACAAACAAAAGAAAACTTTTTGCACTAGCGGTCTGATATTTGGGGGGTTTTTAAAACGATGTAAACCATAACTTTAAATGTTTAAATTTTCAATAAATAAATAAATAAATAAATAAAATATTGGGTTGTTCAATAAGTAGTGTTTATCGTTGCAGAAAACCTCAAAATTGTTAGGAAATTTTTGGTGTTTATTCCAATAGACAGGGTTATCCTTAACATTGTTACGAGAATTTGTTTTGATCGGACGTGTTTTAGGTCCTCAACTGAGATTAGCAGAGTGTATGGATATTCGGCTATAAGCACTGACACTTGTCAGCGTAGGTTTACATGCTTTCTTTCAGGAAATTCAGACCTTGCTGATCCTGTTCGCTCTGGACGTCCACTCACCACAGACGATAATTAAATCTTCGCTGCAGCTACCGTTGACAGTCATTTGACGACACGGCGGCTTAACATCGCCCATACAACGATACATCGCAGAGTCTAAAAAGGCTTGGTGTGTCAAAAAAGGTAGGTGTTTGGGTTCCTCACAAATTCAGTAAAAGAAACATTATGAATCGCATAATGGTCTGTGAGTCTTTGTTGAGATGGAACTCGCTTGAGGCTTTCCTAAAAAGAGTGGTTACTTGAGACGAAGAATGGGTGGTTTACAACAACATTCAGCGTAAGAGGTCATGATGCGCTTCGGTTGAAACACCGCAATCGGTCGGTAAACAAGATTTGCATCCGAAAAAGGTCATGTTGAACAATTTGTGGGACTGGCGCGAGGTTTACTTCAAGTTGCTTCCACGTAATCAGACAATAAATGCCGTTAAATGTTGCTCTCAACTCGATACTTTGAAACAGGCAGTGGAAGAAAAACGGCCAGAGTTGGCGAACAGAGAGGGTCAGACAACGCCAGGCCAAGCACAACATTAGTGACAAAACAAAAGCTGAATTCATTTTACCTGGGAAGTTTTGCAGCACTCACCGTACTCTCCAGACTTTGCGCATTTGACGGAAGGCAATTAACTTCCGAAGGTTAGATGAAAACGTACCTGGAAAAATTTTTTTTTACCCATAAGTCTGCTGACTTTTACAAAATAGGCACTATGTCTCTTCCAGAATATTGGAAGAAAGAAATAGACATCAGACAGTATCTGATGGATTAAATATAGGGTTTTATACCAAAAAGTGTACAGTGTTTAACTGTAAACCTAAAAAACTCGTAGAACTTATTGAACAACCCAATACATCTTAAATAATTTTTGTTTTATTACATTATGAAATAAGGATGTTGCCTTGCCGCACTTTTTAGTTTCAGTTGTTCTGATTCGTTCTTTAAATGCAATTGCATATTCATACATACGTAGGGGGACCCGATATTTTGTAACTCGAAACAGGTGTCAGTATAGTTAATAGATATCGACGCTATTTTATTCGTTGCATTCCATTTGATAAGTTCCTGCAGAACATGTTTCGATATTTTCTAATCTCTGGTAATATTCGATTCTACTATTTAAGCTGTTTAAGTTTACGAATGTGGAGCGTATCGAAAAGTATTAAAGTAAATTTAAAATTGTTCCTTTATATTGGGTCATGTAAAAACTCTTCGCGGTTTTTTGTCACTAGATGGTGTTCGTGTCCATTTATCTGGAAACACCAATCTGTTTGTGTCAAACGAACACGTGTTTGCTAAGTGACATATCAGGCTACATTTTTTGTGAAGACAGCTGTGTAATTCGCTGCTCGTGTTAAAAGATATACTGATTGGAATATGAGTGAAATATCTGAAATTTTTACTATAAAAAATGGAAGAAAAAAATACCGAAAAATTTGTGCAGTTTACAGTGAGAATGCTGTGAGTGAACGCCGGACTCATGAGTGGTTTGTTCGATTCTGTTCTGGAAATTTTGATGTAAAAGATGCACGTCGCACTGGTCGACTTGTCACTGAAAAAGTCGATGAAATTTTGCAACTGACGGACCACATAACCGTTAATCGTATGATAGTTTGGAATCATCTTAAACGAGCAGGCTACTCAAGGAAGCTCGATGTTTGGGTGCCACATGAATTAACACAAAGAAATTTAATTGACCGAATAACCATCATTTAACGTAACGAAATGGAACCATTTCTGAAGCGATTCATTAATTCAATGTAATGAAAAATAAACGGCAAACAAGGCGAAAAAGAGCTACCAGAATTGGCCAACAGAAAGGGAGTTTGTCTTCCATCATGACAATGCTAGGCCACACACATCTTTGATGACCCGGAACAAATTGACGGAGCTTGGGTGGGAAGTTTTGATGTGTTCACTGTATAGCCCGGACTTTGCACCCTCTGATTACCATTTGTTTTGGTCTTTGCAAAACTCTCTTGATGGTAAAAAATTGGCCGACTGAAGAGCCGCTAAAACTCACTTGGCCAAGTTTTTCGCTAATAAATCACAGAAGTTCTACACCGATGGAATTATGAAGCTACCCGGAAAAGGGCAAAAGGTCAGATAATAATGACCAATATGTAGTTGATTGAAATTGATTTTGAATAAAGAAAAATGTAACAAAAAACCGCGGAGACATTTTATATGATCCAATATTTGTTGGGATTAAAGGATATGACTTAATCGTCTGTGCCTCACAAGCATTTTTTATTAGACTTCCATCTCTGACAAGGAATACTTGTATGACGTCATAAACGCTGAATAGAGACGATATTTTTCATGACGTTTCTCAATCAAGTTTTTTGTTTGGGATGTTTCCCAATATTATATTGGGTCTATGACTATAATTTTATAATTCGTGCGGTTTGCTAAGAGATGGCGTAACTTGTATTATTCCATTGGAACATTCGTTGCAAAGCTACTGTTATTGTACGTCATTTCAGTATATGTCATTCATTTGAAGCGTAAACAACAATAATTTTTTTTTTCACTCAAATATGTCGAACTTTGTGCCTGAAAAAGTGTTATTGCGGGGAGTTCTTCTTCATTACTTTAATATGAAGAAAACTGCTGCCGAAAGTCATCGTATTTTGGTGGAAGTTTATGGTGAACATGCGCTAGCTGAGCGAACGTGCCAAAAGTGGTTTGCACGATTTAAAAGTGGTGATGAACGTCCTGGGCAGCCAAAAAAGTTTGAAGATGAAGAACTGGAAGCATTACTCTGTGAAGATTGTTGCCAAACACAAGAAGAGCTCGCAGAATCTTTGGGTGTCACTCATGCAGCCATTTCAAAACATTTAACAGCAGCTGGATGGATATATTCAAAATCAAGGAAATTTGGTTCACTAAAGGAATCCATTTTTGCATCGGATTGTTACTGGTGATGAAAAATGGATCCATTACGACAATCCCAAGCGCAAAAAATCATATGTGAAACCCGGTCAACCAGCCAAATCAACGGCAAAGCCGAGTATCCATGACGCGAAGGTAATGCTCTGTATTTGGTGGGATCAGATGGGTGTGCTGTATTATGAGCTGCTAAAACCGGGTGAAACCATCAATGGACAACGCTACCGAACACAATTAATCCGTTTGAAGAGAGCAGTAGCCGAAAAACGCCCGGAATATGCGACCAGACACGAGGCAATAATTTTCCATCATGACAACGCTCGGCCCCACGTTGCTATTCCGGTTAAGAACTATTTTTAAAACAATGGATGGGAAGTCTTACCCCACTCGCTTTATAGCCCAGACCTTGCCCCTTCTGACCACCATTTGTTCCGGTCGATGCAGAACGCCCTCACTGAAATACGGTTCACATCAGAGCAGAATATCAAAAATTGGCTTGATTCATTCTTGGCTGCCAAGCCGGCGCAATTCTTTTGGGATGGTATCCAAAAATTGTCAGAAAGATGTGAAAAAGTCATAGCTTCAGATGAGCAATACTTTGAATAATAATATTGTACATGTTTTTCTTAAATAAACGTTCAAATTTTGAAAAAAAAAATCGCACGAATTAAAATATATACCCAATATGATTTTCTTTAATTAATATTTAATTGATTTCAAAGGTTGCCGTTATATAATTGCAGTACTATGCACATACATAACTGGTGTTCTGTAGAAAGATACCGGACCAACAAAAATCTTGAGGAGATCGATGTAGGCAGTTTACTCTGTTGATTTAAAAGGTTTAATTTCCAAAAAAAAAAAAAAATCGGTGAAAGCGTTCCTTAACCCCACAGAATCGAAGGTTGGTAATCACATTCTGTTTATTTCTTTGCTTATTCTCCAATGTTTATTTCAGTATCTTGCTCATATTTGATTTAATCGAAATTACACATGGAGACTATAAATAGAAAGTAAACAGTAATATGTGTGCGTTCGCGCGCATTTTAATCATTTACGTTGCTTTAAATAAATAAAATGAGATACAAGCAAAATCATTCATATTCATAGTAACTTGTTCCTGGGTAAAGGTGACTGAACCATTTTAATAATAATCAAGGGAATTATAAAATTTAAACAATTCATTACCCCCATGTGCCATTAAATTACTTAATCGCTTCAATTCAAATTATGAGAACAAAAACATGCGAAAATAACAAACCAAATCAAGATCAAAAGCAAAATTGCAAAAAAAAAAAAGAAAAAAGAATGAGAACAAAACAAAAATAAAACAAGAAACTCCAACAACCCTGAAGTTAAAAGTGAGAAACAAAGGTACAAAGATACACGCTTCCGCAACACCTTTTCCATTATTATTGCAATATATTTATGCCTGATAAATGATTTTATTAGATTCTATATATATTTATCAATTTTTCTTTTGACATTTAAATTTTCTGCATTGAAATTGAATGACATCCCAAACAAGATTGTGTTGCGGGGTTGCATAGAATGGTGCTCTTCATTGCTTCTCTGTCCGCTTTATGTATCATGAGTGCCATAAAATCAAAAATGTATCTTTTAATTTAAATTCTCTTTTGATATTGCGACTCATTTTTGCATATTTTGTAGAAAAAACAAAAAAAATTAAAAAAAAAAAAAAAGAAAATCACAAATGGTATGGTACACCACAATGCCAAGATTCTTAAATTTCTTTGTGCGCTTTATGTTCTCATTTTCAATTCTTCTTATCTTTTACTCTTATTTCGTTTAGACTAAATTTAGAAGTTTAAATGAAATCAAACCGAATGTTAAAAAAAAAGAATGAAATAAGAAAAGAAAATGTAAATTAAATTAATCGATGATAATTGAGTTTTGTTGTTCGGGGTATTTTTCCTTTTTTTTTTTTTTTTTTGGTTTGCGTTAAACTTTTTTTTTTCTTTATTTATTTATTTATTTATACTTCTTCTTTTTTTTGCTGTTTGTATTTGTGTATTCATTTGTATTTTGTCCTTGAATTAAATTGGTTTGTTGTTTTGCACTAGCCATTATTCTCATATGGTATATGGATATGGGGAAGGAGGGATCCTTTTAATTAAATGACATGAAACAAAAGAATTGATTGTGATCAAAATGCATTACATACTTCAAAGGCAAAAAGTAACCAAAGACGTCACAATACAAATGGGAAGAAAGGGCAAAGGAAATCGACAAAATGAAACTGATATAAGAAAGGAATTGATGAAAATTTGCAATCATTATTTGCCATTAGTTCTGCTTTTGCCAGTTTTTCACTGTCTTGTCTCTTTTACTGTATGCATATATGTTTGTAAGAATATAATGTTCCAGTGTTACCAGATACGGACAAAAACAGCTAATATCACCATGAGTTGAATGATCATAACGATCGTTTAGTATGACCTGGTTTGATGAAGTTTTCTTCTCGTTCTTTGTGTATTTCCTTGTTTTCCAATAAATTTTCGTTGTTAATGTAATGAATGTTTATCGTTGTGGCGCATTATGTCAATAAATGTGTAGTTAGTACTGGAATGTACAAGGAATAAAATACACATGACATACATATATGCATGTACATATTTAAATAGTAATTCCGCAAATGGTAATAGCCTTTATTATATCAGGATACTGTTCCTTTTTTTGAAAGACACATTTTATATTGGTATACGAGTATTCTTTAGAACCTATTTTCTAAGTAAGACTGAATTCCTTAATGCAGTACTGCCGTAGTACTACAACGTCAAGGGTTTCGTAACGCAACATTACTGTAGTAATATAGGATGATTTATCGTGAGGTGTGATTTATAAGGCAAAATAAAACACATAAATTTGAAAGTGAACTTAAAATTTTTATTATCGGTTTATTTATCGGTTAAAAGAACAAAGCTTCAATCGTAGCTGGCTTATTCCTGAAGACTTGAGACCATACATATCCCCACAGAATATAGTCCAAAGTTGTGATATCGCACACATCTGGGCGGCCAATTTACCGTAGCAAAACGTGAAATAAATGATTTCTCAACAAATCTGAGCTCACCGAGGAAATGTCAGTTCACATGGCGCAATAATGGTTACCATTGACGGTAACATTCTGATTTGCCTCATTTTTGAAGAAATATGGACCAATGATCCCACAAGCCTAAAAGCCAAACCAAACCGTTGTTTTTAATGGATGTAATGGTAGCTCTTGGTACTCTTCAGGTTGCTCATCAGCTCAAATAGGACAATTTTGCTTATTAACGTATCTATTGAGCCAGAAATAGGCTTCATCACTGAACAAAATTTCACGATAAAACACCGGATTTTCATTGAGTTTTTCCAAAGCCCATTCACTGAAAATATGACGCAAATTTAAGTCGCCTGACTCCAATTCTTGTACAAGTTGAATTTTGTACGCTTTTAGGTCGAGATCCTTCCGTAAAATACGCCAAGCTGTCGAATACCCCAAGCCAAGCTGCTGAGAACGACGACGAATCTATTCGTCACGGTCTTCACGTACACTCTCAGCTACAGCTTCTATAGTCTCTTCACTACGTACTGGATGTGGTTTAACCGGCCGAGTATCATCCACTAATGTAAACTGGGACACAAATTTGCGAATGGTATTGACAACGCTAATTTTCGTAATACAGCTGAACAATTTGGAGACGCTGTTGTGGTGTGTCAAGTCTGTCAATCTTTCCATGATGACATGCTAAACGATACTGAACAAAAATGACAAAGCAGTTTGATAGGAGTCACGAGTGATCTGTCAAAAAAGCCTATTGAAAATCAAACCTCACGATGAATCACCCTATACAATGCAGAACGTTTCAAATCGCAGCGTAAACGCATGTACTTCACAAACACAAGCAGTCCTTGCATCAAAAACAGATCATGTGCAATATTTTTTCTGTTATCAGGTCACAATCACAACAGTTTGAAAATTATACAGAATAAACATTACGCCCAGCTCGTTAGTAATTTTTCTTATTTTATATTGTCTTGAGTCATGAAGATGATTTTATTAAATTAAAACAGCTGAGAACGTGTGTAAATGGCGTCAGAAATCGCAGTAGAAAGATAGTGTTCTAATGTATACAAAAAAAAAAAAACATTATTTACTTATGGTGTACATTTTTTGACGTTAAGGAATTCAGCATTATACAGACTAGATCTAGCAATTACATATGTATTTCAATTGAATAGTTCTTTGTCTAGGTGTTCTGCCTTGAGAGAAAAAAAATAAGAGAAGAACGCTAAGAAGGCGTTGTTTTTTCTTTGATTGCTTTTTCCAAATTATTTATTTATGGTTTGCAGTCTTTTTCTACTTGCTCAATTTATTGTGAACCCGATCAACAAAATTTTTCTGAAAATCGGAACCATGGTAAGGTTCTCCATTCGATGGCGTGACTTTAAATTTCTTTAGGGTTGTGTAACATTCCTATATCGATGGAGCCAGATTTTACGACAAATCTTAAACATAGCGCTCTAAAAATTCTTTACAACACTCAATTTGCACATTTTTCACATAGATGGTGTTACCAGAATTAAATTCATATGGTTTATAGTAGTACTAACCTTCAAACGGCACGTGTATAAATTTGACAGCTGTCGGACTATTGGTTCGTTAGATAAAAATTTAAAAAAAAAAAGTGTCGTGTTAATAAAGCATTGCTTTATCATGAAAATAAAAGCCAAAGCTTAGCTTAATAAACGTTATTTGGACTCTCTGCACCAGAAAAATCAACCCTTGAGAAGTGGTTTGCCTAAATCCGGGGCGAAATAAACGCCGAAGACAAGGCACGCAGTGGTCGCCCAAAAGAGTCATCACGATAATGAACGGTGTCACAAATCAATGAAACTATGGCAAAATTGCATAAATTAGACTACGAATTGATTCCCCATTCACCGTATTCTCGAGATCTGGCCGCCAGTAACTTTTTCCTGTTTGCAGACTTCAAAAGAATACTCACTGGAAAAAAATTCAAAACTAATCGCTGAAACTGAGGCTTATTTTGAGGTTAAAGAAAAATCTTACTATAAAAATGGTATTAAAAAATTGCATGATAACTATAATCGTTTTATTGCCCCCGAAGGCAACTATGTTGAATAATAAAATCGAATTTTACCAAAAAAGTATGTTTTACTATGTTAGCCTACATAATTTTTATAGAAGAATTTATTTAAAAAAAAGGCGGCTGTGTAACGTTTCTTAGATGACTCCTCTGTTTTTGAAAGGGTCTACTGCCGTATCAACAGCTCCTGTAAATTTTTAATTATTATTACGGGGGCGGTCCCAGAAGTACCCGGCCTGACCAAGACCTGGCGGTAGTTGTTTGAAAATATCACTTTATTGGAAAGTACGCTGTCTACATATAAAGCATATACTTCAAGTTTGAAAGCGCCACGTTGTTTAGTATTTGTTTGGCAGCCATCAATAGTTTATATTGTCAGTGAATTTGTGAAAATGGAGAAAATTGGTCATCGTTATGTGATACAATATTTTTATATGAAAGGCCAATATAAAAGCATTCTACTCTGGGTGAGTCTGGTCCTTCGTATTCAACAGTAAAATTTTGGATTGCTGAGTTTAAATGAGGCCGTACGAGCTGCCAAGACGAGCATCGTAATGGTCGACCAAATGAGGTGACGACTCCAGAAATGGTGAAGAAAATCCACAAAGCGGTACTGGATGATCGTCGACTGAAAGTGCACGAGCTAGCAGACATTGTAGGCATTTCAAAAAGTGCAGTACATCGCATATAATTTGAAAATTTCATATATAAAATGAGAAAGCTGTGTGCAAGATGGGTGCCGCGTTCGCTCACACTCGAGTAAAAACAGTGTCGTGAATGCAATGGCCAAAATTAATGAATTAAAATTTTAATTGGTACCTCATGCACCCTGTTCGCCAGATATAGCCCCCTCGGATTATTTTCTGTTCACAAACTTGAAAAAATGGCTCAGTGGTCAAAGATTTTCCAATGATGAAGAAGTGATGTCGGCATTTAATGGCTATTTTGAGTAGCAAGACAGTTCTTATTATAAAATTTTCAAAATTTTTGTGTTTTTGTTGGGTCGGGACCGCAATCGTGTTATTAGTCGAATTAGCGAATAATGATGAGTCGCGAAATTTTATTTTATTGTATATTAAAGCAGTTAGAGAAGTACGTCGGATTTTGAAAAATGCAGTTTTGCGATAAACGCATTAAAAATTTTAAGTTATAGAAATAAATATCTGGCGGCCTTACACTATACTTTGAAAAACAAGTACTTCGAGATATTTCCCGGCCATAATCTTTTAGGATATCTTTTTTAAGGTCCTCAGGGACCATTGAAAGCAATAAAAAAAAATTTGATATTTTGAAAATCTAATAGTGGCCTAAACAAGCGAATTTTTACAGTAAGTTGTTTTGTGTACAATTATTACTTTTTTATGATTCTGATGATTTTACATTTAAATTGTTAAGATTTTTTCGAAGTAATGGGACGTAACAGGCGCTGTACCGATGAAGATAGGCATTTTATCTAGAAGCTCCGCTCTAAGAGAAAAACATATAAATTCATTGCGGAAACTTTGTTCTGCTCAGAGAATATGACAACGAAAGTCCAAAAGAAACTAGAGGAAGAAAAGGGAAAATATCTGTGCTCTGGGCCGCTAAATAGTGTGAATGGGTAAAAATGATCCTTTTGGTACTTCTTCAGAAATTACGAAGTAATTTGTGTCAGAAAAAAAAATCAGAAAAAAAGAAATGCATTTTCAGAAAACCAAAAGGGGCATAAATAATTTTAAAAATATTCCCTGGAGTGACGAAATAAAAGTTAATTTGTTTGGTTCGGATAGTAGTCAATATGTAAGACGAATATTAAAAACTATTGAGCACGATCGAGGAAGCATATAGATATGGGGCTGGTTTTCCTGGTATGTTGTGGAGATCCCTGTTTTTGGGATTAGATTTTATATTTGCTCTTGCAATTTCTCAGAAAAAAAAATGTCGTAGGCATATACGATAACGAAGATAATTGATTTTAATTCATTTTATTAAATTTTTAAAAATAAATTTTATTTGGACCACCCTTTACCTAGCGAACAAAATCCACTTTCAATTCATGCAGTTTAAACTTTTGGCATTCTCTCTTGATATACCGCCTCTTGATATACCAACCAGCTTATTTTTTCTCGAGTTCTTAAATTAATTTTAACCGCTTTTGAGCAAACTCAATTTGCAAATGCTGGCGGAAGATGTATAGATACTCATGCTTTTCGAAAAATTTGTTCTAATACTCTTAATACTCTTGTCGACTGCTTAATGAAGAAGATATTGCTTCTAAGAAAAATTTACGAGTAATTTGAATTTAACTATTGATACTGGAAGTAATTTCATACCAATCGCAATTAACCTAAACAAAACCAAACTGAGGAATTAATTTGATAATCGAACACTCTGTGAATTCTTTGTACCAAAATTTTGAATAAAGGCCACTGAAGATATCTTTTTTTCATAATTAGTGCGCCTCCACAGCGCGGATGGAAAAAAGTTAGGGATGGAAAAAAACGAGATACCGATGTACGTTGGTCCTAAATGTTTGCAAGTTGTAATGACTAGGGAATAAAGGGCTGGGCAGAGCATTTTATAAGCGAGTTGTATGGCTTAGGAAAGAATATTATGATATATACTCGTATTTCAGAGTACGCCCGAAAGTAATGAGTATTGATGAACATTCATAGCAAGATAGGTGTTATGGTTGATGGTTTGAAAGTATGGTATACTACTGACAACTTCGGCGGAGCAGTGGTGGTGAAAATAATGAACAAGGTGAGGCATGAGACATTACGTCGGTGTCAAATAATGAATTTTTGCGTTATCATACAAGCAATATGTATAATGATGAGTTAGGCAAGGACTTATTTGTTATTTATGATATAAATGTGTAATTTTGAATTAAAATATTTCTGTTAGGTTTGTAATTGTCCGCTGTTTGTAGTGGTGCGTTTTTTGTTAGTGAAAACTGGCGTTTCATTTATTTTTTTTTTTTATACAAATATTCTTCTCTATTTAGTTGATAAAAATGCGTGTCGAAAATCATATTCATATTCGTCATATGCTTTTCCACTTCGAAAAAGAATGGAAGGTAGCACAGTCATTTTGCGATCTCATCAAACTCTTTGGCAACTGGAATACTGGCTAAAGACTGAAATGTCGGTTAAAGTGTGGCTGGATGACCCCCACACCAAATCTCTTACGACAACAACGCCGAACGACCAAGCTCCACTCCTGAAGAATCTCGTAAATAAAGATTAAACGTGACTTCTCTTTAAAAAATGTCAAAAAAAAAGGTTTTGAAAGTTTCGGCTGAAACACCGAAAGCACTAACGAAAACCATCCACTGTAGGAAAGCAATGTAGTGTGTTTTGTGAGTAGAAGTGGAAAATCATTTCAAATGGGATTTGTTATTGGTGGAACGAAAATGATGAAAGTCATTTTGATTCCCTACAAAAACGGCAATTCAAGACCAACAGCGACGTTCACCTGGCTCAACTTAATCGCCACTATGCTGTAATCCAAGTGAAAAAAAAAGAACAAAATTGTCCTCCACTACGATAATGCACGTTATCATGTTGACCTTTGTATCGCCGAAGCCATCCCTAATGAGAAATGGGATCTGCGTCTTCTCCAACATACTCTCCCACATAGGCCCCTTTCGACTACCACGTTAACCGCTCACTGTAAAATTTCCAAGCAAACAAAATTTAAATGACTTGGTGGTCGATATAAAAGGGTGGATTACCTCTAAGAACCGCGACTCCTTTTGCTCGCAGAATCGACTGTCTACCAAGCAAATGAGAAGCAATTATTGAAGCAGAAGGTGAATCTATCCAGAATAATAATTTACACATGTTTCTGTTAGATTTTTATAAAAACATTGTTTAAAAAAGGATGAATAATTATCCTAATACTTTTTTTCTGTCAAAAACGAAAACGTGTTTATTTACTCCCAACATAATAAAAAAAGGGAAAATTGTATCCTTAAGAAAGAATCAGTTAGATTTGTTTTATTTTACTTTATTTCTAGATGTTGCTCTATATTTGATTTTATAATGTGCGCACTTGAATTCGATATCAATATGGAGAGATTTTAAAAAAAAGAAGATTCGCACTTATCAAAATGTCGTCTCCTGTTGGTTAAGCTTTTCCATGCAAACCTAGTTGTGCCCTTCTATCATATCTATCCCCGTTATCATCTTACCATTTCTTACCAGCTGGTTTGCTGTGTTATATACAAGTATATACAAGTATTTGGCTATATATAAGTAGTCAACGATGCTCCGTACAAAAGGACTGCGAATTATATTTCTAATGTTTGTAGATAAAAAGAAAATATAAAATTTTTAAAAATTTCTAATAACTTTCGTAACGGACCTATATATATAATCAACAAAGCATCGAAAATAGTTTTAGGGAATAGATAAGTTTCGAAAGAGATGATGATGAAGAATTCATGAGTATAGATTTAAACGTCAATTTCAAAAATGTTATAAGGTTCAGAATAAAATGTTCAGTAACATTTAAAAACTTTTAACATATTGTCGAATGTAGGTTATCTGACGCTTCATTGCAGGTCATCGCATTTAGCAGATAAGCCAGTGTTAATTACAACACTATAATTCAATAAAGCACTGTGCCAAGTTTTATATCCCTGCGGATCTGCGGTTTCTTAACAGAAAATGAACTAAAGATCAACGTTAAAAATAAAGCAAGATCGATCCTTCATAACTCAATTATCAATACGACATTTTGAATACAAAATTATTCAAAACTCACATAACAACACTTTTTTTCTACCATTGACACTACTTTGATGTCAATCGAATAAGGCGCATCTGAATCAATGAACCGCGCCAACTTTGTCATTTCTCGCACAATTCATAGACTTTCAGGTATTTTTTGAAAAGCCCTCAGCTTCAATTGTTGTTGGTTTCTTTGGATAAACCAAAGACTTTACGTATCCATATAGGAAATAATCAAACAATCTAGTTCTCTAAGTTAAATTGTCTCTATTTGCGACTTTAATTAATTACATTCCGTGGAGAATAATTCATTCATATTTCAAAAGAAATGTCCACACTGTCATTGTTTTGCAATCTTTTTTTTTTTACCTTTTATTATTTGCATCTGTAGAACATTTTGTAAATAACTTTAGGATTGATCTCACTTGCGAAGTGATCTGAACCCAAAAATGAACATTATCGCTGAACACAACTTAGCAATAAAACAACTGGTCATCTTGCAACTCTAGAGCTCTAGATCTCATTCAACGAAAAAGACTTCAATTGACGAAGTTTTCATTGTCAGATTGCCAAAGTTTCCACGCCGTGGGTATAGCTCTAGTTTGTTTAACCCACCCCTAATCGATCAGAAGACCTTTATTTTTCACATCTTCCTCTCTTGAGTGTTTATGTACATTCATTTTACACGTTGTTCCTCTTTCGTTGCATAAAATATACCATATGTTTCATGTATGTATAGAAAATAAAATATCCCACTGTTGGATGGATACCTTGTTCAGGAGAACGATATAAAGACGACATACGTTTTTTTTTTTTTATGTTTACTTTCCAAACTAGACTAATTAAATTTCACAGAAAGAACTCTCAATCAATGAAAATGTTTTATCAAAATTTCGTTTTATTCAAAGCACCAAGTGTGGCTCTTAAAAGCTGAAAAACTAGTTACCTTCTAAGCTGGAGGAATCCAATCAAAATTTATAAAGATATGGATATTGTATGTATACAATTATGCATTTTACTTCGGCCTTAATAGTATCTCCATAATATAAAACAATAAATACAGTCAACGAAATTAAAAACCCTTACGAATTACCATAATATATTGCATCCAGAAATGACCATACACACGTTCATACGCTGATGAGGAATACCAACCTATTATGACTTATAATATAGACGATGACAATAATTGCAAGGCAACGATGTCGTTGTCTTTCCCTGAACGCAGCAGCACCATCGTCATTTGAGAAATTACAGTGAATTATTGGATGCTATAAATTAGCTCCATAAATTTGTATTTATTTCTTCTTGTGCATATATACGAGTACATACGTAAACAAGTATGTATATAGATTGCTTCTATTTAGTTTTACATATGACTATGCGTTGTTAGTCCTATAGACGCCGACCGGTAATATTAGACGTAAGGTAGTGTCTTAGGTTCACCTATTTAATATTTTTGCATAGCTGACGTATTCAATTACATACATCATTAAAAAGGATCACAATTTCTCAGCGTCAGTTGTTCATTAAAAATAAAATACTGTCCTTAATTCGATGTAGTTTAAACACGTATTACATGTATGTTAGAACTTAGGTTACATAAATGTTGAAAGAACTCATAGTGTGTACCTCCCTTTTAATCATTTTCAATGTACAATTTATAAAAATAAAAATGCCCGATAATTGTAGATTAGTTATCTTAAAAATGAAACTAATTAATAATATTTTTAAATTGTCTTCTTTAATTTTTAGACAAGAGGACGTAAACCTACATTAGGTGGAGCAGCAAAATTGAATAAACTCAATTCGGCTATATCACCCAGGCAACAACAAACAAATTCAGCAATTAGTCCAGCACCAGCAACAGCTGTACCGCATCCATCACCGAATACAACAACAACTGGGGTATCGAATCCCTTAAGTTTGGGTGGTGGTAATTTAACATCTATTACTGTTCAACATCAACAGCAACAGCAGCATCAACAACATCAGCAACATCAGCAACAAGTTCAACAACAGCAACAGCAACAACAACAAGCTGTACAGTCATCACAACAACATCAACAACATCAAATTACAGCACAAATACAAACCATGAAAGATCAACCACAGCAACCAATGGTGAGTCTTGGAATTAAAACGATGGAACTACCATGTAACGAGTTCTTTTACATGTGATAGTCATACTATTAAAAATTATACAAATTAAATTTTCGCTATAGCGTTGTTGGGAAGTTCTTAATGAAGTTTTTCAAGTTTAACATTTCGGCCTGGTTTCGGCATTAAAAAAACAGCATTAGTTATACTAAAATTCAGGGTTAAGAATTCTAGGTTCGATAGTAAAAAAGTCACCTTGTTGAACTTAACATATAAGTTTGCATAGGAATAGCTGAAACTTATCTGCAATACGTATTTTTATAGTAAAAGTTTAAGTGTGACAAGGACACAGGACAAGGACATCGCAATGTACATTGTGTGCTATTGACTGTTGCGTCATTTTGATCCGATGGTTCGAGGAAACTATGAAGAGTAACTGCTGAATTAGAATTATTGTATTTAGATAGTGATATGTATTTCAGGAGGTTTCAACCATTATTTACCAATTCGAATTTCTTTAATATAGGCTCACATCATTACGTAAAGCTGTGTTTGTTTTTTAAACTCAATCTCTTAATACCTGAAACACATGTGCAGTAGTACTGCTTGCATAAGACAAGTAATAAAGTGTGACATCGTACTGAATTCTAATCTTTTATAAACAAATTTATAGGTTTTATCCATTTTGTCACATAAACAATTGTTATTTCGCACATTTTCAACAAAATATTTTTCGAAAAAAAAAAAAAATTAAAATCGATTTGTCGATTCCAAAAAACCTCAAATGATTTATACCGTGTGTTTGGTTGTGCAGTAAGTTTCACGGGCCCACGGGTTTTGCTGAACATGTGTTACAGCCATAAGCGTGCTCACTTAGATGAAAAGATACTAAAATATGGAAAATAGTACGAGTCTGTTCCGGTCAGCGTTGTTCCTGGAAAAAAAAATGTTGGGGCCATTTTAACTTTGTTGGGCCACTTGCTTTCTCCGTATTCAATAAAATTATCGAAAACGGTAGATGGTGGCGATGGCCTGATGATTGACTCACTGACTATCAATCCAATCTACCTGCAATCAAATCCCGATAGGAAACAACAGCAATTTTTCAAATCGTCATAACCCTTTCGGCAGGCAATGGCAAACATCCGAAAATTCTGCCTATTGGAAAGCTTCTGAGGAGAGCCATTCGGAACCGGCAATAAACAATAGGCCCTGCTCAGGAGTGTAGAAGAAATGAGTGCGAGAAGCTAGGCATTGGCCCACGCCGGGATGTAGATTATATTTCATTAGTATTTTTGTAATTTAATACATTTATTTTATAAAAAAAAAACATTAGATATTTAAACATTGGTATTACATTTTAAAATAACTTAAATCTATCTTAGACATTTTTTTATCAATTCTGAAGGCGGAACAAAATTGCCACAAGTAACATTTTTCAGAAAACCTTTAAAGCACGTAAGTGAGTTTATAGCTTCATAGCTGAGTCTATTTCAATTTTCGGTTTTAATTTTATTAAGAACTGAAAAAACTCGTTCAGCACACGCACTGCTATGGGATAAACTTAAAATATCAATCGCAAAGAGCAAATTTTGTTATATGTATAAAGAAATGTCCATTAAAATTTTTCTTGTCCTTAAGATTGGTTCAGAATTTAACTGAATCTTATTGTTTTTCGGAGAAATCTATTTCTTCTATTATATTTTGAAGCTCTTAATCCAAGACATCCTTAGAACATTCAAATAAATTAGGAAATTTTTTAAAAGAATATCGTTTAATTGAATTGATATATTGGGTATGTAATTTAATTTGTGCGGTTTTTTTTTTTAAATTTGAACGTTTATTTAAGAATAACATGTACAATAGTATTATTCAAAGTATTGCCCAGCTGAAGCTATGACTTTTTCCTATCTTTCTGGCAATTTTTGGATCCCATCTCAAAAGAACTGTGCCGGCTTGGCAGCCCAGAATGAATCAAGCCAATTTTTGATATTCTGCTCTGATGTGAACCGTATTTCAGTGAGGGCGTTCTGCATCGACAGGAACAAATGGCAGTCAGAAGGGGCAATGTCTGGGCTATAAAGCGGGTGGGGTAAGACTTCCCATCTACTGTTTTCCAAATAGTTCTTAACCGGAGTAGCAACTTGGGGCCGAGCGTTGTCATGATGGAAAATTATTGCCTCGTGTCTGGTCGCATATTCAGGGCGTTTTTCGGCTACTGCTCTCTTCAAACGGTTTAATTGTATTCGGTAGTGTTGTCCATTGATGGTTTCACCCGGTTTTAGCAGCTCATAATACAGCACACCCATCTGATCCCACTAAATACAGAGCATTACCTTCGCGCCATGGATATTCGGCTTTGCCGTTGATTTTTTGCATGATTTTTTGCGCTTGAGGTTGTAATGGATCCATTTTTCATCACCAGTAACAATCCGATGCAAAAATAACTTCCTTTTGTGGCGTTCCAGCAGCATTTCGGACATGCAAAACCAGCTTTCGACGTCTCTCGGCTTGGGTTCTTGAATATATCCAGCTGCCTTTAAACGTTTTGAAATGGCTGCTTGAGTGACACCCAAAGATTCTGCGAGCTCTTCTTGTGTTTGGCAACAATTTTCATAGAGTAATGCTTCCAGTTCTTCATCTTCAAAATTTTTTGACTTCTTCGTCTTCCAAGCCAAAATCACCACTTTTAAATCTAGCGCATGTTCACCATAAACTTCCACCAAAATACGATAACTTTCGGCAGCAGTTTTCTTCAAGAAGAAGAACTCCCCGCGAAAACACTTTTTCAGGCACAAAGTTCAACATATTTGAGTGAAAAAAAAATTATTGTTGTTTACGCTTCAAATGAATGACATATACTGAAATGACGTACAATGACAGTATCTTTCCAACGCATGTTCCAATGGAATAATACAAGTTACGCCATCTCTTAGCAAACCACACGAATTAAGTTATAGACCCAATAGTTTTAAAATCATTTATATTTTTTTTTTCAAATAATTTGAGTAAATATGGTATAGTAGTGATAATAATAAATAATAAGAGTAAATATCGATTATAGTTTGTGCAAAATTATAGTTTGTGAATTTTGCGATTTTGGGGCCATTTCGTGATGGCCCGGGGTACGGGGATTAAATAAGAATTTTGTGCATTTTAGCACAACATTGGTTCCGGTCATGATTTTTAAAAAGGTTTGCAAACGCTGTGAGATGCGGTGTAAGCTATGCGTTTTAATAATTGGAACCAATGACAGTGTAGGCATATAATATGGATGTCGTAAACTCAATTTTAAAGGATCAACAGTTGCATTGTCCTGTTTTTGTTTTTTGTACAATATATTCTTTTTTTATATTCACTTATATAAATGATTTCATTCTCTGTATGACTCTCGCCTTAATGTTAGATGCCACCAGCTATTGCCAAAACTACCACCTCTACGAATGTTTTGTGGGCTCTTTTTAATTGATATCTTTACTTTGTAATAATTCTTCTTTTCACGGGCTCAATTCAGTTTCACTTCTTGCATCATTTTATCTCTAGGTGCACTGTAGTTTGTCTTGTTCTGATTTACTTTTTGTTTTCGCTCAATAAACTACGAGTATGCATGCACGTCGTGAAGAAAACATAGTCAGGTGGTCCATAACATGCACCCTGTATAGTATAGACATATATTATTTACATACGTTGGGGTTACAAAGTAGTATTAGAGTTTTATTAATTCGACCCAATGTCAAGGACCATAAGTTTACCTATGCTTTCTCTGCAGGTGCATACAACTTTCGTTTTGTTGTTTCAGGTTTATGATCCATTCTCACAACTCTTTTTTGTATCAGATTTTAAATGTAGGATGTTAAAGAAGCAGTTTGTAGCGATTTTTCAGCACATTCCGATGGCTGCTTTATAGTATGTTTAAAGTAACTGGGAAAACAAAGAACGTGTTACAATAGAATTCACATCTTGTGGAGGTATGGAAACATGTAGGTTTTCATAGATGTAGCGCATATTTCTTAGAAATAACTTGTGCCTTTATTGTATTAATATTAAGTACTTCCCTGTTTTCCTTTAGAAACTACACTGCGTCTGTTTTCCACAGAATTCACTAATTTCCTACAAATTGAAACTGACATGTTTCGCTACTCATAAATAATTTCATCATACAGCTTTTATTTTCTTTTCATGTGCACCCACAAATGTTCCGTTGGATTATAATTTGAGGAGTGAGATGGTCATTCCAATATATGAACTTTTTCCTTTTGGAACCATTATTGGAATCCAGAGAAACGCTTTGGATCGTTGCATTCTGAAAAATCCACATTTTTAGGAGTTCTTCTTCAGCTTAGGGATGGATGACATTTTGTATTGTAACGATCATGACTGAAATCCTACCGTTCTTTACGGTTGGTAACTGATACTTAAAATTGTATCTTTCACCACTTGGGCGGGCATCTCCACTTAATATTTTCCACTGCTTTTTAACCAGTTGGATCTCACACTCATCACTCCGCAAGACCGTATTCCTCCATTACTATGCAGTCCATAAGAAGCATGTTCCTTTGAAAGATTGAAGCTCTATTTGCTATTTTTGCTTTTGTAAGAATTGATTTCTTCAACTTTTCCTGAGTCTGTTCATACTTGTTTGATTGGTCATTATAGTTCTCTTAATTGCGGCCTTGATTTGAGTTGCCTTTTCTTTGGGAATCAAATCATGCTTGGTAGTAGTTGTTTGTTTACCTCGGCGTGTCTAGTGTCCCGTTAGTGGTAGCTTTTTATTTTCTTTGAAAGTTGTTTGCAATACCAACCTGCAACAAGCCTTTTTTTCCTATCAAATACTGGCGCATTTTTTTATACAAAAAAGGCCTTGTAACATTTTAAAACCGTTGACACTTAGGTAACTTAGTTCAGGTATTTGTAATAGTTCTCGAATATTTCAATAACTATATAATTTTTAATTTTTAAAATTCAAACTACAATTACTGTATTAAATTGAGAACAGCAGGGGTGTTTGATTTTTTTTTGTTAATTTTCAGAATTAATGTTTGGTAAGCTCTCTCCTGCAAATGATTCATAACTGTATTCCTAGCTAGTTAAAACAAAACTCTATGCAGACCAAATTGGTTTTCTCCGCATATCGTTTTGTAATTAAATTCCAAACCATATTTCACAATCTAAAACACTTGAATGAACTTAATTGCATTTTGAGAAATCTTCTCCTTCTGTCATAACTTTGACTTTCAATTAAAGAACTTTTTCAATTTAACCCTAACCCTTTGCCTTTAGAAAAAAAAAAAAAAAAAAAAAACGCACGCTTGGAGTTTGCAACTAGAAAAAAAAAAAATAAAAATAAAAAAACGAAATCACACTTCCGCTTGAGGTCTTATTGCATTTGGCCAATAATTCAATTCAAAAATAGAGAGAACAAAAAACTCAAAAATAGAGAAAATAAAAAATTAAGAAAAAATGAAAATAAACTACATACTACGTACTACTCGTATATTCTCTCTTTCTCAAATTTATTTTCTGCAAAGTAAAGTGGAAAATCCCAGAAGATAAACCACCCGGACTAACCATAACCACCTACATCATTCTCTGCATAGCACACCCTTCAGTTCAGTTCAACCATACAACATGGAACAGCCCAGGGTGCATTGATTTCTCCTCTTTTGCTCTTTTCATTTCCGCCCCTTCAGCCAAGCAATCCTTATTAAATATATGTGTAACTGTATGTATGTGTATTGAATGTGTACCAATGCGCCTCACCTTCGCAATATACAAGTTTCACACAAGTTCAGGACAATGATGGTAGTAGGAGATGCTGATGTTTATGCCAATGGTAATGGGATGGGAGGCAGTGCACCCTTAAAATGAAGCTTGAGAGCAGTCGTAGTATACTCGTAGACATTTTCTTGCTGTGTGCGCTGCCCTAAGCATTTATCTCTTTCTCACACTGCTTCTCTCGTTGAATTTTTGGGGGATACCGTGTTATGGCTGGCTGGCTGGCTGAGTTCTCTGTTCCCAGTGGAATGTCTGCTACCACTACTACCTAGCAGTAACCAGCGTCAGCTACGTTATGTGAACCGCTTAACTTTCACTCTACGTAAATATGGAGCTCGACGAAATTGGTATGTACATATGTATGTATACGTGATATGTATGAAGAGCCACTTACATAAACCCTCAGAAAATTGGGAGCAACAGAGCACCCCACATACACAAAAGAGAACGCCACAGAAAATAATCATCATCGTCGTCGTCGTCGTCGTCACCACCAAGTTCTCTACCTTTATCTTCGCTTGCCTCTATCGTCTCTGTTTCCAAAGTTGTTGGTATTTCTGTCGTTTTCTGCTTTTTTTTTTTTATAAGTCGCGCATAAGCAATTGCGCACCTTCGACCCCGGAAAAGCGGGGATGCATGCATTTTTTATGTGAAAGGGCACCCTGTCTGATTGCCTTAGAAAAAAGGTAAAAAAAAAAAAGAAAAATGAAAAAAAAAAAACCTACAAACCCCCAGGCGAAAAAGTAGCGTCATAAAGGGTTTTCGTAATTCTCAAGCCTTTCGGCAATTAGACATATCCATTGAAGACAACTGCCAGACGGATTCATCCTACACTTTAGTCGTCGTCTACTGGATAAATAATCCGGGGTAAGAAAGATTTTCATTGTGAAATTCCATCACTTTCGTGGCAGAACTTGACAGCTTTGTTGGCAAAGCATTTTACCAAAGCTGACAATGAATTCAATCTAAGTTTGGGTCGATGAAAAATTTTGAAAGAGCGCGTTGTCCTTTTTTCTCCTTCTCATTAAGGTGGAAGTTTCATTTTCTCATTCTGTTTTTGACGGAATGTTCCTTATTCAATACGATGCTGCTCCTTTCCTTTTTCACCCCCCTGTACATATCTATAAGATTATATACATTTTCTGCATTGCGTACCAAGTATACTCATGCTGGGACGAAATGAATGGAGTTCTAGATGTTACTCTAAAACCAGTTGATGAAGAGGATACTAGTTAAAGCTGGGGGTAGTACTCGTAACACTTGAATGTTACCCTCCCAATTAGGGGTAACCACTAAAGGGTGTTTGAGTAGAATTTTTTTTCTTCACTTCTTCGTGTGATTGTGGACGCCCAGACAATTAAAATCTTACTGACAGATGAGTGGGTTTGAAGATAAGGAAAAAAAAAAAAAAAAAAAAATTCTGTTTCCCCAAGGGTAGCCCGAAGAATTAATGAGAAAATTCATGCTCTCCACCCATCTCTGTGTAGGCATACCCATTCTTAAATTTTCGATTTACTGTTCTTTTTTTCCTGTGAATCGTGAATGTAACATTATCCTTACTTCATAAATCACCAAGTTGTTGTGAACTGCTAATACGTTGATAATTCTCTACCATGCATGTAATATAAAAACAAATATTTATTTACTATACAACAAATTGTTATACAAAAAAAAAATAATAATAATAATAGGTAATTCATTTAAGTTGCCGTTTAAGTTAAGAGTGGCCTCTTATCTGAGAGGGAAATCCTCCCAATCTTTATACCATAGGTGAAAGGAAAATTTATTTGTTCATTACAAAAAAGCAGGGAAACAAAAAAATTATAAAAATAAAAACAACCAAAAATGGAAAAGAAAATGCATTAATTAATTTATGTGCAAAATGCAATCGCAGTTAATGCAGTAATAAATTCATTACAATTCGTTTTTTTGTTACGATTGCAAGCGAATGGTTAAATAAAAAATGTTAAATGGACAGTGCTATTGTTAATATTTCATAGTGAAACTTGACAGCATCTTAATTTGTAATTCATTCGAAAGCTATTTATGGCAGAAATTTATGTTTGTTTTTATTATTATTTTTATATACCTGAAATATTTTATGTGCTTAATTTACCTCAAACTTGAAGTGCATTACTTCGAGTTGTTTAAATTCAAAATTCATTAAAGTGTTTTGCATTACTTTCGACTATAATTGTTTAAGGTTGCTTCACACGTACATACCTATAAATTTGCATACTTCTGCGTTGTAGACATGAATTTAACAATTTAGCAATCAAGTTGAACGATTATAAACAAATTATGCAAATTTATACTTTGGAATTAGTTACTTCGAATTATCCATGTCGTGACGTCATTTGAAATTGTATCATATAAAACTTGTACTCCCAGTACGTAATCTAAATTGTAGTAAAATAGCGTACACTGACATTTAAAATTATCTAAGATAAAATATCAAAGAACTCGCACAACGCACGATTCATAATCCATTCCTTAACGTGTAAAGATATTTGACCCAAACCACTGTTTAATTTTGACTTAGTTAATGCTTTAGATATCAGTCGAAAAGATCCTAGGGGATTATTATTGTTATTGTCAACAAAATAATTTAACGTTGGTCCATCCATCACTCGTGAGATATACTGCAACTTCTCTGACTGTCATCACCTCAGCATCACTTAAGGCTCCTACTAAATTTTCCCATGTGATTAGACACTTAGCGTAGAAGGGACAGTTGAATAGTTCTTAATTAGTAGGTCATCATGTATACTAAATAATGAAGTTAGAAGATACTGATTGTTTACCTCCTTCAAATTAAATGTTTAGAGTGGTTTCAAATAGTCCAGAGGCAGAATTTTCCAAAAGCCTGCTCAACTACTTTTATACTTTTATACTTTCATACTTTCATTTTGGTGAAACAAAAACCAATTGTAGAAAATTTTCTTTATCAAGTTTATTCTCTTGTGTGTTTGTTTTAATGTAGTACCTGTCTTTAGAGTAGTATCTTTCGCTGAAAATTGAATATAATCGTCCACAGTGCTAGAACTCAACACATTAGTGTTAAATACTCGTATCTGCATACGAGAGTAAATAGTAGAATATTTAAAGTGTTAAAGTACTTAGGTGTCGACATCACATCTGTAGTCACCTTCACGAGAAAATTTTATGTAAATTATTCCCATCCTTGAGAGTCATGCTACGCCAAATTGTTCTCGCGAGAAACTCAACTGTCAATTGAAACACTGACCAATTTCAGTGACGATAGGTCATTCCTAACGCAATACTATGTATATGCCTATGTACTGAGAAGTCTTTGTGTGATTAGGAGGTTTCACATCCCGAGCGATCCCATTTTGAGGTGGGACCCAAACAACGATCAGTAAGCCTTCCAATTGCGCTCAAGCTTGTTTCATACGTATGTAAATACTTTGCTTTTCTCTATGCTTTCTACGGATTTCATCTGTACCTCAGAATATATGTAGGTATTTCATTGTGATTATGTCAGCAGAATACAGACATTATTACCCAGTGAGGAATGAAATAGCCAACGTTACAGATTCTATTAGTGTCGTAATCATTGATTCGACTACAATCCTAGTGTACAGATATATTATTATAGAATTACGATATATGTAGTAATTTTGCAGTAACCAGAGTTTCGGTAGCATTGAGTTAGACCATTATGTCCATAAAATTAGCTAAAAGACAGTTCAAATAAGACAGTAAAGTATTGCAATTTATAGTTAGTGGTGTGCCAAAACAGTTCTTGACTAGTACTTAAAAGTGATGCTCTTGATATAAATATAACGTGGAGGAGATTCGGAAGTGTTTTTGGCATAGTGCGAGGCATTACTTTAGGATGCGCTTATAGATCAGAGATAAGCTTTTTTTTTGTAATTCGTTAAGAGTGGCAGAAGTGATGACGTTACGCAGTTATTATGTCCTTTAAATACTACGCAAGGTATATGGGTTCGATCTTTAGGTCGTTGGCATCATTAATCTTCTGGCAGGTTATGGCAAATCGTCGAAACTGAATGCTCATTCCTTCATTCAGCCGTCAAAAAGTAATAAATTTCTTAATCTTTGTCATTAAAATGACTGATGAACTAAACGGATAAGTGGAAGGACTACCAATTAGTTCACACATCGGACTATGGTGCAATTATTATTGTTATTTTTATTTTTTTAATTAAAGCGACAGTAACATTAACACCCAAACTGCTCTTCCACCACACCACTATACATACATACATACATATTCAAATATCAAAAGTCAAAGTCAAAAAGTTTTGTCCATAGCGCATACTCAGGCCAGACCAGTCATTTTTTTTATCCTAAAACGAACAACCTTGTTGTTGACAGAAGTTGACATGGTTATTATTATTATTTTTTTTTTTGTGGAAGATAGTGTTAACTTTTTGACTCGAATAGTTTAATCCTCGTCCACTGCACAGAATTATGAACTTGTTATTGAAAAGAGTATCATGACATGATCGCTTAAAATTCGCTTAAAAAAAAATTTCTGTCAACATTCTAATGTGGCAGCTTTGCGACGTGTAACTTTATCTAGAAGTTGATAGTTTAAGTATGTGGTGCCCCTTTCCTAAATTGACGCTGATTGAAAATTCGACCATGGAACTCTACAGACAGCGTAATTCATGTCAATTCTTTATTATATTAAAGAAACCGTGTCGAACAATGACCTACAAAAAAAAAAAAAAGTATAGTCGTTAACTGCACGCACTACCCTTTGCATTGCGTTTTATGTTTTTCACAATTTAGAAGTCGTCCATACAGCAATGCTGTTAAGTGCTGTATTTATCCATAAGGGTGTATCTGCCATCAATTCTGTTACAAAAATGACAAGCTCTGCAATTTCTTTAAAACCTGAAGCATCTCACACGAGGTATTTATGTATGATGCTAATTATTTTGCCTTGCCTTCATCTTGGAAATTTGTCCAAGTGGAGGTCAAGAGCATAAATTAAGTAAGCTAAGTAAAGCGTATAAAAACTCTTTCGGCTTTTGACCCAAGGAATACGTTACTGATACTACGAGTGTTCTGTTGCATTTTAATCTCAGAATATCGGTTAATGTCTATTATGTTCTAATAGCTTTGCTCATCATTACAACTTTTTTGTAGTTCTTAATTTTGTTTATCTTATCTTTGGTTTTTCAACGTTGTTGCAAACGCAGAAAATATCTTCTCTTCTGGCAAGAGTTGAAGTTTGATAAAAAAAAAACCCTTTTATCGCCGCTAAAACATATTAAAAAACCTGTGTACCATATCTGCGCCGCGATATATTCCTCGTATTCGATTATACAATTTGTACGCATGTACTTATATTTTGCACCATTTCTATAGGGTTTTCCAATAGGGACTTGAAAACTTTGAATTTAATTTGTGAACGCACTCTTTCACTGTCACTGTCAATTTATTCAGTAAACTCAACATTTTCATCATGGTAAAGTACACTAACGAGCAACGTCTGCAAATTGGGTTCTGAAGAAGATGCGCCAAGATGATGAATTTCATCGCAAAATCATCTTCAGTGACGAAGCTCATTTTTGGCTCAATGGGTTCGTCAATAAGCAAAATATGCGTTATTGGTCGGGTGTAAACCCACATGTGCTTCATGAATCACCACTTCATCCACAAAAAATAACTGTTTGGTGCGGTTTGCATGCCGGCGGCGTTATTGGGACATATTTTTTCGTCAACGATAACGATTGTCACGTTAGTGTGAATGGTCAGCGTTATCGCGCCATGATCACCGGTTATTTTTGCCCCGAATTGGAAGATATGGACTTGGACGACATGTGGTTTCAACAGGATGGTGCCACAAGCCACACAGCACACGCTACAATCGATTTATTGAAGAGTAAGTATGGTGAGCGTGTTATCTCAAGACATGGGTCAGTCGATTGGCCGCCTCGTTCGTGCGATTTAACGCCGCTTGACTCTTTTCTGTGGGGCAACGTTAAGTTGGAAGAGCTCAGAGCCAACATTGAACTCGAAATAGCGGCCGTTTCGGCCGAAATGTGTTGCCGAGTCGTTGAAAATTCGGTCCAACGAATCGACCGCTGCAAACGTGCCCGCGGTGGTCATATGAACGAAGTCGAGTTCCATTCATAAATGTTTTGATTGTACTTCAAGCCAATGATAAAGCTTTTGAAATATCTCAAATGGTTTGCCTTTTATTTAAAAAAAAAAGTTGTCAAGTCGTTATTAGAAAACCCTATAGTTATCAACTTGGATGTTCGTATCCTTTTTAAAATTATGTACATAAATATGGAGACATACACAGAAATTAAAAAAAAAAAAAAAAAATCATTCATTTAAGAAATAAATTCTTTCAAACTCTCTATTTAATAAAATCGTTAAATGCTGTTAAATTTTTTTTATCGCTGGCATAATAAGACTGAAGCAATTGAAATCAATCAACCAAAACTCGAATGTGTTTTAAGTGATTGGGCGATTCTATAGAACTTTAACAAAAAACGTACGATTCCCAAAAAGCAGGAGGCAGTAAAAATAAAAAAATAAAAAAATCAGAACATACCTCAAACTACGAGTATACTCTTATAATCGTACTCGTACAAATCTATTCTTCGGGGAATATGTTATTTCAAAAATCTGATAAAATTAACTCAACATAATGGAACCCATTAACGAGATGTGTGCGTCAATATGAGGGTGCATAAATTAAGAATTTGATTGGACTACGTTTGGCTTTCTCTCTTTTTGCAGAGTTTCGCAACTGATAAGAAAATTCATTATAATTTTATGAAACTCCATAATACTGTAGTCCCTTCTATATACATACATATGTACATATGTATATACATAACTCGCATAGTATATATGTAAATATATATATATATATATATGCAATACGTGTATTCCGGTGTAACTTACTTACACTCTGAGGAGTAATAAATTTAAAATGAAACATACATACACGATGCATAAATAAATTCCACTGGCACATGTTCACATTCGGAAATTATTTTCTGACTGCCTTTCGAATAAAACGAATAATTCACCGTTCGTTCAAAAGAGTTTGGGGTGGATGGAATATAAATGAAAGTAAATTCTTTAATCTTGCTATCAAATACACACACCAGCTAACCACTCTATTACCTTTTTATGTATATCACCCTTATAAAAAAAAAAAAGTTAATTATTTCCGATAAAGGGTGGTAGGTAAAAGCTCAGAGGAACTTTTATTTGGAACATAAATGCACCCTTGGAAATACTTCCTTGTCGAATTTGGAGGTGAAGTAGAAATGATTTGAGGTCGTGGATTCGCTTTCGAGCTGAAGAGTTTGAATTTAAGATCTCCTTCACCCTTATGCTAGAGTGGGTTCAAATCTTTTGTTTTGAACAACACAATGTGGATGATAATGGAAATTTATCAATGTTATGGAATTTATTTGATTGGTTTTCTTCCTATTTGCTTAGGTACGTATCAGCAACAAAAACAGATACAATTTTGTCTGGATAAGATTTTTATAAAAGGTGGAAGTCTAGTAAAAGCAATCTTATCAATCTAAGAGTAATCTATCGTATACGTTTGTGGATTTGCCCACATACCAAATAAGCAGTTCTTTATACATGTTTATTTTCTATTTTGTATTAAGATGACTTGAACGTTTTGTGAAACCTTCTAACAAACATTTGTTGTATTTTTAAAACAGCTTTTCACCTGCATGAAAAATTACTACAATAAATAGTAATATCGATAATAAGCAGCCTTGTGGTATCCCTTGGAATATTGTACAATAGTTAAGAATCAATAATATATGGATAGATTCCAAGACCTACTGCAGTAATAGTAACCTTGCAGTCAATTAAGTATCCACAGGGCCACCACTCAGTACCATTAACTTTTCGTCGAACGACTTTGCACGCAACTAATTGCAATTTTTAACAGACAAGCAATTAAAAGGCCACGAAAACATCATTAAAAGCATCAAGATGTTTTGTAAGGTTCCAGGGTCATTTGGCACAGAAATATCTATCAGTGCCTTACAAACCTATGTCTATACATACGAATACATACATATAACATAGCGCGAAGAACGAAAGAGAAGCATTATCAGCGAACCCATTAATTCCCGTCCTGTGAGTGCATAATTTTCTCTGGTTCTTATTTTATTTATTTTATTTTTTATTTTTTTATTCTTTTTTTCGTCTTTATGGACAACATTTATGTTTTGCGTCGTAAGTTGTTGGAAATTTTTTTGCTTTACATTTGTCTGATGCATGATGAAGCTGATGGTAGTAGTTCATTGTGCCACACGTTAATGAGCTCATTTAAGGGATACACATTTAATGAATACAAAGCAAAACAGAGTTTAAAAAAAAAAAAGGAAAAAAAAAACAAACAAATCCTATTCCACTAAGCGAGTAGAAGCAGTAAATCTAATTAGTATTCGTTTAACGCAAATTTATTTGTATTCATCCCTTCACCTGTTTTTTTTTTTAAATTATTTTTCTTTTGTTTTTATCTTTTCAGGCTCCAATGGCCTTTTATCCGACTTGGCAGGCAGATCCATCCCAAGGTTGGCAAAATCAATTTATCCAACAAATTCCACAGAATAGTCCTGCAATAACATCATTGAATTCGTTGGAATTCCAATCCCAAAGCTATACATACCAACCGCCAAATGGATATGTACAGACTGGCCTTGGATTCGATCCAAATTATGGAAGAACATATGCAGCTCCGGTGCAACGTTATGAATTCCAGACACAGCAAATATCTTCGCCAATAAATCAAGTCTCTTTGCAGAGCGTAAGCTTTGCTCCAACTGTTACGTATGCTGGGCAAGTATCAACAGCTCCAGCTCCACCACCAGTTGTATTGTCAAATTCATCGGCAACTGCAGCACAACAACATCAGTTGCAAGTGACTGGAGCATCTGATTTGAATAAGACTATGTCGGGAAACGACACGCCTGGATATCCGCGGGTGAGCAGCGTACCGCCGCGCTCACTCAATTGTAACGGGTATTCAGGCGACTTCAGCGGTAATCAGACAACTGGACCACAAGCTGTATCACAGCAAACAGCAGTAGCAGGAGGTTCTGGCGCAACATCCGGTCAGACAGGCTCGAATACAAACGCACAGCAACAACAGCAAACGCAACAACAATCATCTTCACCAATGCATCCGCCATCAGCACAAAGCGCTCAAAATTCTCAACAACAACAACAACAACAGCAGCAGCAACAACAGTCACAACCACCCACACAACAGATTCCACAATCACCAACACGTGGCCATATGCAACAGCAGCAACAAAGACATGTTTCACAGTCTCCAAATCATATTCCTCAATCGCCAAGTAGTCACAGCAATAATGGCAATAGCAGCAGCAGTATGCAGCAATATCCAATACCACCATCTCCAAATCATAATTCTCAACAGATGTTGCATAATCCTCATCAAGGAATGCATACGCCCAATCAACAACAACAGCAGCAAGCTCAACCGAATCATATTTCCTCACCGAGTCATGCTCAAATGTCTCAAGACTGGAACTGGAATGGGCAATCACAGCAGCAATCTGGTGCACCAGCAGAAATGTTTAACCAAGCGGAACGTGTTAATTTAAACACACGAATAAAGTCGATGATTCTTCGAAAGAACGATCCCAAGGATATAGGGCAAGGCGGTGATGTTCAAATGCAAGCGCCATCTGGCCCATCGGCGACTGGTGTCGCCCATGGTCAGGCCCAAAATCAGACCGGTCATTTTTTATCGTATAGCCACCATCTCCGAGGCGATTCAGCATTGAACGTCAGCGGTTCTAGTGTTCCACAGCAGCAGCAACAGCAACAACAGCCATCTGCCGCTGCGGCAGCTAGTGCGGCACTTACAGAACCTCTTGGAGGTGGTGGCGATCAAATTTGGAAGCCGCAAGGTCATTCGTTTAAGAAACCACCGAGTAGCTTCCAAAATTCGGATCAACCACATCAACCGCATCAACCACATCAACAACATCAACACCAAACTACATCTCACAGCAGTAAATCGAAGAAAAAAAGCCACAGTGCGCCTGACGTCGATAAAAATAGTAATGATCCAGGCGGAGGTAGTAATCTCCACCATCATCATTCACAACATGGGCATGGACATCATCATCAAAGAGATTCTCCTCATCAGGTTGATATAAAAACTGAGAAATCAAGCTATCCACCAATGTCCAGTTATGGTCACCATCCTGATCCGAATGCATGCTATCCTGGTATGAATCCCCAGGGGCAGTACCCAATGATTAAACAAGAGCCAGGTCTTATGCCTCACCAGCAATCTAACAAAATGGAGGGGTATGAGCGTAACTATCAGAATTTTATTCAATACGCGGATTATTGCCAAAATGAGGTACAACCTACTGGTGGCAATAGTCAACCGAGTCAGCAAGATTATCAGCAGCACGGGTATCAAAATCCTGCTGGTTCCTACTATGGTGCAGGTTATCAGCATCAAAACAATTACCAACAAAACTTTTCACCCAGTTATCAGCATCCGCCACCTCCGGTGCCACCACACTCGTCATCAGCATCAACAGCGTCTTCCTTTGGCTGCCCGCCATCTTCCAATGCGACAAAATCTTCCAATTCCGGCTCAAAGGGGGGCCACAGCCTAATGGATTTGGATCGAAAGCACGAAGCGAGTAGCATAATTCCTCTGCCCATGAACTACGAAAAGGAGATTCCCGCTCATGCGTATCCTATTCCTCCGAATCGATATTCAATGATGCAGGCAACTGACAAAGGTGCGGAGCTTCAAGGCAACGAAGAAGTTGATAAAATAACCGGTTATCCGTTCCTAGGTGAGGGTGGGCCGGCGGCAATCAAAAACATTGTCGGCTTCTCGTGCTGTCGCCAGGGGGGTACGCGTGTACCAACAATAGAACATCTAAAAGATGGGTCTTGCATGGGTATGCAAACAAAAGATGAGATCCTTGATGAGGAAGAGGAAGAGACTGATGAGAATGGTGAGCCTAAGGCTCCAAATAGTAAAAAAAAGAATGCCAATGATGATGCAAGTGAAGAATCGCCATCGGCACCAGTCGAAGTGGTTGTGAAGCGAGAAACTATCAATCCCATATTCGATACATCGGATCGGCTTGAAAAGGGAAATAAGGCCGAAATACCGGAATGTGATTGTTTCTCATCGGATAAAAATCCACCAGAACCCGGTAGCTATTACACACATCTAGGTGAGTTGCAAATATTCATAAAGCAATAAAATTTTCTTTACATCGAGTTGTTATTTTACAGGATCTTCAGCGACTTTGACAGAATTGCGTAAAGAGATCGAAGACCGATGTGGTATTTCGGGGAGACAGCTACGAATCGAGAAGATTGTTTATACGGGTAAAGAGGGAAAAACAACACAGGGTTGTCCCGTTGCGAAGTGGATTATCCGACGTGCTGATCCAGAGGAGAAAATACTTGTCGTAGTCAAAAAACGACAAGGCCACAAGTGAGTTTTATATACATATATTACATATACCATACTTGGAATTGTTGATATCTTCATGGGATGTATCGTAAAAATTTACAATTATTTGTTTTTTGCTTAGATGCTGCGCGGCATTTATTGTAGTCTGCATGGTGGCTTGGGATGGTATGCCACGTCAGGAGGCAGATAATGCGTATAAAAATCTCATAGGCAAGCTTAATAAATACGGCTTACCGACAACACGTCGTTGTGCTACAAATGAAAATCGCACATGTGCTTGTCAAGGTGAGTTTTTCTTTGTACACTTGCTAGTGAGTCAAAAATAATAATGTTGTTTTCAATAAATAGGTCTCGATCCCGAAACATCTGGTGCTTCCTATAGTTTCGGTTGTTCGTGGTCTATGTATTACAATGGTTGTAAATATGCGCGCTCTAAAACTGTGCGCAAATTCCGTCTATCAGTGAAAAATGAGGAAAGTGCCATCGAAGATCACATGAACCTCTTAGCCACGGTGTTGGCACCACTTTTTAAACAAATCGCACCACGTTCCTATGACAATCAAACAAAGTATGAAAAGGAAGCGCCCGATTGCCGGCTTGGTTTAAAACCAGGGAAGCCATTTTCGGGTGTTACTGCCTGTCTGGATTTTTGTGCACATGCTCATAGAGATTTGCATAATATGCAGGATGGTTGTACGGTGCAAGTGGCTCTATTAAAACCATCAAATCGTGATGGTCGACCACCAGATGATGAACAGTTTCACGTGCTGCCCCTTTACACAATGGATACAACGGATGAATTCGAAAGTGCAGAGGGACAAAAGGAGAAACATCGCACTGGTGCTGTGCAAGTCCTCGACAAGTGAGTGTAGCGTTGAGTTTTGATTATAAGACTCATATTTCGCACAATATTTCTTAACAAATGCATATCTAACGAAAATTGTTTTTTTTCCTATTCACTTTTAGATATCCTTGTGAAGTTCGTGTGAGATCCACACCGCTTGTGCCATGTCGAAGGCATGGGAAAAAGCGCAAAGACGGTGAAGAAAGTACTGAAGGTGGAGCTGCTCCTCCAACTCCACAGCAGACAACACCACAACCATCGCCCGTAACACCGAATCCTCCGCCACCCACAAAAAAAGAGTCAAGCAAATCAAAGTCAAAAGCGAATAAAAATCAGCAACAGCAACAAAATGCATCGACGACACCATCGGCACCACCATCTACCCCATCGCCGCGATGTCAAACTCCTGTAACAAATAATCCCAGTCCTGCAGGAAGTGCGTTTTCAACACCACCAGTCAATAATAATCATAACGGAGGTAACAATGGTCTAATGTCATCCAATTCAAGTCTTATGAATATGGCGACAATGATTGACACCTTCACAGATGCCCAGCTACAGTCAAATCAAATTTCGAGCACCGTTTTGGACTCTCCATACTCATATGACTATCAGACGGGTTCCTATATTGATTCGCGGAATTATTATGGAAATTGGCCACCGCCACCAACAGCTCATCCTGCGGCGGCTCCACATCCAGCGACACAACATCCGGTAGCGGGTAACTTGACAACGACACCGAATCCGCCAATGACACCCACCACACCGAATAGTCATCATCATCAGGCGCCTTTACCACCGGCACCAGCGGCTGTTCAACATCATGATGGGTACGGCAATTTTAACAGTCACCTTCCGCCAGTTGGCAATCAGCTTACTCAGCTTCAAGATGTTCGCGGTGACGTTAAGAGTCGTGGAGGTAGCGAAGAAAACCCAGATTCTACGACCATAGTCAATAACTTAAGTGAGAGTAGTAAATTAACACCGCTGACACCCATTACTAATTTGGGGCCTCCGCCGTTAGAAGAAGGATTTGTTAAGCCGAAACCACCACCTGATTATCAGTACTCGCAATATCCAAATAATTATCAAATGTATCCACCACCACCGCCAACTTATTCACCTTACGACGCATACAACAATATGAATTACAATTATGGCTATCATCACCAGCCCTATTCCCCGTACAGCATGTACCCGCAGCAGACGCCACCGCCAACACCACCACCGCCGTCGCCAAACTGGAATATGTATCCGCCGTCCACATCAACGCAACATCCACTCCCACCACATGCAGCTGCTGCAATGCACCATCAGCAGGCAGCCTATACACCCACAGCTCTGCCACCAGTGACGCATGCTCCACATGCACATCATCAGCAGACAAGTTTGGTACCGCAACAACAACATAATCCACATCATCATCATTTGCAATCGTTGCCGCAATCGCCGCTGCATCATCATCAGCAACAAGCACCACCACAGCAACAGCAACAACATCAGCAGCAACAGCAACAACAACAACATCAGCCACCATCAACTGGTCAACCGAAACATTCGCAAAACCCACAACAACAACAGCAACAACAATTGGCACCACAACCCCAACAGCAACCACCACCAGGACAACAGCCAACACCCCAAACTGATCTCGCAGCAGCGCCTACTGCCAACAATAACACAGGTGGAGCTACAGTCAAAGCCGAACCTATCGGCGAAGTAACCGAAATCAATGAAAACCTTGAAGCATTCCAAGATCCACAAATGGGTGGTGTAGCAATTGCTCTCAATCACGGAAGTGTTTTAATTGAATGTGCTAAACATGAGATGCATTCCACAACAGCTGTAAAACGACCCAATCGTCATCATCCAACTCGCATGACACTGATATTCTATCAGCATCGTAATCTGAATCGCACTCGTCATGGCATCGATGAGTGGGAGGAAAAGATGCGTGTTAAAAAAATTAACACTGAAGCCGATGCGAAAGCCAAAGAAGAAGGTCAAACCAAAATCAAAAAAGAACCGATAGACGAGGATGATCTTGACGATCCAGCAGCCGAATGCAGTGGTGGCGGTAGTGGTAGCGGAAATGGTAGTCGAAAAGATGGCAGCAGTAGCAAATCCGATGGTCATCATGAGGCAAAGCGCAAAAAAGACAGCGGCGGCGATAATAAGTCAAAAAAAAACTCCAATCATGAGCAGTCAAAAAACGAGAAAATGGTCCTCCGTGCACCGACCCTAACAACTACTTCGTGGACAACTTTATTCCCCATGCATCCATGTGTGGTGACTGGGCCCTATCAAGAGGGCAGCAGTAGTCCAACATCAACAACGGCCCCATCTCAGGCCTAGGTGTCGGAGGACAGATCAAATTAGTTCTTCAAAACTCATTGAAAAAAAAAAAAAATAAACAAATAAATAAATAAATAAAATAAAAATAAATAAATTTAAAACGAAAAATTAAAAACAAACACTTGCTCGACGATTGTGATTTAAAAATGAAAAAGTTAAAAAAAATTATTTCTCTCGAGAAATAACAGAAATACCGATTTGAAAAAGTAAAGAAAATCATTTTACGCTAATGCGTGCGCTGTGCCATAAAAAAAAAAATAAATAAAAAAAAAAAAAAAAACGTTGAATATAATTCGCAAAAGGATCACTCATCATCTCCACATCGTAGGATTCATTTATCAGTATAAAATAACATACGATCCACATACCATCCACACCATCAATAAATAACCAATTCAGATTTGTTTTAGTGGTTTTTCCTTCCTAAGTTCTATTCATTCATTTCAATTGCTCTTTATCTCATTTGCAAGCGAGGACATTCTCAATACTGTTTTCTGTTTCTTTTTCTTTTTTATTGAGTTTATTAAAATATATCATATTTTAGAAAAACCGAAAATTAAAAAAAAAAAAAAAAAAAAATTGTTGCCAAAAGTACAAAAACACATTAAAAATAAAATAAAAGTAAAAAAATAAAGAAACAAATAAATAAACCGAACTAAAATTAGTTTCTTAAAACAAAAATACAACAATACTGTTACTTCTTTTCTCTCCTATATACCACAACACCAACTAAAGCAACTTAACAGAAATAAAAAAAAAAAAAACAAAAAATAAAAAAAAATTAACAAAACCAAGCTGCTAGTTTAGTAAGTACTACACAAAAACAAAAAAAAATCAATCAATCATACCCAGCGCCATGGGTTTTGATTTTATTTTTATGTAAAAAAAAAAAAAAAGAATGAAGAAATTGTCAAAATGTTTATTCAACAAACCATGTTAATTTGTTGTGCTTTTGTTCTTTGCTTTTAATTAAAATTTAATTCATCTGAAATGTGCGATTTATCAACGAGTTGTGTTGCGAGTTAAAAGCAAAAAACAAACACTAAAAACACTAAAAAAAAAAATAAAATCATCCAAACTACGCCATGTATCTCATAAAATAATTTTTTATTATCGTGCATAAAAAAAATATACGAAATTGTAATACATACATACATCCCTTCGATAAAAATTCTCATCCTTAGCGAGATGTTTTTTGCGAGCTCTTATCCCGCCGCCTCTAATGGTTGGGGCAATACATCTTATTTTATTTTTTCTACGTATCCAACCTTTTACAACATTTCGTTAACGATGAAAATTTAGAAATAATAAAGAATAAAGAACAAAAAAAAAAAAAAAAAAAAAATAAATAAAACAAGAAAATGCAAAGAAATTTTCTATTAATTTAATTTTAAGGATTACTCGTAGGATTATTAATTATAATTTGATCAAATAAAAACAAAACAAAACAAATGTTTACCACAATAAATGAAATAAGAAACAAAAGAAAAGAAAAGGAAAAAAAAATACAAAAAACAAAAGAAAAATAGGAAGAATGAAGACATTAGATCGTTTTTAGTTTCTATATTTTAATTTTGTTTTTGTTTTTTTTTTTTTTTGCATTTTTTAATTTAATGCTAGGGGTTTAATTTCATTTTCAATCAATAACAAGTTTTGTAAGAAATAGAAAAAAAAATAAAATAAAAAATCCAATAAAACTATACGCAGACATTATTGTGGATCAAAGAAAGACTCAAACCAAGAAGTATTAATTAAACAAACAAACAAACGAAAGAACGAATTAAAGTTAAATTAAAGAAAAAAAAAATAAATAAATAAAAATAAATAATGTTAAATATTTTAATTGTAGTAGAATGCATTGCATTTTTTTTTTGTTTTCTATATTTTCTTTCTTATTTAATTTCCATCCATATATACGTTTCTCGATTTTATTTTTCTTTTTAAATATTCACATTTCATCACTGTTTTGGTGTGTTTCTATGAGATACAAGAAAATGCTTATTACATTGAAGTTAATGAATAAAAAGCGCACTTTGCTATAAAAAAAAATAAAAATAAAAATAAAAAATAAAGAAAAATGCCTCTGTTGTAATGTATGCTATCTTTGTAATATTATTTATATATATATATAAAAAAAAAGAAGGAATGCATATGTTTGTTTTAATTTTTTTTTTCTCTTAATAATCATTTTAATATTTTACGACAATGGTACATATACATACATATATATTTTTTCTCTTTTTTGATAAATAAACATGATTTTTCGCTATAAATTTTCGTTTCTTTTCTTTTTATTTATTTATTAATTTTTTTTTTATTTCCACGTTTAAACTTTTTTTTCCTTTAGTTTACTTCACGCTTTCCTTGTTGCTTTTGGATTTTATTTCGCTTCACGTGTTGTTTTTGCAATAAATTAGATCGACAATTCGCTGTTGGTTTTTTTTCCATGTTTCCGTTTGAAAATTACAATATCACTATAAAATATTGTAGTTTTAGTTAGAGTTCTACTATATCCATTTAACAAAATGTTTTAAGAAACCTAATCTAGTGAAGGGCTTGATGATTGACGGGTGACAAAGTTACTGTTTTGGTTGGAATATTCCAATTTGGCAATTTGGTTCCAACGTCGCCTTAGGAAACATTTAAAGTAAATTTGTCGATTACTAAAACTGAAACCTCCTTGCAAACTAGAACCTGCTGGAAGGAATGTTTAAGGCATTTCGTTTTAATTGTGTTTATTTTCATCATCTATTTGTAACATACTAAAACTATTTTTCCGAAATTTTACTAAGAATAGTTCTAATAGTTCTAAAAGAAAGTTGTTTTTTTTTTTACAATATGTTTGAAAAATAAATAAAACTTTTACGCAAGTTTGTGAAATGTTTCTTGCGGTGTATAAGACAAATTTCTTTGTGAATGTTGCGCTTAAATTGCTTCAAGGTTTGGGCCGTATTCACGTACACTTTTTTTTTTTGATATAAGATTTGGAAATTAAACGATTTGGAAATTTCTGCCTCAATAACTCCATTGCTGCACGTGATGTATGGGCTTTTGCACCATGTTGCTGAAGTCATATATTAGCGTTTGGTGGCAGTTGTGGATATAAAAAATGTTAGAGCATTTACCATTAAAGTTATCCATTTATTAGGTTAGGTTTCCTTTCGATCGTTTTTGAAAAAAAAAAAAAATTAATTGTAATCTTTTCGCCTGTAATGCCATACCAAAAAAACAGCACATTCGCTATCCGTTACAACCATAATTTGCGTGTAAATTACAACAATAACACGCTAAGTCAATTTATACACGCTTTCTACTTAGCGGATATTAAACAGCGCTTCCAAATTATATTTTCCAATAAATTTTCAGAAATGTCAAACATTTGCCAACAAATTTTTGTCAAAACAAATAAATTGTCCACCAACCGACAAGTTTTATGATGAACTCTTAAGCGGGGTAGGGTTGTTTACAAAAAAAAACATATCTAGTAACACAAATTGAGCGTAATGGTCTTTGATGAACATTTTTGGGTTTTGGGATTTCCAAAAAGGAGAGTTTTGGGTATATATGAAACCCCTCAGGCGGAAATGCGCTTCGTCGGTCATCAGTAAATTTAGCTAAAAATTTCCATCATGCTCAACGAGATTTAAAACTGCTCTTCCGAATTTCAAGTGCAATACGTGGTCCCCAGGATTTAGCTTTTAGAGTAGCTAGATTTTGTACGAAAAGAGGTTTAAATCCTTTTTTAAAATTCCCCCAATTGCAATTTGGCAAATCGCGCCTCGTTGATGTCTTCTCGTTTTCTTCGATGATATATCTCACAGTATCTCCTGCATGCACATTGAGTATTAATTATTGAACGATTTCTATTTCAGGGAATAGAAAAACAATCTTAGTTCTTTGCGCACTTGTGTAGCGAGTTTAATTTTTTTTATAACTCCCAAGTTTTACCTGTATCTTTGAAAAAAAAAAAAAACAAATAAAAATGAAATACTCGCAAATAAAGAATATGCATAATTGCTTTCTACTAAAAAAAAACACTGCGCATAAATCATCCACTTAAAATTCATTCAAAATGTGATAATTTCTATTTGCATTACCTCTAACAAACAAACACGATATGTACGTCCTGAAATAACATTTAACTTTACTTAAAAACGTTTGCTACTTCTTGCTTTTTCCATACTTTACAACATCTCTTCGCACGGAATGTTATTATCCATTTTGATATTAAAAAAAAAATAAAAAAATTAGGATTGCTTACATTTTATGTTTGACTTTTCTTAATACTTCTTGAATGGATGAGCTTGCATTACTTAAAAATTGAACCGTTTTGACATTTGCATCGATTCATAAATGCAATCCAAGTTTTAGTGATCGAAAAAACAACCGATTCGTACTCGTTTGAAATTCGAGTACCCTGACTCGAATGTTTAAGGCCTTCCTCTTTTTAGATGGTACATACGAGTGTGTAGCATTCTTTCTTTTGTGGTGAATATGAGTGTCGAATATTTGAACTGATATAACACCAACATAAAAAATGCTCTTGGTCTCGTAAAGATATTAATCGGAGAGTATTATTGACCTTGTTAACTTTTTTCTGGTTTGTTTACTATACTTCGCATTTAAAAATCTACACTAACACCGTTTAAATTTAGAAGTTGCTTAGAATACAAGAAGGTAACACTAATAATTTAGTCTCCTCTAATTTCACCCATAAAACGAAATACTCACTAAGTCCAACCATATTTTTTCTTTTTGTTGTGCTATTATCTTAGATAAAAGGTTGAAGATAAAGGTGAATATAAAATGATCATTCCATCTGTTCGATGCAAGGCAATTTTCTTAGATTTTCGGTATTAATTCGTAACTCAATCATCTGTAATTTTATAACTAGGAATAAGTCTGCAGTACGTTTTCGGTATATAAAATATTTATTAGCAACAATTTTCACCAATCTGAAACGACAAGACTTCTGAAAATGTAAACTGAAAAATATGATCCAATCCCAGAAGGCACACACTGTTTTGTGTTAAGTATAGTGATTTCAAAACTGTGAATGATCTGTTCAGTAATTTCACTTTTGTTGCACTGTTTCCTATCAGAGGTGCATGAGGTAGAGTTTTAATGTTTTAAGAGTTTTTGTTTAATGTTTTCATATGTTCGTCGAATAGAGGAAGTAAGGAATTATTGTTTCTTAGAAAGCCTTTTTAATGCAACAGGCTGCTGGGTTATTGTGTGAATAACTCTTTGCTTTAACTCTGAATACGAATACTAATTCGACTTGATTACTCCGTATTTCAAGTCTTTTGAGGTTTTTTTTCTTAGATCTTCCATTGTTATATTTTTAGCATTTTGTAATTTCAGTTCTTCTTGTGCGCCTTTGTAGGTGAAGACTATCTCGTCGGTCATTTGCATTCAAAAGTAAGATTATTTGGCGGTTTTCTCAATTCAATGCGGAATCAAAAGGACACAAAATCTAATTAGAAATGGACTTATTAAAACAAAATTAGGTTCTTGCAGACTCATTGCGGAGCAATGCATGTGTATGGTAAAATCGGTTGTATCTTTTAAGGTCCGTACGCGTGAGCTAATCAAATCAAGTCGAATCGATGGTTATTGGTCCGAATTTTTGAAATTTTTTTTATCTGATGCGGTTCACACATTTCGAACTAATGTTAATTCATCCCATGAGATTTAAGCTAATTTAAGCTCGGGCTCTATAAAATTTAACTTTGATTGCCAAATCAAAATTGATGCATAGAGAGGGTTTCTGTAATCTGCATATGATAGAAATAAAATTATTAATTGGGTCTAAATCTTGAGAGACATCTTTATCCGTACACCTAAGATGAAAATTGAGAATGAAGTATGGAAGTTGGAAACAAAATTGTTGTTTTAATTGTAACAAAAGGCTTTATACAGGGTGGCCCACAATATGTGACCCTTTTAATCCTTTGCACTTGAATGTCGGTTGTGGCTCGTACAGTATGCGCCGTTGCTCCATCCTACTGAAACCACATGTCCTCCAGTCTCAATTCATTCAATTGAGGAATGAAAAATTCATTGATCATGTTTCTGTAGCTGTAGATCCACTGTAGATCAACAGTGACCGTTTGGCCCGCGCTGTTCTCAAAAAAAAAAAAAAAAAAAACTCCAGCATAAACAGCACGCAATGCTGTGACTTTGAGTGGATATAATAGCTCTTCGTGCATTGCTCACAGTGCCCCAGAGCCGCAAATTTTTATTTGTTCACGTAGCTGAATAGGTGAAGATGGGCCTCATTAATGCCTCAAAGTTACTAACGGAGTGCTCATCAAAAACATCGTGATGATTATTCTCTGCCTTTCTCACAAAAATTCTAATTCTGTTTGATTCGCAATTGTCAAAACCTATAGCACTCTCCGGTAGGGTCATACATTATGGATGTATGAAAAAGCAAGTTTCTGCTTTAATTTATGTTATAGTTTTTAAACAATGTTGTATGTAGATTTGTTTTGATTGAATTTTAACTTCAAATACATAAACACAAGGTTCACAGTAATGTTTGCTTATATGATAAGTGGTTCACTTGATTGTAATCTTTTATATTTGCTTAATTTACCACAAAAAACTTTATTTATTTAAATGTACATATATATGTACATGTGTCGTGTTTAGCATTTTTTTTTTTTTGCAATTGTCTTACAAAGTACGTTAAGTAAAATTTTAATCGCAATATTTATTGACAATGCAACTATATCGAAAGCGATGACAAACATTAGAAAATAAAAAATAAAAAAATTAAAAACATACAAAAAAATTCAAAGAAATTGATCAATCGGGAGGAATTTAAAAAAAAAAAAACTATAAATTGGCATCTACTCATGAATTAGGAGGTCAAAACGCGTTTTTGGCAAAAGAAGAAAAAAATAAAAATTTAATGACAAAATTTCAAAGAATTTTCAACGGAGCAGACAGAAAACATACGGATTACATAACTAAAAGTTCATAAACGCATATATTTTAGATATAAGGAAGTATTACAAAACAAAAAAAAAAAAAAATAAATAAAAAATCATAGGCATTATATAATATAAATGATAAATTAATAAATAAACATTAAAAATGGTAAGCATACCCATTTTTTGATTTAAGGTAAAAGAAACACAAAAAAAAAGATAAAAAATATGCAACTCAATGTACATTAGGATCACCGTAAAGTAAAATTTAAAAAAAAAATAAATAAATAAATAAAAAAAAATAGTATTTCATATTTTCTTGTTCACTATATATTTTTTATTCAAAAAAAGGCAGAATAATGTAATCATTGAAAAAAAAAAAAAAAATAAATAAATAATAAATATACGCTCATTAATTGCCATAGAAACAGTAAAATAAATGTTTCTATTTTTGAATTATGTCATTTCTGTTCAGTAAATTTTGAGTTTAAATTTTTCGGAATATTATTATTACAAAAGAAGACTTTATGAAACTATATTACATAATTATAATTAGCAATCTTAGAAATGCTACATTTTAATTTATTTTTACTGGAGGTACGTACTATATAAATATATATATATAAATATATACGTATATATATATACATATGTTCATATATATATATATGTATATATATATTATACATAAATCAAATAAATGTATATTAAAAAAAAGAGATTGAAACAAACAACAAAACAACACAACAACAAAAAAAAAAAATAAACATACAAAATATATTTATTACATATTTAAAACAAAAATAAAATTTAAACTAAAACAAATAGGATTTGTGTTGTTCACTTTTTCATATTCTTCAAATTTTCAGGAGCAGAACATGATACCATAAAGGGTTACAGACTCGGTAATTGCGGTAAGTCCTGCGGCACCAAAAATCTGTTGTGACATAAAGCCGGTTTAAGATGACATATGAATAATAATAAACTTGAAAGTCACTCTGTCGGAGATACTTTGTAGTTTCTCAGCCATAAAAATTTATCTGAGAAATTAGTGTTTTCTTCTGGCGCATAGAGTCATGTATTCACATAAAAAGGAATGATTCATCGTAAGGCTGGATTTTCAACTAACTTTTTTTGACAGATCAAGCGTGACTTCTATCAAACTGCTTTGTCATTTTTATTCAGTACCGTTTGGCTAGTCATCACGAAAAGACTCACACCACCACAGCGTCTCCAAATTGTTCAGCTGTGAGAAAAATCAGCGTTCTGTGAGAAATGTTTTTCGTGCGATTCCAGGAATTTACGGTGCGTATAATCGACCTACTGAAACCACTATTGCCAATACCATTCGCAAATTTGAGTCAGAGTTTACATTAGTGGATGATACTCGACCAGTTTGACAACATCCAGCACATAGTGAAGAGACTATAGCAGCTGTAGCTGAGGGTGTACGCGAAGATCGAGACGAATCGATTCGTCGTCGTTCTTAGCAGCTTGGCTTGCCAGCTTGTATGTGAGGATCTCGGCCTAAAAGTGTACAAAATTCAACTTGTATAAGAATTGAAGCCAGGCGACTTGAATTTGCGTCACATTTTCAGTTAATGGGCTCTGGAAAAACTCTATGAAAATCCGGTGTTTTGTCGTGAAATTTTGTTCAGTGATGAAGCCTATTTATGGCTCAATGGATACGTTACTAAACAAAATTGCAATATTTGGATTGATGAGCAACCCGAAGAGTACCAAGAGCTACCATTACATCCATTAAAAATAACGGTATGGTGTGGTTTATGGGCTGGTTGGAAGCATTGGTCAATATTTCTTCAAAAATGAAGAAAATCAGAATGTTACCGTCAATGGTAACCATTATTGCGCCATGTTAACGGACTATGTGCTTCCTAAAATTCAAGCACCTGGTCCCGGTGAGCTCTGGTTTCAACAAGACTGTGCTACGAGCAATACAGCGCGTGAACCAATGGACTTGTTGAGAAATCATTTTGGTGAGCACTTAATTTCACGTTTTGCCAAGGTAAATTGGCCGCTTAGATCGTGCGATATCACAACTTTGGACTATTTTCTCTGGGGATATGTAAAGTCTTAGGTCTTCAAGAATAAGCCAGCTACGATTTACGTTTTGGAAGCCAACATTACTCGTGTTATCCGCGACATACCAGTCGGTACGCTAGAACGAATCGCCCAAAATTAGACCTTCCGAATGGACCACCTTAGACGTAATCGTGGTCAACATTTACATGATATCATTTTCAAAAGGTAAATGCCATGAATAATTCTTTGAACCGATGATAAAAAATTTAAGTTCCCTTTCAAATTTATGTATTTTATTTTACATTATAAATCAAACCTAACATGATTCATTGGTTCATGTTATGAAAAAAAAAATCGAACACCCATTGTTCAGTGGTGTTTAAAAAATTTTCTTCTGAGAAGTAGGTACTAACTATTATTTATGTTAGTAATACCTTCTAGTGTATTAAACCTACAACAACCAAGCTCATATTTAAACGCTATTACCATCCACTCTTTCATTTTCGAGATATTGGTCTTTAAACACTAAATTATATAATTTTTATTATTTTTTTTAATTTTTAGAGAAATCACATTTATCTCGGAAAAGTGTGGAAATAGTTTTTTTCTTTTGTATTATTTTGGTACACTAAAATGTTACCTACAAATTTAATATACATTAACTTATTACCAATTACACCTGCACACACGTTTACGTTGAATCGATGTTGAAATGATGTTGTTCTATCTATCTCTAGTGAGTTGCGATTCATCTGTCCATAGAATATTTTGGATAAATGTATTGTTATCGAAATGCCGTTCCAGCAACCAATCGGGTAACAACTCCTCAACTGGTGTTGCATGATAAGGATAGAGGCTATCGCTATGCATATAGGGACTCTCGTGATCTTTGTCAATCTGTTTTCCTTAAATACCTGAACAAAATGCGTTAACCCTTATTTCAAAACCCAGAAGATTCTTTAACATCAAACGTATGATAACTACCCATGGTCCCTAAATTTTTTTGGACAAATGCTCTAATGAAACCCCGGGATTTGCAAAGTTTTTTGCTGATTTCTTCAGCCAAACTTTTGCTAATCACATTCATGAACCTGACTATCCTTACTTCTCGCACCTAAAAAAATTTTCGCAAACTGCTCTGCAATCAGTATATATGTATAACATTGGAAAAAGTAAGCAAAAATATTTCAGATCTCAAGGACTACTTCTGGTCCCAATGCAGCTTATTTAGCTGCACTCTTCCAACTCTTCTCATAATATGGAAGAATTACTACGTACTTCCCTGCATAAAAAAGGCGGCAAGGACTACTAAGTTCTTATGCAATCCTAAACTGTTTGAAAGTATTATTTATGACTCAATGTTTTTTTCATTGTAAGCCTATATTTTCCCAAATCAGCATGGATTTCTAAAAGGTTGGTCTATAACCACAAACATTACTAAATTCGTCTCAAGTACCTTTTGCGCAGTAGAGTGTGGTAATATCTCATAAAATTATTTTGCTCAAACTAAAGGCTCTTGGCTTTCAGACAAGTTTTATTACGTAGGTTAAAACCTACACAAACGATCGACAATATAATGTTTAATTCAGGTCCTGGATTTCTAAGCCCATTAAAGCCACTTCCGGAGTACCTCAAGGTAAATATTTTGATCTTTTGCTGTTCATACTAACAATCAATGATGTTGATCATATCATTGAAAGCTTGTATACTCGTATATCTGTTTATGCCGATGACATGGAAATCTTCAAACATTTCTCAACACAAAAACTCTGGTTGTGTTTTACTGTCAAATGATTTGGATAGATTTTCTACTTGATGCTTAAAGAGTTTTTTTTTTGTTTTCAATGTTATTGAGTCCCAAGCAACTAACTCGACACGTAAGCGCCTCCCAACTTCTACTCTTACATGTTTAATTTGTAATTAACCTGTACCCTTAGTATATGAGTTGCTGGACCTAGGTGTTATTTGTGATAGAGAACTCAATTTTTGTTCCCACATTGACATAAATAAAGCTAACTTCGCGTTTTATCAAGCACTGGTCTAGGGGCTTCTCCAACTCCTGTGTAACTAAATCTCTTTTTATTAAAGCCGTATAACGCAGGTTCCTCTGATTCGCCTTATGAATTGATCGGCTGAAACTTTTAGACTTAAAGCTCTTTTCTTTACGCCGCCAACTTAACTACATTCTTTTCTTTGCCCTTCAGTAAATAGCCGGTAACATCGACACACCCCCCTTTACTTCGTCTTATCACTCTTAACCCCGACTAATGTAATCTACGATCTGTACCACTCTTTGATTCAATCCTCACTGAAAAAATTGTGGATACCTAGAACCAATATCTAGGGTGCTACTAGGGATTAACAGCGTCCAAACTATTTTCGATTTCCACCTCAACTAACATAATCTCGATCCAATCTTCTAACACTTTAGTTTTAATTATATCTCTAAGTCGATTTTCTTAGTTTTAAGTCTACTTCTTATGTTTGTGCTACAATAAATCCGTCCGGGTTGATTTGGACCTCAAATTAAATCAAATTAAATCATATGGGGGTATCCGTGGTGTAGTGGTACATGCATAGACTCCTTAAACAGAGGATCGCGGGTTCGAATCCCGTGCAAGGGAATTCTCTGAAAAACACTTTTCATAGAATTTCTATGTAGTTAAATGAAAATCTCGTCGGCGTCAACTCTGACATGAATGCATAACATTGATGTTGTAGTGGTTGCTGGCTTAGCCAAATGTAACGAACTAACAACTAGCACGTACTAAGACCCACTAGTTGAGCATGCACTGTCTCGTCCCGTCTAGTTTGACAACCACCTCTGGGAAAAATATCGAAACCAAACACACCTGAGTTTCAAACTAGTACACCACCCGCCCGCCCCCTGGAGAAAAGCCAGTAAAAGTGTATTCGTATCGCCTTGGTGCGCGCGCGGTATTATAAAAAAAATATATATATATTCAGTATTCGTTTCTCTAATTCTGCATCTCTCATGGCTACCGCATGTGGGTCCGCTTGATTGCTCCTGTTTCTCCTAATTTTCTATGAGTATTTGTAAACACTCTTTGATTAGGAGCACGTCGTGTATGAAATCCTCGTTGATACTTGTGCCTCAGCACTGCCAATCGATGGACAAAATCGAAGTCTTTATATTCTTCACTAGAATACTCCACCATCAAAAAACTTATAACACTTCAACTTCAACTTCAATAAATGATAACGGTTAACGAAAGTGAAAAGAAAAAAATTAATAGGTGTGCAAATATAAAATGTTAATATTCAGAAAATTCAGAAAATTTAAAATACAGGTTTATTCATCTAAATCTATATTGCCCCCTTTAAAGTTATCCCCATCGATTGCAACATACTTATGCCAGCATCTGATCCAATTCTCGAAACATTTTTTATATTCGGTTTTCGGTATGTCCATCAGTGCTTCCTGCGATTTTTCCATTACTTCCTCTCGGGTGCTAAAACGAGTTCCCCGTTGTGGTTTTTTAACTCGATTGAACAGAAAGAAGTCACAGGGAGCCAAATCAGGTGAATTCTATGGATGTTGGATGGTATTTGTTGCAATTTTCTTCAAAAAATTACGAATAATGATGGTACTGTGCGACGGTGCGTTATCATGGTGCAAATCCACGAGTTTTCTGTCCATAATTCTGGTCTCTTTCGGCAAATTGCTTCACGCGAACGTCTCATAACGCCCAAATAATACTTTTTGTCTACTGTCTGGCCTTCTGGTAAAAATTCATGATGCACTAAACCGTTGTAATCCATGAAAACCGTGACCATTCCCATCTTTTTTAACTGCAAACGACGTGGTTATTTTAGTCTCGGCTCATTTGATGAACGTTATTCACTTGCTTGATGTTGGATTGCGTGTCGTACTCATAAACCCACGTCTTTTCTCCAGTAATGATACTTTTGATGAATGTGGGATTGGATTTAGCCTCACAAATCATCACTTTTGCGACGTCAATACGGTTTTTTTTTTTTGTATGAAATTGAGGTTTTTTGGCACCAATTTTGATGCTACACGGCAGAAACTTAAATCATTAACCAAAATGTCTTGGATAGAGCCATAGGCAATGTTCATGTGCTCCGCTATCTCTCCGATAGTTAATTTGCGGTTATTGACCAACATTTCTTTTACTTCATCAATGTTTTCGTCGGTTTTCGATGTCGATGGTCTGCCACTACGTTCATCATCTTCGATTCACTCACGACCACTTTTGAACCGCTCGTGCCTCTGTTAAAAGACCGTTTTGTTTATAGAATCGTTGCCGAAACACTTTTCCAATATTTCTAACGTTCGGTACGCACACCTTTAAATCCGTTTTTTATGCAAAATTTAATATAGTACAAGTTGTTGCACATTTAGATCCATTTATAAAATTGTAAAAAATCGATAACACACACACGAATAGATGTACTATTGGTTATGTAACTTTTGTAAATGTCAAGCTATGATGCTAAGATTTAGAGAGAATGTCAACAATAGATGTACCAACTTAACAAAAAATCAATAACCTGTTATATAATTTCTTTTGTCAACTTAAGCGACCCCTATAGTCTTCTAAAATGTAACTTTTTATAGAAATTGTTAAGTTGGCAGGACTTGAAAAGGGTCCGTCATTCTTTTTCTGGCACTTTTGAGATAGAAACGAAAAGAAAGAGAATAAACAGAAAAAAACAACATAAAAATCCGCTGTTTTCTTTTAAATCAAATTATAGTTTACAAACCAAAGTATTGGCCATCGTTAGCTCAGGATTTTACCATATTTCTGCAATTGATGGATTTTGCTCCAATACCACTGCTTGTCTTTTAAGGCCAACCCTTCATCAATTTTTCACTCTTCGTCAGAATGAAAGTGCTGTCCCGAAAGTCTGTGCTGCATCGATCAAAACAAATACCAGGTGTATCGAAATGAAGTGAGCGTCAAGATACAAATGTCTCGATAGGGAACATTTATTGTGAATGAGCCTTATTTTTTTTTTTTGTTTGGTTGCTGTTACACCTGTCAAACATATTTAGTATACATCAAGTCATTGAGCAAATAACATCATATTTTTTCATCGTGTTAAATATGTCGAATATTGTACCAGATATTGTATCAGACTTGCGGAAATCATTAATTTTTTGTTTTCATTTGAAGAAAAGTGCTGCAGGCATATGTTAATCATGCTCTATCAGAGGCACCCGCCGTATTCACCAGACTTGGCGCCTTCCGACTACCATTTGTTTTTATCGATGGGACACGCATTAGCTGAGCAGCACTGCGAATTCTACGCGGAAGTCGAAAATTGGGTGATTTTTTGGTTTGCTTCAAAAGACGAACAGTTTTATTGGCGTGGAATCCATAAATTGCCTGAAAGATGGAAAAAATGTGTAGCTAGCAATGGACAATACTTTGAATAAAATGTTTTTTTAATTTCCCATTACCAGGTACACCTGCTAGTAATCAGAAGGGGCCAAGTCTGGTGAATCCGGCGGTTGTAACAAAACTTTTCAATTAATATTGTACTTGGTTTGGAATATAAGAACACGGATTGTCATCATGGAAAATAATTGATATGTGTTTTTCTTCTGATGTTGACGGTATCGATTCCCAGTAATCGTTTCACTAGGTTTTAGCAGTGCATAGTATACCATTCCCTTTTGGTCTCACCAAATACACATTATAACCTTCTTTTCGTGGATATTGTCTACTGTTTGCGAGGTTGATGGCTGGTCTGGATTGTCGAAATAGATCCACTTTTCATCGCCAATAAAAATTCAATACCAAAAAAAACTTTTCGTTTGTGCCGACCAAGCAAAATTTCTGAAATGCTTTTTCGCCTTTCGATGTCTCTTTCTTTTAATTGATATGGAACCCGGGGGCTTTTAAACGTTTAGACACGGTTGTACGATTAACTTACAATGCGAGCTGTTCTTGTGCTTGGGTGGAGTTTTCATTTAATAATGCTTGCATTTTAGCCTCTTCGAATTTTTTCTCTGGTCTTCCATGGTCCTTTCATTTACAGCATGTAAAAAAAATAATTTAATAAATAAATAAGGGACGCGACAGCCCGGTGTGGGCCAAGGCCTAGCTTCTCGCACTCATTTGTGTTTCTCACTTTGTGAAGTTTTGTACTCCTGAGCAGGGCCTACTGTTTATTGCCGGTTTCGAACGGATCTCCTGAGAAGCTTTTTCAAAGGCAGAATTTGACTTTCGGTGGTTTGCCATTGCCCGGGTGATGACGATTTTGAAAAATTTGCTGTTGTGCTCTTACCGGGATTCGAACTCAGGTAGGTGGTGTGACAGCCAGTGAGTAAACCATCACGCCATCGCCACCGCAAACTTTCAAAATTTTAAAAAAAGAAAAATTAAAAAATTTTTTGTATTTGAAGACCAATATCTCGAAAATGAAAGCCTATCTGGTAATAAGGTTTAAACGTGAATTAACTATGTATTAATCAAATTTCTATCAAATGAGCCCAGCTTAGTTGCACTAGGCTTAATGCACTAGAAGTTATAACTAAATAATTGTTTGTACTTACTTTTTTGAGGGATATTTTAAATCACCCTGTAAGTCAGTGGATGTTGAATATAGATACCCCTCCGATACAACTCAACTCCCTTTTTCAAGTGCATTACTGACATACTCGTAGTAAAAATCAGAAGTAACGAATTTATATAGGGTGATTCATTGTTTCGATTCAGGTTCGATTTATAATGTAAAATAAAGCACATAACTTTGAAAGTGAACTTAATTTTTTTACTATTGGATAAAAGAATTATTCATGGCATTTACTTTTTTCAAATTATATCATGTAAATATTGACCACGACTACATGCGAGGTGATCCATTGGGAAGGTCGAATTTTGGGCGACTCGTAGGAAAATAGTGACTGGTATCTCGAAGATAACACGAGTAATGTTGGCTTCCAAAGCGTCAATTGTAGCTGACTTATTCCTGAAGACCTGAGACTTTACGGCCAATTTACCGTAGCAAAACGTGAAATTAAGTGCTCACCAAAATGATTTCTCAACAAGTCCATTGGTTCACGCGCTGTATGACTCGTAGCGCAGTCTTGTTGAAACCAGAGCTCACCGGGACCAGGTGCTTGAATTTTAGGAAGCACATAGTCCGTTAACATGGCGCAATAATGGTTACCATTGACGGTAACATTCTGATTTGCTTCATTTTTGAAGAAATATGAACCAATGATTCCACAAGCCCATGAGCCAAACCAAACCGTTGTTTTTAATGGATGTTATGGTAGCTCTTGGTACTGTTCGGGTTGCTCATCAGCCCAAATATGACAATTTTGTTTATTAACGTATTTAATGAGCCAGAAATGGGCTTCATCACTGAACGAAATTTCACGATAAAACACCGGGTTTTCATTGAGTTTTTCCAAAGTCCATTCACTGAAAATGTGACGCAAATTCAAGTCGCCTGGCTTCAATTCTTGCACAATTTGAACTTTGTACGCTTTTAGGCCGAGATACTGGTGAGAACTACGACGAATCGATTCGTCACGGTCTTCGCGTACACCCTCGGCTGCTATAGTCTCTTTACTACGTGCTGGATGTTGTCAAACTGGTCGAGTATCATCCACTAATGTAAACTCTGACTCAAATTTGCGAATGGTATTGGCAACAGTGGTTTCAGTAGGTCGATTATACGCACCGTAAGTTCCTCGATTTGCACGAAAAACATTTCTCACAGAACGCTGATTTTCGTAAAACAGCTGAACAATTTGGAGACGCTGTTGTAGTGTAAGTCTTTTCGTGATGACTTGCCAAACGATACTGAACAAAAATGATAAAGGAGTTTGATAGGGGTCAGGCGTGATCTGTCAAAAAAAGCCTATTGGAAATCTGAGGCATATGAATGTTAATTCAAAAACAAAGCGTATTATGGCTCTATAAGAAGCAAAAGACTTCCATTACTGCTTTTAAATGCTTGCTTGTGGGTTTTGGATAAAAATTTTATCCCAGGGACAGAATTAAGCAAAAAGCATGAATTAGATCTTCCATTGTTTTCGAGCAACTTGTTTTCTTGTATTAAATTGTCAATAACGTTCTTGTTGCGAGAATCTTTCTCCGAAATTATGCCTATCGGTAATGACCAATTATACTGAACAAAATAACGACTGATAGAATTGCCATCATTCATTGTATCAGAAAAGTGTGAAAATGATATTGTGGGTGTTAGCATCAGGTTGTAGGTTGCTTGGTATCTGAAATTCGCATAGTAGTGACTTACCATTCTCTTGTCTTGCCTTGGCATATTTATAACCTTGAATTAGTGATTTTTTCTAAGAGCTCCCTCTTTTATGTTGCTCACTTTATGTGGACGTCATGTTGTCTTGTTGCCGATGGTGTCCAACAAAAGAAAAACAATTGAAAACATTTTTAGTTGCCAACTCTCGATCTGTGAAAAATCTCTGCTAAAGACACGGCAGCCTTCCACACCCTTCGATCCCGGGCACGCTGTTTTCAAGTGCTTTTGTATCCGCTATAGCTTGATCCTAAAGCGGCACACCTAGTGTGACCGTCAAAAAATTTTTGGGAATTTTGGGATAATTCAATTTTCAATTTTGAGACTACTGTTTTGGAGCAAAGTGCCAAAGTAAACCATTGTAGCTTTCCTTATTATTCTGAGTATTAGTACCCTTACATCTATCAAGCAATTCACGCCGAGACAAGTCCTCTTATATTGGGTTCAAAGCTTTTTGAACATTTTTATCAAATAGGAGATAATCGTGCTTCAACTTAGTCAAGTTCATTCCTTCAGCTACGCGCGACGATAAGTGCACCAACTCTCTGCGCTTCTGGACAGTTTCCATGGTTTTGATTCTTATCAGTCGAACTCAAATAATGAAATGTAGCCCAAAATTAAAAATGTCTGGCTCCGAAAACATGTGACATAGTTATAAATGAAAAAGCTCTAAAGGGTAGACCTATTCATGCATTTCTGTATAAATTAAGGTCAACAATATAATGGTGTATGACGACAGAGCCCGAACAAAAACTCTGGTAGACACCGTAGAAGACGTAACTTTCTGAACGCTGAGCGGCTACTTTTTAAAAGGCTGTAACTCAAAAACTATTTGAGATATTTATTTGAAATTTTAAAGGTATAGAATATCGAAATATGAAAAATATGACGGTAATGTGATTCAATAATTATGTTCAATAATAAATGTTCATTCCATCGATTTTATGAGGTCGACGTTGTTTGGTTTTCTGAACTAAATCTACATCTTGATACAGCTCATAGAGTTCGTGGTTGTATCTTCTCGTCCAATCGCCCTCCCGGCATACGGGACCAAATATTCGACGGAGAATTTTTCTCTGCTCTGCTCACCTGCTTATCGTCTAGCACTAGGATCCGTAGTATATAGTAGAACTAGTAAAACTAGTATATAACACATGGGCTGAAATGTCAGTGCCATTTTATAGTAAAACACAAAATTTTTGCAAAATTCAACTTTATTTATCAATATAGTTGCCTTCGAGGACGATACACTGATTAAAATGATTTTTCAATCTTTCGATACCAGTTTTGTAGTACGATTTCGGTTTAGCCTCAAAATAGGCCTCTGTTTCGGCGATTACTTCTTCATCGGTCTTAAATCTCTTTCCGGCGAGCATTCTTTTGAGGTCTGCGTCGCTGGGGGCCAAATCTGGAGAATACGGTGGGTGGGGAAGCAATTCGTAGCCAAATTCATTCAATTTTGCCATCGTTTTCATCGACTTGTGACACTGTGCATTGTCTTGATGAAACAGCACTTTCTTTCTCTTTAAATGCGGCCGTTTTTCTGCGATTCCGTCCTTTAAACGCTCCAACAACGCAATGTTATAGTCGCTGTTGATAGTCTGCCCCTTTTGGCGATTGTCGATGAAAATTATTCCATGTGTATACCAAAATATGGATGCCATAACCTTGCCAGCCGACTGTTGAGTTTTTGGTCGTTTTGGACGAGGTTCATCGCCTGCTCGTCACTCAGCTGACTGCCGACTTGACTCTGGTGTGAAGTGATGGAGCCAAGTTTCATCCATTGTCACATACTGACGCAAAAATTCGGCTATATTCCAGTTGAACAGCTTTAAACACTCCTCTGAATCATCAACCCGTTGTTGTTTTTGGTCGACTGTGAGCAAACACGGCAGCCACTTTGAACAGAGCTTTCGCATGTCCAAATATTCGTGTATTGATATATCCAACACTCTCTTTTGATATTTTCAGAGCCTCAGTTATTTCGATAAACTTTACTTTACGATCATTCGTAATCATTTTGTGGATTTTTTTTGATGTTTTTATCTGAAACAACCTCTTTTGGACGTCCACTGCGTGCATCATCTTCGGTGATTGTATGACCACTTTTAAATTTTTCAATCCACTTGCGAATGGTTCGTTCGGCTGGTGCAGAGTCTGGGTAACACTTATCAAGCCATTTCTTTGCATCAACTGCATTTTTTCCCATCGAAAAGCAATGATAAATCAACACACGAAATTGCTTTGAATCCATTTTTTTTTCACAATAACAAAAGTTACTTCACTCACAACGCTATATCTCGAGAACTAATCGTCCGACAGCAGTTTTTTTTCTTCTTTTGAAGAAAATGGTATGGATTTAATTCAAGTAGTGCCCTCTCTTAGAAACGGACTTTTCAGCCCATGTATTAGTAGATCTGTAGTAGTTTTGTAGTATATACATTTCGTCTCCAAAGTTAAAAGTGTTGAGCCCATTTATTTCGGCGAACCGATATAGAAGCTTTTTCCTATGATAAACCCTACGCCGTCATAGGGCTCACAGCCCTATACCAAAAAGATTAAAAAGATGTGATGAGCTAACTAATTGCCTCGGATCAAAATGGTTCAAGAGTTGATGACTCTTGCAAGCGTTTAAAGGATAACGACTTATCAAAAGTTTTTTAAATTGCTGAGGAGCTGCTCCATCTAGAACGGTGTTAAAAACAACATAGAGCTTATTCACTAGTCCCTTTGTGTATAGAACTACTCTCTCATGATACCTATAATTGGGGTATCAATTCTATCATAAGGATAGAATTTTAAGTACTCAGACTCTGGTGTTTTGTATAAGCGGAGACAAGTCCTAAGACAAGCCCTCTCAAACACCCGAATCTTTTCCAATAAACTTGCTCTTACGTTGAACCATACGGGACATCTAAATACAACCATGAGCCTGATAAGGGCCATGTAGCAGATCAACTTCACACTCGCATCGAGTTATCTGTTATAAAATAGTCTCTTTGTAAGGGCAAAAGCACCTCTGGCTCTGGCCAGAGTAACATCTATATGTTTGTTAAAATACAGATATTGATCTGGCCAGATCCCAAGGTATCTGACTACATTTCGACAAGCAAGTGGATGGCCATGCTGTCCCACGATCGAAAACTTTCGCCAATTCTTTCTGGTATCCCTAGAGGCCCCAAACAAAGGCGTCCTAAACAGAATAGTTTCCGACTTCTGAAAGTTGATTTTCAACTTCCAGTCGCTTAATAACGCTTAATTTTGTCGAAGTCGCTTTGCAAAAATGTATTAATGACCTCAATCTTTGGACTTGATCTGTACGCTATTGAGTCGCCTGCGTACGCTATGGCATGGTGAAGTGAAACTATCAAATCACTTGTGTAAATGTTGAATAGGATCAGCGAATTAACCGCACCTTGTTTTGAATGTGAAATTTACCAGCAGAAGTCACATCGCCATTTTTCACGATGAACTGTCTATCTGTAAGCATATTGAAAAGAATATACAGAAGTGGTTTACTAATGCCCAGCCAGTGCACTGGTTCTTGCCTTTGTTCCATTGGATATCTGAAAGCAGTTTAGATGCGGCATGAATGATATCATGACCCGGCTTGAAACCAAATTGATTATCCGGGACTATGATTGTCCTCAACCCACTTAGTCAGGATTCTATTGATCACCTTTTCGAAAACCTTACTGATGTTTGGAAAAAGACTGATCGACCGGAGATTCGCCGGATTGGATGTGTCTTTATCCCTTTTGGAAATTGAATGTACCACCACAGTTTTCCAATGCGCTGGATAATGGGCTTTGTTCATTGCATTGTTAAACAGGGTGGTATAAATGTCCGCCGCTTTCCACTGATTTCTTACTTCCAAGTGATTCAAAGACCGTTTGGAGCTCTTCCTTCGAAATGAACAGGGGTAATACCCTAACGTCGGATGACATTATTTGTCATATTCTCGTTACTGAACTGAGTAAAACCTGAGCTCTCAAATCGCCAGTTCACTATTTCATTTCGAAGGCAGAAATTGTGCACAAGGACTCGATTTTCCAGGTCGTGGTTCTGGCCTATGGTTTCATTCGCTTTATACACTTCCTGAAAAGTCGCTCCTATAGCCTCTACCTTCTCCTGCGGATCCTCGATGACAAAGCAGTTGTCATCATCAACGGTTTCATCTGTATCAATGTCTGCTGCTAAAAGTATGTGCTCGTTGTCAGACGTTCGGGCGATTTTAAGACACGAAAGGTCGTTTTGATCTTTGTTCCAAAATATTTTATTTATTTGCGGGAACATATTCTGGTTGCTGGTGTTTACAGCCCGAATTTTGTTGTTCCAATACAAACTTTCAGAATTTCTGTAATATTCTTTTATTAATGTTTGGAGGTTTTTGATCGACGACTTTAATGTCATGATCTACGGGTTATGTCTTTCAGTAAACTGTCTGTACAAGGTTTTTAGTCTTGACAGCAGTCTGCTTTTTTGTCAATGCAGTAGATAGTTGCGTTGCAGAATAAGTCTTCGTTGTCGTTTGTTCATTGTTCGTTTAATTGTCTCGTCCATTACCTTTAGATACCTGTCAATCTCCTCGTTTAACAGATTTCTATTGGACGATGGGTAGAGCGAATTCGAGGCGAGTGCTCTCGTTAGTGTTCTTGAGAAGTGTTTTCAACGCACTTTACTATAGTTGTAGGAATACCTTTGAACAAACTCTGCCAATTTCGCAGTTTCGTTGGAAAAGTTATTTCGGTACTAAGACCGCAATGGTCACTGTCATACACGAAAGTGCGTAGACAGTTTGTAGTTTGTTGGTTAGAGCACGTTAGTTGTATTCGTGAGTCGAACAGCAGGAGATCCAAATAGGACCCTGTCTGGGAAACGACGGACTATCCGTCGCCTTAAGGCCGAGTCGGTACATTCTCCTGTGCTGACCCCACCAACTGAATAGAAGGTTCCCTCTAGTATTTGGTTATTATTTCCCCAATCATTATGTTTGGCGTTGAAATCTCCTCTGATAATAAAATAATTTTCCTCCAATTTCAGCCTTAGGAATCAAAAAAGTGTCTCGAGCTCTGAGATGAATAATGTGGATCGAATGGCCTTAGATGCATAGATGGACACCATGTATAACCGCTTTCCACTACGAAGAGAGATGTATATGATGCATGCTGATAGCACCTGAAACCTACGCACTACACGACGGTATATTCTCTTAAAACGTATACTTTTTCTTACGGAGATCGCAACGGCTCCTCCTTGTATTGAGTTGGTTCGGTTTCTTCGTATTATTTTATACCTTCTGTGCCTCATTTTGTGTCTTTTGGTTAGCTTAGTTTCGCTAACCAAAAGCACATCTGGGGCTGCAACTTGAATAGTGCAGCTCTTCGCTCGATCCTAATCAGTAAATTAATATTCACTCCGCCAAACCATTACGACTGGAGGTGCGTTAGGCCCGGCAGCAACGCGTAGATTTGATCCACTCGCGTAGCCTGTTCTATTATCTGACGTTGCAGCTGAGCCATCTGCCACTGAATCGTGAGCAAGACAGCTAGCATGTCAGGTACAGGTTCCGGTGCTCTAGGCTCTGGGGCCTGAGAAGCAACCTTCGCTTGCTGTACCATATTTCCCCTACCTGCCGCCATTTGGGCGTAGGTTACTTGGGGACTAACGGCTGGAGTTTGTGTATGCATGGGTGGACGTTTAACTTCCACTTTCTGCTGCTGAGCCAGGTTTATTCTTTTAATGTATTGGAATTTGGGACAACCTATGGTCGACTTACATAGCTCTATTGTGTCCTTCAATTCGACTTTATACGTGTTGATTGGTGGTACCTTCTGTCTGTTGTTTTTCTGCTGTTGTTGCTTCTGCTGCTGCAGTTGTTGTTGTTTCTCTTGCTCTTACAATTGCTGTTGTTGTTGTTGTTGCTGCTGCTTATGCTGCTGTGATTTTTGTTGCTGTTTATTCTTAGGCTGTGCCTCTTTCTTTATTAGTTCCTTAGCTGGTTTTTGTATTTTTTGTTGTCTTGTGGGCTGGTTCTGTTTTTCTTGTTTAGGTAGCTCCACGTTTGTATTTGGATGCTTTTGTGTCATCTGGAGTTGTTGTAATTCCGTCTCCCTCCTTGCCACTTGCTTCGCTTTTATAGCAAGTACTTTTTGCTGTAGCTGCCTGATGCTACTATTTAAGGCTTTGACGTCGTCCTCTTCGTCATCTGACTCAGACGCAATTAGCGATGCAAAGCTATTATTTCCACCCATGTAATAGCCTTCCCCACCGTCAGACACATATGGGTATTCGTCATGCCTCTTTCGTTGTTGTGTTGCTGCTCTAGATGAAGTTGTTGGCGCCTCTTCCCTTGCTCCAACAGGCAGCTTCTCAGTAGATACTTATAGGGAAGGGCGATTCACGAGATCTGGAGTTGGCTTCAGCTTCCTCTTCCTCTTAGTTGTCATTTCCGAGTGAACCAAAATTACGGTCTGATCATCGTACGATATCGTGCCATTTTCCGGACACGCTATTTGGATAGCGGACCGTGCACCATATTTTATTCTTTTTAAAAATAAAGAGCCCGTCTTATCCTGGGGATCGAACCTACTCCCCTTGGTTTCTCGGCCGACACCACTACTACTGCGCTGCAGGAGATCTATGAACGACTGTGCTTTGAAAGTAGTGTAGTGGTTCTATTCACTTCCGATTTGTTTACTTCCAGTCCGAATGTACCTACCACTGCGGGTAGATAATCGGCATAAGGCACTTGAACTTTATCAAATTCGGTTATATGACGATTCCATTCACCCGCGATGTAGTCTTGCATTAAGTATTGTAAGATCGGCGAGATGTTTTAGATCGGCTTCGACTCAAATCAAGTTTGGAAACTTTTGCCCTCAAAACGAGTTCCGATTGGTATCAAAAGAAAGACAGAGAGCACCGCCCAGGCATATTTTGCCTCCAATATTGGCATCTCCTGAACTTAAGTTTACATGGCAGGTGTTCACTAAAAAAATACATACACTCTACATTATGCAAAGCCAACAGTGCTTCAACGTAATGTGCATACAGAAGAACTGCAGACTCAGATCAGAAATTTTTAATTTAAATTTAAAAAGGTACACCAAGGTGAGACAGGAGACGTTATCGTTATTATAGACGTTATTACATCGCTTGATGAAAGTAAGTTTTCACTGACACACATACCGAGAATGGAAAGTTTTTCGGTTTCAACGATTCAAGTGCCATTCATGGATAATGGCTGGGTATTTCAATTTCGCTTTAACGGCAGCTGACAGCATTGTGTTTTGGAAGCATTAAATTACACTCTGTTGATAGTTTCCCAATTATTTAAGTTTCTAATATCGGGATTTAATAAGCTTTCCATACTCTGCCTTCCCCGTTCAAAAGCCTAAGAACAGGGGCTTGAGTCCGGAAACGAATATGAAAAGCAGAGAGTACTGTCGTTAGCAAAAGAATATATTGGATTAGAAGTAGCAGACAAGAAATCTCATTAAAAAGAGTGTTGGAGACAGAACCGAGCCCTGGGGCACATCATGATTTATTTGAATAGATAGACAACTTGAATTGAACGTTCCGAAAGGTAGGTTCTAATCCATTGAATAAGATAGTCGCCAATCCCAAATGCACGCATTTCCGACAAAAGAGCCTAATAACAAACTCTGTCAAATGCCTTAGAAATATAAAGTGCAACTATGTCGCTTTCGCCAGATTTGTGAAGACTTTGGTTCCACTTTTCGGTTAGATACGCCATCAAATCACTAGTGGACCTGCTGCTATGAAAACTGTACTGCCGGTCATTGAGAAGTTTTCGTGTTTCGAGATATTTCATGTGCTAGAAAGGACGTAAGTGCAATGGATCCGTAGGAGGAGAGAGAAGATTCGAATTTTTTTGGGAAGGGCTGGACAAATGATGTATTCCATCAGCTCGGAAGGAGTTCTAAAGTATAGAATAGATGAAAAAGCTTACGCAATGTTTTTTCCAGCTTAGAAGTACACCTCTTCCGAAGAAGGGAAGATATACCATCTGGACCGGCGGATTTATGAAAGTTCTAAATATAACGTTTCGACCTAGTCCTTATAATGAATAAAGATTTTTGATTCAAACTTAATTTCTGTTTTCTTTTTAATAAATTAAGAAGCTCTAAAAAAAAACACTTTTTATATTTGTTTAGGCTTGGCCTCCATACATTAGTATAGGTCTAATTGTTGATATAATTTTGATATTTTGATATCTCTCTAATATATGATTTATCAAGGTGCCTAAGGGCCTCTACTTTTTGATCAAACATCGTGACTGTTATTACCCTTTAAAGCAAGAAGGGTATTCATTGAATTTAAATGTTTTTTTTTATATCTTTATAATGAAAATCTATTACATAAAGTTTAAATCTACTTTCTATTTCTGACGAATCTAGTCTCCCAACTCGAGAAATATTGTCAGCACTATTGCGGAGCCAACAGAACGATTACAGAGATGAGTGTGCTTACAAATTATTCTAAGGGCAATTCAATACTTTAATACCAGACACCATATGATATTATTCTTTGAAGTCACCACATATATGTGACATATACCGAATCGTGTTCAACATTATATGTGGTTTTAAGCCGATAAATAGGTGCTGATTTCGACATAAATCTCGTCGCTTTTTTCTAAAATTTTCCTCATTGAAAAAACTTAGTTTATAGTCGATTTATTGGGCCAACAAACCATACAGATATTTACGGATTAGTGTGATTCAGAAAGTCTTAACACGTTCACTTATTCCGTTGGATTGTATCTTCTTTTTTTTTTGTATATATGTATATGTGCCATATGAAAACAGTTGGCAATTCATGTGACATCCTTTCGTTCACTCACACTCTGTTATTGGTCGAGTCGGGTGTTATGGGTCGGTGATGGAAAGATAGGTTAAATTTGTGAACCGTAGTAAATCTGGCGACGATCTTCATTCAATTTATCCCTCTAACTAAAACATCCACATCTAGGCTTTTTCTTCAACACACATAAAAGACAAATTTTAAATACGTATGTGCAATATAATCAGGGTTTAAAATGAATCTCAAACAATTCACCTTAATTTAATTAAACGGGAATACTTTAGTTTTTATGAGGTCATATTTTTGAAGTGAACTGCCTGTTACAGAAACAAACAATTTTAATGTACACTTCATAATTTACACATAAATATCCACACGATATCTGGGTAGATACGATATTCGTGATTTCTAAATCGAAAATAGATTTCTTACAAGCTACTGCTACTATGATAGATTTCTTAAAAATATTTTCTGTGCTTATTTACAATTTTAAATATTTTTTAATACATGTCTAATAATTTAGATATATTTGTTTTAAATTTTGGCGAACTCTACTAGCTGTACAATAAATAAAATTTTAAATAAAATCTGCATAACTTATAATATAATTTATCTACGGCTTATATCTACGCATACAATATAGAAAAACAGCAAACACAAAAGTTAATTTAAATTGTTGGTTAATTTGAATACTTTATGTGTTCGAAATAAGTTGCTGGCGCAGGGATATTTAACGAGCTTTGATGGTGTAAGGGTGGTGTCGACATCGATGAGGGTGGTGTTAATGGCGGTAAATAAACGGCTTTACGATCCATCAATGAGTTGTTTGATGAGTTACTCGTAGGCGGTAATGACATGGATGAAAGTGTGGGCATCTGTGATAATGACATCGAACGAAGTCCTAAAAATATCAAAAATAAAATGTGATAATTTTGGAATCGTATTGTAGAATTGTTTTTTAAGGAAATATACTGTAAGAATGATCGTTTCAGAGATATAATATTAAGTCTGTAATAGATTTTTTAGATATCTTAATTTACGTAAGTTTAATATATATGTAGGATTGTTACTATTTACAACGCCACACCATCACCAACATGGATATGGAATATGCCAGATCGAAGACGACTATAATGAGGATAACGCTGACGAAGAAGAAAATGGAACAAGGAAAGTTGGTACAAACAAAAGGAGAACGACGAAAAGACGACATCGAAGACAGGCGCGCGTTTTGAACATTAAGATACATACGGTATCATTATTATAATCTTGTACGTTTTTATCTTACTATTATACTTTGGTTAACTTATTACTAAATTAAAACTATATTGTGTTTTTTTTTTAATTGTTTATCGCCTCTCCGGGATCCCTACATAGATATATTTCAAACAAGAACTAGAGAAATTATGTTTATTCCCGTGGTTAGATAGGTATCTAATATCTATGATTGCAAAAAGTCCCGACTCCGCCAATACCAAAAAAAAAAAAAGAAAAAAAACAACGCAATCTGTACTAATTGATGTGACACATGCATCGTTCTGAATGTGTGAATATTTCGAGGAGCGAATGTCGAATTTCACATTATTTTTTACCCGCAGCCCAATACAATATGCTTAGGCAGACCGAAAATAGCTAGATAATACAGAAACAATTAACGCGTAAAGCTCTCAATATGCAATCAACGAAGACGGCAACGGCATGTGCTATTAATGTCACATCATGTTAAAAAGAGTAGCAGAATCTAACGGCAACAAACCTAAAAAATGTATTGGGTCTATAACTTAATTCGGTTATAGCTTTGCAGTTTGCTAGGCGATGGCGTAACTTGTATTATTCCATTGTTATTATTCCATTGGAACATGTAATGGAAAGCTACTGTCGTTGTACGTCATTTCAGTATATGTCATTCATTTGAAGCGTAAACAACAATAATTTTTTTTCACTCAAATATGTCGAACTTTGTGCCTAAAAAAGTGTTTTTGCGGGGAGTTCTTCTTCATTACATTAATATGAAGAAAACTGCTGCCGAAAGTCATCGTATTTTGGTGGAAGTTGATGGTGAACATGCGCTAGCTGAGCGAACGTGCCAAAAGTGGTTTGAACGATTTAAAAGTGGTGATTTTGGCTTGGAAAACGATGAACGTCCTGGACAGCTAAAAAAGTTTGAAGATGAAGAACTGGAAGCATTACTCTATGAAGATTGTTGCCAAACCCAAGAAGAGCTCGCAGAATCTTTGGGTGTCACTCAAGCAGCCATTTCAAAACGTTTAAAAGCAGCTGGATATATTCAAAAGCAAGGAAATTGGTTTTTACATGAACTCAAGCCGAGAGACGTCGAAAGGCGGATTTGCATGTCCGAAATGCTGCTGGAACGCCACAAAAGGAAGTCATTTTTGCATCGGATTGTTACTGTGGATGAAAAATGGATCCATTACGACAACCCCAAACGCAAAATATCATATGTGAAACCAGGCCAAATCAACGGCAAAGCCGAATATCCATGGCGCGAAGGTAATGCTCTGTATTTGGTGGGATCAGATGGGTGTGCTGTATTATGAGCTGCTAAAACTGGGTGAAACCATCAATGGACAACGCTACCGAACACAATTAATCCGTTTAAAGAGAGCAGTAGCCGAAAAACGCCCTGAATATGCGACCAGACACGATAATAATAATTTTCCATCATGACAACGCTCGGCCCCACGTTGCTATTCCAGTTAAGAACTATTTGGAAGACAGTGGAAGGGAAGTCTTACCCCACCCGTTTTATAGCCCAGACGTTGCCCCTTTTGACATTTATTTGTTCCGGTCGATGCAGAGCGCCCTCACCGAAATACGGTTCACATCAGAACAGAATATCAAAAATTGGCTTGATTCATTCTTGGCTGCTAAGCCGGCGCAATTCTTTTGAGATGGGATCCACAAATTTTCAGAAAGATGGGAAAAAGTCATAGCTTCAGATCTGCAATACATGTACTATTGTACATGTTTTTCTTAAATAAACGTTCAAATCTTGAAAAAAAACCGCTCGAAAATAATTATATACCCAATAGCTGTGTAAAAATAAGAGGTTACACAGTCTCCTAGCTCATCATTGTCGATGAGATTATAAACTCTTTAAGAAAAAAGCGAAGACTCAAGTCTTTAGATGCTTGTCACTGATTCACAGAAAATTGAAGACAGTATAGAGTAAATCTAAAAACATAATGTTAATTTGAACGTTTCGTGGAAAGGGTGATGGGTCACAAACAATGCACGTAAGCCCAGCCGTACTCATCCAAAAGGCCTCAGGCTCATAAGTCTAACATCATTCATTTTAAAAACTTTTATACTTATATTCGAAGTTATCTGCTCCCAGACTAAGGCACGGAAATGGCCCTACATGGAATTGTCACTGCGATTGAAAAAAATCTTCATAACAAAGAGCGCATATGAGCGGCCTTCTTTGACATCGCAAGAGCCTTCAACAACCTGTCAATGGTCTCGCTATAAGTATAAATTTGGAAATGCACTAATAAACCTGATTACCTGTATGCTCCGCAACAGGAACATCATTGCAACACTAGATTTTGAAAGGTACCACCTCATGGGGCACCACTCTAGAAGTTGTGATATTACCTCTTCTGTGGAAGCTAGTGGCTAATGAAATATTTCTGAATCTAAAAAGAAAAGAAATAAAAGCCACTGCGTACACGGATAATGAAGTTTTTATGGTCGCCGGCAAATCCCTCTCCACGATCAGCGAAATCCTTAGAATCCTTAAAGACTGGCCCAAGCTCTGTGGGCTGGGTATTAACCCGCAAAAAACAGATCTTATACTATTCACACAACTTCACCTTCCTTCCATAGATGGGACAATCCTCTGACTATCGAACAGTGCTAAATTCCTAGATATTGTACTATGTCATACATATAGTAAGCTGAGTTAGAAGCACAATGTCAGAGAACGAGTAAAGAAACCAACCAACGAAACGAATTGTGTGGACGTACACGGTTTAGCCAGACACACCCCTACGGTAACTTAGTATGGTGGGAATCCGCAAGTAAAACCTGCGACCTTAGGTTAAAGACATGCTATGATATCGACGGGGCTGTAAAATGTACTTTACCGCCTGCCCCTATACATACAAAGATTTGTAGCAAAAATCTATTGAAGATGGAGCTTAAAAGGTGGAATTCGAACCCGAAAGGCCACGCCTCAAGTCTTATAACTGAACTGGTTTTATGCTCCAATATGAACTACATAATGTCTCCTCACGACTTCGAAACACGATTCGCCTGCATTTTCCCAAGCAGAGAAGAATAGGATAGGAATCAGACTCGATATCCATTTTCAGATGGAGACAGGTATCGGCACCTGGAACTACTCCACTTAATTATATTTACGATGCTCACGATGACTGCCGAACTACACCAGTGCCTTCCAGGCTGAGAAATCGGATGTGGACGAGGATATTACTACCACCAAGGCCATCGCTGCCATCGAAATCAAATTGAGGCTTGTGAAGCGCTCTCGGGAAGAACTTAATGGCCAAGTATAATGTAGCGTTCGGGCACGCGTACTTTGATACCCTTCATACACGCTTTATATCGAACTTACGACAGTTGTGAGGAGCACAAGATCGAAATTTGCAATCGGAAATGTCGCTTTGGCGTTGATGTTGAGTAGAAATGTGCACTTTTTTTTCTCTAGCAGGTAAGAGTAAATTAATAAATTAAACAAAAATGCATTAAAAACGAAAAAAACGAAACGAAAGTTATATAGGGTTTTCCAATAGGGACTTGACAACTTTGAATTTAATTTGTGAACGCACTCTTTCACTAATCATCATTATAAAAATTTTCTACAGATATTCAGAGTCGGTGACTGCAACTTTAAGAGCGTTAACTCCAATTTTCGGTTGTAATTCTCGCTCTAGTAGACAGGTAATAACAAGTTTAGTGCAAAAATTTGAAACTACATATTCGTTGTGTGATGTTACGTCTGTAGCAAACGATCCAAGTCAGTCAATTCCATGGCATTATCAAGAATTGGGCACCGCTCAGACCACATTATGTCGTATTTTGCGTAAGGATCTTGGTTTACACCCATACAAGATCAAGCTGACTCGAGAATGGAAGCCGATGGACCATTTGAAGCGACGTACGTCGCTAAAAGCTACAATCGATTTATTGAAGAGTAAGTATGGTGAGCGTGTTATCTCAAGACATGGGCCAGTCGATTGGCCGCCTCGTTCGTGCGATTTAACGCCGCTTGACTATTTTCTGTGGGGCTACGTTAAGTCATTGGTTTATGCCAACACGCCGACGACGTTGGAAGAGCTCAGAGCCAACATTAAACGCGAAATAGCGGCCGCTTCGGTCGAAATGTGTGGCCGAGTCGTTGAAAATTGGGTCCAACGAATCGACGAACAAAGTCGAGTTCCATTCATAAATGTTTTGATTGTACTTCAAGCCAATAATAAATTGGAATATCTCAAATAGTTTGCCTTTTATTTAAAAAAAATATTATCAAGTCGTTATTAGAAAACCCTATATACTGGATACGGAGTAAATACATTACACCATAATCTATCCTGTAGCTTTAAATCGAAAATTATCAAAGGACAAAAGTGCAAAGTCCACTTTCGCTTTGCAGTTGCGTTTACCACGATTACGAAGCGAAGCTTGAGGTAACATCATGAATTGCTACATATGTTTGCCTTGTTTCTTCTAGATACATATGTTACAGAAGCAGGTGCGAACGCGACATTGTGAATTGGGTGTAAGGCTCTTTGCGTTTAGCATAAGGTCATGCTATGTTGGGTTCCTGGCCGCAAAAAAGTGACAGACAATGAGCCGATGAGGTCGAAAAGAATCCTTCCTACAAAAGGAGTTGGCAAATCAAAGTATCAAACCTTTACTCTGCACTCTAAAAATGCAAGTGAAGCGAATGATACAAATAAAAACAATGAAACTTGGAAAAATCTTCCAACTGTCACTACCTCAATACCACTATGGCCCGTACTCAGCAAATCCAGAACAAGTAAGATTCTTTTGTAAAGCAGAGATGAATATCTACGCTTGTTGGATTGCTTACAGGGCATAATCTTCGGGGGGCGCACGCAATTAAGCTGCGCCTTGTCGATGACTACTTCTGCACAAGATGTGGGGGCATAGGCTCACGGGAGGATACCTTCCACTTTTTGTGCCACTGTGCCAGTAATTTGAGGCAAAGAACTTTAGGAAGTTATTACTTCTACGACCTCTCAGAACTATCTGCTGCCTAATTTACATATCAAGACCCGCTTAAGATCAAAACGACAAGCAACGCAAGACGAAAAGCGGAAACCAGACCTTAGAAACACAATCAAATCCCTATCAAATATCCCACCCCGGCGTCACAATGGATCTAAATAAACCTAGGTGTCATGGACAGGAACCTCGTCTATCCGTCAACCTAACCTAACCTAACCTACTTAAAAACAAATAAGGCGGTTACCCACCCTCCTAAGCTCTTTCTGTAATATATTCCGTTTGCAAACGAGGCTTAATACTTCGGAATGATACTCGACGCATAGTTAAAATAGAACTCGAAAACAAATATAGGGATATGTAGAGGTAAGTACTTGTTTCTTGGAAAATATTCCAAGCTTTACTTCGAGAAGAAGTTGGTCTTATACAAGCGCAAGGGCAGAAGCTGTTGTTGATCTATAATACACAACTTTGGAATTGTAGCAAGAAAACGAATGTCAATATGTTAAAACCTTTTGAAAATAATGTGGTAAATAGTGATTTGTTCAGAGGCTTCAAAATTCTTTCAATTGCACATGAGCCAAAAAAAAAAAAACGAGAAAGCACAAAATTCGACGAAACGGATACACCAATAACGCAATCCTACAATTTTGGGCCAAATAAATCTATTAGGCCGTCTCCAAACTACCAAACTTCTCGACCTAGCGTTATAAATTTGAACCGCATTTAAATAGCGGAACCTGCAAAAACTTTCGCTAGAAATACATTTCATAATAGAAAAATTGCTTGATAGTTTGAAATCAAGTTGCAATTAAATGGTATACAAGCACATTGGTTTCGAAGCGAAGTAAGTAAATATCATATAATGTAACCACGCTCTTGTGATATTGGTAGTGTCTGTAGTTTTATAGATTTTCGAGAATTGTTTGCAGGTTTTTTTCATTTATTACAATGCCTACAACAGAGAATTATTCGAACCTAGTTGTCGCCATAGCATTTACGTTCCTAATTGATAAATTAAGATTTGAACTTCAGATTAAAAGAGATTTTAAATTCGATTTTGTAGGTTGAGCCCAGATTCACGAACGATCAACTACATTTACTCTTCATTTTATAAAATACGTTTCAGGAATCGAATTTCATTTTTAACGATCAGCTGTATTCAACAAATCTGTCTGATACGCACTTGAGTCTAAAGACCGCACATAAGCAACGTGCTTATCGCCTGCAAACACTTGAGAATTATAATAAACCGTTCGCGCCTCAATACTAATAGTAAATATGCGTTCTCTAAGAATGCCGTATTCACAGCACAGTACTTGTATACCATGTGTTCTCAGATTTTAAGTGCAATCTCATTAACAAGACATGAATTTCATTAGACTTTTACAACCATCAACGAGATTCAAAGTGAAAAAAAAAAAAGAATTTAAAAATTCAAATACTCAGTAGGTCGGCACTTTTTGAACTGAGTGTCCAGAACTTGTTTCCACTTACCGTTGTCAATATTGTAGGAACTCGTACTATACTGATAGTTGGCATAATCCAGGCTGCCATTTGTACTTTGCATTGACGAGGCAGTGGCTGCCGACGTTGTTGGGGGTGGAGGTGGCGGAGGACTTCCATTATGAAGCGCCGTACTATGGTGCGTTGTAATATTTGAATATTGTGGCAATGCCGACTGAGGATGGTTCCACGCGTCTGCAGTAAATGCTGCGGGTGTTGAGTATTCATAAGAGCTGTAGCCTTGAGATGGGTAGAAATTGGGATTTTCCTAAAAAAAAAAAAATCTTGAAAAAAAGGTAAACAATGAAAATATTTTATAAATTCACCATCGATCCACCGTCATAAGGAGAAGTTGAATAAAATCCATTGGTAGCACTGTAAGGTTTTATCTTCAGCTTTGATCTATAGCCTCGAGGTCGACGTCGTAAGCTTCCCTCATCTTCGAACATGTAAGCAGAATTTTGTTCAATTGTCCAATAGTTGCCTTTGCCCGGTTTTCCAACACCCATACCTTTGGGTAATTTTTTAAAACATTCATTAAGACTGAGATTATGACGTACAGAGTTCTTCCAGCCCACATATGGACCCCGAAAAAATTCAAATCTGCAAAGTAGAAAAAACCATTATAATAATGTATCAGCTAATGTTGTATTTGAAGATAAACTCGAAGACAACGAGAGATATCTAGTTTTAAAAAAAATTTAAGAAGCGTGAGAACGTTGTTGATCGCGAACATTCATAGACATATTTTAAATTGCGGGAATTACTTTTAATAAACACAAATTTACAAACAATTCCTGGAATTTTGTCTTGATACCGCAACCGAAAGACAGTCTTTGTTTGTTTGTCATATATCCCAATAGATAAATATTTAAGCATGGAAATTCGTTTTTTTCTTATTATTTTGTATTGAATGGGTCAATAGTTGACGATCTGTTCAAATTCGTCATAGTTTCCAAAAAAAAAAATTTTTTTGAGTTGGATATCGTTGTATGACTTCTCTACTCCGCGATCAGTAATATTCCGTTTTTGGAAAACGGTTCATCCTAAATTTGGCTGTTGTTCTCCAGTTCTCTATGTTGATGAGGCAGTTGACATCCTGTTTGTTCTAATGAACATTCAAGATTCTAGAGAATGTTTCACAACATGACTAATCAGCAGTTAGTCACAACATTTGGTTAAAAAAAAAAGAAGATTTATCTCGACTGATCCCTTTGAGATACAAAAGAAAAGTGATACAATTTTATTGAATTCGATTAATTGACAATTTGCAGTAGTGATTCCCACAAACTTGAGTTTGCGTTGTGTTAAATTGCCATACACATAGGCCGCAGGTTAAAGGTCACACTTGTGCAATAATTACAATACTAGGAATTTATGTACAACATCATCGTTTTGTTTTAAAGGAATAAGGTTACAGTTGATGGAGCGGATGTGGTTCGGGTGTAGTGTGATGAGGTCATTGGTCGACGTAAGTTGGTGTATTGCGGCGGGGTCATTGGTCGGACGTAACTCCGGTGCAGAAAACTTAGGGAGAAAAACGATAGGTACCGATGTATGTTGGTTTTAAATGTCTGAATGTTACAATGTCTAGGAAATAGAGGGCCCGGCAGGGCATTCCACAAGAGTTATATAGCTTAAGAAAGATTCAGGATGTATGTATTATAGTAGGTTCGAAGTTCTATGAAGCACTGGTGGTGGAAGTAGCTATAGAACAAAGTGAGCTACGAGACATTTCGTCGGTATTCAAGAGTGTTCATTGACTGATTGATATTGCATCACCTAGGAGTTTTCCCGCACGGTTTTGAATCCTATCTAGCAGGTGCGGAGATATTTTAGCCGCACCTGATCAGATGTTTGCATTGTACTCCAATTTTGGGCAGATGAAGGCCTTATATATTTTGGGCAGATCAGAATAGAAGTATTCCTTACATTCCTTGGAGAAACCTAGACAATTCGTAGCATTTTTGACGACATCGAATATGTGGTCATTTCAACGTAAGTTGTCATTGACACACATACCAAGAATGGAAAGTTTTTCGGTTTCGACGTTGCAAGTGTCATTCATGGATCAACACTTGTCATTTGGACAATAGATTGTACATAACTATTTCATTTTTTTCTTTTTTTTAGAAATTAAGAAAACTTGTAAATATATTGTTTTCCATAAATGAAATAAAGTGAAATGAAATAAATAAATAATGGCTGGGTGTTTAAATTTCGCCCTAACGATAGCAGATTGCATTGTGTTTTGAAAGCATTAAATTCTATTCTGTTGATAGTTCCCCAATTGGTTATGCTTTTAATATCGGAATTTATTGAGCTTAACATATCTTGCAGTTTCCGTTCTTCAGCCGAAGAGCAGGGACGTGAGTCCGGAAACGAATATGGAAAGCAGAGAGTACCGTCGTCAGCAAAGGAATATGTTGGATTAGAAGTGGCAGACGATTATCTCGACAAAAGGATGTTAAAAATTAAAAAGAGTATCGGAGATAGAACGGAGCCCTGGGTCACACCAGCATTTATTTAGTGAATATCAGACTTAAAACCATCCAAGAGAACTTCGATTGGACGAAAGCCATTGAAAAAGAGAGTCGTCGACCCCAAATGCACGTATTTTAGGTAAAGGAGCTTGATGAAAAACTCTGTCAAATGCCTAAGAAATATCAAGTGCAACTATCTTGCTTTCGCCAGATTGTTGTATGCATTGATTCCACTTTTCGGTGAGACATGCCATCAAATCACCAGTGGACCTGTTACTAAAATTGGGAATTTTTCGTGTTTCGAGATATTTCATGAACTGATGGTTTACCAGCGTGTCCATGACCATGGAAAGAAGGGAGGTAAGTACAATTGGTCTGAATGAAAAGAGAGAAGAAGATTCGCCTCTTTTAGGGGCGGGCTGGATAAATGCTGTTTTCCATCTTCTCGGAAAGAGTCCTAAAAAGTAGAGTCGAGGAAAAAGCATACGCAGTGGTTTTGCTAGCGTTGAAGAACACCTTCTCAGAAGAATTGGAGATAAACCATTTGAACCAGCGGATTTGTGAACGTTAAGATCTTTGACAAGCGACCAAAAGCTTTTATTACCTTTGGGACATTGTATTTTTTGACTCAGCTTTTCGACATATTGAAATTTCACACGCCCAAGAAAGACGTTGCAGTCATTCCTGGCTCGTTTAAACTTTTTTCAGTTTTCCTTCGTCGGGTTGGTTTTGAAGGACCGAAAAAAATCTTTTCTCTAACCCTGACAACCTCTTCCTTTTGGCTTGATACTCTGAATTCGATGAGTATCTCTAAATTAAAAGAGAGTAGTGTCTGTGATCATGTATCGTGCGGAATCGACGTCGTTATCGAGGAAACGTAAAGGCCAGTTAAAATCCCTAAAGAAGCTGTTAAGTCCGTCCCTATTGGCTTTCTCATACGTTCTTTTAGGAATTTTTGATCTGACCACACAGTATACGAGAAATTAGCTGATATAACAGCACATCAGCAGTGAACCTATCACGGTGAGAAGTTAAAAACAAGTCGGTATGGGCTCGAGCTCGTGGCTCATTTACAAGCTGGGTCAAGTTACTTTCCGCTGCGAAGATCACAACACACCGTCCTTCGGGTGTTGTCGGTCCAGAATGTCGAAGCCACTCAGAATTGTGTGTATCGAAATCGCCCGTAATAACGATTTCAGTATGAGGATACAGGGATACAATTCTTTGTTTGGAGTCAGACAGCGCACCAAACTCATCAAAGGTCGAATTGCTGTCCAGTTTGAGACTTTTATAGAAGGAGATGAAACTTTAACCACATAAAGTTAAATTCCGGATCGGAACAGATATTACATTGTGGTGAAATTTGGTAAGGAATATCATTTCGGTGCTTTAGATAAGAGTGGTCTGGGAGGTATGGTTGGGGATCTACCTGTGTTCCACTAAGTTAAGCTTTTTTTTAAATGAGGGATTCATTTTCATACTCCCTCTTTATTATCGTGGAATGAGCAGTTGGAACAGTCCCATGTTCATTGCCATTATCTAATAAAACACATTTCAATCTTCGTTTTGATCGGTTCCAAAAAACAATATCTTTTTCAAAACTAAAGAAAAGAAGAAATACTTAATCTACATTACGATAAAATATGAATTTCGTACCTATAGAAAGTAAATTTCTCTCTTTAAGCCTGGATGCTAATAGCATCGATCATTCTTTTGAAAAGTCTAAGTCTCTTATCAGATCGTTTAAAGCATTTTGAGTTAAAAGTAGGGGGTCCGACGATGCTGTCTCAAAATCGCTATCATTTTCATCTCTAGAGCTGGCTTTCGAGGCGCCTCTTATAGTATGCATTTCCGTGCCTTACAGATCTGACGAATGTGGAAATGTGATTTTTCGGTTCACTCCAAATCATTTGTAGACTAAACCTCAAATGGCTTCGTTTTCCATTTACCTACTTAGCTAAGTGTTTACTACACAATTTGCAAACCGTGTTTGGAACTCACGGCTTGACATTTTTTTTTTTAAAAATTCAGATATAATTTTTCGACATTTTTTTTACTTTATATGTATTCACCACAAATGTAACAAAATGTATTCGGATTACTTGTGCACCTTCTCTTTGACGAAGACATAATCAAAAGCTGCAATAGCTTTATAGATGAGGAATACGTGTTTCAAATGTGAACGTTATCTAAAAAACATAGTATCCATGACACGGCGATAAATTGAAAAAATGCTATTATGCCATGCAACTATAGATTGATCGGTATACATGGCTCTTTAACGAAATACTTCGAAAAAATTATAAAAAATAAATTGGTAGCACACACAATTTCCTATAATATCCTGTCTCCTGAGCAATTTGGGTTTAAGGCTCCTCAAAGCACCGCATCTACAATCATATAACAAGTAACTTTGTTCAAGGTAAAAACACAGGTACTCGTATAGTACTATTTGACTTCGAAAAGGCGTTTGGTACAGTATGACTTTATGGCTTTTTTCATAAGCCTATGTTCTTTAACTTTTCGATCTACTTGATCAAAATCATTAACTCATTTCTATCCGAGCGAGCTTTCAAGATGTATTTTAATAGCTGGTTTTCAAGTGATTACTCTCTCGCTGCAGATGTTCCTTAAGGTTCTGTACTTGAACCCATCTTATTCATTATTTAAAAATCTGAGTTTCCATGTATTTATAACTGTCAGTCTGGTATGTTGATACCTGTATTCTTTTATCAGATGCTATCGGTTCCAACTTTGAAACCGGTTTGCAATCTGCCTTTAAAAGCGTCATAATAAATTTTAATGATTGGAGGCTTAAAATAAATGCTTCAATGCTTTCTGAACCATTTCTGCCGATGTTGCTGTTTCTTTTATGACCACCTCCATGGCCTTTTGCAACGCTGCCAGTATCACGGTAACGAGCTATGGTTCGAGACACAAATGATTTATTCACGGTGAGGTGCTGGAGGGCTCTAACGATAGCTACTTGTGGTTTTCCAGTCAAATATAAAGCAATCACACTAACACAACTGAGACGCAAATAGTTTAAAAGGCTTGTAAATAATAAAATTATCTGTCATGTGTCAAAATTGAGCTTACTGTCATAAACGGCTTGGAAATTATAGCTGTCTGAAGTTGGTTGCAGTTCGAGTCAGTCAGGGTGTATATATAAAAGTAATTTCCATCATCATTTCCTAACAATGTCTGTTGAACAGCCATCTAATAGTGAATTAAAGATGGGTATATGTTAAATATGACCGTTTATGTGAATTTGGTCACTGCAACTGTGAAAAATATACTCGAAAGCGCATTTGAACGTGGACGAGATCCGATTATTTGATTGAGTGAAAGATGTTTTTAGAAAGGCAGACGTTCCTCAGATGGAAGAAGTTAGGCAAAAGAAATCCCGCAATGGAATCAATGGTAACGTTTATAGTAAAGATGATCGACGCACACTATATAAAATTATCATACTTTGATACCCCGAAACGCGGATGTTAAAGATAATTCAAAAATTTACTAACCCAAGCTGCAAAATTGACTGCCCTAAGCAAACTTGCTCAAAATAGTTGAGGAGGACACAAGGTTCTAAGATATTGGTGGGAGATAACTGAATCATATTTCAGCAACCCACACAAAGTTGGCGCGGGTTTTGTTAATACCAACCCATTACATACGAGCTGGTATGTTAGCCTAGAAGACGCAGACATAGCGTTTAATAGGCCAAAATGAGAAGATGAGTTAATGTCCCATGACTGAAATACGAGTATCATCTACGAAGTGCTATGTTTTGCAAAAATATTGGATATATTTTTAAGTCTGTATCCATTTAGAAGGTCAAGAGTAAACTTCTTTCATACAGGGTTTTCCAATAGGGACTTAACAACTTTGAATATAATTTGTGAACGCACTCTTTCACTAATCATCAAACTGTCACTGTCAATTAATTCAGTAAACTCATCATTTTTATCACGGTAAGGTACACTAACGAGCAACATCTGCAAATTATAAAAATTTTCTACAGTTATTCGGAGTCGCAAAATCATCTTCACTGATGAAGCTCATTTTTGGCTCAATGGGTTCGTCAATAAGCAAGATATGCGTTATTGGTCGGGTGAAAACCCACATGTGCTCCATGAATCACCACTTCATCCACAAAAAATAAGTGTTTGGTGCGGTTTGCATGCCGGCGGCGTTATTGGGCTATATTTTTTCGGTACGACGATAACAACGATAACGTTCGTCACGTTACTGTGAATGGTCAGCGTTATCGCGCCATGATCACCGATTATTTTTGGCCCGAATTGAAAGAAATGAACTTGGACGACATGTGGTTTCAACAGGATGGTGCCACAAACCACACAGCACACGCTACAATCGATTTATTGAAGATTAAGTATGGTGAGCGTCTTATCTCAAGACATGGGCCAGTCGATTGGCCGCCTCGTTCGTGCGATTTAACGCCGCTTGACTATTTTCTGTGTAGCTGCGTTAAGTCATTGGAAGAGCTCAGAGCCAACATTGAACACGAAATAGCGGCCGTTTCGGCCGAAATGTGTGGCCGAAGTATCAGCATTTTCTTCTAGTTATAAGAAGATAACCTAAGAAAGTTTATTAACACTTACCTCTATATTGGACATGTCAAAATGAACGAACTTCCAAAAAAAATTAAAGCTATATGCTAAAGGAAAAAATTGCAAAATAAACATCGATTGTATTTACAAAAGCCTTGGAAAGAGCCACTGAGTGCTAGGCTTTTAAAACATCTACTCACCCTCAACATTAATTCATAGGGCAAATTTAATTTGTTTAAAATGCATTAGTTTCATTTAGCACAGGTAATAGAATATAACAAATACAAATTTGATAATACTTTCTTAAGTTTTATTGTGCTTATACCGTTTTGTCAACAAATGTATTACGTACGAAATTTGTATAAGTTTTCAGAAAAAGGAAGAAAAAATATAAATTTATTACTTTAAATGGTTTATTGTTTTTCAAAGTATTCTCCTTCAAGATTTATATACTTTCCCATTCGATAGATTATTTTCAAATTATTTATTCCACTCTGATCTTGATGAATACTAGCTTGATCAAAAAGTTCCCGGTGGAGTCACCGTGTGGCGCTTCCATTGTTCCGATTTGAGTTCTGTTTTTTTTTGTTAAGTTGATATATCTGTTGTTGATATTTCCTCTAAATCTTAGCGTCATAGCTTGACATTTGCAAAAGTTACATAGCCCAGAGTACATCTATTTCTGTGTGTGTTGGCGATTTTTTTACAATTTTAGAAATGGATTTAAATTTGCAACAACGAGCTTGTATTAAATTTTTCGTAAAAAACGGATTTAATGGTATGCGAACATTGGAAATGTTGGAAAAGTGTTTCGGCAACGATTCTCTAAAGAAAAGGGTCATGTACCAGTGGCACGAGCGGTTCAAAAGTGGTCGTGAGTCAATCGAAGATGACGAACGCAGTAGCAGAATATTGACATCGAAAACCGACGAAACCATTGATGAAGTAAAAGGAATGTTGGCCAATAACTGCAAATTAACCATCAGAGAGATAGCGGAGGACTTGAACATTGCCTATGGATCCGTCTAAGACATTTTGATTAATCATTTAGGTTTCCGTCATGTAGCAGCAAAGTTGGTGCCAAAAGACCTCAATTTCATGCAAAAAGGAGACCGTGTGACGTCGCGAAAGAGTTGATTTGTGAGGCTGAATCCAATCCCACATTCATCAAAAGGAATGAGTACAACACGCAATCCAGACATCAGGCAAGTGAATGGCTTTCATCAAATGAGCCGAGACCAAGAAAACCACGTCGTTTTCAGTCACAAAAGAAGGATATACTCACGGTTTTCATGGATTACAACGGTGTAGTGCATCATGAATTTTTGCCAGAAGGCCAGACTGTAAACAAAAAGTATTATTTGGGCGTTATGAGACGTTTGCGTAAAGCAATTCACCGAAAGAGACCAGAATTGTGTGCAGAAAACTCGTGGATTTTGCAGCATGATAACGCACCGTCGCATGCCATCATTGTTTATAATTTTTTGACGAAAAATGCAACAAATACCATCCAACAGCCACCGAATTCACCTGCTTCGCAGGAAGCACTGATGTACATACCGAAAATCGAATATAAAAAATATTTCGAAGATTGGATCAAGCGCTGGCATAAGTGTGTTGCAGTCGATGGCGAAAATTTTAAAGGGGACAATATAGATTTAGATGAATAAACTTGTATTTTTAATTTTCTGAATGAATTCTTGGATCAAGGTAGTATGCTTTTTGAACATCTCGACAGCCTCTTCTGACGTTAAAAACCTTGACCACGCATTCTATTTTTTAACAGGAACAAAAATAAGATTAATCAGGAGAATATGGGCAATGGCTCATTAATTTGATGTTTTGAAACTTAGAATGTTGAACTCTTTCAGATTAGACAAATTGTGGAGCAAACGATCAAAAAAAAAAAAAAAAAAAGATAAAGTCAAGCTAGAAAAGAATTTTCGCTACCACAAACGAAAAATAAAATTGCGAGTCAAACTTTCAAATTCACGTAACAAATTTATTTCTCCTTACCTTAGTCAATGTGGTTGGCAGAATCGTTCGCTTTGAAAAACCATCATCGAGCGAATGGTTGTTGACCATCGGTAGAGGTGAAGCTGTCGACCGGTGCATGATTTTAACATGATGAAATTAACAGCCTGTAGAGTTAGGTTTTGACAAGACGAGGAGTTCAAAACAGATGAAGAAGGACACAAGTTCGAATTCTGTTTAATGGGATGCTCAAGGGAATGGTGACGCGATTTCAAAGACAATTAAGGCACAGGGATTTTTCTCTAACGAAATTTCGACGCGACTGAATGTTAAGTGAGCTAAACATGGGACATTGTGGTAGAATATGACTACTTGCACATTGAGGACACTTCACTGATGACTGGGGAGATTCAAATGCAAAATGAGTCCGAATTTGTGACTGTGTTTTGTTACGCGACGTTACCGGGCAAGTTAATGTATTGCAGGACTCAAGTGCATCATATCGAGATTGTTAAAACTTTAATAGCTCGTCAAACGTACAATCATTTCGCGAACCGACGTGCTGTGCCCAGTTTTGGTTTGTTTTATTGTCCAATTTTTTGAGTAGCAAAAGAATGAACCATGGGTGAATCAAGCCCGTTGAGACCACCTCATCTGCACCATCGGATATCTTGAGTAGCGTTTTGCGTTGCTGTCAGTTGTACATGGAAGTGACAAGAACGTTTGAATGAATGGTGTAACGATTAGATTAGACCGATTTTAACGCTTCTTTAACTGATCCCATGCTTATAAATAATTCGCGTCGGATATTAGCACGTGTTTAATAAGATTTTTAGCATCAACACGTAAAAATGATTTCAAATACTGAAACCTTTGTGTAGCTGGGAGAAAAAGTTTGTTATCGATACACGAAACGCGAAAAGAATGGCTGCCTTTATAATTTTCCGAGAAAGGCGAAATAGTAAGTTTTGGAATATGAGTGTTAGGTGATGTTGTCGAAAGCTTCTCAAGAAATGAAGATTGCTGCGACGCAATTTTCTGAAGCGTTCATTCTTTTTTTTATTTGTTCAACTGTTTGTTTTTTGTGAATGAACTTAGAAAAACTTGAATGCGCATTGAAAAAACGTTCTTTATACTCGACGAACTTATTGTCTTGATGATGCGTTGTAAATTCCAACCGCGTTTCATTGAGCTTATTTAATTTAATTTCTAAAAGTTCCAGAGAAGTATTCGGAACGATGCTGTCTACATATGATGTAGCCCGAGTCAATTGATCTTTAATATTACCACCGAAGAATTTTAACTGATTCACAATTTTGGGATAATCAATTATAAGCCCAGATATACACAAAAAAAATTGTTTAATACGTAGCCAAATAGTTGATAGTTTTTCAATTAGAAATTCCCTAATTAAGAGCAAATGATTCGACGACAAACAAGATTTATCATCCGGAGCCTATAAGAATTCTCCAACTTATTTTCTTACCCTGTAAATCCTTTACGTTAGGCAATCACTCTCAAGGTGTCTGGATGGTGCGATTTGCAAATCGTACTCCACTGGCTAACATCACCACCCCGTCGTTAGACTAAATTTGTCGTAAACCAAACCTCTGCTATTTTGGAGAAATATGCATGGAATCATATGACTTCCGAATTTAATTGTGCTTCTCATGGAGTACTACCATCTCAACTCATTGATCATCATCTCTTGTGGATATGTCCCTACCGGCTGTCTCTTTCACGGGAACTTTGGTCTACATCAAAGTTCTCCGAGTCACAACCAGGTGATGTAATCATCTCCGTTGAAGAAAGACAACCTCCCAAATATCTCCTAAAAATAACAACAGACACGGATACTATTTATAAATCGTCTTATCTCTAAAATTTCGTTATGGTCACGCTTGCTTTCAATATTCGCCTATTGTCGTCGATTTATCAATAATTGTCAGAAAATAAAACTCGTTAATCATTAGTCGTTCTTGGGATACCAAAGAGATACCGAGCGATATTTCTTCGCTTACAAGCAACCAGGAATTGGATAGCAAGTCTATACTCAAAAAAAAAAAAACGCTTTCTCGATGATGATGGTCTGTAACGCGTTGGTGGTCGAATCAAACACGCTAACGTTTCCTATAATATGAAACTCCCTGTCATTCTACCTAATTGTCATGTCTCTTCTATTATAGTTAATGAAATTCACAGAAATCACTTCCATCCTGTACTTGCCGTAACATTTGATATTGTTCGTCAGCAGCATTACATCCTTTGCAGCCGCAATTTTATACGGAAACTGGTCCAAGGTTACTACTTCACAACGTATGGGAGACCTGCCGCAATTCAGGATCGTCCGTTAGCCAACACTGAATTAAACTTTCATTTGGACGCCAGAATTAAATCGGTGAAATCGCATCAACGTCTGGTAATAGGATCTTCGATTCTAACCTTTGAGGAGCTATACACTGTGTTGAGCCAAATTGAAGCAATATTGAACTTACGTCCTCTTTTTATATTATCTGATGATGAATTAAATTCACTAACTCCAGCCCATTTTTAAATAGAAGAACCATACACTGCCGTTCCGGAGTCCAATTACCTACAAATGCCACAAAATCGACTATGTCACTGGAATCATTTGCAATTTTCCAAGAGTTTTGGAAACGCTGGCATGTGGAGTATCTTACTACTCTGCAGGGAAGTCCTAAGTGGCAGATAGCGAGTCCAAGCGTGTGGTCCTTAAGGAACCAAATCTTCCTCCATCACTGTGGATTCTTAGCCGAGTCGAGGCATTTCATTCAGGTCAGCACAAGCTTATACGTGTTGCAACAGTTAAAACGAACCATGGCAGTTTCAAACGGCCAATCGACCTTGCTTTGCCTTGATTCAATTGTCCTGAAAATAGTCTAGGAAGCCGGAATGTTCAAAACTTAAGCAAACAGACATTTTTAGTTATATTCTTTATGTACAATGGTGGACAAAAGTATTTTGACATTTGAAAAATAAGATTGTTGCGTCGATTTGTTATGATTTATTAAGGTAATAAACTTAAACAACTTTTAAATTTGTAAATAATATATTTATTATTATTTATTATTAGTTTTTAATATTACAGTTAAAAAAAAATATCGATCTTTCATAAATGTTGCTGGACAAAAGTATTTTGACAATCCAAATTGTTTAACAAAAGGAGAAAAAAGTTAATATTGGTGATAATAACAAAAATATTAACAAAAAGTAAGCCCTCCTTTTATATCAGTGACCTTTTGCAAGCGTACAGGAATTGATTTAACCAGATTTTTTAATGTTTCCAATAAAATATCCTTCCAAAGTCCGTCAACTTCAGCAATCGTTTCTTCACGCGTTCTTGATAAGTCTGAGCTTCGTTTTTATAAAAGCCTACACATTATCTTTATATAGGGATTTCCAATAGGGACTTGATAACTTTGAATTTAATTTCTGAACGCACTGTCAATTTATTCAGTAAGCTCAACATTTTCATCATGATTAAGTACAGTAAAGTTCTGGAGAAGATGCGCCAAGATGATGAATTTCATCGCAAAATCATCTTCAGTGACGAAGCTCATTTTTGGCTCAATGGGTTCGTCAATAAGCAAAATATGCGTTATTGGTCGGGTGAAAACCCACAAGTGGTTCATGAATCACCACTTCATTCACAAAAAATAACTGTTTGGTGCGAATTGGAAGATATGGACTTGGACGACATGTGGTTTCAACAGGATGGTGACACAAGCCACACAGCACACGCTACAATCGATTTATTGACGAGTAAGTATGGTGAGCATGTTATTTCAAGACATGGGCCAGACGATTGGCCGCCTCGTTCGTGCGATTTAACGCCGCTTGAATATTTTCTGTGGGGCTATGTTAAGTTATGGGTTTATGCCAACACGCCGACGACGTTGGAAGAGCTCAAAGCCAACATTGAACGCAAAATAGCGGCCGTTTCGGCCGAAGTGTGTGGCCGAGTCGTTGAAAATTGGGTCCGCTGCAAACGTGCCCGCGGTGGCCATATGAATGAAGTCGAGTTCCATTCATAAATGTTTTGATTGTACTTCAAGCTAATAATAAAATTTTTGAAATATCTCAAATGGTTTGCCTTTTATTTAAAAAAAAAAGTTGTCAAGTCGTTATTAAAAAACCCTACATTAAGATCAGGGCTTTGAGGCGGCCAATTCAATGTATTGACTTTGATATCCCTCTAAAAATTAGTTTTCACATGGGCCTTGTGGCATGGAGCGTTGTCCTGCTGCAGTATAAAGGATTGCCCAATGAGCCGGTCACGGGAAGTGAATGCATGGCCATTCAGGATACGTAAATATTTATCTTTATTCATTGTACCATCAATATTTTTCAAAGCGCAAAAACTGTTGAACATTACTGATCCTCCCACATGTGGTACCCGTTCGCACACAGGCTTCATTTTTTTGCGAACATTCTTTGGCAACCTGCAATAAACCTTTTTTTTCGATCCATGATATTCAAAAGAGCTTTCAATTGTCTATAACACTTGTTCCCAAAACAATTGCGGCTTGTTTATGTAGGAGTTGACGAATATTAACCTTTTGAGCTTATTTTTGTTGAAATTAAAGGAATTGGACGAGCTCCTTTAGCCGTCTTTCGACAGTTTTCCTACTTATTGAAAGATTATGGTGCTCTTTGATCGCAATCGACACAGTTTTTGGTGTAATTAGCACATTTTCTTTAAATTTTCTCAAACTTATGCGGTCCTCTATAGGTTTTGTTTTGCGTGGTCTTCCCGATCTGGCCTTATTTTTGAATCATTCTTCTTTTTTTTTTTTTGTTTATTTGGTAATGAATTGTTTGTCTAGGTACTTTGTATAATTTGCTAAGGTATTCTGCAGAAATACCTGCATTATACTTAGTGACCATTTCATTTCTAATAAGTTCACTTATTTTACGTGTTTTGCACATAATATAACAAAGAATGCGATCAAACAGTTACTTTTACTAATAAAAACAATAAAAATAATTTCAGAAATTAGAGCACGTGTTTTTTACCGCAAGCGAATCAACGAAAATGAAAATTATAAGCAATGTCAAAATATGTACTTTTGTCCAGCAAAATAATCATAATCTGCCACGCAAATAATAATAGAAAAGAAATGTGTTACCGTTATCAGTGCAATCTTTTGCTCTCTTAAATCCTATACCTCTATCAGTTTGCAGAAATAAGCGGTTTAACCTTTTGCACTGTTTTGTCAAAATACTTTTGTCCACCACTGTATTCTTTGTTCATAATTATTTAATTATTGTTAACGTTATCTTGTTATTGTTATTATCTCTGAGTCACTGTATTTTTTGCATGCACTGATGACTTCCGGTACACAAATTGTTGTATACCATTCTGCATTAACAGTTCTTGGACCCTTTAAAGCCACAGTAGCAACATGATCCGACTATCCGAAAAAATAAGCGATCATTTTTTTTGAAGTGTTTCGAAAACGAGTCACTTTTGTCGTTTTTCGCTTATCTTGGAATACCCAAACAGGCGATTATCAGTTCATTGTTCTCTTGTAACGATCCTGTACACGTTTTTTGAAACACCACTATTGAATTTCTTTAGCATTTCTTTGCACCATTTGGCACGACATATTTTTGAGCGTTGAACAGCTTATGTGGTATCTACCTATCATAAAGCTTCTTCACAGTTAAATGTTTAGGCGATATTAATTGAATTGCGGTCTTTCCAATGCCTAAGGCTTCTATCTCGTGGTATGTTACATGCTGATCGGTTTTAATCATGTTTTCGGGATGAACAGCACTGAAAGTACATTGACTCGCAGGACCGCATATGAACTCTACAAACCGGTTATAAATTGTAACATTTAAAATCATAAAATTTATGCAACGAAATCCTTCACGAGAAACACTTTAAAAACGAAACCACTAAACACTTTTTTTTCAGTAGAAGTTATAAATTGTTATTTCACTATCAGACGTAATCATAGGAATACTTCTCGCGTTATTTTTTAAAACTTTTGTTACGATCTTGTCGGGCCTCTTCTGATATAATTGTCCAATCGGCAGTAATGAAGACGAAATTACATCTGGCCCGTGAATAGGTATCTTATCTGCACTTTTTTTAGTTAAGTATCTATCTACTCCTCAGATAATAAATCTGGGTTATCAAAGAAGCGTTTTGGACGGCCAACAAAGTTTACAGCCAAAGGGTATTTAAATAACCTGATCCAGCAGTATAACACTGTAAGGCCGATGGATTATATGAATTAGTCAACAATTGATCTATTGAATTGAAAACCTTAGAGCTTGTGCCGCAAATGTAGTAACGCTGTTAATGCATTAAAAATTTTTCCATCCACTATTGTAAAAATGAGTTTATTGGACACCAGAACAGCTTTATCTTTGAAATCCACCGATGAGCTTTTAAGATTTTTATTTGAATGTCAATTGTGACCTTTTCAGATATTGAGATTGGTTTTGACTCTTTCACAAAATTTATTTTAATTGATCGGCAATTTAGCTAAACTACATCTTTACTGTCACTATTCCCGCCTACTAATAGGATAAGCAAAACTGGAGATATAAGTACGCTTGCATCATCGGCATCCACTCCAACTAAATTCTGTGTATAAGATTTGTGTCTGAGCTAAGTTTTGTAATCAAGCATAAGTTTCCTAACTGTTCAGGTTGATTCTAGAAATGATTCCCTTTTGCACATTTATGAAATGTTCAGCAGAGTGGTTTTAATACAGCTAGAACTTCAGCTAACTTCTGCAGAAGTATGTAGATAAAATGGTTACATCTTCTTTTTTTGGATAAAAATCTTTTTTTCTTGTACGACGGAAACCTTTCGGGATTCTTGGATCTTATTAGGTTGTACTGGAGTCTTGCTAACTTGACTTCCACCATAGTCGAAAAGGCTTCTTCTCCAGACATCCCCACAGTGTGAATTTCTTTGAATGCCTGGTATGCTTTCATATACTAAGATGCAAGATAAGGTAAATGTATAATATCTTATACTAATTTGGTTGCAATTACCTGACCAGAATCTCGCAAATTCATTTTTGTTGTATGCTCTAGTTCCGAAAGTGAACGGCTTCTGCCAAAAATGGACAATGAGTTTTAAAATTCTCTCCACAGGATAGTTTCCCAATGATAATATTTTAAGACAAAAATCAGAACTGTAGCATCATTAGTTTTGTAGATAATGAGGCAAATGTGTAAAAATAGCATACTATTTCGGGGTCAATTTCGAGGTCCTTACTCCATTAAAGGTAGATAAATCACTACCAACGTTTTTAGTTAGTTGTGTGCACCATAGCAAAATAAAAAATGAATGTGAATACCAATGGCTTTAGCAAGAATTTGATAAAATCGCACATAAGTTTATTTTCAAACTAATGGACTTGGTTTTCAACCTGGGCTGTCTATTGTCTAGTCCATTTTCGTTCTCGTTTGTCTGAATCAATTCAAGCCACTTCGGGTGTTTCATAAGGCAATCCATTAACCTTGGTCCATTAACTTTCGTTTTGACTATTAATGATATCGTACGTATTATAAAGACCTCACACATATCTATCTATGCCGATGATATGAAAATCTATGATATAAACAAATTTCCAAAAATTCTGATTCTCAATATCTACAAGACGATCTCACTAGGTTTTCAATATAGTGCCACAAAAATTTCCTTGAGCTCAACATAAAGAAATGCCAAGCCATCTCATGCTCTCGGAAGCGTTTAACGCTTCCTGAACGAATTTATTTAATTTATAGGTATATCAATCTAACCTGTAACTTTGTTTACTCAACCCCTATTTAGGGCAATTGGTCTGTTAAATAAACTCCGTAAGTCATTTCTTATTGCCAAAATAACGAAATAACTTGTATTTCTACGTAGGTTGTACATATCTGAGTTGGGACACTGTAAGTTATAAAGAAAACTTTCATAACTTTAAAATAGTAAAGGTGTCTCGGAGGTAAAATTTTTAAAAATCTATAAAGATCCATAGAATGAGCTAAACGACATATTTAGTTTATTTTTCTTATGGCACATTTTTGCAAGACTCTTATCGGTTAAATTTTATTTTGATAGGCATCACCCAAACAAGTAATTGCATACTGAAGTTTTGAGCGAGATACGAGTATGACCTAATATAGTAAATCATTTTATAAATTTCTGGAGTCGGAAAAAATAACGAATCGACGGGAGGAAATATTGTTTTAGATTTAATGTATGCTTGAACTAGCACAAATTGTGATCAATAGTGGTGCCTTAATATTTATCAATTAAATCTTAAAGCAAGTCTTAAGACTCCATACAATGCTAACGAAGCAGATCCCAGCGTTTTTTTTTATCATTGCACTTACAAATAGACAAACTGTATCTAAAGGAAAGTGATATCGGGATACTTAAGCTAAAAAAACAATATTTTCGTATTACTACGATCTTTTCAGTCGACCTGTTCTGTATAATATGTACATGTACATTTTCAAATACGTACACTGTATTTCATATATGATCAATTAATTGTCGCCTAATTTCAGAGATGTATGTATTTCAGCATCTATCATCTATTACCTTGATCAAGAATAACCACCGTGTGGCGCTCCCATTGTACCGATTTGAGCTCTGTTTTTTTGTTGAAATTCTATCTAAATCTTAACATGACGTAAAATTTGTAAAAGTTACGTAGCTCAGAGTACTACTTGTGTACTACGTGAGTACTGTATGTGTTGGCGATTTTTTACAATTTTTTACAACAAACTTGTATTAAATTTTGCGTAAAAAACGGATTTAATATTGCGCGACCGTTGAAAATGTTCGAAAAGTGTTTCGGCAACGATTCTCTAAAGACAACGGTCATGAGTCAATCGAAGATGATGAACGTAGTGGCAGACCATCGACAACGAAAACCGACGAAAACATTGATGAATTAAAAGAAATGTTGGCCAATAACCACAAATTAACCCTCAGAGAGATAGCGGAGGACTTAAACATTGCCTATGGATCCGTCCAAGACATTTTTGTTAATGATTTGGGTTTCTGTCGTGTAGTTGGCGCCAAAAGACCTCAATTTCATGCAAAAAAGAGACCGTCTTGACTTCGCAAAAGAGATGATTTGCGAGGCTGATTCCGATCCCACGATCATTACTGATCAAAAGGATCATTACTGGAGATGAGACTTGGGTTTATGAGTATGATGCAATCCATATATCAGGCATCACGAATTTTTACCAGAAGACCATACAATAAGCAAAGAGTATCATTTGGGCGTTATGAGACGTTTGCGTGAAGCAATTCGCCGAAAGAGACCAGAATTGTGGGCAGAAAACTCGTGGATTTTGCACTCGTAGTTTTTGTGACGAAAAATGCAACAAATACCATCCAACAGCCACCGAATTCACCTGATTTGGCTCCCTGTGACTTCTTTCTGTTCAATCGAGTTAAATTACTACTACAGACATTCCGAAAACCGAATATAAAAAATATTTGGAGGATTGGATTAAGCGCTGGAATAAGCGTGTTGCTTATTTTTATCATTTTAATGCCACACATCTTTCCAACATCTTACCTTTATTAATTGTTTTAAGTGAGATATGGGTGTATCAAAGTGAATTTGATTCCTTTAACATAGATGGCTACTTTTCTTTTGGTAACTGCAATGACACCTATTCTGCCGGTGGCATTGTCGTTTACATAAAAAATGGAATTGTGCATGACTGCGTTAAAATCAAGTTAATAAGTGCGGATATAATAAAAGTAAACTTAACATTTCAAAACATAAACTACACTATAATTTGTATTTATCGTTTGCATAGTTCTAGAAAAAGTGCATTTATCGAAGGGTTCCATACCGTTTTAAATAATATAAAAGCCAAGAATTTAATAGTCCTAGGCGATATAAATATTGACCTGCTAAACGATTTGGATACGGATTGTGAAAATTATATGCTGCTTATGGCTTCATTTGGTTTAAAAAGTATAGTTAATGTTCCTACTCGCATAACAGATTCAACCAATAGTTGCATCGATCACATTTTCCTGCTTTTAAACAAAAACAACAATTCTGTTTTCAATAGTGAAGTAAACGATTATAGAATTACTGATTACTACCTGTGTGTCCTTAATGTTCTAACAGATTTTTCTCCTGTGGAAACTTGCTATAAGGAAAAAAACTCAAGCTAACTATTCTTTTCTACGTGAGAAGCTCAGGTATGAATGCTGTTAACCCATTTTTTAGAAAGTGATCCTTCAGTAGCCTACGATAAATTTGTTTCAATTTTAATTAAACATGTTAACAATGCAACTTCTGTTCTTAAAATAAGTCAGCGCGATTTGTTTTTAAAGCTCTGGATGAAATTACGTCCATTAAACCTCATTCAACGTAAAAGAGATTTCGCAAAAAATGTAAAAAAACACCCTAGAAATACTAATTTAAAAATGTATTAGACTAAATTGTGTAAAAAGCATAAACGTATGGTTGCTCAAGCACGCGATACCTACTACGCGAATCGCTTAAGCCAATTTAGAGGAGACCCTAAGAAAAAATGGGGATTAGTAAATAGTATAGGGTTTTCCAATAGGGACTTGACAACTTTGAATTTCATTTGTGAACGCACTCTTTCACTAATCATCAAACTGTCATTGTCATTTTATTCAGTGAACTCAACATTTTCATCACAGTAAATTACACTAACAAGCTACTTTCTCCGATTGGGTTCTGGAGAAGATGCGCCAAGATGATGAATTTCATCGTCATCGCAAAATCATTTTCAGTGACGAAGCTCATTTTTGGCTCAATGGGTTCGTCAATAAGCAAAATATGCGTTATTGGTCGGGTGAAAACCCACATGTGCTTCATGAATCGCTACTTTATCCACAAAAAATAACTGTTTGGTGCGGTTTGCATGCCGGCGGCGTTATTGGGCCATATTTTTTCGTCGACGATAACGATCGTCACATTACTGTGAATGGTCAGCATTATATTTTGGCCCAAATTGGAAGATATGGACTTGGACGACATGTGGCTTCAACAGGATAGTGCCACAAGCCACACAGCACACGCTACAATCGATTTATTGAAGAGTAAGTATGGTGAGCGTGTTATCTCAAGACATGGGTTAGTCGTTCGTGAGATTTAACGCCGCTTGACTCTTTTCTGTGGGGCAACGTTAAGTCATTGGTTTATTCCAACACGCCGACAACGTTGGAAGAGCTCAGAGCCAACATTGAACACGAAATAGCGGCCGTTTCGGCCGAAATGTGTGGCCGAGTCGTTGAAAATTGGGTCCAACGAATCGACCACTGCAAACGTGCCCGCAGTGGCCATATGAAAGATGTCGAGTTCCATTCATAAATGTTTTGATTGTATTTCAAGCCAATAATAAAGTTTATGAAATATCTCAAATGGTTTGCCTTTGATTTAAAAAAAAAGTTTCCAAGTCGTTATTAGAAAACCCTATATTTGGGTTAGGAAAAATAAATCAAATAGTATTCTAAATGAAGGAGTCGATAACTTAATCTTATCTGATCCACGTTTAATAGCAAATAAATTCAATGAGTATTTTGCCAATATCTCAGAGACTTTAAGACCCCCTGAGCTACTTTCCAGTTGTAACTGCAATATTTCATCGGGTTTAATTGAAGAAAGAATTCAGTTTTTAAATTAATTATGAATCAGGAAAACAAGAAATCAAGCACCTGTGACTGTATTTCTGCCATTCTACTAAAATCAATTTCTTTGGAAATTGTGGATGTCATGTGTTATGTTTTCAATCTTTGTGTTAACAGTGGTAAGTTTCCCTATTTTTTAAAAAAGGCAGAAGTCATTACGCTTTTTAAGAAAGGAAATCACAAAAAAATCAGCGTTTATAGAACTATTTCTCTACTCCCTACGTTCTCAAAAATTTTTGAGAAACTAATGAAATCACGAATACTCTCTTTCTTAAAAGAAAATAAATTTTTTTTCACACGATCAGTATGACTTTATACCAGGCATATCCACTGAAGATGCCATTTTAAAAGTCTGTTGTGATCTGTTTAGTGGCATTAATGAAATTAAATCAACTATGGCTCTTTTTGTCGACATGACTAAAGCCTTCGACATGGTGGATCTTGAAATATTATTATCCAAGTTATACAAAGCAAGTTTTAGAGGAATGGTATATGAGTGGTTTAAGTCATATTTGTTGGAAAGAGAACAGAGAGTTTTAGTCAATGGTTTTTAAAGTATTTCACTAAAGCTCAAAAATGGTGTTCCACAAGGTTCAGTGTTAGGTCCAATCTTATTTCTCATCTATATTAACTCTCTTTTCAATTAAAATTTTTATGGTAAGCGTAGATCTTTTGCAGATGACATCGCTTTCACGTACGCTAATCTTTCGATTCACGAATGCTTTGCGAAAGTCAACCATGCATGACCTCGAACTACTAAGGATCTGGCTTACAATTCACAAGATTATTATCAGCGAAAAAACCAAAATAACGCAATGTGTCTTGGATAATTTTAAGTTCTCTTTCCATGCAAGTGCCTGCCAAAAGTTTTGTTTACCTCTTCATACCTGTGGGCGACTCAATATTAACGTAAATGGTAGTTGTTCATCTGGTTGTTTCAATGTCGAAACAGTTGAATACATTAAATACCTTGGTATTTCCATCGACAATAAATTGAATTGGAAAGTTCACAGCCAATACCTAAAGTCGTATATGGCGTTAATTACACGTAAAATGTTTCTTTTAAAGCCATACTGCTCGCGAAAAGTTCTTTCAATGTTCTATTGGCTTATTTCACTCGAAACTACAGTACGGTATTGTTAGCTGGGGAGGTACCTACATGAATAGTTGGCCCCTCTTTATCAAGCTGCGCATCTTGCCAATCAGAAATATTTACATTTTTAAGGTACTAAAAGAGTTTTATAAACAACACGGTAATGTGCCATCTAGGAATTTTTCAGTTTATAGCTTACGGGTGAATAATTTGGCACTATTTGACATTCCACGCGTTCACAAAACACATTTTATGAACTTTTATTTAGTTTCCTCTCGTAGAATCTTTAATAAGCTTCCCATATCCGCACAATTAAATCAAAACCTCAACTCATTCTTAAAAAAAATTAAAGACTGGCCATTCACAGTGGACCCGTGTAACTTGGAGTTAATTTTTAAATTAACAAATTAATAATAAAATGCAAAATGACTCTTTCACTTTTATTGCAATCAATCTTTTTTTTTTTGCTCCTCTAAAATTGTTTGTTGTTTATTTTACTTATACAAAGAATTGCCCTTATTTCTTGTAACATTAAATCAACTGAAGGTACCCCACGTCAGTTACTCTTTGAGTATAATTATTCTTTTTGCGATCATTCAACGCTAACTTCAAAGTTCCCGAATGATCAATGATTTATTCTACTCACTGTTATATCTTTGTAAATTGAATTTGTTATAATCCTATTTATAAGTGATATAGAATAAAAAATGAAAAAATGAAGAAATGAAATGAAATGAAAATATTTAATATATACAATATAATTTCTCATTTCTCGAAATGAAAATACATTTTTTTGTTTTGATATAATATGAAGTACTTTTGGTTTAATTAGAAACTCTAATTAAAATTAAGAGGCATTGAATCACGATTATTTAAATGCCCCACTTTATAAGAAATTGCCGGCAGCATTTTTTAGATAACCGATTGTTTGTTATTATAATTTTTTTTTTTTTTTTTGGTTTTGGAAAATTTCCACGTGTACTAAGCCATTTTAATTTGATTGGTTATTTCGCTACATAAGTATTTTCTGTTAAAAATAGTACATACTTTCAATTAGGTATGTTGCTGAGCACTAACATTTTTTTAAAATACATTTACCATGTCGTTGAGTAATTTTAAATATATTTATCTCCTAAAATGAACCACATTTAAATTCGCAAAAAGTGATAATGAATAAAAAAACGTTGGTTGTTCGTCGGGAAAGTTAGATACAACGACCGAAAACAAAACATACGGAACAATTTTCGTTTACTTTGACTTATTCTTGTGTTGAGTGTCTATAGACATTATACAGCTGTCTTTGGTTCTGATCGACTTTTGTGGCAGTTATAGTAATTTGCATTCAGAAGAGTCACACAATTTCGTGTAACTACTAAATTTGCAGAATGTAAGAAAATTAAATTCTATTATTGGGTATATATTTTAATTCGTGCAGTTTTTTTTTTCAAAATTTGAACGTTTATTTAAGAAAAACATGTACAATAGTATTATTCAAAGTATTGCCCATCTGAAGCTATGACTTTTTCCCATCTTTCTGGCAGTTTGTGGATCCCATCCCAAAAGAACTGCGCCGGCTTGGCAGCCAAGAATGAATCAAGCCAATTTTTGATATTGTGGTCTGATGTGAACCGTATTTCAGTGAGGACGTTCTGCATCGACCAAAACAAATGGAAGTCAGAAGGGGCAAGGTCTCGGCTATAAGGCAGGTGGGGTAAGATTTAACATCCACTGTTTTCCAAATAGTTCTTAACCGGAATAATAACGTGGGGCCGAGCGTTGTCATGATGGAAAATAATTGCCTCGTGTCTGGTCGCATATTCCGGGTGTTTTTCGGCTACTGCTCTCTTCAAACAAATTAATTGTGTTCGGTAGCGTTGTCTATTAATGGTTTCACCCAGTTTTAGCAGCTCATAATACAGCACACCCATCTGATCCCACCAAATACAGAGCATTACCTTCGCGCCATGGATATTCGGCTTTGCCGTTGACTTGGCTGGTTGGTCGGGTTTCACATATGATTTTTTGAGCTTGGGGTTATCGTAATGGATCCATTTTTCATCAGCAGTAACAATCCGATGCAAAAATGACTTCCTTTTGTGGCGTTGCAGCGGCATTTCGGACATGCAAAACCGCCTTATGACGTCTCTCGGCTTGAATTCATGTGGAACCCAATTTCCTTGCTTTTGAATATATCCAGCTGCTTTTAAACGTTTTGAAATGGCTGCTTGAGTGACACCCAAAAATTCTGAGAGTTCTTCTTGTGTTTGGCAACAATCTTCATAGAGTAATGCTTCCAGTTCTCCATCTTCAAACTTGTTTGACTGCCCAGAACGTTCATCGTCTTCCAAGCCAAAATCACCACTTTTAAATCGTGCAAACCACTTTCGGCACGTTCGCTCAGTTAGCGTATGTTCACCATAAACTTTCACCAAAATACGATGACTTTCGGCAGCAGTTTTCTTCATATTAACGTAATGAAGAAGAACTCCCCGCAAAAACACTTTTTCAGGCACAAAGTTCGACATATTTGAGTGAAAAAAAAATATATATATATTGTTGTTTACGCTTCAAATGAACGACGTATACTGAAATGACGTACAATGACAGTAGCTTTCCAACGCATGTTCCAGTGGAATAATAACAATGGAATAATACAAGTTACGTCATCTCATTTGTACAGGAGAATATGGTAATTACAAGCTTTTTGAAAATAAGCTCCTAAACTATGATTTTAAGTGGATGTCCGCCGAAAGAATATATGCGAAAGGGAGAGCTATCGGTGTGTGCTATTTTGGTTTCAAAAAAGATCTTAATAATTTCTGTTCAGAATAGTTGAATAGCTTACATACGAGTATGTGAGTATACAACGGGGTAAAAAGCAATATCATATATTCTCAACGTATCTGAATGGTTACTGTCCTATGGGAAAGAGATTTTGAGAAACTACAAAAGCAATGATTTGCCGTGATCAGCAGAACATAATTATAATCGGTGAGACCTGTGGGTTGGAAAATTTCATAGAACGACGTACAGGTGCTTATTTTGGCAAACATGCTTGCATAATTCAATTTTCGGGTTGGTCTGCAATGCAAAATTTTTATGTTCACTGCATTAACAAATGTTTGAAGCCAGTCGAAGTTGAGTTATTTTTAAGTTCATCTAAAAATAGATCTAAAAACTATGCTAAGGGTTTCAACAAATCATTTCTTTTACGTTTTTTATGACATTCCTGTACATTTGTGAAATTAGATATGGGCGCTTTTTTAATTTTTTTTAAGACTATTTAATTTAATGTTTTTTGAAACACTATTTCTGGCGCACCTTTTACACTTAAGGTTGAGCTTAAAAAAAAATCTAAAAGTGTCCGACCTAAATTCAACAGAAAAAAAATTATTACATGTATTTGTAAATATACGTATATATAAGAAAAACAGTAAAATGTTATGTTTATTACGCATTTTCTAAAGAAAAGTAATCTCAAAATCAAAAATTAGCATGGGCAAGTAAATTGTAACAGGCTTAGAAAGACTGAAACAAGATATTAACTTTATCTAAATGCAGACTGCTATAATTTTCAAACCGTCCATCACAGTAAGCTCAAATTTTGACACATGATAGATAATTTTATTTTTTACAAGCCTTTTAAACTATTTGCGTCACAGTTGTGTTGAAACATTTTTATCCGCGATGGAATTCAAACGTGATAGTGTGATTGCTTTATTTTTGGCTGGAAGACCACAAGTAGCTATCGTTAGAGCCCTCTAGCACCTCAACGTGAATAAATCATTTGTGTCTCTAAACATAGCTCGCTACCAGTACCTCGCCAGTATCACGGCAGCTTTGCAAAACGCTGCAGCAGCAGAAATGGTTCGGAAAGTGAAGGCTCGGATTGAGCGAAATCCGCTTCGAAGTGGAAGAAAAATGGCTCGTGAGCTCAGCATATCGTTGGAACGGATGCAACACAAACTGAAAAATGAGCTTGGGCTCAAGCCATTGAAGTTCCAAAAATCACACGATCTTACACCACAACAGAAAAAAGTTAGAGTCGAAAGAGCGAAGCAGTTGCTACGCTTGCACGAAAGTGGTGAGTTGCCGAATTTGGTTTTTTCCGATGAGTTGCCATTTGTTATCGAGCAAAATGTCAACAAACAAAATGACCGAGCTTACTTGCCAGGGAGGTCTTTCCAAAATTTACAACTTCGGACGGCTACCAGAAAGCAGGCAGCACCGATGGTTTTGGTTTGGACCGTGGCGTCAAAATTAATGCGATCGTATACCGTGAAACTGTCTTGGACAAACAATCATTTCGGTCGGAGACCGTGGACATTTCAACAAGACTCGGCACCGTCTCACAAAGCGCGCGTCAACCAAGATTGGTTAAAAAACAATGTTCCACATTTCATTCCTTCGACACAATGGATTGCAAATACTCCGGATGCAAATCCGTTGGATTTCTCTGCCTGGGGTATTTTTAAGGCGAATGTTGGCACTTAAAAAATACCAAAGCTTGGACCACCTCAAACAAGCACTTCGCCGGAAATGGGCTAATATACCGCAGAGCCACTTGCGTGCAGCGTGCGATGCTTTCTTCGGCCGTCTGAAGGCGATTGTTCGCGCCGAAGATGGACATATTGAAAACTAATGACACAATTTGAACATTGATATATTCTCCAACATTTTTTAATTTGGCACAATAAAATTTATCAAAAAACAAAATAATTATAGCATTTTAAAAAGTTGCAGTTCGAGTCAGGCAGGGTGTATGATGTCAACATTTGAGATAGACCGAACGATAAATATATACCCAAGAATCATACCTAAAATTATCTTTGACGAATTAGGGGATATCCTGTATACGTAAAAGCTCAGATACGTCAACTTGCATCCCTTTGTGTTAGATTGATTTGATTTGAAGAGGTCAGCCAAATTAATTTATTTTTCTCTCTGTCATTGGAGAACTACAGCGCTGTGTAAAATTATAAACTCAAACTCATGTTTTAATTTTTCTTATAATATATCTAAGTAATAAAATTTTTTTGTTGGTTTTGTACCTTCTCATCCTGATAAGTACACTGCTGATGTGCTTTCCCCTCTAGGCTCATCGGACCATTGTGCCATATCAGCTAATTTCTCGTATACTGACCACACAGTTAGAGCAATAATTCCTAAACAAAACCGTATGGCAATACGAGAAAACCAATTGGAGTGGACCTAACAGCTTATTTAGTGATTTTAACCGGCCTGTATGTGTCCTCGATATGGACGTTAATGCAACTGCTGATACGAACTCAGACACTATTCACTTTAGAATGAGATACTTTGTCCTTCACCGAATGAAGAGTATCAAACCAAAAGAAAAGGCATGGTACGATTCGAGCTATTAGAAGGCTGTCAGGGTTAGAGGAAAAAAGTTAGAACGAGTTACGAATGACTGCAGTTCTTTGGACAAGACCTTGAGTGCATCGAATCTTTAATGGGACAAATTTACTTTTGCACTCGTGTAGTATTAATAGTTCTTAAAGACCTCAACATTCCCAAATCATTTTTCTGAAGGGGTATTCTTTCTCTCCGACAAAATCACTGGGTAAACTTTTACATCAATCCTATTCTTTAGAATTCTTTCCGAGAAAATGGAAAACAACTTATGTCCGGGCTGGCGAATTTTCTTCTCTTTTCTCCTACAGACCAATTGCACTTACGTTTCTTCTTTCCATGGTAATGGAAACGCTGGTAAACCGTCAGCTCATGAAATATTTCGAAACACGAAAACTTCTCAATGACCGGCAGTACGGTTTTTTTAGTAACAGGTCCACTACTGATTTGATGGCATGTCTCACCGAAAAGTGGAATCAAAGCATACAGTTGCAAGATAGTTGCACTATTTCTAAGGAATTTAGCAGAGTTTGGCACCAGGCTCTTGGGATCGATGACTCTTTTCTTTAACGAATTAGAAATTACCTTTTGGAACGTTCAATTCAAGTCGTTTTGGATGGTTTTAAGTTTGATGTTCACAAAATAAATGCTGGTGTACCTCAGGATTCCTTTCTTTCTCCGTCACTCTTTTTAATTCTCATCAAAGATCTCTTGTCTGCTACTTCTAATCCAATATATTCCTTTGCAAAGGACAGTACACTCTGCTTTTCATATTCGTTCCCCGACTAACGTCCCTGCTCTTCTACTGTAGAACGGGAATACATACATACCGAGAATGGAAAGTTTTTCGACTTCTACCATGCAAGTCCCAGTCATGTATAATAGCTAGGTAGTCAAATTAAAATTAACGACGGCAAACAGCATTGTGTTTTAGAAGCCATAAATTGCACTCTGTTGATAGTGCCCCAATTGGTTATGCCGTAATATTTGAATGTAATGAACTTAACATACGCTGCCGTTCCTGTTCTACAGCTGAAGAACAGGGACGTGAGTCCAGAACGAAAGCAAAGGGAAATGAATATATAAATAATTAAAATAAATAAATATAAATACTCCAAGTCATTATTGCATAAGCTGCCGATTTATCAGCGTTTCTATGACTTTGGAAAGAATGGACGTGAAAAGATAAAAACATTCTTTCGGAAACAGGCTGGACAAAAGCTGTTTTCCATTTGTTCGGAAAAACTCCAAAAGAGTAGGACTGATGAAAAAGCTTAGACAGTGGTTTAACCAGTATGGAAAAATTCCTCTTTAGAGGAAGGGGAGATATTTTTTTTTGTTTTTTTTTTTTTAATATCGGAACAGAGCACTCAGACAAAGAATTAGTCTATTGTACTCCTTGTAAGGTTCCTTTTTATTGAAATCTTTCAGTCTTACTTAGAAAGAGGAGTAAGCTCTTCATAAGGTGCATAAGGTGCCTACAGTACCAGCACCCACTTCGTCAGAGTTTAGTACCTGCAGCCTGATGCGAGCTTAAGCCGAACATTCACAGAGATAGTGCACCGCGGTTTCACCATCACTTTGGCAGCAAGCACCGCAGGATGTTGCATCACTTATACCCAGCGCATTTAAGCGCTTTGAAAAAGTGTAATGCCCCGTCACGACGCCAGTATGCAACCTGCTGAGTCTTTCCTGCTGAGAAATAGCAAAAAGGCCGCAGACTTCCTAGAGACACCGGGAAGTATTCGTTTGCTCTGCCTACATCCCGTGAAACTGTGCCATCTGTAGTTGTTCTCGTATTTTTTCCGCAACAAGAGCTCTGGTATCATTGCATCGGATGGAATGTCCATAAGACCAGAGTCATAAGACAGCCGGTGCGCAAAGTCATCGAAACTCCTGTGCATGTTGTACCAAAGACCACTTCTTTTTAATCAGAAGATGGCTTTGTTTTTCTTCATTACTTTAATATGAAGAAAACTGCTGCCGAAAGTCATCGTATTTTGGTGGAAGTTTATGGTGAACATGCGCTAGCTAAGCGAACGTGCCGAAAGTTTGTAAGACGATGAACGTCCTGGGTTTTGCATGTCCGAAATGCTGCTGGAACGCCACAAAAGGAAGTCATTTTTGCATCGGATTGTTACTGGTGATGAAAAATGGATCCATTACGACAACCTCAAGCGCAAAAAATCATATGTGAAACCCGGCCAAGCAGCCAAATCAACGGCAAAGTCGAATATCCATGTCGCTAAGGTAATGCTCTGTATTTGGTGGGATCAGATGGGTGTGCTGTATTATGAGCTGCTAAAACCGGGTGAAACCATCAATGGACAACGCTACCGAACACAATTAATCCGTTTGAAGAGAGCAGTAGCCGAAAAACTCCCAGAATATGACCAGACACGAGGCAATAATTTTCCATCATGACAACGCTCGGCGCCACGTTGGTATTCCGGTTAAGAACTATTTGGAAAACAGTGGATGGGAAGTCTTACCCCACCCGCCTTATAGCCCAAACCTTGCCCTTCTGACTACCATTTGTTCCGGTCGATGCAGAACGCCCTCACTGAAATACGGTTCACATCAAAAAGTCATAGCTTCAGATGGGCAATACTTTGAATAATACTATTGTACATGTTTTTGTTAAATAAACGTTCAAATTTTGAAAAAAAAAACCGCACGAATTAAAATATATACCCAATACCATCTGGCCAAGCGGATTTGTTAATGTTAAGATCTTAAAGTACTCTTGCTACTACGTGAGTGCAAAAGTTTATTCGCCCCATTTAACATTCCACGCACTCAAGCGTAGGCGGATACGAAGGACGATCTGGAAGTGATGAATTTCGATGATCGTTGGGATGGAGGACGATGAGAACAACCAAGAATTTTTACTACACTGGTATTTTTCACCTCAGTTTTTTTTTTCGTATTGAAATTTTACATGCTTAAGAAAGACGTTTCAGTCGTTTCTGGCTCGTTTGAACTTTTTTCGGTTTTCTTCTGTAGGTTCTTTACAGAACCTTTAAATTTCTCTGATAGCCTCTTTACAGCTCCAATCGTACTACGCCTTTTCTTTTAATTTGATACTTTCATTCTCTCACAAGGATCTCATTCCAAAGAAAATAATGTCTGTGATCATATCACCGGCGAAGAGTTAAGATTCATAAAGAATCTGTTATGATATGACACCATAGTTTGATAAGCCTAGAGAGAATAGCACAACGATCTTGTATTTATCGGATTCCATTGCATCGTGTAGTTTGCTATAGAACTATTGTCTTTTCGAAGTGTATGACCAATCTACTGACCCGTACTCTGGTAAAGATGTTCATTAGAGATACGGTTAAGCCAGAAAACCCTTAAGATGTTCCGTATCGTGGGATAGTAGTAACAGCTGCATCCATACAACAGCACAGATTCAAGATTCGAACAGAACAGCGGTATTTTGGTGTTTAAACTGATTCGCCATATTATGGACATCATTCCAAACGCGGATTGTATTTTGTCGATTCTGTTGACAATATCCTGTTCGGTTCCACCTTCGGTAGAGACAATATTCCCAAGATATTGGAAGCTTTCTACTCTCTCTACCGGTTGTCCAGCAATGGTAGCTTGGATTAGTAGCAAGGTTGATGATTTTGGTTTTGGCAGTGTTAATCTTCAAACTAACGCCATTTACCTCCCTCTTAACAAATGTCGTCAGCGTAGTCCAGATGTTCGAGATGCGGTGTAAGATTCCAACGAATTCCTCCGTTTCTAGTAAAAAAAAAAAACAAATGGTTTTTTGAGGTTTGACCAAAAAGCGAAAGTATTTATTTTTCCAAAGGTTTTTATATATTAATTCTGCTGACATTTCTACAGAGTGTGTGAAAATAATTGTAATTGGATATATACATATCGTGAGACAATACAATGTTAACAATTTTTATCGTGGGACAATTTAGAATAAATGAAGAGAGCAGTATTGACAATCTATATAAACAAAAGAGAAACTAGGGTGCATGACTCTTGATTGAGCGTAACGTAACTCCTCTCCCTTAAGAATGGAGTGACGGCCATAGGAATTCTAGATTTCCGATGTTTAAAGCGGTCATGTGTGCTGATGGAAATAGCAAAGATATAGCTTTAGGTTGCGGAACATCCTTTCTTTTTCTGATGAAATAGATAAGGGTTACTGCCAATCCGACCATTAGTAGTAAGATACAGTTGCTGATGATGTTAACTTTAACTTCCATATGTGTCTTTGCTTGGAGACCATGATTCTAATGTTGTCGATCTTGAAGTCTTCTAGTTTTTGTATTGTAGTTTAGGTGCTTTGATTAGAGTGGTGGCGTTTCTGTTCATGATTGTGTTAGGGAAGATGTGGACTTCGTCAAAATACCAGGTGTACCGGTATGAAGTGAGCGTCAAGATACAAATGTCTCGATAGGGAAAATTTTTTTTTTTTTTGTTTGGTTGCTATGACACCTGTCAAACATATTTAGTATACATCAAGTAATTGAACAAACAACATCACATTTTTTTATCGTGTTAAAAATGTCGAATTTTGTACCAGGAAATGATAACTTGCGGAAAGCATTCATTTTTTGTTTTCATTTGAAGAAAAGTGCTGCAGAGTGATCATGCTCTATCAGAAGCAGTTTGCAAAAGATGGTTTCAACGCTTCAGAGATGTGAGAAATGAAGAACGTGGGAAACCACCAAAGTTTGAAAACGCCGAATTGCAAACAATATTGGATGAAGATGACACTTTGGGTCAGAAACAAATGTCAGAAATGTAAAATGTTGCACAGCAAACAATTTCTGACCGGTAAAGCTATGGGAAAGATCCAAAAGTCTGAAATGGGTGCCACATGAATTGAATGAAAGACAGATGGAAAATCGAAAAACCACTTGTGAAATTTTGCTTCAAAGATACGATAAAAATCAGTTTTGCATCGAATTATTACTGCGATAATAAACGAAAAAAATCATGGGTTAATCCGGGACAACCATCAACTTCGACTGCAAACCCAGATCGATTCGGCTAGAACACAATGCTGTGTGTCAGGTGGCACCAGAAAGGTGTACGGAGGTGTATGGAGGTAATTTTGCTCCATGACAATGCACCTGCACACAAAGCAAAACTTGTTCAGGATACAAACAAAGCACTTGGTTGGGAGCTGCTACAACACCCGCCGTATTCACTAGACTTGGTTCCTTCCGACTACCATTTGTTTTTATCAATGGGTAACGCATTCGCTGAACAGCACTTTGAATCCTATGAGAAAGTCGAAAATTGGTTTGCTTCAAAAGACGAACAGTTTTATTGGCGTAGAATCCATAAATTGCCTGAAAGATGAGAAAAATGTGTAGCTAGCAATGGCCAATACTTTGAATAAAATGTTTTTTACTTTCCCAAAAAAAAAAAAAAAACGTTCACATCATGCCGGTAAACCTGAAAGACACTGTCGAGACTTTGGTAGTTGATCTTATTGATGCTGATGGTACAATTCTTGAAATGGAGTAGGAATGTGCCTCTTGTATTGAGCTCATGAGGTTCACATGATGATTTGATGGTTGCATACCGAGTGTTCACCAATAAAAAATAATTTGGTTCCAGTTGCCAGATTTCGTTTATGTCATGTAGTTCATGAGGTTGGTAACACAACTTTCCATTTTCCTCGGGACTCGGGATTGAATATGGCAAAAGAAAATTTGTTTGATTAAAAGAGGACTTAAGGTTGGGTGACAATTGTTTTACTTTTGTTAATTGGAAGGGGGATAATATGAAAAAATGGATTGCTTTCTGTGGATATTTGAGGTATTAAAACATTGACAACTATTTTAGTATAATTATAGTACGCCTGTAGATCAAGTAATTCGTAAATGTGTGTATCTGATTTGATTTCCAAGGATTTGTAATTTCTAAACAATTTTTTTTAATTCTTCGGGGCCCAAAATTTGTTATGGAAAAATGTTTAACTTTGCTAATATTAAAGATTCCGATATACTTACTAGATAGGTGGTTACTTAAAAGATCGATATTATAATATAGTTTATCTGGTTTAAGTATTGAGTGAGTCTGAGGGCTCTTTCGATTAATTCGATTCTGTTAAAATTCGAAACCTGTGTTGCATCCGAATGGTCACCGCTGTAATTCTGTCTGTGTTTTCCGAATTTGTTTTGCTTTCTCTGTTAAATCCGTCGATTTGTTTGTTTGGTTTAAGTACGTCGTCTGCCTCCATGTTGCTTGAAATTGTTTTAATTATCGTACCCCGTCCGTCCGCTATCAAGTTTATGCTGTAGTTCTTTAATTTTTATGTCAAGGATGGTTTTAGAGTCTTTAAAATCATTGATGTTTCTAAATGTTTAAAGTGAATTGCTAATTTTGTCAATGTTTGTTTGGTATTCCCAAAGTCTGACAACATGTATTATGTTACTAAAATTTGTAATAATTTTGACTTTGCCAAGTTTCATCGTCAGTATTCCATTGTTATTCGACAGGTCATGTGCTTCCAGTTTTTGAGCATTGGTCAGTAGTATTATGGTCGTGAGTATTAATAGTATGTGCATTGTTCGTTTTTCCTTTCTTTGCCTATCCTGTCCTGATAGTCTGCTCTGGTTCTGTTGTGTCCGGTCTTGATATCAGTTTGGTTGACACTAACTTCTTAGTATCGGTAAACCGCCGATATAGTTTAAATTTTTAATATCGATAAACCGTTCACACACCGTCGACCGCGCGAATTATGTTTGAGAAGTACCAGGACAGGGAAAAAAAAACAAATGGTTCCTACAGAGGTTTGACCAAAAAGCCAAAGTATTTATTTTTTCAAAGGTTTTTATATATTAATTCTGCTGTTATTTCTACAAAGTCTGTGAAAATAATTGTAATTGGATATATGCATATCGTGAGATAATTTTGTAAACAAATACAATGTTAACAATTTATATCGTGGGACAATTTAGAATAAATGAAAAGAGCAGTATTGACAATCTATATAAACAAAAGAGAATTTCGGGTGCATGACACTTGATTGAGTGTAACGTAACTCGCGCAGCACATCGTTAATAAAAAAAAGTTTCGGCAATAGAATGCAAACATGTTTGACCCCATTTTGAATCTCGAATTCCTCTGACACCTTTCCACTAAGTAGAACTTGACATTTAGATTCATCCTAGGTGGCTTTGATAATAGTCATTGGTTTATCGGGTATACCCCTATGCGGAAGGCAAGCCAGATAAACTGTCTACTGACACTGTCGAACACCTTCTCAAAATCAATGAGCAGCAGGTGAAGCGGTGACAGGTATTCAATGCACTGTTCAATAATGATCCGTAGTGTGTTGATGTGTTTGAAGCAGGAGGATTCAAAGCGAAAACCTGCTTGTTTGGCATCGAATGTATCTCCCAGATGTATGTCTTTTTTTGCTCAAGAACTACTTTAGATCTTACCTTAGCAACTGCGAGAAGAAGACAAATGCCTCTCCAGTTTTCATACTCCATAGGACTATCTTTTTTGAGAGCTTGACAATCATTAAATTTTACCACTCGCTGGGGAAACTTTCTCCCTCCCAAGCTTTCTCAACAACAGGATCCAAAAGCTTTTACTTTTACCGGACGTGAAGGTGCGAATTCTGGAAATTGTTAGGTGCACATCGCTGACGAATACACGCTTAAGAACCGTAGCAAAATGCTCCTCCATCGCTTAAGCTGATCCTCATCCGAAACGAGTATGGAACCATCTACGCCTTTCAACGGATGTTAGCTAGAGGGATGACTAGCGTATGTTAGGCTAATGAAAATACAATTTTAACAGAATTTTCAATAAAATGAAATTTAATGCTTTCAAAAATGAATGCCCTCTATTAAAGTTAAAGCGAAATTTAAACACTCAGACAGTATCCATAAATGGCATTTGCATCGAAAAATTCGAAAAACTTCCAACTTTCGGTGTATGTTGTACATTGGAATGACCACATATTCACGCCAACAACGGTGCGCAATGTCTAGGTTTCCTAAACCGCTGTATTACTTACTGCATCCCTTTTGATTTGGCTTCAATATCCGCCAAAAATTACAGGACAATGTCCACATTTGGTCATGTAGTTTTAAGAACATTGTGTACTTGCTAGATAGTGTCTTCTTCTTCACCTTGCTCTATCGCTATTTTCATCACCACTACACTATCTGCCAAAAGCTGTCTGCCTTATCAAGCTTTCAATCGTAACTCTCGCCTCGTTATGAATGCTCAGAAGCTTATTCACTTCTTTTAGCTGTAGTTCTCGCTTATGGAATGTTTTGCCGAGTTGTTTAATTCCCAGTCATTATAACCTGCAAACATTCAAAACCAACGAACATCGGTATCTCTGTTTCTTTGCTTCGACCAAGTTGTCTGCAAACATTTTAAGGGTAAGAGTAAGCGCGCTAATTATAAAAACCGAATTTAAAATTCATTCTACTGTTTTGTGTATTATTTCCCAAATCTCTGTATATGGCTTAAAAATCTGAGCCACTCTGGTTCCGGCCTAATTAATCGAAAAAGTGTCTTTAGCTTTGAAGACATTTTTACCAGTACTCATGTTTCAACTCATGCGTTCCTGTGTGAAATAAATCAAAGTTCTCTTCACAGATGACACAAATAGATTGCCCCAAAAAGCAAATGTAAACTTCATGGCACCTGTCATTTTCTGTTGGTATCTGCCAGTTCATTTGTTGTCAACTTGGGCCAATAAAATTCATTTTATTATTTGTGGGCGTTGACAACCGAAATGTAAGATGGAGGAGCAGGTTTTTAAGACGTTGAGTTTGTAGACATTCTGGTTATTTTAAAAACCTTTCAGTTACAAGTGCAAGTGGATGTGTGTTGCAAAATTATTATTTGGATGAAGGTCAGGGTAGTTCAGATTCGTTCTATATAATATTCTTCTTAAATATAGAGTACGCTGTAAAAGTAGAAAGGGTCAACGCTTCCAATTTAAATTAGCGATTGGAGATATGGAGAAGAAAGATACTAAACATTCACGTAACTTTCGATATTTTTTTGTTTTTGTTTTTCTGTCGGAACAGAGCACTCAGCCAAAGAGCTGGCCGTACGATTATAACTTCAACAATTACGACAGAAGATAAAGCGTGTGTCTTTAAGGGATGTACGATTTGAAATTGCAATAATACGAATACACATCAAAATTGAGCAAAAGAGCCAGATAATTTTATGGCTTTAATGCTGAAAAATTATTTCGGGCATATGGCGACTACGAGAGAATCTCAGGAGCTACACCCAGGAGCTCCAATTTTTCAAGCGTTCGAGAACGTATCTCACGAAAAGTTTTTTCGGTGTTAACTTTCACAACTAGACTCATTGTTGGCTTGTCCGCATAGACCAGCTAGACTTCAAATACACTCACAGAAAGGAGTCCAACGTCGTCAAAACACACGATTCCAAGCCATGTCAAAGGTTAATTTCTGGAGATAATGATGTCATCTAATACTTCGTTCAATAATTCGATTGTTTTACCGAAGAAATGGCATGTTCATGTGCTTTTGGAGACAAAAAATTTTGATTATGGCTCTCTACCAGGGCGCCATTGACGGTGACATTTCGATTTACTTAATTTTTGAAGCCAACGCATAAAGCGCAACAAATATTGCATTTTTAGGAGTGTATCGACAACTAATAGATCACTTTTTAAATTTTCCTGCTCCAAATTCGAAAATTATTAACAAAACCACTGAGACAGAAGTGAGCCTCATCACTGAACAAAAATTGAATCTGAACAAGAGGATAGACTTTGAAGCAGATTAAATCTTGCAACAATTAACCCTCTGTGGTGCTGTGTATAGTTAAATTACATTGCTTTAACTCTAATGTCTATGCTTATTGCAAAGTTCATACTGTAACTGTATTGTGTGGCTCTACTATTGGACTATATAACTTTCAATAATAATGGATCCCAAATAAATTTTATGAAAAGCGAGAACACGTGCACATCTTGATTCCCTAGGTTGTGAGTGCGGACTGATGATGAACTAAGCATCATTGACGAATCAGATCATCCCAATCTACAGTGTATAAAACCAGATAGTCGTATCGGTGATGAAGATGTCAATTCTGAAGATGGTGCAAGCGAAGGGCTTAGCAATGGTGACGTTATACCACCTTGATCAAAAAAATTTCGGAATTTATTCAGAAAATTAAAAATAAAAGTTTATTCATTTAAATCTACATTGTCCCCTTCAAAGTAATCCTCATCGACTATTTATACTAGCCCTTGATCCAATCCTCGAAAGATTTTTTATATTCGGTTTTCGGTATGTTCATCATTGCTTCCTGCGATTTTTCCATTACTTCCTATCGGCTTATGAAACGCGTTCCCCGTCGTGATTTTTTAACTCGACTAAACAGAAAGAAGAAGTCACAGGGAGCCAAATCAGGTGAATTCGGTGGCTGTTGGATGGTATTTGATGCATTTTTCGTAAAAAAATTACGAATAGTGATGGCACTGTGTGACGGTGCGATATTATGGTGCAAAATCCACGAGTTTTCTGCCCACAATTCTGGCCTCTTTCGGCGAATTGCTTCATGCAAACGTCTTATTACGCCCAAATAGTATTCTTTGTTTATTGTTTGGCCTCTGGCAAAAATTCATGATGTACTACACCGTTGTAATCCATGAAAACCGTGAGCATTGCCATCTTTTTTGACTGAAAACGACGTGTTTTTTTTTTGGTCTTGGCTCATTTGGTGAACGCCATTCACTTGTCTGATGTCTGGATTGCGTGTCGTATTCATAAACCCACGTATTGTCTCCAGTAATCATCCTTTTGATGAATAAGGGATCAGATTCAGCCTCGCAAATCATCACTTTTGCGACATCAACACGGTCTGTTTTTTGCATGAAATTGAGGTCTTTTCTCACCAACTTTGCTGCTACACGAGGGAAACCTAAATCATTAACCAAAATGTCTTGGACGGATCCATAGGCAATGTTTAAGTCCTCCGCTATCTCTCTGATGAGTAATTTGCTGTTATTGACCAACATTTCTTTTACTTCATCAATATTTTCGTCGGTTTTCGATGTCGATGGTCTGCCACTGTGTTCATCATTTTCGATTAAATTAGTAGACGGATCTCTTCTCCAGTGTATTACAGACCAAACGAATTTATACGCAGCTCAAAATGATATCCACTTACAGTTTTCGGTTAAGTCTAAAGAGATAGAACAATTTATACATTTTTCTTCAACATATCTCTGATATCGGTATCCGGCCCAAGGAGATAATAAAGTAAGAATAAACGAATACGTAATGTCCCTTCGTAGAAGGGAGTAAATTAAAAAAATATTTGCATTTTACAGACAATTCCTCAGACTCGCCCGAACGTTTCTTTAAAATTAAAAACATTGCGCATAAATCAGAAGGAACCTACTCGTACAAGTAAAGAATCTACCAACTGATCCGAATCTTCCAGTTGACAAAAAATTGTACCATATAGGGCTAAAGCAATGGAAGCCAAAGAAGCCTAAGAAGTAGGGCTACAAAATGTTCAGCTGAGCTGGGACTGGTGGTTTTGTATTACGACTTTGAAATACATATATTGTGGTGCCTTAAACCATCCAGACAACTTGCCAGATGAAGGCATGAGCAGAAATGCAGTGCTGAAACTTGCCTAACATATACCAGAAAAGCAAAATTTCCTTTTACCTTTCGATATTTGCATTTGTAACTCTGAACTACAAATCGAATTGGCCAAAAAAATGAATTTACTGCCTAGGTACTGTTCGTATAAATCACGTCCCCGACAATAGTTTGTCCTACGATAAAATTCTTAAGAAAGAAGGCAGGGTATTATTCGTTAAACATGTTGCAACATTTCAAGGCATTTACCTTAGAATAGTAAAGTGGCAAGATAATAAGGTAGTTACTTTACTAAGTACGTTTTACGGGCACCTATCCAGAAACTATTACCAAACGATTTGACCGAAAAAGTAAACCGGATATTTGAATAAAATGTCCAAGCATAATACATAAAACATATAACTGCAATAAATTCATGGGAAAAGTAGATTAGATTGACTCACTTTTGGCTTTTTTTTTTCGCCTAATAGATATGTGCATCATTACTGCGTGGTCTTTTTTCAGACTTGATTGTGGTGCTACTGGGGAGCAAAAGAAATCAACTGTCTCTCCTCGACTTTAAAGCGGACATAGCCCAAACTTAAGTTGGGCTGGAAAGCAAGACAAAAATGGTAGGCTATTGTTTGTGTAGCCCAAATGTGAAAAAGCTCATCTATCTATTCGTTTGAACGTCGATTGTAAAACGGATAAGATCAACCGTTGGCCCGATACCAAACAGGCGATGCTAAAACGGCAAATATCAAAAAAATAACAAGGGTGAAGTGTACTAAATGCCAATGTTATTTAATTAATAATTTGTACCTGATCACAACTTGTATCACAACTAAACTTTCTAGTGTTAGTTTAAAAAAAATAAAAACAGCAAATACAATACATTCCTTGAATGCACACTGTATATTTAATTTTCATTTATAATTTTTTTTTCTACCTAATTCGTGCGGTTTGCTAAGAGATGGCGTAACTTGTATTATTGTTATTGTTATTATTCCATTGGAACATGCGTTGGAAAGCTACTGTCATTGTACGTCATTTCAGTATATCTCATTCATCTGAAGCGTAAAAAATAATTTTTTTAATATGAAGAAAGCTGCTGCCGAAAGTCATCGTATTTTGGTGGAAGTTTATGGTGAACATGCGCTAGCTGAGCGAACGTGCCAAAAGTGGTTTGCACGATTTAAAAGTAGTGATTTTGGCTTGGAAGGCGATGAACGTCCTGGGCAGCCAAAAAAGTTTGCAGATGAAGAACTGGAAGCATTACTCTATGAAGATTATAGCCAAACACAAGAAGAGCTAGCAGAATCTTTGGGTGTCACTCAAGCAGCCATTTCAAAACGTTTAAAAGCAGCTGGATATATTCAAAAGCAAGGAAATTGGGTTCCACATGAACTCAAGCCGCGAGACGTCGAAAGGCTGTTTTGCATGTCCGAAATGCTGCTGGAACGCCACAAAAGGAAGTCATTTTTGCATCGGATTGTTACTGGTGATGAAAAATGGATCCATTACGACAACCTCAAGCGCAAAAATTTGGTGGGATCAGATGGGTGTGCTGTATTATGAGCTGCTAAAACCGGGTGAAACCATCAATGGACAACGCTACCGAACATAATTAATCCGTTTGAAGAGAGCAGTAGCCGAAAAACACCCGGAATATGCGACCAGACACGAGGCAATAATTTTCCATCATGACAACGCTCGGCTCCACGTTGGTATTCCGGTTAAGAACTATTTGGAAAACGGTGGATGGGAAGTCTTACCCCACCCGCCTTATAGCGCAGACCTTGCCCCTACTGACTACTATTTGTTCCGGTCGATGCAGAACGCCCTCACTGAAATACGGTTCACATCAAAGCAGAATATCAAAAATTGGCTTGATTCATTCTTGGCTACCAAGCCGGCGCAGTTCTTTTGGGATGGGATCCACAAATTGCCGGAAAGATGGGAAAAAGTCATAGCTTCAGATGGGCAATAATACTATTGTACATGTTTTTCTTAAGTAAACTTCAAATTTTGAAAATAAAAAACCGCACGAATTAATATATATACCCAATAAGTATCGAATTTAGCCTTCCGATTGTGTTGAGACAGGTTTTGAATTCTGGAACTAAATTGAAAATGGTTGCAGGATATACCATAGGTCGGTTAAAAGAGCACCATGGTAGCTGTAACAGGCACTAGTACTTCATGTTGTCAAGCTGTTCTTTATAATACAAGTAAAGCTCAAAGTCACAATATTTGCGCATACTTTTCTTGACAAACAGAGTCATGTTTGCATAGAAGTAAGCTATTTCTTTGTCCACACAGATACTAGCACCACCTTCCTTATTGACAATGGAGCTGTCCGTTCAGAGTCAAATACACTTCTTTTGAGACTTGGACTCCTGTATTATCCCTGGGAACAGCAAAGTCTACTCTACATATTCGAACCAGCTGGACTTCGCAAGCGTTTAGACCAAGAGCCTTGCACAAAATCTTCCACAAAATTGATGGACATAGGCAAAGTTTTTGTGCACTATGACAGATCGGTAAACTATGAGCTTCCTCAACACTGGCCTCAACGGCGCTGATATTTTTATCTGTGCGCAGTCTGCGCATTCTTGCGACTTGTATGGAGTCTTAAAAAGTTAATGTAGTACGAAATTTTTTAATTTTGTTTCAAATAACCGAATTATTTGGTCGATCATGTTGACCGTAAAATTGATGTTGGGCTATACAAATGTTTTTTTCTTTTTACTGAACACTGTTTTCGGAAATAAATTTTCAGGATTGTTCACTTTGCTCAGTTGTATGTCTTTGTATGATCATTTGCCAAACAATACTAAATAAAAAGATGGTGTCAGCTGTCAGAATAACTTTCAGCTGTCTTAATGTTTCCATGTTGAAAAAACATCCTCTAAAAGAAGCACCTTTATATGTAGGATGGTCAAAATACAAGTTTCTTTTAAAGAATAAAATAAAATGAACAAAAATCAATTGATGTTGGTATGTGATGGCCTTATTAGAAAGAGCTGACTTCCGATTAGTCATGAAATATGATTTCATTCATATGGCTGCCTCGACTAGCTTCGCAGTAGCGCATTCTTTCGGCCCAATTTTCGAAAACCTTGTTGACTGTTTATGACTCTACCTCAGAGCTTGAATCATTTCTGAGTTGTCCGCATAACACCGGCGGGAAAGAGCTCTCAGTGTCAACATAACATATGCTTCAAAAAGAACCTTATTTTTTGACCACCCGTTATGTTCATTATATGAGTAATAGTTGATAATGCGTAACATAGTTTTTTGTTGGCAATTGCGCTAATGATCTGGATTCAAAATCTGTTTTTCTAGAAATTTATTTGAAATTTTAATATCAAATCATAGGTTCTACATATAATGCCTGTTAACCGATATTAATAGTGCGACATCAGTTGGCGTCAGGGCTCATGCAAATTAACACCGTCTAACTTTAAGATGAAGAGGTACTTATATTTGCAACTTTAATGCATTGGAACAATATCCCTTGCTCTTCCAGCGATGCCGTTTTTAATTCGTCAATCGTTGCAAATCTCCGTTCTTTCCTAGGTCTCGTCAGTTTTGGGAACAGGAAAAAGTCGCATGGGGCCAAATTCGGTGAATATGGTATCTCTCACAAGCAACGATAAATGAGCAGGTGATGCAAAAGCCATGGATTGTTTTTCCACAATTTCGGACGTTTTTTTTCGTATTGCTTCAAAGTAATACTCCTTATTGCCCGTACGACCTTGAGGTAAAAACTTCTGATGCACTGCGCCACGGTAATCGAAAAAATAGTGATCAAAACTTTGACATTTGATCGAAGTAGGCGTGATTTTTCAGTCTTGGCTCTCCTGGGTGTTTCAATTGGGACGATTGGGCTTTGGTTTCGACGTCGTAACACGCTAACACGCGTCTCATGCCAAAAATATCCAAAAAAATTGCATGACACGAGCCGACGTGTAACGACACGTCATCATCTTTTATTGATGCGTTTGAGCGTCCAGAGACAAAATTTGATGCTAATTCTTTGCTCAACTTTTTATAATAAATGAAAATCGCCGATTACACCAAAAATATGTCTAACCTTTCTATCTGTTAAAAACAAATTAAGTATGCTATATACTCGAAACTGTGAACATATGTTCGGGACATGTGTACCAATACAGAAAAAAAAAAATCGATAATCGAATGTACGTTGCCCGCCAAATTTCAAAAGTCACCTTACTTATCGAACACACCTCGTATATTCCTTTGCTCACGAAAGTACTCTCTGATTTTCATATTCGTTCCGGATTCTCGTACCTGCGGCTGTAAAACGTGAACAGCAGCGTTTTCCGATATTAACAGCATAACCAATTGGGGAACTATCAACAGAGTAGAATTTATTGCATCAAAAACACAATGCTGTCTTATGTCTGCTGTGAAAAACGGTGACTTGGGATAGTGCTTCATCACCAAAAGTCAAAGTGTGTTGATCAGCACACTGTTGTTGAAAATCATAAAAAATTCATTGCACAATAATGTTCACGGTTAAATTTCACTTTTTGGATGAGACGAATAAAAAAAGAACGCGGACGACAAAATATTCTGAGCGCGTGTACCTTTAAAAACGTCAGATTAGAAGCATCTACACCGGTATTGCTATTAAACAAGTATCCCCATTTTAGACCAGTTTTTAAAATTTGTATCAATCCATCATATTATATACTCGCTTTGTCTCGAGTAGAACTGTACATGTTTTCAGGCCTTAGCCATTTGTTAATTCACAAATTGCAGCTACAGATAAAAAAAAATTGTTTAAACATAAATACGTGTTCCTGATACTGATACTGTAAATCTGAAATTTCGCACTAAAATTAATTAGGGGGTTGTTTTTTTTTTATCTGAGAGGATTTTATTAAAATCTGCTCACTGCTCAATTTTTCAGAACACTTTAGCTTTATTATTTTTTACGTGAAGTGAAATGTATATTTGGCACAGCATAACATTATATAGTATATATATGGCATTATTATTAAATAGTTTTATTGTCTTCCCAATAAAAGTGAAATAAAAAGATATACACATTATCAGCAGCAAACCTTTTTTAGAACATGCCCAAGTTTAATTTGATGTGAACATGTTTATGGCATCTGTAGCTCCTCTTGCTCAAAAGGCAATTTTGCTGAACATGAGAATAACCCAAGGCTAAAATCTGCTAATTTTTCCAAACCGATTTCGTTGAAGTTCCTGCGCAAACAACGAGTCTAAGTTGGCATGAATCCTTCCTCCCAAGGAAATTGAAATTACAAACAAAAAATCAACTTTATCATGCTTAATTTGCAAGAGGACATAAAAAACCATTAAATTATTAGATTTTATTATTAGTAACGAAAATCTTAATTATTTTAATCGAAAACAGAAATTTTTCCATACACTTTTTTTCAGCTTTTGAAACCTCTTACCAAAACAGATTTTTGATTTAACCTCCTCAAAACCTTCTGGCAATTGTGAGGTAGTCGGTGTTCGATGTTTTATAAACTTTTTGTCGAAAAAGTGTGAATAGTGTATAAGTCACGTTAGATATTTTCTTATTAAAACTTTCTTTGCTCCACTGTGTATTGTGAAATGAATCATTGAAATAATCAATTGTCATACTAGGTGAGGTGAAAAGTAACCTCTTTGACAGCCAGAATGCGCTGCTACTGCAAAGAAGCTTATGGTGCCTTGAAGTCCGTTAATATTTAGACAGACATGCCAAATTTCAGTGCGATACTGTCTTTAGTTTTGTTTTGACAGCTGATTGTTGTTGACGTGTTTGGCATCATGTTGAGTATGTACAAAAACGATTTTCGTTCTTTCATAAAACATTATTTTTTGAGAGGAAGAAAAGTTGGATAAATTTTATGTTGCTAATGATCCTTCAGATTACACCGTCAAATATTGGTTTCGGGAGTTTCGTGGTGGCCGCAACTCCACTACCGATCAAGTCCGCAGCGGCAGGCCCTCCGATGCGGTTACAGAGGACAATGTCAAAAAAATACATGAAATGGTGTTGGCTGACCGGAAAGTGAAGGTGCGCGAGCTAGCAGATACCACAATGATTAGTACTGAACGTACACGCCATTTTTTGGGCAATATTCTGCATATGAAAAAGTTATCCTGCCGCGAACGCGAGAGCACTTCGAAAGAGTGCTTGGACTTGCTGATGCGGAATCGGGAGGACTTTTGGGGTCGATTGATAACTGTTGAATACCAGAGAACAGAATAAGTGCCCGGCAATGGACTGAAGCCGGCACGAATGCTCCGAAACGACGGAGGAAGGCTCGATGGGTCGGAAAGGTTATGGCGTCGGTTTTCTGGTATTGTCATGGCATACTCTACGTGGACTACCTCAAAAAAGGAAAAAACATCAACAGCGAGTATTACTGTGCATTATTGGAGAGAAATCGCTGCAAAACGGCCTCACATGAAGCGAAAAAAATTTGTTTTTGCAAAATCAATGACTTACGGCTCCAATTGCTGTCACATACACCGTATTCGCCTCGGACTATTATCTCTTCCCAAGCCTCAAAAGATGGCTCATCAATAAAAAATTCAGCTCACGCGAGGAAATCATCCACACCACAGAGGAGTATTTTGCAGACCTTCCGGAAAATTACTTTTCGGACGGGATCAAGAAGTTGGAAAATCGCTGGAATAAGTTATCAAACGAAAAGGGAACTATATTAAATAAAATAAACAAAAACATTTAAAAAACATTTTTTTTCATTTACAAGGAGTTTACTTTTTACCCCACCTAGTATACCATCTTGATAAAAAAAAAATAATAATCACCGTGTGGCGCTTCCATTGTTCCGATTTGAGTTCTGTTTTTTTTTTTTGTTAAGTTGGTACATCTGTTGTTGACATTCCCTCTAAATCTAAGCATCATAGCTTGACATTTGCAAAAGTTAAGTAGCCAAGAGTACATCTATCTCTGTGTGTGTTGGCGATTTTTTACAATTTTAGAAATGGATTTAAATTTGCAACAACGAACTTGTATTAAATTTTGCGTAAAAACGGATTTAATGATGTGCAAACGTTGGAAATGTTGGAAAAGTGTTGCGGCAACGATTCTCTAAAGAAAACGGTCGTTTACCAGTGGCACGAGCGGTTCAAAAGTGGTCGTGAGTCAATCGAAGATGATGAACGCAGTAGCAGAATATTTATATCGAAAACCGACGAAAACATTGATGAAGTAAAAGAAATGTTGGCCAATACCCGTAAATTAACCATCAGAGAGATAGCGGAGGACATGAACATTGCCTATGGATCCGTCCACGACATTTTGGTTAATGATTTAGGTTTCCGTCGTGTAGCAGCAAAGTTGGTGGCAAAAGACCTCAATTTCATGAGGTCGTTTTCAGTCAAAAAAGAAGGCAATGCTCACGGTTTTCATGGATTACAAATGTGTAGTGCATCATGAATTTTTGCCAGAAGGCCAGACAGTAAAAAAATAGTAATAGTTGGGCGTTATGAGACGTTTACTTGAAGCAATTCGCCGAAAGAGACCAGAATTGTGGACAGAAAACTCGTGGATTTTGCAGCATGATAACGCACCGTCGCACAGTGCCATCATTATTCGTAATTTTTTGAAGAAAAATGCAACTAATACCATCCAACAGCCACCAAATTCACCTGATTTGGCTCCCTGTGACTTCTTTCTGTTCAAGCGAGTTAAAAAACCACAACCTGGAGCTCGTTTTAGCACCCGAGAGGAAGTAATGGAAAAATCGCAGGAAGCACTGATGGACATACCGAAAACCGAAAACAAAAAATGTTTCGAGGATTGGATCAAGCTCTGGCATAAGTGTGTTGCAGTTAATGGGGACTGCATTGAATGGGACAATATAGATTAGGATGAATAAACTTGTATTTTTAATTTTCTGAATAAATTCCGGGATCAAGGTGGTATACTCTGATATTCTGCAAAATAAAAGAAAAACCCTTTTCTTTGCATCCGAAAAACACCTTAAGGGACACACCTACAGTAATCCTTTAAAAATAACATACTAAAATTTTAACTGAATATCTCAAATAGTTTTTGAGTTACAGCCCTCTAAAGAAAGCGGTCAGAAATCAATAATTTTATTTTTGAAGGCGTTTTTTTCGAAACTACATTTTTCAAATTTACTGCAAGTAGTTTTAACTCGAAGACAAATCATCCGATCGCTTTGATTTTTTTTTTGCTTTTGTTTATGTTTCTATATACAACGACCCTCTAGTTTTGCGATTGTATGTTATGATAAATTTTGGCGGGGCAAAATTCGACTTTTTTTTTCAAAAATCTACTATTTCGTTAATTTTTTCACAATCGTTGGTTATTGTATAGGCACTACATTCTAGCTTAATAATCTGTTTTTTATTTTTTCTTTATGAAAGCTGCGGTGAAGGCCGTCTGCAGCAGTGTAGGATATTTTTTTGTAACTTGGAAGATAGCGAACAACCAGCTGAAAATTAAATTTTTTTCTTTCAAAACTTCAGTGTTCCTGTATTCATTATTTATGTATAAATATATCTTCCAAATTTAAAAACATTTGATGCAGTACTTTTCTTTAAAAATATAAAAAAAATCACCGTGTTCTTGTGGTGGTCACACTAGATGTACTCCTTAAAAGATTGTTCGTTTCACCCTTTCAATTGTTTGCTTGTTTTAGAACACCTTGTTAATGTTACCGTCATAAACCTAATGGTCCGCACATAACATTAAATCGTAGTTTCATTAAGAGTTTTCAGCGAAATAGTTAAAAACATTTTTATTGAAAGTATCTGTGAGGCTTATGTGCTTGATATCTAAGGACAAGGAACATAAAATTGTCGAGACGTATTTAAATATGGTATTTGAACTTAGGTTCAATTAATTTAAAGGTTGTCTGATTTTTTCCAAACCAAACAGAAATGTGTTCACGTCTTCTTTTATAGAAAATATATCTCGCGCAGAAACTATAGGCAACTGCTAACTTTCTACTTGACTCATGGTCTATATTTGCAAAAATTTCACAGCTATAGAGAATGATAGTAAGTATAAGTAATTTGACAAGTTTTAGTTTCATATTAGTTGGAAGATATTTTGCGGTAGAACTTAGTCCGTGGTGGGCTCCATAAATTTTGGATACAGTTTTGTTTTTGTGAACGTTTCAATTAAAGTTACTTCATAGATAAACTTAAAGATTCATTATATTTTCGACTTATTCCATAGGAGAATAGTTTAGACTCAATAGAGGAAAAAACTCTTCGGATTTTTGGAAATAGTGTATATATCCGGACATGGTCAGCGTATATGTGGTGATAACAATTCGTAAAGCGTAGAGAAATATCATTAAGAAAACACGTAAATAAAAGAGATCCTAAGACAGAACCTTGAGGAACGCCTACAGAAAGTAAAAGGCAAGATAATTTTCCATTTTTGTTGAAAACATACTGCGAGCTATTACCTAGATAAGGCGATATACGTTTGAACAGAGAATTATCGAAATGAAACTGGTATTTAAGTTTTCTCAACAGAATCTAATGATTGACGCCATCGACAGTTTTTGAAAAAAATCCAGAAATACAATTAATTTCAGCATGTCACTATCCAAACCGGACTGCAATTTAGTTGGCTGATTATTGTTTAAAAAACTTTACTCAAAAACGGCAAGATGGCAATAGGGCTGTATTCTGTAGAAACTTAGTTTGACGTTTTTGGAAGAGGTAGCACTTCCGCTATTTTCCACTGTGCTGGAAAAGTTGAAGTTGTTATGATTTTATTAAAAATGTGAGCCATTTAATGTGGAATAACTGGAGCAAAATTCTAATAAACTTAAAATCGACATTATATGGTATTGTGTTACCAACAAGAATTGCCAAACTTTTATAGCGCCTCCATCTAGAATAAAGTAAGTTCCTAGCTATTATTAGGTCGCATACCTCTTTGTTAAACCATGGTAGCTTCACTAAAGTTGTTTTGGATCTATATGTGTGTACCTCAGCACGCTTATCAAAAAGTGAGGTCATGAACAAGTTCATGTAAATTGATCCGAGTTTATTGATATGATTTAAAACTCACGTCGACTACAACCGAAGGAAATACATCTATTGTCAGGAAGATCATATCATGGAAAGAAAAACCGGGTTCGAATAGCTGGTCATAGTGTTATATCAGATCAAGGTCAGATACTAAAGCGATTTGGGAAATAATGTGTCAGCTAACTAAAGTTTGCGAAGTTTAAGTGCAATGATTCAACCGTTTCTTTGAAAGCTTTGTTGTTGTTTGTTAAAATCTACAGATTAAAATCCCTCACCACAAATCATGATATTTGAAAATCGTGAGAAGAAGGCCTCCAACAAGTCTTTTAAAAGCCTAAAATTAGCTTCATCAGCTGCCATGTATATCCAACCAAACAGACACTTATCACGACTATCCTTCACTTCAATAAAAAAAATTTCTATAAGATGCGCTGATTTTTTTACAATTTGGAAATTATAATATTTTATAATTTAATTTTATTCTCTGTTTAACTCTTCAAATTTATTTATGAGTGACCGGATTCAGTTTAGGTTAAATAGCTTTGCCGAATTCGTGCCAATAGGGTCTATAAGAAACACTGTTAAAATGGTTTTCAGCATTGGAATTTTTATTTTAGTCGTTGATTTCATTTAATCAATAGTAAATAATATAAGTAGAGGAGATATGTGACTTCAACAAGAGTAAAAGAATTATATTTCGAGAGTATGACGTTAATTCCTTCTTGATTCCCCTTTTCTTTAGAATTTATTCAAACTAAGAACAATTTCGAAAAACAAATCTTCTAAGTGCTTAAGACATTATAAATGAAACTCCTTAAAAAAATGGCCCCAAATAAAGTCTGCACATTTAACAGATATTTTATTCCGCATATTTCTCGAATATTAAAATTAATAGTGGGTGAGATTTGTATTTGATTTCAAATACAAACTTCAAAAATATTCAAATTCATTAAATATTTTTAGTTGTTAATACTCGTAAAGGATGCCAGACATATATCTTACTTTGAAAATAAGTGACAAGTTGATCAAATGCCTTTAATGTTATAAGCACAATAATCATGTAGTCATTCCGATCTCTGTTTATAACTTTTAAATAAACTAAATGATAAATAAAAATTAAAATATTATTAAGATTAATTAATGTTTTCTTGAAATAAAATTCAGTTCTAGTATCAATTAATACTCGGAAGGCAGAATGCATTTCTCTATAACAAATAATTTTCCGACGGCATATTTATAGCACATTTTATTCCGAGTATTTGATATTCATTTCCACCAAATCCACATGCAACGAAAAACAACAGAAATACAATCAAGAACTGATTTCGAAAGATTTTTAAAAATGACAAATTTAAACTTAGTACTGCAATGTAAACCCTCCGCGTAACAGCCATTTGAAAACTATTTGCTTTACTCACTTTTTTTGTAAATAACTGTAGATTTCACTTAATGTCAGCTTTCCTGTGGGTGATTCCTTAATCGCCATTGCGATCATATTTATATAACTTAAGGCGGGCTTTTCTGGTCGTCTAGCGCCAGATTTTTTCGTGGTATCCACTTGAGCCAATTGTTGCTGCTGTCCATGCTGTTGCTGTTGTTGCCCATGTTGCTGCTGTTGGCTCTGTTGACCCTGTCCCAATTGTTCAGATTGTCCATTCACTGATTTTGCTGGTGAAGAGCTATTCGAATAACTAACCGAATCTATACAATTCACACCACTGGAACTAACATGTTGAATCCTCTGAATAGGCCCATTATCACTTAACAAATCTGCCGATGACTTTACATCTAAATTCTCGACATCATTATTTGGAGTGTTGTTATTATTATTGCTGGTGTTGTTATTATTATTATGATAACTGTTCGAGGTATTTAAAGAATTAAGAACCGAAATACTTGGGCAATATTTGATAGTGGACGTATAGTGATTGATTTGAGCTAATGAGGAAGGTATCAAAATTGTTTTATTATTGCTATTCCCGCCAATAGAGAAATTGCCCAAATTCATTGGATTCTCAACTTTAGTCGAATGCGGCACAAAACCCGTTGACATTAGTACACTTTGTGGACTACTCGAGGGGCTAGATGACATTTGAATATGATGGTGAGATATATAGGGGGAGGGAGATTGTTGCATGTAGTATTTCCTCTCGAGGTAGTTAATATTTGGTTTCTCCTCACACAGTTCCGGAGAGTTCTGATGCAAACGAATCGATGACTGATCGCATTGAAGCGGTTGAAAATTCGCGGTCGACAGAATATTCGAGGGCAAACCACGATAGATGTGATGAGGCATACTCGAGTTGAGCATTTCTTCGCTTTTAATCATTTTAAAATCACTTATTTGAAAGAGCTTTTTTCTTTATTAATATTAATTAATTTAAAAGGATAGTTTGAGGGCTGTTAAATAAATTCAAATTTTGTTTAGTATGAGCGCTCAAATAAGCTTCTTTAAATACAAATATTAAACAAAACAACAACAAACAAACAAAAAAAAAAACAAACGAAACTAGAGTAATCACACCGAACAGTACCGACTTTTTAAACTGACTAAAACAGAAATTAATTCCATATACGCATGGTACCCAAATTCACTACGGCTACACATCCTTTAAAATAAGATTTGTTTCGATCAGTTAGTATCTGTATGATATCTGTGAGATCTACAAATACTATTTGCATACATATGGCTGTGGAAGTGTATGAGCATGCTTTCCTAATTGGAACATATAGTCTTGTAGTGTTACTTTTTAGAGCGATGTTGTGATTGTATGTGCAATTGAGTTGTGTTCTAATTTTAGCTTCTTAGATTTGAGTTGTATTCGAAATTGATCGAACTGGATTGAGTTAAAATCATTGCTAAAATCACTTTATTTTTTGTATACATACATATATTTGTACAAAGTCGTAGATATACTCGTATATACTCGCGTTATAGTATTTTATATGGACAAAGTGTTAAGAATGCCAAAAATTGTAACATATTTTGACACAGAATTTATCTTTTCCCAGACGACGGTGTCAAAGAGTAAATCAAATTGTTTAAAAAGCACTGCAACTTTTTGTTGGCACTAATTTCAAAACACCGATTTCAAAACACTATCATTTCGCGGATTAAATGGAATTGCAATTCGATTGTGAATGACATTTTCTGTAAATGTCAGTTTTGTATTATATTGTATCGCATGATGGGGAACTTACCTTTATAAATTATAACACCGAAAAGTTAAAAATATAAATAGTGCTGTTGTTAAGCTATTGCAAATTGTTTCGCTGATTTCTTAATACGAGATAATTGATAATTAATTGATAGCTTACTAAAGCACTATTCATTAGAGATATAACAATTAGGTATCTATATGCAAACGCACCCTTAAACTTTTTTTAGCATCTGTCAATGTCAAAACGTCAGTCAAGGTTTACGTTTTTATCAAAAATTACTACCGAATTTTAAGTCGGTGTCGGAACTTTTAGAGCTCTTATTCCAATTATCGGTTGTAATAATCGTACCACCAGACAGGCTGGATAAATTCGAATCAACATATTCACTATTAAAAGTTCCCGTGCCAGTAATGCATCATCGCCATGTTGGAAGACTTTTTTTGGCCAAAATTGGATGGGCTTGATTTATTTTTCTGGGGTTAGGGCTTATGCCAACAAGCCAACAACGTTAGAGGAGGTCAGGAACGATACCGGGCGCGAAATTTCCTACGTTCCGACCGATATGGGTGGAATGGTGGTGGAAAATTGTCCCTATATTATCGATCGTTGCACAAGTGCTCGCAGTGTTCATATGAACGAGATAAACCTGAAATAAATTTCAGCCCGACATCTCAATTATTCTGTGTTTTATTTAAATACAAAATTAACGCAGTGATACATACACTGAAATTTACTTTTTTTCCTTAATCCGATCAATATGGTAGAGAACATTTGTTAAGGAAAATAAATAGTTCTTTTTCACTATTTTTTCCACAATTTTAGTAGACACAATTTTTTTAGACTGAACGAGTCTCAGAAGTCTTAGATGAGCCCCTCTGAAAGAAGTTATACGGTGAATGAATTCACTAAAATGAATCAACGGTAACGGCAACAGTCAATTTGGCAGATACCTTACTTGAGCTACTTCGACATATTTGGAGCTAAGGTCAGTGAGTAGTCAGAGTCCTGAAACAGAGATGGTGGCGGATGAACCCTTTTTGGGTCAACGTCAGCTTTTATATCCCCGAAGTCGGTTATTGACACCGGAAGATCCGGCCCCTTTTATCCAAGGAGTCTTACAAAGGGCCGGGATCTCCAGATTGGGGGTTGTACGCCAGTTTAACTGCCCGACTGCGTAAAACACATATAGTTGCGAAGCAACAGCAAGCCTAGGATACTGATATTTTTACTGTTGACGAACCATGCAAACGAAACAAGAACAACGAATTTCGGATCTGTACGTGGAATTAAGGTCCCTTAACAGACCGCGTGCAGCCGAGCAGCAAACGGAGGTCCTGAGCTACTATAAAGCAGAACTAACAGACATCCAAGAAATGCGATGGGATGGACCGGGCAAAAAGAAGATGAAAAACTGCGACATTTTATATGGCGACTGCTATCGGCAACAAAAACAGCCCTTATTTGGATGTGGATCCGTCGTCGGAGGCAGACTAAGGCAAGAAGTCTTAAATTTTACACGACAATCCGTATCAAGGCTAAATTCGCCAACATTAGCCTAATATGCGCTCATGCCCCCACGGAGGAGAAAGACTACGACACCAAAGATAGGTTCTACGAGCTCTTAGACAAGACACACGAGCAGTGCCCTAAATATGACATTAAAATTGTCTTAGGTGATTTTAATGCAAAGATACGAAGAGAAGGCATCTTTGGTAGTACTGTCGGAAAGTATAGCCTACACGACACCAATTCCGATATTTGATTTAAACTGATCGACTTCGCGGCGGGGCGAAAAATTGTCATATCTAGTACGCGGTTGCTTCATCTCGGTATTCATAAAGGGACAAAGATAACTCCCGCTCAATCAACCGTCAACCAGGTTGACCACATTGCGATCGACGTAAGGCATTCCTCCAGTATTATGAATGTCCGAAAGTTCCTAGGGAACAACATTGACTCGGACCACTACCTTGTTGTAGCCAAGTTAGGGCTTCGGATATATCGAACACCGCTAAGACAAATAAATACTGTGTGGAAATTTGACGTCGGACGGCTGAAATCGCAAGAGATCACTGGAACCTTCTCCGATCGAGTCTCTCTCAATCTATGCAGCCAGCATCAAGTATTGAAGGCCAGTGGCAGCACTGCCAAAAAGCCTTCAATGTCTCTGAGCTGATTGATTTCACTTGACCAAAATGACGAAACCCTGGTTCGACGACGAGTGTGGGCCAGCACATGCAGCGAAATAAGAGGCACACTAAGCGACACTGCAAAGAAGAAACAAAGCTGCTGGTGAGCTCTGCGCGCAGAAAAGGAGAGACCAACACCGGCTTCTTAGGAGAAATAAAGAGACGTTACAGCAGGAATGAGGTTCGGAAGTCTTACCAAAAGGTAAAAAAAACCTGCCAAGGCTACAGAGCCCAAACCGAAGCCTCCAAGGACGAACAGAGGAACATCATAGTAGAATTGCAGTCGATGCTAAGAATTTGTAAGAACCACTTCTGCACACTGTTTAACGGCGATGAAGAATTAAATCCCGCTATCAGGTAGAATAAATCATTCAACCAACAATTCCGTCTACTCGACCTGGACGAAGTGAAGATGGCCATATCTAAGCTTAAGTCTAACAAAGCCACTGGAGCAGATGGGCTAACCGCCGAGCTATTTAAAGCGGCAGGCGATGACTTGGTTAGGAACATGCACCAACTCATATGTAAAATATGGTAGGAAGAAAGTATGCCCGATGAATGGAATCTCATAATTGTTTGCCCGATCCTCAAGAAAGAAGACCCTCTAAACTGTGCCAACTACAAAAGTATCAGTCTTCTTAACATCGCTTACAAGATATACATCTGTCGAGTTGTGTGAACGCCTAAAGCCTCTCGTTAGTAACCTGATTAGTCCCTATCAGTGTGGCTTCAAGCCAGAAAAGTTTACCCTGGGAGTCCAAATCGATACTCACCACATATTTTTCCATTTTAAGGCCGCCTATGACAGCATTTATACAGAAGAACTATACAGAGCATGTACAGTTTTGGCGTCCCTGCCAAACCCGTTCACTTGTGCAGAATGACAATGGAGAATGCATGATGCTCCATCAAGATCGGTAACGAATTCTCCGAGACCTTCGATGTCAAAAAAGGATTTAGACAAGGTGATGCGCTGTCATGTGGCTTCTTCAACGTTGTTCTGGAAATAATGGTGCAAAACTCAAACGCTAACACCAGAGGCACTATCTTTTAAAAGTCCGTCCATCTACTCGTCTATGCCGACGACATCGACATAATCGGCGTAACACAGCCGGATGTCACTGGCGCTTTCGTGAATATTAAAACGGAGGCGGTGAAGATGGGTTTGGCTGTCAATGAGGCCAAAACAAAGTATATGCTGTCATCAAGAAAGAACTGCCAACACCGACGTCTCGTACAAAATGTCACTGTAGACAGATATAACTTTGAGGTGGTTAAGGACTTTGTCCTTTGTCATAGGCTCTGCTATGAACTCAGGCAATGACACCAGCGCTGAGATTAAACTAAAAATAACTCTTGCTAATCGCTGTTTCTTTGGGCTAAGATTTGAGTAGCAAAGCCCTCTCTCGAACAACTAAAGTGATCCTTTATAAGACTCTAATCATCCCAGTTCTTCTCTTTGGTGCAGAGGCATGTACTCTATCAAAAGCGGATGAGGTTTCTCTTGGTTGTTTTGAGAGGAAAATTCTTGAATGGAGGAGCAGATACAACGACAAACTGTACGGTACAGCGACATCGATCTAACAAGAAGGGTTAAGATCCAACGGCTTAGATCTTCTAATCCACTCCCGCGGGACGGCGCAATAGAGGAAAACCGCGACTCAGGTGGCGCAAGCAAATGGAAGGGGACCTTAACCAACTTAGCGTGCGAAACTGGAGAAAGCTGACCAAAGATCGTGCTGGCTGGAGACGTTTGTTGGTTGAGGCCCATGTCCACCCCGGACTGTAGCGCAACCTTAAGTAAGTAAGTAAGTTAAGTAACGATGAGCGTGTATTAAGTTTGTCTATGCCCCTACAGTTGACTACTCGGAACTGCGCTTGCTCAGATGGATGAACTAAATGTTGAGGCTAAAAAGAGTGAGGTATTAGTACCAACTTACGCACAAATGCACTTCTGGCTGTAACTGTAAGCTAAAACTTACGCAGTGATAATGATATTCTTAGTTCTTCCTCTACATTGCATCCTAAAAGTTTTTTTTAAGAGACTCAAACCTTGGATTTCAAGGTTAATAAAAAAATTAAAGGCTGAAAACAAACTTAGACTTAAATGTCATAGAAATCTGAGATTTAAAAGCAACTACAAAACACTGTGCACTGAACTTAAAAGAGAATTTCCAATTTGTTGTGATAATTACTACCGATCTCAATTTAATTCTGCTAAAGATAACTGAAAAAAATTGATGGCAATTAGTTAACAGTATTCTAAACAAGCTCTGTGTTAAAAAAAAAAAACCGACTGTTATTCGGGTCAATGAATGTCTTGTATATGACAAACTGGTCATTGTAGGTGCAAGTAATCGCTACTATACGAACGAACCAGTTTACAACTTGGTCCTGTCCAAAATTCTTCTTCTGGTTACTATGCTGAACCAATGCTGTGTAACAGTTTTGTATTTGAGCTAATAACCTTACTTCAAGTTTTAAAAGTGATCGGTACTCCAAAAAAATACAAACTGTGTAGTGCTAATGAATTTCAAATATCCTTCTTTTAAAATTTGCATGCTATATAATAGACGTTCTGTTACACATTTTTAATCGTTGCATTTTTAAGGGGGTTTGTTCAGATTAGCTCAAGTATGTTAATGTTGTTCGCTTATTTAAAAAGGCTTCTACTATAGAAATGCGTAATTATAGACCTATATCTCCTCTCCCAGCTGTAAGTAAGGTCTTTGAAAACCTTGTAAAAAATAGGATAATAAGTTATCTCTCAAAAACTAAGTTTTTTAACCCATCCCCATACAGAAAACACTACACAAATTTTTTTATTCAAATTTTAAGAATAGTTTGCGGTGTACGCCGCCTCAAAAAGGACACTCCGACGAAGTTGCTGCTTGTTGGTTAACACCAATTAAGCCATACATCTTCATACATACAGTTCATCTGAAAAATACAAAAAACTATATTTATAAATAAATAAAAGATACCATCTATTTATATGGTATATCACGTAGAGAAACTTCGATATCTAAAAAAAAAATATATATATTGGCGGCCTAGCGAATTTTATTTCCTATCTTCACAGAAAGCTTTCATTGTTTATAAAAATAAGGGGGCTCTTTATAAAAAAAATCTGTACGTGTAAATCGAGTGAATAGTTTTTCAAATATGTTGTCAACCAGGTTGAAAAATCTAGTTTCGAGAAAAATGCGTTCAAAGTTTTGCTGAAGGATAGTTCGACATACAAACTAAATTTTATATCTGAATTTTATATGCTGTATTTCCGTCAATTTTACGAATTTGGTTAGTGCATTCTTAATAAATGCATCTTTAAGAAAATGGGAAAAAAAAATTATATTCCAGCTAGACCTATTAAATTCGGTATTTAACGCAACGTTGAAAATGAGCCCAACCGACTCGTGCAACCGATTGATTCTCCCGTTGAATACCTTTTGATCGACATTATTTGCGGTGATAGTATAGAAGTTATGATCTTAGTAGAAGAAAGTTTAGGAAACTCTAATAATGTTATTATCTGTGGCGATTTTAACAGCAATCTTTTGGTTGAAAGCCATCTTGCTGATAATATGAGTTCATTTGATTTACTCACTTCACGAGCACCTCCAGTACCTTGCTGGATCTGTTTTTTGTTAAAAAATACTACTAGGGTATTACTTTACAATCAAAACTCTGCACCCGCTTTTTCTAAACAGCATAGATAGGTCTGCTCTTGAACTACATATGAATAGCATTCGGTGGTACCTTTTTTACGGTATGCAGTCTTCAGACGACCAAGTTGACTTTATGCAGAGAAACATTAGTTATCTCTTTGATACTCAGGTTCCAATCAAAACTGTAAGAATAAAACGGAATACAAGAGCCTGACTAACGAACAATATCCGAAACTTGATGCTTATAGTCGTTGGAAACGCTTTCGGGTTGAGGAACTCCACGATATTTATAAATATCTATGAAATAGTGTCGAACGGGAAATAAGAGATGCTAAGACACAATTTTATTCTAGGCAATTAAATACCAAGGTAGATAGCCGCAAACTATTGGTAAACAAAAGTTAGATTACTCAACCAACATTGACGGTAATGAATTAAATCGCAGGTTTTCATCGACTCCGAAACCTCCAGCCACAATTGTACGAAATTGTAATTCTGGTCCTGCAGCTCAAACAGAATCACCTTTTGTTTTAAATAGTATCAATAATACGGATATAGTCGAAAGTTTTTTGTCTGTGAAATCGAATGATGCAGGAATAGATGGAGTTCATCCGGTCTTTATCAGAGTTATTTTGCCAATGCTACTATCCTATATCACGCATATGATAAATACCAGTATTTTTCCACGTCAATTCAAAATGGCTAAAATAATTTCGATCCTTAAGAATTCGATGGGTGACAAGTTTCGACCTATATCAATTCTATCCTTTCTTTCAAAGGTGTGTGAGTGGATTATGTGACAAGGTATAAATTACTGGTACCAATCCAATCTGGTTTTCGCGCAAAGCACAGCTGTATGACTGCTTTAATGAGTATAGTAGAAGATATACGAAAGAAATTGGGCCAAGGCGATATCACTTTTTTAGTTATTCTAGATTCTTTAAAGGCGTTTGATATGGTTGATCACCCAATTCTTATCTATAAATTTAGCCATGAGTTTAACCTGTCTTCGTCTGCAATCAGGCTACTTTTATCTTATCTTTGTGAAAGAAACCAGGCCGTTTTCATGGGAGGATCTCTATTAAAGTTTCTTGCTGTGGAGCGAGGGGTTCCACAAGGCTCGTTCACTCTTATTCTCAATGTATATAAACAATATAACCGCGGTTATTCGGAATTCATCGAAGCATTTTTACTGACGACATTCAAATTTATCTAAGTTGTACTCTCGGCCTTATTGAACACTGCGTTACTGAATTGAATGAAGATCTTTAGCGTATTTTAGGTTGGCCCTCCGAACACGGCTTGGCACTTAGTTCTAGTAAATGTAAATGTCTAGTTATTTAAAAAACGTTAGTAAACCTTTCCTATTTTCCCAGTATCAGGCTGAACAGCTCAACAATTGAATACGTAGAATATTTAATAGAAATCTCACTTGGAATAACCACATAAATTTAATCGTGGGGAGAGCTTGCGGCATTCTCCGTACTCTTTGGACTACACAGAAATTTACACCACAGAATACAAGGCTATTACTTGTTCAAACTCTTGTTATCTCTGTTCTTATCTATGTTTGTGAAATTTATTATAATTGTCATACTAATAGTAAAAGAAAACTGCAAGTGGCCTTAAGCAATCCTATTCGTTATGTCTATAATCTTAGAAGATCTGACCACATTTCCCATTTGGTGAAGAACTTGCTTACAATATCTTTTCAGAACTATATCAAGTTTCGAACACTTGTCTTCCTTTTCAAGTTTTTAAAAACAAACGAACCGACATATCTTTACAATAAAATTGAGTTTCCGGCATGTAATAGATCTGCTTCTCTTATACTTCCACGTTTCTCTTGTTAACATCTGAGAGACAGTTCTTTATTGCTGCTATTCGCCTCTGGAATTCTTAGTGCCATACACTGATTTAAGGGCAACTTACGACTTTTCCTGCAAACCTAACCAACTACATTTTGATTCTTTTTGACTTTTTCCTCTTTTCTGATACTTTTTCCCAAGCAAAGGCAAAACAACGAAAGCATACATAACTTACACTCCTGTTCTATAAATTATTACTGATTTTTATAGTGTTAATCTATCACAAACTTATAAGTGAATACATACTTACTGTGTTATAATTAGTTATCGTGAAATAAATCAAAAAATAAAATAAACAACACGACTTTAGTAGAGTGAAAAACGCCTACAGTATATGTTTTGGAGACCAACAGTCAACCTGGTACTCGTTAGGGAAATTTATCCAGTTCCTTTTCTCGATCAACTTAGGCGCCAGTACTCAAACATCGATTACTTGCACTAATGCTAATGCACTACCAATATTTCAGCATAATCTGGAGCCACTTTTGGCTAACATTCCCCACACAGCAATTTATTTTGAAATGCTAAAGAAGCCGAATTTTCCATTTAACTCAGAATAAAACCATACAAAGCTAAGATAGACGCAATCAGAAAGGCAGCCACCCCGACGAATAACACCGAACTTCGATCGTGTTGGGGATCCCAAACTTATATGATCATTCGATCACGTCAAAGCACGATTTGATTCCATTTTCCACGTCCAGAACATTGTCCAGTTCCGAGGAAGAATATTCGATTATTGATCGATAGGCGATAGCTATATTCTATGCCGTTGAGAAATTTGACAAATATTTAAGAGGAACAGTATTTAAATTGCTCACGGACTACAAGCCGCTAGAGCATCTGCTAGGAAGAAACCGAAATCTACCTAAACTTGTAAGCAATCCTCTCATAGTCGTACATATATATGTACGTCGCTCAATTTGACTATGAAAGAGAATGTCGCAGAAGCCCTTCAAACTCTGTTGCGGATTGTCTATCGCACGTTGTTTACCCAACAACCAGCGTGATGCAAAGTACAACGACATGAGGCTATCGGAGAAACCACTGAGGCAAGCAACAAAACAAGAGAACAAGTTTTATGGAAAATTAGTACGAATTGGCAGTTTTAGGTAGCCATATTATGATAAGCGCGATTAACTTTCAGGCGAAAATGGAATCCTAATGTGGCGAGGTTGTATCATTATCTCCGAAAAACTTCAAAATTGTCACATGTATATGAGGGACACCCAGAATTTGCTGCGACTCGAGTAGGGACATTGATGCATTTCTAAAAAAATGTTAGAGCTGTCAAAAAAATCAACCAAATTTACCCAAACCTCCAGTGTACTTTTGGTTCATACTGGAGCGCGTATGGGAAAGCCTGCAAATCAATTTTGCAGGTCAATTTAAGGATAAGATGTGACTGATTGTCGTCAACGTAAAAATGGATAAAAATTAAACCATTGAGAAACATAACGGCTACTGATCTTTGTGATGCTCTGGTTGAGATGTTTTCTATTTTCGGGCTCCCGAACATGATGGTTTCAGTCAACGGAACTCAGTTTTCACTGCACCTCAATTTAAGAATTTCTGAGATCAGCGAGCAATAAGACACGTCATAGCTGCAACTTATTATCCAAGTACAAACATTTTGGACGAAAGGGTGGTAATAACGTTTAAATTTGGAATGTTGTCCAGTCGTTACGACCAAGAAGGAGAGAGGCGACAGCTTTGAGATTTGTTAGCATCATACGAGTACAGGAATACACCGCATGGTAAAACAGGTAAAACCCCAGCCGAAATGATGTTCGGAAGCCCGCTAGCACATTTGAAAGCATTAGGCCAACATTAGAAAACAGTTTCAATATAAAAACATCAGAAATCAACTAGAACAAAATAAAGAGAACGTGAGAGAATTTGGACCGAATCACAAGGTCTACTGCAAAAGGGGATTAGGACAAACCTGGTAAAATCATAGAACGAAACAAATAAATACTCTTATGTAGCACAAACAGCCGGCAAGATACATCGGAATGATACTGAGATACCGGTGAGGGGTTTCACATGCATAATATTTGCCTGAGTCAAGATAGTAGACGAGTTTTGATTCAAGCGCTGTGATACCAGTAAAGAAGAGATCACAGGAACTCCCAACACCACCACTAAGGACACCGAATTCGGAACAATCAGTGGATAGTAAAGAGCTATTATCGTCAACCCACTAGAGATAAACTGTTAATTGCGAGTAAAAGCAGTCACATTAAAACCCAGTAACGAACACAGAAAGCACCAACCGGAGCGTTTAAACTCTCAAACTACGGGTGGTGTCAAGCCATCTTAATGACGTCCGTTGAGTTTAATGTCACTGACATTACCCCTTTTCTCGGTCTTCTGCGAGCAGCCGCAGCGACACAGTCAAGCATTGTTATCTTTTCTTTTTAATTAATTATATAATAAAAGTGAACTTCAATTATTCGTCTCTTTTTTCCTTTCAATGTTACACTTAGTACAGTTAATCAAGTTTATTCCTTGACACTTTTGAGAATCACAAATAAAATACTTCGAAGCCTCTTCTGAGGCCATTTTTATTGATCTTTCGATACAGCTGTGAGATATGTAAACTTATATGGCCCATATACGATCCCAAACGGTCAAAAAAGCTGGTCAACAAAGGTTTCACATTTCCAACGTCTTTTTCAATATCGTCCTATAGATTCTCAACAGGATTTAGAACCGAAGATTGAGCAGGCTACTTCATTACCTTAATCCTTCTGTCCCGAACCCACTACTGTTGTTCTGCTGGTATGTTTCGAGTAGTTGTTCACCTTGAAGAGCCATTTCAGGGGCGTTTCGTCCTGGTTATTCATGTTAATTCCACATCCTGAGTGAAATTCTTTATGCCGAAGAAAGATGCGCCCTGGAGTACTTTACTTTATGTTCACTCAATGAAGGATGCAATATTTTTTTCATCAGCTTGTTTGGATAAATCTGCGTCTCTTTGCTGTAGAGTGTATTCCACGAACAATTTTGGAACAAATGATATTACAGTAGAGGTCACAAAAAAATCATGATTATGAAAATATTGAAGAGAGTGTTGCTTGTGATGTGCCACTGCTACTATCAGGTTGGGAAACAAGTATCGGGCCTTTGTAGTAAAAATTCAGATAATTTTTTCATAATTTCAATTCAAAATAAATTTATTCAAAATTTATTTTATTGAATAAAATATTATCCATTTTTTTTTATTACATTCTGCCATTTTTCGACTAGAACCATTATTCCATCGGTGTAGAATTTATGGTGTTGAACTGAGTCAGGTTATTTTTACATGCCCCTTTTGAACCCAATTGTACGCCAACAAGAAAGTGCCACAGAGGTTGGAACACATGATAATCAGAGAGTGTAATGTTAGAACTATATGGTGACGGCATCAAAGCGTCCCAGCCAAGGTCTTTAAATTTTTGCCGAGTCATCAAAGATGTGTGTGGTCTGGCGTTGTCATGATGGAACACAACTGATCAGTCCTTTACTTTTTTCTTCAATTGCTTGCTTTAACCGCATTAATTGCTGGCAGTTGACCTTCGAATTAATTGTTTGGCCAGGTGGTAGAAGCTTATGATGCATGATACCCTTCCAATCTGATTAAACACACAGCATCACCATCCTTGCCGTTAATCGTTGCTGTCGTTTACGGAGCTTCATCTTGTTTTTTCGACAAAGATCTTTGTATCGTTGTTCTTTTAGTAATAAGCTCGTTCTAAATGACTTAAAACTATTATTGTTGTATGGTAGGTCATAAGTTTCTCAATTTTTACCATGATACATTCAATAGAGCAGCGTAATAAAATTCTAAAATATGGTATATCGAATTTTCATAGAAATTTCACTCATTTTTGTTTCCAAACTAATTTTCACACAATGCACCAATCCTAATGAATTTAATCACCAACGATCAGCTGATTTGTCAACTGTTAAACAAAAACAAAAAAGTGTTACCAGATGCAATTAACCGTTTTAAAGTTTCGTCAAGTCAAGCAAAAAGATATTTTGCTCATCCCTGTTACAGACTATATTTAAAAGAGCAATTCAACCGAGCTTTCAAGTTAAGCTACACAACATGTGTAAAAATACTTAAAGAGTTGTGGTGTGCGTACATTGTTACATAAATACATACATATGTACTCGTACGGCTACGTTCGGTGACTGTCTATTCTATTTTTCTTTGCAAAAGCTTGTCAACTGCTATATTGTTGCTATTTTTATTGACAGCGTTTCACATAAATTAACCCAGTTATTTCAATTATCCTCAACCCTACCATGAGCGGCCATTTTAAGACCTATTCTCATTGCATTCACCGGGAGAAGATGAACTTTAATTAATTCGCTGCCGATCGTTTGGCTCAGACCTCCAACAAAAGAAAACACATCGTATTCATTTAGCACATTCATAAATCTTCGGTTTTAAGCACACGCAGCCATATTGATTCCCATTTTGTTCCGCTTTCCCCTCTTCTTATTAGCTTTATTCTGAGATCTATGGTCCAAAAACGATCGCCAGTATACTAACAGAAAATGGTGTGTTGTCTGCTGGTGTTGCTTTATGTGGCCTAAAGAGCAACAGGAACAAGATCACATCTGCAAAATAAAATCTAGAATTGAGAGAAGAACGTAAAACGTAAAACGAAAAATGAAAATGAAAACAAAACCAAAAAAAAAAAAAATACTTGGCGACTGTTCAACGATCTGTCGGCTAGCACACCAGGGCACCCTGGGTCTAACATGGTTATGCAGATATGTATATGAGAACGTTGGAAAGTTTGTGGGGTTTAACAGATCCACCGCGCTGTCGATCGTCATCGCTGCCGCCAAGGGAAGGCGGAGTTTTGTTTATATAACGAAACAACTTGCGATTGGCGGTTGCGTGTGAGAATTTCTTGAAAGATCATTTAATTAGAATGGCGAGAACCGCTGCTTGTGTTTTTCTTCTCGTATATTTTTATTTTCTTGTCTGTTGGGATTTTTTACTTAATTCTTTTATTTTCATTCTTTTTCGAATTACCATTAAAACTGAGATTAATGGGGGTCAATACGTTACCGATGTCGATGAGGATACATATCTGAACAAAATTGTATCTATCGGACTGCATTAAATGGTGATCTAGATACGAATACACGATCATTGCGAATTAAATTCGAACAAAGTGATAATGTTTCACTGGGTAGTTTGCAATTTAACAGTATCGTGGGAAGTACTGCGTAGGAATTAACTTCCATTGGATTAAATTTAAAATTTAGATTTATAGAGGTTTTTATTGCACTTCACCTTGTAAACAAAATAGAATAGTCGGGGGATGTGAGAAAAATTAAACTCAAAAAGTTACACGGTACTGGGCACATTTTAAATTGGAGAACTTACATTAGTCATTAGTGTTTCAGTTCAAAATTCTTATTTATTTATTTATTTTTTTGTTGACGCGGTAGTCCGGGGTGGACCACGGTCTAGTCTCTACTAATCATTGTGATGTTCGGCTAGGTGTCTTATTGTTCACAGTGAAATAGGACTTAAGATTTTTTGCCGACTACTAACGCCTGAAGAAAGAGAATATTTTGTTGTACTTTCGGAGGTTTGCTTATGTTCGCCGAAAGATTGGGGATGACAGAAAAGCAGATAACTTTTTTTTACTTTTGCGTAGTATTTAGATGACAAACATATTCACTGTGCCACGCTTTCACAACATTTGTAATGGATGTGCTAAAATGATGGTCCTGGTCAAATAAAGCTGTTTTTTTTTGACAATTGCTTTTGTAATTTACAATAACGATGGGATTGATTTACTTCGATTGAGATTGAGGACAATGACCATCGAGTAGATCAAAACGAAATCAACTTCGAATAATAGGAAAAAAAAAAACAACAAACGACGAAATATTATTGTGGTTTATTTGATCTGTCTCAATAGATGATCAAAACAAGAATAGCCGAACATTTTTTTTTTATATTTTTTTCTAACTTTGAAGTGATTTTTTATTTTTTTTTTTTCTGAACATATTTGTTTTCTACATTGAGGTGTTCCTGAACATGTTTAACTTAATCCTGTCAAATGCACCTTCAACTTTGAACAACAATATAATTTTTTTTAAAACAATCACAACACTGATTGAGTTTGGATCAATGTCGTCTATATTTTCGAAGAAATAATCGGTGATCACTGTCTATTAACGCTTTCCATTGCCTGTAACTTCGATCTCATATTTGAAAGAGTAAGGACCGATGATATCACCATACCACATCAAACAATGAATTTTTATAAGTAAAGTTGAGTCTCATGAGTCTCTTCTAGATTTGCCTGGCTCCATAAATAGCAATTTTGCACGTTCACATTCCAACTGAACCAAAAGTGAGCTACTTAACACTTTTTTTTTTCGAAAAAAGAGTCGATTTCAAGTTGTTCAAAAGTCCTAAACGCAAGCACTCTTCACAAGTCTTGGACTCGTGTTTGTTTTTTTGTTGTACGTAACATATCTTCTATTGACGAGAATAATAACTTAGAGCTGCCACAAAAAAGTCTATATGTTTTAGGGATAGCCTCGCGTTGGCTTGCCTCCTTTCGAACTCATACTTGTGTGGAATATTTTTGTAAACATTTCTAGGCCAAGAGCTTGCTTGCTTTTATATTTGAGTGATCCATTTGCTTTTATTTCGGCTTCTTTTAAGAGCCTCAGCTGGATCCTGATTTTTTTTGGCGATATTCTGCGAACATGGTAAAAATACATAAATTGCGCTGCCTGATTATTTTTCACTACCCGGTTCGTTGATGTGCCAGCACTTGGTGTTGCGGGTTCAGAAAAACGACAATGTATGTTGATATTTGGTCCTAGTACGACTGATTTGTAACCCAATATCTTTCACCGCCTTTACTCACTTAGTTGCCGGGAGGATTGTCACATGTGTCATTGCTTACAATATCGCTTTTATCGGCGAAAAGAAAATAATTCCTTTTGAACTCGTTAGTGCGCTGTTGAAATAATGGACTTTACACACTGTTATCCTTTTGTTTCCGGAGATGTTAATATTTAAAGATATTTTTATTAAACTTTGAAATTTAGTAAAAATCAGTTTAATTAATAATGAATTTAAATAAAAAGAAAAAAAATAACTTTCTTAAATCGTTTATTTAAGTTTTTAAAAGTGGTTTCGCCACGTAACCAGTAGGAAAGTAAGAAAAAATAACAGAGAAAAAAGTTGTATGTAATATTTTTAATAATTTTTTTAACCGTTATGATATGACGCGAAACAATTCTTTTTGTCATTCAAGCAAAGTCCAACCTCGCAGCAAGAACAGGGCCATCTTATACGATAAGGCTCAGATATTGTACTACAATGTGCACACCGCCATGATGAGCCGTGTTTCGGCAAATGATCACATTTGTCAAACCTTTTTTCAAACGGAAATGACAAACGGAAGAGTTTGGGCTTGAGGAACTTGGGCCTGATTTTCTTTTTGTTGTTTTAACTGTCTTGCTCCCAACAAGTCCTGAGTAAACAGCTTATCTGTACTATTTTAGCGACAATGTTGTCGAATCAGCTTTTCCATTGAATAGTACGTATGCATTCAAAAAGCTTATATCAAGCAAATACCAAAAAATCCGATGCCACCATTTTTTCGATTTGCGATCTATTTCAAAAATGGATTTTAGCATGTCCAACTTATCAACATAGCCCATGTGTTTATTATATTCACTTACACGTTGTGGACATGAGACCTCCTTTTTACCGCCGTAAATGCATGCGCATTGCTCTTCCAGAAACTGATGGGTCATGAAAGTTACTCAGAAAATGCATTGATTTCTTGTCTTTCCATTTTAATTTTAATTTTGATTATTTTGCTAAATACAAGCTTAAATACGGATTAGCGATATGTGGAACTTATCACTAGGGCTTAAAACTAGGGATGGTGAAGGAGATCGAATTTGAGGGAAAGTGTGCTGCGATTAAAATCGAAAACGGAGAGGTTGGAGTTTACCTTACGCAGCATACGGGATATTGGTTCGTTGGAGCCATATGTGGTGCGGCGGATAAGTAGATAAAAGAGACGGGGGCAGGGTAGATTTTGAAGGTTAGTGTTAAAGAAAACGGAGTTGCAAGGAGACATGCAATCGACGGAGCCTGAGAGGAGTCGGTGAATGAAAAGAATGTCAGCTGCGTCCCTTCGTTCCTCAAGGGTATTCAGGTTAATGAGTTTGAGACGGTCTCGGTAGGGAGGTAAGATAAGAGGATCGTTCCAGGTAGACCTCGAAAAGCAAATCGAAGAAAACGATGCTGGATGCTCTCAATACGGAATACATGAACTCGTTCACGCTTGGCTACCGTACTCGAGAAGAGGGCGAACGTAAGTGCTGTATAGTGATCTGGTCACGTACGGGTTGCAGTGATGAGTTTGCTTTAATAATTATCTCATCAATATGCGAGCGGGAATTAAGCTCCCTGTTGCATAATATGCCAAGCTCGCGGATAGTCTGAACTAGGGATATAGGTTGACCGTGGAGAACGTAAATTCACTTACGTGAAAACGTAATCGATTGACATTTGGTGACATTGAGTTCCAAGCAGTTCTTGATGCGCCAGGTGGGAAAACTATTTAGATCTATTTGAAGGAGGCTGGAGTCATGTTGTGAGGAAATGGGTTTAAAAAATTTGGAATCGTCAGCATGGGGAGAATGACCCTTTCAAGATCGTTAATAGTTAAGATGAAGAGAAGTGGACCTAGGTGACTACCCTGAGGAAGGCCAAGAAAGGGGCCGATAGGACAGACCTGAAACGAACACTATAAAAACGATTATCCAGGTAAGAAGATATCCATTTAAGCAAAATGGGTTCAAAGTCCATTGCAGACAATTTGAACAGGATTAGCTTATGAGACATCTTGTCAAAAGCCTTACTGAAATAAGTTGTTACAACGTTAACTTCTTTACCACTTTCTAAGGCTAAGAGAACAGAGGTTAGTGGTAGTTGAAGTAGGGAAGTTAAGTAGATATTTGAAATAAGAGGGATCCGGTACGAAGAAATTATCGGCAAAAGATTGCCTAAAGAAAGTAGCAAAAAAGTTGGCTATGGTATGCGGATCGGTTGATGATTTGTTTTCGTATGAGAGGGATGGAGGAAAACCGTCAGATTTTTTTTTGTAGTTGACGAATTGGTAGAAAGACTTATGATCGTTTATAAGCCTTGATTGCGCACAATCAAGGTATCGCTGATAGAGAACGTTATAAAGCTGGGCGAATTTAAGGTATGCCCCAACCCAACAAAAGAGTTGGATTGGAGGAAAACTGTCCATAATTTGTTTCTCTTGTTACGTAAAGAGCGAAGTTTACGATTATACCACGGGGGGCTCGTAGAAGGAGTCTTATTGCGCGAAAAGTGGACATAGAGAGAAATAGAATTGAATAATTCTCTGGTGAAATCAAAAGAACACTCACTAAGATATGCGTTAATTTTGCGGAAATTCGCTTTTTGAAAGTCGTAAGAGGAGGCGGTTACAGATGAGGTGGGGCGAATAGGAGAGTGGTGGAAAATAAAAAGAAGAAGTGGTGGATGAAAGTAATCAATGGTCTAAAGTGAAAGGGGACACAGCAAGACAGAGAAGTTTATGGGATCAGTGGTGAAAATGAATGGTTGTCCGGGGAGGATGTAAAACACAAAACGTACAGGGACCTACAGCGGAGAGTTATCTTTATTGAAACGAAGTCAAGCTTAGAAGAAGTAGAAACAGCGATTGGTGAAGAGTTTAGGTCATTGAGGACGGCCAATAGGATACCTCGACAGGGAGAGTCATCATTTGGACGAGTCAGATCGTCGTCTCGAAAAATATTGAAACTAGGAGGGAATAATTCCTGATTTTTTATATTGGGAATTAGATTAGTTTCGGTCAGAGCGTAGACCTCCAATGAGAGAGCGTAAGATTGGCGCAAGACGACACGGGTCTTAGATCGCAGTCCCCTAACGTTTTGATAGTAGAAGGTTAGAGGAAGGTTATTTCGAGAGGGCGTAGGAGTGCATGGTCGAAAGACGTTAGGGACGAAAAAATTTTTTCGGTGTCAGCTCTGCTCCGTTGTGAGAACCTTTTTGAGTGCACAATAGTTACCGAAAGCAACACTTTTTGGGGAGACATATTGAAAATCTCGCGGAACTTAATATATAAATTCCTCAGAATTGTAAGGTCAGTAGGGAGACAATGACGCTTGTTTTGGTTTTTCCCTCATAACAAACTGTGTCTGATTTGTCATGCAGATATGCTAGAAAGAGACGTATATTCTCGTACGTCTTTTTTTCTCTAAGCCTAGAAAGTGCATAACGACATTCTGTTGTGTCAAAAGTTTGTTGAGTTATTTTAACAACGGTTGCCAGAATGGGGTCAAAAAGGGGGCGAGTGGACGGAGATGTTAATGGTGAAGCAGCGGTAATTGAAGGGGCTTTAGACACATTTGCAGATGAGGGATTTATAATATGAGAACTAATGAAATTGGGATATTTAGCTCCGGTTTTAGGATCAAAATTAGGGAAAGAAGTGATAGTTGGGGCATGTGCAGATGGGTTAGGTATTTCAGAGGAGTTAGTGTGAGCGGTTAGTGTTAATTTGAAAGAGACGCGTTGACGCGGGGGCTTGGGTGGAACGGATGCTGCAGGTGCAATATAATTGGAGGACTGATGAAGTCGGTTCGGGATGTGATTGGGAGGGGTGAAATTGGGGAAGATGTTAGTTTTAAATCTCCAATTAGGGTCAGATTTGGAACGGGAGCTGTAAACAGTTTTCCGTGTAGAGTCAGGTTTGGGACGGGTTTCGGTATTTTATTAGAGTCCGGTTTGGGACGGGAGTTAGAATCGGGATTAGGTAACTTAGAATTAAGCTTCTTTTTATCCTGTTTCTTGGTAGGTGTGTCGATCCATTTACAGATGCGCATCTTTCCAACGTTGAAATTAGCACCAGCAGGGTTCTTAAATAACCATTCGTATCTAGTAGGTAGGTCGAGTTTAAAGCTTCGATTACCTTTGTGGTGAGATGGCAGGAACATTTGTCCGCGAAGAATTTCGTGATCCAAGAAATATCAGCCTTTTATGGGGGTGCCTTTGATGAAAAATGTACTCCTATCGGTTTTGATTTAATCCAGTCTACGCCTCCATTCGGAACGTGTCCATGTTGTACCAAAATGTTTGATGAGCTTGTGTGGGGCGGCGACGGGAGGAGTAACAGTTTCAGTCTCTTGGATTGAAGGGGCAGCGGGAGAATTTGTAGATTTATTTAACCGTGGTGGACGAGGAGGTGGTGGTGAAAGTGGGTCGACTTCGGTTTCCAGTAATTCAGCCAAAATTGATATATTGTAGTGGACATTCTGGTGGTGTTGTGTGTGGATTGGTAAATTGCCAATTTTGTTGCTTACCGTTTCGATATGATTCTCGATATCGAAAATGGTTGATTGTGCTGAAGCCAGATCGTCACCAACACAATTGATTCTATCAAAGATTACTTCGAGCATTGGATCAGGCTGCATTGGAGATGGTTGTTTCTTTGAGGTGGGTTGAAAATGAGTCTCAAGATCTTCACGCAGGCTGTTTATTGATTCACACAGTTTTAGGTTAGAGATGTTTTGGGCGGAACAAACTGCTTTGAGATCATTGATCGCAGTATTCATCACGACCAGACTTGCAGATTGTTTTTCGATGTTGGTGAGCTTGGACTTAATTACATCGGTTGAGGACAGAACTGAGTTGCCTAATTAATCAGCGTAACTGACACTACTTTCTAAATTGGACTGATTCGTCGTAATAATTTTTGTAAAACTTTTTTGGCAAGAGTCATTAGATTCACTGAGGCACTTTATAGCAAGCAACTCGTGCAAAAGCGAGATGATTTTGCACTCATCACAAAAGGATAGGAGGTTCTCAGAGAACTCTTTGATGAATACGGTATTACTTTTATTTAATCCGACACAAATTGCATGGAATGATTTTCCACAGATTCCCTTTACAAGTAACAAAGTCAGCATTGAGATCAAAGATTGGGCAGTTAGTGATTCCGCAAGACATGGCAATTTTAGCAAAATTAAACAAAAACGGTAAAGAAAAAAATCGGAAAATTGGTCATCATTTGGAGTAATGCACTAAATATATGCGGAACCGATATCAGAAGTGGCAATGCGACAGTTATTGAGCACGAAAAATTGAGGTAAGTCAAAAAAAAAAAAAAAAAAAAACCCAAAGAGACAGTCAGCACTTGGGGTAATGTCGTGAAACTGATAGCAGAAGTAGAGATATGGAAGGGGAAGAAATAAATTACATTTAAAACTTTAATGCGGAGCAAAACGAAAACACGTCCGAGCTCGGCGAACAGTACTTACGATTTTAAACATACTAGTCCGTCCTTACTTACGCGTCAGTGAGACTGCCTTTGCTGTAAACGTTTGTCATTTAGCAGATCAGTGGGTGCATATTTTCTTCCTTTCCGAAAAGTTCCACAGGAGTATATCATAGCTGCTTGCAAATTTTTTTTAAGTTCTATCGAATTGAAAAAATTATCAAAGAAAACACAATGTCTTTTTTCTACTAACGTCCTGGTAAGGTCCTTTACCATCCGTAAACCAAGACCTTCTTCGGTACCTGTTGTAGTTTTCCTGGTATAGATCTGAAGCTGGCATACATATCCTTGTATCCCCGTTTGATAGGTTTCAGGGGCATGTATTGTCTAAAACAACTCCGTCCCTTGAATTTTATCATTGATTCGTCTATGGATTGGAATTTAGATGGCTTCAGTGACGCTAAAAATGTTTCCGATAGCTTCGCTATGAGTGGGCGCAACTTATAAAGTTTATCAAAATTTCTAGATGTTCTTTCTGGTTGTCGCAAACTGTCATTCAAATGAATATGACTAAGAAGCCAGGCAAAACGATCCCTCGACATGATTGAACAAATGTAATTATATCGGAGTTGAAGCATAGATGACTAATAATCGCAATAACTTGGAAATTTTTTGACACCCATCAATAAGTTTATTACCAAAAACACCTTGTTTTCTTCTTGATTGGTTGGAATGTAGCTTCCACTATTTTCTCCAGCTTTTTGCACGGTATACAAATTAGCTTGGAACGCAATATATTCAATTAATTCCATTGGAAATAAATGAGGAAATACATGTTTCTAAGTCATCAGGAATAGTGGGATCTGTTTCTTCTTTAAACGCTCTTTTAGTACCTTGCAAATATTTCTTTGATGTCGTCCAGATAGTTCGCTTAGCCCTCTCTTTTTGTTGAAGAATAGATAAAGGAAGATCATCTTCGTTAATCCATCCATCGTCATGTTCTTCTTGAGGCTCGTTGACAAAATCAATTTCCATGGCATTTGTTTCAAATAGGTTTTCAACATTTGCTTCAAGATCTTCTAATTCTTCACCACCACTTTCAGATTCGATATATGATGGAATTTCGTCAAAACAAATCTGAAATTCGTCAGAGCCCATTGCCTCCAAGTCAAGTCTACGATATCGATCATGGTCTAAAATTAACAAAAAAAAAAAAAATGTTTAATCCCTACTGTTTTACCGCGAAACCACATCCAAAAACCTTGGTGAATGGGTTACTAGGAAAAAAGAGAAAAAATATTGAATGTGTGGTTTCACTGCGAAACCATTAAGAAGCAAAGGGTTATTGTATGGTTATTCCAGCTATGCATTTAACTTTCGAAAAATTTCGCTTTTTACCAGTTAGGTATTCAACAGACTCTCATCACTTCATTAAACAAAATCGCGATCCATTTATGTTAAATCCAGAATTTCTGATTGAAGTTGTCTAACAAAAAGCAAGGGTAGAGCAAGTTATTGGTCTTACCGCAACGGTTGTAAGATGATGCCGCCAAAGGTAGCTACGGTTTGACCAGTTAAAAGCTGCAGGTCATAGGTCCTGTTGAGTGGCAGGACCACTGGTAGTCTGTACCAGAACTTAAAACACGGTACTGTGGGAGTCTCTCAAGCTGATTTGTAAAAGTGGGTCCCTAAGTGTCAAGTTCACAGGGCAGTGGCTTAAAACCTAAAATGCAGGAAGGATCTTTCAGTTTGTTTCGACCCGAAGTAGGTACTGGGTGCTGAGACCCTAAGACCAGCATGAGGCTAATGGGTAGGCCTTGACTCATACTAAGGGTAGAACATTGTCCTCAACACAATGAATATATGGGTATTCAGTAAACTTAAGTCTACACGTCAGCTATTCACACAGCTATAACACATGACACACACGTCGTCTATACTGCGAGTATATACATATGATTTGACTCGACTAAAGGTCCCCAGTTTATTCTTTTGATTGCCGTTTTCTCTTCGCGTGAGTTACAAATACAAAGTCTACTTCCGCAACGACGGTCAATCCCCCTAAACCACCGAGGAATAGGTCATTCGACAACAACCTAAATACAGCGGGCATTCACCAAGCAATATATGCAACACCAGCAATAACCAACATTACCCCAATTACGCCATCACTAAACGATGACACAGCGAAGGCAAGCTACAACCAACTTGTAAATATGGGTCAACATAATACAACAGCCAAGATGATGCTGTTGTATTATGTTGTTGGCACTGCTTGGCAGGCTATATAATGCCAAGCAGTGCCATCGATCGTCGTCCAGTAATACGATTGTATTACTGTATTACTTTATTTTAAAAATAAAGAAATTAAAAAGTGTTTTTTTTATTTATTTGGCCACACCCGAACTATAACTCGTACGACAGCACGAATGGTATAGAATGGTAACGAAAGTCTTTGTTCAAAGGCGACCACACCAAGAGATTTGGTTTGATGAAGAATGCCGGAAAGTACATGCAGCTAAACAAGAAGAGTACAAAGTGGTGTTGCAACGGGTGACGATAGCCCCAAGAAGACCCGCACAGAAGCTTGTAGGAATTAAGAAGGAAACCTTGTTGTCGAGCCACAGTCGATGTTAAGAAAATTTTCTGCAGACTGTATTATGGCGAAGAAGCCCAAAATCCCCATCAGATCTGATCAGAAGAGTGAATGTCTCATGAATGGAATCTCAGCTTCGTTTATCCGATCCACAAAAAAGGAGACTCTCTCAGCTTAGCCGACTATAAATGCATAAGTCTCCTAAACATCCGTTACAAGATCTTATCTGCCATATTGTGCGAACGTCTGAAACCCATCGTCATCATCTTGATTGGCCTTTCTCAGTGCAGTTTCAGACTTTGAAAATCGACCATATTTTCACACTCCTATATAGCTACATACTATATAGCCATGTCTAGCTTTGCAATATCTGCCAACCTCGTCTGTCTGTGCAGAATAAAGATAGAGATCGCTCGGTGCTCCCTTTATCTCAAAAAAGAGTTTTCAGTTAGGTGAAGCGCGAAGAGGAATTACGTAGAACGAAAAAGGCGAGGCAAATTTTTCTAAAATCTGTGCAGATCCTAGCATACCTAGATGATATCAACATAATTTGGAGATCACAGTGGGTTGTGGCTTTGATGAACACGGAAGTATATGCTGTATATGCAAAAAGGTGCACACAACTTCGGCGAATTGGACAGAAAGTTACAGTCGACAGCTATAATGACGAGGTAGTAAGGTACTTTTTCTACTTGGCTCTGCTATAAATTCTGCCAACAACACCTCACTAGAAATAAAACGAAGAATCACTTTTGTCAATCGCTGTTTCTTTGGACTAAGAGACAATTGAATAGTAAGGCCCTATCTCGAAAAGCTAAGGAGAATCTATATCAGATATTGATCATCCCAATCCTACTTAATGGTGCAGAAGCATTAACCCTATCGAAAGCGGATAAAGATATCAAGAAAAAAATCCTTCGAAAAATATTCGGTCGTTTGCGTTGACTTGAGTTGGAGGAGAAAATTCAAAGACGAACTATACGAGCTGTACAGCGACATCGACTTAGCTAGAAAACTGCGCATCAGTCATCCGAATGGCTAGGACATATTGTTCCGGTCCGCAGAGTATTCGATTCTAACTCGGAAAAACAACGCAGTAGAAGAGGAATTCACCTAAGGTGGCGCGCACAAGTAAAAGAAGTGGTCGTGGTTCAAGTGGTAGTGGATTGGTTCCCAATCGGACGGTTCAGAGTTAACTGGGATTGAAGACATTCTTTTTTTCAGGCAACTAAAAGATAAATTTTGGATGCCACCCATGAAGCGAAATAACCATTTAACTCAAAGATCTTTCTCTCTCTCTATCCAATATTCCGAAAAATTTAACAGGTGCTCCGGCATTTTAAAAGAGTAGTCACACCCTTTTGAGTGTCAGATTCTTAAAAAAAAAAAAACCTAAATAAGTAAGTAAGTAACAAAAGACGTATTTTACTTATTTCGCTATTTCGGCTAGTTCACGCTTGAAGCCTCACCCTTTTTCTCCTTACCACTTCGTTAATTTGCTTATGAGAAGCCGGCCTTTAAGTCAATACTCTCAAAGCTGAAGTTGTTCTTTTTTCGAAAAGAACGAAGCTCACTATTCTAACTTATCTAGTGGTTGCGTTCCTTCAACGAAGCTAAGTATTTATGTATTTATGGGGGTGGCCATGGTGTAGTTGTATATGCATACACCCCTCAAGCAGAGGGTCGCGGGTTCGAATCCCGTGCGAGGCAATTCTCCGAAAAAGTCTTTTCGTAGAATTTGCATGTAGTTATATGAGAATCCCGTCGGCGTCAACTCTGACATTAAGGCATAACACTGATGTTGGAGTAGTTGCTGGCTGGGCTAAATGTAACGAACTAATAACTAGCACGTACTGAGACCCACTGGTTGAGGATGCACTTGCTCGTCCCGTCCAGTATGACAACCACCTCTGGGAAAAATATCGAAACCTAATACACCTGAGCTTCAAACTACTACACCACCCGCCCGCGCCCTGCAGAAAAATCCAGTAAAAGGGTATTCATATCCCCTTGGTGCGCGCGCGGGATTATAAAAAAAAAAAAGTGAATAACAAACTTCTTTAGACTAAACATGTCAAGTCGAAAGCCTGTCACTTTTCTGACTTGATACCGATGAGGGTATTTTATGATACAACCAACTATATGCCTTGAGTCGGTTGACTGATGGAATAAGCTTTCATGTAAATAAGTCACTGCTGCTTCTACGAAATTCAAAAGAACGGTTTGTCTCGGCTGTATGTGTGTTAACCCTAGCATGCCTAGCTCTTCATTAGATGCACTGATCTAGATCTTCCGTTTGAAAAGAAGTGGTCTTTGGTATAACACAACTGGAGTTTTGACGACCTTACACACTGACTGCCTTTTGACTCTTGTCCTATGAATATGCCGTTTGACGCAATGACATCAGAAATCCGAAGTCGACTTTGTCTGTGCCCACGAATGGTTTCAGCCAGAATCTAAACCAAGAAACACGTTTAGTAGGGCCGGATAGCTCCAAAATTTCTGAAGGACGCCAATGTTAAATTTTACTTCTCGTTACTAAAATTTTCGTCTCTCTTTAGCATTTAACTATGAAATATTGTGAAGAATCGATAAAGGAAGTGAAGTATCTGCGTTTGTTGCAACAGCCAAGCTGCTCCTAAAGCCTTGTTGAACCCTCTCACGACTCTCAAGGCTAAATTCTTTGATGGTCATGACCGTACCACAGGAAATAAAATCCGCGATACCCCAAAAAGATGCTAAGTGGCAATTTCTTCAGGACTCGAACTTGCGTTAAGACTGCCTACATCCTAGGTTAGGATTAAACATTACTCTACGGGTTGCCGGCAGAACAAAAGAATGCTTTGAGATGTCTGTAATAGATCAGAAACTTTTTTTCTTTCCCTCAGTAAGAATTACTTACGTCGTGGGGGGGGGGGGGGCACTACACTTTTGCCTAGTAACTAAGTGTGTTCGTCATCCGTGAAACAACATATTGCGATGTTGTGATGACGAGGCGTCGCATATGCTCGCATCAGGCTTCAGGTATTTGGCGCTGATGTAGTGGGTGCTGGTAATCACCCACGTCAACGAGTGCACATTCATGTTGACTAACAAGGTAATAGGACCATATTAGTTCTATCTAAGGCTTAGTTTAGATCCTTAAATGGAGGTTTTTGAAGAAAGTGTTACAAGACCTACTACTCGTAAATGACATGATGTTGCAATTAGAAAAAATTATTGTTTACAGGCAGGATGGCGCGCTCGCATGTTGCGGCATTTTCCAATTTTAGATTAACGTTTTGCTTTTGTTGAGAATCTTAAGTTCAGCTATTTGTTTTTTCAAATTTCACTGATGCTTACAATTTTGTTCTCAAAAATCCTTTTAAGGCTTAAGACGCTTTATCTGGGGTACATTACAACATATACAATTTAATATACTCATATTACAATATAACAAAAATAGCTAGTCATTCAAACCACGACTTTCGTTCCTGAAGGACTGAACTCAAATGGGACAATGTATCTATAGCATATATATATAAAACTATTCTAATTCTACTTCTGTACTTATGAGTATATAAAACCACCTGGTTCTGAGCCTATCCGTGTTAATATGAAATACAAATATATGTATCTATAACAGTATGAAAGCACTCTCTAACGTCTCTAGTGGTCGAATATTAATTACCGTTTTATTACAACATCTTATTCACTTCCTAACAGATTATCATAATTCGGGCTAAAGATTATGGAATTGTGAGCATGTTGTAGCCGTAACAATTCCAAGTAGAAAACATAATATGACTTTTTGTTTTTGATAAACAAAAGCAAACCACTTGTGTGCTCGATTTGATGGTCTAGGTCAATATGACCAGCACAATCATAACCCACATAAGCGCACCAGATTCAGGTCATTATCCCAGCAACAAACATATTACAAAGATCCCGAGTACTTATTGTTTTTTAAACAATATTCCAATATTATTAACAAAAACTAGTCTTAACAGATTGCCGGCAAATCAGAAGCAACAACCTGCGGTGATGGTCGTGTTTACAAATAAACACAAGTAGAATAGGTAAACTATTATGCAAACTACGAGGAGGTATACTTTTACTCTCACTCTCATTCTCAAAATGATTCTCGACTATCGAATGAGGAATATCTGTTAACAATTTACATTCAATATTTCGTATCTAACAGGCGCTACGGTTGCACCATGGAAAAGTATATATGTATATAAATATTTTCATTAACATCGTTTGATTCAGCTCCGCCACTACTCCATTGTAAACAATTTGTCGATGGCAAAAGTATTAAATGCTTTATCACAATCGACATTGAAATTTGACGTCAAAGGTCAATTAAACGTTTAAACAGTCCCGTGCTTCGTCACCAAATGATCTTGTTCGTCATGATTTATAGGTACCCGAATCATGTACGTTATGATTGTGTGATGTGACGAATAAACTTTTTAACCAAAGTTTACTATGAGCGTATTATAGTAAACCAACGAACAATGTTTGTATACTTTGCTGATATCAACGAAAAAAAAAAAAAAAAAAAAGACAAGCCTGAGGAACTGATCATAAGAGTACAGACGGATGTGCGGATGTAGAGGAAATCCATCTAAGCATTGTTGATATGAAGATACGTATACATAAATACGAGTATATTGCAATGTTGATATTAAGGCTTCTTGTGATGGATGTTTATCACAATAAAAGTATGATAGCTCCTTTCTCTCCACTTATTGCACGGTCTGTCATCTAAGACACATTCTTTTTGGATTTGCCCAATTGACTCGTACTCAGTCAAAACCGGTAACGCATATCGTGTGGTGAATTGTAAATATTTACAATCAGAAGCGTTGTTATTTTATTTTTTTTCTTATTGGAAAAAATGTAAATTTTTTTTAAAATTAAGTTGTTAATCCCGAAGGAACATCTGTGCGGCTATCGGCTGTTCCTACTCATACTAGAGAATACTTTGCCATTTGTAAATATTTAAAAGTACGTGGATTGATGTAAATATTTTGGTAACAAAGGCTTCTGACGCTGATGCTGGCTTATGAATTGGTGCGTGAGCGATTCTATGAAAGAAATAATGAATGAAAAAATGCTCTGAAGAAAAAAGCATAGCCTCTTCCGTGGACTATTGTTTGGAACATGTTCTTTATGTGTAAGGTCAGTTTCGAAAGTCTGTCGTGTGTTTATGAAACTTATAAGTGGTAATATCAATTAGATTTTGATTATAAACAGATTGTGAGCGCTGTCGGAAAATCCTGCAAGATAAAATAGTAGTACATGTGTACATGTCTTCATTGACGCAATTGGAATGAAAGACGTACCGTACACATGATTAAATAGTTGCGTATTGCCTTATTCAGTTTGGTAGTTGTATCTTAGAAAAGGCTTAGGTGGTTTAAAAACATGCAAAATATAACTATTCTGGTCAAATAGATGCTGACTTTTCTAATACAAAATATCTTACCGCATTGACTGCCAGGCAAATTTAGAGTGTCTTGCCCCTGTCCTGCCCATCGCTTACGAGATATCACGTATTGTTATTTTTTCTTTCAATACAATTTTTAATAAACAAAGACATTTTCTTTACGTTTTGTTTGAATTTACCAGCATGCGTCATAATTTCATCTTTCGACAATTATTAATACTTACAGATATGTAATGATCCTTACTGGAAAAAAAAACCCATAATGCGACGGTATCTACAAAGACTTGTAAATAATAAAATGGACTGGCAAGTACTAAATAGCAGACGAACACAAAAAAACAAGATTTGATTTATAATTAATTAGAGATGAGCAAAGTATGAATCCAGCCGGAAGGATTTAGTTGAAGTAAAAGGACATGTGAATTCAATGAGTGAAACTGAATTCATATTCTTCTAAAAAAAGTACAAGTAACTAAGTACAAAAACATAACCAAACGAATTAAAATTTTTGAATGCGAATTATTGAGGATATAAATAATTAATTACCTCAACCTAGAAAAATGGATCGTGACGATGATACAATATTTTGTCTTGTTCCTCGTGTCTACCAATGAGGAAGAGTTCTCTGAGGATGATAGCGATATTGTTTTGGAAGGATGTGATGAGTGAGACCGTGTCCAGTTCTGAAATTGAAGATCTAATATCACCTTTTCCAGAAAAACGGCTTCGAAGTATTCAATCATCTTTATCAAGTGAGCAGTGTCATAGTCCCGCCGGTGAAGCATCGATAAGCATCACATATCAAGACGATACGGATAATTGGACAATTGATAAAGGGGATCCACCACAGTTTGAATTTAACAGAAATCTTGGGTTAATAATTCCAGATGATGTAAAATCGCCAGAGGATTTCTTTGACCTGTTTTTAACAGAATCTTTTTAAATAAAATTGTTGAAGAAATAGCAAAGTTTTCATTATTATGATCCTCCCAGCTGCGAGATTGGATGGATACCAACGCTAAAGACTTGCGAGTTTTTTCTGGCTTGCTTTTGTACACCGGCACAATTACTTAACTATCCATTGAACATTATTGGAAAAAAAGTGAACTCTACAATTTCGACGTTTGGAGGAAGAGAATATCCAGAACTCGTTTTCAACTAATATTGAGATTTTTACATTTCAACAATAATGAGGAGCAAATTGTTGACCGACTATGGAAGTCTAATCCTATATCGGAACAGTTTAACGTAAATATGGACCGCATTTATAATATAAGCCGTGGAAAAAATTGTGTATTGATGAAGCGACAATACTCGTATATATGTAAAGAAACAATGTACGGCGTCAAAGTGAAAAGTGAAAATTTATGCGGGAAAATATGATGGCATAAATGGACGAAGTCATGCCTCAAATGTTGTATTGGCTTTTATGGTTTCCTGAATCGTGGTTAAGAGCTTTTTGTGGACAATTTTTATAATTCAGTTGGGCTCATGAAAGATCTAACGAGTATGTCAACATATGTATGCAGCACACTGAAGTCTGATCGAAAAGGTAATCCAAAAAATTTGGTTAAGAAGAAACTGAACCGAGGACAATCTGAATGGCTTAAATCGGGATCCATTATGGTTAACAAATGGAAAGATAAACGGGATGTCTTAACTATATCAAACATGCACAAAGAAGATATGGTTAAAGTGAAGAACCAAAATGGAAAAATTTCTACCAAACCAGATGTAATCAGAGATTACACCCTGCCTGAATCGAACTGCAACTTTTTAAAATGTTATAATTTTTTTTTTTTAATTTTATTGTGTCAAGGCAAAAAATTTTTACATTTTAGTAGTAGTTTTCAGTATGTCCACCTTTGGCGCGAATAATGGCCTTGAGACAACCGAAGAAAGCATCGCACGCTGCACGCTAATGGCTCTGCGGTATTTTGGCCCATTCCCGGCGAAGTGCTTGTTTGAATTGATCCAAACTTTGATATTTTTTGTTCCAACCTTAGCCTTCAAAATACCCCAGATAGAAAAATCCAACGGATTTGCATCCGGAGAATTTGCAATCCATTGTGTCGAAGGAATGAAGTGTGGAACATTGTTTTTTAACCAATCTTGGTTGACGAGCGCCTTATAAGAAGGTGTCGAGTCTTGTTGAAATTTCCACGGTCTTAGACCTAAATAATTGCTTGCCCATGGCTTCAATACTGCCTCATAGACAGTTCCACGGTATACGATCGCATTAATTTTGACGCCACGGTCCAAACCATCACCATCGGTGCTGCCTGCTTTCTGGTGGCCGTCCGAAGGTGTACATTTTCGAAGGACTTCTCTGGCAAGTAAACTTGGTCATTTTGTTTGTTGACATATTGCTCTATAACAAATGGCGACTCATCGTAAAAAACCAAATTCGGCAACTCACCACTTTCGTGGAAGCGTAGCAACTCCTTCGCTCTTTCGACTCTAACTTTTTTCTGTTGCGGTGTAAGATCGTGTGCTTTTTGGAACTTCAATGGCTTGAGCTCAAGCTCATTTTTCAGTATGTGTTGCATCCGTTTCAATGATATGTTGACCTCACGAGCCATTTTTCTTCCACTTCGACGCGGATTTCGATCAATTCGAGCCTTAACTTTCCGAACCATTTCTGCTGATGTTGCTGTTTTTTTTATGACCACCTCCATAGCGTTTTGCAACGCTGCCAGTATCACGGTAACGAGCTATGGTTCGATACAAAAATGATTTATTCACGTTGAGGTGCTGGAGGGCTCTAATGATAACTACTTTTGGTTTTCCAGCCAAATATAAAACAATCACACTATCACGTTTGAATTCCATCGCGGATAAAAATGTTTCAACACAACTGAGACGCAAATCCATAAAAGGCTTGAAAATACATAATAAAATTAGCTGTCATGTGTCAAAATTTGAGCTCACTGTCATGAACGGTTTGGATATTTTAGTAGTCTGAAGTTGGTTGCAGTTCGAGTCAGGCAGGGTGTATATTTTGTATATGGCAGGTGTTGATCGCTCTGACCAACATATGTCCTAATACTCATTCCTCAGAAAAACCATCCGTTGGTACAAGAAAATTACTCTGCACTCCTTCAAAATCTTCCTGCATAATTCTTATGTGTTTTATAATCAAAGTAATCGAGGAAATAAAAAGATATCGCTGCATTTGTAATACAGATTTGTCTGATTTTCATTTCAAGATGTTCCAAGTATCTTTCTTCCAGAGAAAAAAAAGAATGCCTACAAAACCATGCCGAATGTGTACAAAGCAAAAGCAAAAGCGATGCAGTGTGTGCCCCAACAAGCCAACTCTCGGCATTGATTCTTGCTTTAAAGCTTATAATACACAGCCACATCAATAAAAATATTTTAATTTTAGTAATACAATCATATATAACCTTGATCAAAAAAAGGGAATAACCACCGTGTGGCGCTCCCATTGTTCCTTTGTTAAGTTGGTACATCTGTTGTTGACATTCCCTCTAAATCTTAGCGTCGTAGCTTGACATTTGCAAAAGTTACGTGGACAAAAGTACATCTATCTCTGTATGTGCTGGCGATTTTTTACTATTTTAAAAATGAATTTAAATTTGCAACAACGAACTTGTATTAAATTTGGCGTAAAAAACGGATTATTTGGTGCGGGAACGTTGGAAATGTTGGATAAGTGTTTCGGCAACGATTCTCTAAAGAAAACGGTCGTTTACCAGTGGTTCGAGCGGTTCAAAAGTGGTCGCGAGTCAATCGAAGATGATGAACGCAGACCATCGACATCGAAAACCGACGAAAACATTGATGAAGTAAAAGAAATGTTGGTCAATAACCGCAAATTAACCATCGGAGAGATAGCGGAGGACTTGAACATTGCCTATGGATCCGTCCAAGACATTTTGGTTAATGATTTGGGTTTCCGTCGTGTAGCAGCAAAGTTGGTGCCAAGAGACCTCAATTTCATGCAATAAAGAGACCGTGTTGACGTCAGAAAAGAGATGATTTGCGATATATTTTGTATATGACATGTGATCCCACATTCATCAAAAGAATCATTACTGGAGACGAGTCGTGGGTTTATGAATACGACACGCAATCCAGACACCAGGCAAGTGAATGGCGTTCACCAAATGAGCCGAGACCATGGATTACAAAAGTGTAGTGCATCATGAATTTTTGCCAGAAGGAAAGACAGTAAACAAAGAGTATTATTTGGGCGTTATGAGACGTTTGCGTTAAGCAATTCGCCAAAACAGACCAGATTTGTGGGCAGAAAACTATAGGATTTTGCACCAAGATAACGCACCGTCGCACAGTGTCATCATTATTCGTAATTTTTTGACGAAAAATGCATCAAATACCATCCAATAGCCACCGAATTCACCTGATTTGGGTCTCTGTGACTTCTTTCTGTTTAGTCGAGTTTAAAAATCACGACGGAGAACGCGTTTCAGCAGCCGAGAGGAAGTAATGGAAAAATCGCAGGAAGCACTGATGAACATACCGAAAACCGAATATAAAAAATGTTTCGAGAATTGGATCAAGCGCTGGCATAAGTTCGTTGCAGTCGATGGGAATTACTTTGAAGGGGACAATATAGATTTAAATGAATAAACTGTTATTTTTAACTTTCTTTTTGATCAAATCAGTCTACTTTTCTTCATTTCGAGATATTGAAGATTTTACATTTCCCAAATTTCAAAAATGTATACAATTTCTCGTTACAGTTACATTTCTTTTAACGAATTAATGCAAATATGGCACGGTTTTGGGCTTGTTTAGCACAAATATGGAAAGAAGACCTATGTATTTTGTTGAAATAAGACTCAACTTATAGTATTTTTTGCCAACATTGGCAGTAGTCGGCAGTCAATATATTAAGCAATTAAGGACTCTTTCGCGAATTTGAGTTGTCGAAGGCGAATCAACCGATTTGGATAAATTTCGAAATCATTTACATGCTGGTTTATTAGCGTCTGAAGTTAAGCCACAGACTAGTTGTTCCGGATAAGCTGGAGATACTTACCAACAAACAGAAAGCCCAGTTGATGCATCCAAGAAAGTTAAACAAATTTGCATTGTATACTACATTGTATAGGTGTCAACAACCTTCTATTTATTCAACAAATCATTAAAGCTAAATATTGGTTGTTTGAAATACATATAATCTTTCTTTCTTTTCTTTCGTTAGGTGCCACTACAATTCAGGGTGAACCTGAACAAGTCTCCAGTTAGTCCGGTCCGGTTGAGGTCCCCTTCTACTTGTGCGCGCAGCCTAAAGTGAGGCCTTGTCTACTGCGTTGTCTCTGTGGGTTGTACTCGAAGACTCTACGGTTCAGAGCATTGGTTAGTGTCCATTCGCTCTACAAGACCTAGCCATCTCAGGCGACTGATCCACAGTTTTCTGATTGGGTCGATGTCGCTATACTGCTTTTATAGTTCGCCGTTGAATCTTCTCCTTCTCAACGCTTTCTCAAAACAACTGAAGACATCTTCGCCCGCTTTGGATAAGGTCCATGCTTCTGTACCATACAGTAGAACTGGGATGTTCAAGGTTTTATATAAATTCTCCTTAGTTTTTTGAGATAGGGGGGCTTAGAAAATGTTAGTAGCGGAGTGATTGCCTTGGCACTTTAGTAACGGTTCCAGGTAACTGCATGAGTAAACTCTTACTTACGAACCATCTAATGGCCTCGGATAAAAATGGACTCACAGTTGACGACCCTAGCAAACGTTTACATACGTAAGATCACTATTTTTTTCTTTTATAAGTAGCAAGTGCCGGTCTACCGGAAACCAAACTACACTTTAAAGAAAACAACAAAATTCGGCAGACAAACAAAAACCCCGCAACCACACGGAATAGCAAGAATTGCACAACAAGCAGTTTGTATTAAGCGACACACACCGGCTGTCCAGGAGGAGCTGCTGAGGAGGTTATATTACCCGCCAGAATTGGTAAGGGTGATGTAGTCTCGTTGGCCGTCTATATGGTTAACTTTCTTGGATCATCTTTCGGAGGTTATTTGTTTCTTTGTTCCTTGATGTTCGGGACGGTTCAAGATATATGTGGTCCTCTGAGTGTTTATCGTTCGTTCTCGTGGTTCTTTTTTTTTTTTTTGCTTCAGGTATCATTTGTCGATAGTGATTTATTTTTTTTTAATTATTTGTTTGTTTGTTTGTTTTTTTTTTCTTTGTGTGCCTCTTTTTTCCTTTCGCACTATCGCACTGTTCGCTGTGAAGGCTAGCTATTATTTGAACAAGCCGCGCATTTCAGCTATTTGCCACCACTCACCCACAATGCTCACATGCACATCATTCCATGATGTTTGGCGTGCCCGTCATTTTCGTTCTGTCTGTCGCGTGACTGCTTGGGGAACAATTAAAGGGGAGCTACAATAGTGACCGTTAAGTAGAAAGGAAAGAATACTATACATTAAGGGGCCCATACGTTTCCTTGCAGATAAGAAGGATCGTGGATAATAGTGAGCTTTCTTTACAATTTTGAATTCTCCAATTTGGAGGATATTTGAGATTTTACAAATTTATTTCGTTGGAAGCAAACATGATCAGGTGTCAGGTGTAGGGTAAACTCTCGACCATAGATGAACTAACATAACATAGAAAACAAACCGCTTTAAACTGTTTGCCTCTATCCGTGTGACCCTGTCTGTGAATACGTGTGAATTGTCAACAGTATTAATTCCCCTCACATCTTACAAAAAAACATCATCCATATTACATCTACATAGTGAACACCTATATAGTAAATTGCTCTCATTTTAGCAAATTCTAGCAGTTTGCAAATTGCAAAAAGTTTAGTAGAGTTTGCCATCTATGTTGTCGGTATCTGAAGCTATCATCATGGCATCAAAGGGGGGCAGACCGTTCACCTGCCAGGGTCTTCAGGTTGTACGCCTGACTTTATCCGGGGTACCTATATGGTCATATCTGGAGCGATAGGTAAAGAGAGGCAAGTGGATCTAAAGAATTAAGTAAATCCCACATGTACCACGGCATTTAGAGCATGACGGGAAGAAAAGGACGAAAACAAACAAGAAAAGACAGTCGGGCAGAGGAGTAAAACAAACCAAAAGAGAAAAAGAAAAAAGACCACAGAGAGTGGATGTTTTATGGGACTCAATTTACACGCAACAAGCTCGGCAGTGCATTTCATAAGCTAGTTGTAGGGCTTAGGAAAGTACCAGTAGAAAGAATAGTAGAATTTTCTGTCTTATCGGTTTATTTATGATTAATTGTTGATCTTTTATAAGAAAAAAAACTGGTTTCTCATACCAGTATTAAGGATCTGGACGACTGGTCGAACAGCGATATACAAAAAACTTTTCGAGTAGGCCTGTCTCATTGGTGTTATTAGGATTACCTAGAACCTACACTGGTAAAACCTCACAATTTATAATCTTAGAGCTTTTCAACAGATTTAAAAATTCAAGAGACGCCTCATCACTTTACGGAGCATTTTTTGGAACCAGCACATCTCAAAATATGCATATTGTTATTATCGTTTCTATTCAGTGGTAACCCTTCTGCCAACATAAAAAAACTTGTCATACATCTTCCATGTGGCTAGAAGCTAGCTTAAAGGGTTGTTTTAAGTTTACTTACGCCAGCTTACGGACGGAGGTGAACACGGAAAAAAGCAGGATCAATTACTTCTGCTTATTATGACGATTAAGGACCTATTAGTTTTCCATTATTCCTTCTGAAAACCTCTGAAGGACTGATTGATATCTATCTTGTCTGAGTATAAATCGGATTTAGCTTCCGAAGGCTAAACATGCATAGTAGAAAAGAAAATCATCATGAATTTTGCACTTACTAGTACCTATACCTAGTGTTAGAAAAATCTTCGACATTGACAGAACCTTCAACAACGTTAAAACGAAGGCCTCACTGTCAGATCTGGAAGTTTAGAAGCTTTTAAGAAAAAAAAAAAAGTAGCAACGCGTCTTCAGCTCGTTATAGAGCATCGCAAGGTGATATTAGCTTTGTTTTTTTTTTTGCTCGCATATTAGCGATCATCACAAAAAAAACCACCCAACTCTGCTTAAGTGTTCATCATAAAAACTTGGTAGCATAGATATATACATTTGACATTTAATGGCAGTTTATTTGTCGGTTGGAGAACAAATTTAATTTATTCTGAAAATATTGGAAAATTCACTGGAAAGTTCATCGCAAACGAAGCAAATAGAATTTGGAACCACTGTTTTATATTCGTTAAGAAGATAGCGCATATAAATTGACTCGGCTTACAAGCCATGTTATTGCTGCATATTACATTTTTAGCGGACGTGCAAAGCACGGCTAATATCTCTACTCCTTTATGGAACTTAGTACAAAGTAAGCAACAAACTTAGATTTTTAGAAGATTTTTTTTCATGCAAATATCATTTTATTTGGTATCACTGGCTAACAACATGGATACTACTACTATTAAACTTAAACATGTGGTTTTGGAGTCGGTCTAAGTAAAACCCAAGTAGTCTCCTTCAGCAGAAAATATATGAAATTATAATAGAACATATAATTTCGCTTACTCTGGAAAGACCAATCCAACTAGTCTTTGTGGATGTGGCTACATCGAGGAAGTAAAATAAGCGTAATCCAACCAACATATTTTTCAAGGGTTTCGAGTATATTTACTCCCTATGGAAATACAGCTGCGGTCAAAAAAATAGCACCATAATCGCATTAAAACTTTTATAAGCAATATTTCTTATTTGATTATTTTTTTTAACATCTCACTGTTGAACCCTGTTATTGTAAATGTGCTCTTTACTATTTTGCAACAGCACCTCTGTACGCGTTCAGTCAAAATAATAGCGCCATTAGAGGATGTCGGCTAAGAAATAGAACAATTTTATAAAAAAAAACTTGCAAATCAATTTAATTCGGCAAATTTATTCAGTGATACATATTTTCCTTCAAAAAAAAAAAAAAAACAAAACAGCCATTAATTTTGCAGATATGGGCCATGGAAAACACTGCACCGAAGTCAAAAGGGCTATAATAAAAAAAATAAATTCTAAAGGTAAAACCTACAAGGAAATTCGGAAAATTGTTGAATGTTCGAATAAAATGATTCGGAATGCGATTTTATACCAACCGAAGGAAGAAACACGTGGTAGAAAGCCAGCAATGTCGCCTCATGAAATAAAACTCATAGTAAGACTCGCTAAAAAGGAGCCCTTTAAATCAGCTCTGCAGCTAAAAAGTGAACTGGATGTATCGGCCAGTGCGTCGGAGATTGAGGGAAGTTCATTTGAATGCCCGGAGGCCAAGAAAAGTTCCACTGCTGGGACCTTGTCATGTGGCAAAAAGATTGTCGTTTGCAAGGAACCACATCGATTGGCCAGTTCAGAAGTGGAGGAACGTTCTCTGGATTGACAAAAGCAAGATCGTGTAGTTTAGTGGTATTGGGTCTAGTTGTTATGTAAGAAGGCTCCATAAACAAGGAATTCAACTCAGCTTATACCTTAAAAACAGTAAAACACGGCGGTTGCAAGATAATGCTTTGGGTATGTCTTTCCTACAATGGTGTTGGTCCAATATATTGGATCAAGTCTTTGCTTGGCCAACACCTTTATGTAAAAATTTTGGAGGAAGTTATGTAACCATGTGTGGTTTTTTGAAGCTCGAGTCTTAGGGCAACAAGCTCACGATCAAATTATAAACATAAAAAGAATAAGAAGATAAAACACTGCATCACCGAAGTAGAGCCACATTTATGCTAAACCGTGATTTAAAAGTGAAATTGGCAAATCTGGAAGCAAAGCCGAAACAACAATAGGAAACTGTAACTTATACCACGGTGGCAGCCAAAGTGAACAGAAACAGCTTTCTATGCTGACTGAGTCAGGAGGTCACCAGCTTTCAGGAAGTTGGCGAATGTATTGTAACAAACCGGTCACACTGCGACAGAGATAAAATACGATGCTACATAGGACTGTTTCTTCGAGACATAGCCTAAAATTTACTTTTAAAAACGGACTAAGGCTAATCGACTCTGTTGTGGGTTGAATGTCACAATCACACATGGTTTACTATTCTTAATATTTACGGACTAAATTGGTCATGTTGTAATCGACGTATGTACGCCTCGAATATAAGTTGATGTCAGAACATCACAAGCGGCCGATGTACACTCAGAAATCCCACAACTATTGTGTTTGGTTTCAATGGACCACCCCTATGAAACCTATGGCTTGGACAGGCAAGCATTTGAAAATAGTTCTGCGAAACACGCAAACTTGCACCAATTTTTCAGAATTTGGTGCCTCTACTCGTATTTGCATACGCTGATGTCATTGTTGTTATTGATGGAATGTGGCGAGATATCGTAGGTGTGTTTCTTGAAAAAATAGTGGTACAAATTGGTTGACAGCAAACCCAACCAGGGCAACACTTAGTACATAAATGCTGTTAACAAGACGCCGAATCACAATTCCAACTGAATTGTATTACTTTCTAATCGATATTTATTTGGTCAAAGAAAGAATTGATTAATAAGGTGTTGTCAAGTATACTCTTTACTCGTATAAGCCCCAATCACTGGCAATTCTTCTCTATAGTGCTGAGGCATAGATGAGGCGAATGAACGCAGAACTCACTGAGTAATTTTTGGCCAAGTTTACCACACATTGATGAACTTTTAAAAAGAAGATATCATATCGAACTTTAGGGCAATATGGACCTGATCAGAAAAGTGCACTTCAGCCGCCTAAGATGGGTATGGCATATAGAGCGAATGGACCGCTACCATTTTGGAGTGCGAACCTGAAGACGGTTTGTCAAAGACTTGGTTGATGCCCAAATTCACAGAAGACTGTAGTGTCACCTAAATGCATAAGTAAGAATCTCTTCTCAAATGTATTAGCATTACTATTCGAAAAGTTCTGCACAGGACAACGTTCTCTCCTGACATTTTTTCTACGCAACTCACAAGCAAAAAGAAAAATAGGAGCGTATGTTAGGAAAAATATTTAATTTTCGATATTAACAGCACAATTTACTGGGGAACCATAAACAATGTGAAATTGAATGTTTCCAAAACACAATGCTGTTCGTCTTATTGTTCAAAAAGTGAAAAATTTCGTTTATACTGAAAAGATGCTGATGACAGGATATTGCCTTGGTGTTAAGAGCCGTAGTTGGCGTGTACAAATAAACAGAAAACAACACGAATTTGTGATACTAGAGTGTTACTAGGTGAGCTATGAATTGAATTCACTAAAAAATAGTTTTTGTGTCAAGTTTTGTTAAAGCCATTAATACATGAGATTTTCAAACCAAAAATATCTTAGTTTCTGCAACAGAAAAGCCATGTGAGGCTTCTTATATACTTTTTACTTAAGATACCTACCTAATCGTTATTGATAACAATTTATAATTCCTCAAAATTTGACTTTTGAAATAAAGTGTTCCGAAAGTTGCGAGTTGTTGAAAGATTTATATCATTTGCTGCGAAAAAAAAATTGCTCTTTCTAAGTATTTTATCATACGAGTATATCGAATTCGACCTATGTAGTTGTATTTCAGCTTCGGTTCGTAGTAGTAAATTCATAGAAGGAACAGTATAAGTACATGTATCTGCATGAAAGAAAATCAATGTGTTCGGATGCAGTCATGACGACAAAGAGGCAATGTGCTCCAATCTTTAAAACAGGTACAGAGCTATTGAGTTGTCGACATTACGACCGTTCGGCCACAAAACGTATCTGGCTCAACTCATTTAGATGTTTTGCTGTGCAGCAGCACCGACTATAAATAGCTATTGCCTGCCTGGACTGATTTATCTGTTTGCTAGTGAAAATCACCGAAATGAACAAAAGTATAACTTCTGTTTTTTTTTCTTATTTCAGGGGGAGAGAGCGAAATTGTGTCAGCGCATATACGATTGGCTGACGGCAGAGCGTGGCGTGTGACGATTTGGCTAGGGAATTTTATTTACCAGTGGGCGGATCAGTAAGACATTTTCTTTTCAAAAAGAATAAAATTACAAAAAAAAAAAAAACAAAAAAAAAAAACAGATGGAAAATAAGGAATAAAAAATTATAGGAGAGATACACAATTATGTTGAAAAGGTAAAATAAATCGGGGGCATTCACCACCAAAGGTGTTCAGCGATAAAACCATAGACTCGTGTAGTAATCGAATTTTCCTTGAAACGATTTAAGATTTTAATTTATAACTTTTTTAATGGTAAATTCACTGCGGGAAATTACTTCTTATACTTTTCATTATTCATAGCTTCTTTGTCCGAGATGTGAATAATCCTTGAGGATCATATAAACACAATGTGAAGCAATGCGCTCTTTCAACTTCTCATGAATATATCGTTTTCCTGGGAAATTTGTAGTGAGATATTCTTAATCATATAAATTCATCTTAATTTAATTTAAGAAAACTTAATCATTGTTCTGGCTTAAAGTTCAAACTACCAACCTTATTAAGAAATGACACTCGTGCTTTTTGAATTAATTGTTAGATAATGTTTTTTTTTTTTCGACTCCAATCGTTCATGACTGTAATAGTATGCAATTTTCTGAACACTCAACGCTCGGCCTGCATGGCATTGTTATTCATTCTAATCTTTTATCTGTATTATTCTTTGACCAGCTTACTTACCTTGGATCACATTCCTGATCACTACATTCTTTTTGGTATTTACAATAATAGATTTGGTCACTCCTCTGTGCATTGTCTTTCACCTTTCACATACAATGATGTTAACATTACGAGTACGAGTATATACTTTCCAGCCTTACTAATTGCAATCCCTTCACCTTTTGGTATATTTACAGTTTTAAAGCAAAGACTTAGTTCCTTTCAACATTTTGCGTGTAAACTGTAAGACTGTAAATATTTGTAATAAAAGCCGTCCCTGGTTTCCATGTGAAGTTATTACTTAAAGTTTTTCAAAAGTTTTTTTTTTGTGAGCAGTTTACAAGCGAGCTCAAATACCGCAACTCATGTCGCTTATATAGCTAATCCAAATTAGTTCGTTTTCATATTAAGTACGTACATCATTTGCATGCAAACACCTTTGTATAGGGTTTTCTAATAACGACTTGACAACTTATTTTTAAATAAAAGGCAAACCATTTGAGACATTTCAAAAGCTTTATTATTGGCTTGAAGTACAATCAAAACATTTATGAATGGAACTCGACTTTATTTATATGGCCACCGCGGATACGTTTACAGCGGTCTATTCGTTGGACGCCACACATTCCGGCCGAAACGGCCGCTATTTCGCGTTCAATGTTGGCTCTGAGCTCTCCCAACGTCGTCGGCGTGTTGGCATAAACCAATGACTTAACGTAGCCCCACAGAAAATAGTCAAGCGGCGTTAAATCGCACGCACGAGGCAAACGACTAGCCCATGTTTTGAGATAACACGCTCATAATACTTACTCTTCAATACATTGATTGTAGCGTGTGCTGTGTGGCTGTTGAAACCACATGTCGTCCAAGTCCATATCTTCCAAATCGGTGATCATGGCGCGATAACGCTGACCATTCACAGTAACGTGACGATCGTTATCGTCGACGAAAAAATATGGCCCAATAACGCCGCCGGCATGAAAACCGCACCAAACAGTTATTTTTTGTGGATGAAGTGGTGATTCATGAAGCACATGTGGGTTTTCACCCGACCAATAACGCATATTTTGCTTATTCACGAACCCATTAAGTCAAAAATGAGCTTCGTCACTGAAGATGATTTTGCGATGAAATTCATCATCTTGGCGCATTTTCTCCAGAACCCAATCGGAGAACGTAGCTCGTTAGTGTACTTTATCATAATGAAAATGTTGAGTTTACTGAATAAATTGACAGTGACAGTTTGATGATTAGTGAAAGAGTGCCTTCACAAATTAAATTCAAAGTTGTCAAGTCCCTATTAGAAAACCCTATATTAGCTTTTGTCGAATCTGTATCTATAGTAATAAAAACAATTCAAATTTCACTTGGATGCTGATGTCCGATGGAAAGACACTCTAAAGAAAACCTACTGATGATGGCTAAGGTCGCTTGACAAAGCAAGATTTTCCCGCAAGCAAGGCTCTTACGACTCAACAGCAAATACTTCAGAGCACATTAAAGATGAATCGCGCGAACAGTGTCGCGTAGAATCCATCTGTTGTCATTTCACTAATACCATATTTTTCTTTTGATTTTTTTTTTGCTGAAAGCAACGGTGATAAGACGTGTAAAAACATGTTCAATTATAAAATTTTAGTTGAGGTACCTAAAGTCCTGAAAAGCCCGTGCCGGTTTATAGTAAAACACAAGATTTTTGAAAAAATTCAAATTCATTTATCAATAGAAATGCCTTCGAGGGCGATTGAAACAATTTTCAATCATTCGACACCAGTTTTGTAGTACGATTTCGGTTTAGCCTCAAAATAGGCCTCTGTTTCGGCGATTACTTCTTCATCGGTCTTAAATCTCTTTCCGGTGAGCATTCTTTTGAGGTCTGCGACCAAGAAATAGTCGCTGGGGGCCAAATCTGGAGAATAGAATGGGTGGGGAAGCAATTCGTAGCCGAATTCATTCAATTTTGCCATCGTTTTCATCAACTTGTGACACGGTGCATTGTCTTAATGAAACAGCACTTTCTTTTTCTTCAAATGCGGATGTTTTTCTGCGATTTCGTCCTTCAAACGCTGAACCTTTTGGAGACATTATTCCATGTGTATCCCAAAATTTGGATGACATATCCTTGCCAGCTGACTGTTGAGTTTTTTGTCGTTTTGGACGAGGTTCGTCGCCTGCTCGCCACTCAGCTGACTGCCGACTTAACACGGGTGTGAAGTGATGGAGCCAGGTTTCATCCATTGTCACATACCGAAGCAAAAATTCGGCTTTATTGCTGTTGAACAGCTTTAAACACTCCTCTGAATCATCAAGTTGTTTTTGGTCGACTGTGAGCAAACGCGGCACCCACTTTGAACAGAGCTTTCGCATGTCCAAATATTCGTGTATGATATATCCAACATCCAACACGCTCTTTTGATATCTTCAGAGCCTCAGCTATCTCGATCAACTTCACTTTACGGTCATTCGTAATCATTTTGTGGACTTTTTTGATGTTTTCATCTGAAACAGCCTCTTTTGGAGGTCCACTGCGTGCATCATCTTCGGTGCTTGTATGACCACTTTTAAATTTTTCAATTCCCCTTGCGAATGATTCGTTCGGCTGGTGCAGAGTCGGGGTAACACTTATCAAGCCATTTCTTTTCATCGGCTGCATTTTTCCCATCAAAAAGCAATGATAAATCAACACACGAAATTGCTTTGAATCCATTTTTTTCACAATAACAAAAGTTGCTTCACTCACAACGCTATATCTCGAGAAGTAATCGTCCGACAGCTGTCAAATTTATACACGTATCTTTTGAAGGTTGCTACTAACTGAAAATGGTATGGATTTAATTCAAGTGGTGCCCTCTTTTAGAAACGGACTCTTCAGTCCATGTTATAAAAAACTCGTATTTATTTTAATTTATATTGCTACATTGGTGACCCGACGAAAAAATTGTTGCGTTGCGTTCAATTCAGTTAGTCCTAATGTAAGGTTGAGACACCACCACTGAAATATGCTGCAGACATCTAGTGCAATCCGTCATCTCGCAGTTCCGCAGTTTGCTCTCTACCAGCGTGCGTAAAATATAGTGCGAAGGTGAGGGTCCTGCAATTGTATGAGAATAGTGAGGAACTACGATTCTAAAGGCTGTTCGAATGAAGTTGAGCCCTTCATACATAAACCAGCAAATAAATTAGCAAGTAAATCTAAATTACCAAGACCCACCTTATCTTTCCATACCAAACCCAGCTGCAATTGGAGTCTCAAAACTAACATTTTTTCTAACGTTAAGCCTGTTACCCATACTCCAACTTCCTTTAATCCATCCCAAACCAAGTCCCAACGTCAATTTGTCTCCTTTGATTTAACACCTCCTCTCAAACTGCAACCGTTCAACCCTCAACGCACATCCATTTCCCTAGTTTCGACCTCAAAACTGGAGCTAAATATCCTAACTTCATCAGTTCCCACATTTTAAATTCTACTTCTTTATTCGCTCCCACTTTTATTGAACCCCTTTCAGCTCCCACAGTTAAATGAATGCAGCAAACCTATGTCGCTATGTGTTCTCTAGGCCTAGGGATAAAAATATATATGAGAATATACGTCTATATCTCAGACACAGAGTCAGTCACAGAGACATGGTTTCCATCCAACAGGAAGCCCTCTCTAACTTTGTATAAAGTATCACGAGATTTTCAATACGCCTCCCTTAAAAGTTGCAAATAATCTTGCCGTTCTTCGTCATTATGTACAATCTAAAAAAGTCTCCCACCTCCAACGCAGTAGACTTGACAACGATACATTTTTTCAAACCTAAAAAGTAAAGCAAAAACCTTCTATTACCAGAACATAAGCGAATTGCATTCTAAAAGCCACGCCGTTTTGCGTAAATCTCATGCCCTCTCATTTAATATCTACACTCTGACTGAAAATAATTCTATGCCCCACATAAAAATCTAGAAGTTATTTGCATTTGTTTCAATGATTTCGGGATGATGATCGCATATCCCTTACGATTGTCTCTCCTTGTCGAGGTGTCCTAAAGTCTAAGCTCGACTTTGGGTCATTTAAAATAACACTTACTCGTTCGTAGATACTTGTATTTTATGTGTTATTACATTCTTCCGGCCCAATCTATTGGATCTTACCAATTTGATTGGCTTATCTGACTCGATTGATAATATCATTACATTCGGCGATTTTAACCTGCTTCAGCGCAAATAGACTCTTTCTGAAGATGAATCTTTTTTCATCGCTTCTAATCCCATTTTTACTAATGAACTTCTCTTCTTAGATCTTTTAACAGACTCTAGTCTATGTCAAGTCAGTGGTGTTTCCAACTATATGAAAAGGCAATTAGACCTGTTCTTCACAACTGATCCCATCAAATCCTCATGATGTCTCCTATCTCTATTTAACTGTTGTTAACTTTCATCCTTCTCTTCTTCTTTCATTTTTCTAGAACTCTACCCTCTATTCACCTCTCCACACAATTCTCTCATACAATTTTTACAAAGGTATTGGGTCTATAACTTAATTCGTGCGGTTTGCAAAGAGATGGCCTAACTTGTATTATTCCATTGTTATTGTTCCATTGGAACATGCGTTGGAAAGCTACTGTCATTGTACGTCATTTCAATATATGTCATTCATTGGAAGCGTAAACAACAATAATTTTTTTTCACTCAAATATGTCGAACTTTGTGCCTGAAAAAGTGTTTTTGCGGGGAGTACTTCTTCGTTACTTTAATATGAAGAAAACTGCTGCCGAGTGGCGATTTTGGCTTGAAAGTCGATGAACGTCCTGGGCAGCCAAAAAAGTTTGAAGATGAGGAACTGGAAGCATTACTCTATGAAGATTGTTGCCCAACACAGGAAGAGCTCGCAGAATCTTTGGGTGTCACTCAAGCAGCCATTTCAAAACGTTTAAGAGCAGCTGGATATATTCAAAAGCAAGGAAATTGGGTTTCACATGAACTCAAGCCGAGAGACGTCGAAAGGCGGCTTTGCATGTCCGAAATGCTGCTGGAACGCCACAAAAGGAAGTCATTTTTGCATCGGACTGTTACTGGTGATGAAAATTGGATCCATTACCACAAACCCAAGCGCAATAAATCATATGTGAAATCCGGCCAACCAGCCAAATCAACGGCAAAGCCGAATATCTATGGCGCGAAGGTAATGCTCTGTATTTGGTGGGATCAGATGGGTGTGCTGTATTATTAGCTCCTAAAACCGGGTGAAACCATCAATGGACAACGCTACCGAACACAATTAATCCGTTTAAAGAGAGCAGTAGCCGAAAAACACCCGGAATATGCGACCAGACACGAGGCAATAATTTTCCATCATGACAATGCTCGGCCCCACGTTGCGATTCCGGTTGAGAACTATTTGGAAAACAGTGGATGGGAAGTCTTACCCCACCCGCTTTATAGCCCAGACCTTGCTCCTTTTGACTACCATTTGTTCCGGTCGATGCAGAACGCCTTCACTGAAATACGGTTCACATTAGAGCAGAATATCAAAAATTGGCTTGATTCATTCTTGGCTGAGAAGCCGGCGCAGTTCTTTTGGGACGGGATCCACAAATTGCCAGAAAGATGGGAAAAAGTCAAAGCTTCAGATGGGCAGTACTTTGAATAATACTATTGTACATGTTTTTCTTAAATAAACGTTCAAATTTTGAAAAAAAAAACCGCACGAATTTAATTACATACCCAATAATTTCCCTAAAATCCGCTCTCTATGAAACAAAAGAAACAAGTTACAAGTATGAGCGGTATTTCTTCGCACACACTCTTCTTCCGACTATTCAAACTATTTAGATACATATCTTCATTTCATTGAACTCTACAACTATCTGAATAGTGCGTAAACCAATCTTGTATATTACCCCAAGACATTTTTTCAATTTATCAATTGCAAAAGTAAGACCGATGGTTATCCTTCCTCCCTTGCCTTCGAAACAAAATCTTTAAGCGATTCTTCTACCATCGCCAACTTGTTTGCTACAAGAACTATCAGATCCCTCAATGCTCTACCAAATTTCTCCGTTGGTCTCTTTTTTAGTCAAAGTTTCAATCTAACAGTTATTGAAGAAAAATTATTAAAACTTAAAGATGAATTTCTACATGGCCCAGTTGGCCTTTTCTGCCATTTTTCTTATAAAATGCTCTTTCAATCTGTTTCCCCTTTTCATCTATCGCTTACACAGAGAGAATTTCCCAAGTTTTGAAATATCTCTTTTATAATCCCAATACACAAAAGTAGATCTAAGCATGAAGTTACCAATTATAGACACATTGTTAAACTCCTTCATATACCCATACTCTTTGAACATTTTATACGATCCTTTTCAAATTGTCTGCTTTCGGCTTTGAACATCCTTTATTTAAATGGATTTCTTCTTACCTGGCAAACCGATAAAATAGTTCTCGGTTTAGATCCGCCCTTTTTGTTCTTTTCCTGGCCTCATCAGGGGTTCCACAAGACAGCCATCTTTATCATAAAACACCCTTCCTCTCGCTTTACGCTATCGACACAAAATTTTAAATTTAAAACTATTTCTTCTCCCAATTACTCCACCCTTCTTCAAGAAGATCTCGATCGGTTTTCAATATGGTACCTCAAAAACTGCTTAGAGCTTAATATCACCAAATGCAACCCACCTCCTTCCCGACTTTATTTTCTCTACGATCAACAAATTCCTCTGATTCAACTGTGAGCCTAATTTCCGTTCGCATATCGATAAGATGGTCCTTAAAGCAAGCTCATCGCTTGGCTTTATTAAATGGTGGTGCAAGGTATGTTCTGTACGTAGCCAGATCCCTCCACATTACCTTTGTTCGTCCCCTGCTTCAGTATGCCAGTCAAGCTTGGTTTCCCATTTCACCTAATTCACAAATTTGAGGGTGTTCAACATCGGTTCCTCCAACTTGCTATCCATGTTCTGCCCTGAAATGACATTTTAATCATCCCTCCCCATCAGGACCCGCTAGTTTTAAGACCTAGTTTTTAAGTTAGATTCAACTTGTATTAAGACAAGCAAATTGGGGCGTCAGTCGCACCAAAATTAAAAAATTAAGATTAAATTCCAATAGCATCGGAGAAAATTCCAAAGAAGGTCATAATTACGCCCATAGATAAACTAAAATATATGGAAAACTTTCTATGTTTCGACCGTTCAAAAAACCGCTTTCCATTGATTGCCACTATCCGTGTGACATTTTACACAAAAACGTTATCCATGTTACACATACACATTGAACTTTACGTGTAAATTTCACTTATTCTAACAATTTCGATCCGTCTATGATTACTCTATCTATGATTACGCCATTAGATTTATTCAAGTTGGATGGCATTTGGGTTGCGGAACGCAGCTTCTTCAATTGTAATTTCGGCGATTTGATTTGCATTATAATGTAAAATATTTGTACATCGGCGACATATTTATCGCTCTGAACTTCATACTAAAACATCTCAAAGAAGTTTTATATCATCTCCAAGCCAACGGCATGGCATTAGCCTGTAAAAGTTTGAATTTGGGAAAAAATTATATGTGTTAGTAGGAGACCACCTAAATAGCACCGTCATACGACCAACTCACGACACCATAAAGGCGATGTCGAAATTTCCACGGCGAGATCCGTCGCATTCCAGGAGTGCCAAGGTCTTTTCGCATCTAACTGCGGCCCAAACACCTTTTTTGCAGATGCCCCAACGCGCCATAAAGAAGATTTGTTCGCCTCTGTCGTTATCGACAACAGCAAAAGCTGCTTTCTAACGCCGTGTTGGCTTCATTCGGTCACCCACTGACTGATGCAAAACTATACCTCATGTGCCACATGGAACCAGTTGCATTAGTCTTCAAATGGCAAAAACCTAAATAATCTCCCTGGTAAAACATATAATTTCTTTGCAAAAACCAAGAAGTACTTCACACATTATGTGGGTTATGGCCTCAGCAGACATAACAGGGTATCCTGTCAGAATTTTTATTACTAAGCTTACCCCTGTTTAACTTTATTAACTCTCTAAATCTTTTGCCGTCAAAAAGTGGCCAGAGAGCCTTGGATACCCTGTGTCCTTCAAAACTTGACTACCTAAGGTTTGCAGTCTTTGTGATTTTTTCTTCGAAGGTGCCACTTACCTACTATGCAAAGGGGTGGTTTGATGTTGGCAACCTCGGTATTGTCGAGTAGCCCTCCTTTTATGGCAAGCTCAATCACTTGTACATTTCCTTTTATACCGCAGTGTCCAGTGTCCACAGTCTCACCCGGCTCTGACCGCATACTGCTTTGAACACTGTGCGAGAGCCCCTGACAGTATTAGAATTGATATTGGTCGATTGCGTTGCCTTGAGTGCGGCCTGGACAATCGATATAGATTTCTTTCGGATACCGATCTCATCTGCATTAGCTCAGCTCAAACACTCTTAGTTCTGGGTCTTCTGAAAAAATACCAGACTCTGTTCCTTCTTCTATTTACGAGCCATCTGTGAAAATTGCAATTTTTTTGCCAATCCTTCCTCTCAGAATATACGAGTATTATATCATACGAAATGTTGAATACGATCAGGGAAGGATTTTTATAGATTTTTAGATAAACAATTGTTATTCATTATATTTACCAGGTGTACCAGTATGAAGTGAGCGCAAAGATACAAATGTCTCGATAGGGGTAAACGGGTCATTGTAAACGGATCATATTTTTTTTTTTTTTTGTTTGGCTGCTCTGACACCTGTCAAACATATTTAGTATACATCAAGTCATTGAGCAAACAACACCATATTTTTTTATCGTGTTAAAAATGTCGAATTTGTACCAGAAAACTTGCGGAAAGCATTAATTTTTTGTTGTCATTTGAAGAAAAGTGCTGCAGAGTCGCATCGAATGCTTGTCGAGGCATATGATCATCATGCTCTATCAGAAGCAACATGCAAAAGATGGTTTCAACGGTTCAGAGATAACGATTTTGATGTGAGAAATGAAGAACGTGGAAGACCAGCAAATAAAGTTTGAAGACGCCGAATTGCAAACATTATTGGATGAAGATGACATTTTGAGTCAGAAACAAATGGCAGAAATGTTAAATGTTGCACAACAAACAATTTTTGACCGTTTAAAAGCTATGGGAAAGATTCAAAACTCTGGAAAATGGGTGCCACATGAATTGAATGAAAGACAGATGGAAAACCGAAAAACCACTTGTGAAATTATGCTTCAAAGACACGATAAAAAATCAGTTTTGCGTCGAATTGTTACTGGCAATGGAAAATGGATTTATTTTCAGAACCCTAAACGGATAAAATCATGGGTTAATCCAGGACAACCATCAACTTCGACTGCAAAACCAGATCGATTCGGTAAGAAGACAATGCTGTTTGTCTGGTGGGACCAGAAAGGTGTGGTTTACCACGAGCTCCTTAAACCTAGTGAAATCGTTACCGTTAATCGATCGCTACCGACAACAAATGATCAATTTGAACCATGCATTGATCGAAAAACGACCTGAATGGACCAGAAGACACGGCAAGATAATTTTGCTCCATGACAATGCACCTTCACACAAAGCAAAACTGGTTCGGGATACAACCAAAGCACTTGGCTGGGAGCTGCTATCCCACCCGTCGTATTCACCAGACTTGGTGGATGGGACACGATGGGACACGCATTAGCTGAGCAGCACTTCAAATCCTACGAGGAAGTCGACAATTGGGTGACTTTTTGATTTGCTTCAAAAGACGAACAGTTTTATTGGCGTGGAATCTATAAATTGCCAGAAAGATAGGAAAAATGTGTAGCTAGCAATGGCCAATACTTTGAATAAAATGTTTCCTACTTTCCCATTAAAAGTGTTTTATTTTCACAAAAAAAAAAAAACCGGTACAACTGGTATGGAATGTTGCAGCTGAAACTATTAAATTATTAGGCGCTCGACTAAGTTCTCACTTGACATATCAAAATCTCATGAACCAAGCTTAGTCATATACTTTTGGGTGTGTGAAAATGTCTGATTTTGTGCCAAATAATCGTCATTTGCGGGAAGTGTTAATTTTCTTCTTTCATTCGAAGAAAACGGTGACTGAAGCACATCGAGAGCTCCATAAAGTTTACGGAAATGCTAGTTTAAGTTAAACAATGCGCAGTGATTGGTTCTGTCGCTTCAAAGACGGTGATTTCCATGTTGACGACCATCTGTGTGAAGGAAGGCCAAAATCCTTTGAAGACGCTAAATTGGAGGTATTGCAAGGTATTGGAGGTATTTCCAAGCGATTGCATGCGTTAGGAATGATCCAAAATTAAGGAATTTGTGTTTTTTATGATTTGAAGCCAAGGGACGTTGAGCGTCGTTTTCCCGAATGTGAACAAATGCTTCAGCGGCAAAAGAGAAGGTGTTTCTTTATCTCATATTGACGGGAGATGAAAAATGGATTCATTACAGCAACTCAAATAGAAAAAAATCATGAGGACTGTCCGGTCATGCTTCTACATTGTCGGCTCGGCAGAATATTCACGCTGCAAAAGTTATGCTGTGTATTTGGTGGGACCAGGCCGATGTTATTTGTTATGAACTGTTGAAACCCAACGAAACCGAGACTGGGGAATAATATCGACTTCAACTAATGCGATTAAGCCGAGCACTGCGCGAAAAACCGTCACAATACGAGCAGAGGCACGAAAAAGTGATTCTACACTATGACAACGCTCGGCTTCACGTTGTCAATCCCGTTAAAACCTACCTGGAAACGCTCAAATGGGAAATCTTACACCACCCGCTATTCTAACTAGATATACTCGTAGATCAAGTTTGGAGAATTTTTTATTTATTTATTTGGAACCCAAAAAGCCCGTGGGAGTATAAAAATTCAAAAATTGTCAAAATAAGGACGAAGATAATATATGTACATAGATATGCATTATATGCGCTAGGTCCTTTTTAAATTGTAAGTCATCACACAATTTGTAACGGTCCGTTTCGGCATGATTTCTTAAAGACACTGTCTTAACAGGATCTCCACAATAGTCGTGACTTGCTCCATGTTTCCGAGTTGTTGAAAAATCTCCGTATACCTCTTTTGCTTAGAAACCACATGCTGCCTTAGATAGCCTTTGCCCACCTAAATTGACCATCTCAGAGTGAACTCTTTTAGAATTTTATCCTTAATGGTACCCTGGTAGTAGTTTGCTTTCTAGATCTACTTCGTTTTTTGTAATCTCTTAAGCTAATTCATTTATAGATTTCGGTGATCTGCGATCATGTTTTAAAAGTTTGTAGGAAGAATAAATCCATTAAATTTATTAACTATGCATCATATGTGTGTTGAGATACGAGTATTTTGAATATTTGAGTCAAAAGATAAAAAGTATTAGGTAAAAACTGGGAGATCTCATTACTTAAAAAAAATTAAAACCCATCTGCAGTCAAGTTGGCTTTAAGACGCCGGCAAAAATCTTTTATAAAGAATTTCTATGTTTTATGTAAAAGCTAGAAGGTTATTAAATATGAAAATGGTGAAAATTCTCTGCAAAAAGTTGAAAATATCGTGAATAAGTTTCGTGAAGTTCCTACTGCTTTTGATCATCATCATGCGCCTTCTTACACAGTTTTAATGACTTGAATCGATAAATTTTAACGTCTCGGACAGGTTAGTGATGTGAAGACTTTACCGGCAAGGTCAGCTCAAAATATCGCCGCCGTTGCTGAGAGTGACTGAAAACCCAGGAGTGTCCATTTCGAGACAATCACAGTAATTGGGCATATCCGCAGCCATTTTGAACCGCATTTTGTATAAATATCTTGACCTACATACTCTTGAGGTTCAGTTGAAACAAGAATTGAAGCCAAAAGGCCAGGCACAACGGCGTACTTTCACTGATTGGGTTCTGAAAATGAATGAACAGGACCATGATTTTCTTACAAAAATAAGTGATGAGCCTTATTTCCGTTTGTCTGGTTACGTCAATTAGCGAAAATTTTGTATCTGGAGCTACGAAAACCCAAGAGAAATAGTGGAACAACCTCTTCGTTCACAAGGAGTGACAGTTTGGTGCGGTTTCCGAGCTAGGTTTGTCATTGGGTCATATTTTTTTCGCTGGTGCGACCATTTTAGTGAATGAATTGCGTTATCGAAATGATGTTGACTGATTGTTTTTTTGTTTGAAACTGATTCTATGAACTTAGAACACGCCTCGATGAGAATTTCAGTCTCTAACACAGTTTTACTTCACCGCGAAAAACCGACCGCAAGTATTCGTAAGGTGTACTTACATTTGACGCCAAATTCCCACTTTATTTTAAAACATCTAACTTAAATGATATTAATAGCTAGTTTCAGAACAATACTAATACTAAAACTATTAAATGTTCCGATGCCTGTATAAGGCAAAAGTTATTGCACGCTGGTACCTACATTGTATGTTACAATGGGGATATCCTCATTTTCGTGAAAGATTTCAATGCAGCGGCAGGCAGTAATAAGACAAGCCTCCAATATGTCATCGGAATTTATGACCTCATGATAATAACAATAGTGAAAAGTTTATTGATATTCACATCAAAAATTGCCCTGCCGTTTTAGAAGTTCTCTCTTAAATAGGCGTGGGGTCGATATTGGATTCGAATGAGGTTACCCTCTTATTGTAGCTAGAGTTTGCTTTCGAACGGCAGCCGTCCATATAAGCAGTGTGTTTTGAGGAGCCAGTCTCTCTAATTATAGCCTGTCAAGAACAAAAAAAAAAAATTCATACCGAGAACTCAAGTGCTTGTACCGTATAAAGATGAAACTGTCTCGTATGTCATCGCAAAAATACCGATGAAGAAGTAAGAATCGAGCAACAAAATAACAAACAAGTTGATAAAAGACCATAGCTTACCAACAACCACCGAAGGATTTTCATGAATTCTAGGTGATAGGCGGGGCACTCCTCTATTGCTTTAAGCAGCATTGAAGACGATTTTGCTTTAAAACTGAGACAAGATAATCGGCGCCCATTCAAGAATTTGGACAAGGTCTCTCAGTATGAACGCAGTCATTACCGCATTGAAGGCCATTGGAGTAGTAATTTTGATTCTTTTCGTAGGATTTTTATTTAAATGTACTTTCTGAACCACAAGTTCATACCATAAAGCGAGTGATTTAAATGCGATCAATGCAGTAGGTGAATGTGAAGTTGCTGATGTTGCGTTCTATCTAGACTAGTGCGTCTTAAAATGACACCGTATAGTGACATACACATTCCCTTATTGATCCCAAAATTGATCGAAATTTTTGCTGGACCTATCTTAAGTTTTGAGAAACTTACTTTACTTCTAATCGTCTCTCTATTAATGATCTATTGACATAGTCTTAATGTAGTCACTAGGAAAAGACTATAATGGTTTTAAATCAGGACTGTATGTTACTAGCGCTCACCGAACTTTGTTTACAATAAATCGAATATGTGACAAGTGGCACCGTTTTATTAAACCCGCATGTTCTTCAAGCTTGTCACTTCAAATTTATCCGAAAACATATTGGGTAAGTTAGAGTGATAGCAGCCTTCTACTGACTCAGAAGAAGTACAATCCAATGACACATTCGGCATGAAAAAAATACCAAACAGTCAAACATGGCCTTAGCTCTTAGCTAAATACGATGGTATATGGACGCCACGTCTTTTCGCAAAGTACGCAAGAAGGATGTTTGAGAGATATCCATTATCGCGGCGGTCTTTATAAATTAATTGCGGTCTTGACTTACCTCTTGTATATAACAGCAATATTCTCTTCATTTCTGGTGTTTCGTTGTATCAACGGCACGGCAACATTATAGAGGGAGCAAATCGATTAGATATTTTTGGAATTAACGCACGTAACTATGTACATGTGTTACAACACATCATTTTCCATGATTTAATAGTAAACAATATGAAACCCAAATATGACACCGGTCAAAGTTCAGATAATCACTACTGGAAAAATCCTTAGAGAAAAACCTCTTAGCACCATGTATCCACCCTACCTAAAGATTTTGGGAAAAAACTTATACCGATGTGTATGTGTGAAATAAAGTCAAATTTTAACGTTTGGCTTTATTTCAAAATTTGGCGTTATTTCACTTTTCGTGGTTTTTATTTTGCTTATCCCATATAAATCAATAGAACGGAAAAACTCTTGTTTGTACATAATGTGACTTATAATGCTCACTCCAACAGTGGATGAATGGCACTTCTAGGGAAATAAAACGTTTGCATTAAGAAATAAGTTGCAGAAATAAAGCATATTTGACACCGTTAGAAAGGTCTTGATGATTTGGTCTTATTTCACTTTCACAAATTTTTGCATTTAGCCTTTTTTTTACTTGGCGGCCTTATTTCACGCCACTGTACTGAGGGTAGAGAAAAACCTCTTCTGCAAGGACAACACAAATTCCGCTATTAGGCAGAATGAACCATTAAACCTGGACGGGGAAAGTCAAAATGAAATGAGGATAACAAAATCCAAGCTGCTGGTCGAACGGACTGCTCGTCGAGTTATACCACCTTGATTCCCGGAATTTATTCATAGAACTGAAGATACAAGTTTATTCATATAAATCTATATTGTCACCTTCAAAGTAATCCCTATCGACTGCAACACACTTATGCCAGCGCTTGATCCAATCCTCGAAACATTTTTTATATTCGGTTTTCGGTCTGTCCATCAGTGCTTCCTGTGATTTTTCCATCACTTCCTCTCTCCTGATGAAACACATTCCCGGAATTGGTTTTTTAACTCGATTGAACATAAATAAGTCAAAGGGAGCCAAATCAGGTGAATTCGGTGACTGTTGGATTGTAATGATGACACTGTGCGACGGTGCGTTATCATGCTGCAAAATCTGCCCACTATTTTGGTCTTTTACGGTGAATTGCTTCACGCAACAACTCATGACGCCCAAATAATACTCTTTGTTTACTGTCTGGCCTTCTGGCAAAAATTCATGATGCACTACACCGTTGTAATCCATGAAAACCGTACGTATTGCCTTCTTTTTTGAATTAAAATGACGTGGTTTTTTTGGTCTCAGCTAATTTGGTGAACGCCATTCACTTGCCTGATGTCTGGATTGCGTGTCGTACTCATAAACCCACGTCTCGTCTTCAGTAGTCATCCCTTTGATGAATGTGAGATCGGATTCAGCCTCTCAAATCATCCTTTTGCGACTTCAACACGTTCTCTTTTTTGCATGAAATTGGCACCAACTTTGCTGCTACACGATGGAAACCCAAATCATTAACCAAAATGTCTTGGACGGATCCATAGGTAATGTTCAAGTCCTCTGCTATCTCTCTGATGGTTAATTTGTGGTTATTGACCAACATTTATTTTACAATACTTCATCAATGTTATCGTCGGATTTCGATGTCGATAGTCTGCCACTGCGTTCATCATCTTCGATTGACTCGCGACCACTTTTGAACCGCTCGTGCCACTGGTAAACGACCGTTTTCTTCTGAGAATCGTTGCCGAAACACTTATCCAACATTTCCAACGTTCCCGCACCAAATAATCCGTTTTTTACGCCAAATTTAATACAAGTTCGTTGTTGCAAATTTAAATCCATTTCTAAAATTGTAAAAAAATCGCCAGCACACACAGAGATAGATGTACTCTTGGATACGTAACTTTTGCAAATGTCAAGCTATGACGCTAAGATTTAGAGGGAATGTCAACAACAGATGTACAAACTTAACAAAAAAAAAAAATCAAATCGGAACAATGGGAACGCTGCACGGTGGTTATTCCCTTTTTTTGATCAAGATGGTATAAGGTAGCTGGAGATGTCTGGGTAGAAAGTATGCACCACATTATTTTGAAGTTTTGGACGGCATTCACAAAAATTGAGACCCTCTTGACTGCGCTCATTACTAAGGCATAACATCTTATCTGCCATCTTTATATGAACTCTGAAGTCATTTATCAACAATCTGATTGACTTCTATCAGTGGTTTTCGGCCCGAAAAATCTAAAAAAGTAAGAAGTCTAGGTAACCTATTATATCTACAGGGACGAGCTACACAGAGAATTGTCTAGATTTGGTATTTCTGCTAGATTCTACAGAATGACTTGTTGCTCCATAAAGATTAGAAAAAATGTAGGGAAGCTAATCGGCTGCAACTTTTTCAAGCTCATAATTGAGATAATGAGATAAATGTAATATCATGCAAGGATAAAGCACATTTACGAGCAAGTTAAGCATCGTTTGATACGAGAAAAGTCTAAGATTCATGTGATGTCTCTAAGCAGGCTTGTGCTGAATATTCCTCTCAACTAAAATAAAATTCCTTTATTACACGTCTGTCAAAATGTTTTGTTGTGTTTTTATTCTCTTTCCAATTAATATCAACATTTTTATAGTTTTCTTACAATCAAACAGGCACGCGATGACGTGATGTGACGCAGCAGTTAAGTTCGTTGATTACTACGCAAAAGGGTCAATTGTTGTTACCAATCTTTCTGTGAACAATGGCAAACTTCTGAAAGCGAAATATGTTACCTTAGTATCCCTCTGTTCGAAATCGGCAAGAATCGTCCTCTCTTTGTATATGAGGAGATAATAATAAATATATATTTAAAAAAATATAATAAAAATTTATTAGGATGCAAATTAGAAGCAAATCAAAAAACTAGAGGATCTGTAGGTGTAAAATCTTCTCACCAGTTTGTATACAAAGAACACGTGCATTTTCGCACAGACCAAAATATACTTTTACAGTGACCATGGACTTTTAGTATTCCATCCAAATGGATCTATCATATATACTTTTCTAGTATTTTAGTTAATACGTATTATACATGGCAATGTAACTGCGTCATTTTCAAAGAATCGACAACTAAAAAGAAAAAAAAAAAACTTCAAAGAATCCATTCTAAAAATAAGAAACTCTTCATCCCCTAAATCCACCAATCTCTAGCTTTCAAATTACACATAATCACTCAACACCAATCACGTGTCATCTCCCGTCGAGTGCAGCCCTAATAATTTTCCCTCTCAATTGCCAATAGATTTATCCAATTAGCTTGGTCTTAAGGCGGCAGTTTTCCTCTACCTTCCAAGCATAAACAAGACCAATGCATCGTACATGACATTAAAATAGGTGGTTCTGGATGTAAACAAAACTCCTTCGTTCCAACGACTACGCACTATTCATGCCCATGGAATATCTGGCGTGTGTCATTCACAGGTGCTTCAAATACAAGAAATTGAACAAAAAAGAGAAGAAAAGAAAAGACGTTGTTTTCATGGTCTTCGAACGCACACGTGAAGCATGAAAAAGATCTCAAGTATGGAGATCGATATTTTCAGGGTTTTTCCTCCTCCGCCAGTACCGCACACCGTTTGCCGGAAAACATTTCTCATTTGGTACAAGACGTTCTAGACATGCGGTACAACCACAAACAATTTGTTAATTCAAAGACTCTGATACTCATGCCAGGAGAATTCTAGAGCTGAAGAGCATGACAACTCAGGAAATCCGAACAAACATAGACGCGTGTTAGTGTAAACAATCGATCGTGGCTCAACTGAGCAACATCCAAAGTGATTTTTTCAAAAATTTTCTCAAAACCAAAAAAAAAAAAAAAAAAAAAAACTGTCTTCTGCCATTTATTTTTGAATCTTTGCCCTAAACATAACCGCTATATCCAATTGGATTGGAAGAGGTTTGTAGATGTCGATGTCGATTTTTCCACGGCGGCATGTGATCGAACGATCTGATCCCGTTGATAGCTCGACACATCTCAGCACCGTGTCGACAAAGCTGAAGAGAAATATGGTATGTTCCTTCCTGGTGTGATGAATTTTTTGGTTTAAATCGAGATCAGTCTGTGATCAGAATGATCATTTTTGAACACTCCCTTTCGGTTGGTGCTTCCTTCTGTGGTCCATCGCTTCGTCACCGCATAAACCGCTCACGATCAGCAAAGCTACAAACAATTTTATGCTGCCGATCACACGCATGTTTACACCAAGTTAACATTGCGATATGATGTGGCATCGTGGCATCGTGGCATCACAGCATAAGGGATCTTGGGTGGTCCCCGACTTGATAGATGGATTACTGATGTCGGCGAACTTCAATCATAATGAATGTGAGCATTTCTGTATCTTTAGTCAGTAGAAAGCATTTTCTCTCAGTGAGTTTTCTATTCTTTTCAGATTTCCCTACATTAACATGAATGAACTGACGATTATTTTTCGTACAACCCAAACACATGCTCTAGCTTTGTTTCATACGATTTACGTAAGGTTCAATTTACGCCCTCTGATCTAGAAGCACTAACGCTGATCTCGATCTCGAGTAATTGTCTTGAATGAGATATTTTGATCGTACCTTGGTAGGGTTTTTTTTTTTTTCATTTGATTTTATTGAAGGAACACATGTTCGTTGAATATTCTCAGATATTGTACATATCCCCACTCATAGCAACTGGTGCCAGGGAACGTCTTTGCTGAAATGGATGATCGTGATGATGATGATCTAAATGTCGGACTCCGTCTAGCCTAGGAGAATCATAAAAAAGTAAAACATTCTGTAAACGAAATGGGAAATCTCTTCATGAATTACAATTGCTGCATCCATGCGAAACCAGAAGGGATCGTAAAAAGGATTTTATTGCACTTATAAGTGCCTACATGGGAATAAAATTTTTTGTTTCGGTTTTTCCTTCTTTTTTTTCAAGGATGATTTTCTTGTTCTGGCTTCTGTTTGGAAAGTGGGAGTTCTGGTAGTCTTTTATTTGATCAGATGGCTGCATTTATGTCGCAGCACACATGTGCGAAGCATGTAGATTGTTTATATGAAGTGGTAATAGTAACTTCATTAACATTTTATTGGAGAAGGAACTGTACAGATTTTCCTTGAATAAAAACTTGAAACTGAATCCATTCTGCATCTATAGCCAGTTACTAATTTATTTCAAGGTAGTTCACTAAACAAAGCACAGGCTTTCCGCTAAAAGAGTTCTGTGCAAATAAACCAAGCCAATGTAGATCTGGCAATATCAAGATAACGACCCTACCCCCTTGTATGAAGTATTGGCAGTCTTTTCTATACATACAGTAGTCATTGTAGCCAAATTTGTGGTTCTGGCTAAGCTTAGTTTCTCTTACTAAAAGCGTATCTAAGATCCACTTATGAGTACCAACAAACTTGTAAGATTAGTTCTTTTCTTACAATAATTCTCATCAGTGCGTTAACGTTTACTACAGTATTGTTTAGATTAACTTCATTCAGTGTATCAGAGATTATATCGGCGAGCCAGCCTTGTCGAACAGAGTAGAATAGATAACGTCTATTTAAAACGCTTGTTTACCTTATTGTTTTTGGAAATTATCAACCTTTCCATGGGGGGGGGGGGGAAAGAACGGCGACTCTTTAGAAAGTAATGTAAATAAATTTCATATGAACCTACCTTATCGACCTAAATCTTATCGACCCATTTATCTCTTTCTGAAAGCCATAGAAAGACTTATGGACTTATACACCAGCAACCTTCTTAACAGAAATTCACCACTACAACCTTAGCCCCCTGCAGATAGGGGTTAGAATATACCCGCGTAAGGAATGCCTGTCGTAAGAGGCGACTAAAATCCATCTGGGCCGGATTTCCAGATCCGTGAGGGGGCGATTAAACGCTGCCACTCAAATAAGTATCCCATCCTCAAGGCAAGGTGTTATGCGACCCGTGCTAAGGCTGAATGGTGCTCGGGATGTAAAATCAATATAGCACTGCGAACGGAGCACTCCGGATACCTTGCGTCCTCTGGCTGTAACGTAGCCTTACCGCATTATAGGGGTCTCTGATGCGGTGGACCTCCTTTTTCCCATACTCGTGGTATCTAAATATGAACAAAAAACAAAACAATAATACAAACAACTCAAATGACGCAGTAAATTCAACGTTTAAACCCTTCTTTAAAAGTTCAAGGGTATCACGATCTCCACCATCAAGATCGAATGTCTCCAGGAAAAGAAGTTCGTCCGAAGCACCGTTGCGCAAAAAAACAGAGGAGGAAAACAACACACTCCTTACGAAGCTCAAGATCTAAAAAAAAAAGTAGATTTACTCCGAGAAGAAAACAAGACTAAAAAAAATGCAAATAAACGAAGCCCAAGAAAGCAGCCCTCCCCGCTCAACAAAAGAAAAAAACAGAGCAAGACTAGTAAATCCTGGTTAAGTAGGGACTTCCACTGTTCATGCATAGTTTCGATAAGTCCGAAAATAAAGAATATACTAACAATATTTAAACTATTCTATTTATCGTAGTCAAAATCGAAGATATGCGTAAAAACACAAGATCAATCCCGCAATGTAAGCGCTGACAAGCTTCAATCATACGCAGACTTACTGCCAAAAAGAGCCGCGTTGCCTAAAATATACCGTTAAACATCTCTCAGAAGAGTGTAACTTAAATATAGAACTTCAACCGTCATCATAAATTGCCAAGTAAAGCACCCAGAAAACTATCGCGGAAGTGAAGTGCAGAAAGAACTCAAAACAAAAAAAAAGGCGCGATACGCTTAAAAAAACCTTAAACCAAACCCAAAAGCAACTACAAATAAACCAAATATTGCTAAAGAAAAGGCAGTGAAAGAAAGAAAATCCGTCGTGGTAAGGAAAAGCCGCCATCGATTGAAACGCTAACGTATTCACAAGCAGCGTCGCAAGAAAATATAAAATATACGCCAGTTCCAGAGGCACACGTTTTCTCCCTAATTCTAACGACATTTGAGGAGCAAACCAGAATAAATAAATTTTTAGTTGAAAATTGAGCAATCTCGAGAAATAGATACGTAAAACTCGATCTCAAGTATGATTATGAAACAGCTGCCTAAAATATTGACGTAGAACGCAACAGCCTTATTAAAAAACTCGTCGAAGTGGAAGTTTTCTTATAAAAAGCCAACATTGCCATTTGCTTGATTTCTGAAACTCATGTGGATCTCATGTGGAACTAAAGGGATACTGTGCTTATCATGCATACCATCCATCAGATAATGCTAGAAGCGGATCCTCTCTGTTGTATTGAGCATTCTACAAATATGATGACTGAAAGCGATGCAATGCAGTTCACGTAAAATAGGTGGTGGCCGTGGTGTAGTGGTATATCCATAGACCCCTCAAGCAGAGGGTCGCGGGTTTGAATCCCGTATGAGGCAAATCTCTGAAAAAAGTCTTTTCATAGAATTTGTATGTAGTTATATGAAAATCCCGTCGGCGTCAACTCTGACATGAAGGCATAACACTGATGTTGGAGTGGTTGCTGGCTGGGCTGAATGTAACGAACTAACAACTATCACGTACTAAGTAAGACCCACTGGTTGAGGATGCACTGGCTCCAGTTTGACAACCACCTCTGGGAAAAATATCGAAACCTAATACACCTGAGTTTCAAACTACTATATCACCCGCCCGCGCCAGTAAAAGGGTATTCATATCCCCTTGGTGCGCGCCCGGAATTATAAAAAAAAAAAAATAACCACCTGCACTACAACATCGCATCCATTTACTGCCCTCCGCGAGGCCATCTATAAAAGAATGACTTTAAAGGTATCTTTGATTCACTTGGACAGAATTTTATATTGTAATTGGAGGTGATTTTAATCGGAAACATACCTTCTGGGGCTCAAAATGTGATATAGTACAACGAAAGCCGGTATGCAACCTAGAGTTGACTTTTTCTCGACAGGAAAACCAACATCTTGGAATTCGGATATAACAAAGACACCCGATCTTGTAGGCTTTTTTGCCACAAAGGGAGTACCCAAAATTTGTACAAACATCGAGGAAAGTTATGATCTCTCCTCAGATCACTCACCAGTCATTTTGACACTAAGCAAACGCTTAGTTAAGAAAGAAATGGCGCCTAGATTAACTAACATCAAAGCTAACTAGGACGATTTTAGAAACTGCAATGAACATATTGTTCTAAACATGTCGCTAAAAACACAAAACGAAATCAACTAGGAGAAAAGAGGAAGTAAGTAGTGAAATAAAATATCCGCCAGAAATAAAAGAACTAGTAAGAGAAAAGGGGAGAGCTCACAAAAGATGACAACAATCCCTTGCTTCCCAGCATAAAACATACTTTAACTACTTATGCAACAAATTGAAAAAAGCAATATGAGATTACAAAAATAGGAATTCGCCAAAAGAAGTTCAAATTACTTCCTCTGGAAAACCATGAAAGGAATCAAAAAGCCTCAAATGTAATTTCCTCCCATAAGGAAAACTAATAGCGAATGGGCAAAAGGAATTAAAAAGAAAGCGGATTTTTTTGCCGACCACCTGGAAGCAACGTTTAAACCTTTTGATGAACAGAAGGTTCTAGTTATATAATTACGGCACCGGGCAACTTTAAAATAAAAACAGTGCTGCAAGGAGAACTTAACCAAGCAATTAAGAAATTGAAAAATAACAAGGCCCCTGGGTATGAATTAATAAGTGGTCAAATTCTCAAGGAGTTGCCAAAGAAATCACTGATTAAACTGTTCCAACTTATAAATGCTGCGCTTAAAGATTATTAAACGTTCCAAGCCAATCAAAAGTTGCCGAAGTTATAATGGTCCCTAAACCAGGCAATCTTAATGGAAAAAATTTCTACAGACCCATTTCGCTTCTGTCGATTATATCTTAAATATTTGAAAAAACTCCTATTGAAGCGCTTGCAATCAATCATTGAAGAGAGACGTTTAATTCCTGAGCATCAATTCGGTTTTAGAAATAAGCACTCCACAATTGACCAGGGTTATAGTATAACGAACGAATTAAATTTAGAAAGCCTTAGAGGGGAAAAAAGATATGTTCTAGCGTTTTTCTTAGTGTGGCGACCTAACACTTCCTGTTGTTTTTCCATAGGTGCAATATGATGCTTTCCCACAGATTGTTATTCAAAAGATGCATTGGCTGGCATGTGCACTGTACCTGGTAAGATCGGTACTGGGAGTTTGCTGGCTCATCATTTCGCGTGTCTTGTTATGAAGTAGATTTGGTCGCTTGCGATTAACTTATATTCTGCTATTTTTTGCAGACAGATCTTGTTTAAATACGCAATAACGTCTTCAGATCCTATTCAAACAGATCGAAAACCTAACTGATGAAGTAGTTACTGTTAAAGATCAATAAAGTGTAATAGTTCTGCATGACCTATTGCTCAATAGAACACAAAAAAAATTTTTTTCTAAAAGAATACGTGTGAAAAGGAATTTGAATTTTCCCCATTGTATTTAGTTCATTTCATAACTACCTGCCATGACTTATGAGGTCTACCAAAAAGGCGAAACTATCGACAAGAAAGACGCCGAAAAAAGAAGAAAAGCGGATATTATGTTAGAAAAAATTTTCAGGAAGATCTCGGGTTAGTTGTTGATACCCGATAATAATATAAATTAAAAAGTTAAAATAGAAAAGTGATTTCAAGTGCATTCGCATCTTAGGAATCCATTAACACTTTATATCTTGTAGGTGGAAGAAAAATTTAGAAATAAGCTCCTGACATCAACTGTTCACACATTAGATATTGGGCTTTGCCTAATGGGAAGAAATACAGAAATCAAGGAATAAGGATTATAAGTGACATCAAGGCCAAAATATATGCGCAAGGTTTCAGGAAACGACAAGTTTAAGATTTTTTTAATATGTTTGCTTCATCATAAGACCCACTCGTTCCATCTCTAAGGCACATTCAATTTTAGAGGGAACTATAAAAATGTTATTGCTCAAATCTACTAACTCTTACGATTATATGTATGTAAGGGTTCAAAACAAGGTATCAATGTTTGTGTGCGTGTTTTTTTTTTTATTAAATCTTTTGTCCGTTTACTTTTTTCTTCCACTGTTTAACGTGAAATGTATGCATAACTTATAATAGTATATTATTGGTTTGTTCTAAGTTATAAGTTCTGCGGTTTTTTTTTTTTTTAAGTTTTCGTTTCAAAAAATATCTCTGTATACCAGTGGCGTGGCGTGCATCTAAGTATAAGGAATGGTGCTGAAAATAAAATAACTTAAAAAAAAAAAATACTAATATAGGGTTTTCCAATATTGACTTGACAACTTTGAATTTAATTTGTGAACGCACTCTTTCATTAATCATCAAACTGTCACTGTTAATTTGTTCAGTAAACTCAAAATTTTCATCATGGTAAAGTATACTAACGAGCAACGTCTGCAAATTATAAAAATTTTCTACAGATATTCGAAGTCGCAAAATCATCTTCAGTAACGAAGCTCACTTTTGGCTCAATGGATTCGTCGATGAGCAAAATATGCGTTATTGGTCGGGTGAAAACCCACATGTGCTTCATGAATCACCACTTCATCCACAAAAAATAACTGTTTGGTGCGGTTTGCATGCCGGCGGCGTTATTGGGCCATATTTTTTTGTCGACGATAACGATCGTCACGTTACTGTGAATGGTCAGCGTTATCGCGCCAATATCACAGATTATTTTTGGCCCGAATTGGAAGAAGTGGACTTGGACGACATGTGGTTTCAACAGAATGGTGCCACAAGCCACACAGCACACGCTACAATCGATTTATTGAAGTTATCTCAAGACATATCTCAAGACAAGACGATTGGCCGCCTAGTTCGTGCGATTTAACGCCGCTTGACTATTTTCTGTCATTGGTTTATGCCAATACGCCGACGACGTTGGAAAAGCTCAGAGCCAACCGGCCGTTTCGCCGGAAATGTGTGGCCGACTCGTTGAAAATTGGGTCCAATGAATCGACCGCTGCAAACGAGCAAGCGATGGTTATATGAACGAAGTCGAGTTCCATTCATAAATGTTTTGGTTGTACTTCAAGTCAATAATAAAGTTTTTGAAATATCTCAAATGATTTGCCTTTTATTTAAAAAAAAAAAGTTGTCAAGTCGTTATTAGAAAACCCTATAATAATTCACATTACAAAAATTCGTTCTAAAATTTTTATTAAAAGAGAAAAGACACTGAAATTTGTTGAAGAGTACACATAGGAAAGCTCGCTTTTTAGTTTTTGAAAGTCGAAAAATGCTCCATAATTTTGTTGCAAGTTAAGAATTAATACTTCAGGATCAAAGTCTAATAGGGCGATAAATTGTAGTCTTTTAATTTCAGCAAAGGATCAATAATATTTTTTATGAAAGTATTGGGTATGTAATTTATAAATAAATTAATTAATTAATTAAAATTAAATTAATAAAATTTAATCTCAAAAGAACTGCGCCGGCTTGGCAGCCAAGAATGAATCAAGCCAATTTTTGATATTCTGCTCTGATGTGAACCGTATTTCAGTGAGGGCGTTCTGCATCGACCTGAACAAATGGTAGTCAGAAGGGGCAAGGTCTGGGCTATAAGGCATGTGGGGTAAGACTTCCCATCCACTGTTTTCCAAATAGTTCTCAACCGGAATAGCAACATGAGGCCGATCATTGTCATGATGGAAAATTATTGCCTCGTGTCTGGTCGCATATTCCGGGCGTTTTTCGGCTACTGCTCTCTTCAAACGGATTAATTGTGTTCGGTAGCGTTGTCCATTGATGGTTTCACCCGGTTTTAGCAGCTCATAATGCAGCACACCCATCTGATCCCACCAAATACAGAGCATTACCTTCGCGCCATAGATATTCGGCTTTGCCGTTGATTTGGCTGGTTGGCCAGGTTTCACATTTGATTTTTTGCACTTGAGGTTGTCGTATTGGTTCCATTTTTCACCACCAGTAACAATCCGATGCAAAATGACTTCCTTTTGTGACGTTCCAGCAGCATTTCGGACATGCAAAACCGCTTTTTGACGTCTCTCGGCTTGAGTTCGTGTGGAACCCAATTTCCTTGCTTTTGAATATATCCAGCTGCTTTTAAACGTTTTGAAATGGCTCCTTGAGTGACACCCAAAGATTTTGCGAGCTCTTCTTGTGTTTGGCAACAATCGTCATAGAGTAATGCTTCCAGATCTTCATCTTCAAACTTTTTTTGGCTGCATAGGACGTTCATCGTCTTCCAAGCCAAAATAACCACTTTTAAATCGTGCAAACCACTTTTGGCACGTTCACCATAAACTTCCACCAAAATACGATGACTTTCGGCAACAGTTTTCTTTATATTAAAGTAATGAAGAAGAACTCCCCGCAAAAACACTTTTCCAGGCACAAAGTTCGACATATTTGAGTGAAAAAAAATTATTGTTGTTTACGCTTCCAATTCATGACATATATTGAAATGACGTATAATGACAGTACCTTTCCAACGCCAAGTTGGAAGTTACGCCATCTCTTAGCAAACCGCACGAATTATGTTTTTTCATGCTGACTAATAAGTTTGCACTTTCTTGTGTAGTTGTCCGTATTATGCAAGGCCACATAGAGTCGAAGTCATTTCTTATCTTTCTTAAAAGCTCAACATAATTGATATCAAATGATTTTTTTTGAAGTAAGCATTATCAAACACTGACGAAAAAAGTTCCAAATAAAAAGCAAAATCCATATCGTTAAGACAATACTTCAGTCCCCTGGTTTTTATTATTGTGTCCGAGTCTCACTGTTCTGGGTCATTAAGCATGCTTTCAAATATGTTGGCTAACTCAGCTTTATATTGTTTAACAATATTTAAGATCCGACTGTTATTGCAACGTGTAGGGGCTGTCGTTGGAAAACGTCTTTTTATTTTAGTACCAAGAGCACAAATTCGTTTGGATTTCTTACAAAAAAAATGAAGAGAAAGATGTTAGCGTTTGGAAGAACCGACTGCATCCGGGTACACCATTAATCGATTGAGATAGAACTAAATTCAATTTATGAGCATAACAATGAAAAAAATGTAGCACTGGGGATAATTTCTTTGATCTCTACCCATGATGGCAGCACCATTGTACGTTTGAGCGACCAGTTTCTCCTTACATTCAAAAGCGTTTAAAATTGTTTCAATTTGAGCAAACAAAAATCCAATAAATCTTTCCTGTGCAGATTCGTTGGAAACGATGTACCGAAAAACCGTTGAAAGTTCAGACTTGCCTGAAATATCAGTTGTCTCGTCCACAATGACAGATACAAACTTAGCTGTTTTAATTTCTTGTTGTATCTCGGATATTAAAGCATTTGAAACCGAAACGAATTCCTTTTAAAAATTTTAAAAGACTTAAATGATTTTTAAGAACAATATCTGAGTCACTTATAAAGTATAAGAGCTCAACATAATTGCCTCGATTGTTTGAATCAACACTCTCATTGTGCCCTCTAAAAGCCAATTCTTGTTTCGACAAAAAGCAAACTACATCAACCAATTTGGTAATTGTATACCTGTTTGCTGTAACTTCTTATTATAGTTTTCAACACTTATTTTATATTTCTCACTAAGCGAAAATTCAATTCTCTTATCTTTGGCAAACCGTTTTAGCTATATTTGCGCGTCAATATGACTTTTCGAGTAATCATGACGTTTTCGAGCCTTACTTAAATTATTTAAATCACAAAATCCGCTTTTACACCAAACATTTGTATCCGTAGAAAAAATACTACAAAACAACATAACAATTTTGATAGATTTGAACATCCACATATCCAGGAGATAAATATTTTCGTATGTCTCTTGAACTTTTTGGTGTTTGATGTTTTGTTTAATAACGGGGAAAGTTTCTTACTTTTAATATTTTCTTCTTTTTTCGAAAATGACAATGAACTGAATATTTAATTCAGCAGTTGTTCAATAAGACAAATGCAGGTATTATTTACATTCAAGTTCGTTAACTCCATTGAAAAACTGAAAAAAAAAAACCGAAAACAAAGCGAACTTGAAAGAATATCTGCACTTGGCTGCTTCTCTTAATGTAGAATCCAAATCACTAAACTAATGCAAATTAACTGTCGTGATTCGGCGCTAAAGCTAAAGGAATTTTTTTCCGATTGCACTGCGCATGCGCTAGAAAAGCCAAAATTTATTGCAAAAATAAGAAGACGAGGTGGACAATTTTGGTAAACCGTTAGAGATGCACTGAATCCACAGCATTTATGGACGCCCCGCCATACCGTTATGAAATTTTTGTTAATTATTCCAAGGGCTATCCTTTAAATTGTTACGAGAATTTATTTTGATCGGACGTGTTTTAAGTGCTCAATATATATATATATTTTTTTTAAATGGAGGATAAGAAAGTGTATTTTCGGCATATTTTGCATATTTTCCTTAAAAAAAAAAAGGTGTCAAAGCGGCAGAAGCGCAACAGGAGAGCTGCAGCGTGTATGGATATTCGGCTTTAAGCGCTGACACTTGTCAGCATTGGTTTACACGCTTTCGTTAAGAAAATACAGACCTTGCTGATGCTGTTCGCTTTGGAAGTCCACCCACAACAGACTACAATCAAATCTTGGCTACAATTACCGTTGACAGGCATTTGACGACAAGGGAGATCGCTCAGCGGTTTAACATCGCTCTTACAACGATACATCGCAGAGACTAAAAAGGCTTGGTATGTCAAAAAAGTTGGATGTTAGGGTTCCTCACGAACTCAGTGAAAGAAACTTTATGGATGGCATAATGGTCTGTAAGTCTTTGTGGAGATGGAACATGCTTAAGGCTTTCCTGAAAAGATTTGTTACAGGAGACGAAAAATGGGTGGTTTGCAACAACATTCGTAGTAAGAGGTCATGATGCGCTACTGGTGAAACACTGCAATCCGTCTGTAAACCAGATTTGCATCTCAAAAAGGTCATGTTGAGCATTTGGTGGGCCTGGCGAGGTGTCCTTTACTTCGAGTTGCTTCCACGTAATCAGACAATAACACATGGGCTGAAAAGTCAGTGCCGTTTTATAGTAAAACACAAAATTTTTGCAAAATTCAACTTTAATTATCAATATAGTTGCCTTCGAGGGCGATACACTGATTGAAACGATTTTTCAATCTTTCGATACCAGTTTTGTAGTACGATTTCGGTTTAGCCTCAAAATAGGCCTCTGTTTCAGCGATTACTTCTTCATCGGTCTTAAATCTCTTTCCGGCGAGCATTCTTTTGAGGTCTGCGAACAGGAAATAGTCCCTGGGGGCCAAATCTGGAGAATACGGTGGGTGGAGAAGCAATTCGTAGCCGAATTCATTCAATTTTGCCATCGTTTTCATCGACTTGTGATACGGTGCATTGTCTTGACGAAGCAGCACTTTTCTGCGATTTCGTCCTTCAAACGTTCCAACAACGCAATGTAATAGTCGCTGTTGATAGTCTGCCCCTTTTGGAGATAGTCGATGAAAATTATTTCATGTGTATTCCAAAATACGGATGTCATAACCTTTCGCATGTCCAAATATTCGTGTGTGATATATCCAACACGTTCTTTTGAAATTTTTCAGAGCCTCAGTTATCTCGACCATCTTCACTTTACGGTCATTCGTAATCATTTTGTGGACTTTTTTGATGTTTTCATCTGAAACAGCCTCTTTTGGACGTCCACTGCGTGCATCATCTTCGGTGCTTGTAAGACCACTTTTAAATTTTTCAATCCACTTGCGAATGGTTCATTCGGCTGGTGCAGAGTCCAGGTAACACCTATCAAGCCATTTCTTTGCATCGGCTGCATTTTTTCCCATCAAAAAGCAATGATAAATCAACACACGAAATTGCTTTGAATCCATTTTTTTTTTTCACAATAACAAAAGTTGCTTCACTCACAACGCTATATCTCGAGAACTAATCATCCGACAGCTGTCAAAATTTATACACGTATCTTTTGAAGGTTGGTACTAACTGAAAATTAAATGCTTTAAAATAAATACTATAAAATACTTTGAAGCAGGTAGTGGAAAAGAAAACAGCCAGAGTTGGGGAACAAGAAGGGCGCTGCTTTCCATCACGGCAACGCCAGACCACACATAACTTTAGTGACAAAACAAAAGCAGAATTCATTTGGCTGGGAAGTTATGCAGCACCCACCGTAATCGTCAGACGTTGCGCCTTCTGACTACCATCTGTTCCGCTCTCTCCAAAACAATTTGGACGGATAGCAATATAGAAGAATTCTTTGGTAAGTATTTACTTCTCACTTCTTTATAACCTCAATAACTTCTACACTCTACCATATACCATATACTCGATAAAAAAACAAATTCTGCACGACTGATGACACGTGTTAGGGATGCTCTACAACATAGCTAATTCCCATGAAAATTCTCATGCGGACTTGCCATATTCATACGTAGCCAGCCATAACTCTATCTGCCTATACTCGAGTCTATAGTATGGACACGAGATGGAGCGTTATTTATTTTGTCCAACCCTTACAAATAAAGCACAACTTATTTATTTTAATATACAGATCTTGCACACGACTGATTTGTTATTTTAAACTAAACATTATATTGTACAATGAAGGGTTGATAGTTAAGAGTCATGTTGTTTTGCTTGCATTGCTAATACTGATATTCACTAACTAGATCAGACGATGTCACTTGAGCGTTTCTAATTTAAAGTTTTTCGTTTCGTGTTGATAATGCTTGTATTGTATTGTTAGAAAGTTATGCTTAGATAGATACTTTGATGATGGTAACAATTCTGATGACGATAGTGTTTGTTTGCATGTTACTTGTGCATTGCATGCTTACCTACGACGCTCCCTTTATCGCTTATGGCTCATTCCATCCGAATTAGTGCCCTATCACGTGCATAAGCCCCTCTCTTTTGTTCTGCTCGACCTACCTAAACACGCGCGCTAACGCCTCCCGTTTCCTGTTGCGTTTTCATTTTATCGGAGTTTGGAAATTTACTGCCCAATAAGCCGCAAGGAGTTTCACTTCATGTCGCTTTTTCGTTTCACCTAAGTTCGGCATGACTTCATGCTGCATTTTTGTTTCATTGGAGCTCGCAATTACTGTAAAACGAGCCATAAGTTTTACTTCAAAAAGCTCCTTTGACTCATTTAAAAAAACCTTTTAAAAAATTGTTTATTTAATACGCAATTACACTTTTATGCTCTAATTGGTTTTAGGACAGCCTGCAATACTTATGGCTGTTATTAAAGTAAAACATTATATTAATTCCTTTTTGGTGAGAAAGTCTCAAAGTCTCAGTTTTCTAAAAATTTACTGCTTTATAGCCTCGAGAAATTTCTCTAAGCAGAAAAACTGATAGAGTTCTTTATTCATTAAAAATTTATAATTTCGCCAATGAAAAAGATCACACTCTTTCAAAACGTCACCAAAAATTTTTGCCAGAATTTCAATTCACATCTTTGGATAGAAATTTAAGAAAATTGGTTACAATGAACGAATAGCTCTTTATCATGTTATGACAAGAAGAACAGATTTTTTTTAATACCATATCTTGCCTTGAACTGCGTCATTAAAATATTTAAATCCGGATCCAAACACAGAGCGTCTGAACACTGTAATGTAAAATAGTTAAAGGCATTTTAGTACTTTTAAAAAGGCAATAAATTTTAGTTTTAAATTTACTTATGACGTCTATGCCGCTTCACATTAAAACCTGATCATTACATCAAAGTATAAAAAACGACTTTATTCATCAGTACGCGATTAACACCCGATCTCGTGCATGAAAGTTGAAAATAACTTTAATTGCCAAATTGTTTACAATAGATTCGAAGAGACAGAGTTCCTAATGATCGGAAAGATGAATCATGACTCAACAAAAAAAAACCCTAGTCGACAGGTTGGCTATTAATTTTCGAGCTGTTAAGCGCGGCATGGGAGTGGTTTAGTTAAACCCTTCTATCTTCGACTAGTTTCGTGCTATAGGAATTGATCATTCGACGCTCTACCGACAAGAGCGTCGAAAACGATGTCGGTCGGACTTTAATCTCATAACGATTCACCATTGACGATCGGCCTGATGAAATTGATCGTTCAGCTAATGATGACAGAGTTTCAATATCGAGGGGTGATGAAAAGTGTGTATAGGTTATATAGGCTAGTAGAAAACATGTGCGACTGACGAGACTGAGTTTAAGGCCTCAATCATTAAAACGGTTTAATTTATTGACAACTTAGAGTGGCGTATGGTTTTTGAATATAACTTTGCCCCCTTTCAATTCATTTTTATTTGCGGAGTCCTGCATGGAAATATTATTTTCTAAGAGCCTTCTGCATCGATGTGATTGATTGTTGATACGAGTATTCGTCCATTATTGGTGACACATTTTTTTTTACGAGTATGTATGGTGTATTATGCGCGTATATCTCACTAGGCTATTTCGCTACCATACGCCAACACAAGTGCAATAGAAAAAGGAATTTGAAACAAATGACAGTATTTTCATAATTTGTCATCGATAGATTGTTTTTGCCTCTCAAGTGTCTCGAGGATACTTGAATGTGAATTGTGATCTCCTTCATGTGCGATCATGGCTAAAGTCAGTGTCAGATTTCATGTATGGTTTAGTTAGATCACTGTGTCAAATTTCCACACGTCAAACGGACAATTGAATACACACTTGGGTGTGTGGCGTTGAGAAAGAATTTTCCGGGTTAGATACGAGTATTTTGACATTTTTGGGAAAAATTAGATTGAGGTCGGCGCCAGGGTTATTATCTCGTGTGGGTGATTTGGTTTTGTTTGGTGTAAGATCATTTATCAAATTAGTTAATTGTCGGGTCTTACGGGAGTAAATTTCAGATGACAAGGAGGTATGCATTTTTTACCAGTGATTCAAGTGGCGAGTATTCGTACTGGAAATTAAAAACTTTTTTGTCTCTTACAATAGATTTCTGTATACTGCATGTTTGAGGTTTACCAGCAAACTTCTCTGTGGGTGAGTATTGTGAGAAATAAACATAAAAGTATGTATCTACAAGTACGTTCAGCATTAGATGCGTTTCGGACTGATAATAAATTGTTGCCACAAACATGAATGGAAGCGGAAATAACAAAGCAGATCTTTTAAGTCATCGCCACAACTCAAGACATTTTTTGGCCATCTAAAACCCCGGATCTAACTATATAAGGAAGAAATGTATGAGATAGTATATTCCATATAGAACCAAAAAAACAATTTGAACTACATGCAGTTCAATAAAAACAGAATGTCCTGCCACCACAAATCAATCGTAGTATGCCGGTAGGGGTTTCAATTTATAGTGAAGTCTACCCACTTTTACTACTGGATTTTCTCCTGATGGTTAAAATAATAAATACAATACTATGTGTTTACATAATTTGAAGTTCATTAAGTTAACCGTGAACCTAAAATCTCTATTATTGGCATTGATATAAAGCAGCTTTCAATGTAAATGAAACTAAAGAATAATTCATGAAAGGTGCACACTGATGGTAAAGGTAAATAATAGATTCGGTCTGTATTGTATTGTGTGAGAATTATTGCACTAAATTACAGGGGATTTACAAGAAATCCAAAAAATTTGTGATGCTAAAAATAACAAATACAAATATAACTGTTGAATGTTGGGCGATTTAATTGAGATATATAAAAAAAAGTCAAATAAGTCATTTTATCAATTTAACCCATATTATACCAGCGCCCCATTTAAGGTGCATCAACATTTTCCATCAAATTTCCAATTTTTTAACAAGTGGGGGTATATTTAATAATTTTGTTCAAAACCTGAAGCCTTTTAGTGTAACATAGTAGTCTTTGATATACCCGATATGTGTCCCAAGAAAAGGTAAGTAATAACAAATAGGTAAGTGCTATTGTTATAATATGACATTTGTTTTATTTATGTTTATGAACTGGACTATTACTAAATATAAAGAAAACAATGTTATTTTGTATTTTAATTTACAAATTATTGACGTTTGTTTAATGCCCCACTTAAGGTGCATTGGGAATAGTATACACCGTGGACGTTTCTTTCAAATCATTGTGTTTCTTGAATTTTCTTTGCAGACTCAGTGTTCATGAAATTATATCAGCACTGGAAGAAGATAGCTCAATTATTTGTGCAGATATATTTATCACACCACCTGACAATGTCGATTTAATTGATGAAGATAGTTGAAGTGAGGATGCAGGAGATATTAGCAACTTCACTCGTCGACAATTGTCAGCTGAAGAGGAGGTACGATGCCAGGTTGCATCAACTGAAGGAATTCTATTCATAGATCAGGATGAACAAGAGGAACCTACATACAAATCCCGTTTGGATGAATCACCTATAAAAAAAACTAAGTCTGCCATTGTGAGGAAATGGAAACAAAAGGATATTGCTTCAAAGCATGAAATGAAGTTAACTGTACCCGACTTTGTTCTACATAGATAAAGATAACCCCTTAGAATTTTTCGAGATGTTTTTTGATGATGCTATTGGTAAAGGACATGTCAACTTCCGAATAACTGCAGAAGAAGTAATGAATTTTGTGGGTATCTTACTTTTATCGGGTTGCAATAGAACATCAATTTGAAGAGCTCTTACGTTATTTTTATGCATGTGATAACAGCCGTCTTCCACCGGATGATAAGTTTAGAAAAGGTAGACCTCTGTGGGATATGACGAATGAAAGATGGTTGAAGTTTTTTCCCGGAGACAAAAATTTATCAATTGATGAGTCAATGGTGCCTTATTTTGGAAAACATGAAACTAAGCAGCACATGCACGGTAAACCAATCCGTTTTGGTTATAAAATCTGATCACTATGCTCTCGATTGGGCTGTCTTATCTACGGTGAGCCTTACCAGGGTGCTTAAACAGGTAATACGATGCTAAGTCTTGGCGTAGGTGGTTCTGTCGTGATGAACTTGATTTCGAAGTTGTCAAGTGGTGATCACTACAGTTTTTTTTTTGAGCCCCGCTCAAAGATGTAAAAGAAATGAAAAGGAGTCCAAGGGGTTTCTACCACCAAGTAACGGATACAGCTTCCGCCGTAAGCCTAGTAAGTTACAATAATAGCAACATTGTGACTATAGCTTCAACCGAAAGTGGTGTTCACCCATTTGGTAAAGTAAAGAGGTGATGCAACAACAAACGAGTCGACGTCGATCAACCTCATTTCTATCAAAAATTCAACAAATTTATGGGTGGAGTGGACAGACTTGACGAAAATGTTGGAAAGTATAGAATCGGAATTAAACTGAAGAGATGGTATTGGCAAATGATGATGTTTTCCATTAACGTGTGTATGAATAACTCGTTTCAATTGTACTGACTCACGCTAGCAGGACAAGCTAAAGATTCTCACGACTTTCTATCTTTCACAAGATACATAGTTCAGACGTACTTGATACTTGGTAAAGTTTCTTCTTCCCTTCCAAATCGAATTCGACTCAAGTCGCCTATGACTACCAAGAAAAAACTGGATGATAGCGGGCATTACATTGTCAGAAACGAAACTCAAGTTCGATGTCGTCAATGCCATAAAAATACAAAGTTTAAATGCATGAAATGTGGAGTTAGTTTGCATCAACACTGTTCTCAAACTTTTAATACTACAAAATATTTTTTTTTCACTTTTTGTTTCATAAATTCATATATGTACTCAAATGAATGAATTGTTTATCAAGTCTTAAGTTATGTTTAATGTTTTCCATAGTTTGTTTACTAGCAGATAAATATAAAAAAAGAATAGCTTAAATTATTTGCATACAAATACCATAGGCATATTCTCCCAACGCCCCATTTAAGGTGCGGTCCTGAAACTCAGCTTGTATAAAATACAGATTTGTAAAACGGTAACCTTTATCCCTGTTAGAAGCCTCTTTTTATATATTGATAAAAAAACTTTTAATTTTACTTTCTGATTTTAATCAGAATTTTAATTTTAATTTTGCAATGAGTTTTCGGCAGAGCTTGTGTGGCAACTGATCGGGTAACAATCAAGTTCATATTTAAGTGCTTGCCTTATATCCCAGTGGTCTGAGGTAAAAGCATGACTAAACCTCTACAGGCCACCAACATTTACTGCGCCACTTTGTTGCAGACAAGGCGCGAATGCGGATTTCCCAAGTGCCACAGCAAAGAACTACTGTGAGAACATATAAAGTATAACATAAAAATATGCAAGTTTTATCAATTAGGTAAAAAGAAGACCCGTGAAGAGTCACAGTCGGTGCTGATAATATGGAAATACTTTTTCTGCCGTCAGCTAGAATAAACCATTCAACTTAAATGATGATAGCCAAAACTTCTGTCCGCATGACCAGTATGAAGTAAGGATAGCAATATCTGAGCTAAAATCAAACAAATCAGCTGGACCTGACAACTTACCGTCCGATGTGTTCAAAACTGCTGGAAATGACTTTCTGTAGAGCATGCACCAACTCATTTCGCAGATCTGGTCAGACGAATGTAAGCCTGAAGAATGGAATCACAGCACCTAATGCACGACCCACATTTTAATTCAAATAGTTTTTATTATTTCATATGGCTTAACAATTTTTATATTTTTCCGTTTTAAAGTAAACAAGTGAGCAGGTTTTTAGGGCTAAAACTACATTTAAAACTTCGTTACATTTTGCATATACAATCAAAATCGGAAAATTTCAATATATTGGGTCATTTAAAAAGTCTTCGCGATTTTTCGTCACTAGATGGTGTTGGTTTCCATTTATCTAGAAACACTACTATAATCTGATTGTGTCAAACGAACACGTGTTTGAAAGGTGACATGTCGGGCTATATTTTTTGTGAAGACAGCTGTAAAAACGCTGGAAAAAAAATGCCGAAAAATTTGTGCAGTTTACGGTGAGAATGCTGTGAATGAACGCTGGACCCAGGAGTGGTTTGTTCGATTCCGTTCCGGAAATTTCGATGTAAAAGATGCACCTTCGCACTGGTCGGCCTGTTACTGAAAAAGTCGATGAGATTTTGCAACTGATGGAGCAAGACCAGAACGGAAGCTGTCTATGTAGTTTGAAATCATCTAAAACGAGCAGGCTACTCAAAGAAGTTCTATGTTTGGGTGCCACAAGAATTAACGCAAAGAAATTTAATTGACTAAATAACCATCAGTGAAACGCTGCTGAAACGTAATGAAATGGAACCATTTTTGAAGCGATTTGTTACGGGCGATGAAAAATGGATTAAATACGTAAGCAAACATGGTCAAAGGCCGGTGACCGACCACAAGCGACTTTAAAGCCTGGATTAACGGCAAACAAGGTTATGTTGAGTATTTGGTGGGATTGGAAATTAATTGTCTATTATAAGCTGCTAGAACTTGGCGAAACGGTCAGTTCGATCTTTTACTGTGCACAACTCGACCGTTTGAATAAAGCTTTGAAGAAATAGCGACCAGAATTGGCCAACAGAAAGGGAGTTATCTTTCATATGCTAGGCCACACACATCTTTTATAACCCGAAACAAATTGACGGAGCTTGGTTGGGAAGTTTTGATGCATCCACAGTATAGTCTGAATCTTACACCTTCTGATTACAATTTGCTTCGGTCTTTGCAAAACTCTCTTCATGGTAAAAAATTTAAATTCACTTGGCCCAGTTTTTCGCTGATAAACCATAGAAGTTCTACATTGATGGAATTATGAAGCTACCCGGAAAATTACAAAAGGTCATAGATAATAATATAATAGCCAATGTCTACTTAATTGAAATTGATATTGAATAAAGAAATTTTGTTGTTCAAAAATGTACCAAAAAACCGCGGAGACTTTTTATGTGAACCGATATTTCAATACAATTGTAAGTTACATATTATACATTTGAGAAGACATTTTTAATTACTTTCATTCTACTTAACGAGAGTGGTCCCAAAAGTATCCGACGCATTTGTGAGCTCTTGCGTTATTTTGATGAAACAACACTTTCTTCTTAGCCAAATGCGGCCGTTTTTGCTTGATTTCTTCACTCAAACGTTGCACTAGGTTCGCATAATACTGGCCGTTGATAGTTTTTCCTTTTTCAAGATAGTCAATGAAAATTATTTGACGCGCATCCCAAAAAATCGATGGCATAACTTTGTCTACAGATGAAACGGTCTTCGCCTTCTTTGTAGCCGGTTTTCCCTTTTGAATCCATTGTTTTGATTGTTCTTTTTTCTCGGGTGTAAAGTGATGAACCCATGTTTCATCCATTGTTATGAAACGGCGCAAAAATTCTGCTTTGTTGCTGTGAAGCTTTGCTAATCACTCAATTGAAACATCTTCACGACACTGTTTTTGCTCGAGTGTGCGCAAACGTGACATCCATCTTGCACACAGCTTTCTCATGTCCAAATTTTTAAATAATATGCGATGTACTGCACTTTTTGAAATGCCTATAATGTATGCTAGCTCACGCATTTTCAGTCGACGATCATCCAGTACCACTTTGTGGATTTTCTTCACCATTTTTGAAGTCGTCGCCTCATTTGGTAGACCACTGCGATGCTCGTCTTGGCAGCTCGTACGGTCTCGTTTAAACTTAGCAACCTTTATTTTGCAGCTTTTGAAGTTTCATACATATAATGCAAGTTTGATGATCTTCCCGAAGTCATGTCATGCCATACCTTATTTTGGACTCTACCAGGGAATAATAAATTTGCTTCCGAATTTGCGGTGTAGCTCGATATAGTTAATGGACAAGAGCGAATACAGCTGTCTCGATCGGATGAGTTTTGTCAATATGTTTACTCCACGTAAAGTGGCTGTCAATGATAACTCCAAGATATTTATATGATTCTACTATTTCAATGAGCTGTTTTGGTGTCGAAGCACATGAGTCATTTTCGAACCTTATTTTCTGCTGTGTAACATTATGCGTTGATTACAAAGCCATTGTCTTGACACACTCTAACAGGATTGCTGAACTCTGTTGCCAACACTGGAAAAATGGATATAACATAGGTCGATAGTTACGTATTACAGTTTTCTTACCATCCTTGTAAATTGGTCTTACCACTCCAGTTTTAAAAATTTTTGGAATCTTTCCATACACAGTATGGGGGCAAAAATAGCTGCGTGTTGTTTACTATAATAACTCCTGGTCGGATACCATCGGCTCCTGAAGATTTGTGTTTTTTCATGTGCCTGATTAACACATGGGCTGTGCCGTTTTAGAGTAAAACACAAAATTTTTGCAAAATTCAACTTTATTTATCTATATAGTTGCCTTTGAGGGCGATACACTGATTGAAACGATTTTTCAATCTTTCGATACCAGTTTTGTAGTACGATTTCAGCTTAGCCTCAAAATAGGCCTCTGTTTCGACGATTACTCCTTCATCGGTCTTAAATCTCTTTCCGGCGAGCATTCTTTTGAGGTCTGCGAACAGGAAATAGTCGCTGGGGGCCAAATCTAGAAAATACGGTGGGTGTGGAAGTAATTCGTAGCCAAATTCATTCAATTTTGCCATAGTTTTCATCGACTTGTGACACGGTGCATTGTCTTGATGAAACAGCACTTTCTTTTTCTTCAAATGCGGATGTTTTTCTGCGATTTCGTCCTTCAAACTCTCCAACAACGCAATGTTATAGTCGCTGTTGATAGTCTGCCCCTTTTGGAGATAGTCGATGAAAATTATTCCATGTGTATCCCAAAATACGGATGCCATAACTTTGCCAGCCGACTTTTGAATTTTTGGTCGTTTTGGCCGACTTGACTCTGGTGTTAAGTGATGGAGCCAAGTTTCATCCATTGTCACATACCGAAGCAAAAATTCGACTTTATTGCGGTTGAACAGCTTTAAACACTCTTAACACTCTTAAACACTTGTGTTTGCAGGCAAGGAGTTTGGTATCGCAAATTTGAACGCTAAAAAATATTTTAAAAGAACCTTTTTGTATGGGAGTATTGTGTTGTGTGTAAGAAAATATGATTTGTAAATATAGGGTTTTCTAATAACGACCTGACAACTTTTTTTTTTAAATAAAAGGCAAACCATTTGAGATATTTCAAAAACTTTATTATTAGCTTGAAGTAAAATCAATACATTTATGAATGGAAATCGACTTCGCGCATATTGCCACCGCAGGCACGTTTGCGGCGGTCGATTTGTTGGACCCAATTTTCAACGACTCGGCCACACATTTCGGCCGAAACGGCCGCTATTTCGCGTTCAATGTTGGCTTTGAGCTCTTCCAACGTCGTCGGCGAGTTGGCTTAAACCAATGACTTAACGTAGCCCCTCAGGAAATAGTCAAGCGGCGTTAAATCGCCGAACGAGGCGGCCAATCGACTGGCCCATTTCTTGAGATAACACGCTCACCAAACTTACTCTTCAATAAATCGATTGTAGCGTGTGCTGTGTGGCTTGTGGCACCATCCTGTTGAAACCACATGTCGTCCAAGTCCATATCTTTCAATTCGGGCCAAAAATAATCAGTGATCATGGCGCTATAACGCTGACCATTCACAGTAACGTGACGATCGTTATCGTCGACGAAAAAATATGGCCCTATAATGCCGCCGGCATGAAAACCGCACCAAACAGTTATTTTTTGTGAATAAAGTGGTGATTCATGGAGCACATGTGGATTTTCACCCGACCAATAACGCACATTTTGTTTATTAACGAACCCATTGAGCCAAAAATGAGCTTCGTCACTGAAGATGATTTTGCGACTCCGACTATCTGTAGAAAATTTTTATAATTTGCAGACGTTGCTCGTTAGTGTACTTTACCATGATAAAAATGTTGAGTTTATTGAATAAATTGACAGTGACAGTTTGATGATTAGTGAAAGAGTGCGTTCACAAATTAAATTCAGAGCTGTCAAGTCCCTATTGTAAAACCCTATACAATCGCCTCCCGTTAATTTAAGCCAGCGATAATTCGAACCTCTCCATAATTCGAAGTTATCACGAGTTCCCTAGAAAATCTCTTTATATTTCGAAAAAAATCTATACATTTTGAAGCACTTGGTAATTCGAACAAAAAAATCATAGCTACGTAAAAAAAAACGACGTGTTACTATAATTCGAACTCATAGGCGCAAAACACTCGACAATTCAAAGTTATCAGGATTTATAGAGTTAAATTTTAAGCCAAGTTCAAACTTGTATCATCGTTGCACGAGCATTTGTTATGTGTAGCGTGTCAACACTTTAAACACATTTGGTGTTTAGTTTCAGTTTTCGTTGGTTACAGATTAAAAGTTAGTGCTTATGAGTCATAAAAAAATATAAATGCTTGACGATTGTTGAAAAGAAAGAGTTAATTGAAAATGTGGATGCAGGTGGGAGGAAAAGTGATCTCGCAAACAATTTAAGATTCCTCTGAGTACACTCTCAACCATAATAAAGATAAAGAAGATTTATGCTACTCAAGCTGCTGGAGTAAGGAAAAGGACTACTAAAGGCGAATTTCCTTGCCAGCAAGAAAGCCTGGTCATTTGGCTAAGGAAGTATAGAGGAAGCAAAACAGTTCGCGTCTACTCTAAGCATCAAAAACTTTGCGGCATGTGAAGGATGGCCTACAAATTTCAAGAAGAGAAATGGAGTTGTGGCAAAAAAGTTTGTGGGGAAAGTGGAAGTGTTAATGATGCAGTTTGCTTAGATTGGCAAGGCAAGTTGAAGATTTTGATAGAAAACTATGATGCCCGGTACATTTTTAATACTGACCTCCTTTTCAAATGTTTATCTGACAAAACTCTTACTTTCAAAGATGAAAAATGTCATGGGGGAAAACATAGTAAAGAGAGATTGACAGTTTTACTTGCGCAGCAAATATGGACAGATCGGAAAAATTGAATCCCTTAGTGATAGGAAAAGCAATGAAGTCTCGATGTTTCAAAGGAGTGAAATCGCTTCCTACTGCTTAACAAAAAGGCTTGGATGACGTTAACGTGGAGATAAAACAACAAAAGCGGAAAATTCTACTCTTCTTAGACAATTGCACTGTCCACAATAGTCCCCCTATATTGTCCAATGTAAAAATTTACTTCATTCCGCCGAATACCACTTCCAAATTGCAACCACTGGACCAAGGCATCATCCATAATTTTAAAACGTCTTTTTTTCAGAATCTCTAGACAACCAGCTTACTACGAATATTACGGTCCTGACGGCTATTTTAATAATTGACAAGGCATGGAGAGCTGTAACACTACTAACGATTCCCAACTGCTTCATAAAATCCGGTTTCATAAAAGAAGATCAGAAAAATCAGGCAATAATTAAGGATGATGGAGAAGCAGCAATAGCATCACTGGTTGATATTAGCGGTGTGAGTTTTTATGACTTTGTTCAGGTGGATGAAGAGTTGCTGTCTCGGATTCTCTAACCGATGGCGAAATTTTATCTGTTACAGATACAAATGAAATAATCAACGATAAAGATGAGGAAGATACATCAGAGTCTTTAGCAGAGGTGTCGGTAAAGGAAGCAAGAGCCTCATTCGACACATTACAAAGCTTCTGTCTACTAAATAACACTGATGAAACAGCATTTCAGGCACTATCTCTTATAAAAAAATGTATTGATAAGTCTCAGTAATGTGCTTTGAAGCAAACTAACATTAAGGACTTCTTCCGAAAGGCTAATAATTAACTCACATTATGTAGATACATACAGCTGCTTTCAAAAAAATAGCACCAAGAGTGTGTTATTAGTATTTATTATATTTATTGGTCGGGTGAAAACCCACATGTGCTTCCTAATCGCCACTTGCCCACGTGCCCGCGGTGGCCATATGAACGAAGTCGAGTCCATTCATAAATTTTCCAGTGGATTTAAGTCTGGAGACTAACATTGACCTGTTTTTCTTCGAACCACCTTTTAGCTGTTTTGCTGGTATGTTTGTGGTCATTGTCGTGCTGGAAGACCCACCTCGACGGCATTTCTTCAGAAGAAAATGTCCACATAACTTCCTCCATAATTTTTACATGAAGGTGTTGGTCAAACAAAGACTTTTTTCAATATATTGGACCAACACCATGGTAGGAAAAACATACCCAAACCATTAGCTTGCAACCGCCGTATTTTACTGTTTTTAAAGTATAAGCTGAGTTGAATTCCTTATTTAGGGGCCTTCTTACATAGCAACTAGACCCAATACCACAAAACTACACGATCTTGCTTTTGTCAGTCCAGAGAACGTTCTCCACTTCTGAACTGGCCAATCGATGTGGTTCTTTGCAAACGACAATCTTTTTGCCACATGACAAAGTCCCAACAGTGGAAGTTTTCTTGGCCTCCGGGCATTCACTTTTTAGCTGTACAGCTGATTTAAAGGGCTCCTCTTTAGCGAGTCTTACTATGAGTTTTATTTCATGAAGCGACATTGCTGGCTTTCTACCACGTGTTTCTTCCTTTGGTTGGTATAAAATCGCATTCCGAATCATTTCATTCGAACATTCAACAATATTCCGAATTTCCTTGTAGGTTTTACCTTCATAAATTATTTTTTTTTATTACAGCCCTTTTGATTTCGGTGCAGTGTTTTCCATGGCCCATATCTGCAAAATTAATGGCTGTTTTGTTTTATTTTTTGAAGAAAAATATGTATCACTTAATAAATTTAGCGAATTAAATTGATTTGCAAGTTTTTTTTTATAAAGTTTTTTTTTAATTTAAATTTAAATTGTTTTTTATTTTATTCAATATAGTCCCCTTTTAGTTTGACACACTTATTCCAGCGATTTTCTAACTTCTTGAACTAGTCCGAAAGTAATTTTCCGGAAGGTCTGCAAAATATAATACTCCTCCGAGGCGTCGATGATTTCCTCGCGTGAGCTGAATTTTTTACTGATGAGCCATCTTTTAAGGTTTGGGAAGAGATAATAGTCCGAGAGAGTCAAATTGGGCGAATACGATGGATGTGACAGCAATTGGAGCCGTAAGTTATTGATTTTAGCCGTAGTTGGGCCGATGCATTGTCTTAAAAAAAAAAATTGTTTGTTTTTGGCCAGGAGTGAGTAAGAGCGGCACCCAGCGGCAGGATAACTTTTTCATATGCAGAATATTGCCCAAAATATGGAAGAATCTTTATATGAAGAATCTTTGTGGTATCTTCACTTTCCGGTCAGCCAGCACCATTTCATGTATTTTTTTGACATTGTCCTGTGTAACCGCATCGGAGGGCCTGCCGCTGCGGACTTGATCGGTAGTGGAGTTGCGGCCACCACGAAGCTCTCGAAACCAATATTTGATGGTGTAATCTGAGGGAGCATTAGCCCCATAATATTTATCCAACTTTTCTTTTGTTTCCTTCGCCGTTTTGCCTCTCAAAAAATAATGTTTTATGAGAGAACGAAAATCGTTTTCGTCCATACTCAATATGATGCCAAACACATCAACAACAATCAGCTGTCAAAACAAAACTAAACACAGTATCGAACTGAAATTTGGCATGTCTGCCTAAATATGAAAGGACTTCAAGGCACCATAACCTTTTTTGCAATAGCAGCGAATTCTGGCGGTCAAGGTTACTTTTTACCCCACCCCACAACACATATTATAATTAAATTCATTCGTATCAATGCCGATACATTTTATATGAACTTAGTTCTTATCTCATTGTGTGTTCTCCATTTTCTTCAAAAATGTTTTATACATATATCTCATTATTTGAAAACAGTGCATCATCTATGATGATATGTGTATTATTTTGTCCACGCTGTTAGCTGTGCTTATCAACAACGATTATGTGCTCTCATTCTTTATTGCCAATATTTTCCCCATGCTCTTTCACAAAAATCTCCAGTTTGTCTGTTTTGCTTTTTCTTTGGCTAACCAGAGCAGCTGTTTGTATTGTTTTGACAGCTGATTGTTGATGTAAATAGTGGGATCGGAAATCATTTCCCTTGCATTAGCAGTTATTGTTGCAATTTTTTGTAGTCTGATAGGTCGGGTTGTACGCGCTTGTTTGTTGAATTTGGTTTTGCAGACGTTCGAGTTAAAGGTTGCAATAATTGATGACTTTTCAGGATTTTTGGGTTTTGTCCTATAGATGTCGCTTATATCATTGTCATTTATTTTATGGGGAATAGTTTTACCAATTTCTTTGACTATTTCTAAAAGGTTTTCGTGTTCGTTGGCTAAGATAATTCCTGTAAAGTAGACATCAAATCCCAATTCGACCACACACTATTAGCATCCTTCCATGCTTATCAAAGTTTTTCGAAAAGGTTATTAAGAGGCATGTATCTACTGTAATTACCTTGCTCAATATGAATTGCTTTCTCCGATGCAGTCGGGTTTTCGAGCCAATCATAGTTGTTCTACTGCTCTAATTAACATAATGGATGACATAAAGGCGAACTATGATAAGGTCATGTAACTACACTCTACTTACTCGATTTTTGGAAAACAAAGTTTGATAGTATAAACCATGACATCCTACTAAACCAAAAGTGTACTTTGGTTTTAGTATAAGATCGGTGCATCTTTTAAGTGCATACCTACGTGGTCGTAATCAAGGTCAAAAGGTTGGTAATACAATTTCTTCTCCAATGTTCTTAACATCAGGAATATGGAATCAGAGTTCAATACTACGTCCTATATTATTTTTTTCTCTTAAATAATGACGTCACGGCATGCTTAAATGTTTCTGCTCACAATGAACCGTATATTTTCCCGTGTACACCATATAAAATACACTGTCGGACGAATTTATGCAAGACTTCGGAAACTATGGTTACTTTCCGATTTCATACCAAAAGACACAAGACTAAGACTCGTTAAAACTTTACTGGTGACTATTATTGAGTATGGTATAGTAGTTTATGCTAAGTTGGATTCTGTGTCACAGAATAAACTAACAGTCGCTTTCAACGGTATGATCAGGTACATCCATGGGCTTCGCAGGTATGATCATGTCTCGGACTACCAAAATAGTATTCTCGGTTGCATGCTCAAACAGTTTTAAAGTATAAGGTACTGTATGTTACTGCACGCACCAAATCTCCTATGTATATTTTTAATAAGCTTCAATTTGTGCTGTCACCCAGAACACTGAGTCTTACAACACCTCTTTTCAATTACGTAAACTCATCGCGTCTTTTCTTCTTCCACGCTATCAAACTTTGGAACTCTTTACCAATGGAACAAAATAATTAATGGGAACCAATAAATTTAAAAGTGCAGTCATGGTCATGGCACACATTAAAAACTAGAACTAATTCAGAATAATCTTGTTTTTATTTCTTCTCTCTTTGTCTTCATCTTACTGCTTCCTTTCCACTTTCTTTATTCTAATTCTATTTTTCCTCTTCATTTCTGATAGGTATATCGTGATTCGTTCCTAAGCCGTACAACTCGCTTATGGAATGTCCTGCCGAGCTCTCTAGTTATTTCCTATTCATTATAACTTGCAATTATTTAAGACCAATGTACATCTGTACTTCTCTTTTCTTCCACCCCGATTTTAAGGAAGGAAAGCAACGAAGGAAAGAAGTAAAAAAAAAATTCGGTGGCGACTTAACTGAGACCCTTGATCTCAACAAAATTTTTAGATAAGATGACACGCTATTAACCTCACAAAACTAGTTCGCTAGTATTGAAACGGAAGCTGTCGAAATTGGCTTAGCGATTGATGAGGGCAAAACCAATTACATATATGCTGTGAATAAGAAAGGACACATAACATCGACGAATTGGATATAACGTCACAGTCGACAGCAATAATTTCAAGGTAGTCTACCTTGGCTCCGATATGAATTCTGCTAACAACATCTCATCAAAAATTAAGAATCACTCTTGCCATCCGGTGTTACTTTGCGCTAAGAAGGCAGTTGAGTAAGGCCCTATCCAGAAAAACTAAGCGTCAAGATACAAATGTCTCGATAGGGAACATTTATTGTGAACGGGCTTTATTTTTTTTTTTTTTTTTTTTTTTTTTTTTTTTTTTTTTTTTTGTTTGGTTGACACCTGTCAAACATATTTAGTGTACATTAAGTCATTGAGCAAACAACATCATATTTTTTCATCGTGTTAAAAATGTCGAATTTTGTACCAGAAAATATTACTTGCAGAAAGCATTAATTTTTTGTTTTCATTTGAAGTAAAGTGCTGCAGAGTGGCATCGAATGCTTGTCGAGACATATGGTGATCATGGTCTATCAGAAGCAACATGCAAAAGATGGTTTCAACGGTTCAGAGATAACGATTTTCATGTGAGAAATGAAGAACTTTGAAGACCACCAAAAAAGTTTGAAGACGCCGAATTGCAAACAATATTAGATGAAGATGACACTTTGAGTCAGAAACAAATGGCAAAAATGTTAAATGTTACACAACATACAATTTTTGACAGTTTAAAAGCTATGGGAAAGTTCCAAAAGTCTGGAAATTTGTTCCTAAACGGAAAAAATCATAGGGTAATCCGGGACAACCATCAACTTTGACTGCAAAACCAGATCGATCCGGCAAGAAGACAATGATGTATTTTATGTCTGGTGGGACCAGAAAGGTGTGGTGTACCATAAGCTCCTAGAACCTGGTGAAACTATTAATACAGATCGCTAACGACAACAAATGATCAATTTGAACCATGCATTGATAGAAAAACGACCAGAATGGGTCAGAAGACACGGCAAGGTAATTTTGCTAAATGACAATGCACCTGCACACAAAGCAAAACTGGTTCAGGATACAACCAAAGCACTTGGTTGGGAGCTGCTGCCACACCCACCGTATTCACCAGACTTGGCTCTTTCCGACTACCATTTGTTTTCATCGATGGGACATGCATTGGCTGAGCAGCACTTCGAATCCTACGAGGAAGTTAAAAAAATTGGGATACTTTTTGCTTCAAAAGACGAACAGTTTTATTGGCGTGGAATCCATAAATTGCCTGAAAGATAGGAAAATGTGTAGCTAGCAATGGCTAATACTTTAAATAAAATGTTTTTTACTTTCCCATTAAAAAATAGTGTTTTATTTTTACAAAAAAACGCTCACCTTATACCGGTACACCTGGTATATTATATCTGAGTGGGATTATAGTACTTTGATGGGGACAATATTAATATTGATGAATAAATAATTTTTTTTTTTATAAAAATGTAAAGTAATCTTACGTTTTGCAGTACACCTCGTACGCAATGTGAATTTCGTCGTGAGGTTGGTCGTCATATCTTCAGTGTGCAGGCAATTCGCAGCACCGTTGAAAAGCTTCAGCGTGAGTACAGTCTTTTGGACTATAAGATACCAACCAGACAGAGATTGGTGCGAAAAGAAGAATACATAGCCGCCGATCCGCTGAATTAGGCATCGCAAGAGTGTCAACTTGGCTTATTTTGGATTCGGGCCTACATCCGTATAAGATTGTGCTGACGCAAGAACTGAAGCCGGATGACCATAGACGAACGCAATCCACAAGTGTTCGTCCAAGCAATAATGCATCCACAAAGATTGACTATTTGGTGCGGTTTATACAGTTTATGGCATGGCGGCATTATTTCTTTCGAAATGAGCAAGGGGACACCGTTAGCGTCAATGGTCTCAGATATAGAGCGATGTTAGTAGACTTTCTGTTTTCAGAATTCGAAAACATCAATATACTTGTATACGAGCTGTAATCCCAACAAAGTTTGCTAGCAATGTCACCAAGTACAATTTTTCCATCATACTTGGGCTTTGCATAACCTTCTGATCAAGAAATGCCCGGAATTTCCCATTCTAACAACCCGCGCTTGATATATTGTCAAAAGCTTTTTTTAAAAGTTGGTACATTTGTCATCTAGCGCTCAAGTAGCTATTTGAGCCCCATTTGTCTAGATTTTCTGCACGATAGCTTTGTAAGCAAGGTAGTATGATGTTGTGTTATGAGAATTTCGTAATGTCATATTTAATTAGCAAAAAGTTTGTCTGAAATGAGACTCGACACTGTCAAAAACACAAGCGTACAAGTGGTACAAAGAGTTTTAAGTAAGCCATACTCTAGTTGATGATTTCCAACGTTCCGGTAGTCCATCCACCAGTATGAATGACGTACACATCTAACACGTTAAGAAAATTGTCCTCGCAGATCGTCGTGTGCGCATCAGGGAGATAGCAGCCGATCTTATGCACGATGTTTTGGGCATGAGACGAGTTGAAGCGCGGCTTGTGCCAAGAGTGCTGAATTTGTTGATTTAAATTTGAAAATCTTATACGCGACTATTTGATCAAAAACAAGGTTCATTCCGATCCGTAAGCTCCGTATTCACCTCATATGGCTCCTTGTGATTTTTCCTATTCCCACGATTCAAGTTGCCACCTCGTGGAAAGCGTTTTGAGATGATTGAGCCGATAAAGGAGAATTTGAAGAATAATTGAACCTATTTCGTTTTATTGAAGAATTGATCTTATTGATCAGAAGGTAGTTTCGTCTTTCTCCTTTTCTATATGTGTAATATACATATAAAACTGTTATTGATATTGATACTTTTGCATCAGTTCATTCCTTTAAGTCTGCTTCCGAAGGCAAATCTGTTTCGCAATATGAAATACCAATCACAACAGATCTGGTCTGCTCAGATAAACAACATTCGAAGTATAATACACACCAAGGATCATTCTTATCAAATCAACTTTAATCGAGGATGTTGTTGCTTGCATCTCATATGTAGGTATTTCCTTTCGCATAAGCTTGTGAAACCAAAAGTTACATAACATATTTGCATATTTACATATTACATATGTACATTGATTCAGCACAGATTCCTTTTCCATTTTCAAGCTCTAGCCTAGCTAAGTATATGGACAAAATATTCCTTAATAGCCCAATGCAATTGTCCAGAATCAGAAATAGAAAATCAAAATCTTGAAGCTGATGGATTTGCAGACATAGATCAAATAGAACAACCATATGTAATCTAAATCAAAGATTAAGGACAACCGAAATCATTTGCATAGTAAGGCCTTCCGCAAAATGAAAATATTTCTATTTATTTGTACAATTTATTGCTTCGGTAGTTTCTCAAATTTATTTTCAATTGATCCCTGCTGCTTTTCATGACCATATGGTCGTAGGTCTTACACTCTCGATGAGATATAAGATTTGTTGTCGTTTAGTCAAAGGGCACACCATCCACATCCACGCATCCCGTACAAATGCCGAAGATCAGCTTGCCCGATCTTGTGTGTTACTCTGTTATACACATCTGTTTATTTACACTTGAGACATTTAAAACAATCCCGAGAAGACGATCCCAAAAAAACGATTCTTGGAACAATAAACACATCCAAAACGGACATATCGCCCGCGGCTAATTTAAGTGATCGCTGCAGCCGATTCAACGACGTGACGCACCGCACCATCTCATTATCTTCTGATCGATAGTTTGATTCTGAATTTTATTTTTAATTTTTTTCTTTATTCCTAAATTCCACATCTAATATTGATTTTGGGAATTTTTACAAAACATTTGGTTGCAGTTGCAATTACAAGACGGTGCATCATTCTTCATTCTTCCGGCCGTATTCCCGGTGGGTTGCAATTGAGTTATTCATTCTCGTTAAGGGGAAAATCATAATTTTTCGGGATAAAGTAAATATTTACACGATGACGATGATATATTGCAGTTTTCGTTCCGAACTTCTTAATATAGGATATCGCAGGAGTGCAACATACTCACACATGAATTTTCGGGTTATTTCCTTGAGTAGTGAATTTTTGAAATTGGGTGAAAAGCTTGAGATAAATAAAAACAATGAGAAAAATACTAATGAAACAAATACTAAATCTTACTTAAATGTAATAACTATTTCAAAGTTCATAGCCACAAGTTAAAAATTTTGAAAATTTGAATACATCTAGCGTTAACTTAATAAGTTTCTTGTACAGTGCATAATTTTTTTCTTTTTCTTAGATGGCCCTAGCAAACGATTAAAGGAGGACGACCTTCGGATATGCACGTGGAATGTGCGGACCCTAAACAGCCCAAGTGCAGCCGAACACTTAGCAGAGGCACTTCCCCTTATCATGCAGATGTCACCGCCATTCGAACAAAAAGGGGTGACAAACTATGGCATCTAAAGGATGACCAGAGAGCTGTCAAAGTTACCAATGACATCCAGCTGTCAAAAGGTTCAGTAAGGTTTGCCATTTCATTATGCATTGTTGTAATCTTGTCAAACATGCGAAAATTATTAAAAAAATATTATCGAAATATTTCGGCCCAGTTGTAAATACGAAAGGTGAATTTCGTTGTGAGGTTGGTCGTCATGAGGGCTTCAGTGTGCAGGGAATTCGTCACACCGTGAAAACTTTGCGCGTGTGTACACTCTTTTGGATCTTAAGCCACCAAATGAAATGAAGAAAACATAGCGAACACAATCCACAAGTGTTCGGCACAGCATCCACAAATATTGACTGTTTGGTGCGGTTTATGGAATGTCGGCATCTTCGGACCGATTTGCTTTCGAAATGAGGAAGGAGACACAGTTACCGTCAATGGTCTCAGATAAAGAGGGATGTTAATCGACTTTCTTTGGTCAGCGAATGACAATATCGATATGTATATCCGAGGTGTAGTTCCAACAAGGCGGTGCTACATGCCATATAAGCGACGCAACTCTCGAAGTTTTGCAAGAGAAATTTGGCGACTGGGTCATTTTACGGCGAGCGTTCATCAATTTACCGCCGCGATCATGCGATTTGACACCACTCGAATATTTTCTCTGGGCTTACGTCAAGTCTTAAGTCTACGCTAACAAGCCAACCAACGAGTTCGAGGCTAACATTCGGTACGCTATTGCTGGAAAAACGCCGCAAGTATTGGACCGAATCACCAAAAATTGGATTGACTGCTTGAATCACTGCCTGTGAAGCCGAGGCGACCATTTGAATTATTGCTTTTTCACACATAATGGCATGAACGTAGCTTCAAAATAAAGCCAGATGCAATTTTATATCTCACACAGTTGTTGTTTTATTTAATTTTTTTCCTATCGTTCTTATCTGGTCACTCTTTACTTTAGTGATTGCCTATTGGAAAAAGAAACAGCTCTTATTCGGATGCGGATTTGTCAAACGTAGCAGAGTACTGCAATAAGTTTTAAGCGTTAGACACTTGAGCGAGTGTCTTATAACGATCCTACCTAACCTACGGAATACAAAGACGATGCTACCATAGAATGTTTCTAAGAGCTCCTCGACAAGACAGCTGCAATCCCAAGAGAAAGCCAGAATCTGCCGAATGTGTAATCCGAAATCTCTCAACAACTTCTATGCGGCCAAAATCAAGTACCGAAGACGAGTAACAACGTTGGCAAAGTGCAATTATAGACAACGAAACTGATGCGTTAGATTTCACACGACCATCACCAAAAAATCGCTGGTGTGGATAGAATCCGCAGACGCGAAAGCGCATGCAGCTAAACAAGAAACATACAAAACGGCGCTGCAAAGAAACAAGAGAGAGGCTTATGGACTCTACGAGCGAAAGAAAACATTGGCTTCTCAAGAAAAAAGCAAAAATAGCAAGATATTCTCTCAATCGAAGATATTGAGAGTTTGTACCTTAGATACAGACAAGATAGGTAATAGAGATGAAGAAAAAGGAAAACTTTTAGAGTTACAGACGGTGCTGAGAATATCGAAAAGCTTCTTCTGCAGACTATAAAATGGCGACGAAGCCCAACATCACATCATTAGGCAAAATAGACCATTCAACTTAGACGATGGTAGCCAAAACTTACGTCTTACCCGTCCAAAACGAAGTAAGGATAGCAATATCTAAGTTTAATTCTAACAAAGCTGCTGGACCTGATGGTTAACATCAACATCGTTTGCCAGATTCACAAAAATTCACAAAAGCAGACACTCTCAACCACGCCAACTATAGAGTATAAGTTTTCTCACCATTGCGTAGAAGATCTGATCTGTCATATTGTGTGAACGCCTAAAACCCTTCGCCAACAACCTAATTGGCGTCTGTCAGTGTGGTTACAGGCCAAGACAGTCCGCAATCAACCAAATGTTAACTCTTTGTGAGATCCTGGAAAAAGCTCAGGAAGTCCAAATCGATACACATCATGTTTTAATTGATTTTAAGGCCGCAAATGTCAGCATTTATAAAGCCTACCTATAAAGAGCCATGCTTAGTTATGACATCCCTACTGTTAATTAATCTGTGAATATCGGTTCCATGTGGGTTTTCACCCGACCAATATTGCATATTTTGCTTATTGACGAACATATTGAGCCAAAAACGAGCTTCCTCACCAAAGATGATTTTGCGATGAAATTCATCATTTTGGCGCATCTTCTCCAGAACCCGATCGGAGAACGTACGTCGATTCAAATGGGCCATCAGCTTCAATTCTTGAGTCAGCTTGATCTTGTATGGATGTAAACCAAGATCCTTACGCAAAATACGGCATAATGTGGTCTGAGCGATGCTCAATTCTTGAGAACGCAGTGGAATTGACTGATTTGGATCGTTTGGTACGGACGTCTGAACGGCAGCGATATTTTCGACAACCCGTTGTCTCACTGACACGGCAACATCACACAACGAATATGTAGACTCAAATTTTTGCACTTGTTATTGCCTTTCTACTAGGGCGAGAATTACGACCGAAAATTGGAGTAAACGCTCTTAAAGTTGCAGTCACCGACTCCGAATATCTGTAGAAAATTTTTATAATTTGCAAACGTTGCTCGTTAGTGTACTTTACCATGATGAAAATGTTGAGTTTACTGAATAAATTTACAGTGACAATCAGTTGGCAAGTCCCTATTGGAAAACCCTATATATCTTATTTTCTATTCGTAAGGTAGATGGATATAATCTTTCGCAAGGAATATGGTGTATACATTCTGGCAAGTGACATTCTTATAAATGACCAATTTGCTTAGTTAAGGTAATTTTTGATGTCCAGCATCACTAGTGACTCCTTTATTCAAATTCGCCATCTTTCTTACTTTAGTATTTTGCCCAGTGTGATGGTGATTCTAAAGTGGTTTTCGTTTCTATGGTAAGAGTACTATATGTTGCAACTTCCGTTGTTCTTGGAAAATCCCCTCTTACTGACATTATTGCATTGATTTCATAAACAGTCTGGTCTCTTTTGAATGACAGATTTAACTGCCTTATTTGGAATGCAGTCAGGTGCAGGCATCCAGGCTTTTTTGATGCGAATGTGTGAACTTCAATGATGAATGTATGAACTGCCAACGACTCAATGGATTGAAAAAGTAAAAAAGTAAACTTACTTTATCCGTCAAATATCGTGCATATGTTGGTTATGGGACACTTTCCATAAGAATGCGTGTATTCTATCCCTAGACTTGTGTAGGGTACATCAGTTGGGACGGTCATTTAAATGATTTTCTGTTTAGAGCTATAAATTTGTTTTGAATGTATAATAAATACTCTAGATTTTATTGGCGGCTTTAATTTTGATTATTTAAATCTTAAATGGTTTCTTATGTTAAGATTGGTTATTACCAGACCACAGAAATAATTGTGATTTCATACAACTTCAACAGGATTACGAACAATTGATTGTTAATTGAAAAGATTCGAGTGAATAAGTGTCACTTCTAAATGTTGCCATGCCAGAGAGATAGCGAAACTTCTGAATTGAAAGCATTTTTTAACTGTATACGAACAGACCGCAATCAATCGATCCGGCGCTGTTCTTAAGAGCTGGACATCTTTCGAACATCCGTGTGAAGTATTTTCCGAAAAGATTTGTGAAGCGTTCGCCTAAGATCGTAAGGACTTGTAAGGAGTTTAATTGGGCACGGAGGCATTCATGATGTATAGGTAGACTGCTGTAGCACGCTCGTAGTTTCTGGGCTCTATCTCCATCGAATGGGTTGGTTCTTGTCACTACCCCATACATCTTAACTCAACTTACCCTTTTGTTTCAAAGAAAGGATTAGTAAAAGATACGTTACAACTAATAAACTTTAGAGACGGACTTAAAAGAAACGAACAGAAAAAGATAGGGAAAAAAGGAAAAAAAAAACAGGAAGATCTCATCTGAATCTAACTAAACCTACTCCAACCTAATCCTTAATTTAAAACTAAAACTAAACCTAAAGTTAACTTAACCCTATATATCCTACACCGAATAAAATGTCTTAGGATTACACATTTATCAGCTCGCTACGATGTAGTAGCTACGATGCCGGATGTAGTTTGCTGAAAATATTCGTAGCGAGCCGTCATCGTTGCACGAATTGGGTTCGAAAATTTTCAATAATTCCAAAAATATCACGCGAACAGAGTTTCGATTTTAGAAATAATTGTCAACGAATTGAAATCGTTCTTGTGGCGTCAATCTTTCCATGATGAAATGAGAAATTGTACTAAAAATAAATGCTGCTTAGCTACTTAATGTGACAACTGATTTGACATTTAATTCTTATTGATAAGTCTGATACTGCAAAAAAAAAACAACACCTATTATAATTGATTAAAGTTCTATTTCACACTAAAAACCAGAAATTACATTCTGTCAACCAAATTATATTTTACATGTTAGTAATTCTTGTTGTGAGTTAAAACTTCAGTTTAAAAAGCCTTTAATATCTCTCTCATATAGTACATGATTTTAAATCAAAGCGAACAAATTTCTATTGAATACACTCATTCAAAACTTTGCCTGATCACAATCATTTCTACTAAAACTCAACCTCAGCCAACTTAACTATGCACTCGCTCTCAAAATTCTTCGTCAAATCGCATTCGAGTTTTTTCGTTCTTCGTTAAAATACCATTGTTTAGTTTTTTTTGTGATGCTGTTCGCGAATGGGTGATTCATTTGTGTAGGTAACGAACAAGAGATTTATTTTACTCGTTTTCCCTAGTTTTTAGTTTATTATTTATTTTTTTCGGTTCACTTTTATTTTCTTCGGTTTCCATTACCCAAAATACCTAAGTGCAACAAGTGTTTCCAAATAACCATCAACCAGTGTTCGATTCAAAGAAAAAGGAATAGTTACCACCAAGCGAAAAGTGCAAACGCGTCGGCTGAATAGTCTGTCGTGTGTGTGTGCCAACGAAAAAAATTACAAAAATTCAAAAATAATAAAAAATTCCAAATAAAATTAAAACATGGGTTGTGCAGTTAGTACAGCTAGAGATAAGGAGGCAATCGAGCGATCAAAAAACATCGATCGGGCGCTGCGTGCCGAAGGCGAAAGGGCCGCTTCCGAAGTGAAACTTTTACTGCTGGGTGCGTCTAATTTTTATTTTTTAATTATTAATTTTAAATTTTTTTAAATTGCGTTTTTTATTTTTAAATATTTTTTTCCTTCTTTGATTACTTCTTCCTTCGAAATTCGTTACAATTTACACTCGAATATGTGTGAAGTTCGGATTCCGTTGGATATTTGAAAATTTACCTGTGCAAGTCTGAGACGATGGTGGTTTTTGTTGGCCTACTGTGTGGGATGAAGAAAGAAAATTCAGACTCCACTTGATTCGGTCTTGAAAGCGCAGCACAGCATTGTGAAAATGTTGAAATTTCAACAAATTGTAACATTCACGGTTGAATAAGTCATCGAGGGGCAAAGCTCTGGGCTCCTGTGCATTGGTATTCTTGTGCGCTTGTGGGCACGTCGTCGTCAGGGTCGACTGCAGTGGAAACCGGTGTGCCGGTACAGCAGATGCATTCGTCTCGCATTGGCACTTTCTCGATTCCTTCCTAAAGAACAGAGGATTACCTTTATGATTGCGGCTTCACTGGAAAAGTGATTAATGTCTGCTCCGTGACAAAGTGTACTCGTACTCGTACGATTTTTCGGAGACGCGTTTGGTTGTCTAATCGAAGTTTTCCGGAAATTTTATTGTGAAATCATCGAATGCGTTGCATTGGACGGTTTTGTTTTCTGTTTTGTTAATTAAATATCGTTTTTGTCAGTATCTTGCTGCTCTGAGATACTGCGATTGGTTAGATACTTTTCTATGTGCCTACAAGTAATCGATTAGTATTCACTAATAGAAACTAACTCTAGTTCAAATCTACTAATAAGGGAAAGTTTGTCGTAAGATTGCACTAATACGGCAGAAGATTGCAAAACGATTTAGCAAACTGATTGCTGACCTACTTTTGTTGGTTTTATTTGTAATTTGCTGACCCTAATACAAAATTGTATCATAAATATTTGTATCTGCATCAAAACGCATTATAGTTTAAAAACTAGGCTTTTGCTTACCTTTTAAGCGCTTTGTGAATCCATTTGATAATAATTTTACAACTTAACAGCTAAGGTGTTTTAAGACTTTTCCATCTAACGTAAAACCATATTAAATTGTCTGCTTGTTAAGTGGTTTCTCATTTTAGTGAATGGAGAGCCACTTATTGAAATACGTAGGCAAACAGTCTAGGCACATACTTATAGAAGCGAAATAAGCGAACGGGTTAATATTTCTAAATTTCTATTTTATTTATGGATTCAATCAATCCCAAATGGACACTATTCAACTCAAGCACGACCAGGGCGCACTGACTCATCATAGATGGTGGCACTATCCACTATGCATAAAAAATGATCCACTGCTTCAACGAGGACTCGCTACAAAGACTCAATTTTTGGGTGTTAAGGCTAAAGAAGGAAAACCTTCAAAAACAGACTTTAGCTTGCATAACAACGAGTTAAGGTCTGGACTGCCAACTGGCCAACTGTTTAATCATCGGTGATATGAAGTTAAGGAGGATGTTATTGAGTCGACTGTTAAGCTTTGTGTCGCTATCGCAGAATCTTTTTAGAGTGTTTACGGGTTCTTTGAAAACCTTTTTTTTTTTTGTTGAGTGGTTTCACAACGTCTTTCGAATTTTTCATTGATTCTTTAATTTTTTTCCCCCCCGAAGACAAAGTCAGTAGCACAATCATGACTCACTCCCCAATTAATTCCTTGAAAAGGGTTTTTCATTTTTTCTCGATGACCAAGTCCACATTTCTGTTTATTGAAAATTTCTTTTACGCTGAAAATTTTTTCGTTAGCTAGTGAGAATTCGCCGGCGTTCTTCCCTTACCTGTCGCTTGCTTCAATGCGACTTTCAGTAAGTTTTCAGTGTGTTTCAGACACGGAAAATTGTATGCAGTGACAGAATTTGTTGGATTTCGTCTGATAGCACGCGGGGTGTTTAGAGTTTGTGGACGTTCTGATCTTTGGTCGTCTCAAACTACTTCTGTATTCTTCTTCTAACTTCCCAATACTCAAAATTGCGGGTGCGTTCGAGCGGTAACAAAATCCGACATATTTCGCCTTTTTTTAAGTTTTATTTGTGAAAGTCAACTATGATACAACAAAACCATTTTCGTGTTCGCTCCACCCATTCGGGTGTTTACAATCTGAAGTCAAACCATGTAGAAATGTAGTTAACATAAATCTTCCTGATGTAAACCGTACAAATGAATAATTTTTTTGCTGTCGTCTTAACGACCTTTTTTTTATACTAGGCGCCGGCATAAAGGATTACGCCGAAAAGAAAGTTAGGAAGGAAAAAAGAGAGATACCGATGTGTGTTGGTTTTATATGTATGCAAGTTATAGTGGCTAGGAAATAAAAAGCTCGGCAGGGCATTCCACTAGCAACTTGTACGGCTTAGGAATTACGATATTTCAGAATACGTGCGAATACTGAAATACTGATGAGCATTCACAGCGAGACGGGTGTTAAGGCTAAAAGTTTGAAGAGGCGCAATGCTACTGGCAATTTCGAAGGAGTACTGGGGGTGGGAATAACGATACATCAGGGCGAGACAGCAGACGTTACGTCGTTGTTCGAATGTGTCGAATGACTGTGTAACATTGACATCACCAATGAGTTTTTGGATCCTATCTAGAAAGTGCAAAGAGATGGTACGGGCACCTGACCAAATGTGGACATTGTACTCCAGTTTTAGGCCTTATATATTGAGACAGGGGGTGAAATATTTCTTACATCGCTTAAGGAAACCTAGAAATTTCGCAGCATTTTTGGCGACATCGAATATGTGGTCATTCCAACGAAGTTGTCATTGGTACATATACCGAGAATGGAATTTTTTTCGGTTTCTGCGTTGCAAGTGCATTCATGGATAATGGCTGAGTATTTAAACAGCAGACAGCATTGTTTTTTGGAAGCATAAAATTACACTCTGTTGATGGTTCCCTAATTAGTTATGCTGCTAATATCGGAATTGGATGTGCTTATTTTACGCTGTTGTTCCCGTTCTACAGCCGATGAACAGGGGCGTGAGTCCAGAAACGAATATGAGAGGCAGATATTACTGTCGCCAGCAAAGGAATGTATTGAATTAGAAGTGGCAGACAAGAGAAACTTACTCAATGGTCTTGCCAGTGTGGAAGAACAACTTTTCACAAGAAGGGGAGATATATAATCTAGACCAAAGGATTTGTGTATGTTAAGGTTCGTGGATTCGTCCCATTGAAGATTCGACGCACTCAAGTGTAGGCGGAGACAAGGTACAATCTCGAAGAGTTGAGCAGGCCGCAAGATATGCAGCAAACAGATTGGCCTTGTCCAAGGGCTGACCGTCGAAATGTCATTGTAAATGAGTGTTGGGATGGAGAATGAGGCAGAATTTTTAATATTTTTGACAACTTCATTGCACGAAGTAGTTATTTGTTATTTGCTATTCAAATGTTTTTTTCAGCTTCCAGAAACAGCGATGGGCAAGAGTTATTCATCACATGATCTTAGCATTGATGTCATTGTTGGATTTCAGTGCAGAGTTCCTTTATTATCGTAAAATGTTAGCTGTCAGTGGCTGGAAGTTGTAAAGACTTCTCAAGAAATGTACCTCTGATGTTGGTTTGTATAATGCGTGCAATAGTTCGAGACACGATAATAATGAAGTCACATTCGGTCAGTCTAAGATCTATTTTGACCTTTGATCCTTCAGAATTATTCTTCGACATCCTTCAAAGCCAAACGAAGCTAGACATGGCTTTGCATAACTCGTCTCTATAGACGCTAACATAGGCAACCTTACAATCGATGACGGTTTGGTGGGTATTCATTTTACATCATTAGAACTTCCCCGAGACCTGCTGTAACGTAAATATTTGGTCGATAGTTCATTGATATGGACCTATCAGGTTGTTAACAATCGCTTACAGATGTTCACATAGTCTCGTGAGCAGGAAAATGGCTCGTTAGTTGGCGTAGTTAAGGTGATAATTTTTTTTAGTCCTGGAATTTGGGATTGCGTTTCTTTGACCAGCTGTTACGGATGACTTGATACTTAACCTTTATTAGGTCATTTATATCAGTTTTTAAAAGGTCGGCGGCTAAGAAATAGTTTTGGGTTTAAATATTTGTTTCGGTTTGGGGGATAGATAGACAGTCGGTCTATCGTTTTCATTTATTTAACAGTCTGTATAACTTGTTCTTCCAAATTCCCAGCACCGATTTCTTCTCTACAACGATTTTCCCTTTGTCGTTTCTAATGGCTTCGTTCTGGGTTTTTTTTTTTTTACCCTGATATGTCCGTACTACTTACCCGTACAATTTTAGAACGTCATTCTATCTAGTATTTCTATCTTTCGATCAACTTGACTTAGTGTTTATTGAACTTCACCTTTTTACATCGAAGAAGTTTGTCCCAAGCTTTTCTCCACTTCTGATACGTGTCAACAGCAGGTCTCTTATTTGCAAGCAGCACCGTATGATATGCCTTCGACTTAGCTGCAAGTGTCTGCGGAGTATTCATCATCGAACCATGAACTTCTTGTTTGTGGTCGCCTTGTGAAACAACACAATAAAGACGGCATATCTAATGGTACCATCCCAGCCATTGAAAGAGGTCAATGTTACCACTTATAAATATTTGTTTCCGGCGTTGACCAGCATTCGATATTAGCATTTCTACCTTGGCTATTACTAGATAGTGTTCAGAATTAATGTTGGCACCTCGGAATTAAAATCGTGTATCGTTGTGTGATCAATATGGTTTGTTGTAGCTTGATCAAGAGACCGTAATATGGCTTATAGATCCTAAGTCTTAGAAGCATGAAACGCGTACTTTCTATGATTATGTTCCGTCTCGTCTCCGAGTATGTTAACAGATCACTCTGACGGATCCTGCTATTTTAACACAGCTTTTGCTGTTAAAGATAATTAGAACATTATTCAATCTTTGCTTTGCGTGATCATCCTTCTACTTTCTTTGTAGTATAACTATTTTAAAACATCTTCCCATAATTGCATAAATAAATAGGAGGTAACCATTCTTATCTTGGAAATTTGATAAACGTCTGCCTGTGCATATTCTCGTGAACTCCAAAAGTTGTTTGCATTCAAAACTGATGATGATTTTGTATTTTTTGTGCAATCAACCTTTGGAACACTTATCAGCATTCACATATGATTGTTGTATTTACTTTGCTACTTGGTATACTTTTTCACAACTCTGAGTTCATTTGTTTTGGATTTTTGCAATATGGCATATGTATGTATGAATATACTTAATCCCATATGCTTGATGTTTCTTCTTCTGGTGTTTAAATTCGTCACATTATCGAAGGCACGTATTGCTATCAATAAGCTCAAGTCAACCACGGTGTGTAGCCATCTTCCAAAACGTTTGGCCACCTCGTCAAATCAAAATACTCGTACAATTGTAGTAAAGCGCTATCCCTACTATTCAAGTGGATTAATATTTTTGAAATCCCTGAAATATTAGGTTGTAACTTTGCGCCTTTCTTACGGGGGTTATTTTTGTCAATTGTCATAGAGTGCACAAAACTTACTTATTGCTGAAAGCGTTATTTAAATTAGTATTTGGGATGTATTGCTCATATATTGAAATAGATGTATCAGAAGAGCATATTCGTCAAATATTAGAGAGGGTGTTCTCAGCGAGTTCAATTTTCGGCGTTGGCTTGCAAAATTTAGAAATGGCAATTTTAACCTAAAGGATGAATTTCGTCAGTGTAGGTTAGAAGAGCTTGATGATGACCCGCTGAAGTCAACCGTCAGAAGAAATTCCACTGTTACGATAAGTGAACTCAACATAAGCCATGACCATCAATCGACACATAACAAATATGGGAAAAGAATCTTCTTCAGCAAAGAATCGAAACTTGCACAGCGCTTCTGTGCCGTTCTGAGAATGAGAATGGGTTCTTTTTAATAACATTTAATGTTACTCTAATGGTTAAGTCCAGAAAACAGACCAGTACAACATCGCAGAGATGAACTCCACTCGCCTAAAATGTTACTGTCTGTATGGTGGGATGCTGAGGGAATAATCATTCTGAGTTGTTGCTCACTATCATCGCAGTAGTCTACTGTCAACAGATGTGCAGATTAAAGTTGGCACTAGAGTAGAACTCAGTAGCCAGGTCTGGATAGTGGAAGTGGTGTTGTATTCCATCAGGGTAACACTTGCCTTCCACTGGTTCGAGTCCCGGTAGGAGCACAACAGACAATTTTTCAAACTCATCATCACCTTTTCGGCGGGTAATGGCAAACATCCGAAAATCAAATTCTGCCTATGAAAAAAGCTTCTCAGAAGAGCTGTTAGAAACCAGCAACAAACATTAGGCCGTGCTCAGGAGTGTAAAAATTCATAAAGTGAGAAACACAAATGACTAAGTTTTTGCATTTGGTGCAAATTAATTAACATTCAATATAAAACAGACATCTAAACCTTGCGCAATACTTATGTTATAACCTGATACAAGACAGTTTCCACATCTTCCATGTTTAACGCAAAGTTAAGGTACACGTGTTAGGTTGTACCACATAAAATGTCCGATTTTCGCTCAGTCGGAAATAACAAGTTCTCGAGTGGACATCTGTGCCAGAATGTTAAATTTTCTTTTTTTTATAAAATAAAATGATACGTGTGCTTGACGTGTGATAATTTTAGGGTTCCTACAAGTACCGTAATATTTTTTCTAGGAATTATTTACCATTGTGTCGGCAGTTCAAATTGGAACCCTCGTCCTTTACGAATTTAAAATGGGAAATAATGCGTCGATGGCAATAAAAAAACATTAATGACGCATTTGATGATGTAGCGATAAACGTATAGTGCGACTTTGGTTTGGTAAGTTCCGTTCGGGAGATTTCGGCCTCGAAAATGAACCATGTTGGAAGCCGGAAACGTCAAATGGCGACGATGTTTTAAGAGCTGGAAATCGCTTACATTAAGAAACCAAACTGAACCTTTTTTGCACCGGATAGTCACCTGTGATGAAAAGTGGATACACACCCCCAACCCCGATATTTATCCAAAAAAGGTTATGGTGACAATTTGGTGGACATCGAAAGGACCAATCCACTTTTCATTTCTTCTACCAGGAGAAACGATAAACACTATGAAATATTGTGAGAAAATCGACATATTGAATGCTTAATTGGCTGAAAAGCAATCTGCGTTGGTCAATAGGCATGGTCCGATTCTTTTGCATGACAATGATAGACCCCATACCTCACAAGCAACGGTGTAGAAACTGTTGCAGTTGGAATTTGAAATTCTTCCGCATTTAACGCACTCTCATGATATTTCTCCAACGGATTACCCATCTTTTCTGCAGTATGGATGGTCTTCCGGAACCGAGCAGAAGTCAGAGAATTGCTGGTGAAGTGAGTGGGGGTAAGGAGATTTTCGGCGCACAGATGTAGTTATCTCATTGTATCTAGGAATATTCATATAAACCATCAACCTTAGTAAGTAGGACTATCCTGCTAGAGGCACATATCGTCCGGATCAATGTCGTCCATACTATCATCTACTGATCTTTATCCGGTAACGTTAGCCATGAACTGTAATGCGAGATCCGATCATTGCTATTGATTCACTTATGGGTGGGTTTGACTAAATTTTCTGAGCTATATATTATTCTAGAGGTTGCTCCAATTTAGATCACCAAGTCATAGCGGGCCCAAAAGTTTGCTGGTGTTTTGACATTAGAGTGATCCAATTTGTTTTTCGTCTCTTCATCGTGCAGCAGTGCGATGCAAACCTTTAATTTTAAGCAAAGGTTTTCATAGAACAATGCGGAGTTTCTGCGCAATCTAAGTCTTCCTACGCCAACTTTATATGCGATATCGTCATCGTCCTTGATTGTTTATAACTAAGTCCAAATATTTAAATTGTGCGCTCCCCGATATGACGATTATTCTAAATAAACGTCGGGAATGGAAAATAAGATAAGGTAAACATTTGATCTTTGTTCGATTAACCTTTATCTTTTCTATTCTTTCATTCATTCATTATCATAAGGGCTGTCGTGTCGCTGTGATAGCACTACCATCGGGGAAAAGAAATCAAGTCGTCCCGAACACATAAGTGTTTTATTGGAAAACTTTGTGCGGCCCTAAAAAGCAGCGTACTAATTCTGCCTACGCGTATTTCAGTCAATTGTATCGCGTAACTTTTGTATATACATCTCTCGTACTTTTTGAGGTCTTAGCGGTGTCGATATAAAATCTCTGGACACCCTTTTCCAAGTCGATGCGGATCTTCCTTAGCGCCGCAAAGTTTCTTTATCGTTAAGTGTAAGTTTGCAACCACTTGTACAGGGATTAAATGTGATATCAGCTGTCACATTGAGTTACCAGGATTCTTTAATTTTTAGTAGTTTCCCATTTCATCATAAGAAAATTTACGCCACAACAACGATTTTAAAATTTATTTCCAAAATCGAAGCTATGGTCGGGAAACTTATAGAGAAGTTCGTGAAATTTACGGTAGAAATCATCGGTCATCTGGTGGAAGCTAGTGTTGATATTGCCCATCCAATATCTGAAAAAATACTGCGTAAAGATCTTGGTCTCAATGCTTACAACATTCAATTGGTGCAATAGCTGAAGTCGCATAACCATTTATTGCGTCTGCGGTTCAGAGATTAGGAAGAGATAAGCTTGAGGGTAAACTGATAAGCATTCATTGCGAGACGAGTGTTACGCTTAAAGGCTTGAAGGGGCGGTATACTACTGGCAATTTTAATGAAGCACTGATGGTGAAAAAAGCGATAGAGCAAGTTAAGACAGAAGACATTTCGCCCGTGTTTGAGGTTGCCAATTGACTGGTAGATATTAGCATCACGCATGAGTCTTATCCCACGGTTTTGAATAATATTTAGCAGGTGCAGAACGGTTTTAAGACCACCTGGGCTGTTGAATGCCTTAAATATTAAGGCCAGTTCAGAGCGGAAAAAATATTTCCATTGGTTGAGGAACATACACTTGCGGTCATAAAAACCGCACCATATCAAAATGATTGAAAAAATGAAATGAATTTTGAGTACTCCGCAGTAGTTTATAAGTATTTCTATCTAATTTCCATCTGTTTATTGAATGTTTGAAAAAAGATATTAACAAAGAAAGAAAAACCAGTTAATTTTTTTTTTTTTTTTTTTTTTTTACCAAAAAATTATTAATACCGAGTTGCTCCTCCTTTGGCGGTTATAATATATAGTATATAGGAGGCATCGAGTTTACTAGAAGTTCAGTTCATGTTCCAGAACTTCATTTAGCTTTTTTAACTCTTCATTACATGCCACAAGTGTTCAATTGGGTTTAAATTGGGCGAATTAGCTGGCCAGTCTGGTCTGGTAATTCCGAGGTCATCAAACGTTGTCTTGAGCTGAAAATTATTGGAAGACTCTAGTTACTTGTCTGTTTATTATTTATAAAGAAGACATCTAAAAGTTGATTTATAACATCAGAATCATCTTGAAAAATGCACTTGTCAGTATACGAATGATGCTGTTCAATTGCTGGTACCAAAAACTCCCTTACTACTTCTCAATACTTTTGAGCGTTCATAGTTCCATTAACAAAGTGCAAAGGGCCCAAAACGTAAAAAGAAAAACATCCCCAAACCATCTGGCTTTGAGGAAACTTCACTGTTTTGACTATGTACTCGTCCTTGAACCTTTCACCTGCTGACCGTCGTACGTATGGCAAATTGTCGGCACACAACAAATTAAATTTACTTTCATCGGACCATATCACACATCGCCAATCATCCTGCGTCCAATCTTCGTACTTTTTTGCCCACGTCAAGCGAGCTTTTTTCTTTTTTTTGGTTAGGAGAGGTTTTTTCGCTGGTCGTCCACTTGATGAAATTCACTCAGCTCTGCTCTTATACGGACAGCACTTTTAAAGCGATCCTTCATGCTAATTCGTTGTAATACATTGTCCGTCTTCTGGGTTGTTTTACGTTTTCGTCCCGAGCCTTTTTTCCTTTCCAGTGGATGCAAATTTTCATTTTTCTTCATCAGCCGTACGATAGTTGAATGACAGCATCCTATTTTAACCACAATCTCACGATAGCCAAGCCCTTCTTCGACTAAAGTCAATATCTGAACTTTTTCGTCCCGAGTCAGTTAATGATATTTACCAGACATTTCACTTTTTTTTACTTGTCACCGTCACAACTCAATTCAAACTGATTTTTTTGCACTGAATACGAGGCCGAACTCCGCTATGGAAAATACCCTTCATTAGTATAGGAAAAACCCTTACTATCTGATGTAAGTAGGCATTTTTTGAGAACCCATTAGGTGGTGCAGTTTTTATGACCGCAAGTGTATACCGAGAATGGAAAGTTTTTCGGTTTCGACAATTCAAGTGCCATTCATGGACAATGGCTAGATGTTCGAATTTCGCTTTAACGACAACAGACAGCATTGTGTTTTGGAAGCATCAAATTTCACTCTGTTGGAAGTTCCCCATTTAGTGATGCTATTAATGAGGTTAACATACGCTGCGGATCCCGTTCTACAGCCGAAGAACAGCGACGTAAGTCCAAAACGAATATAAAAAGCATAGGGTACTGTCGTATTGGATAAGAAGTAGAAGACAGGAGATAAATAATGAAAACTAAAAAGAATGGAGACACAACGGAACCCTGGGGCACACCAGCATGTAATTTGTGGATATCACAATTGAAACCATCCAAGTCAACTTGAATTGAACATTCTGAAAGCTAATTTTTAATAAATTGAAATTGAAGAAAAGGGTTGTCGATACTAAAAACACAAATTTTCGACAAAAGAGCCTGATGCCAAACTCTGCCAAATGTTTTAGAAACACCTTTTCAGAAGAAGGGAAGATATACCATATGGCCCAGAGGATTTGTGTATATTAAGATCTTTAAGTACTCTTGCTACTACACGAGTGCGAGAGTGAATTCGTCCCAATCAAAATACGACGCATTCGAGTGTAGGTGGAGACAAATCACAATCTGGAATGTTGACCTGGCCGCAAAGTGTGCAGCAAGCAGATTGACCTTGTACAAAGAGCTGTCGGCTGGAGTGGCATTATAAATGAGCTTTAAAATAGAAAATGAGGTAGAATTTTTAATATTTTTGACCTGAAATTGTTACCATCACTAGACTATTGCAGTATTTTTTAGCTGCAATTTTTGGTTGTATTCGAATTGTACATACTTAAAAAAGACTTGCCAGTCATTCGTGGCATTCCGATTTTCCTCTGACCTTTTCGGATCGAAAATCGAGTCATACCTCGCTTTTTCTTTTGGTTTGATATTCTTCATCCGATGAGGGATAAAGAATCTCAATCCAAAGTGATCATATCAGCTGCGGCATCAACGTCGTTATTGAGGAAACATAACATTCAGTTAAAGAAGCTGTTAAGTCCGCTCCAATTAGCTTTCTCGTATTGACCTATGTTTCTTTTAGTAATTATTTCTCTTTTCTGTGGTGGGTATACGAGATATGGGTATACTGATATAACACAATTTATTAATGGCGGTATGAATATCAGCGTCTGGTATTTGCTGCGCTTATAAGCTTATAGGCTGGGCCAAGTTGTTTTCCACAGCAAAGATCTCAACACATGGTCCATTGGCCATCAGGATCGTGCGATTTGACGTGATTGGGTTATATTCTGTGGGGCAACGTCACGTCACTAGTTTATGGCGTCAAGTCACTACCATCAATGACTGACGCGTTCTTGCTAAACATTGTTTGAGTAATACGCGATACACGGCCCAAATTGTTCGAAAAATTGATCGAAAATTGTACAAGACAACCGAGGTGGACATATATTGGGTATGTAATTTAATATGTGCGGCTCTTTTTTTCAAAATTTGAACGTTTATTTAAGAAAAACTTGTACAATAGTATTATTCAAAGTATTGCCCATCTGAAGCTATGACTTTTTTACATCTTTCTGGCAATATGTGGATCCCATCCCAAAAGAACTGCGCCGGCTTCTCAGCCAAGAATGAATCAAGCCAATTTTTGATATTCTGCTCTAATGTGAACCGTATTTCAGTGAAGGCGTTCTGCATCGACCGGAACAAATGGTAGTCAGAAGGAGCAAGGTCTGGGCTATAAAGCGGGTGGGGTAAGACTTTCCATCCACTGTTTTCCAAATAGTTCTTAACCGGAATCGCAACGTGGGGCCGAGCGTTGTCATGATGGAAAATTATTGCCTCGTGTCTGGTCGCATATTCCGGGCGTTTTTCGGCTACTGCTCTCTTCAAACGGATTAATTGTGTTCGGTAGCGTTGTCCATTGATGGTTTCACACGGTTTTAGCAGCTCATAATACAGCACACCCATCTGATCCCACCAAATACAGAGCATTACCTTCGCGCCATGGATATTAGGCTTTGTCGTTGATTTGGCTGGTTGGCAGAGTTTGATTTTTTTTGCACTTGGGGTTTTCGTAATGGATCCATTTTTCATCACCAGTAACAATCCGATGCAAAAATGACTTCCTTTTGTGGCGTTCCAGCAGCATTTCGGACATGCAAAACCGCCATTCGACGTCTCTCGGCTTGAGTTCATGTGGAACCCAATTTCCTTGCTTTTGAATATATCCAGCTGCTTTTAAACGTTTTGAAATGGCTGCTTGAGTGACACCCAAAGATTCTACGAGCTCTTCTTGTGTTTGGCAACAATCTTCATAGAGTAATGCTTCCACTTCTTCATCTTCAAACTTTTTTGGCTGCCCAGGACGTTCATCGTCTTCCACGTTCGCTCAGCTAGCGCATGTTCACCATCAACTTCCACCAAAATACGATGACTTTCGGCAGCAGTTTTCTTCATAACAAAGAACTCCCCGCAAAAACACTTTTTCCGGCACAAAGTTCGACATATTTGAGTGAAAAAAAATTATTGTTGTTTATGCTTCAAATAAATGACATATACTCAAATGACGTACAATGACAGTAGCTTTCCAACGCATGTTCCAATGGAATAATACAAGTTACGCCATCTCTTAGCAAACCGAACCCAATATTTTAAAATAATTTTATGAGCTCAACGATTTTCGTTTATTAAAAGAAATGGATCAAAGAATTTGTATCAAATTTTGCGTAAAAAATTGTATAAAATGTTAGCAAAGGTCTATGGTGAGTCTTCTATGAGTAAAACAAGTGTTTACAAGTTATATAAACGTTTCCAAGATGGCTGTGAAGACGTTGAAGGTGACGAACGCCCCAGCACATCAACAACCGATGAAAACGTGGAAGAAGTAGAAGAAATAGTTATGAACGATCGCCAAGTTATCCGAGGATTGGAAGAAGCGATAATAATAATAATATTTAATGGGGACTATTTTGAAGGCAACAACATTAATGTAGACGAATAAATAAATATTTTTTTTTTTTTCAAAAAACTTATCTGTTGTACTTCAAAGTTACTCGCATTGCTCGGTTTTGTAACTTTTACATTCATTTTATCTCACAATCACTACACAAGTGCAACATTAAGGAACAATATTTAAAATGTGGTTTGATCATAACGTGGTCGGCGTGTTGGCATAAACCAATGACTTAACGCAGCCCGACAGAAAATAGTCAAGCGGCGTTAAATCACACGAACGAAGCGGCCAATCGACTGACCCATGTCTTGAGATAACACGTTCACCATACTTATTCTTCAATAAGTTGAAACCACATGTCGTCCAAGTCCATATCTTCCTATTCGGGCCAAAAATAATCGGTGATCATGACGCGATAACGCTGACCATTCACAGTAACGTGACGATCGTTATCGTCGACGAAAAAATATGGCCCAATAACGCCGCCGGCATGCAAACCGCACCAAACAGTTATTTTTTTGTGGATGAACTGGTGATTCATGAAGCACATGTGGGTTTTCACCCGACCAATATTGCATATTTTGCTTATTGACGAACATATTGAGCCAAAAACGAGCTTCCTCACTAAAGATGATTTTGCGATGAAATTCATCATCTTGGCGCATCTTCTCCAGAACCCAATCGGAGAACGTACGTCGCTTCAAATGGTCCATTGGCTTCAATTCTTGAGTCAGCTTGATCTTGTATGGGTGTAAACCAAGATCCTTACGCAAAATACGGAATTGGCTGATTTGGATCGTTTGCTACGGACGTCTGAACGGCAGCGATATTTTCGACACTTCGACCAACCCGTTGTCTCACTGACACGGCAACATCACACAACGAATATTGGAGTTAACGCTCTTAAAATTGCAGTCACCGACTCCGAATATCTGTAGAAAATTTTTATAATTTGCAGACGTTGCTCGTTAGTGTACTTTACCATGATGAAAATGTTGAGTATATTTGAATAAATTGACAGTGACAGTTTGATGATTAGTTAAAGAGTGCGTTCACAAATTAAATTCAAACTTGTCAAATCCCTATTGGAAAACCCTATATAATAACTTCTAATCATAATTTGTGCCACTTGTTCTTATTATCAATCATTAAGTGTACATTTGTTTACATCTAATTTAAGTTTGCTGCATTTTATTTATTAATTTAGATTAAACAAATCCATCCTCCTGTAGCTTAAGAACACAAATATCTACAAGTATATTGCACCCGGTGATGTACACAACTGCCACATCAGCGATTGTAACAACCATTGAATTTTTCAATTCGTGTGCTATGTCGTCTATGTAAATGTTGAACAATAATGTTCTAATACTTTTTGAAGATACTCCATTAATAGATGTTATTTGGGACCTAACACTAAGAAAAGATTTTCACCACCTTATTCGTAGTTCAATGTTTTTGATGTCTAGCTCTTGAAGTTTATGTATTAGGATATTCCTGTCGATGGTCTCGAATGCTCTTCTTGCGGCTATTTCCTCTTTTCAACTGATCATCACGTACTTCAGTGGCGTTATTGTTCGTTTTAATGAATTTGTACATTCATTGTGCTGTTGCACAATTTTCTTAAGCACTTTTCCATAAGTTGCCAAAGCGTTTACAGGTCTGAAGTCTTCGCATTTGTTATATCCTTTTACTTTTGCAATTGGTGTTATAACCGATTCTTTCCATGTGATCAATGATTGATTAATAAGACTGACTAAACAAGCATTTTGGCACTTACAAAATGAAAGTCCTCTCTTTGGTTAATCGATTTTAATGTCAGGTTGTTATATCAATTTGTTGTAAACTAAAAATATTGTTGTACTTTTGTTAGTTAAAAGACTTTGGCTAGTGCAGTAAAAGAGAAATTGACTCGTTAATATAGGAGATAATCTTTATGAAAAATTTATTAAGCTCATCACAGATTATATTTATGTCCTTTATACACACATTATTAAAGTAATACATTTTTTATTATATCCTTTCATTTAAAACATGATCCTTGATTTCTGGTCCCTCGCTTTATCATTTTTTTCTTAATGTTCTCATTTTTAACCTTTTCTTATTCCTTTTAATACTTGTTTCTCAAATGGTAGTGACTTAACCAACATTCATGTATATTCGAGAAATTGAACTCATGCCCGATTTAAAAATGAAACACAAACATTCACACTTAAATTTACAAGCTTGCGGATTTCGTTTTCATAGAAAACAAACCGTGCTGAAGGAACTGAAACAGATGAAAATCTGTAGGAGTCCGGTCTGGGGAGTACGATGGATGCTGAATGATTTCCCATTTTAACTCCTATAGTATTTGCAGCTTTTGTCGGGCATTATCATGATGGAGGGTGACCCCTTCCTGATTAGTCGAAACAGGACGATTTTCTTGAACTTAGAGAGTTGTTTCCAGAACTTATTCGCCAGGTGAAAGAAGGTCGAAAAAAAATTGTACCCCTGGAATTCCACCAAACAGGTAACAGTACCTTCATAGGATGCAAGCCACCTTCTGCCACGGGTCCTGCACCTTCATCTGCTTTTTTCCAGCTCCTTATTCCTTGCACGTTGCTTTTCAGAATCTACTTCTCGTCGTCTGTTATGACTCTATCAAAAAAGATTCGTTTTCATGGCGTCTAAGCAGAGATATGGAAACCCAGACGCTGCCATAATTTCTTACCAATAGCCATTTTCCTTATAATTTTCACGACGTAAAAAGTAGTTTCTTACATGAATGCGAATTCCCCTTGTATATCTTGATGTACTGTCACAACGAACTACTTGATAATTATGGTAAACAATTTAATTTCGCTGTTTTTGATACTGATATTGATATTGATACCTTTACTTAGATGAGTTTCTACGATCACCATGTAATCGAAAATTTTTTTCATTGAAATTACAATAAACTTGATTTAAATTTCCCATCAAGCCTTGAATATTACAATAAACCCCATTTAAGTTGTCTAATTGCTAATACGACGTACGACTTTTCACCGGTTGTAATAGCCATCGAGCCATCTTTGTCTCTACTATTATGCTTCCAATCTAAGTTGAGTTAAAATTTTATATTGTAATTCCAGTTCACATATTTTTTTGTTTCATTATTACATTGCCCAGAATCGTGGTTATCATTGCACATCGCACAATTGATTTTTTTCGTACAATTAGCTACTTTATGCTGGTAACTCCAGCAGTTATAGCATCTGTTTACATTAACTTTGTTCAATGATGTTGTTCCACGTAATTCAGAACAGAAAAGACCAGATTTTTGCGTTCAATGAGAAAAGTTTCAGTCCGAAACTGATTTGCTTTGTGTTCAATGAGTGTGCTCCAAGCAAATTGGAACAGGATTTTCTACACCCACACTTGAAGTAGAACAGATTTGTGAGAAGTGCCTAAAACGGTTGTAGTTGAATCCAGCGATTTGTGTTTTAAAATTTTCGTTAAAGCTAAACATGGAAGGAATTGAACTCAAATCGGAGAAAGGGCAGTCTGTAGTGGTAATTTGGTAAGTAAAAAATTTAATGGAATTAAGCATGTATTACGTTAATTTTTATTATTCTTTTGAGATAATAATCCCTGCATGCAAATTTTCGAGCAATCATTTTTTCGCTGATTTAAATGACAAAGAGGATTTTGTACTATTTTGATTTTGAACCGCTAGAATTTAAAAAGTGTGGAATGTTTCAATTTTTGACAGCTGACATGCCACCTTGATCAAAAAAAAAAAAACGGAATAACCGTTGTGTGGTGCTCCCATTGTTCCGATTTGAGTTCTGCTTTTTTGTTAAGTTGGTACATCTGTTGACATTCCCTCTAAATCTTAGCGTCATAGCTTGACATTTGCAAAAGTTACGTAGCCAACAGTACATCTATTAGATTTGGATTTAACTTTGCAACAACGAACTTTTATTAAATTTTGCGTAAAAAACGGACTTAATAGTGCGGGAACGTTTAAAATGTTTGAAAAGTTATTCGGCAACGATTCTCTCAGTGTCACGAGCGGTTCAAAAGTGGTTGTGAGTCAATCACATCGAAAACCGACGAAAACAATGATGAAGTAAAAGAAATCTTGGCCAATAACCGCAAATTAAACATCGGAGAGATAGCGGATGACTTGAACATTGCCTATGGATCCGTTGAAGACATTTTGGTTAATTATTTAGGTTGGCAGCAAAATTGGTGCCAAAAGAAGTCAATTTCATGTTAAAAAGAGACCGTGTTGACGTCGCAAAAGGATCATTACTGGAGACGAGACGTGGGTTTATGAGTACGACACGCAATCCAGACATCAGGCAAGTGAATGGCGTTCACCAAATGAGCCGAGACCAAAAAACCACGTCGTTTTCAGTCAAAAAATAAAGCAATGTCATGTATTACAACGGTGTAGTGCATCATGAATTTTTGTCAGAAGACCAGACAGTAAACAAAGAGTATTATTTGGGCCTCATGAGACGTTTGCATAAAGCAATTCGCCGAAAGGGAACAGAATTGTGGGCAGAAACCTCGTGGATTTTGCACCATGATAACGCACCGTCGCACAGTGCCATCATTATTCGTAATTTTTTGACGAATAATGTAACAAATACCATCCAAGAGCCACCGAATTCACCTGATTTGGCTCCCTGTGACTTCTTTCTGTTTAATCGAGTTAAAACACCACTACGGGGAACGCGTTTCAGCAGCCGAGAGGAAGTAATGGAAAAATCGCAGAAACCACTGATGGACATACCGAAAACTGACATTTCTGGCATCCAAAGTTCATTTTTTGGTTTTTAAAGGTATTAGTATATTCACAGTCTTCTAGTTTAATAACGCCATTGTATTTCTCATTTTGTTTACGTTTGAAGATTTTACACATTTAACCGTTCTTGGAATACATTTTGTTTTTTATTGCTTCATCTATGGTAAATCTTTCGTTTCCCACTTCTCAGTTATACCTGCCATCAGTATTTGTGGATGTATTTTGTTTTTTTTTTTTTTTAAGTATTTGTACTGTATATCTATCGCCCATATTTTGTCTTACATCTTTTTCTAGTTTTTTCATTTATTCTCTTCCAATGCAATTTACTGGAACTGGACCTTCTCTTCGGTACTCAAGTTGTTAATTTGTATACACAGAGAAGATGGGTTTATTTTCTCTTTGAGTTTTGTTTTTGTTTTTGCGATATCTTGTTGAAATTTTGGTTAAATAAATACTGTTTGTTTAATATTATCTTCTATTCGTCGAACATATTGTTTCTATAAGAACTAGCATACTATCGTTCATAATGCGATAAATTGTCGCATTGCAAATGGTAATATTTGCCGCAAAATCCACCACAATGTATCCGCTTGTCACTTTTTATTAATTTTTTACAATCGTTGCAATCACCTCTCATATTGGAGCCGAATTTCCGCAATAACAAAAAAATAAATTGTTGAACTTTGAAAAAGTCAATCACCACATATAGGGTGTCTAAACGACCACATATAGTCGTTTCTTTGGTCTAGATAAATTCCATTGTATTTTATTTGAAACACTTCTTTGTCTCAATTGTCTTGTAAAGATGTATAACACTATTTGTTAGTAGCAAACGTAATCAGCATTGTCCAGAAAATGAAATTTATTTGTAAGTGTCATTGAACTTCTCCAGTCTTCTCCCTTAATAGAAGGACGTAGAGCACTACGCCTATAATTATCTCTGGAAATTTGTGGGTGCATTGCAAAGGTTGAGTTTCATTTTCAGTGCTCTATGTTAAAGGGCGAACACGGGCAATTGTTACTCAAGACAATTCGCTTTATATCACCACATTCACTATGTACTCACTACTTCAAATTTAAAAATCTAAATATGGAGCAACTTGAAAAAGACCTTCTTTGCCTTGATTGGCATGTCGTATTTTTTGAAACATCGGTCGATGCTTAAGTTGAATTTCTCCATTACGTAGTTTTATAGCTCTTCGATAAACATGTTCCTCTAAAAAGGAAAGCTGTCAAATATATTTACATCAAGTGGTTTACTTCTGAAATGGAAATGGAAACGATTTCGGATTCCCGAATACTATGACAGTAATCGATTATTACGTAACATAGTTAACTCGAAGATTAAAGAAGCCAAACGTAGCTATTATGCTAAGCACTTCGATCATAAACTTCCAATCAAAACACTTTGGACAAACTTACGAGAATTAGGTGTAGGAAGCAACTTGAAGTAAATGGTCATCCTAACGAAATAAACAAAGAATTCGCAAAAGTCCAAGCGATCCAAACACCACACTCATTTGAATTTGGCCGAGTGGAACAAATCGACGTTGCTAGAGCTGTGCTAAAAACTAAGTCTAACGCTGTTGGTATCGATAACATCCACCCAACTTTTATTAAATTAATATTACCCTATATACTTTCAGCTCTAACAAATATTTTCAATAATATAATAACAAGATCCACTTTTCCGTGCGCTTGGAAGCAAGCTAAGCTTATCCCAATTTCAAAAAGGAAAGCAGTAGGCAACTCGTCAACTGAATATAGACCTATCGCTATACTTCCATATTTGTCAAAAATATTGGAAAAAGTTATACACCATAAAATATTTTCAATAAGAACAAGTTCTTTGCGCCTACCAGTCTGGATTTCGGAAACACTACAGCTGCACATTAGCTCTTCTAAAAGTATCCGAAGACATGAGAATTGCAATAGACACGAAACAAATCACACTTATCGCTCTCCTAGATCTTTCTAAGGCCTTTGACACCATTGATCATGAGCTACTTGTATCAAAACTGATAAACTTCTATAATTTCTCTACATCAGCCGCTAATCTCATACGGTCCTATCTGGTTGAAACAAAACAAGCAGTTCATGTAAGCAATGCTGTGTCAGAGTGTCAGATTAAATTGCAATTTCAGTACGTGTTCCACAAGTTTTTAAAATTTGCAGAGTATTCTGACGAGGTTGCGAGAACTGGACTGCCGGAGAATTGACGGGAAAGCTATTTCTGTGGCAGGCGCGCTTTTTTAGAATCTTCTTATGATAGGGTTAGTTTAGAAGTAGAGCGGGGTTGACCTCAAGGGTCCATTTATAGTCCATTTATATGAAACTTCATGATGTATCCATTCCTGAGGCAATTGTCAGACTACGGCAGCAGCCGCTTCTCGCTCTGGAAAGTCATTCTCGTGCTGAAAAAGATTGCTGCCAATTGTCGCCGGATGGGGCGAAAGTATTGAGGTCTGTGACTATTGAACACAGTCCGTAGGCCTCTTTAGGTATGCGACTGAGGTCAAGTATTCCTCCATAACAATATATGAGCGGATGAATTTCCTACCTCATCTCATCAAGCTCAGAGAACGACTGCTAAGTGTTGTAGGCCAGGTAAGGCGCATTTTACGGGCTGACTGGGGACTCACCAGACATGTGGTAGCCTTTTTGTTGACTGTGCAAAATTTTGGGTCATTAACGTGATACGATTTGGCAATGTTAAAGTGTGTCAGCGGATCTTAGCTTGCCAGAGAGTGACCTTGCTTCTCTGCTTACCAGTTAACAGGACCGTATCTACAGATGTATTACAGGTGTTGTTGCGAGTGCCTCCCCTTGACTTGGATATGATACGTCAAGGCCCACAAGACAAATTGTTGATTGGGTCTCCTCGTCGGTGGTCTAGGGATTTCCAAGCTATGGACATAATTTATGATGGTGTGACCTGCGATGTTCTCGTTGACAGAGCGAAATTCGAAAGAATTCGTGTCTTCGAAAATGAGATTTTCCGTCGCAGGTAGTTAGCTCTGGTGGCAATTATAGAATGGTTTAAGATTGGACTAAATGCCGACAGTCCTGGGCTGTAAGGTGTCTAACTAGAAGTGACCGCAAGGTTGCGAAACTCGACTGAAAGCTAGATTCTCGTAATAGGGGAGGTTAGGGGCCCCTAGAACTTTGCTTTAGTCTGACCTAAGAGTTGACTCCCTTGTGGGAGTATCGTTGTGGCTGAAGGTTATACCCAAAATCACGGAGAGGTTAGATCGACTGGAGCTTGGACATCTCATGGTTTAGCATATGTTGTAGTGTGCTAAAGTGTGTGTACAATTATTTACTGGCTATGGAACTGATCGGTTTGCTCGATGTAGAGTTGTACTGCAACCGGGTGCCATAACCCTTAGAAGTGTTAAGGTATTAGATAGTCCGTCCCGGGCTTTACCAAAGGGGAAATTTTTGGCATACAAACAATTCCGAATCTGGTACTGGTGATAGTACTTGTACTACCCAAAGTGCGTTGGACAACACATTGTTTTGATATCTCGTACGAATTCGTACCCTAGGATTGAGCCTTCACGGCTGGTGCCTACGTAAAACACTGGTGACATCTGATCTTAGATTTTATTTGGAGACCCCTGGGATCTCAGATTAACTTCAAGGTCGAACCATTTGTTGTTTTCAGTAGAGCATTACTTATTTTCTGAAATGGACCTGGGCCTTAACCACCATACCATACCATACCATCCTGACACATGTCCATTCTCCGTTGATGCAGATGTACTGCCGATAATGTGTATGCCATTCACATAGCAAGGACTTTTATAGACTTTTAAAAAATTGTGTCCTAATGCGAGTTTCGCACAATACCACAAGAACGATGTTAGGAGGTTATACCATACAAAAAAAAGTATAGGTATATTTAATAAAATGGCGGCTTCGTAATAAAAAATCGTATTTTTAAAAAAATAGAAATAATTATAAGGTTCAAAGGTTCTATTCCTCTTGCATGCTTTTTAGAGATAAAGATATTTTTGAGATGATTTTGTGTATGCTTTCCGCAATGTCAGTACTTATCATCGTCCTCGTTTAATGGTTCGTTCTAACTGACAGCGGAAATTGATAGTCATCGCCGTTTAATATTGTGTTGAAATTGTTCTTCCATATTGTCAGCACTCACGGCGAATCTACCACTACGTTTCTTGTTATGCTCTTTTTAGCTTCTAGTAAAATTTCCAAACATCTTTCTGTCTATAACATCCCTCAATTTCCCCGATATCGCGCTCCTTTTTCTCATTTTTCTTTCTTTTGAGAAACCGGTGCTCGTGGTTTTCTTTTTGCTCCTTAAGCTCACAAGGTATTCTAGACCTTTCACTTTAAATACGAGTACATTCTGGTGGTCGGGCAAAACCTAGCATATCCAATGTCCTGTTGGCAGCTTTGACAATTGGTAAATTGTAAATTGTGGCTGAGGACGTCGAGTGAGGTTAAGGAACATTTGATTGTCAAAATCTCTGTTGATTTCCTCCAATTACAGTCTGCAGGCATGAAACTTCCTCAAAGTGTTCCTATAACGGCGTTAGGAATACTTGAGTTCATACTTTGGCCACAACAAGGTAGTCCGAGGCAATATTTGTTGGACATCGGAATACTGGATAGCATGGTAACTGGTTGTGGTGGTAGATTAATCAGGTTAGGTCAGGTCCCCTAATGAATGTTGAACTGATTCTTGGCATGATGACAGTTCGCCCCGAAGCGAAATCAATTAGCTTGAATTCGCATAATGGCAAAGTCGTCATGTATCAGAAAGCTGAGCTTTCTAGATATTAAAACTCGATGAGTTTGCTTCTGATCTTTACGAAACGAAGCATGACTTTGTATAACTTGCCTCTAAATGATGATCTTGGTTCCTCTTTTCCAGGATGTATAGCAGTGAAAATATTTGTGGCTTCAACCGTTCTAAAATTAATAGACAATTAGACAATTGGCTAATGATTTCAGGTATTGAGAACTTTCGGTAGCTATGTAGTTTAGTTAACACAACAATATAACGGGTTACCCTTTGTTATTTACTTCTGGAACTGAATGATTTAAGTACTCATATGGCTCTGTGCAAATACAATATATGAAGCTATCAGTTCGGCATATCTTTTTGATGTCGTAAATATAATTTATCAACATGACGCAGACCTCAGATTGGAATTCCCAAGAGCCTTAGTCTTTGTCACTACATCACTCTATAAGCTTTACTCTTAATCACAGCTTTTCATGTGAGAACAACAAAACTCGCTACATTGCAAATGGTAAGTGGTATTACAGAAAGTCGGTGAAGCTCTTAGTAAATTACAAACGCTGAGTGTTTTTATTTCAATTGCTTAACCCAATCACGTCGTTTGATTTTTATTTTCTTCATCTTGTACAACGCGTATTTCGTCATCGATCATTGAATTTGTAAGCGCATACTAGCTTATTTGGTGATTCTGATACAAAATCTTTAGTTGGTCATGTAAAAAAAAAAATAAGAAAAAAAGCATTAAACGCATTTTTTTTTATCGCTTACTTTGTTCTTTTTTTCTTTTTTTTTTGCTCGTATAACACTGACCTTTCGTTTCCCTATAATTATACAATACCTGACCTGCGGATGACTAATATTCACTATAAGCAGAACTCTATAGAGCTTTCAATTGTTTTTTCCATGAATGAATGGGCTCACTCGATAGTAAATGGCGGCAATGACAGACCCCAATACATCAATCCAACAGAAAAGTCATGGGGTTAACTCTGACAATAAATTGGACAATGTTGGAGACAAGCGTTGTCATTACCCTCTGTACTGTACTTGGCGTATGGCGCATCGTTCGAATTCGTTTCAATGGGACATCGTACAGCACCTTATTTGTTCAGTTAATTAAACATGAAAAGAGGAAAATGAAAAAAAAAAAAAAACAAATACAAAAAAAAAACTTCTCAATGAATGCCACATTGTTGCCAGAGACTAGGATAATTTTCAACAAAAGGCCTCTACTGTGGTGAATAGAGATTGAATAGAAGATGCCAGTGTGATTTGTATTGCAGATACATATACTTATTACCAGCACCAGTAGCATACCACCGCACCCTGCTGTGATATACAAATGGCAATTATATATTTGTAAGGGTAGATCTTTTTTTATACATATATCTATGCATTGAAGCCAGTAGTTTGCGTCTCAAGTGGAAACTTTAAGTATCATTCTGAGTGTTAAGGGCTTCGTATAAGTTCATCAACCTATTTTAAGTGAAACCTATCCGTTGATGTTCCAGTGTAAAGAATTCTAGTGATTTTACGTGTTATGTTTAGTTTTTGTATGGCAAAGCCTTGTGGCGGTCGTAAACTTTTTTGATAATAAATTCCATTTAAGTACGTTGCCTTTACGCGTCTGTAAGCATGTAACATAATAATCAAGTGTAGCCGAAGAGAATAATGGAGACACAGATTCGTCTACCATTAAAACTAGACACACATACATTTGAAATTGTGGCGAAACTCCTTAGGTTAATACAAAAGTAAAACTTTTGAAAAGATACAGTTTGATATTTTAAAATTCTACTGTTCCCAAAGAATTTGAAAAACTAGATGAACTGTTGCAAAACTTGAAATGTAATTAACGAAAACAGTCAAATAGCAGTAAAATGTAAATGAAATTCGTCTCTTGCCTTATCATGGCACATCCACTAGTCAGTCAAAGAACGACGACTTTGCGCGAATAAGGACAAAGGTCAGAGTATGAGAGGACAATTTAAATTCCTAAAGCTGTTTAAAAATAAGAAAATAAGAAAAATAAGAAAATAAGAAAAATAAAAAAAATAAGAAAAAGAAACGTAAAGCGAGTAACTATCCCGCTCTCCTTTAAAATCGCCAATACAGCCTGTGATCATCTTCAGATAATAGCAGAGCTACTTAATCAAATCTTCACTACTGGGAAGACTAACAAAAATGATTGATTTTGAAGGACAACACACGAGCATTGAGATTGGAAAACTTAAGGGCGAATGCTCCCATCATTTAAAAAATATGTGTGAATTGTTTGCCACATCCTCTTACAGCGCTTCATTTCACATGATTTTCTTCTTAATTTCTGGAAAAGCGTATATGTCCCCCTCCATAAAAGAAGTCAAAAAAGGAAATTGCAAAGTTTTTCGAGTATTTTACATTTTATAATGGTTCGATTCAAAACCACAAGCGTAACAGAATTCCTATCAAGTACTCTGTGCGCTCTAGGGGAAAGCAGAAGTCGATGTAACTATCATTGATTTCATGATTTTTCGAAAAAAAAAAAAATCGCTTAAAATTATCTTTCTCTAGTAAAAGGCTCTTAATTTTCAATCCACTACAATGTTATTTTCTATCTAAGAAGCGTTTATGGGCTTATGGCATTCCACAGGAAAGTCATCTCGGTCCCCTGTTAGCCCTCTTGACAATTGTTAATTAGTTTATATCAGTATATGTATATTGATGACATCAAAATATTTTTTTGTTGTTGATAAATAGCGCACTCAAAGTATTGCGGACATACTTACAATGATGACACATAGCGCCAGCAGAAGGAAAACTTTGGACGAAAGAAAGAAGGATACCGATTCTCGTTGGTTTTGAACGTTTGCAAGATATATTGAATAAAAAATAAAGATCTAGTCAGAGCATTTGATAGGCTAGTTATTTGGCTAAGGAAAGGAATTTGGTATTTCGTAATACGTCAGAAAGGAGGAATCGGGTGTGCTCCAGTAGTAGACTTAAACCGTTCAAAATAACTTAAATACAACTTTCCGGAGGTGATTTGCAATCCATTGAATCCTAAATAGACGCATCTTCAAAAGAAAAAATTAAGTCAAACTCTGTCCAGTGACTTTGAAATTATCAAGTGCAAGTATCTTCATTTTGTCAAACCATCTCCGGATCTGCTTACTGCACACTGTGTGATCAGCTTAATGCTTTGTCTCCGCCTACACTTGAATACGTCGAATTTTCAATGGGACGAATCTACTTTCGCACTCGCGTAGTAGCAAGAGAACTTTAAGATATTAACATTCACAAATCCTCCGGTCCAGATCATATATCTTTTTCAGGTTTTTCAACAATCCTACTCTTTAACACTTTTTTCGAGTAGATGAAAAACTACATTTGTCCAGCTCATCGTTAAAAAAGGCGAATCTTCTTCTCTCTTCTTCTACAGACCCATTTCAATTACGACCCTTCCTTCCAAGGTCATGGAAAGGCTGATAAACCATCAGCTCATGAAATATTTCGAAACCCGAAAACTTCTCAATGACTGGCAATACGCTTTTCGTAGCAACAGGTTCACTGGTGATTTGATGGCATGTCTTAATGGAATGGAATGGTTCCGAAAAATGGAACCAAATTCTACACCAATCTGGCGAACTGAAGATAGTTGCAATTGATATTTCAAAGGCATTTAACAGAGTTTGGCATCAGACTCTTTTGTCGAAAATGAGTGCACTTGGGATCGACGACTCTCTTCATCAATGGATTAGGAATTACCTTTCAAGTTGTCTTGGATGGTTTTAAGTCCAATATTCACAAAATAAATGCTGGTGTGCCCCAGGGCTGCGTTCTGGCTTCGACAATCTTTTAAGTTTTCATCAACGATCTCTTGTCTGCTGCTTCTTATCCAACATATGCCTTTGCTGACGACAGTGCTTTCTGCTTCTCATATTCGTTACCGAACTCTCGTTCCTGCTCTTCGGCTGTAGAACGGGAACGGCAGTGTATGCTTATTAAATTCTGATATTACCGGCATAACTCATTAGAGAATCACTAACAGAGTAGAATTTAAATTAAACATAATGCTGTCTGCTGTCATTAAAGTGAAATCGCTTAAGCGCTCGAAAATTATTAAAAAAAAAAAGTAAAATAAAATAAAAATAAAACCCGTCTTGAATCATGTCTGGGAACTGTTTGGTGGATTTGTCTGTCAATTATCTCAAATCTGGTTGTTCTCTTAACCAAAAGGAGGAATGCTCAACCTTGGTAACAAGCTTTGTCCTTCGAAACGCTGTCGGGCTATGAGTTTATTATCTTGAGCAGCAATCTTACACGAAAATACGTCACAGTTGCTTTTAAATGATTCCAAACAATGATCTGTCACTGTTGTATGAAGACTTTCCCTCGCAGGTCTGGCGCTGCTTTAGACACAGTGATGAATCTCCCTTTACTTTGTATTCATATCATGTTTTCCACTTCCAAGGTCATCTTCCGTTATAAAAATGTGGTCTTTGTTACAACACGCACTGGAGTTTTGATGACCTCGCGTTTCGACTTGACTCTGGACATCTTTTCTGAAGCAATGACACTAGAATTCCTGCGAAAATACGAAACTGACTTTCCCTGTGTCCAGGAATGGTTCCGGGAAGAATGTAAGCGAGGAAAAAAAATGTAATCAGGTCCTCACAGGTGGCTTAAAAAATAGTTAAGAATGCGGCGCTGGTGTCTTTTGGGAGGATGAAAATGAAAGATATCACTCACGCAATTCTTATGACGGAGAAATATCTCATATATGCGCTAAGGCTTTGGCTTGCTGAACACTTTCACTAGCTTTAACTTTAACGCGCCCTTATCAGCGCTATGAGTGCTGATATTAAAGTCACTTTAAAACTTGAAAGATTACTCATCATTTTACAAAAGTTTGAGAAGAGTACAGTAGACTCGTTTCTTGTCTAAATACTCTGTTCCGAAAGAAAAAAAAAAAGTTTATTATTTGACACTTATTCGGTAATTCAATGTCCCAGTTATCTCTATTAGTTTTGACGTCGTTAAATTCTCTAAAAATGTAAGTAAACGCATTCTTATTCTTATTTCTCCGGACCCGCCTCAATGCAACTAAATCCATTTTTACAATTTTATTATTGGGTCTATAACTTAATTCGTGCGGTTTGCTAAGAGATGGCGTAACTTGTATTATTCCACTGTTATTATTCCATTGGAACATGCGTTGGAAAGCTACTGTCATTGTACGTCATTTCAGTATATGTCATTCATTTGAAGCGTAAGCAACAATAATGCCGCAACAAATATGTCGAACTTTGTGCCTGAAAAAGTGTTTTTGCGGGGAGTTCTTCTTCATTACTGAAAACTGCTGCCGCAAGTCATCGTATTTTAGTGGAAGTTTATGGTGAACATGCGCTAGCTAAGCGAACGTGCTAAAAGTGGTTTGCACGATTTAAAAGTGGTGATTTTGGCTTCGAAGACGATGAACGTTCTGAGCAGCCAAAAAAATTTGAAGATGAAGAACTGGAAGCATTACTTTATGAAGATTGTTGCCAAACACATAAAGAGCTCGCAGAATCTTTGGGTGTCACTCAAGCAGCCATTTCAAAACGTTTAAAAGCAGCTGAATATATTCAAAAGCACGGAAATTGGGTTCCACATGAACTCAAGCCGAGAGACGTCGAAAGGCGGTTTTGCATGTCCGAAATGCTGCTGGAACGCCACAAAATGAAGTCATTTTTGCATCGGATTGTTACTGGTGATGAAAAATGGATCCATTACAATAACCGCAACCTCAAAAAATCATATGTGAAACCCGGCCAACCAGCCAAATCAACGGCAAAGCCGAATATCCATGGCGCGAAGGTAATGCTCTGTATTTGGTGGGATCAGATTTGTGTGCTGTACTATGAGCTGCTAAAACCGGGTGAAACCATCAATAGACAACGCTACCGAACACAATTAATCCGTTTGAAGAGAGCAGTAGCCGAAAAACGCCCGGAATATGCGACCATCATGACAACGCTCGACCCCACGTTGCTATTCCGGTTAAGAACTATTTGGAAAACAGTGGATGGGAAGTCTTACCCCACCCGCTTTATAGCCCAGACCTTGCCCCTTCTGACTACCATTTGTTCCGGTCGATGCAGAACGCCCTCACTGAAATACGGTTCACATCAGAGCAGAATATCAAAAATTGGCTTTATTCATTCTTGGCTGCCAAGCCGGCGCAGTTCTTTAGGGATGGGATCCAAAAATTGCCAGAAAGATGAGAAAAAGTCATAGCTTCAGATGGGCAATACTTTGAATAATACTACTGTACATGTTTTTCTTAAATAAACGTTCAAATTTTGAAAAAATAAAAACCACACGAATTAAATTATATACCCAATATGTGAATATGTAAATTTAAGGAATTCGTATGTATTTGGCTTAAAAAAATGAGCTCACACACTGCAATCCCTTCACAAAAAACTTTCTCTCAGTTCTCTGGAATAAAAGCCCAAAATCTTCCATATCCCAGATTCCGTAGCAAAAGAGCACCAAAGCTGCTTAGCCACATCCAACATAACCTCAATGACATATAGCTCTTCACAATACCCCATGTATATCGTTAATCAAATAAATTGAGTGACAGTGGCTGCATAAAAAGCGATGCATTGTTCCTCTGAAACATCATGTTGTGGTTGCTATGTATGTATGTAGCTTCTATTTTTACAATAAAAAAAAAAAAACTTAAACAAGATAGTGTGCACATACCATACAACAGCGTGCTGGTCTCTTCGGCACCCCATTATAAGTCTAATTACAATCGTTTATGGTTTTGCATAATTCAACTCAATCATCGGATTCCTTTTGCCATTACAAATAAATATTAACGTAATTACTCATTAATCAAGGTTCTCTACTAACTAAGACTCACCTCTCTTAACCTCTCTGGCTCATGTGCATACTCTTATAGAAGTCGTTATCAGATATTTATTACAAGAATGTGGAGGGTGTATCGTAATTCACAGCGGCGACACGATTAACTGAATTCCCCTTGAATCGGCCTCGTCATGATAATAGGTGATCTAGCTCTCTTCATGACCACCATGGCACCATATTAAAACCTATCCACTAAAGCTAAACCCTCTCACTGTCTGTACCTCTCCGCTTTCTAAAATCAGAGTCAGTAAACCGCGAAGAGGCTTCTTTACATAGTCTGGTTGGTTATGTCCTCATATTTTCTCTCTCTGGTTCTAAATGGGGATTGAGGAGTTGTTGTCGTCAAATATTTGCCATAAACGACAGCAGTAGTAGGAACAACATCAGCTAAGAGGCGATAGTGTGACTCAATTTGTGGACAAACTGTGGGTTTCTGGGGAGTTTTAAATTACTCATTGTTATTAGGAGGAAAATAAAATGATCCAAATGTGTAAATTTAGCACCCCGCCTTGTCGCCTTTCAAATATGTTTTTTTTTGCGGGTGTTGTCAGACTGTTGTTTTTTCTTGTCATTTCTCTTTGAGTGATATCTTTTCAAGTATACTATGTATGAATGAATATAAATTCTTTTAAATTGTTCGTTTTGTTTTTATCAGTTTCCTCAGCAGTTGCGGATTGTGGAAGGCATTCGGCGCCGCCTTGTGGATTGCGACCTAATGACCAACTGTCGCTTAACGTTTATGGGGTAATCAAATGTTCATTTGGATGGTTTAGTTTCGTTTTCACCTCTTAATTAGGTGTCTCATTACGACAAAATACATACGTAGTTTCTAAAAGCAGTAGGCACTTAGAAAAATCAGAAATTAAGTTACTTTCCCTATACTTAAATGGGAAATTAAGAAAAAAAACAAAGTCTTAGATTAACGTTGGCATACAGATAGATACGAATAGTACAAACTAACTATTGTGGATTTGTATGTATGAATGTATAACCACAAAATGACTCAATCGCATGGCAAGCAGAAAAAGATAAAAATAATTTCAAACGTCATTATGCGATAATGGAGGAACTGTTACGTATAAACGTTTCCCGATATCTGCTAACCACATATGTAGTAAAGCGATGGAAGCATGAAATCATGGAACCAGCATTTAATGTAAATTACTTACTAGGTGGCTACAACACAAAAGATTTATCAGTTCAATTGTATTGACAGATCCAAAATATTAAAAATTCCAACATATGGTTGTGCAATTTAACCATTTAAACTTTTGACTTAATTGTGACAGTTTTCTTGACGATGTAAAGGGCAACAAACTATTGTTTTTTAAACCTTTCAGGGCTGCACGTAAAAAAGATATGCAAGATATATAAGAAGGAAATTTATTGAAGCTAAATTATACATATCTATATAAATTAAAAAATTAAATATATATCGTACTTGATACACTTGATATATTTGATACATTATTATCAATCGAACTAGAGTTTGTAAAACAGGCAACAAACATTTCTGGCAATGATTTGGAAGCCAAATATCCATTAACGCGTTAACAAAGCTTGGATGACTCTTTCCACGTACAGGAAAATGGAGACTATAACCTTTAATTATACATTAGCTTGACACTTGGGTCACAGACTTGTACGTATTCGTATGTATGGTGTAGCAATATGGCGACCAGCTCTGAATAAACTGAATAAACAAATCAAAGGTTTAACACCAGAAAAAGTGTAATTATCAGTCTCCCTGTGTCTACACACACTGCTGACAGTTGATGGATAAATGTCTTACCGAGGACAGAATCCATCCGTTTATAAACCTATGGCTTCAAAAGAAGAAGAAGAAGCGGATTCAATAACTTTTCGGACCGGAACATTGGTGTCCATCCGTTCTACATGACCCAGCCACCTCAGTCGTTGGAGCTTCACTCAGCTTGTCGTTGTATCTCGTCCTCCACACACCATCTATGCATACGGGATCGAAAATCACTCGGAAGAATTTTCCTTTCAGTATATTGTTAAGGTCTTATATAGGGTTACTTTTGTCTTTCGAGAGAGGGCCTTACTAGTGAATTTTCTTTCTTAGCCCCAAGAAGCAGCGATTGGCAAGAGTTATTCTTCATTTGATCTCAGCGCTTTCTGAATTGATAGCGGAGCCTAGGTAGATAAAGTCCTAAACTACCTCAAACTCATATTTTTCGAACGTGACGTTCTGACCAAGACATCGGTATTGAGTGTCCCTTCTGGTTGACAGCATATTCTTGGTCTTGTCCTCATTTGCTATTAAATCCATCCTTGCTGTTTCCGTTTCAATACAATACAATATAGCCCTCCTGACATCATAGCGTACGTGAGTAATTAGACAGATTTTTAAAAGGTTGTGTCTCTTTTCTTGGCGCGGGAGTTTTTAATTATTCTTTCAAGAACGATGTTAAAGAAATCGCATGACAGCTTGGCTAAATCCGGCATACGTTCGTCCGACCATAGATGAATTGGTGTACGCTTCGTATTAAGAAGAGTAGTACTCGTACATAAATATCCTGCAATAAAAATTGATTGCAGCAGAAGAATACCGAACCAGTATGTGATTTCAGTATAATTTTTTTCATCATAGGGTATAAAGAAAGCCGCTCAAAAATAATAATTAATGAGTAGAGCTTGACACAGGAAATAGAAGTCTGAACAGAAAAAGACCACAGGCTTTAACGCGTGACGCCCTGGTAAACAAGGATGGACCAAATCAAAAATCTGCTATTTAGACATCCATTGAATTCTGAAAGGTCTTCCAAATTCAAACTTCAAAATATCGAATAATTGAGATATCGAGCTGAAATTTATTCCAGTTGTAGTACACATATTATATTTAAGTATGGAATTCCCTCTTATTCATATGAGCACGTTTGCAGCGCTCGATTCTTTGAAGTCAATTTTCAACCACTCTTCCACATATATCGGCCGGAAAGTTGGCATTTTCACACTCGGTATTGTTCCTGACCTCCTCTAACATTGGTGGATTGTTGGCATAAACCAACGACTTAAAGTTACCCCATAAAAATAAATCAAACGACGTTAAATCGTATGAGGGAGGTGACATTTCGACCGGAACATTTTTCGAGTTTACATGCTGTGTGGCATGTGGTAACATCTTTTTGGAACTACATACCACTGATATCAAGTCCATCCAATTTTAGCAAAAAAATTGTCCTCCAACATGGCACGATAGCGAACTTCTTTAACCAACGAAAAAAGATTGTTCAATCACACTTCTGGCATGAAATCCACACCATATGGATTGCTGTCCATATTTTGCTTATTGACAAAGCCATTAAGCCAAAAATCAGCTTCATCGCTGAAGATGATTTTTCGATGAAATCCAGGATTTTCTTCAAACTTTTACAGAGCCCAGTCGGATAAGTTTTGGCGCTTCAAACGATCAAGAAGCTTCAGATCTTGATTCGATCGTCACAATGTGGACTGAGAGATTCACAATTTTTGTGAACAACGTAGAATCGACTGATTTGGCTAATTCTGAATTGAAGCACTTACGCCTGCGATAGGTTCGGTACTTCGGTGCGTTGTCTCACTGTCACAGGAACATTCGATAGAAAATATGTTGACTTGAATTTTAGCATAATCGTCACTATCTGTCTGGTGATAAGATGATTACAATCGAAAGTTGAAATAGACGCTCTTAAAGTTACGACCTCGGAATTTCGGTAGTAATTTTTAATAGTTACTTTAAACATTGCCTGAGGTTTTGACATTGACAGACCATAAAAAAGTTTAAGGGTGTATTTGTACTAAAATACAAAATTGTTACGTCCCTATTGAAAAACCCCTTTACAATAGTACCTTCGGCTACTGAGCTATGACAACGATGTCAACATCATCAGCCGCACAACTGTATATTGGAATAAATGTTTATCTTATAAATAAAAGTCAGTTGAAAATATTTGGTTTAGCTAAACAACTGGACACCAAACTCGTAACACGAAAGACTAAGATGGTACGCGAGTTTCAACCTATGATCCTAAATATGGTCTTACAGGCTCTTCAATTCTGAACTGATCTGATTGTTTTTTGCTCTGTCCAGCCCACAGTTAAAAGATCCGTTGGCAGAGGATGGGCAGTCTCTGTTAATAGTTCAAATGCTAAAACCAAACCAAATCAAATTTCTAATAAATGCATGTGTTTTGAAAAAAAAAAAAAATAATAATAATAATACTTCTATTCTATTCTTGGAAGAAGTTTTAAAGAACTCGCGCTGGTAATTTTGTAATTTAGACTAATAATACATGTACACTACTCCAAAAGACAATACGCTTAAAGATCTTTAGAAAACTAATCTAGAGAAGCGCTTAATTACTCGATAATATTCAGACAATGAAATGCTGTTCTTTAAAAAAGGTTGAAGTATCTGGTGTTAGTTGAAGCTCCTGCCACCACGGTCCTATCCTACATATAAATGATTGTTTTTGCGTAATAGAAACTTACAATATGGTTACTAGAACATCTTTCGTTCCGTTTGTTTGTAGTACGACATAGAAATTCGTTGTTGGCTTAACATGCTTCTTAAGGCAAAATTGTCCCAAATAGTATTAGAAGACTAATACAGAAGAGACCCTTTCGAGTTATTATGTCTACCAAATGCGCCATTCTGTGCCGTTTTCACGCCAGTGGCGTCACCTGACCTCATTTCATCAAGACCAATGCCACAGCTCACGTTACCGTCAATGTTCATGTTCACGTTAATTCATCATTCTCTTTTGATATGTAAATGATATTAAGCTGATTGAGATGTGGTTTCAACATAATGACGTCTGTTGCCACGAGTATTCGACGACCATAACCATTAACTTAATAAAATCACAATATTGACGACTTTATTTTGAGAAACAGTCTTGTCAATTAGCCTTTAAAGTCATGTTATTTTTTCCTGGCACTCTACGTAAAGGTACGATCACTAGCGAAGGGTAATCGTGTGCCGTTAGCAGTTAAAATGTGGTAGCTAAGGTTCTATTTCTTGATTTATCAATTTCTGTCTGTATTTACGGAAAAAGTAATCATCTTTGACGAAGCATTCAGCTTCGTGGGGTTCTGCGATTTCATTGTTATTTTACTTTAGCGTGCACCCCCATATTTTACTTGTGCGCCCCATTCGCTTGACAGCCGTCATATAAATTTGCGTAGTACAGGAACTTTTATAAAAAAAATAAAAAATTTTAATTTTATAAGATTTTAATATCACAAGCGCAACTTTAAACATATATTTCTTAGAATAACCTAAAAGCCAGTAAGACCTATTTCAAACCAACTGCAAAACTTGCAGATAAAAAACTAATTTGTCGAAACAATTATTTATCTCATAGAGGGTTGAACCTTGATTGTCAACCGGAATTGCCTTAGCCCTTTATAGCGCCATAGCGTCATTTTTCCTAAAACTGTCAAAAAAGACGTAAAATGTAAATAAAAAAGACTAGATACTCGTATGTACAGTGTTGGCCAAAACTAAAGCACGAAACTATCTCGCTTTGGGTAAAACTTAAGAAAATTCAAAAAACGTCTGATAATTTTACAATTTTTTTTATTTTTTCTAATCAAACGATTAGTTTTTGATGCACAGCTACGATATTATTAGTACACTTCATTTATTTAAAAAAGAACAAAACAAAGCAAAACTCATTAAAAAATATGGTATGTAGACAAAACTAAAGTACATTTTCGAATTCGTAACTAAAAACAAAAAAATGTTATTGCTAATATTTCGTACTGTAGTTTTTCTTTCTTATTACTGATGCACATCTTCTGGGCATAGAGTCGATAACAGACCCCATGTCTGTTGAAGCATGGGGTCTAAATTGTGGCATTTCGCGCGAATAATTTTCTGATCTAAAATTCCGCATAGAATTTCTATGTGGTTGGGATCATTCGATCCGATCAGAGCACTTTAAAACAGCAATAATGTTTTCATTAAGCCAATTCCTTACAATTTTAGCGGAATGTTTTCATGTTGGAAGATCCATCAGAAGGGCATATTCAGCATGGGAAGCATGGCATGGCATGGGCAGCATGAGATAGCATGAAGAATTTCATGTATTTCTTTAATTTTTCCCAACGCGAGATCATATTATGCTTTAGTTTTGGCTATTATTGTAAGTATGTATCTTTAACAGAAAGAAAACAATTATTGTAAATTTGCAACACTGTGTTTCGGCTTCTATTGGGTTGTTCAATAAATTCTACGGTTCTTTAGGGTTAAAATTAAACACACATTTTTGATATAAAAGCTCATATTTCATGGTCTTTTGGTTTCTTCAAACATTCTGGAAGAGACATTGTGCCTCTTTTGTAAGTCAGCAGACTTATGGTTAAAAAAAATTTCCAGGTGAAGGCGCAAAATTTGGAGAATACGGTGGGCGCTGCATAACTTCCAAACCAAATGAATTCAACTTATGTTTTATCACTAACACTGTGTGTGGTCTGGCGTTGTCATAATGGAAAACAATGCCGTTTTTCTTTCACTGCCTGCTTCAAAGGATTGAGCAGAGAGCAATATTTAACGAGATTTATTGTCTGATTGCTTGGAAAAAACACGAAGTAAAGAACACTTCACCAGTCCCACCAAATGCTCAACATGATCTTTTTTGGATGCAAATTATGTTTACCGACCGACGTGGTGGAGCGCATCATGACCTCTTACGCCGAATGTTATTGTAAACTACCCATTTTTTGTCTAAATCCTCAAGAGAGTTTCTTCTCAACAAAAACTCGCAGAGCATTATTCGATCCATAATGTTTTTTTCATTGAGTTCGTGAGGAACCCAAACATCCACATTTTTCGACATTCCACTCGGTTTCAGTCTCTGGGAAACGATTGTATGGGCGATGGCTGTTAGGTGGACGTCCAGAGTGAACAGTAACCGCAAGGTCTGTATTTCCCGAACGTAAGCTTGTAAACCAACGTTAACAAGTGTCAGCGTTTATAGCCGAATATCCATACACGCTGCAAATCTCCTGTTGCGCCTCTGTCGGTTTGATACCTTTTTTTTTTTAAAAAAAAAGCAAAATATGAAGAAAATAATTTTAAGCACTTGAAACACGCCCAATCAAAACAAATCCGTGACAATGTAAATAATAACCCTCTCGGAATTATTGCGGCTATAACTATTCGTGCGGTTTGCTAAGAGATGGCGTAACTTTTATTATTCCATTGGAACATGCGTTGGAAAGCTATTGTCATTGTACGTCATTTCAGTATATGTCATTCATTTGAAGCGTAAACAACAATAATTTTTTTTCACTCAAATATATCGAACTTTGTGCCTGAAAAAGTGTTTTTGCGGGAAGTTCTTCTTCATTACTTTAATACGAAGAAAACTGCTGCCGAAAGTCATCGTATTTTGGTGGAAGTTTATGGTGAACATGCGCTAGCTGAGCGAACGTGCCAAAAGTGGTTTGCACGATTCAAAAGTTGTGATTTTGGCTTGGAAGACGATGAACGTCCTGGGCAGTCAAAAAAGTTTGAACATGAAGAATTGGATGCATTACTCTATGAAGATTGTTGCCAAACACAAGAAGAGCTGGCAGAATCTTTGGGTGTCACTCAAGCAGCCAATTCAAAAGTTTAAAAGCAGCTGGATATATTCAAAAGCAAGGAAATTGGGTTCCACATGAACTCAAGCCGAGAGACGTCGAAAGGTGGTTTTGCATGTTCGAAATACTGCTGGAACGCCACAAAAGGAAGTCATTTTTGCATTGGATTGTTACTGGTGATGAATCTGGTGATGAATTTGGTGGAATCAGATGGGTGTGCTGTATTATGAGCTGCTAAAACCGGGTGAAACCATCAATGGACAACGCTACCGAACACAATTAATCCGTTTGAAGAGAGCAGTAGCCGAAAAACGCCCGAAATATGCAACCAGACACGAGACATTTTCCATCATGACAACGCTCGGCCCCTCGGACAGTGGATGGGAAGTCTTACCCCACCCGCCTTATAGCCCAGACCTTGCCCCTTCTGACTACCATTTGTTCCGGTCGATGCAGAACGCCCTCACTGAAATACGGTTCACATCAGAGCACAATATCAAAAATTGGCTTAATTCATTCTTGGCTGCCAAGCCGGCGCAGTTCTTTTGGGATGGGATCCACAAATTGCCAGAAAGATGGGAAAAAATCATAGCTTCAGATGGGCAATACTTTGAATAATACGATTGTACATGTTTTTCTTAAATAAACGTTCAAATTTTGGAAAAAAAACGCACCGTATAAGTTATATACCCAATAACAACAAAAATTTCATAACGGTATACACAGAGATTTTCTGAAACGATAAACACCACTTCCAGAAAAAAAAAACCGTATAACTTATTGAACAACCCAATACATATGTATATCTGCAGATATTGTTAAACGTCCGACGTTTTGTTATCTGCTTTTCAACTTTATCAACTTTCGAAATCTCAAGCAATCAGATTGCCTAGATCTTAACTGACCCGTAGGTGGGGTGGGTAAGCATTTATCATTTAACGTACAACTGAGAGTAGATTTTCTCATTGTGTTGGATGGTCAATTTCGGGTTCTCACCTACAAAATTTGATGCAAATTAAATGTTTTTTTTTTTATTTTTGATTCAATTTCTGAAATCTCAATCCCATGATCGTCACTATTTGTTAAGACTGGGAAACCCTTTCCGCAGTACGGACTTTTTGATGCCTGAAATTAGTTTCACAAATCAAGAAACAACCTTCGAAATAACGCTTAATTGCGCCTCACCTCAAGAGGTCGCACGGTGTTCTCGCATGAGTACGACGGACAATTTTGATTGCCATTTTGAGAAATAACTCGTTCAAGAATTTTGTCTCGCAAATGAGCAATGCCACTTTTGTAACACGTAGCGCTGTTTTGTTAAAAATAAACATCACCCTCATTATACCTTCAAGTTATGGTTATACAAATTTGCTGATTATAGTTCGGTAGCGCAATCCAACAAATCCAATCCAATCTGCAAACTAAACCGTTACATGTGGTTGATAGATTTTTCAACAATCCTTCTTTGATGTCCAGTGCCCCAAATCCGGCAATTCCGCTTATTAACAAATGAAAATGGAATTGAATAAATATATGAGACACAGCTACTCAAAGAAATACGTGTGAACCAATATTTCCACTCAATTTTCATTTGATATCAAATTTCTCTTGTTTCCTATATGACATCATTCTATTTTAAGAGTTTGCTGCTTGACATGTTATCGGTGCAAGTTTAAGTTAAAATTGAATTGCATTTATAATGACCACAAAAATATTTGTGGAATAAATAAAAAATATAATACAACCATTTATTACAGTTAGCATACATTATTTTGAAAGTATGGTTTTTAGGTTAGGTTTAGTAAATCAAAATTAACTTTTAATAACGGTATACCAACCCTGATGGTTCGTAGCGGGCATTGAGAAATTTGACCGTTCCTCGAAAACGATTTGCGCTGAAATTGACAAATTAGCGCACGCAAAGTTCGCAGAAGACTCCAAGATGCCAACCTTCCGGTCAAAGTTGCAAGAAAATTACTCTATTGCGACCAAGAAACTTAGGAAAACAATTTACTGCAAGCCACCGTCTTTGAAGGGTCGCGGAAAGTATTACAAAATGGCGTAATATTATCTGAAGTGACGGAACTGCAGTCAATTTGTTCTCCTCGGGATGTGCAAGCAACCTTTGAAGACCAAAAGCAAAAAAAAAAAATAAAATCATGAGCGCTATATGAGAAAGGTGTTGGGTTGGCACGATGTTGGTACAATTTTTAGAATTCCCGACACTGACAAGATTTGGATTCACATATTGGAAAATATCATGCTTCCTTGCGCAGATGAACACATGCCATTCATATGGCTTTTCCAGCAATGTAATGATCGAAACACAATTCGATATCAGAAAGTGTCCATAATTGCATGATCAATCTTCAGATCTTAATCCAAATGAGAACTTGTGGAATGAGCTGAAGAAGAAATTGGCGAGTCAATATTTTTACTATAAAGAGAAAGTGGCAATCCGTCCAAAAAGAATGGTATGTATTCTATACACGCATCAATTACATTTGTTGAGTCAATGTCTTGGCGGATTGAAAGATTCTTAGCAAACAATGAGCTCTACGTGAAATCGGTAAACCTAGGATGTTGGCCATATTTTAAGCTACAAAAAAAAAAAAATTATTCGTGAACGTCGGTCACGATTTCGGTTCTTCGCCTCACTAACTTGTCCTAATAGCTCAGATTTTTTTAAAAAAAAACTTAACAAGGTGCAGAAAAAGGCAAGAAGATACTTCGAATAGACCGGAGACTTTTCGAACTGTTTCGAAATTTTCAATGCATTGTTAAAGTACCATATATATGGTCTTACTTGTTCTTGATTAAGTGGCAAAGTACCGGACCATTTATTAAACTATTTTATAAAAAACCTGTATGTTACTTAAATCAAAAATTCAAATCTTCCGATAAGCACTATTTTCACTCTTTCTTTTGATGCAGATTCAGTATAATTGCATAAAAGCTTACAAAATATGATACAATACCCGGAACTATGAATAGCAAAGTGTCATCAAATGATTCTATAAATTGATCAAATTAAAACCTTGGATTTGGGGCAACAGCACCAGATAGAGTAATTTTTGCCTGTCGTAATCCATCCCCAAGTTGAATTCCGGTATCAACTGGCTATTACATCAAAGAAGAATAAAGAGGATTAAATTATCATTCTGCACAGATAAGTTAGAATCCATATGCTGACTTATCAAAATATACACTTAGTATTTGAATAAAACTGAACTTGTAAATTCGATAATCTACATATATACTCGTATTAAGGGAATTCCCCTAAAAATCTATTATCGCTGTGCTCAACATATGGTAAATACACATCATAACCCAAAATAACTTTTTACGTCTCCAACTCCCACACATGAAATGATTTTTTATTCACCCGTCGAAGAACACCTAAGGTATCGCTTATTTGTATAGAAATTCAGCGGTATCGGCTATCAATACAACTATCAACAATATTTTTAGCAGAATTTTTGGGTTTAAACCCAAAATAGCTTTTAAGTTTTCCCCTATAATAATTTTGGGTTAAATTCAGTCATCGTTATTCTGATAATCATTAATGTGCCAGTTTTAGTAACAAGTATGATAATAGCGTAAAGTTATCAGTTTTCATAACGGTGGAAAAAAAAATGCAAAAATTAGTGCTACTGAAACAAATCTCAAAGCCGATTAGGGGAAAAGTTTATAGATAATAAAATATTCGTACTCGTAAACGACTTTGATTGTTTTACGAGTCTAAATGGTTGGTTGGTTTTAGATGCTAAATGTGAACTAAATTAACACAACTCCATCCACATTCTTAAAGAACAGGATTTAAGTCTTAAACAATACTAGTCTTCAGCCTTCTATAGTATTCACTTTGATAAAAGTTTTGCCAGTTATCCCTGCCATCTAAGCATTCCTAAAAGGTTCAGCTATTGTTGTCGTTGGCTCGATGGGTCTGTGCAATGAAGTCGAAGTGTTTCAAAGTGTTCGAACAATATCCACATCTTGATACATGTAACGGCTATATTTGCTGGTCTATTCAACTGTTCGAGTACATCAACATTTATTTGACTATGAATTTTTTCCCCAAAAAATGTGGGTAACAATTTATTCTTCTTTTATAAAATCCAGTGAAAGTATAGGGTTTTCCAATAGGGATTTGACAACTTTGAATTTAATTTGTGAACGCAATCCTTCACTAATCATCAAACTGTCACTGTCAATTTATTCAGTAAACTCAACATAGTAAAATACACTAACGAGCAACGTCTGCAAATTATAAAAATTTTCTACAGATATTCGGAGTCGTGACTGCAACTTTAAGAGCGTTAACTCCAATTTTCGGTCGTAATTCTCGCCCTAGTAGACAGGCAATAACGAGTTTATTGCAAAAATTTGAGTCTACATATTCGGTATGTGAGGTTTCCGTGTCAGTGAGACAACGGGTTGGTCGCTCAGACGTCCGTAGCAAACGATCCAAATCAGTCAATTCCACGGCGTTTTCAAGAATTGGGCATCGCTCAGACCACTTTATGGCGTATTTTGCGTAAGGATCTTGATTTACACCCATACAAGATCAAGCTGACTCGAGAATTGAAGCCGATAGACTATTTGAAGCGACGTACGTTCTCCCATTGGGTTCTGGAGAAGATGCGCCAAGATGATGAATTTCATCGCAAAATCATCTTCAGTGACGAAGCTCATTTTTGGCTCAACTTTCGGTTGAAAACCCACATGTGCTTCATGAATCACCACTTCATCCACAAAAAATAACTGTTTGGTGCGGCTTGCATGCTGGCGGCGTTATTGAGCTATATTTTTTCGTCGACGATAACAATCGTCACGTTACTGTAAATGGTCAGCGTTATCGCGCCATGATCACCGATTATTTTTGGCCCGAATTGGAAGATATGGACTTGGACGACATGTGGTTTCAACAGGATGGTGCCACAAGCCACACAGCACACGCTACAATCGATTTATTGAAGAGTAAGTATGGTGAGCCTGTTATCTCAAGACATGGGCCAGTCGATTGGCCGCCTCGTTCGTGCGATTTAACGCCGCTCGACTATTTTCTGTGGGGCTACGTTAAGTCATTGGTTTATGCCAACACGCCGACGACGTTGGAAGAGCTCAGAGCCAACATTGAACGCGAAATAGCGGCCGTTTCGGCCGAAATGTGTGGGCTGCAAACGTGCCCGCGGTGGCTATAATGAACGAAGTCGAGTTCCATTCAGAAATGTTTTGATTGTACTTCAAGCCAATAATAAAGTTTTTGAAATATCGCAAATGGTTTGCCTTTTATTTAAAAAAAAAAAGTTGTCAAGTGGTCTCATAGGGTTATTTTTCATCGAATCTCTAAGAATCTCTACTGGGGGTTGATCATTCAGGTAGTTTATATTTATTCCAAGGTAGGTTAACTATTTAACTTTTTTGAAGTAGCAGTTGTCAACAGTTAGATTTTGTCCTAAATGTTTTATTGGCAACATACGAGTGTGTCTGAGTTTTTAATCGTTCACATTATGAACAATTCGATTCACTTGATTATCGACCGATCATTTCTGTGAATTATCTGTGATTTCTAGTAGCCGAAGTGGCTCTGTATTTGTTGCTGGACGCGTTCGACTTTTAGAAGGCCAATAGATTGAAGAAATCATATTTTATCGAAATCTGCCACATTATTTATATAAGAGATGTTTTCCTTGCCGGCTTTGGCATATTCCTTAGCCTCCATACATTTAAAGGTGATGTGGTTATAATGCCTTATCAGTCTAGCACAAATCATCTTTACATTGCGCGGGGCTTGACATTAACTTTAAAAAAACACCCGGAGTGGAAAAGGTGCATAAGTTAAAGATGCACGCCCTCAGTGCGTAGTTCTTAATTCAATTTTAAAGGGTCAGTTTTTCAGGGAAATCTCTTTTAATAGGAAAGTTATCCCAATAACCAACCACAATTCCAAATATAAACTTTCGGTCCTGTAGCCCTTAACCTGATGCCAGTGAAAATAATTCGTTGAGGTATGCACTTCGAAGTAACTCTTGCTAATCTTCTAAAGTAAATCATTCTATAAGAAATACTTCATCTGTTTCCATGCAAGTAACCTGAAAAGTGTTCACTTTCAGACCCGGGTGTTTAACTTCTCAACTTATTTTGGTTAAATGCGAATAAAAAAACTAAAGTCTAATTTTTTTTTTTAAATGAATAAGAATTAACCCTTAACCTAGTACCTTTACATGGTTTTAATGCGTAATCTACTGATACCTTTGCTATTACAGATCAGATATCCCAATTCGTTATTAAATAGTGTAGCAAATCTATCGTTCATTCAACTTTTTGCTTAAAAACTAATCGAATAAAAAATGATTAATTTTATTCCACTAATACGATAATAACGATATTATATTCATCTTGATAATGTTTTTCTTAAGGTTATAAGCAGAAAATAATAAACATTTCCCTGTAGCAAATACTCTTTATCACCAGTAGAAAATCTAAAAAAAAAATCAGTTTAAGGTCTTACAGTCAGATGTTAAGTAACTCCTTATGTATAATTGCGAGGCTAAACGATTACGATCACAATATCAACCTAGAATATTTATAATTCGCTTTTCATTTTACAACTCAATAAAGCTTTCAAAAAAAATGTATCAAATAAATAAAATTATTTAACAAAAGATAAACTCTCACACCCTAACACAGCCCCTGACAAAAATGTTTGACTCAGACAAAGCTAATAAAGAACATTTCAATGAATCAGCTGTGTGGTAATGTGCCCACTTCTGTGATGACACTCATTCAAAAGTACACCAGCATCAGCACCCTGAGCGGAACCAGGCTTAAATATTCAAATAAATTTCATTTTCTCGTAATTGTAATTTATTCAGCAAACAACAGCGATATGCCTGCTCATTCAGCACCTTCAGCACCTCCAACTGTACACACAATACGAATAAAGATCGGAGACAGACGATTTTTGTGTGCGAAAAAATCACACAAATGCTAGGTGGCGGTAGGTTTGTTCATAAAGAAATTCGAGCACATTTGGGCACGTACATACCTCGTACATGGGTCGGACCAACCAACAGTTGCGACTGTCAAACATTATAATGCCTGAGAAAGTTTTGCTTTGCTTGTGAACTTGAAAATGAAAAGAGAAAAATCACCAGACAAAAGGCGAAAAAGTTATTTTGAAATTAGAACGTGCATCCGGCGAATTTTTCACACACACACACCGGGGTGTATCATTATCAACAAATCGCTTTGTTTAACCACAGTTACGGATACATACGTCATAGTACAAAGAGTATGAGTATCTCATATTTCGTATTCATTCATGCGAATATGACAGAAAGTGGCCGCTGAGGCACATACGAATGCTCGTAGATCATTTGAGCAGCAGTTAGGCAAAAAGTATTTATTTACCCCCTCAAATGAAAGTGATAACAGTGGCACAGATTTGACTTTGTTCGCATTTCCTTGATTTGATATCTGAAAATCATGAATCAGCCGTGAATCGTAAAAGAAAAATTATATATTTAGTTGCGTACAAATATTTTTAGAGCTTCCAAAAAAAGTTAAACTACGCAGGCTTGGAGGAAAAGGCCAAAGGCTTATCGCCTGTAAAGTCGATAAAAAGAAGTACAATAATATTTACAATTTCTTTCAGTTCGCTTTTAGAAACTGCAGATAATTGGAGCACACTTTCTCTTTTAATTCATAATGGGAAAACCTATCGCGAATGGCGACCGATACATCATTGCAGTGAATTTAATCAACAAAGTCTTGCAATTGCTCAGAATTTGAAGAAAATAAAAAAGAAAAACAACGCAATGCTTGCAGACATGCTGGTACTCAACATCAAATTGGGTTGTCTGTCTCTTTCATTCAAAAATAATTTAAAAAAACAATTCTAAAACTTGTCACTAAAAGAAAAACTTTTCAATTGTGATTCCTGAAACTTTTGTTGCTACTATTCTACCTAGTACTAGCAAATGTTTTGGTACACGAAATAAACGCATTCATGCTCTAAAACGCATCCACTCCAACTCGACGGCTGTTCGTCAAGTGACGCGGTGCAAAGTTTGAGCGTAAAAATCTTTGAAGTTAGTTGGTTGCAATCATGGAATGGGGCTCGCTCGAAAATTGTGTTGTAATTACCCTGCGGCTATAAAAAAGGCGTAATCTTTCAAATGTTGTGGCCACGGAAAATCACAAGAAACTTTGTATCGTAAGGTGAAGTTATTTAAGAATATTGTTGAAATAGTCGACCGTGCAAAATCCGACCGTCACCGCGCCACAAGTCATCAAAACAGTAGAGAATCGCATTGCTTGAAATCTGCAAGCAGAAAATCATGTTTCGGGAAATGCATATCAGCAAGGACAGCATATCGCGCATCTTAAAACGTGATTTCTGACTCAGTGCACACAAGAGACATACCCTCTGCTTATTTACAGAAGCATTGAAACAAAAACGTAAGTCAAAATCGAAAACCTTGCTTCTCCGGTACGGGAAGAACAGTTACAGACGAATTATATTTAATGATAGAAAATCTTGGCAAACAGAACGATGTATTGTATGCGTTGTCATCACAACATGCCTCTGAACTCGTTCCGAGAGTTCAAAATGGCTACCACCCAGCTTCTGTGATGGTTTGATAGGAAGTCCCCATCGAGCTCCATTTCTGCGAGAAAGATTTCAAAACTTCGGCGGACGTTTTAGAAAACATTGCGGAGCCCCTCTACAAAACGCTATTCACAAATAAACCGTGGATTTGGTAGCTTGCACTACTCGACTTCCAAGTATTCAGTCTTTGAAGCGCGCTCTTGTTCTATCAGTGGAAAATTTTCAAATGCATGAGGTGCGTCCTGCAATCGTTGAGTGGGGAAAACTACTTCCGCTGCTGTAAAGCAAAAAGGTGCTATTTCGAATTAGTGTAGCATTGAGTGACCCGACAAATAGAAAAAAAGTTTTAAAAAATATTCATGTGTTTTCATCTGCATATCACAACATTTGCTAGTACTAATTTTACAAGGTGCGTTTCCAGATAAACTGGACTTTTTAAAAATAAGAACAACAAAAGGTTGTTTTGACAAAACCGAACTACACTTTTAATTTTATCGATAAATTATTACTGGACTTAATTACTGTACCTAAAGACCTGAGACTTTACATATCCCCAGAGAAAATAGACCAAAGGTCTATATATCGCACGATCTAGAGGCCAATTTACCGTAGCAAAACGTGAAATTAAGTGCTCACCAAAATGATTTCTCAACAAGTCCATTGTTTCACGCGCTGTATGGCTCGTAGCGCCGTCTTGTTGAAACCAGAGCTCACCGAGACCATGCGCTTGAATTTCAGGAAGCACATAGTCCGTTAAAATGGTGCAATAACGGTTACCATTGACGGTAACATTCTGATTTGCCTCATTTTAGAAGAAATATAGACCAATGATTCCACCAGCCCATAAACCACATCATACTCTTGTTTTTAATGGATGAAATAGTAGCTCTTGGTACTCTTCATTTTGTTTATTAACGTATCCATTGAGCCAGAAATGGGCTTCTTTACTGAAAATTTTTTTTCGATAAAACACCGGATTTTCATTGAGTTTTTAAAGAGCCCATTCACTAAAAATTCAAGTCGCCTGGCTTCAATTCTTGCACAAGTTGAATTTTGTATGCCAAGCCAAGCTGCTGAGAACGACGACGAATCGATTCGTCACGGTCTTCGCGTACACTCTCAGCTAAAGTTGCTATAGTCTCTTCACTACGTGCTGGATGTGATCTAGCCGGTCGAGTATCATCCACTAATGTAACTGGGACTCAAATTTGCGAATGGTATTGGCAATAGTAGTTTCAGTAGGTCGATTATGCGCACCGTATGTTCCTCGAATCGCACGAAAAACATTTCTCACAGAACGCTGATTTTTGTAATACAGCTGAACAATTTGGAGACGCTGTTGTGGTGTGAGTCTTCCATGACGACTTATCAAACGATACTGAACAAATCTTTTGACACCGTGATCTGTCAAAAAAGGCCTATTGATCAATCTCCCCTGAATCACCCCCTACTTTTGTATCCAGTTTTGCACGCTACTGTACAAATGTATATAAATATTGGGTATGTAATTTAATTCGTGCGGTTTTTTTTTTCAAAATTTGAACTTTTATTTAAGAAAAACATGTACAATAGTATTCTTCAAAGTATTGCCCATCTGAAGCTATGACTTTTTCCCATCTTTCTGGCAATTTGTGGATCCCATCCCAAAAGAACTGCGCCGGCTTGGAAGCCAAGAATGAATCAAGCCAATTTTTGATATTCTGCTCTGATGTGAACGCATCCCGCCCACATGTTTGGCAACAATCTTCATAGAGTAATGCATCCAGTTCTTCATCTTCAAACTTTTTTGGCTGCCCAGGACGTTCATCATTTTCCAAGCCAAAATCACCACTTTTAAATCGTGCAAAATGCTTTTGGCACGTTCGCTCAGCTAGCGCATGTTCACCATAAACTTCCACCAAAATACGATGACTTTCGGCAGCAGTTTTCTTCATATTAAAGTTATGAAGAAGAACTCCCCGCAAAAACACTTTTTCAGGTACAAAGTTCGACATATTTGAGTGAAAAAAAAGTTATTGTTGTTTACGCTTCAAATGAATGACATATACTGAAATGACGTACAATGACAGTAGCTTTCCAACACATATTCCAATGGCATAATAACAATGGAATAATACAAGTTACACCATATCTTAGCAAACCGCAATTAAGTTATAGACCCAATATATAATATGTTTGTTATTCGCATATTTATTAGTTTTCTTCTTTCGTCACGGTATCTGGACTGTATTATTAAATATAAGCATACCAGTTGTTTAATCATTATTGTCGAATAATATTAATGTTTCATCGTCTCTAAACATGCTCCTCGTTTGTGCATACATCAAAAAATTGGTCAAGTAGAACATTGACTTCATCTTCTTTCATTTTTGAAAACAGTTTTAGAGTTTAGATGGATACTGTTCTGCTGAGGACCTAATTGGCTAAAGTGGAATACGAACGATACTATCTGATTGTCGGACACTTTTCCACAGGGATATTCAGGTAAACTACGCAATCAACAAACTTGCTAAACAATCCAAAACTCCATACATCCTTTCGATCTCTAAAGATATAGCATCATTTGCTACATGCAAATTCATGCTCAAACTAGAATCGATAGACGAGGCCAATAGCAGGTGCCCATAGAGCATAACATGCAATTTACCCAGCTGAGATGGTTTACTCTAGATGAGGCGCACAAATAGTCTCTTATCTGTGAAACCGGCACACCTTTGTGAGGATCATCATAAGCTATTTCTTAATTTAATCTAACATAATACGCACGCAAAGTGCGAACATTTTGCAGGGAGTAGACCATATATTTTCAGCATATATCAATTTTGACATTATTCTTCTTTGATATAAGAGGAACACTTTATACCAATTTTCTCACATCCCATTACAATTTCTAACAATGGTGCATTGGTTAGGTAATATAGTTTTCATCTTCACTAAACTTCTGCAGCACATGTAACAATGCCGATATCTACTCGTGTGTTATACGATTTAATTGTCGTTCTAAATATAAATTCGCATTCTAATTTGATCGCAAATCCAAAAACTCGTACAGCTGCTTGGCTTGATAAAATTACCAAAACAAATAAGCTGTCCAAATTGTTATTCAAACAAGAGATAAAACCATGCTTCCAGAAATAATTAGCGATGACAAAAATAATAAACGTGTTTTGCTTACCTTAACTGAACTGACTGCGACCACGTGCCAATGGTTGTTTGAACTCAAAGCACGAATTTGTTAGTTGTTAACAACAATTATATGTGTAGATCAACACAAGTTAAAAATTATTAGTTCACAGTCGGATTCGTTTGAAGATGTTCTAAAAATGTAAAATAAATTTATTATATAAATTTATAAATATATAAAAATTAATGTATATGTAGGCCTACTACTTCACGAATATACTTTTTGATTTTGGGAAAAAGGTTAATATATTGATTTAGAAATAAACTTACTGAGGAAATGTAGTGAACCTTTGAAAAAATAAGGATTTCTATTATCTTGTTCTAAGCCTGAATAACTTTTCTTTCTTAGTGGATAAGTATATAGGTAGTGGTTTTGTGATAACCATTTATGAACTACTTCGTTATATAGTTCAACATCCACGGTTAAATATTTGCATGCTTCAATCAAAACACATACAGCAATGGTAATATCCAGATTTTTTTTTTGACCCATACAGTTCATTTGTCTTTAAACAGTGACACAATGAGGTTGTATTTTTTTTATGAAGAAACCTGATCTCTTGCTTGATCATTTCTGCACACCGCTGCTCTTTTCTTGCCGTAAAATTACATATTATATAGGGTTTTCCAATTGGGACTTGACAACTTTGATTAGTGAATGCACTCTTTCACTTATCATCAAACTGTCACGTTCAATTTATTCAGTAAACTCAACATTTTCATCATGGTAAAGTACACTAACGAGCAACGTCTGCAAATTATAAAAATTTTCTATAGATATTCGGAGTCGCAAAATCATCTTCAGTGACGAAGCTCATTTTTGGCTCAATGAGGTCGTCAATAAGCAAAATATGCGTTATTGGTCTGGTGAAAACCCACATGTGCTTCATGAATCACCACTTCATCCACAAAAAAATAACTGTTTGGTGCGGTTTGCATGCCGGCGGCGTTATTGGGCCATATTTTTTCGTCGACGATAACGATCTTCACGTTACTGTGAATGGTCAGCGTTATCACGCCATGATCACCGATTATTTTTGGCCCGAATTGGAAGATATGGACTTGGACGACATGTGGTTTCAACAGGATGTTGCCATATAAGCCACACAGCACACGCTACAATCGATTTAATGAAGAATAAGTATGGTGAGCGTGTTATCTCAAGACATGGGCCAGTCGATTGACCGCTTCGTTCGTGCGATTTAACGCCGCTTGAGCTCAGAGCGTTTCGGCCGAAATGTGTGGCCGAGTTGTTGAAAATTGGGTCCAACGAATCGACCGCTACAAACGTACCCACGGTGGCCATATGAACGAAGTCGAGTTCCATTCAGAAATGTTTTGATTGTACTTCAAGCCAATAATTAAGTTTTTAAAATATCTCAAATGGTTTGCCTTTTATTTAAAAAAAAAAAGTTGTCAAGTCGTTATTAGAAAACCCTATAGAATTACATATTTTTCAGCTCGAACATTTTTTTTGTTAAGCAACGATTTAGATTGTCATTCTACAAAACACATGGTAAATTTCATTGTCACTGATTAGTTAACGATACCGTTCTTCTTTTATACCTATATATAAATATATATTGATGATGACTGAATATTTTTCGAATTTTTTTCTTTTTTCAATATAACACCTCTTCTGACAAGCGATTGCGAGGCAATAATACCTTCTAAATACCCATTTTCAAATTTGACTAATTTATGTGCTTTGATTGCCGCTTAATTTGTTATTATTTTGCAATGCTTGTATTCTCTTGACTACACCTTAGAAATTTCTCCTAGACTTAAGTAGGGTTACACTTTATTCTGGTGACCCCAATAACTTCTCACACCTACCAACAGGAGCTTGTATTTTAACTATCTGAAACCACACGTTGAGTAATCATATTTCGATTTATTTCAAGATCTCCTTGGCATTTCCGAATCCCACAGGTCTTGGTTAAAAAATTAACTGCACACAGTAAATCAATTGGAAATTTTCCACGCTCTTGTTTTAGCAATTAAAATATTTCAAAAGTATTTTCTACCTCTACTATAGGTAAGCATAATTCTGTTTTGTTTATTTAATTTACGAAAGCTATGGGATACATATGGTATATATTTCGCACATTGATTCTTTTTAATTCTCAATTATTTTCAATTAGTTAATAAAATATTAGAGGCCCATAATAATTTTGGAAAACACTTTTTCTTTATTTTACAGGTGCCGGTGAATCGGGCAAATCTACAATCGTAAAACAAATGAAAATTATCCATGAAACCGGATACTCACAAGAAGAATGTGAACAGTATCGGCGTGTAGTTTATAGCAATACAATCCAAAGTCTCATGGCAATAATACGTGCAATGGGTCACCTTAAAATCGATTTCGCCGATTCATCAAAAACGGTACGATGGAACTGATGCGATGTACACATATATATAACGCAATGCTCATAAAAATTAATTTTTTTTTATAGGAAATTGCACGACAATTTTTCACATATGCTTCTGCTGCAGAGGAAGGAATCCTGATTCCAGAAATTGTCCTCCTTATGAAGAAGCTTTGGGCCGATGGTGGCGTCCAACAGTCCTTTGCAAGGTAACCTTAAACATAATTAACGAAAAAAATAGTTTAAATTAATCGTTTTTAACTTCTTTTGTTTTTTTCTTTTTAGATCTCGTGAATATCAACTAAATGACTCAGCGGCTTACTATTTGAACTCTCTAGATAGAATTTCTCAGCCAAATTACATTCCATTGCAAGAAGATGTGCTACGTACAAGAGTTAAAACCACCGGCATAGTTGAAACACATTTCACCTGCAAAGGATTATACTTTAAGTGAGTTTAATTCTTAATTTACTGAAAACTAAATAAATATGATGGTATTTTTAGAATGTTTGACGTTGGGGGTCAACGGTCAGAAAGAAAGAAGTGGATCCATTGCTTTGAAGGCGTGACTGCAATTATTTTCTGCGTAGCTCTTTCAGGTAAGTCGTTATTGAATTAATTTAAATGAAATATTGGTTACCAGATTAAGTATTATATCGTTACATTATTACATCGATTATTTTATGGAAAATTAAGCAACGTTTTTTAAATAAAAAAATTAAATTTAAAACTCTCACTCGTTTACCATGTTATCACCCCTAGGATTTTTGGAGTGTAGTGTTCAAGTCCCATGATAGGTTTACTCACTCACGCCCACTACTTGTAACCTCTTCCTATTATGGTACAGGATCCACTTTTCGACTCGATTCAAAAAAGGATCTACATGGTGTTTTAGTTTTTTTTCTTTCGGATTACTTTTTTATCCACTGCTGCCTTCTCTTTGATTCCGTGATTTGTAGAATATTAGCATTTCTCTATTACTGTATACTCGTATAATAGGTTGGTCAGAATGTATGACCCTATCGGAAAGAGTCATAAATTTTACAAATGCGTCGGATGTCAATTCAGTTTGGGCATATGTGTAGCAAACAGAATTAAAATTTATGTGAATAAGCAATGGAACGCTATAATCGTCACGACTTTTTGATGAACAATTCGTCAGTGATTTTTGCGCAACATACATTTCGTGGCCGTTCCCCTGACCGCCGGTCTTTCACTGGTTGTTCAATGAGGCGTTTAGCCTCACAATGAGACTGGAACAACACGGGACCGAGCAAGCCCTGGCCGAGAATATCGCTGATGTAGAGGCCCCATCGACATCGACTAGACGATGTCTGTCGTTCTGTTCCAAAGATATAGTTCAGAAAATAGGATCATATCATATATAATAGCTCACCTTGTAATGCATTTCAATGTACGTTTCAGACTTAAGTTAAGTTTATGTTACATGCTCTATTGTAAGCCTATAACATGATAGGGCTTACTTATTTGTAGAATAGACATTTGTGAATCGAACAGAATCTATGCTATGGTTTTTTAAATTAAGCTAAAGGAAATATTCTTCTTAAAAAACTAGTTTACATTATATGTGGTTGATAAATTGCAGCTTGAGTTTTCTGGCTTCTGAATTCACATTTAGAGTGACGTTTCTATTGCTTACTTAAGACTAAAAGCTAAAGACTAATCTTGTCACATTAGGCAGATCCATCAAGTTTTAGTTGATGTCCTGACCTCGGCAAAACAGTAACTAAATATATATGTCCTTCGTGCTCCGAATTCTATCACTGCATCTGCTTACAGAAATGTTTTAATTAACAAAACAAAGTTTACCAATCTTTACATACACATACAGTTGTATGTGTATAGCTTACTACTAAGCTACTACATCATGTCGACAGCCAAAATTTAGTTCTCCAACAAATGATTGTAAAACATGATGTCTACTTTACACTCCTTGTTCGACTGTGTGATAGGAGGGATAGAAAAAATTAAGAAATTTGGAGTCGTTGTTCGATTCGGCAGTCGGTATCGTTTAAACGAAGAGCTCTTTACTGCCTTCTGTCCATTGTAGGTAGTATTTCTGTGTTGTGTCTACCTTTATCGGTATCCATTATAAATGGTATTCAGAAGTTGTTCTCTATAACTGTATTTAGATTGTGTAACTCACTGCAGGCTTTGATGAAAGTTCTAACATTCAATGTTTTATTTTTCATGTTTTTTTTTTTTTTTCACTTAGACCGATGTTAGTCCCAAATACGAAAAAATTGTTGGATTAGGGCCGCTTATCGTTGGTTCACTATAGTTATACAATAGCTATCCAGTAATCATCAGATGAAGATGATGTTCCGACTTTGCATGACTTAAAAGACTTAAATTCTTATTCAACACATTGAATGAATTTGTAGACCCTTTATCAGTCTAATGCCCTTGTGTGTCGTGTTCTTTTAATTTTTTCGCAAATATATACATCATTCGAGAAGAACGAGAGCTCCAAAATATCTACAGACATGCTGTGAACAACTGCTCCAGTAGCAAAAAAGGAAGGGTTTTCTTTATTGCATCGTCACGGGTGATGAATAATGGTTTCATTACAGCAACTCAAAGAGGAAAAAGCCATGGAGACTGCCATGTTTCTACGTCGTTGGCTCGACCGAATATTTACGCTGCGAAGGTTATGGATGTGTATTTGGTGGGACCAGGTCGGTGTTATTCATTATGAACTGTTGAAACTCAAAGAAAACATCACTGGGAATCAGTATCGACTTTAATTGATGCGATTGAGCAGAGGCGTGAAAGATTGTTACAGTGTTACAACGCTCGGCCTCACGTTGCCAACCCCGTTAAAACCTACCTGGAAACGCTGAAATGGGAAAACCTACCCCACCAGCCATATTCCCCAGATATTGCGCCGTCCGATTATTACTTCTTCCGTTCGATGGCACATGAACTAACTGATCAGCAATTGCGCTCATATGAAGACATCAAAATATGGCCTGGTCCGTGGATAGTCTCAGAAAATAAACACTTTTACCGTAACGGTATCCCAGCTCTGCCAGAAATATGGGAAAAAGTTGTAGCTAGCGATGGGCAATATATTGTACGATTCATTTGTAACCATTTTTCACAATAAAGTTGCATCTTCATCAAAAAAAGCGATAACTTATATTGCGCACCTAATTTATACTCCGATTATTCCGATTCTTGCATAAATATAGTATCCGTTAATAATTCTGAATTTTTATAAATGGCCAGGTTACCGTTAGAAATAGATAGGGGCTAGCCGTTCAAAATTCTTTGTATTATTGGTAGAATTGAAAAACTAGGAAAAAATACTCAAACTATTTATTGAAAATGGTCACCTTTAACATTTATAAAGTTCGTCAGTTGCTCTGACCATTCATTGATCGCAGTATCCTCCTAGACTACTGCAGAGACAAAAAGTTAAAAAGTCCACTTGTTGTTTGAAAACAATATTTTCTTAAGTCTTCACAACCCTTTTCAGAACATCCATTTGGTAGATCTTCCCGAAATGGTCTTAAAATAGAAAACATTTTAAAATAAAACATCAGATAGTATAGTATGCCATTGCGGATTGTGGATGTCACTAAAGCAGATCAGTGTTCAAAAAGGTATTCTTTAAATGATTTGGGGAATTGACTTCATAACTAAGTGCTTAGGTATATAATAAGCAGCTGTCCAAAGTGAAAACCCATTTGTTTGACATCACGAAATTTTTGAATTAAACGTGTTATTTAAAAATAATTTTGTTTAAGGACTTTCAAGGCATTACAGAGAATCAACCTGATTTGAATTTTACCAGCAACCATAAGTGTATTAATAGTTCAAATGTTTTTTTTTTTTTTTGCAGGATATGACTTGGTTCTAGCAGAAGACGAAGAGATGAATCGTATGATTGAATCTTTAAAACTCTTCGATTCCATCTGTAATTCTAAATGGTTTGTGGAGACGTCAATAATACTTTTCCTCAATAAAAAAGATTTGTTTGAAGAGAAGATAAGCAGATCCCCACTGACGATATGTTTCCCTGAATACACAGGTAAGAATACATTTTATTGTTAGAATAATACAAAACATACGTATAAAACTATCTAAATAACATAAATATTACTTGCAGGTTCCAACACATTTGAGGAAGCATCTAATTATATTAGAATGAAATTTGAAAATCTTAATAAACGGAAAGACCAGAAAGAAATATACACGCATTTAACCTGCGCCACAGATACAAGTAACATACAATTTGTATTCGACGCCGTTACAGATGTTATAATTAAAAACAATCTTAAAGATTGTGGATTATTTTAAATTATTATCGCTAAATAGTTCTGTAAAAGCTATCTCTCTATAAAGCAAACGCCTTCCTTGCATTTCTGTTTTTTTGTGCTAAACGACCGTGACAATGTGTCAATAGAAATTTAATTTAAAACGCACATCTTTAAGGCACATGTTAAAATAATTATTTAGTTATATAGAATAAAATGTACACAGCACATAAGATAACAAGTAGCGAGAACAATTAAAGAATAATGAAATGATTGTAACAATTGCTTAAATACCATTCTTGGTATATAAATTAGAGGTCTATATTTTTTTACATAACGTATCTTGAAAATTAATTTACAAATATACATATATCTGCAACGCAGATGATAAATTAGCTCCAAGCTTTCAAGACTGAGAATTTGTAGCACAAAAAACGAACCACGCCATAACTAAAAAACAAAAAAAAAAAAAAACAAAAGTGTAAATGTTGTATTAATGCATTTGTTTGTATTGTTTGCACTTTGGATCTGGAAAAAATGATAAATTTCGCTAAAAGCTAACTAAAAAAAAAAAAATCAAAAACCTTATTTGACTTTATTATCCATATCCAAAATCAGACTGTTAGCTTAGGTGCATTTTCGTTTACTATTTTTCAAAACTCTTATTCCACCAAATTTTGGAGCTTCATTACACTATTAATTTCATATTGTTTTTAGTTGTACAAGTTAATCAATGAATTCCAATAATGTCGCATATTAAAATAGAAAATTATTAAAAACTTACAAGTACACCAACTCAATCGACTTGTTGTATTAAGAAGAGATGTTTAATTCTTTTCCTCTTGATAAAGAATCAATGTATTATTCAAGGCATTTCCATACAATTAGAACGTATGTAAGCATTTAACGTTTTATAGATTTGTCCTTTATCCTATTTTGAGTTTTAGGTTATCGATTAAATTTCATCTTAATTATTCTTTTTATTATTTTCATGAACGAAATCTTTAAGGTCAAGTGAATATTTTTTTTTTTTTTTTTTTTTTTTTACTAACGATGTACCAATCGCGTATACATAATGTACGAGTATGTGTAGAAATATATAAAATATTTTTTTATAAGTGCTTTATCAACAAAAAGAACAACATATACATATAATATATATTTTGGATAATGCTTAGTTTTTCTATTTAAAAAAGAAATACGAAAAATAATTTTTTGTCTAACTATTAAATGTACTTGTAAAATTTAAATTATAGGCTAATGTACAAAAGTGAATAAAAGAAAAGTGAAAAATATAATATTAAAAACATGCTTTTAAAAGACATAATAGGAGGTTTGTTATTTCCTTTATTGTTAATTTTATGGGCAACACGAATATAAAACATAATACAAACAAAACCAGATAAGTGACGCGCCAATACTCTTACAGTATTGCCAGTATCATTTCTATGAAGCATTCTCTCTCTAGTCCAGAGTGAATCTGGGTCTTAACCAAAAACCAAATTGGTTAAGATCCCTCAACAATCTCGCTGTACAATACAAACGCGACCAAAAATCATACACAGTATTGGGTATGTAATTTAATTCGTGCGGTTTTTTTTTTTTCAAAATTTGAACAATTATTTAAGAAAAACATGTACAATAGTATTATTCAAAGTATTGTCCATCTGAAGCTATGACTTTTTCCCATCTTTTTGGCAATTTGTGGATCCCATCCCAAAAGAACTGCGCCGGCTTGGCAGCCAAGAATGAATCAAGCCAATTTTTGATATTCTGTTCTGATGTGAACCGTATTTTAGTGAGGGTCTTCTGCATCGACCGGAACAAATGGTAGTCAGAAGGGGCAAGGTCTGGGCTATAAGGCGGGTATTGCAAGACTTCCCATTCACTGTTAGGGCAACGTGGGGCAACGTGGGGCCGAGCGTTGTCATGATGGAAAATTATTGCCTCGTGTCTGGTCGCATATTCCGGGCGTTTTTCGGCTACTGCTCTCTTCGAACGGATTAATTGTGTTCGGTAGCGTTGTCCAATGATGGTTTCACCCGGTTTTAGCTGCACACCCATCTGATTCCACCAAATACAGAGCATTACCTTCACGCCATGGATATTCGGCTTCGCCATTGATTTGGCTGTTTGGCCGGGTTTCACATATGATTTTTTGCGCTTGAGGTTATCGTAATGGATCAATTTTTCATCACCAGTAACAATCCGATGCAAAAATGACTTCCTTTTGTGGCGTTCCAGCAACATTTCGGACAAGCAAAACCGCCTTTCGACGTCTCTCGGCTTGAGTTCATGTAGAACCCAATTTCCTTGCTTTTGAATATATCCAACTGCTTTTAAACGTTTTGAAATGGCTGCTTGAGTGACACCCAAAGATTCTTCGAGCTCTTCTTGTGTTTGGCAACAATCTTCATAGAGTAATGCTGCCAGTTCTTCATCTTCAAACTTTTTTCGCTGCCCAGGACGTTCTTCGTCTTCCAAGCCAAAATCACCAATTTCAAATCGTGCAAACCACTTTTGGCACGTTTGCTCAGCTAGCGCATATTCATCATAAACTTCCACCAAAATACAATGACTTTCGGGAGCAGTTTTCAGTAATGAGAAGAATTCTCCGCAAAAACACTTTTTCAGGCACAAAGTTCGACATATTTGAGTAAAAAATGAATGACATATACCGAAATGACCTACAATGACAGTAGCTTTCCAACGCATGTTCCAATGGAATAATAACAATGGAATAAAACAAGTTATAGACCCAACATTTTTTTTATAATTAGCTCCCACTCATGGGGTTACTAGTACCCTTAAAATGTTCAATGAAGAAAAATAGGGGGAAGGGGGGGAAACAAAGGTTCCGATGTAAATTGGTTTTTAAGGTTACAATGACTAGTAGGAAATAAATAGTTTGACTGGGCATTCCATAACGAGTTGTACGGCTTAGGAAAGAATCACGATATTTTAGCCAAGCGCTTCTTCATCTGCTTTCGTCAAAGTTCAAGCCTGTTCACCATAAGACCGGGATAATAAAGGTCTTGTATAAAGCCACCTTTTTAGACAATTTTGTATGAATTAAATTTTAAGTTATTATTTAGTTAAAAGAAAACTTTATTTCGAAAATTGGGCATAATAACACCTTACAACCAAAACTAAGACTAAATTACAAATTCTCTTATGTTACCTTAAATACTTTTCTACATATTCCTCTCCTTTGCTATCCACCGGGTGCGTTTCTATAGGTGTACCGGGGTTACCGTCACAGAACGTGATGGAATGCGCAAATCAGAGTAATATAATGTGAACCAGCATTTGAATTGGTGGTAATGATGAATGTCATTGGAGTATGGTTTTATGAGATGAAACATTTGTTACATTAACTTATACAAACAAGTGGCTTCTATTTTATTATTATTATTATTTTTTTTTTTTTATATATATTTGCAGCGCAGGTGATAAATTTTGTATATGTATATATGTACCAATCGATAAAATTTTATTTCGATTGGCACACTAAATTAAGAGGAGATGACGTTGTAGAGGGAGTTTCTTAGTGAAAGTGCGGAACCCACTAGACTACGCCAACGTCGCCTATAACAACTTCTTTCGCCTTAAGCTAACTAATATCGAATATTTTAACACTACCGTAAAAACCTTTAAATTCCAAATAAACACCCACCACTTATTTGTTGACTTCAAGACCGTATATGACAGCGTATATTGGGAAGAACTATATGAAGCCGTGTCCAGTATTGGCATTCCTGCTAAACTTGTCCGGCTTTACAGAATGACAATGGAGAAAGCTTGCGGCTCCGTGAGGGTGGATAATAATTTCAACGAGACTTTCAATGTTAAAAAAAGCTTTCGATAAGGTGACCCTTTGTCATGCTGTTTCCTAAAGATCGTACTTGACAGTACATTGTGACAGTCGCAAGCCTATGTGGATGACGTGGACATTATCGGTAGAATAATGTGACTGTTTTTGTCTATTTAGGCACCATTTAATTCTGCGAACAATTAAAAACCATTGAAGAGCAATTCATGCCAATAAGTGTTGAGTCTTTGGGACAACCGAAATCGTTTCTATAAAAAATTGATTTACGATCAAAAAGGATGGGAGGCGCTTGGTCGCTTAGAGAGGAAAATGCTTCTAGTGATCTACGGCCCTGTCTGCATCGACAGAAAATGGAAGCGGCCTGTATAGCGACATGGATTTAGCTAAAAGAGTCAGAATCAAAAGTTCTAGATGGCTGGCTCATGTAGAGTGGATGGACACCAACGCTATAGACCGGATAGTCTTTTTCTAGAGGAAAAACAGCGGTGAAAGACCCCATGTCAACCTACTTGGCGACCGAAAACAACAGGGCAGAGGCAATACCTTATGTCATCGTTTACAAATAAGGAAATTGTCTGTTTACATCTAGTATCTTTGTATGCTTTTAATTAATATATTTCTTACAATAAATGGTGAAGAAGTAGTAAACCGCAAATAATGATTATAAATCTAAAGAATACTTTATTTTATTATATGGAATGAGCTATTCCAAACTTCAGTTAGAGCGACCAACTGAATAACATTTGCTTTAAGCTTTTATGACGTATTTTTAACATAAGTTTATAAGCACCTGTAAATCCGTCGTATTATGCTCATATTTTGAATCCCAAAAAACCAATCCAGTTTAGAAGTAGCAACATGCTATAGAAAAGAAGATATTCACTGCATTGACTAAGGAGCTAATTTCGCTGCTACGCAAAGAAGTTTCGTCAACAAGCTTACGTCCGATGTCCTAAACATACTTAATTACTTAAAGTAGAGCTACAGTAGGGGTGGACATAGGCTTCAACCATCAAGCGGCTCCAGCTAGCTCGATCTTTAGCTAGCTGCCTCCAATTTCGTACGCTAAGTTGGTTGAGGTCCCCTTCCACTCGCACGTCAAACTGAGTCACGATCTTTCTCCACTGCGCTGTCCCTCGGGGGCAGAATCGAAAAATTTTTGGACCGGAGCATCAGTGTCCATCCGCTCTACACGATCCAGTCACCTCAATCAGTCACTCGAAGAAAATTTCCCTCAAAGCAGGCAAGAACACCCCTATACATTTTTGATAAAGTCCATGCCTTTGCGCCATAAAATAGGTCTGAAATTATTAAGGTCTTATATGGGGCATTTTTGTTGTTCGAGGAAGGGCTTTGCTAAATAACTACCTTCTTAGTTAAAGAAGCAGCGAATGGCAATAGTTATTCTTCTTTTGGTCTTAGCCCTGGTGGCGTTGTCTGAATTGATAGCGGAGCCTAGGTATACAAATTCCTTAATCATCTCAAAGTTATATCCGTCGAGGTGACGTTTTTCCGAGACACCGGTGTTGGTCTAGTGTTAATACTCGCAGAAGCGCCACTGACGTCACGCTGTTTTTTTTCGATTATGTTAATATCATCGGCGTATTCGAGTAATTGGACAGACTTTTGAAAGTTTGTGCCTTTTTTTGGTGCGTGAGTTTTGCAGTGCTCTTTCAAGAATGAGGTTAAAGAAATGGCATGACAGCCCATCGCCTTGTCTAAATCCTTTCTTGACTTCTCAGTGAGTTCTTTACCGATCTTGACGGGACAACATGCGTCGGTGGACGGAATTTTTGATCTACATCGACTAGGTTGAATGGTTCATTCTGCCTGACAGCGGTATTCGGTTCGTCATCGCCGTTATACAGTCTACAGAAATGCTCTTTCCAAATTCTCACCATCGATTCCGACTCTTTTACTATGTTAGCTTATTCGTCTCTATAGGCTTCGGTTCGGAGTTTGCGTCCGTCTCATGTTATTTTTGATGAAATTTCCGAATCTTACTCCTCAAGTAGCATCTGTCAATTTTCCGACTGCGCGTTTCTCATGCTCCTTCTTTTTCCTCCTGAAAAATCGGTGTTCATCTCCCTTCTTCTGCTCGTAGAGCTCGTGAGTAGCTCCAGTAATTCAATGCAGCGTCTCTTTGTATTCGTCTTGCTTAACTCCATGTAACACAGCACATCGGAGGCGGTATCTCTGATGATTTTTTGGCAATGTTTCTACCGGTCTTCAATACTTGATGCTGATAGCATACGATCTCTTAAGAGATTAAAGGAGACTCGACCAGAAAAAGATTTGGCGATCAAACTTCCCCACAGTATTAACTTGCATTTGCGATATTCGGTATATTACAACAAGGTAATGGTCCGAGTCGATATTGACCTCTCAGAATTTTCGGATATACATAATACTGGTCTTGTGCTTTGTGGTCAATCTAGTTGACAGTTGGTTGGTCAGGTTGGAGAGCTCTCCAAGTCCGCTAGCTATAAAAATGTTTCGCCCCGCCAGATCTTCTATCGGAAGAGGTTTCGTGCAGGCTATATTTTCCGAAAGTGCCACCAAAGTTGCCCTCTCTTTCTAGCTTTGAATTAAACTCGCTCGTAGAAGCCATCTTTGACGTCGTCATCTTTCTCTTCTGTGGAGGTGTGCGCGCAGATAAGCATAATATTGGAAAATTTAGCTTTAATACGGATTTTTACGAGGTGCTCGTTAACATGCCGGAAACTTAAGACTTCTTGTCTTAATTTGCCCCTAACAACAAATTCGCATCCAAATCGCCGTAGTAAAAGTCGCACTTTTTCATCCTTCCAGCCTATGCAATCACATTTCTTTAATGGCAATAATATCTGCTTTGCAACTGTCCAGGGCCTATGGGACCTAACAATGTACGTGCAGATCCGAAGTTCGTTGTCCTTGTTCCGTTTGCAAGAGTTGTGAAGAGTAGATACGTCCCTATCCGAGGCTTGTTGTTGCTTTCGGTATTAATTTTTTTTTTCCAGTGTCGGACGGCATAACCATCAACCTGTAGAGCCAATTCCATTATAGATACTCCTAGGACGAGGGATCGGTTTGACCGAAGCCAATATCCCGTTTAGCCGTTTGGGGATGTGATCGCTGCCGTTGGTTTATTCAGGGTTCATCCGCCACCATCTCTTTTCCAAGACCCTGACTTAGTCTCGGAAATCGTTACCGGCCTGAGCTCCAAATATGTCAGAGGATCACGAGGTTTTATTTGCTTTGTTCTGGAATTTTACTTCAACCCTGATTTCATCTGGGGAATTCATCCGCTGTCCGTTTGTAATGCTGTTATTTTTGTCTACCGGTCAGTACTAGCGCTTATAAGTTTGGCAAGTCGAGTCTGGATGGAGATCAACCAGTACCCGATGTTTACCACTTGAAATTGGTAGAAACAGTCACAACACTAGGCATCGCCAAGATGACAATTCTCAGTATTTCTACTATTCTATTTCTGCAGCACCAAACCACTGCTGTCCTAAATATAAACGTTCAAATTAGTATATACAAATAAAATATAAAAATGAGCGACATTTAAGCGAGGCAACATTTAAGGACATCTTTTCAAAGTAACAAACATCGTACAGAAAAAAGTTTTAAGAGATGGGGCAGAAAATTTCAACGCTGATGATGAGCAGTTTTCCGTTGTCAGGCAGAATTGAATAGAACTTACTGTTACAATTAAGAAAGGGATCATTCTGGCACCACCAATTGCAGCACCAAGTACAAAATTCTATCTGCCAAATGGTATGAAAGTCTGATACTGTCCGGTAAACCGGTTTTAAGCCAGAAATCTTCACTTTATCTTCATTTGCACACTCCAGGACACCTCAGAAAAAGGTATTCCAAATATCATTGATACAAGTATTTCTTTACTAATTTAAAAGCCATATGTTAACATCTATGGAGATAAACTAAACATAGCCATGTCTAATGTTAAAGTAAAACAATGTAAACAACTGGGCTCCAAAGACATTCTTTACTTCGGGCAAATGAGACTACGAAATGAATGGGTACCTATAAAGCAACAAGTCAAACTAGACTAAAAATTAAATATTTCTATTAAATTGAGGCCAAATCCCAATTCAAAAACTTTACTTATGCTCAAAGTGTTATGTTCTTAAGAAAAACAAAAACAGAGATCACAACAGTTTTAACTTTGAGGTGAAAAGGGTTCCGAAGCATACTTGCAAATATCTCGCGGTAACTATGTTATATATATGTATATAATTAACTGTAATCATAGGGACTACATAAGACCTTAATTATCCCAATGGTTCATTTGGACGCTCAAATTTAGCTCTATCGAAAGTAATTAATAAATTCGTGGTACTAACTCATTGGCAATATATGCTAGGAAAAGCCACACCGTTTCTTGTAGGGAAAGAACTTAAATTAGCTTTTTGTGAAGGTTCGGGAAAGATTTGAAGTATATCTAAATATAAACTCCCATGAAGTTCTTCAATCTATAGGCTGCTCTTGCAAATGAAGCAATTTCATTTGAGGCTGATGTTCAGAAACATCAATGCATTCTACAGCTTCCAGATTTCATTAAATACTTTTAGAAAGGTGTTAATGCTTAAATTTGTTAAGTCATTATATAGGGTTCATTAGCTGTGCTCCAATTTATTTATTTTTTATCCGAAATTAATGAAATTGCATTTTGGACTGGAATATAATTAATACTATTTGTAATAAAATATGTCATCATTCAGATATTCTCCCTGGAAGCCGCTTACCTGAGTGGCCTTGCTTTCCAGTTCCAATTTATCCCAAAAAAATTAGTAGTCTTGGTTGACTATGACCGAGTCGCAGGCATCATCTTTGAAGAACTACGTACAAATAAAACCCTTGGCATAAAAACTATACAAAACCGCTATTGGAAAATCTGTGGATATTTGCTTGACTTAATGCGCTGCACTATGGCCATTTGGGTTTAACTCTTGGGTTAATACGACCTTATACGGACGTACAGCTAAGTTTTTTTTTTTTGCAAAATTCGATGACCTTATATTTGAGAAATGGTCAGCTCTGAGAACGGCTTTTAATCGATCAGTTGCGGGCTTGACTAACTAACTAGCCTCAATATCTACAGCGTTCGCTGTTTCACTGGAATGGAGTAAATAAGTCGATTCGATTTTGTAACCTAAACGCTGTTTTACATCGGTAAGTGGTGCGAAATATTGATAAGTCCAAGTAGCGTAAGTTTGTTAAGTGTTTTAAAAAATTAGAAATTAAGCTAAGTTTCGATTAAAAAGGGTTTGTTAGTTGAAAATACTTCATGAATTTTCATAAAAAAGTACGATTCCGTAGATTTATGCACAATTAAATTATAAATCCTCGTGGAAAGCCATTAACCGAAGAGGAACAAGAAAATGAGTCAGTTAACAGAGAACAAGGGAAAAACAAGGAAGATCACAGTTATTATATAAAAAAAAGTAAAACTGTAATTGCAAATCACATAAAACTTGGGTAAAATTATGGCGTAAAGAGTAAAAAAAACCAACGTTAACTCCTAGGGATGTTGGAGAAATTAAATCGACCAGTCCTTCTGAAATTGTGAATACTTTATAGCTAAATGTTTCAACAAGGCGCATTCAACAAATTTTTAAGCCCGATAATACCATTGCATACGTTATACCAATATCAATACCCACAATAACAACACGATACAAAGCGAACAGGTTGATTTTCGCTGAAAAGTTTCAATTTTGGGACGAAAAAACGTGTGAAGTGGTATTTTTTGACAAAAAAAAAATATTGTTTAAGGTGCAATAAAAATGTATATTCAATGTTAACATTGAGTTTCTACACTTGAAATTCAGTATACCAACACAAAATACATCACCCTATTAATTTAAATAAATAACCAGCAACCTCTCAATTGCAAAGATCTGTTCCCTCTTATTTAAAAGTTTTTTTTTTTTCTAATTTTCAAAAGCTCACATTGTCAGTTTATAGAAAGCTTACATATTTTGTTTAAGTTTTACTATTCTGCATGACGCAATTACTCACTAGCCGTTTGAAAATACGAACAAACACAGATTGCCTGTGCCGCTATTAAATCGAAACAGTCGTAAGTGAAGTAAGTCATCGTGCGAAAGTAAATTATTATATAAATTTTTTTTTTTCTACACTTTGTCAGTTTTATTAAAATATAAAATACATATTTGAAATTACTGCGAAAATGTTGTCCCTTCGAACTGGTCCATCATTGGTAAAATACGCCCAAATGAGGTATGCTTGTTACCAGCCGGTTTTGATGCAATCCGTGACAACAATGAAACTAACATGTTCAGCTGTAAAAGAACCAAATCGAATTGTTGCTTCAGAAGGTAATTGAATGTAAGTTTAATCTGTTTGCATTTCGGTTAATAATTTTTATTTTTTTCCACAGTTGATTATGCAGCTAGAGTTTATCCATATTCGATAATGCACAGGTCATTCTCTTCAAATCAGCCGAAACTACCTTCAAAAAATGAATTAGAAAATGTTTTCTTTAAGATAACTGTTGTCATCTGGGATTTGTCGTGGAAAATCACTATTTGGGCATGGGCGATGTTCAAAAAACACATTATTCTCAATCCTACGGTTCAATCGAATTGGAAAACATTTAATGATAAACTTGAACACGCAAGAAAAAACTAAAACACGAATAGTTTACTTAATAGTTTATGGTTTTTGCATTTTGTATTCTTGTTATTAACTATTATGTGCGATAGGGGTACAAGTTTAGTGAGGCAACATGATGGCTATCGATCAATGAAAAAGTAAATCTTAAATTGAACTTGAACGCACTTTGTTGGATTTAAATAAATTTTTTTTACTAAAATAAGGCACTTTATTGTTAAAATTCCTAAAATAGCCTATTAAATGGGAGAACAAAAAAAAAATAACACAAATATCTTAGTCTAAAGATCTTCAATGCATTCAATACGATTGCAATCCGTAAAGATCATTCACTGCAGAATAGTTTTGATGAACTTTCGAATTTTCTTGCGAGCGTCAGTAAGCTCTTTAGAATCATTTTCGCTTGGTTCATACATATTCGCACAATGAGCAGTTCCTAGAAAGATAAAAAGAAAAAAAAAAAAGAGGTAAATGTAATTATTATAAACATATGTATTACTGTAATTTACCTTTAATATATATGGTTGGGATGTTTGAATTAGGAGACGAAGTCAAGCCTAATGCATGCCATGGATCAATCGATCCATGAACGTATAGCACATTCGTTGTGTTTGGATGTAGTTCGCCATAATGCTTATTTGTCTGTTCGACCACAGACTGTAGATATTGTGAATCCATTCTGTCCAAAGGAAAAGCATTATATAAATTTGTAAATTTGCACTTTTTAAATATCAAACTTCTCTGAATAGACATCCATGCATTGTTTGATGAAGAAATCTACTGGGAATCGATTGCCAAAGACATCATCAATCTTACTTGAAGTTTGATAAAATCCAAACTCATTGCATGTTTGGTAGGTCCACTGTCTTATTAATTTATCTTCGTCCCATGTAGTATTCCTCATTTCATCAATCATTTTATCATATTTGTAATCCAAACACTTTTCTTTATTTTGAATCAAAAGAATTCGATTTACTTCGGCCAAACGTTCAACCGGTGTACCAATTGTAGTGTTCATCATAATATCACAGACCTAGGAAATATATTATTTAAAATGTTGTAATTGGTATAATATCCTTTCATACCTCATCGATAGTTTTTGTAGCATGTGGAGAATTATCCTTGTTGTATTGTACAACACCAGCAAAATTGCCAGCAATGTTTGCAAATAAATTCGAAACATCCAAGTTATTTTCAATGGATTTTTCAATTGGGTCGCAAAGTCTGAAACAAAAAATAACTTGAATTTTAAGAAGGAAAGAAAGAGGATAAAGGTATGATGTTCTGCATTTAAATAAAAGGTACTCTTATTTAAATATAAAAGTCATTTGTAATCATTAAATTGCTATAGTACCGTTGACCATCACTAAGGTTATTCTTTGTACTGCTTTGGGGTCCCCAAACATGTTCCGCGATAGCACACTTAATTTTTTTAAAACGCGTTGAACCAACTTGTTTCGCACTTCGGGCTGATTTTTTGTTGTGGATTAAACTTACATATTTTATATTTGTGCTGAAGCGTTTATTTTTATAACTTATACCTGCGAAAGCACTTAAAATATTTCTTTACGGAGAAGAAACCATGACGTATTCAGTGCTGATGTTCTGATGTATACTTTTTTTCGTGTTGGTCAGTTAAAACTAAATATAAAAGTTTCAATATTGTTTCGAAAAATTTCACTAAAATTACAAAATCAAACGGCATTAAAATACCATTGAGCTGTCGACTCAAACCTAAATTATTGTTTTATATAAATCGATTTTTTAACCTTTAGTGTGGATGAATTAGTGTGAATTACTTATTTTCTCAACTTGTGCCCCTGGACCGAAAAAATGTTGGAAATGTTGGAAAAGTGTTTCGGCAACGATTCTCTAAAGAAAACGATCTTTTACCAGTGGCACGAGCGGTTCAAAAGTGGTCGTGAGTCAATCGAAGATGATGAACGCAGTGGCAGACCATCGACATCGAAAACCGACGAAAACATTGATGAATTAAAAGAAATGTTGGTCAATAACGGAAAATTAACCATCAGAGAGATAGCGGAGGACTTGAACATTGCCTATGGATCCATCCAAGATTTAATGATTTAGGTTTCCGTCGTGTAGCAGCAAAGTTGGTGCCAAAAGACCTCAATTTGATGCAAAAAAGAAACCGTGTTGACGTCGCAAAAGAGATGATTTGCGAGGCTGAATCCGATCCCACATTCATCAATAGGATCATTACTGGAAACGAGACGTGGGCTTATGAGTACGATACGCTAGCCAGACATCAGGCGAATGAATGGCGTTCACCAAATGAGCCGAGACCAGAAAAACCACGTTATTTTCAGTCAAAAAAGAAGGCAATGTTCACGGTTTTCATTGATTACAACGGTGTAGTGCATCATGAATTTTTGCCAGAAGGCCAGACAGTAAACAAAGAGTATTATTTGAGCATTATGAATTGTGAGTACAAAACTCGTGGATTTTGCACCATGATAACGCACCGTCGCACAGTGTCATCAATATTCGTAATTTTTTGACGAAAAATGCAACAAATACCATCCAACAGCCACCGAATTGAACTGATTTGGCTCCCTGTGACTTCTTTCTGTAAGAACTAAAAAACCACTTCGGGGAACGCGTTTCAGCAGCTGAGAGGAAGTAATGGAAAAATCGCAGGAAGCACTGATGGACATACTAAAAACCGAATATAAAAAATATTTTGAGGATTGGATTAAGCGCTATCATATGTGTGTTTCAGTCGATGGGGATTACTTTGAAGGGGACAATATAGATTTAGATGAATAAACTTGTATTTTTAATTTTCTGAATAAATTTTGATAATAAATTTTTGATAATTAAAACAGCTTACATTTCTTTTCTGACTCCTACTAACCACTGGTCTGATATGGCTGTTTCGTTCAACTGCGCACCCCAGTATCCGTTGTTAGTAAGTGTGGTACAGCAGAACTGGCGAAATTCAATTGGCCCAGAATTTGCTATAGTCGATGAAGAATACATGATATTACCTGAAGGGTAAAACGTATTTTCTTCATCTTCTTTTCTTGGGGCGACACAATATTTTTGGAAATATCCCAAACAAAGACCCGGAATCCGGACTGACCTTTTGTAATAAACTATCACGGCCTAAGTTCTCCAGAATTTGCACTGCTTCCGCAACATGAATCTCTAATTTTAAGGGGTCCTGATTCATTAATAGTAAATCGCTTAGGTAGAACAAAACCCAAAAACCTTTTTCCAACAGATCTTCGCGATCCAATACGTTAGAACTGAGAACGGTCTGAGAGCTTAGCCGAATGGTAGACAAGTCAAATGTAGTAACTCGTCTCTCTAAACTATACGTAACAAACGTCGATGACCTCTGCTATTGGGGATGTGCTTGCGAAATGTCTAACATTACCATCGTTAATTGCGAAATTTGTTTGAATCTCTTTACAGTCAGGTATGTGTTTAGTGCTCTCAAGTTGAAAATAAGACGAATTCCTCCGTCTGCCCTCTTGAATAAAAATGTTTTCGATAAAAAGCTAGACCCACATTCAGAGAGGGCTCTAGAATCTTTAATTTCTTCAATGTATTTTAGTTGTACGCCCATTTTGTAGTAGCAGACTTATCCTGAGTTTCTAGAACCGCATTTTTGTAGAATGAAATTGTGATTTCTGAAATAAATAAATAAAAGAGTTTGTACCCAGACTTTCCCAACACGCTCTGCAAGTTTGCAATTGAGTTGAATTTTACGTATTATTTTTTATTTGCATTACCGCATCCCTTCTACCCTAGCTGTGAAATACTTTTGGTGTTTGAAAAGATATTTTCTACTCTACCTGAGACGTTGCATCAAACCACATTTGTACACTAGTCCTAGTAACTAGTGACTGTATCAACGCAGAGTAAGATTGCTTGTCGAATAAATTGTCTCCACTGGGAATCACATTTCCTAATAATCTCTCTCGTCTCTCTTCTATGCATTCAGCCCTCTTTCTCCAGACTAACTGTAATGCCGATTCTGACTTTTTATATGACACAGACAAGGAACCGAACAACGTTGTAAATCGCTCAAAAAAAGCATTTGGGTTCAAATCATCCGGTGACTGAAAAGCCCAATTTCTAACAGATTGCAGGCTTGACTAAAGTAATGCCTTTTGCTCTATTAATGAATTTTTTAATACGTCTACCACTTGCTCTAGGAAGCCAAGACATCCTTACCTTTGTTGAGAGTACACAACTCATCATTAATCTTGAGCTCTACAAAACCAACAGATTAAGTCAATGACTTTATAGCTTTCGAATACCTCACATTCTTCCATGTAGGCATACCGAATTGTTGCAGTTTCATCAACTCTGTAAGATGTTCCTTATGGATGGCTGCATTAAACTCTTGTCGCATACTGTATGGATTGAAACATCTTTTTGAGTGCCTGTCTTCATTGCGGGTACCCTCCTATGCTCCTCGAGTTGGGTTTCGTTCATTTTGGTTTGTTTCTATGTTTAAATTGTAAAGGGTGGTACAAATACAAGTTTCTTTGTGAATCATATGTTATTTTGACACTGCTCTTTCTCTGCTTTCACCGCTTTGACACTAGCTCTTTTCCGCCCGAAATCTTAACTAACAGTCAATACCATACCGAGCCATTCGTTAGATAAAGCCAGAAACAGTCAAAAACGTCTTTGAAAACTGGGTTGACAGAATGCTCTACAACGAGTCAGCCACACAAAAGAAATTTGTATTTGGACCACCCGGTAGTAGTTGAACAAAAAAAGGGCTACCTATCTAAAACTAGCAAATAAAGAGACATTGACAACTTAATATAATTTATTTAAATAAAGTTAGCTGCGACAATCGAAAAATTTTGACCTTAAAGGACTCACGAATTTGTTCAATAAAATGGTGGGAGGTGACCGAATGCCTTACCAATGGAGGAAGAGCTTTTTTGGTCCAATCACTGTATAAAAGGCGACAGTAGAAATTACAACACCTACTGATCTGTAAAACTACATATAAGGAGGGTGTTTGATGAGTACCCGGATTGGAAGATTAGTGATGCTACTGAACCAGTGTTCAGTACCATCATTTATTATAACCTCTTTTAGCCCGCCTGTCAAAATTTGGTGACAATCCGACGCTTAGTTTTGTTTGACAAACCATATCAAAACAAACCATCACGATGGTGTGTTTGAGACTAATTGGTTCGCCGAGTTTCGCCGTTTGAATCGTGCCCAAAAACAGTTACTACAGGCGAAACCGTGGACAAAATCCATGATCGCGTATTGGCGGACCTCCAACTGAAAATTTGCGAACTGGCTGAGATAGCAGGCATCTCAACTGAACGCGTTAGTCATATCCTGCACAAGATTTTGGGAATGAGAAAGCTGTCCGCGCGAAGGGTGTCGCGTTTGCTCACACCGGAGAACAAGCGCAATCTTGAGACCACTTCAAAGACGTGCTTGGCCCTCTTTAATCAAAATATGGAGGAGTTTCTGCGTCGTTTCGTTACCGTCAATTAGACATGGATTCATTGGTACACACCAGAGACCAAAGAACAATCGAAACAATGGGTTTTACCCGGTGAACGTGCTCCAAAAAAGGCGAAAACCGTGCCTTCGGGCGGAAAAGTGGTGGTCACCGTTATTTGAAACTCGCGATGTGTGATCCATTGTGACTATTTGGAGAAGGAAAAAACAATCACTGAAGCATACTACGTCAATATATTGAGACGATTTAACTACGAGTTAAAGAAAAAATGACCACATTTGGCGTAAAAACTGCCCTTCCATCACGATAACGCACCGACTCACGCCTCTGCTATCGCCACAGCCAAATTAGTCGAATTGCAATACGAATTGCTCCCCCATCCCCCGGCTTTGGCTCCTTGCGACTACTTTTTGTTCCCAAACCTTTAAAAATCACTCGCCGGAAAGCAATACGAATCTAACGAGAAAGTCATCGCCGCCGCGCAGGAGTTTACAGAAGTCGTAAACTATGTATGGATGTATGTATGAATGTCCTCACACTATGAAAATGTACAAGCGAGTTTAAAACAGTCGGCAGCGCAATATTATTGAGCGCAATTCCACCAATGCGACTTTGTGGGTTGCAGGTTGGCATATGAGTGGTTCAGAAATAAAATGAATCCAGTGAATTTTTGTTCTTTATGTTAGCTAACAGGATATTTATTTAACCAATTAATCAAATTGATTGTTGTTGTATTTAAGCCAAGGTGTGGGTTAGGCAAATTGAAACACCCTGCTGAAGAAAACTGGCAACAACATTTATGAAAAATTTATAAATATGACGCGAAGTCCTCAAAATACAGAGCTTACCTATAGCAAAACGGACCACTACCTACAAGAGAGGACGTAACTATTTAACAGCTATTCGACAGACAAGAAATAAGCACTATTTTTAAAGTAAGAGGCGAGCTACAGAAACTTTATTTTATTCTACACCCCCCAGAGCTTTTAATTTTACGTTGTTCGTGCAATTTTAGCAATACTTAATGAATTCGGTGTCAAATTTTACGGATTTCGGACAAAACGGTTGGAGAAACCATTTTATATCTTGAAATAATGCCAGGGGTTAAAGTAGTAGGATACAGTAAATGCACTTCGCTATAAATTGAAGAAATTAAACTGAAAGTTTTGTTCGTCGTGTGCAGAGAAAAGTGAAAGTGAAATATCTGAAATATTGTAAATAAAATGGAACGTAATATCCAGCTTGCTACCATTTTAACTGCCTATGTGTTGGAAGAAAGTAATGATAAGGAATTGCCACAAAAACGAGCGCGACGTAGTGTTTGGACCAAGGATTGGGTGGCCCGTCGCCAGGAAGAGGGATTCTATGTTAAATTGCTCATCGAATTGCGCACTGGGGAGCCGACATTGTATCACAATTTTTTGCGGATGGACTCGAAACAATTTAATAATCTTCTGGCTTTGATTACTCCAATTATTAAAAAACAAGACACGAATATGCGCGCGAGCATTTCAGCAGGTGAACGGCTTGCATTGACTCTGCGCTACATAGCCACGGGTGTTTCTTTTCGGTCTCTGCATTACCTGTTCCGCATTCCTGTCCCAACGATCATTCCAGAAATTCTGGATGCCATTTACAAAGTGCTGGTGAACGAATATCTACAGGTAAAATTATTTTACTATATAGTTCAATGTACACACTATTGGACAGAAAATGTCCTTTAATTCTAGGCACCAACACCACGGGCTTGGGATGATGTTGCCAGCAAATTCTACGATCTGTGGCAGTTTCCAAACTGCATCGGAGCAGTCGACGGAAAACATGTGGTGAAGGTTGCACCACCAAATGCTGGCAGCATCTTCTATAATTATAAGCGCACACACAGCATTATACTGACGGGCATTGCCGATGCCGAATACAAACTGCTATTTATTGACGTCGGTCGCAATGGGCGATTTTCTGATGGTGGTGTTTTTAATCGCTGCACATTTGGATAAGCGCTTGATAATGATCAGCTAAGCTTACCACCACACAAACCACTACAAGGTAGAAATTTGCCTGTGCCTTATGTTCTGGTCGCAGATGATGCGATGCGTTTGCTTTGCGGCCGAATATATTGAAACCATTTAGCCAACGCGGTCTTTCTATGGTCAAAGTGTTTTTAATTATCGCTTGAGTCGAGCTTGCCGAATAATAGAAAATGTTTTTATAATCATGTCGGAACGTTTCCGAGTGCTGCGCAAACCCATCAATTTGGATGCCGAGAAGGTAAAGAAAGTCACGCTTGCATGTTGTGTGCTCCACAATTACTTGATGACAACAAATAAAAAGTATGTGCCCCGAGTAATTCGTTCGATCATTAGTTTAGAATTCAAAACTGTATTAGATAAAATTATCGAATTACTTTACTAAATATGTCGATCTTGTAGTGGCTTATAATGAATCAAATAATCGACTGCAACTAATTAAGTTGAAATTTCAAACTCATACACGTATTTTCTGTAAAAAATCAACTAGACTTGGTTCACTTTATTTCTGAGCCGTTGTATGACGCCGTAATGCCAGCTTTACGGATAATATCACCTTCATCTATTTGGAGTCCTCGTTATGTTGTGGACGGCACTTAGATTTCGAAATGTACACTACATTCGCATACACATGTACATAACGATAATACGCGATACTTAACACAGAAAGTTTGCCTAAAATTAATCATTATTATGGCCCGGCTTTCGCCAGGCTCTGCCAAAAATTTTATTTTAGACTCATTAGAGTGCCCCTCTCCACGGAAATCTTTAGTAAAAGGCGAAAGATTTATTCGACACTGAAGAGAAGCCAGAGTAATTTCTACTACGTATTGCTTTAAACTTTACTAACATTTTTGCTTCAAGTGGATGTGAATTATATGATAAAAAAAAAAATGCAACAGTCTTTTAAATGTTGGTATTATGGATTGGATAAGTAGGAAAAAAAAACAAAAAAAAACGCAGTATTTCCTTTAATAAATTACGCTATGCTATATGTATGTGTCCTATGTTATTTATACATCGATGTACGTTTTTTATATGCATTGGACGCATTTAACAGGTGGTTCGAAAACTACCGAGACTAACATATAAAAATACAATTTTTTTTGGTAAAATTCGACTTCATTCATCAAGATAGTTTCCTTCTAGAGTAATACAATCATTCTACCGCCACTTTGATATTTCACTGCCTTACTTATAGAACGATTTGCCGAACACCCTTCAAAATACGCCACAGTTTCGGCGATCAAATCTTCATTGGACCTATATCTCTTTCTAGCGAGCATTTTTTTGAGGTTTGCGAACAGGTAGATTATATTGCATTCATTGTCACATGCCGCATGAAAAAATTCATTTGTTTCGCTTAAACAAGTCCAAACGGCGCTAAAGTCATCAACACGTTGTTGTTTTTGGTCAGCTGTGAGCAAACGCGCTACCCACTTAGAACAGAGCTTTCGCATACCCAAATGCTAGTGAAAAATATAATGTATTCCACGATTTATTGATATCGTTTCGATGTCAACTATGTTACGCAAATTTTCGCTTATCACCTTATATTCTTATACATGTACAAATATAAAACGTAGTCTGCAAAAATTTAGCACAATTGAATATCATGGACTCCATCAGAGGTGAAAAGTATACATACCACCTTGAGGTAACGGAATTTATTCAGATAATTAAAAATACAAGTTTATTCATCTAAATCTATATTGTCCCCTTCAAAGTAATCCCCATCGACTGCAACACACTTACACCAGCGCTTGATCCAATCCTCGAAACATTTTTTTATATTCGGTTTTCGGTATGTCCATCAGTGCTTCCTGCGATTTTTCCATTACTTCCTCTCAGCTGCTGAAACGCGTTTCCCGTAGTGGTGTTTTAACTCGATTGAACAGAAAGAAGTCACAGAGAGCCAAATCAGGTGAATTTGGTGGCTGTTGGATGGTATTTGATGGTATTTTTCGTCAAAAAATTACGAATAATGATGGCACTGTGCGACGGTGCGTTATCATGGTGCAAAATCCACGAGTTTTCTGCCCACAATTCTGTTCCCTTTCGGCGAATTGTTTCATGCAAACGTCTCATAACGCCCAAATAATACTCTTTGTTTACTGTCTGGTCTTCTGGCAAAAATTCATGATGCACTAAACCTTTGTAATCCATGAAAACAGTGAGCATTGCCTTCTGAAAACGAGGTGTTTTTTTTGGTCTCGGCTCATTTGGTAAACGCCATTCACTTGCCTTATGTCTGGATTGCGTGTCGTACTAATAAACCCACGTCTAGTCTCCAGTAATGATATTTTTGGTGAAATCTTTTTTTGCATGAAATTGAGGTCTTTTCGCACCAATTTTGCTGCTACACGACGGAAACCCAAATCATTAAATCTTGGATGGATCCATAGGCAATGGTCAAGTCCTCTGCTATCTCTCTGATGGTTAATTCGCGGTAATTGACCAACATTTCTTTTTCTTCATCAATGTTTTCGCCGGTTTTCGATGTCGATGGTCTGCCACTGCGTTCATGATCTTCGATTGACTCACGACCACTTTTGAACCACTCGTGCCACTGTTAAACGAGCGTTTTCTTTAGAGAATCGTTGCCAAAACACTTTTCCAACATTTCCAACGTTCGCGCACCATTAAATCCGTTTTTACGCAAAATTTAATACAAGTTCGTTGTTGCAAATTTAAATCCATTTCTAAAATTGTAAAAAATCGCCAACACACACAGAGATAGATGTACTCTTAGCTACGTAACTTTTGCAAATGTCAAACTATGACGCTAAGATTTTAAGGGAATGTCAACAACAGATGTATCAACTTAACAAAAAATCGGAACAATTTAAGCGCAACACGGTGATTATCTCCCCAATGAATGAAACAATGAATGTGAATGAATGAATGAATGTAAACCGAAGGGACAACGTAGTACGAGAAAATTTTATCTTAGTTGGTACGTACAAGTGGAAGGGCAGCTCAACGTCGAAAACATCACTACGGCCCAAGGAATGAGTCGGAAATAATGAATTATGCCGAAATCTCAGAAAATATAAGGCATTAGAAGTTAATTATTGAGTGCGCTCCAGTAGTACATAGAGAATGCACAACCAGTTCTGCACTGGATTTAGAACGGTAAAGGATAAATAATGGAAAGGAATAAGCAAGGAAATTTCACACCAGCTGAGATACTTAAAGCGTTACCGAAAAAAGGTTTGCTAAAGCTGCTCTATCTTATAAATGCCAGCACTAGATTAGAGCACGTACCGCACCAGTGGAAGGTAGCCGGAGTTATTATGGTTCCGAAACCCGGTAAACCTCTGACTGAAGTCAAGTCATATGGACCAATATCGCTTCTCCCGATTACATCGAAGGTCTTTGAGCGAATCCTTCTTAATCGTCTTAAACCAATTACCGACACAAATTCCCTCTTGCCTGATCATCAATTTGGCTTTAGAAGCCAACACTCTACAGTTGACCAAGTGCATCGAATAACCGATGTAATTGAACGAGTAATCGAGTGTAAGCTAGTCTGTTTAAGCGCATTCCTTGACCTTTCGCAAGCCTTTGATAAGGTATGGCATGAAGGCCTAAAATATAAACTCCGACAAGCCCTACCCCAGCAATTGTCTTGTATTTTAGGTTCATACCTGGAAAACCGACTCTTTGGTGTGAGACACGGAAACGAATGTTCCACTTTTAAGACAGTAAAGACGGGGGTGCCGCAAGGAAGTGTACTTGGCCCTCTGCTATATTTGCTTTTTACCCGCGATATACCGCAAACTGACGACACTGTCCTAGCCACATATTCTGATGACACTGCCATTTTGGCAACGGCTAAAACAGTCGAAGAAGCAACTGCCAAGTTGCAACGTGCCCTTACACGGATTAACAATTGGACAAAGACTTGGCGAATCGCGCTTAATGAAAGCAAGTCTGTCCACGTCAACTTCACTCTCAAGAAAATTGAGAATCTACCGGTGTTTATTAACGCAGTACGAATTCCTTACGCGAACGAGGCCACATATCTCGGTATGACACTCGACGCTAAACTAAAATGGAGAGCACACGTCAAGAAAAAACGTGAAAAGCTTGAAATCAAATATAGAGATATTTACTGGCTTATTGGAAAAAATTCCAAGCTTAGCTTAGACAACAAACTGCTGTTATACAAGCAAGTGCTAAAACCGATCTGGACATATGGTGTACACATTTGGGGTTGTACTAAAAATAGTAACATTAATGTATTACAGACATTCCAAAACAAAGTTCTTCGAGGTATTGTTAATGCGCCGTGGTACATTAGAAACGATGATATCCACAGAGACTTAGGAGTCGAAAACGTTCAGAACGTAATTAAAATGTTTGCGCGAAAACACAAAAATCGACTACAAGGACAAACGAATATTTCTGTTCAACAGATCCTTGACGAGATAAATTTATTGCGCCGTCTGAAAAGGACTAAGCCTCTCGATCTAGCGCGGTGATTAGCAGGGCTTAATTTTTCTAAAGTACACAGGAATTTTTAATGGAAAATCGCCTGCAGGATATCTTATAAAAACAAAATAAAATGCGATAGAAGAACTGTTAGTTGAGTGTGAACTCAGTCGTGGTTTGCATAAGGGAGGTGTTTTTTAGTGAGTAAGAATCTCACACTACTATAGGCTCAGGGCCTATAGTGTCTATGAAGATTTCTCACCTTCCCATGAAAAAAAAAAAAAAAAAAAAAAAAAAAAACAATTTGAGGTGTTCAACAATTTTCCTATTCAAAAGAGAATCCGGAATCCAAGCAACTATAAGTAAGTTTTAAATGCGTTGTGCATGTTCTTCGTTATAGAATAAGAAATGCAGTCACACAAGCAAAGTAATTGTGGATGCACAGTATTCAATTTCAGCAAACAATGAGCTGTTACAAGGTTCGTTTTACTTTGCCATGGTGCAAGTGCTTCGGGTATTAAGAATGTATATATAAAATCTTTAAAAAGTCCGTTGATGTACATAAACGATATCGAAATCATTTATCACTCTGGTGCAGGAAGGCTTTTACGCCAATCGAAGAACAGGAGAAAGTAGTTTGCCTTAAAATAAACGAGAACAAAACCTAACAAAAGTACCATGTCAAGTATATAGAAAATCATGATTCAAGTTTTACACATTAAAAAAAACGGGTGCACGCTCTGGATAATTTTTATGTAAAAGCAAATAATTTGCAAACGTTGTGTAGAGCTTGACGCCAAAAGTGAATAGTGGAGTTGCACTCGTACCCGTACTCGTACTCGTATATATTCTTAACAATTTTTTACAGGGAAATCGTACTTACTGAAACTTTTCGTTTATTTCTCTCTGACCGATCATATGCTTGAGCAATATCTCCAGTTGTGCAAATGATCTCTTTATCGCCGTAACACAATCTTCTGAATACGATGCCAATGAGTCTGTTACAACTTTAAAGTACTCCCTAAAATCGACTTCGGCCAACAAAGGTCCGCTAGAACTTATAGAACCATAAATAATATCCGGATACTTTTCTCTTGCCCATGCAGCCAAGGAACCAGGATATGAACCACCAAAGGCAATCCATTTCTGTGATTCTTCAAGTTTATATTCCACTTTCATGTGGGTAATAAAATTAACTAAATCTGCTAGAGCCTGCTCTGAGGTGAGATATTGAAGATTTTTTATTGACATATCTCTGCAAAAAAGAAGGGCACATGATTGAAACATGAAATTTGAAGATGAGGACATACTCAGTTGGCTGACTTGCACCATAGTATCGATGTTCCAATGAGAAGCACAAAGCATTGACTTCTGAAGCATACTGCATCCAAGCACCACTAACCACCCATTTGATTGTGGCTTTGCCTTCACCACCAATCATTATGAAAATTGGGCCGCCAGGTTTATAATGCTCAGCGTTAACATAATATCTCTGTTAAATAAAAAAAAATAAAAAATTGTAGCAACTTTGACTTGCGCACTGGCTAAAATACCATTTACCTGCTTCCATTGTTGGTGCTTCGATGGATTGCTATGGTCAAGAATCTGTTTAAACCATTTTTGTTGAGGTTTCTCGCCACGATAAACTATGTGAGTTTTGCTCGGCTCACCTAGAAATCCATTTGAGAATAGCTTTTTGCTATTCGAATTCTGGACAAAAACGGAAAACCCGAATAACAGTAAACACAATAAATAACGCATCTTTTACAATGATCAGTTATCCACTTCACTAAAACGCAAAACACGCAGTTAACATGTAATAACACTGGCAAATGAAAAACAAAAAATAAATAAGACTACAATGAAAGGGTAAATGTTATCAATAAAGTGATTTGATTTTTCTTATAAAGAATCATTTATTGCTTGCGTTACCAACGAAACCACTTTTTTCTCCGACAATTCAACAAAATACACGAACAAAAAGTACGCCGAATAACCTGTCACGGCAAAACTTAAATTAATCTTGAGTACACTATACAGCAGGTTGCAATGAAATTTTGCAAAATCTAATTGGATTTGTACTCAAAAGCCACTCAATTGCTTTCAAATGAGCTCCACTCAATTCGTTCATTATAAAGCTTTGCAGATGTTCACATCAGCCACTTTCAAAGTTTGAATGGTACTCATATATATATATTTATTGTTTCGTTAAACAAACAAAACTGCCGTATATCATGAAAGACATAAATATCATAATATGATAAGAACATTTTTGGATTATAGACGTTTGCTTGAATTTTAATTTATTTTGTTCTATTCTAATCCACAACTAGCAAATTTAAAAATCCCTGAGAACTAAATTATATCACACAACAACTGTCCTAGTTTTTTATTTTTCATTTATTTCTGGACTGTACATTAAGAATTACATTCTCATTATTTGTACTTATTCATATAAATTTAATATTAAAGTATCTAGGTTACATAGTTTCAATAAAAAAAAATATTTATATATTTTTAAATTGATATGAGTCGACAAAAATTACTATTAATCAAAAATGTGGTTGTTCCGGTTACTTTTTACAAAAGAAAGAAGCAAATTTTTAAAAATAAAAAGCGAATTAGATTGACGTATGTATATTGGTATGAAATTCCAAAAATATGAACAAAAAATAAACGTTGACTATTTAAATAGTTAAAATAAGAAAGATTGATATTTTGGGTATGATTTGAGTGAGCCAAACTTAGTTTCTCGAATAGATATGTCGGTTGTTTAGTTTTGAGCAATTTATACAGAAATGTGCAGTTTTGTATATTTATGTGCTGTCTAAGGGTAAAGTACACTAACGAACAACGTCTGCATATTATACAAATTTTATACAGATATTCGGAGTCGGTGACTTCAACTTTAAGAGCGTTAACTCCAATTTTCGGTCGTAATTCTCGCCCTAGTAGACAGGCAATAACAAGTTTAGTACAACAATTTGAGTCTACATATTCGTTGTGTGATGTTGCCGTATCAGTGAGACAACGGGTTGGTTGAAGTGTCGAAAATATCGCTGGATCTTGGTTTACACCCATACAAGATCAAGCTGACTCAAGAATTGAAGCCGATGGACCATTTGAAGCGACGTACGTTCTCCGATTGGGTTCTGGAGAAGATGTGCCAAGATGATGAATCTCATCACAAAATCATCTTCAGTGACGAAGCTCATTTTTGACTTAATGGGTTCGTCAATAAGCAAAATATGCGTTATTGGCCTGGTGAAAACCCACATGTGCTTCATGAATTACCACTTCATCCACAAAAACAACTATTTGGTGCGGTTTGCATGCCGACGGCGTTATTGGGCCATATTTTTTCGTCGAAGATAACGATCGTCACGTTACTGTGAATGATCAGCGTTATCGCGCCATGATCACCGATTATTTTTGGCCCGAATTAGAAGATATGGACTTGGACGACATGTGGTTTCAACAGAATGGTGCCACAAGCCGCACAGCACACGCTACAATCGATTTATTGAAGAGTAAGTATGGTGAGCGTGTTATCTCAAGACATGAGCCAGTCGATTAACCGCCTCGTTCGTGCGATTTAACGCTGCTTGACTATTTTCTGTGGGGCTACGTTAAGTCATTGGTTTATGCCCACACGCCGACGAGGTTGGAAGAGCTCAGAGTCAACATTGAACGCGAAATAGCGGCCGTTCCGGCCGAAATGTGTGCGCGACTCGTTGAAAATTGGGTCCAACGAATCGACCGTTGCAAACGTGCCCGCGGTGGCCATATGAACGAAGTCGAGCTCCATTCATAAATGTTTTGATTGTACTTTAAGCCAATAATAAAGTTTTTGAAATATCTCAAAAGGTTTGCCTTTTATTTAAAAAAAAAGTTGTCAAGTCATTATTAGAAAACCCTATATGTAGCGAATCGCCGAATTAAATGCTAAATTTAGACATTTCATCAATATTACTATAAACTACTGAGCTGTAGCTTATAATAGGCATAAACAGAGCTCTTATGAGTTTAAGCTTTGTTAAGGTCGGGACAAAGGCAAATGAGATATAAAGTTGGCGTAGACCACCATATATTCATTTGGTAACATAACTGAAATGGCTTTCACAGAAAAGTTCGCATTTGATAAATATTCCTAAGTTCTTCACCTCATTTTCATGTGGAATCAATTGTCCCATTAGATGTATATGTAGCAAGCAACCAGAATGAATCCAGACGTTACACATAACAATTGCTTTAGATTTAGCAGGGTTTAAGGACAGTTTATTGAAAACAGACCAGTTATAAATTCGTTCTAAGTCCTCATTAAGTCTGGCTATACAATAATCCATTAAACCAATCGGTCTAGACAGATATACCTGAGCATCGTCCGCATATAAATGCACCGATCCATCAAGACAGACCTTAGGTATGTCATTTTTAAACGACGAGAACAAGAGTGGTCCTTAAATATGTTAGATCCTTGCGGGACACCTGTATGCACTTTCCTGGCTAGTATGTACTTGTTGAAATCTGCCATTTAAATAATTAAATATAAGAGATGCAGCGTTATTAACAAAACTGAATTGACTTTTTAGCTTCTCAATCAAGCGTTGATGGTTTACACAGTCAAAGGCTTTAGAAAAGTCCAATAAGCACAGAATAGATACATCATTTTTATCATACGCTCTTTTTAAATCATCTGGAATTTTTATTACAGCCGTGGTACAACTGTGATTTTCTCTAAAGCCTGATTGAAACGGAAATAACATTTTATTTGAACTTATGTGCTTATTGATTTGGTCTTTCAGAGAACCAGGGGACGCCATTGTTGATGACTTTCTTAACTTTAATTGGTACATGTTTCTCGAAAAGTGACAAGACAAGTGATTAAAAAGTATCTACTTTATCATCGACTGAACAAGTTTCCCAACAAAGATGCCAAGGACAATTAAGAACATCGCGAGTCTAATCGAGCTCGTTAATTTTACTAAAATCACAGAAGGTAAATCGCACCGGATATGGCACTACACTAATCTGTATATCTCAGTTAACAAAGATTAGGTCTATTGTTATTATAGTTGTACGGTAGTTGGTTTCAAGAACGTTGAGCTTAAATGCCTTATACCAGTAATAAATACCTCAGTTCGTTTGTCTATTTATCGTTGAAGTAGATTTAATAGCGTATCGGCGATATTATTATCCATTCATGTTTCTAAGGACTATAAAGGATGTAAAGAGCTAAAGAACTTCTTTTTAAAATAATATCGATATGAATTGACCTTATATATTTATTATTCATGGCATTATTTTTTGAATACAACTTTAAGAATATGTATGGTTTCCTCGACTATGGCATATAGCGCTATGATGACTATGACGACTATATATCGTCTGGATCAATATCGTATTTTCAAAGATATGATCACTGATAATTGTGCGACAGCGGTATCCAATGACTGTCTCATTTTTGAAAAAAGGATATCCAGTGATAGTCGGATCGCTTGAAGACCAAACTCTCTCATATGGCTAGACTTTGACATTACGTTAACGTACCTAGTCTAGTCATAAATATTGATGCAATTGCTATAGCAACCATTTTAAATAAAGTATTAGTTGCCCTCTTTTTATGTTAACTGTTATATAACCCGTTGCTTTTATGATTCTGTGGAAAAGTGTAGAAAAGTTTTTTGTTTATAGATGTTTACAATCATGGAATGGGGTGACATTGGAAGTCGTGTCGTTGTGAACGGATTATTGAAATGTTACATGGCAAAATTCGATTTCACGCATTTTGTGAACGCTTAGAATCACTCGCTGTTTTGTTTATCATACTATTAAATTATTCGAGGATACTGGTAGAGTACGTGATCGTCAAAGATCCACTCGTTTACGCACTGTGAGAACTTCGGAAGCCATCATAGCCGCGCAGACTCGAACCAGACACAAAATACTGAGAAAGCAGCAGATCTTGCCTCAAGAACTGAATATTTCGTAAAAATCCATGTCTCGCATCATCAAAGAAGACTGGGAGTTTAGTGCACAAGAGACACACTGAGGCGGTAAGATAAAAATGCTCATAGACAAACTCTGTTCACCGACTAGAAAATTTTTGCTTTCGAAGAACTTTTAATAAGTAAAATGATGCTTGGTCATTAAAAGAAGCTTCAGAACATATTCCAAGGGTTGAAGACCATCACCCTGCAAATGTAAAGGTATGATTGTAAATCAGCTACGATGGCATAACCAACCTCCATTTTTGCGGAAAAAGACTTCGGTTAAAGTTTACCAAAGCACTCTTTTGGAAAACGTCGTTAAACCTCTAAGCCGAACAAGCACTGGACATTCCAACAAAATTTCGCTCCAGCCCACAAGGCGAAAACCACTCAAGGGTGACTAAAAAAAATGTACCCGGATTTATTTCCGGACCTCAACCCTTTGGACAGTTGTCGTCTGTTTTAGAGGGAAAGGCTTGCTCTATTCATCACCGAAATATTGAGTCTTTGAAGCGAGCCCTTGTCCGCTCTGTCGACAACTTTCTGATGCATAAGGTCATAATGCTCAGGTCGTTTTTTGAAGGGAAATATCGGCCATTTTGAATGAAGGCTTTCAGAACTTGTAGCTAGAGATTTGAAAAATAAAAAGTATAAATTTTAAAAAATATCTCTTTTCATTTAACATAAGCTTTTTTTTGTATCAGTATTTATGACTAACTAGACTAGGTATAGATACGAATCTTTTCCACAATACGGCAAACAGCAAGCTGGTTGGCCGATTATTAACACCAAAAAAAAATCACATAATCTTAAAAACAAATTGCGAAGAGATCAAAATAATAATATGCAATATAAGGTTAAATGATGAAGTATAAATGTGGTCATGACGAAGTGCCAAACATAAGTATTAAAAATGATAGCACGGTTTGAAAGTTATATCTATTCGGCAATTGAGGTTTATAAAGTAGCTCTGGAAATTGTCCAGCTTCTCGAGCTGAAACAATTTCGATACTTGAACACCGTAAGTTTGGTTTAATCTGCAGACGGTCTGGAAAAGTTTTATTAGTATTCAGCATGAATACAATAAGTATAAGATTGTCCTGATGGCCACTCAATTTTTTGAGCGGAATACGATACGTAAGTGAAAAATGCAAATTAATTCCAATTTCATTCAAATTATTTGAATGGAAAATACGGACAAATTTGTGTGCCCTTTTATATTCGTGAGCGAAACATGGATCCATTCCAATACATTAGAGACCAAACAGCATTCAAAACAACGCGTTTCTCCGAGCGAATCAACGCCGATAAAGGTCAACTTTAATCTGTCGATCAAGAAATACATTGCGGCATAATCCACATCGACTACCTTAAAAAGAGCAAAAACAATCAACAGAGATCTGTACAAAACTCCAATATGCTCACGGGTATAGGGCAAAAGTACTTCTATGTAAAAGCACCACACTTTCATCTAAAAACCTATATCGGTTATAAAATTGTATTGCATCCCATTTTATATGTAGAAGACCACGTACTATTTGATAATCAGGAAGATTAATTTTAGCATCAATTTTAGTCAGGTGTGTTTCGTAAAATGCTAACACATCGAATTTATTTTCACATTCTAAAATTTCAATTTGATGAAAATTATTAATAAGGCTGTCATCGAGCCACAAGATTTAAATATAGATTTTTTCAAATTTATAAATTCGATTGCAAAATATTTTAAGTTTAATTTATTTGAATTAAAGCACCCATAGATCCGGTAGATTATGCCCACCGGTAACATAAATGTTTCTTTCACACAACTGATATAACTTTTATACCAAGTTTCGAACCTTTCTAAACTTCAAATAGCTTTCTCTCTCTCTCTTCAGAGAATTTGCAAGTGCAGTTGAGAATGCTGTTTTCTTTGTTTAACGCTCACACAGGTTTCCTGATGCATTGAAAATTTAACGGGTACCGATGTTGGGAATTGCGATTTTGAACAGTTTTGTTTAAAATTAATTTTAAAATTGTAAGTAATAAAAAGACTTACTGGTGGCACTGGCGGAATTTTAACACGTTTCCGACAACCATGTAAGTTTATTAAGTAAACCTAAATTGTACGATTTGTTAACCTTAGTTAAAGATAGTCGATCTTTATTTGGAGCCGGGACGAGTGAAAATTTATACGGCGTCCAGCAACAAAAGTTTTGTACATTCAAACATCAATAATGCAATTTGGTTAGTTGTAAATATTTTACTCCTTCTGCTTCAATTTTTAGCTTTCGTTGCTGTATAGGGAACAACTATCTCTGAAATTATGTTTTATTTCAATACTTTCCAAATTTAAATTTTCTTTTGCCTTTACGCAGTTTATGAATTTTATACTTCTACACAATCCCTAAAATCATGTCCTGACTCTGCGTTTTGCGTATATTTGGTTGTTCTCCTTACAGTGTATTGAGAAAATGTGTGCATCGAAAGTGTAGCAACACATCAGCCGAAATAATTTTGGTTGTGATCCAAGGAGTAAATATGTCAACATAAGTAATAACAAAAAGTCTAATTTAAAGGTAAATTTGTTTGCCTGGTAGTATTCAAACAAATCCGTCTAGCTTGGAGCTTTCCATTTTCCAAAAAATTTAGTTAAATAGAGCCTAAAAGCATTTAAATCGAAAAATTAACTCTATGCCAGGCGGAAATATTAAATATTAGGTCAGTCATGGTCTGCTCCTAACTTGCGATATATTTTTCTGTCTCAGAATACTATAAAATATTATAGTATTATTTTTTCTTCTTGTGTTATACACTAATCGTTTAAATAAATTATAAGGACTATTACTATTAAGCAAAACGTTGTAAGCAAAAGTGGTGTATTATTTGTTCAAAATTTTATTTAAAGATATGTACTTGTATGGAACTCGACTTCGTTCATATGGCCACCGCGGACACGTTTGCAGCGGTCGATTCGTTAGACCCAATTTTTAACGATTCGGCCACACATTTCGGCCGAAACGGCCGCTATTTCGCGTTCAATGTTGGCTCTGAGCTCTTCCAACGTCGTCGGCGTGTTGGCATAAACCAATGACTTAACGTAGCCCCACAGAAAATAGTCAAGCGGCGTTAAATCGCACGAACGAGGCGGCCAATCGACTGGCCCATGTCTTGAGATAACACGCTCACCATACTTACTCTTCAATAAAGGTGTGTGGCTTGTGGCACCATCCTGTTGAAACCACATGTCGTCCAAGTCCATATCTTCCAATTCGGGCCAAAAATAATTGGTGATCAATAATAAATAAACGCTGACCATTCACAATAATGTGACGATCGTTATCGACGACGGAAAAATATGGCGCAATAACGCCCCCGGAATGCAAACCGCACCAAACAGTTATTTTTTGTGGATGAAGTGGTGATTCATAAAGCACATGTGGGTTTTCACCCGACCAATAACGCATATGTTGCTTACTGACGAACTCATTGAGCCAAAAATGAGCTTCGTCAATGAAGATGATTTTGCGCTGAAATTCATCATCTTGGCGCATCTTCTCCAGAACCCAATCGGAGAACGTAACTCGTTAGTGTACTTTACCATAATGAAAATGTTGAGTTTACTGAATAATTGACAGTGACAGTTTGATGATTAGTGAAAGAGTGCGTTCACAAATTAAATTCAAAGTTGTCAAGTCCCTATTGGAAAACCCTTTATTACCAATCCATGCAAACAAAAGTAAAACAGCTTTGTTCACATTCTACCCCGTAATTATGCACAGTTTTACAACACAAACAGTCCTTCGATTTCGCTGGGTTGAATTGTCATCGTTTGTCGATTGCAGCCATTTCGCTATTTTCATTTTGGTGAAAAGATTTGCGGGAAGTTTCTTTCACAAAAGTTACAAAACGTATTAAGCAATTACATTTATTCATAGTTGTGATATGAAAGTTTAATTTTAAAACTATAGAAATTACAACGCAATGATAAGTTTCGTTAATTGAACAAGGAATTCACAAGTAAAAGTTTTATTAGATAGATTTGCCGGTGACCGCAGTTGTGGCGTTTTTCGTGAAAAATTCTTTATGAAAATGGCTGACGGCGTGGTTATCGATTTGTATGCGGAAGACTTGGATAAAGATTTCAATGCACAGCCTCAAGTAAGTTTTTTTTTCGTCATTTTACTCTTTTAAGCTTGATTTTTATTGAAGTGTATTTTGTAATTTGAAATTTTTTATTTCGGTAGGATGATTTTACCGCCGAAGGTGTAGATTTGTACGATGATATTAGTGTACCGAATGATGGTGGAGCAGCTGTGGACGGATCTTCAGGCGGTGCCTCGCAGGCAGATGAAAATTCGGGTGCTACATCAAATGGAGTATACCATCAAAGTGGTAGCCTAACTCCAAATCATATTGGACGACGTTATCAATTATATGTAGGAAATTTGACTTGGGTCAGTATCGTAGTGTGTTATGTACGAGTGGTTGGAAAGCTTAATAAAACTTTCTACTTATAGTGGACTACGGATCAAGATATTTCTAATTCGATGCGTGACATTGGTATAACAGATTTTCAGGAGGTGAAATTTTTCGAAAATCGTTCCAATGGCCAATCGAAAGGGTTCTGTGTAATATCTCTTGGATCGGAAACAAGTATGCGGGTGGTTATGGAGCGTTTATCTAAGAAGGAATTGCATGGGCAAGTGCCGGTTGTAACTTATCCAACAAAACAAGCTCTGAATCAGTTTGAAAGTCAACAAAAAACTCGACCGGTACCTCCGCAGCAGAATGGCCCTCGAGGTCCGATTCCTAATATGGGTGGTATCCCACAACATCCATCACAAGGCGCTATACCTGGTCATCAACCCCGTATGATGAATCCCAATATGCCACCTGGTCAATTTCGTCCACAACACATGCCGCAAAATATGCAAGGCCCTCCGGGTCCAAATCAAGGTCCTCCAAGAATGCAGGTGAGTTTGAGCTCTTTTTTGTTTTCTTTTGCATTTTGTTTCTTGAGTGCTGTTTCTTGTTTGACGATATCAATATTGTTTAAAACTTACCAGTTTTGTCTTATTTTTTAGAATTAGAATTTTCGTCTATTATTGTTTATATATATAATCAAGTTGATATCCTTCGATCGGATTGAATACCATTGAGGCTACAATTAAATATATAAATAGATTTTGAATTAAAAAAAAAATTTGCTTTGCAAAAAATCTCATATGCCTTAGTATGTCGTTTTTCTGCAACGGTAAATCAAACATTTATAAATCTATTCCATATAAGCTGGTCCCCGTGGCATCAGCTGCGTTGCAGTGTAGTTGTGTCATCTCTAATTTACAAAAAAAAAAAAATAAATAAATAAATAAATAAATAAATAAAATAAAATAAAAAGAAACTTTCAAATCTAGCAATGAAAACAGCGCGCTCTTTCATATTAATTTTGAATAATTTTACAGATATTTTGGGCATTCTATCCGCCACTATTTGCGGACGTTTTTTTCTTCTTTTATTAGCCTTTGAAAAAAATGTAGAACGTACAATTATATATACTTTTACATATCTCCCCCTGTATTGCTACCGCGCCGCTTGTGGTGTTTGCTAAATTTGTGGACCTTATGAACACCCTACTGGCTCTCATAACGAGGTAATCGTTATTAAGGCTTAGACTTCGCTGGTGCTTTTCATTTTTATTTCCAATTCTTTTTCTTTCGGCCTCTGTTTTGAAATTCGGTTAGAACTCGAACATCTATTGCCTGAAGTTCGTCCACTATCTGTTTCTTAATATTAAGATTGCCACGAATCCATTCACTTCTTATCAAATCACGTTTTAATACACCCTGACTGACTCGAACTGCAACTTTCTAAAATGCTATAACTTTTTTATTTTTTGATAAGTTTTATTGTGCCAAAGCAAAAAATGTTGGAAAATACATAAATTTTCAAAATGTATCAGTAGTTTTCAAAATTTCCACCTTTGGCGCGAATAATTGCCTTGAGACGGCCGAAGGAAGCATCGCACGCTGCACGCAAGTGGCATTGCGGTATTTTGGCCAATTCCCGGTGAAGTGCTTGTTTGATGTGGTAAAAACTTTGGTATAATAGTGCCAACCTTCGCCTTCAAAATACCCCAGACAGAGAAATCCCACGGATTTGCATCCGGAAAATTTGCATTGTGTCGAAGAAATGAAGTGTGGAACATTGTTTTTTAACCAATCTTGGTTGATGCGCGCTTTCTGAGACGGTGCCGAGTCTTGTTGAAATGTCCACGGTCTCCGACCAAAATGATTGTTTGCCCAAGGCTTCAATTCTGCCTCTAAGATAGTTTCACGGTATAGGATCGCATTAATTTTGACGTCACGGTCTAAAAATACGAGCGGAGAGCGACTATCGGCGGTTATGGCGGCCCAAACCATCACCATCGGTGCTGCCTGCTTTTTGGTTGCCGTCCGAAGTTGTAAATTTTCGAATGACCTCTTTGGCAAATAAAATAGGTCATTTTGTTTGTTGACATATTGCTAGATAACAAATGGCGACTCATCGGAAAAAACCAAATTCGGCAACTCACCACTTTCGTGCAAACGTAGCAACTCCTTTGCTCTTACGACTCTAACTTTTTTCTGTTGCTGTGTAAGATCGTGCGCTTTCTGGAACTTCAATGGCTTGAGCCCAAGCTCATTTTTCAGTATGTGTTGCATCCGTTCCAACGATATGTTGAGCTCACGAGCCATTTTTCTTCCACTTCGACGTGGATTTCGCTGAATTCGAGCCTTCACTTTCCGAACCATTTCTGCCGATGTTGCTGTTTGTTTATGACCACCTCCATGGCGTTTTGCAACGCTGCCAGTATCACGGTAACGAACTATGGCTCGAGACACAAATGATTTATTCACGTTGAGGTGTTGAAGGGCTCTAACAATAGCTACTTGTGGTTTTCCAGCCAAATATAAAGTAATCACACTATCACGTTTGAATTCCATCGCGGATAAAAATTTTGCAACACAACTGAGACACAAATCGTTTAAAAACTTGTAAATAATAAAATTATCAGTCATGGGTCAAAATTTGAGCTCACTGTCATGAACGGTTTGGAAATTATAGCAGTCTGAAGTTGGTTGTAGTTCGAGTCAGTCAGGGTGTATATCCGCTGGCTAACATTGTTAACATTGGATCATAAAAGCTCAACTTGCACTAGTTAGACACTCGATCACTTCTCTCATCTTTTTATTAAACAAAATCCTGAGCCATCTGAACTCAAGATTTCCAATAATTATTGCTCATACAGCTTCGCTAACTGCGATTTCAATATAATCAAAACATTTCGTACGCATAAGCGGTGGGAATGGTACTTCTCGTAAATTTTTCGTTTAATTTGAACTTAAAAATATTAGCTTGATTGCCCATGCTTTGCTTATCGCGTACTTATGTTAAAGGCTGTGATGCTAATTCTACTGGTTTCGCACCTGACCTAAGCGCGAATTCAACTTACTTATTTTATTTTTTCTTAGTACTGTACAATAAGAAGTACAAAAAGAAGTTTGAATAGGAATGAAAGAGAGAAAATTAGAGGAAGAAAATAGAATTATTAGAAAATAAAGTATACTTAATTAAGCCAATCGATAGAAGAATAGATCCTAGGGGCACCCCGAATGTTATTGACAGACTCGATGATTTTTCGTCATAATGAAAGATAGATTGGTTGCGATTACTTAGATATAATGCTACAATATGACGCTTTACTATCAAAAGCAATAAATGAAATGGCTTACGGAATAAAATGCTTTTGAGAAGCCCAGAAAAACCAAAAGTGACATATTTCAGTCAATTGCATTGATCTAAATGCAGATTATTTTGTTAAAGCAATGTCTTCATTTGTTTACTTATAATTTTCTAAAACACCTATAATGGGAAAGGGTAGCAATTGGCCTTTATTCCGAATTATTTTGTAAGAGTATTATTTTGGAACAGATATAATTTGTACTTGCTTCAATTTATCAGAAATTATTCCGCTTATAATAATTATATTAAACAAGTTCTTAATGTGTTTTGAGAGACAACTGGCAACAAGATTTTAATGAATTTCGGATTAATATCTACCAGACCTACAGCGTTCGATTTAATAGAGAGAATAGCCTCACCTACGGTTGTCTCAACAACACATTGTTTTATTTGGAAGTCGTCAAAAAAGGATAAGTCAATCTGGTTACTATTTGGTAGTGCAGTGTTGGTAATCATTTTATTAAGTTCATTAAGATTAATATTACTACCAGATTCACTTTTGGTAATGCCATTGATTTATTGGAGCTAAATTTAGCTTGATAGTACTTATTTTTGTTTTCACGAATCAGGCAGGTCGTAATTCGCTTCGCATTTGTCGTAATTCATTATTTATTTATGGACATTGATTTCTAAAGTACAGTAAATTTCGATTTCTAATAAGGTCTTCAATCTGTTGAGTGACTCAAGAAATGGTAGGTTTTTGTATTTTTCTTTTTACCTGGGGTACATGTTTGTCGATAAGGTAGTCAATGTTATTTTAATTTCAGAACAGTAACGTAAGATGTTACGGATAAAAACAGAGATTGTACAAAGACATCATTTGCACTCCTCAAGCAGAGGGTCGCGGGTTCGAATCCCGTGCCAGGCAATTCTGTGAAAAAGTCTTTTCATAGAATTTGTATGTAGTTATAAGAAAATCCCGTTGGCGTCAACTCTGACATGAAGGCATAACACTAATGTTGGAGTGGTTGCTGGCAAGGCTAAATGTAACGAACTAACAACTAGCACGTACATAAGACACACACCGGTTGAGGAGGATGTACTAGCTCGGTCCCGTCCAGTTTGACAACCACCTCTGGGAAAAATATCGAAACCTAATACACCTGAGTTTTAAACTACTACACCACCCGCCCGCGCCCTTGAGAAAAAGCCAGCAAAAGTACTACCAAATCAGTTTCAGAATCAAGAAAACGTGAAACGACTTTGTCAGGTTGAAAATGAGTGGGGTTGACATCATTTACAAAATAAAAGCCCAGTAAATTGACCACTGCACCTACAAATTACTTATTTTTGCCTTTTAGAATGTCGATATTAGAATATCCACATAAAACGACTGGTGCATTATGTGCTACATACGAGGTGTATTCAAAAAGTAAGATGAATTTATATTTTTATAAAAAAAAATTATTTATTCATCAATATTAATGTTGTTCCCTTAAAAGTTATCCCCCTCAGATATAACACACTTGTGCTAATACTTTTTCTAACCCTCAAAGCCTTCTCATAAGCACTTTTTGGTATAGCCTTGAGCTCTTTCAGCGATGCCGTTTTTATTTCCTTAATCGTCGCAAATCTCCGTCCTGTCATAGGTCTCTTTGGTTTTGGGAACAAGAAAAAGTCTCATGGGGCCAAATCCGGTTAATATGATGGCTGAAGCATGATTGTCGTGTTGGATTTTCTAAAAAATACAAGCAAGGATGAATGAGCAAGTGCACTATCGTGATGCAAAAGCCATGATTTTTTTTTTTCCACAATTCCGGACGTTTTTTTTCCACAATTCCGGACGTTTTTTTTCGTACTGTTTCTCGCAAACGGCGCATAGTAACAAGGTAATACCCCTTATTGACTGTACAACCTTGAGGTAAAAACTCCGATGCACTACGGTAATAATAAAAATAATTGCATGACACGAGCCGACCGATAATTCTAACATCCTCAGCTTCGACGTTATCATCTTTTGTTGATGTGCGTGATCGCGTGCAGAGCGAGGTTCGGCATTGACATCTTCTCGGCCATCTTGTAAAAGTTTGTACAACTTGTAAAAATTTTTTTTTTTTTTTTTTTTTTTTTTTTTTTACTTAGAGCAGACTCACCTTATGCTACTGTCAAGATTTCAAGTATTTTTTGCTCCATTTTTTTTTAAATAATTGAAAATCGCCGGGCACATCAAAACATTTCTAACCTTTCTATGTGTCAAAAACAAACTAAGTATGCTATATACGAGTACTTGAAACTGTGAACATACTCGGTACATGTGTACCAGAACAAAAAAATCGACAATCGAATGTACGATTCCCGCGAAATTTCGAAAGTCATCTTCTGGTTCTTATAAGAAATTTTAGTGATGCCACTACTTTACGACGCAAATTATTTTTGACACCTCACAAGGCTCATTAAGTGGTTCAGAGCCGTAAATTTTATATCCATATCCCTTAAAAATATTTCTTCATATCCGGATTTTAACCAAGTTTCTGTGATTCAAATGATGTCCATAACCACGTCCATGTTCAAATCCACTTTCAAACAATTTTATTTTAAAGACAATTTAAATGGCAAACTGGCTTCACCAAATAAAAGTTTTTTTTAATTTATTTTGACAAAAAAAAAAAAGTTCAGACATGGCTTTAAATTTAGTGTTCACCACATCTGATTCAAAATTTGTAATGAGTAGCCCAGAAAATACTCATACAAGTTTTATGGAAAAGTATTCAAAAAAAAAAAAAATTGTTTCAAAGGGTTGAAAGTTACAACTTTATTCAACAATAAATAAATATATCCAGTAAAAATTTTGTAGCATGCAGTATGTCTATGTGTTTACGCATTACATTTCAGGTATGTGACTATTCTGCTCGAGAAAGTGTTTAATCCATCGTCTTGCCTTATTTTTATTTATCAAGAAAACTAGTATTTTTTTTTTTTTATGAAATAAGATTAAATTTTTATTGTAATCGATAAAGTTATAAGAATTCATTGGTCATAGTTCTATATCGCAATCCGCGTCAATCAATAAAACGTTGTGGTTATAGAGGTTTTTGGACAATCTGGACAAACAATTTCTGGGCGAGAAGGTGCAAATTCAGTGCTATGATACAGTGTATCTTTCCATCTTTATTAGCGCCTACTATTTATTTACAGCCTACTTTATAGTTTGAGTCAATTTTATTCTCTTTCCTAAGGGTGATGTTTATTGCCGGTTCCGAAAGGAGACCGGCTTTTTGACTTTCGGAGGTTTGCCATTGCCTGCCGAAAGAGTGATGACGATTTTTGAAAAATTTGCTGTTGTGCTGCTACCGGGATTCGAACCCAGGTAGGTGGCGTGACAGCCAGTAAGTCAACCATCACGCCATCGCCAATATTAAATATTGGGTCATATAAAAAGTCTCCGCGGTTTTTTTTTTTTGTACATTTTTGAAAAAAAAAATTCTTTATTCAAAATTAATTTCAATCAAGTACATATTGGCCATTATTATCTATGACCTTTTGCCATTTTCCGGTTTATCAGCGAAAAACTTGGCCAATTTTTTACCATCAATAGAGTTTTGCAAAGACCGAAAAAAATGGTAATCAGAGGGTGCAAGGTCCCGGCTATACGGTATCGGTCTATAAACGAGCTTCTTTGAGTAGCCTACACGTTTTAGATGATCCCAGACTGTCATACAGTTGATGTTCAGTGCCTCCGATAACTCCAGACAGCTTCCGTGACGGTCTTGCTCCATTAATTGCAAAATTTCATCGACTTTCAGGCGTGGGACCCAAGGGCGTTCACTCACTAATTTTTTTGCATGTTTTTTCCCTTTTTTACAGTAAAAAAGTATCGCATAGCGAATTTCTTCAGATATTTCACTCATATTCAAATCTGTAGCTTTTAACGCAAGGTACGAATTATACAGCTGTCTTCACAAAAAATTTTGCCTAATTTTTGGCAAAATAAAACACTAATTTTTAATGGGAAAGTAAAAAAACATTTTATTCAAAGTATTGGCCATTGCTAGCTACACATTTTTTCCATCTTTCAGGCAATTTATGGATTCCACGCCAATAAAACTGTTCGTCTTTTGAAGCAAACCAAAAAGTCACCCAATTTTCGACTTCCTCGTAGGATTCGAAGTGCTGCTCAGCAAATGCGTAATCGGAAGGAGCCAAGTCTGGTGAATACGGCGGGTGGGGTAGAAGCTCCCAGCTAAGTGCTTTGGTTGTATCCATGCAGGGTTCAAATTGATCATTTGTTTTCGGTAGCGATCTGTATTAACGGTTTCACCAGGTTTTCACCAGGTCCCACTACACCTTTCTGGTCCCACCAGACACACAGCATTTTCTTCTTGCCGAATCGATCTGGTTTTGCAGTCGAAGTTGATGGTTGTTCCGGATTAATCCATGATTTTTTCTGTTTAGGATTCCGAAAATAAATCCATTTTTTATCGCCAGTAACAATTCGATGCAAAACTGATTTTTTATCGTGTCTTTGAAGCAAAATTTCACAAGTAGTTTTTCGGTTTTCAATCTGTCTTTCATTTATTTCTTATGGCACCCATTTTGCAGACTTTTGGATCTTTCCCATAGCTTTTAAACGTTCAGAAATTGTTTGTTGTGCAACATTTTACATTACTGCCATTTGTTTCTGACTCAAAGTGTCATCTTCATCCAATATTGTTTGCAATTCGTCGTCTTTAAAGTTTTTTGGTGGTCTTCCACGTTCTTCATTTCTCACATCAAAATCGTTATCTCTGAATCGTTGAAACCATTTTTTGCATGTTGCTTTTGATAGAGCATGATCACCATATGCCTCGACAAGCATTCGATGCGTCTCTGCAGCACTTTTCTTCAAATGAAAACAAAAAATTAATGCTTTTCGCAAGTCATCATTTCCGTGTACAAAATTCGACATTTTTAACGCGATGTAAAAATATCATGTTATTTGCTCAATGACTTGATGTATACTGAATATGTTTGACAGGTGTCATAGCAACCAAACAAAAAAAAAAAATTGAGGCCGGTTCACAATAAAATGTTCCCTATCGAGACATTTGTATCTTGGCGCTCACTTCATACCGGACACCTGGTATGTCACTTTTCAAACACGTGTTCGTTTGACACAATCAGATTAGTGTTTCCAAATAAATGGACACCAACACCATCTATTGACAAACAATCGCGGAGACTTTTTATATGACCCAATAAATACTATCATAAAAACAAAATAAAAAGTTTACAAGTTCAATTTGAGAAGTAAAATTAAAGCTTAAAATGTTTTAAAAAGGTTTTTTTAGCAAAGAAAGCAGACATTTTGGTTTGAAATAAATTTCTGTTTTATACATCTTCACTTTCAAAATGTATTTAAATATTTGTTAGCATAGCAAATGCTTTGAGATCATTTTTCTTTAAGAAAAATTTCCTTAGCATTTTAATTGAGCATTTCAATGTGAGCGTCTTCATACCATTTTATTGGTTTATCTTCATTCACCTCGATGTTTAAATCTTCATCCGAATCGAGTTTATAGATTTCAAGTACATCAAAGCTATCAATGTTCACTTCTAGATTATCATTCTCGTTAAGGACGTTATCATCCATGATAGGGTGTTCTAAAAAAAGACACATTATGTTTGAAATTCCAAAGATTATGGACAATGGGACCTCGTGTTTTTTTAACCAATCGCCATCATTGATATTAATGTTGTTGTTATGTCTAAAATCAGCTTTTCGAAATCAATTCTGAATTGTGGAGGCACTCACATCGTTCCGAGCTTTTTCAATAAAGTTAAAAGTAAATCGAATTTGTTAAATATTCGAATACGGAAACCAAATTCGTAACCATTAAAATATGTTTAAGCATTGTAGATATATATGGTAGTTCACAGACAAATTGTGGTTCTTTCTATAGTTCACTTTTTTTGTTTGCTACCCAGCGTCAAGAAAGAAAAGGAAAACAAAAGACAAAAGGATATGTAAACAGTATCAAATGTTTCGATTTTGTTTTTGTAAACACTATAAAATTTTCCAGTTGTGTTTTGTCCGTTTAAGAGAGATCGATTATGAGAGAACTATTTGTAAGAAAAGCATGCTTTTATCTGTGTTATTTAGGGTGTCCGGTTATAAGAGGAATCCGCTAAAAGTGAGTACACTGTATCGCCTTCCGCTATCCGATAACTCTGCTTTTTAAAAACTAATCTCTCATTTTAGTAATTATAATGCAAACTCTGTTAAAACTTTCGATTTGTCTTGGCGACAGTGAACATTTTTTTGTAAAAATTTCTCCATATGCTAAAAATAAAGAAAGCTTCTAGGTACTACATAAAAACATAATACATATGTACATCAAAAACATTATTTTTGTAAATTTTTTTTATAATTTTTACACTTTATGTTATGCTATTCAACCTTGGAACCTTTTTTAAATTTACCACTATCAACAGTGCTAATTAATAACTAAATATACAACTTAGGACCTAGCTGTTTTATCTTTTTCCCCAAGTATTGATTTATCGTATTTTACAACCTCTTGCAACTGCAATTGTTTCTCTCGAAATCAAGTCTGAATTGTTTTGTTTTTGTGACCAGGTGCATAGCCCAGCTGCACAATCCAGCGTTTATTTACTCCTGCCGGCACAAAAACGAACGTAATATTAATCCAAATTTATATTCAACAAACTTTATCATTTTGTTTGTTTACAAATTGCTACAGAGTGAAAATTTTCTTTTAAGTGAACATGCACATAACCTTTCGATCTTTGAACTTTTATATTTTGAAAATCTTGACCATCAACTTATTCTTTAAAATGAGATGCATGTCTTGGACCGAAACAGCTGGTTCTTTTGCCATTTCGTTTCCGATGCAACGTGAATTTCGTGTTTATTATTTTTTCACCTTTTTAACGTTCGTTGTTGTCGTTACAATCATTTTTTTTATAATATTAAACACCGGTATTAGAAGATGCAAATTTTTTTTTTTTTTTCAAATAACTTTTTTGTTTTCTAACACCATTTAGATTGCATATTGACTTTACTATACATAAGGGCTGATTTATCGTGAAATTTGATTTTCAATAGGCTTTTTTTGACAGATCACGCGTGAATCCTATCAAACTGCTTGGTCATTTTTGTTCAGTATCGTTTGGCAAGTCATCATGGAAAGATTCACACCACAACAGCGTCTCCAAATTGTTCAGCTGTATTACGAAAATCAGCGTTCTGTGAGAAATGTTTTTCGTGCGATTCGAGGAACTTACGGTGCGCATAATCGACCTACTGAAACCACTATTGCCAATACCATTCACAAATTTGAGTCTCAGTTTACATTAGTGGATGATACTCGACCAGTTAGACAACATCCAGTACGTAGTGAAGAGACTATAGCAGCTGTAGCTGAGAGTGTACGCGAAGACCGTGACGAATCGATTCGTCGTCGTTCTCAGCAGCTTGGCTTGGCATACAAAATTCAACTTGCGCAAGAATTGAAGCCAGGCGACTTGAATTTGCGTCATATTTTTAGTGAATGGGCTCTTTAAAAACTCAATGAAAATCCAGTGTTTTATCGTAAAAATTTTTTCAGTAAAGAAGCCCATTTCTGGCTCAATGGATACGTTAATAAACAAAATTGCCGTATTTGAGCTGATGAGCAACCCGAAGACTACCAAGAGCTACCATTTCATCCATTAAAAACAAGAGTATGATGTGGTTTATGGGCTGGTAGAATCATTGGGCTATATTTCATCTAAAATGAGGCAAATCAGAATGTTACCGTCAATGGTAACCGTTATTGCACCATTTTAACGGACTATGTGCTTCCTGAAATTCAAGCGCATAGTCTCGGTGAGCTCTGGTTTCAACAAGACGGCGCTACGAGCCATACAGCGCGTGAAACAATGGACTAGTTGAGAAATCATATTGGTGAGCACTTAATTTCACGTTTTGCTACGGTAAATTGGTCTCTAGATCGTCCAAAATCACACCTTTGGACTATTTTCTCTGGGGATATGTAAAGTCTCAGGTCTTTAGGGATAAGCCAGTTACGATTGACGCTTTGGAAGCCAACATTACTCGTGTTATTCGCGAGATACCAGTCGCTATGCTCGAACGAGTCGTCCAAAATTGGACCTTTCGAATGGATTACCTCAGACGTAGGCGTGCCCAACATTTACATGATATCATTTTGAAAAAGTAAATGCCATGAATTGTTCTATTAACCTATAATAAAAAAATTTAAGTTCCCTTTCAAATTTATGTGTTTTATTTTACATTATAAATCAAACCTCACGATGAATCACCCTATATATATAAAACTACTCAGTACAAGTACATTTTTAAATATGCATAGCTTTTCGTATAATATATTTCGTCCTAAAATTTCAAACAAACGAAAAAAAGAAAACGGTAATTAAAAGTAAAATACAATGCTGTTTCGTTTTGTGTTAGAACACATATCTAAAATTGCACATCAGAGCGGCATAAGTTACATACTTCAGGATCTCAAATTATACGCCGATTGATTGATTTTGTTAACTTATATAAAATAAGCCTGCAAACATAAGTCCTTGCCTATTATTATTATTATTTCTTTTTTTTTTTTTAAAATAGTATGTATTATTAACTGGTTTTACGTATAAAAATATGAAAAGTTATGTATATAAGTTAGGGTAATAGTTCAAAATTTTTCCAAAACAAATAGTTTTCAGATTACAAAATTCACGTTAATTAAATATCTTTGCAATGCATATTTGCGGGTTTTCGGTAAGCAATATATTGAAGTTTTCTGGTAGGGTAGGATGTTCATTACGAGTATGGTGTATATTAAATATCTGAAAAACTGCAAGTCTTTAAGATTCTAAAATCAACTACGTTGTCATCTGACCACTCACCCTTTTTTACAATGTTAAATAGCCAATGGTGTATGCTCGATATCTTATCCAGGTAATTTTTGCTTTCGCTGGTGTATGTCATATATATTGCTCATTTCAGTTAATGGAAAGTAAATGAACAGTAAGACACGTCGACATACCATTCCAATTCCTGAAAATATATGTAAGACTATATATGTTCTTTCCATATAAGAAGTGTTCATGGATATTTGATGGTTTCTCGGCTAAGATTGAGTCGTTTTGAGCTGGACAGTGGCCATCCGATAACAAACGTTGAAGATTTCCTGATGTAAGTGCATCATTTTTTTTATTTTGTTTATCAACAAAATCTGCTCCTGGCAGTATGGTTAATTCTAAATTTTGCTTAATTCAAATTTCTGGGAAAAATGCATTCCAATATTTTTGTATCTAAAATATACACAAGGAAAATTGTCTTTTCTCTTTTTCCACAATTTTTTGTCATATTAAATACGAGTTACATGCACCTTAAGTAGACCTTACATCGTAGGTTCATCACTTTTTTTTTTAAAGCAAGTCAGAGCAGTGTCACAAGAAGTGTGCAGATCCCTACAAAAACTTAAAGGCACGCTGTTGGCCGGAAGAATCGGCCCATTGTGTTTTAGAACTCAGAAGAAATTTTGCGCAATATTCTGCGCAAAAACTTTGCACAATTAGAAGAACCAGTAAAAGCAAAGGTGAACGCCACTGACAGCAGCTGTGTTGTTTTATATGGCATTTGTTAACAAGGTTGATGTGAGAGAACGTGGTTTCGGAGTAATTAACCATCCACCCAATAGTCCAGACTTGGGCCCAAGTGATTGTAACCTATCACGTCGTTTAAAGGACTGTGGAAAGCGATTTCTTATCGATGAGATCTAGGCGACGTTAAATGCCTATTTTTTTTTTTTTTTTTGAATGATAAAAAGTTAATTTTCCGATGTATTCAGTTAAAAGGGGTTATATTGTAAAATTAAAACTATTTTGAATTGCTATATGTTTTTTTTACCCCGACACCGATACATAATATATTGCACTATTATCATAGGAGGGTTCATTATCCCATCATATTACATTAGGCAATGAGGACCAACTAGAAAGATACATTCGCTGCATTCAAATGTGTGCTTATGTTTGCCTATCCGAAACAGATAACTAAAGTATGTTGTTGAGTTGTTACTTGGCATGTTCAAGCAAGATCGTGTCAATATTGAACCAAATCGAACGGTCTGAAGCTTGTAGACAGACCTATCTAAAATTAAAGTTTCCCCAAAAGAAGGATAAATCAAGGAAGGCGGGGTTTTTCACCACTTGAGATCTTTTTCGTCTGTCGATATTAGCATTCATATTCGAATGAAAGGAAGCATGAATAAGTAGACAAATATTTAAAGAAAACACCTAAGCTAAGGTCCCGCTTTTATATTTATGCAAGATAAACTCACAAATATGAAATAGCCGCCCAATCACCTGATCTTACTCCAAGGTTTGAAACATACCTCAACCAAATTTCAACTCAACTTTTCATTGGATATAATAATGCAAGAGCAAGAGCAGGAATATAAATTAAATTTTAATAAAAGCTCATATTTTCGTGAAAGCTAGCCCACATAGAGGCAGAGTATACCAGAAATGGTGAAATCAGAAACTACTCACAAACTTTTTGATAGAATTAACTGCATGAATGGAGTAGATTTCGCGACAAACATATGGGCTCACTCTAAGTTTTTAGCAAAATCTTTTAAATTATTAAGTTCAATTAATTCGTCCATTTAATTACAAAATAATAAAATAAAATTTTTCCCTTAGAGAGAAGACCAACTTATAAAAAAAAAAAGTGAGTTGTGTTGCTCCTGATGGCGGAAGAGATTGGCTCGGGTTAATAGAGTTGTTTTTAATGTCTAATATTTAAACAACAATTTTCTTAGGAAACTAATGTTAAATGATCATTTTGTTTGGCTTGTAAAAGATAGACACAGACAAAATTCGTCCCTAATTTTGTAAGAATGGTATATTATTTTAAATATGACTTTAAAATCCTACTCTATACAAACAAAATCATTAAATTATTCAACGAAAAAGTGAGCCATGCTCAAAACTATCGATTTTTCATAAATTAATAAAAATCAAAACTGTTCATAGATGTTAACCTTTACATTTTAATAATATACATATAACATTTCTTAATGAACTGATAAATGTATACATGTATCATGTATATATACAGAAATAGGTTGCTAAATTGCTTTCAATTTCTTTTAGTGTTTCTAAAGACGGTCGCTTTTCTTGTAAATGTTTATACATATACGCACTAAACCTTTAAGCTGTTAAATTAAAACTTAACAATATGTAAAACTTTGTTTTAATATTGATTGGTATCTTGTTATCTTAAAAAAATATTAAGTGCCTTAGGTGAGTAGAAATTAAATAAAAAATCGCTTAAAATATTTTTCATCAAACATTTCGTTTTTGAAAAGAAGTTGCGTAACTATTGTCTTTCTTTAGTCTTTAAAGATAAAAACGAAAAAACGAATATAGTAAATGTTAATCAGTATTGTTATTTTTAAAATTTAAAATTCCTGTTTTTGATTTGTTTGGCATATATGCATTATTTTATAAAAAAAGAAGGTATTTCTGTCTTCAATTTAAAAATGTTGCAAGATATCCAACTTATAGCCAAACTGCTTATAGGCAAGAATTTTATATTCGTACGTGGAAACATATACTTGATGTTTTTTTTTAGTAGCAGTTTTTTTTTTAAATATTGTATTCGAATTTTGTTAAACAAAATAAAATGTATTATTGCACTTATTGCTATACTTACTAATAAAAGAGTATACAAGAAGCAAAATCAAACGAAATTCTATGTTTAGATACAAATAAAGTTGAAAAGAATATAATATACATATATTAATTAGTAGATTTCGATAATCGAATGAAAAATATACGAATAAGTTTTTTTTCTCTGAAGTTGTTGGTTCTGTAAACTTTAGTTTAAATTGGATCGAAAAAAAAACGCAATACTAAGTTTTGTTAAGAAATTATTTTTATTTCATATTTTGTACTTTAGTTCAGAAATACTCAAAATTTTGGCCGATTTTTTTTTTTTCGTTTTTCGTTGATTTTCCAACAAGCATGTGTAGTAGAAATAGTTGAAAGTAATTTGTAAATGAAGAAAAAAAGAAACGAATGCATAAATTCAAAATAAAAAAATGAATTCATTATATACATACATATATCCTTTTATATTTAGTATGTTTGTTTTAAATATTACGTTCGATATTATTCACTATCCTCTGTAGCCACCACCAATGCATCAAGGAGGACCAATGGGACCTCAGCAACAAATGCAAGGTCCGCCGCGCTATCCTAACCAAGGTCAATGGAATGGGCCACGTCCAAATGGACCAAGACCCGGTCCCATGAACGGTCCACCACATCAACAAAGGCCGCAAATGGTAAACTTCCTAGATATACATTTTTATAGTAATAAATATTTAAACAATGCTCTTGTAATGTGCTACATTTAGTAAAAGATATTTTTATAACCAAACAAACTTATAAATATTTAGCAAATTTTATTATATGGTGCATGAACTTTTCTTATATAAATTTCTATTATTTACTTATTTATTTTTTTATAATATAATGAAACTAATTTCATAACAAATTTGTGGGATTTGTTCACATTTAAAATGGGAAACACATAGCGCTTAGTTCGCTACTTATGAATCACGCTGCATGATTTTGTTTATTTTTTTTTTGCACATTTACAAATGTCGCTTAAATAGGTAAATGGCAAAAGTAAATGCCAGTACTAAGTAAAAGACATGTGCTAGTGTTTTTTGTTATCTGCACATTAGAATCGTTCGTCTTTTATTTAAAGTTAAACTAACAGCAGTAAATTGAGATATTTATAAGTGTAGAACAACATACAACGTTTAATAGACAATTGTTTAATTTATAAGAATCTTAAAAGTAGACGTAAGAAAAACATATCCATAAATAAGGAATCCACTACTTCATTACACTGATTACTTTGCTTATACTGACATCATTAGACTTACATAACTTATTTGTTATAAAAATTGTATTAATTGTTAAACAATTAAGCAGAACTTGTGCTGATATTGATAAAATGTCACTTAAGTTAATAAGGAGCTGTCAAATTTTAATCAACTTTTATTATTATTATTATTATAAATTTGTTCTTTAAGTGAAAATGAAGATGTTGAAAAAATTGTAAAATTAAAACGTATTTTACATTTTAAAAGTGAATGTTATCACGATTTGTACTTTTATAGTGTGTGCCGTTTAATTTATATAGAAGAGTTATTGTTACTGTACGTTAAGTAGTTAGACTTATTTTAGTAACAATTATATGTGCTTTCTTAATTGCTGATAAATTATAAAGACGAATATATTACATTTTCACAGAAATCTACGCCTTATTAAAAAGAAAGTAAGACAATGAACTGATAGACTAAGGTATTGGATAGGCCAGTAATATGGAAAAAAAAAATTATTACTCGAAATTACAACTAAATCTAAATCGTTGAATACCAAAGTTATCTTATTTCAAGATGTTGACCAAACTAGACAACTTATCAAATATGTTAAATTGAGAATGGATATTGACTTCTAATTAATATTTCGTTGTATATCCGTTAGTTTAACGGACTGCATGGCATCGCCGAAGCATGCATTCGATTAAATTATTTATTATATGCATTGGTATCTCACCATTTTTGATTTATGATTCCAAAAAGGTGTAGTTTTTTATGAGACTGAAAGCGGGTGATTGAGTGGGCCTTTCCAGAACACAACCTTCTGCACTTAACCTGTGTTTCATGTAGTTGTCATATTGGAATCTCCAGCGCAAGAGATTTTTTCTTCATTATTTTTTTGTACACTTTAATATTTAAAATAACAGCTATTTGATTATTTTGTCCATTCCTTGGTCGTAAAACAGCCCCACACCATGACATTGTTGCCATCGTGCATTGACAATATTTATCATATAACACATGGGCTGAAAAGTCAGTGCCGTTTTATAGTAAAACACAAAATTTTTGCAAAATTCAACTTTATTTATCAATATAGTTGCCTTCGAGGGCGATACACTAATTGAAACGATTTTTCAATTTTTCGATACCAGGTTTATAGTACGATTTCGGTTTAGCCTCAAAATAGGCCTCTGTTTTGGCGATTACTTCTTCATCGGTCTTAAATCTCTTTCCGACGAGCATTCTTTTGAGGTCTGTGAACAGGAAATAGTCGCTGAGGGCCAAATCTGGAGAATACGGTGGGTGGAGAAGCAATTCGGAGCCGAATTCATTCAATTTTGCCATCGTTTTCATCGACTTATGACACGGTGCATTGTCTTGATGAAACAGCACTTTCTTTTTCTTCAAATGCCGCCGTTTTTCTGCGATTTCGTCCTTCAAACGCTCCAACAATGCAATGTAATGGTCGCTGTTGATAGTCTGCCCCTTCTGGAGATAGTCGTTGAAAATTATTCCATGTGTATCCCAAAATACGGATGCCATAACCTTGAGCACCGACTGTTGAGTTTTTGGTCGTTTTGGACGAGGTTTGTAGCCTGCTCGCCACTCAGCTGACTGCCAACTTGACTCTGGTGTGAAGTGATGGAGCCAAGTTTCATCCATTGTCACATACCGACGCAAAAATTCGGCTTTATTGCCGTTGAACAGCTTTAAACACTCCTCTGAATCATCAACACGTTGTTTTTGGTCGACTGTGAGCAAACGCGGCACCCATTTTGAACAGAGCTTTCGCATGTCCAAATATTCGTGTATGATATATCCAACACGCTCTTTTGATATCTTCAGAGCCTCAGCTATCTCTATCAACTTCACTTTATGGTCATTCGTAATCATTTTGTGGACTTATTTGATGTTTTCATCTGAAACCGCCCCTTTTGGACGTCCACTGCGTGCATCATCTTCGGTGCTTGTATGACCACTTTTAAATTTTTCAATCCACTTGCGAATGGTTCGCTCGGCTAGTGCAGAGTTCGGATAGCACTTATCAAGCCATTTCTTTGCATCGGCTGCATTTTTTCCCATCAAAAAGCAATGATAAATCAACACACGAAATTGCTTTGAATCCAATTTTTTCACAATAACAAAAGTTGCTTCACTCACAACGCTATATCTCGAGAACTAATCGTCCGACAGCTGTCAAATTTATAAACTTATCTTTTGAAGGTTGGTACTAACTGAAAATGGTATGGATTTAATTCAAGTGGTGCCCTCTCTTAGAAACGGCACGGAGTCCATGTATTATGTATATATTATTATTATTATTATCAAGGGAGCGATACAAACAAACGCCCAACACTGCTTGATTTCGGTGATCTAGTGGGAACCGATGCTTTTAGTGTGGCGAGGCCGTTGACTATGTATATATTACTCTCCAGTTTCACCGTGCCTTGACAATAATTTTCCCTTTCGGTTTCCCATCTGATGTTATATTAGGATTGATTTGACAATAGAAGAGCTTTCCCCTTTTTATGTCGTGCAGTCAATGTGATCTTTAGCAAACTTTATGTGCAGTTATAATATGATGTGAAGGCGACATTGTTAATTGGGTGTAAAGAACAAATTTCATACATTTATTGCTTTCTCATATGTCGATCATCATGATTATAAAGATTTTTTTTATATATATATCAAGAATTTGAAATAAAATAGATACAACTCACAATTTTGACATGTAAATTCTGCGTTAATAGGTTAAAACACAACATATCAAGGCAAAACATTGTTTTTAAGTAACTTTTTCAAAGAGTTTATTTTTTAGATTAAGGAGGCAGTAAACATTTATTACTTTTTTTAACATTTCTTTTTTTTCTACAGTAATATTTATTTAAATATTCTAATTATTAATATTCAACATTTCAAACTATATAAAACTATCTTTTTTGCAATTTTAAATCTACGTGTGGCTATTATATGGCTGCCTGAAGTTAACCATCTAAAAAAACGGTTGGCAAAGAATGTCAGTTCCGGAACGTCTGAAACAAAAATTTGAATATAGAATATAGAACTACAAACAAGTATTTTGGGTTAAATAAAGTGGCGGACTTTTGAATTTTTTCGCCCCTTTCTTTTAGTGGGGGCTAAAGGGGTTAAATATCAACTGATTTCCATGATTGTAGTTCATAACATTAATTACGTACACATGTACAGAATAAATATCAGTCCAATCGGATCAGTAGTTTTTTTTTTTTTTTTTTTTTCAAAAAATTGCCCACAAGGTCAAAACGCATGGTTTTGAGAAGAACGTGTTTAAAGTTTTAAGTTTAAGTAATACTGTATACTCGAGACAAACTTTCTAACTGAAAAGACGACCTTGGACTGTACAATTTTTTATACCAGTATATATGTATGTATGTATGTATAAATGTATAAATGTATCGTTTGCTACAAAGTATATATGTTTCAAAATGAAGAGGGGATATAGACAACTGCGGGCGCTTGGATACTGTTATGCTACATCATGTTTGGTTTGGTTATACATATTGGGTATATACTTTAATTCGTGCGGTTTTTTTTTTTTTTTCAAAATTTGTACGTTTATTTAAGAAAAACATGTACAATAGTATTATTCAAAGTTTTGCCAAGAATGAATGAAGCCAATTTTTGATATTCTGCTCTGAAACCGTATTTCAGTGAGGGCGTTCTGCATCGACCGCAACAAATGGTAGTCAGAAGGGGCAAGGTCTGGGCTATAAGGCGGGTGGGGTAAGACTTCCCATCCACTGTTTTCCAAATAGTTCTTAACCGGAATAGCAATGTGGGGCCGAGCGTTGTCATGATGGAAAATTATTGCCTCGTATCTGGTCGCATATTCCGGGTGTTTTTCGGCTACTGTAGCGTTGTCCATTGATGGTTTCACCCGGTTTTAGCAGCTCATAATACAGCACACCCATCTGATCCCACCAAATACAGAGCATTACCTTCGCGCCATGGATATTCGGCTTTGCCGTTGATTTGGCTGGTTGGCCGGGTTTCACATATGATTTTTTGCACTTGGGGTTGTCGTAATGGATCCATTTTTCATCACCAGTAACAATCCGATGCAAAATTGACTTCCTTTTGTGGCGTTCCAGCAGCATTTCGGACATGCAAAACCTCGACGTCTCTCGGCTTGAGTTCACCGCAAGTTATAGACCCAAGGACCTTTCCAAGTGTATTTACAAGAAATATTGGGGGATATGATGAAGGTTCTCCGGGTGGCTTGTTTCCCTTTGGTAGTAGAGCCAAGTGTTGTAGCTTCCATGAATCGGGGAAGATTCCCTCTTCGAGGCATTTTCGCATCGTTCTTATAAAAATGTCCGATCTCTTTCTGGCGGCCGATTTAATTGCCATGTTTGAAATTCCATCAGGTCCGGGCGCTTTTTTGTTGCTTATCTTCGGGCGTGCTCCTTGTAGCTCCTCTTGTGTGATTGCTGGAGGGCGAACTGTTCTTTGCTCTCTGATCATAGTTGGGAGCGAGCGGGGGAAAAATGTCCGACAACGGTTTGTAGCAGTGCGGGGCAGGATATTTGCGGAAACCAGTTGCCTTTTAATCTCTTCATCACCACCTTATATGCTTTACCCCAGGGATCAAGGTATGCTTCTTGACATAGTGTGTGTGTGTGTGTGTGTGTGTGTGTGTGTGTGTGTGTGTGTGTGTGTGTGTGTGTGTGATATGTGTGATATGGGTGATATGTGTGATATGTGTGATATGTGTGATATGTTTGATATGTTTGATATGTGTGAATACATAGGTGTACACCATCTTGGATGGAGATGGGAGAATGTAAGTTATAGACGTAATATTTATAAAAATAATAATTATTCATTATGAATAGGAATAACTAAGAATGTATTACATATACAAAGAATGAAATATGGTACGAATAACTGAACGAATTATTTAGTTTTGTCGAATTGAAGCATATTTGTTACAGCCTTCTTTGCTAGTACCTTTGTTATGTACTATATCTATAATTAAATGCGTGATTTATTGGGTTATGAGTTATGAATATATATATATATATATATATATATATATATATATTATATTATTATTTAAATAATTATATATATATTATTTAAATGTACTTGTTGCAAAATCATTTCTTTCGCTTCGGTTCACCGAAGGTCAGTAATAAATACATACTAGGCTAGGCTCTAGTAAAAAAAAGATGTATATTTTAGAGCTAGATTCTATACATTTTGTTCAACAGTCGTGGAATCATTATCAGAAATTTATTACGCCAGTAAAACTACATAGCAATACGTAATTTATAGTAGTTAATACTTTTATATCAGGATGAGAAATGAAAATATATTAAAGTTTTAAAAAGTAATTGATGTGGGTTCCTATATTTTCAAAATATGCTATATTCAAAATATTAAGAAAAACTATAAGCCATCTTTACAGGGATATAAAATTAGAGATATGTACATACATATTAATTATACAGGTATGTATTGGCAAAGTGGTATTTAGCATTAAAGAAAAAAACACATTCATTACAAATGCCTTTATTTCAATCTAACAAAAAGCTTCCCAAACAGCGCGGGAATTTTGCAAATATTAAGATATTTCTATACCTTTGCACGATTTATTTCTATTTCACACGATAGCCCACATCTCCAACAAAGAAATAGTATTTAGTTCATTGCTATTGTATTGACATTTTGCGGTGGAGTGTTTATGAATTTACAAGTAGGATCCGATGAAAACCAACGGAGTCAGTTTGCTTAATTTCTTGAAAAAGATTTTATTTTAGTAAAAAAAACCTCTTTTGAGCACACCCTTTTCCTTCATATAATGAAAAAAAAAAAAAAACCAAGTTTTAGGGCTTTGGTGCAGACTAAAATACACATTTTTAGAAACTTTGTTTATAGAAGCATTTTTATATTTATTCTGTGTGGAGTTAATTTCAACGAACATAAATGGTTATATAAACAACAGATATTGAACATAATTTCTCAAAAGTATTGACAAAGATTAAACTAATAAAATACAAAAAAAAAAAAAATCTATGCTGTCTTTAACCCATCATGTACTGTCACTGAATCTCTTATTTCGTACTAGGTGGGGTGATATATCACAAATCCCAAAAGCACCATGCCGTGAAATGAAAACCTTTTATCAATTGTCAACTAAATAACAATATAACCAATCATAATCAGTAGATTTAAATAAAAAACAGTTTCTACAACAAATTATGAATTACCATATTTTCCTTACGTATTACTTTTCATTGGCACATGCAACCGTCATAACTGCTTTAACTTTTTAAAGTACAATATTTTAAGTATGAATAAGAACAAGAAAAACCTAAAAATCAGAAACTAACTTAGCTGAAATCATCACCAGTATCAAAGTCTTTACAAAAAAAAAGTATCCTTCTTACATATTGGCGTAGAACATTTTTTGCAAGTATTTTACCTTCTCCTATCTTTATTTCTAAGACGCACGACTTTGTGCATTGTATTTGACTTTTATTGCAGTGATTCTCTGCTACGTAGATCTCCAGCTAATTCTTGGTTATGTGTTTTTGTGTTCAAATTGTCTTGCACTACAAATTACCCCAATTCTCAAAATATTCCGTTCAAATAATTTACACTATTAAAAATATATAAAAACATACTAATTATACCCGCGTGATTGAATAACGTATAAAATATCATAAGAGGCCTTATTTTAATTTTTCACAAAATATTGTATTTTTTTGATGATTTGTCGACCACGTCAACGCCACATTTTGGCCTTATATCATGTATGACCTTCTTTAGTAAATAAGTAGTGCCTTCATAGCTTTTAATTTTTGTTGTTCACTATTACATTTAACGAAGATTGTGCCACAAACCCATTGTACCAACTTATCAATTGCATCAAAAGGATTATTACTGACACCATAAGTACTGTTTTCGGGTTGTCTCCGAAATAGAATTACATATTAAAGGTGTAGTAGATCTTGTTGCCCACCAAAGCATACACATTCATATAGTATATAGCTGATTTCGATACATATTCATTTATACTGACGGAAACCACATCGCTCTAAGGCTGAAAACACACCGAACCACAAAAAACCTTTTTTGTTGACTAATGAAACAACAATTTATTGATTTTTATGACTGATTGTCGAAAATACGTAGATTTGCATACGACCAAAACACGCTGCATGCAACAAATATGTTTAAAACCAGCGTCGTTTTCGATTATTGCACACTTGCTTATGGCGCATGCGACAAAACAAAAAGACAAGGCGGAACAGAAACACAGCCGATAGCTGGAAAGTTGTTTTTTTTTTTTTTTTTAGAAACAAATTTTCTTTGTTGTTATTTTTTCTTGCACTGGTCTTTATTTATTTAAGAGTTTTTTGTGGAGAATATGTTACGAACTTCACAATAAATAACTCGAAAACTCAGTTCTAACTTATCTTGACGCACACCAAACGAAACAGAAAAAAGAAATATGTTGTTTCGGTTGGTGTTTGTTGGAATAAAAAACGTTTTGTCTGATCCGACCAATTCTTTATCCAAAGTCAAGTTTTAAGACCGAATGCAAGAATTTACTTAATTCGTGTAGCGCTATAATATCAAATCTAGTGTTGTTCAATAAAATAAGCAAATCTGTTCCTACACATTCTGTCTCGAAAATATTCATTTTCGTGCCATCAGTTGTCTATAAAACGATTGATATTTGAACTAGCAGGATGTGCCAAATGTTAAGCAAGCCAAAGTTCACAATCTGAGACAAACATTTCAAATCATTGCAGGAGTAATAATATTTCCGGCTCTGAAGTGTGTACGAATATTTGCCAATTTCGCTTGAAAGTGCTTTTTATATAGGGTGATTCATCGTGAAGTTTTATTTACAATCTAAAATAAAACACTTAAATTTGAAAGTGAACTTAAAATTTTTATCATCAGTTAAAAGAACAACTCATGGCATTTACTTTTTGAAAATAATATCATGTAAATGTTGGTCACGACTATGTGTGAGGTGGTTCATTCGGAAGGTCCAATTTCGAGCGACTCGTTCGAGCATAGCGACTGATTTCTCGTGGATAACAAGAGTAATGTTGGCTTCCAAAGCGACAATCGTAACTGACTTATTCCTTAAGAATAAGAGGAAGTATTCCAAAGGTGTGATATTGCACAATATAGTGGCCAATTTACCGTAGCAAAACGTGAAATTAAGTGCTCACCAAAATGATTTCTCAAAAAGTCCATTGTTTCATGCGCTGTATGGCTCGTAGCGCCGTCTTGTTGAAACCAGAGCTCACCGCACATAGTCCGTTAACATTTTGATTTGCCTTATTTTTGAAGAAATATGGACAAATGATTCTACCAGCCCATAAACCACACCATACCGTTGTTTTTAATGGCCCATTCACTGAAAATATGACGTAAATTCAAGTCGTCTGGCTTCAATTCATGCACAAGTTAAATTTTGTACGCTTTTAGGCTGAGTTATCGAATACGCCAAGCCAAGCTACTGAGAACGACGACGAATCGATTCGTCACGGTCTTCGCGTACACTCAGCTACAGCTGCTATAGTCTCGTACTACGTACTAGATGTACCGGTCGAGTATCATAAACTAATGTAAACTGGGACTCAAATTTGCGGATGGTATTGACAATAGTGGTTTCAGTAGGTCGATTATGCACATCGTAAGTTCCTCGAATCGCACGAAAAACATTTCTCATAGAACGCTGATTTTCGTAATACAACTGAACAATTTAGAGATGCTGTTATGGTGTGAGTCTTTCCATAATGACTTGCCAAACGATACTGAACAAAAATGACAAAGCAGTTTGATAGGACTTACTGTCAAAAAAAAAAAAAGTCTATTGAAAATCAAACCTCACGATGAATCACTCTATATTACCATATATCAACAACTGGGACATGTTTTTTCGAAAATAATATCCGAAAATAAGTATTTTTGGGTAAAACACATATAACATATATACTAAAAGCAGTTATTAAAAATATACACACTGATTCTGAATTAATGAGCGAAGCGGCAACGTCGTATTTCCAGCTACAGGGAAAACGTACTCCCACATAAAGTTTGCACAGTCACTGTTATCAATATGACTCGTACTTTCTTTCTTGTCTTTCCTTTTGCACTTATTCAGTAGTTTCTTTGAAAATTTAACAAAATTATCACCTAGTTTCTAAACATTGGAGAAGGCGTATTTCATATGAATACAACTTTAACGCTAATGTATAATATTTAAGTTTTTTTCCCCTTTAAACTGGTATAAAACTAAATTATTTATTTTGTATTTTAGTTCCAGGGGCCGCCCGGAGGTATGCCGCCACGTGGACCTCGTCCAGATTGGAGTAGGCCACCCATGCATGGTGGTTTTCCACCACAAGGGCCACCAGGGCCACAAGGTCCTCCACATATGCAAGGACCACCTCGTGGGCCACCCCCACCGCAGATGGGAGGACCAGGGGGGCCACCACATGGCGGGCCGGCACCACATGTAAATCCGGCGTTCTTTAATCAAGGTGGAGCACCACCCCAACATGCAGGTGGACCGCCAATGGGAGGACCACATGGCCCACCAGGACCTCAACCAGGAATGGCAATGCCTCATCAAGGTCCACCTCATTTTGCCCAACAAGGAACACCTAGAGGTCCATGGCCAGGTCCACAAGCTAAGCCATCTGGTCCATTCCCAGAACAAGCAATTGTACCACAACTAAGTGAAGTAGAATTTGAAGAGATTATGGGTCGAAATAGAACTGTAAGCAGTTCTGCTATTGCAAGGTAAGATATTCTTTTGGTTGCATATTAATTGAACTCCAATGTCATTTAAATTATAGAGCGGTTTCGGATGCAGCTGCCGGAGAATATTCTAGTGCAATTGAAACACTTGTCACTGCTATTTCGCTTATTAAACAGTCAAAAGTTGCCCATGATGAACGTTGTAAGATCTTAATAAGTTCACTCCAAGATACACTTCATGGGATCGAAACAAAAAGCTACAATAGGAGGGAAAGATCACGTTCTAGAGAACGAACTCATAGATCAAGGCCTAGACGAGAGAGATCATCATCACGTTACCGAGAAAGGTCCAGGGAAAGAGAACGTGAAAGAGACCGGGAGGCACCGTATGTTTTTGTATTTTATATATATATATATTTTCGTTTTACTTAAGTTGCGTCTTAATTTTAGTAGCTATCGGGAAAGATCGAGGAGCAGAGAACGTGAACGCGCAGCTACAGATCATTATAGGGATGATAGGTAGGATATCATAGCTCATTAATAAAAGAAATTTTTTATAGTTGAATTTTTATGAAAATTATTTCTAGTTCTAGTAGGTCAGCAAGACCACGAAAATCACCTGAAGCAGTTGTGGAAGCAGTCAGTGATCCTCCATCCAAACGTAATTATTATGAAGAGAGATACCGTTCATCGGATCGTGATAGAGATCGCGATCGTGAACGTGAGCGTGACCGTGATCGTGATCGTGACCGTGAGCGTGAACGTGATCGTCGAGAGGAGCATCGTTCTCGTCATTAAGCAAATAAGCCTACTTCAATTTACAAACATCAACATCAATATCAATATCAAGCGTAAATTATTTAATTTGACATATTTCAATGGAGACAATCCTCCAGTTATGTATGTAAAAGTGAACAAAGTGTCCATTGCATCAATAATATTATGAGCATTGGCAAGGATTAATATTTTAAGAAAGTAACTGTAACAAATGTAGTTCTTAAAGAAACGTTTCAACGTGACTGCATTCTTCAGAAATCTCAGAAGTCTTCTATCAACCGCATGTCATCCCCCAAAACAAGGCAAGCAAGCAAACGGAAAATAAAAACAAATTAAAAAAAAAAAAAAAAAACATACACTACCCAAACGGATTGGGTAGACTTCAACATGGCAATACACATCAAATAAAGAGCGACAAACCAACAACATCTGCACCATATAAGAAGAATGTATATTAAATTTCTTAAAATAAAATATATATGAAAATGTTTATTAAAAAGAAAAAAAAAAAAGAAAAAAACAAACATTGTATTGTCTTATTTGTGAAAGTAATTTCTCCTTTACTTTTACTTCTTATTTTGTTTATATTTTTTATAAAAAAAAAAAGTGAAACCGAAATTTTGTTAAACGAGTACTAATCACCCATACCATTACTTTGGCATTTGTACAAATCAAAAGCACCCTTTTGTATGTATGTATTTTTAAATTATATTACATTATGTCCCATTTAGAAAAATAATATTTAAACAAACAACAAAAGTCTGAACCTTATACATATGTACAATTTGCTATTGGTATACTAGAATTACTTATCTCTTATATCCGAATGCTCGTTCTTCCAAGACACACAACAAATGTCCTTTCAGCTTAACGACTTCATCTTATTTTCCATTTTGTATATTTGTGTAGACATTATTCTTTCTATTTCTTTTAAATTTTTCTGTTTTAATAGTGGAAACGAAGAAAACGAGACTCAAAAATTTCTGTTCACTGCGAACAGAATAAAAAATAAAATATATGTAAATTAATTAATAGTAATTATTTATTGATTTATTTAATTTTGTGATTTATATATTTATTTTATAGATTTTTGTATACATTATTGATCTCTTTCAACAAACAGAAAATCTATTAGCAAAAAATGAAAAATCTTTTATTTTTTGTTTGTGTCTATTGCTTAAATGAAACAGAAAAAAAAAAAGAAAATTGTTATTTCAATTAAATATTCAAAATTAGGCAAGCGACAAGGCTGTTTCGTTGAGAATATTCAATCATCCAATTGTTAGCTGTAGCCTGCGCGCATAACAACTGCAAAATGTTCGCTTAATTAATGTTTAGAATAAATAAACAAAGACAATAAGTTGTTAAATTTCCTGTGATAAATATAAAACTTGTGATAAACTATACGGCAAATCAAAATACCGCGATATAAAACGTCTTAATATGCCGTATTTAAGTGTAATATGATTCGAAATTTAGTATGTACAACTAAACAAATTTATAAGTTTTGTATTTGTTGGGGTAATTTTTAGCAATAGGAATACCAGGTATCTTAGTATGATGTGTGTTTTGTAGAAACATGTTAAACCAGTACAAATTATAACAGCAAAACTATGTTTTAGGATTTATATGTACGTTGAAGCATGTTCTGCATTTTAATGACATTTAATATGCAATTTTAAATTGAGTTTTAATCGTCAATTAATCAAAAGGCTTTACATTTTCATTAAGTTGTAATGCCCTTAAAAGAATAATGAAAACACAACTAAGGGCTAAATTTGTTTATAGAAATATAGAAATGAAATTGCTATTCAAATGGAAATGCGGAACATGATTGATAATCTTATTTTATTTTATAAAATTATGTTAACAGTCATTAGGTCCCAGGTCGGGCTTATAGATTTTTTATTTTTATTTTTTTTTTTCAATTACTAACAAGATCTTGTAATTTTATATTTGCACATCAGTTCTTTCATCCATATTAATGCACATAAAACAGTTTTCATTCAGACTATTCACTTATGCAGACTACTACTATACTACCTTCAAATTAAACAAATTCCGTAAAAATTGGTATTTTTAGAGTGCTTTTCATCCATATAATGAGAGTTATATCTTTATATTACCGTGCATAAATTATTTTTAAGGTTTATTACAAGGAAGTCTACATGAGAAAAACCTTCATTCAGTGCATTTTCCAGTCACAAACTGTTTTATCAATCTTTGAAGTTTCTTCATATATTTCTATTTAGTTATAATCTCTCGAGTGCAAATAATCAGAAAGTTTTGGAACTACCGGTTTTTGCACTCTGAAATCATTTTTATATTCGAATAAATTGTTAATGAAATAGGTTAAATATTTATCTAATAAAGTTGGCATAAGTATAAATTATTTGCAAAAAAATTAGGACACGTATTAAACTGATGTTTACATATTAATTTATTTTTTTTTTTTTAAGTAGTTTAACCCCCTAAATATATGTTGTAAACTCTAATTTTATATAGTGTTGGAGTATAGGATATACTATAGCCAATAGAAGGTTCATTATACAGCCACGAAGAAATGATTTTTCTTATTATTGTCTGAATTGTTTCGAAATTCTTGATAAATTCCTAGTAAATATTTGGATCCGCAAAAAGATATCCGCTTCAAGTGCAAATTGACATGTTTGTGAAAAAATTAGAGTATCGAATTTTGTTGTGTTTATGTTAAGAATGGTTTTGGTTATAATAGTCCGCACAGTTACGAGTATATGTAGTTTTTCTTCTTTTCTCTTTTGTAAGTTTTCTTTCATATTTAAAAAATCTTTTTAATTTAACGGGCATTGCTTATACTATATTTCTATAGTATATATAATTTATATATATAGTTTACTATATATATACTATTTAAATGCATACGACACTATATAGTAATATATAATAATGTACAATATAAAAATATCAGGATTCGATATTAACTTTGGGAATTCATGACTTCTACCACTACAACAAATTGACTTCTTTTATTAACCATTGAAATATGTTACGGGTAAGATAGCATCAAATGTTACATATTCCTCCCATTTATCTACATTGGTACTGCGCTCCTTGTGGAGTTGGCTAAGTTTGCGGATCTTATAACCAATTTATATGTCGCTCTATTTTTGATCGCCTCGTCACTGAGGCCAAAAGTTCGGTGATGTTTTTGCATTTGCATGATGCAGTTTTTTTCGTCCCCTTTAAATTTCGGCTCTAAGTTGAACTGTCTACTCCTTTTTAGACTGGACTTCCGACGACTTTAAATGTCATTTGGAATATGTTGTAGCACTGTTTATACAAAAGTATTCTATTCTCCATCAACATCAGTATCGATGTTGATAATATAAGCATTAGTCTTCCTACACCTCAGTTCAAAACCGGTAAATTGCTTGTTATAATAGACCTTATCTATGCCTTAAGACCCATTTTCAGGAATGAATTAAGGTAAGGTTCTTTTAAAAATTTCATGGAACTTTCGTCATATCTAATACGTCCTAATAGGTCAATCTATAGAACTTAATGTTTTTATGCGAATAATATTTAATCTTGGATTTAAACCCAAGCCATACTAATTGGTCTATCAGGACTGAATCATCAAATTCAGTACATTAGGGCAAAATATGAAATGTCGTTTAACATTGGATTGCAGAGGACTTATCTGAAAAATGTTTGTAACATCCAAGTATCTCCAAGTAGGATTGATAATAGTACCTACGGATTATCTCCTTTTAAATTTTTTATAATACTTTTAATTACTCGGTCGTGAAGCGGTCTCTTCTGATAGTTTCGGAGTATACCTTCATATTGGAGTTTCTCAAGTTTATATTTCACAACTCATTGAGAAAAAAACGAACAATAACAATTAACATTAACTTCGTAGATTTGCCTACAAATAATAAGTGTCTTGCCGATGCTACAAAGAAACCAAAAAATGTTTATTTATCGATAATTTCTCACAAAAGAGAGTGAAAACAGGAACCTCAATTTATTTTTAATGAATTAAATCACTTTATATAAACATTGGTATGCACCAAGCAGACGATAAGCTTTCCACGGTAAGCGGTTCTTGCATAAATATTTAAAACATGAACGTTTTTTTGGTATACAAAATCCTATTAAAATTTGATACGCCAAATCACACTTTTTGCTATCATTTAACTATCATTGTGAAAGGGTACCGGACCAAGTTTTTTTTTTAACAGTCAATATCAAACAATTTCTTACTATTGGCTTCGTCTATGCGTTTAAATAGAATTCAACTGTTTGTTAAATAATTACAAATTCATAAAAGAGAAAATTAAAATTAAATATTACTTCATATGGTACGTGAATTTTAAAATCTGTTTTCCTCCTATTAATCATGGAACGAAGTCAGTTAAAAAACAATCCAAAGGTATTGGGAAGTATTGCATTTAAGTCTGACTTATTTTTAAATACATTTTATGTATTAATCCGCTTTCATTAGGTTGTTTTATTTTCAAGAAAACACCTTGAAATTGTAATATATTTATATAGATATATATATGTATTAAGTTCTAAACTTCTGTTAATGCGAGAGATATATGACTATGTATGTTTATTTCAATATAAATAAACATGATTTAATCTATATAGATATATGGTAAAACTTGTTAAATTAGAAATTGTTTTGTTGTTTATTTTTAATTTTAAAATAACAATGATAGTAACTGATATAAGGAGCATAAGTAAATTTTATATATCCAAATAAGCTTATCTTCATAGATTATAAATTATTAAAACTATTTTTTGGAAGCCCCAGCCCCTACTGATCTGGGAAGTTTTTGCTGACCTATAGAACTGTTTGAAACTATTATCATATTTTTAGTAGCAGCTTAAACTTAAAGCATCCTCGTACGCCTTTATTTCGTTTTCAAATGAAATTTCCAATAACTTTTAAATTAAAGCGAGAAATTGTATCAATCTCTCCTATGATTTTGCTGTTTTAATTTGTTAAACTATCAAATTTATGGAAAAACAAATCGCAAAATTTAATTATGTTTAAGCTTTGTCGGTTGATTTCTCTATGAGTAGCATAAAGATATGTTAAAATTAAAAAAAAAAGCCTTTAAAACACGCACATGGTTAAATGAAAGGCAAACTAAATTTTTAGCGAGTACAAACATTATAGACTTACGAAAAAAAGACTGAAAAAAAAAATTATTATTATTAAAAATCATCTCTACTCTTGTAATAATGGTAAGTAACATTTAATAATATTGTTCGTTTTAAGTTATTTTTTTGTTTTAGAAAAGTTTACCAATGTAACACTTTGTAAGACATTTAAAAAAAAAATATACAAATTTGTTGAAAAGAAATTGAAAAGAAGATTTAAAAGAAACAACGCATTTGTAATTTGCCAGACATTGGTAAGTTTTAGCCCGCGATTTTACTAACATGAACAAAAAGAGCAGTTTAATGCTTATGTATACCTTACATTGTTAATTGATTGACTTCAGGTACTATATACCTGTGAATTGACGCAAGCCCTTACAGAGTTCCATCAATTCACATTTTTGTAACATACGGATGCGTGAAAAAGGAAACACGAATTTGATAGATTTTGTAAAAAAAAAAAAAATGCACTTGGTGTGTTTGTTTCTCTTGTAACAGCCCTTTCGTCTGCATCAGAGTAATTTTCTTATATTTCTGCACAAACATTTCATTTGTTTTTTTTTTTTTTTTTTAAAAAGTTATGTCGCTATATTCGCTGATCTCAATCGATTGACCAAATACGAGTATAAGGGAGATATATAAAAATGTGCCATGCCACACATATGTTAGAGAGTAAATCATATCGGCTTGAAATAAAGCATCAGTTCTTAAAGTCTTATTTTTTATGAAAAAAGTACTTAAGACGGGCGTTGTTTTACACAGCTTTTTCAATAATTCGTTAAAAAAAAGTAACTGCTGAACATTGATATTCCTAATCGTCTAACAGGATTATGGTATTATGGGATACTTGGACTATAGCATAAAAACGAAGAACTTATAAAAGTTATATAAACATGTGCCAAGGACTTTTGAAATCATCTTAGTAAATGAATGTTTAAGTACTACTTTAACGCTGATAATGTACAAACTAGATTAGATATCTAAATATTTGACAATTAGCAAATGAATAAAAAAGTGCCACAGTTTATAAACATTATTGCTAATTATCTTTCCGACATAAAAAATGTAGGGCATCTTGGACTCTTCCATCAGCCTTTTGATGCTTTAGACACACTGTTACACATTATTTAATTTACGGTTTCATTTTTTTTTTTTAAACTTCATAGACAGTGACGATATTACGCCGTATCAAAGTCAACAAGTCTGTCCGCTTCGGATTGTGTTCTAGTTCACATAGAACTTTCCAAATGCTAAGCCCAAAATACTCTCTTTTCCTGCTTTTGTCACATATGTAAATTTGTCGTATGCCGTCTTTAGGCACTCGTAAAATGACTTTTCCCTGGTTGTGTAAATTCGACTTTTATTGGTCTTGCTACATGGACATGGGTTTCGATTGGGAATCGTATTAAAAGTCTAAAAATGGTATTATATACGAGTACACATATAAAGACTAACACTACGATTTTAATCATGTTTCTGGTTTCTGCAAATTTCAATTGTTTGTGTCCTGTCTTGGTGTAAGGGTAAATTCTGAAAAGATCTTAAGTGGAAAATGGAATAAACTGCCAAAACATCCCGGGTTTTAATTGACGATCCTTATCAATTGTGCCAGGATTAAGAATCGTTAGAACTGTTTATTCTAACAATTCTTGTGGCTCTTTAAATGAGATACGTCCAATAAATTAAGCGAAAAAATTGGATGAGAGTCTTAGGCTTCTCGTTTTAATATGCGGCCTACCCCTACAGTTGGGACTCAATATCAAGTGGAAAAATTTGTTTGTGCTCCTGATGAAAGCTGTTGTGCTACTTTCGTGTCATGTAATTTGCCATGCGTGTTGAATATATGGTCCACTAATTATCCATTGAAGAATATAGCACATAAAGGGGGGCACCTTTCGCCGTGAATGTTTGTAGATTTTTATACCCCTGCAATGAGCGATCTAAAAGACCGAAAAATCTTATTGTGTCGTAATTGCTATAAGCATTAACATATTCATTTAATACTAAAAACATATTTCAAACCAAATAAAACCCTATCGTAATCAGTTTATTGAAGATACTCAATTATTAGTGTAATTGAACTTGCATTCTAGGAATCTTAGGTGAATTTAGTTGCCTGAAGAAAAATTTTCTTTCGGGTGTGGCTGGTGTTAGACCCCGTACCGCCCCATTTGGAAGCCAATACATTTTGATTTGGGGCCTGGGTCAGCCCCGGACAGTTTTTTTTAAGCTTATTGCAAGAACAGGCAGGCTTAAAAATTTCACTTAAAACTGAAGGTTGGGACAGGTCAGGGAAATTTAGGACGTGAGGCATAGGTGGTAATGAAAATGTTCTTGAGGGGGAGTTTGCTGAGGTGTAGTCGAAGATAGGCAGAATATCGTTAACTTCACGAAGCATTCTAGACATTGGCTCCAGATGTTCGTAATTCGTTCTGTGAAGCTTGAACCGGAAAAGTGGCGTGGGTTGGTGTTAAAAGAAATAAGTTGAAGTAAAGAGTTGTAAAGAGTCAGTATTACCAACTAAGATTTGATGAATAAAGAGAATATTAGCAACGTTTCGGCGTATAGAAAAGGGTAGTAAATTTAAAAGTTTCAGCCGATCAGTGTATAGTGATAAGTTTTGCTATCATCTCAGGGAAAGCCGCGTAAAGAAAATCGTAAGAACCTGCGTTGAACCGCAGAAGAGGCCTAACAAAGGTTATGTAAAGGGATTTGGTAACATAAGAATTGGAAAATCTTTAGACCAGCGCTTGATGAAGTCAAGGGCAGAGTTAACTTTTTTTTTATTATATTATCAATGTGGGAACGGAGATTGAGTTCCGTATCATAGCTAAAACCTAAATCACGTAACTCATTCGCTAAGGGAACAGGCAGATTAAAGATTAGATCATTTAAATAGGATTGAATCCATGTTACAAAGCTTATTTGGAAACCAAGAGCCTTTAATTTTAGAAGGATTATATCGAGAAATTCTATCAAAAGCTTTGCTAAAATCGGTGGCAATGCCATCAACTTCATTTCCAGATTCTAGTGCAAATAAAGTGCTTGATACAAATTCGGTTAGGTCAGTGGTTGTATAAATAATGCTCTCAAAAAGCTTAGGTATGTAGGACATCTTAACAATTGGTCGATAGTTAGAAATGTTGTCTTTTCGACCTTTTTTATATAGGGGAATAATAAAAGACTTTTCCGGGTTGAGGGAAATAATCCCTGGGTGATAGAAAGTTGAAAGAGAGCTCTAAGAGTTTGGGCTAGGTGCATTTCACATTTCTTTAAAAATATAGGGGGAAGATCATCAGAGCCAGCAGAATAATCATCTTTGAGGTTTATTATTTTATCTTTAACTTGCTCGAAAGTTGTAGACACAGATTCCAATGTTGTTTGTGGACAGCTATTTAAGTGGGAAAAGTACGAGTGGTCTGGTTCATGGGAATGAAAAGCAAATGCGTGGGTAAAAAAAATTGCAAAGAGATTTGCAATAATTTGGGGATCGCACGAGGACTTATCAGAAAAATTCAAAGATGATGGATAGTTATCCGATTTATTTTTAGTTTTGACGAAATGAAAGAATCGTTTGTAGTAGGAAATGAGTGTGTGATTCGTTTTAAGTAGTTGTCATAGAGTGTTTGGCAAAGAATAGAGAAATTTATTTGGGCAGACTGGTAGTAGAAGAAATCGGGGTCGGAACGCGATTTTAAATAAGTGTACCAAAGCTTATTTCTCTTGTTGCGAAGTTATCGCAGCTCTTTATTATACCAGGGTGATGAAGATGAGGGATTCTTTTGGAGACATTTGGAAATTTCAGTACAAAAGTATGCGAGAGCATTGTTAACCGTAAGATTAGGATAATCGTAGAGAAAGTTAAAATTGGCCATACAGAGGAGGTTGCTCAGTTTGGCGTAATTAGTCTCATGAAAATTAAAACTAAAAATGCTCATAGGAAACGGGTTTAAGACCATCGTCATACGACAACGTAAAAAAAGGGGAGGATGGTAACTATCCAAATTAGAGAGAAGATATCTACTTTCTATAACGGCCCAGTTATCTGTATCAGTGACAAAGACTAGGTCGAGTTGTCTGCCAATGTTATTGGTGATCTATTGTACTACGAACCTGTTATTTCTCTTTTTTTCGTACTTCTTTTCCATCAAATTTGAGCATTCCTTTGATAATTTAAACGTTGATGCCATATGCAATTCATCCGAATAACACGACATAGATGAGCTATCAGTATTGTGAGTAGACTCTCAACACGTAACGTACGGATGATGTCTGCTGAATGATCGATCGTTCCCTAAGGCCAGACGGCCAAAAATACGATTGATAATAACACAAAAGAAATAGACTAAAATCAATGCTTTAGAAACGAGGATTACTCCGTATGGGATAGATGAAAGGCGTTGTCAACTGCTGCTTTAAAAATCCAAGAATCCGAGTATTATAAAGGGTGTCCAGTAGAAAATTTTCAAGTTTGAATTGTAATTGCTCCTAAACTAACAGGGTGACGTACTTGAGAGCGATATCGTTCGATGCGCGAGGTTTGCGGATTTGCCAGTCGCAATGAGTTGAGCAATATTAAAGGTGAGGTGATTCGTTCTTCTTCAATATTCGAGTAAGTGATCTGCCGAGCACTTGGCCGTGGGTTCAAAAGTTTAGACCAAAAGGGACAATGGTTAGTCAAAATCCTCTGGGATCATGTGGCCCAGGTTCGACGCGAAATTATGAGCAATGCGCGTAAATCTATAAGGAAGATTGCAGTGTGTTCTGAAATAAAAACATCAACAGTGGACGTTACTTGAAAAAAGAAACTAATGTTTCACCCATACAAAATGCAAATCATGCAATTTCTTAACGAAAATGATGAGAATGAGAACAGTAAACATAATGTTTACTGGGGAAGAACAGGCAATTTCTGCACGATTTATTGTTAGCCCTTATTTATTGGTTAAAAACCAGCGAGAGAGTCAATACTGATCAGTCGAGATCGAATGATCGATAAGTTTTTGGTGCCACAACTACACCTGTTTCCTGGTTTCAACAACAGAATACGAGTTGTTTCAATGGGGATGCTGAGGGTAATATTTACCAATAAATTAATCAGCAAATACTTCATTTCCAATGAAGTTTCTGCTATTGAACCAACGCTTTACTTTTCCATGTTCACAAAATTAAGTGTCCGATTGCAGGATTATGTTGAGGAGAATTGACGTCATTTTGATGATACTGTTTCTAAAACATAAAATCCGCATTATCAAGCTCCATTTTGTGTAAATAAAATATGAGAATAACGCTGTAGTTTTTGTATATTTAATATTAATCTTGGAACAACTTCTGCTGGACACCCTTTATTTAACAGCAAATTTATTTTTACAATGTTTGTTAAGATAAGAACTATTGGCACTCCAACGATTTTTTGGCAGATTTCGGCAAGATGTTGGTTTTGCTACGATGAAAGAAACTACGCGATATTGGTAAGATTCCATTCATAATATCCGTTGTTTGGTTTACTTTTGCGTAAATACTTCGATTTATCTTGTCCTTACAAGCTCTTTCCCCATTATTCCTAATTCTACTCTAAATGTAAAAACTCTTTTCCATTACCGTTCATACTTCCGGAAATACACGGTATTATGTAGAATAGACTAAAGTCTGAATCTGCAACAAATGCTAGGCTCGTTTGGACACAATCGGAATATCAAACTTTCGTTACAATTAATGATGACATGATTTTTATGAACGCACGATAACATAACACGATATAATATTCTACGACGCTCATTGGAAGTTATGATGGCATCAGAGAGCATCTCTCACAATGTCAGGTTAACGATCGAAGACACAAACTAACTTACTTACTCGTACTTAAGGTACGATCCTCAACCAAGAAGCATTTCCAGCCAGGTAGTAGTCCCTACTAGGACTGAAATCACGGTAACATGGGAGTCAAGAGCCCGGCGGATCTCGGTCCGAGCCTGACTTGTTAAAGGTAGGCCCCCTTGTGAGAGAGTTATGGTGGCTGGTCTTTGAGCCAATGTTTAGCTGCAAAGGTAGTTACTGGGTGCCGTGACTCTAAGATCAGTAAGGGGTTTAAGATCGGCTTCGGACCATACCACGGGTGGAATTTGTCTCCAACACGAGTTATAATTTGGTATCAAAGTGAATTGACGGAGAGCGATTGCAAGGCGTATCCTTGCTGCAATGGATGTATGGGCATCCAGTGGATTTAAGTTTGTACAACAGGTCGTTGGACGTTCACTCTTCTGGCTAAGCCAAACAGCCTGTGTAGTTCGTTGTTGTATCTCCTGCTCTACTCACCGCTTTTGCAGACGGGCCCGAAAGTCGCCCGAAGAATTTTCCTCTCAAAAAAGCCAAGGGTACCCTCATCCATTTTTGAAAAGGTGCATACCTTTGCTGGATTGGAATTATTAAGGTCATATATTGTAGCATAACTTTTGTTATGCGAGAGAGGACTTTGCCATCCAGTTGCCTTCTTAGCCCAAAGAATCAGCGAATCTCAAGAGTTATTCTGAGTTTGATCTCAGCGCTGGAGTCGTTGTCTAAATTGATAGCGGAGCTTTGGTAGATAAGGTCCTTAACTGCCTTAATTTAACGATTTTTTGAAAGATTGCGCATTTTGTGTCGGCACGCGAGTTTTAAACTATTCTTTCAATAATAATGTTAAAGAAATCGCATGACAACTGAAATCCTTTTTAGCACCAAAAGTCTCGGTGAGTTCTTTACCAACCTTGATGGAGCAGTGTGCATTTTCCATCGTCATCCTGCACATACGGACGAGTTTGACAGGGATCCCAAAACTAGACATTACTCTATGTAGCTGCTCTCTATAGATGCTTTCATATGCTCCAAATCTACAGAAATGCTTTTTCCAAATCCCAAGCATCGACTGCGACTCACTAGTATGTTCCTTTGTTCGTTTTTACAGGCTAGGAACTCCGAAAGTTTGTGTCCGTGGTATATTATTCTAGCTTTTGGCAAAACTTTCTGATCTCATTCCTGGTGAAGCACCTCATAAATTTCCTCGACCTCGCACTTCACATTCTTCTCTTTTTTCCTCCTGAGAGGCCCCCATTCGTCTTTCCTCTTCTGCTTGTAGAGCTCGTGCGCAGGTCTCGTCCTCTTATGCAGTGCCGCTTTGTATGCCTCTTTCTTAGCTGCATGTGCTGCCGACACTCGCCGCCAAACCAGGGGTTTCGTTGTGGCTGTCGAGTGAAACGCAGCACATAAGACGCGATATCTCATGTATTTTTGGCAATTTTGCCACTGGTCTTCAAAACTTTATGCTGGCAGCATAGAACTTCTTAAGAGTTTAAGGGACTCGATCGAAAAGAATTTGGCCATTTCTTGCGATTGTAACCGCTCGACATCAATTTTCCTCCTTGTCTTTGCGATGTTCCGGATATCTGCAACCGTACCTAAGCTACAACAAGGTAATGGTCCGAGTACATACAAATTCATAATACTGGAGAAGTCCAAGAGTTCATAGAAGCTATCTTTGGTGTCGTCATTCAATAATCTAAGGCCTTAACTATGGTATTCAAATTGTCTGACATACACGCGATTTTTTTGTTCACAAACAACAGCATCTTTAGAGACGAGCTATACAAAGAAGTGTCTAGTTTTGGCATCCCTGCCAATCTAGTCAGATTGTAGAGAATGTTGATAGAGAATACGGAATCTTTAATGTTAAAAAGGAATTTCGTTGAATGAAGAGTAAGGAATTAATAATCCTCTTTTATCTTAAAAAGAAGAAAATCATCCCAAGTATTAATTAACAGAGTGAAAGTAAGCAAAAGAATGAAATAGAAGAGTTTGCGCACTCATGAGTTGTTACTGATAATGGTAAGGTCTAAGTACAGTCGCGTAGAATCCCTGAAAGAAGAAATTTTATTATAAGCGGTAGTAATTTATGTATATATATTTATCTTTTTGATATTTATATCATTAACAGAAAACAGTGAGATGACACGGGTTTTGTTACCTTTGCAATTATGAAACATAAGCGGCAAAAAAGGCAAAGTTAAATATGACTCAAGTGTTTAGAAAAAGAATGGCACAGTAGATATCTTTTAAGTAGTTAGTGACCTTGCTCTATTGGCTCCGCTCTGATTTTAGTACATTATCAGAAATCAAACGTTTCTTTGAGGTAGAAAGCTAATTAGTTATGACAATAAGGGATTATCAAGAAACATCAACGAGATACAATATAAGGCCTCATCATACCTGCGCTCTGCTGCAGAAACATAGACGTTAGTAAAATCTGATGAAGAATGTCCGCTTTGAGTGCAAGATTCTGCGAGTGATTGTGTGAGTTCATAAGCTTCAGCATTTCTACTTTAGTAAAACCCCAAATCTTTTCTCGTGTGTTTTTGAACGCATTCACTGCGCATACATATTTTAGTACGATCGTCAAAAACATCATGACAATGGAAAGAAAGGTAATATTCAGCCAAATCTTAGACTTGCTTTTTTCAAAAGAAAGAGCTTATTTGTTTTTCATACATACAATTATTTCAATAGCTCTAACAGGGGTTGGCCGTGGTGTAGTGGTACATGCATAGACTCCTCGAGCAGAGGGTCGCGGGTTCGAATCCCGTGCAAGGCAATTCCCTGAAAAAGTCTTTTCATAGAATTTGTATGTAGTTATATGAAAATCCCGTTGGGGTCAATTCTGACATGAAGGCATAACACTGATGTTGGTGTGGTTCCTGACTGGGCTAAATGCAACAAACTAACAACTAGCACGTACTAAGACAACTGGTTGAGGATGCACTAGCTCTCGTCCCGTTCAGTTTGACAACCACCTCTGGGAAACATATCGAAACCAAACATACCTAAATATCAAACTACTACACCACCCGCCCGCACCCTGAAGAAAAGCCAGTAAAAGGGTATTCATATGCTCTTGGTGCGCGCGCGGTATTATAAAAAAAAATGTGTCCTCTTTAAATTCATAATACAAAAATATTCAACACTAAAATCTAACTTTTTCTGCAGCTGCAATATAATTAAAATGACTAACTAACCTGCAAGTATCGTCCTTCATGTTTATGAACGCAAGGGTAATACTATACAGTTTGACTAAGTTAGTTCTACAAAACTCGTATTGAGAATGGATTACTTTCGGAAAAGAGGAATGATGAAATCGTGATTTTCACAGATGGATCCACAATGGATGGCGGAGTTGGGGCCGGTATCTTTTCAGAAGATCTGGAACTAGCCCGTCAAATTGGCCTCGGGAAGCACACTTCGGTATACCAGGCTGAGATGATTGCTTCGCTGCATGCGTTTGATTACCTGCTTGCGAGTCAGGTGGAAGGAAGAAATATCCTAATAGCACTGGACAATCAGGCGGTGATTACATGCATTACAGGTTACACTGACTTGGGTACGAGAACACATAGGGACGGAAGGCAACGAAAAGGCGGATTCCCTTGTAAAACAGGGGTCAACTGAAAAGTTGCTGGGACCAGAACGATTCTCTTCAATTGGTAGAAGAATGGTAACTGATTCACAAAGGGATCACGGCAGAACAACTCGACCATCCTGACTTGTAATCATCCCGATTTCCGCCTTTGTCCTACTACAATTACGTGATTCATTTGCTCTCGTTTGTAACCATAGTTTGATGTTGGCTGCTTCCCATATTCCTTCATACGGGATCTGGGTTACTTGAAATCCTTCTTCATCCGTTTCCAGGAGAGGGCCCAACTTAAATCCATACCATTTTCAGTTAGTACCAACTTTCAAAATATGCGTGTATAAATTTGACAGCTGTCGGACGATTAGTTCTCGAAATATAGCGTTGTGAGTGAAGCAACTTTTGTTATTGTGGAAAAAATGTATTCAAAGCAATTTCGTGTGTTGATTTATCATTGCTTTTTGATGGGAAAAAATGCAGCCGATGCAAAGAAATGGCTTGATAAGTGTTACCCGGACTCTGCACCAGCCGAACGAACCATTCGCAAGTGGATTGAAAAATTTAAAAGTGGTCATACAAGCACCGAAGATGATGCACGCAGTGGACGTCCGAAAGGGGCTGTTTCAGATGAAAACATCAAAAAAGTCCACAAAATGATTACGAATGATCGTAAAGTGAAGTTGATCGAGATAGCTGAGGTTCTGAAGATATCAAAAGAGCGTGTTGGATATATCATACACGAATATTTGAACATGCGAAAGCTCTGTTCAAAGTGGGTGCCGCGTTTGCTCACAGTCGACCAAAAACAACAACGTGTTGAAGATTCACAGGAGTGTTTAAAGCCGAATTTTTGCGTCGGTATGTGACAATGGATGAAACTTAGCTCCATCACTTCACACCAGAGTCAAGTCAGCAGTCAGCTGAGTGGCGAGCAGGCGACGAACCTCGTTCAAAACGACCAAAAACTCAACAGTCGGTTGGCAAGGTTATGGCATCCGTATTTTGGGATACACATGGAATAATTTTCATTAACTATCTCCAAAAGGGGCAGACTATCAACAGCGACTATTACATTGCGTTGTTGGAGCGTTTGAACGACGAAATCGCAGAAAAACGGCAGCATTTGAAGAAAGTGCACCGTGTCACAAGTCGATGAAAACGATGGCAAAATTGAATGAATTCGGCTACGAATTGCTTCCCCACCAACCGTATTCTCCAGATTTGGCCCCCAGCGACTATTTCCTGTTCGCAGACCTCAAAAGAATGCTCGCCGGAAAGAGATTTAAGACCGATGAAGAGGTAATCGCCGAAACAGAGGCCTACTTTGAGGCTTCACCGAAATCGTACTATAAAACTGGTATCGAAAGATTGAAAAATCGTTTCAATCAGTGTATCGCCCTCGAAGGCAACTATATTGATAAATAAAGTTGAATTTTTGCAAAAATTTTGTGTTTTAATATAAAACAGCACTGACTTTTCAGCCCATGTGTTATGTACCGATCATTTGGCAAAATCTTTTCAATTTTATACGGACCCTTAAACTTAGGGACTATCTTCTTACTAGCACATGGGGTGCTGATAAAGTTCTTCAACATTAATATACGTAATCTCCTTTCCCTTTCCTTTCGTGACTTATTATATTTCTCACACTTAATCATCTTATTAGCAGCTCTCGTTCGTATTTTCTCTAAATCTCTCTCATTTTCCTAGTCGTAATGCTCATTTAAACTCTCCTTCAGAAAATCAATAACTTCGCCTTTTTGACTTACTCCGAACAGCAATTCACTCGGTGTCGTGCCTATACTTCGGTGTATTGTGTTGTTCATAGCGAATTCTATCCTTGGTAGTATTTCGTCTAGAGAATTTTCGTATCCTGCGTCTGTCAGTTTTGCTATCATGGGCGCCAGACTTCTGTTTATCCTTTCCACTTGTCCGTTGGCCTGTGGGGAAGTCGTCGTAATCTTTATGTGATGAACATTCTTATCTTCGAAGAAAATTCCGAAATCCTTTGAAGTAAAGGCACTTCCTCTGTCTGACACCAGCACCTTCGGTCGGCTATACGAATTAAAATAAGACCTAAGGCAACTTATTACTTCACTTGTGTTGGTTGTCCTAATGGCAAAAATTCTGACGTACTTAGTAAACTCGTCTACTAGTAGGAACACATACTTCTTTTTCGCCCGTTTGAGTGACACTGGGCCAAAGTGATCTACATGTATCATCTGGATACGTGCTTTCCAAACTTAGGTGAAAATGCGATACACTTTAAGCAATTCACTATGTGCGACTTGATTTTACTTTTCATCTGAGGGAACCAATATGTTTTCAGAACCGCGTCCAAGACTTTGTCGCAACCCACATGACCCATCTCGTCATGGTTTACATGCAAAATCTTACTTTCCATCCCTATAGGGACTTAAAACACTATTCTTTTCCCCACTTTCCTATACACTAGTCCGTTACGCATCTCATATAGACTACTCTCTTTTTCTTCCAATTGTTTCCGTATCTCGTTAACTTTCCTATCCTTGTGTTGGCAAATAGATAAATTTTGTTCAAACGTATTTTCTTCTAGCACCAGAATGTTTGAAACTCAACTGAGAGCGTTTACGTGTTGCATTCTGTCCCCGCCACGATGTTTCAGGGTGTAGTCGTAGTTTTGGAGCTCCAGTGCCCATTTGGCTATTCTGGGGTTTACCTCTCTTTTGTTAAGTGTCAATTAGTGAGTTACAATCTGTCGCAATCTTGAATCTAATGCCGTGTAAATATATCCTGAATCTTTGCAGCGCATAAATAATTACCAATGTTTCTAGTTCGAAGCTGTGATACTTTTGTAAAAATAAAACACCGGATGGAACCTCCCATCCGACTTCTGTCAAATTTAAAAATGGTATCCTTCTTTAAAAGTTTATATAATGGCTGGGCTAACACTGAAAATCCTTTAACAAATCTTCTGAAGTAGGAACATAGTCCTAGAAAACTATGTACAGGCCTTACATTCTGTGGCATAGGGAAAATCTTCATCGATTCGATGACCTTTTCATTTGGCTGGATACCCTCCTTGGATACGGTGTATCCTAAATACCGGACCTTAGCTTCCATAAACCGACACTTGTCCAAACGTAACTCCAACTTGTTCTTCACTAACCTATCGAAAACTTCATTCAGTATCTCTAAATGTTCTTCTACCGTCTTAGTCGCTATCATTATATCATCTATGTAGATTTTGACTTTTTTTTCCTTTAATCAAATCTTCAAAAACATTTGAAATATAACGTTGGAATTCAATGGAGCATTCTTTAGTCCAAATGGCATCCTGAGCCACTCATACTGTCCCATTGGTGTCACAAATGATGTATATTTAATCGATTCGTCACTCATTCGTATGTGGTAAAAAGCGCTCTTCAAATCTAATAATGTGTACACTCGTTTATCTAAACACTCGTCAAGTATGTCATCGATTAGTGGAATCGGGTGATTGTCTCTTAAGGTAACTTTATTTAAGTTCCTTAAGTCCACGCAAAGTCTCAAAACGCCTGTTTTCTTTTTTACTAATACTATAGGCGACGCGTATTCCGATCAGCTTAGCCTGATTATTCCTTTCCGCAGTAACTCGTCTACGAGAGATTGTACTTGTCCCTTTTCGGTATATGAGAGTTTCTTCCGGTAGCAATAAAACGGTTTTGTATCGTTCAAACTTAGCTTCGTTTCGTATTTCATCTCGGGTTCTTACAGTACAAATATTCATTCGTTTTAACTTTTCTTTTATCTCCCAATCTAGACTACAATTTTTTAATAGCTCTACTTCCGTTTCTACATCTATCTTTAGTAACTCCTGAAAACGTTCTGTGCTTACCTCACTCGTTTGTTTTTCTAATGCAATGGTAGTTAATCCTAGCTTCGCCTTTCTCATTCCCCTATCAATAATTAGGGGAAATGTCATTGTACTATCCGGTACCACTAGTAGATCGAGTTCAACCTTTCATTCTTCCAATAAAATTTGACAACACACTTTACCTAGTATTCTTAACGGACTTTTATTTATTCCCTGAAACTTTACATTTTTTTCATATGAATTAATAACTGCTGTTGGAACGTATCCCTGCCTGACTATGCTGATCGAGCTGCCGGTTTCTAGTACTGAATCTAATAATATTTTATAATGTAAATTTCTATGTGTAAATATACAATTAAATAATCTTACGGATTCAATTGCTTCGTCTTCTTGGTGTACGTTGTATATCGGATTCCTGCTAGGCTTCTTCCGCTCTGGACAGTCTGCTGCTATATGTCCTATTCTGACACAAACGTGACAAGTGCCTTTCTCTCGTTTTTTCCTTCTTACACTCGTTTGCCATATGCCCAACACAATTGCAATTGTAGCACCTGATTTGGTTCCTTGCTGTATCACTCCTTCGCTCTCGTTGGACGGCTTCCATTCGTTGCGGCTTCCATTGTTTTATTTTTGAAAAAGCTTGGAGCAGTTGTGCCTTTGTAGAATAGCATTGGATGAGTGCCTGTAGTCGTAGCAATTCATCCGTTATGCCTTCTACCACATATTCAACTAAAAGCAATTTGAAAGGATGATCTTGTCATTAAAGTAGTCCGTAAAACTCTCATTCGTCTGTCACTTCCTGTCTTCGAATTTCCGTCGCAATACCATTTTGTTTTCCTTTGTACTGAACAGCTCCTTCATCTGTAGCACCAATTCGTCAACTCCTTCGATCAAAAAATTCGGCTTTGAGTGTATCCACTCCAATGCCTTACCTTTCATTTTTGTCAACAAGTGTCCGCATCGTGTTCTCGTCCGGTTTGTATACATCCTAAATACTTCTCAGTTGGGCTAGCCACACATCCAGATTTGTGCTGCCGTCATATTCTGGCAACATGTCTTTCCACATACCCAAATGTTGCGGATCAGATGTTGTTGCACCCATTTGACTTTCGCTCGTTTGTGTGTTTGCGTTTATCTCACTCTCATTTGGTTGTGGCAGGTCGTGCGTCTGCACTCCTTCGTGTGCGTGTGTGTCAGCATTCCTTTATGTCGTTTCGCTCATTCGCACCATTCTTCGCAGCCACTCATTTTTTTTACCAGTAGTTCTTTTTCTCTCTTTAGTAATTCTATTGCTTTTTCATATAACCGCTTCTCCCTGGCTGAGCATGCTGCACTTACAATAGCAGCCGATCGTTCGATGATGCATCCGTTATCTTCGGATTCCGTTGCCCGTCCACTTCTGTTCACTTCGCTCTCTTGCTCGTCCACTCGTTGGTATTCTGCTTCGGCATCCTCCTCTGTCCCCCGCTGATACAACCGTTGCGATATTGTTGCCTCTTCTTCGATGTTACCTCTCGTTGGTGCTTCGCCGCGTTGCTCGAATGGCAAATCATTTAAATGCATCACGAGTACATTTTTGGCGCCGGCTGTGGAAAGCCCAAGACGTAGTAACCATTTGCGCAACTCTGCGGAGGAATAATCCGACACAGCAATCGAATGCTCCATTTTTCTCGTTTGTTTAGTTCAATTGCGTTATTTATTTTTTCTTCTTTCCACTTTGACAATCGTTATTTTGTATTATTATTATTTTTTTGTTGGATCGGATCCCACTTCTGATTTTTAGCCGTTAGTCATATCGCGGATAAAACAAACACAATCCTTTAAAAAAAAAATAATTTACGCACTTTATTTGGTTGCTTAGTAGGCGTCTGTATTCTACAGTGTTTGACTTACGACTCATCTCCTACCTACCGGCAGACTCTTTTCCTAGTGTGGCCACTAAGTGTTGCCACTTTATATTTCTTACATTCTTATCAGTTTCTCTCCTATGCCTTGCTACAGTAGGATTCCCGATTTCGACGTACTTGGATTCTAAAAACAAACATCCTAAAGCAAACAAAATTTTTTTATTTTCCATTCAGAATAGGACCTAGCAAAAAACTTAAATCGGCTAATAAATAAGGTATAACTTACCTTTGAACGCTAATGTAAACTTGTTTAAACAAAAACTGACTGACCGCGCGTAAGCTACCACCTACTCGTTCTTTCCGCAGAGCATGCTAAACTTAATTTTACTTATCCTAGAAATACATGTGTATTGATGTGATAGATTTGAAACTTGGTGTGCGTTGGTGAAATTTAAAAATTAAATCATTTTATACGACACACATTTATTCTGCCTTCCACTGCGTGGCGGGCTGGTTGATTTGGATGGGGTATACGTATACATACTCACACGGTGCACCGGTGCACACGGTGTTCCGGTATGAAGTTTTTTTGTGAAAATAAAATACTAATTTTAAAGGGGAAAGTAAAAAACATTTTATTCAACGTATTGGCCATTGATATCTACACATTTTGCCCATGTTTCAGGCAATTTATGGATTCCACGCCAATAAAACTGTTTGTCTTTTGAAGCAAACCAAAAATTCACCCAATTTTCGACTTCCTCGTAGGATTCAAAGTGCTGCTCAGCAAATGCGTGTCCCATCGATGAAAAAAAAATTGTAATCGAAAGGAGCCAAGTCTGGTGAATACGGCGGGTGGGTTAGAAGCTCCCAGCCAAGTGCTTTGGTTGTATCCTGTACCAGTTTTGCTTTGTGTGCAGGTGCATTGTCATGGAGCAAAATTATCTAGCCGTGTCTTCTGGCCAATTCTGGTCCACCAAAACACACTGCATTGTCTTCTTGCCTAATCGATCTGGTTTTGCAGTCGAAGTTTATGGTTGTCCCGGATTAACTCATGATTTTTTCCGTTTAGGATTCTGAAAAAAAATCCATTTTTCATCGATAGTAACAATTCGATGCAAAACTGATTTTTTATCGTGTATTTGAAGCAAAATTTCACATTTTTTTTTTATTTACCATCCGTCTTTCATTCAATTTATGTGGCACCTATTTTCCAGACTTTTGGATCTTTCCCTTTGCTTTTAAACGGTCAAAAATTGTTTTTTGCGCAACATTTAACATTTCTGCCATCTGTTTCTGACTCAAAGTGTCATCTTCATCCAATATTGTTTGCAATTAGGCGTCTTCAAACTTTTTTGGTGGTCTTCCACGTTCTTCATTTATCACATCAAAATCGTTATCTCTGAACTGTTGAAATCATCTTTTGCATGTTGCTTCTAATAGAGCATGCCTAGACAAGCATTCGATGCGACTCTGCAGCACTTTTCTTCAAATGATAATATGAAATTAATGCTTTCCTCAAGTCATCATTTTCTGGTACAAAATTCGACATTTTTAACACGACGAAAAAATATGAAGCTGTTTGCTCAATGACTTGATGTATACTAAATATGTTTGACAGGTGTCATAGCAACCAAACAAAAAAAAAAAAAAAATTACGGCCCGTTCACAATAAATGTTCCTGATCGAGACACCTGTTATACTTTGGCAAGAAATTTTAAAATTCATCTGTGGCCAACACTCTGGCCCGAAGGCCTGAGGTTGAGCAGCCTTGCACTAGATCAATTTTAGTATGTTTACCATACAAATAAGTTTAAATTTAAAAAAAAAAAACATTTTCGATACATATGACGTATGAACAACCCGTTCAAATTGTATTCTGTACACTTTTGAAGCAAACTGCAATAGTGTCGAACATACAATTTAAGAGTGAGGTCGAATTTAGATAAAACATGATGAAGTCGAATCTCCGGCGTTTTAGCCGAAACGAAGTTCAATACATTTTGTCAGAAATTATAATAACATTGTGATCTAATGTTGACAAAACATAGAAATATCGTCAATATACTTTCTCCATACTGCTACACCTCTGAACGCTAGAACTGACGTGTGTTTTTTTGTAAACACGGAATTCTCCCACTACTATTTCACCATTCGTTGAACTAATCACACCACATCATTACCTATATAGTACTTGATATCAAGAAAGCTTGCAAGTGTAAATCGTCGCTGCTCAATACAAAAAAAAAAAAAAAAATTTTGCAAGTGTGCTACGGAAAAAATATCGAAAAAAATACGTTTTCTAGAAAATACAAATCTTAAAATTATTTTGTTCCTTTTTTAAGTTTATTTCAAATCATCTAGTAAGAAAAAGCAAGTGCTGAAAGGAGGAGAAATAATTTTACTTTTGCCATATACACAGCGAAAATTTCCAACAAAAATGTCAACCGCAACCTTTCAGCGATTCGCAGAAAGTTTGGGACGCAAATTGTGAGTATTTTTCTTATTTTCATTACTTTTTTTAATGAAGTAGGGGAAAATGTGCCTATTAATTAAAATCGTTAACAATTGTTTTAAGTTTTAGTTTTTAAAAAGGAGCATCGTCGATAAAAAAAAAATCGTCCCCTTCAGACTATGCAAATGATGTAGGCAATTCCAATCAAATTAAGTGTGCTTAGTTTAATTTATTTTCTCCAATTTTTTTTTTCTTCGCAATAATTCATTTTTGTAAAATAAAAATGCTAAATAACCATATGCACCTAATCATTAGTTTTTTTTTTAATATATTTCCTTATTATTAATTAAATGCATCTGACGTGGCATTTAGGTGATAATTTTAGACTGTTTAGGGGTTACCAAGTCAATATTTCGGTCATGAATATTTCACTTAAATATATATCGACTGCGAAGATTCATTAAGTGTGCAATAAGCTATTAGATTCTTTGATAACATATGTAAACGCAAGAATGTACATACGTATGGGCTCGCATGTTTATTAGCAAATAACTAAGCTTAAGTACATACGTATGGGTGAACGTAACGTAAGTAGTTTTGATAATGCAAACCTTCTTAATTTAAGTGAATAAGGCAACCTGTTATTCTTATACTTTGTTAATAATGTGGTGTCCAACACGATCATTTACAATTAGTCTTGCATTCCATGCATGTTATCTGTTTAAGCAAACCATATGTTGCTTATTGGTTTTGATTGAATGCGTAGAATACTTAGTCTAATGTTTTCGATTCAAAACATATAAACATACATACATATATAACTTTGAGCTCTGTATTTGTCTCTTTTATTTGAAAGTGAAAGCTAAAGTATAAACAAGGGTCGAGTTGGTGTGACCAGTGCGTTACGGTTCTTTGTTTGTTTTTTTTTTTTTTATTTTTTGCGTAAAGATTTTGCGTTAAAGATCGAATGGGATCACATGAAATATGAGATCATCGAAATGTCTTCCATAAAACCGCTTACATCAGTGGGTGCGATGGAACCGGCATCATTTCGAAAGAAGCACGAATACCACACCAAACATTTTTTCGTATACGATGATTACTGTATACTTCTTCTTCCACCTGCATTAGCAATATTGCTTATTAGCCACATTAGCACTGTGGTCCTGACTTATCGACTAGCGTACAACCGCAGTATTCTCTTCACTTTTGATGTTTCGCTGTCTCACTGGCATGATGTTTACTAAACGCTCAATTGTCCGCTTATCGGGACGATTATATGTAACGCATCTAACATAGTGATAACTGACCGGGAATTTTGACTTGTTAACGTTGTTGTACTGTATCCATTTCCATATTTAAATCTGTCTTTTTATTGGAATTTTTTTTTTTTAGAAAGATGAGTAATCGTTTCCGTGATAAATTAAAGTTTCTACCATATGAACATCGACTATATCATTGCACAGCTAATACTGACTTATTCCAATGAATAAGTTTATATATATATTTTTTGTGTAACTACATAGTAACATATGGGCTGAAAAGTCAGTGCCGTTTTATAGTAAAACAGAAAATTTTTTGCAAGACTCAACTTTATTTATCAATATAGTTGCCTTCGAGGGCGATATACTGATTGAAACGATTTTTCAATCTTTCGATACCAGTTTTATAGTACGATTTCGGTTTAGCCTCAAAATAGGCCTCTGTTTCGGCGATTATTCGGAGCATTCTTTTGAGGTCTGTGAACAGAAATAGTCGCTGGGGGCCAAATCTGGAGAATACGGTGGGTGGGTAAGCAATTCGTAGCCGAATTCATTCAATTTTGACATCGTTTTCATCGACTTGTGACACGGTGCATTGTCTTGATGAGCGGGCACTTTCTTTTTCTTCAAATGCGGCCGTTTTTCTGCGATTTAGTCCTTCAAACGCCCCAACAACGCAATGTAGTAGTCGCTGTTGATAGTCTGTCCCTTTTGGAGATAGTCGATGAAAATTATTCCATGTGTATCCCAAAATACGGATGCCATAACCTTGCCAGCCGACTGTTGAGTTTTTGGTCGTTTTGGATGAGGTTTGTCGTCTGCTCGCCACTCAGCTGACTGCCGACTTGACTCTGGTGTGAAGTGATGGAGCCAAGTCTCATCCATTGTCACACACCGATGCAAAAATTCAGCTTTATTGCGGTTGAACAGCTTTAAACACTCCTCTGAATCATCAACACGTTTTTTTTGGTCGACTGTGAGCAAACGCGGCACACAATTTGAACAGAGCTTTCGCATGCCCAAATATTCGTGTATGGTATATCCAACACGCTCTTTTGATAACTTCAGAGCCTAAGCTATCTCGATCAACTTCACTTTACGGTCATTCGTAATCATTTTGTGGACTTTTTTGATGTTTTATTCTGAAACAGCCTCTTTTGGACGTCCACTGCGTGCATCATCTTCGATGCTTGTATGACCACTTTTAAATTTTTCATTCCACTTGCGAATGGTTCGTTCGGCTGGTGCAGAGTCCGGGTAACACTTATCAAGCCATTCCTTTGCATCGGCTGCATTTTTTCCCATCAAAAAGCAATGATAAATCAACACACGAAATTGCTTTGAATACATTTTTTCACAATAACAAAAGTTGCTTCACTCACAACGCTATATCTCGAGAACTAATCGTCCGACAGCTGTCAAATTTATACACGTATTTTTTGAAGGTTGGTACTAACTGAAAATGGTATGGACTTTTCAGTCCATTTATTTGAGACAGTTCAGTGTTATTAAAAATGGAGAACAACGCGTTTGCATAAAGCCTATAATTTTTTGCTTAAGTTTGGGGAGTGGGCATAAATTCTCTATTAAACCCAATATCTTAATTCAAACGTTAAAAGAAACAAATAAAAATTAAACAAAAAAGAAACTGTAATATGCATTTAATGAGTTCTATTGTATTAGGCGATCAATTCGCTTCAATATGACGCTCTTATTTGTCCATGCCCATGTTTTCTGTTAAGTTATTTTTCACAAAATTGTTGTAATTCACACAAATTTAAACTATTACAAATTTGACAGTTCTTTTTGAATTTGCTCGATATCGGGACTTGATAATCCAGTTTTCTGTGCCTAAATTTCAAGATATGGATGTGGAAGGCATGTGGTTTCAACAATGCCATACAGTCCAAGAAACAATTCAATTACTGCATGAGTCATTTCCTGGTCGTGTAATTTCCTGTTTTGGTGATCAAAATTGGTCGCTCAAATCATACAATTTAACGCCTTTGGACTTTTTTTATGGAGGTTTTTTAAAAGTCTATGGTTTTAAGCGCCTAATCGACTAAATTCAAAGGAATGCGTATGTGTTGGCAAAGCAGTGGAGGCCTTTCGCGCAATATGCTGTTCCAATTATGAATCAATAAAAAATATATCATGTTTAATTAAAAACCTGTGTTGCCTACAAAAATTACTTGCGTGAATTTTAAGACATACTTTATTAACAACATAATATTTTTAAGGCTATATTTAAATAGTCAATTTAATTAATATTATTGCTATGATATAATAGACGACTAAGAGTGAATCGTAACACACAGAGAATACAATTTTTTTCCAAAGTATAGAGCGCAGGTTAAATTAAGTAATATATTATTATTAGCTGCGGCATTAATACTGTCTGAATATAAATTATTTGGATTCTCTGATACGATTTGAGATCAAATTGGTAAACAAAAAAAAAGCGTTAACACAATTTGCCTATGGCTGCAGAATAGAACCCTAACCTGAACGTTGATTGCCATACCGCGTATAACATGTCAAATTCTAGATGAATCAAGCCTCAAAAAGTGCTTGGAAATAATAGTGTAATTGTTTTTGTATTAACACATCCCACCTATTTCAATGACCGCTACCATAAACTTTTCGCGAAGCTTGGGATAGCATTTTTGATCTCAAACCTTTAGCAAATATAGTCCGAATGAAAATGAAAAGAATAAGGAACTCCCTCATATCTCTTACAAGAACCAATTATTGACTACTGCTAGTGTTTATTGCACTTTTTGGAACACATCTTAGACATAATAATTCAAAAGTAAGGCAAAATCATTTGTTGAGATTATTAAGCAGAGAATGCTCCATAGTTACATAGAACACAACACTTACTATCGAATCTGTTCATCCCTTATTTGGTCTGTTTACTTATATGTATATTATCGTTAAATCATATCGGTTTGGTTTCGACGTCATAACACATGATTCGTTAATCATGGACGTCATCCAAAAGCTCTTGAGCGATGTTCATGCGACGGTTTTTTTGATCAAAATTAAAAAGTTTTGGAAGAAACTTAGCTGATACACGTCTCATGCCCAAAACATCCGAAAAAATTGCATGACACGAGCCGACCGATATGCCAACATCCTCAGCATCTTCTCTTATGGTTATTTGACGATTTTCCAAAACAATTTTCTTTACAGCTTCGACGTTATCATCTTTTGTTTATATGCAGGGGCGTCCAGACCGAGGTTCGTCATTGGCATCTTGGAAGAGCTTCTACCACTTGTAAACATTTTTTTTTTTTACATAAAGCAGGTTCACCGTATTCCACTGTCAACATTTCAAGTGTTTTAGAGCACTTTATTCCATTTTTTACAGAAAATTTGATGCAAATTCTTTGCTCCATGTTTTTTTTAATAATTGAAAATAGCCGAGTACACCAAAACAGGTCTAACCTTTCTATCTGTCAAAAACAAACTAAGTATGCTATATACTTGAAACTGCGAACAAATGTTCGGGAAATGGGTACCAAGACAGCAAAAAAGAAAGAATCGATAATCGAATATACGTTGCCGGCGAACACATGAAGGTTTTTGGGAAATCTATACTTGTGTTTGCACATAAGACATCAGACAGAGCTTTGATAAGGGCTATGCAATATTTCATGCAATATTTGCTACATAATTTCTCAAATTATTAAATTCTCGGCGAAATAATAAGGAATTTGTTGACATTAGTGGTAGGGTTGTAGAAATAGTTCTAAGCTTTGCAAAGATTTTTGTGTGGAAATAATATTGTCATAAAGGATTAATATAGAAAAAGTCTACAAATTCTTTACCACTATTCATATAACGCTTAGTTTTATCTAGTCCGGCCAATGACTGATTTGAAAATTAGCTCCATGTTCAACAAACATCTTGGAGAAAGTCCATAACTGCTCAGTAACTAATTGACTCAAACCAAAAGATGTTTTGTTTTCCCGCACCGAACTATACTTGGTTGCCTTCAGATTCTTATTAACCATATATAATTGATATGTGTAAAGTTGTAAAAATGTGTAAAATATTTCGTTTGCCGATGTTGCTCTCATGTTCCTAAAGGATAAAAATATAAGTGAAGTGATTGAATATATCAAAGGAGCCCTTTAAAATCTCTGCTGGTGGCTACAATAAACGAAATTGAAAACAAATGTAAACAAAACTTAATGTATGATGATAAACAGTAATGACATTGTTGATATATTAATTAAAGAAAGAGCTATCGAACAAGCATTTGAAATAAAATACCCAGGTGTAATAGAGTCTCTCAAAAGGTGCGCCTAGATGTCATTAGTGAATAATTTCTGAATGTTACCTTTTTTATGTCATTTTTGGCATTTGCAAAGTAGACATCTGTACAATGTAATTAAAAAGAAAATTGAAGCCAACAGATCATAATCAACGCAGAACTTTCGTCAATTGTTTGTTAGAACATGATGCTGGTTTTTTATGCAAAATCATCTTTAGGTCATTTCACATTGGATGGATTCGTCAACAAATAATCTGGGGAGAAGAAAATCTTCGAATAATTTCAGAAAAATAATTGCATCCACAAAAATGTACTTTTTAGTGTAGTTTTGTAGTGTAGGGCTGGTGGAATCATTGGCCTATATTGATGTTTACAAACGATGCAAAATAAAGGTATGCGTACTATCCTAAAGTGCGGTTTTTCTAAACCAATAACCTGGATGCTATCTTACCTAAAATGGTAAGACGTAAAACAACAAACCATTTTCAATGGATTAATGTTCATGTTTGAAATGAAGTACAACTTGTTGCCTGAATACTTAACATCGAATTTAGTTTACATCGGGGACTCTCGACCGTATAATCAAAGACACTAATTTTTGACACTCATTTATTTTAATCTCTCGTTTATTTGAATTTTTTTCCCAGTCCCTTGCAAAATACTCGATAAATTGAATAAAATCAATACTAATTGGTCCCCTTGGTAATAGTATCTTACCCGTCGACATTCAACAATGTGAAGTCAGGCTTTCCTACTCTATAATTTGAATCGTTTTTCATGAACCGACCTGTCATTTGTTTACATATATGTTCAGACCTGTCGATTGTTTACACGAATGAGAAATGCATATGCGTAGGTTCGCAGTGGATTTAATTTATTTAATTTATTGCTTTAAATCAGATCAATGAATCAATCAAGGATTTAGTATTGCCACATTTGTGGAGGACGTCAACCATAGGCTTACTTTTGTAAATAACGAACTTAACACTTAAATGGGTATGAGTTTACTAATGGTACCAAAACATGTTAAAATGGGACAGAAAGAGAAACGAAGATGTTTGGGCTCAGTATCTATTTCACTCCATGGGTGGCATCCAACATTTAATGGACAGACTAAATTATTAGTTTAATTGGACTTATTGTTGTTTTCTAGGCAACCACTCATCTTACTCGATTTAAGTTGCTTGAAAAAAAGAATGTCTCTCGGGTGCCATTAAAATCGAACCCGAATCTTCCGATTTAAAAGCCAATACACTACCACTTAAGCCATGGCCACCCAACTCACTTTTAATGATTTATGAATTGTACATGTATACTGGTCCAAATTAATTCATGAGCAGATGCATGGGGAAGAGTAAAATATACGTGTCTGTAGCGTCTTTCATCCAATTTATTTACCGATTGCATAATATGTCTACGGCATCTATATAAATTTAAGATGGTGGATTGGCGCAGTATCTATGGTATGTTCGTCAATTACTTCTTAAGAGGGTCTATGTTTAAAATTTGGCCAACATCTAAAAGCAGAAAAAGTAATTTGCTTCTGACATCACCACCCCTTCGAAAATAGAATTATTTGCTTCACCTTCATTCGTCTTTAGCCTTTGAATATCTCTATCCAAATTTCTTCGCGGTCATGTTGACGCAATTGAATATTTTCTCCCAAAATTAACATGTATTATATATATATATACTACCGCTCATAAGTTTCTGGACAACCCATTATCTTCAGAATTATATTGTACTTTTATATATTCTACGTAACCTATAGGGTTTTCTAATAACAACTTGACATATTTTTTTTAAATAAAAGGCAAACCATTTGAGATATTCAAAAACTTTATTATTGGCTTGAAGTACAATCAAAACATTTATGAATGGAACTCGACTTCGTTCACATGGCCACCGCGGGCACGTTTGCAGCGGTCGATTCGTTGGACCCAATTTTCAACGAATCGCTATTTCGCGTTCAGTGTTGGCTCTGAGCTCTTCCAACATCGTCGGCGTGTTGGCATAAACCAATGACTTAACGTAGCCCCACAGAAAATAGTCAAGCAGCCAATCAACTGGCCCATGTCTTGAGATAACACGCTCACTATACTTATTCTTCAATAAATCGATTGTAGCGTGTGCTGTGTGGCTTGTGGCACCATCCTGTTGAAATCACATGTCGTCCAAGTCCATATCTTCCAATTCGTGGCAAAAATAATCGGTGATCATGGCGCGATAACGCTGACCATTCACAGTAACGTGACGGTCATTATCGTCGACAAAAAAATATGGCCCAATTACGCCGCCGGCATGCAAACCGCACCAAACAGTTATTTTTTTTGGATGAAGTAGTGATTCATGAAGCACATGTGGGTTTTCACCCGACATTTGAATGTTGCGTATTCTTGAAACATCAATATTTAAAGTTAATCGTAAAGACGAACATGTTATCTTTCTCTTCCATCAATATTGGAGACCTCATTTGTACCAAATATGTTGCTTATAGTCTACACAGACAAATATAAGAAAAATACACAATACTATCAGGTTTACGATTAATAGGTCCTGTTTTCACATAAATGCAAGATAATGAATCGAATAGTCTGCTTTATAACCCAATCTCAACTTAATAGTGTTTCATTGAGACAAATTTGACAGAGAGATTGGAAGACAGTGTCCAACATCGATCAATAACATTGAGCTCTACAAGTATTAAGAGCTGGTTGATAAAATATCTAAACTGGCAGGTAAAGTGGTTTAAGGGCAAGGTGAACAAAGAAAAAGAGGTCTGACTCGATTTTGTTACTCAAGACTTTGGTTTTATTATGTAGAATTAATTTTTCATTTGATCAAACAAACATAATATTGGTAAAGCTATTCACAATAAATGCTGATTAATAATGGAGTTTTATATCAATTTCTCTGGCAAAATATTTTGCCCTAAAACTTATAGAACGTTCCAAAGTTATGTTTTTTCATTACTCAAATATTTATAACTACTTTACTTATGTTGTTATTTTTAGTTTTCTTTTTTTTACTTTTTAAAGTATCTACATAACATATTAAATTTCTTTTCTTATTTTTTAGCGAACCAAGTGTGCGTATGCATTTGGTGAAAGTGTACTTATGTCTGAGTGCAACCACAACTGCAGCCATTATTGGCTCTGTTCTCTTTTTAACTGGAATTCTTGACACTGGTATTTTGGGCGCTTTGGCGTCATTTGTTTTGGTCTTATGTCTGCACTTCATTAGAGACAATGGCAAAAACTTTTACCCACGATTCGGAATGCTTCTTGGTTTTGGATTCTGTGCGGGACAATCACTTGGACCACTTCTTCAATATGTTGTACACTTGAATCCAGCCATCATTGTTACAGCCCTCAGCGGAACAGTCGTCGTATTTTTGACACTGTCACTTGCGGCGTTATTGGCCAGGCAAGGAAAATATTTGTTCCTAGGTGGTCTGCTTGTCAGCGTTTTGAATACTATGGCAATGATGAGCATTCTTAACATATTTGTAAAATCGGTTGCCATTCAACAGGTACGTTGAAAATGCATATGTATATTGCCTTCGAATCAATTATGTATATGGAGTATATTTTCATCGTTAATCTTTCCTTAGACACACCTGTATGTGGGAGTAATTGCGATGGCAGCGTTTGTCCTTTATGACACACAAAGCATCATCGAAAAGTGTCGCATGGGAAATAAGGACTGTATTCAACACTCACTTGATCTGTTCTTCGATCTAATCAGCATGTTCAGACGACTCCTGATCATTCTTACACAAAAGGTTAAGTTTATAACATGTGTATTTTATTTACAAACTATTTTACTAATTTGCAGATAAGCGATCTGTTTCAATATATTAACTAACAAAACTTAATCAAGGTTAAAACAATAATTGAAATCAAAAATACTTACATTTTACCATTTCAGGAAGAGCGACAGAGACAAAAGAAGAGGGAATAAGAACGAAATTCAATGACTGGTAAAACAACAAATTAAAATTGGTTGTTTATTTGAAACTTTTTATTTTATTTGTTTTTTTTTTTTTTTGAGCACCCCTTTGCGATTGCAATAATTACTACATATTTTCGGATTAAATTGTTTTCTTTTATGTCATCCTTAAGTTATTTTTGTTTTGCGATGGGTACGCATTATTATTGGTTAATTTGATGAGCATATAATCGCAAGAGTTAAAAAGCAAACAAAATTATAGAGGTGAACTAATTATTATTATTAAAATAAAAAAATTCTTGGAAAATGTAAAGAGATGTGTGTAATTTATTTAAAACTCTGACTCGAAGTAGGTGTATCTTTTTTTTATATCTCGAAAACTTATGCAGTTACTTATACCTACGAGTGTTTTGCGAAAAGTATGGAGGTTTTTTTCTCTTTTATTAATTCATTCGTTTAAGTTTCTGTCCCGTTCATGTCCTGGCAATCTTTATGATCAAATTCATGTCGCTAAACATTCCGTCAAGTTATCATCCATTATCACTTCAAAATATATAAACCTGAAAAGGAAGAAGAAAAGCTTTAGTAAAAGCTAGATGATTAAACAAGGCCAAGTTATTACAATTGTCCTTCTACTTCCTTTATATATGTTCTCCATACTATTAAAGTTCAAATACTACGCATGGACACGGGGTTCATATTTGCCTAATGGAATTTGATGTTTTCGTTAAAACATTCATCAGGGTGGAAACTTTATGATTTTCCTGACTTTTACTCTGGGCAATCTAATTTTCTAATTTTGTTAATAGGAAAAATAGGCTATATTTTTACCCAGAGGTTGGAGTGTCGATATCTACGGTATCTAAGGTATAGTACGTCTAAAATATTTTATGTCAAATAATTATAACATGAATTTAAAAAAACCGGTGAGAGTTATATTAAAAGCAGAGAGTCTTGAACTCAAATTTTCTTGCTATCGATAATAGTCTAACCTAAAAACTAGTCCCTTGTACTACGTGTAAGTTCCTTTTAATGAAATCATTCAGTCTTTCGAAGAAATATGAGTAAGGACTTCAGTGATAAAAAGCACCCACTAGGTCAACGCCGAGTACCAGCAGCCTGATGCGAGCGTAAGCCGGTGGTGCTCAGCGTTGTCGTCATCACTAACAGCAAGCGCCCCAGGATATTGTATCACTTATGCCCAGTACATTTAAGTGTTTAGCGTAACTGTAGTGCCCCGTCAGGACGCGAGTTACCAGTCTGAATTCTTTCCTACTGACAGATGCAGGAAGTCAGCTGAATTCATCAGAGACGTCATCGGCAGTTGTGCTCATATAAAATGCTACTGGAAACTTTAACCGGGAACGCAGGCACACATAAGGTAGGTTCGGATCCTGAAAAACTCTTCTGAGCCTTGCCTAACAAGTTCATCGGTTCAGTGAAGTCTTGCATTCTCGAATTAGCTTGGAAGTCATAAGTGGGCTTAACAAGTCTCTAAGCGTAGCTTGGCTGCAAATGTTTCGCCCCCTCCAACGGTTCTTCATAATATACTTCGTTCCCATCAGGATTGCGTATATCTCCCCTTGGAAAACAGACGCAAGTTTTCCTAACGAGGAGTGACCAAAAATTAGTCGGCGCCGAATCGATATTGCTGGGTCTTCTTCGATACTGGCCGCTACGGCGGCTATGTTTTCTTCGTTTTGCACCAATTTCTGACGATTGATTAACTGAGGACATGATTATGGCCAACTTCACGACGAAATTCACATCGCGTATTTGCATCTAAGCTGGAATTTCGATAACATTTTTTAATAATTTCCGCACGTTCGGCAAGCGCAAAACGATATATGATGAAATGGCAAACCTTACTGAATATTTTGAGAGCTGGATGTCATTGGTAGCTTCGAAAGCTGCTAAAACATAACAACTGGAACAACTATTGCTATCTGATCATCCATTATAATGTTTTCGTTCTACGAAAAGACAAACGCCGGTTCGATTTTAGAGTAATTCATTAGGAACCGACTACTTTCATTTCCTGGTTCAGATTCTGCGCGAAACCAGTCTTGGGCACATTGAAAGTCAGATTCAGTTACAGAAAAATATCAAAATTGGCTAGAAGACCATGCTGTAGTTGACTGGAAAGCTCATTTTAGAATTAATAGCATTCTACTTTTTTGCAATTCGTCGGAATAGTGATTCGTTAGAAGATTTGAAAAAAGCTGCCTGGGCTACATTCTATCATAAATGTTCCGCAGTAGAGAGTCCCCAACCTGACTATTGCCTGGAAGAAGAAGACTCGTGGTGTTCGTACCAGTATGCGAATGCCAAAGAAACTTTGAAATATTATACACATTCCTGCATTGCCTGCAATTGAAGCATTAAAACCGATAAACGTGGATCTTAGTAAACACGAGCTCCTTGCACGATGTTAAGGCGCGTTTCAAAAGAACAATATAGTGTTTGAACTCTGTTATATGGACATTTTTGCCAAAGACATCGTGGAACGATAGACTCACAGTTGAAACTGCCACTAATATTGCTTCGTTATACTCTATCATTAATGCATTTGAGATATTGAAAACGAAAATTGGTGAAACACTCTACCAATATTGTCAAGACATTGACGAGAAGCGAATATGCGACGCCGAGCACGAAGACGAAAAAACAAGGAAAAAGTGATAAGTTTGGATGCTGAGGAGCTGTTCTATGGTCCATATACATATATATGTGTATATAGTTTGTATATCGAATTATCGGCAAAGCTTTTCTCAAAACTATGTTTTTCAACCTGGTTGAGAACATATTTGAAAAATTATTCGTCCGATTTGCATGTGCCGAGTCTTAAAATGTTCAAAAATAGTCTCTATGGTAATTTTGCTTATTGACATAGCCACTGAGCCAGAAATTCGCCCAATAAGCGAACTCACGGCGTTGTCTTTAGTTATCTGGCTTTAATTCTAATACAATCTTATACGTATAAGGGTTAACACTTTGGCGTTGCTCAATTCAGCTGATCGGCGCTGAAACGACATTTTTGAATCCTCTTCGATACTAGCCGCTACGGCGGCTATGTTTTCTTCATTTCGCTCTAATTAATAAAATTATCTGGATGGTGGCTTAAGATCCAAAAGAGTGTACTCACTCATAAACGTCAGGATTTTTACCTTAGAACAATCGCAGATGTTTCCTCGTGTGATTGTATCTTAGTACAATCAACATTTGTTTTACGTTCAAAAACGTCATGTTAGGGCAAAAAAGAGTATTCAGCCAAATCTTAGATTTCCTTTTGTCAAAAGAAAAAGTTTATTTACCTTTATTACACCTTATTTCAAAAGTTCTTACATATTTTCTCTTCAAAACACACGAAAGTGTGTTTAGTGTGATAATATAGGACGAATATGGCAACCACAACTCATACAAAATCACATCGGCCTTCTCCAACAGCATGCAAGCGCCTTCGGTTTCCAAAATAGGGATTGCCAAAAATTTGTCAAAACTGAAGAGCGAGGAATTGGGCATTGCCAGAGAGTCAATCCGTATAAGAATGCGCTGACGCAAGAATTGACGTCAGGCGTCCATATACAACACCGTGAGTTCGCTAATTGGGTGCTGAAAATATTGGTCGGAGGTCCGGATTCTGGCCAAAAAATCATCTTCTCACACAAGGCTCATTTTTAGTTTAGAGGCTACGTTAACAACCAAAAATGCCATTGTTGGAACAAGTGTTCGGCAAAGCATTAATGCACCCACAAAGATTGAATGTTTAGTGCGGTTTATTTCTGTCGAAATGAGGAAGCACACACCGTTACCGTTACCGTGCCTCAGGTATAAAGCGATATTAACCGACTTTATGTAGTCAGTTTGCTGAACTGTGAATGGACCTTTATTGGGTGAATACGTAATGTATCAAGATAGATCGGTACCGAGAAATAAGCGAATCGTTGATTTCTTCGCAAAAACTAATTGAATTTGAGTTTTTTTTTTTTTTGTTATTAATACACAGATAAATTAAGCTCAGTGACTTTGGAATAGTAAAATTCTTTTTAAATAAATTAAAAATGATTTTTTCGCAGTCAGCTTATTCGCTATTCGCTGTGATTGGACCTTAACTCCCATATTGGTTTACACAAACGCTGATAGTTATACCGAAATTGCTGTTTGTTTCACTCGCTAAATTTTCGACATAATTGATATACATATAATATAATTAGATATAATTAATACAATAATTCATTCTAAGATGATTTCAGATTATAGATATTCTTGATAACTTTTTCTATAAAAGTGTGAGGGTACCTTAGGACAAGTAGCTCAATTAAAAGATTGCTCAATTTTGCATATCTCTGCAACTTCACGACGAAACTTTGCTGTCAAAAAAGTCTAACTTTGCGATATTTCTATGCTGGGCATTTTTCACAATCAAATTGTATTTTACTTGTCCAACTAACGCTCAAAAATTAAATAAACAATTAAAGCAAAATTTGCATTTTATTTTCGTTTAAGTGCAGATTTTATTTCTCTTCATAGATGTGCAAGAATAGCAAACCCATTGAGGTGAAATAAGAAAGATGTGGGACTCCTCAATGTTTCTGAGTACACTGACTCCAAAATTTTATGTTGCACTCACCGGTACTTCCAGCTTAATTTCTGGACTTATCCTCATATTTGAATGGTGGTATTTTCGCAAATACGGAACTTCATTCATTGGTAATTGTTTAAATGTATTTACGTTATCATGTGATGGCGATAGTAAATTTTCTTCGTTTGAAATATTTTCAGAACAAGTTTCGATAAATCACATCAGTCCATGGATCAATGGCAGCGATAATCAAACGGAAACAAATGGCACAAATGGAGGTCAACAAATGCCCGAATGTAAAGTTTGGAGAAATCCATTAAATTTATTTCGCGGTGCAGAATATCAGAGATTCTATTGGACAACTAATAAGGAGCCGTTGACCTACTATGACATGAATCTAAGTGCACAGGATCATCAAACATTTTTTACATGTGAAGGTATGATTTTATTATTTCTTTATAGAGTAGCTGTAAAAACTTAAGATTATCTTATTGATATATTTCCAATTGGTAAATTTGTATATTTTTTTTTTTCGGCTGGCAATTGGAATGAGCACAAAGAATGAAGTAGTTGCTTCCTATTTGAACTATCACAGTAGGTTTGTAAGGTTCTTCAAATCCAGCATCTTTAAAAGATAGTTTATGATTAATAATAATTTTGTTTAAAGCTCTAGTAGTAGTTTTAATTTCTCTACGATAGTTCGATGAACATTGTGTGCAAAATGTTTTTTTTTTTCCTTTTTTTTAATTTTTTTGGTTGCGTCTTAGTGGGGTAGATTCAAGGACTAGACTAGACAAATTAGACTAAATATTGTATTTTCTAGTATTGGCGGCTTAGTTCAGATTGGATTTATTCAAGTTTGTAAGAAGTGTCCATTGCGTACATATTGTGCTGATGTTTCATTTAATTCGTTTCAATGAAGTGTTGAAGATTGATAGATGCATGCTCCTTAACGGCTTATCTATAGTTGGTGCACATAGTCGGACGATAGGCCATTCTCAGCAATGCCGCATTCCTTGATCAAAGTTAAATTTTTTTAATTCTCATTTTCCGGCTTGCCGTGTCATCGTCTACAATAAACGGTACATCCTATTTAGTTTTTGTTTGTTTGTTTTTACTGTTCGGACTTTGAATAATACTTGTGTGTGACGGGAGTCATTTCAGCTTTTCACCTTTTCAGTTATGTGTACAATACTTTGCTACCAATTTACCATATATAGGTATTAAAAACGGTAGCTTAGTAATCTTGGCTGTCTAGATTTTGAAGCTGAAATTTCAAGTGGAATCTTACTGACCATTTGCTCTATATGTCTGAGTTTATGTTGTCGTTATATTTTACCTAGTAGCAAAGCGAAAGAAGAAGATTTGACTGGTTAGTGCGATTATTAGCGAATCTATGCTAAAACAAACTTTGCGGAGATAATTAGTAACTGCTCTTGGGCAAATTAATTTTTTTAGATATTTACAGTGTGGTCTTGTCTTGTAGACAGATCAGCGCGATATGGATGGTGGTACTCCTGTTGAAATTCTTTGTCTCAATGCAAAACATCCAAATATTTTCAAAACAACGTGTGTTATGCACAATTTGATGGCAGCTCTATATCAGTTTTACCGAGATCTCATATTCGGTCAGCGCCTTATTTATTTCAATGCGTTGTATACTGTTATAACGTGCGGTCTAAATTCAAGTTTATTTTTGAATCGTATGTTATTGTATTTTGACACTGACAGGCCTTTCCTGCTCGAGATCTTGACTTTTCGTCAGTATTATACCTCCGTAGAACGAAATAAATCGCTTAACGCATTAATAACATTGGGAAATATTGCAAACTTATTTCAAAAGCGGGTGCTATGTTGCGTTTATTGAAAAGAAGTTTATATATATTTTTTAACGAGTCGCATTTTAATTTCGGCGGCTATGTTAACAAACAAAATTGCCATCTCTGGAAATCGAAAAATCACGCACGTGATTGTCGAGAAGCTAATGGATCTCCAGAGAGTGACACTTCGCCATTTCGGTAAACGGTGAACCCTACAAAATTATGATTATCGAATTTTTGTGGGCTGAAATTGGAGACATCTACTTGGACGATCTTTGATTGCAGCACGATGGCGCGCCATGCAACACAGCCCTTCAAACAATCGATCTTTTCCGCGCTAAGTTTGCTAATCGTTTTATCAGCCGCCGTGGCGATGTTAATTGGCCGTCTCAAATCTTCGATTTGATCCCGTTAGACGTTTTTTTTTTGCGGGGTTCCCTTAAAGTTCGCTGATATGCGGACAATCCAGAAACATTTCAAGTCAGAGCAAATATCGTCCGAGCCATTCGTGAGATAGATCCAAAAACAGCCAACAAAATCTTGGAAAATCGGGTTGACAGGATGCGCTACTGCGAAGCCAGCCGCGGCACCCGCATGTATAGAATTGTATTCCATAAGTAATGGAAATGTTTGCTCTTTCTAACAAAGCCACAACACACTGAAAATAATAGATTTTTGTTCATTTTATTTTATTTTCAAAAATAAACTTTTATTTAGACCACCCTGCATACATAATAAAAATTGGCATTGGTATATTTTAAACATGTCTTGGCTTTTTTTATCCGGGTGAGCAAATCCAATCTTATGTGTTTTTTTCGGGCTAAAATCCTTGCCGGTTTATGAGAGGCACAGGATCTTGTTTGCATATTATAAACCACAAGACATAGGTTCACCACTCTTGTAGAAGAGCTATGTAGAATTAATATTCTAGTTCTTGGTAATACTTTCATTCATCCTATTATATTATTATTAAGATGTTTTGAAATTACAACTTAATGACGATGTACGTTTTGGTGGTACGTTTGGTAGTTAAGCTCTGTAAAACGTAAACTATTAGATATACCATATTTATGAGAAAGTTGCTTTTTATTTAAAAATTACCCGGTAATGTAACTGAAAATGTTTAAAACTGTTTGCCAGCGTTTTGAAAACTTGCCGAACAACTGTTCCACCGTTTGGACACCATTTGTACACCCTCAAGATTGAAATGGTCATACTCATTTTCATCATAAAAGTAGGTTAATTGGATGGTGCCATATCAAGAGAATATGTTTTCCATGCCACAAGTGGATTTAAGCTCTCGTGATATATGACAACACCCTTTCCTTTCCTCAAGGATTTGCGGTTTTTCACTGAATTTCAAAAAGTTGAGTGCAAATACTGTTTCGTTTCGTTTATCAGCTCATAGTAGACTAGACCTTTAGAGCTGCACCAACAGTACGGCACACATGCACACCAGCTTTTAATGCTGATGGCGGAGTTTTTTCTCTGTAAATTAAGATCTTGTTCTTATAACATTTTTATAAGTAAAACTACCCTCTCCAAAAAAGGCTTCCTTTTCAAACGAGCAAGGTTTGAGGCTCGTATGGTAATTCCACTCATTTAATTGTTTTCTTTTAATTCGGGAGTTTTTGTTTCAGAAAGCTTTGACGAAAAACCAAGCATTGAATTTGATGAACTGTAAGCTTGAAGATTGTCATCAAGATAATGCACCGTGTCACAAGTCGATGAAAACGATGGCAAAATTGAATGAATTCGGCTGCGAATTGCTTCCCCACCCACCGTATTCGAAAGATTGAAAAATCGTTTTAATCAGTGTATCGCCCTCGAAGGCAACTATATTGATAAATAAAGTTGAATTTTGCAAAACTTTTGTGTTTTACTATAAAACGGCACTGACGCTTCAGCCAATGTGTTATGGTGATGAAAACTACTTTTGGCTTGTTCAAGATGTTACTTGGCCACTCTAAACAATTCGCACTACCTGCATTGTGTTATTGCATTTTTGGAAGTCAGGAAGTATGCAATGTGTCTCAAGTACACTTCATCACTCAGCATGAGTACATACATATGTACATATATGTATACAATTCCAAATGTATATTGAGCTTGTGTTGCACAAAATTGATTTTATTACAGCCAGGCGTATGTTGTTCGGTTTCAAGTAAAGAATTTCTGGCCGCAGTTCTTTTCATATGATCCACATCAGTACATGTATGGCCTTGCATTGCGATATAGGTCTGCTCAGGCTAAAGCTTTTCATTAAATGTAGGATGCGCCTTTCACTATTCACTCATTACCGTTTTGACTAATTGTTTGGCAAAATCTTTCCCCTGTAAACATTAGTCGGGATTTATAACCTTGTATGCTATTTTTACTTTCTGGTTATATTCTTTGAATGCGCTACCTCCAAATTTGTTTGGATAAGTAGCCTGTTTGATACATACATACTCTCAACGTTTGGATTTTTTCAATACGAAAAGAATGAATATCGTCGGTCGCAGATCTGACGATCTGAAGATCTGACGAATATCAGAAAATATATTTCGACAATGAGGGCAATTGTAACAATATAGTTGTCAATCGATCAGTCTTAAATTTAGTAAACTTATCGGTTTTTTTCCGACCCAAAAATCAACTGGTTTCCTCTGCTTCTTAGGCTATGTTAGCAACTAGACGGAATTATTGATTGTTATGCTTTGCGTGTTTTCTTATCTGCTTTAGCACAAGATAAAAGAAAATTTCATGACGCAGCATCCCTCGGCGAATGTTTGCGTATAACATTGTGCAACCAAACACAGCAAGATCACTTTTCTGCGATCCTGGTTTCCGCCATCATCATTGAGGAGGTCAAGACGTAAAATTCTATCATTACTTTGAACTTGCAATTCGTTAATTTCCTCCAGGATTTGTGAAAGCATGTAGATTTTACTTGTATTCGACTTTCCAAGTCGGAAATGACTTCGTGATAATCAGCGTACCATAGAAAGACTTAAGACCTTGACAGATTAGGTATATTGCATAGATTGTTTTCCTGCCATGTTTTTTGTTACCTTTTAGGAAATTTTTTCGAACAAATTTTCTTTGAACTCTTCGAAAGTGTGCGTTTCGTATTATATTTTATATTTTCTATAAAGCTGGTATCCATTTTATTTTTTGCCGGTGGAGAACCTCATGCACGAATTGGCCCTCTCTGCCATATAAACTTGTGATCGGGCGAAAGCCAGCAATTCAAGAGTTTTCCGTTTGACAGCTAACTTCTAATGTGCAAGTTACACTTAACGATTGTACTAATAAAAGTGTCCCCCAACTTTGTGTTCAGGACGCTAAGGACAATCCTTATTTTACTTTTTAATATCAGATCTGACATTCATTGTCTTTGCTTGGTTGGCAATGGTATTAGTTAATTTGAAGGTGGAAGAGCTGAAATCGAAATGACTGTGTGGATAAGTTTTTTCTTTTGATTGTTCTACTCTAACTAAATTTAATTCTATCATTTTTACATATTAAATATTGAACGATTTGAGGCCGTCAATGAATTGGTATTTTTTGTATCTTCGTAGGTGATGCGGGCAAAGCTGAATATGAGATAATGCAAACAGCATGGCGCGAACGAAATCCTGTTGTACGAATAAAAGCTGCTCATAACGCATTGGAAATTAATACGGAATGTGCGCCAGCATATATTCTCCTTGCTGAAGAGGAGGCCACAACAATTTTGGAGGCAGAGAAAATTCTCAAAACAGCACTTAAAGTGGCCGAAACAAATTATAGAAAATCTCAAGCGACGCAACACCAAGGCGCCATAGCAGAAGGGATGCATCGTCGCGATACAAATGTTCTGATCTATATTAAGCGTCGTTTAGCAATGTGTGCGCGAAAACTTGGCAAATTAAAGGAAGCAGCTAAAATGTTTCGTGATCTCACTAAGGAGATTCCATCTATCATGAACGTGCTAAATATACATGAGAATCTTATTGAGACTCTGTTGGAGATGCAAGCATATGCAGACTGTCAGGCAGTACTAGCCAAATATGATGATATTTCGTTGCCAAAGTCGGCGGCAATTTGTTACACAGCAGCGCTACTTAAGGCCAGAGCTGTGGCCGATAAATTTTCGCCAGACATTGCATCGAAACGTGGGCTTAGTCCGGCTGAGATGAGTGCTGTCGAAGCAATTCACAGAGCTGTGGAATTTAATCCACATGTTCCAAAATATCTGCTGGAGACTAAACCACTTATTCTACCGCCAGAGCACATATTGAAACGTGGCGATTCAGAGGCGCTTGCGTATGCGTTCTTTCATCTTAAGCATTGGAAAAACGTAGAGGGTGCGCTTAATCTCTTGCACTGTACATGGGAGGGAACATTTCGAATGTTGCCATATCCATTGGAGCGTGGCCACCTATTTTATCCGTATCCCACATGCACAGAATGTGCCGATCGTGAACTTTTGCCATCGTTCCATGAGGTGTCAGTGTATCCCAAGAAAGAATTGCCATTCTTCATATTGTTTACGGCTGGGTTATGCTCATTTACAGCTCTACTGGCATTACTAACTCACCAGTATCCTGAACCAATGGGAATTATTGCACAAACCGTACTTAACTGGATTTCGTATCCTTTTCAGCTGATCAAGGAGCGAATTGAGGCAATTTGGCCGTGTAACTTTCTACAGCAGCTTTCAAGAATCTAAAGAGCGAACGAAGACAATGAGACAAAAAGGCATATTGACAGCGATTAATAAATAAGCGCTACAACAAATGCATTTAATGTGATTTTGTTTATATACAGTTTAATTTCTTATTGTATGCAGATGAGGTATAAATTTTCCTCCCACTAAACTAACGATACGTATTTGTTTCTTTGAACACAGGACTCGCCCTAATTTTACTTTTGTTTTTATTTTTTTTTTTCTTATTTTGCGTGTTCTGATGTAATAGTGTACTCTGTAGAATCTCTATCTTCCATGAACTCGTGCTCAGTTTTAATTTAATTTAGTTTTAACATTCAGTGTTATATGTTGTTGATTGTTGATGATTCAAACGTTAACAACATTGTCGAACGACAAGAGAACTTAGACGCTGGCACTAGTTTAGGAGTATATATAAAACCGGTGAATTTACCTAGCGCCCTCTATGTTATGAATTTAATTTTATGTTTGTCCAACTTGTGTTCGCTTACACTTTAGTTTTTCTTCGTTTTAAGAATAGCGTGCTAATGGGATTATTCAGAATGACAATTTTTAGTTTTGTTTTTTTTTTTTTTTTATATCCTAATTTATTGTATAATATCAATGCGTGTTATTTATTTCAACTTACTAAATACATATGTAAGTGTAATACAAATAAATGTCCATTTCAGTAAGTAAAAAAAATAGTTTTTTTTTTATTAATAAATTAATAAAAAAAATTGTTTTCAAAATGGTTTGCCGAAGTTACAACAGCAATAACCATAGTAATTAAAATTATTTAAAACATGAAACATCTGAGTATATGATCTTGCTTTCCGCTGACTTAGAAAAGGCGCTTGACCGAGTAACAGTAGCATGTAATCCTATAGCTTCATCTCCGCTCAGCTCGACAAGAGATGCTAAAAGACGTGTACACACTTCTGGTTTGAAAACATGAGGATATATAAAGATTAGATTAGATTATTATGGGAGGTGGTAGGTATAGATCACCAGCCACAGGTGGGCCTATTGTGATATCCTTTATTAAGAGCTCATCCATAATGCCGCAGTTTGTTAGGAAGGCGACTTTATCTTTAGGTGAGCTGACAGCTATGTCCGCCGCTTCAAGGTACAATTTACCTAAGTAACGTTGACGTGCTTTGGTTAGTCACATAATATGTGTTCTGCAGTTTCCATGTCCTCGTTGCACAGTCTGCATGTGTTATTCTGTGTTATGCGCATGATCATCAGGTGATTTTTAACACGAGTGGTCACTCAAAGCTGACTTCTACTTAGTTGTAGTAGTTATTTTTTTATTTTGTGGCAACAGCTTGGCCTAAAGGTTTTGGCTTGTCTATTTCCTTCGGTTTCTCTCCAGAAATGATGTTTTGATACTACCTTTTATTGTATTAATGGAAAATCCACAGAATGGTCTTGGCATCATAAATTGAGATGCGGATCCTCACCTGGCTAGTTCGTCTGCTTTTTCGTTGCTTTCATGTTCACTGTGTCCTGGCAGCGAAATTAGATAAACTTTATTTGTGGTGGCTAGTAGTTGTAGGAGTTGAAGAGTTAAGATTTTATCTTAAATGCGTTGATTGCAAGTAAGACTGCTCTGCTGTCGTAGAGAATATAAATGTTTTGCATTTATTTCAGCCTGAAATACGGAGCTGCTTGTATCTATCCTGGCGTGAATGGATGTCTTAGTGCGAGGACCGTATACTCCGGCTCCAACTCATTCATTTGTTTTGGATCCGTCTGTGTACCACACATACGAGTCCTTGGCAAATGTAGGTTTTTTTCTGTTTCTAGTTAAGACGTTCTGGAAATGTAACTTTAAAGTTGTGCCGAAAGTTATATCTTGGTAGACATTTGTCTATTAGATATATTTCAAGCAGTTCGTCTTTTTTGAATTCATGAAGAATTGCAGTATGTACTAGTTTGGAATTGGATTCATCTTCTGTGATGAGCATGTAGGCATTTACTATTGCTTCTTTTATAATTTCCAGACGAAATGTTGGGATGTTTAGGATAACTTCCAACGCAGCTGTTGATGCGGTTTTCATTTTACCAGTTGCACAGACACAAGCTAGTCTTTGCAGTTTGTTGGCTTTTACCTGTGTAGACAATTGGAATTAAATTCCCAATTTTTTCCAGCTAGACATTTTAAAGTCCATAGTAAGGTCCCGGCCTTGTTTATAGTCTTAGAAATATTAAGGTTCCACGTAAGTTTTTCATCCAGTGTGATTCCTAGACATGTCTGAGTCTTTCTCGCCTCCGTCTCTTGGTGAATTTAAGAATGGTGCTTCTCTTGGGGTTGGTCTTGATTCCTACTTTGGTGCACCATTCAGCCACTGAATGGCGATCTGAAATTGTGTCTTCGAATTTACCTCTGATTTTAATAGCAATATCGTCTGCATATCCTTGGACATAGAAGCCATCATTGCTGAGTTCATTAACTACACTGGACCATAATTAGGGTGATAGTTCTCCTCCCTGAGGACATCCTTTCGTTGCTATCACTCTGAGTTTATTTCTGCCTAGCAATGTCTTGTCCTCTAGCATGAATTTAATACATTTGCATGTGATGTCGTAAACTCCCATGTTTTGAATGCCTCCATATATCTATCTATGTAATTTGGTGTATACGCAGACAATACAAATTTACTAGCAACAGATAGAGGGAATATTGTTGAACAAAATCTAGTAAGGTCAGCCAGACTGATATTCCTCCTAAATATGAAGCATTGCATTTATGTAAAAAAAAAAAAACTCAGATGCACGTCGAGTCCGATTTAGCTGCGTGAAGTTAACAAATTTATCCGGACTTTAGGACTGGCGTTTACAGGCAATCTAAAATCAGTACTTGCTCACTTATCCCCAAACCCGTGTAGAGTATCTGCTTGAGACACAGCAGCTTTATGCCCTCTTCGGTCTTGAGCATGCTGTTTTCAGTTCTCAAGATCTAGCGTTCTAACCTCCGTGATAGCTTGGTCTTTGAAACAGAAGTTCCGTCTTATTTTGGCTTTTTGGCTTTTTGAGCACATACACATATAAATATAACTCATAAATATCGTGGCTATATTTTTTTCGTTCGCCTTCCTCGAACACAGAGCCAAATATACGACAAAAAATTGGTTTATCTAAGGTGTTAAGTATCTGCTTTGCTTTTCTGCTTATCGTCGTATGATGCCTGTATGGCAGAACAAACAGAATTAGTATAGGGTGATTCATCGTAAGGTTTGATTTATAATGTAAAATAAAACACATAAATTTTAAAGTATACTTAAAATTTATTATCTGGTAAAAGAACAATCCATGGCATCTACTTTTTGAAAATGATATCATGTAAATGTTGGAAGGTCCAAATTTGGGCTTAGCGACTGGTATTTCGCGGATAACACGAGTAATTTTGGCTTCCAAAGTGTCAATCGTATCTGGCTTATTCCTAAAGACCTAAGACTTTACATATCCCCAGAGAAAATAGTCCAAAGGTGTGATATCGCACGATCTAGGCGGCCAATTTACCGTAGCAAAACGTGAAACTAAGTGCTCACCAAAATGATTTCTCAACAAGTCCATTGTTTCACGCGATGTATGATTCGTAGCGCCCTCTTGTTGAAACCAGAGCTCACCGAGACCATTTGCTTGAATTTCAGGAAGCACATAGTCCGTTAACATGGCGCGATAACGGTTACCATCGACGGTAACATTCTGATTTGCATCATTTTTGAAGAAATATAGACCAATGATTCCATCAGCCCATAAACCACATCATACCGTTGTTTTTAATGGATGTAATGGTAGCTCTTGGTACTCTTCGGGTTGCTCGTTAGCCCAAATACAGCAATTTTGTTTATTCACGTATCCATTGAGCCAGAAATGGGCTTCACCACTGAACAAAATTTTACGGTAAAACACCGAATTTTCATTGAGTTTTTCATTGAGTTTTTCCAGAGCCCATTCACTGAAAATATGACGCAAATTCAAGTCGCTTGGCTTCAATTCTTGCACAAGTTGAATTTTGTACGCTTTTAGGCCGAGATCCTCACGTAAAATACTCCAAGTTATCGAATATGCCAAGCCAAGCTGCTATAATTTCTTCACTACGTGCTGGATGTGGTCTAACCGGTCAAGTATCATTCACTAATGTAAACTTGTGCTCAAATTTTGCGAATGGTATTGGCAGTATTGGTTTCAGTTTTCACAGAACGCTGATTTTTGTAATACAGCTGAACAATTTGGAGACGCTGTTGTAGTGTGAGTCCTTCCACGATGACTTGCCAAACGATACTGAACAAAAATGACAAAGCAGTTTGATTGGAGTCACGCGTGATCTGTAAAAAAAAGCCTATTGAAAATCAACCCTTACGATAAATCACTCTATATTTTTAAGAGCTTGCATTTATTCCGATTTAGTTTGGTTTTGTCAAACTGAATTAGCATCGGTTTTCTAAGATAAGTCTTCGCAGAATCTCCACACTTGCATTAACTACACCAGCTAGAAGAAGGAAAATTTCTTTACAACCAGAAAGTTAACGTTGTCAACAGTTACATTTTGTTCCTGTCAGTAGATAGATTTTTATTTGTTGTCAGCATGTGCTTTCTTGTTTTCTTTTAGTGTAAGATCAACGCGTTTGCTGCAAAATACTCTTATATTATGTTGCTTTAAGATCGGAGAATATGTTTGAATTGAAATTTCGTCTTTTCCTGGATTTATTTCTGGAAAATCACCGGCATAAATTAGCGTGATTGGCTCAAAAATGCGATAAACTATAAAGTAAGCACAGAATGCACGTGGAAAAACTTTGGAAAGTAATGTAGGAAATGTAATGTGATTCAAAAGACCAGCTCCAATTCAATAAAGAAACGTGCTGGTGGAACAATGAGGGTTAAAATAAGAATGCTTAAAAATAGAAGCGAAGAAAACGGTAGCTGGAGTACGTTTGAAAGCAGTACCTTTACTGAATCGGGAATAGAAAAAATTAAGCAGGTGAGAAGAAAAGACCCATATTTTAAAGTGTTCGGCGCAACGACGAAAAATACGGGGGATCTTCAATCGTCGAAACATTTTAAAGGCGAGCAGGCACACCTGCTAAGAAAAAACCACGAAATTTTACAATAGATGGAAAGAGTAAGCACTTGACGAAGATTAAAGGAATGGATTTGACAGAAGCCGGGATCAGAAAAGCAGTAAAAAGAATGAATCGGGGTCGTCTAGACCCATCGGATTATACTCCTCTTCGCAATATGGATTACATGTGACATATGACGATTTTGTCTAAAAAAATAAAGAAAGTGCGTTGGATGACTAATTCATCTTCATATATAAAAATGTAGAAATATAGCAATGCTTTGAGTTCCCAGAGATCTTATATCAAAATATAACCGAGACATTATATAGCATTGAATAGCGTACAAAATCTGTAACTTTTCAATGTTGTGCAAGATTTTTATTGAAGCAGCACATCAACGAGTCCAGAATGACTTCTCTTAATTTTGCCGATCACAGACAACGACATGACAGCCTTAAGCAAATATTAATAGTTTTGTTAATCCATTCGACCAAAAAACGCACTAAACTGTGACTTTCTCACGATAGCATTTCCATTGGAATTTTGTAACCTCAGTATCGGCTTTATTTGATAGCGTAATCATCAAGCTAAAATTGCGTTTCATCGATTTTCTTTACATGTTGAGTTTATTTTATTTTATATGCATGAAGTTTTAAGAAAAGAATTAAATCTTTTACAACACTAATTGCTGTGACCTTCAGCGAATAGACACGTTTGGATTTGAATGAGTATGCCGACTTATGGCTGTATTTTTTTTTTACTGGAACGCACTTTACATGGAAGCGAAAGCAAGGAGAGCATGATTCTCTTTATTGTGAGCTTTTTAGGTCGCCTACGAACACAGATATTTTCATGTAAAGCACGGAGTGTTGATACTGGTGACTTGTTTTTGTAAAATGTTTTTACAGTAATGAAACTTTCAGTTAACGTTTTAAGGTATGAAAATTGAAAAACCTGAATTTTATCAAAAAACAAAGGGTTATCACATGTGTATATGTTCCATGAATCTCTTTTTATTTGAATGCCAGAACTTCAATGCAATTCAAGTCTTTGAGGATTAAAAATATCAACTTTTATTAATGTAAGAATTGTATATAAGGACCTACTAAATCTAAGACTTAATGATTAGATTTAAGGTCAATTTTTTACAGATTTAGCTGAATGCGCTGCGGGGTACCTTTTATATTATTATTTTAATAAACGTAATAATATTGTAATAGTATAATAAACTTTAACTGATAATAAAAAAAGTAAAAAAATAATTATAATATTATACCTGAAAAAAATTATTAAAACTTTTCGCTGACTTCGATGTATACGGACCTTAATTATAGAAAATAATGTAATCATTTGTAAGCAGTACTAGAGTAAATAATTTCAATTTCAGCGCTGTTCCGTTTCCTTGTCGTTTTGCGTTTTGTTCAGCGCCTTGAAAAATCATTCACGTCACGTTGTTTGTCAGAATCGTAAAACAGGAAGGAATTGATATATTTTTCTGCTCTCTCGACACGAGTTCAAAGTGAAGTCACTGCTGCAAATTCAACAATTCGCGAAGTTTTATTTTTGGCCGTGGTTAATTTATTTATCGTATGTCCATCCAGAATTTAAACAAATTTGGTAAGTAAAACGCAGTTTTTTTTTTGTACTGTGCACGAATAGTTCATTTGATCATTCCTTTTTTTTTTTTTTATTAACTACACCTTCCACAAATTTATGAATAAAATGGCTGCCGTTTGGGTTGCATTTCATTTGGATGGAAATTCAAAGTTTGCAACAAAGAAAGTTTTTACACTTTCTTTATGTAAAAGAGAATTTATAGATTATAACAAAGAAAAGTTCATGAGTGTAGAGGGGCAGTTTCAACGGAATGACGTTGAAATACGGAAATATTTTGTACTTGAATAAAAACGAGGGTCAATGCAACATTTTAATTTTATTTTGTTTCTTTTTTTTCTTTTTTTTTTTGTAAGTGACGTTATTGGCTTAATACCTACCATGTACGTAGTATTCATGTAGTCGCTGGAGTAATAAATATTCTTTTAATGCATTAGGTGAGACAGCGATGAAAAAGCAGAATATGTATATCAATGACCTATTGACACATAAAATTTCATGAGTTGCCTGATGTCCTGGTGAAATGTGGGATGTCTTATTTAACGGGTTCAGCTGGGTGTGGTATGGATTATTTTATAATCTGAATTACTGCAACTGCAAAGATGACAATACGTGTATGTAGAATAAAATTCCTGGGCAATTTTATAGAATTCACTTAAGGCATCAGCGATTATTTCATCACATATCGGTAGATTATGTACATATTTATACACAATTCAAGTGCACAACTCGCTTTCACTTAATAAAAAACAAATAAAAAAAAAATCGGATAGAAATTATTTGTCTTCACTTTTCTAATCTTTATTTTGCGATCTGCTTCGTGTTAAAGCGCTTTTTTACAAATTAAATTAGTCGATTTCTGATTCATTTTCTGTTGTGATTCATACAGAGAGCTAGTCAATTAAAGAAGGGTGAACAATTTTTGAATTTTCATCTTAGTCTGCTGGTTTTTGGTTAAATTATTGGAATATATATTTTATTACAAATAATTAAAATATCGCAATCAATGTATATCATTCATTTAAATTTTATGAGTATACATACATATATATTAAAACTCCAGAGATTTTTTTCAAGGCTTCTATGATTCTGAACAATTATGAGGAAGTCATGGTTTTTCTGTAAAAGGCGATTTTATTTTTCAACATAGCTCAGCGATGCTCAAACTTTTTTAAGCCATCCAACTCTGCAAAATAAGCATCTATTGCGCCGATAACCTTTTTCATTTGGTGCCTCCAATCCATTTCTTCATGTTTGGAAAAGTTTGTGGAATATGGTGAATGGGTAATTGATTTGTTTAGTTGCATTATTGCGATGGCGGAGCGCTAAGCCGAGGCATTGTAGCAAAACAGCATTCATTTCTTTGACAAATAAGACTCAATCTGTCAAACAACTTGTAGAGTACGCGTTTTGTTTTGTTTTTGCAGAAACCCATTGCTTTATTTTTTTATTTTCTTTTTTTTCATCTCTGGCATGAAGCAATGAATTTAAGTTTCGTCATGAGTTAGGAAACGAGGAAGCAACTCGTTCGGACGGTGCTTTAACATATCCAGACACTTCTTAGTGATCGTCCGCACCAACAGCTTCCTTATATCCGATTAATTTTTCAAAATGTAATGAACTCGGTGATTTAAGATGCCTATAGCCTTATCTGCCTTACACACAGGGCAATTTGTACACACAATTTCTAGGAAGTTTGAGTGTGGAGAAATTGTGTCGGAAGTATTAGGTTACGTTAGGTTAGAGTGGTGGTTGGAAAACCAACAAACTTAGGCCTGTTGGCCCGTTGTGGGGATCTATGATCCCCTCACTCATGGAATCAGTTTGAGCTTACGATGAAGCGCAGGAGACTTATAACGTCTATTTTTTTTTAGATCGTTTAGGTCATTGTACGAATAGAAGAAGGCTCCTAAGTCGGAAGTATTGGATGAGAAATATATTTTCAGCGAGAGATGGAACCAAGCGATTTCACGAACTTCTTGAGAATTGCTTCCCCGCATATATTCTATTTTTATAGAAATATATTTAATTAAGTTTCTTTTTGTCCCGGAGACAATTCATCATAACTAGGGACGCAAAATCGTTTTAAAAGACATTTTTGCACGCAAAACATCCTTCATAAGAATGATATACATATCGCTGTTTTTGCCGATGTGTTTTTTTTTTTTTTAACACATTTAATGTGGCCAGAAAATTAATAAATTTTTATTTTTTCAGTTTTTTGCTTACTTATTTCCTGCTAGGTTAAATCCACAATGGAATCCATTCTGCTATCAATTTTTTTTTTTTTATTAGAAAAAGAAACGATTTCATTTGATTTAAAAAAGGACTTCACTGTAGATTAAGGTTCTATTCTTTCATACCCTGGCCACGCTAAATCGTGTGATTGAAAGAAACAACTTCATTTTTTGTTTATTTAATTAATTGCCAAGTTTTTTATTAGTGTTATTGTATATAAAAGTAATAGTAAAAAAATTGTTGCATGAGAATATTCATTTATTCGAATTTTACAATCTTGAAATAGAATTCAAGAAAATGAATTTAGATAATCTAGACCCTAGAAAACAATCGCTCGCTTGGTACCGACTTCGCAACTATGGGGAGGTATGTCATTGTAACTTTGTCAAGTTTCGGAAATAGAGACTTGAAATCGTCTCAAATTTCGAAAGAATCTCTCGTAACTTTTAGGCCGCGGCCTTTGCATTTTAATTAATAAAACAAGTAAAAAAAAAAAAAAAAAAAAAAAAAAAAAACTTGCAGCACTGTTGTGAATTACGAAACACAAAAAGTAAAAGGCATGCATACCAGAATGTTTTTTGCATTTCCTGTACTTCGAGTTATTGTACAACAAGATCCCTTTTGTCGGTATCATTAAATGTCCATGGAGTTTTATAACTCATCCGCGATAACGCTTAAGTTGCAATTTCCATAAGGATAGGAATGATCTTTTTCACAACATACTACATTGCCGAACAGACTGAAGTACGATATCGAGATTTTTGACTAAGATGACAATCGGAAATTATGTCAAAAATTGGCCTGTTGTAGACGCTTTTTTTAGCAGTCTTAACAACTTTAGATAGGTAGAGAAATAGATATATGTATTTCGTATAAAAAAGTTTATAAAAAGTTTTGTTACCACACAATTTAAAATTCAGAGATACATACTTTTACTCGTTTAACTTTTTTTTTTTTTTTTTTTTTTTAATAAAAATTTTCAATACGTTGTAAATAAAACTTCAAAAGAAAGATATGAACAAATATAAATTAAAAACTAATATTTTGTTTATAACGGTTTGAAAAATGATACAACAGAAAAAACATCAATTTTTCTCGACACAACCTCATCAAACTTCAGCGCAATTATCTCATTGTTTCTCCAGCTTTTCAAGTACTTCCGGGATATTATTTTCTGTATGAATTTTTAATTTCATCCTGTTAGAAAAGTTGTTGGGTACTAATGTGGAAGCTAGATCTGGTAAATAAAGATTCGGTAAAGTCAAGCCACAACGCCAATTTTTGCCAGTGTTATAATTTTATTGTAGTGCACCGACGTATTTTCATCATGAAGCAAAACTTTTTTGAAGTTTGCCACCCGTTTCTCCACCATTGAAGCCTTAAATCGATTTATAAGCCCAGGTAATGGTTTCTTGGTTTTTTTTAAATTTTTAATTAGAATTCCTCTTGGGATAAACGGATTAACACTCCGAAAGGTGGAACGCATTTGGCCTTTTGTGGTGTCGGTTTACCATGTGGGTAAAATTCTATATTGACTTCTGTTTTACTTCAAGATATAGTGGAGTATAATTACTTCGTCCATCGTTACAAAGCGATTAAAAAAATATATGATATTTCTTAATCAATTTCAAAGTATTGGTAGTTATTTGCATGCGATTTCGACTTTGCTCTGGTGTGTGTAAACGGAGTAGCCATCTTTAGAAACGTTTTTCCATATAAGATTCTTTTATTACTGTGCCGGTTTAAACCACTTCTGGGATGTTTTCCATGATTTCGTGTGTCACAATTCAGTTCGGTTCCTCATGTCATGAACCCACTCTCCACCTACCTATGAATTATTTTTTTTTTTTTTTTCGTTCATCATACAAACATACAGCTTCGTGCAAAAAAATAGCACCAAGAATATGTACCTATATTAGTATTCATCTGCAATATTTTATATATATTTCAAGTAAACCCGGTCACAATAATAACGGTAATTCTCATTATTTGTAATTTTCTTACAACACGTTGTGGGTGTACAGGCAAAAAAATAGCACCGCCTACAGTAATCAATGGAAATAAACAAACAGAAGACTTCTCAAGTATTTTTTTTTTTTTTTCAGAAGTATATTAAACACTTAATATATTTCATACTTAATCAGTACTACGTTGAATAGCCTTAATTGGCAGTTACTGCCTTGCACCGTCGTGGCATTGAATCGACCAACGACTGGCACCTTCGCAAGGGGATGGCGTACCAGGATTGGATTGGATTGCTGACCAAAGGTCGTTAATGTTCCTTGGTTTTTCCTCAGAAACTCCTTTCTTAACATCGGCCCATAAATTTTCTAGCGGATTTAAGTCTGGAAATTGAGGTGGCAATTCCATCACACTGATCTCTTTTTCTGCGAACCAGTTATTACCTATTTTTCTGGTGTGTTTGGGGTCGTTGTCTTGTTGGAAGACTCACCTTAAAGGCAATTTCTCGGAAGCAAATGGCAACATGACTTCCTTCATAATTTTTACATAAACATGTTGGTCTAGGATAGTCTTGATTCAATATATTGGACCAAAACATCCCCAAACCATTATGATGCAACCGCCATGTTTAATCGTTTTTGTAATATAGGGTTTTCTAATTAAATAAATTTTAATTTAAATAAAAGGCAAACCATTTGAGATATTTCAAAAACTTTATTATTGGCTTGAAGTACAATCAAAACTTTTATGAATGGAACTCGACTTCGTTCATATAGCCACCGCGGGCACGTTTGCAGCGGTCGATTCGTTGGATGCAATTTTCAACGACTCGGCCACACATTTCGGCCTGAGCTCTTCCAACGTCGTCGACGTGTTGGCATAAACCAATGACAACGTAGCCCCACAGAAAATAGTCAAGCGGAGTTAAATCGCACGTACGAGGCGGCCAATCGACTGGCGCATGTCTTGAGATAATACTCTCACCATACTTACTGTTCAATAAATCGATTTTAGCGTGTGCTGTGTGGCCTGTGGCATCATCCTGTTGAAACCACATGTGGTCCAAGTCCATATCTTCCAATTCGGGCCAAAAATAATCGGTGATCATGGCGTGATAACGCTGACCATTCACAGTAACGTGATGATCGTTCTCGTCGACGAAAAAATATGGCTCAATAACGCCGCCGGCATGCAAACCCCACCAAACAGTTATTTTTTGTGGATGAAGTGGTGATTCATAAAGCACATGTGGGTTTTCATCCGACCAATAACGCATATTTTGCTTATTGACGAACCCATTGAGTCAAAAATGAGCTTCGTCACTGAAGATGATTTTGTGATGAAATTCATCATCTTGGCGCATCTTCTCCAGAACCCAATCGGAGAACGTATGTCGCTTCAAATGGTCCATCGGCTTCAATTCTTGAGTCAGCTTGATCTTGTATGGGTGTAAACCAAGATCCTTACGCAAAATACGCCATAATGTGGTCTGAGCGATGCCCAATTCTTGAGAACGCCGTGGAATTGACTGATTTGGATCGTTTGCTACGGACGTCTGAACGGCAGCGATATTTTCGACACTTCGACCAACCCGTTGCCTCACTGACACGGCACCATCACACAACGAATATGTAGACTCAAGTTTTTGCACTAAACTTGTTATTGCCTGTCTACTAGGGCGATAAAGTTGAAGTCACCGACTCCGAATATCTGTAGAAAATTTTTATAATTTGCAGACGTTGCTCGTTATTGTACTTTACCATGATGAAAATTTTGAGTTTACTGAATAAATTGACAGTGACAGTTTGATGATTCGTGAAAGAGTGCGTTTAAAAATTAAAATCAAAGTTGTCAAGTCCCTATTGGAAAACCCTATATAAGCTGGTTTGAATTCCGTGTTTGGGGGCCTTCTCACATAACAACGAGACCTAACACTACCAAACAGCACGATTTTGTTCTCATCAGTCCAGAGAACGTTCCTCCACTTTTGAGCCAGCCAATCGATATTGTTCTTTGCAAACACCAATCTTTTTGCCACGAGAAAGGGTTTCAGGTTTCTTGGCCTGCGAGCATTCAAATAGTTTTCATCCAATTCATTTCTTAAATGTACAGCTGATTTGAAGGGCTCCTTTTTAGCGTGGCTTACTACGCTTTACTACGCGTTCAATTTATTAGAACTCCCGAAAATTTTTCTGACTCTTTATAGGTTTTTAATTCGAAAATCAAGGTTTTGATAATGTTTTAACAATATTTCTGTTTAGTCTCACCTTCAGTCTTACCTTAGTCTTTGCACTCTTGTCGTCAGTGCAATGTTTTCCACGACCCATTGCTGCAAAATTAATAACAGGTTTATTTTTCTTTGTAAAGAAAAATATGTACATATTACTTACTAAATTTACCTTTTCAGAATGATTTGCAAGTTATTTTATAAAACAAACGATTTTTTTTTGTCGGCTCCCTCTTCTGGTGCTATTATTTTGCCTGCATACGCACAGAGGTGTTGTTAAATTAAAAATTTAAAAAAGTCGCCGACGTAAAAATAACCTTTAAAAAGTAAAAAAATAATATGTATTGACCTTTTAAGTTATACAGGGTGAGTTTTTTAACTTGAGACATCCAAATTACTCGAAAAATACGCGATATCGCGAAAAATGTTTCAGACAAAAGTCACAAGGTTCTGAAGGGGACATAATATGGTGACCACGAGTTTGAGACCTTGAGACGCATTTCCAAGGTCAAACGAAGGTTACTTTTGATTTTTCAAATGATAATTCCTGATTTTCATTGCTCAGTCGTATTCCTCAATGGGGCACACGACTTTGTCTCAACGGTCTTATTAATTCAGTGCTAGATACCACTGCACTGGCACGCCTAAATCATTAATCGGTTGCCAATGTTGTTAGGGTGTTAGAAGGTCGAGATTTGTTTTGAGGAAGTCATTATTGCCTCGAGTGAAGTTAAAACTCAAAGAAATTTCAGATAGAGACAAATTGTCCTAAATTTATCTGAGTTTAATTAAATTTTGTTATTATGTTATTAAATGAATTCAAACAAGTTGTGTTTTTGCTCATAATATATGTTTATTTGTACATTTTGAAATTCAATGTATAAGACTTTCATGCTCACTCCAATGTGAACAGGCACTATGTATGACACTATCATCATTTGAATTAAAAATGTCGGCCTTACTGATGGTGTTTTATCCCCAATACTGCCGGACTGAATTCGACATTTTAAAATAAGCTTAAAGCAACACCTTGAAGCTTTTATGCATGCTATGAAAATTTATCATTCCAGGTCGCTTCCCAATACAGACTATAAAGTTTTTATGGTTAATTCAAATTGATTTTAAAAAAAACACACTTTTAACCTAAATTTTATAAAAAAAAAATTTAACATGTGTTTTTTTTTTTTTAGACCCCTTTGCTGATGCAATCAAGGGTGCTGACGATGATGTACAGGACGGTCTTGTACACATAAGAATTCAGCAAAGAAATGGTCGCAAGACATTAACTACTGTTCAAGGATTATCATCGGAATATGACCTGAAGAAAATTGTGCGAGCATGTAAGAAGGTAAGTTAATCAATAGCACTCCTTTTTGATCGAAAGTTGAAAAAAAAAAAATCCTCTATTTAAGGAATTCGCATGCAACGGCACAGTTATTGAACATCCTGAATACGGTGAAGTTCTACAACTTCAGGGCGATCAGAGAGAAAACATCTGCCAGTGGCTGACGAAATCCGGCCTGGCAAAGCCCGATCAGTTAAAGGTGCACGGTTTCTAAGAAACTCACTTAGCCACACTATTCGCAAAATGAGATTTTCAACTTATTCAAATATTTGTTTACAAAGAATATGGAAGTCATCGCGAAAAAATGATAAATAAATAAATTTAATGAACAAATCACAAAATAAAAAAATTCTAAATAATAAATTAAAAAAAAGTAAAACAAAAAAAAAAAATTGTAAAAGTGTCGCCAATTAAGAAGAAAAATAAAATAAAATTGTTTTCATATTAAAGGAAAATATAAATGTAAGAAAATGTAAACTAATAACAAGTTGAGCGCGCGCATTATTATTAAATACCATACAATTTTGAATGAAACATTAATAGATAAACACATAAATGTAACAACAAATATTTTATGAAACTCCTAACAAACTTTAAATAGATCAATTACAAAAACCGCTACCACCTGCGTCCTCTGCAATAGTATTTTTTTTTCTTTTTTTTTACATCGAAACTTTTTTTTTTTTTTTTTTTTTTATAATTAAACTTACTGTGTGCGGAAAAATTAACATTCTATTTTATGTATTCTATTTTCTTAAATAATAATAAACGTAAACGTGTAACCACTCGCATGAAAAATATTAAATTTATTTCATTTTATAAGAGTTCATCCCATAAATAATGTGGATTTATAAAATTGTAGTTTTCAGTCGGTCTTTTTGTTTTGTAATTTTTTCTATATTGAATTCGTTAAATTAGTGTTTCAGAATGGAAATACTGTGACGGCAGTTACCCGTGAATTGTATAAAATGTTTGATATACAAGTATTATGAAAAAGGTAAACTCAAAAGATTATCTAAAAAAAAGCAAGTGACGATCTCAAGAGAAATTGTTGCGCTGCAAGACTAGTTTACCTACTTTGAATCAGTTAAGAAACTACTTGAATAGTTCAACTCTCCATTGGTTCAACAATACATAATTATTTAAAAGCCTTCGAAAAGTGTCACAAAATTGCATTATGGCAAGAAACAAAACTGCTTTCTCGATTGAATTTCGGTTGATTATCTAGCAGGATTGTGTCGTGGTCAATAGAAGTATTGTTTATGAGAGTAGAAAACGACAAAGTGGCTTTAGTGTAAATTAGAGCGAGTTTCGAAGGTAAATGTACGAGGATAGCATATAAAGATAATGGCGTGTCTGGTGCGATGAAATTAAAAATAAACCAGAATTATTTATGGGATGCCTTGATACACATTCATCATCTTTCATCAGAGTGTCCTGTATGGTAATAAAAGTTATCGGAATTGTATACTTGTAGAATGAGTATATACAAAAATAAGATAAAAAAAAAAAAACAAGTGATGAAAACCAACATACGTATAATTCTTTTTCTAGTAGAATGTATACTTTTATATTTTGGCTGGATTTATTGTAATTGTCCGAAAAATTTAATAAAATTGTTTTGAGGGAAATTGTTTTATTTTATTTTTTTATTTATGTATTGATGGATTAAAATCTGGTATCAGTGAAAGGAATAAAACCACCAGCAGAAAAGGGCTTCAGCAGCTCTAGGGTATTAAACCCCAAAATTCTTAGGTTTTTATAATTTTCAATCAACCTTTTAAAGACAAATTTCATTTCCATTAGGAAAGTTTGGATTTTGATCGCACGTTAGAAGGTATGGATACATTAACTCTGGAATCGTAATGACGTTTTGGATAAGTAGGTGGAGTTTCTCTTTTGAGAAGATATTCTGTTCTTGTTTTCTGCTGTTTTCGAAAACGTCACTTGATCATCAATTTGATCGTCATTGCACCACTTAAGGGTTGCAAACGTTATGTGATATTGTTGATCTTTGTCATCTGCATGATTTTGTTCTTCCAATTGCATTTGAAATTTTCAAACAAAGCAAAATGAAGTTGAACTGTAGATTAGTGTAACCGCCAAAAAAAGGTGATTTTTGAGAAAACTAAAGAAAACTACTGCATCAAATGTTTTAAAATTTGGTGGATATTTTTATACATAACCGCTCCAGTGACCGCGATCACTAGATTTACACCGTTACCAAATCGTTGATTATTATTTTTGAAATCAAGGCAAATTACATTGAATGCAAACTCTACTAAGATTTTTGTAAATCCTTAAACTTCGCACAGACACACGTTAAGTGTACAGCGGGAAAAAGAGCGCTTACGAGGGTCACATTAAGTGCATATATGGAAGCTCGAAGCGCTTGCTTAAAGTATTACCCTCCGTTTCGTTTTTTTATATATGATATCCGCTGACGCGCTCACGGACAGATTCCTGCGAAGCATTTCAGCGATTCATAGAAAGGCAGACGTAAGTACTTATGTAAAGGTTACTGTGCTTGCAGTACGAAGTGCTGTTTAAGTAATTCAGAAGAAGGTAAATGTAGGTATTTTAAGCAAGATTGTAAGGAAGAACAATTTCAATGGTCTTCAAATACAATAAATTCTTTAATTTAATCAATGAACAGCTATTGCTTAAAGATTGTAAGCTTCCTCTCTAGATCCTTTTGGGAGGAAGATGCTTTCATGGAGGACAAGTCAATCCACTTTTACATAGATGGATCTAAAACCGATAGCGGGGTTGGTGGCAGTGTTTTCTCAGATAAGCTTTTTTTTATTATAATTCCGCACCAAGGGGATATGAATACTCTTTTACTGGCTTTTTCACCAGGGCGCGGTCGGGTAGTGTAGTAGTTTTGAAATTCAGGCATTAGGTTTCGATATTTTTCCAGAGGTGGTTGTCAAACTGGAGCCAGTGCATTCTCAACCAGTGGGTCTGAGTACGTGCTAGTTGTTAGTTCGTTACATTTAGTCCAGCCAGCAACCACTCCAACATCAGTGTTATGCCTTCATGTCATAGTTGACGCCGACGGGACTTACATATAACTACATACAAATTCCATGAAAAGGCTTTTTCAGAGAATTGCCTCGCATGGGATTCGAACCCGCGACCCTCTGCTTGAGGAGTCTATGCATATACCACTACACCACTGCCACCACTGCTAAATCTAAGTCTCTCCTTCCGTCTTCCAAACCACTGTAGCGTGTTCCAGGCGGAAATTTTGGCGATTAAAGAAATTCTGTCCTGGCTTCTGCAAAGAATATCTGCATCTTTTCGGATATCATCTCTTGCGGAGATGGCAGAGCAGTTCAACCTTCACCGTTGTTGGGTGCTGGGCAACATTCCAGGGAATTAAAGGGCCGACGAACTCGCCAAAATTGGAACCACTCTACCTATTCTACCGGAAAAGGGTAGGACTGCTATACGAATCGCTGCGTGCAGATTATTATTAAAGCTGGATGCTAATAAAAGAACAAACCTTAACAGCTGGTTCATCATGTCTAGGGAGCGAACAGATCTGGTCAAAACTGGATCTGAATCGCTCTAGGAATCTGATCCTTCTAAACAGGAAATATCTCAGCGCCATCATAGGTGTTATCACTTTACACTGCTTTATAGGTAAACGTGCAAGGCTTGACGCCTTGGATGATGAGGAAGATGACACAATCCTCCATTTTCTCTGTACTTTACCAGGTCTCTCCTAGAAAAGAAAATTCCACTTGGTGTTTTCTTCTGCAATGACTTAAACGATCTAAACAGTCTCATGCGCTTCATCATAAGCTCAAATTGGGTTGGTCTTTTCTAACCGCTACTCCTACCTACCTACATTATTTAATAAGCGCGATATCGCCGCAATTATCAGGCATAATTGTTGTACATAGAAACATCCAAGGCTTTAATACACGTCGTAAAGGATAACAAAAAGGTAAAGAAAATACAGCAATTATTGAATATTTTCATTTCATTTATTAATACTTTTTTTTTATAATTTATTGAAAATTTTAGAAAAATTGAGAAGCAGTACCATCAAGGCTGGACCTTGCATTGGAGCAAGTGGAACAGTCGCACCAGGCGCAATATTACTATATATAGATTTGTTAAATAGCGCTTTGCAAACATCAGAAAATCACAGAAAACCCTAAAAAATTAAACTTATGGAGCAGAGTTTCAGATCTGCGCCACGTGCAAGTTATTTACAACAAATAAACGTATAATAGTATGATATTATGTGTTTATGCTAAGGTATACCGTATACTAAACATTGTTTATAAATAATATAAATTTATAACTATCTGTTTTAACACGACAACGACAGGTTTATTTTTGAATAATTTTAAAATTTTTCCTAATTTTGAGAATTAAGAAAACCCAGTCAGTGTTATAATAATATGGAAATAGATTGTCTCTTTTTTGTAAATGTTTATTTCTAAGGTGTAAAAAAACTTCCTGTATATTTTCAAAATAAGTGTTGCCTCGATGTCGGGACTCAAAAATGTATTCAGGAAAGAGAAAAATATCAGGTAGTGAGTGTAATACCTTGCTGTGTGTCCTTCAATATCGGTAAGTCTAAGTTGCAATAAATTATTGCCTTCAGGAAATATGCAGAACCAGTTAAGGCAGATAATGATAGATAATGTTGAAGAAAGTAGTGCAATAGATGTTTTACCAGCATTTAAAAATCCTAAACTATGGACAAATTTAAGTGATCTTTTAAAGTTAAACTTTGCTTTATCAAATTGCCAGGGCCAAGGATATGACGATGGTGCAAACATGAAAGGCAAAAATTGGAGTATGCAATTGTAGTATGTAATTTGGCACACAATTTTAGATAGGATTAATATTGCTAGCAAGTTATTTCAACAAAGGAATATGTGCCTCAATCTGGCATTTGAGATTTTGTGTTAAACAAAACAATCTCTCGTAAAATTGAGAAATGGTGAAAAATTATAGGGTAAAGGTGTTAACAGTGGATCACTTTTTACTTCCTGCGCCGTTGAGCTCGCATTTATAATAGAATAGGCATGACATTTTTTCACAGCTTTTTCAATGTTTTATATTAATTTCAAGCACAAAATCTCAAAGCTTTATTAATGTCGAGATAGTGAAAAAATTATTTCAAATTACTCTTCCCATGTGATCCACTATGTACCATGGGTGTACACAGTGAATCAGTGCATTGTACACAGTGAAACAGGGATTTAAAATCCATTTATTCAGTAAAAACATAAGTTTTTTTCATAACATATATATATATTTATTAATTCATTTTATTATTTAGGGATAAGCAAAAGAATAAAAACGAAAATAAAAACTCTTCAAGTATTAATACAAAAATAAATAAAAAAACTTAACAGTTCTAGTCAGTAAGAATATCACAAAACGTTACTTTTTTTGTACGGAAATAAAAAAAAGTAAAACTGGTAATTCAGTTCCTCATAATTATTGCTATAAGCTTCTAGCGAATATCCATATTTGAAAAATTTGAATTCTGGAGCCTCGAACTGCTACCATGTTCAATGGGTTTTGGTAAAACCCATTTTTTCGTCGCATTTTAAAACGGATGCTTTGTCCGGAACATCTGGCAGCGAAAAAATGTATTGAGTGATTGATTTTTTTCTTAGGTAAGCTATTTGGTATCCATTTTCTTCCAATGCTATGGCCTTAGCAACATAGTACACCAAATTTCGTTTTCCTTTGAATTCTTCTAATATGAAGTCACCTGTAACAGCTTCAACTTCATTGATATCATCATTAGCATTAGAATCCTCATCAGTCATGATGTCGTCCCTTTCAAGAACCATACTTGTATCAGATTCTGAAGTTGAAATTTCCTGTAACACCTTTCTTACTATCTTCTTTTTTTCTTTGGCTGAAGCTTTTTGACCTTTTTTTGCGAAATTTCTTCCTTTTCTGGGGTATCAGTGGCGATTAAACTTTTTCCTTTTTTTCTATATTGCCTGTTTATTTTCCGTGGCTTGGCTTTCATGGATGGTTTGAACTGTGAAGGACTTACGAATTCTGCTGGAATTACATTTTCAAGCTCTTCTGGATGATGGATAGTAATCTCGGTCTGATCAAGATTTTCAACTTCTGATTGATCAGCATCAAGCTGTTTAGGACGATCAGTGACTGAACTGGGTAAAAGATCAATTTCACCAAAAACATTCCTATCGAACGGGTATAATACATGGGCTGAAAAGTCCGTTTGTAAGAGAGGGCACAACTTGAATTAAATCTATACCATTTTCAGTTAGTATCAAACTTCAAGAGATATGTGTATAAATTTGACAGCTGTCGGACGATTAGTTCTTGAGATATAGCGTTGTGAGTGAAGCAACTTTTGTTATTGTGAAAAAAATGGATTCAAAGCGATTTCGTGTGTTGATTTATCATTGCTTTTTGATAGGAAAAAATGCAGCCGATGCAAAGAAATGGCTTGATAAGTGTTACCCGGATTCTGCACTAGCCGAACGAACCATTCGCAAGTGGATTCAAAAATTTAAATGTGGTCATACAAGCACCGAAGATGATGCACGCAGTGGACTCCGAAAGGGGCTGTTTCAGATGAAAACATCAAAAAAGTCAACAAAATTATTACGAATGCCTGTAAAGTGAAGTTGATCGAGATAGCTGAGGCTCTGAAGATATCAAAAGAGCGTGTTGGCTATATCTTACACGAATATTTGGACATGCGAAAGCTCTTTTCAAAGTGGGTACCGCGTTTGCTCACAGTCGACCAAAAACATCAATCATCAATCATCCTCTGATGTTTCAGAGGAATGTTTAAAGCTCACACCAGAGTCAAGTCGGCCGTCAGCTGAGTGGCGAGCAGGCGACGAACCTCGTCCAAAGCGACCAAAAACGCATTTGAAGAAAAAGAAAGTGCTATTTCATCAAGACAATGCACCGTGTCACAAGTCGATGAAAACGATGGCAAAATTGAATGAATTCGGCTACGAATTGTTTCCCCACCCACCGTATTCTCCAGATTTGGCCCCCAGCGACTATTTCCTGTTCGCAGACCTCAGAAGAATGCTCGCCGGAAAGAGATTCAAGACCGATGAAGAAGTAATCGCCGAAACAGATGTCTATTTTGAGGCTAAACCGAAATCGTACTACAAATCTGTTAATTTTATAGGGCCGTTGTAAAAAAAATATCCCATTTTTGAGTTTCGTAGTTTGACATGTTCGGTAGGTTATTGAAAATTATTGACTGATAGGCACACACTTTATAGTTGCAAAAAGTCTAAGGAATGCTCTGGAAAGAATTTTGAACATAGACACACTAAATATAAACACTGTCACTTCTGGTTGGGATAAGATTGTTTTGCATGCATTGCAAGATAGAAGAAAAAGAGTACTAAGAGGAATATTAAATAAATATGAATAAAGTAAATAATAATAATGGCGCTTTCGATTCGTTTCTCTCCGAAAGTTGAGCAATTTGGACTTCGTTTAAAAACTAAAAACTTCTTCTGACTTTGCTTAGATATCAAATTCTTATTTCTCAATTTCCTTGTTTGACAAGATGGTAGAAGAATTTTGCTTCCGAAATCAAAACAGTTGGCAGAGCGCTAATGGAACGATTTTATGGCTTTTTTTTCTTTTCGGAGTAGAAAAAGAAGGCTTCTGTCAGCCAAAGGAAAACGCCGTAGGACCTTTTTTCGAAAAAAATTAAAAATCAAATATCATTCATTCATTTTTTTTTTTGTTTTGTTGTTTTATATTAAAGGACACTCTGGGGTTTTTCAACCCAGAGTAAAGTAGGACTCTAACCGCACTAAAGGAACATTCGTTATTTTCTTATTTGTGAAATTGATATAGGTGGACTTTGACTTATAGGGTGGGTCCCAGAACTCTTCCCTGTGGAACAACTGCTGGTATTTCTTTCAGTTCAGAATACGCTGCCATATAAGACTTTAGTATCTCACAGCACTGTCTAGGCAAATCCTTATGTAGTTTATATTCTAAGCTCTTATGCCAAACTTTGTCAAAAACTTGTGCAACGTCTAAAAATATTGTAGAATAAACTTGTTTCTTTTCAAGTGTTCTATTGTCGAGTGTCTAATTTTTAATCCAAACTGATGGGTGGGAATAAGCTTCTTTGCTCTATGATTCCATTTAGTCTTTTAAGGAGTAGTTTTTGAAGTATTTTTGATAACACCGGTAACAGTGAGATTGGTCTGTAAGAAGAAACTTCCGCTAGAGGTTTATCTTCTATAGGTATAACAATAATCTCTGCTATCTTCCAGTGATGTGAAACATATCTTTGTTGAAAGCAAGCATTTATTATAAGCTTAAGCTTTAACATCGCTATCACAACCTGGTGATTTTCTGTTAGAAAGTTTATGAATACATGTTTTGATCTCTTTTAGCGAAACATAAGGGATAACGTCTTCATCTATTTTATGTAAGTATTCAAGACGTTCGTCTGCCACGCTAGGTGGGGAAGGTTTAAAGACATTTATCAGGTGCTCCGAAAAAAGTTTTGGATTGCCGATCCATTTCCCATCAGATGTTTTTAATGCGAGATCTTGCGCTTGAGGTCTTTTTAAATATTTAGCAGCCTTCCAAAAGCAGTAGTCTCTGATTTTGTCAGCAGATAAGTTACGGAGGTATTTGCTAACAGATCTGTTTTTAAAAACACCGATACATTTCTTAAGTTGGTGATTTAGTCTATTGAACATAGCTTTATCCACAGGATATCTTGTCATTGCCATTTCCTGTGAGCTCTTCTCTATTCTAATATAAGTTCCCTAATTTCTGCGAAATATTTTACCAATGCTTGCTTCTTTTGTTGATAACTCGTTGTATTATCTTCCGCTGCCTGTTGTATATCGGCAATGAATTGTTCCAACTCGGTATCAATATTGCTAATTGTAACTAGTGGAGACTCAAGTTTAATAAATTGTTCAAGAAGTTCATTAAATTTACACCAGTTCGTTATTTTGTGGGTTAATCTAACTATCTTCATATGTTCAAATGACAAGCCGTTGACAGTTAGGATGACGGGCGTGTGATCCGACGAGAGACCATCGATGCTTTCGACCGTTATATTCTTTTTATTAATTCCTTTCGTTATAAAGAAATCTATAAGGTCGGGTATTTTCGCTGGGTCAGTTGGCCAATTAGTAGGCGATCCAGTCGAGATAAAGTCGCAGTTATAATGTTGCCCTGCTTTGTAAAGTTTCCTGCCTTTTGTCGTTGTTAGTCTCGACCTCCAGTAGGTATGTTTAGCATTGAGACCACCTCCAATGACAAAGTTGTTGCTTAGTATTTGAAAAAGGTCAGATCTTCCTCTGTAGGTGAATACCTGGGTGGGTAATATATAGCAACTATTTTAAATTTCTTGCTTTTTGTCGAAATATTTATCATCGCTAATTGCATTCATATGGCTCTAAAATGTTTTTGACAATAATCGCACTTCCTCCATTTGCCCTGGATGAGGAGAATGGTAACAGAGGTACCTAGGAATTCTAATCTTTGTTCCCTGTTTAGGTAAAATGGGTTTCAGAAATCAACCAAACATCAATTTCCTCATTTCATAGGAAAACTTGAAATTCTAAAATATAGCAGTAATTGGTATTTTGTTTACTTTTTTGTTTTCAACATTTGTTTTTTGTCTGTTTTTATTTTTATTTTTACTAATGTTTTGTTGATGTTCGATTGTAACTTTGTTTTTTCTTTGTACATACTCTTTTGCAGCTGGGTAATCTCTGTAACTAGCTGGGAAGTGTCCATGACAGCTGATACATTTCGCTTTCTCATTGTTCTTTATTGGACAACTATCTGTTGGATGTTTTCCTTTACATTTGACACTTGCAGACTCTTTTACAGTAGCTTTGCGTATGCCTAAAAGTTTGACATCGTTGGCATTTTTGTATTGACTTTGGATTTCTCCGAAATGGTTCAATCTTAACAATAATACCCAATATCGATTTAATAGCGTATACCTTTTCGATATCTTCTTGATTGTGAAAGGAAACTATAAAAAGAGATAATTTTATATTTCTTGCCGTTGGTTTTCCATCACTGCTATGTGTTCCTTTAAAGATTTTAAATTTTCTATAAGTCAAGTCTTCAACAATATCACGTTCATCACACGAGAAGTGAAGACTTCTAGCTAGTGCTGTTAATAGTCTAGTAGCCTAATTTTCGTATGAGTGCCAATACAACTTTGTTTTCGATAGCTCATCAGTGATTTCTTTATATTTAAAACAAATAAGGGGTTAGACCAATTCGGGATTTTCAAAAAATCTATATTTTTTTTATCACTTTCCATGGCTCCCTAAAACATCAAAAACGATATTCCAAAAGATTATGGCCGGAAAAGATCTCGAAGTACTTGTTTTCCAAAGTATATGTGGTATAAGCCCGCCACGCGTTTATCTCAAAACTGCAACATCGCAAAAATGCCGTTCCTGTATTGAATTATTGGGTAAGAATTTTGTTGCTATGATGTTGTAAGGGCATAACACCTACAACAATTTGATTCGGTAAGCCGTCGATGTTTGTGTTTTTTTTTTTTTTTTTTTTTTTCTAACCACTCGGAAATTTGGACTGGATATAGCTAATATCAATATCAATATCAAAATAATCTACACAGGTAGAGCCATGTCTACAGCTCTATGCTGTCTGACTTCATACAAAGAATTGTATCTCTGTATTCTCATACGGGCAATTTAAATATACACAATTCTGGGTGGCTTCGTCATTCTGGACAGATAAAACCCGAAGAACGGTGTGTTGAAATCGCTGCGGAAAATAACTTGACGCACCTTGTAAGTAAGTCCACGCGAATACCGGACGTTGATAGTCATACCGCTAACACCCGGAATTTGTTTTTAATTTCTCACCCTGTTAAGTACCCGTTGATGTGATCTTCTCACTAGGCTCGTCGGACCATTGTGTCATATCAGCTCATTTCTCGTACAGCAACCACACAGTTAGAGAAAAGATTCCTAGAAGAGCCGTACTTCAATATGAGAAAACCAATTGGAGCGGTTTTAACAGCTGTTTTTAGGAATTTTGTGTGGTCATTATGTTTCTTCGATACTGACATGATTGCCGCTGCTGATATGATACTGACACTACTCTCTTTGGAATGAGAACCTTTATCCCTCATCGAATGAAGAGTATAAAAACAAACCTGGCGAAATCACTGCGTAAGCTTTTTCATCAATCCTATTTTTAGAACATTTCCATGCAGATGGAAAACAGCATGTGTCCAGCCCATTCCTAAAACAAGCAAATATTCTTATCTCTTCCCCTTCTTCAATGGATTAGAAATTACCTTTTGGAACGTTTTATTAAAGTTGTCTTGGATGGTTCTAAGCCTGATGTTCACAAAACAAATTCTGGTGTGCCTCAGGGCTCCGTTGTGTCTCCTATCTCTTGTCTGCTACTTCTAATCAAATACATTTCTTTGCTGACGACGGTACTCTCTGCTTTTCATATTTGTTTCCTGACTCACGTCCCTGCTCTTCGGCTGTAGAACGGAATGGCAGCGTATGTTAAGCTCATTAAATTCTGATATTAACAGCATGACTAATTGGTGAACTACTAACAGAGTGGGATTTAATGCTTCCTAAACAAAATGATGTTTGCTGTCGTTAAAGCGAAATTTAAACAACAAGCCGTTGTCCATGAATAGCACTTGCATCGTAGAAACCGAAAAACTTTCCATTCTCGGTATGTGTGTCACTGACAATCAACGTTGGATTGACTACATATTTGATGTCTTCAAAAATGCTGCGAAATGTATAAGTTCTCTCAAGCGATGTAAGAAATACTTGACGTCCTCTGACCTTCATAGAAATCGCCAGTAGCATTACGTCCCTTCAAACTTTTAACCGTAACACCCGTCTCGTTATGAATGCTTATCAGTATACCCTCAAGCTCACTTTCGGACGTACTCTAAAATATCGTGATTTGTTCCCAAGCCGTATTTCCTAACCATTATAACTTGTAAACATTTAAAACCAACGTCCATCGGTTCCTCTTTTTACATACTCTATGATTTTCCATCGCCTGCGCTCTGTGCATTATTTTAAGGGTACTTAAATCCCTTGAGAGGTCGCAAATAATAAAAAAATACACTCTTTATTAAAAAAAAACTTCAGAACTTGGCAAATACAAACTGCGACAAATTTCAATATATGCGTTTTTTAGGTCTTTAACGGACACCCATTATTTTGTATTTACAAATCATAATTAAGTCATAATATATTTGGTTTATTACCTTTATAATTAAATAGACATTGGCAATGATTTTTTTTCCTTCAGATTATCGCAGTGTTATCGATAACTGATTTCTTGAGGGCAAACGTCAAATGTTTATTTTCCAAGTACATGATAAATGTCAAAGCCGCAACTGTTTTTACAAAGTTCAATTATTATTCTGATAAAATCAAAATAAAACTACATTTCTTATGGATGTTGAGCAACTATTAAGTCAAGGAGCTGAAGGACGCTTGTACATAAGTGAATATAAAGGCGAAAAATGTCTCATTAAAGAAAGATTTGTGAAGAAGTATCGTCATCCAGATTTAGATTCCCAAATCACAAAACAGAGAATAAAGGCCGAAAATAACGCTTCAACACGATGTCTTTCAGCTGGAGTATTAGCACCAAAAATCCTTCATGTAGACCAAAATGCAAGAAAGATCTACATGCAGTACTTTGACAAGGCAATAACATCCAAAGAATATATTAATAAAATTGTTTCCTCCCTACCAGAAGAGGATGCTACGAGGAAACTTAACGTATGGTCTTCGGAAGTGGGTAGTATTGTTGGAAAACTTCATGCCAGTAATATTATTCATGGTGATTTAACAACATCGAACCTGTTAGTGGATCCCAAAAAGGATGATTTCAGCGAATATCAACTAGTCGTTGTTGATTTTGGTTTAAGTCACTATGACCAAAGTACCGAGGATAAGGGAGTAGATTTGTACGTATTGGAAAGAGCTTTATTAAGTACGCACAGTGAGCAACCGGAATTGTTTGAAAATATTCTACAATCTTATAGAAAGGAATATGCCAAGGATGAGAAGGCAGTTTTGTCTAAGTTTGAACAGGTACGTGCACGTGGACGTAAAAGAACAATGATTGGATAGTTCCTAAGCACATAATTTTCCAATGACGTATTACCTTAAAGATTACAATAAATGTATATATTTGTGAATAAAATATCTTTTTTAAATAAATAGAGCACATTGAACTAAACTGAGAGGAGTAGTTAAATTTGCATAAAACCATAATTAGGAAGGGATTAAAATGTAGCAAGAATGGAAGAACATGAACAACATTAAATGAATAACAGAAATCTAAATGACTTATGCGCCTCAATTAACATTTTTCTCTGCTTAGTGTGGATTTGTAGACTCAGGGATAGAGCGTTAACTTTTGTGCGCTTAGTATCATTTCATCTTAGTTGATAAATTATAACTTTTATCATCAAGTCAATATAATTGTGAAGCCTGTACAATTTTCTGGTATGCCTTCTGAATTTATGAAAATAGAATCCATAATGGGTCGAAGAATTAAGAACGAAAAAACCAGTCATTTTGGCAACGACAATGGTATATAGGTTTTGCATAATCCCTTCAAGCAAGATGGTTATGAAACCAAATGTGCTACATTGTTGAAATCTTTTTATAATTTTCCTGTGGGCCCATAAACGAACTGAATCTATTGTTTGACCTGTAATGAATGATTTCGTAGGACGGAGATGACAAAACTAGTCATATGTCTTTGATTTATCTTTATAAATACCGTTATATCCGTCCTCAATTGATAAATACATGCGTGGTAGCAATTTCGAGTTTCTCGGTTTTCTTCCGGGCTTGCGAATGGTAATTATCTGATTAATGGTGGATTTGTTAGGCTTAAATTGTACCCGTAGTGATTGTATCTATGGTACGTTAGGTACGGGGTATCTGATGCGTAGTTCATAAATCGATAACCATATCTACTCCACTGGTTTCTTGATTTTTCATTTGAATATAACTATCCAAAAGCTGTTTAATTCAGGTGGATAGATTTGATACCGTACGTGGTATGGTTATATCCAATATTGATCTTTATCGTCCTTAAACGGCCTGTAAATTTTCGAATGTGCATAATGTAATGTTCTTGTCATGTTCTTTTTATCCGATGTTCTTTGGTCCCTAAGCAATTATAATTATTCTTTGCAGCGTCCCATTTTCTTTCAAAGCACGCAAGTACGAGCAGTATGGGAGGGGAGTAGTTGTCGATGGGCATACTAAGAATAGAGGGCAGTCTTTAAATGGAGTTTGCTTAGCTGATACTCAAAGATATATTGAATAGAGTTGACTTCGCGTAGCATTCTGGATATAGGGCATGTATATTAGTCTTAAATGTTTGCAAGTTATAACGACTAGGAAATAGAGAGCTCGGCAGGGCATTCATAAGCGAGTTATACGACTTGGGAACGAATCACGATATTTTAGAGTACGCCTGAAAGGCTGCCTGAGGGTATACTGATGGGCATTCATAGCGAGACGGGTTTTAAGGTTGAAGGTTTGAAGGGGTGGAATGCTACTGATATTAGTATCACCTATGAGTTTTATTGCATGGTTTTGAATCCTATCTAGCAGGTGCTAAGATGTTTTAGGATCACTTGACCAGGTGTAAGATATTGTACTCCAATTTTAGGCGGATGAATGCGTTATATATTATATATCGAGGATCAGAGGGGGTGAAATATTTCTTACATCGCTTGAGGAAACCTAGACGTTTCGCAGCATTTTTGACGATATCGAATATGTGTTTATTCCAACTTAAGTTGTCACTGACACACATAGCAAGAGTGAAAAGTTTTTCGGTTTGACAATGCAAATGCCATTCACGGACAAGGGCTGGGTGTTTAAATTTCGCTTTAAACGGACAGCAGAAGGCATTGTGGCTTGGAAGCATCAAATTCTACTCTGTTAGTGGTTCCCCAATTAGTCATGCTGTTAATATCGGAATTTAATGAGCTTAACATACGCTGGTGTTCCCGTTCTACCGCCGAAGAGCAGGAACGTGACTCGGGGAACGAATATGAGAAGCAGAGAGTACTGTCGTCAGCAAAGAAATTTATTGGATTAAAAGTAGCAGACAAGAGATCGTTGATGAATAAAAAGAGCATCAGATACAGAATGGAGCTCTGGGGCACACCAGCATTTATTTTCTGAATATCAAACTTAAAACCATCCTAGACAACTTGAACTGAACGTTCTGAAATTTAATTTATAATCAATTGAATCGTATTGGAATTTCACACGTTTAAGAAAGGTATTGCAGTTATTCGTTTGAACTTTCTTCGGTTTTTTTCTGTCGGGTTCGTCTTGTATGACCGTAAAAAAATTTCTATAACCTGACCGCTTCTTTATCCGCTCCAGTCGTACAACATAAAATAAATATTTCACTTTCTTTCAAGCACATCGAACTATATGTATGATTATGTTGGAAACGAGCCTTTCTCCACTCTTCATGGCACATCCTATGAAATTTTTTTCGAATGTTCGAACGCGTGGCAGCAAAATTTGTTCCAAAATTGTTGAGCATTGAACATTGCTTGTTCGTGAATTTTTGGCTAAAAACAATACTAGAACGATGCCCCAGCCTCCATATTCGCCAGATATGGCTCCGTGTGAATTTTTTTATCTTCAGAAATAAAGAGAACCTTAAAGGGCCGTCATTTTACAAGCATAGATGACATTAAAAGATGACAAATACGCGTGGAACGTAAAACGGTGGTATATGAGGTGAGATAATATGCAACATTAGTTGGAATAAGATAACAATTTTCATGAAAATGCACGTTTATGAAAGCCCTTCGATGCATATTATGTCTGAGTTATTTATTAAATAGACCCCAATCAATACACCAAGGATGAAAACTATCAGAAGCCATTCATGATTTAAATATCTCCTATTAAAGCCACTAGTTGTGTTTAACCAATTGGAAGTATACTTCTCTAGGGTTGCCTGGTTCTAGGTAGGTAACGTTACGCTTCTTACATCTAGATGCAATTATGTCCACCTTCTATTTTATTTTTTACAGCAGGATTCATACTACTTAAAATTTTGAAATTTTAGACCCATAAGTATTACGAGCAAGGCTTTTTTTCTTCCTAGTGTGAGTTACTGACAGGAATGACATAATATGTATATTCTGTTACTTTTACGAGGTATAATTTACGCCAGACTGAAATTTTATGGGTCAGTTTGATTTCGCAAAAAGCAGTTTACTTGCTAATATTACCTGCACTAAATGGAAATGAATTCAATACCCTCAGAAGAGAATTCTGGAAATATTTTCATATAGCTGTTGTTATGACTACGCCACCCAGCCGAGGGCTAAGTAAACCTTCCACGGTCGTTCCTTTTATAGGCAATATAATCATTTCAACAATCTTTCCACCTTTTTTTGCTCTTATTTGCTTGTTTATTGCCTTCCTGGTTTGATTTTTCTTATTGATGTTTAGAATTTTAGGACACTTAATTTTCAACTAATGTATCATCGTCCACACGTTTAAGCACACTTCACTGATTCCACAAATCAGTTTAGGACAAGCCTTGGCCGCAATCAACAAACCTTTCCAGTTTGTCCAGTCTTTAGCTAACTGCCTCCAGTTGCGCACTCCAAGTCAGTTTTCTATATAGGATAAAAATGGAGACATCAAAAAAACATCTATTAGGGCTAAGTCATTTCATCCTCAAAATGTGGCAGCTCTATGGCTTATCCCATTTCTCAAGATTTTTTTTTAAAAATTTGTTAAAAAATTTAACAAACCCAACACCTCCTCCTTGTCTTTCCGTTTGCTTATTTTAAAAACTAAAACAAATGTTCGAGGCTGTTTATGTACCATTAAAAAAAAAATCGCAGCTATTGTTACTAATGGCGTTTTCGTTTGGGCTTTTCTCCGTGCTCCGGAAGAGAAAAGTGACGTAAAACCATTTCCTCTCATTTTTCAAAAACAAAATATTGCTTCTCGTTTATATTTGAAAATCAAAATTTCTCTCCTGGGTTTTATGTCAAAATGTATAAACGTCAAATACTATTGTGGGTCAAACTAAATTTTAATTTTCGTGTAATCGACTTTGTTTTTAAGCAATTTATCATCCTTAAGCGTTCAAATTGATTCGCAAGCAAATATAATTGAAAAATAAAAGAAGATGGAGATATAATTAATAAATAATTTATGATCCTCATCGTAGATAATAATAATAATAATAATAATTCTGCAGAAGTTTTCAGTTTTTCATTGAAAATAAAATTGGAGTACTCGTACACAAAAAAAGCTAGTGACTGCCTAAACGAAAACGTCATTAGTTTTACTGCATCTCGGTAACATCAGGTGATAAGTTGATTTTTTTGTTTCATATCTTCAAATATTAACCATAGAATGACTATTTAATCTTTCAAATCTCACATTGATTAGACCCAAATTGAGTTGAGGTTCATTCCTACCGTTCACTTTTTTCTCGTTTGTTTTATGCTGTTGCAAAATTTATGAAGAATAAATTTTCGAGAGGTATTCGAATTTGACCACCATTGTCGGGTCTCTTTTCATCTCTCTATCACTATAAACCTTACCAAAAAGACTCTGGATTTTCTCAAGAGTTCTTTCCTTAGATCGATTCCTAGTGTTAACTGTTTTTGTGAGAGATCTGTTTCATCCAATGGGTCTCTCGACCCAATGTTTTTCCCAAGATCCTTATTCTTCTGCCAGCAAAACGCCACCACCCATTTCAATATTCTTCGACTCATCTTAGAACCTTTCTTTGAGTGGAGCAGGACGCAACCTAACCATTTCAATTCCTCGACTCATCTAAGTTAATTAATTATTTAATTAATTCATAAACCTGCGACCGAAGGTGTTAAATCCCTACTCATCGGTAAAATATCAATAAAAAAATTTCCACTAATCTAGTACGTTCTATAGCATAAGACTTTTCGATGGTACTGTAAAAGCTTCTGCCAAAAACAGCTGATTAGAATAAACCATTCCTAGTGCCTGTTTGTTGATAATTACGTTTTGTTATTGGATGAATGAATCACCGCTTAGGAAAAAGATTTGTAATAATCCAGTGAAAATTTTGTTTTCATAGTTTGCTTTTTAAGGACAAAGTCACAATGTTCAACAATTTATTTGGCAAAAAACCAACTGTCAAGGAACAACAGCGAGCAAATGACCGCAGTCTTCGCAAGGCCGGTCGTGATATCGAAAGAGAGCGTCGAAAATTGGAGGAAGAGGAAAAGAAACTTGAGCAAGAAATTCGGAAAAACGCACAAGCTGGTAATAATGACGCATGCCGCATCCTAGCAAAACAACTAGTTGAGCTGCGAAAACAAAAAAGTCGCACATATGCTGCGAACAGTAAAATCACCTCCATCGGCTTTCAAAACAAAGCCATTGGTTCGAATATTGCTATTGCTGATGCAATGGGAACCACATCAAAAACTATGGCCGACATGAACAAAGTAATGCGACCAGATGGTATAGCACAAACTATGCGAAACTTCCAGCAAGCTAATATGAAGATGGAAATGACGGACGAGATGATTAATGATACATTGGATGATATGCTCACAGAATCGGGCGATGAGGATGAAAGCAATGCCGTTGTTAACAAAGTGCTCGATGAAATTGGCATCGAAATATCAGGCAAAATGGCAAATATTCCATCAACAGGACAAGACCTCGAAGTCAACAAGGCAGCAGAAAAAGATATTGCTGCTCAGCTGGCTAAATTAAGGTCCACATAGAAATGTAGCATGTATATCTGTATTACTCTGTTTTCTTTTTGTTTTATGTTTTGTTATTAAATAAAAATGTACGTATATTTTACTAAAAACGCTTGCTTTAACTCAACATTCACCATTTGTTTATAAAAAATTTATTTACAATCTTGCTGTCATACCACCGGAGGCAAGAATAGTTTCTCCTGTTATGTAACTGGCATCATCTGAAACTAAAAACGCTGCAACGGCTGCCATCTCTTCTGATTCGCCCAGACGTCCTAATGGAATCATTGATAGGGCCACTTCATTCGTTGACTCACTTTCGTATAACTTTGGAAGAGATTTATAGATAAATGAGATAATAGAGTACGATGTCCAGTTGACTTACTGCCTTTGAGAATTTAGTTCGAATTATACCAGGTGCTAAGCAATTAACACGAATTCCTTCTTTAGCTAAGTCTTTGGCAGCCGCTTTTGTCAGTCCAATAAGTGCCGTCTTACTGACAGAATACGCACCTAAAAGCTGTTAATAGTTTATCAATCGATAATACTATATCTTTTGGATTTAATTTATCTCACATCTAATGGATCGTAGCCAGCGATGGATGAAACGAACACGATATTTGAGCCTTTCGTCTTTCTCAAGTGCGGCAATGCTTCCTTGGCCAGCAAATACGACGCTTTAACATTTATCTCGAATATTTTGTCCCACACTGATTCCTCACAATCTAGAACTCCACCTACAGCTGGGTTGGTACCTGCATTTGAGACTAATATGTTTAGTTTGCCATATTTCTTGATCGTTTCCTCGAACAAAGTTTTCCTGTCCGCGGCCAGTGCAACATGACATTTTAACCCAAGCACATCCAAATTCAGTTTTCTTAGTCTTTCGACTGCAGAGTCAACATTGTTTTGTTTGCGACTACTAATGACTACACTAGCACCTTCTTCAGCTAATTTCTGGGCAATGGCAAAGCCAATACTGGAAAAAGAAAAATGTTCAAAACAAGTTGTAACACTTCAGATATTATATTATAATTCTAATCAAACCCGTCAGTGGATGCAGTGACAATAGCAACTTTTCCTTGTAGACGCTTCATTTGACATGCAGTTACACTGAATGACCGACAAATTTTCTCTTCTGAATTCCAATACGATTGAGGTACTTTGAACCCAGATTTCGATCCCCTCGATAATGTGCGAGCGATAGCAAGCATGGCTACAAAGTAACAATTAATTACCAGTCATATTGTTTTTATTAATGTATTGAATTAATTGAAGTGTATTTTGCAAGCGGATAAGTGAACTGTACCTTCAAACGCACACCAGCAGGTGAAATCAGTTTTGCAGTAACTCTGATGCGATACCTAAAACAAATTGTGACAGTTAGTACATGTTGTTCAATAATGTTGCAAAGCTTTGTAAATTTGATATGATGGAAGCTTTTACAAAAGCTCTTATGTTTGTATCTTGTTTGCTAGCACCAAGCTTTGGAAAATAAAAAAAAGGTTTTTGTTCCATGTTTATGGTGATGTACACTGGAGGTGGTTTGAATACCCCCATTTTTAAATTATGTACTCGTAAGTCGTAAAACACGAAATGTATTTTCGTAAATTGCTGAGGGTTATACTATTCGGAATTTACTTTTGGTTGTTCAATAACAAGAATTTAGGAAACAAACAATTACATAATGAGATTCCGCTTATTTTTTTTTTTCAGTTTTGAGGCCTTTTAAGAGCGATCACTTGATTAAAAATGAAAACAAATGTTTTTGGGGTTTTAAATTGGTGGCCCTTTTCTATTTCTTACAATTTAGAAATGTTTGAGTGGCAGATAATTTTTCAAATACAATAATAAATAAAGATTAAAAAAAAAATCATTAGCTTTGGTCAGGTCATGGCGCAAAAATTGTTTTTGAAAGGTATCCCCAGATATTTCCAATTAAGTTGTGATCGGGGGAAAGAGCTACCCATAAAAAATTAACATTATTTGCTTTTTCTTTTTCATCATTCGTTGAATAAAAAACGTGTACCTATAATTATACTAGGTGGAGTGAAAAGTAACCTCCTTGACCGCAAGAATGCGCTGCTACTGCAAAAAAGGTTATGGTGCCCTAAAGTCCGTTCATATTTAGGCAGACATGCCAAATTTCAGTGCGATACTGTCTTTAGTTTTGTTTTGACAACTGATTCTTGTTGACGTGTTTGGCATCATGTTGAGTATGGACAAAAACGATTTTCGTTCTCTCATAAAACATTAACAAAACAAAACAAACAAAAGAAAAGTTGTATAAATATTATGGGGCTAATGTTCCGTCAGATTACACCGTCAAATATTGGTTTCGAAAATTTTGTGGTGGCCGCAACTCCACTACCGATCTAGTCCGCAGCGGCAGGCCCTCCCATGCGGTTACAGAGGACAACGTCAAAAAAATACATGAAATGGTGTTGGCGTGTAGGCTGACCGGAAAGTGAAGGTGCGCTAGCTAGCAGATACCAAAGAGGTTAGTACTGAGCACACACGCCATATTTTATGCAATATTCTGCATATGAAAAAGTTATCCGCGCATACTCACTCCTAACCAAAAACACGGACGCGGGAGCACTTCGAAAGAATGTTTGGACTTGCTGATGCGGAATCGGGCGGACTTTTGGCGTCGATTGGTAACTGTTGAACACCAGAGAACATAATGAGTGCCCGGCAATGGACTAAAGCCAGCGCGAATGCTCCGAAGCGGCCGAGGGAGGCTCGATGGGTCGGAAAGGCTATGGCGTCGGTTTTTTGGGATTGCCATTTCATACTCTTCGTGGTCTACCTCAAAAAAGGAAAAACCATCAACAGCAAGTATTACTGTGCATTATTGGAGCGTTTGATGGCCAAAATCGCTATAAAACGGCCTCAAATAAAGCGGAAAAGAATTTTGTTTTTGCAAGACAATGACCCGGCGCACAAGAACATCGCAACCATGGCTAAAAGCAATGACTTACGGCTCCAATTGCTGTCGTATCCACCGTATTCGCCCGATTTGGCTCCCTCGGACTATTATCTCTTCCCAAACCTCAAAAGATGGCTCATCAATAAAAAATTCAGCTCACGCGACGAAATCTTCGAAGCAACGGGGGAGCATTTTGCAGACCTTCGGAAAAATTACTTTTCGGACGGGATCAAGAAGTTGGAATATCGCTGGAATGAGTGTATCAAACTAAAAGGGGACTACATTGAATAAAATAAAAAAACATTTAAAAAAAATTTTTTCATTCCCAAGGAGGCTACTTTTCACCCCACCTAGTATCTAATAGTATGAAAGAATATTTCTACGTATCTGAATTGCTACTCTTTGCCGGAGACTGGCTAAATTTGCGGAGCTAGCAACCACGATAAAGGTCGATCTGTTTACCTACTTACATACTGCTGCGGTCCGGGATGGTTTATGGATTTAGTTAACATGCTCATTTAACTAGCGCGGTCTTTTGCCAGCTGTCTGCAATTGCACACACGAAGTTGGCTGAAGTCGACTTCCTCTCGAGTACGCTACATAAGATGAGATAGTCCTCAATTGCGATGTTCTTAGAGTCGAAATCTTTTTGGGCTGCAGCGCCTGTGCTCATGAGTCCAAGGTGACCTAGCCATATCAGCTAACTTAGATGAGATATTCTGACTGTCAGACGTACAATTGGCTGTTGATTTTTTTTATTGTCATTTTTCTTATTGTAAAAAAAATAATGTATAATTTGCTTAATTTAGTATTACAAGTTAAGGAATAGTTATAATAAGAACAGTTAGTGGCAGTTTTTATTTGAAAGTTTAAATAGTACTAAATGCTTCTTCAAAAAAAGATAAAATAAAATTCAAGAATTATGTGGGGCTAGCAATATTTAGATGACTTTTTTGAAATTTAGCTAAATATTGGGTATGTAATTTAATTTGTGGGTTTTTTTTTTTTTCAAAATTTGAACGTTTATTTAAGAAAAACATGTACAATAGTATTATTCAAAGTATTGCCCATTTAAAGCTATGACTTTTTCCCATTTTTCTGGCAATTCGTGGATCCCATCCCAAAAGAACTACGCCGGCTTGGCAGCCAAGAATGAATTAAGCCAATTTTTGATATTCTGCTCTGATGTGAATCGTATTTCAGTGAGAGCGTTCTGCATCGACCGGAATAAATGGTAGTCAGAAGGGGCAAGGTCTGGGCTATAAGGCGGGTGGGGTAGGACTTTGGCACGTTCGCTCAGCTAGCAGTTTTCATCATATTAAAGTAATGAAGAAGAACTCCCCGCAGAAACACTTTTTCAGGCACAAAGTTCTTCATATTTGAGTGAAAAAAAAATATTGTTGTTTATGCTTCAAATGAATGACATATACTGAAATGACAGTAGCTTTCCAACGCATGTTCCAATGGAATAATAACAATGAAATAATACAAGTTAAGCCATCACTATAATGTTATAGACCTAATATAACATTACGTAAACAAAAAGTTAAACTTATAAGTTTGCGGCTATTAAATAAAGATATGGAGACTCGTTGCAAAACTCCGATTCATGCAGCATTTCATAATTCAACTGTGAGTGTTTTATATTCACTGAAAGGAAAATTCTGTTTGTGTGTTTTGGTCATGTAGATGTTGCTAAATTTATGAGGTAAATTAACCCTGAATGGTTATCCTTCGTCGAATCGACGAACACCTCTTTCGTTCTGTCTGTTTTCTCTTTAAGTATCAACCCCTTTCAATTTTATTTTGAAGTGCAGAAATCATATTATTATTTATTATTCAAAAAACATGTTTACGAACTTCATTTACAATTTTCAGGATCAATGTTACCGAAATTTAAGAATGAGGTAGGTTTAAATGTGAAATTCGTCGATTCGAGGAAGCATAACTTTAGTGTGTGTTAAATATGGGTAACCATCCACATTTTTTCTTTTAACTTTAATTAAACATTTTGAATTCGTCATCGGTTACATATAGTTTGCTCAATCTTGCAGAACATTTTGTGGTGCCCTGAGTTATACCATATATAGGGTTTTCCAATAGAGACTTGACAGCTTTGAATTTAATTTGTGAACGCACTCTTTCACTAATCATCAAACAGTCACTGTCAATTTATTCGGTAAACTCAACATTTTCATCATGGTAAAGTACACTAACGAGCTACGTCTGCAAACGTTCTCCGATTGGGTTCTGGAGAAGATGCGCCAAGATGATGAATTTCATCGCAAAATCATCTTCAGTGACGAAGCTCATTTTTGGCTCAATGGGTTCGTCAATAAGCAAAATATGCGTTATTGGTCGGGTGAAAACCCCCATGTGCTTCATGAATCACCACTTCATCCACAAAAAATAACTGTTTGGTGCGGTTTGCATGCCGGCGGCGTTATTGGGCCATATTTTTTCGTCAACGATAACGATAGTCACGTTACTGTGAATGGTCAGCGTTATCGCGCCATGATCAGCGATTATTTTTGGCCCGAATTGGAAGATATGGACTTGGACGACATGTGGTTTCAACAGGATGGTGCCACAAGCCACACAGCACACGTTACAATCGATTTATTGAAGAGTAAGTATGGTGAGCGTGTTATCTCAAGACATGGGCCAGTCGATTGGTTGTCAAGTCAAGTCGTCTTTAGAAAACCCTATATAAGTCTTTTTGGCAGAATTTGGTTACTTTGGCGTATACGCTATTTTTATTATTTATTGTAGATTACACATACAAGAATCTTACTACAGGGTGATTGTTTTTGTGGTACTTGATGTATAAAAAAAAAAAAAAAACAAATTACATGAACTGCCAAATCTAAGTTTATTTGAACTGGTCGTTATTTAATGGTTTCATGCAACAACATGCCAGACTACTCGTGAAATATTCGATTTATTGACAACGATGATCAATCAACGATGTTATGCAACATTTTACTTACATTTTAGTAAAATAATTGTTGAATTGAGGCAGATGGTGCTTTAGCGTGAGGACGATCTGATCTTTGACTAAACAACTTGTCCAGTTATCGCAGTCTTTGATCAAAAACCTATTTAGTTTTGCACTAAGATAAGTAGTTGAGATCTTCTTCCATTTGTGCACCCCACCACTTCACTCCGAAACTTTAATAGCTGTGTTTTTTGCACGCATTTCAAAACTCCGCGCTTAGAAGTTCATCATAAAAACTTGGTAGGACAGATCCATATATATTACACTTTTAATGGCAGTTCATCTGTCGGTTGGTGAACAAATTTAGTTTGCTTTGAAAAAAATTTATTGGCAAATATTTGACATTTCTGAATATTCATTTGAAAATTCATCGCAAACTAAAAAAATAGGGTTTGTAAGGACTGTTTAATTTCCACTTAGTAAAGGGTGATTCATCAAACCGCACGATTTACAATGTAAAATAAAACACATAAATATAAAAGTGAACTTAACATTTCTATTATTGGTTAAAAGAACAATTTATACCATTTACTTTCTGAAAATGCTATTATGTAAGTTTTGGCCACGATTACGTCTGAGGTAGTCCATTCGGAAGGTCCAATTTTGGGCGACTCGTTTGAGCATAACAACTGGTATCTCGCGGATAACACGAGTAATGTTGGCTTCCAAAGCGTCAATCGTAGCTTGCAAAGCCTGTTCCTAAAGACCTGAGACTTTACATATCCCCGGAGAAAATAGTCCAAAGGTGTGATATCGCATGATCTAGGAAGCCAATTTACTGTAGCAAAACTTGAAATTAAGTGCTTAGCAAAATGGTTTGTCAACAAGTCCATTGTTTCACGCACTGTATGGTTCGTAGCGCCGTCTGTTGAAACCAGAGCTTACCGAGAACATGTGCTTGAATTTCGGAAAGCACATAGTTCGTTGACATGGCGCGATAACGGTTACTATTGACGTTAGCATTCTGATTTGCCTCATTTTTCAGGAAATATGGACCAATGATTCCACCAGCCCATAAACTACACCATACCATTGTTTGTAAAGGTTGGATGTAAAGGTAGCTCTTCGTACTTTTCGGGTTGCTCATCAGCCCAAATACGACAAATTTGTTTGAGCCAGAAATGGGCTTCATCACTGAACAAAATTTCACGATAAAAAACCGGATTTTCATTGAGTTTTTTCGGAGTCCATTCACTGAAAATATGACGCCTGGTCGTCGCCTGGCTTCAATTCTTACACAAGTTATATTTTGTACGCTTTAAGGCCGAGATCCTCACGTAAAATACGCCAAGCTGTCGAATACTCCAAGTCAAGCTGCTAAGAACGACGAAGCATCGATTCGTCACGGTCTTGACGTACACTTTCAGATACAGCTGCTATAGTCTCTTCACTAAGTGCTGGATGTGGTCTAATCGGTCGAGTATCCTCCAATATTGTAAACTGGGACTTAAATTTGCAAATGGTATTAGCAAGAGTGGTTTAAATAGGTCGATTATGCGCACCGTTAGTTTTTCGAATCGCTCGAAAAACATTTATCACAAAACGCTGATTTTCGTAATACAGCTGAACAATTTGGAGATGCTGTTGTGGTGTCTTTTCATGATGACTCGCCAAAGTTGCCAAATAATACTGAACAAAAATTAAAAAAAAGTTTGGTAGGAGTGATCTGTCGAAAAAAGCCCATTTAAAATCAGACCTCACGATGAAACACCCCTTAGATACCGTATATAAATGTTATGTTAGTTAGTGTTGCAATTTACACTTAAATTATTTTTTTTTTTAATAGATAGCGAATGTATGTCATGCCAATGTATAGTTCGTAGAGTTCGCTTGTTATATTTTCTCCTCTTCACTTAAAGAATCTAGTGTTGAAAGCAACTGAGGCTATTTAAATACTGCTTCGTAAACGTTCATGCTTCTGTGGCATAGGGCGGGACTTTGATGATAAAGGCTTTATATAGAGTTTTTTCTTTGTTTGCTGATAAGTTCTTTTAATTTAATTGCATTCTTAGGAAGAAAACAGTTATTAACATGCGTAGATATAGGTTTATAAGTGCTATCATATTCGGTCTTGAACCCTATAAAGAAGCTGTGAGTATTGATATGGATTTCTTAGAACCTGCTGTAGTCTGAATATTTGGTCAAATCTGTTCTTGGCTGACCCAGAACTGCACTGGTGGGAGCTAATTAGAATTTCACACGATCATGAGGTTTCATTCATCAGTCATGTTTTTCTCTGACTAAATCTTGGACTCTACCAAGTCATACTTTGTTTGCTTTGCTACCTCAGTAGGTAAATCTTTCGTTCCGGTTGCTTTTTTATAGTTGAGTTAAGATATTCTTACTATTTAGGGGCCGGGTTGTCGGAAATCTTGTGCAAGTTCAATACTTATTTCTACCTGATACCAGACTTTGGTTCATCTGCGGTCTGCATTAGTGGTTTTCTCATATCTTCCGCAAGGGTGACGGTTTAACTATAAAAGTTCCTTGTTAATTTTAGCAGGGTTTTTGCTCGGGTTTGTTTGGTTTTACACATTATTTTACCTTCTAGAGAAATCATGGTTTTCTCCATTTCCCTGATTACCTTACTTTTTCTCCAGAGAAGCCAATGTTATTCTCTCCTCTTCCTTTTTTATCTTTTCATCTTTCTTTGCAACGACGCTTCATAGGCGAATTCTTTTGCTATTTGTGCTTGGTGCACTCCTTGTGGTGGGTGGGCAAAACCTCGCACATCAGTTGCCGTAGTTTTGACTATCTCTGGATATCGATTTCAGTACTTAATGCAGGTTGTAAATACCTTGCCGATATGTTGCGGGATACATGATCGACAAAAATTCTGGCGGTATGTGGGGATCGCACCCGTTCAACGTTAAATCTTCTCACATGATTTCTCTGTTGTTTTAGGACCTTAGAGCCAATACTGGAGAAGTATTTCATCATTTGCAATACGAACAATCTGGTGTGCTACTACTAGCGCTCTACAGCATCGGCAATTAGACTTAGATCATTTTCAGGTTTTGTCGTGTAGTTTACACCATACGACTGTGTTACAAAGAAGAAGAAGAATCTAGCTTTAATGCGGACTATTACAATGCGGACACTTATGCGCCGAAAATTCAAGACATTTTGCTTCTTTCAACTGGCAAAAGCAAGCCTGCTTTTAAATGCAAATTCTCAAAATTATTCAATGCACGCTGAATGATTGAATTACTTACCACACGATGCAGCAAAAAAATGCTCGAGTTTCTTCGAGTATTCACAATTAAACAATTACGAATATTTAAATAGAATATTCAAATAACTTTAGCAGGGTTCTGAGGCGCTAAATATTTTATAAAAAAAATTATTATTGGCCTCTCTCCGCGACTGTCATATGACAGTCAAACCAGAACAACCTAGTTACTTATTTAGGTGACACTGCAGTTCGGGATGAAGCAAGGCTTCAACTAAATAGTCTCTTTGGTTGGCTCGGTCCTTAGCTATCAGCTTCTAGTTGTGCAATTCAAAACGATTGAGGTCCTCTTTTAGGCGAGGTCTTCCTCTATTGCATTTTCCATTCGGCCTAGATTCGACTCTGCGGACTACAGTTCTGCTGTTTCTTCGCTTAGTTATTCTTCTTTTCAATGTTGGCAACATTGATGACCAACGACAAAGCTCAAACTGCCTCAAAGTTACAGCTTTCGACTGTGACTTCCTGTTCAACTTGTCGATGTTATGCGTCCCTTCTTGTTGAGAGAAAGATTTTGGATATCAGCGGACAGCCCACTAAGTTCTGATAGTTATGTCAGTATCATTGGCGTAGTTTGTAGGTGAACAGACATTTGAAAGAAATTGCGTACAGTTTTAGGTTGTGCGTTTCTCACAATTCTTTCGAGTGTGATTGACCTATCAGGGATTCAGACGTTCTCACGATGTGGCAGATAAAGACAAATTTGAGCAAACTTATACTTAAATAGTTGGTGCAGATAATTGAGTCTCCGTTTTTTGTGGATCGGGCAAATGATTCAGAGATATACGCTTCTGGCCAGATCTTAGAAATGAGTTGGTGTATGCTCTTTAGACAACCACTTCCAGCAGCTACGAATGCTTTGGCTGGTAACCGCAAATCAAGTAGCTTTTTTAAATTTATTCTTAGATATTGCTATCCTCATTTCATGGTCGGATGGGCGGAATTTTGGCTATCGTATTTGAATGGTATATTCATCGGATTGCGGGATGTTGGTCATCGTTGCCGTTATACAGCCTGCGTTTTGTTGTTGCTTTGACATATGTTAATTTTACTTTTTGGTTTAACTTTTGTTTATTGTTCCTGGAGTACAAACTTTCGATCGAGCGCTTTCTATGCTCATTTTTCTTCTTCTGGAGAAGCATATGAACTTCTCGCCTCTTTTTCGAGTTGAGCTCACTAGTGGCTCTTGTCCTTCGTTGCAGCGCCGCTTTGTGTGCTTCTTGCTTAGCTGCATATGCTTATGGGCATTCTTCATCAAATCAGGATTTCTTGGTGCTTGTCGGGTGTAAGCCAGCACATCAGTTGCAGCAGCTCTAATGGCACGTTGGCAACATTCCCACTGGTCTTCGGTACTTCATGCGGTTCTTATTGAGAGGTTTCCGGACACAAGTTCTCTTCTATGTATATTGAGATAAAGAAACCGTGTGTCGTGTAGAATTTGCTTACCCACGTCCTACAAAAAATTCTGTTTTACTGTCATACTTAGCAAATTGCTCATATATGTTATCGACGAGCTCGTAGAAACATTATCTACTGGTATCGCCCTTGTCTCCAATCACACCAACTCCTGCTGATGCAGCACACGCGCCGATTCAATCCTACATGCATAATCTTTGATGTTGCGCTTACTTAAAACCCTTCGGTAATTGAATACTTGTTCAGGTGGATTTGAATGGGACTCGTATTCCGTCTGGAATACTTTTCCACACAATTGCAAGGTCATCAATTATAATAATGTTATAAACAGATGATAAGAACAAATTATGTTTAGATTTAAGTTTGACTTCAATAAAAAGACTTGTGTCTCACTAAAATGGAAAAATTGTTTATTTTTTTTCATTATCTAACGAATAAAATCGTTTACTGGACCATGAGCGCACATTAGGCTTATGTTAGTAAATTTAGCTTTGATGCGGAGTGTTGCTTCTGCATAGACGATGAACTGTACGGAGGACGGAGAGTCTCCGTATACAATGGCTGCTGTATGCAGAGTGCCGGCGTTATAAATAAATAAATACTTCGGCGCGACAGCCCGGTGTGGGCCAAGGTATTGCTTCTCGCACTCATTTGTGTTTTTCACTTTGTAAATTTTACACTCCCGAGCAGGGCTGTTTATTGCCAATTCTAAACTGCTGTCCTGAGAAGCTTTTTCATACGCAGAATTTGAGTTTCGTGGGTTTGCCATCGCCCGCCGAAGGGGTGATGACGATTTTGAAAAAATTACTGTTGTGCTCCTACCGGGATACAAACCCAGGTAGGTGGTGTGACAGCCAGTGAGTCAACCATTACGCCATCGACACCACTGGCGCTACAGCTCAGATAATCTTCGGGCTGCGCAATGGAGAAAATATTTCAACTCAAGTGGCGCAGCTGAAGGCAGCTGGTGTATGGGTGGTCGGATATCATTGGGATCGTCTTCGTTAATCTGGCTGTCGTATACTCTTATGTGTAAAATATTAATTTAATAATTTTATATTTCCCCGACTTCATATGTTATTTCATTTTTTGTTTAGATATTTCCGTTAAATTTTACAACACTAATTTAAGTCCCAAGCACATTAATTACAATAAATCCAGTTCGAAATAGTTTGAGGCAGTAAGCACTATTGGTTTATAAAAATATTTTTACTTAAATAAGCCTCTTGTAATCCCTTAGATTAAGATAACAGTAAAGACAGTACATTGCTTTCTACATAAAATCAAAAAATGATGAATGCACCTTACGTATACAATTTCGCAGATAAGTGATGATGGCACATTTCAAATCTCGAACTGCTATGCTCAATGCTCTACTAATAGATTGATTATAGCCCAAACCTCAAGTAGTAAATTATTTGTTAAAAAAATATTTGTTTAAAATTTAATGGCATCCGATTGTTTATTTTTTTATCTTTCCACATGAGATTAGTGCGAGAATCATCAAAACAAATTAGAGCTACCCGCAAAGCTCGCTCTACTGAATCTCGATAAGTAATAGCCTAACCGTCGTAGTTGCGTCAACGTATCTAACCCAGTCAGCAGTCAGAAGCAAAGCATGTGATAAACTGTTTGTAGTTTAACGGATTAAGTAAAGTGAAGTGCATTCAAACCAAAATGAGTGAGAAAGGTTCGAGTAAGGTGTTTAAGGCACCTAGTCTACCAGATGGATTAATCCTTTATTTTCATCCCTATAACTTTTATTCACAAAAAGTATGTGAAAACAGATAATTTCTTGCGTAAATAAAAAAAAAAAAAAATATATGTACATATTTTATCTATTTTTTTTTAAACATCCAAAATCATTATGGCTATCATGTGACATGCTATTACGCCCTAGAAGTGATTGCACGTAAATTTATTGAAATGCTGCTCATTGGAATATTGTTTAGTCGTGCGTAGCAAATTTTATGTGTTTTTTAAAATTATTTTGATAGTTGCTTAGAAGTGAAGTAAGTGAAGTTATTAGTTTACTTACGTATATTTGAATTGGATTCTGCCCGCATGTGATTAAAAGTGTTTTAAATATTCTACGTAAAAATAATTGCACCATCGAAAAAAAACGAAAACCTTCGCTTTCAATAAGTAACCTATTGTCAAGCAAGTGATAATCTAATTAAAAATTAGAAAAAAAAAGAATACAGATGTGTTCACGGTGTTATAAAATGGAAATTTACAATAGCAGAAGACACATCTTCTTATTCAGATTATTTTTAGCATGTATACTATATATTTTCGTACATATGTATATCTGCAGGTGTGATATTTAGTATATACCGTTTTTTTTTTGTTGATTTTTTTAATATGTAGTCGAGTGATGACACATGAAAACCTTCAATGTACGTAGTTTTGTTTTACTTTCAATCATAAGGAGCGGCAAATTGAGTGTTATAAATAGGAAACCTTAAGGTTTGAGATGTTTACTTGCTCACTTAACAGGATTCCGACCTTTGAAAGATTCCCATTTGGTTCCGCGGGCTGGAACTCGATGTGCCTCCACGCCTTCAAACAATTTAAAATGTTTGCAGTTGTATCTACTTCTCCAGTCATTCTCGTTGCACAGAGAACTAAATGTTTTGTTTGGTTTTACACTCGCTTAGTATAAGACTAACTCATTGCCCATCTTATTCACTTCTCACCCAGCAACACTATTGATGCTTTCTCCCTTCTAGATCGTCGCGCAACTGCGTCATATCACATTATTTTGCGTATTAAACTACTCGTAGTCGTCTTGTATCAAGATAACCCAAAGATCTCAATATACGAGGCTTGTTCCAAAAGAAGTTGGAAACTTTTGAAATTTTGCGGGCAACGTATATTCGATTATCAATTTTTTTTTTTGTTGTGTTGGTACAGAACATATGTTTTCAGTTTCAAGTTTATAACATACTTAGTTTGTTTTTGACAGATAGAAAGCTTAGACGTGATTTGGTGTGCTCGGCGATTTTTAATTATGACAAAAAATGGAGCAAAGAATTTGCATCAAATTTTGTGTAAAAAAATGGAATCAAGTGCTCTAAAATCCTTGAGATGTTGACAGTGGCATACGGTGAGTCTGCCTTTAGTTGAAAAGGATGTTAACAAGTGGTATAAACTCTTCCAAGATGAACGACAAGATGACGAACCTTGCTATTGACGCCTCAGCACATCAACAAAAGATGATACCATCGAAGCTGTTTTGGAAAATGGCTGAAGTTGAAGCTGAAAGAGAAGTTGCTGAGGATGTTGGCATATCGGTCGGATCGTATTATGCAATTTTCTCCGATGTTTTGGGCATGAGACGTGTGTCAGGGAAGTTTGTTCCGAAACTTCTTAATTTTGATCAGAAGAACAGTAGCATGAGCATCGTTCAGGAGCTCTTGAATGACGTAAATGATGATTCTGACTTGCTCAAAAGGATCAAAACTGGTGATGAATCATGGGTATCTGGTTATGACGTCGAACCCAAAGCCCAGTCATCCAGCTATACCAAACAGTGCTTATGAGAAGTCTTTCGAGAATTGGAAATAAAACGTTGGTACAAGTGGATTATATCTGAGAGGCATTACATTGAAGGGGACAACATTAATATTGATGAATAAATAAACATTTTTTTTTTTATAAAAATATAAAGTCTTCTCACTTTTTGAACACATTCGTACATTAATCCGCTGGTTCTTAAGACTTAACGGTCCAATCCCATATTGCATACTGAGCAGAGTCTTAGAAGCACTCGTTATATTTAACAGGAATAAAACTTAACAGATGTTAAAAAAAAAAAATATCCTCATTGTATATGGAACCAAAAGAGCCTTAATTTTAATTTGTCTATCTATATCTGATCGATGAAGACGTGTATGCACGCTATAAAATCATAAAATTCAATGGGGGAAGCCAATGGAACAGGCGACTTTGCTGATTTTTAGCTCTTTAATATCTCTGACGACCGCTATATACATATGTTACATAGAGTTTTCTAATAACGACTTGACAACTTTTGTTTTATATAAAAGATATTTGAGATATTTCAAAAACTTTATTATTGGCTTGAAGCACAATCAACGGGGGCACGTTTGCAGCGGTCGATTCGTTGGACCCAATTTTCAACGACTCGGTCACACATTTCGGCCGAACGGCCGCTATTCCGCGTTCAATGTTGGCTCTGAGCTCTTCCAACGTCGTCGACGTGTTGGCATAAGTCAATGACTTAACGCAGCCCCACAGAAAATAGTCAAGCGGCGTTAAATCACACGAACGAGGCGGCCATGTCCATGAGATAACACGCTCACCATACTTACACTTCAATAAATCGATTGTAGCGTGTGCTGTGTGGCTTGTGGCACCATCCTGTTGAAACCACATGTCGTCCAAGTCCATATCTTCCAATTCGGGACAAAAATAATCGGTGATCACGGCGCGATAACGCTGACCATTCACAGTAATGTGAATAACGACGAAAAAATATGGCCCAATAACGCCGCCGGCATGCAAACCGCACCAAAAAGGAGCTTTGTCGCTGAAGATGATTTTGCGATGAAATTCATCAACTTGGCACATCTTCTCCATAACCCAATCGGAGAACGTGCGTCGCTTCAAATGTTCCATTGTCTTCAATTCTTGAGTCAGCTTGATCTTTTATGGGTGTAAACAAAGATCCTTACGCAAAATACGCCATAATGTGGTCTGAGCGATTACTGAGAACGCCGTGGGATTGACTGATTTGGATCGTTTGCTACAGACGTCTAAAAGGCAGCGATATTTTCGACACTTCGACCAACCTGTTGTCTCACTGACACGGCAACATCACACAACGAATATGTAGACTCAAATTTTTGCACTAAACTTATTGCCTGTCTACTAGGGCGAGAATTACGACCGAAAATTGGAGTCACAGACTTCGAATATCTGTAGAAAATTTTTATAATTTGCAGACGTTGCTCGTTGTATACTTTAACATGAAAATGTTGAGTTTACTAATTAAATTGACAGTGACAGTTTGATGATAAGTGAAAGAGTGCGTTCACAAATTAAATTCAAAGTTGTCAAGTCCCTATTGGAAAACCCTATATAAATCCTGTCGTTGAATGTTAGAAAGGCTGATTCCTATAGTTGGCGCAGAGTTTTTGAATCACCCTCCTTAAGAATAGGAAAAATGATGCTGAGATTTCATCCGATGGATTTTTAAATAAGAGTTTGTATAAGATCTTGTTCTACTTCTTAATTTAGATCTTACTATATAGATCTTTTTTTGCTTAAATGAAAGAAGTTGTTGTTGATCGTTATTCATGTCGAATTGTGAAGTTTTTGCGCTAAGTAGTCAGTCAATTAGAAACCTTCATAAATGTAAGTGCAAATCCTAAGACCCAGGCAGTTCTAAAAAAAGATCAGATTCCACGATTGCAGTTAAGGGCTTAGTGAATACCATCGATACGTTTTATATGTTGGCCTTGGAGTTGGTAAAATAAATGTGAGAGTCAAGTTATACGGAATTGAGCATGGAGTTGGTAAAATAAATGTGAGAGTCAAGTCCTACGGAATTGAGCATTGAGATCATATTTAAATTATTCACACACCATGGTATATGATTGCGCATATGTGTTGAAGAGGAAAAGTGAAAACAGCGCGGCTAATTCTGTAAATAAATTTGCGTGTGACTAAATTCTTGGCAAAGTTAGTAGTGAGCGATTAATCTTATATTCCATAAATTTTTAAATAAACTCCCAACCTTGTCAAAGGTAGGCTTGTAAAAAAAGACCGAGTCGCTTACATCTTTTTTTTTTTTATAAAAAAGAAGTTCTCTAGCAATGACAAGTATTGGCCTTACAGATTAGTGTCCATGAGAGTACCATTGTGTTATATTGTAAAATGTTTGTGTGGGTACAAGTAATAGAAATTATTCCTTCCAATACAATCGCTTTGTTCAATACAATAACAATTCACAATTTAATTGCATATCTCAACCACATTTACTTTTCATTACTCGTAATTAACATTTCAAATTCAACTTTAGAACTGACTTACATATCTTGAGGGATACTGAAATTTATACTCCCCTGACATCTTTCGAGAATATTCTGTACCGTCCAGTGTTTCATACAAATTTTCATTTTGCCAGACAATTCGATAAAAGTCTTCATTCTTCAGTCGTTGAGACTGCAATCTGCATTTCAAATATAGATGACGCTATTCACATTCAAATGGATATCGCGATATTTTATTGGCACTAAGTTGATGACACCCTAAATGACAGCTGACGCCGATTTCTAAGTATTTTTGTTGCGCGATATTATGGGTTTCAGTTGGTGAAGTCTTTACTATCATTCTTTCTCTCGTTTTTTGGCTTATTGCTCATTAATTCTTCTATTGTTACGATTTTTGTGAAAAGTCCGCTTTTCGTTTCTTACCCAGTTGTTTTTGCAATTGAATGTGCAAAGCAAAATAGTGCTTCGTCTGATGTTTTAAGTAATACAATAAAAATTCAATGCACCCACTTTAAACGTAGCTTCTCGGAAGTTCGGACAGGCTAACACCTTACTCGTTTTTGACAATTGGCACCTGGGAAGATAAACGAAAAAATAGTTTATAAATAAGTTCGTTATGGTGTAGAAAATTCTGCTTACATACTCATTTACATACCTGGCGCTACATTTCAGATTCTTTAGCTAACTGCCTCTAGTTACGCACTCTAAGTCGATTGAAGTCCTCCCCTACTTGTGCTAGTTGGCTAAGAGACCTAAGACCTAAGATCTTCTTCTATTGCCCTGTTCTTCTGGGTTTGATTTGAAGACTCTGTGGGCCGTTGCTCGTGTTGCTGTACAGCTCGTATAGTTCGTCGTTGAATTTTCTCCCAAAGAGCAAAGAAAGGGATCATATGGCATATAATCTACCGACCAGATTTGGTTGATGAGTTGGTGTATTCTCTCTACAAACTAATTCTGTTATAAATTAGAATATAATTTAACAATTACCCAAAGAGTTCAATCGCTTACTTTTTCCGGGTTATATGTCAATGCTGTGAACCAACAAGTTATGAAATATGTTTTTTAACCTTACAAATATCAAACATTGTATATACAAACGTGAGTGAGTCTTTTAGTTCTCGAAATGGAGGTTTATCGATGGGCGAGGTATTGCGCACTAAGTTACTCTTTTTAAGTGACTCATCATTAGAATTAATGCGGAGTCTCGCCCGAATGTGGTCAGTAGTTTTTGAGGAATCGTCAACCAAACATGCCAGTGTGAGTGAAATCATCAAATGTGGAAAAAATCGAACACCGCGGCGTTATAAAGCTCCTGACAAAGCGAGGAAAGCCTACAAAAACTATGTATATTGGAGAAGATGTCACATGGTGTACATGTGGCATTCTTTATTTCAACAAGGCAGTGACTCACATGAAGACGACCGGCGGCCTGGACGACCCATCGAAGTGACCACTTCGGAACCTTTCGAAAAAGTAGAAAATTTAATACTGGAAGATGCTCGACTCAAGAAGAAACAGTTGACTGGAGTATCCGATACCAAAATTTTTAAGATCCTTAACGACCAACTCGGCATGACAATGGTCCGCGCAAGATGGGTTCCAATAATGTTTACGCCGCCATAAATACATTGCCTGAATTTTTGAGCCTCTGTAGTAACGACATGAAGAGAGCATTGGGCCAGATTGTTATGGGAATGAAACGTTGGTGCTCCACTTTGAAGAAAGCAAGACTCCACTCAATGTCTCAGTCGGCCGGGAAAATTATGGTGAACATTTTTTGGAATACCGAGGGCATCTTACTCATTGACTCATTGACTATACGGAAAAGGGTGTTTTCATATCGGGCGAATATTACGCTACAATTCTGAAGCATTTGCGGGAATCTAAAAGAAAAAAACTAAGAGGAATTTTTTAACTCTCATATCTTTTGAGAGTGTTGTTTTGTCTGAGACGTCGGTGTTGGGTGTCCTTTCTTGTTGATAGCATATTCTTGGTCTTGTCCACATTGACTGTTAAACCTATTGTAGAGTTAGCTCGACAATGCACGCTACGCTAAGATCAGATCAAGACTCACTCAGTTCTTGATCCTGCATGCACTCGAGACAACCAAAGAGATGATATAGAGAAGAGTGAGCAAAGGTGTGGCAGCAAAGGAATGGTTGCCATCTAAACTCTACCTCTGTGTAATACATAGGTTGAATGTATTAATCATTGGTTGCTTATGATCTCGATAATTGATTCATCGACATACTACACCCATCTTCGCCGCTTCCGTCTTAATACTCGCAATACATTACGCAGGTTTCTTCTGATTATGTCAATATCATCGGCGTATGCGAGTTATTGAACGAACTTTTATAAGATTGTGTTGGTGCATGAGTTTTGCATTATTCTTTCAAGAAATTTCATGATAGCGCATCGCCAAGTCTAAATCCTTTTTTGACATCAAAGGTCTCGGTGAATTCTTTGCCGACTTTGATAGAGTAGTGTGCATTCTACATCGTCATACTGCACAAGCGGACGACCTTGGCTCGGATGCCAAAACTAGACTTTGCTCTATATAGCTCGTCTCTACAGATCCTGTCATACGCGCCCTTAAAATCGATGAATGGGGGGGGGGGGGGTGTGTATCGATTTGGAACTCATGGATTTTTTCTAAACTTTGCCTTGGTGTGAAGATTTGGTCGATGGTGGACTTTTTTTTGCCTAAAGCCTCACTGCTATGTACCAATCAGATTGTTGACAAACGGCTTCAGGAGTTCACACAATACGGCATATAAAATCTTTTAATGTTAAGAAAGATCTTCAGGATCAGATAAACGTTGCTGAGGTTGCATTTATGGAGCATACTTTCATTCGAGCACATTTTAGCGATGAGTTGGTGGATGCTCCTCGCCAAGTTATCGCCTACAGTTTTGAAGAGTTCGATAGTCAGGCCGTCCACTCAGCAGTTTTGTCGGACTTAAGCTTAGATATGGCTATCTTAACTTATAACTTAACTAATCCAGGTCAGATGGACGGAATTGTTAGTCTACATCGTCCAGGTTGAAAGGTTTATTTTGCTTGACAGCGGTATTTGGTTCGCTATCGCAATCATACGGTCAACAGAAATATTCTTTTCAAATTCTCAGCATCAACTGCTATTCTGCTACTACGAGTATGTTTCCTTGTCCGTCTCTACAGGCGGTTCGGGGTTTGTGTACCTAGCATGTTGATTTTGCCCTTTGGGAAAACTTTGAAATCTCATTCCTGGTGTAACATATCTCAATTTCCTCGACTTCTTTTTCCTCCTGAGAAGCAGGTGTTCGTCTCTCTTTTTCTGATCGTAATGGCTACCAAATGGTTACAGCAAGGTAATGGTCTGAAACGATGTTCGTCCTTCGGAACGTTCGAATATCCGTAATACCGGAGAAGTGCATTGCGTCGATCGTAATGTCGTAAATCTGTATGACGGTTGATTGATCGAGAGTTCTCCAAATCCCCTTATAAAAATTGAGATGCAGGAACCGCGTGTTAGCTACGACAATACCGGAAGTGGTGTCGTGAAGGCTATACTTTCCGACAATACAACCAAAGATGCGCTCTGTTTCCAGTTCTGCTAGGGTACTGCTCATAGGTCTTGTCCAAGAGCTCATAGAATTTTTCTTTGGTGTTGTCATCTTTCTCATCTGTGAGGGCGTGCGCGCATATAAGACTTATATTGGCAAATTCAGCCTTAATACGGATTGTTACGAGGCGCTTGTCCAACCGCTATAGTAGCTGTCGCAGTTTTTCATTCTCCTGTTGTCCGCCTATCCCATTGCATTATTTGGATGGCTATAATATCTGCTTTGGAGCAGTCCAGGGCCTCCGCTATTAAGGGACCTAACATTCCGCGTGCAGGTCCGTCCTTTTTTCGTTTGGAGGGGTTGCCTCGTAAACTTAGTTTCTTTTTCATGTCCGGGCAGTGATCCCGACGGGACAATTCCCAACCTGGAGGGCTGATTCCATTGTAGACATCCCTAGGACGGGGGATCGGTAAGACCGAAGTCAATAACCCTGCCACCATCATCTAACAGCATTTCTTTTCCAAGACCCTGAATGAAACATTGAAATATTTACCGGCTTGAACTCCAAATATGTCGGAGTAGCACGTCTAAGGTCCATTGTCCTGTTTATAGTTCTGCTATTTTTGTCCGCTGGACCAGATGAATGCTTGTGGACTTTCTTAAATGTCAGCGACTTTCCTGCTGTCCCGTTGTAAGCAAGACTGCAGACTGTTTAAATGCTTCTTAACTAATTATTTCGTGTTTGCTCAGCACCTAAGTGTGCTAGGTATAAGGTAAGTGACGCAGATACTACGATACATGCTGTGAGAGCTATTATAACACCGCAGAATACTATCTCTGTGATCTCTGGTCTACGCTCGCATCAAGTTGCAGGTGTTTGGCGCTGATGTGGTGGACTTATGGTATGTAGCGTTCACTCATTTTTCTACTATAGGCTAAGATATACCACCATAAATTCCATGAATAAAATTTATTCATAAAATGAAAAATACAGTAATCCCCATCGACTGCAACACACTTATGCCAGCGCTTGATCCAATCCTCGAAACATTTTTTATATTCAGTTTTCGGTATGCCCATCAGTGCTTCCTGCGATTTTTCCATTACTTCCTCTCGGCTGCTAAAACGCGTTCTTCGTAGTGGGTTTTTAACTCGATTGAACAGAAAGAAGTCACAGGGCGAATTTGGTGGCTGTTGGATGGTATTTGCTGCATTTTTCGTCAAAAAAATTATGAATAATGATGGCACTGTGCGACGGTGTGTTATCATAGTGCAAAATCCACGAGTTTTCTGTCCAAAATTGTGGTCTCTTTTGGCGAATCGCTTCACGCAAACGTCTCATAACGCCCAAATAATACTCTTTGTTTACTGTCTGGCCTTCTGGCAAAAATTCATGATGCACTACACCGTTGTAGTCCATGAAAACCGTAAGTATTGCCTTCTTTTTTGAATGAAAACGACGTGGTTTTTTTTTGGTCTCAGTTCATTTGGTGAACGCGATTCACTTGCCTGATGTCTGGATTGTGTGTCGTACTCATAAGCCCACGTCTCGTCTCCAGTAATGATCCTTTTGATGAATGTGGGATCGGATTCAGCCTCGCATATCATCTCTTTTGCGACGTCAACACAGGCTCTTTTTTGCATGAAATTGAAGTCTTTTGGCACCAACCTTGCTGCTACACGATGGAAACCCAAATCATTAAACAAAATGTCTTGGACGGATCCATAATCAATTTTCAAGTCCTCCGCTTTCTCTCTGATGATTAATTTGCGGTTATTGACCAACATTTCTTTTACTTCATCAACGTTTTCGTCGGTTTTCGATGTCGATGGTCTACCACTGCGTTCATCATCTTCGATTGACCACTTTTGAACTGCTCGTGCCACTGGTAAACGACAATATTTCCAACGTTCGCGCACAATTAAATCCGTTTTATACGCAAAATTTAATATAGGGTTTTCCAATAGGGACTTGACAGCTTTGAATTTAATTTGTGAACGCACTCTTTCACTAATCATCAAACTGTTACTGTTAATTTATTCAGTAAACTTTTTGGAGAAGATGCACCAAGATGATGAATTTCATCGCAAAATCATCTTCAGTAACGAAGCTCATTTTTGGCTCAATGGGTTCGTTAATAAGCAAAAAATATGAAAACCCACATGTGATTCATGAATCACCACTGCATCCACAAAAAATAACCTTTTGGTGCGGTTTGCATGCCGGCGGCGTTATTGGGCCATATTTTTTCGTCGACGATAACGATCGACCTTTGCAAACATGCCCGCGGTGGCCATATGAACGAAGTCGAGTTTCATTCATAAATGTTTTGATTGTACTTCAAGCCAATAATAAAGTTTTTGAAATATCTCAAATGGTTTACCTTTTATTTAAAAAAAAGTTGTGAAGTCGTTATTAGAAAACCCTATAAAAGTTCGTTGTGGCAAATTTAAACCCATTTCTAAAATTTAAAAAAATTCCAATACTAGGTGGGGTGAAAAGTAACCTCCTTGGGAATGAAAAAAATTTTTTTTAAATGTTTTTTATTTTTTTATTTTGTTCAATATAGTCCCCTTTTAGTATGATACACTTATTCTAGTAATTTTCCTACTTCTTGATCCAGTCCGAAAAGTAATTTTTCAGAAGGTCTGCAAAATACTCCTCCGTGGCGTCGATGATTTCCTCGCGTGAGCTGAATTTTCTATTGATGAGCCATCTTTTGAGGTTTGGGAACGGACTTCACGGCACCATAACCTTATTTGCAGTAGCAGCGCATTCTGGTGGTCAAGGAGGTTACTTTTCACTCCACCTAGTACACACAGAGATAGATGTACTCTTGGCTACGTAGCTTTTGCAAATGTTAAGCTATGACGCTAAGATTTAGGAATGTCAACAACAGATGTACCAAAAATCGGAACAATGGGAGCGCCACACGGTGACGCAACCGGGAACCTTTGGTAGAAGTTTTTTTTTAGATATAATTTATTTCTAATTAATACATATTGTTTGCATACAAGTCTAAAATATTAAAAGTACTCCAAAAATATGGAATAAGAAACATTTAATGACATTTAGTATTTTTTATACAAGAAGTATAGAAAATAGTTTTGAATGCCACTTCAAGAGGCTGTTAGAATTGCAAAAGAAACAAAATGCAAATAATTTGGAAATTTTTTCAACTATACCAGAATGTAAGAGACAATAGATTTTAAATAATAGTAGTTGCACTGAAATAGCCAATTTTTTTTACAAGTTTTAGAAATATTCCAGATATTGACATAGCCCTCATGGAATGAGAAAGCTTGTTAAACAAGCGATACGACGAAACAGAATAAAATTTACGAAGGGTGGGTACAGATAACATATTAGACGAGTTTCCACGTAAGTTATACCATAATTTGAGATTAATCGAAAATTTCGATTACCAGATTTCATGAAGAAGGTCATCAATACCTTAAAGCAATAAGGGTGACGCACAGGAAAAATCTTTAGATCATAGAACAGTGGAAAACTAGGATGTCTTCTAAGTTTACGCCAAATTTTTTCTTATGATGTATTACTGCAAAATTAACAATTGAAATTTGAAAATTGAACAATTTTATATCCCCAAACAAGGAGTCAATAGACTATTGGTACACTTTGCAGAAGTATACTTTACTGATAGTAAACAAAAAAAAAAAAAAAAAAATTAATTTTGTAACACATTATGCTAAACTACACTACTAGTTCATAAGTATTTTAGCTTTATTTGGCATATTCGAAGATGCATTTGCGGTTCTATCAAATGTATCTATAAAATGTATTTAAAAAAATTAACAAAATGTATTTATAAATACTAGCATAGTAATATGTTTATCTTTAGGTTCTTCTTGTACTGTATGAAAAAAAGATCGATTTTACGCCATATGTTTTGGACTTGTCCAATGGAGAACAATACTCGTCTTGGTTTCTTAACCTAAATCCCAAAGGTGATGTACCAGTGTTGCAGGATGGTGGACTTGTTGTTCCAGATTCTAAGTACATAATAAACTATTTAGAAAACAACTTTAAAACAGGTGTGGATACCCATAATATTTGTTTGCATGAAAAGAAATACAAAAGTAATACGAATTTAAAATTTTAATTATAGCAAAACATCCGTCTCTGCTTCCGACTGATATTGATTCAAAGGAGTACAAAAGATTGATGTTATATGAGGAGATCATAGGTAAATTGCCTGTTGGAGCACTGAGCCTTGGATCATTTGTTCATGATGACCTAAAACTCACACCAAAGCCACCATTCATTGGACCAATTCGAAAATCTTGTCTTAGTAGGTCTTATTTTGGATAGACCTCCTCAGATTTATTAAATACCTGATTTCTGTTATTTTTTTTTTTTTTAGGAAATAACGAAAAGGTTTACGAGATTTTGAAGAAATCGGCCAATGATGCCGACTTATTTCGAAAAGCAGCTTTACTGAAGAAACTTGCTTTGCAAGATCGTCGAAAGCAGTTAGTGTATTCTAGAGTTGATTTTCAACGCGTTCTTGACAGATTCGAGGAGATACTTAAGTTTTTTGAAAAAGAACTATCATCTTATCCAGAAAGAGAGTGGCTCTTATCATTTGAATTTTCTATAGTTGATGTGACCTTTGGCTTATTATTGCATCGTCTTTTTAGTCTTGGGTTTGAAAACTACTTTTGGGCATACGGCAAACTTCCGAAAGTGGAAAGTTATTTCTTGCGCTTTAAACAAAGGAATTCTTACATAAAACTCATGCCCACAAATGTGGAAATACTAAAAGATATATGGTCAAAAACACCATCGAATTATAAAATTGGAGCTGGTGTCATTGGAATGGCTATGTTTGCTGCATTTGCTCACAAATAGCTTATTCTTTAATATTGTGTTAAGATACATGTATTCATAAATGTTCATTAAATGGTTGTTATAGGTAGAAATGCATTTTTCTTTTCATTTAACAAGTCTACTATGTTAAAAGATATGTAATTAGTTTTGTTTCTTTAAATAGCGCGAATAAAAGAATCTTTTGCTAAAAAGTGTGACGATGACTTATTTTCAATGAAAGACTTCTAGTATGGGGTAGAGAGCCACAAGAGATTGATGTATTATATTGGGTTGTTCAATAAGTTCTGCTAATTTTTTAGGATTAAAGTACAACACAAATTTTTGATATAAAGGCTTATATTTGATCCATCAGATATTGTCTATCATTCTTCCAATTCTTCCAATGTTCTGGAAGAGACATTATCTGTTTTAGAATTCATCAGACTTCTGATCTCATCTTCAGAACTGAATTGCCTTCCGTCGAAATTGTTTTGAAGAGAGCGGAACAGATGGTAGTCCGAAGGCGCAAGGTCTAGAGAGCACGGTGTGTGCTGCACAACTTTTCAGCCAAATGAATTCAGCCTTTGTTTTGTCACTAAAGCTGTGTGTGGTCTGGCGTTGTCATGATGGAAAACAACGATCTTTCTGTTCGTCAACTCTGGCCGTTTTTCTTTCACTGCCTGCTTGAAAGTATTGAGCTAAGAGCAATATTAACAGTCTTACCAAACGCTTAACATGATATTTTTGGGATGAAAATCTTATTTACCGACCAATTGCGGTGTTTAAGCAGAAGCGCACCCTGACACCTTACGCCGAATGTTGTTGTAAATTACTCATTTTTCGTCGTTCGTAAGCACTTTTTTCAAGAAAGCCAAAAGCGAATTCCATCTCAACAAAGACTCACAGACCATTATGCGATCCATAATGTTTCTTTTACTGAGTTCGTAAGGAACCCAAACACCCACCGTTTTTGACACTCCAAGCCTTTTCAGTCTCTGTGAAACAGATGTATGGGCGATGTTAAGCCGCTGATCGATCAACTGTGTCGTCACATGCTTGTCAACGGTAACTGCAGCCAAGATTTAATTGTCGTCTATGGTGAGTGGACGTCCAAAGCGAACAGTATCAGCAAGGTCTGTATTTCCTGAGCGAAAGCATATAAATCAACGCTAATAAGTGTCACTTATTAACTTTTCACCTTTTTTCAAGAAAAAAAGTTAAAGATGCCGAAAATGCGCTTTCTTATCCTTCATTGTAAAAAAAATATTGAGCACTTAATACACGTCCGATCTAAACAAATTCTCGTAAATATGTAAAGGATTACCCTCCCTATTGTTATAAAGAAAAAAAATTTCATAATGGTATTCACAGAGATTTTATGACATGATAAACACTACTTCCATGAAAAAAAACGACAACATTTACTGAACAACCCCATACATATTTACTAAATGTATGTATAGGGTTTTCTAATAACGACTTGACAACTTTTTTTTTAAAATAAAGGCAAACCATATGAGATATTTCAAAAACTTTATTATTGGCTTGAAGTACAATCAACAACATTTTGGAACTCGACTTCGTTCATATGGCCACCGCGTTAGACCCAATTTTCAATGACTCGGCCACACATTTCGGCCGAAACGGCCGATATTTCGCGTTCAATGTTGGCTCTGAGCTCTTCCAACGTCGTCGGCGTGTTAGCATAAACGTAGCCCCACAGAAAATAATCAAGCGGCGTTATATCGCACGAACGATTCGACCAATCGACTGACCCATGTCTTGAGATAACACGCTCACCATACTTACTCTTCAATAAATCGATTGTAGCGTATGCTACAATGTCTTCCAAGTCCATATCTTCCAATTCCAAAAATAATCGGTGATCATGGCGCGATAACGCTGACCATTCATAGTAACGTGACGATCGTTATCGTCGACGAAAAAATATGGCCCAATAACGCGGCCGGCATGCAAACCGCACCAAACAGTTATTTTTTGTGGATGAAGTGGTGATTCATGAAGCACATGTGGGTTTTCACCCGACCAATAACGCATATTTTGCTTATTGACGAAACTATTGAGGCAAAAATGAGCTTCGCCACTGAAGATGATTTTGCGATGAAATTCATCATCTTGGCACATCTTCTCCAGAGCCAAAAGCTCGTTAGTGTACTTTACTGAATAAATTGACAGTAACAGATTGATTATTAGTGAAAGAGTGCGTTCACAAATTAAATTCAAAGCTGCCAAGTCCCTATTGGAAAACCCCATATAACCGCAAATGCAACATTTTGATGACCCGAAATCATTAGTAAGGACAAGATAATTAAATAACTATTAAGTTATTAAGTTATTTATTTAAAAAAAATAGGTTACCCTTACAATTAAAAATACAACTGATCTACAATATTTTCTACTTGCTTCAAATGTTTATCCAGTGACGAAGTGTTAGTAATATCTGTCATCAGGTTATCGTTGCCGTATGTGATGGAATGCACATACCATATATATGTATTTGCATGGATGTCGCATGGTCAAGACGATCGTTTCAACCGTCGGACGTTAAACCAAACTAAACTGATGTTAGTGATCAAGTTGGGCTATTTGCTGGGTGCCATTGAATTCTAACGGCTTTAGCATCTCAAGGGACAATAGTCCTTCAATGTTTCAAGTTCAGGTGTTTGTTGCAAAATTGCTGGTAGCGGCTGTTATTCGGTAATCGCTTCTTCTCTAAACAGTTTTCAGTTCACTCGTACCGTGGTGTTAAAATGCTTTATGTCGAATGTGACTTCTAACCCCAGGGTATCGTTGTTGATGTTAACTGACCCATTGAATTGGTATGCTAGCTAAGACTTTTTCTTATCCCAACTTCCATTGTTGGAATATGCTGGTTGCTGGTGATAATGCAGGTTGAAGCTTTGCTTCTTAGAAAGTTTGAAACGCATGTAGAAATGTTTATATCTATTAATATTTTTTGTTTTTAGGTAAAGAAAAGGTTAATTATAAATCTTTATAGGCACTATAAAGAACCAGAAGCGCGACCTCATATTAGTGTGAGATTCTAATTCACTAAAAAATATATCAGAGTACGACTAAGTTTTCTTAGCAAGTAGTATTATGAGTACCAAAATAAGTAAAACATGGTGGTTAGGCACTGAAGTCAACGTTTTTGTTGCAACTTGAATCAAAGTATTAACACAAAATAACCAATCAAAATTATAAAACTAAATTTAAATACTATACAACAATGTAATACATGGGCTGAACGTACTGTTTCTAAGAGAGGGCACCACTTGAATTAAATCCATGCCATCTTCAGTTAGTAGCAACCTTCAAAAGATACGTGTATAAATTTGACAGCTGTCGGACGATAAGTTCTCGAGATATAGCGTTGTGAGTGAAGCAACTTTTGTTATTGCGAAAAAAAATGGATTCAAAGCAATTTCGTGTGTTGATTTGTGTGTTGGATATATCACACACGAATATTTGGGCATGCGAAAGCTCTGTTCAAAGTGGGTTCCGCGTTTGCTCATAGTCGACCAAAAACAACAACGTGTTGATGATTCAGATGAGTGTTTATAGCTGTTTAACCACAATAAAGCCGAATTTTTACTTCGGTATGTGACAATGGATGAAGCTTGGCTCCATCACTTCACACCAGAGTCAAGTCGGCCAAAATGGCCAAAAATTCAAAAGTCGGCTGGCAAGGTTATGGCATCCGTATTTTGGGATACACATGGAATAATTTTCATCGACTATCTCCAAAAGGGGCAGACTATCAACAGCGACTATTACATTGCGTTGTTGGAGCGTTTGAAGGACGAAATCGCAGAAAAGTGCTGCTTCGTCAAGACAATGCACCGTGTCACAAGTCGATGAAAACGATGGCAAAATTGAATGAATTCGGCTACGAATTGCTTCCCTAACCACCGTATTCTCCAGGTTTTGCCCCCAGCGACTATTTCCTGTTCGCAGACCTCAAAATGCTCGCCGGAAAGAGATTTAAGACCGATGAAGAAGTAATCGCCGAAACAGAGGCCTATTTTGAGGCTAAACCGAAACCGTACTACAAAACTGGTATCGAAAGATTGAAAAATCGTTTCAATTAGTGTATTGCCCTCGAAGGCAACTATATTGATAATTAAAGTTGGATTTTGCAAAAATTTTGTGTTTTACCATAAAGTTTTAGTTAAATCTCGTGCATAATTCTGGAGCAAGATCTTCTCGACAAAAGAAAATATCAGCCGACAACTCACCGAGAAATTTAAGAAAAAAAGATGTATAGTAATCATCGCCCTCGGTTTTATTCTCGGTCAAAGAGGACAAGATGTTCTAATCCCTCGAAAATAGCTTAAACAAACGAATGATTGATTGCACATTAGAGCTGAAGTCTTTTATTTTAGATATGTACAAAAACCTTTCGGACAAGCTCGTCGAAATCGTTCTCGATTTAAATAATCGCATTGAAGAAGTCACAAATACCATACTTGCATTGGAAAACGGAGTCGACGAACTTAAGCATCATGCCCTATTCAAAACACGGATGTATCCGATTCATCATCTAATGAATAAGTAAGTATATTTAACGAAACCGTTCTTAACTTGTTCAATGTAAGGGGTGAATTATCGTGAGGTTTGATTTTCAATAGGTTTTTTTTTTGACAGATCACGCGTAGAGTCAAATCAAATTGCTTTATCATTTCTGTTCCACAACAGCGTTTGCAAATCATTCACCTGTATTACGAAATTCAGTGTTATGTGAGAAATGTTTTTCGTGCGATTCGAGGAACTTACGGTACGAATAATCGACTTACTGGAACTACTATTGCCAATACCATTCGCAAATTTTAGTCCCAGTTTACATTAGTGGATGATACCCGACCAGTTAGACAACATCCAGTAGGTAGTGTAGAGATTATAGCAGCTGTAGCTGAGAGTGTACGCGAAGACCGTGAAGAGTCGATTCGTTGTCATTCTCAGCAGCGTATTCAACTTGTGCAAGAATTGAAGCCAGGCGACTTGAATTTGCGTCATATTTTCAGTGAATGGGCTCTGGGAAACTCGATGAAAATCCGGTGTTTTATCGTGAAATTTTGTTCAGTGATGAAGCCCATTTCTGGCTCAATGGATACGATAATAAACAAAATAGCCGTATTTGAGCTGATGAGCAACCCGAAGAATCCCAAGAGCTACCATTACATCCATTAAAAACAACGGTATTGTTTAGTTTATGGGCTGGTGAAATCATTGGTCTATATTTCTTCAAAAATGAGCAAATCAGAATATTTCCGTCAATGGTAACCGTTATCGCGCTATGTTAACGGATTATGTGCTCCCTGAAATTTAAGCACATGGTCTCGGTGAACTCTGGTTTTAACAAGACGGCGCTACGAGCCATACAGTGCGTGAAACAATAGACTTGTTAAGAAATCATTTTGGTTAGCACTTAATTTCACGTTTTGCTATGGTAAATTGGCCGCCTAGATCCCGTGATATCACACCTTTGGACTATTTTCTCTGGGGATATGTAAAGTCTCAGGTCTTTAGGAATAAGCCAGCTACGATTGACGCTTTGGAATCCAACATTGCTCGTGTTATCCGGGAGATACCAGTCGCTATGCTCGGATGAGTCGCCCAAAGTTGGACCCTCCGAATGGACCACCTCAGACCAAAAAGTAAGTGCCATGAATTGTTCTTTTAACCGATAATAAAAAATTTAAGTTCACTTTCAAATTTATTTATTTTATTTTACATTATAAATTAAACCTCACGATGAATTACCCTATACATGTTGCAATTAAGTGAAAAGTTATCAAGAACTTAATTATACCTTTGGTTTACTTCAAAGACCATAGAACTGAAAAATAAAATAGATTATGCATTTAACAGATGGAAACGTTTTAGACTACATGAATCTTACAACCAATTTCGATTACTAAAAAATTACTAAACTATTTTGTTTGAAAATATTACGTTATTTCTTGGTCTTAGCTAACTCTTAAAAACCAAGAGGTTTTACCATCTTAATATTGTCTATATTTAATAGTTCTGTTATATCTTAGTTAACGTGGTTTAGAAGCATGCTCCCGTGCCTTTGAGCAACTTTGAATATTTAGATCCCTATGAAGATTAGCGTTCTGTATGTTATGTACTAAGGTGCATTAACTATGTGCCTTAGTACTTTATTTTGGAAAAATTGGAGCCCGTGTGTTCATACTGGTTTTAGAACTTGTTTGTATAGCAATAACTTGTTGTAGTTGAATGCTTATCTTCCAATAAGTCAATACATTTTACTGTACCACATGTTCAGCTTATCCCTCTCTATATCTAGTTATGCTTAGATATAGTATTTGGCTGGATTTAAGTATTCCACTACATTGTTGTTTATGTACCATATACTGGAATGCGTAGTACGTTTTTAAACGTTGAAATCATATGGACTGACTTTATGTCATTTAATCTATTGTAATTTGCCATTTTTTTAGTACATTCTTTGATACTGCTTATTGCTATTTGAAGCTATTTTGTTACTATTTTGACAGTTGCTTCCACAGTAAGTACAGCAGTGTCATCTATAAATGTTGCTATAAGGGCTTCTCCATTTTCAGGCAGTGAATAAAATGAATAGCACTGGACCTAGCACACTGCCTTTCGGTGCACCATCTTTAATTTATCTTAGTGTTGAGTACTCTGTCTCTTGTTGAATTCTGAATAATCGATCTGATATATATGTATGTCTACAAAATTTCGGTAGTTGCTTTTGCAATTTATGGACCAGTTCTTTGTTCCAGACTTTATCGAAATCTTATGCTATGTCAAGAAATATTGTAGATCACATATTTTTCTCTTCGAATGCCCTTTTTGATTTTATCTGTGATGCTATGCACCTGATCATTGGCAGTATCGATATTGGGCGATATGAGGTACCATCGCAAGGTGGTTTGCCTTTCTTGCTTGCGACACATCTCAATTTATAACAGCATTCTGCGTTATTTTTTTTAACCCTTTTCGTGGCAATTGTTTTAAAATTTCCCCAGTAAATCAATCAAATCATAGGATTTATATATTATTTTGATTTCTGCCATCTTTCATTCCTTTGGCAAGTTCTTTAGCTGTTACCAGCCAAATAGGTCTATTTTTTTCGCACCATACTTTGATTTCTTGATAAACTTTATCTTCATAAGGTTTGAAGGCGTCTTAAAATAAACTCTGCAAACGTGTTTTTCGCCCAGTTACACTTTCTGGTTTTTCCTGGCGGAATATGAATTTTCTTTCTTGCCTTCTAGAGCGAGTAGTCGATACTAGCATCATTTGTTAGACCTGTAAAGTAAGTTTTTGACTCATCAGTAAATTCTCTTATAGATTTTTTGAGCTTGCTATTTATTGTAAAATGCTCGGCGTGGTTTTACCGCTTGGTGCTCTTGTCTGTTGCCATCGTTTTCTAGCTCTCCTCTTTTCTGTAATAATTTCACATATTATTATTATTTTATCTGAGTGATGAGATGTCTCTTTTCTATTGTACATATATTTTATTTGAAGAAATATATTCAGATATAAAGAACTCGACAAGATCTGGGGCTTTATTCCTATTTGTTTAGGTAGGTTTTCCCAGCGCCATCTTCTTTAATAGTTTTATATAGTTCTCTGCCTTTAGTATTTAATAATCTAGAACCCCAATTTTTGTTCTTATCATTAAAATCCGTTCCCGCGATTTAGCTGTTGTGAAATACAAGGAAAATACTTTTTCTTTAGTCTATAGCTAGGAGATACTGATGCAACAGATATACTTATGGAGGCGTAATATCGACCCTCCTGTGGTCTTTGGTCATTAATGATCTACTTAACAAATTAAGCAACTTGGGACAACACGTATGCAAGACACTCTTAAGATAGTTCTAGACTGGTCCACCAGAGGGAATTTCTCCATAGACCCAAATAAGGCCGTCATAGTTCCTTTCATTAAAAGAAGAAACATAAACTTAAGTATATGTAGTTGCATTAAACGATACAATCGTTGAGTACTCCGACGAGGTCAAATATCTGAGAGTAATCCTAGGCAAAAGATTCACTTAAACAACAAAATACCTAAAGCAACCAACGCTTTATAGGCCTGGCGTCGCATGTATGACAACACAATGGTGATCTCTCCAAAGGATTCACTGGATTTATACAATGACGGTAAGGCCATATGCTTCTATAGTATATACTAAAGTCACGAAAAAGACTGTCATTTAAAATCTCAATAGGGTATAGTGTTTTGCGTGTCTGGGCATTTCCAGAGCCCTTCGGATCTGCCCTATTGCTGCAATAGAAGCAATAATAGGACTTATGCTCCTACACTTATATGTAAACAAAGTGGCATTACGAAGCACAGCAAGTCTGGTGCAAATTAAAGGGTTTAGTGTAAGCGATCACCCAGACCCGGTAACAGATAGCCTTCAAAAAATACTTTGTTTTAATAAAGTCTTCTCCACGGAGATTCCCAGAAAAGAATCATGGGTTAGCAATAACTTTAAATAAGTTAAATGCGGATGGTTCTAAAATGGAATAGGGAATGGAAGCTAGAAAACGCGGATATAGTTAAAATATTACCCAATGTCACAGTGTATTTCAAGCAGAATTCTACCATTTAAGTGTGTACCAACCATATTTACAATTTTGGAATTAAAAGCGCAAACATTGCAAAAACAGACTCACGGAGAGTCAAGCAGCTATAAATGCTCTCAGATCGCACACAATTGACTCAAAATCAGTCATGCACTGCTTCAAAACCCTCAAAATACCAAGGTCTAGGGACAAAGCCGAACTTCGGTGGGTTCTTGCTCATAAGGGCATTGATGGGAACGAAAATGCTGATGAACTGGCAAAAAAAGGCTCCCTTTAATGGATCCACTTCTCACTCCCAAGTTAGCAGTCAATTTAGCTATTAATAGTTGGAAGCTGTCGATATACATTTCATATGAGAAGAATAGCTCAGGTCTGAGACGGGACAAACGAGTCTGCTCTCCAAAAAAAAAGTCAATAGATGTTTAAATATCAATATCAAAAATTTAGTAGGTTACCTTAAATGGCATTACGATTTAAGATATCATCTCAACAAAATGAATCTAGTCGACTCTCGAGAGTGCCGACTTTGTCTTGAAGAAGAAGAAACATCTGAACACATCTTACCAGGTGTACCGTTTTTTTTTGTGAAAATAAAACAACCTTGCCAGTCGACTGAATCATCAACATCTTGTTTTTGGTCGAATGTGAGCAAACGCGGCACCCACTTTGAACAGTGCTTTCGAATGTCCAAATATTCGTGTATGATATATCCAACACGCTCTTTTGATATTTTCAGAGCCTCAGCTATCGATCAACTTCACTTTACGGTCATTCGTAATCATTTTGTGGACTTTTTTAATGTTTTCATCTGAAACAGCTTCTTTTGGACGTCCACTGCGTGCATCATCTTCGGTGCTTGTATGACCTCTTTTAAATTTTTCAATCCACTTGCGAATGGTTCGTTCGGCTGATGCAGAGTTCGGGTAACACTTATCAAGCCATTTCTTTGCATCGGCTGCATTTTTTCCATCAAAAAGCAATGATAATTCAACACACGAAATTGCTTTGGATCCATTTTTTTTCACAATAACAAAAGTTGCTTCACTCACAACGCTATATCTCGAGAACTAATCGTCCGACAGCTGTCAAATTTATACACGTATCTTTTGAAGGTTGGTACTAACTGGAAATGGTATGAATTTAATTCAAGTGGTGCTCTCTCTTAGAAACGGCGCGGACTAACAGCCCATATGTTAGAACTAGGGAACATATCCAACAACTTTAAAATTTCTATATTTACTGAGATAGCAATCTTCTTATGTACGTTGTTTTCACCATTTGATGGAAAATACACACAAGATCTAGAATCCTAACAATTTGCTAGTTCAACCTACCCCAAGCAATGTCCAGATCTGCAGATTATCAAAGGATCTACGGGCCGTAGATTTTAAATGCACCGCCTTGAACTTAAGGCAGCATATTATTTGCTTGCAGATATTCCCATACAATAGTTTATGCACGCGTAAGCTACCCGACACTGACGGGATGCATGCGAAATATCAAAAGTTTGGATAAAGGCAAAGCTTTGGAGTTAGATGAAAGTGGATTTTGGAGGCAGTTGTAAAGTGGAAATAAATTTTGAAATTTAATTATTATGGGTGACATGAAGGTTAGGATATAGTTGACATTTTTAAATCAAGATTTGCTGTGGGATGGGAAGTGCGATATTAAAAAAAATGCAAAGATAAATAAGAAAAGGGAGAATTCCTTGGAGTTTTTCAATGACTACGGTATTAAATGGATAAAGAAAATAACCTAACTTAAGTGGGCAACCCAGGAGAATCGGTAGATGTACATATATAAGCCGTGCTACAGGAAATATTAAGGTGGGTCAAAATGTTTAATGCAGAAGAAGTGATATGCTCGGATCGCTTGCCAATAAAACTGAACACAATCTTTTACCAAAGTCTATCGAAGGAGTCTGAAAAGATCCTTCTTCGTATTCTTCTTACTCTACCGTGTTCCCCTGTTGCCCCTAAGCGTGGCTGTTACCTCCGAGTACCCAGTATCTTCACACTTCCCTGTTTAAGTTGGATCTCTTCATTTCCATGATCGATTTTCCTCGTTTTTGTCCTATTTTTTTAATGCCCTGCTTCATAGTGTTTCGTGGTTTATCTTTTGGGATTTAACCAGTTGTTATCGTGTTGTAAATCTGTGTGGGAATCTTTGAGTCTCCCATTTATTGTGCGAAGACTGATGATTATCCGGATGGCCGGTTCGGAAGGTAGGTAGCGCTACTGAGCCAAAATGAGTGTACCATCATATAGCATAACTTCTTTTAGCCCGCCTGCCAAAATTTGGTGACAATTCGATACTCATTCAAAACATCGTGTTAGTGTTTTTTCCAATAATGGGGAAAAAGCAGTATCGTTCCGTGATCTGATTTAGCCCATTCTCGATGGTGTGTATGGGATCCATTCATCTTTTCAGTACAACCGTTAACATTGGTTCGCAGAGTTTCGCCGTGGCCGCACGTTGGTTTTTGATGAACCGTAGACAAAATTGGCGGACCGCCGAGTAAAAATTTGCGAGTTGGCTGAGTTAGCAGGCATCTCAACTGAACGCTTTAGCCATATGCTGCATTAAGTTTCGGGTGTGAGAAAGCTGTCCGCGCAATCGTGAGACCAGTTCAAAAACGTGCTTATCTCTTTTTAATCAAAATCCGGAGGAGTTTCTGCATTACACACCAGAGACCAAAAAACAATCGAAACAAAAGGGTTTTTTTCCCGGTGAACATGCTCCAAAGAAGACGAAGACCATGCCTTCGCCTGGAAAGGTGATGGCCATCGTTTTTTGGGACGCCGATTTGAAGAAAATACGACTACATTTGGCGAAGAAAAAAAGTGCTCTTCCACCACAATAATGCACCGGCCTAGGCCTAGGAAGGCTTAGAATAGATCCCTATTTTCTTTGCTGTAGATTTATCTATGAGAGCTCTTAATGTGATTAGATGGTCATGAGTTTGCCTACCTGACTTAAAAGACGCTTGTTCTTTTTCTAGACTATGTTCTACGGTTTCCTTAGCGGTTTATCGAGAATTCTCGTATATAGTTTATATGTATATTGTTGATGATAGGCTCATAGGGCTGTAATTATTATAGTCGTAGCTGCTACCTTTTGTATGAATTGAAATTTCAAATAATATTTTTAGCATCTTACTCAGGCTATTTATCCCATATTTAGTTTGTTCCGGTGCGATTTCATCAGGTCCGGCTGCTTTTCCTATTTTCATGGCTAGGATAGCTTTCCTTATTTCCACTACGGTAATTGAACCGTCGATTTCTTCGTTTCGTATTTCCGTGTAATCCATAGGTGATTCGCTCCTCTACTGGTGTTCTTTCACCTGCTTTAAACTTTTATAGGAATAAACTTTTTCCAGGTGTCGAAAACCTACTCTTTGTCCGTCAACAATGCGTTGTTTTCATTTTTTATTGTTCTACACTGTTTTCCTCTTTTTCTCCTAAAACTTTTTACTATTCTCCAGAAACTGGTTGTATTGTTTTCGTGTACCTTTTCTTCCATTTGGTTACCAAAGACTTCCCAAAATTTCCTTTTTGCTTCTTTAATAAGTATTATTGTGGCATAGTTCCTCTTTTCTTTCTGCTATAAGTTTTCTCCTTGATTTGTTGTGTTCACCATGGGGTTCTTTTTTCATAATTTTCATTTTTGATTTTTAGCATATTAGCTCAGCTGTCTTTTAGGATCTTCCATCTGTTTTCTGATTCCATTTCGTTGCTTCATGAATAACAATTTCATGCATGAATGTTTTCTCCTTTCAGTTTTCTTAGGTAACGTGTATCAAACATTTTATGCCTTGATTTTGGTGGTTCTCTGAATCAGGTATTACAAATAAGAAGACGAGTGGTCTGTCTTCAACTCAGCTCCTGTTATGACTTTCAAGCACATAATATTGCTTCTAGTATTTTAGGGGTAAAGAAAGTTTTCTATTTTGCTATAACTTTCTCTTCCTTCGAAAGTTGTTTTGTGTATTTTTTTACGCGGAAAGAAACAATTGTCAATAAGGATCTGGTTGTGTACGTAGTATTCAATTAGTCGATTTCCGTTGTCATTCAAAGTTTTTCCACCTCAATGGTTTTCCATGGTTCAAAGAGCTATGCCTTGTCGTTTCCAGTTCTTGCGTTTAGAGTACGGGTTATAATTGATACTGATAGAGAGTACTGTCAGCCTGGCAATCTGAGCCTCGCTGCTACTCCTTCACCTTCTGCACCCTTATTACTTGACGATGAGGCTCCGTCATGTTCAAAATGAACATGGGTCAAAGACAGGAAAGATTGGCGGCGCCTAGCAAAAGAGATAAGAAATCAAGAACAACAAGTGTTTTGGAATTTAAAAATTACTACCGGGATCTTCTGAAGAAATGTGTAGTATATCATATGTACCCAATTTTGTTGAAGTCCCGGATTCGAAAAAACCGTTTAAAGCTAAAGCTAAGCTAGGCTTTAAAAAAAAGATAGAATAACACGAGTTTTTTCTAAATGCGACCGACAATTTTATAAAAGAACTAGCAACAACATATAACAAAATATTGGATCAGTGTAGGGTGGTGGAAGACTTTACGAAATCCGTAGTATGACCAATATTCAAAGAGTTGATGTAAACGATTCAAGAAACTATAGAAGCATTTCATTCTTGAGTTGCATAGCGAGAGTCATGATGGAGGGACTAAATGAGAATGTTGCACGTCAGCGCTGAGTACCTGCAGCCTGATGCGGTGTCGTTATCACTTATGCTCAGGACATATAAGTGCTTTGCAAAAGTGTAATGCCCTGTCACGATGTCAGTAAGCAATCTGCAGCCTTTCCTTCTGGGGGACAGCAGAAAGACCGCTGACCTCCTACTGCATTCTTTTTTTGGGTCAAATTCTGGTAGAAGCCAGTCTTGGGCACAAGGAAAGTCGATTTCGTATTTTTTTTCGCAACAGTACTTCCAGTGTCATTGCATCGTGTGAAATGTCCATAAGACTGGAGTCATAAGACAGCTGGCGTACGAGGTCATCAAAGCTCCAGTGAATGTGGTACTAAAGACCACTTCTTTTTAGATGAAAGATGGCTTTGAGAGTGCAGCCTATGATATAAATGTCAAGGGAAGGGAGATTTATCAATGCGTCTAGAGCTAGACGTCTAGTATGGTAATAGGAACAATCACGTATTTTTGCGAGAGCTTATTCCGAAGACAGACAACCGAAGAATAGGATATAATTGCCCTTATAATAGCTGTGTAGATCCAAAGGACCCTTCTCGGTCACAGGTACCATATCTTGCCGATATCTCCTCTGCATTGTCAGAAAGCCGACCGCACCTAAGATGCTTGCGACATAACATGTTTAGTCCAGATAAGTTTGTAATCCAGTATAACACCTAAATACTTGGCTTCTTTGGATAATTGGATGGTGATGCCTTTAAGCACTAGATGAGTCCGACCAGGTAGCTTTCTCCTTCTTGTAAAGAGAACAACCTCAGTTATGATAGGATTGATTGAATGCCCATTACCAGTGCACTAGTCGTCGATCACGTCTAGGGCTGCCTGCGCTTTGGAGCAGACAGTCGCTGGACACGATCCAACAGACAGTACAGCTTAATCATCCGCGTTAGAACTATTGAGTGCGTTAAGCAGTAAGTCGACCAACATGCACCATAGTAGTGGAGGCAGAACGACGCTTTGCGGCCGCGGCCAGTATCGGCAATCACTGTCCTATTCACCAGCATTGCTTTTATCCACAAAACTAGTGATTTGTCTACGTCATGTTGTCTTGCCGAATTACATATGCCGTCGAAAGTTGCGTTGTCGAAAGCCGATACTATTTTTTTTTTACATAAACGATTTACATGAGTACATAGGAAGAGGTCTCAATATCGAAATTTTATATACTTGATTGCAGCTGTATGCTAACGATATGGTTATCTTATTGGTTTATATTGACGTCATGCAACAGATGATGTCCCGCTTTGAAGAATACTGCGAGAAATGGATCCTGAAACCGAGAGACCGAGAATGGAAAATTTTTCGGTTTTGACGATGCAAGTACCATTTATAAATTATACTCTGAGAGTGGTTTTCCAGTTAGTTATGCTGTTAATATCAGAATTTAATGGACTTAACATAGGCTGACATTCCCATTCTACAGCCGAAGAGCAAGGACGTGAGTCAGGGAACTAATATGAAAAGCAGAGATTACCATACTGTCGTCAGGAAAGGAATATATTGGATTAGATCAGATAGTAGATTATTGACAAAAATTAAAAAGAATATCGTAGACAGAACGGAGCCCTGGGGTACACCAGAATTTATTTCAAGATATTTTATGAGCTGGCGGCTTATCAGCGTTTCCATGGCCTTGGAAAGAAGGGACGTAAGCAATGGGTCTGTAGGAGGAGAGAGAAGAAGATTCGCTGTTTTTATGGATGGGCTGGATAAATGCTGTTTTTCATCTGCTCGGAAAGAGTCCTAAAGAAGAGGATTGATGAAAGCGCTTACGCAGTGGTTTTTATAGCGAGGAAGAACACCTCTTCAGAACAAGGGGAGGATGGAGGATGAGACAGAATGTCTAATGTTTTGACGAACGCCCAACAATTTTTACTATCTTTGGGACACTGCAGTATTTTTTTCCTCCGGTTTAGGTTGTATTGAAATTTTACACGTTTCAGTTATTCCTGGCTCGTTTGAACTTTTTTCGGTTTTCCTCTGTCGGGTTGGTCTTATAGGACCAAGAAAATATTTCTCGAACAGCCTGTTTCAACTCGAGTCATACCATGCCTTTTCTTTTGGTTGGATACAGAATAGTGTCTGTGATCATACCAGCAGCGGTATGTTTGAAACCATACGAGGTGCGATAGGTTGGTATATAGAATAGACGAGGATATCGTTAATTACGAGGGAAGAAAATAGAATTGTTAAGAGAGGCGCAATCCTTAGAACAAGAGAGCAGTCGATGAATGAACAGAATGTCATCTACGTCTCTGCATTTTTCGAGGATATTCAGTTAAGAAGTTTGAGGGGGGCACGATAGGGAGGTAAAATAATTGCGTCATCTCGGGGTAGTCTTCGAAGGGCAAATAGAAGGAAACAACGTTTAATGTTCTCGGTTCGGGATATATGAACTCGCTGAAAGGGGAACATCACTTAAACAAAAGTTGTTCAGATCGTTGAGCTTAACAACTTTTCTCTTCTGAGTCACAATCGGAATATCACTATACTGTAAGAGATCAAGGGTCTTTATAGAAGAGTACTTATTTTCAATAAAGGGTCACTAATGGCTAAGATTCAACGTATGATCAAATTCAGGTTCGAGTATGTCAAAGGACTTTTCACTTTCACTTGCCTTTTCTTGCAAAACTGGACATGTTTATAGCCATGCAGCCAGAAGAAAAATGCATAGGGAAATTGCTTTCTGCTGTTTGAATTCCTTCAATTTTTCGCACAGTTCTGATTAACATGACGAGGCAATATGATGGCATTTTATGTATGGATGGAAAAAATTAATTTTTTTATGTAGACTAACATTAGTAAAATAGTTTTGATTAGTATCGCGCTAATTACATTTAAATTTTATTAGACGAAAGTAAAATTCTCAATGCTAAGGTAAAATTTTGGTTTTAAAGTGAACAAACCAATGAATAGAAATGTCTAAGCAAATTGGGCCGAAGGCCTTTTTTAACGAAGCTCTCGAAAGTTAGCTTTTTGATTATGGATTAGATATAGAAGATGTTTTCGGGGTTTTACAAGACGCGTCGTGTGCTAATAAGTATTTCAATTAGATAAAATGAATAAAATACCTAACGCGTTCTCAATTTTGAAGGAGTGGTTAGCTTTCGTATGCCAACAGGTATATCATTTGATCGAGGTAAGGAGTGGACGAATTTCATAAACTCCTAGAACCGGAATATTAATAATTTAACTATCCAGATACTTATATTTGAAACGTCAATGAAGTGGGGTTAAGCAGTGGTCAATCTAAGCAACCAAGAGTATTAGCGCGTAAAAGAAAGCGACAGATATAGGCTATGATATCGTCTGAGCGTGGGTGGCGTATAGCAGCTGTAGAGCAGTTAGAAAGATCTTTGAATCATGCCTTATATATTTCATACAAAATCAAAACACCCTTCTAATGAAGGAAGCTCTTCTCGACGCCAAGTCTTCTAGCTATATATCGGGATGGCATCTTCAAAAGAAGACCCAGTTATACAGTCATACACGAAATATTGAAGCAAGGAATATCGAAGTAGTAATCATATCATTACCACCACATTCAACCGATAAAATGCTGCCGCAGGATTAGACATTTATAGGTCACATAAAAGTTTATTACAACAATCAAATAAGACGCTTTTTTCGTGAAAGTGGACGAAAAGTGACCCAGTATGATTTGGTAGGAATTTATTCGAAAGTTTACTTAAAGTTACATTTCGAGATAGGCCAACATTTCGATGCTCTTTGTAGAGGCGCTTCTTCTTTTTCATTTCCCGCAACAATGAAGTCTACTTCTGTAAACAGGTCCTTATCAAACCGATAAATTCCAGTGCATTTAAGTTTTTCCATTTAAGTCGATTTTTCGGATAATCTGGTATAGTTTACCACATTTGACTTAACAAACATGTTCACCACGTTGTATTTTCCCTAAAATAGCACTTTTCAGGTAATGCGATGTTAACAAGAATTTCCTTGAAATAGGCAGAAAACTTTCTTTGTCATATTAATAAATAGTAACATGTATAGCACCTCTACCTGAGCATCGAACTTGTCAAGTTGTAGAGGTTAAGTAAGGTCAATAAATTTCGAGAAGTTCCCCAGATGAGTCCCGATGAGTCCCCAGATGAGTCCCGAAACTAAAGGATGCTTGCCCACCTGCCCCCATTTAAATCTTCCCATCCACTTATTTTTCTCCCGGGCTGGATAAAGGTGTCATACGACCTGTGCCGAGGATCAGCCTGACTGAGGGCCCAGCTTCTTCAAAAATCTCAGCCGCGAACGGAATATTCGGATAACTGGCGATCTCCGGGATGGCTAGCCTTATGTGTATATAGCGGATCTCTCTACAGATGGACCATCCTTTCTCCGCTACTCGAGGGAATTAATAATGGATAAACTCTTAAAAAAAAACTAAACCTGAAGCCGGTACTTCTTTAATACCGGGCGGTAGAATGGTAACCGCACCGACTACGATGCAGGGTAAGGCTCCTGCATTGCCGAGCGGAAGTAAAACTCTGGCAGGCCATGCGGTACCATCCTCTAAAGGCAAACGCAACGAGCCAAAAACCAAACTTTCAAGGAGTGGTAAGAGTGTTACAAGCCATGGTCCTATCACTTCCTCCACCCCTAGCAGCAACAAGTTTCTGGCAGGGCACAGCCTCGCTGCTGCTACTTAAATTAGTTTCTCAAGGGGGGAACCAGGGGATCTACTATATATAAGACGCCGAAAAGTTTTACGCCTTATCAAAACCTTCAGATCCATTTCGGAGGTTGAGAGAAGTGCGGACGTAAAGAGCAAGATTGGGTGGGCTAAAAACATACTAAAAGACGGATTAACCACGCTAATGGACTCCTCCAAGTGTCAGAAATTGTTGAAGGGGACCGTGTCGGTTCCCAAGAGGTCCAAACCCAATAACACCAAAATCATTGGGCCTTTCAACAATACACCTCTGAGGTCTTTTAGAAAGGTCCTAAAAAATACAGTAAAGACCGCGTGTATCGACAAAAACGACACCAATGGATGAATAACACCTGAATGGTGGCTGTTGGTCAAGCTAAAGCTTTCGCCGGGAAAACCTCGGACCACCCGGACTTATCGTTTATGCCGATCAAAGATCTCTCAAGCTTTACGTCAAGGCCATATGTGGATTATGAGCGACTTGGCCAGGTGCAAAACTAAAAGCCGTGGTTAAGGGGAAAATACCTAGCAGACCTAGAAAATGGGTCTCAGGCGAACCCTCCTCCCCAGAATGCATTCTGGAGATCAGCAACCCGACTGATATATGCGCGCTATTTGTGATCAATAAGGGATGCCTTAACCCTCTAGCACAGACTAAAGGCATGATTCGGTTCAGTTTCGAATCAATTCTCCTAATGGTTTATAAAAATAGCTGACTTCTAGGTCTCCTCCTCTGATACTCTGTTGGAAATGAAAACCGATTATGAATTAAAAAGAGCAGAGGAAGAAGATGAACTCTTGGGCACATGTTCAGAATCGGAGGACTCGAACCGCACCGTGGTGAAGGCTACTCTGGTAAATTGTAGCAATGACACGGTTTCTGGAGATTAATCTAAATCAGTGAAAAAAAGCTTCGTCTTCACTTATTCTGCGTCTATCCAAAAGCGCAGAAGGCATCATCCTTATCCAGGAACCATGAATAGTAGAAGGCGTGGTTCATGGATTTGACTTGTATGCACTCTGCTCTATTAAGTAAGATTACACCTTGTAATGTAGTAAAACATAGACTTAATGTATTCTTACTACCTAAACTTAGGGACCCCGACATAACCGTTACCAGAGTGGAGACTGACAAAAGCATGTATTGCCTGGCATCGTCATATCTTGGCCACGATCAAGTGGGCTTTCTCCCTGATGACAACCTAGGAAGGATAGAACTGGAAGCTGGAATGCACATTGTTGGCAACATTGGCAATGAGCCCAGTTTTATAACAAGAAACCGGTAGGATGTGCTAGATATTACTCTTGCCTCCGACAACATCACTCAAGTGCTAACGAATCATTTTCGGACCAAAGGTATATCCAATTCACTCTGAGTGATGCTTTTCCCAGTCAACCAGCGTTCCAAAATTATCGGAAAACTGATTTGCCAAGATACAGTGGAATACTGTTAAAAACACTATCCTCTGAACTCTGAAGTCACCCGCGTAAGACCAACAAGATTGACATGAAACTCAAGGATTTCAACGTGACTCTCAATTAGGCTATGGCTGCTTTTTGCTCTCTTATTTCAATATAGAGGCAAGGCATTGAAAGGCATCAGCACTGGGACCGCTTAGAAACATTTGGTGAAAGCTTTTCAACCTAGCAAAAAGCACAAGAAAAATGACTGAAGAAGGCAATCCTTGAGACATCGAAGCTAAGCAAAATCATCTCTGGCAATTTTATGATGCTTAGCTATTTGAAAAAAAAAACCGAAGGCTCTTGGACAACCTGAAGTGATGAATCAACCTGTTATTGGACACCCACTTCCAGATAACGTCCTATTCGAGGCCAGTTGCAACCACAAAAGGACAGACAAATTGCTTCGGGCGCTGCATAGCTTCAAAACATAAAAGTCTGACGGTATAATACCTTCGGTGTTATAAAGGTCTTCAGAAATTATCCTGCCTACGCTGAGAATATCATGACGAGCTGTGTAGAATTAATCCACACTCCACTGTAATGGAAAAAAATTTAATGTAGTTTTCAAATGCTCTCATATTGTCCAAAAGGACCTCAGACCTAAAAGTTTATCTATCAGAACGACTGATTGATATCCATATAAGATCTTAAATTGATCCACGACATTTATCAACGGCTCAACATGCCTACTGTAAAGGAAAGTCGGGGAAAATGGCAGGTAGAAGACTTACTTGGAGAGTGGATCAGTCTTAAGCTAAATAGCAGGATAATCAACTCCAAGTGTCCTTGAATGAACTGCCTGAGTAAGCAGGGTGTCTGCCTGTGCTGATGACGTTGCTTTATAGCCAGTAAGCATCTTAATACCATCAAAGACTTCCTTTAGCTAAATCTTAACAGATTAATCCGGTTTGCAGATCGATGCGGATTGGGAGTCAACCCCCATAAAACTGATCTTGTCTTCTTTTCCAGGAAATACAGAATTCCAACTATAGACCCTCCCTCAATAAACGGTACCAGTTTAGTGTTGTCCGATACTGCAAAATATCTTGATCTAATTTTTGAAAGGATCTAAATTGGAAACCTTACATTTAAGAAAAAGCCAAGAAGGCTACATTAGCTTTATTCTCTTGCTAAAAAGCCTTTAACTTCGCATAACTCACTGTCTATACAAATTGGTCAAAAGGTCGACACTCACCTACGGGGTGGTTGCCTGGTGGACCGCTTTAGACAATGCAATCAACTCAAGCAAACTAACAGAAGAACAGAAGGTCTATGCATAAGCAGGGCCTTATAAACTACTCCCTCCGCGGAACTGGATATTTTCCATATTCTCTATGACTCCCATTCTGGATGGATCTAAGATTGATGGCGGTGTTTGTTGTGGCGGTATTTTCAGATAAGTTTAAGTCTAAAACTCTCTTTCCGTATTCCAAATTACTGTATTTTGGAAATAGCTACGTGCAAATTTATATTAAAGCTAGATGCTAACAAAAGAACAGACCTCAGGTGGAGTGTTGAATCAACATATGTAGCGGCCAAACAGATCTGGCCAATTACTTCTTCATCGGTCTTAAATCTCTTTCCTGTGAGCATTTTTATGAGGTCTGCGAACAGGAAATAATCGCTGGGGGCCAAATCTGGAGAATACGGTGGGTGGAGAAGCAATTCGTTGCCGAATTCATTCAATTTTGCCATCGTTTTCATCGACTTGTGACACGGTGCATTGCATTGATGAAACAGGACTTTCTTTTTCTTCAAATGCGGCCGTTTTTCTGCGATTTCGTCCTTCAAACGCTCCAACAACGCAATGTATTGTAATAGTCGCTGTTGATAGTCTGCCCCTTTTGGAGATAGTCGATGAAAATTATTCCATGTGTATCCCAAAATACGGATGCCATAACCTTGCCAGCCGACTGTGGAGTTTTTGGTCGTTTTTGGACGACATGTGGCCTGTTCGCCACTTAGCTGACTGCCGACTTGACTCTGGTGTAAAGTGATAGAGGAGTTTCATCCATTGTCACATACCGACGCAAAAATTCAGCTTTATTGCGGTTGAACAGCTTTAAACACTCCTCTGAATCATCAACACGTTGTTGTTCTTGGTCGACTGTGAGCAAACGCGGCACCCACTTTGAACAGAGCTTTCGCATGTCCAAATATTCGTGTATGACATATCCAACACGCTCTTTTCATATCTTCAGAGCCTCAGCTATCGATCAACTTCACTTTACGGTCATTCGTAATCATTTTGTGGACTTTTTTGATGTTTTCATCTGAAACAGCCTCTTTTGGACGTCCACTGCGTGTATCATCTTCGGTGCTTGTATGACCACTTTTAAAATTTTCAATCCACTTGCGAATGGTTCATTCGGCTAGTGCAGAGTCTGGGTAACACTTATCAAGCCATTTCTTTGCATCGGCTGCATTTTTCCCATTAAAAAGCAATGATAAAAAGTTAGCAGCTTTTATTTGAATATCATGTTTCTTTAATTGGAATATAAGTTCAATTTTATCATTAACAGTGATATACCTCTTTTTGGTTTCAATTAATTTTTAGAATAAGGGTAAAATTACCTAATTTTAGGTCGAAACTAATTGCAATAAATCGCTTCATATTCAAGGTAAATTGATAAACAATAATTTTTGAATGCAAATCAAATGTTATAATTTAACTATAACCCTATTTAATTGGATCAATTTAATATACCTTGATTTCATTCATGATAAAGTCCTAATGCTTTGAATCCATTTTTTTCACAGTAACAAAAGTTGCTTCACTCACAACGCTATATCTCGAGAAGTAATCGTCCGACAGCTGTCAAATTTATACACGTATCTTTTGAAGGTTGGTACTCACCATTAATTCAAGTGGTGCCCTGTCTTAGAAACGGACTTTTCAGCCCATGTATTATTACAAAAAACAAATTTGCCTAAAAAACAATTATACAAAACAAATAAAAAAAAAAACAAAACAAACTTCATATCTTAAAAACTAAAAAAACTCAGAAATATATTTTGGACGTACACATGTAATTCAGTCATTTTAGAAAAAAATTATTGCTCATGAAATAACGAAAAGCAATTTCTTCCTTTAACAAGGCATAAGTAAATATTGCAGCATTTACAAATCACTGTGATTTTTTTTGGTGCATGTCTCTCTCCTACAACGCATCTGGACATCGGTGTATACTGGCAAGTAAGCGTCTTTTCGTACATTGACCGGAGGAATGAGACTAATCACAACATGGCTTTTATTGTGTTTAGATGATAAAACTCCTTCAGCAGCTTCCCAATCACCAACTTCTTCACATTCTGATTTATTGCTGTCTGCTATGAGTTTAGGACCTTATTTAATTTTAAATTCGCGTATCTTTTCAATTATGTGACGGCGGACTTTATTGGCAAGTTGTTGGCTGCGATACAAAGTCCAAGAGTTGATAACCGTCCACTTTTTAGTTCGACTTCTTGCTGGACAAACGGCAAAAGTTTTTAATTCTACTGGATTTGGTTTATTAGGGAAATATTGCTTCAAGCCTCAAGATCCCGTGAAAGGAATGATCATTTTATCAATTGACATATTCTCAGCTCGGCTTTGTAATAGATTCTATCTTTGGTCATGGCGTCAGCAACTGTAGAAGCTCTCCACTTAGCGCTCCATGAGAAGTTCAAAATTGGATAATTTATAGTGGACATAACATTATTATCCCCATTAAAAATGTAAGTTCCTTTAAGTTGAGTCCTAAAGTTTTTCCTTTTCAAAGAACGTAAGTTTGATTAGTCGCATTAACCATTGTTATTAAAATATCGTCGTCGAAGTAGTCATTCAAAAATTCATACCAATTCAATTCAAACCCATCCCTTTCTACATAATTCGGACTTGGAAATGAATACGTTGTTGGGCGGAATGTGTTACATCACTTATTTACATCGTTGGGTTGACTATGAAAACTCTTACCGACTTTCTTAAATGTGATCCTCTTACGTTGTGTGCGTCGTCCTCTTCCACGAGTTTTCACGCGCAATCCCCGGATACTGGATCCGTGTATGATCTTCTGAGCTGTGCACCGATTCCTCCGTAAACAACAATGTCCGTTTAACTCCAATTGGTTGTTGCTCGCTTTCAACATCCTGAGGATCTCTTATTTCTTCTGGGAGAAACATTGGATCCAAGTCAGAATCATCGTCACGAAAATCACTGCTGGAATCATTGAGCGCTTCAAGGATGGCATCCTCGAAATAAAGTTAGATTAATTACGACTACTACACTTTTTTAACTGGTGCCTGCGCTCTCCATCCATTTTGTTAAACGATAGATCACTAACTGACACATGAATTCTTCTTTCTACGAGAAAGCATGAATATGAACATTGTTTTTAGCCACATTTAGGTCAAAAAGATTCAGAAATGTTGCAGCAATAATTTTTAAAATTCATTGTACTACCCATAGGACGCCATGCATCAAGAGGGTGATATTTAGCACAACTACCCCACACCTGACACCCATTTCCCATTTTTTCCATTTTAATACATTTTATTTCATTCTTCTTAAATTACATGCTAACAGAAAAAATGCTTAAAAGCTGGCTTAACATAACTTAATTAACTTATTCTTATCCCTCCAAGCGGGCGCTCTAAGCTAAACTATATTCTTATTCTATGCCTTTCGACGTCTTTATTAACATTTTAAAAAATAATTATTATTCAATAAACATCTAGTTAAACTAAGAAAATATTAAGTATTAAAAAGTAAATGAACATTTACTTAAAACTTCAACTACTTAAACTACCTTAAACCTTAAACTACTTAGCCTAACTATACAATCTAACTTACCCTAATTGCAAACTTTAAGTTGCTAACCTAATGCTAGCAAACCCAAGGTTGCCAACCTTCATACCTTAAAACTACTCTATCCTATGTAAGTTGACCATTTGCTAAACATAGCAAGGAAAATATGGCCCACTTTGCCTTCTGACTAGACTAACCTGGACTTGAAGGAAACGACGAAGAAGTCGGGTCTTCTTCACAACAACATCTTTTTAATCGCGTTTTGAAACCGCCCTGCCGCCCGGCACCGTAAACCTATCCTGGATTAACCCTTTCATGCCAAAATAGAGGAACGCTTCAGGGGAAACGAAGCCTTTCAAAGCGCAATCCCATGATATAAGTAGTTGGGGTAGTAGGCTCCAGATATCAGGTTATTGGACGAGGACACTGCTCTTGCAATATGCCCCCGAGTCGACTTAATAGCGAAGTTGTCCACTCTTATTAGATTCGCCCTGTTGTATAGGACCTCATTGGGATAGAATTTTTGTACTCCGATTCTGGTGTTCGGTAAAGGTGAAGACAAACCCTAAGGCATGCCCTCTCAAACACCCGAATCTTTTCCATTAAGCTTGCTGTTACGTTAAGCCACACAGAACACCCATATAATGGCATGGGCCGGATGAGAGCCATGTAATAACTTTCACCCCTGCATCGAGTTGGCTGCTATAAAACAGTCTCTTTGTAAGGGAAAAAGCACCTTTGGCCCTGGCCAGATCAGCATCTACATTCCTGTTAAAATATAGATACTGGTCTAGCCAGATCCCAAGGTTTCTTTATATATTTCGACAAGCAATTGGCTGGACGTGTTGTCCAATGATCGAGAATTTTCGCCAATTTTTTCTGGTATTCCTAGAGACACCCGACACGGCATTTTAAATAGAATAGTTTCAGACTTTGAGAAGTTGATTTTCAACTTTCAGTCATCGCAAATTTGCTCGAAGTCACGTTGCAAAAGCATGTTAATGACCTCTGTACGCTATCAAATCATCTGCGACCGAATTGATTATCCGGAACTATATTTTTGTCCTCAACCCAATTAATCAGGGGTCTATTGATCACTCTCTCGAACACCTTACTGATATTCGGAAGGAGACTTATCGACCGAAGATTCGCCGGTTTGGATGTATATTTACCCCTTTTAGGGATGGGATAAACCACCTTTTTAGTTGTTTGTTTTATGTGTTCGTTAAAAGTAAGTTTGGTATGGTGATAAACGCCCAAATATCTCGACGAGGATTCCCATGGAATGTGAACTCCATTAAGTTGCAGTTGGGAACTAGGCCAAAAGCAAGTCTTTCTTTTTCTTATGAAAAAAATAGCTTGCATTTTAGTTCTGTTAATTTTGATTTTTCATTAAGAATAATATTTTTCTAAAATTTCCATCGCATTTTTCAAGTTTCTCTCAATGCTTAAAGCAGATTCATGTGATAAAAATATGGCGGCGTCGTCAGCAGAAATAATAGCATCACAGTTAGGTAGCTCTGAAAAGTTAGAAAGTTAGATTAAACAGTATTGGGCCAAGAACAGATCCCTGCGGCACCCCTGCATTAAATAATTTCAGAGTAGATTGGCTGCTTTTCACGAACACTTAAATATAAATAGGGAAATTAAGTTGAATTATATTAAATATGATACCATTGTGCCAGACTATATCTAAAGTTTTTTTCACATCAAGTAAAACCATTCCAGTTGACTTACCTATTAAATGATTTTACTTAATATGCTTATAGACTCTGAGTACCTGGTGCGCAGTAATATGATATTGTCTGAACCAGAATTGCATATATAAATATGATTGTCGGTAACTTATAGGCCTGCAGGCTTTTGAACTTTAAGTATAGGAACGATTTTAGTTTCCTTCTGGCTTGAGGGAAGCATTGCATTTTTAGGCTTGCCTTAACAAGAAATGTAAGTCTTATACCATATTTAGGCGAATTCTTCAGGTGAATAATATTCTAATATTTAAGCTTTTGACAAATAACAATATGTCTTCCTCCGTTGCATAACTAACATTAGAACTGCTCTTAGGATAGTTTAGTTTCTAAGTCTCCAATGTTTCTAGAAATGAAGTGATTCTTTAAAAAAGTTTAACGCGAGAGCATTTGCCTTTTCAGAATCGGAAATTTTGTCTTATCCTTTAAAAACTGTATTTGTCTTTATTTTTGTCTTTGCAATCTTAACTATATTCCAGGTAGGCCTACTACTTTTGTCAATTGTATCTAGTTTGTTGTTTTATTCTTTATTACGATGTTTCGAAATATTTATTTGAATAATTATTTTATTCAAATAAGAGACTTGGTATCTAAAAAAGGTTCTGACGATATCTTTGCGATTCTCGTCTACAGTTTCTCAAAAATTTCCCGGTGGCATCACCGTGTGGCACTCTCATTGTCCCGATTTGAGTTCTGTTTTCTTTTGTTAAGTTGGTAGATCTGTTGTTGACATTCCCTCTAAATCTTTGCAAAAGTTACGTAGCCAAGAGTACATCTATCTCTGTGTGTGTTGGCGATTTCTTACAATTTTAGAAATGGATTTAAATTTGCAACAACGAACTTGTATTAAATTTTGCGTAAAAAACGGATTTAATGGTGCGCGAACGTTGGAAATGTGAGAAAAGTTTTTCGGCAACGATCGACATTGAAAACCGACGAAAACATTAATGAAATATAAGAAATGTTAGACAAAAAACGCAAAATAACCAGCAGAAAGATAGCGGAGGACTTGAACATTGCCTATGGATCCGTTCAAGACATTTTGGTTAATGATTTGGGTTTCCGTCGTATACCAGCAAAGTTGGGGCCAAAAAACCTTAATTTTATGCAAAAAAGAGACCGTGTTGACGTCGCAAAAGAGATGATTTGCGAGGCTGAATCCGATCCCATATTCATCAAAAGAATCATTACTGGAGACGAGACGTGGGTTTATGAGTACGACACGCAATCCAGACATCCGGCTAAGGAATGGCGTTCACCTCGTCGTTTTCAGTCAAAAAATAAGGCAATGCTCACGGTTTTCACGAATTACAACGGTGTAGTGCATCATGAATTTTTTCCAGAAGGCCAGACAGTAAACAAAGAGTATTATTTGGGCGTTATGAGACGTTTGCGTGAAGCGATTCGGCGAAAGAGACCAACATTTTGGACAGAAAATTCGTGGATTTTGCACTATGATAACGCACCGTCGCACAGTGCCATCATTATTTATAATTTTTTTTTTGACGAAAAATGCAACAAATACCATCCAACAGCCACCGAATTCACCTGATTTGGTTCCCTGTGAGTTCTTTCTGTTCAATCGAGTTAAAAAACCACTACAGGGAATGTGTTTCAGCAGCCGAGAGAAAGTAATGGAAAAATCGCAGGAAGCACTGATGGACATACCGAGAACCGAATAAAAAAAATGTTTCGAGAATTGGATCAAGCGCTGGCATAAGTGTGTTGCAGTCGATGGGGATTACTTTGAAGGGGACAATATAGATTTAGATGAATAAAATTGTATTTTTAATTTTCTGAATAAATTCCGGGAACTTTGATTTGGCTCTTAGTTGCAAGTATTGAGCTCTATTTTCACATGTAGGATCGAATGATTTGTGGGCGCCGTAACAATTAGCGTATTTTACTTTGTCACTACTGTCACACTTGGCAGACATATGAGAACCGACGCAGATGGCGCAATATGATATTGTATGGCAATTTCGCTCCCGATTATCAAACATTTGGCAATAGTGACACTGCGTGAGCTTAACTTTGAGTTTTCTCTGGTTACTCCACTAAACTTATATGTGCAAAATAGCACGATAACGTTTATATTTTTTTAATATCAATGCATTTTAGCCCGGCTTTTATTTTCGTCATTAAGTTCATTACGGTCCATGTCTCCCATACCATAAAGCACAACTTTGAACACTCGTGCATCTTTAAGGTCATGCGTAAAAAATTAACAATTTTCTTCATTCGATTTGGAAATAAGGGTTTTATATGATTCCATGGATTCGCATACAATTTGAATTGCGATTTAAAGTTTTTTGATAAAATAATTTTGAATATTTAATGATTTCAACAAATTGTGCACATATTTACTAGATTTGTGAACCCATTTAACAGATGGAGCATAAACTTTTTTTTTACTTCACTAGTATCTTCCATATCCTCATTGTCACTGTCTGGCAGGCATTGAAGAGGAATCCAGTAGTTTTTTCTGGAGTTTTTTTTTTTTATTGACGCTCATAACGCTTCGAATCTTTTTCTCTACGGACTAACGTTTGTCCTCGTTTACAGGCGACCGATTGCACTTGGGTATTTTAATTGCTTTTTTATTTTCTTTACTTTTTCTTACTTGGTTTCGTTGTGATGCCTTCAACCTTGCACAATCGAATGGATTGAAAGGTTCATTCTGCCTGACAGGGGTGACAGAAATGCTCCTTCCAAATCCTCAGCATTGACTACGACTCTACTGCTGTGTTCCCTGGTTCGTCCCTAAAGGCTTCTACACGGACAGGTTTTGTCCGTGGCATGTTTTTGTTCCTTTTGGAAAAATTTCCAAATCTCATTCCTGCAGTAGAATCTCTCAATTTCCTCGATCGCGCGCTTCTTCTATTCCTTTTTTTTCCTCCTAAGAAGCCGGTGTTTATCTCTTTTCTTCTACTCGTAGGGCTCGTGAGCAACTCTAGTGCTTCTATGTAGCTCCGCTTTGTATGCATCTTGTTTAAAAGCATGTGCTTGCCGGCATTCGTCGTCAAACCAGGGGTTGCGTTGTGGTGGCTGGGTGAAACTCAGTACAACAGAAGCGGCGTATCGGATGGCTTTTCGGCAATGTTGCCACTGGTTTTCGATACTCGATGCTGACGGTATAGGACCTCTTAAGAGATTAATGGAGACTCGATCGGAAAAGGAGTTGGTGATCCCTTGTGTGTCGACGTCAAATTTATTCACGGTATCAGCTAGCCTTTGCGATGTTCAGGATATCCGCAACCGTATCTTGGCTACAACTAATATAGATAATGGCCCAAGTCGATGTTGGACCCTCGGAATGTTTGAATAACCGTAATACTGGAGAAAAGCATGCGTCGATTGCAATGTGGTCAATCTGATTGACGGTTGATTGATCAGGAGTTCTCCAGGTCCTCTTATGAAAATCGAGATGCGGGAACCGCGTCCTAGCTACGACAATTTTTCGCCCCGCCGATTTCGATTAGCCTGCATCTGTTATTGGATGTATTGTCGTGCAGGCTATAATTTCCGGCAGTACCAATGACTTTCTCTTTTCCTTACATTGCATTAAAATCGCCGAGGACAATTTTAATATCATAGTTAGGGCACTGCTCGCAAGTCTTGTTAAGGAGCTCGTAGAAGCTGTATTTGGTGTCGTCATCTTTAACCTTTGTGGGTTATGCTCTCATATACATGAGTCTAATGTTGGCAAATTTAGTCTAAATACGTATTGTTACGACTCGCTCGTTACCATGCCGGAAACCCATGGCTTTTTACTTAAGTCTGCCTGTCATAATTTTGGCGTCGATAATAATCGACGTAGTAGATGTCACAGTTTTACATCCTCTTTTTTTCCGGCCAATTCCACTGCCATTTTTGGGTGGGAGTTGCACCTAGCTTACAGCGGTCCAGGCCTCCGCTTGTTGTTCCACTTGCAGATTCGAAATTAGTTGTTCTTGCTTCGTTTGCAGGGGCGTAACTTGTATTATTCCATTGTTATAATTCCATTGGAACATGCGTTAGAAATCTACTGTCATTGTACGTCATTTCAGTATATGTCATTCATTTGAAGCGTAAACAACAATAATTTTTTTTCACTCAAATATGTCGAACTTTGTGCCTGAAAAAGTGTTTTTGCGAGGAGTTCTTCTTCATTACTTTAATGTGAACAAAACTGCTGCCGAAAGTCATCATATATTGGTGGAAGTTTATGGTGAACATGCGCTAGCTGAACGAACGTGTCAAAAGTGGTTTGCACGATTTAAAAGTGATGATTTTGGCTTGAAAGACGATGAACTACCTGGGCAGACAAGAAAGTTTGAAGATAAAGAACTGAAAGCATTACTCTATGAAGATTGTTGCCAAACACAAGAAGAGCTTGCAGAATCTTTGGGTGTCACTCAAGCAGCCATTTCAAAACGTTTAAAAGCAGCTGGATATATTCAAAAGCAAGGAAATTGGGTTGCACATGAACTCAAGCCGAGAGACGTCGAAAGGCGGTTTTGCATGTCCGAAATGCTGCTGGAACGCCACAAAAGGAAGTCATTTTTGCATCGGATTGTTATTGGTGATGAAAAATGGATCCATTACGACAACCCCAATTGCAAAAAATCATATGTAAAACGGGAAAGCCGAATATCCATGGCGTCAAAGTAATGCTCTGTACTTGGTGGGATCAGATGGGTGTGCTGTGTTATGAGCTGCTAAAACCGGGTAAAACCATCAATGGACAACGCTACCGAACACAATTAATCCGTTTCAAGAGAGCAGTAGCCGAAAAACGCCTGGAATATGCGACCAAACACGAGGCAATAATTTTCCATCATGACAACGCTCGGCCCCACGTTGCTATTCCGGTTAAGAACTATTTCGAAAACAGTGGATGGGAAGTCTTACCTTAGTTGCCTTATAGCGGCAGACCTTGTCCCTTCTGCCTATCATTTGTTCCGGTCGATGCAGAACGCCCTCACTGAAATACGGTTCACATCAGAGCAGAATATCAAAAATTGGCTTGATTTATTCTTGGCTGTCAAACCGGCGCAGTTCTTTTGGGATGGGATCCACAAATTGCCAGAAAGATGGGAAAAAGTCATAGCTTCAGATGGGCAATACTTTGAATAATACTACTGTACATGTTTTGTTTAAATATACGTTAAAATTTTGAAAAAAAAAGAAACCGCACGAATATACCCAATACATCCATCCGTATTCGAGGTTTATTGTTACCACGTAATTGGATTTTTTTTTCCATGGCCGGGCAGTTACCCTGGCGGCATAGCCTCGAATCTGGATGGCCAGTTCCATTATAGAGACCCCTAGGATGCGGGTCGTTCAGATCCAAGCCAGTAAGCCATTCGGAGGTGTAGGCGTCGTCCAAGACCCTGACTGAGTTTTAGAAATCTTTATCGGCCTGAGCAACGTATATATTAGAGTTGCCCGGATAAGGTCTTTTTTGCTTTGTTACGGGATTTAACTTCACCGTTGATTCCATCTGAGGAATTCGTCCATTGTCCCGTTTACAGTGTTATATTTTTTGTCAACAGATCAACACTCGCGCTCATAAATTTGGCAAGTCGCGTTCGGATGGACATTGATCAGTACCAGGGGCTTACTACTTGGAGGTAAAATAAGCACAATTGATGTGTAGAAACAGTTACTACACTGGTTAACGTCAGGTTAACACCTCTCAGTGCCTACCTTTTTTCTATAGCACTCAATAACCCGAGGGATGTAACACCTTGGGAAGATACTCCTCACTAAACCCTTACGGAAGCAGAATGATGGCTATGTTGCCCCCTTGGCACAACGTTTTTCGTATCCGTTGATGACGTAGCATAAATCTCGGTGTTCTGAGGTGAGAAGTGCTTTGAGGTTTGGAAAAAACGTTGGCACAAGTGTATTATACCTAAGGGGGATTACTTTAAAGGAGACAACATTACTATTAATAATTAAATAAATATTTTTGTATAAAAATGTAAAGTCACCTTGTTTTTGAACACACTTTGTACAGAAGTGGATTGCTAGCGCCTTAAGTTTTCCTGCCAATTAATTTCCTATGGCCTTGCATAACAAGGTTACATTTGGTAAAAAATGTATATTTTATCAATTCTTCAAATGCTTTTAGGCACGTGAATCAAATTCTGAAACTTTCGAAGTCTATTTACACAAGTATCGTACATTCCTCCATCTACCCCAAATGGGGTAGGACACCTTAAGTCAAACTGATACCGACATTTAAACTGAATTACAAACACATTTCGGCAATTAGATACGCAAATTTGTGCCAGATTTCTGTTCTCTCAACAAATAGAAACAGAAAAATGCTAATGATACAATTATGTATTCGACTCGGGATCTTACTCTTTCCCAACTGAAATATGTTTTATCCGGAAGTAGCACATTGATAAGTAGACTCATTTTGTTTCTGTTGAGCTTGTGTAGTATTTTGTAGAAATAGTACGGTGGTAGCAAACGCGCACATGTTCGTTTTGTATTTGTTATGCAGGCTTGAATTAAATTGGATTTTAGGGAATTTGCTTGAAGATTAGCAGAAAATTGTGTACCATTTGTTTAGTTGATTTCGGCGCTGTTGTTTTCTGTTATGGTTGCCAATTCCTTTATTTGTCCTAGTTGCAAGCATTATCTCTGAATGGGTCCGAGAAAACACTATGTAAATTGTGTATTTCTAAAAGCTTCTATAATACAGAAAAGGAGTTAATATTTATAAGCCCAAGGTCTATGAAACGTTTCTAAAAGTTAGATGCCAGTCGCTGATGGCATCATTAATTTGCTAAATTTTGCGCAAAAAAAAACTCCATTTCATTTACCTTCTTACAATGTTTTAACCGAGAGACACGGATTGGGACAGTCAAACAGTTGGCACAAAATAACTAAGATCAAAGTGAAGCATGTACAAAAAACATTGTAGCAAAGACAATGTGACACCGAATCTACTAACCAATATTAAGTGATTTTTCTTTGTATTAAGAAACAAAAAGTGCTAATCGTTTATTTCGTTGGTGTTCAATTCAATCTATTCAAAAAAGTAATGTCCACCTTTAAATATGTATAAGTAAAAAGGAAAAGGAGAAAAAGTTAGGTTTAAGGGGTCTTCGTTTAAGTGACATCACTGGGAGGACGATGTCCTAGATAATCTTGGAAAAAAAAAGAATTATTTATATAGGGTTTTCCAATAGGGACTTGACAGCTTTGAATTTAATTTGTGAACGCACTCTTTCACTAATCATCAAACTGTCAATGCCAACTTATTCAGTAAACTCAACATTTTTATCATGGTAAAGTACACTAACGAGCAACGTCTGCAAATTATAAAATTTTTTTACAGATATTCGGAGTCGTTATTGAGACAGGCAATAACAAGTTTAGTGCAAAAAATTTCAGTCTACATATTCGTTGTGTGATCTTGCCGTATCAGTGAGACAACGGGTTGGTCGAAGTGTCGAAAATATCGCTGATGTTCAGACGACCGTAGCAAACGATCCAAATCAGTCAATTCCACGGCGTTCTCTAGAATTGGGCATCGCTCAGAACACATTATGTCGTATTTTGCGTAAGGATCTTGGTTAACACCCATACAAGATCAAGCTGACTCAAGAATTGAAGCCGATGGGTTCTGGAGAAGATGCGCCAAGATGATAAATTTCATCGCAAAATCATCTTTAGTGACGAAGCTCATTTTTGGCTCAATGGGTTCGTCAATAAGCAAAATATGCGTTATTGGTCGGGTGAAAACCCACATGTGCTTCATGAATCACCACTTCATCCACAAAAAGTAACTGTTTGGTGCAGTTTGCATGCCGGCGGCGTTATTGGGCTATATATTTTCGTCGACGATAACGTTAGTCACGTTACTGTGAATGGTCAGAGCTATCGCGGTATGATCACCGATTATTTTTGGCCCGAATCAGAAGATATAGACTTGGACGACATGTGGTTTCAAGAAGATGGTGCCACAAGCCACACAGCACACGCTACAATCGATTTATTGAAGAGTAAGTATGGTGAGCGTGTTATCTCAAGGCATGGGCCAGTCGATTGGCCGCCTCGTTCGTGCGATTTAACGCCGCTTGACTATTTTCTGTGGGGCTACGTTAAGTCATTTTTTTATGCCAACACGCCGACGACGTTGGAAGAGCTCAGAGTCAACATTGAACTCGAAATAGCGGCCGTTTCGCCCGAAATGTGTGGCCGAGTCCTTGAAAATTGGGTCCAACGAATCGACCGCTGCAGACGTGCCCGCGGTGGCCATATGAATGAAGTTGAGTTCAATTCATAAATGTTTAAGCCAATAATAAAGTTTTTGAAATATCTCAAACGGTTTGCCTTTTATTTAAAAAAAAATTTGTCAAGTCGTTATTAGAAAACCCTATAAATCTGTCAAGATCTTCATAGAGCAGATATCGCTTAGATTTCGGAAATACGCCGTAAGGCAGTGCACCATAGTTGAAATGATACGAGTATGTACGAGGGCTGTTTGATGAGTATCCGGATCGGAAGACAGGTGGCGCTACTGAGCCAAAATCATCATCATTTAGTATAACTTCTTTTAGCCCGCCTGTCAAATTTTTTTGTTTTTGGCAGCCATTTCGAAACATCGTGGAAAAAAAGCAGTATCGCTCCGTGATCCGATTCTTGTTTTTGAATGGCGAAACTTGCGAGGAAATCAAGCCCATTCTCGGTGGTGTATATGGGACCCATTCACCTTCCTGTACAACTGTTAAGCATTGGTTCGCAGAGTTTCGCCGTGGCCGTGGACAAAATCCATGATCTCGTATTTGCGGACCGACCAGTGAACATTCACGAGTTGATTGAGATAGCAGGAATCTCAACTGAAGGCGTTAGGTATGAGAAAGTTGTCCGCCCGATGGGTTCCGCATTTCCTCAATCCGGAGAACAAGCGGAATTGCGAGACAAATCTAAAGACATGCTCGGCCCTGTTTAATCGAAATCCGGAGGAGTTTCTGCAGCGTTTCGTTACCGTTGATGAGACATGAATTGATTGGTACTCACCAGAGACCAAAGAACAATCGAAACAATGGGTTTCACCTAGTAAACATGCTCTAAAGAAAGCGAAGAACATGCCTTCGGCCGGAAAGGTGATGGCCGTCGTTTTTTGGGACGCGGGAGGTGTGATCCATGTTGACTATTTGGAGAAGGGAAAAAAATCACAGGATCTTACTACGTCAATTTATTGGGCCGATTCAAAGCCAATTTGAAGAAAAAAGGACCACATTTGGTGAAGAAAAAAGTGCTCATCCAACACGACAACGAACCGGCTCACACCTCCGCATTCGCCACAGCTAAATTGGTCGAATTGCACTACGAATTGCTTATCGTATATGTACATACAATATATCCCCGGCTCTCTGAAGGCAATCTGTGAATATAAAAATATGTGCAGACGCACTGAGAAACACTTTGCGTTGTTTCCATTCGTCAAAATTGAAGTGAACTTACTTAATATACTTACAGCAGTCCGGGAAGAATCAGGGCCTCACCTAACACACCCCCCAGTTAACGCGATCTTTTGCCAGTTGCTTCCAAATAGCGATTCTTCATAGGTTTTCCGCGCTGGTGGGGGTGGCGGCGGTGGCGGCAAAGTTGATAGCCAAAGTTGATCTATCTCAAAGTGGTAGATCTATGTATATCTTAAAGTTTTGCGTTCAGAATTGACTTGCGAGTTTCACACGATTCTTTGAAGAACGATATTGGAAACATTACAATACAACGCACCGCCTTGTTTAAAAATCTGCGTGCATTCCCTGTAATCATCTTCAATACTTGAATGAGCGTTGCAGGGATGCCAAAACTAGACATGGTTCTGTATAGTACATCATGCTGTTTTATGTGGCTTTGAAATCGATAAAGAGGTGGTGTGTATTTATTTTGAAATTTTGGGTTTCATATACGATGTTTACATGACTTATTCCTCTTTAGTTCAGGGCATCTCTTCGTAAGTATTGAACAAACAATGCTGAGGTTCCATTCGTCGATCCAGATTTTGGATATGAGTTGCTGTATGCTCCATATTAAATCATCGCTTTCCTCTTCAAACAGTTTGACAGTTAAGCCATTGGGAACAGCAGTAGCAGCTGTCCTGACTTCATCTAGGTCGGCTGGATGGAAATGTTTTCTGTCTTCGTCTAGGTTTAATGGTCCATTCCACCTGACGATGGGACTTTGTTCGTTATCATTGTTTAATATTCTGCAGAAATAATCTTTCAAGTTTCTCAGCACCGACTGAGGTTTTATTGTGAGGTTTCCTTCTTCATCCTTACCCTGAACAGGAATTACAGGTTTGGCATGATCATTTTATTTTTTCCTTTCTTGAGGTGGGTTCTTGAAACCCAGTACACCCGACCTCTCCTATTGCTTTTTGACAGTGATGCTACTGACCGCCTATGTAAGATTTATGCTGGCAAATTTATGTATGTGAATCGTGTTTATTCGTTTCTATGCCTGAAGCTGAAGACTTGTACTTAAATTCTGACGGTGAATCAGACGTCGCTTTCTCTCGATGGAAATAATTATTCCAGAAAGGAACTTTAAGTGCGGGAGTTCCTTTAAAAACCTCTGAATATATTTCTTCAGTGTACCCGTAGGCATCTACAAGTTCAAAGGATTCATAGAACCGCTGCTTGGGTCAGACTGAATTCAATACCCTAATCGGACATTGAAGTATTCATGGACAGTCAAGTAGCGAATAGATCCGTAAGTTTAAATACCATAAAACTGAGGGTTGATAGGGACTAAAGAAGAATAAGTTGCGTATATCCTAAAGAACTGTCCTGCCTTTTAATGCATGCAAATGCAATCCTTTTTAAAATCTAAACGAGCTTTGCTATTGAAAATTCACCGAGCTCGACAAATGCGTCAAAAATCGGTATGATAGAATGATTATACAGAAAATCGCCCTTCTATGTGATCTCAGTGGTATCGCAAATGGGAACTCAATGAGAACCACTCTAATCTAACCTAACTTAGTCTAGTCTGGCTAAAAGTTGCATTCAAGCATTTGATTTTCGCTGAAATTCATTATTCGTCTGGCGAAACTTTCGGTGCAATTGGGATTCCGGGAGATGTGGAACGGTTTTCCAAATTTATTGGTGGTACTTTAATAGTAATGTCATTAGTGTTTCCCTGTGGTTGGGAATTGAAGACCGTGAATCTTCTTCTCTTCTATGAATAAAAATAGTCAAAGGGCTTTGTACTACCTGCTGACCACATTACTCTATTTTCTTCAGAACCTAGGGTAACTACATAGTTCACGCGTTTTATTATTTTATTTTCTGTAATCTTATGATGGCCGCGAATCTGTTTCATCATGTTGCAGCAACACGTGGGTATTTGCATTTTCAAATTATTTTGGAAGTGGTAAGGGGCTGAACAATGCTTTACACTCAGTTTAGTTATCATTTTGCACTCATGAACGCATGAATTTCACAATATTAATCAGAATAATAATGGGAAATCCACTTTTTACATACAATAATCAATCAAATGTTTAATCTTACTGCGTCATAGTCAGACTTAGTCTCACTTTCAAAGGACTTATGCTACAATGGTGTATTCAAAAGCCCTAAGGATGATGTCACTTATGATGGATAGGACCCTGTTTGATGTTCGGTGAAAAAAACTTCATCGTAATAATGTGAAAATTAGAATTTATCAGGCAACTTATCAATCTGCGTTGTTTGGTTGGTTTATACATTGATGAACGCCCTCAATTCCCCCAAAAGACAAATAAAATATCCAAATGAGCATATTTTGCTTTGATAGACGTGTTTATGTGGAACAGGGAATGAAACTTTGTAATTGTAAAGCAAAACTGCGTACATGAATAAGCCTTTAAATGATTTTTTAAAAATGAGGTTAGACTGATTCGAAAAACATCATCCTTCAAGTTTAATTTAGCTTTATGTGCGAATCGTCTAATTTATACTCCCTTCTTTAATCAGAAGATTTGTATTCGATGCTATGCCAACTTCGGCAGAGCCCATTGTTAGTTTAAGATATGTGTTGCATAATAGTAGCATGATTGCTTCTTCTCTTGCCTGGCTAGTTAGTTAGTTAGTTAGTTGCATTAGCATCACAGTAACTAGCAAGCTTCGGAATAGTCTTAAATGATCGACCTAATTTATGATATATGTATATGTATATTATTTAGAACAAATCGGGAGAGATAAATGCTCAACTACCACGATCTAAGGCACGAAACATTTGACGGCTTTACGCTTATGTACGATCGATGACAATACACATGATCAAACGATCGCACGTACTGAATATAGTTGATATACTGCAACAGAAAATTAAAGACCTTACGCAACTCTTACTTTCAGTTGCTCCATATGACCATGCAAGACCTCCGCGATAGCTATAGAAATGCCATTTGATGGAAATCGACGAACCACCTACACACTGAAGAGGCTATATTGAGGTAGCGGTTTTTCAAAATCAACGCCGATGTCAGCCCGGTGAGCCCCGACTAACCCTGACAATAAATATTTTGTAGCTTGACCCAACTACAGATGCGGCCTTGACGTATCTCCAAGTTAATATCGCAGGAGTAAAGTCCTCGGTGTGTTAGAATGTGGGGTATCCGTAACATGCTTGGGGAAAGAGACTTTGGAATTTTTAAAAAGACATGACATCATCCTGAAGAAAAAGACGACCGATATACGGCCAGCTGATGGCAAGCATAAGCATAAAAATAGACGAACGATCATGGCTTGTATCATGTATCATGGCTTGGCAGAATGAGAAGTTAGAGATATTCGTGGTCCCGAATCTTCAACAGACATTGTAATAACATTTTAATATATCTCCATATACCAGGTATATCGCAGGTATCGACGTATTTTGGCAGATTTCTCTCGAGGCCAAGTCAAGAGAGAAGACCATTTTATGGTCATGCTGTTTGGACTGTAAAACACAGTCCAAAAAATGTGTCAGTCCCTTGTAAAACTACTATCCAAATTGGCAAAGTATTTGATGAGAGCAAAATTAACGATCAACGTTGGCTATATATTTTAATTCGTGTGGTTTTTTTTTTCCAAAATTTGAACGTTTATTTAAGAAAAACATGTACAATAGTATTATTCAAATTAGTGCCTATCTGAAGCTATGACTTTTTCCCATCTTTCTGGCAATTTGTGGATCTCATCGCAAAAGAACTGCGCCGGCTTGGCAGCCAAGAATGAATTAAGCCAATTTTTGATATTCTGCTCTGATGTGAACCGTATTTCAGTGAGGGCGTTCTGCATCGACCGGAACAAATGGTAGTCAGAAGGGGCAAGGTCTGGGCTATAAGGCGGGTGGGGTAAGACTTCCCATCCACTGTTTTCCAAATAGTTCTTAACCAGAATAGCAACGTATGGCCGAGCGCTGTCATGATGGAAAATTATTGCCTCGTGTCTGGTCGCATATTCCGGGCGTTTTTCGGCTACTGCTCTCTTAAATTAATTTAAAATTGGATTAATTGTGTTCGGTAGCGTTGTCCATTGATGGTTTTACCTGGTTTTAGCAGCTCATAATACAGCACACCCATCTAATCCCACCAAATGCCGAGCATTACCTTCGCTCCATGGATATTCGGCTTTGCCGTTGATTTGGCTGGTTGGCCGGGTTTCACATTTGATTTGGGGTTGTCGTTATGGATCCATTTTTCATCACCAGTAACAATCCGATGCAAAAATGACTTTCTTTTGTGGCGTTCCAGTAGCATTTCGGACATGCAAAACCGCCTTTCGACGTCTCTCGGCTTGGGTTCATGTGGAACCCAATTTCCTTGCTTTTGAATATATCCAGCTGCTTTTAAACGTTTTGAAATGGCTGCTTGAGTGACACCCAAAGATTCTGCGAGCTTTTCTTGTGTTTGTCAACAATATTCATAGAGTAATGCTTCCAGTTCTTCATCTTTAAACTTTTTTGGCTGCCAAGGACGTTCATCGTCTTCCAAGTCAAAATCACCACTCTTAAATCATGCAAACCACTTTTAGCACGTTCGCTCAGCTAGCGCATATTCACCATAAACTTCCACCAAAATACGATGACTTTCGGGAGCAGTTTTCTTCATATTAAAGTAATGAAGAAGAACTCCCCGCAAAAACACTTTTTCAGGCACAAAGTTCGACATATTTGAGTGAAAAAAATTATTGTTATTTACGCTTCAAATGAATGACATATACTGAAATGACGTACAATGACAGCAGCTTTCCAACGCATGTTCCAATTAAATAATACAAGTTACGCCATCTCTTAGCAAACCGCACGAAGTTATAGACCAATATATCATGTGCAATTGGAGTCTTAAAACAGGCCCAGATAAAGATCGGTGGTAGAGAAATTTCCATTGCCAAAGACTTCTTATTTGTAATTCCGTTGGTTTCTCGAGATGGTAGGGTAGTAAAAGCTATTTATACCCAATTTTGCTGGACAGGCTGTGTCTTAGGAAAGGACGCGCTTGAAACATTTGACAAGCTTAAGGCTAAAATGGTGTTCGCATCCACACTATCAAATCTAGGCTTTTTTGATGTTTTTACATGCAATACAACTGTAGGGTAGTTTGCTGTTTTAGGTCTGAATGTGTTTTTATATCCTAGTAAACTTTTTTTGTTGTCGGAACGGTGCACTCAGTCAAAGAATTAATCCATTGCACTCCTTATAATGAATAAAATTCATAATCCTTCAAAGATACATAAATATTTACAGTACCAGAACCCACTAGGTCAGAGCCAAGTACTTGCAGTCTAATGCGAGCCTAGGCCGGAAATTAAAAGAGGTAGTGTCCCGAGGTGTCATCACTTTAACAGCAAGCATCGCAGGATATTGTACATTTATGTTCAGCACACTTAAGTTCTTAGCAAAAGCGTAGAGCCTCGTCCTGGAATTTTTTTTTTTAAACTGAAGGACGGTAAGAGAGTCGTTGACCTCTTCGGGAAGCATTCGTTTGATCTGTCGTCAACCTTGTGAGTCATGCCATCTGCAGTTTTGCTCATATGTGACCCAACTATCAATGGAGGATTAAGATAGACCTGACTTAGCTTCAGTAGCTTAAAAACTTTACCAATCAAGTTTATCGGCGATTTCATTTCCGGTAATCCCATTGTGATCCGGAACCTAGGCAAGACTCTGTGAAATTAGCGTTCCCACATTCAGTTAAGTCATGCATTCCCGAACTAGTTTGGAAGTGGTAAATAGATTCAGAAAGGCTATAAGTTTGGCTGCGCTACAGACGCAAATTCTTCGTTCCTTTCACAATATACTCGTACGTATGTTAGTTGCTTAACATTAGGATTGACTACATCTCAGCTTGGAAAATAGACATAAGTTTTTCTAACGAGGAGTGAAATCTAACGTTTTCGTTTTCCAGAAAGACACCAGCGTCGCATCCTTAATTGGTTCTATGGCCATCAGTGAAAACCCGACTACATTCCATTTTTGTCTTAGATTCTGGAAACCATTCCTGGCCACAAGTAAAGTAGATTTCGTATTTTTTTCCACAGCGTGAGTTCTGGTGTCATTCCATCAGATGGCATATTCATAAGTCCAGAGCTAAAATACATTCGGCACGCAAGGTAATCAAAACTCCAGTGCTTGTTGTACTAAAGACAACTGCAGCCCATCATGTAAATATTAAGGCAAAGGAGATGCATGCAATGCAACAATGAATCTAGAGCAGAGCTTAGCGCGAATTACATGTCGTGATCAATACAACACATTTTTATCTTTTTTCAAATTTTAATTTTTTTTTTTTTCAATTCAAATATATTCTTTCTTTTCCCTACACTTTTCTTTACACTTGACTTGGACTTTGGATCGTCTGCAATTAGACTTAAAACTGACATTCGATTCGTCAGGAACATTACGAGTCAATGACAGAAGTTCTCCCATATCGAACGCTCGATATCAGCGCAGACGACATCGTCAGCATAACCAACAATCACCAAACAACACTGTATACTCTAAAATACGACACCGTTTTAGCACAACTTGCAGAAATCTCAACCGTGCCCATGAGAGGTAGCTGGCTGATTATCATAATTTAAGAATTTAAGATTCTAGTTTAAGAAACATTTACTCAGTTTTGTAAGTGAATTTTAATAACGTAGTTACTCTTCCCAAATTTTTTTTTTTTTTTAAATTTGAGTTTAAATATTTTAATTTATATATGTCGGTTCTTAGTAAGGTTTGTTTTATAATGTAAAATAAACAAATAAATTTGAAAGTGAACTTAAAATTGTTACTATCGGTCAAAAGCATAATTCATGTCATTTACTTTTTGAAAATGACATCATGAAAATATTGGCCACGACTACGTTTGAGGTGGTCCATTCGGAAGGTCCAATCTTAGACGACTCATTCGAGCATAGCGACTGGTATTTTAAAAACACAAGAGATTCCTAATTGTCCAATTATTGGTAGTGGACAGAATGTAGACACAATAAAAAATAAGCAAATAATAGTCTGAATCAGATGATGCAATAGACACAATAGACTCAGTTTCAGACTGGCGGCGCATTTTTTTTCCTCCCATATTTTTTGTGCGTAACACCTAGTGCAGTGCATCTAAATTTGTGAATTTCACAGCACCTGTTATATTGGCTTGATTTGTTTGTTTGTGCATTTTATCATCATTATGCCAACATTTCTCTTAAATTGCTAAATTCCTTGTTAGGGGCTTAAGTTTGTGAGCTCAGTAACATTAGCGTCTATTCATTCGTTCAATGTTTATGAGCAGAAAAAGAAATGTGGCGCTCAATTGCAATGTACACTTTGAGTAAAAAATATACTTCAAGTGGAATCTAGATGGGATAATAGCTTATAAACAACAATCTTGGACTTATTAGCCGACTTGCTTTTTTTTTATATCTTATAACGCGAAAAGACTAATTTATTGTAACTAACGGTGTGACTAATTATGAAAAGCGCTAAATAAAAAATTCAATTTTCTAATTTAGCTAAATTGCGCGCACATATGGTGCTTTAGTGGGTTCCTCATTTTTAACAGTAGCCAAATGCTTTTTGGCCAAAATATGATTCCTTATCCGCGACATATCTGTTAATACAGCGTTGCGCGTTTTACAATAGTCCAAACCGCTTGGAGTGCGATACATCGATTTGCCCGGTGAATCGTTGGTATAAAGGCTCTCTTGAATTATTGCGGGCGTTGTAAGAAACATCAACGACAACGAAATCTAACCGAGGGCTTTCAGCATTTGACCCTTAGACGTAGTGCTGATTGCAAAGGGCACCGAAAAACGGGTTCATCAAGTTATTCAACTCATTGAGATAGGTTGGATCTCTGCTCATGAACAACGATGGTGTAACTTGGTATTGTTCTGGCGCCAGTTGTTTTTTATCTTCTTCATGGTTAGAGAAGAATTTCCTAAACTGATTGATTGATTGCTTCGGTCTGGATGTTTGTTTGACTCGAATCCCTCAGTTGTACGTGCTTTGTGGTATTGCCCTCAACTAGTTTGTGTAGCTATAAGATCATATGTAGTCTGTATTCGGAAGCGAATATCGGTTAGACGTTTACAATATTCCGGAAGTACTGCAGAAATATCTAATTGATAGCCTATTGTATATGCACTCTGCGATGAATTATAAAGACTAGTAGGATTTAAGTGGCTGCCTTCAATAAAGTTCTGTTCATTTCTTAAATAAGGCGCTGCCATTGCTTAGTACGCTGTGGTCGAGTTGTTGTAGTTGGTAGTTCCAGGTTTGGAGTTGTCTGCAGGATTAGGGGCAGTCAACATGGGCTGGTATGCAAAATTATGAGAGAGTTTTTTTAAGGAGGCGTTCTAGCAAGTTGAGTGGGATGCTAGAAGCCATTTTATCGCCAAACTCAGAAATCGGAAAATGCCCGTAAGAAGTATTTTTTAAAATTTATATCGATCGATATACGATATAGGTTCCTTACGCGTTCAGGCGCTGGAGTACACCGAGATATTAAGAACGTGAATGGGGCTGGTTCGACACGCTTAGAATCAAACATCGATTAAGGTGCAGTGCAATTAGATTTAGAGCACACGAAATCATCTTGCTACACAAAGTGGGGATGCTTACTTTGCTCCTCATAAAAAGAGCTTCAAGCCCGGCTTCTGTGCTTCTTACAATTAAGTTAATAGTTATAGAGAGGCGGCACAAAATGTTCAAAGATATTTGTGCATAGCATCAGATGAAACTTTGCTTTGATGAATAGAATTCATAAGACTGAAGAATATAAATTAATTCCTTTCGTAAAAGCTGTGAAATTAGTTAAACTTGACTCATAAATGAAGCAAATAACAGAACAGCAAAGGTGGTGTACCAAATATCCTACACGCGAGTATGTATGTGAGGATTTTTTTGTTATGACACCTGCGATGTTATGGTGTTTGGTTTGTCCGAAGCATCTATTCGTTAAATCGTCGGCGAGAGAAAGGACAGCGTCGACACTTGCACCTCTAAAGCGAATAAATCTACAGGTTAATTGCATGTCTTTTTCGATTAGCATGTGGTTGATTTGCATGGTTTGCAAATTGTAACTTCGAGTTCCGCTAGCCAGAAGTTGTTACTGTTTGTAGGCTCTTGGAGGATGTATTTCATCCCAAGATGGTAAGGGTGAGGTTTTTAAGACTTAAAGATTAAAATCTAGATGGATCTAGTGCACATGTCAGAAGTAAACCTCAAGTCTCTTCCAAATACTCACTACTTCGTTCCACACCATGCTGTGATCAAAAAAGCAAGCTCCACAACCAAGCTTCGTATAGTTTTTGACGCCTTATGAAAAACTTCAGACGGGACTTCTCTAAATGATCATTTGTTAGCAATCCCGAGATTGCAACACGATATACTTGGTCACATCGCTCGTTTTCTTCGGCATAAAATAGGTTTGTAGCTGATATTAGTAAGATGTATAAGCAAATTTGGATTGCTCCCAAAGATTCTGTCTACCAGGTTGTTTTATGGAGAGAGAAGGATAGAGAAGAAATCAGAACCTTCAGGCTAAACACGGTTACTTTTGGCACCACCTCGGCGCCATATCTAGCAATTCGCACATTTGCTCCCGATGAACTAGAAACCTTTCCCATCGCATCGGCTATTGTTCTTAATAATTTTTACGTCGATGACGTAATCAATGGTGCAAACTCAGTGGCTTTGGAAATGCAACACCAGCTCACTACAATGTTGAACCGTGGTGGTTTTCCATTAAGAAAGTAGCCAAGTAATAGCGAGAAACTGTTGCAAGCTTTACCGATTGACGAAGGAGAGATACAAATATCCCTATCAGAAAAGGCAGTCAAAACACTTGGAATACAATGGCATCCCGTAAAAGACATCTTTACCTTTGACATACATCTCCCATCTATTCATCCATTCATCCCCACGAAGAGGACAATCCTTTCTGATATGGCTCCTTGTGTGATAACCAGTAAATTCCCTATGTAAGAACTTTGGAAAAAGTATTAAACTTGGGATAGTGAACTTCCAGAGACAATGGCACAATTTTAAGACCAAACTCAATGCGATCAAAGCACTCGCATTTCATCGATGGCTAGGTATTACTCCAAACAGTCGTCTCGGAATTCACGGATTCTGCGATGCCTCTGAAAAGGCTTACGCTGCAGCATTCTATATTCGTACTATTAAACAAGACTTCATAAATATAAATCTGATTCTTTCTAAAACCAGAGAAGAAGAATTGTGTGAAAGCGGCTAGAATTGTGTGAAGCCTTACTTCTGGCGCAGTTATTGGTGTGCACAGTCAAATTAATGGGTATTAGAGATAATTTTACGCTTGGTCTGATTTTCAAATTGCGCTTGCATGCAGTTTCATATACGCGAACTACATTTGTGGCAAATAGAGTTGCCGAAATTCAAGATTTCGCAGATCTTAGCTGCTGGAACTACATCGCTTTAAAGGAAAATCCAGCCGATGTAACCTCTAGAGAAATCTCCCCAAGGTATCTAACTAATCATAGTCGATGGTGGCATGGGCCAGACTTTTTCAAAACTTTTGATGAAAGCAATTACCAATTGATAGACATACCGATAACTGATTTGAAAAAAGAAATCATCGAAAAGTTCAATGGCAAATAGTAGCTTTATTGAAGAAAGTTACCAAATGCGAAGTATTTTCAACCTCTGTGTTCATTTTACAGCAATCGAATGTAATGAAAGTTTAAACAGATTTTCTACTTTGCAGAGTCACTGCTTATTGTCTACGATTTGTTAGAAATCTGAGAGTGTACAGATCTGCGCCTTGTACTGGACCTCTTACGGTGAAAGAAATTACCTAAGCACGAATAAGACTGATAGCTTTCGTTCAAAGGAAATCGTTTGCCGACGATATCAGAAAAATATCCAGCAAGCATCCTGTCAACAAGGGGAGTAAATTGTCGCATATCATAGACGAAAGGGGGGTTCTGCGCGTTGGAGGTGGACTAGAGAATGCGAATCATCCTATTGTTCTGCCTGGGAAAAATGCACTGACAAAGTTAATAATTAACGACATTCATATGAAAACGTTGCACGGTGGACAGCAGCTATGGCAATGATGGCAACTATACGAAGTGAATACTGGATTTTAAATTTAAAGGAAAATGTCAAGAACTGTATTCACCACTGTCTCAAATGCTTTAGGCATAAGGCAACTCAGATGCAGCAGAAGATGGGAAATTTACTAGCACTCAGAGTAACCCAAGCTCGTCCATTTCAAACAGCCGGTGTTGATTATGCTGGTCTAGTACAAATAAAGGCATGGAAAGGTAGGTGCAATAAAATCACTAAAGCGTACATTGCGATTTTTATCTGCTTTTGCACAAAGGGTGTTCATATAGAGGTCGTGAGTGATTATAGCACAAACGTGTTTCCTGCGGCATTTAAGAGATTTACTGCCCGTCGCATTTGCACCGATCTCTACCGTGACCACGGAACTAATTTCAAGGGAGCAGCGAGGATTATGGTACAGGAACGATCGTATTATACTAACAAATGGACAGAAGACATCGCGACGATACTTCAAACAAATGGATCTACGTGGCATTTCAACCCTCCGGCTGCCCCGCACTTCGGTGGACTTTGGGAAGCAGGGGTTAAATCAATAAAACATGACCTGAAGAGAATCATCGGCCATAACACCTTAACCTTTAAAGAATATTTTATGATTTTAACACAAGTGGAGGCTTGTTTGAATTCGCTCCTTCTTTGTCCCGTCACGGAAGATGTTGAAGATCTATCAATTCTGTCTCCAGGGCATTTTCTCATTGGCACATCTGTTCATAGAGTGCCCGAAAGGGATTTATCGAACGTTAAGCCAAATCACTTGGACAGATGGCACTTGTTGCAGAAAATCTAACAAGACTTTTGGAAGAAGTGGAAGTCAGAATATCTTGTTCGCTTACAACAGCGTACTAAGTGGTTGACGTCGAATTTATAGCTCAAGATATACGATCTAGTGCTATTGTCTGACGAGGAAGCACCTCCAACGTTATAAAAACTAGGTAGAATTGAAGTATTACACCCAGGAAAGGATGGGCAAGTACGAGTTGTCACCATCAAAACCGTCAGTACTACACTGGCCCGTCCTATAGCGAAACTTTGCCTTCTTCCGATCTCAAATGAACAATGAAACTTTTCTCAAATACACACACACTTATGAAAAAAAAATATTTTGTTTAAAATATAACTAACACATTTATTATAATGAATTTACGTACTTACCTTAAACCTAAATATAACTAAATATTGTCACACCCCAATCACCACACCTTTCCTTCCACTTTCAGGTTCATGATCAACCGAGTTACACCAAGCAACCAGTACCGACGCTGACAACTCTAAGCTGGACAGTAGCTGGATGATGGCTTTTACTTCGCTTCTCTGGCCTGGCAGGATGTTGAAGAGCATCACACATCCGATTGATGACAACAAAATTTGCATTTGCCGTCGAAAAATATATTTCGCAAATCAAGCGCAGTCACCAAATGCAAGCAAGTGCAATTGCATGGACAAGATTCAATGTTTTTTTTTTCTCATTCTCCACCTCCATCTCTCACGACAAATGATGATAGACGACAGTATGCAAGCAGTGGAATAGTGTTCCTGGAAGCTGCAAACAGCAAGAGGTTAATGCGCTATGTCAGCTGAGATGATGGTGGTGAGCTAGAAGATTAGCATAATAACAGATTGCAGCAGTGAAGACGCTGATGGTAGCTGTACCAAATGCGGGACTTGAAGTCAATAGTCACGAACTACATCAGGGAGTGGGTAGTTTTCCTATAGAAGATGAGCTTTTCTATTAGTCCCAATCTTACCAGTATCCGTATCGGTCCACAATAAAGTCAACAAAGTGTATTTCACTAAAAAAAACTTTATTTCGTTGTTTTTTTATTTTTTATTTTTTAATTTTGTTAGTTTCCTTCGCGAAACATTTTGCCTCTGAGTATGACTTTATTGTATTGCAGAGGGTAGACAATATCGGCCTCCTTGAAAGGATGGTAGAATTGCCGATCAATGTTGGTGCAAATGTTACTCTTGTTTAGTTCAAGGCCATCAATTTTACTGGATACATACCTGCATGTCGTCTTAATTTAACTAAGAGATGCTTTAAGATAGCGTGTGTAGTCTGTAGTGTATGAACATTCCAAGGGTATGTTTCCTTACAGATTTACTAAATGCTGATTTGGAACATCTATCTGCTTTAGATTTATAGCATTGCATCTCAATATTTTGTATTAAACACCAAATGCAAAACTTTGCTTTTCTTATTATGAAATAGTTCCGAAGCATACGAAAACTCTATTTTTTCCACCGATTGTCTTGCAAACTTGATGATCATTTTAATGTTAGCAGCGTTCAGCACGATGGATCTTGCTTCGTTCTCCAAGTCAGCTGTCAAATGTTAATGAAATTACCATTTATCCCAGAATATTTAAGTTTGTTTTCAGATTTTGGGTTTTGCATTCCTTTGTGCATATTTTGAAATCTTGTTTTTATGTAGAACTTGACGTTCGTTGCTCCTCTATAACGAATTCAATACTTATCACTGGCGAAAATATTAGTCACGGATGTAGGAAAATGGTCCCCATTTAAAATGAGCAGTGACTTGTTTTGTATTAGTTGCTTGGTTATTTTATAAACGTTGCTGCTATTCTATAAACCCATTTACATATATCTTCTGTTTCTTCTTCTGATAAAAGCTGCTCGTTCCTCAAGGCCGCATTAGGAGTCTGAAAAGCCATATGTTTTGTTTTCTTTGCCATTTTACGAGAGGTATTTTCTTAACTGTTGGCACACTAAGGTGCCTGGTATTCTACGATATACTCGTACCATTGATGGTACAGAATTTTGTGCAGTAGGAAATAGGAGAGTGACTTCGTCTGCTGCGTGTTTAGGTTGGAAGTTTATTAGGAGGGTTCCAGAACATCCACTTACATATCAACAAAAACATCAACCTAGATTTTTACTCGGAAGGTAATAAGTAACCAATTTTTGGGCAGAGCAGTGCTTTAACATGATTTTCCTTAGACACGGGGATTGTTATTCGATCCGACAAATAGTTTGTGGTTTGATAGTGTTAATTTCTGGAAGAGCAAATTCATTGGCACCTAACCATACGTACAAATAATTATACTGGCTTAGAAGAGGGTGTTGATATTCTGATATTGCATTATGATATATTGCAGTATGCAAAAGTCTCAGTTTTGCTTACCATCATCGGCGTCTTTACTTTCTGCGTCTTTGCAAATGCAATAACAACTCCAAACCACAAGAGGATGTAAGGGCAGTTGTCAGGTTTTATCGCAAAAACGCAAAGCAAGAACTTTATCCTAATAAGATGCAAGCAGCCAATAGTTATTTGATCAGTTCTAAGCTGGCAAACGCCGTGTTAATATTGTACGTTGTGCTTATCAATTTGGCCTTCTATTTTCTCCGAACGCGGTGAGTGAATCTTAATCTCTTCTTCCATTAGAACCTTACCTTAATCGTTTAACAAAAAAATTGTAATAAATGGACGGGGGGACGGATCCCCCCAATCATAATCGGTTTGTAGACTTTGAACCCAAAGTGGTCTTAAGCCGGTCTTTGCGAATATTTTCCTACTTTACCAGTAATTCATAATGATGTTCCACGTTACATCGTCATCACTGGAATAGAGAAAGATGAAAAAAATCCAACAGTTTTAGTAAACTATCAACCTACAAATCAATTCGAATCAATCGCAGACTTGAGCACATCTCTTAGGACATATTGGAGGTCAAGTCTATGAGGTCAGGAGACTTGCTTTTAAGGGTACTCAACGTTCCAACAGCCGAAAAATTTATTAAATCCAAATTCATCGACTCAATTTCAGTCAAAGTGACTAACCACATTTCCCTTAACTCGATCCAAGGTAGAATTTATTCAAAACTTATAGCGAACATAAGCGAAGAGAAACTTTTAGATGAACTAAAAAAATATAAAGTCATTGAAGTTCGAAAAATGATTAAGAAAGAGGGTGACTCAACCGGCGCAGCTATCCTCACATTCAATCAAGTTCGTCGTCCACATGAAGTTAAAATAGGCTGGCTTAACTGCAAAGTTGAGGAATACATCCAGAACTCAATGCGTTGTGTCTACTGCCAAAAACTGAGTCACATCAAAAATCGGTGTACAAATTTCCCAGCATGCAAAAATTATTGCCTTCCTCCACACAGTAACGATTGCACTCGAGTTTTTTGCATTAACTGCAACGAAGGGAATCATACGTCGTACGATTCCTCCTGCCCCGCTTTCTTACGGCACAAGTCCGTCAACAAAATTAAAGCCAATCGTCGCTGCACTGCTCGCCACGCTTGGTAAATTTATAATGACAACCCAAGCATTCACCAGCTACTTAAACCCAAAAAGGAAAACAGCTCCAACCCCACCATGGCAATCAGAAAAAGAATAGATAATGAGAGACATACAAGGAGTCTCCATAACATAACATCAACTTACAAATTCAACTCAACACAAAACCTTGATCAAACACAAGATAAGCCACTACATACTATAAAAAACAAAACTCAATCGCTCAGAGGAGAGCTTAGCTCAGTTAACAAATCACTCATCCCTCCGATCCTCGTAAAACCATAAAATTATGCAAATAATGCTCTCTAAGAAGAAATGCAGCTTATATCGCCACCAGAGGCGGACACAGAATTGGGTGATGTAGCTCCCACCAAAACATCAAGTTACTACTCTCTCGCTTCAATCAAAAAATCGAATAACTCCACTTAAATCAAGAACTCAAACGCTCTATCCACCGCCGCACAGTCTACCCCAAAAGATTTCCCACACTCAAAAAATAGAATAATAATGACACTGCTGGATAATGAATTCATTATCCTCTAATGGAACATACACGGCTCCATAAACAATTAAAGCTACGACTACTGCAAATCAAAAATTGGTTTTCTCGTCAAAAATAAAATACCAGTGGCCTCACACAGCCCCTCTACTTTAAATCTTTTGTATCAAACAATAGAAATTCCTATTAAAAAAAAAAACAATAAAGCTCACCAACGTATATCGAGAACATGATGTTTACGTTTCAAATAGAATCCTAAAAGATATCCCCATAGATAATAATAGTTATTATCTATTATTAGCTAACTTAAATGCTAAAAACACAATCTGGGGCTTATCCTTCGAAAACTTTGCCAATGACCACGGCCTGATTATTTTAAATGACAGATCTCCCACTTTATTTAACACTAGGAACACATATTCTGCTGTTGACGTTAGATTCGCTTCTGAAGATTTAGCTGCTCTGCTACATTGGGAAGTACTGCCAAATGGGGAAAGAAAAGATCACGCCCCAATCATTATACGCACAAGGGAGAAAAAACTCGTAAAAAAACCGTCCGCATGATTTAAAGAAACTCATGCCAACTGGGATAGTTTTACGTCAGCTACGCACTCTTTATTCCAATGTAATCCCTGTTCCAACAATGTTAATCAAGAAGAAGCCAAAATTTAACGAATCCTGTGAAATGCAGAGGCAAAATTAATGCCAACAACTAAACCACAGCAAGACAGAAGAAATCCAGTGCGGTTTGACCAAAAAAAAAAAAAGAAAAAAAAAAAAAAAAAAAAAAGCAATGCTAGTCAAAGTAAAGAATGCAGCTTGGCGCAAAGTTTGAAGATATCCAACAACTTTAAATCGTCTATTGTATATTTAGCAAAAAGAAAATCGTGGGAAAATTTCGTTAATCCTATGGATCCCACCTTAGATTCAAAAACTTTATGGAACCGGATCAAAGCCGTAAGAACGTCAAATAATATTCGAGGTTTTCCTTATATCTTCCTCAATGATGCCTTGGAAAATAATCTGACAAAAATATCTAACATATTGTATATGGTATATGGTCAAAGTATAGTAAAAACACCACCTTTCCAGGTGTCATGATCGCCAAGAAACAGTCCTTCTGAGCTTCTATATAAAATTCTATATAAAATATCCAGAAGAGAATTTGATACTACGCTTCATATTCTTAACAAATCCACACCAGGTGAAGACAAAATGACCTATACAGTGGTCAAAACCGCACCCAACATCTTTAAAAACCGAATCTGCTTGCTTTCCAACAACATCCTTCAAACTGGTATCTTTCCTCACCAGCGGAAGAAAGCTTTACTCAAGCCGATCCCCAAAATCTCTCAGAACGTCCACCAAATAGAAGGATATAGCCCAATATCCCTTCTTTCTGCGCTCGCAAAATTTTCGAAAAAATTTTAGGACATAGAATAGGTTGGTCGATGGAAAAATGTACAAGTAATGAACAACACGCATTTAGACCAAACAGAGGAGTACACTCCCTTTTGCATAAACTAATGCACAATCTTTCATCTCGTAAGCACAGCGTTGTTATGTCATCTGATTTAGAAAAAGCCTTCGACCTCGTTACCATCTTTTCCATAGTAGAACAACTGCACAACTATGGAGTCCCCGAACAAATTTTAAAGTTAATCTCAACCTTCTTAACTGGAAGGATTTTCTTCGTTGACGTCAATGGCTTTATCTCTAACAAAATGCAACTTGAAAATGGGATACCCCAAGGGTCTCCTTTATCGGTTTACCTATGTTATATAGTATACTGCTTACATTGATGGACTCATTGCCAAACTTGCACAACTAAAAAACAACCTGGACTTCGTTTAGGTTTACGCAGACAATATTTTTTTAGTTGCCTCTGGACCTTCAGAAGTAACGAACGACATACTTAGATTCGCAGATAAACTTATACATGCCTAGACTTAAAAAACCGTTGTAATCGTTCCATCATCCAAAATTGAAGCGCTACATCTTTGTAGAAAACATAAATGTTACCCTTCAATTAACCCGTTCGTAATTCGGAAAACCAATGTCGTTCTAAAAAAAGAACTAAAAGTCCTAGGGGTCACTTTCAGTAGTAATGAAGGCACAATCAATCTGCTTAAGAAGCGGAACAACGTCTTAAAAGTGATATGTTCTTGACGTAAGGGCCCACACCTTGAAACAGCTTTGGTAATAACTAAATCTTTGGTGGAAGGCACCCTACAGCACGGGCTTATACAATACATGTAGACCTCTAAGAAAAACTTAGAGAATATCGACATAGCCATTAACCAATGCTTTCGGACAGCTACAGGAGCCCTAAAAACAACACCAATTGATGCCTTAAGAGTAGAACCAGGCTTTAAATTAATCAACAGATTTGGACAAAAAAGATCAGTTAAATCAATAAGCAAAGCAATAACCGATTCCACCCACCCACTTCATTCAATTTCACTCAAAATTGTATCTAGGTCAAAACAACGGATTTACTTCTCTGGATAAATCACACCACCACACACACTACCAATCGACATTAGCTTTTCCAATTACAGTAAAGAAAACACTTCAAAACAACAATTCATTCTAATTTCAATTAATCCAAACTTTTAAACCAACAAGAGCTTTATACACGGATGGGTCCTTTAAAAATAACAATACCTCCTATGCAGTGATTGAACTTTTGGATACAAATAACGACATCACTCTTTCCCAAAGCATCCTCCCAGATGCAGCTGGTAGTTATCTAGCTGAAATGGTGGCACTGATAAAAGCGCTTTCGGAAATCAAAAGTGCCAACAATAACTGTTCAACCCTTAACTACATCCGGAGCGTTTTATACAACAACGTCAACATTGCTTGGCATGGGTTCCAGGCCATGTGGGTATAAAAGGAAACGAGATTGCCGAGGTAGCAGCTAAAGAAGTGATTCGCTTCCCTCTATTAAAATAACTACCAGGCATTCCCCACCTTATCTGCAAAATCGTCAATGAAATTGAAAAAGAAGAGCTAATTAGTTCGCCGCTTAAGCAGGACAACTTTCTACGGATGCATCATCCTACACATCTCAGGATTCCCTAATGGAAAAACTGTATGTTTATATTGTAAAAATGAATGTTTATATTGTAAAAAGGTCTTATCCGTTTGGCATATCCTTGCGGAATGTCCAGTTTCTCGGCAAGTCTCAAGCCCCGAACCCGTTTCTTCAGAAAAAAAAAACGTTTACCCATAGCCGAAATGCTTGATCCATCCAACATAAGTATTTCAGTGTAACTTAACAAGCTTTAGATCTTTAATTTCGCATTTTCACAATGTGCATATATCTGAGTATATTCCCTGAAAATCGATTCGGTAGGTACTTTGCAAGATAAACGCATATTTGTGAGGACGTCTCGGACTATGTGTAAGCTTCTTCCGAAACTTTCAAGGCATTTTTCTCAAAACTATGCTTTCGAAGTCGGTGATCAGGATTTCTAAAAAAAAAAAAAACGGTTTAAGCGATCGGTCTGAAATTTTAACATAACCTTCTCAGATATATTTGCCAGGTATTGATCGAAGGAATCATTTCTTATTTTGGTCGAAAATTCGATTTTTTTTTACGAAGCCGCCATTTTATCAAAAATCAAAATTTCGTTTATTAGTTCGATCAATACCAAAATTTTATCTATTCACTAAAAGAATCTTTTGGGTTTTTGGAGGACTTTCAGGAGATCGTATGTAGGATCACACCAGATTGATATTTTTACAAATCATTAGTGCCATTATAAACTTAGATGTTGCCACTAAATGTGTCTACACTTTTTATTTTTATAAAATAAAATACCTTTTCAGAAAAAAAAATCATAAAAAAGGTTTTTTTTTCTCCTTTCAACTGCGTATAACCCCTTAAATCATTTTTAAATGGTGGACATTTCGCAGTAAATTGTATGTTTTCAACCAAAGCAATATCTCCATTATAGTATGGTATGCAAAAGCTAATAATGAGGTAATTTTTTCAGATTAAAAATTAAATCGGAATCATTGGAAACAACCAAAAGGGGCTATTACTGCCCGTACACGAGAAGCCCAATAATTTTTGTCCTTCAAATACTATTCAGCCATTTATATGAGAACATGATATAACCGCGACCTTCTTAATATTCTATTCCTGTCGAATTGAAGATTAAGCCAACATCTTTTCTTGACTCTTTTTTTTTTTTCTAAATAAACACCTGATTTGCCTCATAATCGGAACGGCCACCATAAACAAAGCAGGTCTACGAACCTTGACTATATACATACATATATTTTCGGAGTAGTTTCTGCAGCTTGTGAAGATTTGAGGTTCCTGCCCAACAAGAACATTTAATTCTTTTAGGAAAACACACGTAGCATTCAGCTAATATTCACAAACACATACGAGTATAGGGTGTAGAAAATTTCGCCCCTAGTGCCAGCAGACGTAAAGGAGCAAATAAAAGAAATACAAGCAAAAAAGTTTCATGGCGATATCAGTTTTCGTATATCCTTAACCAAGCGAGGATATGCTACGAATTTAAATGACTCTCCCACATGAACTTCCCCGTATGGTTGCGACAATTTTTTCTACAATACTTTCTCGGTCGCTCCTTTCAGAAATCCTTAAAATATAAAACCCAGCATTTTTTCGCAAAATTAGTGAACCTTATTAAGATTTGCGCTGCCATTGGGGTTGGTAAACAAGAAAACCTCATAGGAACACAAACTTCTCACGGCACGTTGAGTTTGAGCCGTCTAAAATCACAAAGCACATATTCCGTAAAAATGATGCGAATTCTAATGAACGTGTAGAAAGATACACATACGAGGCACGTGTGTGTCTTTTATCTGGGATTTAATTACCGTTGCCTTTTTTGGTTGAAGGAGATACATCTAAAATGGCAATTTTATATTTCTAAAAAGGTCTTACAGAAGTATTCTTTGCATCCGATTTGTTGGTACAGTGACTGTTCTGTGACCTGTGTACATAGGAAAGTATTAACCTATGTGTATGTTAAATGTCCTTTTCATCAGAGTTTCTGGATTTTCAAGACAAAATTAGAGTGACTAACGAATACGATCAAACAGCCGCGTCTGAACAGAAAATCAGTTTGAAAAGATTTAATCTGAATAAGATATCTTCAAACGTAGCAGTAGGTTTTAACCTCGTTTGTACAAAATCTTCGAAAAACATCTTTTTGAACGTCATCCTTGTAAAGTTGGCTTAATTTAGCAAAGTGAAGGCGGTTGTTTCTTACCTAAGAAGTCAGAAAATATCGTATGTACGAGTACAGCTATGGACTTTTCTGTATGAACTTGATGAATGATATGATGATGTTTACACGATAACCTCTGATGATGAACCATTAGTATTGGTTTGGATTACTAGAAAAATATTAAATATCCTTTCTCCGGCCAATAATTTCTCTGGAAAACACGTCTTTAACAAATCGTTGCGGTTTGAGAATAGCATGAGCATATTCGACCGGTAGCACAAGGCCCACGCCGTCATAGATATGTCTCACAAATTCAATTCAATTTATTATTACAATTAATATGGTACATTAAGATATATGTAGATCTTTTATAGTACTTAGATTTAACAGAATTCAGCACTACAAAATAAATAAACAAACAATTAAAGAAAGAAGGAAAACGGGTGGTGTATAAGAAAAACAGAGAATCTTTTAGAGATTTATAAGGAATCTATCGAAGGGAAGAGAAATGGCAAAAGACTGCACATTTAAATCATGTAACCATATCCACACTTTAATCGCGTAAATGAAAAATAAACGGGATTAATTAAGGCAACGATGTTGTAATGGTATTAGAGTAGGTGCTCTAAGTGAACGAGAAAAAATAAGTTTTTCATACAAACACACAGGCGTTTTATCTTTTATAATTTTATGCATGTAGACTAATGCTATTCCTGGCGTCCACGTGTGTTCATATCTTTATAAGCCAGAATGTATCTGATTGCGTCGTTAGATGTCACTTGCAGCTTACGCTAGGACAGAGAGTCATTACAACTGTAGTTGGAGTAACAACTGTAGATATCCAGAGTTTGCGAAAACATCCATATATTTGTCGTATGATATAATTAATATGATCGTATTCTGACAATCTAAAATTAATGACAAAACCCAGACCAATTTCAACAACAATTTTAAGTTCATTGGCAGAGAGTAGGTTATCAGGTAAGGTGCTTAGGGATAAAGTTTTATTAGAAATAGGAATAATCTGACACTTATTTGGATTCAAAAGCAATCCATTGAGAAGAGACCAAAAGAAAATACTGGCAAGATCTTCATTGAGATGTGGCTCTCACCAGTTCAGCTATATAATACATGTGCCGTTTCTAAGAGGGCACCACTTGAATTAAATCCATACCATTTTCAGTTAGTACCAACCTTTCAAAGATACGTGTATAAATTTGACAGCTGTCGGACGATTAGTTCTCGAGATATAGCGTTGTGAGTGAAGCAACTTTTGTTATTGTGAAAAAAATGGATTCAAAGCAATTTCGTGTGTTTTTGATGGGAAAAAATGCAGCCGATGCAAAGAAATGGCTTGATAAGTGTTATCCGGACTCTGCACCAGCCGAAAAAATCATTCGCAAGTGGATTGAAAAATTTAAAAGTGGTCATACAAGCACCGAAGGTGATGCACGCAGTGGACGTCCAAAAGAGGCTGTTTCAGATGAAAACATCAAAAAAGTCCACAAAATGATTACGAATGACCGTAAAGTGAAGTTGATAGAGATAGCTGAGGCTCTGAAGATATCAAAAGAGCGTGTTGGATATATCATACATGAATATTTGGACATTCGAAAGCTCTGTTCAAAGTGGGTGCCGCGTTTGCTCACAGTCGACTAAAAACAACAACGTGTTGATGATTCAGATGAGTGTTTAGAGCTGTTCAAATGCAATAAAGCCGAATTTTTGCGTCGGTATGTGACAATAGATGAAACTTGGCTCCATCACTTCACGCCAGAGTCAAGTCGCCAGTCAGCTGAGTGGCGAGCAGATGACGAACCTTGTCCAAAACGACCAAAAACTTAACAGTCGGCTGGCAAGGTTATGGCATCCGTATTTTGAGATACACATGGAATAATTTTCATCGACTATCTCCAGAAGGGGCAGACTATCAACAGCGACTATTACATTGCGTTTTTGGAGCGTTTGAAGGACGAAATCGCAGAAAAACGGCCGCTTTCGAAGAAAAAAAAGTGCTGTTTCATCAAGACAATGCACCGTGTCACAAGTCGATGAAAACGGTGGCAAAATTGAATGAATTCGGCTACGAATTGCTTCCCCACCTACCGTATTCTCCAGATATGGCCCCCAGCGACTATTTCCTTTTCGCAGACCTCATAAGAATGCTCCCCGGAAAGAGATTTAAGACCGATGAAGAAGTAATCGCCGAAACAGAGGCCTATTTTGAGGCTAAACCGAAATCGTACTACAAAATTGGTATCGAAAGATTGAAAAATCGTTTCAATCAGTGCATTGCCCTCGAAGGCAACTTTATTGATAAATAAAGTTGAATTTTGCAAACATTTTGTGTTTTACTATAAAATGGCACTGACTTTTCAGCCCATGTGTTATTTAATAGGTCTTGCGGCATGTAGCTGGACATCATCGACGTAAAGGTGGACAGAGAAGTGCTTACAAACAATGGAAAGGTCATTGACGAACAGAAGAGAATCGGACCAAGATTTGATCCTTATGGCACACCTAAATTTACTGGCAAAAGTGCTGTGAAAAATTTATGTGTAACAGCTTCCAGCATATGATTTTATAGTTTACTTTATCGAAAGTCTTTGAAAAATCGAGCTTAAAAAAAAGCGTAATATAACCTTTATCGTAGTCCTGTCTTATTTCTTCAAAAAGGTTTACGATTGCAGTAGAGCAGCTGTGGTTAGATCTGAAACCAGATTGTACCTCATAAAGTAACTCAATTTTTGATAGATGTTGAATCAGCTGTTTAACTATTAACTTCTCAAAGACATTTGGCGTTAGATGTTATCTCTGCAACAGAGTTAATCACTTCATTTTCGGTCACAGTTAGTACTTCGAACAGATTTGCAGAGTGATTTAGACTTAGAAAAAAGTATTTAAGAAGTCAGGATCAATCTGAGATTCAGCATTACATATCCTTCTAGAGATACCTATTTAACATAGATTGTGCCAAAGCTGTTTCGGAGGTAGAGATGTATTTAGCTTGGAAACATAGTAGGGTTTTTTTTGGCATTTCGTATAACGAAAACAGATTTGTTTCGCATTGTTTTGTAAATAAGTCAATTTGAGTTTGAGGGACTACGATTTCATTTACTATAAAACCTATCGCGGGCTTTAATAGTATTAAGAACTTTCGTTGAAAACCAAGGACGTCTGTTATTACGGATGTTTACCGTTTTTTGTAGAAATAAATTGGTTGTATAATTGGCTAATTATTTTTTGAGAATAATGCAGTTTCACATTAGGATCAGTATTTAGACGACAACAATCCCATTGGACAGATAAGGCAGCAGATTGAAGGGCATCAGTATTTATGGATCGATAATCCTTATACGAAAAAGTCAGCGGGAAGACGTGGTGGGAGAAGTTGAGAAAAACGGGAAGAGAAAAACGGTTGAGGAGAGCAACAAACCAACAAAAAAGAGATAAAACACAAGTGACTAGGATAATAATGGATTCACTGATGACTACGCTGGCAAATGATTAATGAACAACGACTTTGGATCTGCACTTGAAATGTTTGAACCATTAACAGAACACGTGCAACCGAACAATTACTAGAAACCCTTGATTTCTATCATGCACATGTCGATGGGATGGACCGAACAAAAGGTGGATAAAAAACTGTGTTATTTATAGGGTTTTCCAATAGGGACTTGACAACTTTGAATTTAATTTATGAACGCACTCTTTCACTAATCATCAAACTGTCACTGTCAATTTATTCAGTAAACTTAACATTTTTATCATAGTAAAGTACACTAACGAGCTACGTTCTCCAATTGGGTTCTGGAGAAGATGCGCCAAGATGATGAATTTCATCGCAAAATCATCTTCAGTGACGAAGCTCATTTTTGGCTCAATGGGTTCGTCAATAAGCTAAATATGCGTTATTGGTCGGATGAAAATCCACATGTGCTTCACGAATCACCACTTCATCCACAAAAAATAACTGTTTGGTGCGGTTTTCATGCCGGCGGGGTTATTGGGCTATATTTTTTCGTCGACGATAACTATCGTCACGTTACTGTGAATGGTCAGCGTTATCGCGCCATGATCACCGATTATTTTTGGCCCGAATTGGAAGATATGGACTTGGACGACACGTGGTTTCAACAGGATGGTGTCACAAGCCACACAGCACATGCTACAATCGATTAATTGAAGAGTAAGTATAGTGAGCATGTTATCTCAAGATATGGGCCAGTCGATTGGGAGCCTCGTTCGTGGGATTTAACTCCGTTTGACTATTTTCTGTGGGGCTACGTTTAGTCATTGGTTTATGTCAACACGCCGACGACGTTGGAAGAGTTCATAGCCAACATTGAACGCGAAATAGCGGCCTTTTCGGCCGAGATGTGTGGCCGAGTCATTGAAAATTGGGTTCAACGCGGTGGCCATATGAACGAAGTCGAGTTCCAAAATGTTTTTGATTGTACTTCAAGCCAATAATAAAGTTTTTGAAATATCTCAAATGGTTTGCCTTTTATTTAAAAAAAAAGTTGTCAAGTCGTTATTAGAAAACCCTATACTATGGTGATTGCTAATGCAGATGCTGATTTGCCTTATGCGCCAGACTCAGGCAAGAAGTCTTGAAGTATGCGCCGATGTTCCCACGGAAGACGAAGAGCACACCACCAAAGAATATCTTTACGTTCCCTTCGACAAGAAATATCAACAATGTCCTAAATATGACACCTTGGATATGAGATAGTTATGATTTTTTCCTACTTTCATGCAATAATTTGAGGACAACCATTCTTCAAGCCATTTTTTTACTTCTTCGCAAGAATGAAAGTGCTGCACTAAAAGTCCGTACAGCATCGATCGAAACAAGTAGTACTCTGAAGAGGCCAAATCTGGAAAATACGGCAGGTGGAAAAGAACTTCCCAATTCTTTTATGCCGATCAAGCAAAGCATCTGAAATGGTTTTTCGCCTTTCGATGTCTATGAAGACGTGCGTCTTTAGCTAGGTTATCTAGGATTTTCTCGAATTCACCCATTGTCCAGCTTCGTCGTGCATAACAGCTATAAAAGTGAACGCTATTGATTTTTGGCGGATAAATGTCATTTGTGTGAAAAACTTAAATGGGTAATGAACGAAGCAAACTGATGGGTCTAAGTCCAATTGGATGGATTAGGAGTTTCTATCTGTTTTATGTATGAAAACTACAGTGGTTTCCGTGAACGTATAAAATTGGGATGTAGTTCAAATTAGCCATTCGTGTTGACTGCTAGCTATGGTTGAGGTTTTTCGATTGCGACGGGAAAGATGCTAGCTAGCCAATAGGCCTGAAAAAAATTAAATCTGACTGTAGACCAGTCTGGTGACTGAAATGTTCTTATTGAATTTTAGTGTCTCTGAATATCTTCAAGAAAATGGCTGGCTCTTGAAAACCCCCGAAAAGTGAGATTCCTCTAGAAAGTCGATCTTTCTCTTTTGGAATTCATTAAGGAATTTTTTCGGCGAATTTGACAAAGTCTTGAGCATTCGAAGGACTTCTCTATGTTTGAAGGAAAAGCCTCCACGTTTTTCTCGAAACTCTTCTATGCTTAGTTTCGGCCTTTTTGTAGAGCTCAGCATAGAATTCTCAATTGCGTGCTTCTCTTTAAATTTAGCTTTTTTGAAATTTCCTCTCATAAATCTTGATCGTGACGTCCCACTAAGTTGGCTTCGGTGTACCCCTAGGCTAATAAAACTTGCTTCCTTGAATTTTTCTTATGTGCTGATGTCATCAGAAATTCGAATTCTACTCTTGCAAAGCAAACAAAAACGACTTTGCAAATGGAAAAAAGAAGAACTACGTCTGGATCTGCACAAATAATTTTCGAAACTTGAATACCATAGACTACGTGCATCCAAACAACTAGCGAAAGCTTGCAGATTGCTATAAAACAGATATCAACTCTATCCAGAATATGCAGTTTGATGGGCTGGACAAAAGGACTACGGTTTATGAGATTCTACGGTGTTTATGAGATTAAATAGCAGGGTCTAGTTGTGTGCAGATTTGTTGTAAATGGCAGACTAAGCCAAGGAGTTTTAACCCTTTAATGCATGAAGTATCAAGTTTGATACCATTCATTTTAATAAATGCAGATAACATGTTTTTTTTTTTTCGTTTGGCTGTTTGTATGCCGTTTTTTTTAGACTCCTTCAAGTCGTCTAAACTTTTGCATTTCTCGTCGTTCAGTTTGTTCGTCGGTAGTTTGACTAGGCAGTGATTTTTATGAAGAAACATTAATGGAAAAAGCCTGAAGAAGAAAACTCACAAAAAATAGTTACTACGTCGTAGTGTGTTAGCTGCTATGTCAAAAAAATTCGTTGTTTTCTTTCTCTTAAATAAGTTTTAATATATTAATCAAAAATAAAAATAAGATAATGGCGAAAAAGATGGCACAGGGTAATATTTTTTTTGTTTTTTAAATAAATTTATTAATAATGAAAATTTTGTAGAAAACAACAATATAAGAAAAATGAACGAACATTGCAGGAGCAATTAGAGCACTATTTGCAGTTCCTTCAAGAGAATTCAGACTTTTTAACAAATGAAAATGATCTGACGGTCCTGACAGAATCATTTATTATTAGAGCACATTATCAGAACAGTTAAGTGCACTGCGGGGAACAGTTCGTACTGCAAAGTGGAAGGATGTAGGTTTGGCTTTTATATTTTCAATCATTTGCAATGCAATTTCTTTTTCAAATAGTAAGCTAATTCGAACACCCTGACTAATTCGAACTGCAACCAACTTCAGACTGCTATAATTTCCAAACCGTACATTACTGTAAGCTCAAATTTTGACACATGACAGATAATTTTATTATTTACAAGCCAATTGTGTCAATTGTGTTGAAAAATTTTTATCCGCGATGGAATTCAAACCGTGATTGTGTGTGATTTTTTTATATTTGGCTGGAAAACTACAAGTAGCTATCGTAAGAGCTTTCCAGCAGTTCAACGTAAATAAATCATTTGTGTCTCGAACCATAGCTCACCACCGTGATACTGGCAGCGTAGCAAAACGCCATGGAGGTGGTCATAAAAAACAGCAACTTCGGCAGAAATTGTTCGGAAAGTGAAGGCTCGAATTGAGCGAAATCCGCGTCGAAGTGGAAGAAAAATGTTTCGTGAGCTCAACATATAATTGGAACGCATGCAACACATACTGAAAAATGAGCTTGGGCTCAAGCCATTGAAGTTCCAAAAAACAAACGATCTTACATCGCAACAGATTAAAGTTGGAGTCGAAAGAGCGAAGGAGTTACTACGCTTGCACGAAAGTGCTGAGTTGCCGAATTTGCTTTTTTCCGATGAGTCTCCAATTGCTATCGAGCAATATGTCAACAGGCAAAATGACCGAGTTTACTTGCCAGAGAGGTAATACAAAAATTTACACCTTCGGACGGCCACCAGAAATCATCACCGATGGTGATGGTTTAAGCCGCCATAGCCGCTCGTATTTTTGAAAATACGAAACTACTTAGAGGCAGTATTGAAGCCTTGCGCAAACAATTATTTCGGTCGGAGACCGTGGATATTTCAACAAGACTCGGCACCGTTAACCAAGATCGGCTAAAAAACAATATTCCGGATGCAGTTTATAATGGATTTCTCTGTCTGGGGTATTTTGAAGGAGAAGGTTGGCACTAAAAAATACCAAAGTTTGGACCACCTCAAACAAGCACTTCACCGTGAATGGGCCAAAATACAGCAGAGCCACTTGTGTGCAGCGTGCGATGCTTTTTTCGGCCGTCTCAAGGCCATTATTCGCGCCAAAGGTGGACATACTGAAAACTACTAATAGAATTTGAAAAATGATGTACTTTTCAACATTTTTTGCTTTTGCACAATAAAATTTATAGAAAAATAAAAAAATTGTAGCATTTTAAAAAGTTGCAGTTTAAGTCAGTCACCTTGTAGTAATTTTGTTAATAGGATGGACACAGTCCCAATGATTGGAGTTGAAGTAAATATTTTGATACGTATTCTTTACTTACAGGTGTACATTTGTTACTGCACATTCCAGTTCACGAAGAAAATTAGTGCACAGAATCATCGCCAGCTACCTCAACATCAGTGCTTTCATTCATGTTTAAAGAAGTTGCAAACCAGGACACATATTCAAGAGATTTGTCGTCAGTGAACTTCAAGAGAACTCCAACAATATCAAAGAACAGCAGAAAGAATAAGTCCATAAGCGAATTATACTCGTTGAAGAGCTTTGCTTGAAGAGATGCGAAATGTAAAAGGGTGCTAAAAATGAACGGACGAAAATGCAGAATCAGGTTTTAAAAAAATCAAGAGGTTATGGCAGAAGCCTTACGCAGAGTTGGCGAGTCAGTAAAAATTATGTTAGAGAAAAAGAATACCTAAAAATGTATTGTGTTAGTATTTTTTTTAAATAATAAATGTATTAGTGTAACTTTAACGCATTCGTTCTCCTTATATATAGCAATCAATTCTTCTACTTAGTCGACTTTCATCATTCGTTTCCGTCGCCGCAACAACTTGTGGAGTTTTCCCAATGGTGAAGCAATTCGATTGGTTTGCATTATATTGTTCAAAATACCACATGCATATACTATATTTGCTTTCAGCAAATATCTGAAACAAGAATTAAGGACATCATACTCGCTCAATTGTATTTCTAGTTTTAATGTGAACTTTAGTAAAGCGCAGTTCAGCTTGCGAATAAGGATCATCTACTGGAGTCCTTAATCAAGGGTCTAATGGATACACCGAATTACCCGAGAGCCATTTGACTCCCGGTTGTTATAACTTTAAATAAGTTTCAATCAAATTTGCGATGTCGAAGAATCGCAAATACCGGAATCGAATACCGGAAGAATCACGGCATGATCCGGGGAATTTTACGATCACATGCAAAAGTTTTAAATTATGAACACAAACATGTACACAAAAAATTACACATTTAGGATTATTATTAGATAAAATGACTTACGGTTTCTATGTGCAATACATTTATGCTATAATAGCCTTCTCAGTTCATATACAAATGAGCAGGATTGTTCCCTTAATGCTAAACTTTTGGTAGAACCTTCAGAGAGTATACCAAAACTTAATTAATGAATTTACATGATATGTTTCCTGTTTTTATAGAACTTATTTCTTCACTTATTGAAAACCTTAACCCGAAATAACAATTTGCAAATATAGTCGGGAAAGAGTGGGTCGACTCAGTTGTATAATGTAGTTGTTGCCTAGTCGGGGATGCCGCAAGAAAGTGTATTTGGCCCTCTGCTATATTTGTTTTTTACCTGCGACATACCGCGAACGAACGATACTGTGCTAGCCACATTTACTGATGGCACTGCCATTTTGGCAACAATGACAAAGACTTGTCGAATCGCGCTTAATGAAAACAAGTCTGTCCATGTTAACTTTACTCTCTAGAAAACTGACAATCTACCTGTGTTTACTTACGCACAACAAATTCATTTCACGAGGCCAAATATCTTGGTATGACGCTCGACGCTAAACTTAAATGGAAAGCACACGTTAAGAAAAAACGTGGAGGGCTTGAGATTAAGAAAAGAGACATGTACTGGCTTCTTGGAAAGCTCAGTTTAGAAAAAAAATTGCTGCTATATAAGCAAGCTCTAAGACTGGTCTGGACATATGGTATACAGCTTTGGGGTTGTACCAAAACTAGTAACGTTAACGTCTTACAGACATTCAAAAACAAAGCTCTCCGAGGGTTTGTTAATGCAACGTGGTACACTAGAAACGATAATATATACAGAGTCAAAAAAGCTCAGAACGAAATTAAAATGTTTGCGTTCAACAGAAACTTATTGCGCCGCCTTAAAAAGACTAAGCCTCTTGATCTAGAGCGGTGATCGTATGAAGTAAACTTCAATGGAAAATAGCTTGCAAGTATCCTATCAAAGCAAATTAAAACGCGAAAGAAGCACTGCTTGTTGAGTGTGAATTTAGTCGTAGTGTGCATAAGAGAGGTGCTTTTTAGTGAGTAAGAATCTTACACTACTATCAGCACAGGGTTTATAGTTTCTATGAAGATTTCTCACCTACCTCATTCGTTGAAGTGAAAGCATGAACAGTGTTTCTCTCCAGATTATTCGTATATGCATCAAGTAGATGTTGAGATACAAGATGATTACGAGGGCTGTTTAATGAATACTCTGGTTAGAAAGGGCAACGCAACTTTGTTAGGTTTTGACAATGTATTTTTCAATATAATCCGATTTCAACTCGATACAATTTTCCCAGCTTCAACTTTTTAAACCCCTCCATACAGTACGACTTTTGACGTAGTTGACGTAGTATGCTCCTGTGATTGTTATTTTCTTCTTCAAATAGTGAACGTGGATCACTCCTTGCAAGTCCTAAAAAACGGTGGCCATTACCTTTCCGGCCGAAGGCACGGTCTTCGCATTCTTTCGATTATTCTTTGGTTTCTGGTGTGTACCAATGAATTCATGTCTCATCGACGGTCACAAAACGATACAGAAACTCCTCCGGATTTCGATTAAATAAGGAAAAGCACGTCTTTGAAGAGGTCTGGCGATTGCGCTTGTTCTCCGGTGTGAGCAAATGTGGCACCCATCGCGCGGACAGCTTTCTCATGCCCAAAATCTTGTGCAGGATATGGCTAACGCATTCAGTTCAAATGCCTGCTATATTAGCCAATTCGCGAATTTTCACTCAAGCGGTAAGCTAATACGAGATCATGGATTTTTTCCTCCGTTTCCTTTGTGGTAACCGTTTTTGAGCCACCTGGGCGCGGTTCATCAAAAACAGACGTGCGGCCACGGTGGCGAAACTCTTCGAAGCAATGGTAAACGGTTGTACGGGAAGGTGAATCTCATAAACACTATCGAGAATGGACTTGATTTCCTTACAGGTTTTGCCAATCAAAAACAAGTATCGGATCACTGAGCGATACTGATCTTTTTCCATGGTCGCAAAAAAACATTAACACAAAGTTTTGAAATTTGCGGGCTAGAAAAGTTTATACTAAATGATGCTATACTCATTTTGGTTCAGTAGAGCCATCTATCTTCCGATCCGGGAACACATCAAACAGCACTCGTAATATATTTGCAAAACTGGTTGCAAGCGCATTTGCTTTTTCAATGTTGATACTGGATGCATTTTTAAGAAACGGTAACAGTCTGTTTTTGGTTTTTATAATCTTCACAATGTTCCAGAACGGTTTTGTAATTTTGTACAAGCAATTAAGTTTGTATATCCATTCATCGTTTCGGTGCTGCAAAATTTCATGAGATACCTGTTTTTTTTTTTTTAATTTTTGGCACAGATTGTTTAACAGAACTTAGCCTAGGTATTATATGAAAATTTTTTGACAATGGAATCAATATCTTCCTTGCACAAAACATTATCAATATCCATTGGAATGTAATGCAACCTATGGTTTATTTCAGAACGGAAGCGTGTCCAGTTAGCATTTTTAAAATCTTGTATGTATTGCTCCTATTTTTTTCACCCGACCATAGAAGTGTCGGCTTCTAGCTAAGTTCATTTAAGGATAATGGTTGATTAATTAGACTAGGCACATTGGTAATAAATAAATCAAGCTAACTGGAAAATAGGAAATAAGAGGAAACAAGACAGAAATTGGCAACATAGAAGCATTTTCTCTAATACATTCCCACTCCCTATGACAACAATTAATGTCTCCTGCAATTAAAACGTCATCATCCATTGTTAAGATTTTTAATAAATAATTTTTGAAGCCCAATCTCCCTTCAGCTGATGCACAGCCTCCAGGAAAGTGTACACAGAATAACTATTATGTATATAATTTAATTCGTGCGGTTTTTTTTTCAAAATTTGAACGTTTATTTAAGAAAAACATGTTGAATAGTATTATTCAAAGTATTGCCCATCTGAAGCTATGACTTTTTCTTTCTGGCAATTTTTGGATCCCATCCCAAAAGAACTGCGCCGGCTTGGCAGCCAAGAATGAATCAAGCCAATTTTTGATATTCTGCTCTGATGTGAACCGTATTTCAGTGAGGTCGTTCTGCATCGACCGGAACAAATGGTACTCAAAAGGGTCAAGGTCTGGACTATAAGGCGGGTGGGGTAAGACTTCCCATCCACTATTTTCCAAAAAGTTCTTAACCGGAATAGCAACGTGGGGCCGAGCGTTGTCATGATGGAAAATTATTACCTCGTGTCTGGTTGCATATTCCGGGCATTTTTCAGGTACTGCTCTCTTCAAACGGATTAATTGTGTTCGGTAGCGTTGTCTATTGATGATTTCACCCAGTTTTAGCAGCTCATAGTACAGCACACCCATCTGATCCCACTAAATAGAGAGCATTACCTTCGCGCCATGGATATTCGGCTTTGCCGTTGATTTGGCTGGTTGGCCGGGTTTGACATATGATTTTTTGCGCTTGGGGTTATCGTAATGGATCCATTTTTCATCATCAGTAATAATCCGATGCAAAAATGACTTCCTTTTGTAGAGTTCCAGCAACATTTCGGACAAGCAAAACCGCCTTTCGACGTCTCTCGGCTTGAGTTCATGTGGAACCCAATTTCCTTGCTTTTGAATATATCCAGCTGCTTTTAAACATTTTGAAATGGCTGCTTGAGTGACACCCAAAGATTTTGCGAGCTCTTCTTGTGTTTGGCAACAATCTTCATAGAGTAATGCTTCCAGTTCTTCATTTTTAAACTTTTTTGGCTGCCCAGGACGTTCATCGTCTTCCAAGCCAAAATCACCACTTTTAAATCGTGCAAACCACTTTTGGCACGTTCGCTCAGCTAGCGCATGTTCAGCGTAAACTTCAACCAAAATACGATGACTTTCGGCAGCAGCTTTCAGAAATGAAGAAGAACTCCCCGCAAAAACATTTTTTGGGCACAAAGTTCGTCATATTTGAGTGAAAAAAAAATTATTGTTGTTTACGCTTCAAATGAATGACATATACTGAAATGATGTACAATGACAGTAGCTTTCCACCGCATGTTCAAATGGAATAATAACAATGGAATAATACAAGTTACGCCATCTCTTAGCAAACCGCACGAATTAAGTTATAGATCCAATATAATAATTTTTGATTTTTTAACTAATTTTCCATACCGGCGTTTTCTACACAACGTGCATTAATGATAGGTAAGACGAACGCTGAATTGATTTTCTAGCAAGTATCGCATCGCCTTCATATCTATGATCCATTTTATCGCTTCGCTAGCATTGAAATTCTGATGTTGATAAATTCATTCCTTTTTTAAGACTGGTCTCGGTAATATAAGCAACGTCAATGTTGCCACTATTCAAAACGTATATAAATTTTATAGCTTTATTTCGAATTCCTCTGGCATTCCAATAAATAATTTTAATATATTTGTCTGTCGTATTACTTATTTTTACTATACAAGAACTTACTTGCTAAATGTGCGATTACCTCAAATTGATCACTTTACAAGACGATAATAATGTAATTATTTCCCTCGCTAGAATGTTAAATTCGTCGATGCTTTCATGGTCTACCGTTTAATCATGATTCAGTATTCGAACGAGTATTTTATTAAAATTGATTGCCAACATAAAAATGTATAGTCCTTGAAAGAATTTTAGATACTTGTAACTATAATATATACTTCTGGGTCTGTGTTTATTATGTTGGAAGATAATTGAGCTATAATTATAAGATAATTAAATATTTTTGTTGATACTCATGAGGATATATCAGAGGATATAGAAGGTATGCTAATTCAGTTGGAAAAAGGGGTAATCTCGGAGGATGAACAAAGTAATGATGAAGGACATTAATTACGATAAAATTTTAGGACAAGCACGAGGAAGACTTAATCACGAACCGTGACGCTAGCAATAAGTTTGAATTGACGGTAGTATATAATCTAAAAACGCTCAAAACTTAGGGACAAGCCCTTCCATTGGTAGATTTCATCTACAATCCTTGAAATTATCCATATATGGAAATAAAATATAGAAAGTAACAAAGATCGACCACGTAGAAGAAGCTTTAAATTTTAGGGCAGATGCAGAGAACTCGAAAGATGCAATGGATTAAGAAACAACGTATCCATATTTTCCATGATATTCTAACGGAAAATTACTGATGTCTCTTGTTGAAGAGTTTTGTAAGTAGGCTGTTCGAAATAACCTCAACTTTGCAGACCCTGACACTCTGCTGGAATTACGAGTATGTAAAGTTCTTGGTAATTTCCTTTTACATCCATTTACTAAGTACCAATAAATTGGTAAAATAAAGTAAAGTTTGACTCAGTAGCGGATATAGCGAATTCGAACAGGTTTGAATATATTAGAGGTATCTTTCACATGAATGATAATAACAAACAGTTATCACCTTACCACCGTGAACACGATGGACTGCACCACAGTTCCAAATCATCTTAATAAAAGATTCGACTACCATTGAACGAGCAATGTGTGTGCGACTGAAATTGGGCAGTTCATAAAGCCATATTTGCTCAATAAACCCTACCAGTTTTATTTTTATAGTTTTTATACCAATATACCTTAGCTTCAATATATAAAAAAAGAGGACATTTATTGTCTAGAAACTGTACAGAGAAAAAACTTAGATAAGACCTGCAAGCTAACAGATAAAAATGAGGTACTGAAATCCAACGTGTCACGAGGATCATACCACGAAAAAAAAATGCAACTTACAAAGTTTTGGATTTAGTGGCAATAAGTTGGGAAGACAATCAAAAAATTTTGTTGCTGTCAAAATATTTTGAATCAGAAACAGCAAAGACAATTGAATACCAAACAAGAAAATTAAAAGAAAAGTTCAAATATCTTTTCCCATAGCCGTCAGAGAATATAATGCCCACATGGGAGACGTGGATCTGGTGGACAGCTTCATGGGTCGATACCATATACGTTCAAAAACTAGAAAGCTATTTTGTTAACCTCTTAGACATGAATGTTATAAACGCCTGACATTTTCTTTTTATTGGAAACCAGATATTTTTGCATTTAAGGGGTACGAATTTATCACATGATCGAACGCATTGTAACCATCCGCATTAACGTTAAATTCGGCAACATCAACGTGAAATGTGTTCACACTATTCATGGAAGAAACAGGTCATTCCACAAGTCATTCCCTCCGATTTGGCTTAAAAGTGGTAAAAATACTCATTGGAGTGGTACAATTCATAAGGCAATATGATTCATAAGTTTTGCAGAATTCGATATAGTTTTTTTAAGGACGAATGATATTCCAGAATATCCTTTTTACATATATCCTTGAATAACTCAAAGAATGTTTTTTTTTTATATATTATAGAGAGATTCGTCTTCTATTTCCATTTCAAATTTCAAGTTGGGATCTCTATGAGTTCGGTCAAAATAATATTTTATAGGCGGCTAAATATTCTGTAATAAATATTTTCATTAAAAAAAAAGTCACACTGGGGCCTTTCTATCCCAAGGCATTCTACCCTTACCTGTACTTGTTGAGTTGTAGGGGCTGAGTAGAGTCAATGAATATCGAGAGGTTTCTCCAGACGAGTCGTGAAACCAAAGGATGCTACCCCTTCTTTCCCCGCTATCGTCCCAAACAATTCTTTTTCCTCTGGGCTAGATCAAGGTGTCACATGACCCGTGCCGATGATCAACCTGGCTGAAGGCCCAGCATCTCCAAAAATAGCTCAGTCGCAAACGGAGTGTCCAGATACCTGCTGAGCTCCGGATTTGCTAGCCTTATCTTTATACATCGGATCTCTGTACAGATGGAGCACCCTTTCTACGCTACTCGTGGGTTCTAACATGGACACATTCTCTAAAAAAAACAAAACCCAATGCCAGTACTCCTTTAATACCGGGCGGTAGAACGGTGACTGCACCGACTACCGACAAGGCTTCTGCATTTTCCAGAGGAGGTAAAACTGTGGTGCACCATCCTCAAAAGGCAAATGCATCGAGCCTAAAACCAAATTTTCAAGATATTGCCATGGCCTGCCAAGGTCTTACCTTCCTCTACCCCTAGCAGCAGTGGCAAGCCACGGACTTGTCTCTGCTACTAAAACTACTCCCCCTAAGGAGGAATCAGATTTTCAGCCGCATCAGCAAGCCCTATCAAAGGCACTCTACTCAAGACGCCGAAATGTATCACGGATTATTAAAACCTTCGGATCGGAAATAACGAGCAAGATCAAGTTGGCCAACAAAATCCTAAATGACGGATTGTCTACTGCTTCCTCTGCTCTCAAAACACTAAAGGACTGTTCTAAGCGCTAGAGATCTTTGGAGGAAATCATGCCGGTTCCCAAAAGGTCCAAAATTGTAAACACCCCAGGGCCATCCAACACCACATCTCTGAGGTCCTTTAGCGAAGTCCTAAAAGACTTAGCGATAACGATGGACCGATCACACCTGAGCGGTGGAATTAGGCAAGTTGAAGCTTTTTTGCAACTTCTTGGCCATTATGCGGAATGATGATGCTGGCTGGCACCATGTCAAGGTTATCGTATGTGCCGACCAGATATCTCTTGATCTTTTTAAGAAAGCCATAGGTGACTTAGGAGAAATTTGGCCAGGTGCAAGGCTCGAAGTCGTTCCTAGGGAGGATATCCTTAGCAGAACTAGAACCCGGAACTGGATTCCAGCCGAACCCTCATCATCAGGCTCAGTAACTCGACCCTTCCCACTCATGACTGGAAAGTCGCGAAATTGGAGGATCCAAGGGGCCTTTATAGATGCGCGTTGATTGTGATCAATAAGGAATCCCTTAACGCTCCAGTGCAGACTAAAGGCATGATCCGGTTCGGATTCGAGGCAATACACCTTAGGGTCTACAAAAAGGATGAACTGGATGCTGATAAGCAACCTCCTCCTCCTTTAAACAAAAACTCAAATTCAGCCTTGGATTTGGGAGCGTCAGTATCCTTTCCTATAATGAACAACGACGATTCCAATTCATCCGAGGCGACTTTTAAGCCGTCGGTTTCCTCTTTTGTAACTCTGTCGGAAATGGAAACCGACGAAGAAATAAATAGAGATCCTACATGATCAAAGGAAGATCATTTTCGGAATCAGAGGACTCCAATAAATTTGTGGTGGAAGCCACTCTGGGAAATTGTAGCAATGATACGGTATCTCCAAATTAATCTCCACCACCCACCAAAAAAGATTCGGCCGCTGCTACTTCTGCTTCTCTTCAAAAAAATCAGAAGATATAATCCTAATCCAGGAAGCACGGATCGTGAAAGGTGTGGTTCGTGACTTTGGGACACCTTTATATGCTCCATTTTATATAAAAGACAAAGGTAAGATTAGAACTTGTATACTAGTGTAACGTAGCCTTAATGTACTTTACATCCTAACCTCAGCGACCCCGACGTAGCCGTTGCTCGGCTGTAAACTGCCAAAGCCTCCTACTGGCTGGCATCGGCGTACCTTGGACACTCTCCCTGGTGGTAACCTAGAAAGGTGGTACTAGAAGCTGGAAGGCAAAAAACTGGCCTCATCATCGGATGCGCCGCTAATGCTCATCACACGGTATGGGGCAGTACCGAAATCAACGATAGAGGTGAGTCACTTTTTGATTACATTTTAAGTACTAAGTAATATTGGCAATGACCCCACTTTTATAACAAGAAAGCTACTCTTGTCTCAGACAACATCACTCAAATGCTAACGAACTGGATGGTATTGACTGAACATTTTCAAATCACAGATACATCCAATTCAACCTGGGTGATGCTTACCACAGTCAAACACCATTCCAAAACTATCAAAAACTGATTGGCTAAAATACAGAGGAAAACTGTCAAAAACACTATCCTCTGAACTCTCACTTAAAAAATGTGTCTGACTCTTACAAATAATCATTCAAAATATATAAAATAGAACTGAGGAAAGCAAACCTGCGACTGCAGCTATTCGCCTTAAAGCGACTACACAGTGGACAAATAATTTATTTGACCACGCTTATATTCTTAATATATTAGGAATCCACTTAGAGAACATCGATTACACCATTCCTAAGCTTTGGTTTGACAAAGTCTTTTATGCGAGCTTTCCCTCTGTATCCTTCTGGAAGGAAGATGCCTTCATGGAGGACAAGTCTATCCATTTCTATACAGATGTATCTAAAACCAATAGCGGGGTTGGTGGAGGTGTTTTCTCAGATAAGCTTAATCTAAGCCTCTTCTTCTGTCTTCCAAATCACTGTATCGTGTTCCAGGCGGAAATTTTGGCGATTAAAGTGTCCTGTCTGAAGAAAAACGTGATATCTGCAAAGGATATCGGCATCTTTTTGGATAGTCAGGCCGCTATCAATTTCATGGACTAGGTATCATTACATTCAAAAACCGATTTTGAATGCTGAACATCTCTAACGGAGATGGCAGAGCATTTCAACCTTCACCTTTGTTGGGTGCCGGGCCACAGAGACATTCCAGAGAATTGTAGAGCTGACAAACTTGCCAAAATTGTAACCAATCTACTTATTAACCACTCGTTACTTGCAAATTATTATTTAAGCTGGATGCTAATAAAAGAATAGGCCTTAGATGAACCAGTGGACCAACATGTCGACTAAACAGATCTGGCCAAGGCTGGATTTGAATCATTCTAAGAGTCTGATTCTTTTAAATAAGAAACATCTCAGCGCCATTATAGGTGTCATTACTGCACACTGCCTTATAGGCAAGCATGCAAGAAGACTTGGCGTTTTTACAAACGATTTCTGTAGAAGCTGCATGGACGAGGAGGAAGAGGAGACAATCCTCCACCTTCTCTGTACATGTCCACCCCTCTCCCAGAGAAGAAAACTCCACCTAGGAGCCTTCTTCTGCAACGACCTAAACGATCAAAGAGTGAGGGAATCATAGATCCATGTGGCAGCACAACAGGCCAATAGGCCTAAGAGGGTTGGTTTTCCAACCACCACTCTAACCTAACCTAAGCTAACTTGCATTCTAATGACGGCCACTTAACTGATGTAATTTTCCATACATAATAAAAAAAATGTCCATGAAATAAAATTTTATTTGTAATTTATTTCATTAGTTTTTATCTTTTCAGTTGTTCCAGATTTACCTAGGAAAGGGACTTTTGGCCCACCTGGCCCACCCAAACAAAGACCACCGCCGCCAATAAACGTTTTTGAATCTCGGACTACAACAAGTTGCACATAATCCTGAAATCACTGTGCTCAACCGATTATAAAGCAAGATCTCGCAATAATGATACATGGACTATTAATATCCTTAATCCAGACGACTACCGTTCGCTTTCGCAAAAATTAAATGCCGAGAAGATTCAATGGCATACGTACGAAAATAAAACGGAAAGACCCATACGCGTTGTAGCTAGAGGATTGCATCCCTCTTGCCTTAAAGAAAACATTGTAAATGACCTTAAAAATAAGGATTTTAAGATAATCGACGCAGTTAATATACTTGCGCAAAAACAGCGCAATGTTGAAAGTGAGAGGACGACCCCAATACGCGGTCTTCCCCTCTTTAGGCTAACTTAAGACAAAACCGAAAGCCTAGAAAGAATTTATGCCATAAATTCAATTTTGGGACTTGTTGTCAAAATTGAACCTCCGCGGAAAAACTCTAGGCTGATTCCCCAATGTACACGTTGCCAGGGATTCAGCCATACTCAGGCCTACTGGCAGAAGGAACCTCGCTGTGTAAAATGCGCTGGCAAACATCTGACTCGAGAGTGCAATGCCTCGAAAGAGTCCCCAGCGATGTGCATTAACTGCAAGGGAAAACATCTAGCTTATTATCGATGCTACGAAGTCGCGAAGGAGTTGCAAAAGCTACGAGATCCATCAAAAACGAAGCCTTTGAAAAATGCAGGGAGAGCTAGAATGAGAAATAACAACAGCGGTTCTACTCCAAAGCCTTTAAAGAAGGTAATGGTGACAAACGCTAAAATCACCAATAACAACAACGTCAAAAATAACAATGCGCAAGTGGAAAGTGGAAAAACTTACGCGCAAATAGCGGCGTGAGTTAATATGACTAACTGTACATCACTGTATCCTGGCTCAAATGTGTTATCAGTAATTCTCGAGAGTCTAGAAGAACAGACTTAAATAAATAAGATAATAATCGAATGGCTTCTTAAGTTCGAGGCCAATTTCTGCAACTAATTATGGCAAAGAAGCTCAATATACTTGCGTGGAATGCCTGTAACTTGTTGAAAAAATCGATCAAGGACTTCAATAATCAAGGTATTAATAACTACCTTGAAAGACTCACAGCGACAAAGGATACCAACTACTCCATATGGAGAGCCGTTAAAAGTGTTCGAAAGCCCCAAATACACGTGGCGCCAATAAGAAGAAACCAGGATGACTGGGCGAAAGAAGATAAGGAAAAAGCTAATGTTTTCGCCGACCATCTTGCAAAAACGTTTAAACCATTCGACGGGGAAGTGCTTCCAGAGAATGTCAATACGCTAGATGTGACGACAAACTTTCCAGTAGAAATGGCTACACTTAGGGAACTTAGACAAGTTATAGACACGCTTAAGCCCAATAAAGCCCCGGGATATGACTTAATAACGGGAGAGATACTTAAAGCGTTGCCGAAAAAAGGTTTGCTAAAGCTGCTCTATCTTATAAATGCCAGCATTAGATTAGAGCACGTACCGCACCAGTGGAAAGTAGCCGAAGTTATTATGGTTCCAAAACCCGGTAAACCGCTGACTGAAGTCAAGTCATATAGATCAATATCGAAGGTCTTCGAGCGAATCCTTCTTAATCGTCTTAAACCAATTACCGTCACAAATTCCCTCTTGGCTTTAGAAGCCAACACTCTACAGTTGACCAAGTGCATCGAATAACGAGCAATCGAGTCTGCTCAAGCGCATTCCTTAACATTTCGCAAGCCTTTGATATGGTATGGCATGAAGGCCTAAAATATAAACTCCGACAAGCAATACCCCAGCAACTGCCTTGTATTTTAGGTTCATACCTGGAAGACCGACTCTTCAGTGTGAGACACGGAAACGAATATTCCACTTTTAAGACAATAAATGGGGGGTGCCGCAAGGAAGTGTACTTGGCCCTCTGCTATATTTGCTTTTTACCCGCGATATACCGAAAACGGACGACACTGTCCTAGCCACATTTGCTGATGACACTGCCATTTTGGCAACGGCTAAAACAGTCGAAGAAGCAAGTGCCAAGTTGCAACGTGCCCTTACACAGATTAACAATTGGACAAAGACTTGGCGAATCGCGCTTAATGAAAACAAGGCCGTCCACGTGAACTTCACTCTCAAGAAAATAGAGAATCCACCGGTGTTTATCAACGCAGTACGAGTTTCTTACGCGAACGAAGCCAAATATCTCGGTATGACACTCGACGCTGAACTAAAATGGAGAGCACACGTCAAGAAAAAACGTGAACAGCTTGAAATCAAATATAGAGATATTTACTGGCTTATTGGAATGTATTCCAAGCTTAGCTTAGAGAACAAACTGCTGTTATACAAGCAAGTGCTAAAACCGATCTGGACATATGGTGTACAACTTTGGGGTTGTACTAAAAATAGTCGAAAACGTTCATAACGTAATTAAAATGTTTGCGCGAAAACATAATAATCGATTACAAGGTCATACGAATATTTCTGTTCAACAGATCCTTGACGAGATAAATTTATTGCGCCGTCTGAAAAGGACTAAGCCTCTCGATCTAGCGCGGTGATTAGCAGGGCTTAATTTTTCTAAAACACACAGGAATTTTCAATGGAAAATCGCCTGCAGGATATCCTATAAAAACAAAATAAAATGCGATAGAAGAACTGCTTGTTGAGTGTGAACTCAGTCGTGGTTTGCATAAGGGAGGTGTTTTTTTTTTAGTGAGTAAGAATCTCACACTACTATAGGCTCAGGGCCTATAGTGTCTATGAAGATTTCTCACCTTCTCATAAAAAAAAACCTGGTATTTAGGAGAAATTTTGCAGCGCACTTCTCAAATCAAGCATCAGAAATCATGCACATACATATGTCATATGAAAACATCAAGGCTTGATAACTTGCAACTCTAAGAGATTATTTACGTAGATTAAACCAGATATACCACCTTGATCAAAAAAATTTCGGAATTTATTCAGAAAATTAAAAATACAAGCTTATTCATCTAAATATATATTGTCCCTTTCAAAGTAATCCCCATCGAGTGCAACACACTTAAGCCAGCGCTTGATCCATTCCTCAAAACATTTTTTATATTCGGTTTTCGGTATGTCCATCAGTGCTTCCTGATATTTTTCCATTACTTCCTCTCTAAAACTGAAACGCATTCCACGTAATGGTGTTTTAACTCGATTAAACAGAAATAAGTCACAGGGAGCCAAATCAGGTGAATTCGGTGACAGTTGAATGGTATTTGTTGCATTTTTCGTCAAAAAATTACGAATAATGATGGCACTGTGCGACAGTGCGTTATCATGGTGCAACATCCACGAGTTTTCTGCCCACAATTCTGGTCTCTTTCGGCAAATTGCTTCACGCAAACGTCTCATAATGCACAAATAATACTCTCTTTTTACTGTCTGGCCTTCTGGCAAAAATTCATGATGCACTACACCGTTGTAATCCGTGAAAACCGTGAGCATTGCCTTGTTTTTTGACTGACGAGGTTTTTTTGGTCTCGGCTCATTTGGTGAACGTCATTCACTTGCCTGATGTCTGGATTACATGTCGTACTCATAAACCCACGTCTCGTCTCCAGTAATGATTCTTTTGATGAATGTGGGATCAGATTCAGCCTCGCAAATCATCTCTTTGCGACGTCAACACGGTCTTTTTTTGCATGAAATTGAGTTTTTTTGGCAGCAACTTTGCTGCTACAGGACGGAAACCCAAATCATTAACCAAAATGTTTTGCACGGATCCATAGGCAATGTTCAAGTCCTCCGCTATCTTTCTGCTGGTTAATTTGCGGTTATTGACCAACATTTCGTTTACGTCATCAATGTTTTCGTCGGTTTTCGATGTCGATGGTCTGCCACTGCGTTCATCACCTTTGATTGACTCACGATCACTTTTGAACCGCGCGAGCCACTGGTAAACGACCGTTTTCTTTGGTGAATCGTTGCCGAAACACTTTTCCAACATTTCCAACGTTCGCGCACCTTTAAATCCGTTTTTTACACAAAATTTAATCGTTGTTGAAAATTTAAATCCATTTCTAAAATTGTAAAAATCGCCAACACACACAGAGATAGATGTACACTTGGCTAGGTAACTTTTGCAAATGTCAAGCTATGACGCTAAGATTTAGAGGGAATGTCAACAACAGATGTACCAACTTAACCAAAAAAAAAAAAAAAAACAGAATTTAGATCGGAACAAGGGAAGCTCTAAACGGTGGTTATTTTTTTTTTGATCAAGGGTCCTGTAGCGGATTACATTAGACCAATTTATTTAAAAATAAATGCTAGAAGAGTTTACTAACGCGGTCAATGCGGGTCTTAACAAAAATCATCATGTGCTTGTGATGTTTGTCGATATAAACAGTTAATTGAAACTGTTAATAGAGTTAGTGTTAGAGGAGTGCTGGATGGATTAATGGATGGATCGAAAACTATCTAACTAATAAAAATCTAAATCTACAGCACCGCCTAAATAAAATCTTAAGTCCGACAAACTCATTCTTTAAAGTCTTAAGAAGAGAAAAAAGAATAAAAAACCTGACATTTGATTTGATCCCACGCCTTTCCTAAGTACAAAATAAAGGTAATATTCTAAATTGTGGCAATTTCGTACCTTGTCCCAATGACTTCACCTGCAAACCATCTAAAGGCATCCTGTTTTTACGCTATTCTTGCCGAAAATCTTTTTTTTTCGGCAGTGTGGGTTTCATTATCGCTATTATTGTTAGCTTGTAAATAACGAAAGCTATATAAATAAACAAAATTAAATACGGTCATTAAGACACATTTCTTCGTTTCGCAATGAAAGATACTCGGATGGGAAGAAAGAAATCGGTCATAAGATTTGTTTTACTTTTATGTTTGCACCTTTATCTTGTCGTAATAAAAAAATGCTGTTCGATGTGCGACATTTGCCTTTTTAAGGTTGATAACAATTAAAAAAAAAGGTAAAGAAAAAAAAACTACAACGTCCTCTGTCGTTGTCCTCTGTCCTCTGAAGTTCTAACATTCATCCAAGCACGTGTAGCAAAAATGCTTTGGGAATAAAATCGATATACAACTTTATTTTCCGTTGCACTCGTTTTTGACACTAAAGTTTTCTTTGATTATGTCAATTGTGTCAAACGTAAATAAAATTAAGGAGGGGATATTTACACAGAGGAATAATTGACACAGAAAATGTGTAAGCTTTCGTAGCTGGTCAAACATGCTCGAGACACATAGCGTAAAATGTTGTTTCTCAAAGTTATAAATGAAATTCTTTTCAACATGCAAATGACAAACACGCAAACTTAGATTGACTTACGTGAAAATCTTCATAAGACCATTTGTACTGGGTGCTTAGTATCCGCACATAACTGTGGTATTTTCACCTGTTTTTTCTTCTTTCTATTTGTTTAAAAATATGACTAGGATACTTCCCTTTTTTTGGCAAGGGTTTTTTTTTTTTAAGTGATCTGTCAAAAGGGCAGAATCTTATTTTAAACGCAGATTTGCATCAACTTCGAAAAATTCTAAATAGATCGAATAAAAACTAAAATATTAGGAGAGTACCCCTTTTAAACACTTTTTATGAAAAGACCAAATCACAGATGAAAGTGAAAACAGCAGATTAGTAAAAGACTTATCAGTCAACTTAGAAACATTCAGAAAATCTGATGGAGCTTACATTTCTTTGCTTCATATCGAAGACCCATATCCCAGGTAATTTTGTTTCGGTAAAATTTCCAGCAACAAGTTTGACTCTTTTCCCTGTTTAATCCTTCCAGTTTCCCCTTTCTCCGCCGTCGAGCTCTGGCGGAGGTGGCGGGCAGCCATGGTCCCATCAGCCAGTGGCCCACCAACCCCAGACCTCGGAAAACAACCCACATAGGTTTCATGAGTGGTTTTCGCGCAGAGGAGAGTAAGGTTCGGCCGGTGAAGCCCTAAGAATAGTGGAAGATTCACGAAACTACCAGGAACACCGTTGTCGGAGTCCGTAGGGTAGACGGAAAACTCGCAGCGTGCTGCATCAGACAGGACATCTGAAAGTCGCCAACGAATGAGAACTGACGGTGTTTTCAAGCTAAACACCCTAATACCATGATGACGGCTGATAGAAGACGTTCCCTGGAGCCTACAACTCAACGAACACCAAGTTATATGAGACTTGGAACACCCCATCCTGCAACCGATGTGGGTACGAACACCGGCATCACATTCCACAACTGATGTAGGTGCACTTAGCTAGAGCTAGCACCAACGCAATCGACCGATGAAGGGACAACGACCCTTTTATAAGCCAGGAACGGACGGTCAAGTATTAAGACAGCCTCCAACGGGGGAACATACATTACGGAAAGTAGAAAGATTTGGAAGTCACTTTTTGTGATGACCAGATAAGAGTGAGGGCCAGATAGAGTTTTTTTGCCAATTTTTTTGAATTGTGACAAGCAATTCTTTTTTCTTCAAATTTTTTAAGTAGTAAAATATAAAGTAAAGTAGAATTGAAAAAAAAGGAGAGTCGCGAGTTTTGACTGTGGCAAAACAAAAAAGGAAAGTAAGGGGTGATTCATCGAGAGGTTTGATTTTTAATAGGCTTTTTTTGAAAGTTACGCGTGACTCTTATAAAACTGCTTTGTTATTTTTGTTTAGTATTATTTGGCAAGTCATCATCTAAAGACTCACACCACAACAGCGTCACCAAATTGTTCAGCTGTATTGCGAAAATCAGCGTTTTGTGAGAAATGTTTTTCGTGCGATTCGAGGAATTTACGGTGAACATAATCGACCTACTGAAACCACTATTGCCAATACCATTCGCAAATTTGAATCCCAGTTTACATAAGTGGATAATACTAGACCGGTTAGACCACATCAAGCACGTAGTGAAGAGACTATAGCAGCTGTAGCTGAGAGTGTACGCGAAGACTGTGACGAATAGATTCGTTGTCATTCTCAGCAGCTTGGCTTGGCGTATTCGACAACTTGGCGTATTTAACGTCATTATCACGGCTAAAAGCGTACAAAATTCAACTTGTGCAAGAATTAAAGCCAGGTGACTTAAACTTGCGTCATATTTTCAGTGAATGGGCTCTGGAAAAACTCAATAAAAATTCGGTGTTTTGCCGTGAAATTTTGTTCAGTGATGAAGCCCATTTCTGGCTCAATGGATATGTTATTAGCTGATGAGCAACCTGAAGAGTACAACGAGCTACCATTACATCCATTAAAAACAACGGTATTGTGTGGTCTATGGGTTGGTGGAATCATTGGTCCATATTTCTACAAAAATGAGGAAAATCTGAATGTTACCGTCAATGGTAACCATTATCGGGCCATGTTAACGGACTATGTGCTTGTGAAATTCAAGCATATGGTCTCGGCGAGCTCTGGTTTCAACAAGACGGCGTTACGAGCCATACAGCGCGTGAAACAATGGATTTGTTGAGAAATAATTTTGGTGAGCACCTAATTTCACGTTTTGCTACGGTAATTTGGCCGGTTAGATCATGCGATATCACAACTTTGGACTATTTTCTCTGAGGATATGTAAAGTCTCAGGTCTTCTGAAATAAACCAGCTACGACTGACGCTTTGGAAGCCAACATTACTCGTGTTATCTGCGAGATACCAGTCGCTATGCTCGAACGAGTCACCCAAAATTGGACCTTCCGAGTGGACCACCTCAGACGTAGTCTAAGTATCATTTACATGTTATCATTTTCAAAAAGTAAATGCCATTATTTGTTCTTTTAACAATTTTTTTTTCGAATTTATGTATTTTGTTTTTACATTATTAATCAAACCTCACTATGAATCACTTTTTACAAAGACAGGATGAAGGACACAGAATCGGGACCAGCAGGACTATAAATTGTGCCAGAAAGGGGCACAACACCACTATTATAAAAGCTAAGTATAGTAATATAGTATAGTGCAGTGTAGTTTAGAGCGAAAATTCATTTTTTTATTGTACAATTATAATTCCGGTTAATCAATGTTTTGTTTTAATGTTCGGCTAATTACAAAAAAACAAATCGTCGTGCTCCAAAGGAGCCGTTATAACGTGGTTAAACTAAGTTATTTTCTAACTTCGTTTGTTTTATTTTCATTGCCTCGGGGAAGATTTTTCTCATTTTGAGTCGGTGCTTCTAATATAATAGAAGAACAAACTATAGATGAGGGGTTGGTATTTAGGGTGCTTTTGAAATCGAAACTATTGATTGCGCGTCTTACTCGGCCGGACAACATGGCATAGCCGGGTCACTACTTTTGTGGGCTCGACTATTAATCGATATTAGAACCCTGATTACTGATGCTGACCTCAGTTTATATGGGTAAACAGGAATTGCTCGTAAGTTGGAATCCTTTCTTCACACTCTTTTTTATGCTTTTAACAGTTCTAACATATATGTTCAGGTACATGCATATGATACTCATATAGCTACACTGTCTCAACTGCCTAGCGACCGTTTGATCTAAGTCGCAGGCAGCCCTACAAGTGATCGACAATCGATACACTAGAAATGGGTTTTCAATCGATCCTTTGAAAACTGGGGTTGTTCTCTTAACAAAAAACCGGAAGATAACTGATTTAATTCAATAAGTGCTTAAGGGGATCACTATCAGTCTTCAATGAAACTAAGTATTTTGCTGTCGAATTTATGGGAATTTAAAATAACTTTGGGGAAAAAATTGAAGAGGGTTCTTTTTATCTATATGGATATGATTAGACCAGTTATATCTTATGCGTCGGTTGTGTAATAAAACAGTTTTCACAAATATTCGTCATTTCTGCTTTGACAAAACTTTAAAGAACCGCCGGGATCTGCTAAAGGCGCACTGATGAGTCCCCCTACCTTTAGGATGATATCATTGTTGCATTAATTGGATGTGCGGGAACTTCTACAGAAGAAGACGAGCCCAGGGGATAATATAAAATATATGGAAAACAAGAACTGCAAACAAGCCCACATTTCCTCTAGAGAATCCATATCATCCACAATATGTGGATTTCATGCCGGAGGCTAGATAATACCGTATCTTTTCATTGATAGGAATGATCGTTATGTTATGGTTAATGAAGTTCGCTATCGTGGCATGTGGGAAAACTGTTTTTGACCAAAATTAAATGTACTTGACATCAGTGATATATGGTTCCAACAAGATGATGTCACATGCAACACAGATGGTCAAAGAATTGATCTATTGAACGCGAAGTGTACCATGTGTACTACACTTGAAATAAATTTCAGTCCGATATCCCAATTATTCTGTGTTTTATTTAAATACAAAATTGTTATGTCCCTTTCGAAAAACTCGACACAATGGGTATAAAAATGTTATCTATAGAGGAGTCATTAAAAGAGAATTTCTTTAAATAACACTGGGGAAAACACCAAGACCTCTGAGCGCAATTCAAAACAGGGGGTTCTACGATTTATTTTGTCCATAATTGTTATTGCATGTTTTTGTTTTGTGAGTGAAAGTTGGATTTTATTGTAACGTGGATATGCACAACAAGATATCCTATACTGTAGCTTTAATCTCAATAAATCTTTATAAATAAGCAGACGACAGTAGGGGCTAAAGTGGTAGAGTTTCCGTACAACATGATTTAAATATTGCTTCAGATAGAGTAAAATCAAAGCTTATAATCTAATTTTATACCAAAATATTTGAAATTATCAACTGGACAAATGTTACAAAATTATGAGTACTTTTAGCAAAACAATCAACTTGGTGAATGTGAATATAAAGGGAGGTCATCACGATTTGCAGTCATAATATTTAAGATCATGAATTTTGTTTTGTCACTGATTATTAGTTCATGGTATTTAAACCATCTCCGTAATATATCTGAATTATAATTTACATCCGCAAGTAGATCAAGACAAGATTTGTTGAAAATGCTTTGATTTTACCTTTAAAATATTGGATAAATATTAAAAACAGAACGGGATCCAAAACTAAACGTTGTGGAATACCTTTATTGATAAAATGCTGAGTACTAAGAATTTGTTGATCTTTACCCTATGTTTTCGATTTTTAGGTCCAAAGTAAATCAACCGTGAACAAAGCCCCTGAAACCCACTTCTTAAAATTTATTTAACAACAATGTGTGGTCCAACATAACGAAAGCCTTGGCAATATTTATAAATAAAGCACCTGGTGTTTTGGATTCATTTAAATTATTGTAATGAAATTCGTACATCCCTAAGAAAGCCGAATGAAAACAACGAAAAATTAATCAGAGATTAAAATAACCCTGCGAAAATTCTGGTTCTTGAGAGGTAAACTTCTTTTGTTATTTTTTTTAATTTACTTCATTCCTTCAATTTTAATCTATCTTCAATGTTTCTGTGTTCCTTCGCCTGCCAACTCGTAGCTTTTTTTCCAATCCCAGTCCTCTGTTCTGCCTCAATTCTTTTCTGTTTGTACCGCTGTTTCTTTTCAGTTAGAAGGTCTCCAGTTTTCGTGCATCCGTTTTAACGTCTTTAAATTAACTGCTCGTTCGCAGACCACTTATGGTTGGAGAAGTTCTACGTCGCAGGAAACGGCAATTATTATATTTTCTTCGCTGACTGTTCATATTTCTTCTTCCTTTTTATTTCACATAGCCCTACTATTTCCATTATTTCCACCACAGTACTTCTAGGTAGAATAGTATCACGTAATGAAATTTTTGTCGGCCTTACGAAGAACGTTTTGCCAACGGGGTCAATAAAGCTCCTTCCGTTCGCTACTACTTTGGCAGGGCTTCGCTTTCGTTTTTAAGGGCTTCAGACGCTGCAAGTGTTACTAGTTGTGATGCTGATCCGGCTGGTAACTTCAGAGCATGCTCTTTACCTTCTTCTTCAACTGTTAATTCTTCAAAGCTAAAGTGACACTGTTGCTTCAATAAAAAATCGATCCCTAAGATATTTGGCAATATAGAAAAACAATGAGAATAGTCCTTATGGGCAATAACAAATCTCACCTCAGTCATTTTTTCACTCCAAATTGTTCCTCCGGGAATGCCTAATATTTTTTTTTATCGGAGATCCGCTTAGAATATTTGTGTCGGAAAGATGTTTCGCTGCCAACACAGATACATTTGCCACATAGTCTACAACAAAATAACTTTTTGGCTTTCGATAAATCCTTTCAGAGAGAGAGAGATTCGCATCTTCTATGGTCCCAATTTAAGTGTGGCGGAATTCACTTTTTTTTCCTTAAGGTTTTCAGTCTCCGCGGCATCTTGGAATCGGTTTTGCTTTTCATATCTGAAACTCGTTGTTTCCTATTCATAGTCCGCTGTAGAATCCAGGTTAGTCATTGTTTGTTTAGAAGCGATCAAGTTTTTAACGGTGGACAACTGCTTCTTGTTGCCGTCGTGATTTATTTTTCTGCGGCGTCAGAAAATGATGAAGAACTCGGCCAGATTAACAATATCCGTCAAAGTAGAAGGATGTCCTACCGTAATTTAGTAATGGATCGATTCATCCCTTTGTCCTTTTATAAGCTGGTTGGGCGTGACCCCCTGTACGATTTTTGCTGAACAGAAGGGGAGCTACCAGTCGTTGAAGAGTCAAAGCAAATTCGGAGAAATTCTCTTTGGGCGGCTGCACACGACATCGCAGCTGAGTGAAACTAGTTCCGCTATTTTTGCGGAAGCGCTGCCGCAATAAACTGACTAGTGCTTCTTAGCCTGGATTACAGTCCACAGGTCAAGAACGTAATAACGAAAGTGCTTCACTTCTTAACTGCATCGCTAACACGTTTGTTTTTTCTTGAGATGTCCAACTGGCACATTTTGCGGCAATATCAAACTGACGTTGGTAATCTGCCTACGAACCGGTACCATCGAACGGTATTACTGCCGCTGGAATAGGTGGCCTTACGGGCAAAGACTGAGATGCATCAAAAACTGATACAGTGCATGGAATACCAGGCGCCCTTTGTAAAGCTCAAGCCCTTATCGGTGTTACCTCCATATCGATGTAATGAAAATCGTTATCTTATCCTCATGTTGATACATTTTGGACACCTTTATTGCGGCTAACACCATTTGAACTACATTTTGGATACAAATGATGCCCCTTGTTGCCAGTATTTGTAAAAGAAAAACAACGCACCGTCCGAGATTCAAGCTCTTGTTTCCATTCGGCCACCTTCTGATCCCAAAGCTGATTTTGGCTTGCCATATATTCCTACAGCGTTGTCCGTAATGATGACGATTCACTAGTGCTTGAGGGATTTGTTTTCTTTTCTGGCACGAATTCTGACACCAGTGTAATGAAATTCGCCCAAGCTTAAGAAAGCCGAATGAAAACAACAATCAGAAATTAATATAAAACTGCGAAAATTCTGGCTCTTGACAGGTAAACTTCTTTTGTTGTTTTTTTTATTTTTGTTTTACTTCCTTCTTTCAATTTTAATCTGTCTTCAATGTTTCCGTTCCCTCGTAACTTTTTTTTCCTTCCAAGTGTTCTATCCTCTCTATAGGGTTTTTCAGTAGGGACTTGCCAACTTTGAATTTAATTTATGAACGCACTCCTTCACTAATCATCAAACTGTCACTGTCAATTTATTCAGTAAACTCAACTCAATTTTCATCATGTGTAAAGTACACTAACGAGCAACGTCTGCAAATTATCTGCAAATTTTCTACAGATATTCGGAATCGGTGACTGCAACTTAAAGAGCGTTAACTCCAATTTTCGTTCGTAATTCTCCTCCTAGTAGACAGGTAATAACAAGTTTAGCGTACAAATTTAAGTCTACATATTGGTTGTGTGATGTTGCCGTGTGACAACGGGTTGGTCGAAGTGTCGAAAATATCGCTGCCGTTCAGACGTCCGTCGCAAACGATCTAAATCAGTCAATTCCACGGCGTTCTCAAGAATTGGGCATCGCTCAGACCACATTATTGCGTATTTTGCATAAGGATCTTGGTTAACAGCCAAACAAGATCAAGCTGACTCAAGAATTGAAGCCGATGGACCATTTGAAGACGTACGATCTCCGATTGGGTTCTGGAGAAGATGCGCCAAGATGATGAATTTCATCGCAAAATCATCTTCAGTGACGAAACTCATTTTTGGCTCAATGGGTTCGTCAATAAGCAAAATATGCGTTATTGGTCGGGTGAAAACCCAAATGTGCTTCATGAATCACCACTTCATCCACAAAAAATAATTGTTTGGAGCGGTTTGCATGCCAGCGGCGTCATTGGGAAATATTTTTTCGTCGTTATTCACGTTACTGTGAATGGTAAGCGTTATGGCGCCATGATCACCGATTATTTTTGCCCCGAATTGGACGACATGTGGTTTCAACAGGATGGTGCCACAAGCCACACAGCACACGGTATAATCGATTTGTTGAAGAGTAAGTATGGTGAGCGTGTTATCTCATGGACATGGACAATCGCACGCCGTTCGTGCGATTTAACGCCGCTTGACTATTTTCTGTGGGGCTACGTTAAGTCAACACACTGCCGACGTTGGAAGAGCTCAGATCCAACATTGAACGCGAAATAGCGGCCGTTACGGCCGACATGTGTCGTTGAAAATTGGGTCCAACGAATCGATCGCTGCAAACGTGCCCGCGGTGGCTATATGAACTAAGTCGAGTTTTATTCATAAATGTTTTGATTGTACTTCAAGCCAATAATAAAGTTTTTGAAACATCTCAAATGGTTTGCCTTTTATTTAAAAAAAAAAAAGTTGTCAAGTCGTTATTAGAAAACCCTACATATGCCTCCATTCTTTTCTGTTTGTCCCGCTGTTACTGTTCAATTTCCATGCATCCGTTGTAACGTCCTTAAATCCATCGCTCGTTCGCAGACCACTTATAGTTGGGGAAGTTCTTCGTCGCAGGATACGGCAACTACATATTATATTTTCTTCGTTGACCATGTTCATTTTTCTTCTTCTTTTTTATGTATTGGTTACTCTTCCCCTTTCTTATCCCTCTAGCCGACAACTTGATATTTTGCCATATTGATTGCAAAACAACGTTCGACAAACAGAACACCTCATCAAGCTGTCACAGCCCACAATCGGGTTGTGTACACAAAAACCGTGAAGAAGTCGTAGGTAAAAGTTGGATGGTTGTATTCTTTTGTATTTTTTTTGTTTTGCTTTCTTGCGAATTTTGCGTGTCGTTTTATGTTTTTCAGATTCTAAACCTGATTTCGTTTCACCTGGTTTATATGAGCAGAGCATCTTTCGTGGATTTACCACTTCGAAAACCACACTGAGAAAGATTAAAGCAATATGTCCTATCTAAAAACGATAAAAGTCAAAATGTAATCCCTCTTTCAAAAACTTTTGAAAAAACTGACAAAAGGATTATACAGAAGGTCGATAGTTGCTGAGCAAGGAAGTGTTTCCATTTACATGCAGTGGTTTTATTATTGCTGTTTTAGGGATTCAGGAAGTTTTCCGCTTTCAACGCAAAAATTAAAAAGAAAACACAAAACATTTTGAATTTGTAGAGAAATAATTTTCAATATGTTTCAATCTAGAAGAGGTACACATATGTTTTTAGAGACAAAATATGATAATTTTATGCATTTCGAGTGCTGTGAACTATTCGAAATAAAAGCTTCCTGGTTGAAAGAACATTCATTTTAAATTTAAGGTAGCGTAGCTAATATTTTTTCTGAAATCTTGCAAACAATTTATATTTATTAATAAATCATTGACTTCTGCTGACTCGGAGGCAGTAAAATTATTATCATTTATTGTGATATAATGACTAACATTAGTTCTGTTTAAAATTTCTCTAATGTAACTCTAATTCTTTTTGATTTTTCAAATGGTTCTAGAACTCTTCTTTGAATTAAGAATCTCTGCAACATGGTATTTCGCATTTAAGGTCTTAACAAAATTTATTATAATAATTTGTAAGTGTAATGTTGTTCGGATGTTTTCTAAAACTAGCATATAGCGTTCTTTTCTTCCTAATTTTTCTTTATAAGGAGACAGTTATCCATGGCTTGAGGTATTTTAATTTGTTATTGCTATTACATAAATTTTGAGTGCAAAGAGATATATGACATCGTCACTTCTCAAGAGAAAAAAGATCAAAGGCATCTTGATCCTGCACATCATAAGCTTTATCCCAAAACTAAAAATTCAGGCGAGCTTTAGGAACACAAATATTAATTTTATTTATCTTTTTATGCTCAGTTCGTTTAATTATGGATACCCTAAAATGAAGTGGAATGCTATATGAATTATCGTCAGTTATTTTTAAATCAAGGTCTACTATTTTAAACCTGACATAATTATTCCTATGAGGGTATGAATATGTGATCCAAACAAGAATCCGACAGTTGAATCAGACAAAATGTTAATATTTGTTATTGTACTTCCAGAATTCCTGAAAATTCATGTAAAATGTCTTAACACTTTTGCCATCGGTTGCTTATCGGTTAATAAGTTAAATACTATATAGAGATGACAGCCCGATTGGCTGCCCATGTGAACACCATCAGTTATACTTTGCTCGCTTCATCTCTCGAGCTGTTGTAACAGTAGAGGGGGGCTACGAAGTCTATAGGGACGTTATAAAACGGTCTCGATTATTTCAACCTTTCGACAAGCAGTGGCCCTAATGGCTGTGAAGCTGGCTTTCCTTACAACTTTTGACAAGTGACACACTTTCGAAGCAACTTTTTCACCTCTGATAATCGAAAACTGCCGTCTCAACTGCGATAGCACGAGGTTAACTCCCCCGTACAAAGTATTCGAGTGATGATGATAAACTATGGGCTCCGTGATATAGGAATCAGATGGCAATATAATAGGATGTTTGAAATCCATTGATTCTTCCAAACAGCTGGGCGATCCTAGACCTACCAGGTATAAGCTTCTTCTTCTGTAAGATCCAAACTTCGTTAGAAAAATTTTTACATTGCAAGTACCTGAGCCAATATGATTCAGCATTATTAAGTTCTTCAGCTGTTTTTTTCAGTCCTTCCCTTACACATTTTCACAAAGCGCAGAATGTTACCCGTGACCCGCAGCAATCGTTCCCAGTTTCTAAAGTTCTTGTAACACATAAGCGGATTTTCTAGATTAACCTGCAAAACTGTTGCTTCGGTGTCCAAAATCAAATGCTTTTCTTTAAAATCAGGATCAATATTTTCGGTGAGTCATTTTGGCCCATGTGCCCACAATTTCGAAGCTCTTAAATGTTCCCCTGATATGCCACATGTAAGCAGATCTGCTGGATTCTCCTCCTCCTCCACTGGCCTACTTCTCCCTGAATCCAATTGAGTACAATTTTGGAGTCAGACCACAAAAAGAATCTACCAACATTGATCTTGAGCGATTTCTTTAAGTATGTGCATAGCCTTGCTGATATTAAAGAAAGTTCCTTCATTGCATCCATCTACAGCGGAGCTACTTTGCTTTTAGCATACAAAAACGATACGTTGCACTCACCCGTTGCGTTTTTAGTCTTTATGTATGCCACTGTTCCATAAGCTTTCATACTGGCATCAGCGAATAAATGAATCTCCAGAACACTTTTGAAGCAATCCTCCCATTCGGACAGCAAATCTGAAGCAAGTGCCTCATCCCAAGAGAGCTTTTTTTCATATTACTTGAAACAGAATCTTCGCTTTAATTACCATAGTAGAAAGCATTCCGAGCGGATCAAATATTCTAGAAATCGTTTGGAGAACTAAATGTTTGCTACCCTTTGCCACGTTGGACTTAAGCAAGCTTTCCAGCGAAGTTAATGAGACATCTACTTCATTGCTGAACACGAACCAGTCTTAACCCAAAACTTTTTGCATAGGCGCGTTATCTAATAAACAAGGGGATGCTCTAACCTTAGTGCTGTTGCAGTTTAATTTTCGTAAATTCATGCTGGTGTCATTCATTATCATCTCTGCTTCCTTACTTATATGTTGGGCCTCTTCCTCTTTGTCTATGTTAGTCGCCAAATCGTCTGCAATTGACCCCAAAAGTTACTCTCGTCATGCGATAATCTTTATATTCCAGCCTGTCTTCATCTTGCCTTATTGGAGAATACCATATGAAACGGTGATTGTCGCGATCTTTTTTATTCAGCATGATTTGTAAAAAGGATTTTTGGACGTCGGCAACGATTCCAAAGCGACCGAATCGGAAATTCAACAATACTTTGAACAGGTCCGGCAGCAGATTAGCCCCTCCACATGCAATAAACTATTATGAGATGGAAAGTCGTCTGTGCATGCAGAAGCGTCGAACACAATACGCATTTTAGTTGTCAGGCCTTCCTCTTTGTACACTGGGCGGTGGGGGAGATATAATATTCGTTCATTATCATTATATATTGCTTCAAAATGGAAAATCCAGATTTTTCCATGGCAGCGTTGCTTCGTACCTTGAACCGTTTCTTGATATACATTTGGCAATAAGACTTTCAGCTTATTGGTGATTTTCGGTTCGGTTTTTTCACTTTGGATGACAATCGCTTTAGGTGACCAAAGCAAGTTGGTGCTCAGTAGGGAGAAAGAAAAGTTATTGTTTGGCTGACAGATCTTACCGAGGGTTCCTTAGAGGGTCCAACTGAAAATGGCCTTCACCGCTCTTAACGTTGGTGTAATACGCCGCTGCTGGCCAGTTACAACAGCTCAGTAGTAATCCGATCCCACTCAAGCCACTTTCCGCTTCAATTGAAACATGACAGGAATCAGCAAGTTAAAGGTTGTTAAAACGAAGAACATGATCTGTCAGGCATTTGTAGGACATCGATGCAAAGTTTTGTGCTTGCTTCCAAAGGGAATAACGGATACTTTCACCTCACCGGTAAGGACAAGATTAAGCTTCTGCACTAAACTTTCGCGAGCAAAGAGTGCTGACTGCCGCCGTCAATAGTAAAACGAATAAGAACTTGCTTTTGTTTGCTCGGCGCTGCGGCAATGCACCGAGCAGTCTTTAAAAGGACGTTTGAATTGTCGAAAGTTGAATCACACGTACACAGATTTAATGTTTTTTGAGGCGACTGCTTTTCTGTCGTCGGTGCACCATTGGACTTTTTAAATGTTGGATCGCACATAGGATTAATTTGTTAACCTTTGCACTTTTTGCACGACAGCCACTTTGCACTTCGACAGTTTTTTGATTAGTGACCACGCTTCGTACAACGAAAACAACGGTTATCTTTCCGCAATAAATCTATCTTTTCGGCAATTGACATATTGTTGTTACATTTTTTTCGTACTGTGTTTGTCTGTCGAACAAAATTTCGCAATTGGCGTGACGGATACGGCTTTTCTTTTCTCCAACGACTCTACTTCTCGCTTGTGAAAGCGCATTATGCCTTGCACTTGCTTGTCGTCGATGTAAGAGAGGGTTGAAGTACTATACTTCCAGATGCAGAGTTGCTAGTGTCACCAAAATCGTTGTCTCCTTCTTCCATGCGGTAGTAGTCAACTCGAAGTTCAACAGGCAGACATCGCAGTAAAATGGATTTTAACATAACGTAGTATTGGTGAGAAGGTATTTGCAACGCAGTGAGAGAACGACTGCAAGGTGTTGCTGCATTATAAAAATTGCGTAACCCCAAAACGTCTGATCTTAAATGTGTAGGGCGCAGAGAAATGAGCTGTTGCATATGCTTGTCTACCAATCGCTCTATATCTCCGTATTGCTCTTGTAAGAGTGAAACAGCTGCATCGTAACAGGCCTCTAAAACTGTTAATCCTGCAATTACCTTTTGGCGCTTCCCACCAATACTATTTCTAGGTAACTTATTGTTGCCATCAAATTTCTTTAACTGCAATCTTGGAAGTTTGGTTGAACAATTTGCTGCAGATGAAGCTGAAAAAGTGTTATTTTTGGGGATTGTATCCACAATTGGAACACGCTTTTGGCGTAGAATGTCAATTCGGCTATTCTTTCCATCTCCTTATCCAGATCATCAGCCTTGACTAAACCCTTGGATTGGATCTGTTTGTTTGTTACCATTAAGCTCTAATGCGCTGCTGTTAAGCGTTAAATAAAGGAAGTTAATTCTTCTTTGATTTTATCCTAAATTTGATCGTTTTTTATTTGATATTTATCAGATGAGAGAAACTCTGAGGCAGCTCTGCAAATTTTAGTTACTTGGCCTCGGTAAGCAGACCGCGCGAAAATTCCATTCTTTTGTTTGTTTTAGAATATCTTTAAATTTTCTTTTGTACTTTTAATAACTTTATGATTCTATAGGGTCACAAATTTAAAAGTCTTTAAACGTCTTTCTTCCGCTTTTCATCACCATATGGAGAATTTTGAGTAAAACCGGCGAACTTTGAAAAGAGAAAGACCAAGACTACATATGTAAAAACTTACAAATAAAAAAAAGAAATAATAAATATAACCTGCGCAGAAAGTATTTTGCTTAATCAAAGGCAGAGATTTCATATGAAAACGTACATGGAAGGAAAAAAAATTGAGATTTCAAGTGCTTCACTCAGGCAAACATAGCCTCGATTTACGAACAAAATAATTTCATTTATAAATGGTGATTCATCGTGAGGTTTGATTTATAATGTACTCGTAAAATAAAGCACCATAAATTTGAAAGAAAACTTAAAATGTTTATTATCGGATAAAAGAACAATTTATGACATTTACTTTTTGAAAATAATAGCGACTGGTATCTCGCGGATAACACGATTAATGTCAAAGCGTCAATCGTAGATGGCTTATTCCTGAAGACTTGAGACTTTACATATCCCTAGAGAAAATAGTCCAAAGGTGTGATATCGCATGATCTAGGCGGCCAATTTACTGTAGCAAAACGTGAAATTAAGTGCTCACCAAAATGATTTCTCAACAAGTCCATTGTTTCACGCGCTGTATGGCTCGTAGTGCTGTCTTGTTGAAACCAGAGCTCACCGAGACCATATGCTTGAATTTCAGGAAGCACATAGTCCATTAATATGGAGCGATAAAGGTTACCATTGAAGGTAACATTCAGATTTCACCAACCTATAAACCACACCATACTGTTGTTTTTAATGGATGTAAAAGTAGCTCTTGATTCTCTTTGGTTTGCTTATCAGCCCAAATACGGCAATTTTGTTTATTAACGTATACATTGAGCCAGAAATGGGCTTCATCACTGAATAAAATTTCACGTTAAAACACCGGATTTTCATTGAGTTTTTCTAGAGCCTATTCACTAAAAATATGAAGCAAATTCAAGTCTCCTGGCTTCAATTCTTGCACAAGTTGAATTTTGTACGCTTTTAGGTTGAGATCCTTACGTAAAATACGCCAAGCTGTCGAATACGCCAAGTCAAGCTACTGAGAACGACGAAGAATCAATTCGTCACAGCTACAGCTGCTGTAATCACTTCACTACTTACTGGATGTGCTCTAACCGGTTAAGTATCATCCACTAATGTAAGCTGGGACTCAAAATCGCGAATGGTATTCCCAATAGTGATTTCAGTAGGTCGATTATGCGCACCGTAAGTTCCTCAAACGCACGAAAAACATTTCTCACAGAACGCTGATTTTCGTAATACAGCTGAACTATTTGGAGACGCTGTTGTGGTGTGAGCCTTTCCACGATGACTTACTAAACGATACTGAACAAAAATGACAAGATAGTTTGATAGGAATCCCACGTGATCCGTCAAAAAAGCCTATTAAAAATCAAACCTCACGATGAATTACCCCTTACTTCCATAAGGCCAGTGCTTATTTAGTGAGACACCCTACCTTGTTGTAAGATGTCCGTAATCAGTGGCCTATTTCCAAAATTCAACTACTGTAAGAGGAGAATCATAGGGTCCTCAAAACTTTAAATTCTTGACCGCCCACGATAAAACGATAGCTCGTCTCTTAGATGCCATAGACTAGCGCCCAGCGAGTAGCAGAGTTTACATTTTTTGTTTTAAATTGTTTGCGTTAAATCGCACGAACGAGGCGGCCAATCGACTGGCCCATGTCACGCTCATCATACTTACTCTTCAATAAATCGATTGTAGTGTGTGCTGTGTGGCTTGTGGCACCATCATGTTAAAACCACATGTCGTTCAAGTCCATATCTTTCAATTCGGGCAAAAAATAATCGGTGATCATGGCGCGATAATGCTGACCATTCACAGTAACGTGACGATCGTTATCGTCGACAAAAAAATATGGCCCAATAACGCAGCCGGCAAGCAAACTGCACCAGTTATTTTTTGTGGATGAAATGGTGATTCATGAAGCACATGTGGGTTTCACCCGTCCAATAACGCATATTTTGCTTATTGACGAACCCATTGAGCCAAAGATGAGCTTCGTCACTGAAGATAATTTTGCAACTCCGAATATCTGTAGAAATTTTTTTATAATTTGCAGACATTGTTCGTTAGTGTACTTTACCACGATGAAAATGTTGAGTTTACTGAATAAATTGACAGTGACAGTTTGATGATTATTGAAAAAGTGCGTTCACAAATTAAATTCAAAGTTGTCAAGTTCCTATTGGAAAACCCTATATTTATTTTCATTTAATTTTTGGTGGCCTTTTAGATAGCTTCAATCAATAGTTAGATATTCTTGTATTCGGATGTGAGTTGTCTTTGGAGTTTAATATGAAGTTTCTGTAGAGGATTTTCTGAGTGGATTTTAGCTACCACGGTGTTGGTCTTGACTTGTCATGACCAGTATAGGGGTGGGTTACACTCAAGGGAATATCCCCATCTTCCCCATAAACAAAAGTTTAATAATCTAATTGGGTATGAGTAGGTGTCAAAATAGGGTAAGGTCAGAAACACTGGTTAAAGATAATTTCAGGACAATTTTGGTTCCCTTCTTATGAAATATTTTCCTCAAATAACATTGTCGAGTAGGCATGTAAATACAGTAACATAGCTCGGTGAGGCAGTAGCAATATCTCCCATAATCCGACGGGCTTATTGCACGGAGCACGACTAGAATGCCTTTCGCTACTTGCAGCCCGGACGCCCTTCCATTTTTTCCCGGACTGGCTATTGGCTATGCCTGGGTGGGTTCATGTATCATAAACATTTTCGTTACACATACTACAATCAGATATTTAAGTCCGTTTGGACATATGGTACTCAATTATGGGGTTGAACAAAGAAAACGAATGTACAAATAATATAAACATTTCAAAAGAAAATCCTTTGGGGAATAGTAAATCGTGATTTGCAGGTTGATTTTGTAACAGAAGACATTGGCAAGTACGCAATTTGTCACAATAAGCGTCTGCAGATACATGCTTATACTGTATATAATATTCTTAGATTAAGAAGAACTAAACCTCACGAACTTATAATCTGACAATAATGGAAACCGTATTTAAATTACAAATATACTATAATAGTAAAAAAAAAAAAATTGGCTGTGAAAGCCTACAATAATTACATTTAGTGACAAGTACAATAGTATAATATTTTGGAGTTAAAGGATGTGTAGTTAGATATGACAATTTAATGCAGATCTCATTTTCAATACATTGTTCCATGAGTTTATTCTTATTTTTTATTTTTATTTTTCTCATCGAGTATTTAACATAACAGGCGTAGAGCACTGTATAGGTCACGGATTGTCGCAGGTAATACATGGGCTAAAAAGTCCGCTTCTAAGAGAGGGCACCACTTGAATTAAATCCATATCATTTGCAGTTAGTACCAACCTTCAAAAGACGTGTATAAATTTGACAGCTGTCAGACGATTAGTTCTCGAGATATAGCGTTGTGAGTGAAGCAACTTTTGTTATTGTGAAAAAAAATGGATCCAAAGCAATTTCGTGTGTTGATTTATCATTGCTTTTTGATGGGAAAAAATGCAGTCGATGCAAAGAAATGGCTTGATAAGTGTTACCTGGACTCTGCATCACCCGAACGAATCATTCGCAAGTGGATTGAAAAATTTAAAAGTGGTCATACAAACACCGAAGATGATGCACGCAGTGAACGTCTAAAAGAGGCTGTTTCAGATGAAAAAATCAAAAAAGTCCACAAAATGATTACGAATGACCTTAAAGTGAAGTTGATCGAGATAGTTGAGGCTCTGAAGATATCAAAAGAGCGTGTTGGATATGTCATACATGAATATTTGGACATGCGAAAGCTCTGTTCAAAGTGGGTGCCGCGTTTGATCACAGTCGACCAAAAACAACAACGTGTTGATGATTCAGAGAAGTGTTTAAAGCTGTTCAACCGCAATAAGGCCGAATTTTTGCGTCGGTATGTGACAATGGATAAATCTTGGCTCCATCACTTCACAAAAGAGTCAAGTCGGCAGTCAGCTGAGTGGCGAGCAGGCGACGAACCTCGTCCAAAACGACCAAAAACTCAACAGTCGGCTGGCAAGGTTATGGCATCCGTATTTTGGGATAAACATGGAATAATTTTCATCGACTATCTCTAAAAGGGGCAGACTATCAACAGCGACTATAACATTGCGTTGTTGGAGCGTTTGACGGAATCGCAGAAAAACGGAAAAAGAAGGTGCTGTTTCATCAAGACAATGCACCGTGTCACAAGTCGATAAAAACGATGGCAAAATTGAATGAATTCGGCTACGAATTGCTTCCCCACCCACCGTATTCTTCAGATTTGGCCCCCAGCGACTATTTCCTGTTCGTAGACCTCAAAAGAATGCTCGCCGGAAAGAGATTTAAGACCGATGAAGAAGTAATCGCCGAAACAGAGGCCTATTTTGAGGCTAAACCAAAATCGTACTACAAAACTGGTATCGAAATCGTTTCAATCAGTGTATTGCCCTCGAAAGCAACTATATTGATAAATAAAGTTGAATTTTGCAAAAATTTTGTGTTTTATTATAAAACTGCACTGACTTTTCAGCCCATGTGTTATATGATCAGTCAAAGCTAATGTCTCATAAGATTAGATCGAGATATCAAGTAGAATGGGCACATTCAATAATTGACCTGCCTGGCTTGATTGGTGGGAAACTAAGTGTATTTTACTTTTGTTTGTATACTCATTTCACCAGCGCTGTGTGTCAGCATTTTAAGTGTACTCAAATCCCTTGAGCGTGCTCAAATTAAAAAAAAAGGTTTTGGACTTATTTGGGTTCAGTGATAAATTACTATATAGTTTTGCGCCCATTGCTGAAAAGTAAGAAGATCTTTATTAATCTCTAGAATGGAATATCTTATACATTCTAACTTAGAACTCAAGTATAATTGGATCATCATCAAACTGCTAGGTTCGACATGCCGAGGAAGCTCATTAACTTATATCGAAAATAACAATGGTCTAAATATGGAGACCTGTGGCACCCCTGCATGAACTGCAAGAAAAGAGGACATGTGACATACATTACTAATGATCTACTAAATAGGAATGTAGAAATTTAGTTGCGAAAAAAAAAATCCGAAATCACTTCGCAGTTTGCTAACGAGTACCAAATGATCAACACTGTGGGACCCTTTTATCTACAGTAGTCTAGTAATATTAAAACAGTAGCGCAGTTACTGTCACTTTTTTAACATGTTTTGTCAATATTTTTCTAATTAAAACGGCTGAATTCCTCACAAGCCTTTCTCAGTATATCCCAGTCAGACAATTAGATCTAGATCTTCCTTCTGTTGCTGATATTGTTGTTACGGACATCACAATTGTTGTTAAATGGTACACCAAATATCATACATTAGCCGAGATGTTGCTTCTGTTCACTCGCATCTTGCTCGTCACATCTTGCATCTTGCACATGGTACAATGTTAGAAGGTGCATGTCGACTACTCCTTGCATTCATTCGTTTTGATATTCTCGATTCAATTTTACGGTCATTGATTTCTACACTGTTGACTACAGTAAATTATGTTTTCATTCTTTTTTTGAAGTTTGCTTTATTTATCATATATCCGGAATATCATTGATTTTTTGATTGGTCCCTTGTGTTAACGTTGTACACTCTGTACAACTAAGTCGATTTGAATATAGAAAGAGAGCTTCAGCAGCATGAGATAGTTAGGCCATGTATAGAGATTGGATGTTAACGTTTTGGTCAAAGGATTTTCTATTCTTTCCCTATGAACTTTACCAACTTGCGTAACAGGAGGTAATTCACTAAAGGCCCAGGTTCACTTCAGCCATCTATTAAAAATGTCAGCATCGAAACTGTAACTCTGCAATGTTATATCTTAAACCAGCAGGTGTCCCTCAAGGATGCATTCTAGGCCCCTTAATTTTCAGTGTACTTAGAAATAACCTCCAACGTCGCTCAAAAGTTTCTGACATATAGTGGGTGGTTTCGACAGCTTTACTTATGGCTTGGTCAGATAACAGGGCGCAGACAAACCACTAGTTTTGTAGACAAAAGCTATGCTGGTGGCGTGAATAAACAGGACTTGCTCGCAAGGCAGCGTCCGGTCTTATCTATTGTAATACGGTGAATGTAAGTCGACTTAGTGCTTAACGCTTTCAATAGTTTTGACGTTTACAGATGATGTAGCTGTTGGATCAAGCCTAGCAACTATCTGCCCTTAAACGCAGACAACCCTAGACTTGGTCGAGTACTAGAAATGGACCTTTAGTCAATCCTCTCAAAACTAAGGTTGTTGTCTTTACGAGAAGGAGGAACCTGAATAGTCTGACTAACCTAATGCCTAAAGACATCACGTTCTAAATCTCGGACGGAGCTAAATATTTGCATCTTTCAAACAAAACCTCTTGGACTAAGCGTAACACGATGAAAATTTAAAATGCGCTGCCTTTTCCACTCTCCAACTAACTGTCTGCTTCGGCTACAAGGGAGCTTACCTTACCTTCTTTACTTGGTAATCATATCTGGGTACTCTCAAAGCCATCTTTCGTGTTTTTATTTTTTTTATTTTTTGAAGAACTTAACTGATGCACTAGAACTCCTATTGCTGCGAGATACGAAAACTGCTTTTCCTGTACCCAGGATGGCTCCAAATTCGAATAAGAATCCGAGGTTGGAGTTTTCTTTCATTTTACGCCTTATTAGAATAACTTGCATCTATCTCTCAAGCTGAGATATACTCGTACCATATATAATTCTGATGGCAATGAACTATCGTATATTGCGAAGAATCAATGGAGGGGCAAAGTATCTAAATCTATAGCGACAGCCAAGTAAGGCTTTAAGCCTTGCTGAACTCTTTTACAATTCCGTGAGAATGCAAGACTTTACTAAATGCAGTGGGGTGGCTGATTTGGATCCCAGGTCGCAATGAAATTACAGAAAATAAAATCGCAGGTAGCTAACCTCAGTGGAGGAATTTTTTAAGACAAACGTGTACTAGGCTGCCTGCGCCCTCGGTTAGGACTTCTATTGATCATACGAGCACAGCTACATATGACATAAGGTCAGCGACGTTATTACAGTCCTTCAGTAGAAAAGATTGCAGACTATCGTCGTCCTCGTGACGAGGCATAAGTATGCTTGGGATATGCGAAACAACATGTGGTGACACTCATTGTGAGCATCATGACGACATCGCGGAACACTCCTTTCCGCCTTTAAGTGGGTCCCTTAAACTAAAATTATCAAAATCATCATCCATACTGCTGGTGTAAAATTTTCAACAAAGAAGCATTATTTAAAAATAAACAGCCCTGATTTTAGCATCCAACAAGGGGTTAATTGAGGCTTTGTGCTTTGAGGTTGGTTTGGATTGGCTTCTCAAGGGATATTTATTTTTACAATGATTTTTTGTTAAATATTCCAGCAATGGAAATCTCTCTCCGGATATTGTTTCGGATGTCTCCAAATTTGTTAGGGTGGTTGTTATCTTTCAGAAATAAGCAAAAATAAATTTCTTAAACTCATGTTACAGCGAGGGCATGTCTGGTTGATCCTCGTTCCTTTTTTTCTGGTTTATTATAATTTTATGCAAAAGCTGAGCAACAGCAGGATGTTTTTGGAATTTTAAATTGCTTCTTGGGAATTTTGGAAGCAAATGTTTAACATCAACTACCCATATAATGTGATGAAATGGAAAGAAGGTAATTTCCTAAAGATTTTTTTTTTTCATTTTTTGTTTAATATACGAGTATAGTAGTCATAAACAAGCAGGCGTTCTTATTTCCGGTTAACCGTAAGTTGCCTTCTTTAAACATTACAATGAAATGTTTATAAAAATCAATTTTATAATGGTTGAGGGACAAAGAGTGTTCATAATTGCGTTACGATGCATGCGCAACTAATATCTAAATTTAAAACTTAAAAATGTTAAGAACTACAGTACTCCCAACTAATCTGGAAAGTTAAACTGGCTTTTTTTTACTTTTTTGTCTTTGAAAGAATTACTTATTCCAAGAAGGCTTGAAGATATATTTATGAAGGAATTTTTCATGTAGAAAAGGTAGTATACGATTAAATAAATTAGAAATGTTATACTTTTATTATATTATATATTTATATTTGATTATTGTGTACGATTCAACGTCACAATGTGACTGTTTATGTTTTAATATCTAGCCATCAAAATAATTATTGTGGTACTATGTCGATGAAAGCAGTCAGATTTTGCGACATATTTTAGCAGTTGCTAGTGCAATACGAGAGACTGTCGCTCCTGAATCATTTTGGGCATTTTTTTTTTTTATGAGTTGAGCTCATTTTTTGCAACTAAGAAGTCTTTTTTTACGTACTTTTTACTCTATAAAGCATGAACATTTTCAGCTTCCCAACTGGCTTAAAGCTGATATTTGACTTATTCTGTAGTCCGTGATGGATTGTCCCTTAAGCAAGTAACCTCTCTTCGGGTCACATCATTAATATTCGCGTTCGCGACCAAGGATATCTTCTTCCGCCTTCGCAAACTTTCGTGTTTCTGTCTCTTAGAGCGACAAGATCTTATTAAGAAAATTTTACGTAAGGATCTTAGTCAGAAATATTACATAACACAGCTCATGCAAGACCTGAAGCTGAAGGGTCTACCACAACGTCGAATTTTCGGGGAGTGGACCTTAGGAAAGCTGGAGGAAGATTCGCTTTTTTATCAAAAAAGCAGAACCACCGCCTCATCATAATGTTGACTACGAACCAATAATCGTACCTTATTGCACAATCTACCTAGCTTAGATATGTCACTTCCGAAAGGGATTACACCAAGATTGTGTGACCCAATAATAGGCGAATTTAATTGTTTCACCAATGATGACTTCAGAAAGGAGAGCTGTCTACTACCAATTATAACAATTCGAACATATGTAGGCATAAGCTGTTTGCAAATATACATTACTACGTTGCATTGATTCCATCGTATACAAATTCAGTGATGATTGCATTGAGGGCGAATGACTGGAGCTTTTAGTTTCCCTTATGTAGTACTGGATACGGACAAAGTTAAGACTTTTGTTGACTTATGAAAAGCAAACAGGTGATCACACATACTTGTTTGTATGTTGTCTATGTTCACAGGGCTCAGCTCAGGCTACTGTGGGGGTAATAGGTGGCGGATAGTGATCGGCCAGCAGATATGCAGGTAAGCTGTGAATAATCAATTAGCAGACCCCGACCAAGAGTGGCAGAGAAGGAGGGCGCTGCTGAAAAGGCCACAGGAACCCCTGCGAACTTTCTGCGGCAAGACGAGTCGGCACCGTCTTCAACTATGTGCTAACCCACTTCCAAGCCCTCGTGCAAGTAGGTAGCACCGTGGGAAACCATAGCTCCATTGGTACCAACTAATGGAGTATTTTTCTTTGACATCACCGCCTTTTAGGCATTACGACTAAGCCCAGTAAGGTCGTAATTATGGCATACTGGAAACAACGTCTCAGATTAATTGACATGTGGGCTGATGTTTGCAATATCCTCTTACCTGAGTAATCAGGAGTGAAATTCTGTCGACATGGCTTTCAGGCTAATGCTTTAAACGTCCCCGTTCCGGAATAACATAGACAGGCTTCAAAGTACGTTCAATGTTTCGTCGCCATTAAGTTATTGGTGTAGGTCCAGATGTAACATTCCTGTTTAGCATCGATCCGGCTCTGACTCATAACCCCAAAAGGGTCTGTGTCAACCCTCTCATGGCCTCACTGCATGCATAGACAACCATGGGATCACTAGGTGACTACACATCCGAGCATTGATAGCGGCTTTGAGTGGGGACTTTAAAGAAATAACAACAACAACAGAACCGTTTCTGGAGGAGCTCGATGGTGCGAAGGTCACCGGCTAGGGAGCTATCAACGCCCCAGCGGAGTCCTGAAGGCGAAGTGGTTCGCAAAAGAAATAAAGCACCTGTGCTGGACCCAAACACCCAGCCCTCTGTGTTCTATAGACTAGGGGAACAAATAAAAGTCCTGGTGGAAGTGCTGGGAGATGGCAAAAGGCGCTTCATCCACCAGCCAATGCGAGACGCAATAGAGAGCATCAAAGCGGTTTATGAGCTTTCAGCGATTGAGATGCATGACGACAGGCCAAAGAAGCTATCCGTACAAGTAACGCCTCCCAAGCATCCCCATGGCTGAAGACGATTTCGGGGCCCAAACGAAGGTCGGAGCCCAGCAGCGAGTTGCCAAGCTCGAAACGCCAACAAAAGCTGCCGTCCCCAGTCGAAGCGAACAAGGCACCCATAGTGAAATAGAGCTTTAGAAGGACAGCAAAGTCGGGAAACGGCCGAAGGCCAAGCCCAAAAAACGCGACAAAGCCACAAACGCCTGTTCGAAAGTTCCTGAAAAAAAGAAGAAGGATGAAAAGAAGCAAGGTAAGATCGTGAAGGTAAAACCGCTACCGGACGCAATAGTAGTTACAGGCAAGGGAGAACTTTCCTACGCCGAAATACTCCGAAGGGTCAAAGTGGACATCAAGCTCCACAACTTGGGTGAATCGGTCACAAAGATTAGGCGAACCCAGAAAGGCGACTTGCTGATTCAGCTACGCGAATCTGCTGACAGATCCGAACAATTTAGGTGCATAATCGGCAAGAACCTGGCCGCAGAGGCGGATATTTGCACTCTTACATAGAAATACACGGTCAAAATCAAAGACCTCGACGAAGGAGAGACATCTGCGAAGCTATAAAGGCCCAGTATAACATTGAAATTACCGAAGCAGACGTGCTCAGCCTTAGGAAGGCCTACGGTGGCAAGCAGATCGAGACAGTGGGGCTGCCGTCAGAGAAGGCGAACAAGCTGCTGGAGTTCGGCAAAATCAAAGTCAGCTGGGTGATCTGTCGCATTCGTATTCAAAAAGCCCTCACCAAATGCTTCAGATGTCTGGAGTTCGGCCACACGGCGCGTCAATGCAAGAGCGAGCAAAACCGATCCAAGCAGTGCAGAAACTGTGGAGAGGAAGGTCACATAGCAAAAGAGTGCAAAAAGGACGCATTATGCTTCTGTTGTAAAACAGTCATGCCGGGAAACGCCGGACATGTAGCAATTAGCAGCAAGTACCCGGTACTCAAGAAGGCACTAGCCAAATTAATATGATGAATATCGCCCAGACAAAATTAAAACACTGCGAAGCCGCGCAGGACCTTCTGCCACAAACGGTAAGCGGGAAGAGGAACGACGTAGCCTTAACCTGGGGGAACTGACCCTGCAGTCAATCGACCACCCGGCCGACTACTTCGTATCTGCAAAAATAAAAGGTGTGTACTTCTATAGTTGCTATGCGAGTCGGCTGTTGCGACGGGTGATGAAGAAGCTTAAAGGCAACAGGTCTCCACAATAAACCTACCCAGCAATGCTAAGGACTATAGTAGAGCATTTATTCCCCCATAGGCCAACTACTATGGTTTCCATCACGAGGGAGATCAACATGGAACACATCCCGGCAATCACGTCTGAAGAACTGTTTGTGGCATGAAAAAAAATGGGAGAAAGCAAAACCGGACCGAATGGCATCCCTAATAGGGCAGTCAAAACGGCTGTTAAGATGAGGCCGGACATCTTTGTAACAACGATGCAAAGATGCCTGGAGGAGGGGGCTTTCCCGACACCATGGAAACTTCAACACTTAGTGCTGCTTCCAAAGGGCAACAAGCCGCCATCATCATCAACAAGAACCATCATCGTATCGCCCAATATGCCTGCTTGATACGCTAAGAAAGATCCTGGAGCGTATCATATACGGAGCCCTGTCAGACCACCACTATGGCTTCAGAAAATTGAGTTCGTCGAAACCGTCGATACCATAAAGGCGGCAGTAGATACAGTAGTTGAAGCAATTCAGGGGGAAAGATGGAGATGGGGAACGAAGAGATAATGCGCAGTAGTAACGCTTGATGTTAAAAATTCGTTCAACTCGGCGAACTGGTCGTTCATTGGGAGATCTCTGGCCAGAATGAATACACCATATTACCTGCTGAGGATAGTCACGGGCTACTAAGATACTATACCTTCGTCGGCGCTAGGTACTACAGCGTTTCCGCTGGAGTCCAGCAAGGGTCGGTTCTTGGACCTTTCCCATGGAACATTATGTACGACGGAGTTCTACGATTAACACTGCCCGAGGGAGTCAAAACGTTTACGAGGTGGAGTCTGCCACGGAGGAGGCAGTTAAAAGAATAAAGGAGTGGCTGAAGTCTGCCCGTCCAGAACTGGCTGCCCACAAGACTGAAGCCGTCCTAATAACCAGCCGCAAGACGGTGGAATATGCGAATTTCCAAGTCGGAAACCAGGCAATCGGATCTAAAGAATACATGAAGTACCTTGGAGTCATGATCGACAATAGATTACGCTTCAAAGCCCACGTTGAGTACTCCAGTAAGAAGGAATCGCTGAACAGGAAGCGATCTCCCGAATGCTCCCGAACATCGGCGGGCCTGAAAATGCCCGCAGGATCCTGCTGTCCAGAGTGGTCAGCTTGGTACTTCTACACGCCTGCCCGATATGGGCGGGTGCACTGGCGACAAATGAATGTAGGAGGAAGCTGTTATCAGCTTACAGACTCTGTGCAATCAGAGTGATCAGCGGCTTCCGAACTATCTCCGACGAAGCAGCCTGCGTTTTAGCTGGGATGGTCTCCATCGACATCCTTGCGGATGAGATGCAGACGATGTACCTTACGCAAGAGGCGTAAAGGATTAAGGAGGAGGAAAGGGCAGTATCAACAATGTTGCGGCAAACTAGGTGGGAAAACTCTACAAAAAGCAGGTGGGCCCACAAGCTCGTTCCCATCATAGTATCATGGATAAAAAGAGCGAGGGCGAACTGTTACTACCACCTTACACAGTTCCTGTCCGGGCACGGCGGCTATCGGAAATACCTCCATAAATTTGGACACTATAGTCCAAATGAGGAGGAGGATGCGGAGCATGCAGTGTTCTAATGCAGACGCTTAGCAGAAGATAGAGCAAACCTGCCAAGCCCAGATAATCTCGTAAGTCACATGACGGGATCAGAGGTCGAGTGGATGGAGATCTGCTCATTCATAGTGTGTGTGCAGAATGCGCTGCGAATAGCAGACGCCCTAAGAAGAGCCCAAGGGTTTTCTAATAACGACTTGACAACTTTTTTTTTAAATAAAAAGCAAACCATTTGAGATATTTCAAAAACTTTATTATTGGCTTGAAGTACAATCAAAACGTTTATGAATGGAATTGGACTTAGTTCAAATGACCACTGCGGGCACGTTTCAGCGGCCGATTTGTTGGACCCAATTTTCAACGACTCGAACATACCTTTTGGCCGAAACGGCCGCCATTTCGCGTTCAATGTTGGCTCTGAGCACTTCCAAAGTCGTCGGCGTATTGGCATAAACCAATGACTTAAAGTAGCCCCACAGAAAATAGTCAAACAGCGTTAAGTCGCACGAACGAGGCGGCGGCCAATCGACTTGCTCATGTCTTGAGATAACACGCTCACCATACTTACTTTTGAATAAATCGATTGTAGCGTGTGCTGTGTGGCTTGTGGCGCCAACCTGTTGAAATCACATGTCGTTCAAGTCCATATCTTCTAATTCGGGCCAAAAATAATCGGTGATCATGGCGCGATAACGCTGATCATTCACAGTAACGTGACGATCGTTATCTTCGACGAAAAAATATGGCCCAATAACGCCGCCGGCATGCAAACCGCACCTAACAGCTATTTTTTGTGGATGAAGTGGTGATTCATGAAGCACATGTGGGTTTTCACCCGACCAATAACTCATATTTTGCTTATTGACGAACTCATTGAGCCAAAAATGAGCTTCGTCACTAAAGATGATTTTGCGACTCCGAATATATGCAGAAAATTTTTATAATTTGCAGACGTTGCTCGTTAGTGTACTTTATCATGATGAAAATGTTGAGTTTACTGGATAAATTGACAGTGACAGTTTGATGATTAGTGAAAGAATGCGTTCACAAATTAAATTCAAAGTTGTCAAGTCCCTATTGGAAAACCTTATACATTAAAATTTTTTTTTTTAAATTAAGCCCAGTTTAAATAAGCTTTCATTACAACGAGCTTTTCAAAATTTGTGTCGGAAAGCGCTTGTCTTCGAGGAGTGTTAAGAAGCAATGCGAACGAGAAGAGCCGCTCCACTGGTGCTGAAGAAATAAGAGTAGTGTTCATTTTAATGAATAACCTCTGTATCAAAGAATATTTGTTTAACATTTCTAGTTGAGTTTGGCTGTCGTTCATATATGCTGCAAATTGACTTTTAACTTGGCCTGAGTACGTGCTGCTTGTTGTTGCCAACGGACTTAATAGAGCCTTCGGATCTGGAGTTATTACTGAAGCTGGAGCTGTAAAATTAAGACATAAAAACTTCTAGAATGTATTTGTGCAACATGAACTAACCTCTAATACCAAAGTCGAAAAGTGAATCTGTTTCGTTAAAATCTGCTTCACTGAGCTCTAAGGTATCACCTTCGGATTCAGCAAGTTCAGTAGCATATCTAACCACTAGTATATTAATGTCTTCATTGGTGCAGAGTTTCCGCTCATGGTTTAGGGAGCTTACGCACTTCATTTTAATAGAAGGAAACAAAATAGCAGCCACAATCGCGTGATTTGATTCAGACTCCATAAGGAAAAACGGTTGAAATCGTTGCATTTAACTTTCTTTCCAATTGTATGGCTACACTCTTTAAATACTTAAACTTTTCGGACAAAGTAATTTTAAACAATTAAGTCTTTAAGGTTACTAGAGCCGGTAAAAATTAGCCATAAATAAGGTTTTTTTCTTGTTGAAGAAAGTCTAAAGTCACTGATATTGGCTCCATAAGACTAAAATATTCTTCGAGATATTGAATACCATTATGCGAAGATTTTGGGACAGATAAGTTGATGCATAAATCTGATAGATTTTCTTTATGAAGAAAAATTCTCGTAATAGCATCATATGTATAACGAATTCCATCTCGTAGCAGCGGGAATAACCAACCGTGAACCTAAAGTGCTTTGAATAACCTCTGAAGACTTTGCTCACCTACTCTTCTTCCACAGATTATTACATTTTTCGATAGCCTTAGTAAAGAATTGATATATTTACAAAAAATGTTGATTAAATGATTTAATTTAAAAATAAATATGGGTAAGAGGACAAGGATCTGCAAGGAGAAAGATCAAAAACAAGCGGGATCTGTAATTGGTTTTAGATTGCAGGGAAATAGTTGTATCCAACAAGTATTGTACAATAGATCATAGATGCATAGATCCGTTTAATCAATAACATTGAATATAATGGTTATCAGGGTAGTGGCTGCTTAAGTTTTATTAAGTTTTTAAGCCCCACAAGAAGAAGTTCAACGGGGTCAAATAGCATGTTTCGGATGTCTGTCACAGTGCCACCTAGCAAAACCGTGGCGGACGTTTAAATGATTTTATATTTCATACAAAATGTCATATTTTTAATTTTAAACAAATAAAAAAAACTTAATAGAAAACTCTATATTACAATTGCAACCAATTAAATCATATCAACTAGATTATGTCGTCATAAAAACTAAATTCCTGTTATTAATAAACATTGTATTGAATCTTTTACCTATAAGTGTCGGTTGTACACAAGTGTGTCACTTTTAACAATTTTCAAAAAATCTGTTGTTGCTAACAAATTTAATGTGTGACTTGCACACCTTATGTGCTAAGGTAAAGCATCCACATTTGTCAAGTGTCCGCAGGTTGCAATATCGTCTTCATCGGAAATGTATTCAATGGAATCTAGATTATCTTCGTTAAAGATTTGAAGGCTTGATATATGTCTTATCCCGAACCCCTTAAAGGCCTTCACGAAATTGATTGATTCACGAAATTCAGATTGTTGTCGATCCAATGACAAGTCTAGGCCAGAAAACTACGATGTCTTGCTGACCATATATCAGTGGTAGTACAAAAATATTTGATTGACATCGTTGTGGTCTTAATTTTATTCACCATAGTTTGATATTGGTTTTCTAGCAGCTTTACAGTTCGTTGTCGACTGCTTACCGTAAGATCTGTTCTTTGGAAGAGTAAGAGGTTGACGAACGATTTTCTTTCCACGATCGTAATATGAGAAGCTGTGTCAACTATAAAAGCTGTTACCAATTTATCAAATTCCTCCTGAGTAGAATTTGTTGCACCAGAGTCAGTGTAAGATCAGTGTCTCTCAAATATTTTTCTTTTCTAGCTGACATTTGCATCGTAATGCATATGCATGAGCTCCCTTAAGATGTTTGATGAAATTAGAGGGGACATTAAGTGATCCTTTTAATTTTTTTGCTTACAAACTGCTGTAATTGATTTTTCATCATTTAACTAATGAAAGAATGAAAAAATCATAAGTTTTGATATGTACAAGTACATTATACATAGAACTAATCGATAAAGGCATGCCAGTATAAATATTGGCTCTAAGTTTGTTTAATGCACTTCTCGTTATAAAATAGTAAATTAAAGTGTATTTTCTTAATACAAATCTATTTAAAAAAGAAAAAACTACTTTTCCATTTTCATCGTTAAACTATTGCAGTCACAAACGGAAACACTATTAAACAAAAAAGTAGTCACGTATTGTTTTTTAATACAACGCCTTTGAGTTGAATAAACTATGACCACATACATGACAGATAATTTTATTATGTATTTACAAGCCTTTTTAACGATGAATAAATCACTTGTGTCTCGAACCATAGCTCGTTACCGTGATACTGGTAGCGTTGCAAAACGCCATTGAGGTGATCATATAAAAACAGCAACATCGGCAGAAATGGTTCGAAAAGTGAAGGCTCAAATTGAGCGAAATCCGCCTCAAAGTGGAAGAAAAATGGCTCGTCAGCTCAACAAAAACTGAAAAATGAGCTTGTGCTCAAGCCATTGAAGTTCAAAAAAGCACATAATCTTACACCGCAACAGAAAAAAGTTAGAGTCGAAAGAGCGAAGGAGTTGCTACGCTTGCACGAAAGTGGTGAGTTGCCGAATTTGGTTTTTTCTGATGAGTCGCCATTTGTTATCGAGCAATATGTCAAACAAAATGTCCGGGTTAACTTGCCAGAGAGGTCCTTCGAAAATTTACAGCTTCGAACGGCCACCAGAAAGCAGGCAGCACCGATGGTGATGGTTTGGGCCGCCATAGTCGCCCATTGTCGCTCTCCGCTCGTATTTTTGAACCGTGGCGTCAAAATTAATGCGATCGTATACCGTAAAACTGCTTAGAGGCAGTATTGAAGCCTTGGGCAGACAATCATATCGGTCGGAGACCGCAGAAATTTCAACAAGACTCGGCACCGTCTCATAAAGCGCGCGTTAACCAAGATTGGTTAAAAAACAATGTTCCGGATGCAAATCCATTGGATTTCACTGTCTGGGGTTTTTTGAAGGCGAAGGTTGGCACTAAAAAATACCAAAGTTTGGATCACCTCAAAAAAGCACTTCGCCGGAAATGGGCCACAATACCGCAGAGCCACTTGAGTGCAGAGTACGATTTTTTCTTCGGCCGTCTCAAGGCCATTACTCTCGCCAAAGATGGACGTATCGAAAACAACTGATACAATTTGAAAATTGATGTATTTTCCAACAATTTTGCTTTGGCATAATAAAATTTATCAAAAAATAAAAAAATTATAGAATTTTAAGAAGTTGCAGTTCGAGTCAGTCAGGGTGTACATCCAAACATATATAGTACTACGAACAAACCTATTATTCACAAGAACAGAATACCTGTCGAACTTTACCAAAATATTGCCCATTAAATAATAATTATGCACCTATATCGCTATTGGTTGTTTTTTTTTTTACATATATTAGTTTAAAAAGAAAAAAACAAAACAAATTTTGTGAACACTTTATTTTTTTATTACGCTTACGGTCATAAAAACCGCACCATATCAAAATGATTGAAAAATTGCTAATAACTACGATAATAATTTTTATAATGAAATGAAATTATTGTTGAGTACTCCGCAGTAGTTTATAAGTATTTCTATCTAATTTCCATCTGTTTATTGAATGTTTGAAAAAAGATATTAACGAAGAAAGAAAAACCAGTTAATTTTCTTATTTTTTTAAAATGTTTTAGTACAGTCATTGGCTAACAAAATCAAACGATACATTTTTTATGTATGTGTATATAAGATGTTTAGATATGCCATTTTTACCAAAAAATTGTCAATACCGAGTTATTCCTTCTTTTGGCGGTTATAACCGCTTTTATTCTGGAAGGCATCGAGTTTACTAGAAGTTCAGTAGTATCCCTTGAAATTTCAGTATTCCATACATGTTCCAGAACTTCATTTAGCTTTTTTTTCCTCTCTGGTTTATGTTCAGCCACCTTACGTTTCGTTACATGCCACAAGTGTTCGATTGGGTTTAAATCGGGCGAATTAGCTGGCCAGTCTAGTCTGGTTATTTCGAGGTCATCAAACGTTGTCTTGAGCTGAAAATTATTGAAAGACTCTAGTTACTTGCATGTTTATTATTTATAAAGTAGACATCTAGAAGTTGATTTATAACACTTTACTTACGGATTTGGAGCGGTGGCAAGGTGCAGAATCATCTTGAAAAATGCACTTGTCAGTATACGAATAATGCTGTTCAATTGCTGGTACCAAAAACTCCCTTACTACTTCTCCATACTTTTGAGCGTTCATAGTTCCATTAACAAAGTGCAAAGGGCCGAAAACGTAAAAAGAAAAACATCGCCAAACCATCTGGCTTTGAGGAAACTTTACTGTTTTGACTATGCACTCGTCCTTGAACCTTTCACCTGCTGACCGTCCTACATATGGCAAATTTTCGGAACACAACAAATTAAATTTACTTTCATTGGACCATATCACACATCGCCAATCATCCTGCGTCCAATCTTCGTACTTTTTTGCCCACGTCGAGAGAGCTTTTTTTCATTTTTGTGGTTAGGAGAGGTTTTTTCGCTGGTCGTCTTCCATATAAACCTATCTCCCGTAGCCGTCGGCGTATGGTTTCGGTGCTTAGATCAACTTGATGCAATTCCTTTAGCTCTGCTCTTATACTTACAGCACTTTTAAAGCGATCTTTCATGTTCTTTCAGTTGATGATATTTACCAGACATTTCGCTTTTTTTTACTTGTCTCCGTCGCAACTCAATTCAAACTGATTTTTTTTTTGCACTGAATACGAGACCGGGGTATAAATTCCATTAATATGGGAAAAACCCATACGATCTGATGTAATTAGGCACTTTTTGAGAACTCATTAGGTAGTGCGGTTTTTATGACCGCAAGTGTATATCACCAATAAGATATAAACCTTACAAAAATTAACCTATTTTCCAATAAAGTGTGAATTCGATGACAAATAAACTAAGAATAAATTGGTACGCTAAATCATATGACAGTCACTAAAAAATAACTGTACCTTCAAACAGATTTTTAGAACACCTGCTGGCAAACATGGACTAATGAACAGACTATATATATATGTATACTATACCCTGTGGGCTCTCAGAGAATTACTTCCATTATCTACAAGCCTTAACGGAAAAATGTGCTTATCTCTAAGGGTAAATACCCTCAGTGGGACTAATATTTTCTTCGCGCATCGTATAAAAGTCACATACATACATATGTACCAATATACAAGGTCATAAAATAATAGCTAGTTAGTTGTTTATTTTTTTTAAATGTTTTTTATTTTTTTATTTTATTTTATTCAATATAGCTCCCTTTTTGGTTATTCTAGCGATTTTCCAATTTCTTGATCCCGTCCGAAAAGTAATTTTCCGGAAGGTCTGCTTAATACTCTTCCGTGGCGTCGATGATTTCCTCGCGTGAGCTGAATTTTTTTATTGATGAGCCATCTTTTGAAGTTTGGGAAGAGATAAAAGTCCGAGGGAGCCAAATCGGGCGAATACGGTGGATGCGACAGCAAATGGTTTTTCCTTTTTCGAGGTAGTCCACGAAGATTATGCCATGACAATCCCAGAAAACCGACGCCATAATCTTTCCGACCCATCGAGCCTCCCTCGGCCGCTTCGGAGCACTCGTGCCGGCTTAAGTTCATTGCCGGGCACTCATTCTGTTCTCTGGTGTTCAACAGTTACCAATCGTTACGCCAAAAGTCCGCCCGATTCAGCATCTGCAAGTCCAAATACTCTTTCGAAGAGCTCTCGCGTTCCTGCTTTTGATAAGGAGTGAGTATGCGCGGCACCCAGTGGCAGAATAACTTTTTCATAAGCAGAATATTGTCCAAAATATGACGTGTGTACTCAGTAATAATTTTTGTGGTATCTGCTAGCTCTCGCATCTTCACTTTCCGGTCAGCCAACACCATTTCACGCATTTTTTTGACATTGTCCTCTGTAACCGCATCGGAGGGCCCGCTGCTGCGGACTTGATCGGTAGTGGAGTTTCGGCCACCACGAAACTCTCGAAACCAACATTAGCAGAGCATTAGCCCCATAATATTTATCCAACTTTTCTTTTGTTTCCTTCGCCGTTTTGCCTCTCAAAAAATAATGTTTTATGAGATGATGCCAAACACGTCAACAACAATCAGCTGTCAAAACAAAACTAAAGACAGTATAGCACTGAAATTTGACATGTCATATGAACAGACTTTAAGGCATCATAACCTTTTTTGCAGTAGCACCGCATTCTGACGGTCAATGAGGTTATTTTTCACTCCATCTAGAAATACCTTTTTTTTTTCAAGTTGTCATTTACATATTTTTAATATTCAATGTATAAACTGATATGTTCAAACAACATTGTAAAATAAAATATACAATTCGTACTTAAAAAAATTATATTCACAAAAAGTAATTAAAAAGTATTGTAATTGAAAGTACTTAAAAGTAATTTAAAAAAAAAGTACTTAAGTACAAAGTAATTAAGGTCATATTTCAATTACTTGTAAAGGAATTATAAGTACAAGTACAATTTCCAGTACCAATAATTTAAATTTTTAAGTACAAGTACCAAGAAATGGTACTTGTACTTAAAAAAATTCAAATACGTGGTACTAGTACTGGTACTTGTACTGGTACTTGTACTGGTACTTGAAATGAACAGCTCTGCCTCCTAGACTAGAGCATATTTGCTAACTACCCCGCGAAGTAATACCTAACAGCAGTCCAGCGGGGAGAGTGGTTGAAAAGTGCTGGATGTAGTTTAGTACGTAAGCGTATTCCTGGTATCGATTATTCAGGTCTGCGAATTGTGCATGCTAGTAGCCCGTACTACTGGGCACTGAGTGCTTAGAGGAAATTTCAAATTGAATTTTAACGTATTTATTGGTCTATGGCATGCAAAAAAGGGATGATTTCCTAAAGGATACGATGCCCAAGTACATAAAAAACAACAGTTGAACAATATTTAGTTTTCGTATCTCGCAGCTATAAAAAAAAGACCGTTATCGTGTGCCCTGTAGTACTTTTCGAGATTTGCTCTCACTGAAATTTAAATTAAAAAAAAGGATATTTACGATACAAATATACGAAAATAATCGCTGTAATTGAAAAAAAATGGAGAAGGACCTGCACACCCATTCATTTTTATTACCTAACTCTGTTTTCGCATGTGGTGGCAGGCCACAGCTTTTTAGCGTTCTTAGAGATTTAACCTGTCGCGTTGAATAAAATTGTGTTGTAACGATTAAGTGATTATTTGTTTTTTTGAAGTGTTACTGCAAATATCTATTAGTAAAAGTATTATCTTTGTGCCTGGCCACACAAGCGTGGGATTGAAAGGCATGCCAATAAAAGAAGTGGCTACACAAAAAAAAAGCGTCTTAGGAATGAAAGAATTTTTGACAGAAAGAGGAACAGGGATATCTGAAACCAACCATTTGAAGATTTGTTTTGTGAACAGTAGGTCAACTCGGAAGGTTCTGGTTTGCAGTAATTATTTGTGAAATACAAATTGAGCGATAACGAATAAAATTAATTGGCAGCGACAGGAATACTATTTGCAACCACTGCTGTATTGTTTTGTGCAGCTTAAAACGAAAATAAAACTGGAGATTCAGAAGAGAAAATAAAGGCGCATTCAGATTTCTTCTTGAAGAGCTTCGTTTAGAGGATAAAGATGCTTATAGGCGGTACCTGAGAATAGACGAAGACTGTTTTATTAAAATTTTGGATTGTAGCAAGCCACTACTAATTAAGCAAACGACTAGCATAAGAGATACAATTCCACCAGAAGAAGGATTGGCTTTGGTACTACGATTTTTGGCTACGGGTGAAACGTATAGAATTTTGAAATACAAGACAAGGCTGTCGCGCTCATATATTGGAGCCTTCATCCCTCACTGCTGCGATGCTATTTTTACTCATGTTTAAAGTTTGTAATTTTTTATTTCAAATTTTACTTTTAGTTTATATATTTCTCCCTTCAGTTCCCAGACAGCTTTGTAGAATGGGAATAAACAGCAGCGAATTTTTTTAATAGATGGCAATTTCCCTTATTCATTGGTGCACTGGATGACAAGCACATCGCTTTTAAAATATCAAAATCTCACGGTTCTTTATACCACAACTACAAGCATTTTATTGCTAGCGATATCTGATGCCAGTTACAAATTTACTTTCATTGATGTGCGTTGCAATGGCAAAGTAAGCGACGGAGGAGTTCTAAGCCGATGAAATCTTCGTACTTTACTAAGCAACCCGAATCAATACTTTCTTCCAGACAAGACCATTGGAAATAACAGAAAGTTGACATACTGTAAGTCTGTGATGACGCTTTCCCTTTGGAAAGAAACTTACTGAAGACATATCCATATTCTTTTACGGAATACAGCAATCAAATATTAAATTTTCGCCAAAGCCATGCAAGGCAATGTATAAAACATTCCTTTGGAATGCTTGGAAATAGGTCTAGAGTCTTGCAGACAACTACACATTTGTGGCCGGGAAAAGTGAAGTCTATAGTTCAAGCTTGCTGCGCTTTACATTGCGCGGGGTTCCAATAACAACAATAGAATTAAAAGGAGTGCAAATTTGTTGGAAATAGTGGAAAAAAATTAAAATCAATTGACAAGGAAGAACTGTGAAGGATATTTCGCTAAAATTAAAAACATTAAAAACCCAATACTTAAAAGAAAAAGCTAAGATCTGTGGTGATATTGTGGTGCTACGAAGATCAGAACTTTTGGAACGATACCTGTGATGATATTCGTGGTACATCGAATATTTATTGTTCATCGGTTAGTTAACTTAAACGTTTGCTTTAGAAAAGATATTATGATTTTCTGTAAAATCATTGTGCAGACACTTTTGTCAGACAAGCGATTATCCGGCAGAGAGTTATGAGTCAAGTATCAAAAGCCACCATGAGTTCGAGAATTCAAGCTTGGCAAGCTAGGTAATTTTATAAACTTGGAAATTTCTTTTAACTGTATTTTATTCCAAACTAGAAAAAACCACATTAAACTACTTTATGAGTACGAGCAGAGGAAGGAAAACACCGTCAACGCTTCGGTCGTTTCTAAACTACCTGGAGGCAGAAATGAATATCGTTACGGACGAGGACTTGTTGGCAGAAGTGGTGAGAAAAGCGCAATTAAAACTTTTCAGTAAAGTATGCCGCAAATTCATTTCTAATTGACGAAGCAATTTTCCGCGGTTTGCTTTGTATACGTGCAATGTTGTCTTCTGATGGTATGTGTGGAGTGGGACCAGTCTAATTACTACTATTTTCAATTAAAAAGTTATGTAGCACGCAGCAAGCCTGTGTTATATATTTAACCTTTTCTGTTCGTAAGTATATATGGTAGTTGTTTGCAAAATCCGAAACTTATTTGGCAGCATCTCAAAAGTATGTTCAATACATTGCTTTGCATGGCTCAGGCGAAAATTATAATTTTTTTTTGCTGATTTCGGTAGAGGAGTATGGTTATGGCTTCAATACGTTTTCTTGGAGTGGGCAATCATCGTCCTCTATTACACAGTATTTTAATTTAATAACCATGGAAAACTTTCTCCGTAGTAACCTATTACTGCAACGATATGTTCTGTTTTGGATTTCAAAATTACCCATCTTTAAAAATTGCTTTCATTATAATGTGTGTACCCACGGTATTCATGAAAAAAGTTTGAAGATGAAGAACTGGAAGCATTACTCTATGAAGATTATTGCCAAATACAAGAAGAATGCCCTGTATTTGGTGGGATCAGATGGGTGAGCTGCTAAAACCGGGTGAAACCATCAATGGACAACGCTACCGAACACAATTAATCCATTTGAAGAGAGTAGTAGTCGAAAAACGCCCGGAATATGCGACCAGACACGAGGCAATAATTTTCCATCATGACAACGCTCGGTCCTACGTTGCTATTCCGGTTCAGAGCTATTTGGAAAACAGTGGATGGGAAGTCTTACCTCACCTGCCTTATAGACCAAACCTTTCTCCTTCTGACTACCATTTGTTCCGGTCGATGCAGAACGCCCTCACTGAAATACGGTTCACATCAGAGCAGAATATTAAATATTGGCTTGATTCATTCTTGGCTGCCAAGCTGGCGCAGTTCGTTTGGGATGGGATTCATAAATTGCCAGAAAGATGGGAAAAAGTCATAGCTTCAGATGAATAATACTATTGTACATGTTTTTCCTAAATGAACCTTTAAATTTAAAAAAAAAAAACGCACGAATTAAAATCGTTTTGCAATGATGGGCCAGCATGTAATATATACATCGTTTAGCGATATATTCGTAGATGTTCTTGCAGATCCATCGAAAATCACCCGTAGTTTGGTTGAACTGTTTTCCGGTCGCAGAACGCAGTGCTGTGACAGAAAATAATGCGGTCCACTGATTGATTCTGCTCTGCTGCTTATTTCCGTCATATAGTTGAGGTGAATATATTTTTTCATGAACTGAAGTTGGCTTGTTGTTGATATCAAGTCAACTGCTCATCTTCTTTGATTTTCGTTAACTGAAAAAATTAATGACTTTCTGACGAAACTGGGATTCAAACATCGAACCTTTCGATTTGTAAGTCAGTCCACTACCGCTTGAGCCACGGCCAGTTCATCAGTTGATGTTGATAATCATCCAAATCGATGTTTGTCTTCAACGCGTTCTCTGCCTTCATTGAATTGCATGTACCACTTGTAAACATTTTCCGTTTGAAATTGCCTGATCACCGAAGGTCTTCTCCAACATTCTCAATGTTTCTGCAGTAGAAATGACATTGTAAAAATCGCTATATTCACTTTTTGTTGTTCACAAAACACCTGCATAACTACTGATGAAATGTAGATTTTGACATCAAATTTGGCACAGATATCAGCGACAGTACTACGAACCTAAAAAAGATTCGATTTGCAAGTCATTAACTTGATTTCAAGGTGAAGATCATATCCTACTTGGCCCAATTCAAATTATCGCTTCTGGTTATTCTATCCGCAAAATAGGGAAATGATTTGAGTGTTCGAGAGACAGTGTCTTTTGAAGTCAACAAGTCAATAAAGTCAATAAATATGGATCATATCGATATTGAAAAATCGGCTTTGGCTTTTGGTGGCTTGGGGAACCGAAGTTGGTCGACAAGCTTAAGTTAGATATGAACTCGTCAACATGAAAGGGTGTCTCCGAAAGGTAATCTGTACCTTACGACCTCGATTAAGTATCCGCAGTGTGCGCATACTATGTTAAAAACTGCAGGGCGTCCGGTTCAATACCCGATGTTCAAAAATTTTAGTAAAAGTCAAAAACTACATATCAGGGACTTAAAGAGCGAACAAAAATCTCAGAAAAATGGCAACGAACTACCCAGTTGTAGATTCACAACTGATCCCGAGAATTTTAAACAAACACTTCTGTAGACTTCTTAGTGGCGAAGCAAACCAATCTTTTGCTATCTGCGAAAAGCTCATAGTGATAGCCATTCAGCCGACTAACATGATGTGAAAATATACAGACTGCTATTTACATATGTTACAGGCCGCTTTTGTTTTGGTTTGAGTAAAATCGTTTCTATTTGTATAACTTATCAGTCAATGCCATAAACGTTGGTGAGATTACAGATTGTTCGGGTTTTACAAATCGGTGTAGACAGTTATCATTTTTGGCAAAAAATCACCATAGGCTACGACTAACATATCGATTTTTCTGGTGTTGTTAATAAATAGACTATCCACTATTGGAGCTTTAAAATCACTCAACTTATACAAGAATGATTACCACCCCTTCGTAAAGTGATTGTGTGGCTACAGCAAAACTTTGGGCCGCGATTTCATTCAACAACGCAATGGGATGTCCCAGATAACATGGAGGAGGAAAAACTGCAATTTTTTCTATGGAGAAAAAATACAAGCAATTCCCTAAATATTACGTAAAAAACATCCTTGGCGATTTCAATACCAAGCTAGGTAAGGAGGGAATCTATGCCAAAACGGTCGAAAAGTACAGCTTCCACAACATCATATCCGGAAACGAACACAAGTTTATTGATTTTGCTGCAGCACGTAATAAAACAATAGCCAGCGTACGGTTTCCACGTCTTGATATCCATTAAGGGACCTAGGTGACCCCTGGTCAACAAACTGTGAACCAAATTGATGATATTACGAACGAAACCGGGCAGTCCTCCAAAGATTAAGATGTCCGGACGTTCAAGATAGCTAACATCGACTCGGGTCATTATCTTGTTGTGACCAAGATACGGATGCACATATCTGTAACAAACCAAAGGAACCGAACCATTGTGGGTAAGTCCAATTTCGACCGCTAGGGCCTTTTCCGATTCCACAAGCGTTGAACGTTGAAGACCAGAGCCACAATTGCTATCAGAGGGACCGCCTCTGATGTACTGAGTTTCAATCTACCCAATAAAGAAGCCTCTGGTTCGATGACGACTGCAGACAGGCAAACCTGTAAAAATCGAAGCTTTAGAGAGATGCTACCAGAAAATTGAAGTTCGGTAGTTTTATCAAAAAATAAAACGGACATACTAATGTTTTAAAGGCCGTCTTCTTAATATCGTCTGCGGTATAATGTGAATGCCTATGACCCTTTATGAACATATATCCCTTTTGTTTTAGCGAGAACGCCTATCGTGTAGACTAAAGTACACTGAACGCCCATTATTTCTTGAAAGAAATATTACGCCTTGCCATCGCTCTCTGTCGATTCACTTTGATACCAAAGCGGAACCTGTGTTGATGGAACAAGCTTCGCTCTTGGTATGAGTCGAAGACGATCTAAAACCTCTAGCATCATAGTACCCAGTACTTTTTGCAACTCTACATCATTTCAAAACCAACTGGAAGACCCTTTCCGCATTTTAGGTTTGAATCACAGCCACCGTGACGCTCTGGTCTGGCCCTGATTCCCACGATAACGTATCTTGTCTGGTTCGGAATACTGATGGTCCTGCCACTCAACACTTATGACCGGTAGCCTGTAACCCCTTCAATCCTAACAACTTTCGGTGGCGTCATCTGAAGATATTTACGATAAGACCAATGGCTGTTCCATCCCGCGTTTTATTAGACCACGTCATCAATGGAAAAAACTTTGATAACTGGGCATGTGTCCCCCTTCATGTGACTGGCTTTTATCAACATGGTCTTAGGCCAGGAAAGTAAACCATCACCATTACACCACTCCTTCATCGATTTCAAAACCGCATATGACAGCATCTCTACGGACGACGGCATCTCGGTCAAGCTTATTTAATGACCTCCAATGTCAGAAAACGACTTCAACAAAGCGATGCATTTCCATATGACTTTTTCAACATCCTTCTTGAAAGAATTGCACGAAAGGAAGGTATAACCTTTAGGCGAGAGAAAAAGTATGATATTTTCTGTTATTTTTGGGTCTCATTTGCGTCAATGGAGAATGGTGGTAATGTTTCAACAGGGAACTGTAAGTTAGAAGAAGAGGCCGCAAGTAAAGTTGAATCAATGGCAACGAGACCAAAAACCACTTGGAGAATTTTCGTTTAAAACGGACAAGTATACGAGTATTTTTTCAGACGGCCCAAAATGAGATTGTCAAATTTAGTAGCTTAGCCGCCGTAAGCTCGTATAAAGTACCTGTTTGTCCTTTTTTAGTCTCATTACATACTTTGTGTAGCCTTCGATCACTACTAAACCAAGTTTTGTCGTTTGTTTTCCAATACTTCTGAACGCAACAGTAACATCCGGCTGAGTTCTGCCAATGCTATCAGCGTATGCAAGTAGTTGTACAGACTTATGGAAAATTGTGCCTCTGTTGTTGACATGCGCGTTTTGCAAAATTTTCTCGAGTATGGCTAAGTCACTCACTTTTACGGAGCAGCGAGCGTTTTCCATCGTCATTTTGCAATATTTGATAAACTCGGCAGCGATGCAAAGTCTATACATATCTTATGTTTTTCCAGGACTAGATTGATTCTGGACTTACCGGGTCTAAAACTGCATTCAAAAAGGATCGGCCTTATTGCTGATAAATAGGTTTAGGAGTTCACACAAGACGATAGACAAGATCTGATATGCAAATCTAAGGAGACCTATGCATCTATAAAAGGCGCAGTTAAGAGAGTCGTCAAACGGTGTTAAGGTTGCATTCTTCTTGGTTGATTTCTTCCGACGAAATCTTCGAAATAAGTTTATGCATGCTCTCTGGAGAGTCGCTTACCGCTGTCTTAAATAGCTCGGCAGTAAGCAGCCGCACTTCTCATGTGCCGCTTCGTAGGCTAATTGTTTTTCTACGTACGCTTGCCTGCATTTATCATCAAAGCATGGGTTTCGCTGAGGCGGTCAGGTGAAATCCAGCAATTCTGATGGCTCCTTGGCGTTAAAATACCTGAGGCTCTGCACATGATATTTGCATAGTGATACGTGACCGATAAAGAATCTGCTGGTTTGTTGTTATTGCAACCGTTCAACGTTATTGGATTATTCAAATCCGGAAACATCAGCAAATTCTTGACTAGACTAGCGAAGAGATTCCAAGTAGAACGGTATGTAGAATGAATCTAATGAATCTAATCATCCTGTTTGTAAGTAGGGATTAAAAATCTATACAATGGTATCACTTGGACATTTCATTAAAATCTTGTTTGTAGGTACAGTGTGGAAGAACATCTTTTGTTTCTTCCATTTTTTGTTTATGATGCCTTCGATTGCGAAATCTTTGTCAGGATCATTGAATTTCCCTTTTCGTTATTTAAAATTTTCTTGTGGATTGCTTCACAAAAGTTTTATTTATTTTTTGATTGTTGGACAGCAAAAAACAAGAAAAAAAAATTCAAAACTTTAATAGACCTTAAAATTTACTTATTTATTTGTCTTATTACGAATTAAGTACTTTCTCTTCTAAAAACAAAGTAAAACAGTTTACAAAATATTTTTTCTTATTCTTCGTTAACATATATTCAAACAATGAAATAAGTCCCATCGTTCTTATGCACACTTAAGCAATTAACTAACAATGTCCTTGCAGTTTTCTATAAATAAAAAAACTGACTCGGAACGTACTTAAAATCACAAAGTTTGTTTCTGCCACTAACCATGCGTCTGTATTGCATTTATTAGTAACTCTTTTTTGGGTTTTCGTTATTTACATTTTTATAGTCAGTAAATATGTATGAATTTTCTTTTTTTTTTTATAGAATTTGCTTAAAGAATTTTACAGGATATACATAAAACACATTTTGTTGTATCGTCACGGCACGATCGGTTAGTCCTTGCGCTTTTCGCATCGTTGTTTTGCAAAATTTAATACACTGCGCCCAGAGTTGGCTGTCTACACCAGCAATCGCGGCGCCAGCAAAATTCATACTACACACTCGAGATGTTATCCTTTGGATGGCTTAAAGCAGACACACCATTGTTACCATTAAAATTGAGGGCAATTAGAGGTAGCACCCCATTCTGGATTGCCTTGTGTCGGGTGGATAAACTCCTTGTCGTCGACGTCATGCTGGCTGTAGTGTTTAAAAGACTGAAGTGCTCCTTGCTGCTGCAATTGCTGTTCGTCCGATAATAACTGGCCTGGCGGAAAGTTCTTGTTTGACGACCATTACAATCGACTTGTGTTACGGCTGTCATGAGAGATGGTGAACGTTGTGAGTCACCTCTAAAAATGGACTGATTTGTTAAAAAATATGAGATTTGATAGAGAGATTGATTCGAAATTACCTTGTAAGACTGTGATGCTTGTATTTACTGCTTTTCCGATTAAGGGGGCACAAGTGGAAAGCTCCATAGATAAGCGGATTCACAAGGCTGTTTGACATTCCAAAAAAGAATATTCCTGATTGCAAATCTTCGCCCAGCTGCAATGATAATAATAAAAAAATGGGCTAGAAATTGGTAATTCAATAAGAGGCTCTGATTATAAGGTAAATCAACAAAAAAAAAAAGAAAACAGTTCAGAAACAACCAACAGCATCAGAAAAGGAAGGAAATAATGTTGACGACAGCAGCAAACATTTTAAGGATAATGAGTTTCGGCTTTGTACACGGAGTGTTAAAACACTTAGAAGACCACGTGCTTCCGAAGAGCTCTCGGTGGACCTAGATTGCAATACAGAAAGTATTACTGCAATCCAGAAAGCGGATGTCAAGCAACGACACCTACTACGGCGATTGCTACAAAGAAGGAAGACAACGTTTATTCGGATGTGGATTTTTTTTTTTCGAGAGAGATTCAATAAAACAGTGAAAGCTTTTTATTCGTATTAAGGGTGAATTCGAAAATATGAGCCTGATTTGTGTTCGTAGGCATACGGAGGAAACGCATGATAGCAGCAGAGACGGATTCTATACCCTCTTAGATCGAATATATGCTTAGTGCCCAAGCTATGACACTAAAATTTTGTTTAACGCAAGGCTGGGTATGGAAGCTGTTTTTACTATAATTGGGTTTCGGAAAACACAGCCTGTATAACATCACACCAGATTACGGGTTCAGGTTGTTAGAATTTGATAGATAGAAAATTTTTATTTACTTCTTAAAATCCAGTTACAATTTACCAGTTACATTAACATTAAAAGAAATAATAATGACATAAGTATTTTTGAAAGGAAAATAGAGATAATGTCATTTCAGGGCTATGTAGTTTAAGCTTTAATAAAAAAAAAGAATGGGTGGGGTGGTCCCATAAATTAAATCATACATATTATGACAACAAAAATTAACAATTACAATAGTTTATACAATACAATACAATTTTTTATGAAAACCAAATCAAAAACTAAACATTACACCAAAATATCAGAGAAGAATATTAAACAAATATTCAACACTCTCAACATCAAGGGAAAAGAGCCAAATTTTTACAAGTTTTACAAAGACAAGATGAGAATTAATCGTTCGGATAAAAAGTGGAAGTTTGTTAAATAACCGACACGATGAAACACTATAAAAGTTTCGAAACGCGGTTGTACGAAAAACGGATACAGTGACTTGATTTCATAAATTGCCACGTAAACTGTAATAGGCGATTTGTCTGAAGTTTAGATTTCCTGATCTTAAATAAAATATCTTTAGAACTTTATAGCAGTACAAGTGACGGACTGGATGAACCCTCAAATCTCTGAAGAGTGGAAAACTGGGATAAGAGCGGGGCTTATAGCTAAGTTTCTTCAAGATGTGTTTTTGGAGTATCAAAAGAGGCTTAATTTTGCTGAAGTATATTCCTCCAGAGCGGGCAATCCCGTATTGTAGTCTCGAATGATATATTCCATAATATATCTTTTTGAACAGTTTAAAAGAGCAAACATTGCCCAGAAAATAAAAATTTATTAGTGTGTCACGAAAATAATGTCTTAAATACTCTGTGTGGTTAAAGAAACTCATCCTAGAATCAATGATAAGTCCCAAGTATTTAATATTATTCACAATTTCAACTTAAAAACATTAAAGAAACTCATCCTAGAATCAATGATAAGTCCCAAGTATTTAATATTATTCACAATTTCAACTTAAAAACATTTATCGCTGCAACCGAAACAACTATTAAAAGTCTGAGAGGAGGAACTGGGCTTGCAATAGCAATAAGAGAGTTTAACCCTGCGACAGTCGGTTGCATGAAAGTAAACCTCAGCACCAAAGTTGTTATGCGCTGACAAATTAAAAAATAAATTTTAGTTTTAGAGCTTATAACCAACTTGTGCTCAGCAAATCAGATTCTTAATAAAAACAGATCCCAATTTATGTCTGCGGTAAGATTCAAAACACTATCTGAACCATAGGCAAAACCCACATCATCCGCAAAAGCTGTCAGCAAGCCCTTAAAATCAAATTTAAACAAGGAATTGATATAAATTAAAAAGAGGATCGGTCCCAAAACAGATCTCTGAGGAACTCCTAGGTGCTCTGAAGTTGCAGATTTTTTAATTCACTCCTGGTATCACCATTTTTTACTCTTTGTTTTCTATTTTTCAAGTATCGGGAAGTAGTTTAGTTGTCAGCACGCGGTTCCGATATCTCAGGATCTGTAAAGGGACTTGCAATCTCATGACCAATCAATCGGTAACAGTTTGGATATCCGAATTTTTCGAGATTTAACATCGACTCGGATGAACACCTTGTTGCAACCAGGGTACGAATGCGGATATCACAGGCACCAACCATCAGAAAAGCTGCATCTAATGTGATTGGTTTCAAAGCACCATCATAAAGAAACCTCCACAAAACCCAGAAGTATATAAAGCTGCATCGAAGAGAGGAGAGCTGCTTGAATAAAGAGAACAGCACAGGCTTCTCGGATGGAAAAAGAAAGAGTTCGAAGCATGCATAGATGAACGGTAGAATCGAAGTTCGAGTTGAGAATATGAAAAGACTACTTCTGCAAACTGTATGATAAGCGAAGACTGTAATAATAGCGCTGTCAGGCAAACTGAACCATTTACCCTGGAGGAAGACGACAGAAAACTCTGTCCCTCTGATCTAGACGAATACTAAGGGAGCAATATCGAAGCTAAAGTCCGGTAAAGCTGCTGGCGCGGACAGTTTTATTAAATGGAAAAGCAAGGTTTGGCTGTCCCACTAGAAAGAAGACTGAGAGCAGAGCAACATCAAAATGCAAATGTGAGCTGGCCAATTCCAGAATTTTGATAATGAAAGCACTAAATATTATTGCACTTCAACAAGCCAACTTTCACTAAGAATTTAGTCTTCCCATTAAATGTTCGATGCCACCCATGGAATCCAAACATATTTCTTTCTCTCTCTTTCCAAAACTGAACTTTCTTTCAAATAACCTACAACATGCTAATTCTTTATAAGTGTATTCATACCCACTTGAGTGTTGAGTTCTTAAAAAAAACCCTAAGTTGTTAGGTAACTTACTTACTTAAGGTGGCGCTACAGTCCGGGGTGGATTTCGGCCTCAACAAATAGTTTCGCACGCTAAGTTGGCTGCTGTTCTCTTCTACTTGAAAGTGCCACCTGCGGTCTTGAAGACTCTTCGGACTGAAGCATTAATGTTCATCCGCTCTACATGTTGCATATTTATTCTTCTGGTTAAGTTGATGTCGATGTACAACCCATCTATGCAGACGTTACCGAAAACCACCAGAAGGATTATTTTTTCTAAAAGCAGCCAAGAATACCTTTATGCATTTTTGATAAAGTGCATGCCTCTGCGTCGTAAAGCAGGACTGGAGTTATAAGACTCTTATATAGTGTTACTATTACTAGTATATATTATTGTTCGGGAGAGGGCTAGCTAGTCAATTGCCTTCTTATCCCAAAGAATCAGAGATTGGTAAGAGTTATTCTTAGTTTGATCTGAACTCTGGAGCCAGGGTAGACAAACTCCTTAACTACCTCAGAGATATGTCTGTTGATGGTGACGTTTTGTCCGAGAGGTCGGTGTCGTGTGTCCTTTCTGGTTGGTGGCATATATGAACTTGGTCTTACCCTCATTGACCGAAAAGCCCATCTTAGTCACAGCTTTATTCCGATTCTGTCAATATCATTGGCGTATGGGAGTAATTGGACGGACTTTTGAAAGAGTGTGCCTGCGTGAGTTTTTTACTATTCTTCCAGAAATGATGTTAAGAAAATCGCATGACAGCGCATCGCCTTGTCTAAATTCTTTTTTGACATAAAAATTCTCGGTGAGTTCCTTACTGCAGGAATGCAGGCATGCAGGGATGCAGGGATGCAAAAGATAGACTTTGCTCTCTATAGCTCATTTCCATATATGCTATCATACGCTCATTCCAAAAAGTAGAACGATCGGAAAAAAACTTGAAGAAAAAACCTAATTTAACAATATTGCACGACTGCATTGAAAGTAAAAGTACTGCTGCATGCAGTCAAAATTATTCTCCTCAGTCGTACCAACACAAAATGCTATTCGATTAAGGTATCATTACGGTTCTGCCTTAAATTCTGTCAAATATATATGTTATCATCAATTGGAGGCAAAAAGCCGAAAACATAAGGACGGAGTCGTTTTTGCCACTGGACTTAAGGGGCCGGGCCACTCTAGGATTTTCAAAAAATCGATTTTTTCATTTCTTTCAATGGTCTCTTGTGATCTTAAAAATCATATCCCAAAAGATTAAAGCCGGAAAGTATCTCGAAGTACTTGCTTTTCAAAGAATGGTACAACGCTATCAGGTAAGCACCGAGCCTCTTATGACCGAAACGAGGGACGGTATTTTGGGGGACAAGATTAGGTATACGATAGTATAAGAATAATATACAGAATGGGCCCAAAATCATATGTATAAGTGCGATGTGAATCACGATGGAACAGCAGGAAAAAAGATCGATGCAGTTGCTTAGACGTTTCAGCGATCCGAAGTTTTGCATCAGGTAAAATACACCCATTGTATTGGTGTAAGTGGTTCGAACGCTTTTAAAGGCATTACTGATGATAAGCCCTATGAGAATGTCATAGGACTCAAGAAAGGGTATACAGATCACGTTCAAAAGCGAAGGGGTACCCGCCTATGTAATTTTAAAAAAAATAACACAAAAGATCTCGGTGAATGGAGAAAATTAATACATAGACGAACTGTCTATTTATTATGGATTCATAGAAACTGTGATTGAGTTGAAAATATGAGGAACAGTATATGGTCTAAACTTGAGCATCTATTGATGAAAAACAGCAGCACGATAAATGTCCGATCGGAGAGGATTGTACAAATAGTTTGGCTGAGCACAAACATAAGCCAGCTTTTCCAATTGAAGTGTATGAAGCTATCAAGCCAGTCTACGAAGAATTTCCCAGAGAAGATCTTCTTACTCGATGCTTTGGCGGTTATACTCAAAGCTGTAATGAAAGTTTTAATTCGTCTGTGCGGTCATTGGGCCCAAAATGCGTTTATAGTGGTAAAACTGTGTTGGATGTAGCTATGGTAATTGCAATTTGCGCGTAAAATGATGGTTTTGCTTCAATTTTGCACATAATAAAAGCGATGGACTTAGAAATCGGCCCCAACAAACTGCTTTGTCATTTGTGTTCAGTATCGTTTGACAAATCATCACGGAAAGACTCACATCAAATTGTTCAGCTGCATTACAAAAATCAGCGTTCTGTGGGATATTTTTTTGTGCGATTCGAGGAACTTACGGTGCGCATAATCGACCTACTGAAAGCACTATTGCCAATACCATTCGCAAATTCGAGTCCCAGTTTACATTAGTGGATGATACTCGACCGGTTAGACCACATCCAGCACATAGGGAAGAGACTATATCAGCTGTAACTGAGACAAATCGATTCTTTGCCGTTCTCAGCAGCTTTGCTTGGCGCATTCGACAACTTGGCATATTTTACGTAAGGATCTTAGCCTAAAAGCGTACAAAATTCAACCTGTGCAAGAATTGAAGCCAAGCCAATGAAAATTCGGTGTTTTATCGTGAAATTTTGTTCAGTGATGAGGCCCATTTCTGGCTCAATGGAGACGTTAATAAACAAAATTGCCGTATTTGGGCTGATGAGCAAGCCGATGAGTACCAAGAGCTACCATTACATCCATTAAAAACAACGGTATGGTGTGGTTTATGCGCTGGTGGAATCATTGGTCCATATTTCTTCAAAAATGAGGCAAATCAGAATGTTACCGTCAATGGTAACCGTTATCGCGCCATGTCAACGAACTATGTGCTTCCTGAAACTCAAGCACATGGTATCGGTGAGCTCTGGTCTTAACAAGACGGCGCTACGAGCCATACAGCGTGTAAAACAATCTGCTTGTTGAGAAATCATTTTGGTGAGCACTTAATTTCACGTTTTGCTAAGGTAAATTAGGCGCCTAGATCGTGCGATATCACACCTTTGGACTATTTTCTCTGGAGATATGTAAAGTCTCAGGTCTTCAGGAATAAGCTAGCTACAATTGACGCTTTGAAAGCCAATCTTCCAAACGGACTACCTCAGACGTAGTCGTGGCTTACCTTTACGTGATACCAAAAAATAAATGCCATGAATTATTCTTTTAATTAGTAACAAAATTTTTAAGTTTACTTCCAAATTTATGTATTCTATTTTTTATTATAAAGCAAACTTTACGATGAATCACCCTTTAGATTAACAATGAGCGCATAAAGCTTGCAGAAAGATCGCTGTCTGAAGCTGTAACAGAGTAGAGGATTACATTAGAATACAATAGAAAAGAAATGCTAGACCAGGATACTAATCTAAAAGGCCAGTTATATGGTGTAGGCATCGCAGATTAAAGGTATTTGAAAATGTTTCATGAATTTCTATAATTTAAAATTTTAAAGGCGTTTATCTCAAAACTCAAAACTGTACCTGTACCTGTACCTGTACAATATATTCACTTTAAATTTTAAAAAAATCTTTAAAAGTATTGTACACTGTCTAAATAAGTATGTAGGATCTTTTTCTTTATGGCACAAATCGTTTGTTTTCAACAATTTCTGGCGATTTTTCTGCGAATTTTGCAATTTTGCGCCATTTGGCCAAAAGTCATTATATTATAAAAATCCTATGTAGATTTCTAGCGGTTATTATGTACAATAAAAAAGAATTAGTGACTAATCATAATTGAAAATTTACAGGAGCTGTTGGTGCGGCCGTAGACCCTTCCAAAAGAGAGAGGTCATCTGAGAAACGCTGCACAGCCGCCATTTTTCAATAAAATATTCTATAAAAAATTATGTTTTACAGTTAACCATATGTATAATTAACTTCTACCATTGTAAACTCGATTTATTTTATATTTTTCCTGAAAAAAATAAAAAATCACAAAGACCCCAATTTACGGCCTCTAGAGTGGCCTAAGCCCTTAATCTGGGCATATCATTTGCTTTTCGTGTTTTTCTTTTACCGTAATAACAAATAGGACAATTTCCTTAAATCAATGAAAAATATCAAAAGCAGTCTCTAAGAAATAAAATGATTTCCACATTGATGACAAAGTATTTGTTTCCTGTAGCGTCTACAAATACCATTCAGTCGGATGAAGAAACATATATTGTAATAATGTACAGAAAAATCGTTTCTACTTTTTCTTTTTCTCAATCAAGAAATTGTCTCCTTTTCATTTATCATTGTATAGTACTTCATGTGCTAAGGAGTAAACTTGTTTTTTTTTTTCTACATTCGCAGTGGAAAGCAAATAAAATAACTTGCAAGGAAGAATATGACAAAAGCATGCGTGATATGAAAGGACTTTATAAATCAACTTGTTTGTCTGAACCCATTGTGGATGTCCTTTTTTTCGTTTTATTTTCTAAACATCATTACGTTTGAGATAACTTTTCATATTGTTACTTCCTTTAGGTTCTAGGAAATAGAACACCTCTGTATTTCTGTATTTCCTAGAGCCTAAAGCAGTTTGCGAATATTTGAGTATGAGAAGATACATTTACAAAAAGAGGAAGATAATGAAAACGTGGTTGCTCGTCCATTTTTTGTAGGAGTTATTTAACTTTTATACAAAAGTCATTGTGTATTAAGTATCGAAGGGCATTTACATATATACTCGTATCTAAGATTACTTTTTTGGCTTTTACAGAACATTTCGTTTAACTAATGGCCAGTATAGTTGAGTGAGTACCAAATATTTTCATTCGATTTAACTTTTACGTCAATAGGTCTAAGAAGATTTGTTACATCAGCACTGACTGAACTTTTTTATTCATAAAAATTTTATGTCAGGAAGTGATTTCTGTGAAGTAGAATTAAATTCTTCCCACAATGACAAGTTATTCTCCACTTAGATTTCTTTCGACGATTCTAAATGAGTTTCGTTAAAAACCAGAGAGGTAATGGTATAGCGTAAAATCACCTCTTTAATAGGTTTCTTGTAATTTTTTTGAACATATTTCCATCCTTTATATCTAACTGGAAAATTTTAATTTACAAGTTAGCTTTACGACTTTAAAATACCTACTAATTGATTATTGCGAATTCTAACCCTTTCTGAGCAAATTACGAAGTTCTATGTTTGTATGGTTAGATTCTTATGATATTCTGTTATCAGAACCAAAATTTGAATCTATTGTCAATGAGTCTACAAGTCCAACCTGTTTGGACCATGTATTTGGACGCTTCTTAAGAATGGCCTATAACCCAAGTATTGGTGTTGTTTTTGATCTGCAAACCTCAGATCTTTGGCACTGTTTTTAAGAGCTTAAAAAGTAAATAGCAAGATAGATTCATTGAAGAACGGAAAACGGAAGAAAATCGATTTCGAAAAATTAAACAATAAATTATTTTTTTATAATTACGAATAGGTCTGTGCTAATAAAAATTATTCTGAGGTATATGACTTGTTCTTACAAAAAACTTAAGAGTCGCATTGGTAGTTTTTGTCTTTTAAAAGAGATCTGAGACGAGGTTAAGGCCTTAGATAAATCGCTCTTTACCTAAAAAAATTACGAAGATAGATGTAATGAAAACATCTACAAAATACCTACTAAAGAAATCGTTTTAAAAGAATCTACATGCACTCGTATGTTAAGAAGGAAGTTCGGTCCAGTCGTGATAGCTACTATCATACCAAAGTAAGAAGTTCACAAGGCACATAATTTCAGAGAAGATTGGAAAATCATAAACGCCATGGTGAATACTGAAGCAAGAGATCCATTTAAAAATAAAAATATACATGGTGAAAGTGAATATCTTTAAAATCTACGAGAAATGGCAAATGAATTCAACAATTACTTTGTTAATGTTGGTCAAAACTCATTTTCAACTGATGTATCTTTCTCATGTAACTGCTGTGGTAGCTACGAATTTATTTTTTTTTTTTTAATTGTAATAGCTTCTATTTTGAGCCTATCTTAAGTATCGAACTTTAAAGAACAATTAGGTCATTAAAAACCTCTCACTCATGTAGACATGATTGTGTTTCCAAAATTGTTTTCAAAAAAGCAGCAACAACAATAATTTTTTTTCACTCAAATATGTCGAACTTTCTGCCTGAAAAAGTGTTTTTGCGGGGAGTTCTTCTTCATTACTTTAATATGAAGAAAACTGCTGCCGAAAGTCATCGTATTTTGGTGGAAGTTTATGGTAAACATGCGCTAGTTGAGCGAACGTGCCAAAAGTGGTTTGCATGATTTAAAAGTGGTGATTTTGGCTTAGAAGACGATGAACGTCCTGGGCAGCCAAAAAAGTTTGATGAAGAACTGGAAGCATTACTCTATGAAGATTGTTGCCAAACACAAGAAGAGCTCGCAGAATCTTTGGGTGGCACTCAAGCAGCCATTTCAAAATGTTTAAAAGCGGCTGGATATGGAACTCAAGCCAAGAGACGTCGAAAGGCGGTTTTGCATGTCCGAAATGCTGCTGGAACGCCACAAAAGGAAGTCATTTTCGCATCGGATTGTTACTGGTGAAGAAAAATGCATCCATTGCGACAAACCTTAGCGCAAAAAAACAGCTTAACGCAAGAAAACAGCTCTTGTGCAGAGAAGGCTTACTGCTCTCTGCAAAAACGCGCAATGATTTGATCTACTTGAAGAAGAGTGGAAATGAAACTGAGACCGAAATTCTTTCCATGACAAAACTCTCTTAAGAACATAACTTGTTTTTATGCCACAGCTTTACTTGCTGTTTTGGTGAACACTATTTTGGTCTGGAGCATAATTCATAATACGTATTGGAATGGATACGTATTTATTTAATCACTATAAACATGTAACTAAATTATATCCTACTCTTTTCTACTTTCTATTTTTCTTTTTCTTTCTTCACTCCTTACTTAATATCTTTCACTTTTCCTATTCTCATGTATTTGTAGTTGTTGCTAATTTTTGTTATAATTTTTTTTTTTTAATTATGCTACGCTTCCATTGTCTGTTTATTTGATGTCATGGTTAAAACTCATCTGGTAATATTTCTGAAGCTGCAGTACGATCAGTGATCAACATTTTATCTTCTGCATCTCAAGGTATTAAAATATGCTATCTGAACGCTCGAAGTTTAAGGCCATCTAAATTAGATTACTTAAGCCCATATTTTTAATGACTCAGGGGTTGATATTATTTGTGTTATTGAGACTTGGCTGAGTTCAGATCCAAACAATAAAGATAAAGTGACCGATTTATATGACATTCCGGGTTATAAACTCATTCGAAATGATAGGATGACCACAGGTGGAGAAGTTGCGGTGTACTGCAGATCCTCACTTAAGTACAAAATACTAAGGAAATCTGAAGGTAGCGTTGTTGAATATCTCCTACTTAAAGTTAGTGACTTCACCTCAAACTCTGATTGGTGTGGCGTACAATCCAAACCAATGTCACTTTCTAGAGCTACTGTTTTCAGCAATCCTTGAGTTCACTGCTCTATATGACGATATTATTATCTGTGGTGATCTCAACGCCGACCTTCTTCAAAACAAGAGCAGAGCACGTCTTCTATTAGATTTTGCGGCTTCAACTGGGTTGACTATTGTTCACTCCCATGCTACCCGATTCGCTCCAGGAGTTCCTCCTAGTCTACTTGACTTTATAATTGTTTCAGATCGGTCAAACTTGCTACTCCAGGATCAGCTATCTCAAGCCGGCATTTCTGATCATGATATAATATATTGTCTCGCTTCTTTAAGCCATCATCTTTTCAATTTAGAGACTTTTCCTCTATCCACAACAGTATGTTACAACTAATTGATTGCTATTACGCCTCGAATGTCAATGAAAAATTAGAAAATTCCAGCTTATTCGTATTTCTTAGAAGCATTACGATACTGATCTGCTGCCTCCAGTAAGCTTAAACAATAAGCAATTCAAATTTGTGGATGCTGTCACAAATCTCGGTTTTAAATTAAAAAGATCTCTCTCTGACGTTGAATATACAAACTATGTTATTGGACGAATCTATACTGGGTTACTTAAACTTCGGTTGTTTTCTAATTTTATACCGGTTGACACTAAGCTAAGGTTAATAAAAACGTTATTTTTGCCTACTATTGATTATGCCACTGGTGTTTACTGCAAAATCGACTCCCTTTTTCAGCACAATAAGCTTGTGGCGCTTAATGTCATGGTTAGGTAGATACGTATATGGTCTCCGTTGGTATGAACACATTTCACACTGTCACAAATTCGATGTCTTTTATTTTTGCACAAGGTCACAAACAGCAGATCCCCCAAGTATTTGTTTGATAAACTTCAATTTGCTCAGTCCCCCAGAACATTTAATATTATGCCGTAACTCGTATTATTCCATTGTTATTATTCCATTGGAACATTCGTTGGAAAGCTACTGTGATTGTACGTCATTTCAGTATATGTCATTCACTTGAAGCGTAAACAACAATAATTTTTTTTCACTCAAATATGTCGAACTTTGTGCCTGAAAAAGTGTTTTTGCGGGGAGTGCTTCTTCAGCAGAAAACTGCTGCCGAAAGTCATTATATTTTGGTGGAACTTTATGGTGAACATGCGCTAGCTGAGTGAACGTGCCAAAAGTGGTTTGCACGATTTAAAAGTGGTGATTTTGGCTTGGAAGACGATGAACGTCCTGGGCAGCCAAAAAAGTTTAAAAATGAAGAACTGGAAGCATTACTCTATGAAGATTGTTGCCAAACACAAGAAGAGCTCGCAGAATCTTTGGGTGGCACTCAAGCAGCCATTTCAAAATGTTTAAAAGCAGCTGGATATATTCAAAAGCAAGGAAATTGGGTTCCACATGAACTCAAGCCGAGATACGTTGAAAGGCGGTTTTGCATGTTCGAAATGCTGCTGGAACGCTACAAAAGGTTTCAGTCATTTTTGAGTTGAATTGTTACTGGTGATGAAAAATGGATCCATTACGACAACCCCAAGTGCAAAAAATCATATGTGAAACCCGGCCAACCAGCCAAATCAACGGCAAAGCCGATTATCCGTGACGCGAAGGTAATGCTCTGTATTTGGTGGGATCTGATGGGTATGCTGTATTATGAGCTGCTAAAACTAAGTGAAACCATCAATGGACAACGCTACCGAACACAATTAATCCGTTTGGAGAGAGCAGTAGCCGAAAAACGCCCGGAATATGCGACCAGACACGAGGCAATAATTATCCATCATGACAACGTTCGGCCCAACGTTGCTATTCCGGTTAAAACTATTTGGAAAACAGTGAATGTTAAAACTTACCCCACCCGCCTTATAGCCCAGATTAAAAATTGGCTTGATTCATTCTTGGCTGCCAAGCCGGGGCAGTTCTTTTGGGATGGGATCCACAAATTGCCAGAAAGTTGGGAAAAAGTCATAGCTTCAGATGGGCAATACTTTGAATAATACTATTGTACATGTTTTTCTTAAATAAATGTTCAAATTTTGAAAAAAAGACCGCACGAATTAAATTACATACTCAATATTTGTTTTAAAAAGGTTAATAAATAATTCAAAACAAATTATCGGTCCATTTAATTGCTATATTGTTTTCCATTTCAACAATATTTGAAAAAGTAATAAAAAGCAGATTCCTACTATTCCCCGTGCAATATTTACAAAACACCAAAATTACTTAGTCCATCGCAATTTGGCTTTACGACTTGACGCTCTACCGAAGATGCTCTTCTGGAGTTCTGTTCCATTATACAGAGAGGTCCAGACAAAAGAAAAGGATTGTGCAGCACTTCTCATTGATATAACGAAGGCTTTTGCTATAGTAAACCATATCATTCTTTTTTTTTTACACCTGGTTTAAGTTATAGGTTAACATGGTTTTTAGTAAAGCTAAAGTTATCAATCTTGTTGTACCTCAAGGTACAGTTAACTTTATAATATTTATAAACTCCATCTTTGATGACTTTAATGCCAAGAATGAAAAGGAGGACTCTTTTGGTAGTACAATTGGAAGACAGACCCTAAATGAGACTACGTCTATAAGCAGACTTAGGCTAATCGATTAATTGATCGCTTACCCGCCTCAATATTCACAAGGGAACATGGCGGACACCCGTTTAGCAAACTGTCAACCAGATTGATCATGATGCAATAAACGTAAGGCGCTCTTTAAGTATTTTAAATATCCGAACATTCCGAGCAGCCACCTTAGACTCGGACCACTTGTTGCAGTCAAGGTACGTCAACGGATTTATCAGACGCCACAACAACGGGGAAATACTATCTGGAGAATTAACGTTGAAGGATTGCAATCGCAAAAAGCTTTTAGTAGTTGGTGCTGAGGATATGGAAAAACCATTTCTGCAGACTGCTAAACGACGAAGATGACACAAATTCCGCAGTCAGGCAGAGCGGAATATTGACGATACCAGTCAAGAATTCTGTCCACCTGACCAATATGAAGCAATGAGAGCAGCAGTAAGGATGAGGATAGATCTAACAGAAATCGAGCAACGCTGCCGGGTCGGGCCATCTGCCCGTCAGTAGGATATGACTTGGTAGAGAGCATACACCCATTTATTTCTAAGATTTGGTCAGATGAATATATGCCTGATGAATGGAACCTCAGCATCGTTTGCTAGGTTCACAAGAAAGGAGACCCTCTAAACTGTGCCAACTATAAAGGTATCACTCTCCTAAGCATCACATATAAGTATTTTGTGAGCGCCTTAAAACATTTGTCAACGATCAACGGTTTTAGGCCCGGTAAGTCTACAATTGACCAAATATTTACACTACGGCAGATTCTGGAGAAAATCCAAGAACTTCAGATCAATACTCACCACCTTTTTATCGATTTTAAAGTCGCATATGGCAGCATCTACAGAGATGAGCCATACAGAGCCATGTCTAGTTTTGGCATCCCTGCCGAAGTCATTTGCTTGTGCTGCTGCATCAAGGTCAGTTACAAGTTAACCGATACCTTTGATGTCAAAGCATAATTTAGGCTCTGCTATCACATCTGAAAATGACATCTCAACGAAGAGTAACGCTTGCCAATCGCTGTTCTTTTGGGCTGAGAAGGCAACTATGTAGTAAGTCCCTTTCCCGAACAACCAGGACAACTAGCCCTGCTCTATGGTTTCGAAGCATGAATCCTTTCTATAGCAAATGAAGATATCTTTGGTCATTTTGGGGAAAAAATTCTTCGTAATATAATTGGTCTCGCATACGTTGACGTATTTTGGAGAAGACGATTAAACTCTACATAAACCTGGTCAAAAAACTGCACATTGGGCGTTTGAGACTGCTGAGACATGTAGAGCAAATGAACACCAACGTTCCAGCTTGCAAAATCTTCGACTCTGATTCGGAGGGACAATGCAGTAGAGGAAGGGGTCGCCTTAGGTGGCCCGCGCAAATGGAAGAGGACCTCAGCAAACATGGTGAGACCCAAGCGGATAGGATAACTGTCATTTTTGGAAAAAATATACCAATTTTCAAAGTCATAAGCTCCTAAATATGTAACAGAAAAGCTTGGGTAAACGACAAATGCAGAGCTTGCGCATATATTTTAAAACTACTCGCTTTTTAGTAACATAGCTGTGCCCTAATTTATTTTTTAAATAAATCAAAAGTATGTTTAGAGTTTCAATGAAATTTTTTGTAAAGCACTTAAATATAACTGACACCATTGGAAATGGTGAACATATAACACGTACACATGTACCAAACTATACAAACTCTCTTAGCAAAGACTGCACGTCTTGCTTCTCCGAGCGAACGATAAAAAACTGAGGTGTACAGCTCCAAAAATGTAGACAGGCTTGTGTCTACGTATTTCAAAAGTGTTCTCGAATATTCTTCAGTTATAAAAGAAGAAAAAATATCGACCCTTATGTTTTATACCTGCCTTATTACTCCCAAGGTCACTATACGTAATTTAATTGTTATATTCGAGTAGGAATAACTATCTAGAATATGGATAATTAAATATTGATCGAATGCATATATTGAAATTATTTTTAGTTACAACGGGTAACAGATGCAGTGGCAGATGCAGTGAGTCTTTTTTTTATTGCAACACAAGGGTTAAAGCTGTACGTAATGAATGGATATCAAGTCATCTCTAAAATATGACTCGATGAGGAGAGATCCTCTTGACTGTTGTAAGTCAACATCAAATATAGGGTTTTCTAATAACGACTTGACAACTTTTTTTTTAAATAAAAGGCAAACCATTTGAGATATTTCAAAAACTTTATTATTGGCTTGAAGTACAATCAAAACATTTATGAATGGAACTCGACTTCGTTCATATGGCCACCGCGGGCACGTTTGCAGCAGTCGATTCGTTGGACCCAATTTTCAACGACTCGGCCACATATTTCGGCCGAAACGGCCGCTATTTCGCGTTCAATGTTGGTTCTAAGCTCTTCCAACGTCGTCGGCGTTGTGGCATAAGCCAATGACTTAACGTAGCCCCACAGAACATAGTCAAACGGTGTTAAATCGCACGAACGAGGCGGCCAATCGACTGGCCCATGTCTTGAGATAACACGCTCACCATACTTACTCTTTAGTAATTCAGTGGCTTGTGGTACCATCCTGTTGAAACCACATGTCGGCCAAGTCCATATCTTCCAATTCGGGCCAAAAATAATCAGTGATCTTGGCGCGATAACGCTGACCATTCACAGTAACGTGGCGATCGTTATCGTCGACGAAAAAATATGGCCCAATAACGCCGCCGGCATGCAAACCACACCAAACAGTTATTTTTTGTGGATGAAGTGGTGATTCATGAAGCACATGAACAACGCATATTTTGCTTATTGATGAACCCATTAAGCCAAACATGATCTTCGTCATTGAAGATGATTTTGCGATGAAATTTATCATCTTGGCGCATCTTCGCCAGAACAGAATCGGAGAACGTTTGCAGACGTTGCTCATTAGTGTACTTTACCATGATGAAAATGTTGAGTTTACTGAATAAATTGACAATGACAGTTTGATGATTAGTGAAAGAATGCGTTCACAAATTAAATTCAAAGTTGTCAAGTCCCTATTGGAAAACCCTATATAAAAACAGTTTGACCGGCCCATATCGGTGTGGTTAAAGCCCCAGTAAATCAATTCTTTAAAGTACGGCAGGTCTTAGAAAAAATTCAAGAGTTTCAAATCGATTCAGGGAACTACAATACAGAGTCATGTATATTTTTGGTAAATGATAGTGGAGAATGCATCCTGCTTGGTGAAGCTTGATGATGACAACACTGAAATATTCATTGCTTTTGAAAGTATTTTGCGAAACTCGCAAATCAACTCCAGGAGCACCACCTTTCAAAATAATGACATAATGATAAGAACACAGTGAGCTGTCAATGGAGAGAAAAAACAAGGTTTATGCTGTCAATAAAAAGGGAAACACAACATCAACACCTAGGACAAAATGTCACGAATTTTGAGGTAGTAAGGGAGTTTATTCATACTCGTATTCACGGTTCCGCTATCAACTCCTTACAATAACACCAGCATGCGAAGAATAACTCCTACTAACTGCTGCTTCTTTGAGCTTGCAGGGCAATCGAGCAATGAAAAAGAGATTATAGAAGAAAATGATCATTCAATCTTATTTTATGCAACGGAAACTTGTACGCTGACAAAGATGAATGAAAATGCCCTTAAGTACATTTTTCGTCCCTTTTGCAGCAATAGAGAATGTATATCCGTGCGGGATATACAGCAAAGCCGATCTCGCCAGAAAAGGCCAGATAACCTGGTTTAGATGGCTGGGCTATCTTGAACGCATGGACATTAGCGTTTCGGTTTGAAAAGTTTCCGATTCAAAACCAAAGGGACAACTTAGTAGAGAACGACTTCATCTAAGGCACGGCACACAAGTGAAAGGACACTTCAGTCAACTTCGTGTGCGGAACTGGAAGCGGCTGGCAAAAGGTAGCTGTAGTTGGAAAGAAATATTAGCTGAGGGTCTAGTCTAAACCGAACTGTAGTGCCATCTAAGTAATTTATATAATTTGTTTTGAACTTAACTAATCTAAGAACAACTATGCCTTAATTATTGAAGCATAATACCAAGATTCAAACTCTGTCAATTAATCCCTTCAAAATATCATCAATAATTACTGTGAACGTCTACATGCAGATAATATTTGGTTATTCGGATAGTCTTCTGCCTTTTATTTTTGAATTATTATTTTAAATTCAATTGAGAATGGCGTGGAATAGATTGATTGCGTATTTGACTGCGGCAGTTAAGAGGTTTCCTATTGGAAAATGGTACGCATCTATTGAAAAACGATTACTTACTTTCTGTTTTTTTTTTTTAAATAACTTTTTATTTTGTATATAAACTTTGATTGTTATAGTATGGGTTCATTAGATGCTGTAAAATATTTCTGGAAACGTGCACATGTATAACATTATCCCTGAAATGCTCTTCATAATTGAAAACATTGGGAAAGGCCGTCTAGAGCCTATATAAATAGCACCAAATATATAAACTAAATAAATAAACCTTGCAACCCTCATAATCTTACTACTGTCTTAAAGTTGCTTGTATGTCGACTTAGGGTGATTGGCAATATCTACTCCCCGATAGCTTTTCATAAATCTTTTTCTTAATTTTACTTCTTCCCATTCGTTGTATTCTTCTCAATATAAAAATGCCATTTTTAAGGATGTAAAGTGGGTTAAGTCCTTACTTTTTAAATGGAAAATGCTTGACAGCTAATATGCGTATGAATGAGTATCTTAAATAGAAACAACGATTTCTAGAGATAATCTTAAAAGGATAGGATATTGGCATAAGACCCAATGCACGTCATGTACGACTAAATAAATGCGAGAGTATAATTTCTTATGAAGAGCGTGTGTATGGTATATGGATGTATTTGTTTATGTATAGGCACGTCTAACTTTTGCTCCGTCACTTTATTTTGGATTATCAAAGTACAACTGAACGTTTTGTACTTCAAACATTCGCATCCTGTAGCATAAAGTAGATTAGCAGCCTTTTGCGGCAGGAAGGCGAAAGAATACATTTTAATAACATTCAATGGCGAAATACAAATTTGAAGGAAAACATCTCAACATCTTTTTGTATCTAACATATTTGAAGTCAAGGATTATTTGTTATGTACAAAACACTGAACAAATCATACATTCAAGTATGTTTGTACATACCATACATGAGTAATGGGTATATACATCATCCTGACAACATACGTACGGTAAGTTTCGCATCTTGAGTCAATGTTTGAAAAGCACCTTGGGGTGGATCGGTTTAAAAAAATCCTGCTACAGGAAATCGAAAAAAATTGATACAGCGACAACATGACTAAATTATTCGCAAACAGCATTAAGACAATCCATTGATTTTCATACAGGATTTTTATACTAGTCATGAATTTGTTTGTGAAAATGAAAACCACATCTGTCCTTGTCTGATGAAATCTGTTTTTTAGGACTGCATGTACGTAAAAATATGTTTACAGCGCCTATTTCTGGCTTAGCGCTTTGCAAAAAAAAAAAAGAAAAAAAAATGGTCCGCCTAGAAGACTAGGCGATAGAAGTGAAACTTCACGAAGCTCGATAAATGTTAATTGGTAAAATGAGTATTCTCCCCCTAGATTAAAAGTATCTTAGGAAAACTTTTCTTTGATAAAAGAAACCATTTTTAATTATTGTTGAATTTTTTTCACTTCTTTATAACTTTAATAACTTCGACACACTTTCTTAGCTATCTAATATAGCTAATTCCCATGTTAATTCTCATGAGAACTCGTGATATTCACACGAAGCCAGGCATGCTACTATGTGTCTATGTACACGAGATGGAGCGTCGGTACCCAGCGCGTAAGTTATTTATTATATTCTGCCCAGCCCTCATAAATAAAACACGTGACTGACTTGTTATCTTAAACTAATTTACCATAATAGCTAGAATAATACAAAACACTTTATCATAAAATAAAGAGTTGATGTTGTTTTGCTGGCATTTATACTACCGCTATTCTTAAACTAGGTCAATCAATGTCACTGGAACAATTCTGTTTTGGCGTTGTCAAACAAAAGCCAAGCTAAGTAAAATTTTGTTCTTGAGCTGAAGTTTTCCGATGCGTGTTGAAGATGCTTGTGGTGTTGTTACCAGGTATTATACTGTTATAATCTCTTATTTTAAATGTGAACAGCGCCACACGTTATTCCTGAGTACTCAAAACTTGATTCCATTTATTCGCTGGCTTTGATAGCATGAAAGATACTAACTGCTCACCTATTGTCACATTTTCGGATGGCAATACTACCTTGATCAAACGGGATAACCACAGTGTGGCGCTCCCATTGTTCCGATTTGAGTTCTGTTTTTTTTTGTTGTTAAGTTGGTACATCTGTTGTTGACATTCCCTCTAAATCTTAGGGTCATAGCTTGACATTTGCAAAAGTTACGTAGCCAAAAATACATCTATCTCTGTATGTGTTGACGATTTTTTACAATTTTAGAAATGGATTGAATACGTTGGAAATGTTGGAAAAGTGTTTCGGCAACGATTCTCTAAAGAAAACGGTCGTTTACCAGTGGCACGAGCGGTTCAAAAGTGGTCATGAGTCAATCGAAGATGATGAACGCAGTGGCATACCATCGATGTTGAAGTAAAATAAATGTTGGTCAATAATTGCAAATTAACCATCAGAGAGGTAGCGGAGGACTTGAACATTGCATATGGATCCGTCCAAGACATTTTGGTTAATGATTTGGGTTTTCGTCGTGTAGCAGCAAAGTTGGTGCCAAAAGACCTCAATTTCATGCAAAAAAAGACCGTGTTGACGTCGCAAAAGAAATGATTTGCGAAGCTGAATCCGATCCCACATTCATCAAAAGGATCATTACTGAAGGCGAGATGTGGGTTTATGAGTACGACACTCAATCCAGACATCAAGCAAGTGAATGGCGTTCACCAAATGAGCCGAGACCAAAAAAAAAACCACGTCGTTTTCAGTCAAAAAAGAAGGTAATGCTCACGGTTTTCATTGATTACAATGGAATAGTGCATCATGAATTTTTACAAGAAGGCCAGACAGTAAACAAAGACTATTATTTGGGCGTTATGAGACGTTTGCCTGAAACAATTCGCCGAAAGAGACCAGAATTATGGGCAACAAACTCGTGGATAATATAATATATGAATATAAAACATGTTTCGAGGATTGGATCAAGCGCTGGCATTAGTGTGTTGCAGTCGATGGGGATTACTGTGAAGGGGACAATATAGATTTAGATGAATAAACTTGTGTTTTTAATTTTCTGAATAAATTAATTTTCTTGCACCTTTTTGCTAGCGAAACTTGGATGATGGTCCTATGGCCGTCGACTTCTGTTAAACAGTTCTGCCCCGCGAAGTGCTTACACTTTTCCCGGCTGATGGCTTCGAACCTTGACCTTCTTCCTAATAGGTGTTTTGCCAGTTTTCTTCCTATTGCTTGTTACCGCAGTGAGGGAAGTCTTTTCGCCGCACCAGTTCTTTATGCTGCTTTTGAAGACGTGCCTATTTTATAGGAGTTCCAGCAGCGTATTCTTCGTGTCTCCTGCTATGCATCATTTATTAGGCGCTACCTCCCTGACAGAATGTGTTCCTTTAGAAGCCTAATTCTCTGCTTCCATCGCCAGAGCAAACACAAGCGCACAAGCACAAGGTCCTTTTCCCGGTCATCCTTACTGCTGGCTCTAGCTTTGAATCCGTGACTCCCCGTGACTCCGTTGCTCCATTAAGCTTTGCAGTTGGACTTTGCAAAGCTTCTGCATATGGCATCCCCAAACCCTTTATCGATAGCCTGTACTACAGTCATATAGACCACATGTTTTTTTATGTCTATTGTTTCTAACAATTCTGCTGCAGGACCGTACAAGGCCATTAATAGGGCAAATCACTTCACCTTACTGTCTCAGTTGCTTGCTCAAGCAGTCATTTCAAACTGCTTCTTATATGTAAAACATGAGGCCTAGCCATCTAGTGAAAGAGGCTTCAAATCTTTTCTTCTTAGAATGCTAAAAGAACATTTGTGCAGTTTGATTTCTTCGAACTCTTAATGGAAAATGTTCGCTTATTTTTCCAAATTATTTTTTTGTTCATTAATTTTTTGTTGAAAACCATGCGGATTGTTATTTTTTCATCCAGATTTGGTTTAGGGCTATTTTTGTGTTCGTATAGATTTTTCTTTTGCTTATCAATTTTTGAAGAGGAGTTGAATCATCGTAACCATGTCTTTCCGGCTCTCATTTGTTTTTCCTCGTCAACGTCAAAGGTGTATGTATCTGGATCATGACCCTTGTTGTTCAAAACGCCATGAAGTCGAAACGACATGATGCCTTTTCCTTCACTGGTGTTGAGGTTTCCCTTGTTCAACTCTGATTTGAGTTGAACAAGGGTCAATTGCAATAGTTTTCGACCCATGACAGCTTTCTGACACCAATGTAAAATTTTTGTGTGGGTTTAAATAATAGAACCTATTTCTTTCAACACAATCGTTTTACTTAATACAACTACAATTTATAATTCAATCACTTTTCTCAACCTTTTACCTCCCTCGGTTGCTGGTATTTATACTTGCTGCAAATTTTCGAGAGCTTTTTGTACTATCCAGATCCAGCGTTGCAAACAATTTTCAATGCTGACAATACATTCCAATGCATCGCTAACGATTTTCCATTATTCCGCCAATGGATTAGTCGTTTGCTACTCAAATATAGATGACGCTATTCACATTTAAAATAAGAAGCTTTAACGATGATAACAATGCTGAAGACGATGCTGTGGTTGTTGCTATTAACAAAACTCGTGCATTGTGCATTCTCCCACTCTCCCGAGTCTGTTGCCTTTTCGTTCCCCTTCCATGGCTAATTCTTCCCAAGTTCACCATATGCGCTACCCCCTTCCATTTCTTGTCGCTTTTTCGTTTCAAGAAATTTTAACCATTCACAGCAGATGGGTGTTAAGGAGAGTTTGAAGTGGAATAGTTTATTGGTTTCGTAGGGCCACAATTGCTGAAAATAGTAATACAACATCGTGAAGCAACGAAGGCTTCATCCTTGTTGCATATTGTTAGTGCCAATATCATATCAATATCATCGGAATTCGGAACCAATTTATTTCACTTTTTCGTTTTATCAAAGTTCAGAGTCACTTACTGTCACTTTTTCGTTTCATTCGAGCTCGGAATTACTGCCCAACGAGCAATTAAAAATTTCACTTCAAAAAATTCCGCAAGGAAAATGCATTACAGCGTTTTCTTCACTTTCTCATTAAATTTGCCATGTTAATAATCTTGTAAGTTGGGATGCAGCGAAGCTGTGCTTTAAGGGAAATCTGGTGAAGTTCTGGTGTAACTAGTATGACATATTAAAATAATTCAATCTTACAACTTCACTCTTGATTCATTGATAGTTGGGTAGCTTGAGTTAAGTAGACAGAAACAAACTGCCCCTTACATTTAGGTTGTTCGAAAATCACCACGAGTATTTCTAGCAATAGAACGGGAGGAGCTGTACTATATGCTGTTAGAGAATATAGCGAATATAGCGAAGTATACCTGAAATCTATCAACTTTCAAAAGGTATTTCATTTGGATACGTGAGCTGTTGGATAGCTAGCTGGAAGAACACTGTAGAGCGGCTATCGAATGTATAACAGAAACGTATTCTACACAGACAGTACCCTTTTATTCTCGGCGGATATACTGAACGACGCGTTGACTAGTATACTTTGGCGCATCCAATAAAAATCCTTTAAAGAAGAAATAGAGCAGTTAAGATAAGAGAAGTCGATTAGTCTAAAAAGTTGTAATAAAAATTTTAATCCACAAATATCAATTCTATAAAACTACTCGTAGTTGGTGGGTATTTGCAGAATGCGAACATTGCGTACCTTATCAAATGTCCTATCCTACTCATAAAATCTAACCTATGTGTCAAAAATCTTATTGTTTATTTGAACAGAAACAAAACTATGCTGGGCCGCAGGCATAAGTACTAGTATGATTATCAGCCAATACTTTTGGGTTCTTGATGTCCATAAATTGGCGTTACAAATAGATGCTGACATTGACTGAAGTTGTCAATGCAAATAATGAGAAACCTTTCAGCTGATAGAGTGCAACCGTCCAGACCGTTTCATAAAATAGGTGTAGAATTTTGCGGCCCTTTCCATTTAACATTGAAACATCAAACGCAACACAAATGTGCAGTGGAGTAGATAAATTTTCACCACATCTCTAGTCCCTAGAGCGCCTCATTTCGGAGATGTGTGGGGCAGCCGTAAAATCTGCCAAAGCTCATCTCTTTCGTACAGTGGGGCTATCGTATTGGAGATGTGAAAAGTTGTCAACGGTCGGTGGGGATATCGAGGTACTTCTAAACTCTCGAACTGGCGATCGATTCAAGTGATGAAGAAGTCCTGGCTTCAGGGCATTTTTTAAATGATCGAATCTGAGCGAGTTAACGATCTAAATAGATGGCGACAATTATTCCATATTAAGCAACACTTATGGGCAAAAAGTATTTGCTGTAGCTATAAAAATTAACGAAGTCGTAATGGAAGCGAACGTCAAGTTGGGTACGCTAGTCTTGAAACTAGCAAAACGACAAACGTACCAGTTCAACAGTGGTTGATGGGAAAAACATCAAACTGGTAGACCCACAGGATGGTAAAATTCGAGTGCTTCATATAAAAATTAAAAATAGTATCCAGGGGAAAGCTTTTCATCGTTTAGAGTATTTGTAGCCGTAAATACTTCAATGTTAATTGCTCTTTTATTTCAGAATTTGTTTACAATTGAAATATATTTCTATGAAATTTGTAGAAAAAGATACTTAGAGTAATTATTTAAAAGTAGCTGCGTGTTTATTGTGAAGAAAATAAATATTGTTGAAATTTTTGTATTAAATCCCTGTGGACTCAGGCGAAAAGATACTCAGGAAATGAAACAGAGGAAAGATTGGCTAGGAGAAAGGATGGCTGGTACTAAAGATTATAGAACGCAGCCGTCTAGTTTCTTGTCAAATAAGACAATATATATTTTTAGAAGATGACAGGGTGGACAGTGGTTCAGGTTCTAAAGAAGAGCGGTCATAGGGTTTTTTGGACAGATTTACAATGAAATCATATGATTTTGGCCTTGAAAATGGTTGTTATGATTACAAGAGGGTTAGAACAAGACAAAAAAGCTATCTTTTTTTTAACAGAGTATATTCATGCATAAGATATTCATGATATATAGGGTTTTCCAATAGGGACCTTACAACTTTGAATTTAATTTGTGAACGCACTCTTTCACTAATCATCAAACTGTCACTGTCAATTTATTCAGTGAACTCAACATTTTCATCATGGTAAAGTACACTAACGAGCAACGTCTGCAAATTATAAAAATTTTCTGCAGATATTCGGAGTCGCAAAATCATCTTCAGTGACGAAGCTCATGAGTTCGTTAATAAGCAAAATATGCGTTATTGGTCGGGTGAAAACCCACATGCGCTTCATGAATCACCACTTCATCCACAAACTGTTTGGTGCGGTTTGCATGCCGGCGGCGTTATTGGGCCTTATTTTTTCGTCGACGATAACGATAGTCACGTTACTGTGAATGGTCAGCGTTATCGCGCTATGATCACCGTATATTTTTGGCTCGAATTGGAAGATATGGACTTGGACGACATGTGGTTTCAACAGGATGGTGCTAAAAGCCACACAGCACACGCTACAATTGATTTCTTAAAGAGTAAGTATGGTGAGCGTGTTAACTCAAGACATGGGCCAGTCGATTGGCCGCCTCGTTCGTGCGATTTAACTCCGCTTGACTATTTTATGTGGGGCTACGTTAATTCATTGGTTTATGCCAACACGCCGACGACGTTGGAAGAACTCAGAGCCAAAATTGAACGCGAAATAGCGGCCGTTTCGGTGGAATTGTGTGGCCGAGTCGTTGAAAATTGGGTCCAACGAATCGACTGCTGCAAACGTGCCCGCGGTGGCCATATGAATTTATTTTATAACCAGAAGAAAGGCTCTGCAGAAGGTGACTACATCTGTCAATAAGATCTTTTCGAATACCTGTTATTTCAGATGAAATATCAGAGTAATGGAAAAATATACGTGCTGTGTTTCCATCATTGGATGTGCCACTTCCTCCATTTCGAGGTTTGTCTACAATTAAACCAGTAGAGATGCCTCAAAGGAGGAGTTCTGCGATTTACTCTGAAGAAGATTCTTATTGCATGTTTTTGTTTTATTAGAAGTGGTTCAGTCTTGGTAAAAAATGCACCACCCCAAAAAGAGATAACATATTCCAATTTAGATTTTAATAAACCATTATACACAAGTTTTAAAACTGATTGCGGACAATAGAGACTTAAGTGATACAGTTGTCTTACCACTTTGTTAAGATATTGTTTTAGATAATGAGTATGATTGGACCAAACAAGCTTATTATCTAAGAAAATACCTAAATATTTAAAACTGTCAACGCACTCAATTTTAAAACAATTATTGGTACAAGATGTTAAATAGTTAAATGGATAATCTACATCATTCATAAGAGTAAATAATTGGAAGCGTGTACAATCCGGAAAGTGATAAAATAATGGCAAATCATTGCAAATTATATTGCTGATATTAAATATCATAAATTTCATTTTATCACTGATTATGAGTTTATGTATTAAGAACCATCTCCTCAGTAAATTAAGGTCATGGTTTACCTCAGAGATAATAATAAGAAGGCTTTTATTTGAATATGAAAGGTTGGATGAATAGGGAGTTAACGTAGATCAAGAATAGAATAGGACCTAGTACTGAGCCTTGTGGGACTCCAGTTACTATATTTTTCGGAGAACTGTAAATATTCTTGATCTTCACCAATTGCCTACGATTGTTTGGATAAGAAGCAAACCAACTATATGTACATCTTCTAAATTTCAAATTAGCAGTTTCCAAAGTGTCAGATATAGTTGAGTTATTGACGTTCAGAATTATATCCATTTCTGAAGTTTTTCTATTAAGAATTTCATCAATAACACGTCATTCATTTTTAGAATTACTAAAACTTGCTAATAATTTCCTACGAAAATAATTATCTCTGTAAAAAGGGATATCAATTTTAAGCTCATTATTTAGTTTTTTGTAGTGTTGTTTGAGTCTGAAATTATTTGGATGCCTTCTTACTTGAAGGTAAAATTTATGTTTCAATCGAATTTTTTTCAGAAATGAAACCGTCATCCACGGTTTCAAACACTTGTTTTTGTTGTTTGAGCGACTTATAACCAGTTTACTACTCGCAATATGCGATTGAACCTTCATAAGAAAAGTATCGAAGGCTATCGTTGGATCAGTTGCGCAAGAAATTCGAAATTTAAACAGTTTTTAAGTCTGGTATAGTCAATTTAATCGAATGCTTTATGCACAGAGGATTCAGTTCTCAGAATACAGCTATCCATTTGAAAACTTATTAAGCAATGATCATTTAGATTCAGGTCAAGTATCATAGTTTTAAACTTGGTTTAGTTGTTTCGATGGACTCTTGTAAATATATGGTCCAAACACGAGTTTAAACGGGTAGGCTGATCTAACAAAGAATCAAAACCAAATAAAGACAGAGTTGTCAGAAAGTAATCAACGTCAGAAGAAGCAGACGTTAAAATCGCCAAGTAGAATGGTATTTTTACAAATTTGGGACTCCAAGAACCCATAAAACTCTTCAATAAAGGATTTCAATGAACATTTGTGAAGTCTATAAAAACAAATAAAACAATATAAAGTTCCAGTAATTTCACAACAGAAACTGATAATATCGGCACTTTGTAAATTATATTTTTTTAATTTGTTTGTTAACTATGTCATTTCGAAAAAATACACCAACACTACCAGCTGCATATGAATTATTGCATGCTGCATCAAACAAAAAATTAGGAATATGGAAGTTGAAGATTTCTTCGTCAAAAATCCAGATTTCTGAAACAAAAATTAGATCGGGTAAATGGTCTAAAGATGAAAGGTAAGTGGAAAATGCATCAAAATTTTTTCTCAGACTGCGAATGTTTTAATGGATTACCGAAAAACCAGAAGATTGTTCATTCTTTGAATGATTTATACAGTCGCAATTGAAATATTCGGATTCGAGAGGAAAGTTAACATTGTTATTATAGCAATTTGGAGAAGATCTACAAAAATTGTTACTAACACGATTATTACAATTAAACATTATTTAAAAGAGGAAAAGAAAGAATACTTAAAGATAATTATCTATTCCTTCGATTTTTGTAAATCTTCAAGAGTATATTTTTGTTGTTCTATCACCTTTCTTTTTTCTGATGAGAACGGTTGAATTTCTCACCCAAACAAATTTACATTTATTATTGTTCCTTAGTTCAATTGCTTTATTGAGTAGAGATCTTGTAAAGGGGATGACACAATCATTCATATAAATTTTCCTGCTGGTGTCACTTTTTTTTCGATCACCACTGTCGCAGTTATTTTTATTTCTTAGAAACTCATATGCAATTTTTCCACTGTGCAAACGCATCTTCCTCATTGCATCGTTCTTACGCGAGAGAGATGAGAACTTAAAGCACACAATGTTGCTTTTTTTACCGCACCGTAAATGTGCATTCTTTATAAATGTTGAGACGATAGCTTCTGAGGTGGATTTATCTCCTATAACAGCAAATAATTTCTCAATACTCTCTCCAACGTTAGAAGTATTAACGTCAGGAAGACCAATGATGTCCACTGCACAGTGTTTCGCTTTCTACTCCAGAAAGTTTATTTTATTTTCCAGCAACACCACTTTTTTACATAGAAAAGCATTGTCTGCTTCCAATACCTGAATTTTCTTCAGTGCCTCCATAGTTGCACTCTTAAGCTCCAGAATTTCACTAAGGAGCATTTGCATTGTCACTATTTTCTCTTCTTTAGTACTGTCACCGTTGTTGGACGGTGGTGACACAACATTGTTGTTATTGTTGTTTTAATGATCGCGATTATGTGTTGAACTCTTCGATGTACTGACGTTAGAAAGTACAATAACCGGAGAATCCGCACGAATAGAATTTCTACTTTACCATCTACCATCGTCATGGTAAGGATTGGGTGATTTTAATTTCGTGGCCATTAATAAGCACTGAAGTAGGGACTAACTGGTGAATTTGGCTTTTGAAATAAACTTCTTCTTGCAAGGTGACTTCCTTTGTTTCTTTTGTAAATTGAAAACGAATTGGTCTGCACCACCTAGTAGAGGACGGGCGTGGATTTTTCCAAATAATTGATTCATCACAGGTATTTGGTTTATAAATAAGTTGAAGAGGTACATAAGATGTGACAAATAAACTCGAATCTTCGATAGTTGAATCCGAAAATTTCTGCTTATATTCACTATGACCTGTGCTGTCATCAAAACCCCATTTACCAATTAAAGCTAAGTCATCCTTAGGTTCGTGAAGACTTTCAGCTTTTTAAGATTCAACAATGCGACTTGTTGTATGGTCTAACAATGATTGCAAATTGATTTCATTTTCCACATACTTCTCCATCAGATACTTTAAGTACGCAAACTGTGGTCTCATTTAACCAGCTTTCGTATTTGGCCACTAGCTTAGCTTTTGATCTCCTAAATTGTTTCCAATATGCGGCAAATCGTTTACAGAGATTCAAAAGGAGATTTCTCAACCAATCAGTCCGGATATTTTAAACATCCGGTAAAGAATTCGCAAGGGATCCAAACACTTCCCGGAACCTTTCTGCTTCATTTTCTTTATTTTTTGAAGCTATCCACGTATTTAAAACAAGCATTCGGGTAAAATAACACGTGATGGTTGTACCTGCAAAAGGAAAACACAAAAAATTAAAATAAAAAAAAAATTCTAGTACTGGACCTACATAGTCTCCTCAATGACCTGTAACAACCCTTAGAGCACCTAGACTTTGTGGTTATTAAAACTAGGAAAATAAGAGATTATATTGATATACGGCTAATTTATGGCGATTCGTGCTTTCATAAGTAAAAGCTTAATTGAATATGAAAAATCGTTAAAAACAAAAAAATGGAAAGGTGTGTTTTGACGGATCTAGATATGAATAGTCGCATTGTTAAGGAAAACATACAATAATTACTTTAAAAAATATCGTACATACCTTCAATTTGAATATCCATTGCACAATTCTGTCACAAACAATAAATTTCTTGGAAAAACCACACTTTAAAAACAACACCAATTTATGTGAACAAATAAACTAATGAGCACTGATCAGATGTTACCACTTCCGGTGCAATTAACTGTGCCGTGTTTGTATAGTTTTAGAAGGGTTTTTTATGTTTCCTATACCAGTAAAATAACATCATATTTCCAACATCAATACGATATTTTGACTCTGACAGCTCTTACCCGCTTGAAACCTTGATTTTTTTTGTGTAGGACGTAATTAAAGATCGATATTATGCGTACAATTCAGATGCGATTTAAGATCTTCATCTGAGCTATTCGTAAAATACTCATAGATCCATGAACAGTCAATAAGGTCTGCAAAATTAGGTTGACAGAATGCGCTACTGCGAAACCAGCCGAATCAGCCACATGTATACATTTGTATTCCATAACTAATAGGAATGTTCGCCTTGATTGATTTTTTGTTAATTTTATTTTATTTTTAAAATAAACTTCAATTTTGACCACCCGTTATATCTAATGTGTAAAAAAAAAAATAATGAAATGAAATGAAAACTGAGAACTCTTTGGGCCACCTTCGACCGCAGTATTAAGTTTGCTAATTACGAAATCAATATGGGTGCGGAAATTGGTTAGTATATCACAATTAACACCCAAATCTCGCAGAGAGGTGACTGAAGCTTTGATTTATGGGTTGGTTGGGTTGATTTATGCACATTACTATTTTTACTACTAGTGTTCCATTGGAATTGACAGTAGCATTCCGCCCCTTCAGACTTTTAGCCGTAACAACTGTCTAGCTATGAATGCTCATCAGTTTACCTTCGAGCACACTTTTGGACGTACATCTCGCGCTAATTAAAAAAATATATTTATATTATATAAGGTGACCATAAAAAAGACAGGAAAAAAATTTTAATAAAACAATAAAAATGTGAAATATAAAATAAAATACAATTTTTTGAAGCTACGTTCATGCCATTATGTGTGGAATAGCGCAACATTCAAATGGCAGCCTCAGCTTCGATGGTAGGGCTCCAAGTGAACGGTCCAATTTTTGATGACTCAGTCCAATATGTACGGCGTTATTCCGGCAATAGTATGTCGAATGTTGGCGTCTCTCCTACTTCTTCAGAACTTCGAGCGTTGCGTCACTTTTATGGCTCGAGTATATTGATGTTGTCGATTTCTGATCACAGAAAGTCGGTTAGCATTACTCTATACCGGAGACCAGTATAATTCTGCTATGTCAAAATGGTACTTGTGGATACATTGATGCCTGCCCACACACTTGTGGATTGTGTTCGCTCCAATAACGGCATAACCGCTGAGCCAAAAATGGGTCTCGTTCGAAAAAATGATTTTTTGGCCAAAATTCGAATCTCCGACCAACATTTCCACCGCCCAATTGGCGAACGCACGCCGTTATTCTTTTTTTAAATGTTTTTTTTATTTTATTTAATATAGTCTTCTTTTACAATACTTTGATACACTTCTTCCAGCGATTTTCCAACTTCTTGCTTCCGTCCGAAAAGTAATTTTCCGGAAGGTCTGCAAAATTCTCCTCCGTGGCGTCGATGATTTCCTCGCGTGAGCTGAATTTTTTACTGATTAGCCATCTTTTGAGGTTTGGGAAGAGATAATAGTCCGAGGGAGCCAAATCGGGCGAATACGGTGGATGCAACAGCAATTGGAACCGGAAGTCATTGATTTTAGCCGTGGTTGCGATGCTCTTGTGCGCCGGTGCATTGTCTTGCAAAAACAAATTTTTTTTTCGCTTTTTGTGAGGCCATTTTGCAGAGATATGCAAAATGTAGAATATTGCCCAGAATATGGCGTTTGAGCTCAGTACTAATTTTTGTGGCTGCGTACTTGATCGGTAGTGGAGTTGCGGCCACCACGAAACTCTCGAAACCAATATTTGACGATGTAATCTGACGGAGCATTAGCCCCGTCAATTTTTCTTTTGTTTCCTTCGCCGTTTTGCCTCTCAAAAAAGTATTTTTTATGAGAGAACGAAAATCGTTTCTGTCTACTCAACATAATGCCAAACACGTCAAAAACAACCAGCTGTCAAAACAAAACTAAAGACAGTATCGCACTGAAATTTGGCATGTCTACCTATATATGAACGGACTTAAAGGCACTATAACCTTTTTTGCAGAATGCGAAATAGCGGCCGTTTCGGCCGAAATGTGTGGCCGAGTCATTGAAAATTGGGTCCAACGAATCGACCGCTGCAAACGTGCCCGCGGTGGCTATATGAACGAAGTCGAGTTCCATTCATAAATGTTTTGATTGTACTTCAAGCCAATAATAAAGTTTTTGAAATATCTCAAATGGTTTGCCTTTTATTTAAAAAAAAAAAAACTTGTCAAGTCGTTATTACAAAACCTTATATACGCTGAGTTGAGGACATTCAACGCCATTTTATTCGAGGACTACTCTGGGATGACTTTTTTCGCGACCGCCTCAAACTTCTTAAACTGAATACCATCAAAAAACGCTGAGATGTAGTAGACCTTCACTTTATTCATCGACTACTTTCTGGTTCTGTGGATTGGGGCTCCCTTTATAAGTATATTTCCCTCAACATTAACCCTCGTAATTTACGATGTCGGTGCCTCTTTCATATTCCAACCCATTGCATCTCTAATCGCCCACATGCTCCGAAAGCACTTCTCCTCTCAAAGTTGATCTCCAACACCATTCATTTAGTTCCTAACTTTTGCTTTTTGTTAGTTTTTAAGTTATATTAGGCCAGTTAATGGGAGCCAAATAAATGTGGGCCATTGCCCGCAACAAAATTAAAACTATCAGTTAGCTGCTTGGGTAGTAAAAGACGAAAGTTGGTTATATGTAAGTTGGCAGGGGTGGTTTTGCTTTTAGTAGGCAAGGAGTTTGCAAGATTGAAGGATATGCGTTTAGGAAGAGAAGATTTGTATTGTGCAGATATTTTAGGTTCATGTGGCGGTGTCAGATGCGTGGGAGTATATGGTAAGGCCTTTCACAACACTGTAAAAGCAGCAATGTGCTGAATTCAAACTGTTTTGTCAAATACCATATATATAACATTATAATTAAACCGCACTTTGAATACTGTTCATCATTGCTATATATTTCATCTAATAGTACGACTGTGAAATTGTTTACAAAATAGAGCAATGCGTGTAATTTTAAAATGTAGTCGGTTGACCCCAATAAGAACTATGCTCGATACTTTAATGTGATTAAGTGTAAAACAAAAAATCTATTCAATATTTTAAATTTCATTTTCAAAATTAAATTCGATCTTGTACCAGAATATTTAAAAAAGTATGTACGATTTGTAAGGGACTCTCAACCGGCTATGATTTGAGAAGTAGTAACGATTTAAGGTTACCTGCTTATCGGGAAAATGCTCTACAAAATAGTACCGTATACAAAGGTTGCCAGTTTTATAATTCATTACCACATTGTATTAAATATGAATGTAATTTTCAAACATTTAAAAGACTTATAGACAATTAAATCAGGCTCACGATCCCACATACCTAACTTTGATTTCCCTTTTTTCTTTCCTTTAATAACCATTACTATTGTATTGAATTAACTATACGTTCATTAGGTTAAGTTTAATTATGTTTTTAAAAACTGTAAACTGAATTTAATGACAATATTTGCTAAATAAATGAGTATGTGTTAAGTTTTTTTGGAATATGGGATGGAGAGATGTTTGGGCTCTCGCTCCATGGTTGACATCCAATATTCAATGGGGAGACTAAATTCTTAGTGGAATTGGTGTTGGCTTGTGGTTGATTTCTAGTTAACTACTCACCTTACTTAATATTTGTTAACTGTAAAAATTAGTGTCTTTCGTGCGAGGTTGGAATTTGAAAACCGAATCTTTTGGAAGCTAGTCCAATACCACTTAACACGTTGAGTGCCACATGAGACCACTTTGGTCTCACATGAATTTGGGCCTCTTGTGGCGCGTGAGACCAATGTGTCACCGCAAAATAATTACGGTAAAATTCAGATATAAACAAACAAATAATTTTTTCTTAAACCATTTTCCAATTGTAATAGCTAAAATCTGAGTGTCAATACAAAAAAAAAAATTCTAACATCTGGCTTGTGGTGCTCTTTTGATATTTTCGGGTTGTGACTAATTTTTTTTAACTTCAATTTGCCAAGATGGATGAGTTCTAAGGAAGGGCTGCAAAGAAGGCATTCGTATTTTTTTGAAATGTTAAATTCAGAACGAGAAGATTTTAATAGGTTGCCTGTGGTGATTTTCGGCGATTTTAAGTTTTCGCTTAAAAAAGTTTTCAAGCCAGTTTGTGTCGGTGAAGTTAGATGCACTTTCAATTCTGAAGGCAACACATTCAAGTTTGTTACACGTTTTAAGTTTTTTAAATCGTTTGTTCCATTCCGAAGAAGTCTAGAAAGTATCAAATCGAGAAACTGCCGGTTAGGAAAGTATTGAAAAAACTTCAATTATTGGAGTAGTTGGTAGAGATGGTGGTAACTGTATCTCTTGAGGTATGAGGACTACATTTTCAAACGTTTCAGGTAGCAGGGACGTTTTGCATATTAAGGTAGATTGAGATTGGAGTTCCATAGTTACAAAGCCGCCGGCAATGTCGCCAATAAATAAAGGCAATGCTGCGATATCATTACTCACATCAATCAAATAAGATTGAATCAGTGGTGGGAGCATTAATGTTTGGCAAGTCTTGTAAATACATATTAATGTCGCACCTTGCTGTTTCACTGTTGAAATTGTATAAATTGTTGTGTGCGAACGTCAATTGGGGGTCACTAAAGCATTTATCGCAAGATATTTATGATAAGAAATCGATCTTTCGAGTTACCGCAAGAGCCACTGCAAATCATTATGTATATATTCGTTTGGCGGATAATTCCTCAAAAACAATTAGTTTGCCTTCGGAATGGCTACAAATAACAATGAACTGTAAAGTGATTATAAGAGCGATTGACCGAAGTGCAATAGTAGGTCGTTGGTTAAACACTATTCATTCAGAGTAAATTAAATTAATTATTTAACACAACAGGAGGAAGAGAAATTAAAAATGGAGCACGTCCGATTGGTTGGAAAGGTATAAAGGTCGATTATGAGTAAATGACAACAAATAGATAAAATACCACTTTGATCAAAAAGTTCCTGGCACCGGCGTTCCCATTGTTTCGATTTGAGTTCTGTTTTGTTAAGTTGGTACGTCTGTTGTTGACATTCGCTCTAAATGTTAGGGTCATAGCTTGATATCTGCAAAAGTTACGTAGCCAACAGTACATCTATCTCTGTGTGTGTTGGTAATTTTTTTACAATTTCGGAAATGAATTTGAATTTGCAACAACGAACTTGTACTAAATTTTGCGTAAAATTTGGATTTAATGGTGCGCGAACGTTAAAAAGGTTGAATCGCCAACGATTCTCCAAAAATAACGAGCTGTTCAAAAGTGATCGTGAGTCAATCGAAGATGATGAACGCCGTTTCAGACCATCGACATCGAAAAGCCACGAAAACATTGATGAAGTAAAAGAAATGTTAGTCAATAACCGCAAATTAACCATCAGAGACATAGCGGAGGGTTTCCGTTGTGTAGTAGCAAAGCTGGTGCCAAAAGACTTCGATTTCATGCAAAAAAGATGATTTGCGAGGCTGAATCCGATCCCACATTCATCAAAGGGATCATTACTGGAGACGAGACGTGGATCAATTTGAAGGGGACAAATTAAGTTTAGATGAATAAACTTGTATTTCTAATTTTCTGAATAAATTCCGGTAACTTTTTAATGATCAGTGATGATCACTGATCAGTGTGATCAGTTTTAATGGTACATACTTCTACGACGTTTAAAATATGGTATTCGTAGAATTCATTCTGCCTTTTATGATTTTATTATTTTCTTCTAATTTTACATTTCATTAATTAAGGTCTTTCCATTTTAAAGTCCCACTTGAAATCAGTTCTTTTTTTTTCGTAATTTAAATTTCTTTTCTTAAAGTTCTTGATGGCTTTTATAAAACATTTTTTATATATAACTTATACAATTTATAACTATATAACTTTGCTAAGAGATATCGTAACTTGTATTATTCTATTGGAACATGCATTGGAAAGCTACTGTGATTGTACGTTATTTCAGTAAATGTCATTCATTTGAAGCGTTAGCAACAATAATTTTTTTTCACTCAAATATGTCGAACTTTGTGCCTGGAAAAGTGTTTTTGCGGGGAGTTCTTCTTCATCACTTTAACATGAAGAAAACTGCTGCCGAGAGTCATCGTATTTTGTTGGAAGTTTATGGTGAATATGCGCTAGCTAAGCGAACTGCGAACGTGCCAAAAGTGGTTTGCACGATTTAAATGTGGTGATTTTGGCTTGGAAGACGATGAACGTCCTGGGCAGCCAAAAAAGTTTGAAGATGAAGAACTGGAAGCATTACTCTATGAAGGTTGTTGTCAAACGCAAGGAGAGTTCGCAGAATCTTTGGGTGTCACTCAAGCAGCCATTTCAAAACGTTTGAAAGCAGCTGGATATATTCAAGAGCAAGGAAATTGAGTTCCACATGAACTCAAGCCGAGAGACGTCGAAAGGCGGTTCTGCATGTCCGAAATGCTGCTGGAACGCCACAAAAGGAAGACATTTTTGCATCGGATTGTTACTGGTGATGAACAATGGATCCATTACGACAACCCTAAGGGCAAAAAATCATATGTGAAACCCGGCCAACCAGCCAAATCTGCTGCTTAAACCAGGTGAAACCATCAATGGACAACGCTACCGAACACAATTAATCCGTTTGAAGAGAGCAGTAGCCTAAAAACGCCTGGAATATGCAACCAGACACGAGGCAATAATTTTCCATCATGACAACGCTCAGCCCCACGTTGCTATTCCGGTTCAGAACTATTGTATTTGGAAAACAGGGGATGGGAAGTCTTACCCCACCCACCTAATAGCCCAGATCTTGCACCTTCTGACTACCATTTGTTCCGGTCGATGCAGAACGCCCTCACTGAAATACGGTTCACATCAGAGCAGAATATTAAAAATTGGCTTGATTCATTCTTGGCTGCCAAGCCGGGGATGTTCTTTTGGGATGGGATCCACAAATTGCCAGAAAGATGGGAAAAAGTTATAGCTTCAGATGGACAATACTTTGAATAATACTATTGTACATTTTTTCTTAAATAAACGTTCAAATTTTGAAAAAAAAACCGCCCGAATTAAAATATATACCCAATACTTTTTCTTAGAATTACATCATCGAATATGTTTTTCTAGAAATTGCCTTTTGCATTTTTGAGTTCTTTATAGTTTGTTTGGAGAGAAATGTGTTACCATATATTCTTACTTATTTTTTTCGACCAAGAAACGTCCCAAGTTGGAATGGTATTGCATTACATTAATATGCTTTATTTGTGTATTTGCACTGCTGTTAATGTACAAACATTTTATCTTCGAATATTAGAGGGTGCTACTTCAGTTTTTATATTGCGCTGCTCATTTAGTTCACGTGAAACATTACCCAGCATGTTTTCACATTTGTACAATACGTACTCGTACATTTATATGTAGGTATTAGGTTAAAAAAAAAAAAAATAAATAAATAAATAATTGAGATTAAAACGTTGGAGCACGTTTTTTCTAACTCAACACCCTTAAAAAAATGTTGTTGTTTTGTACAAATCAATGCCAATAAGGAGCAAGCTCACAGATCAAGCTATAAGATCCTAAAGAATAGTCCTTCAACATTAAAAGGGAATTGGTTAACAGCAAAATCTTTTCGAAATCGATATTGCAATGAAGAAGCATTCCCCTTACGACACTCAAAAGGATGAACAGCATATTTAAGATACCGCTCTCCAGGAAAAAAGTTCAAAAACAAATCACTCTGGAGGGTTGATTGCCTTCAAAAACGAATACTAAAGGAACGGCAACTAATTTGCTGAGATTTCTAAAATTACTCTTTGAATACGTTGGGGCCATTCTTGAGGCCTATATCGGTGTCGTTAACTCACCCACGTGCAAAGCACTTGACCCTTTTTTTTCAAAAAAAAAAAAAAAATTAAAATTGAATAGAAAATACGAATCAGGAGAATGTTTAGTGAAAAAAATGCTTAACACATTCATTGTATTTAACTCTCTTTTGTTTGCTCACTTTCCTTTCTTCAATATTTGTTTCAAATTTCTATGGCTAAGAAGTTACAGAGCGGGTGTATTGGAAGTTTATCGAAATGAATTTTAGAATTACCAAATTTCCTCGGGGTTTAATTCGGTCAATTTATATTTGAAGGTAATATACCAGTTTCGATGTTTTTTTTTTTTTTTTATCGAATCCTTTCTATAGCAGTGCAAAGAACGTCGGTACCCATAGCAATATATCTCATGTAATAAGAGTTTTTTAAGAGACATGGGCTTTATTTGAAAGATAATTCCTTAAAATTTAACATTTAAAATGGTTTAAGGAATATGAGAAGCGCGACTGGTAAACATAAAGCATCCGTCCAATTGTTTATCTATTTTTCGAGCATTTGTGCCCATATACACGTATCGATTGCCAGCATCATTGTTGGTTAGTTCTAGTAAACCAGAGATCTCCCGCACCATTACAGAAAATAATCGAGTTGTGTTGAATTGGAAGATCTTCGTGGCCCACGCCAAATTTGGATTTTTATGTTATGTATACAGGGCGATTCATCATGAGGTCAAGTCATATCATCTCACACCATAACAGCGTCTCTAAATTATTCAGCTGTATAACGTTCTGTTCTGTATAGCGTTCTGTGAAAAATGTTTTTCGTGCGATTCGAGGAACTTACCGCGCACCGCATAATCGACCTACTGAAACCACTATTGCCAATACCATTCACAAATTTGAATCTCCGTTTACATAAGTGGATGATACTCGAACGGTTAGACCACATCCAACACGTAGTGAAGTAACTATAGTAGCTGTAGCTGAGAGTGTAGGCGAATACCGTGAAAAATCGATTCGTCGTCGTTCTTAACAGCTTGGTTTGGCGTATTTTACGTGAGGATCTCGGCCTAAAAGCGTAGAAAATTCAACTTGTGCAAGAATTGAAGCCAGGCTACTTGAATTTGCGTCATATTTTCATTGAATGGGTTCTGGAAAAACTCAATGAAAATCCGGCGTTTCATCGTGAAATTTTGTTCAGTGATGAAGCCCATTTCTGGCTCAATAGATACGTTAATAAACAAAATTGCCGTATTTGGGCTGATGAGCAACTCGAAGAATACCAAGAGCTATCATTACATCCATTAAGAACAACGGTACGGTGTGGTTTATGGGCTGGTGGAATCATTGGTCCATATTTCTTCAAAAATGAGGCAAATCAGAATGTTACTGTCAATGGTAGCCGTTATCGCGCCATGTTAACGGACTATGTGCTTTCTGAAACTCAAGCACATGGTCTCAGTGAGCTCTGGTTTTAACAAGACGGTGAGCACTTAATTTCACGTTTTCTTACGGTAAATTGGCCGCCTAGATCATGCGATATCACACCTTTGGACTATTTTCTCTGGGGATATGTAAAGTTTCAGGTCTTCAGGAATAAGCTAGCTACGATTGACACTTTGGAAGCCAACATTACTCGTGTTATCCTCGAGATACCAGTCGTTATGTCTTCGAAAAATTGAGCCATTAAATAGTCGAAGCTCACAAGAGCGAACTCTTCCATTTCGGCCTATGAAAATCTTATGTATGGTATGATGCTCTAAAGCCAAAGAATTTACAAAATAGCAAGATTAGATTATTTCTGATGTTTCGAATAATGAAAGGTATTTAGTGAAGCTTGAAGCTCGATATAAACATCTATCGTTCTTTCCTCCTTAGACGTAAGTCCTTCGATGAATGTGTAATGATCATTCGTTCACCATATAGTAGTAGTGTAGTGTAGCTGATTGCGGTCCTTGTAGAAGTTGAACAGGTGTCAGGGGCGATAAATCAAAAGGATCATCAGCAATGTATGTAAGCGCTCTGGAATCAAAAACATTTTCGACCTGTATGAGAAATGTGTTTAGTTGATCAGTGCTTAAAGTTGCTCTTCCTACTGCTGCTTTCAAAGCTGGCTTAACGACATCTACAAACCGCTCCCAAAAACCTCCCCACCAAGGAGCACGTTGAATAATATGTCTCGAACGTGTGTGATTGTTAGATAAAACTGCCTTAAAATTTTCATCTTCGAGGTTTGCGTTAAGTAACTCCTTGGATGCCTTCTTAAATGTCGCTGCGTTATCAGACCAAATGATAGAAGGCATCCCTCTACGAGCTATAAACCGACGTAAAACCCTCATGCAGCTCTCCGTAGATAAATAGGGGTCAGTTCTAGATGAACTGCTCTAATTGAAGCGCACGTAAACAGCATAATGTACGCTTTTTTCTTTTGACCAAAATTATAAGTAAAGAGTGGCCCAGCAAAGTCCAGCCAGGTGACCCTAAACGGCATAGAAAATGTGATATGATCCCGTGACAATGGTGCAAATGGTTGAGTAGAAGGCCTCGCTCTTAGAATTTTGCAAACTGTGCAGCTCTTAACAACAGAGGGAACTGTTGTTGCCGCCCTTTGATGATCCAATATTTCGCTCGAAAACGAGCTAAAACTGCCAACACACCTCCATGGAATCGCCCCTCATCTGTGTGAGCGACTGTTATGCTTGAGATATGAAAAGATTTCGGTAAAACAATTCGATGTGCATTAGTTAATTCTAAGATCAAGTGTAATCGTTGTGCCACTCTTAGGCAACAGTTTTTCGGATCTAAAATGAGGTTAAGCGTTAGCAGTTTAGAACGTAATGGCATACCTTTATTCTGTTTTAATGCATTTATTTCAGAAAAGAAATGCATCCAGTGTACTTCATTTATCCAATAACATTCTGTGTTTTCAATTTCTATTGCTAACAAAGATGGGACCAATTCGGTCCCAACAACCACAGTTTGGAGTTCAGAAGAATTAAGACATCAATCCCTCTTGTCACAAGGTCTGCAGGACAATGGAACCAGGACATTGAAAGTACACATAGCGCTCGAATTTCCCTGACTCTGTTCTCCACATATGGTTTTCAGCGTTTACCCACACCCACTATCCAAAATAAAGTGGTTTTAGAGCCGGTCCATAGAAACTCTCCATTAAATTTGATTTGCAAATTTTTACTAACCTAGAAGCTACTAAAGCAGCAGTAAGTTTGAGTTTAGGCACAGTAAGTTCATCATGTGCTGCATTTTTGAGTAGGGCTTCTCTGTTCTTAGCACATATGAAACGGGTGCAGATGTTTCCTTCTTCATCGGTAGTTCGTAGGTATGCAACTGCTCTGAAAGCATATTGGATGGTATCAGCAAAAACGTGTATCTGTGTTGAGCCTGTTTCCGTAAATACATAATGAGGTATCACTAATTGCCCAATTTCTTTGATATTTGCTTTACAATCACACCATACTTTATTTAGCTCTTTTTGAAGTTGCTCATCCCAATCAAGCTTTCGACACCATAATGACTGAATTTTAATGCGAACGACCTAGGAACCTAACAATCCTAGAGGATCATAAGTTTTAGTCATTACCTTTAACACGTTCCGCTTGGTCCCACTGACAGTGTATGAAGTCAAAGTCATTCTTTAATGCATTGACATCTACGGCTAACTCCTTCGAGTTCACAAACCAAGGCAGTCCTTATACCTTTTGAATGTCCGATCGATGGCTATCAAGATCGGGTGAAGAAAGGGTTTCTCAATTTCAGCTATTAAGCCAAAACTTCCACAGCGAAAGTTTAATAACACAGTCAAAATTTCTCGTAGATAATTTGTACCTACTTCCATGTGATCGTTGAGAGAGAGATGATCTGACGTGTGTGCTGAAGCGTTAAATACAACACGAAGTTTTGTGGAATCCTTGTCATCCTTGCCATTAAAAAGTGTAGAGGTTGATGGGGCATATAGTAGATACGAACTGCTTTTTCTTCATTTTCCATACGTTCAGCTATGCTACTTTCAATCATCTCCAACATTGCAGTTTCATAGTCATTTAGGTTGTTTGATGTTCTTAGCCTGCGCACTAAACTATGCATTCGATGGAGAGAGCCAGAACGATTATCATGGAGCAATGAATTAACATCCTTCCAAGGCAGCGATGCTTCATAGCGATCTTCTGCTTTTGAAACATTTACACTCGTGATAATACTCACTTTTTTTCCGCTGGTAATTTCTGACGCTTCAAGTTTCCAAAATTGTTGAAGCTCCTCGCAAGCGCAAACATGCAATTACGTGACGTTGGCTAAATTCATTACAGCTGCGCTATCTGATAAAACAGAAGAACCACCTTGTAACGTCCACCCCAATATCGTGTTAATAGCTGTCCATTTTGATAGAAGTCGCAAGCACCCAATAACTGCCAGCCCCAATTAGTATGCTTATTCCTACCTCTGCTTTATAATTTTGAAGTTGCACATCAGCCAATAGTAAATCTTGGAGACAAACCTTGTTTTCATCTGGCGTTGGTATAATGTCCATGCATATCTCCGGAACCTCCATCAATTCTAAAACCACAGCTTGGCTTCGAAATGTCAGACGAGCTTCATTACATTGCACGCTCGGCAGAGGTTCCTTGTTTCCGAATGGAATTATTTTTAGTTCATGGACACTGAGAATTGAAAGATTTAATTGTCGTGCTACAATTGATTTGACAAAAGACATTTGATTGCCACCATCCACCACAATTCGCATATGGTGTACATAGAATGACTGGAGTTTTTCCCCGAAGCAAATGCAAATGCGGTTTGTAAAAATACACAATTTTGAGAAAAAGAACTGTTAGTGTGTGAGATGTACGATGGCGGTCCAAGTACCCGATCCAACAAGGAAAACACAAAAGTTTTGGAAAAAATTTATTTATTTTTCAACATAATCCTCTTTCAACTTTATACACTGTCTTCCTCCTCAAAATAGCCATTAACTGCCGATATCACTTCTTTATTGCTGGAAAATCTTTGACCACTGAGCCATTTTTTCAAGTTTGGAAACAGAAAACAATCCGAGGGGGCTAAATCTGGAGAAAAGGTTGCATGAGGTAGTCATTCAAATTTTAATTCATTAATTTTGGCCATTGCAATAAACGATTTGTAAGCTGGTACATTGTCTTGATGAAGCAACACTTTTTTCTTAAAATCGACGCCACGACCTTGCCTGCAGATGTAACGGTCTCGGGTGTAAAGTGATGGACCCATGTTTCATCCATTGTTATGAAACGGCGCAAAAATTCTGCTTTGTTGCTGCGAAAATTCGCTAAACACTCAATTGAAACATCTTCACGACACTGTTCTTGCTCGATAATGGGCAAACGCGGCACCTATCTTGCACACAGCTTTCTCATGTCCAAATTTTCAAATAATATGCGATGTACCGCACTTTTTGAAATTCCTACATTGTCTGATAGCTTGCGCACTTTCAGTCGACGATCATCCAGTACCGCTTTGTCGATTTTCTTCACCATTTCTGGAGTCGTCACCTCATTTAGTCGACTACTGCGATGCTCGCCTTGGCAGCTCGTACGGCCTCGTTTAAACTCAGGAACCCAAAATTTTACTGTTGTAAATGAAGGAGCAGACTCACCCAGATCAGAATCCAGTTCAGCTTTAATATTGGTTGGGCTGAGGCCTTTCAAATAAAGGTATTGTATCACATAACTATTGATGGCTGCCAAACAAATACTAAACAACGTGGAGCTTTCAAACTTGAAACATATGCTTTATAGGCTGCGTACTTTTTAATACAGTGACAACTACCGCCATGGCTTGGTCAGGCCGGATACTTCTGGACCACCCTCGTACAAGTTAATTGACTGTTTTTGTTGCTTATCGCTCGTTGATTGTTTTGACAAAATTGTATTTGTGATCGATGTGTCAGATGATCATTTCTGTCTTATATACTGTGGGTCTCACATTGATGTTGCATGTTGTTCGTTAAAACTTTTGCACACGAGACTAGGCCGCCTTTTACATACTTTATATAGGGTTTTCCCATAGGGACTTGACAAATTTGAATTTAATTTGTGAACGCACTCTTTCACTATTCATTAAACTGTCACTGCCAATTTATTCAGTAAACTCAACATTTTCATCATGGTAAAGTACACTAACGAGCAACGTCTACAAATTATAAAAATTGCCGTGATGTTGACGTGTCAGTGAGACAACGGGTTGGTCGAAGTGTCGAAAATATCGCTGCCGTTCAGACGTCCGTAGCAAACGATCCAAATCAGTCAATTCCACGGCATTCTCAAGAATTGGGCATCGACAAGACCACATTATGGCGTATTTTGCGTAAGGATCATGGCTTACACCCATACAAGATCAAGCTGACTCAAGAATTGAAGCCGATGGACCATTTGAAGCGACGTACGATCTCTGATTGGGTTCTGGAGAAGATGCGCCAAGATGATGAATTTCATCGCAAAATCATCTTCAGTGACGAAGCTCATTTTTGGTTTAATGGGTTTGTCAATAAGCAAATATGCGTTATTGGCAGGGTGAAAACCCACATGTGCTTCATGAATCACCACTTCATCCACAAAAAATTACTGTTTGGTGCGGATTGCATGCCGACGGCGTTATTGGGTCATATTTTTTCGTCGACGATAACGATCGTCACGTTACTGTGAATGGTCAGCGTTATCACGTCATGATCACCGATAATTTTCGTTGAAAATTGGGTCCAACGAATTGATCGGTGCAAACGTGCCCGTGGTGGCCTTAAGAACGAAGTCGAGTTCCATTCATAAATGTTTTGATTGTACTTCAAGCCAGTAAATAAAGTTTTTGAAATATCTCAATTGGTTTGCCTTTTATTTGAAATAAAAGTTGTCAAGTCGTTATTAGAAAACCCTATAGTAGTGTAGGGGCTTTTTCTTAAGCATCTTATGGCAGCAGGGTAAGGGTGTATATTTCCTTTGTGACAACAATGTTGCACGCTGGCGATGCTCCGCAGTAGCTCGTCGGATTGGAGAAGGATCTTGCTGTTTTCTCACAAAATGATTATCGTGCCTGAGATAAGAAGCGAGCATACGATCAGAAATAACACCGTACTGCCGGATGTGTTGACAGAAGAAGAAAACAAGTCTTACCCACCCTTTAATGCACTGTACTCGGTGCACTGTGGTTGCTTTGACTGTGAATTTTAACGGCAGCTCCCTTTACTCTGACACACCACAACCTATATCAACTTTACTAGCACGTTTTTTTTTTTTTTTTTTATCTTAAAGGCGATTTGACTTACATAAATTTGAGATAACTTAAATTTAATGCGTAGGTATTCAAAAAATAAAAGTGATTGGGTGTATAACTTCATTCGTGCTGTTTGCTAAGAGATGGCGTAACTTTTATTATTCCATTGTTATTATTCCACTGGAACATGCGTTGGAAAGATACTATCATTGTACGTCATTTCAGTATATGTCATTCATTTGAAGCGTAAGCAACAATAGTTTTTTTTCACTCAAATATGTCGAACTTTGTGCCTGAAAATGTGTTTTTGCAGGGAGTTCTTCTTCATTACTTTTATATGAAGAGAACTGCTGCCGAAAGTCATCGTATTTTGGTGGAAGTTTATGGTGTACATGCGCTAGCTGAGCGAACGTGCCAAAAGTGGTTTGCACGATTTAAGAGTGGTGATTTTGGCTTTTAAGACGATGAACGTCCTGGGCAGCCAAAAAAGTTTGAAGATGAAGAACTGGGAGCATTACTCTATAAAGATTGTTGCCAAACACAAGAAGAGCTCGCAGAATCTTTGGGTGTCACTCAAGCAGCCATTTCAAAACGTTTAAAAGCAGCTGGATATATTCAAAAGCAAGGAAATTGGGTTCCACATGAACTCAAGCCGAGAGACGTCGAAAGGTTATAAATGTCCGAAATGCTGCTGGAACGCCACAAAAAGAAGTCATTTTTGCATCGGATTGATACTGGTGATGAAAAATGGATCCATTACGACAACCGCAAGCGCAAAAAATCATATGTGAAACCCGGCCAACCAGCTAAATCAACGGCAAAGCTGAATATACATGGCGCGAAGGTTATGCTCTGTATTTGGTGGTATCAGATGGGTGTGTTGTATTATGAGCTGCTAAAACTGGGTGAAACCATCAATGGACAACGCTACCAAACACAATTAATCGGTTTGAAGAGAGCAATAGCCGAAAAATGCCCGGAATATGCGACCAGACACGAGGCAATAATTTTCCATCATGACAACGCTCGGCCCCACGTTGCTATTCCGGTTAAGAATTATTTGGAAAACAGTGGATGGGAAGTCTTACCACATCCGCCTTATAGCCCAGACCTTGCCCCTTCTGACTACCATTTGCTTCGGTCGATGCAGAACGCCCTCACTGAAATACGGTTCATATCAGAACAGAATATCAAAAATTGGCTTGATTCATTCTTGGCTGCCAAGCCGGCGCAGTTCTTTAGGGATGGGATCCAAAAATTGCCAGAAAGATAGGAAAAAGTCATAGCTTCAGATGGGCAATACCTTGAATAATACTACTGAACATGGTTTTCTTAAATAAACGTTCAAATTTTGGAAAAAAAACCGCACGAATTAAATTATATTCCCAATATTAATTGTTAGCCGTTATGAAATATGCCAAAGTATGTAGGGATGGGTTTGTACATTAACAATAATAAAAAAAAAAAAATGTATCGCTTACCTCGATCAACCGCCATATGTTATATGTACATACACATACATGTGTGAATAAACTTTTTTTTATTATTAACTGTGGTGATGTCCTGTTAAGTATTAGAAAATTAGCTCGAGTTGAGCATTCACGTGGAGCGAGCAATAAAGTTGGCCTGTTGGCAAATAAATTGGCCTGATGCTTCTTTGCGACGGCTGTAGCTGAGCAATTCGAGTTTTTTGGCGACTTTATTTCGAAGACATGTAGTCTGGTCCAGCCGCGCAAGACTATACTACCAAAAAGGTTGGGTTTTCTGCATCCAAACGGATGGATGACCCCGGATACAAATCTTGCAGATGCACAAATTCCGAAACAAATACTCTATTTTTTTTTTTTTTGCAATTTTCCGTTTTATAATCTCTTTATCTCTTTAGTTTTCTGTGTTTTTGGATTTTTAACGATTACATTTTGAACATACACCTCATCGGTCACTCTCTGCGATTGCTGGCGAAAAAAAGAAAAAAGTGTGGGATGTCGGAAGGGCAGGTCTGACATTGCAAAAAAAAAAAAAAAACACGGTTGCCAATTCCTATTATTAGTTCTTAGGGTTGTTCTGCTTTAGGGTTGTAACGTAAGCTTAAACTCGCTCACCTTGTTTTAAAACAAATTTAATACAAAGGGATTGCCACAATCTGTAACATCTGCCATCCTCCTTGAACATTTGATTTTTTTCTGGCAATGTTTTAGAACTTTTACGGTCTGTTTCGTTATGATGGTTAGCCTTACGAAAACGAACACTGGTCATCGTTAAAGCCAGCTATAAAAAGACCAATAACCGTTTTTACTGGTTTGTGCTTATATGTTCGTAGTTGCCTTTTGTTGCCTTTTTGTTTTGTCTCGCTTTATTTGTCTTTTCTAATGCTTCGATCTCTCATTTGAGAAATTTTAACAAGTACCTGACATGCTTGTTCCCAATTCCTCCAATTGTTGACACTGTGGAAGATGATGAGCTCATGTCTTCTTCCTCACCTTGGATTTGAGAATCATCAGGCTGATCATGGTAAAATTTGTGAAAATCTACTCTCAATTCATTAGGTATGCATCTCAACATCATAACAAAATAATTCGATATAGGGACTTCAAGAGCTAACAGTGACCGAGTGGAAGTTGGAATTGAATTATAAAAAATTCTGAAACCTGTAACATCAACCTTTGCGTGTACTGGCTGGATCGATAGAAACGACTGCTTTGTGTTGTCCACTATCTTGTCTTTATTGCCATATTCTTATTTAAGCAAGGCAATCGCAGTGTCGTAATTAGCCTCACTAGACATCAGCCCTACAAGTGTTTCAGCTGCTTTTCCCATTAATGATACTTGTAAATAGTGAAACTTATCGACGGTTGAAAGGGAATCATTTTCATGCACCAGCGTCTTGAACTGTTCCCAAAATAAGATCTATCCTTTAAAGTCACCAGAAATTTTTCTGGGATTCAGCCGTTGAAGCTGAAGAATTCGATAAGACATTAGCGGAAATATAAGTGGAAGTAGCATCATGAGGATGTGCGCAGTTTATTAGCATTTGGCTTTGGAAATGCTTTACTTTGTTAAGCTTGTTTTGAAGACGCGTGATTGTTGATACAGTTTTGTCGTTATATGCAATACTGTTGGCTTCTCTTTCAAAATCGTCTGGTTTTATCGTAGAAGGAACTTCTGCGTTTGCTTTTTGTAGATTTTCATGAGCTGATAACAGACGATCCAACAAAACGCTAAGCTCTTCTTCGATTGCATCTACCGCATTTGAGTCTATATTTTCAGTTATTTAACTGTCATTCGATTTCATAAACTTGCATTCACTATTAACCATTTTCGTGATCTGTCCGTGATACGTAACGCGACTTGCCAAATCCATATTAAATGTTCAATGTTAAACCAAAATTTAAATTATTTCAAACCGTTAAACCGTTCGTGTCCTGTCCCGGGTTTCGGCATCAGTATGAAATTTATTATCAAACTCAGACACATCCCAAGTACAAATGAAAAACTGTTTTTTATTATAAAACAATTTAATTCAATTTAAATGTCAAGGAATTCAAAACAAAATGATTTTTCAAGCAAAGTTATGTTAAGCGATCGTGGTTAAAATAACAACTGAACTCTAGTTACATGATTTCTTCGTTTGTAACTCTAATTAGATTATGTGTATTAGGGTGTTTTTTTTTAGGCATACTCTCTAAATTTTTTACTTTTAAGTCAAAACAATTATAAATAAAATTTTAAGAAGGTAGGACTACGGTAACCCGTGCCGACTTACATTGATGCATGTCAGTACTTGCTCTCTAAAGTGCCATACACATGATCAATGTTACTTAACAAGTATTATTGACGTGTTTTTTTGGCAAGTACTATTGATGAAAAATCGCCACCACACGTATCAATGAACATTGTGAATATTTTTGCGTAAATTCTGTTTAGTCGTTTCATATTTTTCAACAAGAATGGACAATAATTTGTATCTCCTTGCAGCCGGTGCTGCAGCAAGTGCAATAATAATAAATAAAAAAAAAAAAAAGGAAATTTCATGGAGATTGTTCGTTGCTGAGAAAGCTTTCCAATTTTGATGAAGACTATAGAAATTTTCTTAAAATGGATGAAAATTTATTCATGGAATTGCTAGGGCTGGTTACACCCCTGATTTAAAAAAAAGATACAGTGATGAGGGAGTGTCATCCTCATCATCTACTCATCAACTCTATGTTTTTTAGCTACACACAGGAGTTTTGAAGACCGTTATCATCTATAATAACGACTTGACAACTTCTTTTTTTTTAAATAAAAGGCAAACAATTTGAGATATTTCAAAAATTTTATTGTTGGCTTGAAGTACAATCAAAACATTTATGAATGGAACTCGACTTCGTTTATATGGCCACCGCCGGCACGTTTACAGCGGTCGATTCGTTGGACCCAATTTTCAACAACTCGACTACACATTTCGGCCGATACGGCCGCTATTTCGCGTTCAATGTTAGCTCTGAGCTTTTCCGACGTCAGCGTGTTGGCATAAACCAATGACTTAACGTAGTCCCACAGAAAATAGTCAAACGGAGTTAAATCCCACGAACGAGGCTCCCAATCGACTGGCCCATGTTTTGAGATAACACGCTCACCATACTTACTCTTCAATAAATCGATTGTAGCTTTGTGCTGTGTGTGGCTTGTGTCACCATCCTGTTGAAACCACATGTCGTCCAAGTCCATATCTTCCAATTCAGGCCAAAAATAATCTGCGATCATGGCGCGATAACGCTGACTATTCACAATAACGTGACGATCGTTATCGTCGACGAAAAAATATGGCCCAATAACGCCGCCGGCATGCAAACCGCACCAAACAGTTATTTTTTGTGGATGAAGTGGTGATTCATGAAGCACATGTGGGTTTTCACCCGACCAATAACGCATATTTTGCTTATTGACGAACCCATTGAGCCAAAAATGAGCTTCGTCACTGAAGATGATTTTGCGACTTCGAATATCTGTAGAAAATTTTTATAATGATGAACCATGATGAAAATGTTGTGTTTACTGAATAGATTGACAGTGACAGTTTGATGATTAGTGAAAGAGTGCGTTCACAAATTAAACTCAAAGTCGCCAAGTCCCTATTGGAAAACCCTATACATATAGGGCGAGTTCGTAAACGTCTGACTAACAAAGATCAGCATTACTTACGTTCATAAAGCGAATTACAAATCGGACTTAGTAGGTGACAGAAATCTAGTCCGTTCACAAACGTCAAAAATGTGCAGTAAACATGTTGACATCGGGCAGATTGCGCAGACAAAATAAAACATCTGAGCTAAGCAGGCAAATTGATTTTACAAGAAGGAAAATGTAAGTAATGTGATTTCAAATATTAAATTTGCTTGGTAAAATTGATTAAAGTATATTTCTTTGTTTGCAGGATACTACAATTACTAATCTCAACGAGATTAGCCATGGAGGGCGAGTTTTCGGAAGGAAACAAAAAACGGCAAATTTTGTGGAGAAATGTTTTGTTGCAAATTAAAGCAATAAATTCACTTTTTTCATTTGATAGGGATGAAGTAAAAAAAAAAAAATTCGATAATTTAATAAGAACTTATAAAAGAATCAAAATTAGAAATCAGAAATCAGGAAGGGACGCCACGATGTGGGAATTCTTCGAAACTTTTGATAAGATTTACGGGGAAAAACTTAACATATCCCCGCCGAAGGAATTACTCGGTGCTACTTTGGATTTTGATGGCACTAGCATGAGTCAACCTGAAGAAGAGTGTATTTGTAGACTTTCTACAGGGAGAAGCTGAGAAGGACGAAAGGAGGCATGAAGAAATGATTGAAATAGAGAGGGAGAAAATGGGACGTGAAAGGCTTCAGCTATTGCCCGATCTTCTAAATGTTTTAGATAAAATTGAATAATCTCTATTTTTGATATTAGATATCCTGAATTCAGTATTTCTTTATTTTTTTTTGCTTTTTTTAAGACTGTTTAATGAAGTGTCAAATAAGTTAATGAATTGTTATGAAACCCTTTATTTTAATAAAGGTTAATATATCTGTACATACGGTATGGTTTTAAATTTAAGATAAATTAGAGAAATTTGTTATGCGCAGAACAACATTGCGACTTCATCTCTCTTTTGTCTTGCTTCATTATGGGTATTTTCAGCGCCACTATTGCTTTCCGATTGAATTTCATAATTTTCGTTGGAAGTTAATTCGGATTCATCATTAATTAATCCTTCTTGTTGAATGATTACATTGTGTAGAACAACACAAGCTATAACTATTAAACTATGTAAGATACGAAATTTGACTTGCTTGCTGATAACACATTCTAGTAGAGCTGTGTATAAAATTAAACCTCTTTTGCATGGGAGTAAGAAATACATTGTCCCGGTATGGAACTAGAAGATAGTTTTTCAAAGGGTACGCGTAATCGACAAGAATAAAAACAGAACCCACTACAGCGGCTGCGTCTGTTGTACATTTTTTTCCGACAGGACTTTCTTTCCCATACAAGAGCATCATGACAGCTTCCAGGAAAACCGAAGAAGACATCAATAAACAGTTGCCTGCTGTCACAAATTGCCTGTAAAGATGAACTGGCTAGGAAAGTTTTTATAGTGTCAGAATGTTTTTATTACCTGAAGGTTACTAGAACAGATCCCTTTTCTGTTAAAATAAATGATTTTGTCATTTGAAGGTGCATGAATAGGAATATGACTGCCGTCTACACAACCTATGACAAATAGTATTGGATTTTGACGCAAATTCATGAAATCCTCCATTTGTCTTCTTTTGCGCTCGCTTTCATTTATAGGCCACTTTATGAACTTGATGACTATTAGAAAATACTTAAACGCTGTTCCTTTGGCAATATTAAAGAGATTCGATATTTCCCGAAACGTCGATTCGTTCGCTAACTCTTATAGTGTTAAGTATAGCTCCAACTTCAGCTGCAGCCTAGGTCGCGCTGTTGCTTTCTTTTGCCACAAGTACATAAGTTCATTCTCTATAAATTGTTGACAAATTTTGTTGCCGTTAATTTACTGTTCATTTATGAAATGCAAAATTACCTTTAATGTCGTTTTTGTCATTCTCAAATGGCTTCGAAATACAATATATCATCAGGATACTTTTCTATAAAGATCATTACGTTCATGACCTTGGGCACTAAACGGCTATACTTATCAAACTTACAAATGTTAATTATTAGGAGCTTTCTTTTCTTTTTTATTTTTCTTAGTCGATCAAGAGCCACATTTTCACTTTCCTTTCGGTACAATTCTCTTAGAATAATATCTAAAACCCACTTCGCTGCCATGACGATAATGAACACAATTGTAGTAGAATTACTGCAGTCTGCTTGTCATCTGCGTGCAGGCGAAAAACATTTTCGATTTGCAATAGCAAAGCAGGCATGTGGTTGGACTTTCGCAGATTACTGCGATTACGAATTCACCCATATTGTTTTAAAAGACGATTACTTAAAGGTGAGCTAAAAGTACTGCATATACATAAAATAAAAGTAAAATAAACAACATGGATCACTTAATACATGGGCTGAAAAGTCAGTGCTGTTTTATAGTAAAACACAAAATTTTTGCAAAATTCAACTTTATTTATCAATATAGTTGCCTTTGAGGGCGATACACTGATTGAAACGATTTTTCAATCTTTCGATACCAGTTTTGTGGTACGATTTTGGTTTAGCCTCAAAATAGGCCTCTGTTTCGGCGACTACTTCTTCATCGGTCTTAAATCTCTTTCCGGCGAGCATTCTTTTGAGGTCTGCGAACAGGAAATAGTCACTGGGGGCCAAATCTGGAGCATCCGGTGGGTGGGGAAGCTATTCGTAGCCGAATTCATCAATTTTGCCATCTTTTTCATCGACTTGTGACACGGTACATTGTCTTGATGACCGGGCTCTTTCTTTTTCTTCAAATGCGGCCGTTTTTCTACGATTTCGTCCTTCAAACGTTCTAATAGTCGCTGTTGATAGTCTGCCCCTTTTGGATGTAGTCGATGAAAATTATTCCATGTGTATCCTAAAATAAGGATGCCATAACCTTGCCAGCCGACTGTTGAGTTTTTGGTCATTTTGAACGAGGTTCGTCGCCTGCTCGCCACTCAGCTGACTGCCGACTTGACTCTGGTGTGAAGTGATGGAGCCAAGTTTCATCCATTGTCACATACCGACGCAAAAATTCGTCTTTATTGCGGCTGAACAGCTTTAAACACTCCTCTGAATCATCAACACGTTGTTGTTTTTGGTCGACTGTGAGCAAACGCGGCACCCACTTTGAACAGAGCTTTCACATGTCCAAATATTCGTGTATGATATATCCAACACGCCCTTTTGATATGTTCAGAGCTTCAGCTATCTCGATCAGCTTCACTTTACGTTCATTCGTAATTATTTTATGGACTTTTTTGATGTTTTCATCTGAAACAGCCTCTTTTGGACGTCCACTGCGTACATCATCTTCGGTGCTTGTATGACCACTTTTCAATTTTTCAATCCACTTGCGAATGGTTCGTGAAGCCATTTTTTTCACAATAACTTCACTCACAACGCTATATCTCGAAAACTAATCATCCGATAACTGTCAAGGACTTTTCCACGGCCCACGAATTATTTATTTCACAGTTTCCAAGATCTGAAGAAGAGTATGAAGAAATCGCTCGTCATTCTTATTACAAATGGGATTCCCCTAATTGTTTGGGAGCTGTGGACGGAAAACACATTTCGATTGTGCATCCTGTAAATAGTGGATCCTTTTCTTATAGTTATAAAGGGTATAACAGCATTGTCCTATTGGCTATTTTAAATGATCAATACGAATTTATATACTGTAACGTTAGAACTATGATTTTTATGAAGATCTTGTTAACAATCGTCTTAAAATACCACCACCGAAAAGCCCCAACAATTACGATTCTACAATTCTATACATATTTATTAGCGACGAAGCATTTCGGCTGCGGAAAGATATGATTAAATCGTTTTCAAGGCAAGATTTAAATGAAGATAGGGAATATCTTAATAAAAAGCTTTCCGGTGCACGACAAGTTGTAGAAAACGCATTTGGCATTCTCTCGTAGCGATTCAGGGTTTTCCATACAAATATTAATTTGTCCTTGGAAACCATCGACTATGTCGTTTTAGAAAGCTGTGCATTGCACAACTACCTTAGGAGGCGAAACTCGAACTATATTGACGGATCTGCAATACAACTTCCAAACGAACGCTTAGATCGGCTGTGTAGTACACATAACCGACGGGTTGGCTTGGAAGGAAAAACTGTTCGTGACCAATTTTACATATTTTATTCAAAGAAGAAATAATTACAATAACTCAACTAAAATAAAATTCAATTCATATTATAATAATAAAAAAAAAAAACACTTAAACTTCTTTTATTGCCATTTAGAAAGAAATTGTTGTATCCGGATGTCCGGATTCATGTCTTGCATTTCTTGCTGAATGTTTCTCTTTGTTCAACTTCCAATAGAAGGCGAATTTGTTTTGCTCTCCCAACTTTAGCTTCAAAAATTGCGTCATTTATTATTTTTTTAACATAAATTTTGGCTTCCTCCGGCAAGGACCTTAATTCACAAGCAACATTTTTACCATATATGTCGCAATCATCTTCTTTATTTGAATTCAATTTTTCTTGCACTTGTTGCAATACAGCTTGCTCTACACTTAGCTCGCCTTTTACGGGAAAATTGTATTTTTTGCTCAGTTTTCTGAAATTTTGTGGTATTTAAAATTTGTTTCTATTTGTTCACAAAAAAACTTACGCTTTCTTCGGACGCCAAATCTGGTAAACTAGAACCAATGGAAGCTGAACTTCTGCTGCTCAATCCACTTCTTGGCATTTTGTGATCTGTCAAGAACAGCAACTCACTGATGGCTGGTAAATATCATCCTCCCCTGCCCCTGAGCTTCCCGAAAATTTGTTCTCATACTATTAATTTGGTTTTTAACTGTTCCAACTATGGCATTTTTATCAATTTCTAATAATTTCGTCCGCAATTTCTCTAATGACTTTTGCTTCAAATCTTTGTTCAAATATTCAGATGATTTCACTTCCCACAAACACTCATTTTCGCGATATATTTGGATAAATTCACTTAAAAATTCTCTTGAACATTGTCGAAAACCAGACTTTTAGACATTTTAGACATACAAATGAATGTAATGTCAATGAAATTTGAAGAAAATCAAATCAGTTTTGGTTTTCATCAATATAGCAAGGTTACTTGACAAGAACATTGAATAGAACACAAACAATCAATATTACTTGAATGACGATACTACTTGAATGTTACGATATTAAAAAGTAACATTGATCGTGTAGGAAGCTTAAGGCTGACGCGACCTAACGTGTCGATGAACTTGTGATTACTTGTTATTTGGTTATAGAACACGGGTAGAAGGCGCGTATTCCTACTAAATCTTTGCCCAATTGTGTGAAGAAATATGTAAACTTATATCAAGTTTGGAGGGACTTGCAAAAAAAATGCACAAAAGACACAAGACATATCTAGGCAGCACCGTCAGGACTTTGGCAACAATTTAGATAATTTGTTTGGTATTGCACACGCAATAAAAAATTAATAAAAATAAATGAGGATAGAATCTTTTTACAGCGTCAGAGAGAGCCAGGCCGACCTAGTCACTTAATAAATGGGCTAGAGAGGGCTAGAGAGACCACTTGATTTACATCCATACTATTTTCAGTTAGTACCAACCTTTGAAAGATACGTATATAAATTTGATAGCTGTCGGACGAAAGCTCTGTTCAAAGTGGGTGCAACGTTTGCTCACAGTCGACTAAAAACAGCAACGTGTTGATGGTTCGGAGGAGTGTTTAAAGCTGTTTAACTGCAATAAAGCAGAATTTTTGCTGCGATATCTGACAATGGATGAAACTTGGCTCCATCACTTCACACCAGAGTCAAGTCGGCCGTCAGCTGAGTGGCGAGCAGGCGACGAACCTCGTCCAAAATGACCAAAAACTCAACAGTCGGCTGGTAAGATTATGGTATCCGTATTTTGGGATACACATGGAATAATTTTTATCGACTACCTCCAAAAGGGGCAGACTTTCAACAGCGACTATTACATTGCGTTGTTGGAGCGTTTGAAGGACGAAATCGCAGAAAAACGGCCGCATTTGAAGAAAAAGAAAATGATGTTTCATCAAGACAATGCACCGTGTCATTGTGCTTCCCCACCCACCGTATTCTTCAGATTTGGCCCCCAGCGACTACTTCCTGTTCGCAGACTTCAAAAGAATGCTCGCCGGAAAGAGATTTAAGACCGATGAAGAAGTAATCGCCGAAACAGAGGCATATTTTGAGTCTAAACCGAAATCGTACTACAAAACTGGTATCGAAAGATTGAAAAATCGTTTCAATCAGTGTATTGCCCTCGAAGGCAAAGTTGAATTTTGCAAAAATTTTGTGTTTTAATATAAAACGGCACTGACTTTTAAGCCCATGTGTTAGCAGGAGTGGATACAAAATTGACTGATAGAGAGGAAAGAGCGCGCCTCAGAACTATTGAAGAAGAAAAACAGCGTGCTAAATATTTGTCTGAGCCGACTCCTTCGACATCATCTTATATACCGTTCCAAGACGACTCATCTTCTGAATCCAATGAGAACTTAGATTTACAAGAGGATGTACCAAATCTTGTCGTGGACACGCAACTCAGCAAAATACCTCTGCGGAAAGATTTTATTACTTCAAAATTAGTAGCAGCGCTAGGTAGGTGTCAATTGAGTATGAGAGATTCTGTGTTCATTCTTGAAGCAACTATTGAAGCATTTGGATATAATATTGATGAAATTCCGATAAGTAAGTCTTCCATCCAAAGAATTCGCACAGAAAAATAGAAAAAACGGAAAGCTGAAGCCATAAAAATTTATTTCCAAAATGAGGTACTAGAAGTTGTGACTGTTCGTTGAGTCGGCAAATGCTCGGAAATCAAAAGAAGAACATCTTCCTATAATTATTTCTTGTGAAAACAAAGAACAAATTATTGCCAAGATTAGAAAGATCTACAGGTGGTGAACAAGCGCAAGCAATTTGGATCGCGATTGTAGACTGGAATTTAGAAGCTTAAGTGCAAATTCTTTGTTGTGATACTACTGCTTCAAAGTTGCCTGTGTGCTTCTTGAACAAAAACTGAACAGAGAAATGCTTATTTTTGCTTGTCGCCATCACGTGTATGAATTGGTTTTAAAAGGCGTATTTGAAGCAAAAATCAGTCAAGTAACTATAAGCCCTGATATTCCACTCTTTAAAAAGTTCCGAGAAAACTGGAAAAGTATTAATGCTGATAAAATACAACTTGACAACTTGTTAGAGTTTTACCGAACTGGGCTGACAAAAGAAAAAGTCAGAGATGGAAATAACGTCAGTTTAAGCGAAAGTGGAAGCAAAAAAATTTATCTCCGAATCAAAAAGCAAAAAAAAAAAAAAAAAAAAAGTGGAAGTTAATTGAGGAAACACATTCACCTTATAAATTAAGAGAAACTTTACCTCAGGCAATTGAAATTTGAGTAAGTTCTAACACCTAAGCTGTTTTATAACCAAGTTAAAAATTCCATCATTAAACTAACCTATAAATGGTAAAAAGAGGAATATCCCACACCTCTCCGGAATACCCAGAAAACAAAAAACGTCACCAAAGCTTGAGTGAAATTGAACCAAAACTGGCTATGGGATCTACTTCTACCCTGAGTGTTGAGAGAATGCAGGAAATTCTACTTGAAAACAACAAAAAACTTGTGGAACAATTAGCCTCAAAGGCAGATCTGCAAGATTTCTTTAAAGAAATCTCAGCACTGAGTATGCGACAAGAAGAACTTGAGCAAAAAGTTGTGTATCTGGAAGAACAAAACAAACGTCCTGAGAACCAGCTTGACCGACTCGTACAGATGAGTACTGAAGCGAATCTTGTTGTTCACCTGCCTGTTGAAGATCAAGTAGACATGAGCGAAAAGGCAAAATCCATTTGCGCCGGGTTAGTTGACTCAGCTCAGAATCAAATCACCGAGTCTGCGTATAGGATACACAGCCATAACACGAATAAGTTTACGATAGTTCTAAAGATGAGGTCGAAGGAGTCTGCCTGGAGCATGATGAGGAATGCCTTAAAATTGAAGGGTACTACAATAAGCATCCAAAAGGACTTACCCTTTAACGTCAGACAACGTCGGGCAAAAATGATTCCAATCATGAAGATTTCTTTACGGGATGACAAGCTCCACATTACCAAGAATGACTTTACTTGGGACTCCGCGCTTGGATTGAGGTGTGGTGAAAAAAGTGGTATTGATGTAATACAATCTATTTTTTGAGATAATTCGTTAAATAAGAATCTTTTTATTCTGAAATCAGAAGTACAAACAAAACAGCTGCGAAAGAGAACACTTTTCACAGCTTCAAATTTGACGGCTAATGTCAATCGCAGCAGTGATGCCAAACTTAGCAAAACACCAATATGCGTAAAATCTTTGGGTCCATCCACAAGCTCTAAGGCTGTACGTGACGCATGATGTGCCCATGTCTACCAGAATGATTCTGAAAAAAACATAGTTAACAAGAAAATAAAAATTTTAAGCTACAATGTGTCAGGTTTAAAAAACAAAACAAATTTTCTAACATTTTTTAATTATGTAAAAAATTTTGATATTTTTGTATTATTTGAAACACATCTATAAGATAATGAAGAAATTAGATTTAAGAATATTTTCTCAAACTATGAATTAATCTGGTCTCCTGCTATAAAAACTTCACTTTTTGGCAGAGAAAGTGTTGGAACACTATTCGGCTTTCGTGACGGCCTCAAAGGACTGTATACGAGTATCTTTGTAAAAAGCTGGCGAAATCAATGTTATTAACTTAAAACTGAATACACTGGATGTAGTTTTGGTACCAATCTACTTAAACTGTAATCATTGGCAGCGTGATTTCGATAAACTCTGCGATTCATTGCACTCCTTGGAGTGTACGGATATAATGCTTATTGGGGATTTTAATGGTCGTGTAGGACTCACACAAAATAATTTCGCATCGGGATACAAAAGTACTCTGCTGGAACCATGTCGCAAATCTAAAGACCTAATTTGTGATGACAAAATAATTGAACTTGCTGATGAGTATGACATGTGCTTGTTGAATGGTAGTTGCGAAGGAGATCCAGATCACTTATCAGATATGATGTTCCTCTCAATAATAGATTACTGTTTTGTTTCGGGAAATTGGCTCAGGCTTCTAAATAGTTTTCAAGTAGGAACCGAGATCTTTTCGGACCACATGCCCTTGGAAGTAAACCTTAATTCTACTGCTAGCGGCAACTATGCTTGCAAAAAACCACTAAGCCTTCTGCCGAAATTTGTCTGGAATAACCGAATAATGGAATCGTATCAGCGAAACATAAATGTGAATCTTATGTAACTACGCATACAGTGTTATACAGCCAATATTGAAGCTCTAACGGAAATAATAAAGAAAGTAGTTCAAAAGTAGCCTTTGAACAACAACACATTGCGATTATAAATAATTCAAAATCTGCTCAGTTCTGGAAAGTTGTCAAATACCTAAACGGACATCTCTGTAACTCTTAAAGCCCCTCAACTCAGGACTCATTTCGATAACCTTCTTAATGCCCCATTAACCTCGCCGCTACTTCAATATGCAGCCCCTCTGCACTTACCCTGGAAGAAGTCAATGAAGTAATATGCAAATCGAAATCAAATAAAGCACCTGATATTGATCGCATCCCGTTTGAGTTCTATAAAAATTGCACATATGAGTTTATGAATTCTCACACAATTGAATTTAATCGAATATTCGACTCTGCTAATATCTCCGACGTATTCAGGAAAGCAATAACTGTTCCCCTACACAAAAAAGTCGATTACAGGGACCCGAAAAACTACAGAGGATTCACATTTTTAAACACTTCAGCCAAATTGTTTGCTTCATTGATTTACAAAAGATTGTATGAATGGTTACAAGAACATAACATCCTTAAAGAATTCCAAGCTGGATTTAGGAAAGGTTATTCTGCAATCGACCAGATATTCTGCTTAACAAACATTGCTGAAACATATAAGAGCAAGAAAAAAAGGTTTAACGCCTTCTTTGTAGAATTCCGAGCAGCGTTCGATTCAATACCACGTGAAGCACTCTTTTACAAGCTTTCCAAAATCGGTGTATCAAGTAAAATTATTCGAATCCTGAGAGCCTTGTATGAGAATGATATTACATATGTATGGGATGGAGACTTAATTTCTGAAGAGTTTGAAACTTCAATGGGTGTTAAACAGGGCTGTATTTTAAGTGCTCTGCTTTTTATATTATTCATCAATGATATAACAGATGATGTCAAAGGTGGAATAAGATTTAACGATGTATGCTGATGACATCGTCTTTCTGGGTGACACAACCCAAGGTATGTAGTTAATGATAAACAGGCTTAATGCTTTCTGTAAAAGTTGGAATCTCACTGTAAGGACGCTTCTCACATTTGGAAAAGTGGAAGTTAGATGGGGAAGAGATTGAGGTATAATCCAGATACAGATAACTAGGTATCCTTATATCGTCCTCCTTAAATTTCAAATCACACTTTAAGGAAAAATTAGCTGTTGCTAAAAGAGCTATCTGTTCGATTTGAGAACGTTGCTTCAAAAATAAATATGTATCGCAAAGTGCAAAACAAATTTTGTTCCACTCAACCGCAGCGTCGATAATGCTTTACGGAGCTCAGGTATGGGGTTACAAAGGCTACGATGCTGTGGAAAAAATTCTTCGCTACTTTTTGAAGAAGATTTTCCGATTACCAAAAAAATACCCCGAACTATATGCTACATCTTGAAACGGGAATTCCTCCTTTGCTCTTGTACACGCTCAAAATGCACTTCAACTATATCCTAAAAATACTAGAAATGAATGGATGCGGAATACCAAACGTAGTTTTAAGAAGCATAATTAGAATAAACGGATGCATTTGCGAGGAATGGAAGAAAACAGCTTCTGAATGCGAAGTAAATCTGTATTTGAACGAGCATCCTCATCTTTAAAGAGAAAAAATTAACTTGGTTTTGAAGAATTTTGGCAGACATACATATGACCAATATGTCGAAGAAGTTGAATCGTCACTGTTTAGGAACTATTACAGCAAACTAAACCATTTTCTAAATGAAAGAACATACTTCCTAGATAGTCACGCAGTTGACAAAATAAGTGCTAACTCGTTCAACTAAACTAGACCAGATTTACCAATACTTTGTGACCTCTGCAACATGAAAAAGAGAGAAGACATCTTACATTTTCTTGGTGTTTGTCCGATTTTAAAAGAATTTCGACTATCAATGTTCGGAAAACATGATTTAGACGAAGATGAAGTAATGAGCATTTTAAATAGAGAAAAAGGATGGAAAGTCTTATATGATTTGTAAAATTTTAATGTAAAACTTAAGTATGTATTTTGTCAACCTGGTAGATGGCCACAGGCCAAACCATTAAAGACTTAGATTAATCGTTACATTGTAAAACATTTATTGAAAATAAAAGTCAACTAACTAACTAACTAGTCAGAGATGATTATTGAGAGTTAATAGAGCCTTCTGTGATATTTTTAAGTGGAGATATGGAGATGCAGATGCCACGCACCAAGCTCGATGGATGGCGAGAGCAATTTAATCACTGAAAATATCGTGCTCAATTCAATTCAAGGTCACAAGGCGGCATTGGTTGACGTTTGTAACATCCTATGTACATTAAACCATGGCTCCAATGTACTTAAGCAATAAAAGCACCTTACCAAGATTTGTGCTTTTTGAAATCAATGAAGTCTTACGAGAAAACTGATAAAACGATCTCAAAAGCAGCCTTGGAGAAGATAATTCAGCATTTGTGGTATTTAATTGATAAAGTTTCTTTATTATCACTGTTTGAAGATGATGTAGACCAAGAAACTAAAGTTAAAATGGTTGGTAATCTAACTAAATAGGAAATAACTCATGGAAAACGATACTATACATCCCATTGAAAGAAGAACTTTTTGGTTCATTGTATGGAAAGTTTATTAAAGAAAATTGGCATTAATAGTTATAAAAGTTTTTACCTTCGTTTTCTGTAAAAGTATATTTTTTTAACACTCTTTTCTTATTTTGTTTCCGAAAAAATACCTCTGACTTCATGCAGTACAAAGCAAGTCCTTGTTCAATCGCTTTAAAATTGAAGACAGTTTTCTACATGAATGTCCTACTTTGTGGTCAAATAATACCTCGTTTCAAGAAGCTAGAAAGAAAGTTTCGGCACTGAGGGTAGTAAACGATGTAGCCGAAAGAGCGGTTAAGTTGATGTAAGACTTTCATGGATTAATCACAAAAACAATTGTTATTACGTTGCGTACAAGAACACCAGAAAATTTATTCTGATTGTAAAAAACAAGCGTTTAAAAGAAAATTTGAGCAAAAATATTATTTTTTAATGTAAATGACACATTGGTGTCATGCAAATTTGGGAATAAGTCTCATTGTACCGATGCTAATTGACAGTAACCTGTGTTCCGGCCTCATTTTTGAAAAAGACCTATGGTGATGCGACCGGCGTACAATTCACATCATACGGTAAATTTTTTAGAAGCAATGGCATTTGATAAAGATTTTCCACGTTCCAAATATAGCAATTCTGCTTGCTTATATAGTCGCTTAGACAAAAATGAGCTTCATGACTGAACAAAATTTAATGGTAAAAACTGTTTGAACTTCCAGTTGATTTGAAGTCAAATCACTGAACACCCGACGAAATAAATGGTCACGCAACTTTAGCTCTTGCACCAATTCGATCTCATAGTCCGCAAGACTAAGATCAATACGTAGGATTTGTTGACGGATACCACGAATCGTTAAATTGGAGTCCTCTTCAACTCTATCTTCCACAGCCGCGATATTTTCTTCCGAACATTCTGTTCTCGTTCGTGGATGGTATATTTCGTCGGTTGTGGTAGCGGATGCGGCCATTAAACATTCTGTTGCTTCCTCTGATGACTTCAAGTTGATTGACACCGATTGCAGAGAATCTTTAATCTGCTAGCCTCAAAACTGAGGTTGTTCTCTTTACGAGAAGGAGGAAACTGGTCTGACTCATCTAGTGTTTAAAGTCGTCACCATCCAAAGAAGCTAAATATTTCGAATACTATGAACCAAATATGTTACATCGAAGCCTCCAAAGAACGGTTTGTCTGAGCTACCAAGCACACTTGACTCCGCTCTAGATGCATTGATGAATCTCCTTCCCCTGGGTATTTATATCATGGGCTGCATTCTCAAAGTCATTTTCCATTTAAAAAGAAGTTGTCTTTGGTAAAACCCGCTCTGGAGCTTTAACGAACTTTGCTGTTTTATGACTCTTGTCTTATCGATATAGCGTTTGATGCAACCACAGCAGAACTCCTGCTGCGAAAAAAAAAACAAAATCGATTTTCCCTGTGCCCAGGACTGATTTCGGCCAGAATCTGAGTCAGGAAAGGAATGCAGTCGGGTGTTCATATACGGCTCCAAAACAGATGTAGGATTCCGCGCTGGTGTTTTTCTGGAAGAAGACAATTTAGATTTCTTTTCTCGTTAGCAAAACTTGCGTCTGTCTTCCAGAAGGAGATATACGCAATACTGATGGCAACGAACTATTTTGTGAAGAGCCGATGGAGATGCGGTTGCTTAGAGTCTTCCTGAACCCTCTTATGACTTTGAGAATGTAAGACATCACTGAATGTGGTCGAAAGGCTAAACTGACTGAATCTTGTCTGGGTCACAGGTTGCAATGGGATCATGGGAAATTAAATCGTCAATGAACTTGCCAGGCAAGGTACAGAGTAGAGTTGTTCAGGACCCGAACATACGTTGGGTTTGCCTGAGTTCTCGGTTAAGTCTTCTATTTACAGTTGGGTTTCATATGAGCCTAACAGCAGATGGCATGACTCCTCAGGTTGAAGATAGACCAAATGAATTCTTCCGACGTCTCTAAGAGTTCAGCGGTCTTCCTGCACTCCCTCAGCGGGAAAGACTGCAAGTTTCTTAATTGCGTCATGACAGGGCATCACACTTTAGATATGCACTCAAATGTGCTGTGCTGCAACATCCTGTGATGCTTGCTGTGAAAGTGATGACGACACCACGAACACTATCTCTGTGAATGTCCGAAATATGATCGCATCAAGGTGCAGGTACTCGGCGTTGTCGTGGTGGGTACTGGTAGTGTATAACTGATAGACAGAAAAATTTCATTAAAAAAAACTTTTAAATAGTACAATGGACTAGTTATTTGTCTGAGTGCTCTGTTCCTCCAGAGAGAAAGATAGAGAAAAAAAAAAAATTAAAAATAAATTTAACAGGGTGGATTGGGTTCGAAATTTTTCAATAATTCAAATAGCACATTCATATGGTCGATGATGTATATCGTAAATTTCACAAAGTGCTCTACAAATTTCGCGAACAGGACTTAGAGTTTGGTAATAAATTTCAAGGATTTGAAATCTTTGTTGTGGCGTCAATCTTTCCATGATGAAATAGCAAATTGTACTGAAAATTAATGAAGCTTGCCAGTTCAACGATTTGAAGTCTTTGTTGTGGCGTCAATCTTTCCATGATGAAATAGCAAATTGTACTGAAAATTAATGAAGCTTACCAGTTCAATGTGATAGCTGATTTTATATTTAATCCCCAATTGAAAAGTCTGACCCTACAAAGAAGGACACCAATTACTCGTACACGTGCGTTCTGCAATGTTTTTACAAATTTATAAACGTGAAACAATTATTTAAGGAAAATAAAGCTGGATTTTGCAGTGAGTATTTCAGCGCAGGTAATATTTTTGTTCTGCAGAGCAAAGGTGTTTTTGATAACATTTATGTAATGCCTTATTGCCCAATTGTGCAATTATGCCAGCGATTTATCCAGTCGTCGAAACTTTTATTTTATATTCGGTTTTCGGTATGTCCATCAGTGCTTCCTGCGATTTTTCCATTACTTCCTCTCGGCCGCTGAAACGCGATCCCCGAAGTAGTTTTTAAACTCGATTAAACAGAAAGAAGTCACACGGTGCCAAATCAGGTGAATTCGGTGGTTGTGTGATGGTACTTGTTGCTTACGAATAATGATGGCACTGTGCGACAGTGCGTTATCATGGTGCAAAATCCACGAGTTTTTGGCCCACAATTCTGGTCTTTTTTTTGACTGAAAACGACGTGCTTTTTTTGGTCTTGGTTCAATTGGTGAACGCCATTCACTTGCCTGATGTCTGGGTTGCGTGTCATACTCATAAACCCACATCTCGTCTCCATTAATGATCCTTTTGATGAATGTGGGATCGGATTCAGCTCAGTCTCTTTTTTGCATGAAATTGAGGTCTTTTGGCACCAACTTTGCTGCTATACGACGGAAACCCAAATCTTGAACGGATCCATAGGCAATGTTCAAGTCCTCCTCTATCTCTCTGATGGTTAATTTGCGGTTATTGATCAACATATCTTTTACTTCATCAATGTTTTCGTTGGTTTTCAATTTCAATGGTCAGCCACTGTGTCCATCAACTTCGGTTGATTCACCAACACTTTTGAACCACTCGTGCCACTAGTAAACGAGCGTTTTCTTTAGAGAATCGTTGCCGAAACACTTTTCCAACATTTCCAACGTTCGCGCGCCATTAAATCCGTTTCTTATGCAAACTTTAATACAAGTTCGTTGTTGCAAATTCAAATCCATTTCTAAAACTGTAAAAAATCGCCAACACACACAGAGATAGGTGTACTGTTAGCTACGTAACTTTTGCAAATATCAAGCTATGACGCTAAGATATTAAGAGGGAATGTCAACAACAGATGTACCAACTTAACAAAAAAAAAAAAACAGAACTCAAATCGGAACAAGGTGGTATACCAGGTGTACCGGTATGAAGAAACAAATGTCTCGATTGGGAACATTTATTGTGAATGGGACTTATTTTTTTTTTTTTTGTTTGGTTGCTATGACACCTGTCAAACATATTTAGAATACATCAAGTCACTAAGCAAACAACATCATATTTTTTCGTCGTGTTAAAAATGTCAAATTTTGTACTAGAAAATGATGACTTGTGCAGAGTCGCATCGAATGCTTGTCGAGGCATATGGTGATCATGCTCTTTCAGAAGAAACATGCAAAAATGGTTTCAACGGTTCAGAGATAACGACTTTGATGTGAGAAGTGAAGAACGTGGAGGGCCACAAAAAAGGTTTGAAGTGCCGAATTGCAAACAATATTGGATGAAGATGAAACTTTGATTCAGAAATAAATAACAGAAATTTTAAATCTTGCACAATTTCTGACCGCTTAAAAGCTATGGGAAAGACCCAAAATTCTGGAAAATGAGTGCGACATTAATTTGAATGAAAGACAGATGGAAAACCGAATTAACACTTTTGAAATTTGCTTCAAGGACACGTTAGAAAATTGTTACTGACGATGAAAAATGGATTGATTTTCAGAATCCTAAACGGAAAAAATCATGGGTTAATCCGGGACAACCATCAACTTCTACTACAAAACCAGATCGATTCGACAAGAAGACAATGCTGTGTGTCTGGTGGGATCAGAAAGGTGTGGTGTACCACGAGACCCTAAAACCTGGTGAAACCGTTAATACAGATCACTACCGACAGCAAATGATCAATTTCAACCAAGCATTGATCGAAAAATGACCAGAATGGGCCAGAAGACACGGCAAGGTAATTTTGCTCCATGACAATGTACTTCCACACAAAGCAAAACTGGTTCCTGATACAACCAAAGCACTTGGCTGGGAGCTGCTACCTCACCCGGCGTATTCACCAGACTTGGCTCCTTATGGCTACCATTTGTTTTCATGGGACACGCATTAGCTGAGTAGCACTTCGAATCCTACGAGGAAGTCGAAAATTGGGTGACTTTTTGGTTTCCTTCAAAATACGAACAGTTTAATTGGCGTGGAATCCATAAATTGCCTGAAAGATGAAAGAAATGTGTGGCTAGCAATGGCCAATACTTTGAATAAAATGTTTTTTACTTTCCCATTAAAAATTTGTGTTTTATTTTCACAAAAAAACGCTCACACCGGTACACCTGGTATTGGCCAAACACATAAAAAAAATTATTGGGGCAATTTGCACAAGGGCGACAACCGATTTTTTTTTATTTTTATTTTTTTTTTTTTTTTGCATATTTAGTTTAAAGTTTGTATTGTACTCGTAAAACTATCTCAACACAACTTAAATCTTTTTTTTTTTTATAATTTCGATTACCAACCGACCGAGCAAAACAACTAAATTGAATTATTGGTGCACTTAACACATGAAGGTAACTTTCAAAAATGCGTGAATAACGCGAGAAGTTGACGTGATGGGACAGTTTTGTTTCCCATAATTATTATAAGTAATTGTAAAGAGACAGTTACATATATATACTCGTATCATCACTCATTTTACCAAAACTTTGTCACGCTGAATTATTACAGAAATAAATAAATAAATACTTTGGCGCGACAGCCCGTGTGGGCCAAGGCCTAGCTTCTCGCATTCATTTGTGTTTCTCACTTTGCGAATTTTTACACTTCTGAGCAGAGCCTTCTGTTTTTTTATCTAATTTATGTGAAATATTCATTAACATTAGCTCCCATATTTTGAATAATTTATTTTAAAAAATGAAATAATAAAAAAAAAACAACAAATTATGTGCTTTGCCGAAAGAAATGTACAGGTGTCCCGCTTTAAGAGGAAAAAAATTATGGTCACCTGAGGTATAGATAAATAAAGCTGATTGAGGTATAATACGAGTAGGATATTAAAGGACATCTATTTGTTTAGGCAATCAATAATTCTGGAATTCAACATGAGTTGACATTCCCAAATTAAATATTTGAGCATTGAAATTTCAAGGTGGCTCTTGGAAGGCGACCCTATTCTGGTCGTATCGTCGTATCTTTTGACCAGTTCAGTGACACTACACTCTTTAACCCCCGACGCAAAACGTGGGGTATTATAAGTTTAACGTGTATATCTGTGAATCTGTCTGTGGCATCGTAGCTCCCAAACGGAGGAATCGATTTCAATGATTTTTTTTTATTAGCTTTAATTCAAGCAAATCTGTTCAGGAGTTTTTTTTATAAGTTTGCGTCGGGGGTTAATAAATTTTTAATTTTACTTGTTTATATAAAGTGACTGTTGAAGGACTTTACGTGAAAAAAGTCGTTCTTAAGCCTTTGCGATTACAGGAATCCAGCTTCCACTGTCACTTATTTTTGTTGTCGCTTGTTTTATTAACCTGAAATTCGGGCTTTCCCTATTGCATTAAATTTCGAATTGTAGGGCTTAGAATAACATCATTCAATCGCTTTATGTACTATGTATATACACATTTGTGTACTCGTATGTCTTCAGCCCGTTACTCAGACGGTGTTTAGTTGAGAATGTCCTGACAACACAACTACCATATTTCAACGAACTGAATTTTATTTAAATTAATTTTGCCTTAAATACTACAAAATGCAGAGTTTTAAGTTGTGCGTTGTTCGTCGTTTGTTATTTGATACTTTTTGTTGTGGTCATTCACTACATGGACGTCACACAGAAGTCTGATTCTTCAAGTTTTAGGGTTGTAGAGGGTCAAATGGATTGTAGCTGCGTGCTTGTGATTTCACCTGGTTTGTTCTTGAACAACCGCATTCTTATCTTTATAACTATGAAAATAAATGCAGCAATAAAGAGCCGATGGTGGTGTTAAGTTGAATCTTGTGTGTCCTCAGTAACAGCAGCAATTTTTCCTGCCCTTGTTGGAGTTCAAAATCATTTTCTACCTTGTCAATATCCTTAAATATATTTGGCCGTAGAACTGGAGCTTCTTGACTCATGTGCGTGAAATTCATCAGCTGCTGTGATATCTTGCTTGTTGGCAAAAACGATGCTTTCAATCGACTTGACAGAATACTTTTCCCAGAGATGATCATACCTTCTTGACGTATCATGCAGGTTTCTTGAAGACTTATGGTTCCGCTGCCAAACAATGAAATCTTTTTCGTCTCTTGGTCACGTCTACACTTCTTTTAAAGGGCATGCTAAATAGCTGGGTATTAGGATGATACATTTCTATCCAATATGCTCTGGCAAGAACTGTATGGGTAGTACAGGCTGTTGAGGGTAAGTTGTTGTGTTGAAGTATGCTCATCCCGTATGCACTAATAGTGGAACCAGGTGTACAAATTGAATGGGCTAATTTACACCAGTACATGCTAGACGACCTCTGCTTGCAGGAATTGATTTCTTGCTTTATCTTAGGGTAGTATCGATCCAATTGAAATCTAACTAAAAGGTACTCTAATGATGGTACTAAAAACGTGAAATTTCGGTTATGCCAAGTTGGTACTGGTAACACGTTGAAAACCTTGAATTCCTCGTTAACCCGTAAGGGAATCGTGATTTTAATAATAATGTCTTCATCTGTAACTCTTCCCTTTGGATGAAGGTCCTTATAGAGTTGGAGAATCGGTTCATGTTGTCGTTCCCCCTGGAATGATTAATGTGCGAGGGATGTTGTCATGTATTCTTATCAATTCATTCTTCAGCTTATTTACACTGAGTATAAGATGATGTATTCTGCCCTGATGTACTGATGTACAATATCCAGCATTAAATGAGATGAACTTATCGTGCTGTTTATTCCAATCATTTATAATAGAAGTCAGAAAGGCTTATTGTCTTTGGTTGGACATTCGTTCTTTCTTTAATATATTGATTGTTGAATCGATGATGGTAGTTTGATTCTTCATTAACTGTTATATGTGTGCCTCATTTAATTGTAACATTTCAATCGTTTTCTCTTATTTTTGAGCAAATCGTTGATCCAACACTCCAAAGAGCTCATTTGTCAGAGATCCGATGAAGTCGAATGGTGATCGCTCCGACAAGCAATAGCATGTCGTTATTCAGTTCTATTTGATGCAATTATTGTTCGAATTGTGGCAAGGTTCTGGATAATCAATTCGGTTTCAAGGCGGGGCATGATATTATTCACGCCGCGTCTAAACTGGTTTCCGATATCCAATGGAACAAAGCCAAGAAACAGTGCACTGGTGCCTGCCTGATTGACTTGGAGAAAGCCTTTGATACCGTATGGTTAGAGGGGCTCTTCTACAAACTGAACAGGCTGGGCATTAGCAGACCATTGCTGTATATTCTTTTCAATATGTTCACAGATAGACAGTTCATCGTGAAGAATGGCGATGTGACTTCTACTGGAACTTTTCATGTTAAAAACGGTCTCCAACAAGGTACGGTTAATTCGCCGATTCTTTTCAACATTTACACAAGTGATTTGATAGGTACGTCATAGCGTACGCAGACAACATAATCGCGTACAGATCAGGTCCAAAGATTGAGGTCATAAACATACTCTTGCAACGTGACTCGAACAAAATTAAACAATATTGCGACGACTGGAAGTTGAAGATCAACTATCAGAAGTCGGAAACCATTCTTTTTAGGACGCCTTTGTCTGGGACCTCTGCGGATACCAAAAAGAATTGGCGAAAGTTTCAGATCGTCGGACAGTACGGTCAACCACTTGCTTGTCGAAATGTAGTCAGATACCTTGGGATCTGGCTGGATCAATATCTGTATTTTAATAAACATATAGATGTTGCTCTGGCCAGAGCCAGAGGAGCTTTTGCCCTTACAAAGAGACTGTTTTATAGCAAACAACTCGATGCGAGGGTAAAGGTGATCTGCTACATGGCCCTTATTCGGCCTATGCTAACATTTGGTTGTCCCGTGTGGTTCAACGTGAGAGCAAGTCTTTTGGAAAAGATTCGGGTGTTTGAGAGGGCTTGCCTTAGGGCTTGTCTTCGCCTTTACAGAACACCAGGGTCTGAGTACATAAAATTCTATCCTAATGAGGTTTTGTACAATAGGGCGAACCTAATAAGAGTGGACAATTTTGTCATTAAGTTGATTCGAAGACACATTGCAAGAGCAATGACCTCGTCGAACAACCTGATCTCTGGGGCTTATTACTCCATTTATATGTATCACGAGAGAGTTCGCCTTGACGGCTTTATTCCACCAGAAGCGTTCCTCTATCTTGATAAGAAAGGCTTGATCCAGGACAGATTAGCGGTGCCGTTAATCTTTCACGTCGCTCGAACAGCTGCGGACAGGCGACTCAACTACGACAGAGATGTCGCACATGGCAGTGCGGAGCGTCTCCGGTTCAGTAGAGCGGTAGGGAGTCGCGACATGAGAGATGTTGCTCGGCAGCACCAACAATTTTGGTGGCTTATTGAAGAAGAGGATGCTTCATCGTCGAATTCCTCAATTACTAGGTAGCTTCCTCGAGTGAAGCAAAGTTGGCCAGCCTATTAGATTCTAGTCATGGCCGACTTACATAGTTTTAGATAGGATTAAGTTAGATTTAAGAAAAATAATTAAAAAAAAAACAAAAACAAAAAAATACATATATATATATATATATGTATTTATATATTAAGTATATATGTATTATGTATATATATATATAAAATATTTAACTTAATTGTTCGTTAGATATAAGTAGGTTAAGTATATTAAGATTTATTTTAGGTAGTTTGTAAGCTTTAGTTTTAAGTTTTATATTTCAACAAAAAAAAGTCCATTTATTAAGTTTTTGTTAAAATCTGTTTTCTTAGTTTTAGGCTTAATTAATGCAAATATTAAAATAAGAATAGACTGTAAGATACGTCGAAAGACATAGATTAAGTGTTAGGCTTATATTAGAGTGCCCGCATGAGGCCAGTAAGTTAGATTAAGATAATTTTAAGTTAATTAAGCTTATTTTTAAGCATTTTTTTGTTTAGCCTATAAGAATTAATATATAAGAGAATAAAAAATGCATTTAAACTAAAAAAAAAATTGAGTATTAGCAAGGTATTATCGCAAAGAACTGTAAAGACTTTTGATATACCAACTTGATCAAAAAGGAGATTAAAAATGAAAGTTTATTCATCTAAATCTATATTGTCCCCTTCAAAGTAATCCCCATCGACTGAAACACACTTTTCAGCGCTTGATCCAATCCTTGAAACATTTATTTTATATTCGGTTTTCGGTATGTCCATCAGTGCTTCCTGCAATCTTTTCGATTGAACAGAAAGAAGTCACAGCAATTCGGTGGCTGTTGGATGGTATGTGTTGCATTTTCGTCAAAAATTTACGAATAATGATGGCACTGTGCGACGGTGCGTTAACATGGTGCAAAATCCACGAGTTTCCTGTCCGCAATTCTGGTCTCTTTCGGTGAATTGCTTCACTCAAACGTCTCATAACGCCCAAATAATACCCTTTGTTTAATGTCTGGCCTCCTGGCAAAAATTCATGATGCACTAGACCACTAGATCCATGGAAACCGTGAGCATTGCCTTCTTTTTTCACTGAAAACGACGTGGTTTTTTTTTTGTCTCGGCTCATTTCGTGAACGCCATTCACTTGCCTGATGTCTGGATTGAGTGTCGTACTCATAAGCTCATATCTCGTCTCCAGTAAAAATCCTTTTGATGAATGTGGGATCGGATTCAGCCTCGCAAATCATCTCTTTTGCGACGTCAACACGGTCTCTTTTTTGCATGAAATTGAGGTCTTTTTTCACTAACTTTACTGCTACCAAATCAATAACCAAAATGTCCTGGACGGATCCATAGGCAATGTTCAAGTCCTCCGCTATCTCTCTGATGGTTAACCTTCATTTCATCCTTGTGTAGAAAACTACACAAACAATTTTTTTTCTTAATTTCTCAAAAACCACTGATTGCAAACTTCCGGAATTTTCAGACTTTGTTTATATCCTTGATTACCGAAAATAAAACGTACCTCCCCATAATAAAAATGTTTATGGCGGTTAATAATGCACTAATTACGTTGTCTACCATCATGTGTAGATTTCTACGCATATGGACAGTAAGTGCATGTCATATAAAAAGTCATTTGCGTTAAGTGTTTTAGCAAGTGAATATCCTTGGTATGTTTAGTGAAATTTATAAAAATAATAAAAGATAACAATGTCAAAATCCAGATATCTGACAGAGGAAGAAACGGAAGCATTTTTGAATGAAGGCGATGGCGATATCAGTGATGTTTCTGGAGACAGTGATGACGAATTTGTGCCAGAAGAGAATATTGATGATGACGATAACTTATGTTCAGACGATAGTGATTCTGACGAAGAGCAAGCGAGTGGCTCAAGGGAAACCAACGAATCAATTGCTGAAGTTGAAAATGTGGATCCACTGCTTGTTTCGAAAGATGGTATTGTTTGGCAACTACAGCCATTTCAGCATAAAAGTGGTAGATTGGGGAATGAAAATATAATTTCTCTTTATCCTGGAACAACAAGATATGCCAAAGCTCGTGTTGATGGCATCAAAGATGCTTTTTTGCTTTTCTTGCCACCACAAATTGAAAATATGGTAAGGATTTCAAACAAATCGATTCGAATATGTTGCAAGCATATATTGGTGTTTTGATTTTATCTGGTGTTTATAGGTAAGTCGTAGTTGCTTTCTTTCTTATTTCAACTGATTCTTGACTTTTTTACTTTTAGATCGAAAAACGAAACTTGAATTGTTTGATGATATTAACGGTCATCCGGCGTTTAGGGCAATTATGTCGAAGAAAACATTTGATTATTTGAATCAAGTTATTCGTTTTGATGATGTCATTAGCAGAAGACAGCAACGATCTACAGATAAATTTGCACCGATTCGGGATATATTTGATAAATGGTCCAATTTATCAAGTGACTACTACAATCTACATGAATGTGTGACAGTTGACGAGCAATTGCTTGGTTTTCGTTGAAGATGTAAATTTCGTCAATATATGCCATCAAAACCAGTAAAATACGGTCTAAAATTCTGGTTGCTGGTTTGTTCTTATATCTGGTATGTTTGGAAAATTCTCAGTTCAAGTGAAAAAAGATAAGGCGAACGAGTAATTTTGGATCTCGTTGATGGCTTGAAAGGTCTCAACATAACAATGGATAACTTCTTTTCCTCAAATGAGCTTGGGCTAAAATTGTTGTCAAAGGGCATTGCAATGGTTGGCACGATGAGAAAAAATAAAAGAAGCATCCCACCAAAGCTTCTTGAATGCAAAAATAGACCGTTGTATGAATCTACTTTTGCATTTACCGAAAACACAGCACTTGTTTCGTACAGTGGACGGAAAAATAAGTGTACCGTGTTGCAAAGTACTTTGCATAACTCAATTGAAATCGAATCAACTGAAAAAAAGTTACCAGCAAGGTTTGCTCATATACTACTTTTTGAAATTTCAAGACCCTCTAATGTTTTTTTTTTCATTCAATATAGGCGGTGTGGATACAAAATGCTCACTTGTTACAGCTATAGAAGAAAATCTAACAGATGGCCAATGGCTGTATTTGCAAACATGATTGACATTTTTGCTTTGAATGCATTAATTATTTTCAAAGAAGTGAATCCGAATTGGCAAGCAACACAAAAAACAACAGTAAGAAGGAATTTTCTACGTGAACTTGGAATATCCCTTGCAAAACCACTTATGGAAGCTAGAAGTGCGAAGCCAAGATCAGCATCGTCTGCTTTATTGCTTGCAACTATTTTGGAAGAAAGTTCACCATCGTCATCTTGACGTTCAACCACAAATTAAAGGCAGAGCAAGATGTCACGTTTGCTATGAAGAAAAATCCGCCAAATAAAAATAATGTCTATGAGACGATTTGTTGTTTTTGCACAAAAGCTGCAAGTAAAAATCAACATAATCGAAATGTTTTTTATATTATGTGTAAAATGTATTCCTGAAAAATTAATTTGAACCTACCTTCTCTTGTTATTTTAGTAATAAATTATAAAAGCAATTTTTCGGTTTAATTTAAAAAAGAATTTAAAAAATACATTAAAATCCCATATTTGTGTAGAAATCTACACACGAGCGTAGAGAACGTAATATTTTTTGAGGATGAGATGAAGGTTAATTTGCGGTTATTGACCAACATTTCTTTTACTTCATCAATGTTTTCATCGGTTTTCGATGTCGATGGTCTGTCATTGCGTTCATCATCTTCGATTGATTCACGACCACTTTTGAACCGTTCGTGCCACTGGTTTTCTTTAGAGAATCGTTGCCGAAACACTTTTCTAACATTTTCAACGTTCGCGCACCAATAAATCCGTTTTTTACGCAAAATTTTTCCAAAATTGTAAAAAATCGCCAACACACAAAGAGATAGATGTACTTTTGGCTACGTAACTTTTGCAATTGTCAAGTTATGACGCTTAGATTTAGACGAAATGTCAACAACAGATGTACCAACTAAACAAAAAAAAAAAAAACAGAACTCAAATCAGTTATCATAAGTTATATTAAATTTTATTATAAATGTGTACTTTATACACCACACCGGCTTCAGTACTTGTTTTCGCTGCTAGCTTGGAATATTTTCTAAGTAACGAATCGACGTCCTTGTATTTTGGTTTCGAGTATTTTTTTTTTTTCACGTGCGATAGTTCTTCTTCTTTGTTTATGGTATTTTGAATTTGTTGTCACAAATTAAGCGTTAGGACCTAAACTTTTTCTAATATATTACAGGTTCTCATCACGAAAAATTCTGTCAGCAATAGTGGGTGCTGACTTGCTAGTGGTTCGCCTACGTTCACTTTAGAATCATTTATTCGCCATTTATACGCGGTTTACTCACCATAATACGTTTTGTACTTGCAAATGTTTGTCCGTCATAACGCCTAGATCTTGCGATATGTTACTTCTTTCCTAAGGGCATCGTGTTTTTCGTGATGATTAATGATGAATATCTCTGCTCGGCCCGGGACCACGGCTCCACTGAATAAAGTTAGAGTCCAGCAGTGTTTTGTGTTTATATATGTTCATTTCCATTATTTCGTATTGATCTGCTTTTCTAATCTGATGCTAGCTTATATGAATGCGTACACAATTTTCGTTCTACGTAACTGGTAGTCCCCGGACATTAAACGTTAATGCACCTTATTGACATTTTTAATTTAAAATGCCTGAAACTAATTTTTTGTATGGCAATATTTTATAAGCCAACTTCTTTCCTTAGCTCGTGATTTACGAGAAACGCGCACCTAAATAGACGCTGCTACTATTAACAACAGGAATCTCCGTAGTATATGTCATACATAATGCTTTTGTTTGGCTCATCCAGGATGGTGATGATATCTTTCTTAACCCAGCGTGAGTGGGGTCGGGTATGTCAAACCCGAGAAGTTTTTAAACGCAGATTATTTAATGTTACTGTTATTGTCACACCCGACCTCGTAAAGGGTGTTACATTTTTTTGTTGACAGTTATTTTATGATTTATAGGTATTTTGTGATTCATTTTTAGAATTCTCAAGATGTCTAAGCAAGAAAATCAGCGTCGGCTACAGGATTTGTTAGAAAAGTTCTCAAGTTCTAGTTCATGTGACTCTGAGAGTGAAGAAGAAAGTGACAACGTTTCTCATAGAAGTAAGGAAAGTGATTCGGAGCAAGATGGTATTTTTGATCATTTGGAAGAGCGGATATCTGTGCCGACGGCTACTAGACAGTCATCTGAGGCATGGGACATTGTATGCATCCAAAGATGGTACAAAATGGTTAAAAGATTGTCCTAGATAAAGCGTTCGATTTCGGTCTGAGAACATTATTACTAATGCTCCAGGCGTAACAGATATTGCAAAACTTGATAAAACTAAAATTGAAACCTGGAGTTACAGACAATACGATGCATACATGCACAAATATTCAAATAAAGTGTAAAAGGGAAAAATATCCACAAAACAAAGAGAAGTATCACATGACCGGTGCAACTTTGGAGCATTTAAAGGCATTCCTAGGACTTTTGTTTATAGCTGGCCTGAATCGCTCAAATACACAAAACTTTACGCCACAGTAAATATGGTACAGGAGTTGAAATCTTTTGAACTGCAATATCACTGAAGATGTTTTACTTTCTCCAAAATTGCTTGAGATTTGATGATAAAAGCACCTGGGACCAAAGAAAAAAGACTGACAATCTAGCTGCAATAAGGGACATTATGGATAATATTCAAAAACATTATGTGCCTATAGAGAATCTTACTATTGATAAGATGTTATCTTTCCGAGGGCGATACATTATATATTATACATTCCTAACAAAATTCAAGCCCTTGTAGATGCGGAGAAGTTTTACATTCTACTACTACTACCAGGGCCTTACCAACTTAGTAACAAAGCGTTTGATATCGTTAACCATTAAGTGGAACCAATAACAAAAACGAACAGGAATTTAATGTTCGACAATAAGTTAACTAATTAACCCTGTTATGATTTATCTGTTGAAAGGATATTCATTGACTTCTGTCGGCACAGTACGTAAAAACAAAACAAGTGTACCTGAGGTCTTCAAAAAGGGAACAAAAGTACTATAAATGCCTCTCGATTTGGGTTTCAGAACGATATTACTTTGATGTCCTATGTATCTAAAAAAAAAAACAAAGTTGTGCTGATTATATTAACTTTACACCATGATAAAAATGTAGACGAATCGACAGGCGATAAAAGAAAGCCAGAAATGATTACTTATTATAATAAAACTAAAGCCAGGGTCGATGTGGCAGACGAATTGAGTGCCACTTATTATGTTTCACGCAACAGCAAACGTTGGCCTATGACAATTTTTTTATAGTATACTTAGTATAGCTGCTATAAATGGTATCATAATCTATAGAGAAAATAACACTGGTGACAAAACACGCATGAAGCGGCGAGACTTCATTCATAATTTAGGTTTGAACCTAGTAAATGATAGTCTTCGGAACAGACAACAAATCTTACATCTTCCAAGGGAAACACGAAAGCAGATTCACCCCCAGTTCTCAAAAAAAAAAAAAATCGCTGATAAATATGTTAGATGTGGTGACTGTACTAAAAAAAAAGACAGAAAAACAAAATATTGCTGTTCGAAATGTGAGAAGCCAATTTGTATGGAACATAGGATTTTTATGTGGGGAGATTTTGCTGATATATAGTAGTAGTTTGGTGCTATATTACATGAACTCATAAGATTTTTCAATTTCTTTTTTAGTTATAATAATTAGAAGATACTATTTTCACGTTGATTTACCACAGAAGTTGGAATTTTGTTAGATTTTTATCCGAAAAGAAGTTAAACTACCTAAACTTGTATTTTTTCAAAGAAAATTTGGATACTTTGTGCTTTCAATTAAAGATAACACTTTTTGTATTGTACATAATGCTGGTATTTTATTTACTCATCTTGTTGCATGAATATTTTTATTAAAATATGTATCTCAAGTGAAAAATTCTTATTATTCTTATTAAACAATTTAACACCTCATAGCTGGTGTTAAATTCCGCTAATTGTACAAATGTACATGACTTGGTCAAGCGCCGAACATCCTTTTTTTCGAGATACGTGGTTAATTTTTCAGATAGGTATGGCATCAAAAGTTGTCATGGTATATAGAAAAATATACACGGTAAAGTAAGGCTTTTCTTAAATCACATTTATACCAGATGTCATTCGTTTATGATGTCTCCTATTAAATTTCTTCTCTAAAAATGCCAAGGACTAACCGGCTTATTTCACCGTAAACAAAATTTTAAATTTTTTTTATTTTCAAAATTTTTAATCCAAAAATGAGATTGCTTTTCTACGGTATAGACGGGCAAAATATAGAAATAAGGGCTTAAATAATTTTTCTCTTGTGATTGTGAGTATCTTCTTCACTTTTATGGGTCCTACTATACTCCTTTACCATGTTCAGACAAAATTATTTTACTTCGTGGAGCATATGTTACGTTGTTTTTTACGAATTTAGCTGAGTTAGGTATTAACTGATGCAAATGCCACCTTTGGGGTAGAATGTATCAAATGAAACATTTTACGACAACCCGGATCAACGTATAAGAGCTTCTTAGAACAGCTATAATATTAACTTAAGTAATGCTTCATAAAATTTATGAAACATGGCAACTTAACACGAGAACATGTAGTGTGAAAGGGTAAATTCTTATTATTTAATCAACGAAATGGAAAATTTATTAAGGTACTTGAAAATTTGGTTTGTTAAAAAAATTTCATATAAAAAAAAGGTTTAAATTCAAAAAAAACAACTAAAACAGATACTCATGGAATTCATTGTGATAAGTTGAAAATTAATGCTAAATCATTTGTTTTAAAAATTAAATAAACAAACGATAACATTTGTTTTAAATTAAATCGAACTAAAGTGATAATAAACTCCATATGTCAGAATTCTGACTTCCACCGAATTACTTATTTATACAGTAGAAATCACAAAAAAAGTAATAATCTGATTTTATTTAAGTTCAAGTGAATTTAAATCAGGAAATACAGATTATAAATCCAATTTGCGTTTATAGTTTGTTGGTTATTACGGTCATTACGTGAAAATGAGAAATGTTGTTAAATAAGTACAAATTAAAAAATAAAAAAAAGCGTTAACATTTTAATTACAAATGAACCTTTTTTAATATTTTGTGGAAGCAAAATGGTTTGTTTGTATGGTTTGTTATCGAGTACACAAAGTTGTGTCCAGTTCAACTATTGAAATCGGTGTTCATTCATCGATTATAATTTTTCAGTTTCTGGAAATATTTAATTGGTAAATGTTGAATGCAGATGCGTGTGCTTTTTACTTTGAAAAACTTGCGAATATTGCGAGTACATATATTGGGTATATGTTTTAATTCGTGCGGTTTTTTTTTTCAAAATTTGAACGTTTATTTAAGAAAAACATGTACAATAGTATTATTCAAAGTATTGCTCATCTAAAGCTTTTTCCCATCTTTCGGGCAATTTGTGGATCCCATCCCAAAAGAACTGCGCCGGCTTGGCAGTCAAGAATGAATCAAGGCAAATTTTTGATATTTTGCTCTGTTGTAAACCGTATTTCAGTGAGGGCGTTTTGCTTAGACCGGAACAAATGGTAGTCAGAAGGGGCAAGGTCTCGGCTATAAGGCGGGTGGGGTATGACTTCTCATTCACTGTTTTCCAAATAGTTCTTAACCGGAATAGCAACGTGGGGCCGACCGTTGTCATGATGAAAAATTATTATTATTTACTGGGCATCGGTCGTCATCTAGACATCGGTTGTCATCTGGACATCGGTTAGCGCTGGCCATTAACTGATCGTACAATGGTCTTAATTCAGCAACAGTTGCCTCCTCTTCAAATTCCATGTTGTCTGCAGTCAAAGCCTGAATTAAAACTTGGCGTTGAATGTAGGCCATTTACCATTCTTTGGTTGAAATCTCACTTCTAAAAACTATAAAACACTTGGGATTCTTTTTATAATTTTCGATTTATTCTTCCAATCCACGTCAATCTGGCTCGACAGATATCTTAAAAAGAAGGAAAAACTATATCACGGAAATGACAGATCATCCATATACAGTATGTATGTGTACATATGTATGCGTACGTTTATTATAAATAAAAACTAAATTTCTATTCTCTTATGAGAACAACTTTTGAATGCTTATTGCCATGAATGAGACGTAACCAAACACCAAAAAACGTCTCTCGGCTTGAGTTCATGTGGAATCCAATTTCCTTGCTTTTGAATATATCCAGCTGCTTTTAAACGTTTTGAAACGGCTGCTTGAGTGACACCCAAAGATTCTGCGTTTGTATTTGGCAACAATCTTCATAGAGTAATGCTTCCAGTTCTTCATCTTCAAACTTTTTTGGCTGCCCAGGACGTTCATCGTCTTCCAAGCCAAAATCACCATTTTTAAATCGTGAAACTTTTTGCAACAATTTACAAACGAACTTTTGGCCCGTTCGCTCAGCTAGTGCATGTTCACCATAAACTTCCACCAAAATACGATGATTTTCGGCAGCAGTTTTCTTCATATTAAAGTAATGAATAAGAACTCCCCGCAAAAACACTTTTTTCAGGCACAAAGTTCGACATATTTGAGTGAAAAAAAAAAAATTGTTGCTTACGCTTCAAATGAATGACATATTCTGAAATGACGTACAATGACAGTAGCTTTCCAACGCATGTTCCAATGGAATAATACAAGTTACGCCATCTCTTAGCAAACCGCACGAAGTTAAGTTATAGACCTAATATACAAAACATATAATACTAGATTTGTTTGTTGATTTTCGCTTTAATCAATGTTACGACTTTTTTTTTTTTTGTGACATTTGATAGCTGTCACTTTAAGCTATTGAACTAGGATCTTAGCTGAAGGCACAATATATATTTATAACTTACAAGTTAACATAGTTGATTACTTAGAGCACACCAAGAAGTTTCTTTTTAAAAATAAAATAAAATGAACAATTTTCGGTATGTTATAGATTTATTAGAAAGAGAAAAGAGTGAACTTTCCCATTCCATAAGATTTCATTTATGTAAATGCTGTGGCTGGGTTCGCAGTGGCAGATCCTGTTAACCAAATTTTCCAGGACTTTTATGACTGTTTCTTTGTCTATCTTACGAATGGCTAGGAAGATATTCACTCTGTAGGGCTCACCGTTGACCGAAATGTCGTTTTCAGCAGCATTTCCGAAATAAAATGGGCCAATGATACCACCACTCAAAAATACGCATCAAAATGTCACTCTCTGTGGAGTGTGTCACTCTCGACAATCACGTGGGGGTGTTGCGATCTCCAGATGCGGCAATTTTGCTTTTTAACATAGCCGCCGAGATGAGATGCGCCTCGTTGGAAAAAATTATTTTTCGGCCAAAGTTGGCGTCCAACTGGAGATGCTATAAGCCGAAACTGAGAGGCGATAACGAAGCGAATGGTCATTTGCCTTCAATTCGTGAGCCAATTTGACTTTGTAAGGGAATAATCCGACATCTTTTTTCAAAATTCACATAAGGCTGTCGTGTGAAATTTTGAGTTGTTGGGATCGATGTTCTTGGATTGAGGTGAACACTTTTGGCCACGGCAGCGGCATTCTTATTGGTACGTACCGTACGACGACGAAAACCAGTTTCACAAAACTTTTGCACAAACGTGCGTACAGCAAGCGCGATGGGTACTTTATCTTGGCCAAAACGCACTGTTTGAGCAACACAGCACTCACTTTTAAAATAAGTTTGCAATATTTGCCAAGCGTTGTTCAAGCGTTAAGCAATTCATTTCATTCTGCAGAGATCAAATACTGACTGATAGCCAAGATTACGAGCGGGAAAGAGCTGTAAGTATGAAAATAATATATGATTCAAAAAGACTTGTAAGGGGTGATTAATCGTGAGGTTTGATTTTCAATAGACTTTTTTTGACAGATCACGCGTGACTCCTGTCAAACTGCTTTGTAATTTTTGTTCAGTATTATTTTGCAAGTTATCATGGAAAGACTCACACCACAACAGCTTCTCCAAATTGTTCACCTGTATTACGAAAATCAGCGTTCTGTGAGAAATGTTTTTCGTGCGCATAATCGACCTACTGAAACCTCTATTACCAATACCATTCGCAAATTTGAGTGCCAGTTTACATTAGTGGATGATACTCAATCGGTGAAGAGACCATATCAGCTGTATCTAAGAGTGTACGCGAAGACCGTTACGAATCGATTCGTCGTCATTCTCAGCAGCTTGGCTTGGCGTATTCGACAACTTGTCGTATTTTACGTGAGGATCTCCGCTAAAAGCGTACAAAATTTCATTTTGTGTAATAGTTGAAGCCAGGCGACCTAAATTTGCTTCATATTTTCAGTGAATGGGCCCTGGAAAAACTAAATGAAAATCCGGTGTCTTATCGTGAAATTTTGTTCAGTGATGAAGCCCATTTCTGGCTCAATGGATACGTTAATAAACAATATTGCCGTATTTGGGCTGATGAGCAACCCGAAGAGAACCAATAGCTACCATTACATCCATTAAAAACAACGGCATGGTGTGGTTTATGGGCTGGTGGAATTATTGGTCATATTTCTTCAAAAATGAGGCAAATCATTATGGACTATGTGCTTCCTGAAATTCAAGCACATGGTCTCGGTGAGCGCTAGTTTCAACAAGACGGCGCTACGAGCCATACAGCGCGTAAAACAATGGACTTGTTGAGAAATCATTTTGGTGAGCACTTAAGTTCACGATTTGCTACGATCAATTGGCCGCCTAGATCGTGCGATATAAGACATGTAAGTCTCAGGTCTTCAGGAATAAGCCAGCTACGATTGACGATTTGGAAACCAACATTACTCGTGTTATCCGTGATATATCGGTCGCTATGCTCAAACGAGTCGCCCAAAATTGGACCTTTCGAATGGCCCACCGCAGACGTAGTCGTGGCCAACATTTACATGATATTATTTTTAAAAAGTAAATGCCATGAATTGTTCTTTTAACTGATAATAAAAACAGGAGATACGCTTATAGTAGGTATGTTGAAGTTGTTACAGGATTGTACTTTTAAATTTGGAGAGACTTATTATGGATTTAATGTGTGATGTACACATAGTCTTATAGTATGAATAAAAATTCAACACGAGATGTTAAGGTACATACTATGCGAGTGAATAATATTTGTCTTTAAGAGCTAGTAAAACTTAGTCTGTTGTACAGATAAGTCGGACACTGATTATAAATAATTTTATGTAAGAAAATAAAATTCCTTGCGTGATATACCATTTTTGTTGAAAATGTTTAATTTTATAAAAAAATATTCCTAATGCATACTTATATCAAATTATTAAATTATTTAATATTAAATTATGCTAATTTGAATTACCTGTCTAAGAAAAACTTTGTCAGTTTTATGTTATGTAACTTACCCTTAAACATTAAGAATGAATAGGTTGCTGTTGTAAATTTTACCTTCCACTCCAAAAAATTATTAAATTGCCCTGTATATTTTTATACCCTCACCAGAGTCAGTTGTACCTACTTCAATAAAAATTATAAAAGTTTAACGACTTGTGTCTTATTCCCCGTGAATCGGATGACATTTTTCATATGTTTGGTGCCGAAACCCGGGAGATTGCTCAACGAGCATATTATTAACATAAATATCAAGATCTTTAATTAACTCAAACGTGGATTGTTATGGAATTAGCTAGTCGTGCTTCCTACCGTGGTCAAGTGACTACCATAAATTAAAAAATTTGATATCGATTATCTGAAATGCGATGAGAGAAAAGTTAAAGAAAATTTAGATAACCTAGACTATATAGAGAAAGAGTTACAGGTTACATTAGATCGTCTAACGGGTGCGTACTTGTGCTTGAAAAAAATCTAGTATCGAGGTAAAAGATTTTACTATGTCGAATGACGTTAACAAGGAGTCTGAAATGGTCGGCGATAAAGCCACTGAAGCCATCACGAGTTTGAAACACCGTTCGGCTAAAATTCGTCAAGGTCAGTCACAATCAGCAGATGTTTGACCTCATGAGACCACAAGTACGCAACACCATCATTCCCAATATCTCATGGTGCGGTTCATTTACACAAACTACAACAGAAAAGTTCTTCGGCTATTTCAAGTAGTGGGTTCCGTTTTGGGAACAATATCGTGTTCTCATACATGAAAATGCGTCGTTGAGCATGGACATTGGCTGGTCCCACTCTCACCGAAGCAAACTATAATGTTTCAATAGCTTTGTTAAAAGAAAAGTCTGGCAATAGTGAAAATTTAGTCGAACACATTATTCAAGGATTACTTTCAATACCAAGGATAATTGGTTTTACCAATTACAAACAAAAATATTTGTAAACCATATCTGCCAGGTTTATTAGGCATATATTGTCGAAATGAACATCTGCCTCCGGTAGCTTCTAGTTGTTCGTCTATAGAAAGCTCTTTTTATGGGTGATAGAGTGCAGTGAAATTGAAATAGATCCCAAGTATATCTAATGCTGCCAGCTTATCAGTTTGCATGCGGAATGCTCTAGTTCTTGAATCGTCGAACCGAAAGAAACAGGATATTTGTTTAAATCGTTCTAAAAACATGGTAGCTGTATAAAAAGACATATTGTGTTGACCAAATAAGTCCTTAGCTTCTTCTTTTGACGATTTTTGGGGACCTGCATGAAGTAATACTGCAATATACCATATGCATACATCTCATCTGCATCCGTATCATACCATCGACGAAGTATCTTTGGCGTTGCTTCATGTGCCCTCTTCGCTTTCCTGTTTGTGTCAAAAACTAAAGTACCAATACTTTCTGGGCTTATTAAACATCTAAAAGCATCGGCTTTTTTTGAAAATATTTGTTTGCATTTTGCCTTATGTCACTTTCGCTCGTTTTGATCATATATATGTTTTTCTTCTTCTTGTCGCAAGTCATCGCCTACTTGTTTAACGCGCAAATCATGAAGGGGCATATCTGGAGCATAAACAGGGTCAACTTTTGAAAGCTCTCCATTATCAGTATCTGCTTCAGAATCTTCAGAATCCTCTGAATAAGCACTTTGCTGATCAAGTACATGTAGATTGTCATCTTAAAACTCCTGTTCAACATCATTCAATGCTGAACCAGAAGGTTTGTTCAATAGATATGCCAAACGTTCTAACACATCATTTTGATCCATTTTTCTAGAACATACTAAAAACAATATTCACATTCCTTAGAACAACAAAACACAACAGAAAAACAAAATACAAAAATACAAAAAAAAAAAAAAAAAAAAAAAAAAAAAAAAAAAAAAAAAAAAAGATTCAGCTCTTACTTACTAAAAAAAACATAAAAAAAAATAGTGCCTGGCCTGAAAGTCATTCCTATGAATGCCGTGGCTACACACATGAGTGATTGCTCTGTATACTACAACTATAAAGAATTTAATAATATTTTGTTGTTAGCGATGTGTGATGCGAACAACAAATTTACGTTCATTGCCGTTGGTTGCAATGGCAGAGAAAGCGACGGAGGAGTCCTGAACCGAAGCGAGTTTCGTAGTATATTTAACAACTTCAGTTAATATTTTCCTTCAGACAAGATCATAGGAAATAACAGACAGCTGCCATACTGTGTAATAGGGGACGATGCTTTCCTACTGCAAAGGAACCTATTAAAGCCATAACCATACTCCTCTACCGAAATCAGCTAAAAAAATTATAATTTTCGCCTGAGCTGTACAAAGCAATCTATTGAACATACTTTTGAGATGCTGTCAAATAAGTTTCGGATTTTGCAAACAACTAACTTGCAGATATATACAGAAAAGGTCAAATGTATAACACAGGCTTGCTGCGTGAGTAGCATAAATGGCAACACAGAAACCTGACATACACAATTAATTTATCCATTAATCGATGCACTCCAAAGCGCACTACATGTTAAGTTACTCGCAAATGCCACGTAACTGAACATCTTTTACGATTTGTTTCTTAGCCTAGTTAAGGTGTGTAAATAACGTAGAATAAGTAAAATTGTAGTATTTAAGGCAAAATTAATTTAAATAAAATTCAGTTCGTTGGAATATGGTAGTTGTCAACTAAACACCGTCTGAGTAACGGGCTGAAGACATACGAGGCCACAAATGTGTATATACATAGTACATAAAGCGATTGAATGATGTTATTCTAAGCCCTACAGTTGGAAATTTAATGCAAAAGAGAAAGCCCGAATTTCAGGATAATCGAACAAGCGACAACAAGAATAAGTGACAGTAGAAGCTGGGTGCCTGTAATCGCAAAGGCTTAAGAACTTAAGCTTAAGAACGTCCTTCAACAATCACTTTATATAAACAAGTAAAATTAAAAATTTATTAACCCCCGACGCAAACTTATAAAAAAAACTTCTGAACAGATTTGATTCCTCCGTTTGGGAGCTACGATGCCACAGACAGATTCACAGATATACACGTTAAACTTATAAAACCACACTTTTTGCCGGGGGTTAAGGAGTGTAGTGACACTGAACTGGTCAAAAGATACGACGATACGACCAGAATAGGGTCGCCTTCCAAGAGCCACCTTGAAATTTCAATGCTCAAATATTTAATTTGGGAATGTCAACTCATGTTGAATTCCAGAATTATTGATTGCCTAAACAAATAGATGTCCTTTAATATCCTACTCGTATTATACCTCAATCAGCTTTATTTATCTATACCTCAGGTGACCATAATTTTTTTCCTCTTAAAGCGGGACACCTGTACATTTCTTTCGGCAAAGCACATAATTTGTTGTTTTTTTTTATTATTTCATTTTTTAAAATAAATTATTCAAAATATGGGAGCTAATGTTAATGAATATTTCACATAAATTAGATAAAAAAACAGAAGGCTCTGCTCAGAAGTGTAAAAATTCGCAAAGTGAGAAACACAAATAAATGCGAGAAGCTAGGCCTTGACCCACACGGGCTGTCGCGCCAAAGTATTTATTTATTTATTTCTGTAATAATTCAGCGTGACAAAGTTTTGGTAAAATGAGTGATGATACGAGTATATATATGTAACTGTCTCTTTACAATTACTTATAATAATAATGCGAAAAAAAACTGTCCAATCACGTCAACTTCTCGCGTTATTAATGCATTTTTGAAAGTTACCTTCATGTGTTAAGTGCACCAATAATTCAATTTAGTTGTTTTGCTCGGTCGGTTGGTAATCGAAATTATAAAAAAAAAAAGATTTAAGTTGTGTTGAGATAGTTTTACGAGTACAATACAAACTTTAAACTAAATATGCAAAAAAAAAAAAAATAAAAATAAAAATAAAAAAAAATCGGTTGTCGCCCTTGTGCAAATTGCCCCAATAATTTTTTTTATGTGTTTGGCCAATACCAGGTGTACCGGTGTGAGCGTTTTTTTGTGAAAATAAAACACAAATTTTTAATGGGAAAGTAAAAAACATTTTATTCAAAGTATTGGCCATTGCTAGCCACACATTTCTTTCATCTTTCAGGCAATTTATGGATTCCACGCCAATTAAACTGTTCGTATTTTGAAGGAAACCAAAAAGTCACCCAATTTTCGACTTCCTCGTAGGATTCGAAGTGCTACTCAGCTAATGCGTGTCCCATGAAAACAAATGGTAGCCATAAGGAGCCAAGTCTGGTGAATACGGCGGGTGAGGTAGCAGCTCCCAGCCAAGTGCTTTGGTTGTATCAGGAACCAGTTTTGCTTTGTGTGGAAGTACATTGTCATGGAGCAAAATTACCTTGCCGTGTCTTCTGGCCCATTTGGTTTTGCAGTAGAAGTTGATGGTTGTCCCGGATTAACCCATGATTTTTTCCGTTTAGGATTCTGAAAATCATTCCATTTTTCATCGTCAGTAACAATTTTCTAACGTGTCCTTGAAGCAAATTTCAAAAGTGTTAATTCGGCTTTCCATCTGTCTTTCATTCAAATTCATGTCGCACTCATTTTCTAGAATTTTGGGTCTTTCCCATAACTTTTAAGCGGTCAGAAATTGTGCAAGATTTAAAATTTCTGTTATTTATTTCTGAATCAAAGTTTCATCTTCATCCAATACTGTTTGCAATTCGGCACTTCAAACCTTTTTTGTGGCCCTCCACGTTCTTCACTTCTCACATCAAAGTCGTTATCTCTGAACCATTGAAACCATTTTTGCATGTTTCTTCTGAAAGAGCATGATCACCATATGCCTCGACAAGCATTCGATGCAACTCTGCACAAGAAATCATTTTCTAGTACAAAATTTGGCATTTTTAACACGACGAAAAAATATGATGTTGTTTGCTTAGTGACTTGATGTATTCTAAATATGTTTGACAGGTGTCATAGCAACCAAACAAAAAAAAAAAAAAATAAGTCCCGTTCACAATAAATGTTCCCAATCGAGACATTTGTTTCTTCATACCGGTACACCTGGTATACCACCTTGCTCCGATTTGAGTTCTGTTTTTTTTTTTTGTTAAGTTGGTACATCTGTTGTTGACATTCCCTCTTAATATCTTAGCGTCATAGCTTGATATTTGCAAAAGTTACGTAGCTAACAGTACATCTATCTCTGTGTGTGTTGGCGATTTTTTACAATTTTAGAAATGGATTTAAATTTGCAACAACGAACTTGTATTAAATTTTGCTTGAGAAACGGATTTAATGGCGCGCGAACGTTGGAAATGTTGGAAAAGTGTTTCGGCAACGATTTTCTAAAGAAAACGCTCGTTTACTAGTGGCACGAGTGGTTCAAAAGTGTTGGTGAGTCAACCGAAGTTGATGGACACAGTGGCGGACCATTGAAATCGAAAGCCGACGAAAACATTGATGAAGTAAAAGAAATGTTGGTCAATAACCGCAAATTAACCATCAGAGAGATAGAGGAGGACTTGAACATTGCCTATGGATCCGTTCAAGATTTGGGTTAGCAGCAAAGTTGGTGCCAGAAGACCTCAATTTCATGCAAAAAAGATGATTTGCGAGGCAAAAAAAAAAAAAAAAAAAAAAAAAAAAAAAAAAACACGCCATTTTCAGTCAAAAAAGAAGGTAATGCTCACGGTTTTCATGGATTACAACTGTGTTGTGCATCATGAATTTTTGTCAGAAGGCCAAGCAGTAAACAAAGTATTATTTGGGCGTTATGAGACGTTTGTGTGAAGCAATTCACCGAAAGAGACCAGAATTGTGGGCAGGAAACTCGTGGATTTTGCACCATGATAACGCACCGTCGCACAGTGCCATCATTATTCGTAAGTTTTTGACGAAAAATGCAACAAATACCATCCAACAGCCACCGAATTCCTGTGACTTCTTTCTGTTCAATCAAGTTAAAGCACCACTACGGGGAACGCGTTTCAGCAGCCGAGAGGAAGTAATGGAGAAATCGCAGGAAGCATTGATGGACATACAGAAAACCGAATATAAAAAATGTGCAGTCAAGTGGTGAAGATGAACTTGAAGAAAATTATGCTTTAGAGAAGGAAATATCCAAATTAGTACGGCTCAAACGAGGATGTCATCGCTGCCGCGGAGGAGTAATTTGCAAGCCAACAAAAATCGTATTATACGGAGTTGTTAAAAAAGTTGCAGCACCGCTGGGAAAAGTGTATCGAGTTGAAAGGGGATTATATTGAAAAATAAATTGTCAAAACCTAAAAAAGTTGCGTTGTCATTTCTAATCCGGGTAATCATCAAATGAAACATGCATCCATATGGAGTGGCCTTTTTTCAAAGCGGAAAATTAAGCGTTCTTTGGATAAACCGGGGCACAAAGTTCGAAAGGGGGACGTCTGGGGGACCTTACCTATACCTTATGAATATTTTTTTCCGACGTTCGTAGGCAACGTAAGCTGAACACATTTTATTTTACTCTCTTATAACAGTAAAACTTTCTTCTTTAAATAAATGGAGACTTAGTTAAGGCCCCAGTGACTTTGACACAATCTTTACTGTATATTGAAATAATGCAGGAGTATGTAAATATACCCTGATGAACGGCATACGGAAGCATGTAGATTTTTCGATACTTCAATCCACTGGATATAGAGATTTAATTCACTTAAATTGACATATCTATACAGCTGTTCCACCAATTTTAAATTGATCCAACAAGATACAAGTTTCAAGATTTCTTGGTCTGCCTTAGAAGTAGACCTCAATATACAAAAGAACAAGCGAAGACAGGTGTACCGTCCTATTTTAGTATTTTCTTACCAAAAATATCAGTCTAAAGTAGGGAACGCTCAAGACTGGGTAGATTTAAGCAGGATATAAAGAATAAAAAAACTTTTTTAATTTATGAAAAAAAAAAAAGAAACTCTCGAGTATGTAATTGATGGAATAGGGATTTGGTTTTGTTGTTTCAGCAATTCAAATGTAATCTCTTTTTTCTGCAAAGATGTTCTTTTCCTAGATGGAAGTCAAAGGAATATTGACTAAAATTAATGGTTAAAATTCTGTAAAACAGGTACCCACCCTTTTGTCGGGATTCAAGAAGGTAAAGATTATCATCATCACATTATATGGTGTCCAGCATATGAGGAACGCTGCTATTATCACAACCGAAATACGAAGCGATTTCATTTTAGCCTTGTGTATCAGTCGTTGGCGATTCGTTTGAACCGTGGGCTTGTTCGTGTAGACAGCTAATTTTGATCCCTGGAACATTTTTTCACTTCCTGAAATACAAAAGAGAAATATAAAATAAATCAAAAGAAGGTGGAGAGATTATAAATTGAATAATTAGAAAATAAAAAATTAGCTCCTTAGAATTTAACACAAAAACACAATCTTTCTCTAGAATAGGTACTATAACATATTTGCCGGCGAGTAATTTAAATAATCATTTATTGGGAAAGATATTTTTCTGTTATGTTATAAGGGGTGATTCATTGTGAGGTTTAATTTTCAATAGGCTTTTCTTGACAGATCACGCATGACTACTATCAAACTGCTTTGTCATTTTTGTTCAGTATTGTTTGGCAAGTCATTATAAAAAGACTTACACTACAACAGCGTCTCCAAATTGTTCAGCTGTATTATGAAAATCAGCGTTCTGAGAAAAATGTTTTTCAAGAACGTACTAAAACCACTATTGCTAATACCATTGAGGGGTGGCCATGGTATAGTGGTATATGCATAGACTCCTCAAGCAGAGGGTCGTGGGTTCGAATCCCGTGCGAGACAATTCTCTGAAAAAGTCTTTTCATAGAATTTGTATGATTTTTTTGTATCTGACATGAAGGCATAACACTGATGTTGGAGTGGTTGCTGACTGGGCTAAATGTAACGAACTAATAATTAGCACGTACTTAAGACCCACTGGTTGAGGATGTACTAGCTCGTCACGTCCAGTTTGACAACCACCTCTGGGAAAAATATCGAAACCTAATACACCTGAGCTTCAAACTACTACACCACCCGCCCGCGCCCTGGAGAAAAATCCAGTAAAAGGGTATTTATATCCCCTTGGTGCGCGCGCGGTAGTATAAAAAAAAATTCACAAATTTGAGTCCAAGTTTACATAAGTGGATGATGCTCGACCGGTTAGACCACATCCAGCACGTAGTGAAGAGACTATAGCAGCTGTAGCTGAGAGTGTACGCGAGGACCGTGACAAATTGATTCCTCATCGTTCTCAGCAGCTTGGCTTGTTGTATTTTACGTGAGGATCTCGAGCTAAAAGAGTACAGAATTTAACTTGTGCAAGAATTGAAGCCAGGTGACTTGAATTTGCGTCATATTTTCAGTAAATGGACTGTTGAAAAACTCAATGAAAATCCAGCGTTTTATCGCGAAATTTTGTTCAGTGATGACGCCCATTTCTGGCTCAATGGATACGTTGATAAGCAAAATTGTCGTATTTGGGCTGATGAGCAACCCGAAGAGTACCAAAAGCTAACATTACATCAATTAAAAATAACGGTATGGTGTGGTTTATGAGCTGGTGAAGTCATTGGTCCATATTTCTTCAAAAAATGAGGCAAATCAGAATGTTACCGTCAATGGTAACCGTTATCGCGCCAAGTTAACGGACTATGTGCTTCCTGAAATTCAAGCACATGGTCTCGGTGAGCTATACAGCGCGTGAAACAATTTACTTTTTGAGAAATCATTTGGTGATCACTTAATTTTACGTTTTGCTACGGTAAATTGGCCACCTATATCGTGCGATACCACACCTTTGCACTAAGTTTAAGGTCTTCAGGAATAAGCCATTGATGATTGACGTGTTGGAAGGACCACCTCAGGCGTAATTGTGGCCAATATTTACATAATATCATTTTTAAAGAGTAAATGTCAAAAATTGCTTGTCAAAGCAAATGTCAAAGCTTGCTTTCAAATTTATGTGTTTTATTTTACATTTTAAACCAAACTTCACCCTTTATAATAAACGTTAACAGACATCAAATGAACATTTCTCAGAAATCATAATAAATCTTCCATAATTGATACGAGTACTCGCTACTAATTAATGGTGTAATAAAAAGTTTTATGATTATTAAACTTTTGTCAAGTACATTTATATATTTTTTTGCCTAAATAAAATGTAATTTAACACATTCTTCCAGGTAGCTCCTTATTCGCGGCCAATATTAACCAAAATAGGACTACGGCAACCGTGAACAAAATTGATGGTCTGATTACAAGAGACAAACTGCTTTGGGAGTTACATAGCTTCAAACTATACAAGTCTGCGGGTCCGGACGGTATAATACTGGCCGAACTACAAAGTTCCTCAGATATTATCTTGCCCAAGATAATGCTCTCATGATGTCCCAAAAGACCTCAGACCTATAAGTCTATCATCTTTCCTTCTGAAAACTTCGAGCTAAAATTGATCCAAGACTTTTGTCAACGGCTCAACATGCCTACTGTAAGGGAAAGTCGGTGGAAATGGCTCTGCATTCACTGACTAACCATTTCGAACGATCCCTGTAATATAGAAAGTACACAATGTTTGCTTCCCTAGACATAGAGGGCGCTTTTAACATCGTCGATACATCCGCAATCACATTTGCGCTGTCACATTTGTAGGTAGACAACTCACTTGGAGAGTTGATAAGTCTTATGCTAAATAGCATGAAAATCAGCACCAAACTGGATGGGACTTCTGCTTTTTCCTTTTTCCCCTTCTTTGGAACTTAGTGGTAAATGAACTGCTCACATACCTGAAAGCGGGAGGGAGAAGGGTGATTGCATATGCGGATGACGTTGCTATAGCCGTCTCAGGCGAATATCTTAATACCATCAAAGAACTCCTTCACCTAAATCTTAACAGATTAACCCGTTAAGCGGAGCGCTGTGGATTGGGAGTCAACCCTCATCCTGCCACCAGTTTCGCACGCTAAGTTTGTTGAGGTCTCCTTCCAGTTGCGTACGTTACCTGAGTCGCGGTCATCCTTTATTGTGCAGTCACTCGGGGTAGATTCGAAGAATTTTCGGACCGGAACATTGGTGTCCATCCGCTCTGCATGACCCAGCCACCTCAGTCGTTAGACCGTCACTCTTCTGGCTAAGTTGATGTCGCTGTACAGCCCGTACAGTGCGTTGTTGTGTCTCCTCTTCGATTCACCGTCTATGCAGACAGGACCGAAAATCACCCGCAGACTTTTCCTCTCAAAGTAGCCTCTTCTATTTTCTGATAAAGTCCATGCCACTGCGCAATAGAGTAGGACTGGGACTATTAAGGGTCACTTTTGTTGTCGGAGAGGGGGCTTTGCCAATCTTGCCTTCTTGTCTTATGAAGCTGCGAATGGCAATTGTTATTCTTTTTTTAATTTCAGTGCTGGTGCTGATGTCTGAATTGATAGCGGAGGCTAGGTAGGTTCTTAACTACCTCAAAGTTATATCTGCCGAGGCTGACGTTCTATCCGAGGCTGACGTTCTATCCGAGGCGTCTGAGTTGGGTGTTCTTTCGCGATAACAGCAAATACTTGATCCTATTCTCATCGACAATTAAATTAATCATTAATCTTAGCTACTCACAATACTCGCGAAAGCGCTACTGACATCACGCTGCTTTCTTCTGATTATGTCTTTCAACAATAATTTTAAAGAATTCGCATGACAGCGCATTGCCTTATCTAAACCCTTATCTAAAGGTCTTGGTGAGATGTTTACCGACCTTGATGGAATCGCGGCTTCAGTTCGGGTTTTGTGTCAGTGACATGTTGTTTTACTTTTTGGCGAAACTGCTGAATCTCATTCTCTATCATCTCGCAATTTTCTCGATCATGCGCATCTCATCTTCCTTCATTTTACTCTTGGAAAACTGATTTTCGTCTCTCCTTTTCTGCTTGTAGAGCTCGTGAGCAACTTCCGTTCTTCTATGCAGAGCCGCTTTATATGCACCTTGCTGAACTACATCTTCAGCGAGAACTGTCCTTGCTGTCCTCAAAAGAGGGGTTTCATTGTGGTGGACGAGTGAAATCTAAGGCGACATCTTTGATGGCTTTTTGGAAATGTTGCCACAAGTCTTTGATACTTGATGCTGGTGGCGTAGGACCTCTTAAGAGATTAAGAACACTCAATCGGAAAAGGATTTGGATATCTTTTGCGATTGTTGTCGGCCAACATCCAACTTTCTCACAGTATAAGCTTGCCTTTGCGATGTTCGGTACGCAAACGTACCTTGGATACAACAAGGTAATTTTGCAACTCCTTAGAAGTTTCTGACATCCATAATACTGGGGGACTACCTTGCGTCGATCAAAATGTGGTCAATCTGTTTGACGGTTAATTGATCAGGAGTTCTCCGCGTGCTAGCTATGGCAATATTTCGGGTAGTGGCAAAGTCGAGGTAAGGCAAGCACTTCGCTATGAACTTGATTCTTGCGCAGCTGGTTCAATCCAACTTATAGTACCCTCAGCGGTTTCCTGATCAATCGTCATGTAGGTCCCCTTTATTTGGTAAATAGATAGATCCAAATGCTATAAGGTTGTCGGATCTAGAGTGCAAGAACAGAAGCTGGTATGGACAAAATCAATATATTAAGACGGCTAGACGCATTTTAAAATGTGGATCTCAAGCTAATAGATATCTTAAAATTTGTCAGACAACTTGTTTGACTTTAAGATATAAAACGACATTTAAATCTTTTTGGAATTGAATTTGGATACTCCTAATTGTAATGCATCTCACTTAGATGGCGAAACACAGGCAGTACAATACTAACGATACAGCTGCTAAATTTTAAATATGCTATCCCAAGAATATTCCATTCTATTAGTATCATAAATTTTCTTCCAAGAATATAGCAATACTACTGGATGAGTTGACAAGATAATAGAAAAGCATAGCAAATTTACAACAAACTCATTTAGTTCCAGGCTACGTGGAAATAAGTATCTTCTAGCAATGAATTTAGTGCAGGGTGGCATATTCTATGTACAATGGAGAAATTTTACAGAATCGGATTGATTTAAATTTTACTTCAGGCATAAGTATTCAACTAAAAATTCCAGCCATTGTGACTGCCTACTGGAAGAGCCTTTAAGAAAGCAACCTACGTCCGGAAATATGATTCATTGCCATTGGACATGAAGCCGAGGGTGATAAACGATGATATAACATATTCATACATATAAATGTATGCATTTCAGAACATAAATGTGTATGCATGCGAGTGCACAATAAAATTAAGTGCGATACATCGAGCAAACTTGTAAAAACAGAGCCAATAATTATTCCATCAGCCATGACCCATGGCCATGACAGGTTTGTCTGTACAAATATTTTCGCAGGAGTTTGGTGAAGTTTTTTTTTAACCTGCATGGTTTGCTTTTGAGGTATTCTCTTACTTGGTCAAATAAACCACTGATATCCACGTAGATACGTTCTACTTTAGTTCATTATATCCTTCAAATACGCCCAGACATATCAGATTAAAATACAATTTTGACCCTGACGAATTTTAAATCTCAGTACGAGTATATTGTACTACAAAGAGGGAAATACCAAAAGATATATGCAAAGTATCTTTTAAAGTGATATGGTCTACAAATAGAAATGTATATTGGTGCACGAATATGTGCTAAAATATATGTAAAGTTTACATTTGATAATGCTGTATCTATTTCAATGTTACCTTCTAGCCAGTGAAACAATTTCGAAAAAAGACACGCCTTTTGGGCCGGAAGTATATATTGCGCAAATAGCGAGATGGATAGAATGCATCTTATATGATTAAAACTACAAAAAGTGAATATTTGACATATTCTGCATTACTTAGGGACTTAGATGACGCTAGAGTCAGGGCGGACCAGGGTCTCAGCTAAAAGGTTCAGCATGTTGGCTGAGACCCCTTTCTGCTTGTGTGAGCCATCTTAGATGAGGACGTCCTCTACTGCGTTGTCCCTCTACGTTAGAGTCGAAACCTGCACGAAAAGATAGTGTTCATACGTGACCAAGCTATCTAAGCCGGGCTATCTGAGCTTTTCTGATGAGGTTGGCATCGCTCGGTTATTTTTTTAAAACGTCACCTTAGTTTTCCATCGATGTGAATCCAACCGCAAATGATTCGAAGAACTTTTTGAAGAACTGCTCTGTTCACTCTTTTGCTTAGTTCGACGATTTAAGACATTATTTCTCCTCTAGCAATTGATATATACCCATTTTGTCAAGCGTTCATCCAATTATTCTTGATAACCAGGTATGCATATTGCAAAGAGACAGCTGTATAAAAACTCTTAGTATCTATCAAGGAATATGTCAAAGTATACATATACATGTATGTTGAGGTGTTTTCTGCGCTGTATGGAAAAATATCTTAAGCCTTTCGATAATGGAAACTAATACATAATGTAGTATAGTAGCAAGATTTACTGTCTTCGGGATCCATTTAGGATTTGTTAAGTTAAGCAAGTTTTTTTTTTTTAACAAATTCCATTCACATGCAAGCTGCCATAAGGGAAAAAAGAAACTACAATCTTACGTCATTTGAAAGTCACTTTTTGGCTTTCCATTTTCGTTGTTAGCCAGCATGCACATATCCCGAGCAGCTGCAAAGAAAAAATTAACTTCGAAGTGCATTAGCAGTGATTTGAACAACTTTCCAAGGGATTTTTATAGTAGACAGATGGTGTACCATACTGACATTCGTCTGAATGATACCTTGAACCAAACTCCAAACAATCTGCTCTTCTATCACTGGCTGCAGCTTTAATACCACAATGAAAATGGTTATTGTTATGGCAAAGAAAACATTCATCCATTTTAAAGGTGTTGGGTCCAAGCCTAAAACATTTCACTTCCGAAACTATATACTAAAGTGCACATATTACAGAGAGACATTTCGGTAATTAAAGAGACACGTGAGTAGGATATCTTATCAAATGGGAATATTTGCATTTTCACTTGGCAAACAGTATTAAAATCCTTGAATTCGGTTTTGACAATGTCAAGTTTAGTTGAAATCAACTAGCTAGCTAGAAGTCAGAAGTATTCACTTAGGGTTTTCTATCTATGAGCAGGGTATACAGCATACATTACGAGGGCTGTTTGATTAATAGCCGGATTAGATATGACAACGCAACTTTTTTAAATTTTGACAATTAATTTTTCAATATAATCCTCTTTCAACACGATACACTTTTCCCAGCGGTGCTACGATATTTTTTAACCTCTCTATATAGTACTCCTAGACGACTTCTTCGTTCCACCCGTACTTCATTCTGGCGAGCGATCTTTTAAGGTTTGGGAACAAAAAGAAGTCGCAGAGAGATAAATCCGAAGAGTACGGAGGCAAAACGTAATGCAATTCGACCAATTTGGCTGTGGCGACTTTGGAGGTGTGAGCCGGTGCGTTATAGTGGTGGAGGAGCATTTTTTCTTTGCCAAAAGTTGGCTTTTTTTTTTTTTTTTTTTTTAAATCGGCGTTTAATAGGTCCACTAAATCGATGTAGTATTCACCAAATAGTCAACGTGGATCACACCTCGCGCGTCCCAAAAAGCGGTGGCCATCAACTTTCCGGTCGAAGGAACGATCTTCGCCCTCAATGGGTAAAACCCATTGCTTCAATTGTTTTTTGGTCTCTGGTGAGTACCAATGAATCATGTCTCATCGACGGTCACAAAATGACGCAGTAACTCTTCCGGACTTCGATTAAACTGTGCCAATTACGTCTTTGAAGTAGTCTGACGATTGCGCTTTTTCTCCGGTGTGAGTAAACGTGGCACCCATCATGGGATTTTCTCATGCCAAAAATCTCGTGCAGGATATGGCTAACGAATTCAGTTAAGATGCCAGCTATCTCATGCCGCCAATACGAGACCATGGGTTTTGTATACGGTTTCCTTTGTTTTTGGGCCGCCTGGGCGCGGTTCATCAAAAACCATGCGGCCAAGGCGAAACTCTCTGAACCAATCGTAAACGGTTGTATGGGCTTGATTTCTTTGTTTGCCATTCAAAAACAGAAATCGGATAACGGTAAAGTAACACGATGTTTTGGAATGAGTGTCAAAATAAAACTAAGCGTCGGACTGTCAAAAAATTTTGACAGACGGACTTAAAGAGGTTGTCCTAAATGATGGTACATTCATTTTGGCTCAGATGCGTCACCTATCTTCTAATCCGAGTACCCATCAAACAGCCCTCGTACAATAGTGGTCATCATTATATATATTTGCATCAGAGGAATGCACTAAATATATGCTTACGGGCTTTAGTGAATCACAATCAATCAATGTGAAAAATCTTCTCTGAAATTCTAAAATGGAACCTACTTAGCTTTTCATCCAATATTAGCAACCAACTGAGTTTGTTAACACACAGAAGAAATCTTCTGTGACCTGTGACTTTAAAGGGCTGGAAGTTTATATATACAGATGGCTCGAAAACCGCTGATAGCACTTTATTCGCAGTAACAGCACACAATGGTTCGAATATCATACAAGGAATCTTTTCAGGTGCATCGTAAATTTTTTAGCAGAAGCTCAAGTCGTATATGAAGCCGTTGAAAGGTTCTCGTAAACTGCCGGCAAATGGACGATCTGCACTTACAGTCTTTTTGTTATAAAAGCTGTTCTCATTATAAACAATGATAACACCACAATTCCCAAAATTCGAGACATGCTAATAAAAACTCCCATGAAAGTAAAGCTAATCTTGGTTCTAGGCCACATTGAAACTGTAGGCAATGAACTTGCTGACCGTGCTGCAAATCTATGTCATATTTTGCCATCACTTATGTTTCAATCATCAAGCAGAAGGGATCTGAATGGACTAGTAATTGATAAAATTAAGCATCACTATCAAACCATTAACACCAAAAAAAATCAGTCCCTTCTTCCCTAGCAATATTTCTAAGGCAAACATAATAAATTTTATTCGTTTACGCTTAGGACACACCCAACTGACTCACGAATATCTTTTAAAAAAAGGAACACCATCTATGTGTCCGAAATACAACACCATATCACGATATCTCACGTTTTGGGATTATGTTATAGTATCTCTAAGCCAGTAACCTTCTTTAACTAATTAATAATAATCAGCCAACCGTACTGGAACGACTTTAAGATTCATATTTCAAAAATATTGACCTCATACGGTCATATTGAAGGGAAGGTAGAAATGGTAAAATAATGGTATGCCTTGACTCTTTGGATTTAAACAACAATCTTTTAAGAGGACATCATTCAAGATCATCGAACAAATTTCCGCTCAAATTTAGGATTCAAAATACTTTACGTTGCTCGATTGTAAAAAATAAAATTTTCGGAGCGCACACAAAAATATCTTATAATGTCAAGATATTCGTATAGACGACCGCCATTTGGTCTTGTTTCGGCATCTGAAATATTTCTAGAAATAATGTCAAGTCTTTTTGAGCAACATGAAAATGTCAAAGTGTCCATGGACGATATTCTTCTGCACGCGGAGACAAGTTGTTAACATAGGAAAAGCTTACCATACTTTTTGAGGCAGGTTTAAAACTAAACAAAGAGAAATGCGTATTTTGCTCTACAAAGGTAAATTTCTTTGGTCATGTACTAACGTCAAAACGAATTTAAACAGATAAAAGTAAAGTCGAAGCTATTAATAAATTTAAATCACCCGCTAATATGACTGAACTTCAACGACTTTTGTGGATGGTAACTTACCTAGGAAAGTTCGTCGTTTGCTGAGAATGGAACCAAAATTACGAAGAAGCATTCGATAAACTAAAGAAGGTGCTATGTTGTACACCGGTTTTGCGCTATTTTGACCCAACCTACTGGAGAATATATATTTTCAATAAACTCTCTCTGTTGATAACCCATAACTACTAATCTAGCTTTGTAAAGATCATCATCTTTCTTTTTGTAAATCTATTTTACACCGATAATTTTCTTAATTTTAGGTTTAAGCACGATTCCATATGTTTTAAACATTTAATTTCATTATTCATTGCTTCAATCCATTTATCTTTGTCTTTAGAATTTATTGCTTCCTTATAAGTTGTGGGAGTATTTCTGTTTGACTTTCTGTCTGGTTCTAAGCTAACTTGATTTTCAGTTTCCCTAGAATTAATATTTTTGCTGACAGTTTCACTCTAAATTTTATCTTCAAAATCAGATTCAGTTTCAAACAATCGCATCATCATTACAATTTTCATTAAAATTATCACAAATTTCAGCACCATTACGCAAAATATTCAGTCTATAACTTAATTCATGCGGTTTGTTAAAAGATGGCGTAACTTGTATTATTCCTGTATGCTACTGTCATTGTACGTCATTTCAGTATTGTCATTCATTTGAAGCGTAAACAACAATTTTTTTTTTTTCACTCAAATATGTCGAACTTTGTGCCTGAAAAAGTGTTTTTGCGGGGAGTGCTTCTTCATTAATTTAATATGAAGAAAACTGCTGCCGAAAGTCATCGTATTTTGGTGGAAGTTTATGATGAACATGCGCTAGCTGAGCGAATGTGCCAAAAGTGGTTTGCACGATTTAAAAGTGGTGATTTTGGCTTGGAAGACGATGAACGTCCTGGGCAGCCAAAAAAGTTTGAAGGTGAAGAACTGGAAGCATTACTCTATGAAGATTGTTGCCAAATACAAGGAGAGCTCGCAAAATATTTGGGTGTCACTCAGGCAGCCATTTCAAAACGTTTAAAAGCAGCTGGATATATTCAAAAGCAAGGAAATTGGGTTCCATATGAACTCAAGCCGAGAGACGTCGAAAGGCGGTTTTGCATGTCCGAAATGCTGCTGGAACGCCACAAAAAGAAGTCATTTTTTCATCGGATTGTTACTGGTGATGAAAAATGGATCCATTACGACAACCCCAAACGCAAAAAATCATATGTGAAACCCGGCCAACCAGCCAAATCAACGGCAAAGCCGAATATCAATGGCGCTAAGGTAATGCTCTGTATTTGGTGGGATCAGATGGGTGTGCTGTGTTATGAGCTGCTAAAACCGGGTGAAACTATCAATGGACAACGCTACCGAATACAATTAATCCGTTTGAAGAGAGCAGTAGCCGAAAAACGCCCGGAATATGCGACCAGACACGAGGCAATAATTTTCCATCATGACAACGCTCGGCCCCACGTTGCTATTCCGGTGCAGAACTATTTGGAAAACAGTGGATGGGAAGTTTTAGCCCAACCGCCTTATAGCTCAGACCTTGCCTCTTCTGACTACCATTTGTTCCGGTCGATGCAGAACGTCCTCTCTGAAATACGGTTCACATCAGAGCAGAATATCAAAAATTGGCTTGATTCATTCTTGGCTGCCAAGCCGGAGCAGTTCTTTTGGGATGGGATCCACAAACTGTCAGAAAGATGGGGAAAAGTCATAGCTTTAGATGGGCAATACTTTGAATAATACTATTGTACATGTTTTTCTTAAATAAACGTTCAAATTTTGAAGAAAAAAACCGCACGAGTTAAAATATATACCTGTTATCATTATTCAATTTAATTGATATAATCTCATTATCAGTATTTTCATCATTTTGTCTTGTAATTAATCTTTCCAAACAAATGAAATCATTCTCATTCTCATTTATACCATATTTACATGTCTAGCTATAATAACTTTACAGTTTATCAAGACTCTATAGTCTCATAACCTACTAAGATTTCCATTTTACTTTTGTCACCCCATTTCTTTTTTCTTAAAGCTTCAGGGGTTCTTACAAAAACTTTCCTCTTCTTAGGCGGCTCTACAGTTGGTGTTGTTGGGGTGAACCGAGGCCTCAGCTAACAAGCCTCTCCAGTTAGCACGGTCCTTAGTTAACTGCCTCCAGTTGCGCAATCCTAGTCGGTTGAGGTCCCCTTCGACTTGCGCACGCCACTTAAACTAGCCATCTTAAACGACTGACTCGCAGTTTTTTGACCAGGTCAATGTCGCTGTAGAGCTCGTATAGTTCATTGTTGAATCTCCTTCTCCAAAGCCCGTCAACGCAGACGGGACCAAAAATTTTACGAAGAATCTTTCACTCGAAGCGACCGGAGATATCTTCATCCGCTTTACATAGAGTTCAAGCTTCAGCGTCATAAAGCAGGACTGGAATGATCAAGGTCTTATACAGAATCTCCTTAGTTGTTCGGGATAGGGCCTTACTACTCAATTGCCTTCTAAGCCCAAAGAAACAGCGGTTGGCTGTTTTCTTCTGAGATGTTGTTGTCAGGATTTATAGTAGAGCCGAGGCAGACAAAGTCCCTCTTTAACTCAAAGTTATAGCTGTCGATCGTGACGTTTTGTCCGACTCTACGATGTTGGGTGTCCCTGCTTGTTGACAGCATATACTGGGTTTTGCCCTCCGCTAGACTTATATTAGTCGCTTCCGTTTCTATACTAGCAAACGTATCAGTGACAGCTCGGTGTGTTCTACCAATTATGTCAATATCATTGGCGTATGCGAGTAATTAGATGGACTTTTGAAATATAGTGCCTTGTGTGTTGGCCTGTGAGTTTCGGACAATTCTTTCAATTATGATGTTGAAAAAGTCTCACGACAGCGCGTGACCTTGTCTAAATCCTCTTTTGACATCAAAGATTTCGGTTAGGTCCTTACCGACCTTGATGCAGCAGCGAGCTTTCTCCATTGCAATCCTACACAATCAAACGAGTTTTGCAAGGATGGCAAAGATAGATATGGCTCTGTATAGGTCGTCTCTGTAGATGCTGTGGTACGCGGCTTTGAAAGAAATCGATGAAAAGATGGTGGGTATCAATTTTGACTTCTTGGGTTTTTTCCAGGATCTACCTTAGTGTGAAAATTTGATCGACGATGGACTTTCCTGGCCTAAAACCACACTGATAGGGGCCAATCAGGTTATTAACCAAGGGTTTAAGGCGTTCACACAATATGGCAGATAGGATATTGTATGCGATTTTAAGGAGACTGATACCTCTGTAGTTGGCGAAGTTGAAGGGATCTCCTTTTTTGTGGGCCGGGCAAACGATGCTGAGATTCCATTCATTAGGCATGCATTCATCTGACCAAATTTTAAAAATGAGTTGGTGCATGCTCTCTACCAAGTCGTCTCCAACTGCTTAAAAACCTCGGCATCAGGCCCCGCAGCTTTGTTGTTCTTTAGCTTGGATATTGCTATCCGTACTTCGCTTCGGTCAGGTGAACGGTAGTTTTGTTTATCATCGTCTATATTGAGTGGTACGTTCTGCCTAACAGCGGGATTCTGGTCTTCGTCGCCATTATAAAGTCTGCAGAAGTAATTTTTCCACATTTTCAGAACCGACTGTGATTCTACTATAAGGTTTCCCTGATTATCTCTACATGATTCTGTACGGGATTTTCAGCCCTGGCATGTTTTTTTGACCTTTGGTAAAACTTTCGAACATTGTTCTTGGATTAACATCTCTCAATTTCTTCGAGCATACGTTTCTCGTGCTGATTCTTTTTCTTTCTGAGAATCCGATGTTCCTCCCGTCTTTTTTGCTCGTAGAGCTCGTGAGCATTTCTAGTCCTCTTTCGCAACGCCGCTTTATACGCTTTTTGTTTTGTTGCGTTTGCTAGTCGGCATTTTTGATGATGGCTTTCTGGCAGTGTTGCCACTGGTCTTCTGCACTAGTTGTTGCTGCGATAGGACTGATCGATAGACATCAGGATATGTGATCAACGAAGATTCTGGCCGTCTCTTGCGATTGCAGTTTTTCGACGTCATATTTTCTCACAGTATTTCTTTGTTTGATATCCACATTCTTACCTTGGCTGTAACAAGATAGTGATCCGAGTCAATATATGCCCCCCGGAAGGTTCAGACATCCAGAATACTGGAGGCGTGCCTTGCGTCAATCGCAATGTGATTGATTTGGTTGACAGTTCGGTGATATGGATAATGAGATGTTTAAACCTGGTGCTTGCTACAACTATATTTCGCTCCACAGCAAAGTCAATTAGCCTAAGTCCGTTGCCAGACGTGTTGTCATGTAGGCTGTGTATTCCAACTGTCCTACCAAAGATGTTCTCCCTGGCTATTCTAGCGTTAAAGTCGCCTAGTAAGATTTTAATGTCGTGCTTGGGGCATTGCTCGTAGATCTTTTCGAGGAGCTCGTAAAAACTGTTTTTGGTAGTGTCGTCCTTTTCTTCAGTGGGGGTATATAAGTCTGATGTTCGAGAATTTTGCGTTGATGTAGATTGTTATAAGTCGTTCACTAATATGCCGATAGCTCAAGACGCTGTCGCTGCTGTCTATAGCAATCTCCGTGGTATATATCACAGTTTTTCATCCGTTTTTTGTTTAGCCCATCCCATCGCACTCTCTGGATGGCGGTTATGTTTGCCTTGTTGCAATCTAGGGCTTCTGCTACTTTACTTTCATAAAATTTTAAATTCTTAACATAATATCTCATATTGAGTTTTATTTTCCCTCGTGCTGGCTATTGTACAGCTCTTTAAATAGGCTACTGTTCTTATGGCTTCTGGTCAGTAACATTTATTTATTTAAGCTTCTTTCAAAAGAAATCTAGCAATGTCCTTAGCAAACCTATTGTACCTCTCAGCTACTCCATTTAACTCATGAACGTAGGGAGGGCAAGGAGCTAATACAATAACTAATCAAATTAAAAATCTCTCTATTCGCGCCCATTCCCACATCTTAATCTGCGAACCTTCTTACTAAGTTACATATTCTCTAAATATCCTGCGGTTTCCGCTTTCCTTTTAAGACAAAATGATCTAGTCCATTAACTAAAATCATCAATGAAAGTTAAGAAATACCGTTCACCTCCATAACCTAAAATTCTATGTGGAACATTTAGATCTGCATGAATTAATTCTAAAGTTTCACTTCGCTTATTTTCAAATGGTACATTAGACATCTTGCTTTCTATACAGATAGCACATTTCATGAATTCATTTTCAAGTTTATCTGGTAAAGCGTCAACCAGTTTGTTCCTTGTTAAAATATTAAGATATTTAAAATTCACACTGTGCCAGTTTTCTCTATGTGTTAATGTTACATTGTTTATGAAAGCTTCGGTTTTTTATTTGAACAAGCTCCTTTTACTACATACGTATACAATAAGTTATCAATTTTGTTTGCCACCGTTAAAAGTTCTCTTGCAACTAAAGTGCACTTTTGCGTTATCTTTGAAAGACTTAATAAATTTTTCTTTATATTTTCTACCTAATGAACATTATTTATCTCTACTTTGTTTTTGGCATAGTAGGTTTCAAAGAACATTGTTATTTTATATATTTTTGTGGAGGAGCCAAATAATGAAATTACCTTTACTATATTTGCATGCATATGATGTTACCTTCTACTCTATACTGTTCTTTGTGGATTACCTCTGCATTCCAGCTACCCGCTGGTTTGTTGTTGTGATGACCATCATCTTCGCTTCAGGTGTCATCTCTGGTTTGATAAGCACCTCTGTCTCTGCCAAAACCTCTGTTACCTCTGATTCTGACTTGATTGTGTCCTCGTTGGCCTTTGCTTGAGCCTCTGTTGTGTGATCTCTTCCTCGACCAAATTGTCCTTTGGTTTGATTATTGTTTTGTTGCTCCAACCAGCAATCCTTTTGAAGATTGTTCCTCTCACCACATGTGTCACATCCTTTTGATTGAGTATTGAATATGCTAACGTTTGATTTGGTGTTATTTTTGTCATTCTTGACCAAGTTTTTGGCTTTCATTTTTGCCTTTGCAAATTCAACTGTTTTTTCTTTTGTTGGCACAAAGTCAATAAAGTCGCCGATATAACTATAGGGTTTTCTAATAACGACTTGACAATTTTTTTTTTAAATAAAAGACAAACCATTTGAGATATTTCAAAAACTTTATTATTGGCTTGAAGTACAATCAAAACATTTATGAATTGAACTCAACTTCATTCATATGGCCACCGCGGACACGTTTGCAGCGATCGATTCGTTGGACACAATTTTCAACGACTGGACCACACATTTCGGCCGAAACGGCCGCTATTTCGCGTTCAATGTTGGCTCAGTGGTCTTCCAACGTCGTCCGTGTGTTGACTTAACGTAGCCCCACAGAAAATAGTCAAGCGGCATTAAATCGCACGAACGAGGCGGCCATGTCCATGAGATAACACGCTCACCATACTTACTCTTCAACAAATCGATTATACCGTGTGCTGTGTGGCTTCTGGCACCATCCTGTTGAAACCACATGTCGTCCAATTCGGGCCAAAAATAATCGGTGATCATGGCGCCATAACGCTGACCATTCACAGTAACGTGAATAACGACGAAAAAAAATTTCCCAATAAGGCCGCTGGCATGTAAACCGCACCAAACAGTCACTTTTGTGGATGAAGTGGTGATTCATGAAGCACATGTGGTTTTCACCCGACCAATAACGTATATTTTGCTTATTGACTAACCCATTGAGCCAAAAATGAGCTCCATCACTGAAGATGATTTTGCGATGAAATTCATCATCTTGGCGCATCTTCTCCAGAGCCCAATCGGAGAACGTAGCTCGTTAGTGTACTTTACCATGATGAAAATGTTGAGTTTACTGAATAAATTGACAGTGACAGTTTGATGATTAGTGAAAGAGTGCGTTTCATTGTGCCGAAGACTGGTTTCGGATGGTATCTGAGCCAGGACTGGAATGTAGTCGAGTCTTCACGGATGGCTTGAAAACAGATTAAGGATGCGGTACTATTGGACAACAACATTAGATTTCACTATTCGTTAGAAAAACCTGAGCCTGTCTTCCAAGCGGAGATATACACAATCCTGTTGGCGACGAACTATATTTTAAAGCAGGTGAAGGGGCCGAAGCATTTGTATCTGTAGTGGCAGCCAAGCTAAAGTTAGAGCCTTGCTGAACCTTTTAAGGACTTTCGAGTTAGTTCGGCTTCACTGAACGTAGTTGAAAGGTTAAATTCACTGAGTCTTGTCTGGGTCATAAGTCACAATGGGATCACGGGAATCGAAATCACCGATAAACTTGTTGGGCAAGGCTAAGAGAAGAGTTTTTCAAGACCCGAACCTACGTTAGGTCTGTCTGCATTTTCAGTTAAAGTTTCGATTGACAGTTGGGTTTCATATGGACATAAATGCAGACAACATGGTTCTCAAGGTTTGCCGGCAGACCATACGAATGCTTCCCGATGTTTCAAAGAGGTCAGCAGCTTTCCTGCTGTCTATCCTAGCAAAGTGACGGGACACTTAAATGTGCTAGCCTTAAGTGACAAAATATCTTACAACGCTTGCTGTGAAAGTGATGAGCACTAAATCTGTGAATGTCCAGCTTAGATCACATCAAGTTGCAGATACTTGGGGTTAACTTGGTACTGGTTAAGTTGTTACTGTAGGCACTTTTTCACCGTATCGATTAATCATCTTTCTTGGAAAGACTGAGAAATTCCATTTAAGGAGCTTACCAGGAGAACAATAGTTATGTTGCCAAACTTAGCAGCAACTGAATTTCTCGCCCTAATAAATTGGTGGCAGCACCATGTTCGAGGCCGAGAAAACCCGCCACATTCAATTTTATATAGGGTTTTCTAATAACGACTTGACAACTTTTTTTTTAAATAAAAGGCAAACCATTTGAGATATTTCAAAAACTTTACTATTGGCTTGAAGTACAATCAAAACATTTATGAATGAAACTCGACTTCGTTCATATGGCCACCGAGGGCACGTTTGCAGCGATCGATTCTTTGGACCCAACTTTCAACGACTCGACCACACATTTCGGCCAAAACGGCCGCTATTTCGCGTTCAATGTTGGCTGTGAGCTCTTTCAACGTCGTTGGCGTGTTGGCATAAGCCAATGACTTAACGTAGCCAAACAGAAAATAGTTAAGCGGCGTTAAATCGCACGAACGAGGCGACCAATCGATTGGCCCATGTCTTGAGATAACACGCTCACCATACTTACTCTTCAATAAATCGATTGTAGCGTGTGCTGTGTGGCCTGTGGCACCATCCTGTTGAAATCACATGTCGTCCAAGTCCATATCTTCCAATTCGAACCAAAAATAATCGGTGATCATCGCGCGATAACGTTGACCATTCACAGTAATGTGACGATCGTTATCGTCGACGAAAAAATATGGCCCAATAACGCCGCCGGCATGCAAACCGCACCAAACAGTAATTTTTTGTGGATGAAGTGGTGATTCATGAAGCACATGTGGGTTTTTACCCGACCAATAACACATATTTTGCTTATTGACGAACCCATTGAGCCAAAAATGAGCTTCGTCACTAAAGATGATTTTGCGATGAAATTCTTCATCTTGGCGCATCTTCTCCAGAACCCAATCGGAGAACGTAGCTCGTTAGTGTACTTTACCATGATGCCAATGTTGAGTTTACTAAATAAATTAACAGTGACAGTTTGATGATTAGTGAAAGAGTGCGTTCACAAACTAAATTCAAAGTTGTCAGGTCCCTATTGGAGAACCCTGTATAACTTGCTGGCAACGCTTTCAATAAATAGTTTAGCTTTCTTCTTCTTTTTTTTAGATTTTCTCCTGCAGCTTTTCTTAAAATTTACAAAAAATTCTTCTGTTGTTTCAAAGGGTGCAGGGAAATAACTTCACGGGCAATAACTTCACATGGGAAATAACTTCACCTAGAAAAAGTGAAGTTATTGCCAACCATAGGTGGCAATACTTTTTTGTGGGAAATAATTTCTCTTAACATTTTATGATAATTTAAGAACCGTCGTAATGGGTGATTCACTCTTGCACTATTAACGTAAGCAAAGTACCGTAATTTGTAATGCTGTCGTTGGTAAAGTTAACTCAGTTTGCGACCGGTACTTGTCCAGGAAAATTGTTTACATCAAGTGAAGGTGATAAAATGGAAGTGCCAATAGAATTCATTGCAGGTTTATATGTTTTTCAAAAAAAAAAAAAACAAATATATTTCAAAAAGTATACCCGAAAACATGTTTCACGGTATGCATGTTATCAAAGTGATCGATGCAAGGCCAGCTAAATAAAGTACTTCGTGGAAACTTCTCATGAAAACTAGGAAAACTTAACGAAAAAATTAAATTCTTAAATAGAATAAAAGATGTTTGCGCGAATAAGCCACTAAATCATAAGACAACAGCAAAAGAGATTTTTATTGAGAACAGGATGCATGTTAATGCCGAGACCATAAACGTAAACTTTAATCAAATAAAAAGGTGTTTCAATACAATAAAGCAACTAAGTTTTCCAAAATGCCCAAAAACACATAGAGATCCAAAGTGTTTTGAAAATAAATTGTTCTTACAAAACTATGGAATGTCAAAATATAAAAAAAAGAACTGCACTTTTATAAATATACAATTGTGGAAAATAATTTCGCCTACACTACTTTTATGGCATCGAAAATTGTTGATATGACTAATTCCAGTTGCTCTGATCCCAAGCTGATGAAATTTTTTATTGGTGACACATTTAATGTTGTCCCCACATCCTGCAGCTATATGCAGTATTCGCATGTAAGTGCTATTTATTTTTGAATAATGAATCGCGAAAATTGGAGACTTATTTCACTGCGAAATTAGTCCCAAAATAGAGAACGAAATAAGTCCCTAAACAGGAATGAAAAAAGCCCCCCTGCTCGGGGTCACTTTTGGATTTGGAGTAGGTGCGAGATTGGGTGTATAACAAAAGAAATGTACACTCATTTATTTCAATTTCAGGGTGAGAAACCTCCATAGACACTATAGGCCTATAGTGAGCCTATAGTAGTGTGAGATTCTTACTCACTAAAAAACACCTCCCTTATGCAAACCACGACTGAGTTCACACTCCACAAGCAGTTCTTCTATCGCATTTTATTTTGTTTTTATAAGATATCCTGCAGGCGATTTTCCATTGAAAATTCCTGTGTATTTTAGAAAAATTACGCGCTGCTAATCACCGCGCTAGATCGAGGGGCTTAGTCCTTTTCAGACGGCGCAATAAATTTGTCTCGTCGAGGATCTGTTGAACAGAAATATTCGTATGACCTTGTAATCGATTATTATGTTTTCGCGCAAACATTTTAATTACGTTCTGAACGTTTTCGAAACCTAAGTCTCTGTGGACATCATAGTTTCTAATGTACCACGGCGCATTAACAATACCTCGAAGAACCTTGTTTTGGAATGTCTGTAATACATTAATGTTACTATTTTTAGTACAACCCCAAAGTTGTACACCAGATGTCCAGATCGGTTTTAGCACTTGCTTGTATAATAGCAGTTTGTTCTCTAGGCTAAGCTTGGAATACTTTCCAATAAGCCAGTAAATATCTCTATATTTGATTTCAACCTCTTCACGTTTTTTCTTGACGTGTACTCTCCATTTTAGTTAAGCGTCGAGTGTCATACCGAGATATTTGGCCTCGTTCGCGTAAGAAATTCGTACTGCGTTGATAAACACCGGTGGATTCTCAATTTTCTTGAGAGTTAAGTTCACGTGGACAGACTTGTTTTCATTAAACGCGATTCACCAAGTCTTTGTCCAATTGTTAATCCGTGTAAGGGCACGTTGCAACTTGGCAGTTGCTTCTTCTATTGTTTTAGCCGTTGCCAAAATGGCAGTGTCATCAGCAAATGTGGCTAGGACAGTGTCGTCCGTTTGCGGTATATCAAGGGTAAAAAGCATCGTTTATGACGCTCGAAAAGAAATGCTTCAAAAATTGAAAAAAAATATACAAACAATGCGAAAAAATGCATCTTTTTCTATGAAACTATTGATACTTCCATTGTTTTGTCCAGAAAACATTAAAAAAGCTTTCGATTTATTAAAAACTGAATCGTTAACCTTGAATTTGGATTGCTTAACATTATTTGTTGGATTATTTTGAAAACAATGGATGTTGCGGGTAAATACTTCAATAATTCATTTATAACGACTGAAGTAAGAAATTTGTCTACTTTCATTACTATTTTTGTAGGAAACCCCAAAAAATGCTTCCTATGACCAGTGGAAATATGAGAACTACAAGTGCCTTGGAAGGTTACAATGGCCGATTAGCAAACAAAATTTATAGGAATGAAAATTTCTTTAAATTCGTAGACTGTTTACTTGATGAGGAATACAACACAACTAGGGACTTCATATCGGCTCTGAATGAACAAACTTTTCAGGAGACTTTACAGGAGACACTATTTTGTGCATTCTTTGTTTGGACAAGAAATGCAGTTTATTGGACCCATGCAATCATTTAAAAGTTTGCCAAGATTGCTACTCAAAAATGGTAAAAAACTCGAGCTCCATAACCCTTTGTCCATTTTGTAAAACTATTGTTCAAAATGTTGTTAAAGTTTTTTTTTGGTAATAAAAAAAATACGTAGGTGGGAAATAACTTCACAAAATTTACGGTGGAGTTACTGCTCACCTTCAGTGTGCAATAACCTCACAAAAAAGTGAAGTTATTTGTCTGCACCTTTCAAAGCTAATTAATTTCGCTTTTTTCAACTCGGATCTCTGGATAATGACCAGTGCGGTGGATTGATTTGTATAAATTGAGTCAAATTTACTCATTATACTGTAGGCTGTCTTGCAATCATCAACAAACTCCATTTGGTTATCTGATATGGAACTAATCAAATATGTTCTCGCTTTTAGATCTAATTTTTTCCACGCTTGCTCTGTATCTGTTTCTTGCAAGTCTTTGGTTGCTGGCTCCAAACATTCTTTGTTTTCCAGAATCAGATGTATTCTTGTTTTCCAGCTGCTGTAGTTTGTGCCGTCAAATACATTGATATTTATGTCTTCTATTTTTGCTAAAGCCTTTAGTAAAACATTTAGTTAAGTATGTTTTTTCTTCATTTGTTAAAGTAAAATTATCTCCTTTCGTTATCTCATTCCAGGTTTTTCATTTGTTTTGTTCAAAGTAGGACCACGAGGTAATTTAAATCTTTAAAATTTTCTTTATATTCTCACTTTAGCCTTTAAGTCCTTTGCGTTTTTAAATTAATTTTTTTTTCATTCACTGCTTGAAAACACTTTATTTAATTTTATTTTTATTTAAAACTTTTGTCTTTTGCCTTCAGAGGCGCTCTTCGAAGTCCGAATAAGCTTTTTAATTTTTTTTTTGCTTTGATCTGTAAAGATTCCAATCTTTCTCGAAGTTAAAGACGAAACTGAAGTAGAACTGAAAATTATTTCTCTTTTGCTGTTGTCCGAAGAATCTGGTAATATGATAGTTAAAATCACCAATAAAAACGCTCAGCTCCAAGAAGTCATAACGCATGTTCGAGATGGTTACCCTAGTGAGCTTTCTAAAATTTCTGAAGAAGTTAAGAAATACTGGATTTTTAGAGATGAACTCGTTTTTGAAGAAGGAATATTGATGAAACGGGAAAAAATTGTGATACCAACTTCGAAAACAATGCTTGGAAAAATTCATGAGTGACACCCTAGTGTCCAGCGGTCAGTTAGTCGTGCTAGAGACTATTGGTTTTTTCATGGAATGGTCGTAGATATTACAAACTGCGCTGTTTGTGAATCAACATAGAAGTCAAAAGCAAAGGAATCACTGATAGTTAAAGCGGTTCCTTCATTACTTTGGGAAATCGGATATATTTACGTTAATGTCCAAAGATAACCTTTTGATCGTTGATAGCTATTCCAGTTTCTTTGATTTTTGCATATTGTTAGGACCTACTTCAGAGCTAGTTATAAACAAACTCAAACAATGGCTTAGAACCTTTGGTATTTCTTGAAAGTTCTTGAAAGTGACAATGAGCCGCAGAAATGGTATCAAAGAAAATTAAGGAATTTTCCAAGACTTGGGACTTCAAGTACCAAACCTCCAGTCCCAAATTTCCTCAAGCAAACCCACTGGCTGAAAGGTACGTACAAGAAGCTAAGAAAATCCTGAAAAAGTGCTGGAAGGATAACTCGAAAGTTGACCTGGCCCTTTTGAATTGGAGAAACACCCCACGAGACACCGAAATGCAAACACCGAATCAGAGACTCATGTCCCGTTTAACGTGATCGACGTTAGTGCCCTGCACTAATAAAGGAGCAGTTAAGACCTAAAGTCATTAAAAACATTTACAAAAATTTGCTGAAGTCAAGCACAGTCGGAAAACAGTTTGCTTATTATAGAGCCTGGTCTGCACAAGAATATAAACCCGGTGATCGTGTTTGTCTGCAAAAATGTCCGCGACTCATCACGTTCCTATATCAGCCTTACAGATGATGGAAAACTATTCCGTCGAAACTCTATAAACATAAACAAAACAAATGCTCATATCTTTACAGAAAAATCCATACTTTAATTTGGTTGATAATTATCTACATTTGGCTTTAAGTCATGTATTAATAGACCAACTCGTATTATGGCTGTCACTATGATATGGTACGTTTTCCGAACTCTTAAATAACTGAAATTTATAGCTCTATTGCTGATTTGCAGGTATCTGATCGCTGTATGACTTGTCTTAACTTATAGTGTTTTCGTGTTCCTACAAATAGAAACTACCATCCAGTTTCTCTTTTGTCAATATTAATTTTGCTTGTCTTAATAATTATTTTCACTTTTGAAAGTGATCCTTTCGCTCTATGTTTATTAAAACACTTGAAAACTATGTATGTCCTACAAAGCTCAAAAGTAATCTCCTTGGAAATGAAAATTTTTTTTTTTAAATATTTTTTTATTTTATTCAATATAGTCCACTTTTAGTTTGATACACTTATTCTAGCGATTTTCCAACTTCTTGATCCCGTCCGAAAAGTAATTTTCCGGAAGGTATGCTAAATACTCTTCCGTGGCGTCAATGATTTCCTCGCGTGAGCTGAATTTTTTACTGATGAGCCATCTTTTGAGGTTTGGAAAGAGATAATAGTCCGAGGGAGTCAAATCAGGCGAATACGGTAGATGCGACAGCAATTGGAGCCGTAAGTCATTGATTTTAATTGATTTTAGCCATGGTTGCGATGCTCTTGTGCGCCGGTGCATTGTCTTGCAAAAACAAATTTTTTTTTCGCTTCATGTGAGGCCGTTGTGCAGCGATTTCGGCCTTCAATCGCTCCAATAATGCACAGTAATACTCGCTGTTGATGGTTTTTCCTTTCTCGAGGTAGTCCACGAAGAGTATGCCATGACAATCTCAGAAAACCGACGCCATAACCTTTCCGACCCATCGAGCTTCCCTAGGCCGCTTCGGAGCACTCGTGCCGGCTTCAGTCCATTGCCGGGCACTCATTCTGTTCTCTATTGTTCAACAGTTACCAATCGACGTCAAAAGTTCGCCCAATTCCGCATCAGCAAGTCCAAACACTGTTTCGAAGTGCTCTCGCGTTTGTGTTTTTGGTCAAGAGTGAGTATGCGCGGAACCCAGCGGCAGGATAACTTTTTCATATGCAGAATATTGCCCAAAATATGGCGTGTGCGCTTAGTACTAATCTTTGTGGTATCTGCTAGCTCGCGCACCTTTACTTTCCCGTCAGCCAACACCATTTTATGTATTTTTTTGACATTGTCCTCTGTAACCGCATCGGAGGGTCTGCCGCTGCGGACTTGATTGGTAGTGGAGCCACCACGAAACTCTCGAAACCAATATTTGACGGTGTAATCTGACGGAGCATTATGCCCATAATATTTATCCAACTTTTCTTTTGTTTCCTTCGCCGTTTTGCCTCTCAAAAAATAATGTTTTATGAGAGAACGAAAATCGTTTTTGTCCATACTCAACACGTCAACAACCATCAGCTGTCAAAACAAAACTAAAGACAGTATCGCACTAAAATTTGGCATGTCTTCCTAAATATGAACGGACTTCAAGGCACCATAACCTTTTTTGCAGTAGCAGCATTCTGGCGGACAATGCGGTTACTTTTCACTCCACCTGGTAAACGGAAAACACTAAAACCATAGATATGTACCAGGTGTACCGGTATGAGCGCCAAGATACAAATGTCTCGATAGGGAACATTTATTGTCAACGGGCTTTAAATTTTTTTGTTTGGTTGCTATGACACCTATCAAACATATTTAGTATACATCAAGTCATTAAGTAAACAACATCATATTTGTTTATCGTTTTAAAAATGTCGAATTTTGAACCAGAAAATGATGACTTGCGGAAAGCATTAATTTTTTGTTTTCATTTGAAGAAAAGAAAAGCAGAGTCGCATCGAATGCTTGTCGGTGCATATGATGATCATGCTCTATCAGAAGTAACATGCAAAAAATGGTTTCATCGGTTCAGAGATAAAGATTTTGATGTGAGAAATGAAGAACGTGGAAGACCACTAAAAAAGTTTGAAGACGTCAAATTGCAAACAATATTGGATGAAGGTGACACTTTGAGTCAGAAACAAATGGCAGAAATGTTAAATGTTGCACAACAAACAATTTCAGACCGTTTAAAAGCTATGGGAAAGTTCCAAAAGTCTGGAAATGGGTGCCACATGAATTGAATGAAAGACATATGGAAAATCGAAAAACCAATTTTGAAATCTGCTTCGAGGACATGTTGGAAAATTGTTACTGGCGATGAAAAATGGATTTATTTTCTGAATCCTAAACAGAAAAAACCACGGGTTAATCCGGGGCAAACATCGACTGCAAAACCAGATTGATTTGGCAAGAAGACAATGCTATGTTTCTGGTGGGACCAGAAAGGTGTGATGTACCACGAGCTCCTAAAACCTGGTGAAACCGTTAATACAGATCGCTACCGACAACAAATGATCAATTTGAACCATGAATTAATCGAAAAACGACCAGCATGGGCCAGAAGACACGGCAAGGTAGTTTTGCTCTATGACAATGCACCTGCACACAAAGCAAAACTGGTTCAGGATACAACCAAAGCACTTGGCTGGGAGCTGCTACCCAACCCGCCGTATTCACTAGACTTGGCTCATTCCGACTACTATTTATTTTCATAAATGGGACACGCATTAGCAGAGCAGCACTTCAAATCCTACGAGGAAGTCGAAAATTGGGTGACTTTTTGGTTTGCTTCAAAAGACGAACAATTTTATTGGTATGGAATCCATAAAAGATGGGAAAAATGTGTAGCTAGCAATGGCCAATACTTTAAATAAAATGTTTTTTACTTTTTTATTAAAAATTAGTGTTTTACTATCACAAAAAACTCACTTCATACCGGTACATCTGGTAAGCAAAAGACAGCCATAGATAAATCCTTTACAACCTCTAAATGTACCGCTTTAGTAGCAAATAAATAACCAGATGTAATATTTTATAAGTGGTCTGCCTTTTATTACGATATAATGTTCAACAAAAATCTGCTCCAGCCACAAGAAATCTCTTTATTTTTTACCCGTTGTGACGGCTGGGTTCCCATTACGTGTTCTACCAGCTTGGAACTGGTCGAGTGACCATTTTTCGTCTATCATGTGGCCAATATTGAGACTTATGGATGCGCTGAAAATAATCAATATTAAGTGAGACGGTGACATCTGGGTAAATTTATTAGGGTGATTCGAATTTAAATCAAATGTAAAGTTTTAAATTCGTCCTCCTTTTCGCAACAAACCATTGAAGCTAAAAAGGGACTGCGCGAACAAATACTGTTTGAGGAGTTAGGACTTTCATTATGTTTGAATGTCCTATATTCAACCAATAAGCATGCATTTTGAATCATCCAAACCAAAAGATATGTGGACTTCTTGCTGAATATCTTTGGTAGAGAGTGATCCAGAAGATACGAGTGTAAACATAATACGAGTAAACATAAGCATAAATCCTTTATATTTTCGAAGGAATTTGCATTTGAGTGATAGTATGGACTACTCTTGGGTTTTTAGAGCAAATCTCGAATAAATGCAGGACAATTGAGCGATTGCAATTGAAAAAATATGCTGTCCCATTTTCCAAAGAGGTAAATTTAGAAGTTCCTAAGGAGTAGCCCCTTTCGACAACATATTGACGAGGTTCATCAAAGATGGAACATAATGTCACTTAATGCCATTGGTTAAAGATTGAATTTTACTTACTTTGCTTGCGACGAACACATTGTTGTAACTAGAGCGCTCTTCTCTATGCCATAACGAGACAACCGCGGAGTCCAATCAGAGATGAAATTTACCTTTAAAGTTATGCAACGTAGATATATGTATAATGCGTTACCTTAGCGTGGAGCAATGCAGGACAATTAAATATTGGAAAGCGGAAGCTATTCTTGATTTCCAGCAAAGTAAATTTACTGTAATATTTCTATTACATTTAGTCCATATATAAATGCATACACCGTATTTTCCAATACTAGCATCGCAAAATGAATGCATTTCTACTTCCTAGTTAAAAGCCAAGAAAACCCTGAGAATCTGATATTGTCGACTACCCGAAATACTTGGCAAAATGGCTGCAATGATTACGGCAGACCTTAATCCTAAATAACCTTCCCTTTCTTCTTTAGAAATTACCGTTCGAATTTAACCAAGTGGATCATAAAACCGTGGAAAAGATAGAAGTACTGACTTTTGGTTGCTTTAAAAAGCAGTGAACGAGAGAGTCCTATTTTGGATCCTAAATTAGTCCAAGAGTTATATATACTATTGCTCTCTATCTTTTCCGTGACCTTATGGAGAATACTTTCATCGTTCGAACACAATTTCCTCAACATAAAATTTCCTTTTGGTAGTATGGATTTCGTTTGGTTCATAATTACCCGAACTCTTCATTCTGAATTTCCACCAGAGACGCACGTAGAAATCCCGATATTTTAGAGTACGTCCGAAAGTGGGCTTGAGGGTATACAGATGAGCGCTAATAGCAAGACGGGTGTTACGGTTAAATGTTTGAAGGGACAAAATGCTACTACCAAATTCGATGGAACACTTGTGGTAAAAATAGAAATAGCACAAGGTGAGGCAAGAGACATTACGTCGATGTTCGAGGGTGTCCATATTTACGTCACCTATGAGTTTTACTGCATGGTCCTGCCTTTAATTTAGCAAGTGCAATTAGGTATTGGGGGCACCTGACCAGATGTGGTTAATTGCATTTCAATTTTGCACGGATAAATGCCTTTTATGTATATTAAAACCAGATCAGAGTGAGAAAAGCATTTTTTACATTGTTTGAAGAAACTTCGCAACATTTTCGACGATAACGAATATAGGGTCTTCACAACAAAAGTTGTCATGAGACACATACCGAGAATGAAATGGTTTTCGGTTTCGATGATGCAAGTGCTATTTATAGATAATGGCTTGCAGTTTAAATTTCTATTTAACGACAGCAGACAGTGTTGTATTTTCGAAGAATTAAATGTCACCCTGTTGGTGGTTCCCTCTTTAATTATGGTACTAATATAGGAGTTTAATGAGCTTAAGATACGTTCCCGTTCTAATCCGAAAAACAGGGACATTAGTCCAGGAACGAATATCAAAAACAAAATATACTACCGTCAGCAAAGGAATATGTATATTGGATTAGAAGTAGCATACAAGAGATCATTGATGAAAATTACAAAGAGTGTCGGAGACAAAACGGAGTCTTAGGGCACACCAGTATTTATTTTGTGGAAGTGAGATTTGAAACCATCCAAGACAACTTGAATTTAACTCTTCGAAAGGAAGGTAATTTTTGATCCACTTAAAAAGAAATTTACCAATGCCAAATGAGCTTGATGTCACACTTTGTCAAATGCCCTAGAAATATCAAGTGTAACTATCTTGCTTTTGCCAAATAAATGTAGACTTTAGTTCCACTTTTCGGTAAAACATGGCATCAAATCACCAGTGAATATGTTGCTAAGAAAACCGTATTTCCGGTCATTGAGAAGTTTTCGTGTTTCGAGATATTTCATAAGCTGACGATTTTTCAGCATTTCCAAGACCCTGGAAAGATGAAACCTGAACGCAATGAGTCTGAAGGAGCAGAGAAATAAGATTCACATTTTTAGGGATGGAATGGACAAATGTTGTTTTCCATCTACTCAAAAAGTGTGAAAGGGGAATTATACCATTTGGACCAGCAGATTTGTGAATGCTAAGATCTCTGAGGACAAGTGCTAGTACATGAGTGCGAAAGTGGATTCGCCGCATTGAAGATTCGACGTACTCAATTGTAGACGGAGACAAAACACAACTTGGAAGTGTTAAACTTGCCGCAAAGTGTGCATCAAGCAGATTGACCTTAAACAAAGAGTTAAAAGCTAGGATGTCATTATGAATGAACGTTGGGATAGACGTTGGAACAGAATTTCTAATATTTTTAACGAACGACTAAGAATGTTTGTTATTTTTGGAACATTGTAAAGTGTGATCAGATAAGAACGATAAGAAAAAAAAAACCGGTGTGAGATATAAAATTGATTCTGCCCTATCGGAAAGCTCTATCTTAGGCGTTCTACAAAATCGTAACGCGCCAGAATTCTTTACGGATTATCAAAACCCTCGGATCCATTTCGGAGGTTGAGAAGTGTGAAGGTTGTAAAGAGCAAAATCGAGTGTGCTAACAACACTGCCCCGAAAATGCCAGATATCGGTGGAAGAAAACATGCTGGTTTTCGAGAAACCCAAAACATATAACGCCAAAACCCCCAGGCCAATAAATAGTCTTTTAGCGAAGTCCTAAACAATGCAATAATCAACAAAAACGACACAGACGTATCGATAACACTTGAACGGTGGCAGTTGGTCAAGTCAAAGTTTTCGGGCAACAGCTTGGCGATTATGTAGAATAATTCGAACCAACTCCTATCGCGAGAGACGCTGGCTGACACCAAGACTACGTGAAACTTATCGCATGTGCCGATCAAAGATCTCTCGATCTTTACACCAAAGCCATAGGTGGATTAGGAGAGAATTAGTCAGGTACAAAAATCGAAGTCGTAATTAAGGAGGATATAACTTGCAGATTCAACAACCCAAAACTTCAAACTCTTGACAAGAAAGTCGCGAAACTGTAAGAACTTAAAGATGCGCTTTATTTGCTTGATCTTGGAGCGTCGTTATTCTTTCCAGAAATGGATTGTAGCAGTGATACGGTTTCTCCACATTATAGTAATCTCCATCACTCAAAAAAGCTTCGGACGCACTTATTTTGCGTCTTTCCAAAAACGCAGAAGACATCACTATAATCCAGGAACCATGGATCCTAGAAGGTGTGTTTCGTGGACTTGGGACACCTGTCTACGCTCCGCTCTATACAAGAGACAAAGGTAACATTACAATTTGTATATTAGTGAAACATAGATTTAATGTATTTTAACTTCATAACCTCTGCGACCCCGACATAACCATTGCTAGACTGGATATCTGGATATCAGCATATATTGGCCTTAATCTTGTGGTCCCTCTCCTTGGTGACAACCTGGAAAGGGTATTACCGGTAAGCTGAAATGATAACAACTGGCCTGATCATCGGGTGCGACGTTAACGATCATAACACGATATGGGGCAGTACCGACATCAACGATAGATCGCTTTTTGATTATATTATAAGTACTAACCTCATTTGTTTGCAACATTGCAATGAGTCCATTTTTATAACAAGAAACTGACAGGAAGTGCTAGATGCCAAAATATAGAGGGATACTGTCAGAAAAACTCTCAAGTCCCCCGCGTGACACCAATTAAAATATCGGAGTCCTTCGGCCTTTGGCTTCGTCTACTCAGTCCTTCTCCTGTTGGCATGAAAAGCAGATGGCTTTGGGTTCCTGACTTTCTGTCTTTCTGATTTCCTGTACAGGTTTTATCTTTATGGTATTGGCTGTGATTTTCGTGTGCCAACTCATTTATCTACAATTTGAATGTTGATGTAACGGAGCTTATATGAGATATCTTAGCTCATAATCTTATTCACTTATTCCTTGATGCAAATAAACCAATTTTTCAGGTCAACTTAAGACTTGGCTTCTTTGGCAGTCTTAGGTTTTCGCACGTGTGAACAATTTACTGGATCCAAAAGCAAAACCAGTTTAGATTTGGCCTTGCATCTTTACTGGGATCAACTGGTTCTTTACCATCTATATACTCCTACAAATCTACGTGCTTCAAGTAAGTCTTAATACCAAACTTCCTATTTATTGTTGTTCCTTAAAATCACCGGTGTGTGTCACAGTTTAATGCTATGACGAGACAAGTATCTTAACCTCAAACCTGAAAACTGGCAATCCTTAGTAATTTTATCAACCAATGAATATTGTTTTGAATAGCAACGAGGCTGTGCTACCAGGAAAAATGTTACGTATTCAAACAATAATATTTGATATCTATTAAGAAAGATAAGTATACAATAATATACAGATACTATCTGTTCATAATTGAGAGAAGAGGGAAATATAATTTTATAGTGGTGACATATGTGGCATGGATAAGAACTAATGGTGATGTGATGTATAATCAAAATCACTTTTGTTTCCACAGTTGGACCCGACGTAACGATGCTGAACCTTAATCATCTTAATAGATAGCAGCGCATATGCTACATTCAGCTGCCTTTTTTGATAAACTGGAGCACTGAGTATTTAACGGCTCTTCAGTAACGAAATAAATGGCGTTTATCGACATATAATTTAACAGTAAGAGATATGGTGATAGTGAAAAACGAGAATATCCCATCCCTTAAGTGTCCCTTAGCCAGGGTCATTGAAACCATCAAAGGAGTTGAAAGCGTAGTTCGTCTGGCATTAGTGCGAAAAGGCAGTAAGACGACTAAGCGCGCTATCGTTAATTTGTATCTTCTTCCCATCGACGATAATTCAGTTGAAAGCTTGAACCCTCGAGTGGGGTATAAATGTTTATATGTAGTAGCAAAAACGCTTGTAAAATATGTATGTATATATGTGAACATAAATAAATAAATATTAAAAACCGTGGTCAAACAATTTCTAATTTACTGCCTGAGTTATATGTATGTTAATTCTTACGGAAAGGGTTTTTAAAACCACAACTTTTTCACTTGAATCACAAACAGAAACTGAGTTTAATTTGCCATAATTTAGATTTATTGGGTCTATAACTTAATTCGGTTTGCTAAGAGATGGCGTAACTTGTATTATTCCATTGGAACATGCGTTCTAAAGCTACTGTCATTGTACGTCATTTCAGTACATGTCATTCATTTGAAGCGTAAACAACAATAATTTTTTTTTCACTCAAATATGTCGAACTTTGTGCCTGAAAAAGTGTTTTTGCGGGGAAAGTCATCGTATTTTGGTGGAAGTTTATGGTGAACATGCGCTAGCTGAGCGAACGTACCAAAAGTGATTTGCACGATTAAAAAGTGGTGATTTTGGCTTGGAAGACGATAAACGTCCTGGGCAGCCAAAAAAATTTGAAGATGAAGAACTGGAAGCATTACTCTATGAAGATTGTTGCCAAACACAAAAAGAGCTCGCAGAATCTTTGGGTGTCACTCAGGCAGCCATTTCAAAACGTTTAAAAGCAGTTGGATATATTCAAAAGCAAGGAAATTAGGTTCCGCATGAACTCAAGCCGATAGACCTCGAAAGGCGGTTTTGCATGTCCGAAATGCTGCTGAAACGCCACAAAAGGAAGTCATTTTTGCATCGGATTGTTACTGGTGATGAAAAATGAATCCATTACGACAACTCCAAGTGCAAAAAACCATATGTGAAACCCGGCCAACCGACCAAATCAACGGCAAAGTTGAATATCCATGGCGCGAAGGTGGTGCTCTGTATTTGGTGGGATCAGATGGGTGTGCTGTATTATGAGCTGCTAAAACCGGGTGAAACCATCAATGGACAACGATACCGAACACAATTAATCCGTTTGAAGAGAGCAGTACCTGAAAAAGGCCCGGAATATGCGACCATACACGAGGCAATAATTTTCCATCATAACAACGCTCGGGCCACGTTGCTATTCCGGTTAAGAACTATTTGGAAAACAGTGAATGTGAAGTCTTACCCCACCCGCCTTATAGCCCAGACCTTGCCCTTCTGACTACCATTTGTTCCGGCCGATGCAGAACGCCCCCACTGAAATACGGTTCACATCAGAGCAGAATATCAAAAATTGGCTTGATACATTCTTGGCTGCCAAGTCGGAGCAGCTCTTTTGGGATGGGATCCACAAATTGCCAGAAAGATGGGAAAAAGTCATAGCTTCAGATGGGTAATACTTTGAATAATAGAGAGCGAATGGAGCACCTACATATGTACATACTATATAATATCACGCGTCTGGGGCATTTCTGTCCCAAAACGTTCAAAAACTAAAATCACACACTTGCATTTTGTCAGTCAAATAATAAGGTTGTATTTCTAAGTAAACGGGGTAAAAAAAAAAATTCACCTGTGTCGAGGGAAAAAAAAAAACGCGAGTGGAGTACCAACAATATTCACACTGCGGGCATCCCAACTCTCCTGCACCTGGTCATACTGTTTATTGCACGCAGTCACTTCCGTTTCTGTATTACATTGTCAGGCACTGCCCGCTCTCTAAGATGGATAGTGGGTTGCGGGTATACATTCTGTGGATGTGCTGTTTCCTCTTCCAGTTTGAGTCGGTAAACCAAATACAATGTAGTTCCTATTTTAATCCGGAATTCAATTTCATCTGGTTAAAACTCCATCCCCAAAACTGAACACCGATTCGACCTTTAAAGAAGTTGATGCGGTGTCTGACTACATGCAAAAAAATGTATGCCTGTATCCCGGTAGGAGCACAACAGTAAAATTTTTTCAAATTTTCGGTCCGAAAAGTACAGAAGAAAACCAGAAAAAATTCAAATGATCCAGAGATGACTAGACCGTCATCTTTAAGCATGTACAATTCGAATACGAGCCAAAAATTGCGGCAAAAAATACTGCAAGAAGTGGAAACAATTTAAGATTAAATTAAGGTCAAAAATATTAGAAATTCTTCTTCATTGTCTTCGTCATTTATAATGCCATTTCAGGTCTTTGTACAAGGCCAATCTGATTGCTGTACACTTTGCCAGCTCAACGAAACTTCCAGATTTTGATTTTTCTCCGCGACACTTGAGTAGGTAGAATCTCAATGGGGCGAATGTAGTAGCAATAGTCCTAAGAGATCTTAACATTTACAAATCCATTAGTCCCATTCTTCTAAAAAGGTTTTTTTTTTTCACGCTGGCAAAATCACTGCGTAAGCGACTTCATCAATTTTACACCTTAGGACTCTATCTGAGAAGATGAAAGACAGCATTTGTCCATCCCACCCATAAAAAAGGCAATCTTCTTCCCTCTCCTACTACAGACCCATTACACTTACGTTCCTCTTTTCCAAGGTTATTGAACCGCTGATAAGCCATCAGCTCATGAAATATTTTGAAAGACGAAAACTTCTCAATGACCAGTAATACGGCTTTCGTAGCAACAGTTACACTGGTGATTTGATAGTATGTTTCAACAAAAAGTTGAACCAAAGTTTGCGCAATTTGGCGAAAGCAAAATACATACATACATATGTATTGTTGAAAATGCGTGCATTTGGGATCGATGAGTCTCTTATCCAGTACAGCGAAAATTACCTTTCCGAACGTTCAATTCAAGTTGTTTTGGATGGTTTCAGGTCTGAAATTAACAAAATAAACGCTGCTATGCCGCAAGGCTCCGTTCTGTCTCCGAGTCTTTTTTATTTTATTTTTATTAAATTTTCAATGATGCCTTGTGTGCTACTTCTAATCCAATATATTCCATCGCTGACGACAGTACTCTCTGCTTTTCATATTCATTCTCGGACTCATGTCCCTGCTCTTCAGTTATAGAACGGGAACGACAGCGTATGTTAAGCTCATTAAATTCCGATATTAATTAGTGCTTTTAAGAGCAGAGTAGAATTTAATACTTCCAAAATATAATGCTGTCTGCTGTCGAAAAACTTTCTATTTTTGGTATGTGTTTCAATGACAACAACGTACGTTCGAAAGACCACATTTTCGATGTCGTTTAAAATGCTGCAAAACACCTAGGTTTCCTCGAACGATGTAAGAAACAAGGCCTGATATGTGCAGTATCTGCAACCTCGTACGAGCGTAAGCCGGTAATTCACAGAGGTAGTACTCTACGTAGTGTCGTCATTATATTCATAGCAAACTTCGTAAGATGTACATTTAATTATGTGTAGTGCCCCTTCACGGCGCAAGTACGCAGACTGCAGTCTTTCCTGCTGAGGGAAAGCAGGAAGTCCCAATTTTTGAGTAAAATGCTTACATTTAAACAGATGCGCCTAAAACATCTCTGCACCTGCTAGATAGGATTAAATTCGTGAAATAAAACTTTTAGTTGATGCTTGTGTTATCAATCAATCAATCAATTAACACTCTTGAACACTGACGTAATGTCTTCCTTATCTTGTTTATCGCTATTTCCACTACCGGTTCGCCATTGAAATTGCTATAGCCTTCCGGCCCTTTAAAATTTTAACCGTAGCATCCGTCTGGCTTAAAAGCTTACCAGTTTACCCTCAAGCCTATTTTCGGACGTATTCTGAAATATCTTGATTCTTTCCTTAGCCGTACAACTCGCTTATGAAATCCCTGCCGAGCTCTATATTTCCAAGTTATTATAACCTTCAAACATTTAAGACCAACTTAAATCGTTACGTCTCTTTCTTTTCTTACTGAATTTTAATGATATTCAAGACCCTTGAGAGCGCGCAAAATATATATAAAAAAAACTAAAATCTACACTGATTAAAGTTTTTTAATATTTATTTTTCAAATTGTTCACTACATATGCATTTGGGGTGCATAGGCGCTAACAATATTGCAAGTTTCCCGTCCAATCATTCGTTTTATTTCCGTTAATCGCTTCGCTAAGTTTTAATACGTTTCGATACGGGGAAGTAGCCGGCGGGCTAGTGTTTTCATATACGTTCAGTTCCAAGGTTCATTTAAGTTTCTTATGCGGGAATTTAAGAATATGTATTTGATTTTTCTTCTGCCAGAGTGTCCGATCAAACATAGAGACCTCAGGCATTCTGATAAGTTATTTATACGCCTCGGGCTCGCTTTTAACGAAAAGCAGTGGAACGATCTGCAAGGATATTCTATACGCCGTTGACGCACGAAGAACAAATTGATAAGGCAAGTAACACAGTTTAATAAGAGACTAGACCCTGATTTGATATTTGAATTGATTTTGTCGATGGTGAATTTATGGCATGTCTCACTGAAGAGTAAAATCAAAATCTATATTATCCTAGTTACTCGTATATCTAGGAAGATGGTTGCAAGAACATAAGACAGAGTTCGTGACCAGGCTTTTGCTTGTTTATGTGTATAAGGTGTGTTAAGCAGTTGGCATTTTTACAAGATATGTATACACATTTGAAATATAGAATGTGTTTGGAATATTTTTCAAAAGTAAAAACTGCACAAGGACCAATTAAAGTTGTTTTGAAGGCTTTTTTCATGATATTCGAAATCGTTTCCGTCGCTTCAGAGCAACTAGAAATATTGCATCTGTTGCTCGAAGTATCCCCAAAAACATAGGTTTGTCTATTCCATGACGGTTTCAGGAATTGGGCATATTGCAATCTGCACTTCATTGAACTTTTCCTAAAAACTTAAGTCATAAAGCTGGTAAGGATTAGTTGACGTAAGAACTTAAGCCTGGTGACCTTCATCAGCGTCGTAACATTGCCAATTGGGTGTTGAAGATACATAAAATTGATTAAGAATTTAATCTGTAAATTTTTTTAAGCGATAAGACACAGACACGTTTCCCTCATGAAGGGTTTATTAGTAAGCTGAATTGCTGAATTTAAGGCTTAGAAAATACAATACTGGTTGTAAAGTACCCTCTCTATTAAGAAAGTGTTACTATTTGGTGCACTCATAGCCTACAAGTATGGTATAAGTGATGTATTCGTAGAGCTGCAAATGTGCGGAAATGTAATAAAAATTTCAACAAAAGAATTTAGATCTGCAACAGAGGTCATGCATTAGCTGATAACGTTTTCCATTACTAATGGCTACCACTTTTTTTCACAAAAAATACCTTCTTGAGAAATAAGAATGAAACATTGGAAAACCAAAAATTTTCTAAAATGGTAACCAAATGCAGATAAGTCATCATAGAATTAGTCTTTATAATGAGGAAATGTATAGATCTGAGTTAACTTTCAAAACAAGGTTTAGGTTAATGACAGTGTTAGTGTTTAAATTACTGTACTGTATACGTAGAGTAATTTTCCAAGAAATAAAACGCCCTTTTATGTGGGTATTTACAAAAATACGCAAAAGAAATCGTTGTTTGCATAGTGCCGGTGTTCGCTTAACTCGTTTATTCTTTGTCTTGAACACTCTCTTGAATGATGGTCTTGTTTATCCTCTCTGCTTGTCCATTGCCTCTGGAGACATCGGTCGTCATGAGATGACGCTCTATATTCCTCTCCATGTTCCTCTGTCGGTTGATGAATTCTGAAATGAGTCGCGTACTATATATGGAGTTGTAAGGTTAAATTAAAAATAAAAGGCTCATTTAAATCCAACTGTAGTGTATTGAGGTATACCGAATACAGTATAAAATGTTAAAAAAAAAAAAAAAATAGTAGTTGTGTGGCATTGCCAGAGTGATACAACATCCTGCCCCCATTAAGGTTCCCTTAATTTAATTTATTGGCAGTTTTGATATCTTGACTATTGGTCATTTCAATTCCCCAGAGCCAGTCCAGCACCTTCCCATGCTTGTTAACGATTTGTCCCAAGATCCAAACTGTAATAGGAGGAAGATTGTTTTCGTGCACCAGAACTAAAGCATCTATCGCGACGTTGCTTGTTTCATCCCTCCATTTGGGACGTCTTTTGAGTGTGTGTAGGTAGTCCTAAGACCACTGCTACCAATATGATTGCAGCATTCTTTGCACCTGTTGTCACCAGTTGAGTCTCTGCGGGTTGATGTCCACTAAATTCTTCTCTGCTAATACGTTCAGAGGTGTGCCAATCAGAAAATAACCTGGAGTTAAGGGTTCTAAGCTGCTAAAATCCGAATCGCTAATCGAAGTAAGCGTGCGAGAGTTGAGTACTCCTTCGATTTGTGTTAGAAGTGTAGCCGTTTCCTTGAACGTGAGCAATGTTTCTCCTATCACTCTCCTCAAATAAGTTTTAACGGCCTTGAATACATGTTCCCACATCCCCCCAAAGTGTGGGGATGCGGGAGAAATATAATAACATTTGGTTTCGCCCTTGGCTAAGAAGTTAGATACATTGTCGTTGTACTCTTTCGATAGAACCAATTTATAAACTTACGAAAGCTTTCGTTTTGCACCGACAAAGTTTGCTGCATTGCATTGTTGCATACCGCAAACCGTTTTAATGATGCAATAAACGGATCTGATGTTATGTCGGAGACTATCTCGACATATATAGCCTTTGTACTGAAACAAACGTACAGTGCGATGTAGCCCTTTGTAGTTTTTGCACTTAGTCCCTTGTTAAGCCGTAACTTTATCGGACTAGCGTAGTCGACGCCACAGTGCAAGAACGGTCTGCTTGGTTGTACCCGATGGTCTGGTAAACTTCCCATGAGTTGCTATTGTGATGTGCGTCAATGTAGCGAATTAGTGCAGATAATTTACTCTTGCTTGAAATTGTGGTGTTGGAGTTGATGCAATTGAGTTCTTCAGCAAATTCTGTTCGTTGAACCCAAAGTAAACATGTGAGAGTGGCTTCTTGCAGTTCGCATGTTGACAGAACGCTGAAAGGACGCGGTTTATGAGTTCTCTGGTTTTTGGGTTGCATTACCTTGTATTGTATGTTGCTAATACATATAACGTTTCCAGTATGCTACGATGCGGATGGCTTTTTCGAAGGAAGAAGCTCGACTTGTTATGGCGTCCCAGGTTGGATTTGATGATCTTGTGAAAACTTGAATGAGATTTTTCCTTTCATCATTTGTTTAATTGTTGTTTGTCTGGTCGGGTGTTGAAGACTGTTGTACCAGCCAGGTATCTTCTGATTGACTGTGCTGTGTAGGATCCCGCCACTAACGATTTGATGATCTCAGAGTTTGTGGTGAGATTCCTCGTGAGGCCATGTCCGCTGTATTGTCTTGCGAGGTTACGTATCTCCACCAGTTCGCTTGACTTAGGCTTAATATTGACTAAGAATGTTGTCCATCGTCTGGGATGTGGATTGAGCCAGATAAGCACAATTTTGAAGTCTGTCCATGCGAATATTGATTGTAGTTTTTGGCTGTCGAATGCCTTCCGTACCGAATCAGACAACTTTGCAAGTAAAAGCGCTTCAAAAAGCTCAAGAAGCGGTAGTGGTTGTTGTCTTATAGGAGCTACTGGGGTTTTTGCTGCAACAATGTTGAAGGAGATTTCCCCTTTGTTGATGATTCTGATGCTGAATCGGATGCATCACAGAATCCGTGAAATTCACATTGTGTGATGTGACTTGAGTAAATCCATTGCGGAAGATACGCCACCTGGCAGGCAATGGTTCTGCTACGACGTCATCTCAATCCAGCCTTTTGCCGTTTGATTGTTCCATCCAAAGTTGTTGGAATAGGATCTTTATGTTATTGTTGCAGGTGCCAGCAACCCGAGTGGATTGAAGATTTTCGTGGATTCGGATAATGGAATGGATTGGTGATAGGATCTCGGTTTTGAAGTGAAGCATTTAAGTTGAAAGAATCGCTACTCGGATTCCAATAGAAGCCTAGAATTTTTGTGGGTTCTGCATCAAAATCAAGACATTCTATTTCTCTCTTATCTGCGGGGATTTTGTCCATGAAGTCTTTGGAAGTACTCCCTCATTTGCGTAGTTCAAAACCTCTACTTGCTAAGATCTCTCTACTTATAGAAGTCGAACGGTTGTAGCTTTTTCATGAGTGTCTACCTCCGTGAGAAGGTCATCTACATAGAAGTGATTTTTGATAATCGAAGCGGCGATGGCGTTGCCAAAAAAAGGTGCTGCTAATGTGCCATACGTGACGGTTGTTAACGAATAGTCTTGGATCGTTTTAGATGTTTTGTCTCTCCACACAATACGCTGATAGTTCCAGTCCTGTGGATCTTTGCGCCATATGCACTGATGGGTATTTGAAACTGTCTAAAGTTTATTAATATGGAAGACAGGTCTATTTAAATGGTTGGTTCAACCCTCAAAATCGCATTTAGCGACACGTTAGAAGATGCATTGAAGACTACTCGCTCCTTAGTGGTTGTGCTTGAAGGCTTTACAACAGCGTGATGTGGTAAATAAAATCCTTCGTTGTTATTGATGTTAATATGGCTTGCCGACATGGCCTTCATGAGTCCCAGTTGAATGTATTTTTGCATGAACTTATTATATTGATGACGAAGTTTGGGGTCCTTAGCTAGTCGTCGTTGCAATGACAGAAGGTAGGAAAGCACTGTTCGTTTAGAGTTGCCAAGCTTTTGCGTTGTTTAGGTGAATGGAAGACGGACGATGAAATGACCATCGGAAGAAGTGCGAAGATGAGTTTTAAAGTGAGTCTCACAGTGCACTTCCTCGTCGGAAAGATAACAGCTTGGTGTAGAGATAGTTTCTAACTTTACCTGCAGTGCTTCTTCTACTTCGGCGTTTATCTGAAAAGCAATCTCCCTCTTTGTTGTTGCGACTTTAACGGCTGATAGGCCACAAACAGCTAAACGCTGACATGACTCAGTTATATATGTTGCCATATATCCTGAGTTGAGCAAAGCTCTGCACGGTCTGGAATGGGCTACTTTGTCCTTTACGTATACAACTGCAGTTGGAAGTAAAGTTGAACAGAATGACGGCTGTACGTTTTGTTGTGATATTATGAATGGAAAATTTGAGTTGGGTGATTGATTGTCCTCCATTGCTCTTGAGGCTTGATGGTGGATGATTTGTGGCTGGGTAGTGTTGTGTGATAATGTTGATTTGGTTATGATTCTGTATGGTTCATTTCTCATGGTCTCGCTGATTGATCCTGTTTTGGTTTGATTATTGGCTCTAGTGAAATATTGAGTTCTGGAGTTTCTTTTAATTGACGAGTTGAGTATACAGCCTTCAACATTGACTGGAACAGTTAGTTATATGGTGATTTTGGGTTGTTGAATGTAGGTGAAGGGACGAATGGTGTTTATCGTTACAGTAATGGCAGCGAAAAGTTGAATTACACAGACTAATTTTCTTCTAGTCTGCAGTAGGCAACGCTTTGAAATTAGGGCATTTGAATAGCGAGTGATTGTCGCTGCACTTGCGGCACCGACCTGATGCCAAAATTGTACCTGATCTATCTGTTACTTGTTGTTGTATTGCATGTGAAAATTGTGTTGAAGAACTGTGAAATGAGTATGCTTCCAAAGCATCACACCTTTCATTGATGAATTTGATAAAATCTTCGAAGGAATGAAATTTCTTATCATTGTGTCGTGTTGCTGCATCAGTTTTCTGTAGCAGCCAGGGATCACTTTTTTTTGCATCATATCTTACCGTCTCCAAGCCTCTGATTATCTCATTTTAGGTATCTGATAGTCGGCGTCATGGATTGTTTTTTTATCAAAAAATTAATTGGACAATATGTTTTTGTTGAATTGTAAATTGATGAGGACTTTTTCCTTGAAAAAAATGCTCAAAGGACCATGAAATGGGCCGCGTATATGGTTATACGGGTTGTAAGGTTAAATTAAACTGTAGTGTATTGAGGTATACTGAATACTGTATAAAATGTTACAAAAAAAAGTAAGTGTACACGGAGTACATCCAGTTAAACTTGCAGCATGCATCAACAACCACGAACAGATATCGGTAGTTTTTCGCAGTGAAGGGGAGCGGCACGAAAGGATTCAGATCGTACGTGTGTAACGGTTGGTCACTTTTGGCAATGGGATGAAGTAACGACTTCTTTGCAGCTAGGATACAGGTGATGCAATTGCTGATAACGTCAGCGATCTTGTGGTTCACCTTCTTGTGAACCATTTGAGTGATCTGCTTCTGCAGAGACTTTGAAACCACCAAAACGTATGTGCCTTCCACGAATTTGTACAAGAATCTCTCGAACGGCGCAACAAAACTTAGCCTTCAGTTATCAGTAGCGTAAAAACATATCGGATGGCGGCTTAGCGCGTCAAGGTAACGCATCGCTGTACCGGATCGGTGATGTACCTCGCAAATTAAACTCCTCAGCTGAAGAGCTCAATGAGCAACGCGGCTATTTAAACCCTTCTTGCCCATTGTGTCCTTAAATGCCTTACAGTCGGTAAAAATCTCGAATCTCAACCCAAGCAAAGCTCTGATTATAGCAAACACCTCGAGATCATAGCTGGAGTAATTCTAATTTTGAAAAAGGCACACTTTTTCCAATTTATCATCAGCCCATTCTCCTCAGATACCTTCAAGACTTGCCTAGGCTTTTCAATTCCTTCCTCTTCCGCTCTGGCAGGGCTGATTAAGTCGTAGATGTGTGCCAAAACAACCACCCGACGCTTGAGGTCCTGAAGAACAACGTTAACGTACCTTTGAAAAACGGCTGGAGAGTTTCATAAACCAAATAGGGCCTTGTTGAATTCAAAGTGTCCGTCCGGCGTCACAAACGCCGTGTATTTTGTACTGTTCTCATCGATGTCCACGTACAAAAACCCATTTTTAAGATCTAAGATAGAAAAGACCTTGGCATCGTACAATTGCTCGAGAACCTCGCCTTTAATCGGCAAGGGATAACGATCTTTCAGTATATGTCGATATAGCTGACGGAAATCGACACAGAGCCGCAAAGAACCATCTTTCTTGCGAGCCAGTACAATGAGGCTGGCAAAGTCGGAATTACCATGACGAATAATACCATTTCGCATTCACTCGGAGGTCTGCTTTTCTACTACTGCCTTCTTGAGGGAGACTAAAAGCGGATTGCCCTTTGGTAAATCGGTTTTTCCTCGGAAAGGACTATTTTCATCCTCACACAGCTTCTTTCGGGATATTTCCCACAATACTGAAAAATCGTTTCCACTTCGTTACGAGATGCAGATTCTTGGATGCTTCTCAGCGTTTCTGATTATTTCAAAGCGCCCAATGTCTTACTCGGGTGACTGCCAAATGCAATAGTGACAATGAGACTTGCTGACACCAAACTTCTACCTGAGACTACCTTTGACCAGCATTAACACATGGACTGACATGGGCCGTTTCTAAGAGAGGGCTCCACTTGAATCAAATCCATACCATCTTCAGTTAGTACCAACCTTCAAAAGATACAGGTATAAATTTCACAGAGTTGTGAGTGAAGCAACTTTTGTTATTGTGAAAAAAAAAGGATTCAAAGCAATTTCGTGTGTTGATTTATAATTGCTTTTTGATGGGGAAAAAAGCAGCCGATGCAAAGAAATGGCTTGATAAGTGTTACCCGGACTCTGCACCAGCCAAACGAATCATTCGCAAGTGGATTGAAAAATTTAAAAGTGGTCATACAAGTACCGAAGATGATGCACGCAGTGGACGTCCAAAAGAGGCTGTTTTAGATGAAAACATCAAAAAAGTCCACAAAATGATTACGAATGACCGTAAAGTGAAGTTGATCGAGATAGCTGAGGCTCTGAAGATATCAAAAAAGCGTATTGGATATATCATACACGAATATTTGGACATGCGAAAGCTCTGTTCAAAGTGGGTGCCGCGTTTGCTCACAGTCGACCAAAAACAACAACATGTTGATGATTCAGAGGAGTGTTTAAAGCTGTTCAACCGCAATAAAGCCGAATTCTTGCGTCGGTATGTGACACTGGATGAAACTTGGCTCCATCACTTCACACCAGAGTCAAGTCGGCATTCAGCTGAGTGGCGAGCAGGCGACGAACCTCGTCCAAAACGACCAAAAACTCGGCTGGCAAGGGTATGGCATCCGTTTTTTGAGATACACATGGAATAATTTTCATCGACTATCTCCAAAAGGGGCAGACTATCAACAGCGACTATAACATTGCGTTGTTGGAGCGTTTGAAGGACGAAATCGCAGAAAAACGGCCGCATCTGAAGAAAAAGAAAGTGCTGTTTCATCAAGACAATGCACCGTGTCACAAGTCGATGAAAACGATGGCAAAATAGAATGAATTCGGCTACGAATTGCTTTCCCACCCACCGTATTCTCCAGATTTGGCCCCCCAGCGACTATTTAATGTTCGCAGACCGATGAGGCCTATTTTGAGGCTAAACCGAAATCGTACTACAAAACTGGTATCGAAAGATTGAAAAATCGTTTCAATCAGTATATCGCCCCCGAAGGCAACTATATTGATAAATAAAGTTGAATTGTGCTAAAAATTTTGTGTTTTACTATAAAACGGCATTGACTTTTCAGCCCAGGTGTTATATCACTGCCGGTGTCAATAAGAGCTTGGAACTCTTAGAGATCTTAGAGATTGTGGACCTTGACAGTAACAGTGATATCTGGAGCCATTAATCTGCTTACATTTGCATTCGACTGTCCTTCGAGCAATTCGGAGCAAAGTGCCCGAAATGGTTGCATTTGAAACAACGGCTACCTTTCTGCTTGCTGGGGCAATTGTGTGAGTTATGGGAGAATGCACCACAGTTGCAACACCAAGACTGCTGGATTGTGTCGTCTTCGTTGTTCAGATTGTTCGATACTGACTTTGGTCAGCTTTCATGCACTCGTAGGACTTAAGTACAGCCTTTAACTCATCCAACGTCTTTCCATGATACAGAATATACTTGCTCAAAACATCATCTGGAAAACCCCTATAATGTACCACAAGAGATGCCCTTCGTTCATTATACCCCTAGCAGCTATCTTCTACATCTTATTAAAGTATTCGAGGAATGATTATAAAATTGGTTTCGGTCATGAAAGTGAAGCCTAGTTTGCAAAGCTGAGTTCCAAGAACTTAATTTGTGGAAGAAATGCGCTAGACGCTGAGTCGTCAAGTTATTCGGTCAACTGTGCAATGACAAATTCTGAGAAATTTGGGCTTATACAATGCAATTGGAAATTAATATCTAATCTAAATAACAATATACCCTATGTTGATGACCGTGATGGCTCATGGCGATGTTAATTGACCTTTGGTAATTGAATTTGAATAGGCTCATTTACATTTCTAAATTTATACGATTCGTATATTCGTATAGAATATATAAACAATTAAAGAAAAACTGATAATTAATAAATTCTGTAAAATTAAATCGGAAGCTATTGATACACTCAGGTTCACTTGAATAAAGGCAACTATTTTATTTCATAAAACAGAACATTTTGTTCTGTAAATTCGATACAAAATTATCAGTAGCGAGTAAAAATAACAGTTTCAGGATTGTTCGAGAGAATACATTACACAGTCAAGAAAGTTCAATTGAAGTTTCAATTAAAGTAGACAAGTTTTGTGCAGTTTTTATCGAAAATGGGCAAAGGAAACACTTTAACTACATCCGAGAAAGCCAAAATAGATGTGTACCACTCAGAAGGTTATTCCAACCGCTACATCGCGAAAAAAATTGGTCGAAGCCCAACTTCTGTTGACAATTATTTAAAAAATCCAGATTCTTATGGAAAAAACTATAAAGAAAGAATTTCTACAATGATTTCAGCAGCTGACAGGCGCAAAATCATTCGTTGTGCTTCTAATTCCAGTGATTCAATATCAAAAATTAAATTTGAAGCCGGCGTAAATGGCAGTAAATCCATTGTTAGACATGTTATTGTTAGTGCTAAGAACCTGAAGCGGTTAAAGTTGGTTTAAAAACCTCCTCTAAATGCTGCGCGTAAGCAGCTTCGACTGCAATTCGCAAACGACCATATAGCCTGCACTTTAGGACAGAGTCAAATTAAGAATGACTGGCGAAAAGTTGTTTTCACGGATGAAAAAAAGTTTAATCTAGATGGACCGGATGGGTATAACTTCTACTTTCATGATTTACACAGCCGAGAAGGTGGAGTAATGGTCTGGGGTGCTATCAGTTATTATGGAACATTTGAGTTAAATGGTCAGAGCACAAAAATGACGAGATTTTATCTACAAAGGAATATTTTAATCAGCTTTTCATAAGTTTAGTGAGTTATTTAGACCGTTACCTTGGATTCTGCAACAGGACAACGCACCAATCCATACAGCTCGTGTAGTAAAGACATTTGTTGCAAGCCAAAACGTGGAATTACTGAATTGGCCACCATATTCACCAGACTTGAACATTATAGAAAACGTTTGGGGCTGGCTTACCCGTAAAGTTTACGAAAAAGGAAAGCAATACAGCGATAAGGAATCACTTCTCAGGGGTAATAAATTAGCTTGGTCCGAAATTTCCCTAAATTATATAAAATCGCGTTTATGAGGTAATTTCACAAAAGGGTGGCCATACACACTACTAACTGCTTTAATTAATATTTAGATTATAATAATTACCAAAAAATTTTAATAAATAAAAACAAAAAGTGTACATTTTCCTTATTTACTGTTTTTGCCTTTATTTTGTGAACCGACTTTATTGCTTGTGTTTTAGACTCTTTTTAAGAAAACCGGGTTATAGTACCATTACTTTTTACTGTCAAAAGATTTTGTAATTGTTCGGTCTTGTAAAATTCCATATCTATATTCTTCATTTGTTTTTGAACTTAAATCTCTTGTTTTTTGAAAATAAGAAAATTGTCTTATTAAAGGGTTGCCTTTATTCAAGTGAACCGGAGTGTACATCGGTACCTAATCATATTGAATTTATCTAACTTTTCAACATTTCTTAGGTGTAAATCATGCAAAAATTCAAGATCTAGCCTTACGCCTTTAATGGTTATGTTGGATTGAATTATTAGTGGCAAAATCTGGAAACTTCTTATTTCCTGGTTTGTATAACATACTTCCTGTCATCTACAGATATCGTTTCGTTGTTAAACTGCATCAGGAATGCTCCGTTCAACCTCTTCATTAGAATATTGGAGAGTTCCATTAAAGTTCGTTAGGAAAACCGTATTTTCGGTTAGAAGTTTAACGATAGGTTTCTTGTACAATAGGTCTAATGCAGTGATTCGTATATAACCGCTGAAGGTGGTTTTCGTTCCAGATTACTGCATCCCTGATTTTTGAGCATAGCCCCTATACTGTGAGTATTTCTTCATGCGATACAAATACTTCGTTTGCATCCAGTTGGATTCTCTTACTATTTCTTAAATTCCCTAGGTCGGGTTTTTGGTAAGGACACAGAGTTCAGTAAAAGAGATTTTTTGCGTTTTTTTTTTTTCAAAATTTGAACGTTTATTTTAGAAAAACATGTACAATAGTATTACTCAAAGTGTTGCCTATCTGAAGCTATGACTTTTTCCCATCTTTCTGGTAATTTGTGGATCCCATCTCAAAAGAACTGCGCCGGCTTGGTAGCCAAGAATGAATCAAGCCAATTTTTGATATTCTGCTCTGATGTGAACCGTCTTTCAGTGAGGGCGTTCTGCATCGACCGGAACAAAAATGTAGTCGGAAGGGGCAAGGTCTGGGTTATAAGGCGGGTGAGGTAAGACTTTCCATCCACTGTTTTTCAAATAGTACTTAACCGGAATAGCAACGTGGGGCCGAACGTTGTCATGATGGAAAACGATTGCCTCGTGTCTGGTCGCATATTCCGGGCCTTTTTTGGCTACTGCTCTCTTCAAACGGCTTAATTGTGTTCGGTAGCGTTGTCCATTGATGGTTTCACCCGGTTATAGCAGCTCATAATACAGCACACCCATCTGATCCCACCAAATACAGAGCATTACCTTCGCGCCATGGATATTCGCCTTTGCCGTTGATTTGGCTGGTTGGCCGGGTTTCACATATGATTTTTTGCACTTGGCGTTGTCGTAATGGATCCATTTTTCAACACCAGTAACAATCCGATGCAAAAATGACTTCCTTTTGTGGCGTTCCAGCAGCATTTCGGACATGCAAAACTGCCTTTCGAGGTCTCACGCCTTGAGTTCACGTGGAACCCAATTTCCTTGCTTTTGAATATATCCACCTGCTTTTAAACGTTTTGAAATGACTGACTTTGAAGTGAGTGCTTGATTCTGCGAGCTCTTCTTGTGTTTGGCAACAATCTTCATTGAGTAATGCTTCCAGTTCTTCATCTTCAAACTTTTTTGGCTGCCCAGGACGTTCATCGCCTTCCAAGCCAAAATCACCACTTTTATATCGTGCAAATCACTTTTGGCACATTCGCTCAGCTAGCGCATGTTCATCATAAACTTCCACCAAAATACGATGATTTTCGGCAGCAGTTTTCAGTAATGAAGAGGAACTCCCCGCAAACACATTTTTTCAGGCACAAAGTTCGACATATTTGAGTGAAAAAAAAATTAATGTTGTTTATGCTTTAAATAAATGACATGTACTGAAATGACGTACAATGACAGTAGCTTTCCGACGCATGTTCCAATGGAATAATAACAATAGAATAACACAAGTTACGCCATCTCCTAGCAAACCGCACGAATAGGTTCGGCGTATTTTATCGCCTCAATCTCATTGTCATACAGAAGGGTTTCTACTGCGAAAGCACATCTAGAATTTCTTTTTTATTAAGAAGGTTAGTGTTAGTAATTCCCCTCTTTGCCAGGTGCGCCGCCGAGACTATTTCGCTGAATTCGTCCTTTATTAAACCAAGCTTGTTATAAAGCATCTGCCCATACTTATCAATGCTGGAATTGTTGACTCTTTTAATAATCCTGTTGTAACCTTCCAATAACTCCCTAGTTACTGATAGAAGGTGTTCATTAATTTTGTACTGGTAATTGTTATTGTCTATTTTTGCATTCTGGGTTTTGAGTAATTCATCCGAATCCGTCGCATCAGGTGTACCGGCTATCCATTTCCAAGCGGACCCAATTTAGTTGATTGATCTTGGTTTCTTTGTATTTTACCAGCGTATCCTTTTTAATAATTGATCAATATGTTCGAGCTGATGGATTAGTTGCGGTCGTAAGATACTATGTAGTTGTATCGAGTTGATTTATTATCATGGGAGTGAATTGGTTGATAATAACCTCGTAGATTGTAATGTGCACCATTTTGAATGTTCCACAGATTATTTTGCCGTTCCCCAACTTTAATGTTACTATGGGCGTGTTGTATTCGTATATGTTGACTGTTCCAAATACCAAACGCTGCATCATCCGTCACGGCGTTTAACTGCTGCATGAATAGTTCCTCCTAAGTCGTATTTCTTGGGAATAAATCTCTTGCGATTTTCTCTGCTGTTCTTCCTCCTTTGATTTCTCTAATAAGTTCGACAAAATCTTCATTAACTTTCGCCTGAAAATCAACGAGATTCTGATAATTAATTCACTGGCTCTTACCAAAGAATATATCATTGGGCTTCCTTCTGAGAATCCTGGTCAAGTTCTCTTTTGTGATATTCTGAAGGCATATATAGTGTCTATAGAAAGTTGGATGGGGTTCTTCGTGGGAAAATAATTCTCGTCCTTGAGTGATGACTTACGGGTTCCTAAAAACATTTAACGGGACATCGTGGGGGGGAATCAAATTTGTGCTGTCTTCTTCAGTGCTGTGCCTGGTTTGTGAATGCGGTGTTAAGGTATTGACTTACTGCCTTAGATGCACCGGGTAATGATATGATTTGGTGTACACTGGTTCTTGCGTTTTGGTCTTTATCTTTGTTCTGATGTCAGTGTCGATTATTTGTTCATCGGTTATTGGTCCGAAAATTATTTGGTGTCTATTGATAATGTTTTGAATATGTTTCCTGGTTTCGATGCTCAGATGACCATTTTTTATTCCCATATTGTTTACCTCCAGCGGTATCTTTATTCCCGGTTTAATTAATAAGAAGTTGCCTTTCCTGTCTATGACGGCTTCCATCTGCTTGAGGGTATCATAGCTGATGATACCGTCAAATGTTTTAAGACCTGGAAGAACGAAAAAGTCTAAGACAGTATCGTTTCCGAGACTTTCAAAAAACCTTCCACAAATTTTTGTATCAATACGAATTTCACCTTCGGCCGATTGGATGGTAAAGGGTGTTTAAGCCGGGCGCGCATTGGTCGCTAGTTTTGGTTTCACAAAGTTTTTATTTGCACCCGTATCTACCAGAAACTTAAGGACATTGCCTGCTTTAGTGACATACCTTAAGTAGGGTATGCTAGACAGCCGTCTATAATAAAATTTAACTCGGAGGGTTCTACCTGTGGTTCTTCTAATTGAGGTTCAGCGTTATCTTCTATATCAAGCTCTTGTTCATAATTTTCAAGATATTCTTCTTCATTCTGTGTTCGTATATTAAACAATCCATGCCTTTTTTGAGGGTGATGATTATCGGAGTTATCTTGAAATCGTTCGTTATATGCTTGTTGGGCTGTTTATATAGTAGGCTTGCTGAGTCTGAATAGATGTTTCCATAGGGACTGGAGGCTTAGGCTGTGTTGGTTTTGGAGGCGGAATACTGGTCCTCTGTGGCCTCGGTTGTTGGGATTGCCTCTTATGATGCTGATTGTAATGGATGTTATAGGACATGCTCATTTGCTGTGGTATTAAAGCGTTCTGAAGATTTGCTGGTTTCGATTGTCCATGTCTGTTCTGGGAAAAAATCTGATTTATCGGAGTTGTTAGAGTTATTACTGTTTTTTGGATGTATAGCCATACTCCTGTAATTTAAATTCTGGATTTCGAAACACGAAGCGTAAGCTTCTGGGAGATTCTGCGACTTCTGGACAATGAGCATTTTGGAGAAGTCTCTGTTAAGTCCTCTAATGAATACGTCAAGAGCTCGATTCCTGTAATTGTCTACGAGAGCTTGGATAGTTTCAGGACTATAATCTTCTGTACCTAAAGTCTTACTTCATTAATAGTTACGATTGGGTTGCTATATTTTATAAAGGTCGTTTTATCTTTAAAATGTATTTTCACGTAAGAAGTTTGTTTTTGTTTCAATTTTTTATCTATTATTTTTTTTATTTCTTGTTTCCTTAAAAGTAAATACTTGAGATTTAAGTTATGGGCTCGACTTATATGAAGATTATGACGCTTATCATCTCTCTTCTGGGTATGGATGCTGAAGAGCTGGTGAACGTTGTCAAAGGATGAGTTGTTCCTTGTTGACTCCTTCGTAGAAGCTAAGCTTACTAAAAACCAATATTCATTATTAAGAGAAGTAATTCATTCTAAAATACCAAATGTTTTTCCGTCCTATCATTAAGTGCTGGAAGCCAAAAAACGTTGCTATCCAACTGATATTCGCGTGACGGAATCTCTTGCTAAAATCAATTTGCAATCATTGTTAGACCATAAATCAAGTCGCATTGTTGAATCTTAAAAAGCTGAAAGTCTTCACGAACCTAAGGATGACTTAGTTTTAATTGATAAATGGGGCTTTGATGGCAGCACAGGCCATAGTGAATATAAGCAGAAATTTTCGGATTCAACTATCGAAGATTCGAGTTTATTTGTCACATCTTATGTACCTCTTCAACTTATTTAAAAAGCAAATACCTATGATAAATCAATCATTTGGAAAAATCCACGCCCATCCTCTACTAGGTGGTGCAGACCAATTCGTTTTCAATTTACAAAAGAAGCAAAGGAAGTCACCTTGCAAGAAGAAGTTTATTTCAAAAGCCAAATTCACCAGTTAGTCCTTACTTCAGTGCTTATTAATGGCCACGAAATAAAAATCACCCATTCCTTCCAATTAACGATGGCATGTTACTAACATGAATCTCTTGCACAGGCTTCTTCTTAGTTCAGATCCACTTATTTCTGGTTTAAGAAAGTTGCAGTATAAAAAGAAGTCTGCGTTAGTAAAAAAGTGTTGGATTTATTAAGTTTTTGAGCTTTATTGTAACTTTATTATGTTATATTACTTGACATTTTTAATACTAATATGTAAATAGCACTTGTTTCATGTGAGATACTACATTTTGATAAGATAAACAAAACTAATTTTATTGTTATTATATCTCGATTTTTTTTTAGGGTTTTGCAATCACTCTTTCACTAATCATCAAACCGTCACTGTCAATTCATTCAGTAAACTCAATATTTTCATCATGGTAAAGTACACTAACAAGCAACGTCTTCAAATTATAAAAAGTTTTACAGATATTCAGAGTCGGTGACTGCAACTTTAAGAGCGTTAACTCCAATTTTCGGTCGTAATTCTCGTCCTAGTAGACAGGCAATAACAAGTTAAGTGCAAAAATTTGAGTTTACATATTCGTTGTGTGATGTTGCCGTGTCAGTGAGACAACGGGTTAGTCGAAGTGTCGGAAATATCGCTGCCGTTCAGACGTCCGTAGCAAACGATCCAAATCAGTCAATTCGATGGCGCTCTCAAGAATTGGTCATCGCTCAGACCACATTATGGCGTATTTTGCGTAAGGATCATGGTTTGCACCCATACAAGATCAAGCTGACTCAAGAATTGAAGCCGATGGACATTTGAAGTAACGTACATTCCCCAATTGGGTTCTGGAGAAGATGCGCCAAGATGATGAATTTCATCGCAAAATCATCTTCAGTGACGAAGCTTATTTTTGGCTCAATGAATTCGTCAATAAGCAAAATATGCGTTATTGGTCAGTTGAAAACCCACATGTGCTTCATAAATCACCACTTCATCCAAAAAAAAAAAAAACTGTTTAGTGCGGTTTGCCTGCCTGCGGCGTTATTGGGCCATATTTCGTCGTGATCACTGATTAACAGGATGGAACCACAAGCCACACAGCACACGCTACAATCGATTTATTGAAGAGTAAGTATGGTGAGTGTGTTATCTCAAGACATGGGCCACTTGATTGGCCGCCTCGTTCCTGCGATTTAAGGCCGCTTGACTATTTTCTGTGGGGCTACGTTAAGTCAGTGGTTTATGCCAACAAGCCGACGACGTTGGAAGAGCTCAGAGCCAACATTGAACGCGAAATAGCAGCCGAAATGTGTGGCCGAGTCGTTGAAAATTGGGTCCAACAAACGAAGTTTTGTTTTGATTGTATTTCAAGCCAATAATAAAGTTTTTGAAATATCTCGAATGGTTTGACTTTTATTAAAAAAAAATTGTCAAGTCGTTATTAGAAAACCCTATATATGATAAATATTTTATGCATTAATATGCTCTGTTAAAAAAAAAATCTTTTTTGTCTTGTCATATTGCAGGCCAAAATGATATGATTTCATTGTAAATCTACCCAAAAAGCCCTATGACTGCCCTTCTTTGGAATCTGAACCTAAACATATATTTATATGTATAAAGAACACGTGCTTAGGTACTTTAAGTGTAGTCATATCCACTTGAGTGTTATATGCAAAGCTGTCATCATATTCTGCTTACTTCAAATAAATCGTTCATACAAGTTATAGTTCTGTTTTTCCCTTCTTTAATCACTGTGACATATTTTTTCCTCCAATAAGGATTCTTAAGTTGAAATAATCTTTGAACGTACGTACAAAATTCCTCTATATAATCTTCCAATTGTGCCTGGCAATTGTGCCAGAATTGTTGGTCCATAGCTGAATACGAATGTGTATATGCACATTCATTTAACAAACATATAATAAACGTATATTTTAGTAACACAATGCATTGGCAAAGTAAGCACCGTTTAATAAAACATTCTTTTGCTACACTCGAAAATTTATTCTGATAAAATAAAATTTCCTGCTTGTAAACCACGTGTTTTCGAATTCAGTTCTCTCATCAGAAAAGACTTGCTTTAATATTAAATTGTTAGATTCTTATATTTTTTTTTAGCTATCGGTTAGTCAAGTTTTATGATGCTTTCAAAAAGAAACCTATCGTAAGATTTTCCATTCAATATTTGGAAGTGGTAAAAGTCGAATTAAAAGGATATGAAAAATAACTATGTGCTGTGTATTCATTTAGATGATGCTACTGAGTTTCTTGAGGTCGTAAAATGTAAATACCGTTCTTCATCCGAAACCTACATAGTTTGTCTTCGTGAAAATATAAATTCAGTAAAAAAGTTGGCCATGATTGATGAAAGGTCAGTCAGTTCACCCTCAACCCTACCTGCTGACACCAGTTGTACTAAGTAACCACCATACGATACAGAAGTTTTTCATAGTAGCTACTTAGAATATTCCGCCTTCTGAGACATGTTTACTGCCGTCAACTTAAAGCACGACAAATTGAGTTCAGTGGCAAAACTTTTTCCATCTTCGTTCCAAGGCCAAAGATGACGCATATAATATTGTCCACAAGTTTTCACGTACCGATAAAAATTTCGCATTAACGTGGAATGCTCTGAACATTACGAAACTAAAAGAATCTTGATTAATAACCAAATAAAAATCTTTTTCAATCTGCCTCATATCCAAGCTGAAGGAAAAACAATTAAAAAGCTCCAAATCGATTGCTTAGTTGTGCTCCAAACCCACGACATACGTAGATACTTCTTTCTGGAATTTTATTACTATTTATGCTCAAATCGGCTTTGTCGCTTTGGAAGCAATTTTTGTCAAAGCCAACAGAGATAGGATCGTGGGATGAGATGAGTCTTTTTCTCTCAAATCGGTATTGTGTGGTTGAAACAGTTTCTGACATGAAATTCTCCAATAAATCGAAGCAAATTACAACAAGCTCAAGTTGTACGAGTACATTCAAAGCATATTCAAAATCACCACACAAAAGTTATTAGCAGCTGCAAAGTTTGTAAGGGGCGGCACCCTATACTCGTAAAGTCTTTGCCCTGAATTTTTAAATATGCAGATCGATGATAGTATTTTAGCCGTCAGAAGGCATAATTATTGTTCATATTGCCTTGCCATAACACATACCAACAAATAATTGCCAGAGAGTTAATACATGCTCTTACTGCAAAAGTAGACATCATATTCTGTTGCACAGTTGTTTCCCTCAGCGTTCAGTTCCAGTTGCAACCACAAGCAATCAAGATATATGGCATGATGGTCTTATTAACAAAATGATACAATTTAAATTTCCGTCCTATATTTGTAAGTTTGTTCAAAGTTTCCTATCTAGTCGTCGTTTTTAAGGTCTATGCTAATAGCGGTTTGATTTTGATTTTGGTGTTCCTCGAGGTTCTGTTTTAGGCCCAATTTTGTATAATATCTACAAGTCCGATTTTCTTGTTTTACACGATAGCCATGTAGCCATTTTTATTGATAATACTGCAATATTTTCGTCGTATAAGTTTCCTTTCAAAATTGAAAGCAATCTGGAAGTATTAAAAAATTATTACAAAAAATGCAAAAATAAATGGAATGAAGCGAATATGCAAGCTATCTTTTTTACTAGAAAAAGAAAACGTTGCTTTCTGCCTTGAAACCGGTTACAAATTAATGGAGTAAATATCCCTTGGGAGCCCCATGCCAGATATCTAGGTGTCTAGCTAGATTCAAAGTTGTTATTTAACGAACACATATCTAGAAGGGTAAAGTAAGTAAGGGTGGCTATTTAAATGTTATACCCATTTATCAATAAAAAAACAGCGCTCTCAACAGAAAACAAGATCTCTATTTTCAAAGTTATTTTTTCAGGCTATTCTTTTGTATGGATGAAAAGTTTTTATGCGCAAAATGCCACATAAAAAACTGCAGACATGTCAAAATAATATCCTAAAAATGATGCTTAGCTTACCATGGCGTCATTCAACAGCATACGAGTACTTACACAAAAAAGGAAATGTTGAATTGTAATAAGATAAAATACATGGGCCGTTTCTAAGAGAGGGCTTCACTTGAATTAAATCCATACCATCTTCAGTTAGTACCAACCTTCAAAAGACACAGGTATAAATTTGACAGCTGTCGAACGATTAGTTCTCGAGATATATCGTTGTGAGTGAAGCAACGTTTTTTATTGTGAAAAAAAAAATGGATTCAAAGCAATTTCGTGTGTTGATTTATCATTGCTTTTTGATGGGAAAAAATGCAGCCGATGCAAAGAAATGGCTTGATAAGTGTTACCCGGACTCTGCACCAGCCGAACGAACCATTCGCAAGTGGATTGAAAAATTTAAAAGTGGTCATACAAGCACCGAAGATGATGCACGCAATGGACGTCCAAAATAGGCTGTTTCAGATGAAAACATCAAAAAAGTCCACAAAATGATTACGAATGACCGTAAAGTGAAGTTGATCGAGATAGCTGAGGCTCTGAAGATATCAAAAGAGCGTGTTAGATATATCATACACGAATATTTGGACATGCGAAAGCTCTGTTCAAAGTGGCTACCCACAGTCGACCAAAAACAACAACGTGTTGATGATTCAGAGGAGTGTTTAAAGCTGTTCAACCGCAATAAAGCCAAATTTTTGCGTCGGTATGTGACAATGGATGAAACTTGGCTCCATCACTTCACACCAGAGTCAAGTCGGCAGTCAGCTGAGTGGCAAGCAGGCGACGAACCTCGTCCAAAACGACCAAAAACTCAACAGTCTGCTGGCAAGTGTATGGCATCCGTTTTTTGAGATACACATGGAATAATTTTCATCGACTACCTCCTGCGTTGTTGTTGGAGCGTTTGAAGGACGAAAACGCAGAAAAACGGCCGCATTTGAAGATATAGAAGGTGCTGTTTCATCAAGACAATGCATCGTGTCACAAGTCGATGAAAACTATGGCAAAATTTAATGAATTCATCTACGAATTGCTTTCCCACCCACCGTATTCTCCAGATTTGGCCCCCAGCGACTATTTCCTGTTCGCACACCTCAAAAGAATGCTCGCCAGAAAGAGATTTAAGACCGATGAAGAAGTAATCGCCGAAACAGAGGCCTATATTGATTCTAAACCGAAATTGAAAAATCGTTTAAATCAGTGTATCGCCCTCGAAGGCAACTATATTGATAAATAAAATTGAATTTTGAAAAAAATTTTGTGTTTTACTATAACACGGCACTGACTTTTCAGCCCATGTGTTATTTGTTTACAATAATTCGAAAATCTGGAAAACTCTCGCATCTCGCAATGCGTGACATCTTAATTTGTTTTTGTTTTCGTTTTGAGCTTTTGATTTGTGAGTGGTGTTTCATTTAATTGTTTGTGAAAATGAAGAATTATAGTTTTTCGGGTTATTTTCCCCATGATAAGCACTAAGGCAATCGTTCGTTACGTTTTAACGTATCAATGTAAACAGACGTCCAATGTCGAATACGACCCTCGTATCGCATCTCGCAGTATTGTAAATCGGACTTAAGACTGCTGAGTGTGACAATACTGCCCCACATAAATGCGCAAATTACGGAGGATCTCACAAATCTACATATCCCACATGTGATAGCAGAACATAAATACCTAGAAAAGAAGAGTCCACGAAGTTTAAAAGCTCTTTGCAACCAAAAGATTTTCATGCATCACGTGTTTCTGCACAACTCGCACCTACACAAGTCTCATTCGCGTCTAAGACAGATTTTCCTGCACTCTCCGACGAAGTAATCAGCAACAACAACAGAAGCGAAATACAGTCTGAATACCAACGAACAAGTACGAGGGAAAGCTACGCGAGCGCATGCAAAACCATAAATCGTGTTCATACCGATATATGGTACCTAGCAACCTTCCAGCAACATCTCTGGCAACACTTTAGACAACAATTCCAATACATTGTTTACGGCAGAAAAGATGAATTTAATTTGTATGGATACTCGTATGATAATGAAATAATCAGTTTGCAAAATAAAATTGACCAATTCAATGGTATTGCACATTTAGCGACTAAGTTTTGATAATCTAATGATAAATAAAATGTTAACTAGAAATCTAAGAATTATAAATTGGAATGCAAGAGGTATACGCGGGAAAATTTTCGAATTTAATTTTTTTTTTTTTTTAACAGTAGCAACAATGACACTGCTTTGGTCACTGAAACCATGTTACAAAATGATCCGAAACTGTTCACACCTAACTATAAATGATATCGATACGATAGAATAAATAAAAGAGGTGGTGGTGCTGCCATTTTAAGTACCCAGCAGCAGATAAAAATATTTTGTGTTTATTTCCCTGGCGGCCGCGTTTCTAATGACAAAAGAATTACCGTCAAAAATGATTTTTGTAGGTTATTCTCCTTGAACGGAGAAGTACTTTTTGGAGGAGACTTTAACTGCAGACATAGGGACTGGGATTGTTCAAGAGCTAACTCCTGGGGAAATATTCTGTCTGATTTATGTGTTAAACTACCAGTTTCTGAAATGTTTCCCTTTAGTCCCACCTATAGTAATTCCTCTGTAATTTCCTTGGCCAGCCATATATTCTAGACTTTTTCATTGCTAATGTTCCTAGCTTAATATTACAGTCAACTGTTACAAATGTCCTTAGTTCTGATCACACTCCTGTTTTTTGCAAGGTTTATTGCACAGCAGTTAAACAGGTCAAGTTTACCCAAAATTTGAAAAATGTAAATTGGGCACGTTTTAGATCTGAGATCAATCATATATTTCGGGGTTTAACTGACAACGTAGAAGCTATTTCCAGTAAAGAAAATGTCGATGCTATTTTAGAACAGTTTTCGAAAATCATATCAAATGCTGCTGAAATGAAATTTCCCCCTGATACCATATTTTAGATCCAATAAAAGTAAGAAACGTTTGCCGAAAAAACTTGCAGAGATATCGGGACCCTCTTTACAGAAATACGGTATAAAATATCAATAAAATCATTGCCCTAGGAATATCACAGGTTCGCAATAAAAAATGGAAAACCCTCCAGATTTCTTGGTGATGCTGATACAGATAATATTCAAGAGTATTTCTGAAATAGAAGCGCACAAATATCTTCTGCAAATTTTGCATAAAAGAAAGATATTCAGTTCAATTAATAATTTGAAAACAAGAAAAATAGGCGGTATTGACTGCATAATTAATATCTATATAAAGCAGTTGCCTAGATCTGGAATAAAATATTTAACTTTCCTCATAAATGCCTGCCTGAAGATAGGGTATTGGAATGGAAATTAGCCAAAATTGTCTATTAAGGTCTATGTTAAGAGTGGTGTCTCAAACTTAATAACTTTTGATTTTGGTGTATCTCAAGGTTCTGTGTTATGCCCAATTTTGTCCGATTTTCCTGTTTTGCACGATTGCCATGTAGCCATTTTTGCTGCTGATGCTGCAGTATTTTCGTCGCATGAGTTTGCTTTAAATATTGAAAGCAATCTTAATAATGCGATGGAAGTATTAAAAAATTATTACACAAAATGGAAAATTACTATAAATGGAATGAAGCGAAAATTAAAGCTATCTTTTTTACTAGAAAAAGAAAACATTGCTTTCTGCCTTCTAACCGGTTACAAATTAATGAAGTAAACACCCCTTGTGAGCCCCATGTCAGATATCTAGGTATCCAACTAGATTCAAAGTTGTTATTTCACGAACACATTAATATATATGGGATTACCACACATTAGATTTAAGCTTAGTAATTCTATCATCAATTAATAAACATAATGGCCCTTAGAAATAACAAAATTATCGTAGAAATAACAGGCAATTTTCACTAAAGTCGGCTTTATCTCAGGAAAAAGTTAAGATTTGGCCCACTGCTATCTAAGTTCAATCTAAGAAAACTTATTTGGAAAAAAAAAAAATGTCAGACGAACTTATAGTATTTTTCGTAATTTTAATATTTTTAGGAATGTGGAGCAAATTAGAATGAGAAAATTGCATAAAAACAGATTTAATCCATTTGAACCATACACAGATGGGGAATTCAAAAGAAATTATAAGTAAGAATGTACTAATCAATTCAACAGAAGTTACAAAAGAAAATGCTCAAAAGTAACTGATAACTTTACGCCATCTAGCCAAAGTCAGTTATCAACTAGATACGGGTGAGTAATCGAATCACATTAACTCCGGAAATTGTTAAACTAAACAATAAATCCTTTGTAGACATACATGGCGTAAGTCAAAGGACAGTAAGCACTGAAATAAAAAAGGTCGTAAGTGCAAAGCCAGAAGAAATAAGGCGGACCAAGAGGACATTTTTTGATAAATTTGGATTTCCTCAATGCTCTTAGTATGCATGCATATTAAGATAAAGGATCCAGGAGATGAGGTTGGATCCTGATATCGATGCAGGAAGGGATTCTACTCACTTAATGTTCAAATTATTGTTGACAAGGACAGTAATATCCTATATATCGTTGCACGCTGGGGAGGAAGTGCTCACGATTCAAGGATATGCAACGAATCTCTAATTAAAATGAGATTGCAACAGATTTACCGCATGGGTGGAGTCATACTTGGAGATGGTGGCTATAAGCAAACAAATATAGTAAAGACTCCTTTCCGAATAGGATTGCAGCTTAACCCTTCAGAGCAAAGTTATCAGCGCCATCACTTATTAGCAAGGGGTGTCGTTGAACGAACTTTCGGGCAGCTGAAAAACTGCTTTCGATGCTGCTTTAATGGGTTTCATTGCCATTTGGAGGTGGCAAAAAATGCGATTGCAGCCCTTGCAGTGTTATGGAACATAGCAAATCTAGGAAATTGTCTCATCATAGAAGATTCATCTAATATTTGTAAGTAAAGAGAATATAATATCCAGTGACCAACTCATATTATTTACTTTTTTCACATTCCGAAGCTAGTTCAAATGAAGATCATGAATCTATAGAGACGAATTTGAACGCCGGGAGACAATTTTGAAATAATTTTATTTCAAGTTACTTTTGAAACAGAAATATAATTTTTCACTTTTAACTGAAGTTCACATAGTTCATATATAAAATATTTACTGTATTTACTTAGTTTATTTTATATAATTTTACATAAACTTGTACAGCAGTACCTACATAGTTCACTTAAAAACGTATTACCTAATTCATTCAATAAATATATCGTTTAAAAACAAATAAAACAAAACATAATAAAAGGCAAGAAATTAGATTTAGTGAGCAAGTAAAGAAATTGTTGTGAAATCGAATTCAATTCAATTTGTTGAACTAAAACATTCCTCTTTCTTTATTTTTAAATTAATGTGCATTAGTTTCTTTTCTTCAATTTCTGTTTTTACGTTGAACAGTTCATTTTCGTGTTGTATTTCCAACTGAATTTGTTCAATCCTCTTTTGAAGCACTTGCTCACTAAGACTTACTTGTTAAGTAATTTTAGCTGATGTGCTCGGTTCGGGATTTTCTTTTTGAAGTTTTTCTTGATAAAATGTCTAAAATCATCTGGAATCAGTTCTTGAATTGCGAAGTCAAGCTCATCAGGTGCTTTGGGCTCATTTTCATCACCAGTTGCTCATTGCTCTCTTCGGAAGGTAGAAATATGTGAGCGGGCAATATTTTTCATCCGTCCCCACTGCGCTTTTATCTTCTGTAACGAAAAATTCATTCCGTACGACTTAAGCTCTTAACAATCATTGATTGGTTGTTAATTTTGCAGTGCACTATATTGATATATTGCTTGACAGTGTCCTTCAAAATCTCCTTTTCCTCCAGTGTCCAGTTCCGCTTCTTTTTCCGTCTCTAGAAAATCAATAAATTACTTTCTAATTTCTGTTCTTTGTTCTATGAATGTACACTCAAACCGAATAAACTTACTTTTTCCATTTTTTCGTATTGAGTCTTTTTTTAATTTGTTAAAACTAATTCACATAAAAAAGCTATCCGGAAACATCAAATTCAAAAGTCAAATGTCATTTTTATTCCCGAACTGTCATTCACAATTGTAGGTGTAGGTCAGAATAGATAAAAATACTTTTTAGACCTTAAAAATAGAAACAATTAAAAAAATGAGATTAGAAAAATGATAATGTTTTGCATGTTTCCCGTTAGATAACATGTCAGTGCTTCGAATGATCACTCATTTAAGTCATTTGCATGCTTTCCCACTCTTTGATAAGCATTTGAAATCAGAGTTTTATTACGATTGTGAAAGTGATGTGCAAAAGCAAAAAAAAAATGTTGGTTTCAAAATACAGTAGTTTTGTTAAAAATGTAATTAAAAATGGAAGTGTGTTACAGAAACTAACATTTTTTATGTCTTTTCTAAAAGCTTAAGCTTAAAGTAGGTTTCCACATCGTTCCACATCGAGATATTTGCATTTGTATATAGTTGAATTTATTGATTTATAGATTCAAAAGAGATCGGCTGCGCATACTTTCGCCTTTTTTCTAATTAATTAAAAAAAAAAATGCCGTTTTTGGTTGGTTTTGTATGAATTTATTAAATGTTCACATTTTGCCCTAGGTTCGAACTCAAGTGATTTCTTTTTATCTCGGATGGAGTTATTTGACATTATGAACGATTATGGATGGGCAACATTGGAGGAGAAAATAGAATAGAATTGTCCTTCAGATAAGAAGATAGTCGCATTAAATCACACACTTCCCCAGTTTGTTTCAAGATTCTAATAAAAATGGTTCAGATCAAATCGCAAAATAGCACGATTCAAGAAAAATAGCGAAAAGTGATTGCAAACATCAATTAATTTCAGGCCATACAATACAACTACATACAAAAGAGGACGTCGAAAAGCGGACTTTGAAGAATGTAGTGATAGATCAAATCAATGTAAAACGGCTGATATACGAAAAGATTTTTCCTCTTTGGAATTCAAATTTGCTGCGAAGGTAAGTAAAGACGTTAGGAGAAGAAGCTCTTTTGACACTCGTAGAAGCAAAATTAACGAGACATCAGTAAAATGTTATTAGAACCAAAGATCCTGAAAGGTTTTCTTCATATAAAGTCATTCAAAATGCCAAAAAAGGCGGTTATCCAGAAGGTATCAAAGTATCTTCATTTTCCGCTGAAGTTTATCTTCAGGCACTTATGAATCACACCACTGAACGCTTGATAAAATCTCAAAACTGTTTAATCACAGAATTAAATAACGATCAACTGCACAAATTAGAGTTGTTATCAAAGTGGAGCTTCGACGGAAATGCAGGCCATAGTTCATATAAACAAAAATATGTTGGAACGGAAGCTAATTATTCGAGTGTTTTTATTATTTCTATAGTACCATTGCAACTGTTTATTGACAATTTGGATAAAAAAGAAATTGTGTGGCAAAACCCGCGGCCTTCTTCTATGAGATACTGTCGTTATTTAAAAATATGTTTTGTAAAAGATGCGGCAGAACTAATCATTTCCGAAAATGATGAACATAAATTCGATACTTAAAAGTTAGGTTTATCAATATAACATTACTGGATTAGAGTGTTTGAATGTCTGTTACATGTTGGATATAAACTGCCAATCAAAAAGTGGCAAGCCAGCAATGACGACAAAAAATTAGTGCTAGAAAGCAAAGCTCGAATACAAAATGAATTCAAAAATCGAATAGGGCATAATGTTGATCTACCAAAACCAAAGTTTGGCAACACAAATGATGGCAATACTGCTCGGAAATTTTTTTATAATACAAACCTCGTCTCCGAAATTTCGGGTGTTGACAAAGTATTAACTGAAGAATTTCATACAATTTTAGTGGCAATTTCAAGCGTATATGAAATAAACATTGAAAATTTCAAAACATTCGCAATTAATACCGCCATACACTTTTTAAGCATCTATCCGTCGTTTTTCATGCCTCCCACTGTGCAACTTTGCATAAACTCCTAATTCATGGATCAGATTTAATATCCACTGCTCTTCTTCCAATCGGACAGTTATCTGGAGAACCTCAGGAGGCGAGAAATAAAGATTTTGAGAAATATCACGAAAGCTACTGCAGAAAATGTTCCCGGGAGAGGACTAATCAAGATGTTTTTAATTCGATGTTGATTATATCTGATCCACTAACTACAAGTCTGAGAAAGCTTTAAAAAAAATTAAATTATTTCCCAAAGATGTTTTTAATTTGATTATTTGTGCAGGTGAAGGTGATGCAACTGATGGCAAATTTGAGAGTGACAATGATCCTTCATTAGATGAATCAGTTGTTTAATTTCGCTGTAAAAACATTGAAATCAATTGAAAAACAATATTATGCACTATATATACCCTGACTGACTCGAACTGCAATCAACTTTAGACTGCTATAATTTCCAAACCGTTCATTATTGTGAGCTCAAATTTTGACACATGACAGATAATTTTATTATTTTCCAGGTTCATTCAAACATGATAGTGTGATTGCTTTATATTTGGCTGGAAAACAATAAGTAGCTATCGTTAGAGCTCTCCAGCACCTCAACGTGAGTAAATCATTTGTGTCACGAACCACAGTTCGCTACCGTGATACTGGCAGCGTTGCAAAACGCCATGGAGGTGGTCATAAAAAAACAGCAACATCGGCAGAAATGGTTCGGAAAGTGAAGGCTCAAGTTGAGCGAAATCCTGTGAGCTCGTGAGCTCAAAATAACATTGGAACGTATGAAACACATACTGAAAAATGAGCTTGAGCTCAAGCCATTGAAGTTCAAAAAAACACACGATCTTACACCGCAACAGAAAAAAGTTAGAGTCGAAAGAGCGAAGGAGTTGCTACGCTTGCACGAAAGTGGTGAGTTGCCGAATTTGGTTTTTTCCGATGTGTCGCTATTTGTTATAGAGCAATATGTCAACAAACAAAATGACCGAGTTTACTTGCCAGAGAGGTCCTTCGAAAATTTACACCTTCGGACGGCCACCAGAAAGCAGGCAGCACCGACTGTGATGGGATGGGCCGCCATAACCGCCGAAAGTCGCTCTCCGCTCGTATTTTTGGACCGTGGCGTCAAAATTAATGCAGTCGTATACCGTGAAACTCTCTTAGAGGCAGTATTGAAGCCTTGGGCAAACAATCATTTCGGTCGGAGACTGTGGACCGTCTCACAAAACGCGCGTCAACCAAGATTGGTTAAAAAGCAATGTTCCACACTTCATTTCTTCGATACAATGGATTACAAATTCTCCGGATGCAAATCCGTTGGATTTCTCTGTCTAGGGTATTTTGAAGGCGAAGGTTGGCACTAAAAAATACCAAAGTTTGAACCACCTCAAACAAGCACTTCACCGGGAATGAGCCAAAATACCGCAGAGCCACTTGCGTGCAGCGTGCGATGCTTTCTTTTTCTCAAGGTCATTATTCGCGCCAAAGGTAGACATATTGAAAACTACTAATACAATCTGAAAATTGATGTATTTTCCAACAGTTTTTGCTTTGGCACAATACAATTTATCAAAACTAAAAAAAAATTATAGCAATTTAAAAAGTTGCAGTATATTCTGCAACATATTATTATGTCTTTATATATGTTATGTATATAAGTTCGAAAAAAATGTAAATGTAAAAAAAATTAAAAATAAAAGTGAAAATGAGTTTATTTACCACTAATAGGTGATATCTAACGATTTTAAAAAGTTTCACTTGTCAAAATTCAACACAAGAATTGTTTCCAGTTTTGAGGCCGTTTTGCCCCACTGTGCGTCGTCCGCCGACTGTATGATACCGAGTTCTCTATTTCCAGTTCATTGTTCTGCGTCAGTCACTTATCATCATGAGTAATAGCCACAAAACCATACATCTGTTTATTTGCTAATCGTGTTACCGCTGAAAGTCGGGGTCTCCCTGAGTGGCGATATGGTGTGCGATCGATTTGCATACGATCGATTGTAGGATGACTGACCCCGCAAAGTTTGTCGTCGGGGCAATGTTTACACTGACATGCATTAACAAGAAGATAAAAGCAAAGAACGATGAACAAATGACGGGAATGTCGCAGTGTCTTTAACAAGAGCATTATTGATTGTGGTTGCTGTATGTGGAGGCGCAATTTTGCTGACGGTAGCCGTCAAATTATGGGCTTGATACAAAGTACCAAGCTCCGTAGGAGTATAGAATTGGATAGGGTCTTCTTTAAACTTCCGAGCGCGAACGGTTGGCTGGCGGCGATCATAAAGATTATAAAGATTTTAAGAACTACATACCACTTAGATTCACTTGCATTATTGTACACTACTATATAAGAATTAATAAACATTATTTCTACATATTGGTGTATATTTTAATTCGTGTGGTTTTTTTTTTTCAAAATTTGAACGTTTATTTAAGAAAAACATGTACAATAGTATTATTCAAATTAGTGCCTATCTGAAGCTATGACTTTTTCCCATCTTTCTGGCAATTTGTGGATCTCATCGCAAAAGAACTGCGCCGGCTTGGCAGCCAAGAATGAATCAAGCCAATTTTTGATATTCTGTTCTGATGTGAAATGTATTTCAATGAGGGCGTTCTGCATCGACCGGAACAAATGGTAGTCAGAAGGGCCAAGGTCTGGGCTATAAGGCGGGTGGGGTAAGATTTGCCATCCACTGATTTCCAAGTAGTTCTTAACCGGAATAGCAACGTGGGGCCGAGCGTTGTCATGATGGAAAATTATTGCCTCGTGTCTGGTCACATATTCCGGGCGTTTTTCGGCTACTGCGCACTTCAAACGGATTAATTGTGTTCGGTAGCGTTGTCCATTGATGGTTTCACCCAGTTTTAGCAGCTCATAATACAGCACACTCATCTGATCCCACCAAATACAGAGCATTACCTTCGCGTCATGGATATTCGGCTTTGCCGTTGATTTGGCTGGTTAGCCGGGTTTCACATATGACTTTTTGTGCTTGGGATTGTCGTAATGGATCCATTTTTATCACCAGTAACAATCCAATGCAAAAATGACTTCCTTTTGTGGCGTTCCAGCAGCATTTTGGACATGTGGAACCCAATTTCCTTGCTTCTGAATATATCCAGCTGCTTTTAAACGTTTTGAAATGGCTGCTTGAGTGACACCCAAAGATTCTGCGAGCTCTTCTTGTGTTTGGCAACAATCTTCATAGAGTAATGCTTCCAGTTCTTCATCTTCAAACTTTTTTGGCTGCCCAGGACGTTCATCGTCTTCCAAGCCAAAATCACCACCACTTCAATTGTGCAAACCACTTTTCGCACTTCCACCAAAATACGATGACTTTCGACAGCAGTTTTCTTCATATTAAAGTAATGAAGAAGAACTCCCTGCAAAAACACTTTTTCAGGCACAAAATTCGACATATGTGAGTGAAAAAAAATATTGTTGTTTACGCTTCAAATAAATGACATACTGAAATGACGTACAGTGACAGTAGCTTTCCAACGCATGTTCCAATGGAATAATACAAGTTACGCCATCTCTTAGCAAACCGCACGAATTTATAAGTTAAGTTATATAAATAAGTTATATAAATTTAAATATTAAAATGTTATACCCATTTATTAATAAAAAAATAAGCGCTCTCAACAGAAGACAAGATCTTTATTTTCAAAGTTATTTTCCAGGCTGTTCTTTTGTATGGCTGTCAAGTTTGGGGGGATTGCGCATTGACTGCAGACATGTCAAAATAAAGTCCTAAAAATGATGCTAAGCTTACCCTGGGATTAATCAACAGTTGAACTACGCAGCAAAGCTAATGTTGAATTGATTTGTGAAAGAATCGCAAAGATTAAGTCGAAATTTGTAATTAAGTGTAGTTTTCCTGATAACCCGCTAATTAATGAATAAAAAACATGAATACACTATCACATTTAAATGTAAATGCTATATAAGGCAAAACTGTCATCATATTTAGCTCACTTCAAATTAATCGTTTATATAAGTTGAAGTTCTGTTTTTCCTTCCTTAATCATGTGACAGTTTTTTTTCTCCAACAGATAATTAACAATTTTTTACTTTGTAACAACTTTGTTCTGATTTCCTTTGTTGAATTAATTGCTTTAGCCTGAAAAATTTTTTTTCTTTCTGAAATGCCTGACAGCCCAAATCCAGTTTATGACATATTTTACAGAGAGAAGTGGATCATAAAGACAAATATTGTACACAGCGCTCTTAAGTTAAACTTTTACATGCGATTTAAACTCCTCACGTTCACTAGATTTGCAATGGTTGCAAGTGTTTTGACCAAACATCAGCACAAAAACTTTTCATACTTGGAAACTTCTTCTAAAAAATGTTATGAGTTAAGTAAGGCGGTTCGAAAGAACTACCATTAAGACAATCAACTTTAGTACCAGTGTTCCCTTGACTTCTGCCCTATTGTATAATGCCTTCAGGGGTAAGCCCACTCTAGGATTTACAAAAAATCGATTTTTTTTTATGGCTTTAAATGGTCCTTTAGGACCTTAAAAATGCTATCCCAAAAGATTATGCCCAGAAGTACGAAGTACTTATTTTTCATAGTATAGTATCACGCCGTCAATTAGACAGCGAGCCTATTATTAATGAAACGAGGGATGGTATTTCAAGGAACTAGAGTAGGTATACGGCAGAGGTTTTTGAAGTTATTGGCCACGTGTTCAAACTATTTCTTGTTTCGTTTGGGATTCAAAATAGTAGTGCTCTGTGAAAGTTCTGTAAGTTGAAAAAAATTTCGTGCATTCATTTAATTACTTCGTCTTATGTTCCACTCTTTCTATGATAAGGTTGTCAACATAATTTCAACTGTAACTAGTCTAGTGTGCAAAAACAGTATAATGAAAACAGTGAAAGACGAGACAACTATTTTTATAGAAAAAGAAGAAAAAGGAATTATGGTATCAGGCGATAGTTCGTGAAGAAAACCTGGGCTTACGTCCCTGTTTGGCTTAGTGATTCTTATTGGCAATTTCAGTGTAAAACTTATAGACTGCGCAGTGAAATCAAAATACTGTAAGGCGTGTGATAACTAAAAGAATAGAGAAGACACCGAATAATACAATATACGGAATGGGCCCAAAACCATATATATAAATGCGAAGTTTTGCATCAGATAAAGTACACCCATTGTATTGGTGTCAGTGGTTCGAACGCTTTTAAAGGCATTACTGATAATGATAAGCCCTATGAGAATGTCATAGTACTCAAAAAAGAGTATACAGATCACATTCAAAATCGAATGGGTACTCGTCTACGTAATTTAAAAAAAAAGATAATACAAAAGATCTCCTTGAATGGGGCAAATTGTCGGGAAAATTAATACATAGACGAACTGTCTATTTATTATGGATTCATAGAAACTGTGATTCAGTTGAAAATATGAGGAACAGTATATGGGCTACACTCGACCATAAATTATCTACTGATGAAAAACCGCAGCACGATAAATGTCCGATCGAAGAATTCATGGTGCTCATGGCAAAACGCATAAGCTACAAAAAGTTTGGCTGAGTACAAACATAAACCAGCTCTTCCAATTGAAGTGTAGGAGGCTATCAAGCAAGTCTACGAAGAATTACCCAGAGAAGATCATCTTACTTAATGTAACGGCGGTTGTACTCAAAACTGTAATGCAAGTCTTAATTCGACTGTGTGAGCATTGGCCCCAAAATCTACCAGGTGTACCGGTATGAAGGGAGCGTCGAGATACAAATGTCTCGATAGGGAACATTTATTTTGAACGGGCCTTAATTTTATTTTTTCTTTGGTTGCTAAGACACCTGTCAAACGTATTTAGTATAGATCAAGTCATTGAGCAAACAACATCATATATTTTCATCGTGTTAAAAATGTCGAATTTTGTACCAGAAAATGATGACTTGGACAAAGCATTAGTTTTTTGTTTTCATTTGAAGAAAAGTGCTGCAGAGTAGCATCGAATGCTTGTCGAGGCATGCTCTATTAGAAGCAATATGCAAAAGATGGTTTCAACGGTTCAGAGATAACGATTTTGATGTGAGAAATGATAAACGTGGAAGACCACCAAAAAAGTTTGAAGACGCCGAATTGGAAACAATATTGGATGAAGATGACACTTTGAGTAAGAAACAAATGGCAGAAATGTTAAATGTTACACAAAAAATAATTTGTGACCATCTAAAATCTATGGGAAAGATCCAAAAGTCTGCAAAATGGGTGCCACATGAATTGAATGAAAGACATATGGAAAACCGAAAAACCACTTGTGAAATTTTGCTTCAAAGACACGATAAAAAATCAGTTTTGCATCGAATTGTTGTGTGTCTGGTGGGACCAGAAAGGTGTCGTGTACCACGAGCTCCTAAAACCTGGTGAAACTGTTAATACAGATCGCTGCCGATAACAAATGATCAATTTGGACCATGCATTGATTAAAAACCGATCAGAATGGGCCAGAAGACACGGCAAGGTAATTTCGCTGCATGACAATGCACCTGCATACAAAGCAAAACTGGTTCAGGATACAACCAAGCACTTGGCTGGGAGCTGCTACCCTGCCCGCCGTATTCACCAGACTTGGCTCCTTTCGACTACCATTTGTTTTCATGGGACACGCATTAGCTGAACAGCACTTCGAATATTACGACGAAGTCGAAAATTGGGTGACTTTTTGGTTTCCTCTAAAACACGCACAGTTTTATTGGAGTGGAATCCATAAATTGACTGAAAGATGAGAAAAATGTGTAGCTAGCAATGGCCAATACTTTTTAATTTCCCATTAAAAATTAGTGTTTTATTTTTACAAAAAAAAAAAAAAAAAACCGGTAAACCAGATAGTAAAACTGTGTAGGATATATTTATGGAAATTGCAGTTTGATTAAACAATGACGGCTTAGCTCCACTGTTGCACAGAATGAAAGCGACGGATTTAGAAATTGGCCCGAACAGCTACGAAATGTCCTCGGTGATTGACAAAAAGCGCATAAAACTTGCAGAAAAATCGTAAGATAAACTGTTTTTATGTACGCATAGTGAATTGTATTTTGAACTCAATATAATGTTATTAATTTTAAAGACCAATCTTCTGCAGACAAGTCCCCTGGCTTTGCAGATAATACAATAAAAATGCCAATCTTTTAGAACAAATAAAAATTCAATTCAATTCAATTCATGATGCCACCGGCGTACAATCCGCATCATACGATACATTTTTTTCTGGATGCAATGGCATTTATTTAACTGCATGAGCATTATCCTCGTTTCAAATATGCCAATTCTGCTTGTTTACGCAGCTGTTTAACAAGAAATGAGCCTCATCACTGAACAAAATTTTATTGTAAAGAACACGTTAGCTTTCAGTTGATTTAAAGCCCAGTCACTGAATTCCGAACGCAATAAATGTCCAAGTTGCTGTGAATGACTTTTTTTTGTTAAGTTGGCACATCTGTTGTTGACATTCCCTCTAAATTTTAGTCATAGCTTGACATTTGCAAAAATAACGTAGCCAAGAGTACATCTATCTACGTGTATGTTGGCGGCTTTTTACAATTTTAGAAATGGATTTAACATAAATTTGCAAAAACGAATTTGTATTAAATTTGCGCGAACGTTGGAAATGTTGGAAAAGTGTTTCGGCAACGATTCTCTAAAGAAAATGGTCGTTTACCAGTGGCATGAGCGGTTCAAAAGTGGTCGTGAGTCAATCGAAGATGATGAACGCGTAGCAAAATATTGATATCGAAAACCGACGGAAACATTGATGAAGTAAAAGAAATGTTGGTCAATAACCGCAAATCAAGCATCAGAGAGATAGCAAAGTTGGTGCCAGAAGACCTCAATTTCATACAAAAAAGAGACCGTGTTGGAGACGAGATGTGGGCTTATGAGTACGACAAGCAATCCAGACATCAGGCAAGTGAATGGCGTTCATCAAATGAGCTGAGACCAAAAAAAAAAAAACGATGTCGTTTTCAGTCAAAAAAGAAGGCAGTGCTCACGGTTTTCATGGATTACAACGGTGTAGTGCATCATGATTTTTTACCAGAAGGCCAGAGAGTAAACAAAGAATAATACTATATTTGGGCGTTATGAATCGTTTGCGGGAAGCAATTCGCTGAAAGAAACCAGAATTGTGTGCAGAAAACTCGTTTATTTTGCACCATGATAACGCACCGTCGCACAGTGGCTCCCTGTGACTTCTTTCTGTTCAATCGAGTTAAAAAAACACTACGAGGAATGTGTTTCAGCAGCCGAGAAGAAGTAATGGAAAAATCGCAGAAAATACTGATGGATATACCGAAAACCGAATATAAAAAATGTTTTGAGGATTGGAACAAGCGCTGGCATAAGTGTGTTGCAGTCAATGGGGATTACTCTAAAGGGGGAAATATAGATTTATATGAATAAACTTATATCTTCAGTTTTCTGAATAAATTCCGGGAATCAAGGTGGTATAGCTCGACGAGCAGTCCGTTCGACCAGCAGCTTGGATTTTGCTGTCCTCATTTCATTTTCACTTTCACCGTCCAGGTTTAATGGTTGATTCTGATAGGGGAATTTTTCTTTGCAGAAGAGGTTTTTCTCTACCCTCAGTACAGTGCCGTGAAATAAGGCCAAATGCAAATATTTGTGAAAGTGAAATAAGACCAAATCATCAAAATGTTTAATTTGAATGAACTTTTTTTTCGATCAATTTTATTTTTGATTTACAATAATTTTATTCCATTTCCTATGTTTTTGGTTCTCTAAAAAGGCTTTGCTTTATTTGTACTTTATATTTTTTATAATAATCGTAAAAGTATTAAAGTATAAAAGTATATAATTTTTATAATTAAAGTAATGATTGCTAAAGACTCAATTTCTTATTTGTTTTAGTAAATTTAAGCCCACTAGAAAGTTTTGCTTGACTTTGCGCCAGTTTTTGTTTTATAATTTTTTAATGTTTAATGTTTAGAGTTTAAAATGGAACCTTGTACATACATTGAATATGAATTGTATCTATATGAAAGAGCCAAACATGTATGCAGGAATGGCCTATGCAGGAAGTTTTGAAGCAATGTGGCAATTTTCAAATTATTTCCATAGGTGGGAAACATATCTGTTATACAGTGCCCACTAAATGCTGGCTCAGGGTATGTTATTCATATTCAATATATTTTAATTGTTCTTCAAGCTGTAGTAGACGCAAAAGGAAATTTTATGGCAACTGATGTTGGCGACTATCGTAGAATGGGACAAGTAATTAAATGAAATTTTTGAAGAAAAAACAATTTGTTTGGATAGTTAAATTTGTTTCAAGATCGTCAAACATGCGAAAATAGTGCCTTCAAATTTCTTTATGTTTTATTTGGAGATGAAGCTTATTCGTTATGATAGCATAAAAGGTGTCCCAGTTTAGCAGTATAATCATTTTAGGGCATATTCCTGAAGTTCCGCTAAACAAAAAATTGTATGGCAGCGGGTCTATTCTCACTCCATTTCAAGTTGCAGCCCATAAAAATGGGTGACCTCTAATTTGGAGGTGTAACCACTTTAACTTCTAAACTAATACAGGTAAGAAAATAGTTTTAGACATTTCGAAAAGATACTTTAGTAGTGCATACAAGTCTTAACTGCTTTGGGTACATCTGTGCAGCAACAAAAAAGTTACGGCTCATTACACTCAAAATTATAAATATTTGCGGTTACATTTTTTTACTTAAAATGCATTTTTCATAAAATTTTTACTAATTAAATTTTTTGAAATTTTATGAAATTTTTATAATTTTTTTTCTAAAATAAACCTTTTCGTTCAAATCAACGCAGAAGAAAAAACCTATGGGTATGAGGTCATGAGATCTGGGTGGCCAAGGGTTTGGGTCGAATCGACCAATCTAATGTTTGTTAAAAGTATGATTGAGTAACGAAGTTATCTCGCTGCTACTGTGACAAGCTGCACCATCTTGTTGAAAGTACATTACCCTTCTCTGAACAAGACGAACATCTTCAAGGAACTCTTTAATTTCTCTAAGAAATTCCAGGTTGTAATGGGAATAATCTGTTTGTAAAAGAACGTGCTGGCCTACTAAAGTGTTTCCTATCAAACATTTACGCTAAACCTCCTTAAGAATTTGTTTACAATAATCCAATTCTTGCCATAAACTATTTTTGTACCTGTACTAGTTGAGAAGTTATAACTTTTAAAGTGGTTACACCTGCAAATTAGATGGGCTGTAACTTGAAATGGAGTAAAAATAGACCCTCCCAGGAATTAAACTGCTAATCTGGGACACCCTGTATATAAAAACCGTTTAGGGTCTTGGAAAGAGTCATGTTGTTATCTCCAAACAAAGTATATAGTATAACTATGACAAACTAAGTTCTTCAAAAATTGATTAGGATGCAAAACAAAAAATTTACTAATATTCACCACAAATTACATGAATTTTTCATTTCAACACGTCAAGCTGATGGTACTGAATTTCCAAATCGCCCAACAAACAATGCCCTTGGAATATTACTCACTCAGGTGGCTTTCAGTTCGATATGAACCTGGGGTCTCAACTAAAAAGATTCTCAAGTTAGCCCGATCTTAAGATAATTGCTTCCACTAGCGCACTCCAAGTCGGTTGAGGTCTCTTTCTATCTGTGTCTGAAACCTAAGGTGGACCCTTCCACCACCGCGTTATCCTGCCGGGTTTATTTCGAAGACACTCCGATTTGGAATATTATTGTCTATTTGTTCTAAAATATATGTCCTAGCCGAATATTGTTCGAAGTATTTTTTTTCTCGAAACCACTCAGAATATCTTCATCCGTTTTCGACAATGTCCACGCTTCAGTGCCATAGAGTAGGACTAGGATAATCAAAGTCTTATAAGGGGTGATTCATCGTGAGGTTTGATTTTTTGACAGATCACGCGTGACTCCTATCAAACTGCTTTGTCATTTTTGTTCAGTATTGCTTGGCAAGTCATCATGGAAAGACTCACATCACAACAGCGTCTCCAAATTACGATGATTACGAAAATCAGCGGTCTGTGAGAACAACCTACTGAAACCACTATTTCCAAAACCATTCGCAAATTTAATTCCCAGTTTACATTAGTGGATGAAACTCGATCGGTTAGACCACATCCAGTGTACGCGAAGACCATGACGAATCGATTCGTCGTCGTTCTAAGAAGCTTGGCTTGGCTTATTCGACAACTGGGCATATTTTACGTGAGGATCTCGGCCTAAAAGCGTACAAAATTCAGCTTGTGCAAGAATTGAAGCCAGGCGAGTTCAGTGAATGGGATCTGGAAGAACTCAATGAAAATTCGGTGTTTTATCGTGAAATTTTGTTCAGTGATGAAGCACATTTCTGGCTCAATGGGTACGTTAATAAACAAAATTGCCGTATTTGGGCTGATAAACAACCCGAAAAGTACCAAGAGCTACTATTACATCCATTACATTAAAAACAACGGTATGGTGTGCTTTATGGACTGGTGGAGTCATTGGTCCATAGTTTTTCAAAAATGAGGCAAATCAGAATGTTACCGTCAATGGTAACCGTTATCACGCCATGTTAACGGACTATGTGCTTCCTGAAATCCAAGCATGGTCTCGGTGGGCTCTGATTTCAACAAGACGGCGCTACGAGCCATACAGCTCGTGAAACAATGGACTTGTTGAGAAATCATTTTGGTGAGCACTTAATTTTACGTTTTGCTACGGTAAATTGGTCGACTAGATCGTGCGATAACAAAGCTTTGGACTTTTTTCTCTGGGGATATGTAAAATCTCAGGTCTTCAGAAATAAGGCAGCTACTATTGACTTTTTGGAAGCCAACATTACTCATGTTAACCGCGAGATACCAGTCGATATGCTCGAGCGAGTCGCCCAAAATTGGACCTTCCGAATTGACCACCTCAGATGTAGTCTTGGCAAACATTTATTAAATATCATTTTCAAAAAGTAAATGCCATGAATCGTTCTTTTAACCGATAATTAAAATTTTAAGTTTACTGCCAAATTTATGTGTTTTATAGGGTTTTCTAATAACGACTTCACAATTTTTTTTTAAATAAAAGGCAAAGCATTTGAGATATAACAAAAATTTTATTATTGGCTTGAAGCACAATCGAAACATTTATGAATGGAACTCGACTTCGTTCATATGGCCACCGGGGGCACGTTTGCAGTGGTCGATTCGTTGGACCCAATTTTTAACGACTTGGCCACACATTTCACCCGAGACGGCCGCTATTTCACGTTCAATGTTGGCTCTGAGCTCTTCCAACGTCGTCGGCGTGTTGGCATAAACCAGGTACTTAACGTAGCCCCACAGAAAATAGTCAAGCGTTGATAAATCGCACGAAGGAGGCGGCCAATCGACTGGCCCATGTTTTGAGATAACACGCTCACCATACTTACTCTTCAATAAATCTATTGTAGCGTGTGCTGTGTGGCTTGTGGCACCATCCTGTTCAAACCACATGTCGCCCAAGTCCATATCTTCCAATTCGGGTCAAAAATAATCGGTGATCATGGCGCGACAACGTGACGATCGTTATCGTCGACGAAAAAGTATGGCCCAATAACGCCGCCGGCATGCAAACCGCACCAAACAGTTATTTTTTGTGGATGAAGTGGTGATTCATGAAGCACATGTGGGTTTTCACCCATCCAATATTTTGCTTATTGACGAACCCATTGAGCCAAAAATGAGCTTCGTCACTGAAGATGATTTTTGCGATGTTGCTCATTAGTGTACTTTACCATGATGAAAATGTTGAGTTTACTGAATAAATTGACAGTGACAGTTGGATGATTAGTGAAAGAGTGCGTTCACAAATTAAATTCAAAGTTGTAAAGTCCCTATTGGAAAACCCTATATTATACATTATAAATTAAACATCACGATGAATCACACGTTATAAAGTTTTCTTCATTCTTCAGGATAGGCCCTTACTACTAAATTGCTTTCTGAGCCTAAAGGAACGGCGAGAGAGTTGTAGAGACTTTTAAAATATGATGAGGTTAAAGCCATCTGACAGCTCGTTATCTGGTCTAAAACATTATTTAATATCAAAGGTCTCGGCTAAGTTGTTAGCGCCCTTGACGGATGAACGAGCGTATTCAGTCATTACTCACAGACGAGTGTGGCAGGGACGTAGAAACTAGACATGGCTCTATAAAGCTTGTCTTTAAAAATTATGTCATATGCGGCCTTAAAATAAATGAAAGGATTGCGGATATCGATTTGGATCATATCAGGATCAGACGGAGTTTGAAAATTTGATTGATTGTGGACGTTCCTGGTCTGAAACCGCACTGAAAAAGGCAAATCAGGTTATTGATGAAGGGTTTCAGACTTTCAGACAATATTGCAGATTGTATGCGACATTGAGGAGACTTATATATACCTCTATAGTTATTGCAGTCGGGGGGGACTTTTTTTGTGGATCGGGCAAACGATATTGAGATTTCACTCATAAGGCATACACTCTTCTGAACAGATCTGAGAAAAGAGCTGGCTTATGCTCTCCACAAAGTCATTTGCAGCTTTGAATACCTCAGCCAGTAGGCGGTCAGGTCCAGCTGTGTTTTTGGATTTCAGCTTAGATATTGCTATACTTACTTCGTTTTCGTCATTGACGGAAGTTTTGGCTATCATCCTCTAAGGTGAATGATCTTTTCTGATTGATGGCGGGACGTTGATTCTTCGCCGTTATACAGTCTGCAGGAAACGTTTTTGCATATTCTCTGCATTGATTGTGACTCTACTACAAATTTTCCTCTTCATCTCTATAGGGTTTTCTTTCCTTGGTTTATTATTTTTACCTGTTGATAAAGCATGTTGTTGCTGGAGTACGAACTCTCCTTGTCTTCGAACGCGCGCTTCTTATGCTCTAATTTCTTCTTCTGTAGAAGCTGAACTTCTTTCCGCATTTAGTGCTCGTAGAGCTTACGAGCGGCATTCGTCCTTCGTTGCAGACCCGACCGGCATTCTTTTTCAAACCAGAGATTGTTTGGTAGTGGTCAGGTAAGACCGAATACATTAGTGACGGCGTCTCTGATTGCACGTTGGCAGCGTTGGCACTGGTCGTCGGTACTTGTTGTAAGAGGTACAGAAGTTGTTGAGATATTTCGGAATACGCGAAGATTCTGGCGGTTTCTTGCGATTGCAGCTTTTCTACGTTATACGAGTATTTTCCCGCAGCAGTTTTACTTTGTTGTAGCGCTTGAAAAATCCACATTCGTACCTTGGCTGCAACAAGGTTGTGGTCGGAGTCAATCTTGGCTGTTGGGAAGGTTCGGACTTATAGAATATGTAATCAATTTTATTAAGCGCTTCATTATCCGAAGGAAGCTATCTCCTCTTGCTTACATTGTGTGTTTGCCATAGTGATATTAAGTTAGTTAGCCTAGGTCTGATGCCAGACGTGTAGACCTTGGTGACGCCGCCATTGTCCTCCGATGCATCAGCCTCTATGGACATTTTCATAAAACACTCAAGACTTCATGCCTAAGTTTGCCGCACCTGGCAATTCCGCATCCGAATATGCGATGTTTCTTTTCCTTATTGCAATCAACATGAGAAAAGTAAGGGTTTTCTCATGTAGTTACCGGGGATCATCAATGGGAGGTGAGGCAGGCACTACGCTATGAACTTGATTTTTGCGCTGCTGCCTCAACCCAAGTTATAAGACAGTCACCTGTTTCCCTATCAACCAGGGCGCAGATCTCCGCTCTTGAAATACTAAAAGAATTTACGAAATACTTCAATTCAACCTAATGATCCATTCCATGGCGAAATAAATATGATGAAAGTGCTAAATAAAGTATCATAAAAAACTTTCTTCTAGTTTGCATTTTTCTAGCAGTTTCTTAATGCTTTTGTTTACAATGCACTTATCGGTATGTTCCCTTAATTCAAAATTTTATATTGGCGCCCGATTTTCAATGAAATATATTAAAGGGTGCACCAACAGCTAGTGTGGAAGTTTTCATAAAATTAAGCACATATTTTTTATGAAGTTAATATAGAATTTTATTGGTTAATAAAATTCGGTCTATGACAATTGTAAGTGAAATACAACATCGTTCATGTAACAACCAAGACTTATATTTCAAGCGACCATCCCAATGTCAAAATTATCGATGGCTTTTTGAAGAAAAAGTGGATCAATCGCAATAGTGAATAGTGAATTCTCGCTGGGTTATTGGCATACACCTTACTCTTCAAATAATCCCACAGGAGTGTCAAATCTCATGACCTTGGAGGCCAACCAACTTCTCCTCTAACCGAAATAATGAGGATGCAATAAATTGATTGTCTGATAGATCTGAAATATCAACAACACTGAATCCAGTAAATGACAGTAATTGACAGCCAACACAACACCATCTGTTGTCACACCCTTTACTTTTTCTGTGTCATTATTTTTTATCTTAATCGATTTTTTACTTAATATGATTTAAAACTTATATCAGTGTACGATGCTTCCATGCCGTACTTGTAATACTTATTTGATATAAGCAATAGAACAAAACTACTTCGGTTCTCAGCTTATTTTCGCTTTATACAATAGCACATGTATTACACTTAAGAGTGTTTTTAAATTTAAAAACAGTTTATTTGTTTATCTAACTCGTTTAGGTTCAGTATGGAAGCACCCTTACTTCCTGGACAAACCAGGATTTAATTTCACTATCATCGAATGAGAGTGCATTCAATCTTAACTCACACATGTTTACTTTCTTGTTAAGGGCCAGTTTTTCAGTGCGAAATCATCCGAGTCTCAGGTTTAAACTCTATTTAAATCTAGAAACATGTTTTTCAGTCAATTTTAATCCTGAGCTAACACCGATTTAGCCCAGAAAATTTGCTGACTTAACTCTGGATTAACTGAACAAATTTTTTTGACAGATACTGAAAATAGCAAGGAAAAAAGTTGATTTCGCTTATATTTTTCTGAAATATTGCTGCTTCTTTTGCTCATTGTTATTGTTTGCACAAAAAAAAAGGAAAAAAAAGAAACAAAACAATAAAGAATGAGCAGTGAGAATGACAGATTTCGATAGTGTTTTCACAACTGAACGATACAATGGCAGTGATGCCAAACTAAGCCACTATTCCTGGAGTTAAAAATTATTCCTTCACTGAAAAACTGCTTCATGAGATAACTCTAGATTAATTTTAGCCCGAGTTAGTAAACTCTAGCTTATTTCGGAATTAACTCAGCGCTGAAAAACTGGGCCTAAAAGATACATTTTCTTCTTCAAAGGATCTGATTTTATTCAGTGCTTTAGCGTTAATTTGCCATATTTTTAAGATTTTATGATGATTTGCTTGCAATATCTTTACCGGAACCAAAATGGATGGAATAATTTATATCCGGAGATGGAGTTATAGGAAAAATTGACGTTAACCTTTGTAAGACGTAACTACCTTTAGATTACATAACACATCTTCATTTTGAAAGTAGACGATTTAAGTATGTTAAACAAAAAACAAACATAAAACGAGCCCGATAGAACTGAACTTAAATGCGTGTCTCTGCATGCTTGTGCGTGCCTGCCTGGCAGCACTTACAGAAAACATTGGAAATCAGAGAAGCAGGAATAAAGAATCATCGAAATTGTAAGTTTTTGTAAGATAGTCCAAATTTTTTTGTTAGTCGTTCTTTGAAACACTTGTAGTGTTTCAAGTCTAATTTGTTCTCATTCATGTGTACAGCAAGGTTCTATTGTTGGTCTATATCTTTACCAATTTTGAAGTAGTAATGTTTGCAGATGATAGTTTACAAAGATTTATTAAAATAGTGGTAACTAAGGCCATTACACAAAGAGGGATCAAAATAGAAGTTGCTTTGCGGAAAATTAGCAACTAGACGTAAACCTGCGCCTAAGCCCCAGTTAATCCAAACAATCGAAAATACAAAATATCTCTTTGTGCTTAAAATAGTAGAACTGGCCTTTTACGACAGTGCGGATTCTAAAAATAAATTAGAATCCCAATATAAGGGAACGAAGAAGAGCAATAGACAAGTTTTATGGTTTGGCTGTATACAGTAGTGACCTGCTCAATAAATAAGAAAACGATTTTCGAAAAGCGGTGGTGCAATGAACGCGAAGAATAGCCATCACAAGTTTATTCTGCACCACTCCTACGACGGTACCAGATGTTTTTATGCAGCTTGTACGCCTTAATTTACAAATCAAACCTTCATTTGGTAAGAGTAAGCTGCTCATTAATTTTAAGAGCCTTGTATGATAATAACTTAGTGATGATCTGGGACGGGAATTCCGTCTGAGAAAAATTTCTTAGAGTAATGGCGTCATACAAAGCAATATATTAAGTTTGTTGTTGTTCATCCTACTTATAATAACTAAACGGACAATCTAAGGGATGGAATAGCAGTCGACCGAACGTATATTCCAACTTAAATTGACGTTTATGATTATGCTATACTAGCCAAAAAAGTGAACAATATGCCGGTTTAGATAAATAGACTGTCAAAATACTGCAAGGCGTATAACTTGTCTGTGACTTGAATTTAGACAAAAATGATGATAATTATAATGGAGATTCGAGGTATTTGAGAAATGAAATATGGACGTATGAAGGGGAATATGTAGAAGTGTGTGAAGAGTATAAGTATCTGGGAGTATGGATTAATTCTACCCTCAACATGAATAAACATTTTAATATGGGGAAGATGCATAAACAATAGACCCCAGTTGTGAGCAAAAAATAAAACGTTCTACTGTAACGTCTATATATAATGTTGTAAGGAGTTCAGGTATGGTATCGACACGATTGAAAAGTTTATGCCCTACTGCATAATACTGTATTCAGACTACCGCACAATACTCGTACCTTAAATTACATGCTTTCTCTGTAGACCGGGATGGCTCCTCTCTTTCTTTAAACATTAAAACTACATTTCGATTATGTCATAAAAGTTATAAGGACCAAAAATTAAAGACTGCCAAAAATAGTTCTTCCTCATCTACTTTCAACAAGAAGCAACTGTGTGGATGAATATAGTAAATTAGCAAGTTACTGTGGGTTCAACTTATAGTAAATGTACAGGAAAATGAACACGCAACAACACCGAAAATTCAATTTCACAAAATCTTGGGAACAAACTGAAAATCTCCTTTATGATTCATATATGTACATGTGTTAATGAAGCTTATTCATCGCAACACAGAGCGTATTGTAGTAATTAAAAATGTATACAGTCTGAGGGAAGTAACATATTTCATAAATAGTAACTCAACAGAAAAAAAAAACGTTGTACTCAAAATGAGAAAAAAATTAACAAACTTACATTATACTCGTATAGGTATCACGCAGGCCTGCACTTCCAATCTTAGGTTGGAGACTAAGAGAAAGAGACGATGCGTTCCATTTCATCATCAAATGTACTAGGCTTGGAGGATACGACTCCCACTGTGAACGTTGAACGTGATTGGAAAGCGCTAAAAACTCTTTAGTACATTTCAACAATATTCCCTATTCTTTTCGTAAATATTCGGTCATATGTATAAAATGTCTCCGCGGGTTATTGTCACTAGATGGTGTTGGTGTCCATTTATCTGGAAACACTAATCTGATTGTGTCAGACGAACACATGCTTGAAAGTTAACATGGCAACTACACTTTTTGTGAAGACAGCTGTGTAATTCGCTGCTCACGTTAAAAGTTATACTGATTTGAACATTAGTGAAATATCTGAAGAAATACGCTAGCGAAATAAGCTGCAAAAATTTGCCGAAAAATTTGTGCAGGTTACGGTGAGAATGTTGTGCGTGCACGCCAGACCCAGGAGTGGTTTGTTCGATTCCATTCCGAAAATTTCGATGTAAAAGATTCACCTTGCACTGGACGGCCAGTCACCGTAAATGTCGATGAAATTTTGCAATTGATGGAGCAAGACCAGCACATAAGCTGTCAGGAGATAACGGAGGCACTAAATATCAACCGTATGACAGTTTAGAATTATCTAAAATGTACAGGCTACTCAAAGAAGTTCGATGTTTGGGTACCATAAGTGAAACGCTGCTGAAACGTAACGAAATGGAACCATTTTTGAAGCGATTCATTACGGGCGATGAAAAATGGACTAAATTCAAGAATATTCAACGCAAGCGATCATGGTCAAAGGCCGGTGACCGACCACAAACGACTTTAAAACCTGGATTAAAGGTAAACAAGGTTATGTTGAGTGTTTGGTGTGATTGGAAGGGAATTGTCTATTATGTGCTGCTAGAACGTGGCGAAACGGTCAATTCGATCCTCTACTGTGTACAACTCAAACGTTTGAATTAAGTTTTCAAAGAAGAGCGACCAGAATTGGCTAACAGAAAGGGAGTTGTCTCCATCATGACAATGCTAGGCCACATACATTTTTGATGACCCGGAACAAATTGACGGAGCTTGGTTGGGAAGTTTTAATGCATCCATCATATAGCCTGGACCTTGCATCCTCTGATTAGCATTTGTTTCGGATTTTGCAAAACTTTCTTGATGGTAAAAAAATTGGCCGACCGAAGAGAAGCTGAAAATCGCGTGGCCGAGTTTTACGCTGATAAACCATAGGAGTTCAACACCGATAGAATTATAAAGCTACCCGGAAAATGGCAAAATGTCATCGATAATAATGGTCAATATGTACAATATATATAGGGTTTTCTAATAACGACTTGACAACTTTTTTTTTCCAATAAAAGGCAAACCATTTCAGATATTTGAAAAACTTTATTATTGGCTTGAAGTACAATCAAAACATTTATGAATGGAACTCGACTTCGTTCATATGGCCACCGCGGGCACGTTTGAAGCAGTCGATTCGGTGGACCCAATTTTCAACGACTCGGCCACACATCCACACATTTCGGCCAACGTCGTCGGCGTGTTGGCATAAACCAATGACTTAACGTAGCCCCACGGAAAATAGTCAAGCGGCGTTAAATCGCACGAACGAGGCGGCCAATCGACTGGCCCATGTCTTGAGATAACACGCTCACCATACTTACTCTTCAATAAATCGATTGTAGCGTGTGCTGTGTGGGTTGTGCCACCATCCTATTGAAACCACATGTCGTCCAAGTCCATATCTTCCAATTCGGGCCAAAAATAATCGGTGATCATGGCGCGATAACGCTGACTATTTACAGTAACGTGACGATCGTTATCGTCGACGAAAAAATATGGCCCAATAACGCCGCCGGCATGCAACCGCACCAAACAGTTATTTTTTTGTGGATGAAATGGTAAGTCATGAAGCACATGTGAGTTTTTACCCAAGCAATAACGCATATTTTGCTTATTGACGAACTCATAGAGCCAAAAATGAGCTTCGTCACTAAAGATAATTTTGTGATAAAATTCATCGTCTTGGCGCATCTTCTCCAGAACCCAATCGGAGAACGTACGTCGCTTGAAACTGTGCATCGGCTTCAATCCTTAAGTTAGCTTGATCTTATATGGATGTAAACCAAGATACTTACGCAAAATACTCAAATTTTTGCCCTAAACTTGTCTACTAGGGCGAGAATTACGATCGAAAATTGGAGTTAACGCTCTTAAAGTTGCAGTCACCGACACCGAATATCTGTAGAAAATTTTTATAATTTGCACACGTTGCTCGTTAGTGTACTTTACCATAATGAAAATGTTGTGTGATAATGTTGACAGTGATAGTTTGATGATTAGTGAAAGAGTGCGTTCACAAATTAAATTCAAAGTTGTCAAGTCTCTATTGGAAAACCCTACACTTGATTGAAATTGATTTTAAATAAATTTTTTTTTTAAAAAATGTACAAAAAAACCGCGGATAATATTTATATGACCCAATAATTGTAAATGTCAATCTGGTAGACGGCATTAAGCCAAATAATTTTTCTGATAAACATATTCATGAAATATTTAGTCAATAAACAGATGAAACTCCGTTTTTCGACTTCGGCATTCCATATAACATATTTTATACAAAATTGGAATGAATTGCAAAGAGATGCAATAACAGGGGGAAATGAGAGATTTCTATTTTTAAATGAATCTAAAGCAGTGAAAGAAACGATTTCTGGCAGATCGTGGCCGAAAATTTCGATATGACACCCGAGCACAACTTGTGCCTTACAATCAGGTATTCTAGCTGTCTTTAAAGCAGCAGAGCTATTGTAGGTGGGATCTATATGGCCATCTATATCACTACTCAGGCTTTGGTCAAAGCACTTGAAACTAATAACATCAATTTTGACAGGAGCCACAATTCTATGCATTATTAATGTGCCAGCGGAAGCAAGTGAGAATATGTAGGAAGATTGCTGTACAGAAAGAAATGAACCAGCTGAGAAAATAGAGGGGTAGCTAACAAACAGTGATGGTGCGTTCATCAAAACGAAGCTGGTAAAATCTAGATATAGGGTGTCTAAGTCATCATCATCATCAACACTTTTATTTCAATTAAATGAATAAGTGTAGCTGGCTGACCAAGGATTTTTACTTAACTCTTGGTTCAAAAGAGTAGAACTACTCCTCCAATTATTTAGAAGGCAAATACACAGTAACACGATTTTTAACGCACCATCCTAAATACAAAAAACATGCCACAACAATATACTTGAACGATGATGGTTAAATAAATCTAAAGAAAGAGAAACTGTGATGCCTTAAGTGGAAAACGTCAAGATAGGAAATCTTATATTGAAGATAAAGACATTACCCTAGGAGGTAAGGATTTTCACATATACTAAAATTGATATAAGCAACTCGTGCCAGTTTAATTATAAAATTAGCATTAAAAGGCGAACGATATTCTGTATAAACAGAAGAGAGTATAATCTATTTGTAGTGTAAAAATAGCACGCCAAATTAACCTTTTCATTAGGAGAAATCTGACAGTCCGATTGAGGTACTTAAAAGGTTGTTTCAGTCAGACGTAATAAAACTACACGAAGAGGGATGATAAGTAGCGCAAGGATTTTTCACAAAAGTAAACGGACTTACTCTAAATTACCCTTGTACTAATTCATGGAAGATATAACTTTAAATTAATGAAGCACACACTTTCAGAGCTACCAACGCCAACTCTAAACATTTGCTAATGACCACCGGTTTTGACCTCGGTTTTACCGAGGGGTAATTTAAAGCAGAAGGTGATACTTTAGTGACGGATATACACCAAATCATCAAACGAAAACCATTATTTTAAGTGATACCTAATTTTTGATTATTTAAAAGTTTTTTATTTATTTATAATTTATTCTATGTTATACTTTAAGACATACGATGAGCTGTGTGGTTAGAAATCTGCTTCTCGTAGTTATTTTAGACATGCACAGGGTTTCGTCAAAGGAATATATTGGAAAAGATAGCAGCGGTTAGTGAATAAACATATCTGTAGTATGTTCGTTGAACTGCTAGGCTATGCCGATAATTACAGCCCGTACACCATACTATACCACCTTGATCAAAAAGTTCCCGGTGGCGTCACCATGTGGGGCTCCCATTGTTCCGATTTGAGTTCTGTTTTTTTTTTTTTTTTTTTTTATTAAATTGATACATCTGCTGTTGATATTTCCTCTAAATCTTAGCGTCATAGCTTGACATTTGCAAAAATTACGTAGCCAAGAGTACATCTATCTCTGTGTGTTTTGGCGATTTTTTACAATTTTAGAAATGGATTTAAATTTGCAACAACGAACTTGTATTCAATTTTGCGTAAAAAATGTATTTAATGCTGAGCAAACGTTGGAAATGTTGGAAAAGTGTTTCGGCAGCGATTCTCTAAAGAAAACGATCATTTACCAGTGGCACGAGCGGTTCCAAAGTGGTCGTGAGTCAATCGAAGATGATAAACGCAGTGGCAGACCACGACATCGAAAGCCGACGAAAACATTGATGAAGCAAAAGAAATGTTGGTCCATAACCACAAATTAACCATCAGAAATAGCGGATGACTTGAAACTTTGCCAATGGATCCGTCAAAGACATTTTGGTTAATGATTTGGGTTTCCGTCATGTAGCAGCAAAGTTGGTACCAAAAGACTTCAATTTCATGCAAAAAAGAGACCGTGTTGACGTCACAAAAGAGATGATTTGCGAGGCTGAATCCGATCTCACATTCATCAAAAAGATCATTACTGGAGACGAGACATGGGTTTATTAGTACAACACGCAATCCAAATATCAGGCAAGTGAATGGCGTTTACCAAATGAGCCGAGACCAAAAAAATTTACGTCGTTTTCAGTCAAAAAAGAAGGCAATGCTCACGGTTTTCATGGATTACAACGATGTAGTGCACCATGCATTTTTGTCAGAAGGAAAGACAGTAAACAAGGAGTATTATTTGGGAGTTATGAGACGTTTGCGTGAAGCAATTCGTCGAAAGAGACCAGAATTGTGGGCAGAAAACTCGTGGATTTTGCACCATGATAACGCACCGTCGCGTATTCGTAATATATTACGATATTTGTAATATCGTAATAAATACCATTCAACAGCCACTGAATTCACCTGATTTGGCTCACTGTGATTTCTTTCTGCTTAATCGAGTTAAAAAAACACTACGGGGAACGCGTTTCAGCAGCAGAGAGGAAGTAATGAAAAAATCGTAGGAAGCTCTTTTACCGAAAACCGAATATAAAAAATGTTTTGAGGATTGGATCAAGTGGCATAAGTGTGTTTCAGTCCATGGGGATTACTTTAAAGGGGACAATATAGATTAAGATGAATAAACCTATATTTTTAATTTTCTGAATAAATTTTTGATCAAGGTGATACTCACTTTAAGTGATTAAGGGGTAATACGCGGTTGCAAAGACGAAAAAGTAAGTTCTTTTATGAATTTTTTTTGAAGAGGCATTTTATCTTACAAAACAAAATGTATAGGTACATTAAGTTGCAACATCTAAGTTTATAATGCCACTCCTGAAGGTCCTCCAAAAAAAGGTGTTCGGTGGTGATAACGGTATCTTCAGTTTAGTTCATTCGAAATCAAAAAACTCGAATGATTCTTATAGTGGATAGATAAAGCTATGTATTGATCGAAGGAATAATCGAAATTTTTATTTCTGACAACATGGCGGCTTCGTAAGAAAAATATTCGAATTTTCGACCAAAATTGCCACGTAAAATTGTTTAAAAAAATAGAAATAATTATCCAAAATCTTATTACTTCGATCAATACCTGAAGAATATATTTGAGAAGGTTCTATTAAAATTTCACAACAAACAGTGAAGCAGTTTTTTTAGAAATCCTGAACACCGATTTCAAAAACATAGTTTTGAGAAAAAGACGTTTAAATTTTCGGAAGAAGTTTACACATAGTTAGAGACGTCCTTACAAATTCGCGTATATCTCGAAAAGTACTTCCCGGATCGTAAAAGAATCGTATAATACGTATAACCTCTTTAAGAAAATGTAATAAGAGCAGATCATAATTGACATACTTACCATACATACATACCGCCAAGTTTTGATTAAATATAAACTAAACTCCATAGTGGAGATTTGTATGAATAAAATAATGCTCCACAAAAAATTTATGCAGAGACAGTGACGAATCGATTCGTCGTCGTTCTCAGCAGCTTGGCTTGGCGTATTCGACAACTTGGCATATTTTACGTGAGGATCTTGGGCTAAAAGCGTACAAAATTCAATTTGTGCAAAAATTGAAGGCAGGCGTCTTGAATTTGCGTCATATTTTCTGTGAATGAGCTCTGGAAAAACTCAATGAAAATCCAGTGTTTTATCGTGAAATTTTGTTCAGTGCTGAAGCCGCGCACCTACCAAGGGGATATGAATACTCTTTTACTGTATTGGGTCTATAACTTAATTGTACAGTTTGCTAAGAGATGGCGGAACTTGTGTTATCCCATTGTTATTGTTCCATTGGAACATGCGTTGGAAAGCTACTGTCATTGTACGTCATTTCAGTGTATGCCATTCATTTGAAGTGTAAGCAACAATAATTTTTTCCAGCTCAAATATGTCGAACTTTGTGCCTGAAAAAGTGTTTTTGCGGGGAGTTCTTCTTCATTACTTTAATATGAAGAAAACTGCTGCCGAAAGCCATCGTATTTTGGTGGAAGCATATGGTGAACATGCGCTAGTTGAGCGAACGTGCCAAAAGTTGTTTGCACGATTTAAAAGTGATGATTTTGGCTTGGAAGACGATGAACTTCCCAGGACGTTCAAAAAAGTTTAAAAATGAAGAACTGGAAGCATTACTCTATGAAGATTGTTACCAAGCACAAGAAGAGCTCGCAGAATCTTTGGGTGTCACTCAAGCAGCCATTTCAAAACGTTTAAAAGCAGCTGAATATATTCAAAAGCAAGGAAATTTGATTACACATGAACTCAAGCCGACAGACGTCGAAAGGCGGTTTTGCATGTCCGAAATGCTGCTGGAACGCCACAAAAGGAAGTCATTTTTGCATCGGATTGTTACTGGTGATGAAAAATGGATCCATTACGACAACCCTAAATGCAAAAAATCATATGTGAAACCCGGCCGACCAGCCAAATCAACGGCAAAGCCGAATATCCATGGCGCGAAGGTAATGGTCTGTTGGTTGGTGGGAACAGATGGGTGTACTGTATTATGAGCTGCTAAAACCGGGTAAAACCATCAATGGACAACGCTACCGAACACAATTAATCCGTTTGAAGAGAGCAGTAGCCGAAAAACGCCCGGAATATGCGACCAGACACAAGGCAATAATTTTCCATCATGACAACACTCGGTCCCACTTTGCTATTCTGGTTAAGAATTATGTGTAAAACAGTGGATGGGAAGTCTTACCCCACCCGCCTTATAGCCTAGACCTTGTCCCTTCTGACTACCATATGTTCCGGTCGATGCAGAACGCCCTCATTGAAATACGGTTCACATCAGAGCAGAATATCAAAAATTGGCTTGATTTATTCTTGGCTGCCAAGCCGGCGCAGTTCTTTTGGGATGGGAATACTTTGAATTATACTATTGTACATGTTTTTCTTAAATAAACGTTCAAATTTTGAGAAAAAAAACCGCACGAATTAAAATATATACCCAATATTAGGTTTCGATATTTTTTCCAGAGGTGGTTTTCAAACTGGACGGGACGAGCAAGTGCATCCTCAACCAGTGGGTCTCAGTACGTTCTACTGATAACACTCATAACAACATCAGTGGTATGCCTTCCTGTCAGAGTTGACGCCGACGGGCGTCATACAAATTGTATGAAAATACTTTTGCAGATAATATTAAGGCTGACAAGCAACCCGAAGAGTATCAAGAGCTAGCATTACATACATTAAAAACAACGGTATGGTGTGGTTTATAGGCTGGTCCATATTTCATTGGTCCATATTTCTTTAAAAATGAGGCAAATCAGAATGTTACTGTCAATGGTAACCATTATCGCGCCATGTTAACGGACTATATGCTTCCTGAAATTCAAGCACATTATCTTGGTGAGTTCTGGTTTTAACAAGACGGAGCTATGAGCTCACGTTTTGCTACGGTAAATTTGCAGCCTAGATCGTGCGATATCACAGCTTTAGACTATTTTCACTGGGGATATGTAAAGTCTCAGGTCTTCAAGAATAAGCCAGATTGACGATTGACGCTTTGGAAGCCAACGTTACTCGTGTTATTCGCGAGATATCAGGCGCTATGCTCGAACGAGTCGCCCAAAATTAGATCTCCCGAATGGAACAACTCCGACGTAGTCGTGATCAATATTTACTTAATATCATTCTCTAAAAGCAAATGTCATGGATTTTTCCATTAAACAATAATAAAAATTTAAAGTTCACTTTCAAATTTATGTATTTTATTTTACATTACAAATCAAACCTGACGATGAATTAGCCTTTAGAACGTTAAGAAGCTACAAGTACAAAATAAGCTACTCAAAATGATGCTTAGCTCTTCATTATATGTGTGTTTGTATGTTTATAAATGTATTTATTTATTTATTAATTATTTGTTCTTCCTTTAGATACATATTTATTTATCTCTGGCATCTTATTTAATTTATTTTTAATTGTACATGTTACTTATATATTTATATATTTTTATTTGACTTTTATTTATTTTGTTTTTAAATATTAACAATACTTTGCAAAAAAACAAAAACAATGATCCGGTAGGAAGACATAATATACATAATTTCATATCCATCTTTTGTAAGAGACTGTTATTCTTATATTCATATCTTTATACTGTGCATACACATAGCAAGAACATGCAAGAAATATGTTTCCCATAACTCAAAGAACAGCGAACGTATTTCATCTCCTTACTTAGAATTGGCTTCTAAGAATCACAAGTACTCCGAAGTTCAACTCACATAAACATGCACGTATGTATGCAATTGAAGTGTAGGTTAATCATACGTTTCAGTGAATCTCACAACTGAGCGCTAACAAAAAAAAAAAAAAACTGTTGTTCGATACTAATCTATTGAATACCTGTACGCAATCAGTGTTTGTTCTATATGCTATCAATATCATTTGAGCCTCTGTACGATTTTTATTGCACCTTCAGAGTATGCTTGAAACTTTTCATCGTGGAATTGCATTCGTAATATCTGTATTTCTTCGTTTCTTGATTCAATTCGTTTTGAGTAACTACATGGCAAACATTCTGAAAACAAATGAAATATTTTCAATTGTCTTTGACTCGCACAAAGGAAAGATGATGTGATGTACTCCATTATGTTTGATAATAGGAAAATATAGCAATTCTTTCACGAAAATTGAAAACACTGAAAATTCATTCAAAAAAGCCGTGAAAATACTCACAAAATGAATCACGCTAAGGAAGCATAACTACGGAGAAGAGAATTAAGACAGATTCCAGGATATATTATTTCAGTATTTTATATTTCCAAGAATGAAGTCATAAAGCCAAAGAAACATATAGAAGGAGGAGAGATATGAAATAATAGTTGAAGACTTGTACAAAAGATGGAATCGCTGTCAAATTGAATTTAAAAGTAATAAGGGGGGTGGGAAGAACCTAAAAAAAAATTTAATTCGAGAAAAAATTATGGGAAGACTACACACAGAATAAGAGTAACATGAAGTAATAGGAATACAAAAAGCAGAGACGAATAGTTAAACAAAAAAAGCTCAGAGCTAAAACAAAATCATGGGATAATAACAGTAAAGAAAATTCAAAAATGTCATATCGACTGCTAAAAACACTTAAAAATAAAAAAGACTTCAAACTGCAAAACATAAAAACAAAAGTAGGAAAAAAAAAAAATATTAGCAGGAGAAAAAGAGCTAGCGAAAAAGATGGAAAGATAACGTCCAAGAACGAAGTATATATATGGTTTTCCAATAGGGACTTGACAACTTTGAATTTAATTTGTGAACGCACTCTTTCACTAATCATCAAACTGTCACTGCCAATTTATTCAGTAAGCTCAACATTTTCATCATGATAAAGTACACTACCGAGCTACGTTCTCCGATTGGGTTCTGGAGAAGATGCGCCAAGATGATGAATTTCATTGCAAAATCATCTTCAGTGACGAAGCTCATTTTTGGCTCAATGGGTTCGTCAATAAGCAAAATATGCGTTATTGGTCGGGTGAAAACCCACATGTGCTTCATGAATCACCACTTCATCCACAAAAAATAACTGTTTGGTGCGGTTTGCATGCTGGCAGCGTTATTGGGCCATATTTTTTCGTCGACGATAACGATCGTCACGTTACTGTGAATGGTCAGCATTATCGCGCCATGATCACCGACTATTTTTGGCCCGAATTGGAAGATATGGATTTGGACGATATGTGGTTTCAACAGGATGGTGCCACAAGCCACACAGCACACGCTACAATCTATTTACTGAAGAGTAAGTATGGTGAGCGTGTTATCTCAAGACATGGGCCAATCGATTGGCCGCCTCGTTCGTGCGATTTAACGCCGCTTGACTCTTTTCTGTGGGGCTACGTTAAGTCAGGAAGAGGAAGAGCTCAGAGCTAACATTGAACGCGAAATAGCGGCCGTTTTGGCCGAAATGTGTGGATGTCTGGCCGAGTCGTTGAAAATTGGGTCCAACGAATCGACTGCTTCAAACGTGCCCGCGGTGGCCATATAAACGAAGTCGAGTTCCATTCATAAATGTTTTTTTTTAATAATAATAAAGTTTTTGGCATATCTCAAATGGCTTGCCATTTATATAAAAAAACTTGTCAAGTCGTTATTAGAAAACCCTATGTATATAACTTGGTGTTCAAACTAATGTATCCAAAATTTTTACCCAATTCGAGTTTAGTGTTTTGATAAATCGCCTGGAACTCAAAATATTGGGTCATATAAAAAGTCTCCGCGGCTTTTTGTTACTAGATGGTGTTGATGTCCATTTATCTCGAAACACTTATCTGATTATGGTAAACAAAGGGGGACATGTAAGGCTACATTTTTTGTGAAGACAGCTGTGTAATTCGTTGCTCGTGTTAAGAGTTATACTGATATGAATATGAGTGAAATATCTGAAGAAATACGCTATGTGATGCTTTTTTTACTGTAAAAGTAGGGAAAACGCTGCAAAAACATGCCGAAAAATTTGTGTAGTTTACTGTGAGAATGCTGTGAGTGAATGCCGGACCCAAAAGTGGTTTGTTCGATTCCGTTTCGAAAATTTCGATGTAAAAGATGCACCTCGCACTGGTCGGCCTGTCACTGAAAAAGTCAATGAAATTTTGTAACTGATGGAGCAAGACCGGCACGGAAGCACTAAACATCAACCGTATATCAATTTGGAATCATCTAAAATGAGCAGGCTACTCAAAGAAGCTCGATGTTAAGGTGCCACATGAATAACGCAAACAATTTAATTGACCGAATAACCATCAGTGAAATGCTGTTGAAACGTAACGAAATGGAACCATTTTTGAAGCGATTCATTACGGGCGATAGAATATGGATTAAATACGAGAATATCCGATGCAAGTGATCATGGTCAAAGGCTGGTGACCGACCACAAACGACTTCGAAGCCGGGATTGATGGCAAACAAGGTTATGTTGAATGTTTGGTGGGATTGGAAGGGAATTGTCTATTATGAGCTACAAGAACGTAGTGAAACGGTCAACTCGATCCTCTACTCTGCACAACTCGACCGTTTGAATATAGCTTTCAAGAAAGAGCGACCAGAATTGGGTAACAGAAAGGAAGTTGATTCAATCATGACAATGCTAGGCCACATACATCTTTGATGACCCGGAAAATATTGACGGAGCCCGGACCTTGCACTCTCTGATTAATATTTGTTTCAATCTTTGCAAAACTCTCTTGATGGTAAAAAAATGGCCGACAGAAGAGTTTCTGAAAATCACTTGGCCAAGTTTTTCGCTGATAAACCACAGAAGCTCTACACCGATGGGAATATGAAGCTACCCGGAAAATGGCAAAAGAATTTTTTTTTTTTTCAAAAATGTACCAAAAAACCACGGAGACTTTTTATATGACCCAATAGAATATTAGACTTTGTTGAAAATGCAAGTAATTCTGTCCAAAAAACCATAATCTAAGTCGTTTGTTTACGTGCTAACATTACTAAATTAGCAGTTGCTATGCTCTTATATTGAACATTGCTTTAAATAAATTGATTAATAATTTTTTAACAATCGAAAGAAATATTTTAAAAACTTACTTCTATTGTTCCAATGCCGCAAAACGTCGAGAAAAGCTAATATGGTAGAATTTTGCAATATTTCTGACATTGAGCTTAAAGAAATCCTTCGACACGTAACAACAGGATAATTGTCTTTATTACCTATCATACATACAAGGTGGAGCAAGATTCAATTTTGTTTTTGAATTACTTTTTTAATAAATAAAACAAAAGATTTTGAGTGATAGAAATGTTTATTTGGACCTCTACAATTATTTCTGTTAAGTGGAAAAGATGATATCGAAGAGCCATTACATCCACTCAAAGTCACTGAGTCACACCGTGCGGTGTTCACGCGGGAGGAGTGATTGGGCCGTATTTTTTTGAGGACGCCATCGGCAATACGGTCACTGTTTCTGGCGACCATGATAAACGACTTCTTACTGCCGGAATTGGATAAGCGGGGCTTGGTGAGCACGTGATTCAAACAACAAATCTCCCGTTTCGGCGATTTGGCATGGCCAGCAAAATGACCGGTTAACCCATCCCAGACATCTTTCTTTGGGGCTACTAAAAGTCGCGGGTTTATGACAACAAGCCTCAGACAATCGTAGCCCTTAGGGAGAATATTCGACAGGAATGCGAAAGGTTATCAGCGGAAATCTTGCGAAAAGTCATAAAAAATGCGATAAAACGGGCACAAGAGTGTATCAACACTGGCGAATATATATTATTATTATTATACCATTTTCCGATAGGATGATCAGTCTTGCGCCACCTTGTAGAAACACACTTTAGGGATATTTTCGCAGATACTTAGATACCTATATAAAAAAATAACTAAAACAAGTCTTACATATTGTATAAAAAATAGCTATTTCGCTAAAAATTCAACTGTATTTGCTGTTCATTTGTGTATTTGTGTACAGCTATTGAATTGCATGACATTTTTTGTGAATTTTAAAGGAAACCTCAATAACCACTCTCAAATTACTAAATAAAATCGATAATTTAAAAGAAAAACACTTAATTAAATCACTTTTACTTATTTAATTTCAATTCGATGAGTCTATAAAAGTAACTCATAATAATGTGCATTTGGATTTCTCTAAGCACTGTTGGCTGTATAAAGTAACTTAATTATATTTATAATTCGAGTTCTTAACATTCTATAATATAGTTGAGGATACTGAAGAGCTGAGTTTAAAAAATATTTTAATTTGAAAAAGTCTACTTGATCAGAGAAAGTGTAAGTACTATACATTGAACTTAGATGAATTATCGAATTCGAACGAAAAGTATATTATCATAAAATATGTTGGAACTTTCCTGTTATATCTAATTGCGCCTAATTACGTTATAGTCACCGTGTATTAAGTAGGTTTTGTACGCACTAACTAACAGCATATTAACTTTAAAACTAGCTCCTAATTTTATATTTTATTATAAACATTTTTTTACCCTACCTTTAACTAGTATTAACTTTAGAACGTACCCGCGATCAGTTTTAGTCAAACAAACCTAAATAAATTAAGGTGTACACTTTTACAAAATTCAAATGAATTTTGCAAAAATATCAATGGAAATAGAAAACAAGTTTTTCGAATTTTGAATTTTAAATCTGAATTTGGATAGCAGTTTCTCAATATTAGGAGCAGAAAAAGTGAATTTTCTTTTGTGACAATATATATATTTTTTTCTTTAGACAAAACGAGATCGGGCACATAATTGGGTTCGGAATGCAAAGAAAATGCTGCGGCGGATGGTGGAGCAGAATATCGTAGAAGTGGAGGACAAGAAGAAATGATCTGAAAATGATTTCGCGGCGGCTTAGAAATTAATTGCAGCAGTTGTGTATTACAGGAGCATCGACAAAATAAGGCAACAATGGACAGGGATGAAGGCGTCCTCTGATCTTTTAGTTCAGAGTATGATATCTGACCAGTTGCTTGAAATTACCATATACATTGATAGTAACAGTATGTTACTAATACCCACCTGAGCAGCCCCATCACTAACTGGATTCCTGCCACATCTGTGGTCCCTTTCTTTGCTGAATTGGACACAACTAATGAAGCTCCCGAACCATCCATAACCACCCCCGTTGCTCCATCTTCATCGAGGAGTTTGCTTGGTGCTCTCCGAAAACTATAATAAAGAAAGAAGAACTGAATAAGTTGCAAATTGTGTTTTCGAAAGAAGAGACCGCAAATGCCCGTAAAATTCAAAAACTAAAGATCGAAATGAGTGATAGAGTTTTTGTTTTTTGTTTTGTTTTTTGGTATATTTAAGAATTCCTGTTATTTTGTATGTGTTGAATGATAAATGCGTTTCGGAATGCCCTTCCAATTGTTTCCGCAGGTTTTTCAGAATTATTGTTGGGCTCTATTTGTGTCGATGTAATCGGTAGTGTACTTTCTTCAAAAAACGCAATGTGTTTCCTTAGCTATGTTGTGAAGCACGGCCATGTCAACTATTACATTTTTTGCTGTATCCAAATCCACACGTAGTTTTTCCACTGATCGATAAGACATTTGATTCGATTTCTTGTAGATGTGTGGCTGTTATTGTATCTTTGTTCCCTTTGGCAGGATGGGTTTCTGACTGGTGTCAATAATATTTTTGGGCATGGATATCTACCGTCGCCACGGACGTTTTACACTGGTAAACATATGCGGTTGCTTCCAACATACTTTTTAGGCGAAGTTTGTTCCAAATATTGGAATCATGAAGCGAGTCTCGAGACCTTTCAACTATGTCTACTATTTTGCAATTATTATCGGACCAATTTACACATTAAGCGAATAATAGCCTATAAATATCAAATAAGCTTTCGTTATATTCGTCTTTAAAAGCTTAAGTTACTCAGTTACCTTTTCTAATGATATAGTGTCCGGCCATTATCTGCCTTACACTTTTGGCTGGTCGCTTGATTCTTCAATGAGTGCAATCGTTGATTCCCATAACAACAGGATATCTTGCGATGATGAAAAATTGTTGCTATGCCTCATTATATTCTGCCATTTCAAAAAATTAAATGGCCATTTTTTGAAATGTTCTTAATTATTTATCTTACTTTTGCCCGTGACATTCCATGCAAGGCTCCTAAAGTTGTACATAATTAATAATGCTTTTTCAAATTTAATTACCTTTTACTTGTCAATATCACTTTGATAGATATTTCTACCAAAAAAATGAAGCATTACAAGCACTTGTAAGGATGCAGGAATAGGAAGACCACGATTTGTTACCGGCTCTTGAATATTCAGATTTTCTACTAAAAACTTGACAGTTAGCTTGCCGAATCTATACTGAGAAAAGAACTCATCACCATCAAGCTCATCGAAAGCATTTAACCGGTTTTTATATATTTTAGGCTTTCTAAAACGTTTAAAATCTTCGAAAATATCAAAATCTGCAAACAAATTTTGTTTGAGACATTTTACTAAAATGACATTTCAAAGTCCATACTAAAAGATAAAATGAACTTTATATACTATTAAGTTTAGCGCGAGGTTATAACGATAAAGTGGGTTTTTTCTCGTCTTTAACTTAATTGTCAATTTTCATTGACTTTGTTACGTACGAAAATGACTTTGAAGTGAACTTTATCTGACTTTATCATGAATTATTAGTCATGACCTAAATATGTCAAACTTAAATATTAACCCGAATCCTCCTGGCGTTGCCACATGGCAACCAATAACATGCATTTCATTTCGCCGTCTTCTAACGGTAACCAATCAACACAAGTGCGTATTTTAGCATTTGTTCTCATCATAAGACATCTGCGTTCCATATCAGAAATTCATTTTCAATAGTGTGCCTTGCTTTTCATAGTAAGACCGTCGCAAATTCAAACGTAAATAAAAGAGTTGAAAAAATCGAATAATGGCGCACAACGATAAGTAAGTACATTAATATAATTTACAATGTACAATTTGTGTAAGTGGTAGATTGCAGTATTTTTAGTGTTTTGGATGTACAAAGAGTAAAATAAGTGACAGCGTAAAAAAAGTATTTTTTTTGTGTTTTTTTTTTTTTTTTTCAAAATAAGTGTAAGTGTGTCCATATGGCAATGCCAGAAGCGATGGGGTACAGGCTTACATTATTGATGTTTTCTGCGGAAAAATGGTTCTTTTTGCTAGAAAACGTATTCTTATTATATATATTTTCAATTCATATGGTTTGCCTTCTGCTTACGCTGCAAGTAGTTCTCGATTATTTAGAAGAGATTTGCTCAGATGATGGAAATGGTCTTTCAAGCAATCTGCACGCCTTGTTTATTCAACCACCAGAGAATGACGGGGATTTGAGTGGAGAAGACGATGCTGATAATCAAGGAGGCGGTATTCCAGACAATTGAGATCGCGTTGCGAAATAGCGTTTGAGGACTTGACGGGACCGTAGAGAATTTGGATGAAGCTCTCGAAGATAGTGTTTGAGCGGATGTTCTGGATAATTAATCTTTGAATTTATCCACTAGTTCACTAGCTACTATTAAACCAAAAAAAGTATCTGATGAGCCACTTTCATTGCGGTTGCGTCGTGTTCAGCAATCTACCTCCAGCACACGAGCAACTTGAAAAATTTATAGTTTAGAACATTTGCGATTGTTCGGAAGTATATACCAGGAAAAGAAAATTCCTAAGATCACCGTTAAAGGTGCGTGGTTATCTTTTTTCCCTCCTAAGTACACCTAAGGGCTGATATCTCTCTCCAGAGCTTCGCGTTTTTATTGAGATTTTGCTTGTTAGTGGCTACACAGGGCAAAGTAGTTACAGATCCATGTAGAGTAATGACAACGATTTACGTAATGATATATATAACAGCATGCGTCGAAACCGCTTTGAGGATATATTGCAGTGTCTGCACTTTGAGCCAAAAATGCATAAAAATACATATAAAAAGGTAAATGATAAATAATGGAAATTACGACCCATACTTGATCACGTAAAATCCAAAAATAAATTCCACCCCGTACAGCATTTATCGTTCGACGAAAGTATGATCGCTTATTTCGGAAAGCACGGATGTAAGCAGTTCATAAAGAGAAAACTTGTACGCTTTGGTTATAATATGTGGTCTTTATGTACTCCCACCGGTATATGATAAATTTCGAATTATATCAAGGGGAAAATCTGCGATCAAACTCATTGTACGAGGAACGATTCGGCAAATGTTCCGCTCCGTTAGCGAATATGATAGACGATTTTTCTGAGAACATTCAACAATGTTCATTCTACTTTGACAATTTGTTCACGAGTTTTCCTTTGTTGGCTTATTTAAAAAATGGCGGCTATAATGGAACCGGTACAATCCGTGAGATCGAATACCGAAAAGTTGTCCAATTCCTCACAAAAAAGCATTGAAAGCAAGGCCACGCGGTTACTACGAGTCCATCAAAATGAATGAGACTGGGATTCGACTTACAAAATGGATTGATAATTCCGTTGTCTGCATGTTATCCACTGCTTTCGGAACCACACCAATATCTGTAGCGTGTCGCTATTCCAAAGAAGCTCGGAAAAAAGTGGGAGTCCCTCGCCCGTGCATTTTGGCCGAATATAATAAGTTCATGAGTGGTGTCGATCTATTCGACCAGAATCTTTCTACGCATCCTATCGCGTATCGTGGAAAGAAGTGGTGGATCTGCATTTTTATATAGCTAATCGATGCATGCGCGCAAAATGCATGGCAACTTCATCGGCATGCCGATCCAGGTATGTCACAGCTACAGTTCAAGCGTGAAATTGCAATCTATTACTGCAAACATTTCACTGATCCGCCAAAGTCGCACAGTAATGTAAAAAGTCAAAAACGTCGTTCTAAAGCTGGTACATTAGGAAGTACTCTTCGCTATGACCAAAAAAATCACCTCGTCGTTCCTTTGGAAAAAAAGAAGCTGTGGTGGAGACCTGTGTAGTTCGATTGTCCGAACTGCTTGCTCAAAGTATGATAAGGGTCTTTGCTTGAAATGCTTTAAGCCTTATCATACTGCATACTATTAATTACTTGTGAAACCAATCATTTAATTATTGAAATAAATAAAAATAATATGAATACTTTCCGTTTTACTCAATAAGCTCATAGCTTTTATAAAAGGTAGGAAAACAAAAACTTTATATATTGATATAGACTCGTACCCTATTGCTCCTGGCGTTGCCATATTGCAACAGGACATTTTGAGAATATAAGGGCATTTATTAAGATTCTAATGATAAAGTTTATCTATCTTTCCTCTAATATAAGTGTACCTAAATTTTTTTTAAAAAATTCGAAAAATTAACGTTCAGGAGGATTCGGGTTAAAAGAGATTTAAGTCGAAAGTGTACTAATAATGGTTTAATAGTCAGCTATTATTTAAACTTGCCTTTTTCAAAAAGTCTACTACATTTTTACTGAAACTATAACGTTAGTTTGACATTTCATATTCACTTTGAATTTGCAACAAAATCAACGGAGATTATTTTCTTCCTAAGTAAACAAAAAACTGTGATGCCACTGCACTGAAGTTAATGGGTTATAATTTTTCTTGGTAAATGAAAAATGAATTCCATTAGAACTGTTCTTAAAACTCTAATATTATATTATTTGCATTAATTAATAACTTTGAAATATTTAGTAATTTATTGATTAAATGAAACATTCACGAAAAACACAAATATACAATAGGAAAAGGAATTTTCAAAACAAATGAAGTTAGTAAGGCGCACTGAATATTCCTGCAGATAGTGCTTTCACTAAAAGAACATTTTGAGTTATGAATTTTAAATGGAGTAAAGAGAGGGAAAAGTTATTAATTTTTATAATTAAAAGCCAACTATTAATGGGTGGGTGGTTCAGAATTAAAGTAAATCAAGTCCATTTTCTGTTCTTTCTGTTAGCTAAAAGGATATTTATTTTTTTTTTGTAACGAGCGACAAGGGATTTGTGTACTCTTAAAATGTTTGCACACAGTGTGGACGAAAAAAATTTACGGATGAAAAAAAGAGAGGTAACGATGTACATTTCAAATGTTTTCAATTTACAACGACCAGGAAATAAGAACGAATTTAAGAGTACGTCCGAAAGTGGGCTTGAAGGTATACTGATGACCATTCATAGCCAAACGGGTGTTACGGCTGAAGGTTTGAAGGGGCGAAATGCTACTGGTGATTTCAATGGAGAACTGGTGGTGGAAATAGCGATAAAACAAAGTGGGACAAGAGACATTACGACGGTGTTTAAGTGTGTCGATTGATTGACTAATATTAATAACACCTATAAGTTTTATCGCACGGTTTTGAATCCTATCTAGCAGGTGTAGATATGTTTTAGAAGCACATGACCAGATGTAGTTATTGTAGTTTAATTTTGGGTGGATGAATGATTTATATATTAGGGCAAGATCAGAGGGGGTGAAATATTTCTTACATTGCTTGAGGAAACCTAGACATTTCGCAGCATTTTTGATGACCACATATTCAGTTATTCCAACGTAAGTTGCCACTGACACATATACCGATAGTAGAAAGTTTTTCGGTTTCGACGATGTAGGTACCATTCTTGGATAATGGCTGGGTATTTAAATATCGCTTTAATGACAGCAGACAGCATAGAGTTTTGGAAACAAAACTTTGGCTCTACAGCCAAAGTGGCACTAGCCAACGAACAATCGAGTGAATTGAGTATTTTCATCAACAGTGAGATACGGTACGATAATCGATTCTGACTGAATTGAGCCCAAAGCCAAGTAATTTGCCACCGCAATACAATTTCAATGTAGTCAAAACGCATACAAGTGATCCATTAATGTATGAGAGAAGGTAAGTTATCTTCACTAAAATCGAATCAAACTTGGGAATTGGTCGAGCTTCCAAAAGGCAACAAACCCATAAGTTCCAAGTGAGCTTACAAAGTTAAACGTGATGCCAAAGGAAACGTCGAAAAACACAAGGCCAGAGTGTTTGCTAAGGGTTTCACGCAAATTGAAGGTATAGATTAAAAAAAAAACATACGCACCTGTTGTTCTTTATTTAATCGCTTTGTCTGCCAAACGAAAATTGGATGTTGTTTTGAATGGTGAATTGCTGGAAAAACTTTCATGCGTCAACCGAAAGGTTTTGAAGATGGAACCAAGCGTGTGTGTAAGCTCAAAAGCATTATATGGGCTTAAGCAATCAAGTCGTTTGTAAAATGTGAGTTTGAATGAAACTTTGCTATGTTTTGGCCTCAAACGTAGCCAAATAGACCAGTGTGTTTATTACAGTATTGAAACCAGTAAAACACTAATCGTCGCAATCTAATACATGGGCTGAAAAGTCCGTTTCTAAGAGAGAGCACCACTTGAATTAAATTTGACGGCTGTCGGACGATTAATTTTCGAGATATAGCGTTGTGAGTGAAGCAACTTTTGTTATTGTGAAAAAAATGGATTCAAAGCAATTTCGTGTGTTGATTTATCATTGCCTTTTGATGGGAAAAAATGCAGCCGATGCAAAGAAATGGCTTGATAAGTGTTACCCGGACTCTGCACCAGCCAAACGAACCATTCGCAAGTAGATTGAAAAATTTAAAAGTGGTCATACAAGCACCGAAGATGATGCACGTAGTGGACGTCCAGAAGAGGCTGTTTCAAATGAAAACATCAAAAAAGTCCACAAAATAATTACGAATGACCGTAAAGTGAAGTTGGTCGAGAAAGCTAGGGCTCCGAAGACGTCAAAAGAGCGTGTTGGATATATCATACACGAATATTTAGACATGCGAAAGCTCTGTTTAAAGTGGGTGCCGCGTTTGCTTGCAGTTGACCAAAAACAATAACGTATTGATGATTCAGAGGAGTGTTTAAAGCTGTTCAACCGCAATAAAGCCGAATTCTTGCGTCAGTACGTGACAATGGATGAAACTTGGCTCCATCACTTCACACCAGAGTCAAGTCGGCAGTTAGCTGAGTGGCGAGCAGGCGACGAGCCTCGTCAAAAACGACCTAAAACTCAACAGTCGGCTGGCAAAGTTATGGCATCCGTATTTTGGGATACACATGGAATAATTTTCATTGACTATCTCCAAAAGGGGCAAAATGCTGTTTCATCAAGACAATCCACCGTGTGACAAGTCGATGAAAACTATGGCAAAATTGAATGAATTCGGCTACGAATTGCTTCCCCACCCACCATATTATCCAGATTTGGCCCCCAACGACTATTTCCTGTTCGCAGATCTCAAAAGAATGCTCGCCGGAAAGAGATTTAAGACCGATGAAGAGGTAATCGCCGAAACAGAGGCCTATTTTGAGGCTAAACCAAAATCTTACTTCAAAACTGGTATCGAAATCGTTTCAATCAGTGTATCGAAGGCAACTATAGTGATACATAAAGTTGAATTTTGCAAAAATTTTGTGTTTTACTATGAAACGGCACTGACATTTTAGGCCATGTTACGTAGACAATTTATTGATTTTTAGCAATGATGAATCAATTAAAAATCAACTGAAGAAAGTGTAATGCAAAAACTTCGAAATGAAAGACTTGGGTGAAACTAACTCAGTATTGGGTGTTTGCATAGCACGCAATAAAAGGGATAACAGCATTGCAATCGATCAGTCTACCTACATTGATGAAATACTAAACGGTTTCGGAATGACTGATTGTAATCCAATATCAACGTGAGTGGATCCCAATCACAAGTTGTCAAAAAGTATGTGTCCAACCGACCCAACAGAAATCGAAGAAATGCGAGCGATTGGTAGTTTATTGTTTGCATCACAAATTACTTGACTTGATAATTCGTATGCTGTCAACCTTTGAACCGATTTGGAACGATTCCTGGCAAACCACACTGAACGGCTGTCAAACGTCTTAAGCGATATTTTAAGGGGACGAAAAATCGAAAACTTGTATATCACCATGAAGCAACAGACTATGCAGTTAATTTAGACACTAAACAAACTACAACTGGACATATTTTTCTATTTCAAAAGGGATCTATGTTAAGCACAGGGTCTGAGTGTGTGGCCATGGTCGTTGCTGGTTTAAATGGCTACAACACGAATTTTTCTCATAACTCACAACATTGTATTGTGACAACAAAAGTGCAATGCTCAAAGCAAACAACAACTCGTACTCTGATGCAACAAAACATGTCGATATGAAACTCTAATTTCTACATCAAAGGATTTGTGAAAAAAGAAATCGAATCACGTCACATACATACAACTAAAATGATTGCTGATGCCTTGACAAAGGGCCTTCCCAAAGTAAAATTAGAATATTTTGCCAGCAAATTTGGGCTAGTTTAAATCATTTCAAAATTTAGTAATTTAGACACTAAACTTACTACAACTGGACATATTTTTCTATTTCAAAAGGGAGCTATGTCAAGCACAGAGTCTGAGTTTGTGGCCATGGTTGTTGCTGTCAGAATCAATCTGGTTAAAATAGCTACAACACGAATTTTTCTTATCGTCACCTTAACTCACAACACTGTATTGTGACAACAAACTTGCAATGCTCAAAGCAAACAACAACTCGTACTCTGACGCAACAAAACATGTCGATGTGAAACTCAAATGTCTACACCAAAAGAATTTATGAAAAAAGAAATCGAATCACGTCACATATAGTACATACCACTAAAATGATTGCTAAAGTAAAATTAGAGTATTTTGCCAGCAAATTTGGGCTAGTTTAAATCATTTCAAAATTCATATTTAATTCAATTTGATATCCGCGAAAATATATACACCCCTTGCTATGTGCGTATTCAATCAATAAATTATTACTGAACTAATTGTTTAAAAAATTTGAAAACATCATAAAAAGCAATTGCTATTTAAATTTATGTTAACAAATTTTTATTTTAACAAATGTCTTAAGAGAATATGTAGATTGTTTCTTCCGGGAAAGTGTTGAAAGTGCGAATGAACATTTATAAAAAATGTTGACAGATATCTAGTATTGTAATTGTATGTATGCAACATTGTCAAATAAAAGCCTCCGTTTTTTATTACTGCTGAAACAGATTGGTTGTGTTTATTGTGCTTTGCCACTGTGCAAATAAATACCTTTTTATCACCTTATAATACAGTCTTCCGTAAGGCCAATTGGAGCGCGAGATATATGATCACATCATCAGCATAGTATGCATATACTACAATTTTTAACAATGTTCTGGATGTCATAATAAAAAAATGAGAACAAAGGTCGTCCTAACATAGAACCTTGTGGAACACCGGCCTGTATAATTTTGGGATCAGAGTAGCCAAGATCTATAATAACTGACTGCATTCTATTCTAGATAACAATTTAGTAAATCTCTTATCTACAACCTTTTTTAGAAACAGCGTGTTATCATGGCTTTCCATTTGTCAGGGAATTAAATTGAAAAATTTTAAATGTGATGTAAGAAGCATATTATATGATAAGGTATCAACTTTAAGAATTTTAGAGAAATACCATCATGTTTGTGATATTCCATTTAACTAGGTTGATTGCTTTGAATACGTTAAATTCACCAACATACTGAAAATAAAATGATTCCAGTTCTAAAACGCTTACACCCAGACGATGGTACTGAGGAAATTGGTGGTGCAAAAAGTTCACACATTATGTTTGGTGAGATTGAGCATATAGATTTGTTTTTATCGAGTTTCACTCCAAAATTTTCTTTAAAGTTGCTTAGAGTCGATTTGACCGTTAAGATTTTTTTTCGAAAAATAGGATCTTTTGGAATTTTGTACGAGGGCTGTCATTTCATTACGTAAACTATGATATTTAACACTAGAACTACTGATGCTAAATATACGAGATGTGTTGAAAAAGGAAGATGATTTTATATTTTTATGAAAAAAAATTATTTATTCATTAATATTAATTTTTCCCCCTTCAAAGTAATCCTTCTCAGAATAATATGCTTGTGCCAACGCTTTTTCCAGTCCTGGAAGTATTTCTTATAAGTACTTGAGCTCTTCCAGCGATGTCGTTTTTAGTTTAGAGAACACGACCAGTTATTCGTCACTAGCTATGACACTTTTGAGCAAGTCAGCATCTTCATTGACGTCATTCAAGAGCCCCTGAGCTATACTCATGCGACGGTTCTTCTGATCAAAATTAAGAAGTTTTGGAACAAACTTCGCTGATACACTACTACTCATGCCCAAAACATCCGAAAAAAATTCCATGAAAACCGACTTTTTTGCCAACATCCTCGCTTATGGTAATTCGACGATTTTCCAAAATAATTGCGTACACAGCTTTGACGTTATCATCTTTTGTTAATGTATTGCAGAGTCCAGGGCGATGTTCGTCATTGGAAACTTCTCGGCCATCTTATAAGAGATTGTACTTTACTTAGAGAAGACTCATTGTATGCCACTGTTTGCATTTTAAGTGTTTTAGAGCACTTGATTCCATTTTTTACACAAAATTTGATGCAAATCCTTTGCTCCATTTTTTATAATAATTGAAAATCCCGAGCACACCAAAACACGTCTTACCTTTCTATCTATTAGGAACAAACTAAGTATGAGTAAAAAGTTCCCGGAATTTATTCAGAAAATTAAAAATACAAATTTATTTATCTAAATCTATATTGTCCGTGAGCTTGGTCTTCTTTTTTGATTGAAAATGACGTGTTTTTTTGGTCTTGGCTCATTTGTTGAACGCCATTCACTTGCCTGGTGTCTGGATTGCGTGTCGTACTCATAAACCCATGTCTCCTCTCCAGTTATGATCCTTTTGATGAATGTGGGATCTGATTCAGCCTCGCAAATCATATCTTTTGCGACGTCAACACGGTCTCTTTTTTTTGCATGAAATTGAGGTCTTTTGGCACCAACTTTGCTGCTACACGACAGAAACCAAATTCATTAACCAAAATGTCTTGGACGGATCCATAGGCAATGTTCAAGTCCTCCGCTATCTCTCGTTATCGTTATCGACCAACATTTCTTTTACTTCATCAATGTTTTCGTCGGTTTTCGATGTCGATGGTCTACCACTGCGTTCATATCTTCGATTGACTCACGACCACTTTTCAATCGCTCGTGCCACTGGTAAACGACCGTTTTCTTTAGAGAATCGTTGCCGAAACACTTTTCCAACATTTCCAACGTTTGTGCACCATTAAATCTATTTTTTACACAAAATTTAATACAAGTTCGTTGTTGCAAATTTAAATCCATTTTTAAGATTGTAAAAAATCGCCAACACACACAGAAATAGATGTGCTCTTGGCTACGTTACTTTTGCAAATGTTAAGCTATGACGCTAAGACTTAGAGGGCATATCAACAACAGATGTACCAACTTAAAACAATAATCAGAACTCAAATCGGAACTATAGGAGCGCCACACGGTGACGCCGACGGGAAGGTTTTATATATGGTATACAATATATTCGGAACAGGCGTCCCATTGAACATTGGATAATTGGATAATTGAAATTTGCCCGCAAAATTTCAAAAATTACCTTACTTTTTGAACACACCTCATATATCAAATTATTGAGCACGAAACTTGATTGATTGGGCTTGGTAGTTCTAGTGCTAATTCTATAATCCGGTGTAGTTTACCGCTTAAATTTTAAAGCCACTCTTTTTCGTTTATCTTAAGTTGAAATTCAGAACTATACTAAAGACAAGAATGCCAATACAAATTATTCAACAGAAATGTAACTAATTATTAAAAATTTTAACCTTCTCATTAACGTTAGATGTTAAATAAATATCAAACCAGTTCAAACTATAAAGCACTTTTATAAGTTCAGTAAAGTTCATGTCTCCATATGATCTAATCACAGTTGGATCTACCCACATCCAATTGAAACGGACAGATTAGATCCAAAAGTTCAGGTTACCAATACTTTCTGCTGCATGACTTTGATCACATTGAGGCGTATTATGATCACTGGAAATTGCAAATCAATTTTCAAAAATCGGAAACATTGTTTAGAACCCAATTGAGATGGGCTTCTTGGTATAACAGAAATGACTGGTGATATTTTGTCCGACATTGAACAGCACAAACTGTCATTGACAGTGAAACAGTATCTGGCTCGATCAGTAGTAGATGTTTAGCTGCATCCATGAATGACTTAGCCCTAATAATATACTATGTGAGCAATCAGGCCAATCATCGCTTATGGTTGTGTTCTATGGAAGCGATTCGGGTATTTGAAAGGCAATGTCTTAGGATCTGTCTTAGATTGTACAGAACACCAGAATCTGGGTTCATAAAATATTATCGTAACAAGACACTTTACGATGGCTCTCAATTATACAGAATTGACAATTTCCTGATTATGGTGACACAAAGACACGCTTCATGTCTTCTCAAGGTAAGAGGCATCGAACATTCGCCACACTGATAGCAATTAAGTAGGCTAAGTATTTAGGTAAGTTAAGTAGCATAGCTAGTCTTAAGTTTTAAATAAAATGTAAAAATTATGGTCAGGAATCTAAGTTTCTTTTCAAAAATTTTCTCATAGATTTATATGAAATATGTAAACTGTGGATAAACTTCGTACCACATGCATACTTTATGATGCAAAACAAAGGACGCTTTAACGTAATGTGCTACAGGAAGCTGTAGCTTTTTTGTGTTAAAGTTTGGCGGAATATCCGAATTTATCAATTCGGCATCGGTCGCAATAGTTTCATGTTTACCTGTCTACTTTGTTGAAAATATTGCGGAAAAGATCCCAGTCTAAACCCGTATTAGGTCCATCTGGTGGATGAATTAAAGCTATAAGGCCATGATTTGTGAGTAGTCCTCGGATCTAGGTCTTGACTATTGTTTTTATAAAAAATTATGTTTAGTAATGAGGCTCAATGCATTTGTGAGCAAGTAAAATTTCTGGAGTGAGGCAAATGATGTGGCTGAGAGCCACAATTCTCAAAAAAACAATTGATTTAACGAGAACTCGATTAAACCACTTTAATATATCATGAGATGTACCAGTGAATTGACCACCAAAATGGTGCTATTTTTCAACACTCGATTACTTCTTCTGAGGCTATGTAAAGTCTATTGTGTTTGCTGATAAGCCGCAAAATATTCAGGCCTTGAATATAGAGCTTCAAATGCTTGAAAAGGAACACTTAGATTGGTCCGGGAGGAGTCCTAGGAGAAATAATATGTCTGAAGCCATATTCAAAACATAATGTCGTAAACCATGCATTAGTTTTGAGAAATGTTCATGCGCTTATGGGGGAAGTGGTTCCGGAAGCCTGCTGTTAACCATTTTAAGTGGCTAAAACTTTTCAATATGTTATTATCAGTTCTTGGGTGAAGGCTAATTATGCTCATATGCTGCTTTTCGATTTCGGCTTGCCAGGCCAGAGCCCAAAAGATATTTTTCCTAGCACAGACGCGCGAATAACAAGTTTTTTCAGTTTGTTTATATTTATTCTATTTTTCTTTATATTTCACAACTCAATAATTTTATTATTCACATTATTCACTTTACGCCTTCAATGTTTTTTCCATTTAGTTTCCATGTACCGTCTGCTGCCAATCTGCTTCTTTTGTTGTTTTTACACCTCGGCTTCCTCTTTCACTCCGTTACCTTATTAGTCATTCCTGCTGAGGAGCTTGACCTTTGGGCTGCGTGGGCTGCGTGTTTTTTTATTGATTGTGTCGATGCGCATGTTTGCACTGATCACGAATAACAAGCATGATGCATGGTTTGGGATGCGTGTTACCAAGTTGAGTGCGTAACTCGCGCTCGTTGTTGGACTACCTACCAGAGCTCGGGTTTTCTCAAGTTCAAGAAGAACTTGATGTCTTTTTGACTGGTATTCCTTAAGCGAGTTTTACAGCTTTGGAAGAATCGCGGTATTTCAGAGGACGTCGACAGATGGGTTTGAAAGGATGAGCAGTCATGGTAAAACGGATGTCATGTTTAAGACCTGAAGATGAGAATGCTTCTACTGCTTTCAATGAAGTGCTGATAGTGGAAATAATAATAGAACAATCCAAGGGAGATGACTTTATTTCTGTCGTGATAACAGCAATATTAGCGTCAGCGAATAATTTGATCTTATGTAAACTGTGCTTTTTATTTATCGGGATAAGAGTAGGATTGATTTAAAACTCTGCTGATGGTTCTGCAAGGATGGAAGAGGGGCTTACTGCTTCAGTATAAGAGGAGATACTAGCTACTTTTTTAACGTGAAGATCTGTAAATACTTTTGCTATTACACAAATGCAAAAGTAGATCATTCACGTAAACTGAAAATATTTCACTCTGTGAAGTACACAGCAAGTAGGCATGCTTTATCTAAATGGCTGACTACTGAAGTGTGGAATTTCTTATGTTTTTTGACGAGCTACCAAATTTACTAACTTTAGGACAACCTATCTTAGGCCATACTGGAATTTACAGGTTTAATAAAAAGGATTCACTTAGTTTACCTATTAGGTAAGTCTTACAAGACCGAAAACCTATTCAACTCTGAAGGCCTCTGTACAATTTTAATTGTACCATGGCAAAAGCAATGACTTAGTGTGTCCGATGTTTCTTATTGTTGTTCGAGCGTAATATCTGCATTGTAAGCCACAGGGCATCTGCTTACATGCCCCTCTAGTTAGCGTGGTCGTTTACCATCTGGGTCAAGTTGCGTACACGAAGTTGACTAAAGTCTCATTCCACTTATGTGCGCCGCCTAAGATTCGTCGTTCATGTGTGTCCCTTCTTAGTCACATCACATATTTAGTTTAGCCTTCATTCGCGAGTTAATTAATTTGTGCCGCTTGTGTACCAATTCTTGCGACCGCATTAGTGACAGCTCACTGAGTTCTACCAAGGATGTCAATGTTATCGGCGTATGCAGGTAGTTGTACAGGGTTTTGGAAAACTATGCCTTTGGTGTGGACTTTTCAAGTATGCTGTTGAAAAATTACATGTTGGCACATAACTTTGCAATAACCCTTTTTTCGCACCAAAGGTACGGAGAGAATGTTTTCAACATTTACGGAGCAGTAAGCTTTCTCCGTCGTCATTCTACATAATCTGACATGATTAGCAGGCATACCATGACTAGACATGGTTCTCTATAGCTCATCTCTATAGATCTACTGTCGTGCGAATATTTGGTAGATTGTGGACTTACTAGGCTTGAAATTACACTGATAGGGGCGAGTCAGAGTCAGAGTTGATAAATGTCTTCGGACATACATATAATACGGTAGATGTTAAGAAGACTAATGCCTTTTTAACTAGTGCAGCTAAGGGGTATACTTTCTTGTAGATCGGACAAACCTGCAACCTCAGCAATCAACAGGCGTGCTTACTGCCGACCAAATTTTGGAAATGAGTTTGTCCATGATTCGTACTAAGTAATCTCACATTGCCCTAATAGCTCCAAAGATAGGCGTTTCGTTCCGTCAGCCTTTTTGTATTTATAATTGCATATAACAATCCTCACTTATTTTTGGTCAGGTAGATGGATCCATTCATTTTCACCGTCCAGTTTGAATGTTTCATTCTGCCTGAGAACGCAATTTGGGTTATCCTCACCGATTAACAGTCCCCAAAAGCATTTTTTCCATATTCACAGTACCTAAAGTGAAACTAGTACTTAGTTTCCTTGTTCATCTCTACAGGTCTGTTCAGATATTGTTGCTTTGGCACGTTCTGTTTACTTTTTGGTAAAACTTCCGAACACTGTTCCTGGGGTACGAACCGTCCATATCCCCGATATTACGCTTCACAAGCTCATTTATTTTCCACCGGAGAACCCAATGTTCTTCTCTCTTTTGCTCTTAGAGTACGCTGTAATTCTTCTATGCCATGCTGCTTTGTAAGATAGTTGTTTTTCTACGTGTGCTTGCTTCTTTATCCAGGCATGGGTTTCATGGAGGTGGTCGTGTGGAAATCTGCTTCAGTCAGTCTGATCCTTAGCCAACTGCCTTCAGTTGCATACTACCAGTCGATTGACATAACCTTACTCCTTGTGCGTGCTACCTAAGGTGAGGTATTCCTCTACGCGTTGTTCTCTGGGTATGATTCTAAAACTCCAGGGCCGGACAATTAGTGTCCATTCGCTCTACATGTTCCAGTTATCTCAGGCGACTGATGCGCCAGTTTTCTGACAAGATCGATTTAACTGTACATATCATTGAGTTTGTCGTTGCATCTTCTCCTCCAAAGCCCATCCACACAAAGGACCGAATATTTTTAGAAGGCTTTTTCTCTCAAAAAAATTAATGATATCTACATCCGCTTTCAATAGGGTCCATGCTTCTGCGCCATAAAGTACGACTGGGTTGAATAAGGTCTTATATAACATAGAGTCTCGGGTTAGGGCCTTACTACTTAAATGCCTTCTTAGCTCAAAGAAACAGCGATTGGGAAGAATGATTCTTCGTTTTATTTCTGGTGAGGTGTTGTTGGTAGAATTCGTAGTGGAGCTTAGGTAGGTAAAGCCCTTCTAACTTTCAACTCTTATGTTCTGTTCAATTCGTCGATGTTTTATGTTTTGTTCTTATTGATAGCATATATGTATTTGGTTTTTCCCTGATTTACCGCTAAGTCTATGTTGGCAGCTTCCCTTTCAATACTAGCGAACGCATCAATGACAGCCCGCTGAGTTCTTGTAACTTTAGACAAGATACCTTAACCTTTCGGTTAAGACGTTACCGACGTTGACAGAGCAATAAGCGTTCCCAATTTTCATTCAGTACAGAGGAACGAGTTTGGCAGGGATACCAAAACTAGGCATTTCTCTATATACGAGTAGGTAGTTTCTAAAAATGCTGTCATATGAAGGCTTATAATCGGTGAAAAGATCGTGGGTGTTGATTTGGAATTCTTGAGTTTCTTCCTGAATCTTCCGTATGTTATTCCCAGAGAAGCCGACGTTATTGCCTTCTCTTCTGCTCGTAGATCTCACAAGCGCCTTTCGACCTTCGTTGCAGCATGCCTTATATGTTTCTGGTTTGGCTGCATGAGCTTGCTAGAGACTTCTTGGTGGTAGTCGGATAAGATCAGCAGTTGCAGCGTTTCTGATGGCACGTTGGCAACTTTGCCATTGCAACAATACTGCCAGACAGATTTATTAAAGCATATTCTAGACTTAAAGCAATTTCACTTAGAAGTAAAGATAAAAACTAAAGGGTGGAAGCGATTAAAGAAAATTATGACCTGATGCATAGTTGAAAAGCAGAACGTTCTTGATGGATAGTTTGCTGAAGTGGTAGTTAAAAAGAGGCAAAATATCGTGAACTTGATGAAGCATTCTAGACATTGGCTCAAGGTGTCCGTCATTCATTTTGTGAAGTAAGTTCAAGTAAAGAAGGACAATCAATATTACCAATTAAGATCTGAAGTATTAAGTGAATATCGGCAATTTTTCAACGTATAGAAACGGATTGTAAATTTATAAGTTTCAGCCGATCAGTGTGTGGTGGTAAATTTTAGCAATCATCCCAAGGAAGTATACATGAAGCGATTCGTAAAAAACTAAATTGTACCACTTCTACCCAGAGGATGTGAGTTCTGTTGCAAGGTGACCAAGCTTGGCTTGCATATTCAAGAAGAGGCCAAACAAAGGTTATGAATTGAAAAACTCCTTAGACCAGCGCTTGATGAAACCAAGGGTAGAGTTGAGTTTTTTTTTTATCATGTTATCAATGTCAGAACGAAAACTGAGTTGCTTATCACAGATAACATCTAAATGACGCAACTCATTCACTAAGGGAATAGATAGATTAAGGATCAGAAAGCAACGAGGTGAAGGAGGAGTCACATCCTAAGACTTATCGACGTTAAGCTCAAGAAAATTATTCTGACATTATGTGCAAAATATGTCTAGATCTTCCTGGTAGGGGTAGCTGTAGACAATCTAAGGAAGATACGATTTTCATATTATCTGCGTAAACTGATATGTATGAATTTCCAAAGATGTAATCAAAATCAATAATAGTCAGAATAATCAATAAGGGACCAAAGTGGCTACCTTGAGTGATACCAGAATATGCTTTAATTAGGTCAGAAACTACGGATCTAATGGAAGATAACAATGTCGTTCATATAAATAGGATTCAACCCACTTTATAAGGCTTATTTCAAAACCAAGAGCCCTAATTTCAGAAGGATTACAATATGAGAGATTCTATCTTAGGCTTTTTTGATTTCACCGATTTCAACGTTGTGTGTGCTTGCTATAGTCAATAAGTCTGTTGCAAGACGTGGTTTTGTGTAGGCAATACTTACCAACTGTCCTATTAAAGATGTCGTCATTTACTAATGTTATGGTAGAATCGCCTTGCACGATTTAAACGTCATACTTCTGTCAACGTTTGAGGAGCTTGTAAAAATATTCTTTGATAGCGGCGTCATTTTCCTCTATGCCCCCCTCCTACTCAAAATGATATTGGCAAGTGGAATCTTGATGCCTATTGCTATAAAGCTATCGCTTAAGTGTTAAAATGTGAAGTCTTCTTTTCCTAAATCTTACAACAAACATGCATCCAACTAGACGCCAGTACAGAGTACCAATCGCGTAGTATACGAGTATGTCTAAGTTTTTCATTCAACTTTTGCGCGAACCATCCCATCGCACATCCTGAATGGCGGTAATATCTGCGTTATAACAGTCGAGCGCTTCTGGTAGTTGCTCGGCTGCACGCTTTCTATTTAAAGTTCGAATATTTAATGTGCCATGTTGTTCATTTTGCAGGATCGTCAACAGTGGATCGGACCTTATCCGAGGCTTCTATTTGCATTGCAACAGTGAGCTTTTACGTCACTTGGTAATTGACCACAGGAAGGCTATAACATATTATGGGGGCATAAGAGTTGCTACCATCTGAACCTTGATTAAAGCACCCTGAAGCTTAGACTGAATAGGACAAAAATATTTTCAGCCAAAGAGTTGTAACTAAATCGAACCTGTTGTTATCTTAGGATTTGAAAAGCTCATTAACTATATCTATAGCAGAAACGAAATATACTCGTACAATACTTAATTTCTTTGTTATTTTAAACTAAATCCTTTACTGAGATTCTATACACAAATTTCCTGTTTAGGAATGTTGTTTCCCCTTGATGTAGACAAAGCAAAGATCAAATCGGTGTGATGGCATTTCCTTATTTTAATTCAAAATCCTCACCCAGATATTTTCGTAGATGGCAATATACAATGATTAGCGGTACGATATTTCGATGGTTAAATTAAATTGTTATCTCACGCTTTAAGCATTGAAACAATTGACCGACACGCACATAAACTAAAGAGCGCCCAAAACACGTAGTTGTCAACAATAGTTATTTCGCCTAAGTATACCGTTAGTTAATTTGGATTATCACCTTCCCCTGCGGAAAACTTCTGGGAAATTGAGGAAAGTCCTGATTTTGGTGATGTATCAGAATAAACTCATCAACAACCAAAATCGGCTCGTAATATGTTAGTAGAAGAGTAATTAGAGCGGCAAACTATCGGTTTTAGATCCATCTGTGTGTAAGTGGATTGACTTGCCATTCATGAAAGCATCTTCCTCTCAGAAGGATCTAGAGGGGAAGCTTACATGAAAGTTTTCGTCAAACCAAAGTTTAGGTATAGTGTAAACGATGTTATCTCTGAAGATTCCTTATATATTAAGAATATTAGCGTGACCAAATACATTTTTTTCCAATTTTAGGCGAATAGATGCTGTCGCAGCTAATTATCTGCTGAAGATGTCGAGGGGTGTCAAGTGAAACAGAATGTCTAAAGCCTAGGAGCTAGTAGAACGTAGAGCTCCGCTTATGCATAGACATGCAGTGCCTTGGACTCTGATAAGTTTGTTGCAGTTTGTCTAAGGCCGTCCACCTGACAACAATCTAGTAGGTGAGTATCGGTCTTATGACCGAGATGTATAGACAGTGGGTTATGCGAGGTTGAAGACCTCACTTGTTTCCAATGGACTTTTTGTAAGAGAATAAAGCTAATGTAGCTTTCTTGACTCTTTCTTGAATGTTAGGCTTTCAGTTTTGTTTCCTGTCAAAAATGAGACCCAGATATTTTTCTGTATCCGAAAACACTAAACTGTAACCATTTATTGAGGGAGGGTCTATAATTCGAATTTCTTATTTCCTGGAAAAGAGGGCAAGATCAGTTTTATGGGGGCTTACTCCCAATCCACAGCGATCTGCTAACGCGTTAATCTGTTAAGATATTGCTGAAGTAGTTCTTTGGTAGTATTTAGATGCTTACCTGATTGCCGCATAGGCAATCACAATACCTCCGCTTCCAGGTATGTCAGTAGTTTATTAACCATTAAGTTCCAGAGAAAGGGAGAAAGGACACCTCCTTCCGGCATACCTCTGCTGACACATCTTTTAGCAGAAGTCCAACCCAGTTTAGAGCTGATTATCCTACTCTTTAGCATAAGACCCAAGTAAGTAGTCGACTTGAAAATTTGACAGAGCAGTCATGATTGCTTTGTTAAAGGGAGCACGGAAAAGCAATCATTGTGTACTCTTATATTGTAGTTATCGTTCGATATAGCTGGTCAGTGAATGCAGAGCCGTTTCCATCGACTTTTCTTTCCAGTAGGAATGTTGATAGATTGAAATAGATTGATTGTTGGAAAGATGATAGATTTAGGGTTTGAGGTCCTTTGGAGCAACATGAGAGCATTTTTCGACTTTGGGAAAGAAAACTACTTTTACTTCTCTCCATGCCAGTGGAATGTGAATCTGTTCTACACAGCTCCTCATGATATTCTGTAGCGTTGGAAGGATAATATCCGAGGACCTTTGTAGCTGAGCAGGTATTATACCATCCGAACTAGCAGACTTGTATGGTTGAAGCTATGCAGCGCCCAAAGCAGTTTATCTCTTGTAATCAGACCATGAATTTTGGTCAAGGTTGCAGTAGTCCGTTTTGGATTACTACTGGCCGCGAATAAGGAGCCACTTGAGGTTGTCCAAGAGCCATCGGTTTTTCTGAAACAACTAGGCATCATAGGATTCGTAGAGAGGATTTTTCTTAGCTACGATGCTTCAGACTTTTCTGTGATAGTGTCACAGAATGATCTACAGGATTTTCGCATTGCCTTCTTCAGTTCTTTTTTATATATTTTGGGATATTCTTTGTATGAGTCCCAGTCAGTCATCTTTTTTGTGCTTTTTGATGGGTTAAAAAGTTTTCCGCGAGTGTTTTTAAGTGGTCCCAGTGCTGATGTTTACCAGTGCGGCTTTTTATTGCCTCTAGGATGAATTAAAGGGCTGGAGCATCCGTAGCCTGACTGAGAACCAGAGTGAATTTTTTGACTTTCATGTTAAGCTTGTTGGTGTCACGCGGGGGGCTTGAAAATTCGGAGGATAGTGTCTCTGATAGTATTCCTCTGTGTTTTAGCCAATCTGTTTTCCGATAGATCCGGAATGTTAGTTGGCTGGGAGGAGCATTAGGTACTCAGGCTGAATTAGATATACCTGTGTTCTGAAAATGAGTGTTCAGACGAAACCAGTGATGTTGTCGGAGGCAAGGGTCATATCTGGCACTTCCTGTCGGTTTATTGTTATAAAAGTGGGCTCCTTGCCAATGCTGCAAACAATGAGGTTAGTTCTCATAATATAATCAAAAAGTGACTCACCTCTTTCGTTGATGACGGTACTGTTTGGTAAGTTTCATTAGTCCAGCAAAACATATAGTCGTAGAGATGTTTACTTGTACGTACAACGAATTATGTCACCATTATTGCTTTTATTTACTTATCGCAGACATTGCTTGGAAGCATAAGTTCAGACGAGATTATCTATCTTAGTTAGACTAAAAGAAGTATGTCATTTTCACGGAGTAGTTTTGTGAAAATGTGCTACAATATGGTAGTGTCCCATCAGTAGTATGTTTGTGTGCAAGATTGAATGAAATGAAATTAATTTGTAATCTGCAGCGGCTGGATAGTCCTGGACTATCAGGATAGCTAGGATTTTGGCGTTACATGCAAGAAATTTTTGCCTTTAGAAGTCATTTTAGAGCCATGTAAATTAAACTAACATGTACTTACCAAACATTAATCGATTCAGTGAGGGCTAATTCTAATTCTAATCCTACCATCAATCATAGTACAAAGGTTGTTGTCTGGCAGATGCTACTTAAAACTGTCCTCAAGCGGTATAACGCATATATTACCGCGGCTTTGGGCTAGGTAATGTGCTGTAATTTGACTTCTTTAACAACCATTTTTACTCCAGATCCCTTACTACAAGCGTGAGTAATTGAGATTTACTCTTTCTAAATGTTGTGCTCCAAATGCATTGTCTTTATCATTTTTTTTTTGTTGCTTCTTTATGATGCAGAGATTAGATCTCATTTAAAACGATTTCAAAATGAACAATCTTTAAAGGATCTACGTTGAAGGAGAGAAAGATCTAACTACGACCTAGACAAAATATAAACAAAATGGACAATTCTTCGCCGCATAGAGTCTTCAAATATAACAAGGTAGTAGAGAATGATCCAGCTCAAACTAGCGTGCACAAGTTGAAGTAAGGTGTCAAGTAATTCCATGTCCAGAAGAGTTCGAACTGTTTAGCGAACGAGCCGCTATTTATCGCCTTATTTTTAAGCATATATACACTTAAAATGGCTCGCAGTATCTATCCACTATGTGAGTATGCCATCGTTCGTATTCTTTTTCGGATAATCTTTTATCAGAAGCCTGCCAAATGATTCGCTTTTTTTTTAAAACCTTTTCACCCTTTCTGATTCCATAAATGATATCGTTGGATGTACTCATTTATTCATCTACCTTCATTCTGCTCAATATACTGATCTCGTCATAGAGGAAATTTTGATCATTTCTGAGTCGTATGTCTGGATCTGGGGTCGGATTAGAATGCATACTAGTTAGTAGTTAATGTCAAGGCACACGGACCACAGACTATACCTGCGTTGCAAATTTTATTTCACTGGGAGGATCGTAATATTAGGGAAGGCTATACAGGAATTTGTTATTGGATATGAAGATCTTCTGGTTATGCAAATAGATATAATGTCATCTACGAAGTCAGAATTTGTTGTTGTAACTTCTGGTAAAATCTAATTCGACTAGTGCGAAACTTAAAATGTTCGCACTTGACTTATATTTTTAGTCACTGTATATTGACATACACATTTCCTTAGTCCTAGATAATTTATCGAAATTTTTGGTGGACCTATCTAAGGTTTTGAGAGACTAATATTTAAACAAGAAATAAGTCACTTACCTTCTAATCGTCTATTGACAGAGTCTTAATGCAGCCACTAAGAAAAGAGTATAAAGGTCTTAAATCAAACGGGAGGGGCGGCCAATTGTCAGTGCTATATCTAGCAATAAGACGATCAACGAATTCGTTTACAATAAATAGAATGTGTGACACGTGGCATCATCCTATTGAAACCACATATCCTTCAAGCTTTTCACTTCAAATTTATTCAAAAAAACATATTGGATAAAATAGAGTGATATCAGTCACATTGATTATAACCGACTCTTCAGTTGGAACACCTCCAGCTGTTGACTTAACCTAGTGCCACAATTTTGTTAAAAACAAAGCCATTTAACTAAAATTTTGACTCGTCAATAAGGTTGATTTTTCGGTGAAAATCCAGATCTTTTTCTATAGAGCCCAATCAGCGAAAGTTTGATTTTTGTATATATGGACGTATAGCCAGGTCTTTTCGCAAAATACGCCAGACGGATTTTCGAGAGATACAGTTCGGAATCAATTAATTGCGGTCCTGACGTATCTCTTGCGTATAGCCGCAATATTCTCTTCATTTCTGGCATTTTGTTGTATCACTGGCACGGCAACATTATAGTGGGAGCAAGTCGATCAAATATTTTTGGAGTTAACTCACGTAACCTAGTCATAGCCAACCAACTATAAATTTTGTTGAAACGTATTCTTTTCCAAGATTAAATGGCAGACAATATTGAACCCCTTATATGACATCGGTCAAAAGATGGCATGCGTGAGTTCAGAAACACTCTACTGAAAAACCTCTTAGTACGATGTATCCAACCTCGCGACAGATTTTGAAAAAGCTTTAACTGAAGCACAAAACGACTTAGGATTATAGACCTATGTAAAAGCCTATGTTCGTTCCTGATAAGCACTCTTAAGCGGCTACTTGCTTCTATATCCTCGGTACTGAGGGGGTGCCGTGGTTTCTTATTTCCGTTTTACTGATTCCTCACAGCAAATCTTCACTTCACGTCCTTTTATGTAAAAAATATGACCATGAATACTATAAAGCACACAACAAAAAAAAATGGACAATAAAAGCGCCTTCGTCTTGGCATTTACGTGTTATATTGCATCGAACACGGAAACATACATCGATGATCCAATGTAAATGTATCTTCCAAAATAACAGTGACTTTCCACATCTGCTCCTATAAACTCTCACCCTTAATAACACTAAAACTTTCTACAATAAAAAAATACCGCTCGCTGGTGTCAAGATTATTGGTTTTATCTTATCCACTTTCTGACCGCTTCAAAATAATTTTGAAATGTTTCCTCACCGAATGGTAATACATGGCTAAGACAATTCGACTGGATTTTGAAGTGTTACAATTTATTCCCTGGATATTTATCTTCACCAGATTTATGCTTTTTATGCCTAATAAAACAGGATATTTGTTTCTGTTTATGGAAGTTGTTTACGATTTTACAGAAGCCCCATCCATAACTTTCAAACTTTTACGACCGCTACATAAATAGAACCCAATTCATTCCTAAACAGCTAACAGAAAAATAATGCCTACACATACATACTATCAAGAATCTCTATACACAGTTAGATGCAAAACAATAATGAGTCTGTATGATTATGTGTGTTCCTGAATCGAGACGTTTTTTTGTCTATCCTAATCGGTCTAAGCCACACAAACAATATGGCCAACAAAAAGAGTACATAATACACTTGTGACAATTGCCTGATGCCCATGAACTGAACGAGCAACGGAAATAAAAGGCTATAACCTAAGATAATATAACAAATACATTGTGACGACTTACCAGATATTGTCCTGAACGTTGATAGATAGGTTATGAAGAGTATACACAGGGGAATAATGAATGTAAAAAACAACGTGAATGTATTGTACAGTTGTTCCTGCCATTCCGCCGTGTAGAAGCCATGTGTGACACATTGGTGAAATTCTTCAATGAATGGTCCACGTGCTACTCGGAAGATAAAGAACTGAAATGAAAAAAGAAAAATACTTATGAATTTAGGAAAGTGTTGCCACAGGTTTATTCTACGATTTCTTACAAATACGATAGAAAAATACTATCTCCGCGAATCCTGAACACTAAACATTGAATCTTAAATTTCAGTCCGTGAAATTATCAACATCCCATGAAAATTGACGGACCCACTGTTGATGAATTTAAAAAAAAAAAAAAAAAAAGGATAACGATCTTCGGATGTACACGTGGAGTGTAAAGATCTATAACAGATGAAAAGAGGCCGAAAAACTGAGATATTTACTATGGAAGCTGAAGTCATTTGAGCACCTAGAGAACAAGTCCTTAGCTTTAAACACATAAGCAAATTACTGAAGATGATTTTCGTTAAGACTAAATTCGCCGCCATATGTACTCCTAAACCTCATAAAAGTTCATGCCCCGACTGAGGAGATTGACGACTATACAAAAGATTTCGCCTACGGGCTGCAACCCTAACACTATGAGCAATGTTTTAAATATGACGTGAAAATCTTTATTGCCAAGCAGAGCAGAACGATCGAGGCTCAAGATACATATGTGTCATCAGAACAATGAAGCTCGGAGGTTTAAGCAAAAAATTAAATGAGCATGACAAAGCTGTAAAGCCCGAAATGATAACTGTAATGATTGACAAGGAAATCGCAGTCAGTGCTGAAAATCTTGAAGGAAGATTTCTACAAAACTGTTAACAATTCAACTTTGACAAATAACATTTCCGTTCACCCGACTAAGACGAAGTAAGGACAGCTATTTCTCAACTTAAGTCGAATAAAGCTGCTGGACCGAAAACTGGCTAGCCGAAAACTGCAGGTGATTGGATACGGAGTATACGTCAAATCATCTCTAAACTCTTAGTCAACTAATGGAACATCAGCACTGCTTGTCCGGTGTTATAGAAGGGTACCTGTCGTATTTTGTTAACGCTTAAGACCCCTCGTAAATAAACTTTGTGGGTTTATCAGTGTGGTTTCAGGCCTGCGAAATACAACAAAGATCAAAATTTAACATTCTGACATATCTTGTAAAAAAATTAGGAGTTCCAAATTGAAACATACCACCCCTACATCGATTAGTTTTGGCTTCCGTGCTAACCTCATTCGACTGTGGAGAATGATGATGGAGAATGCGCTCTCCTTCGTCAAGCTCAATAGTGACAAGACTGCGACTATCAAAGTCAGAAAAGGACTTAAACAAAGCGAATGGTTGTTTCGTTTGTTTTTCAAACAATTGTAGTCTGTTCAGTCCCTCACATATGCAGACGACATAAGTATAATGGGAGATACAATGAAGAGGAAAAACAAAGTACATCGGTACGCCGTGTTGCTGGTGGAGTTAAGAAATAAAAGCACTCAAATCAAACTGCTTACAAGCCTGGCGGAAGGGAAAGTAAAAACCGGAGTTTAAAAGACACCCGGAATGTTTATAACATCGATGCAAAAATGTCTGAAAGAAAAGGTTTTCCCAGAGCAGTGGAATATATGAAATATATGGATACACCATACCACTTGCAAAAGAGTGTATCCGACTACTTCTCAGATAAAATTGTGATATGAAACCGACCAAAGGGAAAAGTTCTATAAAACCTCTACGGGAGTCTTATAAGGGTCGGTACTGAGGCCTCTACTCTCTAGCGTCATGTACGACGGAGTTCTGCAATAAAGACTGCCATCAGGAGTAAAAATAATCGCATTCGCCGGCGACATCGCCATTGTAACTGTTGCAAATAATATTTGCAAGATAGAGTCAGATACGAACAATGCAATCAACTTTATCAATGACTGGCTTATATCTAATAAACATCTCGAAAAATGTGGAATACGTGGGCATAACGGTAGGACGTCAAACTATTCTATCAAAAGACTTTATAAAATTTCTAGCTTTATACTTCACATCCACTATTCGGGTAAAATTTCAGGCAGCACTTTTGGGAATACTGCCAAACATCGAAGGAACCGGATATGATAGAAGAATTTTTATAGCCAAGGAAGTAAACTCAGTCATATTTAACGCTGCTCCAGTATGGGTGAGACTCTAGTGGCAAAGAAAGCAGGGAGAAAGTTATCATCTACATGCCAACTTATCGAATTAAGAGTAATCAGTGGCTTTAGAATGATTTCTAGTTCTAGTCTATAATAGGAAAATTTTTTAGTAATTAAGTAGTTAAAAGGGTCATTTAATAAGAAAGAGCGACTTCAATTAGCAGGTGGAAAGCTCGGTGGAATACAATTACGAAGGGCAGATGGACTTACATATTGATCCCATACATAGACGTATACATAAGCCGAAAACAAGTTAACAGTAGTTACATTCTACTCAGTTCCTACCTGGTCACGGTGGGTCTCGAAAATATCTACACCACTTCGGGCACGGTAGCTCACCTTTTTGCCTATAATCGTATGCAATATTCCATTGCATACGCTTTTGGGATGGAGAACTGACATATCAAATCCGCAGTCAATCATTGACCAAATGTTGCGGTTGGAAGAAAATTAAACGGAAATTTGCATATTCATAACAAACGTCCAAAACGAGCTGCGAAGGTCCGAGAGAATAACACGTGCTGATGCAGAAAATAAAGAATATATTGCATATATTCCGCAAAGTAACACTTAACCGTGGAGTGTGTGGTCGAAGTGTGTAGGATGTGCTTTAGTTACGAAAGTGTATTGCTGGAATTGAACAATCAGGATAGCGAGTCGTGCATGCTGATAGTCCGGGCTACTGGTAACTAAGAAGATTAGACATCTTTTGCCTAAAAAAAAATTTGTAAATTAGTAAAACACCGGTAGATCTCCACCTACACGTCTCAGATAACACTGATCTGAAATTACCTGTCTACGAACTAGTGACAATGTTCTTTTCTCACCGAGATCTCGCACTAACGTGTGTAGCGATGTAGTTTAAAAAACTCCATCAATTTCATGTGGTTAAAATTCCATCTCCGTAAGCAGATTATTCCCCATTGCTTTATGGGGGGACAAACTGGACAGCAATTCGACTTTTAACGAATTTGATGCGCTGTCTGACTCTATTCAAAGAATCGTATCCTTGTATCTTCATATTGAAATCATTATTACGCGCGATTTCAGTATAAACAAATATAGGGTTTTCCAATAGGGACTTGACAACTTTGAATTTTATTTGTGAATGCAGTCTTTCACTAATTATCAAATTATTACTGTCAATTTATTCAGTAAACTCAACATTTTCATCTTAATAAAGTACACTAACGAGCAATGTTGCAATTTATAAAAATTTTCTACAAATATTCGGAGTCGGTCACTGCAACTTTAAGAGCGTTAACTCCAATTTTCGGTCGTAATTCTCGCCCTAGTAGGCAGGCAATAACAAGCTTAGTGCAAAAATTTGAGTCTACATATTCGTTGTGTGATGTTGCCGTATCAGTGAGACAACGGGTTGGTCGAAGTGTCAATAATATCGCTGCCGTTCAGACGTCCGTAGCAAACGATCCAAATTAGTCAATTCCACGGCGTTCTCAAAAATTGGGCATCGTTCAGACCACATTATGGCGTTTTTTGCGTAAGGATCTTGGTTCACACCCATACAAGATCAAGTTGACTCAAAAATTAAAGCGACGTACGTTCTCCGATAGGGTTCTGGAGAAGATGCGCCAAGATGATGAATTTCGTCGCAAAATCAGCTTCAGTGACGAAGCTCATTTTTGCCTCAATGGGTTCGTCAATAAGCAAAATATGCGTTATTGGTCGGGTGAAAACCCACATGAATTACCACTTCATCCACAAAAAATAACTGTTTTGTGCGGTTTGCATGCCGACGGCGTTATTGGGCCATATTTTTTCGTCGACGATAACGATCGTCACGTTACTGTGAATAGTCAGCGTTATCGCGCCATGATCACCGATTATTTTTGGCCCGAATTGGAAGATATGGACTTGGACGACATGTGGTTTCAACAGGATGGTGCCACAAGTCACACAGCACACGCTACAATCGATTTATTGAAGAGTAAGTATGGTGGGAGTGTTATCTCAAGACATGGGCCAGTCGATTGGCCGCCTCGTTCGTGCGATTTAACGCCGATTCACTATTTTCTGTAGGGCTACGTTAAGTCATTGGTTTATGCCAACACGCCGACGACGTTGGAAGAGCTCAGAGCCAATAATAAAGTTTTTGAAATATCTCAAATGGTTTGCCTTTTATTTAAAAAAAAAAGGTTGTCAAGTCGTTATTAGAAAACCCTATATAAAACCAGACGTTGATATTCATACCAGAAACACCCCGGATTTGTTTTAAACTCCTCATCCTGATAAGTTTATACAAGGTTGATGTGCTATCCCCTCTAAATCGTCGGACCACTGTATCATATCAGCTAATTTCTCGTACACCGACCACACGGTAGGAGAGAAGATTTCTAAAAGAACCGTATGGCAACACGAGAAAGCCAATTGAAATGGACTTAACAGCATCCTCAGGAATTTCAACTGCTCGTTATGTTTCCTAGACAACGACATGGATGAAGATTATCAAACCAATAGAATAGGCGTAGTATCACTCGAGCTATAAAGAGGCTGTGAGGATTAGAAAAATGCTTTTTCGTTTCTTCAAGGGTTGACAAACGAGTCGGGTATAACTGCAACGTCTTTCTTTAGTGTGTGAGATTTCAACACGACCTAAAACTGAGGCAAAAATACTACAATGTCCCAAAGATAGGAAACATTTTTGGTCGTTCATCAAGGATATTATTAGAAATTCTGCCTCATCCTCCGTCCTAGTGCTCATTTACAATGAGATTCCAGCTCTTTTTACGAGGTCAATCTGCTTGCAGTATACTTTGCGGGTGGTTCAACACTTACAGAATGTGCTTTGTCTCTACCTACATTTGAGTTTATCTCTTTAATACTATCTTTCGCTCTCGATCAAGAGTACTTGAAAATCTTATCACACAGATGGTATATCCCCCCTACTTATGAAGAGCTGCTTCTTTCACGCTGGAAAAACCGCTGCGTAACCTTTTTTATCAATGCTACTTTTTAGGACTCTTTCTGAACAGATAGGTAGTTGTATTTGATATTTGACAGTGTTTAGCATCAAGTTCTTTTGACGAAAATGTGTGCCTTTTGGGTCGAAAAATCTCTTTTCCAATGGATCAGAAATTGCCTTTCGAAATGTTCATTTTAAGTTGTCTTGAATGGATGCAATTATGATATTCACAAAATAAATGCTGGTGTACCCTAGGGTTCCGTTCTGTCTCCGACACTATATTAAATCTTCTTCAATGATCTCTTGCCTGCTATTCTATTTCTCTGCTTTCCGTCTGTAGACCGGTATGTTAAGCTCATTAAATTCCGGTATTGACAGTATATCCAAATGGGGACCTGTCAACAGTGTGGAATTTAATGATTCCAAGACACACTCCTGTCTACTGTCGTTAAAGCACTTGCATCGTTTAAGCCCAAACATTTTCTACTACATCTTTCTGTAAGATGTAATTTTCTTTTAATATTCAAATTTTTTCTAACTATTCGCATTCTTATCATTCTTATCTATCACTTTGATCTTTGATGAAGATCAATCGTGTTGTGTGTGCTTGCATTTTTGCATTCATTCTTTCTCGTGCAGGTTGTACAACAACAACTTTACTGTTTGTGCGAAATATTGGGTAGAAAATTGAGTTATTCCGCGATTCCTTTGTCCACACGATTAGTATCAAACTTTTGTATTACCTACATACATACTCGTAGTTGATATTTTATAATTTAATAAAATATTCTTAACCATTTTGTATTTGCAAACAAAATTCGTTTAAAATTCATTTCTCCATTCATTCTCCAATACTCGGTATGTGTGTCAATGATAACTAACGTTGAAAAGACCACACATTCGATGTAACCTAAAAATGCTGCGAAATGTCTAATTTTCCTCAAACGATGTAGGAAATACTTCACCCTCTCTGATGTTAGAACAACACATCAGAGTTATTCAAACTTATTATGAAAATGATGCTGGTTTTTTACGCAAATTCATCTTTATTGATGAAGCTCATTTTGTCAACAAACAAAATTGTCACATCTGGGGAGATGAAAATCCTTGAATAATTTCTGAAAAATCATTTCATCCACAAAAATGTATTGTTTGGTGTGGTTTTTGGGCTGATGGTACAATACATTTTTCTTCAAAGATGCAAATTAAAGGGCTCTTATTGCCAATGGAGAGCACCGCAGACAAATGATTGAAGATTTTTTATTTTCTCAAACTGAAGAAATAGACACAGACGGCCTTTATTTTTAACAGGATGGAGCTACAAGTCAGATAACACGTGGAAATATTGAGCTATTGCGGTCTAATTTTCCAGGTCCATTAATTTCACATAATGGTGACATGCCACCTAGATCATGCCATTTAACACCGTTAGATTACTTTCTTTGGGATTATATGTCTATGCGGATAACCCAACTACAATTGCCAAGCTGAAAATAACATTAGGATTGAAATTGATAAATTTAATGCGGTAATGTGCAAGTGAATCCTTGAAAATTTTGATGATCGTATGACAGCCTGTAGACGTACTCGTGTTGGACATTTAAATGATGTTATTTTTGACACATAATTATTAAAAAGCCATATTTTTATAGAAATAAAAACACAAAATAAAAACTTGGCGCAACTCCCAAAATTAATGTACTGCCTACATCTGGTCAGATCTCTCATCTCTGCACCTCTTACCAGGTGTACCGGAATGAAGTGAGCGTCAAGATACAAATGTCTCGATAGGGAACATTTATTGTGAACGGACCTTATTGAGCAGACAACATTATATTTTTTCGTCGTGAAAAAGAAAATGGTGACTTGCGGAAAGCATTAATTTTTGTTTTCATTTGAAGAAAAGTGCTGCAGAGTGGCATCGAATGCTTGTCGAGACATATGGTGATCATGCTCTATCAGAAGCAACGTGCAAAAGATAGTTTCAACGGTTCAGAGATAGCGATTTTGATGTGAGAAATGAAGAACGTGGAAGACCACCAAAAAAGTTTGAAAACGCCGAATTGCAAGCAATATTGTATGAAGATGAAACTTTAAGTCAGAAACAAATGGCAGAAATGTTAAATGTTGCACAACAAACAATTTCTGACCGTTTAAAAACTATGGAAAAGATCCAAAAGTCCGGGACAACCATCAACTTCGACAGATCGATTCGGCAAGAAGACAATGCTGTGTGTCTGGTGGGACCAGAACGGTGTGGTGTACCACGAGTTCCTAAAACCTGGTGCAATCGCTAATACAGATCGCCACCGACAACAAATGATCAATTTGAACCATGCATTGATCGAAAAACGACCAAAATGGGGCAGAAGACACGGCAAGATAATTTTGCTCCATGACAATGCACCTGCACAAGAAGCAAAACTGGTTCAGGGTACAACCAAAGCACTTGCCTGGGAGCTGCTACCTCACCCGCCGTATTCACCAGACTTTGCTCCTACCAATTATCATTTGCTTTCATCGGTGGGACACGCATTAGCTGAGCAGAACTTCGTATCCTACGAGGAAGTCGAAAATTTGGTGACTTTTTGGTTTGCTTCAAGAGACGAACAGTTTTATTTGCGTGGAATCCATAAATTGCCTGAATGATGGGAAAAATGTGTACCTAACAATGGCCAACACCTTAAATAAAATGTTTTTTACTTTCCCATTAAAAATTAGTGTTTTATTTTCACATATCGGTACACCGGTATTATCGTTATTTATTTATTTTTAATTTTTCTTTTATTTTAAATTGAGGTTTTGTCTCCGTTGTTCCCGCAAAGAAGTAAATGATAAATGATTTTCGAGTAAAAAAGATTGGCTCGTACTTTTGTAAATCATATCTCTGTAAATTTTCTCTACGATGTGCGATGATGATATTTATGAAGAAGCAATGTACCCCGTAGAGAATTCACATCATAGGGGATAAAGTATTTCATTTAACATATAAGAAACGCTAGACATTTTGTGTCACCTTCGGTGGCACGGTTGTCTTTGACAAACGTGGAGAATTGAAAGTTTTGGTTTTCGGTTTCGACAATGCAATCTCATTTACGGATGATGATGTTAACGATATCACTTAAGCGACAGTAGACAGTGTTGTGTTTGCGCAACATTAGAATCCACTCTATTCTTATCTCCAAATTGAATTTATGAATTTAAAGAGGTTTTTTACAGCCGAAAAGTAAAAATATCAGTCAGATAGTACAATTACTCATATGTACTCATAGTGTTCTTACTACTGTGGGGCATTGAATCATTGCTGGTTTGTTTAAATTTTTATCAGATCAAATCTATTGATTTTATTTTTTATGACCTTGTCTTGAGTTTTCCTTATATTTTTCAGCTTAAATTGCATCATTACAGTTTAGAAAGTAATCTTAATAAATCCGATCGATCGGGGAACAGGTCTAAAAAATGACAGTTCCTTTTCGCGCACTTGCAATTTGCCCGCAATTCGAAGTAAAGTAGCTTGAGGTTATTTTAATAACTGCAGTAATCGGCATTCGATCCTAGAATGAGTAAGATGTAAGAGGTATCAAAGGCTCCGATACAAAAGTTTAAAAAGTAAGTTTAAATTCGATTATCGATTTTATTCTTTGGCTGTGTTGGTACACGTGTCCCGAACATATGTTTCAGGTATTCATATAGCATACTCAGTTTGCTTTTGACAGATAGAAAAGTTAAATGCGGCATGGTGGGTCCGTCAATTTTCAATTATTAAAAAAAAATTGAAGCAAAGAATTTGCATCAAATTTTGTGTAAAAAATGGAATCAAGTGCTCTTAAACATTTGAAGTGTTGACAGTGGTATACAAGCTCTTCCAAAATAGCCGAGAAAATACGAATGACGAACTTTGCTCTGGATGTTAGAGCTGTGAAGAAAATTTGTTCGAAAAATTGTCGAATTACCATAAGAGAAGCTTCTGAGGATGTTGGCATATCGGTCTTCCCGTTAAATGCAATTTTTTCAGACGTGTGTCAGCGAAGTTTGTTTTGAAACTTCCTAATTTTGATCAGAAGAACCATCGCATGAGCATCACTCAGGTGCTCTCAAATGACGTCAATAATGATGCTGACTTGCTTAAAAATGTCATAACTGGCGAAAACGAAACGAAAAACTGATTCTGCTCTCAAAACTGAAGAGACCTATGAAAGGATGGAGATTTACCATGAAGAGCTCAAGGATATACCATACCAAAAAATAATAAATAAATATTTTTTTTTTTTTTATAAAAATATAAAGTCACTTTACTTTTTGACACACCTCATATATATAACAAATGGTATTTATAATTTATTTTGAAATATGATATATTCATTGGTGTTGTGTTTGTTCAAAGAAAACTCAAAGGAAAAGAAAAAGTGAGTTAATTTAGACAAAAAAATGGAGGAGGACTTGCCTCATGCTTTGTTGAAATCCAAGTGGCTGGTGTGATGAAAAAAATGCGAGCCGTCTGTTACACTAATTGTTTTAAAGAAAATGGCTTAAGATTTAAAGTATATACATGTTGTGCTGCCAAATTACAATAATTTTAATGCAAATATAACACTTATTCCCTTTCTCAAATTATTCTGGTAATTCAAATATGTAAACATAAATCTAGAAGGGGGATTCTTAATTCTAGTTGACCTACGCTAGTTAACAATATTGTTTTGGTTTGAAGAATCTACGACTGGGGTACCTGAAATTCCTCTGTCTGAAGTTGAATTGCCTTCTAATGAGGTGTCCTTGGAGTCAGTTGACGAAACCGGCGTTGGATTTCCATTTTCTTCACTTAATATAGGTGGATTAATATTATCTTTCGTCTATTCAACTTGTGATGGTAAATTTTGCTTAGGTTTCGGACACTGGTATTGCAGCTTCTACCATCTCTGGTTGACTTTTCGTTTCGTCACCAACTTCTCGTGTCTTTGCCATTCTCTGCCGTCATCTAGTTCTACTAAATAGTGTTATACACTTTTCTGTTCTTTTATTTTGACAAATTTCCATTTATATATTTATTACTGTTATCAAAATAGTCCCTTACAGCAACTCTTTTTCCCCTGAGAAAAATTCTCTTAACCTACATGTTACTATTCACTGCTGAATTACTAGTTGTTCTCGAAAGCATTACATTCAGTCGCAATAGTGTATGAGGGGTAGTTCTATACCAAAATAGGAATTTTGTTAAATTGTATTCCCGATTATCTTTGTTGCATTGTAAAGTTCGAAGTGCCCTTTTCAATGTTTGAACATACTTTTCGGCAAGTCCATTTGTAGGGGGATGATATGGAGCACTCCGTGTATGAGTTATCATTTTAGATTTTAGGAACTCTTAAAATTTATGTGGTGTAAACTGACTACCATTAGCAGCACTTCTGGAATTCCGAATGTGGAAAATATTGATCAACAAATCCGAATAGTGGAATCAACAATTATATGGTATTGGGGAGAAAATGAATTTCAGGCCAGTGCGAATAAGTATCTTCTCAAATAGTCAACGGCCTCGCCACACTGAAAGAATCGGCTAACACTAGATCACCGAAATCAAACAGTGTTGGGCGCTGTAAGTACGTAGGTGGGTGACCACATGGGAACTCAGTACTCCGTGTGCTGTTGACAAAACGCGCCAAATGGGCATAGTACCCCGGCGTTAAATCCCGGACCCTAGAAATTATTTTTTGTATCGTTCCCTTGATAATAATAATAATCTTCTAAAATAAAATAGTAACCTCCATGAACGGTCCACAAAAAATAGCGTGTATTCTCAAAAAAGGTTTTGGATACTCCCATTTATGAACAGGCTCTTTGGTGAGGTTGCTCTTATGAGTATTAGAAATCATACAATTTTTTGAAATAACTTCTAGAAAGCTGCTTCGTTCTTACTACACTGAAATGTGTGCAATGCAGTTCTTCTAGAGTTACCCGGGGTATAACAACTCGATGTCCTTTTATAATACAACCGCTTTGAATATTGAATTCACTTTGGTCTAGATTAAAGCGAATCGAACGAGGAGCCAATTTACCTTTTTGCAAAAACTTTAAAGTTTTCTTAATTCGGTATCTCTATTTGTCTCCTGTTGTATCTACTCCGCTGTAACAGAAAACATCTGCTGAAGGTCTACAATTTACGATTCTTCATAAAGGTACAAGTATTCAGCATTTAATGGAAGTCGAGAAAGAAAATCTGCATTTGAATGTCAACTCGCTATTTTTGTATTTGATATTGTACTGGAAGGATATTAGTAAAAGTGGTTTGTGATGGACAATAAGATCAAACCGGTTACCGCATAGATACTGGTGAAATTTTCGTATTCCGAAAATAAAAGCTTAAGCTTCTTTGTCGATCTGGGAATATTATTGCTGTAGAGATGTCAAACGAAGAAAATTGAATAGGACGTTCCGTTCCGTCTAAGTACAAATGGGATAAGACAGCTCCCACACCGTGTGGTGAGGCATCTGTCGCTAAAAGCAAAGGTAATTTTGAATCAAAATGAGCTAAAATGCGATCGGACTGAATCTCCTGTTTAGCAATTCGAATGTTTAAAGGGTGTACTTATTTCTTGAATAAATCTGCGGTAATAATTTACCAGGCCAATGAACGAACCAACTTCAGTTTTATTTTTAGGAATCAGAACTTGCTGTATAGAATCTATTCTATTTCCAGATTTTTGTATATATTTTGTATATTTTGATTCAAGCCTTTGTAAATTTCCATTTCTTTTTCCCATAAAGCTGGCCCAGAAGCTAAGCCAAACATGAGCTTATTGCATCGGTATAATCCCTTATGAGTATTCAGGGTAAGGCAGTCTTTATCTTCTTCACGAACTTCTAAATGTAAGTATGCCTGACTCAAGTCAATTTTTGAAAGCTTATCGCCACCAGCCATATTAGCAGCCAATTCATCTGTAGTTGGTAAAGAATATTCGTCAATGACTAATTTTGGATTCGCAATAAGGTTGTAACTACCACAAATTCGTATTTTTCCAGAAACTTTGACTACGATCACAATTGGTGTCACCCACTCGGCGTAGTCGATTTTTTCCAAAACTCCATCTTCGACTAACTCATCTAACTCTTTCTCGATTTTGGTAATATTGTAAAAGGTACCACCCGCGACATTAAAAATACCGGTTTTGTGTTGGGTTTAAAATATAACATTGCCTGTAAGTCGGAGATCCTGCCAATACTCGTAGAAAATATTGTATGTCTTCATATTGATGAACAAGAGGAATATCCTCCGTTGGTAACGATGACCAAGACTATGTATCTCAACTTAACCGTCAGTTCCTAAGGTAATTTCAAGTGGACGGATCCATTCTCTATCTAATAAGGGTAATCTATCTGAATCAACTATGTTTAAATTTAGGTGGAACTTTTTTTGTTTGTAGTGGCACATAAAACAATTGGTCAAACTGGGACTTACTCATACCTAATTGAAATTGCAGCACCACTGCCTATCTCCATTCTGACATATTTGCCTTCAATTTGACCTGTAGTAATGAATTCGCTTCGGTTGTTACAGCCGGGGTCCATCGCCAAAATCTCCTCAACTTTAAATTTATCTTCAATTTGTATGGCGTTAGTTGAAGCTGTACTTTTATTCTATTTCTGACAGATAGATTGCCAATGCCCTGGTCGTATTCAAAAATTGCAAATAAGGCCTCGCCGGTTGCACTTATTAGCTAAATGATTGGGATTACCACATCAGAAACACATATTTTGAATAATTTTATTTGAACCGTTGTGAAACTGAAAGTTGTTATTATCTTTTAAGTTTTTGGAACAATTGTAGTTAAATTTGCTGTGATGCTTTATGACTGCATTAACCCACTAGTTCTCAAAGTCAGAAAAAAAACTTATTTGTTATTTTTATTGCATTTTATTACTAAATATATGAGTAAATAACTATGTAGACAGCTAAAAATAACTAAATATTTTTGTATTATTCGCAAAAAAATGATGCGTTTACGCAACGTTGGGATTTATGGAAAACAAAATTTATTTCTTAGTGTGGAACAGTTCAAAACAGTTTGTATGAAGATGCACTCGACAGTTAGCGCACATATGGTATATATAGTGTTGTTTTTACTACATCTACTTCTTGATTTATTTTCCTCCTTTTGATTGTCCACTAATTTAGTCTTGATTGCCCACTTGGTCCAGCTATATCATTGGGTTGAACGTCCTTGGCGATGGCTGATTCGTCCATTTTCATGAGAGTGACTGCTATATAGGATTTAAATACTAACTGCGACATTTTGGATTTGTTTGTTTGGATTAGTTGTTCGTTATTTGATAAATGTAGGTTTTGCTTGATGGAATCGAATCTGTTCCTACTCATACAGTTTCTTACTATCGTTATTCATTTATCCTCGACCTTCGACCCGAAAAAATTAAAATCGCTGAAGTCTCTGAAGTACAATGAAAAACCTCAAATGGACTTTTAACGCAAATTGTATTCTCAATTTGTTGCAAACAATTTTTTTCTTCGTTCTATGGTTCGGTTGTATATATAGGATTCTTTTTTTCCCACTTTGGAAGATAAACTTTGGTCCTTTTTTTAACGACTTTTTGCAAACTTTTGCCTCTTTGGAACTTGATGGTAAAAATTCGTTATCCAAACCTTAAAAAGTATCAGATGTAAATGCATTTACTTCAAAGATAACCGCAACATCTGTATATCCCTTAGATTCTCACAAACATTGTCATCAACGTCTTCTTCGTCCGTAAGTTCGTCTACTGGTGGCGGAATGTACACAGCATCGTTACTGTCCATTTGCTATAAATCTTCGTCTTCCTCCACTAAAGCCATAAGCTCAGCAGTTGAAATAGGTTTTTTGATTTTTCCAAGCCATTGCTACAAATTGAAAATATATGTAAACTAAATAAAAGAGTTTACCAAACAAGTGAAATAAATAATAATAATTATTATTAATAACTTGTATAATTATATAATTATTACAATTATAACTTGTAATCTCCCGCGCGTCCTAAAAAGGTCAGATTTTAACAAATTAGAACGCCACAATACTTTACAGGCAAATTTTTTTATCCTTTTATCAAAAAGATATTTCGGATCGACAAGGGCTGTGTGTTGCAGACCTAGGGTGAAAAAACCTAATATCTTCAATCTTCGTCTTTTGTCAGAAGAACTGCGTCTGCTCATTGCTGACTCGAACTGCAACTTTTTTATTCTGCCAAAGCAAAAAATGTTGGAAAATACATCAATTTTCAAATTGTATCAGTGGTTTTTGATATGTCTATATTTGGCGCGAATAATGGCCTTGAGACGGCCGAAGAAAGCATCGCACCCTGCACGCAAGTGGCTCTGCGGTATTTTGGCCCATTCCCGGCGAAGTGCTTGTTTGAGGTGGTCCAAACTTTGGTATTTTTTAGTACCAACCTTCGCCTTCAAAATACCCTAGACAGAGAAATCCAACGGATTTGTATCCGGAGAACTTGCAATCCATTGTGTCGAAGAAATGAAGTGTGGAAAATTGTTTTTTAACCAACTTTGGTTGACGCGCGCTTTGTGAGACAGTGCCGAGTCTTGTTGAAATGTCCACGGTCTCCAACCAAAATAATTGTTTGCCAAAGGCTTCAATACTGCCTCTAAGGCAATTTCATGGTATACGATCACATCAATTTTGACGCCTCGGTCCAAAAATACGAGCGGAGAGAGACCATCGGCGGTTTGGCGGCCCAAACCATCACCATCAGTGCTGCCTGCTTTCTGGTGGCCGTCCGAAGGTGTAAATTTTCGAAGGACCTCTCTGACAAGTAAACTCGGTCATTTTGTTTGTTGATATATTGCTCGATAACAAATGGTGACTCATCGGAAAAAACCAAATTTCTTCGACTTCGACGCGGATTTCGCTCAATTTGAGCCTTCACTTTCCGAACCATTTCTGCCGAGGCTGCTGTTTTTTTTATGACCACCTTCATGGCGTTTTGCAACGCTGCCAGTATCACGATAGCGAGCTATGGTTCGTGACACAAATCGTTTAAAAGGCTTGTAAATAATAAAAATATCTGTCATTTAAGTTCACTGTCATGAATGGTTTAGAAATTATAGCAGTCTGAAGTTGGTTTCAGTTCGAGTCAAGCGGGGTGTGTATATATTATTTGTTTGGAGTAAGATTACTTGTAAATATGAAAAAGCCATATGTATGCGTGAATTAAAATTACACTTATCCACATAAATTAGTTGTATTGTGTAAGTTTGGATTACAAATGCAAATGATGAATTCGATGCGAGCTTGCTGATCTGTTCTCTTTCGAGGTAGGTAATCAAGAGAGGAAGCAATGATTGACGCTACTTTTAGCTGAGCTCAATTGTTACGTCTGGCATTTGTCAGTCGTCCGTAGAGTAAACGTTAAAGTGGCAAAGTGCAGCACCAGCGCCCATCACACTAGTGCAGAGTACCTGCAGCCTGATGCGAGCGAAGGCCGGACACTCATAGAGATAGTGTTGTCATTACTCACAAAATAAATATAACGTGTTTATGCTTAGCACACTTCAGTGTCTAGCAAAAGCTTAGTGCTTCAGAGAAGCGCCAGTAAGCAGTCTGTAGCTTATATGAGGGAAAGCATGAAAGTCGCCGACCTCTTAGCGATATCGGCACATTTGGTCTACCGTCATCCTAAGGGAAGCATCGATCGAGCACGCATGCAGTTCCAGCGCAGGTTCGGGTTCTGAGAAATTCTCCTTTGGGCCTTGTCCAGCAAAATGACCGACGATCTTATTTTTCATAAGGCTCAGTGAATTCAATTTTCCAAATGCGATCAGAGAAGACTTGCATTCTCGATTTAGCTTGAGGATAGTGAGAGTATTCACTAAGCCTAAATTGTAGCTGTGGCTGTCTCTACTTCGTCCTCTCCGAAAATTTGCAATATAGCTCATTCTGATTGGAAGACAAAGTCAAAATATCGAATTTGGAAGCATTTTTGAGCATCCAATGACTAAAACCATTGAAACAGAAGTTCTGATGTCATTGCATTTGATGCCATCTCTATGAGACCAGAGTCAAAAGAGAGTCGGGACACATCGTCACCAAAACTTCAGTGCATATTATACCAAGATTATTTATTTTTAAACAGAAGATAGTTTTGAGAGTGCAGCACATGATATGAACAGAGAAGAGAGGGAGATTCATCAGTTCGTCTTTTAACAGATCCAGACTTGATAGGAAAGGGCGGTTCTTTTAAGTAATGATATATTACCACTCTACTTATCATTGCCATGTAGATCCAAAGGACCATACTTTGTGTCTTGCCTAAAGTTTTTTTACACTTCCTTGAAGTCTACAGAATCTTGGCGGTTTTCGATGTAAAAAGTTAAGTCCAAATAAGTTTGCATCCGGGATCACAGCAAATAATTAGCAATATACTGAACGTTGTGTGGACCAACCTGCAAAATAACAGTGAAAAGGTATTCAGGCTTGCGAGGAACTCTTGTTTACATCCAGCATCACATATAAGTTGGGATTAACATCAACAATCAGGGTTCTATTTCCGAGTATTGCTCGTATCCACAAAAGTAGTGACCCATGACGCCATGTTGTCTTTTCGAGTTAGACGTGCCTTCAAAATTTGCCTTGTCCAAATAAGCTTCTTACTCAAATATTCTTTTTGATTTAATCTGTTCAGAAATTTTCGAAATTGATACAAATCTGCCAAAAGAAAGGGAAATAATCCAGTCAGCTTTTAAAACAAGTAGAAGAAAGAAGAAAATAGGTCTAGTTGAAACTAGATACTAAGCACAAGATCTAATTGTTTTTTTTATAATCCCGCGCGGGCACTAAGGGGATGTGAATACCCTTTTACTGGCTTTTCACCAGAGCGCGGGCGGGTAGTGTAGTAGTTTAAAACTCAGGTGTATTAGGTTTCGATATTTTTCCCAGAGGTGGTTGTCAAACTGGACGGGACGAGCCAGTGCATCCTCAACAAGTAGGTCTTAGTACGTGCTAGTTGTAGGTTAGTTACATTTACCCCAGCCAGCAATCACTCCAACATAAGTTTTATGCCTTCATGTTAGAGTTGACGCCGACGACAAATTCTATGAAAAGACTTCTTCAGAGAAATGCCTCGCACTGGATTCGAACCCACGACCCTCTGCTTGGGAAGTCTATGCATATACCACTACAACACGGCCACCATCACCACCAGTTCAAACGATTTTTAGGAAATTTTTCACGTAAGCCAGTCTAAGTTTGCAAGTTCATCATTGGTATGTGCAAACCTCTGAAAAGTTTTTCGAAGTTGAAAAAAATTCCAATTATACTGAAATGGGCCCGTTCTGCTATGAAACCTAAATAGCCCGATGTATTCAAGAAGACAAATTAAATTTAAATTTGAAAAATCAATTTTATGAATTGTGTCCCGGCCAGCTACGAAGCCGTACACAGCTTTTGTGTCAATTTTTCCTCTGTGTAATTTCACTAGAAACTTTAATTTCAATGGAGGTGTTGATAAAAAAAATATATCTTAAGCGTTGACATTTTCATCAAAAAACGAGTGTAACTGAAAATTAAGATGCGTATTGACCTTACTCCCAAAGGATTTTTGCAACACGTTCATGGATGAATGTGAGAACTCCAGAAGATTTGCAGTTTTTCTTTCTTTACCTTTTTTTTTTAATTGCTATCTACCTTAAAAGGGCAAATGTCTCACATAAAGAAGCACTTTTTATTACGACAAGATAAAGCTGCTAGCATAAAAGTAAAACTAACCTTTCATTCCGAAATGAGCAAATCGGTTTTATAGACCATATTCAATTATTTTTTATTATATCCCCACCGTTATTTACAAGCTAACAATAATCTTTCTTTTTTTTTGCTCCACAGCAAAGAGATTTCGCCTAACCCACACTGTCCGAAAAAAGAAGGATTTTCGGCAAAATCAGGATACCCTTGGAGGGTTATCTAAAGAAGTGGTTGAGTCAAAGTACAAAATTAACATAATTTAGAATATTACCTAATCTAATCAAATGTCAGGTTTTTTTTCCTTTTTTTTTCCAGTTTCTCGTTGATTTTGTTACGGATTTTACAAACGTCGTATTGGGAGTTGTAAGGGGAGACCATATATATATATATTCAAATATGAACACAGGACAATTCATCAGGAATTGAATTTAAGGAAGTCTAAGCACGTAAGGGAATCAATTTAAAAACATACGTTTTTAGTTAGGAAGGTCCTTTGAAATTGGGATGCTTGTCTTAAGCGAATACCATATTACTTATTTACTTAAGGTGGCGCTATATTCCGGGGTGCACTAGGACCAGCTCGATCTTTAGCTAACTGCCTCCAGTTTCGCTAAATAGCTGAAGTCCATTTCCACTTGCTTGCGTCACCTGAGTCGCGGTCTACATGATCCAGCCATCTCAGTCGTTGGAGGACTAAGGTCTTATATAGAGTAACTATTACGAGTATATATTGTTGTTTTAGAGAGCTCAATTGCCTTCTTAGCTCAAAGAAGCAGCGATTTGCAAGAGTTATTTTTCGTTTGATTTCAGCGCTGGTGTAGTTGACTAAATTTGTAGCGGAGCCTAAGTTGACAAAGTCCTTAATTTCCCTTATCTGTCGATGGTGACGGTGACGTTATTTCTGAGACGGTGATTGGTGTATTTTCTAGTTTACGGCATATAATAATGAGCAGAAAGCATTGATAGTTTTTCCAATTGTTATGTCTCAGCAATTGTCAAAGTTACCAATGACATCCAGCTGTCAAAATATTCAGTTAGGTATGCCATTTCCTCATGCATCGTTTTACGCTTGCCAAACGTGCGGAATATAAAATATTAAAAAATAATATCTAAATTCTGACTCAGTTTTAAATACGCAACGTAAATTTCGGTCGTCATTATAGTTTTAGTGTGCAGGCAATTCATCGCACTGTGGAAAAATTTGACCTGAGTATAACTTAACATCAGCAGACGAAGTTAACAAAACTAGCGCGCCCGAAATCCAATTACAAGAAATTCTGGCCACGCTTGCACGCGCGAGCCCCAATAACATGAAATGCTGACCAATTAGCTGGTGCAATCAATGCACACCGTACAATTTCCAAAACAACAAACAACAGCAGACGCTGAGTTAGGAAAATTATAAATATAAGAAATTCAATAATTATTAAGTTAGTTCCGTTAGTTAGTACCAAGAAACAATATAGGTTAAGACATTCTGCTTTGTAATTTTTTTATAATAAAAGTGGAGCATTTAAATTAACTTATACTCTTTTGGATCTTAAGCCACCAACCAGAAGCAGATTGGTGCGAAATTAAGAAAACCTAGCCGCCGTAGTGGCCAGTATCAAAGAATTTAATTTCGCTATGAACAGCTGAATTGGGCATTGCCAGAGAGTTAACTCGGCTTACCAAGTGCACCGGAATAAAGTGAGCGTTTTCTTTTGAAAAAAAAAAAAACACTAATTTTTAGTGGGAAATTAAAAAATATTTTATTTAAAGTATTAGCCATTACTAGCTACAAATTTTTCCCATCTTTCAGGCAATTTATGGATTCCACGCCAATAAATTTGTTGAAGCAAACCAAAAAGTCACCGAAGTCGTCGTAAGATTCGAAGTGCTGCTCAGCTAATGCGTGTCCCATAGATGATAACAAATGGTAGTCGGAAGGAGCCAAGTCTGGTAAATACGGCGGGTAGGGTAGCAGCTCCCAGCCAAGTGATTTGGTTGTGTCCTGAATTAGTTTTTTTTGTGTGCTGGTGCATTGTCATGGAGCAAAATTACCTTACCGTGTTCTCTGGCCCATTGTGGTCGTTTTTCGATCAATGCATGATTCAAATTGATCATTTGTTGTCGGTAGCGATCTGTATTAACGGTTTCACCAGGTTTAGAATTCTGAAAAAAAAAATCCATTTCTTGGCGCCAGTAACAATTCGATGCAATACTGATTTTTTATTGTGTCTTTGACGCAAAATTTCACAAGTGGTTTTTCGGTTTTCCATCTGTCTTTCATTCAATTCATGTGGCACCCATTTTCCAGACTTTTGTATATTTCAAATAGCTTTTAAACCGTCAGAAATTGTTTGTTGTGCAACATTTAACATTTCTGCCATTTGTTTCTGACTCAAAGTGTCATCTTCATCCAATATTGTTTGCAATTCGGCGTCTTCAAACTTTTTTGGTGGTCTTCCACGTTCTTCATTTCTCACATCAAAATCGTTATCTCTGAACCGTTGAAAACATCTTTTGCATGTTGCCTCTGATAGAGCATGATCACCATATGCCTCGACAAGTATTCGATGTGCAACTCTGCACCACTTTTCTTATATGATGTTGTTTGCTCAATAACTTGTAGTATACTAAATATATTTGACAGGTGTCATAGCAAAAAAAAAAAAAAAAAAAAAAAAAAAAATTAAGGCTCCTTCGCAATAAATGTTCCCTATCGAGACATTTGTATCTTGACGCTCACTTCATTCCGGTACATCTGGTATTTTGCGGCTGCCTTATTTAAATCCTTTTTTGACATCAAAGGTCTCTGTGATTTCTTTACCGACCTTAATGGAGCAAAGTGCATTCTCCATCGTCATCCCGCACAAGCGAACGGACGAGTTTTGGGAGGAATGCCAAAACTATACATTGCTCTGTATAGCTCTTTTCCTTAAATGCTTTTATACGTGGCCTGAAAATCGATGAATAGCTGGTGTAGATCAATTTGGAGCTCATGGTCTTCTAATGTCTGCAAGTGTGAATATTTGGTCGATGGGGGACATTTCTAGCCTCAAACCACGCTGATATTGACCAATGAGATAGTTGACGACCGGCTTTAGGCATTTACATAATACGCGGATAGGATATTGTAGGCGATATTAAGAAGACTGGGATTCTACTCATCGGGCATGTTTTTATCCGACCAACAGTCTTCAGAGATAATCTGAACCACCGACTGTGGTTCTATTATGAAGTTTTCGTGTGCATCCTTATCGATTTTTGTTCAGCTTTTACAAATTTTGTATTGTTATGCATTAAATCTCCCGATCTTGGTTTTTTTTTTTTTTGATCGACCGTTGAACCTCAAAATAGCTCGGTTAGCTTTGGTCTATTACGAATATCCTCATTTGTATCTTGAATATAACAAGAAAATGGCTCGAGACAATATGAGCTGTTCGGAACGTTCGAATATTCAAAACACTGGATGAGCGGCCTGCTTCGATCGCAATATGATCAATTTAGTTGATCCTGGTTTTTGATCAGCAGTTGACCAGGCGCCTTAATGGATATTAAAGTGTGAAAATTATGTACTCCCTCTATTTATATTATGTTTCACCACAAAATAAATACATCTGCTTACCCACTGTATTACCAAAGAAGCCGTCCTCTTCTAGCATGACATTAATATCGCCAAAGATGATTTACACACCGTAGATATTTAGAAGCAATCTTTGGTAAGATTGTCTTGCTTTACGAGGCTTACGTAAATTCACATTGAAATTATGTTTGAAGCTAAAGATTTGCTCCCTAAGTCTTCGCTTGGCAGCGGTCCGCATCCGAATAAACGCTGCTACGAACTCCATTATTCAAGTTATAGGACAGTCAGCAGTTTTCTGATCAATATCCGTAAGCAAAACCTTCTCAGACATTTGTTGACCCTCCGTTATGCTTGACTACAGTCGAAATATTATATGCACTTGCGATCCAAGACAGATCTTCGACCTGTAAAGATGATGAAAAAAGAAAGTATGAAAGAACCTGTAGTACCGCAACCTGTCAACAACAATGGAATGCCAGTGAAGCAAACTTCAAAAGAATGATTTTTTTGCGTTTTGGTTTTTCAGTGTTATTTTTTTGGCAGCTTACGCATAGCACTTGACATATGTAAAAGTCAAACATACTCAGATAATATTGCCATTTAATCGTGTGAAGACTTCCATCCGAACAATGCTTACAAATTATTGAATTTTATTATCCAATAATAAAATCGTGCTCTGCGAAAAATCTTTTGCTCCACCTACTGAGCAAGCAATTCAAGCCATAGTGACTATTAAACATCAGGTAGATGGCTACCTATATGCGTAGAATGCGTACAGAGGAAATATTGCTGCTGTATCCGCCAGTGGTAATAAAGACCGTCCATCTCGACCATCTCATACTCGACCACGTGGAAGATTTTACGCAAGGATATTAGTCTTTAACGTTACAGAAAACAGCTCGTGCAAGACCTGAAGCTGAACGGCTTGCCACAGCGTCGAATTTTCGTCTTCAGCGACGAAGCCCATGTTATGGGTAAGTTAATAAACAAAACTGCCGTATTTTGTCCGATAAGAAAGCTCAGGCAGTACAAGAGCTGCCAATGCAGCCGGAAGAATGCACTGTTTGGTGCGGTTTATGGTCCGGCGGAATCATTGGCCCGTATTTTTCAAAGATGAGCGTGAGAACAAGGTAATATAATTTAATAACTTCGACCATTTTTTTTGCTCAGAATGCACGACCTGCATCTAGTCGACATGTGGTTCCAGAAAGACGCCGCTACATGTCACACAAAGTGCGAATCGATTTACCAATTGAGAAACCAGAACAGTGACAAATTGTTCTATCGTTTTGTTCCGGTAATTTGTGCGATTTGACGCCTGATACCAGTCAATATGCTCGAAAAAGTGATTCAAAATTGGAGAGTCCACTAAAAAAGTAATAACATAAAAAATTAAGAACAAAACACTTAAAAAATTACCAATTACTAGACTCAGTTTCTAACAACACATGGCCGTTTCGGGATCATGACACATTGAAATCTCACCTTATTAAGAAATTTTCGCAGAAAACGCGGAACAATTGTTTGTTCCCTGTCGACGGTACGAAACTAAGAGGATAGCCTTACGGGAACAATTTGGATGTTGAGCCACTTCCGATGATATCGCTGCATATATTCTTCAAAACGGGCAAAACTACCTTAGTAATATAGTAGTGCATATATTCAGTTATCTTAGTAAAGGTTAAATAATTGAATCGCTTAGAGTAAGCTTATTTTTCAATAGGACCCCTGCAAAGTAATGCCTTACAGCCATACCAAAGGGCCAAGTCGGTCTGTGCAAGTGGAGGTCTTTTTAGTCAGTAAGGGCCGGCGATTTGCGCCTTCCAGTGTAGAAAGAATACAAAACAGATGCTTAAATCGTATTTCCCAGACAAAGCAAGAATACATGTAAGTGGGATCGAATTTGTTACACCGTATTATAAAGAGTGATTCATCGTAAGGTTTGATTTATAATGTAAAATGAAACACATAAATTTGAAAGTTAACCTGAAATTTTTATTATCAACTAAAAGAACAATTTATAGCATTTACTTTTTGAAAATGATATCATGTAAATGTTGGACACGACTACGTCTGAGGTGGTACATTCGAAAGGTCTAATTTTGAGCGACTCGTTCGATCATAGCGACTGGTATCTCGCGGATAACAAGAGTAATGTTGGCTTCCAAAGCGTCAATCGTAGCTGGCTTATTCCTGAAGACCTGAGATTTTAAGTATCTCCAGAGAAAATAGTCCAAAGGTGTAATGTCGCACGATCTAGGCGGCCAATTTACCGTAGCAAAACGTGAAATTAGGTGCCCACCAAAATGATTTCTCAATAAGTCCATTTATATATTTTAATTCGTGCGGTTTTTTTTTTCAAAATTTGAACGTTTATTTAAGAAAAACATGTACAATAGTATTATTCAAAGTATTGCCCATCTGAAGCTATGACTTTTTCCCATCTTTCTGGCAATTTGTGGATCCCATCCCAAAAGAACTACGCGAGCTTGGCAGCCAAGAATGAATCAAGCCAGTTTTTGATATTCTGCTCTTATGTGAACCGTATTTCAGTGAGGGCGTTCTGCATCGACCGGAACAAATGGTAGTCAGAAGGGGCAAGGTCTGGGCTATAAGGCGGGTCGGGTAAGACTTCCCATCCACTAGTTCTTAACCGGATAGCAACGTGAGGCCGAGCATTATAATGATAGCAAATTTTTGCCTCGTGTCTGGTCGCATATTTCGGGCGTTTTTCGGCTACTGCACTCTTCAAACGGATTAATTGTGTTCGGTAGCGTTGTCTATTTATGGTTTTACCCGGTTTTAGCAGCTTGAGTTCATGTGGAACCCAATTTCCTTGCTTTTGAATATATCTAGCTGCTTTTAAACGTTTTAAAATGGCTGCTTGAGTGACACCCAAAGATTCTGCGAGCTCTTGTGTTTGGCAACAATCTTCATAGAGTAATGCTTCCAGTTCTTCATCTTCAAACTTTTTTGGCTGCCCAAGACGTTCATCGGCTTCCAAGCCAAAATCACCACTTTTAAATCGTGCAAACCACTTTTGGCACGTTCGCTCAGCTAGCGCATGTTCACCATAAACTTCTACCAAAATACGATGACTTTCGGCAGCAGTTTTCTTCATATTAAAGTAATGAAAAAGAACTCCCCGTGAAAACACTTTTTCAGGCATAAAGTTCGAAATATTTGAGTGAAAAAAAATTATTGTTGTTTACGCTTTAAATTAATGAAATATACCGAAATGACAGTAGCTTTCCAACGCATGTTTCAATGGAATAATAACACTGGAACAATGTTATAGACCCAATATATGGCTCGTAGGGCCGTCTTGTTGAAACCATAGCTCACCGAGACCATTTGCTTGGAATTTAGGAAGCACATAGTCCGTTAATATGGCGCGATAATGGTTGCCAATGACGGTAACATTCTGATTTGCCTCATTTTTTAAGAAATATGGACCAATATTTCACCAGCCCATAAACCACACCATACTGTTGTTTTTAATGGATGTAATGGTAGCTCTTGGTACTCTTCGGGTTGCTTATCAGTAAAAATATGGCAATTTTGTTTATTAACGTATCCATTGAGCCAGAAACGGGCTTCATCACTGAACAAAATTTCACGATAAAACACCGAATTTTCATTGAGTTTTTCCTGAGAAATTTTTTAGTGCTTTTCCCCACACTTGTCTTCCCACTATTTCTAAATGAGCAGCTTTAATACTTAAACATTACTTAATATTGAAGGATAAAAGTCCTCATGGATAATAGAAGTTATTTATATGGCATTCGCTGTTACATAGAGAAATGAGGATTCCAGCTCGAACAAATTCTTCTATAATGTGACACTTGACTTGATATCCTGGGAGAGTTTTCATTGTGTTATTAGCTTAACAAGGAATGTAGTTCTTTTGTTTATCTTCGTGTTGTTCTGTTTATTGCACAAGCAAACAAACAAAAAAAAAAAAACTCTTTGCCCAAAGAAAGGAGAAAAAGTGGGCAGGATTGCATTGGGCAGGTATGACTTCTAGCGTTGTCCTATACCGAAGCCCGGATAAACTAAACAAAAAAGTTAAAAGTTTTATTATTCCCTGTGGTTGCTTTTTTGATGTTGTTTTTTTTTTTTCAATATTCATAGTATCCTTAGATTTGAATTTTAATTAGAATTTGAATTTCCTGATCAGCGGGTTGACAAGAAACAAGTTGCCTTACGTTCCTAAAATTCTTAAAGCGGTAACTGCTACTAGAAATAAGAGGTTCAAACTCGAAAGTTATTTGCAGTAGGTCATGGTGCGAGAAGCTTGATGCAAAAAGTTGGTTGGAGTGGAGAACTTTGCTCAGATGACTTACAAAAAATACATCAGGAAAGGTGCTAGATTCCTTGGTAAAGTAAGTGGGAGTTGATGTATTAACAGAATTTAAATCAAGAGCTCTAATGGCATCAGGAAACGCAGATTCTGTAAGAAGGTTGCTATTGAAGTCTCCACCTGAAATAATATAAGGCGAACTATATAACCAACTCGTATAATTTTGTTTATAAAGCTGTTGTTTGATTGTGTTTGTTTGGTCTGTAAGCTGAAATGTTTGTTATCATTGCTATAAAGTAAATAGCGCTACCTGTACGGACTTACATATAAACTCTGGTTTTAATCCATGACGTGCATAAATGGCCACTCCTCCCCCGATCCGTACCACTCTATCCCGAACAAACAATTTAAAATTTTATACATTGCAGAGAAAGTCATTTAATTCAGGCCAAGACTGAATTCATCAATTTTAGGAAGTAAGAGTGAAAATTTCTCTGAAAAAAATATTTCGTTTCGTTGTAGGCAAACATTTTTTTATTGATTTTTTAATCGAAATAAAGAATATCTAAACATTCACGTAGACAAACGAAAGATCTTTCTTTTAAATTTACTCTTGCGTCGTTACAGATATTTTATCCCTTTAAGCTGAAATTGAAAGCAATTATTTCCACTAATAATATTACGTTTATTGCCATATATACAATACAAAAATTTACAATTAATAAAATTTTGTTTTTAACTATTTTTTTTTCACTAAATACTTCTCTACTTATCGATTCACTACAACACTTCAAAATAATATAATTATAATATTATGAATAATTAAAACAAAAATCTGGGTAAGCGACAATTTACATTTACTTTCTAAGACAACCTACCAGAAAAGCAAATTAAAGTGCAGATTATATCAACGAAATTTTAAATAATTAAAGTGTTTATAATTTCGGAGGAGGAAGTTGAAAACTTTATCTTATACGATATATTGTAGTTGAGCATTTGTTCAGTATGTATTGCTCCTTTTTCTACCCGTTAAGTAAGCTGTTGAGCTAAGAGCCGAGCAAACCGTAGAAAGTTGCGTCGCCTATATGCTTTCGAAGGTTACTTGAGCTAGAAGAATCTGATCTAGCTGCCTTTGACATGTCTATCATGCCCTGCAAGCAAAAATCTGTCTTATATTAGCAAGATTGGCACTGAAATAAGAATTGTATCGAAAAAATAGTTCTAAATGCATAACAGCATCGAGTATGCCAAAAGCTGTTTCATTGTGCAATATGTTTTGTCAAAAAACTTCACAAAAAAATCTACGGCCATCATGATCTACCGGTGTACCGGTATGAGTAAATTTTTTTTTGTGAAAATAAAACACTAATTTTTAATGGGAAAGTAAAAAAACATTTTATTCAAAGTATTGGCCATTGCTAGCTACACATTTTTCCCATCTTTCAGGCAATTTATAAATTCCACACCAATAAAACGGTTCGTCTTTTGAAGCAAACCAAAAAGTCACCCTATTTTCGACTTCCTCGTAAGATTCGAAGTGCTGCTCAGCTAATGCGTCTCCCATCGATGAAAACAAATGGTAAACGAAAGTAGCCAAATCTGGTGAATACGATGGGTAGGGTAGCAGCTCCCAGCCATTTGCTTTGGTTGTTTCCTGAACCAGTTTTGTTCTGTGTGCAGGTGCATTGTCATGGAGCAAAACTACCTTTTCGTATCTTCTGGCCCATTCTGGTCGTTTTTCGATCAATGCATGGTTAAAATTGATCATTTGTTACCGGTAGCGATCAGTATTAATGGTTTCATCAGGTTTTAGGAGCTCGTAGTACACCACACCTTTCTGGTCCCACCAGACACACAGCATTGTCTTCTTGCCGACCTGGTTTTGCAGTCGAAGTTGATGGTTATCCCGGATTAATCCAAGATTTTTTCCGTTTAGGATTCTGAAAATAAATCCATTTTTAATCGCCATTCGATGCAAAACTGATTTTTTATCGTGTCTTTGAAGCAAAATTTCACAAGTGGTTTTTCGGTTTTCCATCTGTCTTTCATTCAATTCATGTGGCATCCATTTTCCAGACTTTTGGATATTTCAAATAGCTTTTAAACGGTCAGAAAATGTTTGTTGTGCAACATTTAACATTTCTGCCATTTGCTTCTGACTCAAAGTGTCATCTTCATCCAATATTGTTTGCAATTCGGCGTCTTCAAACTTTTTTGGTGATCTTCCACATTCTACATTACTCACATCAAAATCGTTACCTCTGAACCGTTGAAAATATCTTTTGCATGTTGCTTCTGATAGAGCATGATCACCAGATGCCTCGACAAGTATTCGATGCAACTCTGCACCACTTTTCTTATATGATGTTGTTTGCTCAATGACTTGATGAATACTAACTGTTTGACAGGTGTAATAGCAACCAAACAAAAAAAAAAAAAAAAAAAAAAAAAAAAATTAAGGCCCGTTCACAATAAATGTTCCCTATCGAGACATTTGTATCTTGATGCTCACTTCATACCGGTTCACCTGGTATTTTGCGGCTACCTTATATAAATCCTATTTTGACATCAAAGGTCTCTGTGATTTCCTTACCGACCTTAATGGAGCAAAGTGCATTCTCCATCGTCATCCTGCACAAGCGGACGAGTGTTGGGAACGAAGCCAAAACTAGATATTGCTCTGTATAGCTCGTTTCCTTAAATGCTCTCATACGTGGCCTGAAAATCGATGAATAGGTGGTGTAGATCAATTTGGAGCTCATGGTCTTCCAATGTATGCAAGAGTGAATATTTGGTCGATGGTAGACATTTCTGGCCTCAAACCACGCTGACATTGACCAATAAGATTGTTGACGACCGGCTTTAGGAATTCACATAATACGCGGATAGGATATTGTAGGGGATATTAAGAAGACTAAGATTCTACTCATCGGGCATGTTTTCATCCGACCAACAGTCTGCAGAGATAATCTTTCCAATTATCTTAGCACCGACTGTGGTTCTATTATTAAGTTTCCTTCTGCATCCTTACGGATGCATGAGCGGCCTGATTCGAAACCAATATAATCAATTTAGTTGATTCTGGTTTTTTATCAGCAGTTGACCAAGCGCCTTAATGGATGTTAAGGTGTGAAGATTATGTGCTCCCTCTATCTGTATCTGTTTTCCGACCAATGGCTTACGGGCTGTGCTTACCCATTTTATTACCAAGGACGCCGTCCTCTTCTAGTATGGCATTAATATCGCCAAAGATGATTTTCACACCATAGATATTTGGGACATTGTTCATAGGAGCTTGTTGAAGCAGTCTTTGGTAAGATTGTTTTTCATTGCTGCCAAAGCGTGAGCATTTCTGAGGCTTATGTTGGCGAATTATGTTTGAAACTAAAGAATTGCTCCCTAAGTCTTCTGTTGGCAACGGTCCGCATCCGAACAACGCTGCTACTAATTCCATTATTCAAGTTATAGGACAGTCAGCAGTTTCCTTATCAATCGCAGCAAAACCTTGAATTGTATTTCATTCAATTCATGTGGCACCCATTTTCCAGACTTTTGAATCTTTCCAATAGCTTTTAAACGGTCAGAAATTGTTTATTGTGCAACATTTAACATTTCTGTCATTTGTTTCTGACTCAAAGTGTCATCTTCATCCAATATTGTTTGCAATTCGTCGTCTTCAAATTTTTTTGGTGGTTTTCCACTTTCTGCATTACTCACATCAAAATTGTTATCTCCGAACCGTTGAAATCATCTTTTATAAGCTGCTTCTCATAGAGCATGCCTCGACAAGCATTCGATGCGACTCTGCAGCACTTTTAAAAAGTTAAGGCCCGTTTACAATAAATGTTTCCTATCGAGACATTTGTATCTTGACGCTTACTTCATGCCGGTATACCTGGTAAATGCAAATGAAGACATCTTTGGTTGTTATAAATGCACTGTGTTTCAAAGATTAAAACATCTTTATCACAGAATCTCATCCTAATTACTGTGGGATTGTTGCACATTTCAATGTCACACAAAAACATTATTTTTTATCCCACAGTCCCCTACTTATACAAGCATGTTAAAATTCAATAACTTAATTAGCTGTGGACATAAGGAAACCTTTACCACCCTAATCCAATGCAATGGTGTGCAAGGGCCTTATACTTCAAAAACCGTAAGACCCAAGTACCAAAAAAAAATTAAGAAAAGAAAAACATAGACAAGCAAGCTGAAAAGTGTTGTGATTCCGGTAGATTTATTTCTCTTTTAATGGAAAAGTTGCATGACGAAAAGTTTTCCAAAAACTTCAAGATAAGATGTTTTTTAAGTGTTTACACCTACTTCTAGGTTTGGGCTGGCTTTCGGAGTATTAAACTTTTTTACAGAAAGGAGAGCTGCTAATCTTGTTTTAGCTTTAAAAGAAAAAACAAGATACTAAAAGATGAACAAAAATACGGGTAATCGCTCACAAGTGTCAGTACACTTTTGCAAACAAATGCTACAAAAGAGGTGGTTGAACCTTTGTCGGGTGATTACGTTAAGTGTTGCAAACGTAACATACAGACATGCTGATAGTTAGGTACAATATTATAAACTGCCGGTATAATTGTGCGTTTTAATAATACGTAAAGAATTACATTGGATGTTAAATGGGGATGGTCTGAAAAACTATCTTATGTAAACGCCAACAAAATTAAGGAAATATTTGAAATGCTTAAGAGATTAAAGGAAGGAATTCCTTATCGGACTGCTACAGTTGAACTTGGTTTCTTGTTTGTTAATTGGCCTGGGATTAATTTCACTCAATTTGGAAATTTGGTATGCATTTGGTTGGCTGTTTTTTTCATGAATTTCTGATGAGTTTGGTGTATAATTTGTTGGCTTTATTTTGACAAATTTTGTGTGCTTCAGACAAGTGATGTTAATGAAGAACCATTTTTGCCTGTTTAGAGTTCCAAGTCTTAGTACTGAATTCTACACTTCTTATGATAACGTCGTTATCATGATACCAAGTCACAGATATTAATAAAAGATGTAAGTACGATTTCGGTACCCATTACCTGCAATCTTAAGAGTGAAGCAACTCGTAGTTATAATCGTTTCTATAGGCGAACAATTGAGTGTTTAGTGAAATAATTCGAACTGACAGTATCAGGACATAATATTAAAGTATCAGAGATTATTGCGGCCGTAGGCGAGCTGGTCAGTCTCAGGAGCTTGGCACACTCTGTACAGTGTTTTGTGGAATGGCTTGCCTATACGTCTTTATAAGATTATATTGAACCTGTAGCTAAAGCCAAATGATTATCATACAGAATGAACTTTCGATGATAAGCCTATATGAAGTATTGAATAAGATCCGGATTATCACCTAAAATTGCCCCTTTGTTCAAGCAAACAAACAAAGATGTTCCAACAGTAGGCATTGTATGCAAAATAATTGAATATTTGATATGGTTCTCATGGCGGTGGTTTTATTTGGCCGCACTTCTTCCGAGGAGATGCTGATGTGTCGCTATCATTTAATGTTGGCCATTTTTTTTTTTTTTTTTTTTTTTTTGAGATTAATTAATTAATTAATTTTCCAGTTTTGTAGGATAAGTGGCTTCAAAATGACGATGTTACTTGTCACTTCGTTTACCTCCTTATCGTCAGAAATGGCCTTGTCAATTGGTCAATTGGTGCGATTAAACACCTTTAGACTCTTTTCTTTGGGGCTAAGTTAAGTTTCTGGTTTATGCCAGCATGCGAACAACTTGAGACAAGTTGAAGTGAGCATTTGACGTGCAATTTCTAAAATAGCTGTCCCGTGAGTTATATCGTATTACTATTTCCAGAAAAAAGGAAACACTCGGAATTTGGAAAAAAGATCTTTATTTTGCGACAAACCAAAATGTAGTAATCCTCTCCTCTCTAATTCTTCATCCTTAACAGCAATTAAACATTACATTTCTTTTTTAACAGCATACATTACGCCAAGTCTCCACGAGACATATTTCTTTCAGACATAATGTCAAACATTATTTCAGAAATTTTTATTTTTTCATTTGGTGGGCAAATTTTGTCAAGAAAATTCATTTGTGAACATGTCGTATAGGAGGAACCAACGACGACTAATTCTTGCCATGATGGCAAGTTTCTGGGTTAATCCTTTTATAGACAAAAGACAATTGCATGATTTGGAAAGCACTTTGCTGCTAGATGTGTTGTGGAAAGATGGATCCGATTACAAAAAATTCTGTCGAATGACAATAGATAAATTTGAATCAATTCTGGCGTCGGTAGCTATAATATTATATGTTTTTTGTATATTAACTATATATGCGATTTATTTTAGGTGGATCGCTATATTTACAAAAAGGATACAAATATGAGATACGCAATTAGTTCGAGGGTACGTCTTGCTATTACAATCAGATTTATAGCTACCGGAGATTCATACCGTTCTTTCACGAGTTTCAAAGAAAACTTTAAGGTAATTTATTCCGGAAGTCCTAGAAGCTCGATTCACTTCATAGAGAGCATATGACGGTGAGAGAAGATTTTAAGAATAATAACAAATATTCATACATGTGCCTATAATGTGCTTTTAGATGCCCTCTACCGTCACTGAATGGTCAAGTATATCTGATGATTTCCAAAAATATTGGGATTTTCCACACACATTATGGCCCATAGACGGAAAACATATTCGGATTATGGTCCCTCCGAAGTCCGGATCCGATTTCTTTAAGTATAAAGGATTTTTTAGTGTCGTCTTGTTAGCAGTGGGTGATGCAGATTTGTTTACATTGATGTTGGAGGGAACGGAAGAGCATCAGATGTAGCCATATACAAAGATAGCTCATTATATAAAGCCTTAACATCTGAATCACTAAACATACCTATCCCAAAACCATTAGGTGGGCAAGAAGTGTGCACCTTATACTATTTTATTGGCGACGGCATCTTCGGTCTGGATAAAAATCTTATGAAAGCTTACGACGAAAATAGAAGCTTAACTACGTCACAAAAAGTTTTTAACTATCGATTCAGTCGCGCGAGGATGACCGTTAAAATTGCATTTGGAAGACTTGCAGCCCGTTTCAGAATTCTTCATCGTCCAATCGAAGTATCTTTAGACTGCTGTAATGTTCTTGTCAAAAACAACTATCTTTCCGCAAGCATATCCAAAGGCCTTACAACAGAACCCGATAAAAATGTCTAAATACTTCGCTTCCAGAAACGTTCACACAACTGGACCCAAAAGACTGTAATGGCTCGAAATGGCTACAAATGGCTATATACCGAGGGAGATGTTCCATATCAATGAAAGAAAATAAAAAAATCCCTCATTGCAATCATAAATCTTTGTTTACATCACTTAAAAAATAAAGAAAAATAATTATAGATATATACACGAATATACACGAATTTAAATGTCGTCATCGAAGGTGAATAACTCTGCACTTAAAACTCCTGTCTGTAGAATGTCGCTTTCCACCGAAGTTGATGCTTCTGATTCCGATCTACAATACTTTTCAGTGATCGGATAGTATTCCTCGACATGTTTTGTTGCAATTCAGCCATAGCAATTGATGCTTCCAATGTCAGTGTCAGTCTTTTTAATTGGCTAGCGATGCTTTTCACGAAGTCCAAGTTCATGTCTTCCTCTTGTGGTGGTTCCTTCGCTAGGCTGACTATTGCATTTAAGGCATCGTCGTACTTCGTAGTTGCATGGTCCCTTTTTGTTCTTTTTTTCATTGATTTGAATGAAGTCGATGGCGATGGCAATGAAAATTCCTCGAACGATGTAATACCCGCAGGCTCTTCATTTTCTTTGGCTTCGACAGCACGCTAGAACGTATCGTCCTAAAAGAAACGGAAAATTACACACATAACCTCATACTTTTATTGTGTTACTCACGAGCCCGAAATTGAAGCTGATATACATCATCTGCTACACTGCCCGATTTCTTGGAAACATCCACTTTTTTGTTCTCTGCCACATATGCCGTTCGTAAACATTTTATTTTTTTTTTTACATCCTCGACACTTCGTTGAAACTGGTTTGAAATTTCCTCCCAGGACTTTATTTCCAAGTCGTTCCTTTTATATAAATGGCTTTTGTAGTCCCACAAACACTCATACTTTTTGAAATAATTTATTAATTCTAGAGTCTGTGATTGAGAAATTCGCCAATCAGCTATATTTCACTCGTAATAAACCTTAAATTGACAGCCACAATTAAATCGATTTCAGGTTTTATTTTCACAGAGTTGGCATGAAATAAATCCAAAAACTTATGTCATGAAATAATTTTTTTCTAGAAATCTGCGGTTTCCATTGGAAATTTCAATTGCATGACATATTTTATGAAATGAATTATTGCCAGTGGAGGCCAAATATATGTTATAGACATAAGCAAATATAGGGTTTTCCAAAAAGGGACTTGACAACTTTGAATTTAATTTGTGAACGCACTCTTAACTAATCATCAAACTGTCATTGTCAATTTTCATCATGGTAAAGTACACTAACGAGCAACGTCTGCAAATTATAAAAATTTTCTACAGATATTCGAAGTCGCAAAATCATCTTCAGTGACGAAGCTCATTGGCTCAACGGGTTCGTCAATAAGCAAAATATGCGTTATTGGTCAGGTGAAAACCCACATGTGCTTCATGAATCACCACTTCATCCACAAAAAATAACTGTTTGGTGCGGTTTGCATGCCGGCGACGTTATTGGGTCATATTTTTTCGTCGACGATAACGATCGTCACGTTACTGTGAATGGTCAGCGTTATCGCGCCATGATCACCGATTATTTTTGGCCCGAATTGGAAGATATGGACTTGGACGACATGTGGTTTCAACAAGATGCTGCCACAAGCCACACAGCACACGCTACAATTGATTTATTGAAGAGTAAGAAATGGTGAGCGTGTTATCTCAAGACATGGGCCAGTCGATTGGCTGCCTCGTTCGTGCAATTTAACGCCGCTTGAATGTTTTCTTTGGGGTTACGCTAAGTCATTGGTTTATGCAAATACGCCGACGACGTTGGAAGAGCTCAGAGCCAACATTGAACGCGAAATAGAGGTCGTTTCGACCGAAATGTGTGGTCGAGTCGTTGAAAATTGGGTCCAACGATATGAACAAATTCGAGTTCGATTCATAAATTTTTTGATCTTACTTCGAGCCAACAATAAAGTTTTTAAAATATCTATAATGGTTTGCCTTTTATTTAAAAAAAAAAAAGTTGGCAAGTCGTTTTTAGAAAACCCTATATAAGAGACATGCAAAAAAAAAAAACAGGAGAGCTAACACAGCAACATCGTTGGATTGGGTTCTACAAGCGCACATTATCAGAAGCTTTGCCTTGTAACCCACAAAAATAAGACAGCAAGGCTTTGGATGACTGTACCACACACTAGTCAAGTAACTAACAAAAGCATGTATGTTTCTTTCGTCCAAACTGTTCTGTTGTACAATATGAGTTTATAGAGCAACATCTTGACAAGTCAAGTTAAGTATGTCAAGCGAATAGACGAGTTAGAGTTAACTCCTGTTTGCTTAAATATATTTTTTTTTAACAAGCTCTTCAATATTACACTGAAAGTTAAAGTTTTTTAATTTTTGGTCAATTTGTTGAATCGAAATAGTTTTCAACTCTCAAGCGATTCTTCATTCAGCCATCAGTTAAACAAATTATTTCCATTGTTCATCACTATGTCTACCACAACAAGTCAGCAAGCGCTCAAGGAGAAACCTACAAATACTCCCGCATCAACTCCAGATAAATCTCCTGCAGTAAAAACACGCAAATGAAATGATTCTGATACAAAAACATCTATATCCGACAATATAATGAAAAAATTCAAACTGTGTTTTCTGAACTTGAGTCTAAATTTAACAAAAAAGTGTGCGATGCCATTACTTCTCTTGAAAACAAAGTAAGACTCTTTGAAAGCAACTTATCCGACCTTCAAGATGAAAATCGGAAGCTAAAAGGGACATACGACGTTAGGAACGATTGTCTGATGTTATTGTGCGCTGCAAGATTGCTGCAAGGCTGGGCCACCACTACACTTCGATTCATTTCGTCTGAGCACCAAATCCACCGATGGCCATCGACCGCTGCTTGTGAGACTCTCCTCACATACAGAGCATTACTGGCAGCTTTTCGCGCCAATAAAGGCCTGAAACTGCAACAACTGGATAATTTATCACAACCGCAGCTGCCTGAAGATCATTCGCCTTCTGCCTCACGGGCGTATATCAACGAGAGCTTAACGCAAGAAAATAGCTCTTGTGCAGAGAAGACTTACTGTTCTCCGCAAAAACGCGCAATGATTTGATCTACGTGAAGAAGAGTAGAGATGAAACTGAGACCGAAATTCTTTCCATGACAAAACTCTCTTAAGAACATAACCTGTTTTTATGCCACAACTTTACTCGCTGTTTTGATGAACACTATTTTGGTCTGGAGCATAATTCGTATCATGGAATAGATACGTATTTATTTAATCACTATAAACATGTAACTAAATTATATTCTACTCTTTTCTACTTTCTATTTTTCTGTTTCTCTCTTCACTCCTTACTTAATATCTGTTGTTGCTAATTTTTGTTATAATTTATTTTTTTTTTAATTATGCTACGCTTCCATTGTCTTTATTTGATGTCTAGGTTAAAACTCATCTGGTAATATTACTGAAGCTGCAGTGCGATCAGTGATCAACATTTTATCTTCTGCATCTCAAGGTATTAAAATATGCTATCTGAACGCGCGAAGTTTAAGGCCATCTAAATAAGATTACTTAAGCCCATATTGACGCCAGTGACCGATTTACTATATATGACATTCCGTGTTATAAACTCATTCGAAAAGATAGGATGACCAACACCACGGGTGGAGAAGTTGCGGTGTACTGCATATCCTCACTTAAGTACAAAATACTAAGGAAATCTGAAGATAGTGCTGTTGAATATCTTCTACTTGAAGTTAGTGACTTCACCTCAAACTCTGATCGGTGTGGCGTACAATCCAAACCAATGTCACTTTCCAGAGCCACTGTTTTCAGCAATCCTTGAGTTCACTGCTCTATATGACGATATTATTATCTGTGGCGATCTCAACGCCGACCTTCTTCAAAACAAGAGCAGAGCACGTCTTCTATGAGATTCTGTGGCCTCAACTGGGTTGACTATTGTTCACTCCCATGCTACTCGATTCGCTCCAGGAGTTCCTTCTAGTCTATTTGATTTTATCATGGTTTCAGATCGGTCGAACTTGCTACTCATGATATAATATATTGTACGTACAATGTTGACTTGTCTCGTTTCATTAAACCATCATCTTTTCAATTTCGAGACTTTTCCTGTATCGACAACAGTATGTTACAACTAATTGATTGCTAGAATATTGTATTTCTTAGAAGCATTACGATACTGATCTGCTGCCGCCAGTAAGCTTAAACAATAAGCAATTCAAATTTGTGGATGCTGTCACAAATCTCGGTTTTAAATTAAAAAGATCTCTCTCTGCCGTTGACCATACAAACCATGTTATTGGACGAATCTATACTGGATTACTTAACTTCGGTTGTTTTCTAGTTTTATAACGGTTGACACTAAGCTAAGGTTAATAAAAACATTATTTTTGCCTTCTATTGATTATGCCACTGGTGTTTACTGCAAAATCGACTCCTTTTCTCAGCACAATAAGCTTGTGGCGCTTAATGTCATGGTTAGGTAGATACGTCTATGGTCTCCGTCGGTATGAACAAATTTCACACTGTCACAAATTCGATGTCTTTTATTTTTGCACAAGGTCACAAACAGCAGATCCCCCAAGTATTTGTTTGATAAAATTCAATTTGCTCAGTCCCCTAGAACATTTAATATTATGCCGTAACTTGTATTATTCCATTGTTATTATTCCATTGGAACATGCGTTGGAAAGCTACTGTGATTGTACGTCATTTCAGTATATGTCATTCACTTGAAGCGTAAACAACAATTTTTTTTCACTCAAATATGTCGAACTTTGTGCCTGAAAAAGTGTTTTTGCGGGGAATTCTTCTTCATTACTTTAATAAGAAGAATATGCCGAAAGTCATCGTATTTTGATGGAAGTTTATGGTGAACATGCGCTAGCTGAGCGAACGTGCCAAAAGTGGTTTGCACGATTTAAAAGTGATGATTTTGGCTTTTGAGACGATGAACGTCCTGGGCAGCCAAAAAAACTTTGAAGATGAAGAACTGGGAGCATTACCCTATGAAGATTGTTACCAATTACTCAAGCAGATATTTTAAAATGTTTAAAAGCAGCTGGATGTATTCAAAAGCAAGGAAATTGGGTTCCACATGAACTCAAGCTGAGAGACGTCAAAAGGCGGTTTTGCATGTCCGAAACGCTGCTGGAACACCACAAAAGGAAGCGATTTTTGCATCGGATTGTTACTGGTGGTGAAAAGTGGATCCATTACGACAACCCCAAGCGCAAAAAATCATATGTGAAACCCGGCCAACCAGCCAAATCATGGACAACGCTACCGGACACAATTAATCCGTTTGAAAAGAGCAGTAGCCGAAAAACGCCCGGAATATGCGACCAGACACGAGGCAATAATTTTCCATCATGACAACGCTCGGCCCCACGTTGCTATTCTGGTTAAGAACTATTTGGAAAACACCCGCCTTATAGCCCAGACCTTGCCCCTTCTGACTACCATTTGTTCCGGTCGATGCAGAACGCCCTCATTGAAGCATGGTTCACATCAGAGCAGAATATCAAAAATTGGCTTGATTCATTCTTGGCAGCCAAGCCGGCGCAGTTCTTTTGGGATGGGATCCACAAATTGCCAGAAAGATGAAAATGTTCTGGCTTCAGATGGGCAATACTTTGAATAATACTATTGTACATGTTTTTCTTCAATAAATGTTCCAATTTTGAAAAAAAAAACCGCATTATATGCCCAATATAATGCCCTCTTTCAACTATTTGAACTTGTCGAGTCTCTTTTTTGTGTATGTTACCAGGCTCTGGAACCAACTTTCGACAAATTTCAAAATTCAAAAGTGTCGTTTTGGAAGACATGGAATAAGAAACATATAGCTACTCTTTTCAAATCGTTTATCTTTTACTTTTTATCTACTTTCTGCACTATTTTTTAAATCTTTTCACTGTCCTTCTCTTCACAACCCTTCCTTTTCCATTATACCATATACCACATGGGCTGAAAAGTCCAAAGCCGTTTGTAAGAGAAGGCACCACTTGAATTGAATCCATACCTTTTTCAGTTAGTACCTTCAATAGATACGTGTATAAATTTGACAGCTGTCGGACGATTAGTTCTCGAGATATAGCGTTGTGAGTGAAGCAACTTTTGTTATTGTGAAAAAAATGGATTCAAAGCAATTTCGGGTGTTGATTTATCATTGCTTTTTGATGGGAAAAAATGCAGCCGATGCAAAGAAATGGCTTGATAAGTGTTACCCGGACTCTGCACCAGCCGAACGTACCATTCGCAAGTGGATTGAAAAATTTAAAAGTGGTCATGATGAAAACATCAAAAAAGTCCACAAAATGATTACGAATGACCGTAAAGTGAAGTTCATCGAAATAGCTGAGGCTCTGAAGATATCAAAAGAGCGTGTTGGATATATCATACACGAATATTTGGACATGCGAAAGCTCTGTGCCGCGTTTGCTTACAGTCGACTAAAAACAACAACGTGTTGATGATTCAGAGGAGTGTTTAAAGCTGTTCAACTGCAATAAAGCCGAATTTTTGAGTCAGTATGTGACAATGGATGAAACTTGGCTCCATCACTTCACACCAGAGTCAAGTCGGCAGTCAGCTGAGTGGGGATCAGGCGACGAACCTCATCCAAAACGACCAAAAACTCAACAGTCGGCTGGCAAGGTTATGGCATCCGTATTTTGGGATACACATGAAATAATTTTCATCGACTATCTATAAAAGGGGCAGACTATCAACAGCGACTATTACATTGCGTTGTTGGAGCGTTTGAAGGACAAAATCGCAGAAAAACGGCCGCATTTGAAGAAAAAGAAGGTGCTGAAAACGATGGCAATATTGAATAAATTCGGCTACGAATTGCTTCTCCACCCACCGTTCGCATACCTCAAAAGAATGCTTGCCGGAAAGAGATTTAAAACCGATGAAGAAGTAATCGCCGAATCAGAGGCCTATTTTGAGGCTAAGCCGAAATCGTACTACAAAACTGGTATCGAAAGATTGAAAAATCGTTTAGAAGGCAACTATATTGATAAATAAAGTTGAATTTTGCGAAAATTTTGTGTTTTATTATAAAACGGCACTGACTTTTCAGCCCATCTGTTATATATTTTTTTATCTCTAAGTAACTATCACTAATGTTTATACTAAATTTGGTTTAGTTATAATTAAAATTGTAATCTATATGTACTATAAAAGACTAGGTCTTATTTGTGCAATGTTTTTATAATAAATTGAATTGAATTGAAAAAAAAAAAAAAATCGTATACATGTTTGAATATGCAAATACTATATGATGCTCCCGTTGTTGCCATCCTGCAAATTAATTGATATGCACTATCGGTGTTGATAGAGCATGTATGGAGCACAAAACTCGTGGGGGACATTTGAATCATGATAGTTATTAATTAAATGTCGTTGATTCCTTAAACGCACATGCTTTTATTTAAAAAAAAAAAAAAAAACAAAAAACTACTTGGGCGTAACCCTACGATTATATTGGTTCAGTTTGTCTGCTTTTGTTGAATCATTCTGCCTACAAGTATATTGGAAATAAATCCAACTACCTCAAGTGAGTTTTCGCCTTGAATTTGTGGTCATACAGGCTCTAAATCTTGGAAATATTTTCTGGGCTTTCTTCCTTGAAAACGCATTATTACCAGGAATCTTCAAAGGATTAAATAATCGAAGTGTTCGAACGCTATTCAGAGAAGCCCCTAATATTTTCAAGCAGTTTCGAAGAGTTCAACAAAAGTTTGATTTAATCTACCAAACACATGATTCAACTACGCCGTGTTGTCGGGACGGGTTACATATGCCATCAATAGTTGCATTGATGAGATGAGCCTCAACATCACGTCAAGTACACTTCACTCTTGACATCTAAGTTTAGAGAAGCAATCCCAAAAGATCTTTCCTGTTTTTGTTTTTCTTCTCTCATTAAGTAAAAGTTATATTTTGTATCGGTAACAGCAATAATTTTTTTTACGAAATAACAAAATCATTTCTTTTCCTTCGGGTCAATATGAATGGTAATCTATTTCAGTTTTATGATAAACAAATAAAAATGGAAACAAGGACGAAAGAAGAAACTGGATAATACCATAGTTACTGTTTGGTTGTCAGGAAAACATCGAACCAGGATGGAAAATTTTACAAACAAATTATTTTCCTTCTAAATTCCAGATATCAAATAACAAAGTGTAAATCGAATCTTGTATATACACGTATGGTTGAAAATATGAACGTGCTGATGAAGGCTCTTCTTTGCTCGATTGATTTATCTTTTAATTTCCTAGAACTATCAGTATCATTCCGCAAGTCATTTTCCCTAGATTCTTAAAACAGGATTATTGTTACGATAAATTTAGACATATACGTACGCACATACATTAGGTTTGACTGATATATCGTATTTTTATGTTTTCTTGAATTTGGAAATATTTGCCAAAGTACTTTAATTTTGCAACGGAACAATGCTGGATTTGAAAACAACATCTCATCAATTACGATTAGCAATTACCCGAATATTTTCCTCAAGTGTTTTTCTTTTGCAAATAGGTCCACTAGGGTAGGGGCAATCTCAGAGCATCTCATACCGAATCAATAAGAAATGCCTATAAACATGTGAATTATAGAAAAATTAGTCTTCTTCTTCTTACTTCTTTCTTGTTACTTCTAGTGGAAGTAAGGCTACGGATGGTAAAATGCCAACTTCATTAGTTGAAATGGTATTCAAGTCTGTCACTTGAAAGAAAACAAAAGTGTGTAATGTAATAAGTATACAATATGCATTTCACCATCGAAGTTGAATTACAATTATTGTTTGTACTTCCTTGCAATACATTTTCATCCTCCATCATATAATAATGATGATGGTAATAATAGTAAACACGACACGATGTCAAGAAATGCACTAACGTTAATTGAATTTTCAGTAAAGTGTTCACATTCGGTTACCTTATTTCTATACCCACAAAGAAATATTGCGGCCATCTGGTGATAAAATCGTCAACGAAATTGATAATGTTAATCATGGCCGATCATGACCCGGCGCTCGTTTAATATTAGAGTTGTCCGTATTTTCTGAAGGCCAATATGAATTCGGCGCAGTATCTAATAGGTGATTTCTTAAGCGTTTGATTTTTAATTGTTAAAAAAAAAACACAGGAAAATTGTAACAGTGTATAGAATTTTTTTTTGAGTTGATCAAGATCAATGCCTTAATTTAATTTAAATTTTACAGATTATTTCATGTACTGTTGACCACGACTACGTCCATACGGAGAGTCCAATTTTGAATAACTAATAACACGTGTAAAGTAATATGGGTATATTTTTTGAAGCTATGACTTTTTCCTATCTTTCTGGCAATTTGTAGATCCCATCCATATTGATATTCTGCTCTGATGTGAACCGTATATCAGTGAGAGTGTTCTGCATCGACCGGAACAAATGGTAGTTAGAAGGGCCAAGGTCTGGGCTATAAGGCGGGTGGGGTAAGACTTCCCATCCACTGTTTCCCAAATAGTTCTTAACCAGAATAGCAACGTGGGGCCGAGCGTTGTCATGATGGAAAATTATTGCCTCGTGTCTGGTCGCATATTCCGGGCGTTTTTCGGCTACTGCTCTTTTCAAACGGATTAATTGTGTCCGGTAGCGTTGTCCATGATTTGGCTGGTTGGCCGGGTTTCACATATGATTTTTTGCGCTTGGGGTTATCGTAATGGATCCACTTTTCACCACCAGTAACAATCCGATGCAAAAATCGCTTCCTTTTGTGGTGTTCCAGCAGCGTTTCGGACATGCAAAACCGCCTTTTGACGTCTCTCAGCTTGAGTTCATGTGGAACCCAATTTCCTTGCTTTTGAATATATCCAGCTGCTTTTAAACATTTTAAAATATCTGCTTGAGTAATTGGTAACAATCTTCATAGGGTAATGCTCCTAGTTCTTCATCTTCAAAGTTTTTTGGCTGCCCAGGACGTTCATCGTCTCAAAAGCCAAAATCATCACTTTTAAATCGTGCAAACCACTTTTGGCACGTTCGCTCAGCTAGCGCATGTTCACCATAAACTTCCATCAAAATACGATGACTTTCGGCATATTCTTCTTATTAATATAGTGTTGTTTACTCTTCAAATAAATGACATATACTGAAATGACGTACAATGACAGTAGCTTTCCAAATCATGTTCCAATGGAATAATACAAGTTACGCCATATCTTAGCAAACCGCACGAAGTTATAAACCTCTAAAGGCATCAAATCGCACGATCTAGCCAGCCAATTCACCTGTAAAATGAGAGATAAATTGCTTACCAAACTCATTTCTCAATTGGTCCATCGATTCGTCTGCTAAGTGGCATGTAAACGACAAATGCATGAATTCTTGGCAAAAATTAAAAAAAAATGGGGAAATCTTGAAAGAAAATAACTTGATTGTACAGTTAAATACCTAAATATTACAGACATGTGTTAATTTTGATAAAGCTGCTTGCATTTTGACCACGTCAGTCGTTTGAACTTGTGCATTCCGTGGAGTAAACTTGCAGCTTTGTTTAATTTAAAAAACCGAGCAAGTGTTCAAGTCAATTTCTTAGCAGCGTTTTAATTTATACCGAGTGAGTTTTTTAACTTGAGACATCCAAATTACTCGAAAAATACGAGATATCGCGAAAAATGTTTCAGACAAAAGTCACAAGGCTCTGATCTGGACATCAGAGCACCATTTTCAGGGTCAAACGAAGGTCACTTTTGATTTTTTAATGGGAACCCCTATTTTTTCTGACAGATTCGTAATCTGCGTGATAAATTACAATTCTTTTACATGAAACACTTGCCAAATAAGTCGTAAAACAGGAATTTCTCAAACGACTGTCTGTAAGATATTACATCGGCATAAATACCATCCTTATCATGTTTCAATGCATCAAGAACTTTCTAGTGAGGATTTTCGCATCCAGATTTAATTTTGTCACTTCAGCAAATTGAACGAGACCCCCTTTTCTTCGCCAAGGTGTTATTCTCTGATGAGTCAACTTTCACCAATCACGGTACGGTCAATCGACATAATATGCATTACTGGGCTACCGAAAACCCTTTTTGGTTGCGACAAGTTGAACGCCAGCAGCCTTGGAATGTTAATGTTTGGGCGGGAATTGATGGGGATAAATTCATAGGTCCATATTTTACTGAAGGCAGCTTGAATGGCGAAAAGTATGCAAACTTCTTGCGGGACCATCTTCCAGTATTACTAGAAGAACTGCCATTGGAGTTGCGACAAACAATGTGGTTTCAACATGATGGTTGTCTAGCCCATTATTCCCAAGTAGCCCGGGGCGTATTAAGCAATGTTTACCATCAACGATGGATCGGACGAGGGGGTCCCAGGCAATGGCCTGCTAGATCACTTAAAAAGTGAGGTTTGCAGAAAAAAGCCAACAACACGTGAGGACATGAAAAGACGAATAACTGAAGCTTGCCGGAAGATTATTTAGAGCGCGGATAGACAAATGTGTTAAAGTGAATGGTAACATTTTCGAGCATTTGTTGAAATAGTTTTGGGAAATAAACGTCGAAATGTGAAGAATTCAATGATTTAACAGTGGGAAGCAAGGGAACCCACTCTAATTAATCACCCCGAAGGAAACAAAATACTCCTACGTCCACGTCCTTGTTTCTGGGTTAAGCTAAACGCAGTATGTAAAAACAAATGACAAGCCTACGAGCAATACGACTGAGCAATGAAAATCAGGAATTATCATTTGAAAAATCAAAAGTGACCTTCGTTTGACCTTGAAAATGGGGCTCAAGGTTAAACTCAAGATCTTATGTCCCCTTCAGAACCTTGTAACTTTTGTCTGAAACATTTTTCGTGGTATTTCGTATTTTTCAAGTAATTTGGATGTCTTAAGTTAAAAAACTCATCCCATATATACAATATATATTTTTGAAATGGATTCAGTCCCCACAGGTTTGTCAACAGTATACATGTAAAATTATAGTCTTGTGTGACGAAATAAAATTTTGGTGATTTTTTGAAAGTTGGTGTTAATTTTTGAAGAATGTCTTCAAATTATGACTTGTTTGATTGTGTGTTATATGTTCTTTTTGGGACTTCAATAAAAATTTGCGCCTTTTTGCGCTTTTTGAAAATATCGTTTGTATAAAGTGTTCAAGTCCCGACTCAAAAAAAAACCCAATCTTCAAGTTTGAAGGAATACGTTGAAACTCGAACGAAATGCCCAGATTATGCTAAACCTTTGTTGCGAAAGCGGATTTCATTTTTCATATCAGATTTCATACAAAGATGTCAAAAATGCTATTAAAAAGAGGATAGGTTTCTTACTTCTAATAAGTCTTGGCTAGATTCTGCGATTAGTTTCAAAAATTATGCTTTTTATTAAAAAAAAAATTGTGGTCGCCCTATAAAAAGTTTTGATGAAGCTTCGAAAAGAACCAAACGCCTAAAAGCTAATGATTTAAGACAGAAACACTCATCTGAGGAAGTTTTTGCTGCTCAAATGAATTTACGGTCTTCAGGCAAGTAGAAGCATCTAAACTTGTGAGAGATGGGACGGCAAGTTCGCCTAAACGAGCTGCAAAATATAGGTTGGCATTCAAGAAATTTGAAGGCGCTAAGAAAAAACAACTTTCTGGGAGAGAAGCTTTGTCCATGTTTGTTAAAGCCAAATTTACTAGACACCAATACGATATAATAAGATTGAACGCTAAGTCCCGGTTCCCGTCTTATAAAACAATACAACTTGCCAAAAAACAGTGTTACCCTGCGAAAGAACATATTACTGTTACGGACACTGTTGCTGATATTTAATTGCAGGCTTTACTTAATCATACGGTTAATCGGCTATTAGATGCTCAAAAGGAAGTTTTGAAAGTCCAACAAACGGATTCCTTGAACAATTTGAAGCTGATTTGTAAGTGGGGCTTGGATGGTTCAGCGCAGTCAGAATAAAAAACAGCATTTTTCTCATGCAAACGCTAAAGACACCAGTATATTCATCCTGTATCCTTTGTACCCTTACGATTGATCATAAACAACCCAGGAGAGCAGCAGCAATTAATTATTTGGCAAAATGAAAGACCCCCATCTGCGACACAATACTGCAGACCAATTAAGTTTATTTTTCAACATGAAACTCTCGATTAGAATTCGGACTATCTGTGCTCCATGCTTGGATTCGTTTCTTCGAATGTTTGTTCCACCTTAGTTATAAAATACATCTAATGAAGTGGCAGGCTCGTGAAGAGAAAGAAAAGAAAATCTTTGTTGAGAGAAAAAAAGATATCCAAAGCAAATTTAAAACTGAGATGGGATTATTAGTCGATAAGCCAAAACCTGGCTTTGGGAGCAGTAACAATGGTAATACGGCTAGGAGATTTTTCAGTGAGCCAGAAGTAGCCGGAAAGATTACTGGGTTGGATATTAATGTTACTCAAGGGTTTAAAATTGTATTGCCAACTATAGCTAGTACCTACGAAATTAATGTGGACAAATTTCAAATATATGCTTTTGAAACAGCCAGACTGTTTGTGGGAAAATATAAATTGTACCCAATGCCACCTTCAATCCAAAAAGTTTTAATTCATGGCCCAGCCATAATAGAGCATGCCTTATTGCCAATAGGCCAACTAAGCGAAGAGGCGCAGGAGGCACGAAATAAGGAATTTAAAAAATACAGAGAAAATTTCTCTCGTAAAATATCGCGTGTCAAAACTAATGAGGATATTTTGAATTCACTCCTTATTTCTTCGGACCCTTTTATAACCAGTTTGAGAAAACTGCCTCAAAAACGGGCTTATAGCATTGAGAAGGATGTACTTGATTTATTTAAGGCACCTGACCTTCCGTTTACTTCAGAGGCTTCTGATACATCAGCTCATATTAGTTCCGATAGTTCATCCGACACGGAATAATGATTATTGTACATTTAACTCTTTTCAATTTCGTATATATTGCATAAAAAACATAAAGTATTATTATTTAGAGACAAGATGTGTGCTTTTTATTCATTTTCCAAGGGTTTAGTGCAATAAAATAGTTTTTTTGCAAGGAATTCATGCATTTGGCCCTGTGTGCGCCATCTTGCTGGAAGCACATGTCGACTAGGTTCAGCTCGTCCATTTTGGGCAAAAATAAGTTCGAACATGTTGAATGATGGTGGGCGCCATTGACGGTAACGTTGTTCTCACGGTCAAAAATACCGCCTAATGTGTATTTTTTAGGATGCATTGTTTTGTTTATTAACTTATCCATTCACCCAGAAATGAGCTTTTTTGCTGAAGACAATTTTTTTATAAAAAAAGCGGATCTTCCTCCAGCTTTTCTAAGGCTCACTCAGCAATATTTTCCTTTGTACGCACTCTACGGGTAGGTGGCTTGATGTCCAATAGTGTGAAATTGGTAAGAAATTTGGTCACTACGGCTTAAATTATTATTATTATTATTATTATTATTATAAATTCTTTATTTCGTTTTAAGGGTTTACAAACCAATTTACAAGAATAATGGCATGGAAAAAATCAGCCATCTGCCTGGAGAGACACTGAGAATAAATTTTTTTTAGTAATATTGAGTATTATTCAACGTATTGCCAATCTGAAGCTATGACTTTTTCCCATCTTTCTGGCAATTTGTGGATCCCATCCCAAAAGAACTGCGCCGGCTTGGCAGCCAAGAATGAATCAAGCCAATTTTTGATATTCTGCTCTGATGTGAACCGTATTTCAGTGAGGGCGTTCTGCATCGACCGGAAAAAATGGTAGTCAGAAGGGGCAAGGTCTGGGCTATAAGGCGGTTGGGGTAAGACTTCTAATCCACTGTTTTCCAAATAGTTCTAAGCCGGAATAGCAACGTGAGGCCGAGCGTTGTCATGATGGAAAATTATTGCCTCGTGTCTGGTCGCATATACCGGGCGTTTTTCGGCTAGTGCTCTCTTTAAACGAATTAATTGTGTTCGGTAGCGTTGTCCATTGATAGCTTCAGCCAGTCTTAGCAGCCCATAATACAGCACACCCATCTGATCCCACCAAATACGGCTTTACCGTTGATTTGGCTGGTTGGCCGGGTTTCACATATGATTTTTTGCGATTGGGGTTGTCGTAATTGATCCATTTTTCATCACCAGTAACAATCCGATGCAAAAATGACTTCCTTTTGTGGCGTTCCAGCAGCATTTCGGACATGAAAAACCGCCTTTCGACGTCTCTCGGCTTTAGTTCATGTAGAACCCAATTTCCTTGCTTTTGAATATATCCAGCTGAAATACAAAATTACAAAGTTAAATTGAAGTAACTGGGTGAATAACTGAGATTATTACATAAAGCTATTACGGTAGGTGATAGCGTGATTGCAGTTGTTATACAGGCTTATCCATACTTCTGTTCCATTCAAAATTTCATTTCACTTTCATAGAAGTGTTTTATAACTTTCGAATTTCCTGTAAAATAGGGCAACCGGCAAAGTGAGGTATAAAGTCAAGTTCAAAATTTTGACTCGGATTTTAAAGACAGTAATAATAACTTTGGATGAGAACTCTTTGTTAAAATAACTAGCATCGAATAGCTAGTGGTTTAAGTAATTGTAAACATTTCTGGATGTAGACAAAGTTGTTCTGGAGAGATTTTGGATATATAATTGTTCGGCGACCATTGCTATCAAATCTGAAAACATAAATTGCCATAGCTCAACATTAGACTCCTGCAAAGAGAGTACTGTGTCGTGGGATGCTGCTATCTGGTTCCATTCTTTGAATACCGTGGTATTTGTACGAAGAAGTTTCAGCAAGATGGATTTGTGAAGGACACTTTTGTTCCTTTTCATTATCTTTGTTATTTAGTTCGAGTACTCAGAGCGAGATTAGCCTCATTACATTTATTAATGGAATGCTTAAGAAAGTTAAGGTTGGGTGTCAATAAGATACCCAAATACTCAAACTCCTGAACAACCTCGATACGGGTGTTGCTAAGGCCCCAAATATCACATAAAGGCAGGATTCTGTTAATTTGCAGTTGCAATGTGAATGGGTTGTCAGCGAGCAAAACCAAATCATCAGCATAAAGCAGGGCTTTCATCAATATATTGGCAAAAAGAACTCCGCCGGGAAGTAGGTGACTGATATCGTCGATGAACAGGGCAAAAATAAGGGGACTTAGATTACGTCCTTGAGAAACATCGGCTGTTGTTACAAACCAGTCAATGAACTCGGAACCATCCCAAAAAGTTGCATTCTTTAGGGAAAGAAAATTTAAATACCTCAGCAGAAATTTACTCGACAGACCTAGACATGATAGTTTGTAAATTAAAGCTTGTCTATTCACTATCTCAAAAGCAGCCCTAAAATCTACGAAACACGTATATAGTTTGCGTTTCTTCTCTATATATTTTTTGGCTATGCTTGAAAGAGCGAAAACGTGATCCATTGTCGAAAAGCCTCGGCGAAAACTGGCTTGTAAACTGCTAAGACGATTGTTCACCTCCATCCATTTGGAAAGTCTATCATACATAATATGTAGAAGTAAAAATTTTTCTTATAGAATTCAAAACAAAAATACCTCTATAGTTTTCTGCGGAGTTTGCATCACCTTTCTTGAAAATAACAAAAATAACTGCTTTGTTGAAACTAATGGGGATACATGCATCACTATAAAGTCTATCAAAGAAACGAAAAAAGAAAATTTTTTAGTTCCAGAGTGCAGTTTTGTAAAATTCAACTGAGATACCGTAAAGTGTTACTTCAAACTCAGTGAGGGGACTTGGGGCAACAATCATCAATGTCAGAAACATTGGGCAACGCGTAGTCAAAAGAAGGTTCTCATCCGCCAGCAAAAGGGTTTTAAAATGTGCTGTTTGTGTTTCAGCATCGAGCGCGTTCTTCGTCCTTTGACAACGTACACCTAGTTCACGAGCATGCATCCAAAATGATTTTGAATTTTTGCTGTTACATTATTTCGCTGCCAGACTTTTGAGGTAGCTAGTTCTATCCAACAAGCATAAACGTTTGTACTCCTTATTTGTATAAAGATATATATTTTAAAAAAATAGAGAGTCAGTAAAGTCAGTATGGCTTAAATTGCTTGCTCAGTAGATCGATTATGGCGACCGTAAAATGGTCGAAGTACGCAAAAAACATTCTTTAAAAAAAAAAATCACCCTTTATTTGCAGCCCAGGTACATGTAGACGCAGCGACAAACAAATGCATACTCGTATAACGAAAATCCTCCAGAAATGTTGACGTTGACGTATGCCTTCATCTATAGTTCAGCCGTCTACAACTTTAACCAATTGTTGGCGATTAGTAGCAGCTATGCCAAGAATCCGGTGGTAGTGCTGCAACTGATGTGCCGTATTTACCTGATCGCCATCAAGAATCCGCTGTACAGACAAGAACATGTCTTACATAACTAGAACAAAGCCGGAAGAGGAAAGGTAGATTGGTATAGAGGATTTACGAGATATTTCGAAAGATTTGGTAAAAAAACTGTATCTGATGAATGCAACTTTAGCATTCAAAAGAAACCAAACTTGCATACAACGACAGACGGTACAGAAAACCCAAAATTCTGGATCGTTAATCACTCCTTTTTCATCAATTTCAATTGTGTACTTATGAAAATTGTGAAAAACTCGCACGCCAACATCAGAAGTACAATATCTCAAAAATTTAGTACGCTCATGATATTGATATCTTTGTTAGTGTTGCTTTTGCTAGTATAGGGTTTTCCAATAGGGACTTGACAACTTTGAACTTAATTTGTGAACGTACTCTTTCACTAATCATCAAACTTTCACTGTCAATTTATTCAGTAAACTCAACATTTTCATCATGGTAAAATACACTAACAAGGTACGTTCTCCGATTGGGTTCTGGAGAAGATGCGCCAAGATGATGAATTTCATCGCAAAATCATCTTCAGTGACGAAACTGATTTTTGGCTCAATGGGTTCGTCAATAAGCCAAATATGCGTTATTGGTCGGGTGAAGACCCACATGTGCTTCATGAATCACCACTTCATCCACAAAAAAATAACTGTTTGGTGCGGTTTGTATGCCGGCGGCGTTATTGGGACATATTTTTTCGACGACGATGATGATCGTCACGTTACTGTGAATGGTCAGCGTTATCGCGCCATGATCACCGATTTTTTTTGGCCCGAATTGGAAGATATGGACTTGGACGACATGTGCTTTCAACAGGATGGTGCCACAAGCTACACAGCACACGCTACAATCGATTTATTGAAAAGTATGGTGAGCGTGTTATCTCAAGACATGGGCTAGTCGATTGGCCGCCTCGTTCGTGCGATTTAACGCCGCTTGACTATTTTCGAATCCCGTGCGGGGCAATTCTCTGAAAAAGCCTTTTCATAGAATTTGTATGTAGTTATATGAAAATCCCGTCGGGGTCAACTCTGACATGAAGGCATAACACGATGTTGGAGTGGTTGCTGTTTGGACTAAACGTAACGAACTAACAACTAGCACGCACTAAGACCCACTGGTTGAGGAAGCACTAGCTCCAGTTTGACAACCACCTCTGGGAAAAATATCGAAACTAAAAACACCTGAGTCTCAAACTACTACACCACCCGATCGCGCCCTGCTGAAAAGCCAGTAAAAGAGTATTCATATCCCCTTGGTGCACGTGTGAGATTATAAAAAAAAAAGTAAGAAAAATGGGCTTAACTGCGTATGACTCCAAAATTAAGTTTATGGCGTCAAATAAAAGGGATGCACATCATTACAACAAGTAGCACAGAACTTCACACTAGATAGCCATCATGTTGAGACAACTCTGATGTTGTCAGCTCATTAAAAATCAAAAGTTATACAGGGATTGGAACCCTTAGAAGTTAGGACGTTAACGACAGCCCTTTATTAGACTTGATCATTTTGAATGCATCGTTCATGTAATTTTTGGCCCCATTTGGGTTTAAGGGGGAGATAAAGAAGTGACGAGCTACTATGATATTGGCCTGTGTGCATGAGTCGCTTGAGTTGGCTATGATATGCGGAGCGAATTAAAATAATACTAAAGATGCTCTTCTAAAGATCTGTTCTCAAAAATAACTGTTTTTACATAACTAGAGCCTTCGATATGGTCCACTACGACATAATATTACACAAACAAAGTTTAAAAAAGCATGTATTAGCGGATCTATATTTGAGTGGTTCAAATTCTACTTGGAGAGTAAATCTAGTTTAAGATTTAAAATGTGCATCCTTTGTAAATGCACAAACAAGCTGCTGTTCCACGGGAACGAGGTGATGCTCATCTTGATATTCTAAACTTATGAAAGCATGTAGAAAGATTCACGTAGAACAACTATTATTCAGTTCGGGTTCGCGTACAGAACAGCTGCAAGTTAAATTAATAAAAATTAAGTGTTGTGTTTTGTTAAAGACAAAACTCGGTTAAAGACATAGGAACTCGTAACTCAATATCTTAGCGCACTTAGCGTATTAAATAAAATAAATTAAAATAAACAACTACGAGATTCAAACACATCTGAAAGGCTATAAATCGGAAAAAGAGGAGTGATAATAAATTTATTAAAATGGCAGCCCCGCAGGATTCGGTTCTAGGACCAGTCGTATTCCTAATTTACATAAATTCTTTATATTCAATCAATTTTAAGTGAGATCTAATGGCTTTTGCTTACGACATAGGACTTGTTTATGGGTCTGCTAGTTTTCTAGATCTTAAAGCTGATGTTAGCTTTGATCTGAGCTTACTAGGATATTAGTTTGCTACGCATAATTTGATTATAAGTTCCAAAACCACATTTATATTTTTTTAACCCAAATTCCGGTTGCTTCTAATATATTTTATCTAGCACCAGAATGTCCTAAATTTAAATTGGTGTACTATACCTGTAACTCCTCGACTACCTTCTCAAGTAATCTTAATTGTGGTGGTAAATACTTTCAAATTGAAAGTGTTAATGAGTTTAAGTAGAACCCTAAGTATTTGACCATAAAATGTCCTTTGTCATTCACACTGTGTCATTGAGAATCTTTTTTTGCTTTAAGAAAATTTTTTATCTAAGGATTGTTTGTTGTTTTAATTGTTTGTTCCACTAAATTATTAACTACTATTTACTATGGAATATTTCCTTCAAAATACAATATGTTATAAGCTGTAATGGAGGAAACATTTTTAATAAGGTTCAACCCTTCTCGTTGTACAGAAATATTTTGTGAGAAAAATCTACCATAAACGATGGTTATGCTCGTAGTTTTCCGTAAATTTAAAATTATACCTGCTTATTGGCTTTACTGTTTTTAAGTATTAAATTTAATAAATCTATTCCTGTTTTTCGTGCCACAGCGTTGCAGGATTTGTATACACTTTTCTCGGTTATTTCACTACATACATCGTTTAAAAAGGCACTTAGATCAGCTACTATTGGTTTTCCGGAAATTATTCAGATTAATTGAAAATACAAGTTTATTCATCAAAATCTATATTGTCCCCTTTAAAGTAATCCAGATCGACTGCAACACACTTATGCCAGCGCTTAATCCAATCCCCGAAACATTTTTTATATTCAGTTTTCGGTATGTCCATAAGTGCTTTCTGCAATTTTTCCATTACTTCCTCTCGGCTGCTAAAACGCGTCCCCCTAGTGGTTTTTTAACTCGATTGAACAGAAAGAAGACACAAGAAGACAAATCAGGTGAATTCGGTGGCTGTTGGATGGTATTTGTTGCATTTTTCGTCAAACAATTGAGAATAATGATGACATTGTGCGACGGTACGCTATCATGGTGCAAAATCCACGAGTTTTCTGCCCACAATTCTGGTCTCTTTCTGCGAATTGCTTCACGCAAACGTCTTATAACTCCCAAATAATAACCTTTGTTTACTGTCTGGCCTTCTGGCAAAAATTCATGATGCACTACACCGCTGTAATCCATGAATACCGTGAGCATCGCCTTCTTTTTCGACTGAAAATGACGTGTTTTTTTGTCTCGGCTCATTTGGTGAACGCCATTCACTTGCCTGATGTCTGGATTGCGTGTCGTACTAATAAACCCACGTCTCGTCTCCAGCAATGATCCTTTTGATGAATGTGGGATCGCATTCTGCCTCGCAGATCAAATCTTTTGTGACGTCAACGCGGTATCTTTTTTACATAGAATTGAGGTCTTTTGGCACTAACTTTGATGCTACACGACGGAAACCCAAATCATTAACCGAAATATCTTTGACGGATCTATAGGCAATGTTCAAGTCCTCCGCTATCTCTGATGGTTAATTTGCGGTTATTGACCAACATTGCTTTTACTTCATCAATGTCTTCGTCGGTTTTCGATGTCGAAGGTCTGCCACTTCGTTCATCATCTTCGATTGACTCACGACCGCTTTTAAGCCGCTTGTACCACTGGTAAACGACCGTTTTCTTTAGAGAATCGTTGCCGAAACACTTTTCCAACATTTTCAATGTTCGCGCACCACTAAATCCGTTTTTGTAAAAAATCGGCAACACACACAGAAATAGATGTACTCTTGTCTACGTAACTTTTGCAAATGTCAAGCGATGACGCTAAGATATACCAAGATGTTAATGTATCAAATTAACAAAAAACCAAAACCCAAATCGGAACAATGGGAGCGCCAAACGGTAATGCTACCGGGAACTTTTTGATCAAGATGATAATTCCTACCGAGCTACAAAGGTCCTCACAACACATCCTGCCATCACTCGACAATATCATAATAAGCTGCGTTGAAATGATCCCAGACTTATAAGTCTATCATCTTTGCTTGTGAAAACTCTAGAACGACTGGTTGATATCCAAGAACGATTCAGAATTGATCCAAGACATTTGTCTATGACCCAACAGTCGGCGGAGATGGCTGTATATAGAGAATACACAATGGTCGCCTTCCTGGACAGAGAAGAAAGGTGCCTTTAACAATGTCGACAAATCCGAAATCACGACTGCTTTCTCAATTCTGAAAGTTAATCAGTTTTTAGCTAAATAACAGGATAATCAACACCAAATTGGTGCTTCTGCTAAAAGATGTGTCAACAGATGTATCCCACAAGGCGCTGTCTTTTTCACCTTCTCTTGAACTTAGTGATCAACGAGCTGTAGATATATGCGAGTGTTATTAGGGTGTTTACCTATTTGGATGACGTTACTATCGCCGTCTTAGGAAAACATCGCATCTCAATACCATTAAAAAACTTATACAGCAAAATTTTAACAGATCAACTCACTGGGTTGATTGCTGTGGAAAATTTTGTCCATCTTGTCCTCTTTCCACGAAATGTAAACTAAACTCGAGTTCTAATATTCAAGAAAGATTAAAAAAAACTGCAGTAGCTTTGTTCTTTTGTAAAAAAGCCATTGGGGACAAATGGGGCCTTCAAACTCGCTTTATTCATTGGCTGTATGTCTCGTTTATAATGTTGATACTCACCTACAGGGTGGTTGTATGGTGAATAGCCTAAGTCAGTGCAGTCAATTGTAGCAAACTAAACAACATGTCTGTGCATAAACAGAGTCCTTCATACTACTCCATCCGCCACACTGGATATTTTGTTTCACTTAACACCTAAGCTAATCGCCTTAAAGCGAAACTATTTGCCTACAACAATTATACCCTATAATTGGTTTGACAAAGTCTTTAATGTAAGCATCCACTCTAGATTTTTCTCGGAGGAAGATGTGTTCCAAGACTAATAACATACTTCTCTCAGGTAAGCTTAACCTAAGCCTCTCCTTCCGCCTCCCAAATCGCTGTAGCGCGTGCTACGCGGAAATTTTGGCAATTAAAGGAGTCCTGTCCTGGCTGATGAAAAACGTGGTGTCTTTTCTGATAGCAAGGTCGTTGTCAAATCCCTGAACTAAGTCTTACAAAATTCTAATAACACCCTTGACTGCCGATCATCTCTAAGGCAAATGGTAGAGCAGTTCAATTTTCAGCTATGCTCAAGGCTATTCTAGGACCTATGAACTCGCCAAAATTGGAACCGCTTTACTCATCCTACCTAAAAAAGGTATACCAATCCCTACGTGCAAACTAATAATAAAGCTGGATACTAATAGAAGAGCAAAAATTAGATGGACTGTTAGAAGCTTAACATGTCTAGCGACCAAACAAATCTGGCCGAAGCCGGATTTGAATCGGTCTTAGAGTTTGATATCCTTCACAATAGGACACTGGAAACTGTCTTATAACCAAGCGTGCAAGAAGGCTTGGCGTTTTTACAAACGACTTCCGCATAAACTGCCTGGATGAAGAGAGGGAGGAGACAATACTCGGAACTAAAGAATATAAAATATAACAGCCTCCTTCGATTCGTTAGGAGTTTAAATTGGTTCCAAGAGTGACGAAATCATCTTGGCAGAATAATGACATGCACATGCATGAGAGATGTGTCAGATGAACAACAAATTGTTGCAGTGAAAATTGTGGATGAAGTTCTCATGTTTGGACTAAATAGACAGTAAGGGCAACTCAGTATGAACTGTGCTGTTTTCAATTTTAACCAATCAATTTCAACTACAACTTTAACGTCGTAAGACTCTTCACAGCTTTGTTTATATCCTTCACGAAGTTCAATACCAGTTTAAATGTAAACTTATACGCCAGCACTCACTTTCCAAATATTACAAAGTGTTGCAAGTCGGTTAACTACCCGCACATGTTGCACTCAAAATGTCGATTGAGCAGAGGAAATTCATGCTATCTTAAATTTTAAAATTTTTCTGAGTTATTTATTGATTCGCTATAAAGACATAGTAAGATCTGTTCGCACTCCTTGTTCAGCACCTAGCCTTAGCATATAGCCTTGCCCGTTGGGATAAAAATTCCTGAGATAAAAAAAAAAAAAAAATCAATATTGTACATTTCTCTTTATTGTGTGTAGTTTGTGTAAAGTTTGTAGTCTTTTTAACTTGCAAGACGTGTGGGTGGCTATTACAGATAAGGAATTTAAATTAAACACATTCTAAGCTCAAACAGGAAAAACAAGACTTGAGTTTCGTCCCTCCATTTTCCTGGTATCACCTCTCACTTATTCGTGTCTTTAATGTCAACACTTCCTTTAATATAATTTCCATGGTTGTTACGCTTAGGATAGTTATGTAAAAAGCACGATGCCAACATAATTTTCGCAACTTTATCGTGATAAGAATTGATTGGTTTTTGGTAAATTTTAAACATCAACACTAAAATGCTAAAAGCGTTTTTCAAAGTCCTTTTGGCTCGTAACAATCAGTAATTAAATATACATTCTTCACCGCTTTCCGTGACTTAACACTTTTAAATTTTTCTCTCAGGGGAGAGAAAATCCCCTACATCCCCTACAAATGCAAGCGGCATTACTGTGGAATATTGAGCGAGTTTTGGAAAACTTTAACTATTTACTATAAATACGCTACTAACTGAAATTCGAGCATTAGCTTCACACTTAACCATTATCAACCATTGTAAATCCATAATTTGCCTTAAAAATTTCCAGCAAAACAGCAATCTTAACAGATTATCCATTAATCTCCCCTAGGCAATGTGGACAATTCCATTTACTTTCAAATCCGTTGACAACAGATGGCTATTCATTTTCGGTTTGAGGAATCGATGACTTACAAAGTAAATAAAGATAACTGAAGGACATTATACTTTGATATAATCTTTTAAAACCTCAATTATCGCTGAACGAGTTTCCATTGCAATATAACCCAAGCCTTGTGGATAAAAAAATGTCAACAATTTAAAATCCTTACTATATACGATTCATCAGAGGCCAAATAACGAAGCGTTGTGGATAAGTGTTTCGGGATGGATAGTGTAACCATTTTTAAGAGTTCTTCATAAAAATTTATGTATGTCCATCGTCCAGAAGTCCATCGGACCAGCTTCGTTTATGAATTCTGGTCTTGTACTTAACCAATCTTCTACCCAAATTATTTCCTTTTCTTTTCCTTTTCTATTTTATGCCAATCCATTGCGTCTGTAGGAAAACGTTTACAACCAGTTTGTTAACCAGTTGGCCGATTAGTCTCTTGTCTGAAGTGGCTCTTAAAATCTAATTGACATTGATGCAAATTGGAAAAGACAACTCGGTCACTCTTCTTCTTCTTTACCGACAATCTGTCAGAAAATGGTTATGCTGTATCATCTGCTAATCAAATTTGGATACCATTTTCTTCTAGTGTTCCTTACGATAATCGATCGAACGGAAGTAGGACTTACAATAGAATTTCGTGGTAAATGAAATCCTTGATTATTTAAAGATACAAGTTTTCTTAATCGCCAGTCAATTCGATTCAATTCGATGACAAATTTTTATTTTATAATTCCAAACTTTCAGCGAGATTACTTTTTTTTTAAAACTAGCGCGCGCTCAAGAGATTACCATTGAATGAAAGTATGGGAATGAAGACAAACGATGTTTGTTGGTTTTGAATGTTTGGAGGTTATAATGATCAGGAAATAAAGAGTTCGGTAGAGCAATCCATGTGTGGGTAGTACGTCTTAGCGTTTACCTCTCATTCAAAGTACGTTCGAAGATGGGCTTCAAGCTTATGAGAGCATTCACAACGAGTTAAATGTAGCGGTTGAGGTTTTATAAGGCAAAATATAACTCACAATTTCGTTGAAGCACTGGTGGTGGAGATAGTGATAGGACAAGGTAAGATAGATCGATACACGTCGATGTTAGAGATATTGCTAACTGGACAATACGGGAGCCGCCATTTCTCTGTATAACGGCTATTATTTCTAAAAATGTCTGTCTAGATGATTTCTAAGCTACTTATGTTATGGTATTGTATAACATGCCGGCAAACGAAAAGTTCAATCAAATTTTTCAATTCGCTTAGGCTTGTTTTTATAACAACGTTTTTTCGGACACTGTGACCAAATAAACAATTCATTTGAAACTGTTTCTGCGTACGGATACGGCCAATCTAAGAAATCATATTTCGATTATCAGATGCAAATTACATATTAGGTGAGGTGAAAAGTAACCACCTTGACCGCCAAAATGCGCTGCTACTGCAAAAAAGGTTACGGTGGTTCATATTTAGGCAGACATGCCAAATTTCAGTGCGATACTGTCTTTACTTTTGTTTTGACAGCTAATTGTTGTTGACGTGTTTGGCATCATGTTGAGTATGGACAAAAACGATTTTCGTTCTCTCATAAAACATTATTCTTTGAGAGGCAAAACGGCGAAGGAAACAAAAGAAAAGTTGAATAAATATTATGGGGCTAATGCTCGGTCAGATTACACCGTCAAATATTGATTTCGAGAGTTTCGAGGTGGCTGAAACTCCACTACCGATCAAGTCCGCAGCGGCACTCCCTCCGATGCGATAACGGCGGACAATGTCAAAAAAATACATGAAATGGTGTTGGAAAGTGAATGTGCGCGACCTAGCAGATACCACAAAGATTAGTACTGAGCGCACACTCACTCAAGAACAAAAACACGAACGCGAGAGCACTTCGAAAGAGTGTTTGGACTTGCTGATGCGGAATCGGGCAGACTTTTGGCGTCGATTGGTAACCATTGATGAAACTTGTATCCAATATTACACACAGTTGGTGCCAAAAGACCTCAATTTCATGCAAAAAAGAGACCGTGTTGACGTCGCAAAAGAGAAGCCGAATCCGATCCCACAATCAAAAGGATCATTACTGGAGACGAGACGTGGACTTATGAGTACGACACGGAATCCAGACATCAAGCAAGTAAATGGCGTTCACGAAATGAGCCGAGACCAAAAAAAAAACACGTCGTTTTCAGTCAAAAAAGAAGGAAATGCTCACGGTTTTCATGGATTACAACGGTGTAGTGCATCATGAATTTTGGCCAGAAGGCCAGACAGTAAACAAAGAGTATTATTTGGGGGTTATGAGACATTTGCGTGAGCAATTCGCCGAAAGAGACCAGAATTGTGGGCAGAAAACTCGTGGATTTTGCACCATGATAACGCACCGTTGCACAGTGCCACCATTATTCGTAATTTTTTGACGAAAAATGCAACAAATACCATCCAACAATCACCGAATTCACCTGTTTTGGCTCCCTATGACTTCTTTCTGTTCAATAGAGTTAAAAATCCACTACGGGAAAAGCGCTTCATCAGCCGAGAGGAAGTAATGGAAAAATCGCAAGAAGCACTGATGGACATAAAAACTGTTTCGAGGATTGGATCAAGCGCTGGCATAAGTTTGTTGCAGTCGATGGGGATTGCATTGAAGGGGACTTAGTGGCCGAACTAGGAAGAAGGAGCAGAAAGAAAAGGTATTTTTTATGTATTTTTTAAGGTAAACTATTTGCAATTTCGGAGAAGTAGTTAAATGTATACGCATTTAGATACATGCGGAATTTTTTTTAATTTAAAAATATCAAAACTATACAAGAATATTGTTTGATTCTTGGAGCGTCGTAAAAAAATCTACATAAACGGTACCCATTGGCGCTTCTTCAAAAATCATATGAAAAAAAAACCAAAAAGATTATCAAATAAGATACTATGTATAATCTAGCAGTTGTCATAATGGATTTTAAAATTATTGATTTATGACAAAATGGCGGACGTTTGAATATAAATTTTGATATTTAGACCAAAATTAGTTATTATTTTGCCTATAAAACCAAAAAATTTCAATTTTCGATAAATTTTGGGTACTGATTTGAAAAACGTGGTTTTAAGAAAAACGCGTTTGAAAATTTGGTAATGAATAAATCATAAATTTGTCAACTAATAGTGAATCGTTGATACCAGGCCCATAGTGCAAATCTTCGGTTCACAGCTTCTATATTTTGTTGTCAGCTAGCTCGGCTTTCACTATGCGAGTTTCATCTTCCTGCGCAGCGTAGAAGTGCGAACTCGATTCCACCGATTCCTAACAATTTCATGACTTCTGACAATGAGGTGAAACTAATGTTGAGCGTGCACGTTGCAAGAAATACAGCAATGGTGATGATTTTGGCCCGCTGTTCATCGTCCTTCGAGCTATCTTCCAAATAAGTTGGTTGAAGCTCTCATTGCTTCACAGCGACAACTGACATAACAGGCAAGGCAAGGATCGAAAAAGTCAGTGCCTTTACTCTATCCAAGACTGGGAGACCTAACAAAACACAGGTCAAGGGTCGACTCCTACACGCTGAACTCTTGCTGTTGTTTCATCTTCTTTCGTTTTTGACATCACAGGTAAAGGCCAATTTCGGAAGGATATTCGCATGGTGCGATTCAGAGATCATACTAATAAACATTGACTTTTTTGAACATCCACCGTGATCCATCCATCTTGGAGAAAATCCCAAGATACTCGTGGCGTTAGATACCAACATCATCAAATTCAGCAGACTGTGTCTCGCGTGACGTTCTGCTGTCTTTCTTCCTATTCATGGTAGTTTGGTCTATCGTGGGTATCATTACTCAAAGAATATTAGACCGAATCAAAGATTTATTATCTAAAACACACCAGGAAGAGCCAACTCCAAAGCAAGTACTAATCGCGCTTTTAAATGGTTCTATTTTCCAGGGATTACTAAAAAGGATTTCTTCTTGATATAAACTGCAAGGCATTGTCACATTGTCAAACCACGGTTTGACTTAGATTCGTTTTGCGAAAATTGTCGTTTTAAGATGATTCAACTTGGAGCTTTTGAAAGCGATGTTTAATATCTACGTAGCCAACATCAAAGCTATTAGGATACTCACCATCAATAGATGAAGGATGGACACCTACGTGTTGTTAGACGCATCGAACGTGCGCAAATATTTTTCAGCACTAAGCATGTAGCATGTCAATTTACCAAATATAGTCGTATTTTTCGAAACTATCTAAGGCCTTTGCTTTCGTTCGGCAAGAATTTTGGATGATTGGTAGCAGAAATCTAATCCGCAAAATAATTCATCAGTGTAAGCAGTGCAACGTAAGCGAACCAGTCACCAGGTAATAAATAAATGATCTACCTTCACATCGGATTCAGCAAAGCCCCCAATTTTCAAATACCGGATGTGATACGATGTCGCAAGGCGAGAAAGTCAAGGGCATGCATTACCTTATTTGTATCCATGTCTACGAAAGTAGTTCAATTGGAACTGGTAAGCGATCTAAATGCTCAAATATCTTTAGCGACAATAGGACTAGTTTTCAATAAGCTCAACGGTGCCTTCCGGAGGTGGAAAAGTTAGTTTTGGAGCAATCACACAACGACATAATTGGTGCTGCTCTTCCTAAGGACGGTAAAGCAGATAGATAAAGATAAAGAAGATAGACCAGAAAATTTACATATTTTCAACATCGGATTTCTAATATCCGATCATTGAAATCTGCAAGCACTTCATTATGTATAATGAATAGCATTCATTATAAGAAGGAAAAAAGGTTAATAAAATCAAAGTCTTTAAAGACACTTTGAATTGTGTATAGAAGTTCTGAATATCCAGAGTTCGCATGATTCTACTCTCTACTTTACTCTACTCTACAATCTACTTTATACAGGGCTCGCTTGACATGAAAATACATTTGTCAGGGTCCAAGGAAGAGCTGGTCTTATCCGAACTCCTCGAGGGGTTTATTCCTAAAGAAAACCAACAAATTGGGGAAAATATGTCATTCTGCGAGCATCATTGTGGATAAAAATGAGCAGTAATTAATACATATTATATATATAAATACCACCTTGATCAAAAAGTTCAGAAAATTAAAAATACAGGTCTATTCATCTAAATCTATATTGTCCCCTTCAAAATAATTCCCATCAACTGCAACACACTTATGCCAGCGCTTGATCCAATCCTCGAAACATTTTTTTATGTTCGGTTTTCGGTATGTCCATCAGTGCTTCCTGCGATTTTTCCATTACTTCCTTTCGGCTGCTGAAACGCGCTCCCCGTAGTGGTTTTTTTTTTAACTCGATTGAACAGAAAGAAGTCACAGGGAGCCAAAACAGGTGAATTCGGTGGCTTTTGGATGGTATTTGTTGCATTTTTCGTCAAAAAATTACGAACAATGATGGTCCTGTGCGCCGGTGCATTATAATGGTGCAAAATCCACTAGTTTTCTGCCCACAATTCTGGTCTCTTTCGGCGAATTGCTTCACCCAAAAGTCTTATAACGCCCAATTAATACTCTTTGTTTACTGTCTGGCTTTCTAGCAAAAATTCATGATGACACGGTTGTAACTCATGAAAACCGAGAGCATTGCCTTCTTTTTTGACTGAAAACGAAGTAGTTTTTTTGGTCTCGGCTCATTTGGTGAACGCCATTCACTTGCCTAATGTCTGAATTGCATTTCGTACTCATAAACCTACGTCTCGTCTCCGGTAATGATCCTTTTGATGAATGTGGGATCGGTTTCAGCCTCGCAGATCATCTCTTTTGCAACATCTACACGGTCTCTTTTTTGTATGAAATTGAGGTCTTTTGATACCAACTTTGCTGCTACACGACGGAAACCCAAATCATTAACCAAAATGTCTTTGACGGACCCATAGGCAATGTTCAAGTCCTCCGCTATCTCTCGTTATCATTATCGACCAACATTTCTTTTACTTCATCAATGTTTTCGTCGTTTTCGATGTCGATGGTCTGCCACTGCGTTCATTACCTTCGATTGGCTCACAATCACTTTTGAACCGATCGTGTCACTTGTAAACTACCGTTTTTTTTTAGAGAATCGTTGCCGAAACACTTTCCCAATATTTTAAACCTTCGCACACCATTAAATCCGTTTTTTACGTAAAATTTAATACAAGTTCGGTGTTGCAAATTTAAATGCATTTCTAATATTGTAAAAAATCGCCAACACACAGAGAGATAGATGTACTCTTGGCTACGTAACTTTTGCAAATGTCAAGTTATGACGCTAAGATTTAGAGAGAATGTCAAAAACAGAACTCAAATCTGAACAATGGGAGCGCCACACGGTGACGCCACCGGGAACTTTATGATCAAGGTGGAAAGTTAAAGACCAAAGGAAACGTTAAAGCTACTTCAGTCTTAAAAATAGTTTTGAACAAAAACTGGCAAATTGGTCAGAATGTAAGCTAATTTCCGACACAGAAAACAAAGTCCCGAAAACAGAGCAAAGATTAACTACCTTAAACCATTAAATGATGGTCATAAGTTGAGAACGAGCAGTAAAATAAACAAAGAACAAGGACTTGCGTGCTTTTAATTTCGTATACTTTGCGAACTGGTAGAAAAGGATACTAAGGCCGGTGGAAGATAAATATGATATGTTCAAGTATAAAACTTTATAATTTTGAATTATCTTAGGACGACCGTTTCGGACCCTCTCCGTTAAGCTTTTAGAGTTCGCTGTTGTATTTATCTCCAAGGCAAACCAAAGCAAAATTAACCAAAAATTACTCAAAAAATATTGCGTTCACAACAAACAGGGATATCGCTATCTACGGTAACGTTAATGCTTTCACCCTTTAAGGCAGAATTGGGGTGAATATACCTAGTTGCTATAAAATAGAATATCTTAAGTGTTCCAAAGAAACAGGAACTTCCGATCATTATTAAACTTAGTAACGGAGACGTCGTGGAATACTTCAAAATTAAAGCTGTCTAAAAAAAAAAAAAAAAAGTGGCAGGCCAATAAGGTGTTTACCACGAAAATGGTAAATAAAAGATTAGTGCATCGAAGTAATTTTGATTTTCTTATTGAATAGGACTTATTGAATGGCAACAATTAATATATGTTTAAAAAATAATATCTGTCAAATGTTCGCCACAGATTCGGCGGTTCGGCAATGTCTTACGTCTCGCCTCATAAACACCCATACAATATCCTTAACGGCTTACCGTAAAATATCCATTGTATGTGTCAGCACTCATCATCCATTCCCATCATCCTCGATATAAACTAGAACAGTGAGTCATAAACCACTGTCTATCCATCCGATGCAATCGCATGCGCACAATGGATCAATATCCATAAGATGAATCGAACATGTTGTCGACACAAGTGCATCCACTTGCAAGATCAGCGAATCATTGTTTCATTAAAAGATCATATTACACGCCAATCAAGGATCATATTACACGCTAATCAAAGGCAGTGCAATGCAAGCTAACCATATAAGATATATAAAAACCTAGGATCTTCCAGCTATTAACTTGTTAGTATCTCATTCCCGTACTCAACTAATCATTGTTCATTCCATATGACTTTCCCCCACCAGTGGTATAGGATCAGCAACATAAAAGTTTATAAGTAAAATTAGTATAATCCAGAAAAATTATAAAAATAAGTTAAAAATGAAATAAAGTATTTGTTTTTATGTTACACACCCGCTCGGTACGTAACTCCATATATTAATTCAGAAAGTCATTCTGAATTATCTTTTAGCTCTTGAATTGTTGATAAAATTCGACGTAATTTCTGCTCACAATGACGAGTTGATATGCTTCGGCTCATCTATGAAAACCGCGGGTTTTCAGCTGAACGGCCTGCACAAACATATGCTGATGACTTCATATCTGCTTCCGAGGATGGCAATGAATAATATTAGTCTTCATTGAAGTAGCATCTCCCCACAACGGCTGGTTTGCTCTGCAGCCGAACGCCCTACTGCTTTACTAATAAGACCTACTTCACACATCCCCTCGGCGATATCTGGGAATTTCTCCAGAAATTGCGACGGAGGTATATGATAAGATTTCTGCGTCACAAATCAAAATAAGTAGAGAAGCAGAACTAGGACTGAGCTTCGTGAGATCTTAATTACTACGAAATGACAGCTATAGTATTAGGTCTGAGCTTGTACTATTCTGTTACCTGAGTATGCAGGAGTGAAATCCTGATGAAATGGCTATCAGACTGGTGTTGCAAGCTCCCCGTTCCGTTACAACGATGTCTTGTCGCCCTTAAATTGATGGTGTAATTCAAGCTGCAACATTCCCTGTTAGAATTGGTCTGGCATTGACACAGCACCCCATAAAGGCCTGTTGGAATTTTTTCCTCACACCGAGCTATCTGTCTTCCACTAACTCGAAGAGCAGATAAAATACTTGTGAAGAATCTGGAGGGTGGTAAGAGGCGTTGATAGATACCTTGTGATGGGAGACACCATTGGAACAATCAAAACGCTTTACAAACTATCGACAATCGAGATGTACAACGACAAGGCAAACGAAGTCATTCAGACTCGCAGACATCTCAGTGAACAAAAACGGTAGCGGACCAAAAAGGGCTTCGGAGCAAACCAAGCATGAGAAATATGTAAGGAAAAATCACAAAAGGCCAGAAAGCCGAACTTCTTAAAGCCAATTGTGGTAGGTCTACAAGTGATGATAATTACATTTGATCCAAAGTCGTCAAATAAAAGCAGCAAGCCAAAGAAAAAGTCCATGAAACTAAACCATGTTGCTATAGTCATAGAGGCAAAGCACACTCGAAGTTGGGGGCGATTAAAGATGCTCTACTCAGAATCAGAAGAATACAATGCTTCCATGAAGCAATCGAAAAACATGCTGGCTTGATACGGGCAAAAACAAATGGGATCTATTTTTGCAGCTGCTATACAAGACCCAGCTTGACGGTCAGAGTATACTAATTTGACTACGGATGCGCTCCACAAATCCCCAGTGGTTATAAGAGGCGACTTTAATACATGGTCCGTAGAATATGCAGCGGACTCACTAACATCAAAAAAAAGACTCTACTGGAAACATTTGCCCCCTTAACAATAAGTGTCGCTTATGTAGGTAGGGCAAACACCTATCGGGAAGCGCGAGTAGGCTCCATAGTACACATCACATTTGCGAGCCATCCTATTCTAAATACCACCAAGTGAGGAATATTCTTACAGCAAGCATCATCGGTACCGGATTGGTAACCAAACTTTCACGTAGTAAAGTTTGGTAACCAAACTTATTCGTACAAAAAGTGCTTAGGCTGTACGAATATTGCCTTATATCGGACCTTACAATAGAAAAATTCTGCTTTCCAGATTAATAACATCAATCAAAGTCACTCCAGTCTGGGCAAAGGCACTAAAAACTAAAGAATCTAATATGAGCGCCACGGACATTGAGCGGTTTTCGCACCACTTCAAACGAAGTCTACTGTATTATAGATGCAATGATTATACAATTATACAATAGAAAAATGTTGAGCCAATACGGCACAATGGTATTGAGACGATAAAAGAAGCGTCAATACTATTTTGCAGGCTCGTTTGACTAATTCAACAAAAGGCAGATGGACGTTCAAATCAATACCGACAATCCAAGACTAAATAAGTCTAAGACTGTAACTACCACCTTACGCAGTTTCTATCTGCTCACGATAGCTACCGGAAATATCTACACCGCTTTGGGCACGATAGCTCACCTTTTTGCACAGATTGCGCAAATTAGAAGGAATATTCCATTGCATATGCTTTTTGGGATGGAGAACTGACATACTCGTTGCAAATGCACAATCAATAATAATTGACCAAATCTTGCGGTCAGAAGAAAATTGGATAGAGATTTGCACATTCATAACAAACGAGCAAACCGAACTGCGAAAGATGGAAAAATTAAGACGTGCAAATGGAGAAATCTTAGAAGATACGAATATACCAGCGCCGTGGAATTAATAACTAACGCCGTTGAGCGGACTAACTGTCGTTAACCACATCACGCGATGGACTGTGGAAAGCGGTCCGCTAGGCCAACAGCGGAATCTGCTGAAAAATCAGGCGAGTCGTCGAGTGGGTCAAGCCAAACAGCAATAGTGGCAGAACCAAAGCCGAAGAGAAGGAAGAAGCTAAAGCCTTTAGCTAAACAAGAGAGAGTGAGAGAGAGTTGAGAGAGAACAGCTTTGCTTCTTTGGCGTCATCCGAATGGGAAGATGAAGACGAAGAATTGGAGTATATATATAATGGCATCAAAATGCTACAACAAAGAGTGCTAGCCATAAAAGAAAATCAAATTGTAAGAAGGAAGAGGGAAAAGCAAGAACAACTCCAACAGCAAACGCAACTGGCTCAAAAACAGGCCCAACAACAAAACCAAAAAAATACATTAACACAAATTCTACAACAACACCAGCAAACTATCGAGGCTGTCCTATGTTCGCTGACATCAAAAAAGCAAAATTGGCTCGGCAGCAGAAGGTGGAGGTCAAGCGTTCACCTGTTAAGTTTCAAACACCAGCCCTCACGTCTCAAATTTCCTACGCCCAAATGGCGTCAGGTAAGGGGTCTACGGTACAGCAAGCGACTGTTGCTTCTCCGGCGCTAGTGCCGAGAACAACGGAAGCTGCACCTAACATGCTGGCCATCTTGCTCGCAATCCAAGGGCAGATGGCTCAGCTGCAACAGCAGGTACAAGAACAGGCCAAACGGGTGGACCTGATCTACGCGCTGCTGCCGGGCCTAACGCAACACATATCGTCATGGGTACGCACATGGTGGAGCAAACTTTGAAGGTCCTTGCGGTGAATGTTAATTCACTGATTAGGATCGAACGAAGAGCCGCGATGTTTAAATTGCTACAAGACGACACTCCTGATGTGCTTTTCGCTAGCGAAATTAAGCTAACCGATAAGCACAAACTGGAGTATAATAATTATATTGTTATAAGAATAAACCGTGGAGTTGGTGTCGCGATCTTCATTAAACAAGATATAAAATTTCACAGAGTGTACAAGAGAGTGTTGCGCAGGTTCCGGGTGTTGGAGGCAGTCGTCATGTATACCTCGCTTCGCAGCGGAAAGCGGCTGTACTTGGCCTCTGTTTATGCACCTGAAGCTTCACAATCCACTTTATTTATTACAAAGCTTGACACGCTTTTTAAAGTTCTGAGGCTGGAATGGGGGGAGAATTATTTTATAATCGGCGGAGATTTCAACGCTAAACACAGAGATTGGGGAAATAATTTGCCAAATACCAGAGGAAACCTACTATTCGATTAGTGGGGTCAGCACGATGTCATGTACAGACTCGGTCTTAAAGCGACGGTTAGCCCGTCGTTTCCCAGAGGAGGGTCTTATTTGGATCTACTGCTATACAACGAACGTATACGACTGACAGGTACGAATTTACAAACGCTAAGCTGTCTGCGCACATTCGTGTATGACAGTGACCGCTGCGGTTTTAGCACCGAAATTACAGTTCCCAATACAGTTCAACCTGTTCCGCAATCCCACTATTGACGCACTGCACCGACAGAAAAGTAGACTTTCGTCAAGACTCAAAATCCTGTACAGACAATTAACTGACAGACAAGACCCGGAGGACACTGAAGTCGTCGATTAAAAATATTCAAACGCTAATAAAAGAGAATTACAGAATTTCTGTACGTTTGCATTGGAACAACAAGCTTCGGGCTGTAAACACCAGCAACCCGTATATGTTCCCACAAATATATAAACTATTTCGGAGAAAAAATCAAAATGACCTTCAGTGTCTTAAAATAGCCCGGACAACAGACAACGAACGGTTAGTGATAATAGCAGGTATTGATCCAAATGAGGAAGCTGATGATGACGACTTCTTTGTAATGGAGGATCCACAGGAGAAGGTTGAGGCCATAGGGGCGATTTTCCAGGAAATATACAAGGTCACTGATACTATTGGCCCTAATTATGACCTGGACAATCGCGTCTTGGTGCACGACTTCTACATTCGGAATGAAGTAGAGAACTGGTAATTCGAGTGCTCTGGTTTCACCCGGTTCAGCGATGAAAATATGGCAAATAATGTCATTACCAGAAAGGGTGACTTACCCCCGTTCATTTCGAAGGAAGAGCTCCATGTGATCTTCGACACAATCAGGGTTAAAAAATCAGTGGGGACCGATGGTATTCCGAACATCGTGCTTCGACATCTTCCTCTAGAAGCGGTGGACATTTACACCACCCTGTTTAATGATGCAATGAATAATGCACATTATCCAACGCATTGGAAAACGGCGGTGGTTCAACTTATCCCCGAAAAGGGAAAGGATATATCCAATCCAGCGAATTTCCGGTTGATAAGCCTCCTTCCGAATATCAGTAAGGTGTTCGAAAAGGTAATCAATAGAGCTCTGTCTAGGTGGGTTGAGGACAAACATATAGTTCCGGATAATCAATTCGGTTTTAGGGCAGGACATGATATCTCACATGCTGCTTCTAAACTGGTGTCCGATATTCAATGGAATAAAGGCTAAAACCAATTTACTGGTACCTGCCTTGTTGACTTGGAGAAGGCCTTCGACACTGTTTAGTTAGAGGGTATTTTCTATAAGTTGACTAGGCTGGGGATCAGTAAACCACTCTTGTACATTCTTTACAATATGCTAACCAACAGAAAGTTAATCGTGAAAAATGGTGATGCGACTTCTGTTGGAATATTTCAAATCAAAAATGGTCTTCAGCAGGGCGCGGTCAATTCGCCGATCCTATTCAAAATTTATACAAGCGACTTGATAGGTTCACTTCCCCATACTATTGCGTATGCAGACGATTTGATAGCGTACAGAACAGGTCCAAGAATCGAGGTAATTAATACTCTCGTGCAGCTTGACTTCGATAAGATAAGACGATTTTGCGATGACTGGAAGTTAAGAATCAACTTTCAAAAGTCGGAAACCATTCTCCTTAGGACGCCGTTGTCTAGAGCCTCTACAGATACCAGCAAATCATTCGACAACACGGACAGCCTCTTGCCTGTCGAAAGGTACTCAGATACCTTGGCATCTGGCTAGATCAGTTTCTGTATTTTGACAAAAATGTAGATGCTGCTGGCCAGAGCTAAAGGTGCTTTTGCCCCTACAAAGAAACTGTTATAGCAGCCAACTCGATGCGAGGGTAAAGGTAATCTGCTACATGGCCCTTATCAGGCCCATGTTGGTATTTGGATGTCCCGTGTGGTTCAATGTACGAGCAAGCTTAATGGAAAAGATTCGGTTGTTTGAGAGGGCTTGCCTTCGCTTGTACAGAACACCAGAGTCGGAGTACAAAAATTTTTATCCTGATGAGGTCCCTTACAAAATGGCGAGCCTAATACGAGTGGAAAACTTGGTAATTAAACTAACTCGAAGGCACATTGCAAGAGCAATGACCTCGACGAATAACCTGATATCTGGGGCTTACTACCCCAATTATCTTTATCACGAGAGTGTGCGCTATGACGGCTTCGTTCCGCCAGAACCATTCCTCTACCTAGATCAGATAGGGTTGATTCAGTATAGAGCAGCGGTCCCGTTAATCTTCCATGTCGCTCGCGGCTGGTGACAGGCGACTTAACTACAATAGAGACGTCGCACACAGCAGTGTGGATCGTCTCAGGTTCAGTAGGGCGGTATGAAACCACGATAAGAGGGATGTCGTTCGGCCGTACCAGCATCTCTGGTGGGTAAATGTGTTAAATGTGGTTAAATTGTTGTGTATAATGTCTGGGTGTGTGTATGTGTTTATTGTGTATGTAGGTTAGATAGACTAAGGTTTATTTTAAGTAAGATATTAAGTTTTTTTTATAAAAATAATGTCTATATGTTAAATTTTTAGTTAACAATGTTTTTCTTAGCTTTAAGTATAGAAAATTAATATTATAAAATAAAATAAAATGTAAATTAAGTCGAAAGATATAGATATAAGGGTTTAGAGTAGCTTAGAAGGCCTGTGTGGGGCCAGTATGTTAGTATAAGATTATTTAGTAATTTTAAGCTAGCATTTAAGCATTTTTTGTTAGTATGTAAGAGTTAATGATTAAGAAAATAAAATGCATATAGAACTGATTGATACTGGAATTGATTCAGAAAGGTCCGAGAATAAAATTCCCTCAAACATTGGCTCTTGTACAGCCCTATTAGCTGTGTCTACTCTTGAGATCACCGCCTACCAGAAAGTTACCATTTACACAGAAAAGTTTCTTTAAATCGTTTTTGAACAAATATTTATTTTCAACAGACTTACGAGCACCAGCGAAATAGACACAGTAGATTTTAACTGTTTGATGATTTTCTAGTTCTACCTCTATGCCCACATTTTCTAATAAACGTGTTTGAATAATTGGTAAGAGTGAATGTTGAATTGTTCTTCGTATAAGTATTGCAACACCTCCACCTCTTCTATCGATTCTATCTCCTCGATAGCATTTAAATTCAAAGGTGGAAAGATTATCACCATGCTTAAACCAAATTTCAGTTACTAGAGCTATATCAATATTGTTATTGTTTAAAAAGTTTAAGAATTCAATCTTTTTGCTACGTATACTTCTAGCATTCCATGTTATTATTTTTATACTACTATCTACCATATTATTTGCAATTAAAAGACAAAAACTTAGTAGCTAAATGTGTGATAACTTCAAATTGTTTAACTTTTGTTCTACATACAGATAATTTGGTTATCATTTCCGTAGCTAATAAATTAAGCTCTTCAATAGTGAAAAGTGTGGAGTTGCTACCTGCTTGCATCTCGTTGGTGTTAGTTACGACCGAACTTTTTTGAGCCTGGCTTACCCAGGCGTTTGAAGGCTGCGTAGTTGTGCATGCAATGTTACTCTGCATAGTCGCCACAGCATTATGACTTGGTGGAAGCGGGGAAAATCCGTCATAAAAGCAAACGAAACTTGTTTGACAGCGGTAGGGGCAGGAATTGAATTTAAAAAAGCTGCGCGAGAATTAGGATCCCTCTTTCGTTTTACGTTCGCTTTCATCTTAAAGTACTTGGAACGCCTGATGCATGCATTGTGCTTTGTGGCTCTCATTGCAGTTGGCACATTTATATGGAGAGGAATTATTACAACTGGAAATCATATGGGAACCAGCGCAGATCGCACAAAATGTTTTTACGCGGCAATTACGCTCACCATGGCCGAACATTTGACAGTTGCGACATTGAGTTACTCTGCCTTTAAGTTTTCGGTGAAAACTCCATGTGAAAAAAATTGGCAATCATTGTCTTTTAGCTTACCGAGCACACTCGTGTACTATTCAATTGATTCACAGACTATTTTAATTCCGATTGAGATTTTTTTGTTAAAATAAGCATTTATTTTAAGTGATTGCATTAATTGGTGCACATATTCACTCGACTTTTGAATCAATTTTATGGGTGGAACATACACCTTTTGCACTGGCGAAACAATTTCGTCCATATTCTCACTTTCTTTATCATCGTCCGGTTAACATTGAAGGGGAGTCCAGTAGTTAAATCTACAGTCCTTCCTATGAATGTGTTTACCGGACATACTAACACGAATCTTTTTGCCCGAGGACAGTCGATTGTCCTCGGAATTAGGCGATCGATCGCGTTTGGTAATGTTTATGGCTAATTCGCTTATGAATGGAGGGTAGATACCTTATACACAGATGAAAGCTCTGGGTTAACTGAAATTTATTACATTTTGGTAAGATAATGTTAAGCATCCTTGGAGACTGATCAAATTGTATTGTAGGTAGCTGTGTCAAGTGGTAGTGGACTGGCTTCCAAATCGTTAGGTTCGGTGTTCGAATCTCACCCTCACCCGAAAGACATTCGTAAGATGAGTAGTTGAATAGAAAACAACAACAAGACAACTTCCACTAATAATTTCGTCTCCACATTAAATGTTGGATGCCACCCACTGAGCGATATAACCACTGGGCCCAAAAATCTTTCTTTCTCTGTCCCATTAACACATGCTGAGGCAATATAAGTGTATTCGTACTCACTTGAGTGTTAAGTTCTAAAAAAAAAAAAAAAAATTAAAAAAGGAAATGTTGAAGATTTAGTCCTAATCATATTAAATATGAATATGCAGTTTCTTGCTTTAATATACTATTGAAGCGCCCATCGTAATAAGTTCGTAGATAGTCCAGAAACATAGTCATATTTTTGAATACTAAAAATGTGTCGTACTGCGCCATTGAAGGTGACTTCCAGTTTGTACTAGCACCAAGAACACCTTGTATAAAAGTCTTCAGCTGAAAGAAGATTTTTATCAGCTGTGTACTCCTCTCACTAAAACCAAAAAGATGTTTCAATTTCTAGATAACAATGCCATGCTTTACTTTGTCGAAAGCTTTTGAGAAATCCAACAGCCAAAGAATTGTTAAAAAATCCTAATCAAAGTCCCATTGAATGTCATCAAGAATATGTACACTTGCTGTGACACAGCTATGTGTCAAGGAATTGGATGATAGAGGGTTTTGTATGTGCTTGAAAATGAACCTCTCAAAAACCTTATACCAGCATGGTTATATGCTTATTGGTCTAAAGTTATTTTAGGTTGAAGCGTAAGTCTTTTTAGGAATGGGGATAGGGATGTGGAAATGATAAAGGGAAGTATAAGTTTAATAAAACTATCGACCTGATAGTAACAATGCACTCAATTACATCACTTTCTCTTATCGTTTCAAAATCAGCTAGACTAGGAATTGACAAATTAGGATTAGAGGAGTAATCAAATGAATAAGCCACCAGTATCCAAAAAGTTATCATTGAGTACATCTGGATCAATTTGCCCTAGCTCTAATCTTACGCAGGTTGTTCCAATTTTTTTGGACGGTAGCGGTGTATTAAATTTGGAAGTAAAAAAGTTCCTTTTGGCAGTGCAGACTACACGATTCACATTGTTTGGCATTACTTTATATGCTTCCCAAGTACAATGAGATGTATTACGTTTTCCCACTTATTGTAGAGTTTATTTCGTCGCTTTATCAAACGTAACACTTCGGCAGTTAACCAGGGGCAGCTTTTATTAGAGATGTTGACTGTTTTAGTGGGCACGTGTTCGTAAAATAAATAGGAGACACAATTTTGGAAGTAAGTTCAATTTTTATTCGAGTCAGGACTTCGTAGGGTAGAGCAATAGCAGCACTTTGTAATGCATCAATGTCAATTGAACCGAAGGCTTTAAATGAGAAAGATGTTGGAATGAGTAGGCAAGCCAAACGAACATCAATAGTATAAAAAAGTAAATTACAATCGGAAATATATTCAAAGGAAAACTGGTCAAAGAGATGGGCAAGAGCAGTTTTATAGTAGGTGTAATTGCAAGGTCAAGTAAACTAGGTTCATAATCTGCAGAGTAGTGAGTAGCATATTGACGATTTATTATTTGCAGTACTAAGGAGAAAATAAGGTCAACGGCCTCGCCACACTGATAGCATCGGTTCCCACTAGATCACCGAAATCAAGCAGTGTTGGGCGCGGTAAGTACGTAGGTGGATGACCACATGGGAACTCAGTACTCCACGTGCTGTTGACAAAAACGCACCACTTGGGCATAGTACCCCGGCGTTAAATCCCGGACCCTACAAATTAATTTTTATCGTTCCCTTGATAATAATAATAATGAAGGTTTTAAATTTGAAAAGTACACGAATAATTATTCATTTGATCAGCATTGAAATCTCCCAATAAAACGATATTTCCATATACAAGCTGTACCGGTATGAAGTGAGCTTCAAGATACAAATGTCTCGATAGGGAACATTGTGAACGGGCCCTATTTTTTTTTTGTTTGTTTGGTTGCTATGACACCTGTCAAAAATATTAAGTATACATCAAGTCATTGAGCAAACAATATCATATTTTTTCATTGTGTTAAGAATGTTGAATTTTGTACCAGAAGATGATGACTTGCGAAAAGCATTATTTTTTTGTTTCCATTTGAAGAAATGTGCTGCAGAGTCGCATCGAATGCTTGTCGAGGCATGCTCTATTAGAAGCAACATGCAAAAGACGGTTTCAATGGTTCGGAGTTAACAATTTTGATGTGAGTAATGTAGAATGTGGAAGACCACCAAAAAAGTGTGAAGACACCGAATTGCAAACAATATTGGATGAAGATGACACTTTAAGACATAAACAAATGGCAGAAATATTAAATGTTGCACAACAAACAATTTCTGACCGTTTAAAAGCCATGGGAAAGATCCAAAAGTCTGGAAAAAGGGTGCCACATGAATTAAATGAAAGACAGATGGAAAACTGAAAAACAACTTGTGAACTTTTGCTTCAAAGACAAGATAAAAAAGTATTTTGCATCGAATTGTTACTGGAGATAAAAAATGGATTTATTTTCAGAATCCTTAACAGAAAAAATCATGTGTGAATCTGGGACAACCATCATGATGTAACCGTTAATATTGATCGCTACCGGTAACAAATGATCAATTAATTTGAACCATGCATTGATCGAAAAACGACCAGAATGGGCCAGAAGATACCAAAAGATAGTTTTGCTCCATGACAATGCACCTGCACACAGTACAAAACTGGTTCAGGAAACAAACAAAGCACTTGGCTGGGAGCTGCTACCCTACCCGTCGTATTCACCAGATTAGGCTCCTTCCGACTACCATTTGTTTTATTAGATGGGAGACGGATTAGCTGAGCAGCACTTCGAATCCTACGAGGAAGTCGAAAATTGTGTGACTTTTTGGTTTGCTTCAAAAGACGAACAGTTCTATTGGCGTGGAATCTGTAAATTGCCCGAAAGATGAGAAAAATGTGTAGCTAGAAATGGCCAATACTTTGAATAAAATGTTTTTTACTTTCCCATTAAAAATTAGTGTTTTATTTTCACAAAAAAAAGGTCACTTCATACCGGTACACTTGGTAATGCAGAAAATTCCGCTATTTATTTGAAAAAAAAAGTACAAGGGGGCAGCTTCTGTTAGGGCAGTAAGTACATAAAATTTAAAACTTAGTACAGTAATCCCCGATTTAATTACGGCAACTTAGATTCACGATTTTTGACGCATTTAACAGGTTACGCGATTACAAGGAACCCGCTTAACTGATTTGCTGTCAGAAAAAACACGCTTAATCGCATTGAAAACGCAATAAAGCGTTTTTTTTTTTAATACGAGTGAACAACCACATTTATTAAAAATCAAAAGTTTATTTAACGACAAATGAACAGTTCTTGAATGTCTTAAAAGGAACAAGAATTTTCATTATGTATTAGTACATAATTATTAAACATATACATATGTTTAACAAACGTGCAACAGATGTAGGCATATTTATTTTATATACGTTGGCTTAGACATTATAGCATGGTAAAAAAAATCTGTAATTTTTGTAAGTTTGCTTACAAAATAATCTTCCATATTCCATACTTTCCAATTCAGATATAAAGGCACCATCACTTAATAAGTACTTGCGAAGAAGTTGAAGGGAAGGAGTTTTTTCATTTTGGTCGTTTCCTCCACCTGTTGCCACATCTTTTTCTGACATATCTTCTTGAAAAACTTTATCAATAATGTCTTCGTTAGTAGCTTGGCCAAAGCATATTAAGATGCTATCGCACTGAATGTAATTTTGAAACTCGTTATTAATAACTTCAGCGCTAAGGAGGTCTTTCAAATTATTGCATGGCCGTCTTCAACTGTAGTGCTAAATTCTGATTGTTTCGGCTCACAATAATAATAATTTAAGGGGGTTTTCTAGTCTAAATAAATTTCGGGCGGTTTTCGAAGCTCTGTACAAACGAAACAAAAAATATTTTTACTATCCATTTTTTAATCATTTGCTTATTGATATTTTCAGATTACATAAAAAATTAACCAAAAACCAAAACTAAAAATTCACAAAGCTATAAGTTGGCAAATGGTGGTTCCAAAAAAAGGGTGTCCTAGCGTGCATGATTTTAACCATTCTGTTCATCTGAAACAAAAAAAGCCGAACTGATTCTTAATTAGTAAATATGCCACTAAATTTTTTACATTTTTTTTTAACAATTCCAAATTTTTTAAAAATATTAAAAATGCTTGAAGCGATAGAGGAATGTTCAAAGAACATTTACACCAAATTTTAAATAAATCATATATACATACATAGATTTGTTCCGGTCAGACCGAGCAGACGCCGCGTCACAAAAATAGCTGTAACTCATAAAATATGTTAAATATAATAAACATTTTTAATATCTATAGGCATTGTAACAAAAATAGTACTTTTTTAATAACTAAGAGGAGACCATCTTCCTTGGTTTAGCCTTAAAAAAAAAACGTAACTTAAAATTTCTTATCGAACTTTATTTCAGGGCCAAATGAGATAAGAAAAAAAAAATAAAATAAAAATAACTAAACATCTTCTTGAGATCCCCGTTGGTTCAAATCTGCACAATTTTCACAAAATAAGTATGCGTACTCTAAGCATCGTTCGCAACCGTATTTGGTCTTTCGATCTTTTCTTCTGTCGCATTCCAAACATCTTGTTACACGTCTTGGCATCTGGTGTCTCTACACTAGTTTCACCAAGTAAGACATGTATGCACTTACAAAAATCCCTTTGTTATTTGTAGATTATCTTTGCGGTTTCTCAGGTGCTCTTCAATCAAAGCCATTCCTAGATCACGAATAAACTTCCTCCTGTTAGATTTTTCTGCTTTAATGCCATTATTAAACATATTTAGAAATATAGCGTTGATTTCTGCATGAATAAACATCGAAAAAAATAAAGTGAGAGGCCAGCGTTTGCTGTTGCGAGAAACGTCGTATGTTCTGGCAAGTTTATCGACCACATCTACTCCACTTTTGGATTACAGTTTCATGGTCGATTTCTTTATCATGATGAAGGGCAGACATCATATAAACGTACTTTCGAGGCTTTGGAACATAACAAACGAGAGTGATATCTTTTTGAAAGCCAAACCATGATGCATATTTCTCTCGAGATTGTTTGAAACATAATGGAATGTAAGCTTTATTAGTTCTCAAAGTACCAACTATCGTTAATTTATGTTTCTGCAACAAGTTTTCAGCAGTTTCATGACTGGTAAAGAAATTGTCCATAGTAATATTTCTTGACGAGTCGGAAACGCAGTTTACCATACGATTGACTAAGTCTAATGACTTATTGCTCAACGCAAACGGACTATTGTCTGGCTGTTCGCCTCAGTAAATTTCTAAATGTACGGTGTAAAATGTTTTAGCGTCGACTAAGGCATATATTTTGATTCCATACTTTGCGGGTTTTGATGGGATATACTACTGAAACCCGCACCTCCCTCGAAAGGCAACCAATTCTTCATCAAGTGTTAGGTATTCGGATGGTGTATACGCATTTTGGAAAAGCTGGACAAAGGTTTCAGGTCTCGGATTGGTGCTAAACGATCAGTCTTTATTCTGTCTCCTATAGTCGTAGCGTCAAATCTTCTATTATTTAGTAGGTACGAGAATCGATTTTTAGATATCGTGCATCGAAATATTTCGATTCCAGTACCATCTGAAGCCCAGAGGTAATTGAAGTTTTGTCGCCCAGAACGATACAATCCTGCTAAAAATAAAAGCCCAACAACTGCTTTCATTTCATATGCAGTTGTTTCTTTATAGAAAACATTTAGCAGTTCACCGTCTGGTGGCTGTGGTCTCGAAACGCATATCTTTACATTCGTATGTTTCACAACTGATTCAAGTATCTCATTGGAAATAAATACTTCAAAGCATTCTAAACTAGTTTTCTTGTCTTTATATTGAATTTTCACTCCCGGCAAATGTCTCGTACGAACATTAGTTCTCAACAGCTCCTTTTGCCATTTAGTTTTGCCATCTTTACCAATATAAAAGCCTTGGGAGGTAGAAGACTCACCTCTTGAAGAAATGTCCACGTCCTTTACATCCTCTTCAATGTCACTATCATATAGAGTACTCAAATGATCCGAATCGCCTTCACTTCCGGCTATATAAAGCTTATCTGTGTCGCCATTACTATAATCCTAAAGTGCCGACAATATTTCATGTTCATCCATACGTCGAGCTATTATGAGACCTGCAAACAAACACACAAACGATTAAAGTAATAAAAAAACAAAATAAATAAATATTTATGTAGAAATAGATATATTTTGCATATCATACTGCTTACCCTTTAAACGACGTCCCGAACTACGTGGGGTTTTGACACCCTGCCACACTTTGCAAGCGACCGTTCGTTGCGCCTGCGACGCTACTACTAAATCACTGTTACTATGCGACCCGGCAACGTCGCAACTCCAGCTACACGACGTTTCGTGGAATTCGCTCGGCCGTTTAAAAAGATACGACGATTTTTGTTTCGCTGGGTTTATTAAACCCCACGTGGTGCACGAAAGGTTAACTGCATATTCTTGAATGCCTTAACTTTGGAAATATAAAAAAAAATTATAGACTAGAATACCCCATCAAGTCATGTCAATTTGACAACTAACTTGACAGCTCTCTAACAAATTACAATGCTACCAAAGTACAATAGCTTTTGGTTTAATTTAAGGTGTAAGCATAAAGTGATTTCAATGCTTTAATTTTGTTTGAAATTTAATAAATATTTTATATTTTTTGACTAATTGACCGGAAAACACATTAAAGCGGAATGCGTTTAAATGGGAAAGTGTGTGTATATTTCTTATGAAATTTTGTATTTGCTTAGCTTTAAGGCTTATTAAACGGAGAACATAATTAAGCGAGGAGCAATTATCCGCAGATTACCGTATTAATGTTACGAACTTCAACAACAATATTCTCTACACTTGACAAAGAGTCATATTTTCTAATTGTCTCTGAGCGAATGTCAGATTTAAAGTAAATCGGGACACTGCGCCCTATCATAAAAGTTAAACAGAAAACAGCTGTTTCTTTCTTATTAGGTTCACAGCACATGCAGAAGCAAGCTATTTTTTTTAAAGATACCAAGAAGACGTAGGGGGAGATCATGTTGTAGTTGTTTTCGATGAGAAGATGGGTGCTTTAAGAACTGTGTTTCTCTCATATGGTTTGTTAAAATTAAATTTAACGATAGGAGGTGTAGGAAACGAGTTAAGCTGATGATTGTTCTGAAGCATTAAACGAAAAAATTTTCTTATGGATGGTGGTTTGCAGCTCAACGTATAACAAAAAGTATTTTAAGATTTTTATCAGGAAGCAGAGGGATACCGACAAAATCAATTGTCCCTTTCATGTTAGTGTGAAGGGTTCGCAGTTAATTTTTGATTGTGTTATTGTCAGTGTCAGTCATTGAATTGGTCTTCAAGCTTTCGACTCTTTTCATTAATGAAGAAATATTTTTGCACATTTCTTCATGTTTTATAGTCCACTTCTGTTCAATCAGCTTGATTTTGTTCGAAAACCCGATGGTTGTTTTTCTTAATTAGTCCTTAAGCGCTAAAATTAATTTTTCCTTTAGACTTAGAAGCTGATTTTCCAATATATTAGTTGCATCGGTGATCTGGCAATTACATAATTAGCTGGTGTTGCAAAGTTGTTGTTCCTTGAACATTTTGTTGTGGTAGTGAGCATTGATCTCGTTTTAATCATTTGCTATGGTTTAGAGGCGTTGGTTTTAGCAAGCGTTGGTTTTGAGCGCGTATTCATAACGGGTGATTCATCGTAAGGTTTAGTTTATAATGTAAAATAGAACACACAAATTTGGAAGAGAACTTAAAACTTTTATTATCAGTTTAAAGAACAATTCATGGCATTTATTTTTAAAGACGATATTATGTAAATGTTGGCCAAGACTACGTCTGAGGTGGTCCAGTCGGAAGGTCCAAATATCTAACTTATTCCTAAGATCTGAGACTTTACATATCCCCAGAGAAAGTAGTCCAAAGGTGTGATGTCGCACAATCTAGGCGGCCAATTTACTGTAGCAAAACGTGAAATTAAGTGTTCACCAAAATGATTTCTCAAGAAGTCCATTATTTCACGCGCTATATGGCTCATAGCGCCATCTTGTTGAAACCAGAGCTCACCAAGATCATGTGTTTAAATTTCAGGAAGCACATAGTCCGGTAACATGGCGCGATAACGGTTACCATTGACGGTAACATTCTGATTTGCATAATTTTTGAATAAATATGGACCAATGATTCCACCAGCCCATGAACCACACCATACCCTTGTTTTTAATGGATGTAATGGTAGCTCTTGGTACTTTTCGGGTCGCTCATCAGCGCAAATACGGCTTATTCACTAAACAAAAAGCTCAGTTGTCAAATTCGCCAAGCGAAGCTGCTGAGAACGACGACGAATCGATTCATCATGGTGTTAGGGTACACTCTCAGCTACAACTGAGTGTGTATCTTCACCACGTGCTGGATGTGGTCTAACCGGACGAGTATCATCAAATAATGTAAACTGGGACTCAAATTTGCGAATGGTATTGGCAATAGTGGTTTCAGTAGGTCAATAAGGCGCACCGTAAGTTCCTTGAAGTGCACGAAAAACATTTCTCACAGAACGTTATACACCTGAACAATTTGTAGACGCTGTTGTGGTGGGAGTCTTTCCATGATGACTTGCCAACCGATACTGAACAAAAATGACAAAGCGGTTTGATAGGAGTAAAAAAAGCCTATTGAAAATCCAACCTCACGATGAATCACCCCTTAGTTTGCAATAGAGAATTACCAAAACAGAAGAAAAAATTAAAGTTTTTAAATTGAAATTAAGTATTTAACTAAATCGGTATCACTTATATTCGAGACTATCGCCGTTCTTTAGCTTTAACATTGCCAAGTTATGTTCAAGAGTGAATAGACGTAATTTTTCTCGACTCCGGTAAAAACAATCAAAGCTCGTGTGCTATAAACTATTTCTAATTAAATTGTGCGGGAATCATTCAGTTTGCACATTCCACGTTCGAATCATTAACAATTCTTATAAATTTGTGTTTCTCGCATTAAATACATACACACATATCAAACACCACACGATGTCGTCTGCCGCTAACACCCGCGGAAACCTAGCTCGAGCGCAACAACATCATGCAACCGTCTTGAAACCGAATTCGCCGCACATTAAGTCCAACAAGACCATCGGTGGTAAAGCAAAACAAATACGTAGCTAATGTACACCGGCAGCCTCAACACACACATGTGTTTCCCTTGAGGTTATCCATGAAGGGTTTAAGCGGCACACTGACTCTATCATTGCAACTTTCAAAGATGAGTTGGATACGTGCTTGAAAAAAAAGAATTCCTTACTGATGCTGTTGTTTTTGGCATCCCAAACTCTGCGACATCATCGAGATATAACCACCAGCACTGAAGAATGTTTTCCAAACAAAACACCGCAATAACAATGTCGACCCACCTGTCATTTTCCAGTTCATCTACGTTGGAGAAAGGAATAAAATGTTAAAATTACTGACTTGCTACCGAAAAATGACAAAGCGACCGATCTCTTTACGCGACACTGGAATTGATTCACATGCAGTGCGAATGAAGAAAAACGGCCAACTATTTTCCGTGCAAACGTACCTTGGGTCTGTGTTGCTGAAATCTGCCATAGACGGAAAGAGTGTAGCTGTTGTCGACCTTGACTGTTTAAACGGCGTTGCCGAGAGATGCCAGATGAACCGCGATGATCAAAAAAGAAATGCAGTTAATCGTAAACAAAATTGATTTGTGTTTACCTTTATCTTACAACAATTACGGTAATTATCTATCTCTTTGTATTTTTAAATATTCTCTCTTTTACTTTTGTACATCAATGGCCAAAGCTTATTTACCTTCCCTTTTTATTTATCTCCGTTGTGGCTGTGTTTGGTAGTTATTCCGTCCCGGCATATTGAATTAAATGCTTATAATAGTGGGTTCGGTTCTGGCGAGAATGATATGGATGTTAGACTATACGAAATGATTCATGTATTGCGTTTACAGATAAAAGGCATCCACGTCTGCCATATTAATGCTTAGAGTCTGAAACCAAAACTGGATGAATTTCGTCTGCTGTTCATTAACTCTAGCGTTGACTTAGTTTGTGTATCCGAAACTTGGTTTTTTCCCGAGTTCCCGAATAGGATCTATAATATGGATAGTTATAAGCTTCTAAGAGGTGATCGAATTGGTCAATTGGGTGGGGGTGTGGCTGTTTATGTGCGCAATGGATTACGAGCAAATGTTGTCTGCAAATCAACTGCTAATTGCACATCCGATTACTAGTTTGTTAATGTTGTATGTGGTGAAGAGTGTTTGCTAGTTGGAGTAATCTACAGACCAAATAAACACATAGATATCTCGCCTATTTTTAGTGTACTGGATGGGATTTCTTGCTCCTATCCTAATATTATTATTACCGGCCATCTAAATTGTAATTTACTAAATGTTCGTGCTTCCGCTCAGTTAATTGAAAGATTTAAAACCATTGACTTGACTCCTGTTAATACATCGACTGCTACCCTGCTACCCTTCTTGATGTGATCTTTGTCAACGATAGTAGAAAAGTCCTGCTCTATAGTCAACTCACAGCGCCTGGCTTCTCCAAACATGATCTGATATTCCTTACATATGATATCCAATAGAGACTTTCAAAACATAGATTACCTAAGTTTACGGTCTGACGTCATCCAAATTCGGTGCGACTATATTTATTTGATGGCATCAGTTAATCATCAAATATCATTTCTGGAGCAAAATATCAAAATACACTTTGATCAGTATGTCTGTTACCCTGTTACCAGAGCCCCCCCTTGGCTCAATAGAGATTTACTAGATCTGAACCATAATCGTAATACTGCATATTCTCGTTGGAAACGATACAAACTCCCCGTGCTCTTCGACACCTATGGGTCCCTTCACAACATAGTTGTTCTTCGTATAAGGACTGCCAAGCGGCGCCATTATGAACATTTCCTCAACCCTGAAACCCAGCCTGGGAAAACTAGGCAATGGGAGGCAGCGTTCAGGTGCAACTGACGATGTAGACTGTAATGCTCTCAATTCGCAGTTTGTGTTGGTCTCTGAGCCACCAACTCAATATTAAGACTCCGCACAGCTTACGAATCAGTCTCGGGACTATGCCAATATAGCAGTTTTCAACTTTATTCGCTTTACGGATGAAGATGTAGCTGAAGCCGTGCTATCGGTCAAATCTAATGTGATAGGTTTGGATGGAATTAATCCTAAATATTTAAAACTCCTGCTTCCTTTTATACTGAAGTACATAACACACATTTTTAATCACGTACTTACCACTTGTAAATACCCCCTTTCGTAGAAAATGGCTAGGATATTACCGAGACCCAAGTCGCAAAGCCGAACTAACACTGAGTATAGACCAATCGCAATCTTACCGTTTCTATCCAAAGTATTTGAGAAAACTATGCTAAAGCAGATGCAAGCGCACCTAAGCGACAACAATCTCTTAAATCCCTCCCAATCCGGTTTTCGCGCAAAAAGGAGTTTTAAAACTGTACTTTTACTTTTTTTCGACCACATCCGCAATGTTCTGGATACTAACTGTCCTACGTTCTTGACGTTGTTGGACTTCTTGAAAGCATTCGACACGGTGGACCACTTTCTCCTCTGTAAGAAGCTGCGGTATGAATTTTGATTTTCGTCTCTGGCAGTCAAACTCTTTAATTCATACCTTACGGGCCGTCAGCAATGTGTGACAGTAGGAAGCCAAATGTCTTCGTTTCTTGTAGTTCGCGGGGGAGTTCCACAGGGTTCGATTCTTGGGCCCATACAATTCCACTTTATGTGAACGAACTCCCACAACTTGTTAAACATTGTACAGCCCACATGTTCGCTGTCGACGTCCAATTATACTTGTGCTGCCCGCTGGATATGCTCAGTATTGCCATTGAAATGGTGAACAAAGATCTTGAGATCATACAACAGTGGGATCTCAAACATAGTTTATCACTGGACAGATCATGCTGCATCGGAAAGGTATACAATGGTCTCCGACTGCTATGGGCAACGCAAAATTCTTTGCCGATCAAAACTAAGATGCTACTTGTTAAGTCCCTTTTATTACCCATATTGCTATATAATACTATAATACAAGGCGTAAACTAAATGTCATCTACAACAACCTAGCGTGATATGTTTTTAGTAAACGATACTTCGACCACATATCTAGTTACTCTCTACAAATAATGGGCCTCAGCTTCGACAACCTCATTAATTTCAGAACGCTAGCTTTTTATGTATGATTATTACACTTTTCCACGCAGATTGGTTTAGTTTTATTTAAGATTGAGAAATCGAAAGTCAAACAGTAGCAGAAAGAAATCTAATCGAGGTTGATAAACGGAGTGATCCAGAATAAAATCGCTATATTCGCCGCTCGGGATGCCCAGACATCTGTAATGTTAAAGTAATCTTTTGCCATGTTCTTTTGAGATGAGGTAATAGTGCGTTAGCTAAAGTTTTATTTCGTGACTAGGAAATAAAGAACTCTGCAGGGCATTCCATAAGCGAATTTTATAGTTTATAAAAGAATCACGATATTTTAGAGTAGGTCAGAAAGTGGGCTTGGGGGTATACTGATAAGCGTTCATAGCGAGATAGGTGTTACGGTTCAAAATTTGAAGGGTCGGAATACTACTGGCAATTTCAATGGACCATAGGTAATGCTTCACTTATGTGTTTTATCGCACTATTTTGCATCCTATCTGGCAAGTGCAAAGAGGTCTTGGTGGAACTGGACCATATATGAGCATCGTTTTCAATTTTGGGCGGATGAGTGCCCTATGTTACAGACTAAGGCCAGATCAGAAGGATTGAAATATTTCTAACATTTCGTAGCATTTTTGGCGACATTGGATGTGTGGTCATTTCAACGCAAATTGTCACTGACACACTTACCGAGAATGGCAAGTTCTTCGGTTTCGACGATGCATTGGACAATGGCTGGGTATTTAAATTTCGGCTTAAGGAAAGCAAACATGATCGGAAGCATTAAATTCCATTTTGTTGATGCTTGTTTATGATGTTATCAGAATTCAATGAGCCTAGCATACGCTACCATCGCCGTTCAACAACGGTTCGTCCTATTGAAGATTCGACGCACTTATCATTGTATAGGTGGAGACAAAGCAAAGTCTGAAAATGTTAACCTGACTGCAAGCAGATTGGCCTTGTCGAAGCAGTTCACAGCTGTTATGTCATTATTAATGAACGAACGATTAACCATTTTTACTTCCTTAGGTTAAGTTAGGTGAGATTGGCGGTTTGATAACCAACCATCTTATGCCTATTGGCCCGTTGTGCTGCCACGTGGATCTATGATCCTCTTAACCATGGAACCAATTTGAGCTTATGATGAAGCGCAGGAGACTCTTAACGTCTGTATATTTTAGATCGTTTAAGTCGTTGTAGAAGAAAGCGCCCAGGTGAATTTTTCTTCTCTGGAAGAAAGCTGGACATGTACAGAGGCGGTGGAGAACTGTATCCTCTTCCTCCTCATATATGCAGCTTCTACAGAAATCGTTTGTTAAAGCGAAAAGCCTTTTGCATGCTTGCCTATGAGGCAGTGTCCAGTGATGACACCTGTGATGGCGCTGAGATGTTTCCTATTTATAAGAATCAGACTATTAGAGCCATTCAAAGTCAGCTTTGCCCAGATCTGTTTATTCCCTGAAAGTGTTGGCCCACCGATCCATCGAAGGTCTGTTCTTTTATTAGCATCTAGCTTGAATAATAATTTGCACGTAGCGATTGGTACACCTAAGCTAACATTTTCCGTTAGAAAAGGTACAGTGGTTCCAATTTTGGTGAGTTCGTTACCCAACAAAGGTGAAGGTTGAACTGCTCTGCCATCTCCGTAGGAGATGATCGGCATCCAATGACGGCTTAAGAATTTAGTGAGACCGAATCCTGGGACTTGATAGCGGACTGACTATCCGAAAAGATGCGGATATCGTTTGCATATATCACGTTTTTTTTTTCAGCCAGGACAGGGCTTTCTTAATCACCAAAATTCCCGCCTGGAACACGCTACAGTGATTTGGAAGACGGAAGGAGAGGCTTAAATTTAGCTTATCTGAGAAAACACCTCAATCAACCCCGCTATCTGTCTTAGTTCCGTCTGTATAGAAGTTGATAGACATGTCCTCCATGAAAGCATCTTCCTCCTAAAAGGATGTAGAGGAGAAGCTTACATGAAAGTCTTTGTCAAACTGAAGTTTAGGTATGGTGTAATCGATGTTCTCTATGTGAATTCTTTATATAATGAGAATATTAGCGTGACCAAACAAACTACTTGTCCACTGTATAGTCGCTTTAAGGCGAATAGTTGCAGTTGCAGCTACTTGCCTCCTAAAGATGTCGATGGGTGTCAAGTGGAACATAATGTCTAAAGCTGCGGAGGGAGTAGAGCGTAGAGCTAGATTGCAGTTGGCTGCAATGCCTAAGGCTTTCCACCAGACAACCACACCGAAAGTGAGTATCGGTCTTATAACAGAGATGTATAGCCAGTGGGTTATTTAATGTTGAAGGTCCCATTTGTTTTCAATGGCTTTCTTGCAAGAGAATAAAGATAATGTAGCTTTCTTGGCTCTTTCTTGAATGATAGATTTCTAGTTTAGATTCTTATAAAAAATGAGACCCAGGTATTTTGCTGTTTCGGAAAACACTAAACTGGTACCATTTATTAAGAGACCCTTCATTAGTTGGAATTTTATATTACCTGGAAAAGATCAAGTTTTATGGGGATTAACTCCCAATCCGCAGTGATCCGCCCAAAGGGTTAATCTGTTAAGATGTTGCTGAAGGTGTTCTTTGATGCTTACATGAGACGGCAATTAAGATGCTTACGGTGCATAGGCAATCAGTCTGCTCCCTTTCGCTTCCAAGTATATCAACAGTTCATTTACCACTGAGTTCCAAACACGGTGAGAAAGGACACCGCCTTGCGGCTGACCTCTACTCACACATCTCCCCAAGTGAGTCGTCTAACTGCAGATGTGATAGCGCAGTCGTGATTGCGGATGTGTCGACGTTGTTAAAGGTGCCCTCTATCTATATTATATGGATCGTTCGATGTGGCTAGTTAGCAAATGCAGAGCCGTTTCCATCGATTTTCCTTTGCAGTAGACATGTTGTGTCGTTGACAAAAATTTTTTATCGATTTTAGCTCGAATATGGATATCAATCAGTCGTTCTAGAGTTTTAAGAAGGAAGGATGATAAACTTATAGGTCTGAGGTCCTTTATGACATCATGAGAGCAATTTCCAGCCTTGGGAATAAAAACGACATTAACTTCTCTTCATGACAGTGGAATGTGGATCAATTCAACACAGCTCCTCAGGATATCCTCTAGTGTGGGCAAGATAATATCTGAGGAACTTTGTAGTTCGGCCGGTATTATACCGTCCGGACCCGCATCCGCAGGCTTGTAAAGTTTGAAGCTTTGCTGAGCCCAAAGCAGTTTCTCTCTTGTAATCAGACTATGAATTTTGTTCACGGTTGCAGTAGTCCTGTTTTGATAACTACTGGCCGCGAATAAGGAGCAGCCTGGAAAGTGGGTGTCCAGTAGCAAGTTAACTGATTCGTTACTCGTGGTTGTCCAAGAGCCATCGGTTTTTTTCAAACAACTAGGCATCAAAGGATTTGTATAGACGATTTTTGTTAGCCCCGATGCCTCAGAGATTTCTGTGCTCAGAATGATCTCCAAGGCGTTTTTCTTTCCTCAGTTCTTTTTAATATACAATATTTTGAGGGATTCTTTGTATGAGTCCCAGTCAGTCACGTTTCCTCTGCTTTTTGCAAGGTTGAAAAGTTTTCTGCAGGTGTTTCTAAGTGGTCCTATTGCTGATGTCCACTAGTGCGCGACTTTTAATTCCTTAAGGACACCGTTTTATTTTTTCATTAAGTTTTTAATCGGTGAAGAAAGAAGTTACAGTTATTCCTGGCTCGTTTAAATTTTTTTTCGCAGTTTCGGTTTTGTAGGACTAACCTTTTCTAACCTTAGTAGCTATAGCATCCTTACAGCTCAAGTTATACCACGCCTTTTGATTTGTTTTGAAACCCTTAGTCGAATGAGCGATAAAGCATCTCATTGCAGAGAGATTATTTTCTGTGTTCATATGAGCAGCAACATCTGCATTGTTATCGAGAAAACTTAATGAGCAGTTAAAATTTCTAAAAAAGCTGTTAAGTTTGCTCCAGTTGGCTATCTCGTTACGCCATATGGTTCTTTTAGGAATCTTTACTCTAACTGTGTGGTGTACGAGAAATTAGCAGATATGACACAATGGTTAGACGAGTCTAGTGTGGTATACAGTATGCAGTTTAGTATACTTATAAGGAAGAATTTGAAAACAAGTTAAGGGTGTTGTTTTGATCACGGGTATTCGTGTCGGCTCATTTACAAGCTGGGTCAGTAGCAATGATCTCAAAACACCGTCCTTGGGTGTTGTCTGTTCAGAATATCGAAACTACGCTGAATTGTGTACATATATTAAAATCGCCCGTAATAACGATTTTAGTATGAGGGAACAGGGAAACCTGAAAGCGTAAATAAACAGAAGTCGATAATTTGCTCATGTAGATGAAATTTTAACCACATGAAATTGAATTTCGGATTGGAACAGTGACTACATTCTGGTAAAGTTTGGTAAGATACATCTACAATATATGTACGTTAATGGCGAGTGGGTGGTGAGAAAAGAAAATAACTGGTCCTACAAGAATTTACTGTATGGGGAAGATGGGAATATTTTATTCTGACTCTAGTTACAATGAAGTACACAAGCACTTCGCTCTTGAAAGATCGCATTGGCATACCACGGTATGCATATTTGTCGACAGGAATGACAGAAATTTCTGAAGATATTTACCATTGTTTTACCATCTAACATTGGTATATTGTTTTTGAGAAAAAAGAAATTGCTTAAGTTACATTTTTCTTTTAACAGTTTGTGGTGTTTTCCAATTGCTATAAAATGCACAAAACCAATTTAATGCTGAATTCGGTCTGCAAATTTCGTTGTGTTAACATCATTGTCGATATTTTCATCTGAATTTTGAAGTGTACCGGAAAAGAATAAGTTATCGGCATATTTCATTGTCTTTGTTCTGGAAAAAACAGAATGGAAGTGAAACCACTAAAAAAACACAAAATGTGTATAAAGAGGGTGTTCTCAGCGCGCCCACTTGTTGACGTTGGTTTGCAAAGAAGAGGAATGGCAAATTTGACCTAAAATATGAACCTCATTCGGGTAGGCCAGAAGTGCTAGACGATGAGCTCATGATGTAAACCGTCGAAAGAAATTCCACTGTTATCGTAAGGGAACTCAACGTAAGCCATATGACCATCCAGTCACATACACAAATATGGAAAAAGTCATAAAGTTGGAAAATTGGTACCATTTGCCACCGAACACAAAATAGTCTTCAGCAAAGAATCGAAGCTTGAACTGCGGGCCACAACTAAGATCCGTTTTTGAACCGGATCGTTACCAGAGATAACTGCCCTCATTTTTAAGTGATTTTGTTAAAAGAAGCGTAACGCCTTTAATTTTGAAAGCTTTGTTTGGCTTGCTACGAATGCTATTACTTGAGCCCACAATAATTCTATCGAACTAAGTCTTACTATAGTAAGGCGGCAATCGTCGCGCTTTGCATCCTGTCATTTAAGGCAGTGCCACAAGTTTGTCTTTATAGCGTTTAAGCTTAACAAGTACATATTTGATATATGTGTATCAATTCAACTTAATCTTTATACATTATTTGTAAGGCATTAACATATTGAATGTATAAAAGAAGACAATGCCAATTACCATTCAACGAAAAATTCTACTTACTGTCCCACAGACAGGAAAGAAATCCTTGACGTTGTCGACTTCTTAACAACTAAGAATATATCTTCAAACACTACCCAAGGGCAGGATGTGCCAGTTCTTGACTCAGATCATTCATATGTGTTGCTTACACTTGGTAATAAATATAACGCAACGCACGCGTAGTGAACAAGCTAAATAACTGGATATATTTATTTAACGCTTGAATCAAAAAGTAAAGTGAAAAGTTACGTATATCTCAAAAAAATATGCGACATTATCATATAATATATCTGAAAAGAGGAGAGCCAGCAATTGTCGAGAGCGCTAAATGACTAAATTGTTTACACAATAAGATCATAGAATTGAAAAATACGTCGGTGGAAAGGTACCTTACAAATCTAACGAACGATGCTACTACAGATAACTCACTGCAGAGGGTTATAAAAAAATGAAAAAAACAAACGACAAACATTCCGCCAGTTAAACTTGAAGTGATTTAATCAATGTTAAGCTCCTTGATAGTTAGCTTTTTCCATTCAATTGGAGATGACCTGCGAACTTATTATGAATTGTTAAATTGTGTAATAAATAAAAAAGATAAAAAAACGTTTGGACTTTTCTATTAAAGTGGCCTTCTCCAAAGGCTGAAGACCTATGAAAGTGAATATCAAGAGGTACTTCATTATGCTGGGAAATAGGATACTGTTGCATCAAGCTGTTGTGGAATCATATCATTGTCCCATATGATCCCAAAACCATTCTGAATTGTTAAAATTTTTACCTATCCATGTAAAATAATTACTCCTTGCGGGATGAGAACTGCTTTTGTAAAATTCTAAATATCACCTGCTCCTTTTACGGCACATTGACCGGAAGATATAAAAGATACCTCGAGCAGTCTTGAAACATGAACCAAGAACAGCATATGCTGCGACGTGTCGACGGTCTGGAAGACATGAAATTTCCAGCTACTGGTATATCGGTACAATCTCAAGTTTACAGCGTCCCACAGCAAGTGCTATATACATAGAAACATTTGCAATTCCACTATGACCAATAAGTTCAATAAAAAAAATAGTCCTTAGTATCTGAAATTGCTTATTAATAGAAGCAAGACCAATAGTTTAAAGGAGTTATCCGAGATGCAGACAACAATCTTTTCCGTACAACTTACAGAATATTGTGAATCTAAAGCATTCTTATCCTTCTGTAACTTATCCAAGATATAGAACCACGTCGGCAAATAAAGGAGATTCCTCCTAACACGCAAATGGAACTTTCGAATCTATGCCGACAGTTCGACGAGACAAATTTCTTAAGCAAACCATTAAAATGAACACGGTACAATTGTTGGTGCCTGGAAGAGAAACCCTGTATTCCTGTGTGTTATCAATAATCCTACATGACTTTTCTTAGCTAACATCAAATTGGCTTCTAACTTGGCCTTCGCATTCTGGACATTCTGAGTAAAAAAGTGGAAAGGTATTGGATTTTTAAAACGAGGACTATTTTGTTTAACCTATGGGAACATTTGCCAAAACTCAATCCAATCCAATACACACTGAAAAATCTCATAAATATGACAACCAAACCTCTGATCCGTACTATAAGTCAGTGATTGTTAAAAAACAGAAGGGAAAAATGGACAAAAACAAACAAACAAAAGAAGGAACAACTTGTAAACGTTTTCAAGCCATACAAAAATCATGGTTACTTACAACAAACGAAAGAAATGTGCGATATTAATTCCAGCAATAACGTCTAAGGAAATATTCACAGAAATAATCGCAGGAGAAATTTCAAAAAAGTTCCCATGTGGAAGGTCGAGAAAGTTATTATGGTACAACTGCCCAGTGAAGTTACCTCATTTCGTCCGATCTCTTTGCTACCAATCCTGTCTAAGCTCTTCGAAAATATTCTTCATCCGACTTTGTCCGGTTATAAAGAAAAGGCGTTGATACCAAATTATCAATTTGAAATTAGAAAAATGTACTCAACTATAGATCAACTTTAGAAGAAAAACTAATATGCTCTACCATCTTTCCTGATATACGCAGGCTATTGATAATGTCTGGCACAAAAAACTAGTCCATAAGCTACAAAAATATATTCCGAAACAATCACATATAATCCAACAATTGTTCAGAATTAAACAAGAAGATGAGTACTTCGCATTGAAATATATAGAAGCTGGGGTACCACAAGGTACTGTGTTTGGACTTGTGCTTTTCTTCCGACACACGAACGACCTACCACAAAATGATGAAACTACTGTTGCCACATTTTAAGACGATACTACTGTATTTGCTGTCGGAAAAACCATGCAGGAAGTCACAGAAAAACTGCAAAGGACAGTAAATGATATATCTGTTTGGACCAAAAAATTGCAAATAAAATTAAATGAATCAAAGGCAGTTCATGTTAACTTTACCAATAAAAACGTGCAACACGTAGCTGTGTACGACTATATAAATAACAAAGTAATTCTGCATTCGAACTCAGCTAAGTATTTAGGCATGACTCTAGACGCGAAAAAATATGATGAACTAAATATAAGATACAACAGAATGGATTGGCTCATATGAAGATATTCATGTCTCTCAATATATAGGGTTTTCCAATAGGGACTTGACAACTTTGAATTTAACTTGTGAACGCACTCTTTCACTAATCATCAAACTGTCACTGTCAATTTATTCAGTAAGCCCAACAATTTCATCATGGTAAAGTATGTTACACTAACGAGCAACGTCTGCAAATTATAAAAATTTTCTACAGATATTTGGAGTCGTAAAATCATATTCAGTGACGAAGCTCATTTTTAGCTCAATGGGTTCGTTAATAAGCAAAATATGCGTTATTGGTCGGATGAAAACTCACATGTGCGCCATGGTAAATATGTAACCCTGCTCTACATAGGGATCGAAAAATGTAAATGATGTAGGACGAGATCAAGAAGGTCGCTAAAGGACATGATACTAATTGAGAAGCAGTCGAACTACCATACTTAATAACAACAATTTAGTTAGAATATTATGAAGGGGAAAACCATTCGAAGTAGGAACATATAATAGAAGTACGAGAGCGGTCCCAGAAGTACCCGACCCAACAAAGAAAGCACAAAAATTTATTTATTTTTCAACATAATCGCCTATCCGCTCTACAGACTTTTCCCAGCGATGTTCAAAAAGTTCGATACCCTTTTTATAATAAGAGCTGCCTTGCTCCTCAAAATAGCCATTAACTGCCGACATCACTTCTTCATCGTTGGAAAATCTTTGACCACTGAGCCATTTTTTCAAGTTTGGGAACAGAAAATAGTCCGAGGAGGCTAAATCTGGCGAATAGGGTGCACTTTAATTCATTAATTTTGGCCATTACAATAATAAATTTGTGAGTTGGTACATTGGCTTGATGAAACAACACTTTCTTCCTAGCCAAATGCGGCTGTTTTTGCTTGATTTCTTCGCTCAAACGTTGCAATAAGTTCGCATAATACTGGCCATTGATAGTTTTACCTTTTTCAAGATAGTCGATGAAAATTATCCCACGCGCATCCTAAAAAATCGACACCATGACCCTGCCTGTAGATGAAACGGTCTTGACTTCTTTGGAGTTGATTCTCCCTTTTGAATCCATTGTTTTGATTGTTCTTCTGTCTCGGGTGTAAAGTGATGGACCCATGTTTCATCCACTGTTATGAAATGGCGCAAAAATTCTGTTTTGTTGCTGTGAAATTTCGCTAAACACTCAATTGAAACATCTTCACGACACTGTTTTTGCTAGAGTGTGAACAAACGCGGCACCCATCTTGTAAACAGCTTTCTCATGTCCAAATTTTTAAATAATATGCGATGTACCGCACTTTTTGAAATGCCTACAATGTCTGCTAGCTCGCGCACTTTCAGTCGACCATACCGCTTTGTGGATTTTCTTTACCATTTCTGGAGTCGTCACCTCATTCGGTCGACCACTGCAACAACTCAGCAACCTAAAATTTTACTGTTGTAAATGAAGGAGCATACTTGCGCAGAGTAGAATCCAGTTCAGCTTTTATATTGATTGGGTTGAGGCCTTTTAAATAAAAGTATTGCATCACAAAACGATGACCAATTTTCTCCATTTTCACAAATTCACTGACAACGTTCACTATTAATGGCTGTCAAACATGGCCATGCCTTAGTCAGGCCGGGTACTTCTGGGACCGCCATCGTATATATGTGTTACAACATAATCACACGAACAAAGTGATAACGAATAAAAAAAAATGCAAAGGCTGGTTTCTTTTAATATAGATTTACAAGTATAAGAAACGAATTGCTGATTAGTTTAACGACTAGTTGAGATTCGGGTATTTTTAGTCGGTTTGCTAAGTCCCACACTATAGCAAAGCTCGTGTGCGATGACTTTCAGCGAAAAAAAAAAAACCTAAACCTAAACGAATGTATGTAACCAAACAAGAATCATGGCGAGTGGAGTTGTAAAGAAAGAAAGAAGTACTTATAAGATATAAAAATAGGAAATTAAGGGAAATTTTCAAACAAAAGTTCTTTCCAATTTGAAATTTTCGGTTCTCTGTCCCCAGTTTGCGTGTTCTTACAACAAATGCTGAAAGCACAGTGGATCAATCAAATGCTGATGCAATGGTTTGTTTGGAATGGTATTTCATTCCCATAGTATTGGTCTAAAAGCAACTATACACATGGGAATTTGGGACACAATTCAAGATTGTAACTTACAACCAGCAGGCAAATAGCCTCGAGCAATCTCACAATTCTTGTCCTCCTCTCCATAACGCCCTAAAATAGTGGTATGCCTTGTTTCTGGAAAAAGACAAAAAAAAAACCTACAAACAGAGAAAAAGAGATAACGCTTTCAAAGTAATCTTAGAAAAAATATGCCATGGTGGTACAATGAAAACATAGTTAGAAAATATGCGAATAACATATTTCCCTGAAGCAATTCATGTCCATTCTCAAGAATTTCATGGAATCCCTTGGTTTTAATTTTCGTATCATAGTTGTGTAGCAGAATTGCTTTCTTTTCAAAAATACGAGTATTTCGTTTTTTTTTTTTGCTTTCATGTTCGATACGGGTTATGTTAGGGCAGTTCTAATTTTTTAATTTTTTTGTTTATTCGATATTGACAGCGACATGATAATTTGCTCGAATGAAATCCTAGATATTGTACTGGCAAATTAAGATGTATGTAGAATCCAACACAATTTTTCCACTTTCAAACGTCCTAGAAATTGTGTGTACAAATTGGCATGTGTGTAGGCACTTTTACAAAAACATTCCATGTTGGCTATGCAGACAAAGTATTTTCCCGAAGCAATTCGTTTTTTTCAACTCTCGTATCACATGTGTGTAGCACAATTGCATTCAATCAAGAGTAGATTTTTCATCATATGCTGACATCAACACGATAACATACTCGAATGAAATTCTAGATTTCTACACTCAAACGTCCTAGAAATTTTGTGTCCATATGTTTAGGGACTCCAGCAACTTTTCGCTTTATTGTGACGAGCTTTAACAAACATATCTCTATCACTTAGAAAATTAAAAATAATACAAATTAATTACTTAGGAAAATTAAAACGAATAAGCTTATAAAGTAAGCCTTTGTGCTATACGGAGTCAAAGAAATTTCAATCTAAATACCATCTTGATCAAAAAATATTTATTTATTTGTTCATCTAAATTTATATTGTCCCCTTCAAAGTAATCCCCATCGACTGCAACACACTTATGCCAGCGCTTAGTCCAATTATCGAAACATATTGGGTATATATTGGGTAATTGGGTAATTTTTTCCCAAAATTTGAACGTTTATTTAAGAAAAACATGTACAATAGTATTATTCAATGTATTGCCCATCTGAAGCTATGACTTTTTCCTATCTTTCTGGCAATTTGTGGATCCCATACCAAAATGAATGAAGCCAATTTTTGATACTCTGCTCTGATGTGAACCGTATTTCAGTGAGGGCGTTCTGCATCGACCGGAACAAATGGTAGTCAGAAGGGGCAAGGTCTGGGCTATAAGGCGAGTGGGGTAAGAGATCCCATTCACTGTTTTCCAAATAGTTCTTAACCGGAATAGTAACGTGGGGCCGAGCGTTGTCATGATGGAAAATTATTGCCTCGTGTTTGGTCGCATATACCGGGCGTTTTTCGGCTACTGCTCTCTTCAAACGGATTAATTGTGTTTGGTAGCGTTGTCCATTGATGGTTTCACCCAGTTTTAGTACCTCATAATACAACACACCCATCTGATGCCACCAAATACAGAGCATTTAATACGCGTCATATATATTCGACTTTGCCGTTGATTTAGCTGGTTGGCCGGGTTTCACATATGATTTTTTGCGCTTGGGGTTGTCGTAATGGATCCATTTTTTCATTACCAGTATCAATCCGATGCAAAAATGACTTCTTTTTGTGGCGTTCCAGCAGCATTTCGGACATTAATAACCGCCTTTCAACGTCTCTCGGCTTGAGTTCATGTGGAACCCAATTTCCTTGCTTTTGGATATATCCAGCTGCTTTTAAACGGTTTGAAATGGCTGCTTGAGTGACACCCAAAGATTCTGCGAGCTCTGCTTGTGTTTGGCAACAATCTTCATAGAGTAATGCTTCCAGTTCTTCATCTTCAAACTTTTTTGAGCGTCCTGGGCAGTTCATCGTCTTCCAAGCCAAAATCAGCACTTTTATATCGTGCAAACAAATTTTGGCACGTTCGCTCAGCTAGCGCATATTTACCATAAACTTCCACCAAAATGGGATGACTTTCGGAAGCAGTTTTCTTCATATTAAAGTAATGAAGAAGAACTCCCCGCAAAAACACTTTTTCAGGCACAAAGTTCGACATATTTGAGTGAAAAAAAATTATTGTTGCTTACGCTTCAAATGAATGACATATACTGAAATGACGTACGATGACAGTAGCTTTCCAAGGCATGTTCCAACGAAATAATAACAATGGAATAATACAAGTTACGCCATCTCTTAGCAAACCGCACGAAATAACTTTATATTCGGTTTCCGGTATGTCCATTAGTGCTTGCTGCGATTTTTCCATTACTTCCTTTCGGCAACTGAAACGCGTTCCGCGTAGAGATTTTTTAACTCGATTGAACAGAAAGAAGACACAAGAAGACAAATCAGGTGAATTCGGTGGCTGTTGGATAGTATTTGTTGCATTTTTCGTCAAAAAATTACGAATAATGATAGGACTGTGCGACGGTGCGTTATCATGGTGCAAAATACACAAGTCTTCTGCTTACAATTCTGGTTTCTTTCTGCGAATTGCTTTACGCAAACGTCTCATAACTCCCAAATAACACTCTTTGTTAACTGTATGGCTTTCTGGCAAAAATTCATGATGCACTACACCGTTGTAATCCATGAAAACCGTGAGCATTGCCTTCATTTTTGACTGAAAATGACGTGGTTTTTTTGGTCTCGGCTCATTTGGTGAACGCCATTCACTTTCTTGGTGTCTAGATTAGGTGTCGTACTCATAAAGCCACTCGTCTCAAGTAATGATCCTTTTGAAGAATGTGAGATCGGATTCAGCCTCGCAAATCATTTCTTTTGCGACGTCAACACGGTCTCTTTTTTGCATGAAATTGAGGTCTTTGGCACCAACTTTGCTGCTACACGACGGAAACCCAAATAATTAACCAAAATGTCTTGGAGGGATCCATAGGCAATGTTCAAGTCCTCCGATATATCTCTGATGGTTAATTTGCGATTATTGACCAACATTTCTTTTACTTCATCAATGTTTTCGTCGGTTTTCGATGTCGATGACTCACGACCACTTTTGAACCGCTCGTGCCACTGGTAAAAGACCGTTTTCTTAAGAGAATCGTTGCCGAAACATTTTTTCAACATTTCCAACGTTCTCGCATAATTAAAACCGTTTTTTATGCAACATTTAGTACAAGTTCGTTGTTGCAAATTAAAATCCATTTCTAAAATTGTAAAAAATTGGCTACGTAACTTTGGAAATGACAAGCTATGATGCTAAGATTTAGAGAGAATGTCAAAAACAGATGTACCAACTTTACAAAAAAATAGAACTCAAATCGGAACAATTGGAGCGCCACACGGTGCGTATTATTTTTGATCAAGGTGATATATCAAAACCTATCATACATATTCTGCTTCTGAATGACTCTTTTTGAAAAAAAATTGGTTACTCGGAATGATGATCTGGGAGGACCCAGATGTTATTTATCTGCCCTGCTATATGCCTCTCGAATAGTATTCCTATAGTATTACATACATAGCAATGATATAAATCTTTTATATCGCTTGCTCTCTTAGACTTAGCTTGGAAGTACTTATTTTTCCTTTTTTTCAAATTGGAGGAAAATAGCCATTATTTAGACGGTGGTTGAATATAGTAGAGAATAATATGTCAAGAGAATTTGGACAAGGGGCTCTTCTCAATAAACCGACCGTGTTTAAGTAGATAAATTCTTGGACTTTGTTGGGATTTCTTGTAGTATTTGAAGGCAAAATGTTCGTCATGTACCAGTGAGCAGATATCATATTCCTAGGTTTGATCTGGATTTGTTTCTGGACCCGCATGTGTGAATAATATTCTTTGCACATCATTTAGATCCTAATGATCCTAAAGTGTCTTTTAAAATTGTCTTCATTTTATCCTCGTATTTAAATGCTTGAGGCAAAGGACCTATTTTGTAGAATCTTTCCTAAATACATTGTTGTTATTTATCCGAACCCTTTCTTTGATAATTTTAATCAAGCACTGAATGCTAGCATGAAGTTGCCGATTAATACTGTTAAGATGTTGGTGATACAGTAGTTTTAGTAAGTTTTTGGTAGTGTCTGATACATTGTCGTATTTTACATTATTCACTTCGCGAATGGAGAAATGCAACTGAACGCTGACGATGATTTGTTCATTTATTTTCGATATTCAATTATCTATGTTCTTGATACTTTTTTCAGTGCCAATGTTCAAAACGGACATTCGATGATAAATTCCTATTCCAGAAGCTTCCCAATTAGGTCTTTTTAAAACATCTGTGCGTAATTCTTAGCTGTGAAATTGGAAGTAAGTCGACTACCAAAAATGATCCGAATTTGTTGGAAATGTTGAAATGTTGAACAAACATCAAGAGGGTTCAGGTCACAGGTCAGGTCACAGGGATGAAGCATTAGAATTAAGTCAAGCATAGATGAAGACCTAGGAAATGTAGAGGTGTTGGAAGCAACTTAGTCTACATTCAAATACCGGACGTTGTAAAACCAGTTGTGTATTAAGTTTCCAATTTGGTTGTGTACTGTGTTACCCTAACCTGTATGGCGTGCATTGACATACCCTCCAAGTATAACTGCGTAAAATGACTTTACTAATGTTAAAAATGTCCTTTACTTTACTTACGCCTGCCGTCCTACCCATCCTACCAATGGTTATAATTAGTTATATGGTTCATGGTAATTTTGTTTATTTTAAATTTAGAGCTGACCCCAAATTCTATTTTTTCTATCTCATTTTTTAAATATAGTTTAAATATAGAACTGGATGGTTGGGTGCTGTAGAAATAAGGTAGGCACTGAGAGGTGTCAACTTGGCGATGTAAGATATTGTACATGTTTCTAAACATCAACTGTGCTTATTCTAAACAGAGAGTACTGTCGTCAGAAAATAAGTAAATTGAATTGGAAGTATCAGGCAAGAGATTGTAGATTTAAATTAAAAAGAGTATCGGAGACAGAACGGAGTCTTGAGGCACACCAGGATTTATTTTGTGAATATAAGACTTAAAACCAACTTAAATTGAACGCTTCAAATAATAGTTTTTAATCCATTGAAGAAGAGAGTCATCGATCCTAACTGCACGCATTTTCGACAAAAGATCCTGATGCCAAACTCTGTCAAATGCCTTAAAAAAAATTAAGTCCAACTATCTTGCTTTCTCCAGACGGATGTACGTTTTGGTTCCATTTTTCTGTGAGACATGCCATCAAATCACCAGCGGACATGTTGCGGTTCATCTGCGTTTCCATAACATTGGTAAGAAGGGACGTAAGTAAAATTGGTATGTAAGAGAAAAGAGAAGAAGATTCGCCATTTTTAGGGACGGGCTGGACAAATGCTGTTTTCCATCTGCTCGGAAAGAGACCTTAACCGAAGGATTGATGAAAAAGCTTACGTAGTGGTTTTGTCAGCGAAGAAGAATACTTCTTCAGAAGAAGGGGAGATATAATATTTGGACCAGCGAATTTGTGTATGTTAAGATCTTTAAATTCTCTTGCTACTATATGAGTGCAAAAGTAGATTCGTCCCATTGAAGATTCGACGCACTCAAGTGTAGCCCGTGGTAAAGCATAATCTGAAACTGTTGAGCTGGCCTTAAAATGTGCATAAAGCAGATTGCCTTATCCTTGGCTTTGGGATGCAAATGGAAATGAGGCAGAATTTCTAATGTTTTTGACGAACGACCAATAATTTTTACTACCTTTGGGACATTGTATTATTTTTTGCTATCGAGTTTTAAATTAATTGAAAAATTTAAATTAATGACCGGTTTAGATTCCCAAAGAAGGTGTTAAGTTGGCTTTAATTGGCTATCTCTTATTATCATATGGTTCTTTTAGGAAATTTTGCTCTTACTGTGTGCTTAGTATACGAGAAATTAGCTGATATGACACTATGGTCGGATGAGCCTAGAGGGGGGAGTACGACAACGGTGTACTTATTGGGGGGAAAAGTTAAAAACAAGTATATGTTGTTGGCCATATGAGTAGTTCAGTATAGGGTGATTCATCGTGAGGTTTGATTTGTAATGTAAAATAAAACACATAAGCTTGAAAGTGAACTTAAAATTTTTATTATTGATTAAAATAACAATTCATGGCATCTACTTTTTTAAAATGATATTATGTAAATGTTGGTCATGACTACGTCTGAGGTGGTCCATTCGAAATGTCTCATTTTGTGCGACTCGTTCAAGCATAGCGACTGGTATCTCGCGGATAACACGAGTAATGTTGGCTTCCAAAGCATCAATCGTAGCTGGCTTATTACTGAAGACCTGAGATTTTACATATATCCACAGAGAAAGTAGTCCAAAGGTGTGATGTTGCACGATTTAGGTGGCCAATCGACCGTAGCAAAACGTCAAATTAAGAGCTCACCAAAATGATTACTCAACAAGTCCATTGTTTCACGCGCCGTATAGCTCGTAGCGCTGTCTTGTTGAAATCAGAGTTCACTGAGACCAAATGCTTGGATATCACGAAGCACATAGTCCGTTAAAACGGCGGGATAACGGTTACCATTGACGGTAACATTCTGATTCGCCTTATTTTTAAAGAAATATGGACCAATGATTCCACCAGCTCATAAATCACACCATACCGTTGTTTTTAATGGATGTAATGGTAGCTCTTGGTATTTTTCGGGTCGCTCATCAGCCCAAATATGGCAGTTTTGTTTATACACGTATCCATTGAGCCAGAAATGGGCTTCATCACTAAACAAAGCTTCACGATAAAACACCGGATTTTCATTGAGTTTTTCCAGAGCCCCAGCGAAGCTGCTGAGAACGACGACGAATCGATTCATCACTGTCTTCGCGTACACTCTCAGCTACAGCTGATATAGACTCTTCACTACGTGCTAGATGTGGTCTCACCGGACGAGTATCATCCAATAATGTAAACTGGGACTCAAATTTGCGAATGGTATTGGCATTTCTCACAGAACGCTGATTTTCGTTTTACACTTGAACAATTTGGAGACGCTGTTGTGGTGAGAGTCATTTCATGATGATTTGCCAAACAAACGCGTGATCTGTCAAAAAGAGCCTATTGAAAATCAAACATCACGATGAATCATCTCTTCTTTGCTCCGACTCATTTATAAGCTGCGTCAAATTGTTTTCCGCAGCGAAGATCTCAACACATCGTCGTTTGGGTGTTGTCTGTCCAAAATGTCGATGCCACTCAGAAGTGTATATATTGAAATCGGCTGTAATATAGATTTTAGTATAAAGGTACTGCCTTACAATTCTAAGAATTGAAACAGGTACTACATTGTGGTGGAGTTTGGTAAGCTATATCACTACGCATGTAAATGGCGAGATCGCAGTGGGAAAATCAGAAGAATAATGGCACTGGTTCGTAGCCAGTCAGCTTGGGTGTGGGTGAGGATCTACCTATGTTTCACTAAGTGCCAAGACAGCTGGTCTTTTAGGGAATTTTTCACATATCATGGTATTCCAAAAATGGTTGTGTGAGACTCTAAATCCGAGTTTAATTCAAGACTGTTCCAAAAATTTTGAGATCAGTTTGAAATCTTTGTACATATTACGACATCTTAAGACTTTACAGGTAATTCAGCATTTGCAAGATTCCATTCCACACTTACGAAGATCTGTAGGATAGTATACGATAAATATGTAAAGAAATACTTAAGGAAGCAATTATAACTGACAACAACAGTATTCAGCTACTGATCTAACAACAATCGAGTTACTTACAGGCAGGACACCTAAATTTATTAAAACCAGAAACTATCAGTCAGAACATGGTTATTTCAATAAGCTGAAAAGTTTAAAACAAGCCTTATGATACAATTAAAGGAAAACCATTATAGATAGTTATATAGAAGAAAAGCGGAGAAATACCACCAACATTTTTTGAAAATGATACAATATATGACTACAACAATAGACGTAATCAACCAGCACCTAGATCGAAAAAGTTAAAAGTTCAGGCGGACAGTAAATTAGTCTTTACTTTAAAGTAGTCACAACAGAATATAGAAAATTTCAGAAGAAGTAGTATCATCAGTAGTAAATAAGAGTCTGTAATAACAAAAGTAATAGAAATAGGCAGTTTAGATTCAGTTAATAGGAATATTTAAAAATAAAAACCTCCCAGTTTAAACCAGTAAGCACTTGCAGTATCATTTTGAAGTGCACATCCTGTATTCATATGCGTTAAACTGAGCAGGCATCAATGTTTTTAGGCTCCACTTCTCGTATAAAATTTACATCATATTGGTCTTACATACATATATGATAACATGACTGGAGTAATATTATAGCTATTCAGACAAAACAGTAAAGTACTTTCAAATACCTACATATCTTAAACTGCTTCCACCTTAGATTCCCATTACCTTGTGAGCGAAAGTAATATCTGGAGATGAAACATGAACAAACATAAAAATATTGTCGTAGCTATCACGTGGTTCCAACATCTCGATATTCACAAGGGGTCTTGGAGGACTTCTGATCAATCAACCATCAAACAGATTGACAACATTGCGATCAACGCAAAAGACTGCTCCAGTATTACGGATTTCCGAACGTTCCGAGGGGCCAAAATTGACTCGGACCTTTGTTGTAGACAACAAAGTTCGACGTCGGATGGCTACAATATCAAGAGGTCGCCAAATTCTTTTCCGATCGAGTCTTTCTTATTCTCTTAAGCGATCCTATGCTGCCAACATCGAGTATTAATTAGCAGTGCGAACATTACTAAAAGCCATCAGATATGCCGCTTCTGATATTCTGGGTTTCGTTTGACCACAACAACGAAATCTTTAGTTTGATGACGAGCGCCGGCAAGCACATGCAACTAAGCAAGATGCAAACAAAGAGGAGCTGCATTGAAGGACAAGAGTTGCACACGAGCTCTACAAGCAGAAGAGAAGAGACGATCATTGGCTTCTGAGAAGGAAAAACAAGGAACATAAGAAGCACACGGTCGAGAATATTGAGAGATGCTATTCCAGGGATGAGATTTGGAAGTTTTACCAAAAGGTAAAAAAGCCGAACCGAGGTCTGTAGAGACAAACAAGGGAACATAGTAGCAGAGCCGCACTCGATGCTACGGATTTGAAAAGAGTATTTCAGTAGGCTATATAACGCCGATGACGAATCAAATGTAGCTGTTAATCAGTTTACCCGATCTGAATGAAGTAGAGATAGCCATATCTTAGCTAAAGTCCAACAAAGATACTGGAGTGCACGGTTTGACTGCGCAGTTCTTCAAAGAGGCAGGTGACGACTTGGTATAGAGCATATACCAACTCATATGTAAAATATGGTCGGACGAAAGTATGCATTGTCTCTCTGATCCTCTGAACTATGCCAACTACAAGGGCATCAGTCTTCTTATATTGGCCAACAAGATCCGTATAGTGTGAATGCCTGAAGCCTTCCACTGCAACTTTTTTGTCCCATCTCAATGTGGCTTCAGGCCAGGAAAGTTCAACCACGACTAAATAATGACCCTACCTATTCATCGATTTAATGGCGGCTTATGAAAGCATCTATGGAGTCGTGCTATGCAGAGCAATGTCTAGTTTTGGCATCCTGACGAAACTCGCCCGCTTCATCAAGGTCGATAAAGAACCTACCGAGATCTTTGATGTCAAAAAATTATTTAGACCTGGCGATGTGCTGCATACTCGCATACGCCGATGTTATTGACAGAATCGGGAGAAAGCAACGTGATGTCAGTGGTACTTTCACAAGTATAGAGACGGAATCCATCCCGTCGCCGAGGGACAGCGCAGTATAGGAAGACTTCAACTCTGATGGCACACGAAAGTGGAAGGCGACCTTAGCCAAATTAGCGTGCGAAACTGGAGGCACCTAACTAAAGATTGAGCTGTCTGGTGACGCTTGTTGGTTGAGGCCCAGATCCATCCCGGACTGTAGCGCCACTTTAAGTAAGTACTATAGAACTGAAAATGATAAACAGCACCACTATAGAAGTGGTTTTAAATTTGAATTAAAGTGGAAAAGCAACACAAAAGACCACGAACGACGCACTGCGTCGTGATACCTCTCAGACCACGGATCCCATGGCCTCCAATCTCCTTAGTTCAAAGATACCACCTTGATCAAAACTAAAAGCGAAATAACCACCGTGTGGCGCTCCCATTGTTCCGATTTGAGTTCCTTTTTTTTGTTAAATTGGTACATCTGTTTTCGACATTCTCTCTAAATCTTAGCGTCATAGCTTGATATTTGCAAAAGTTACGTAGCCAAGGGTACATCTATTTCTGTATGTGTTGGCTATTTTTTACAATTTTAGAAATGGATTTAAATTTGCAACAACGAACTTGTATTAAATTTTGCGTAAAAGTTTGAAATGTTGGAAAAAAAAATTTTTTTTCAACGATTCTCTAAAGAAAACGGTCGTTTACCAGTGGCACGAGCGGTTCAAAAGTGGTCGTGAGTCATCCACATCAAAAACAGACGAAAACATTGATGAAGTAAAAGATATGTTGGTCAATAACCGTAAATTAACCATCAGAGATATATCGGAGGACTTGAACATTGCCTATGGATCCGTCCAAGACATTTTGGTTAAAGATTTGGGTTTCCGTCGTGTAGCAAAGTTGTTGCCAAAAGGCCTCAATTTCATGCAAAAAAGAGACCGTATTGACGTCGCAAAAGAGATGATTTACGAGACTGAATCCGATCCCACATTTATCAAAAGGATCATTACTGGAGACGAGACGTGGGTCTATGAGTACGACACGCAATCCAGACATCAGGCAAATGAATGGCGTTCACCAAATGAGCCAAGACCAAAAAAACCATGTCGTTTTCAGTAAAAAAAGGAGGCAATGCTAACGGTTTTCATGGATTACAACGGTGGTGTGCATCACGAATTTTTGCTCGAAAGCCAGACAGTAAACCAAGAGTATTATTTGGGCGAAATTCGCCGAAAGAAACCAGAATTGTGGGCAGAAAATTATGGATTATGCACCATGATAGCGCACTGTCGCAAAGTGCCATCATTATTCGTAATTGTTTGACGAAATATGCAACAACAACAAATCCAACAGCCACCGAATTCACCTGATTTGGCTCCCTGTGACTTCTATTTGTTCAATCGAGTTAAAAAACCACTACGGGGAATGCGTTTCAGCAGCGTTTCGAAAACCGAATTTAAAAATGTTTCGAGAATTGGATCAAGCACTGGCATAGGTGTGTTGCAGTCGATGGGGATTACTTTGAAGGAGACAATATACATAGATTTAAATGAATAAACTTAAATTTTGAATTTTCTGAATAAATTTAAATTTAACTTTTTTTATTTATTTTACTTTTGTAACGTTCTAGATTACAAATGCTAGGTTATGATTTTTATTTTATTATGTTGGTAGCATCACTGGAAATTTTAAAATTCAACTTTCTTTTTATAAGAAAGAAAAACAACAACAGCAAAATAAAAGCAACATAAAACGTTCTGTACAATATATATCTTGTATATTCCTAAAATTCTGCACCTAAAAGTTTTAGAGTATGTGTGGGCAAAGCTTGGATGATATCAGCCCAACCGTTTCTGAAATAATGGGTCATTTGTCTCCCATAAGAAATAAAAAAAAAACCTACTTAATAAATCTGGCTGGGGTTGACCCGTGCCTCAAATCAAATCAAATAAAATTAACATATTCGTAGATGAGTAAAACATATAAACATGAGTCCTTCAACGTGTTACTTATTGTAACTAGGCTGATGTTTTGTGTGTGTGTGTGTGTGTGTGTGTTTTTTTTTTTTTGCCACTCGTATAATGTTTTTTGGTAAATTGATTTCATAAGATCCTGTCACGCACAGGTACGCAGATATGTATGTTAAACACTTTACGGACGTACAAATAAACTCGAGATCTTGCCACACGTAAATTGACAATGACACACCAGTAAAACAGCAAAAAAAAAAAAAAAATACTCAATTCCACAGTGCCATTCATCATTTTTATTTGGACAAATGGAAACAGCTCCCTACATGAATGCGCGTTTTCGGAGCCCAAAAAGGATATTGCCTGTGTGGTTTATGGTTTGTATTTGAGTTTTCTTGAGTTTGAAAGAAATAAACGGAGAAAGAGCAAAATAATAAAGTTTCCATGTTTATACCTTTCAAAGGGTGCGGGGAAATGATTTGCTGTTCCTTGAGTTTATTGGCGAAACAAATTTCTGCGAAATTCAGATTTAAAGCTTAAAAGTCTCTATGGCGGCGTAACGTGCTTCCTTATTCTCACAATGGAGCACTTCAAATATTATTATTTCAGCTCCAGGTTCAAGATATGAATAAATGATTGATATCGAACGCAAAAATATCAAGGCTTGTCATGTGTAATGTTATTGTCACGGATTGAGAGCGTATTTTAAATTAATTGAGGAGAAAATATATTTAGATACTCAATTACACGATAATATGCCAGTACACCTATATATGTAGATACATAGTACATACTTTTGTATGTAGGATCACGCTGTAAGTGTAAGGTTTAGAATTCTCTACACCACAAAAAGAACGATTAGAAAAGTATTGAAAATAAGAAGTGGAGTGTGTGAATAACTTCCGCCAAAGAAGTTAATTCTATATTTATCGATTTTGTTTGATTTATATTCTTTGTTTCGTATTTGGAAAAAAAATGTTGCAATCTGCAAGAGAAACTTCGCCAGATGAGTACGAGAAGGAAAAGCGCGATATTTATTAGTTTCATCTCTATTGCTGTGGCGTCGCTACCTATATCATGATAGAAGAACTATCATTGAAAGTAGTTGGCAGCTCTCCTGTTGATTTTTTTGAAGTTATCTTCATTTAAGAGGCTACATTGCACGCAGAATATTTAGAAAAGCAAAAACAAAATAGAAACGACTGACTTTGTGGTGAGATTGAAGTTAAGGAGAAGGAAAGCAAAATATAGATTAATTCCTGTCTGGAAATGTCCTTCTTAAAGTCCTGAATGGAATGAAACCCATGAGTTTACTCTACTTCATATATGTTACCTTCTTCAGTTTGAATTCATGGACTGCACTTTTAGAACTATCATCTTTCGTTAAATGAACATGCCTTTTGACGCAATGACATACCATACGCACACATGCGTTATTTTAACGCGCTGTGTTGCAGCTTTCCACGATTTTTCCGCAAATTGATTCGATAGTAAGATGGCAAATATGGAAACTTTAACTGCCAACTCATTTGCCAAGATTTTAAGCTCATTCGAAAGTGGTTAAAAAACTTTTCAGAATTTTTTATATTTGTAAATGTTAGCCGATGATCAAGAAAATAGTTTTTATGCACAAGGTATGCATGCATTGCTGCAAGCCAAACGCGAACTAGAGATTTAGTCCTGCGAGAAAAACCCGCATGTGTGCATTGAACTATTGGGGCACCGCAGCGTCACCCCTGCGGCACCGCGCGTTAAAATAACGCATATGTACACCGAGCCTAAGAATTCCGGTTACCGCAAGATCGAAGTCGAAGAGGAACGATGTCAAAACTGAGAATTCAATAAATTTAGTCTGATGATTATTTAAAAAAAAATGATCCAATACTTGTTATGGTGATAACTAAGTACCGTTCTTTACCAAATACAAAAAAAAAAACCAAATTTGTTACTGCGGCATCACATTGAGGGATGAGCCATATTCACAACCGATATAGGTACTTCTTTAGAGGTCTTCGAGGTTCAATTCAATTCAATTCAATTACAATTTATTAAGTAGATTGGATAGTATAGGGTTTTCTAATAACGACTTGACAACTTTTTTTTTAAATAAAAGGCAAACCATTTGAGATATTTCAAAAAATGTTATTATTGGCTTGAAGTACAATCAAAACATTTATGAATGGAAAGCGACTTTGTTCATATGGCCACAGCGGGCACGTTTTCAGCAGTCGATTCGTTGGACCCAATTTCCAAACGTCGTCGGCGTGTTGGCATAAACCAATGACTTAATGTAACCCCACAGAAGCGACGTTAAATCGCACGAACGAGGCGGTCAATCGACTGACCCATGTCTTGAGATAACACGCTCACCATACTTACTCTTCAATAAATCGATTGTAGCGTGTGCTGTGTGGCTTGTGGCACCATCCTGTTGAAACCACATGTCGTCCAAGTCCATATCTTCCAATTCGGGCCAAAAATAATCGGTGATCATGGCGCGATAATGTTGACCATTCACAGTAACGTGACGATCGTTATCGTCGACGAAAAAATATAGCCCAATAGCGCCGCCGGCATGCAAACCGCACCAAACAGTTATTTTTTGTGGATGAAATGGTGATTCATGAAGCACATGTGGGTTTTCACCCGACCAATAACGCATATTTTGCTTTTTGACGAACCCATTGAGCCAAAAATGAGCTTCGTCACTGAAGATGATTTTGCGACTCCGAATATCTGTAGGAAATTTTTATAATATGCAGACGTTGCTCGTTAGTGTACTTTACCATGATGAAAATGTTGAGTTTACTGAATAAATTGACAGTGACAGTTTGATGATTAGTGAAAGAGTGCGTTCACAAGTTAAATTCAAAGTTGTCAAGTCCTTATTGGAAAACCCTTTACTTTCGATTTCAATGCATCATTTTTCACTCGCAACTCGTTAATCGAATGCAAAAATTGCCTATTTATTTGGAACAAATAGTTGGCTAGCTGACTAGTTTTCGTAAATCATCCTCGATATCTTTATTAAGTTACGGATATGAATGATCAGTGCACTTAATACTGCTAGTTGTGTTAAGTGCTAGTACATTCTTCTTTGCAGATTCTCGATCGTCATTTTCCGGTGCATTCTTTTTTGAATTTATTTGTTTGCTATTGTTGTTGCAGTTTCGTGACGGCATTTGAAAAGTTCACCACCGGAGCACTATCTATTTATCAAAATATTAACACAAGAAATGTTAAAATAGATCTTACAGTGTCTGCATAATGCTTTTTTATTGAATTCATTTCAATATGATCACTACACGTATGACAATTCATATTCACGTTGGAATATTTAAAAAAAAAAGAATTTGTGTCGACAAAAACAAAATCGTGAAAATGAGGATTTATAATCTGGTCCTGTCATACCATTAGTGCATGACATCGATCAAATTCAATCTATTCTTAACCGAACCATTAGTTAGTTAGTTAGTCACATGCGTTGACAGTATAGGATGCGAAGTGACTTTATTTATTCTTTCCTTTCCTGCCGGAAACGGAACGACAGTTACACCCTCGGTAAAGGTGTTAAAATTTATCAAAGACGTTTCCTCGTCCGGAGTTCTTCAAATTTATATACGGCAATAAGTGTGCATATGTAAAAAAGTTGTCAACCATGACGGAGTTGCCTAAATTCTCATTCCGAAGCGCAACCCTGAGGTTGGGATACTTTTATGTGTGTTGTTTTAAGAAATATGCCACTAGGCATGTTTTCGTCGACGGGCTGAGCAAATTCATGAAAATCCTTTCTTGGATGTGGTCACACATTAGGATGCTGTCAGATCAACATTTTTGTGTGTATAAATTCGTAAACACATATCTATATAAGAGTATAGAAGCAAGCATATATGTATATAGCGTTTGATAATCGTTAAAAAAATATGTTCCTTCCTTGCCCATACGATGTGTGTTCAAAAAGTAAGCTGATTTTTGAAATTTCGCGGGCAACGTACATTCGCTTATCAATTTTATTCTTTGGCTATGTTGGTACACGTATCCCGAACATATGTTTCAAGTAAACATATAGCATAGTCAGTTTGTTTTTGACAGATAGAAAAGTTAGACGTGATGAATCCGGCAAATATTGTGTAAAAAATGGAATCAAGTGCTCTAAAATACTTGAAATATTGAAAGTGGCTCACATTATGTCTGATCTAAGTAAAAAAATTGTTTACAAGTGATACAAGCTCTTTCAAGATGGCCGAGAAGATGACAATGACGAACTTAGCTCTGGACGTCACAGCACGTCATCAAAAGTTGATAACGTTGAAGTTGTAAAGAAAATTGTTTTGGAAAATCGTCGAATTACCATAAAAGAAGTTACTAATTTTTTCAGATGTTTTTGAGCATGAGATGTGTATCGGCGAAGTTTGACCAAAACTTCTTGATTTTGATCAGAAGAACCGTCGCATGAACATCGCTCAGGAGCTCTTGAACGACGTCAATGATGATCCTGACTTGCTAAAAAAGTTTATAACTGGTGAAGAATCAATGGTATATAGTTACGAAAACCAAAGCTTAATCCTCCCAATGAGAGCACCGAGGGGTGCTAAGACCGAAAAAAGCACGCCAAAGACGATCATATGTCAAAGTTTTGATCACTGTTTTTTTCGATTACCGTGGCGTAGTGCATCAAGAGTTTTTATCTTAAGATCGTACAGTCAATAAGGAGTTTTACCTTGAAGTTAAGCGCCGTTTGAGAGAAGCAGAATGCATATGCATATATTTTGCATCTCGATAATGCATCTGCTCATTCATCGTTGCTTTTAAGACATTTTTTGGTCAAAAACAACACGGCAATCATGCCTCAGCAACCATATTCACCGGATTCGGACCTATACGACTTTTTCCTGTTCCCAAAACCGAAGAGAACAATGAATGGACGGAGTTTTGCAGATAGAGGAAATAAAAACGGCATTAATGGAAAAGCTCAAGGCTATACCAAAAAGTATATATAAAAAATATAAAGTTACTTTTTGAAGACACCTCGTATGTCTGATTACTAGATGAGAAGATTTCTGTTATTACGGCAATGAGATAAACTTAGAGGTGAGAATTTTTTAAATTCATATTTGGGGTTAATATTTCATGAAAATTTCTAGGGAACCATTAAAGATATTAAGGAAAACATAAATGCGTTTGTTAACACGTTATGAAGAAAAATGGCAAAAGAAGTGCATGAGTACCACGAAGAGGTGGTATCACTTCGGCTTAGGATATTACAACTTTCATTCGTGAAGCGTCAGTAAATATCCAGCACTAATTTTTAAGGCACGGCAATAATACTACATCGCAAACACGGCCTCCCTAAAGGTCATATCCTTGTAGATAATTATCGGTTGTGTTGACGAATGAAGGGTTTAGACATCCAGAGGTTAGGTAAGGTGAGAGTGGCAGTTGGAAAACCATTCCACTTAGACATTTTGGCTCGTTGTGCTGCCACGTGGATCTATGATCCTCTTACTCATGGAATCAATTTGAGCTTACGATGAAGCGCAGGAGACTGTTAACGTCTGTATTCTTTAGATCGTTTAAGTCGTTGTAGAAGAAAGCTCCTATGTGGAGTTTTCTTCTCTGGAAGAGCTGGACATGTACAGAGGATTATCTCCTCTTCCTCCTCGACCATTCAGCTTCTACAGATGTCGTTTGTAAAAGCGCCAAGGCTTCTTGCATGCTTCTCCATATGGCAGTACTCAGTGATGACACCTAAAATGGCGCTGTGATGTTTCCTATTTAGAAGAATCAGGCTCATAGAGCGATTCAGATCCAGTTTTGGCCAGATTCGCTTACTCGCTAGACATGTTGGCCCACCGGTCCATCTAAGGTCTGTTCTTTTATTAGCATCCAGCTTAAATAATAACTTGCACGTAGCGATTGGTATACCTATGCTACCCTTTTCCGGTAGAGTGGTTCTAATTTTGGCGAGTTTGTCGGCCCTATAATTCCCTGAAATGTCTCTATGGCCAGGCACCCAACAAAGGTGAAGTTTGAAGTGCTGTGCTATATCCGTAAGAGATGATCGGCATTCAAGGGCGGTTTTTAAATGAAGTGAGACCGAGTTCATGGACTTTATAGCGGCCTGACTATCCGAAAAGATGCGGATATCCTTAGCAGATATCCTGTCTTCAGACAGGACAGAGCTTCTTTAATCGCCAAAATTTCCGACTGGAACACGCTACAGTGATTTGGAAGACGAAAGGAGAGGCTTAGATTAAGCTTATCTGAAAACACCTCCACCAACCCCGCTATCGGTTTTAAATCCATCTGAATAGAAATGGCCATACTTGTCCTCTATGAAAGCATCGTCCTCCAAGAAGCATCTAGAGGGAAAGCTCGCATGAAAGTCTTTGTGAAACCGAAGTTTAGGTATGGTGTAATCGATGTTCTCTATGTGAATTCCTAATATGTTACGTTATATTAGGAATATTAGCGTGGCCAAATAAATTTTTCCACTGTGTGTTCGCTTTAAGGCGAATAGCTGTAGTCGCAGCTACTTGCCTACTGAAGATCTCGACGAGTGTCGAGATTGAATCAGAGGGCAAGAAGAAGCCATAGCTTGATTGAGAGACAGGGTGAATTAACTGCCTTTCATTTCAAGTCCATTGGTGTCTCACGGGGGACTTGAGAGTTCAGTGGATAGTGTTTTTGACAGCATTCCTCTGTATTTTAGGCAATTAGTTTTGCGAAAAATCCCAGAGTGACCTCCACCACGGTTTTATTTGAGTCCTCCGGTTCTGAAAATGAGCTCAAGAGCTCACTTTCTTCTCCTTATCGTGTAGGATCTCTTTTTATTTCGTCGTCGGTTTCGATTTCCGACAGAGTGTCAGAAGAGGAAACCGATGGCTTAAAGTCGCGTCAAATTGGAGTCGTCACTGTCCATTACAGGAAAGGAAATCGGCGCTCCCAGATCCAAAGCTTGCTTATCAACCTCCAGCTCATCCTTTTTTTAGACCCTAAAATGTATTGCCTCGAATCCGAACTGGAACATGCCCTTAGTCTTTCCTAGAGGGTTAAGGGATTTATTATTGATCACAATCAACGCACATATATAAGAGCCCCTAGCTCCTCCACTTTCGCGACTTTCCAGTTATGAGTCGGAAGGGTCGGGTAACCGAGCCTGGTTATCTATATGAAGATATGGCTATAGCTGGAATTCAGGTTCTAGGTCTGCTAGGAATATCCTCCCTAGGCACAACTTCGAAGCTTCCACCTGGCCAAATCTCTCCTAAACCACCTATGGTTTTTTTGAGGATGTATCCGGATACACCGTTTGCGACTGAGCTATTTTTAGAGATGCTGGGCTCTCTGCCAGGTTTATCGTCGTCACGGGTCGTATGACACCTTAATCCCAGGGGAAAAAGGTTTGTTCGGGCGGATGGATGGAAAAGGAGGGGGGAGCATCCTTTGGTTTCGGAAATCGTCCGAAGAAACTTCTCGAGACTTATTGACCTTACTCAGCCCCTACAATTCGACAAGTTCGATGCTCAGGTACGGGCCAGACATCCATTGTATGCTACAAAAAGGTAAAGACTAGCTGATAGTTACGCTAAAGAGAATCTTCACTGCTGGCATTGGCACTGCCACACATGTAGGATTTAAGTCCCAATTAAACACATTTGTTCTTAACATTATTTACCCTTTATTATTAATACTAGCTTCCTGTCTAAATGTAGTTTGAACTTTAGTGTTTCTGTGTATTTGAGCTCCAGCTCAATTATCACGGCTTCGCTCATCAATGACGTTGTCTAATAAAAAGCGGGAGCAGAGCAATGTACTCATCTTATCGTAACGGTTTACAGATGACGCCACCGAGGTTGCTATGATTTGGCCAGTTACCACCGGTAGTCGCTACTAGTACTTTAAACACGGTACCATGGGAGTCACGAGCCCCCCGGATTTCGATCCGGGCCTGACTTGAAGAGGTAAGCCCCCTTGTGGTAGCATCATGGTGGCTGTGGTTTAAACCCAAAGTCGTAGGATGGGTCTTGACCCAATGAAGAGTTGCTGGTGTGTGGGTGCTGTGACCCTAAGAAAAGTAAGAGGTATTAGGTCGGCCTCGACACATACCAAGGGTGAAACTTCTGCCTTCAACACGAGTTCTACTTTGGTATCAGTGAATTTAATGTAAATGATAGCAAGACGTATCCTTGCTTCCATGGATGTATGGACATCCCGTAAAATAAGGCCATCCTGGCAGGTGTCCACGTTAAACACGAGAAACGTTGTATCTCTCTGTGTGTGTATTCTTATGTGATTCCTTTGTTCTCTGTGCTATCGACTACTAAGTCGCCTGATCGTGAATAGTTCTCTGTATTGTCATGTGATTCATCTGTACTTTACTGTTCTGTAGTCTGGCTCCAATCCCACAAACATTACAAAAAACAGGCTAAGAGCGAGAGTAGCCTTCATACCGAAAATTGAAAAATATAGTAACACGCTATCCAAGAGTTCCTTCTTGCTTCATGCTGAATAGCATGGGGAAAATGGTCGAGTTCTGTGTGCGAAAAACCGCTTTGCGAATGCATCTTCTGTCTAAGATGCAACATACAAACCAACGCGGAATATACTATACTTAAAAATCCAATGGGCAGAATTTAAGGCACACTCGACAAAAAAGTTTAGGTGCCGCACGTTTTAACCGACTTTTAGAGTGCCTTCGCCACACAACTTTTGACTACACAGCTTTGGCAACTACACGGTGTAGACAAATCACTAGTTTTGTAGGTAAAATCGATTGTGCATACTGTGGCCAACATATGATAGAGAGAGTAAATAGGGGTTGTCAGCAAGGCGGCGGACGATAACGTTTAATTTTATTCCTTGTTAGATAAACTTTCATCTTGCAGTGATATACGCAATCCTAATGGCAACGAAATATGTTGTGAATGTGACGTGGACTTCGCGGAGCGCATCATCCGTGAATGTCCGACCCATTCTCGTATCAGTTATTTGACACTGATATGGTGAGTGCTGGTTCTGTATGTACTGTATCGTTCTTCGAAATACTTAGAAATATCAGTAAAAGAAGCATACAAGGAGTGCAATGGAATTATTCTTTGTAAAAGTTTGCTCTTCCTACAAAAAAGAAAAATCGTAAAAACCAGGAGCACACAAGGAGTACAATGGAATCATTCTTTGTCGAAGTTTGCTGTTCCTATAAAAAAATAAAACTCAATAAAACCAATTGCTATCCATTGTATATTTATACTTTTTAGAAACATGTGTATTCGAAAGGATGAGTTCCTTTTCCATATGTACAATACTTTGCATGAAATAATCACGATCAACCACAAAAACTGTTTGCATCAAAAGTCCTTCTAGGATTTAAAACGACAGGAAATCTGTTCAATTTGAAATACGAGCATGTACTCGTACTAAGTACTGTATATGGTATTTAGCTCAAGATTGCACTCAATGAAAGTATTCTGCTTTTCCTTTGATAAATTTTGAAATAAGTATCTGAATTCGTTGGTTTAAAAGACTTCCTAACCAGCTCACATCTTGTACTTCAATTTCAATTTCTTTCGAAACACAAACCGTGTTTCGAATGCACACTCTGAGATTATACTATCAATTTCAACCTAACTACAAACGTATGGAATCTTCGAATTTACTGTGAAAAAAAAGAAACACCACGTCAGCTACTCCAATATGCTCATACACTTTGAGATTCAAAATCAAGTGCAGTGCAAAACGAAAATAAAAGTGTTCTCCCATTGTCAAAGCTGTAGGTTTTTAAAAGTGCGAGAGCATTTTTGAAATTGTTACTTTATTCGATGAAAAATATTGCGGATGAATATTTCTCATATTTTCCATAGAATCCAATGAAACGAAGATTTAGGCATCAACCTGGCAACAACTGTACTGATTGTTGCCAGCAATCTGCATTCTGGTTTTTCAAAAATAAAGATATACATGTATGTCACGTATTCACAAAAAAAACCCTTACATTTTGAGAAATTTAAATTGACAAATAAAGATGTGGTTCTTATCCAATAAAATACTTTAAAATTATAAACAATATGACAGTAACCATGTATTTGAAAGAGATGTTATGGAAACTGCTCAGTTCTTCATTCTTCTCATATTTCTGAAGACACTACTGAAAATAGAACAAACCTACGTAGACAACGGAATAAACCTGAGCTTGAGACAATAAGTCTCTCCAGGTTAGCGTGGTACTTCGCTTTCAATTATGCATTTAAAAGCGATAGAGGTCTTTTTAGATTTTGTTGTATCGTCGGATAGTTTTCGAATAGTTTTTGACCCAGAGTGTTAACATCTATTTGCTCTAAATGCAACTTCGATTTCTTGCGATTGAAGCATTTTTCTTGATATCGCTGTACAAGCCTTGAAGTTTGATATTATATCTTCTTCTCCAATATCCGTCAAGGGAAATGGGACACTAATACAGTCGAAAGTTTTCTGTTTTTATCATCCTTCCAAAAAATATGACCACTTTGAAATTAATGCCCAACCAGATAAAAAGGTGGCGAGTACTGATCTGTAATTTGTGGGTTGCTGGAGAGTCTGTGGTATTTTTATTTTTTTTATAATCCCGCGGATATGAATCAAGGGGATATGAATACCCTTTTACTGGTTTTCTCCAGGGCGACGGCGGGTGGTGTAGTAGTTTGAAACTCAGGTGTATTAGGTTTCGATATTTTTTCCAGAGGTGGTTGTCAAACTGAACGGGACGAGCAAGTGCATCCTCAACCAGTGGGTCTCAGTACGTGCTAGTTATTAGTTCGTTACATTTAGCCCAGCCAGCAACCACTCCAACATCAGTGTTATGCCTTCATGTCAGAGTTGACGCCGACGGGATTCTCATAAAACTACATGCAAATTCTACGAAAAGACTTTTTTAGAGAATTGCCTCGCACGGGATCCGAACCCGCGACCCTCTGCTTGAGGAGTGTATGCATATACCACTACACCACGGCCAGCCCCTCTGGAGTATAAAGAACCCAAAATCGTGTTAACAGGAGGACAATCAGATTGTTGACAAAAACTAGTAGTCTCAGACGTCCACGTTAAGAACAGAAGGCAAGTCCTTCAAGCATGTGCTAGGTACCGCGTCAACTACCGACGAGTGCACACGTCACCCACTGCATTCGTAATTTCTCTTGTGCTGCACACAAAAAAAAAAAAAAAATAATAATAATAAATAAATAAATAAAAACAATACGCAGTGTAATAAAAAAAAAGAAAACCCACTATATGATAGTGCAGTGCAATTAAAAAAAAAATAATAAAAATATTACACAGTGCAGGTTTCCCACCTCTCCCGCTCCTAGTTTTAATACTGGTGCTTGCACTCGGTCATTGCCGTTACTATATATAGTGACTGAGTGTATGTAATAACCGATGATTCATATTGTTGTAAGGGCATAACACCTACAGCAATTTGATTTGGTAAACCATCGCCAGAATTTTCCCTTCGCAGCCTTGCTTAGTATCGTCGGTGTTTGTAATTATGACTAGGGAATTCAGGGTGGACGTAACCAATATAAGTGAGCTAAAGAGTATCACTTTTCTGCGTACGTCCACGTTTGTAAGTACCGATCAGCTGTTTCGGCACTTAGTGAAACACAGGCAGATCCCCTCGCACACCTTTCAGATCTCTCTGATCTGAAGCTACCTGACTACAAACTAGTGCCACTATTCTTTCCCCATGGCGATCTCGCCATTTATGTGCGTAGTTACGAAGCTTCCACCACAAGGTAGTCCCCGTTCCAATACGGAATTCAATTTCATGTGGTTAAAATTAAATCTCCGTAAGCAAATTATCAACTACTGCTTTATTTACAGACGCCCCAAACTGGACAGCAACTCGACCTTTCAGGAGTTTGATGTGCTGTCTGACTCCATTCAAAGAATTGTATCCCTGTATCCTCATACTGAAATCGTGATTACGGGCGATTTCAGTATACACAATTCTGGTTGGCTTCGACATACCTTCGCTGCGGAAAATAATTTAACCCAGCTTGTGAAAGAGCCCACACGAATACCAGACGTTGATAGTCATACCGCCAACATCTTGGACTTGTTTTTAACTTCTCACCCTGACAAGTACTGCATTGATGTGCTCTCCCCTCTAAGCTCGTCGGACCATTGTGTCATATCTACTAGATTCTCGAACACCCACCGCACAGTTAGAGAAAAGATTCCTAAAAGCACTGTAAGGCAATACGGGAAAGCCAATTAGAGCAGACTTAAGAAATTTTTTAGGAATTTTAACTGGTCGTTATGTTTCCTCGATAACGACGTGGATGCCGCTGCTAATATGATCACAGAAAGTATTCTCTTTGGAATGAGATGCTTTATCCCTCACCGGTTGAATGTTAAACCAAAACAAAAGGTATGGTATGACTCGAGCTGTAAAGAGGCTGTCAGAGTTGGAGAATTGTTTTTTTAGTCCTACAAGACCAACCCGAAAGAGGAAAACCGAAAAAAGTTAAAACAAGCCAGAAATGACTGCAACGTCTTTCTCAAGCGTGTGAGGTTCCAATACAATCAAAATCTGAGGCAAAATTAGAAATTCTGCCTCATTCTTATTTATCTCATTTACAATGACATTCCAGTTGTCAGCTCTTTGGACAAGGCCAATCTGCTTGCTGAACACTTTGTGGCTAGCTTAATATTCCCAGATTGTGCTTTGTCCCCGCCTACACTTGAGTGCGTCGAATCTACAGTGGGACGAATCCACTTTCGCACTCGTGTAGTAGTAAGAGTACTCAGAGGTCTTAACATGCATAAATCCGGTGGTCCAGATGGTATATCTCCCCTTCTTCTGAAGAAGTGTTCTTCCACGCTGGCAAGAGCACTGCGTAAGCTTTTTCATCATCTTTAGGACTCTTTCGGAACAGATGGAAAACAGGATTTGTCCAGTCCGTCCCTAAGAAAGGCAAATCTTCTTCTCTCTCCTCCTATAGACCAATTACACTTACGTCCCTTCTCTACAAGGTCATGGAAACGCTGATAAACCGTCAGCTCATGAAATATCTCGAAACACGAAAACTTCTCAATGACCGGCAATTTAGTTTCTTCTATTCCAATATATTCCTTTGCTGAAGACAGTTCGTTCCCGGATTCATGCCCCTGCTCTTCGGTTGTAGAACGGAAGGGCAGCGTATGTTAAGCTCATTAAATTCCGTTATTAACAGCATAACCAATTGGGGAACTATCAACCGAGTGGTATCTAATGCTTCCAAAACAATGCTGTCTGCTGTCATTTAAGCGAAATTCAAATACCCAGCCATTATCCATGAATGGCACTTGCATTGTCGAAACAGATAAACTTTTCATTTTCGGTGGAAAGGAATGACCACATATTCGATGTCGCCAAAAATGCTGCGAAATGTCTAGGTTTCCTCAAGCGATGTAAGAAATATTTTACCGTCATTGGTGATACTAATATCAGTCAATCAATCCTGTCTCACTTTGTTTTATTCCTATTTCCACCACCAGTGATCCATGGAAATCTTTCCTTAGCCGTACAACTCGCTTATGGAATGCCCTGCCGACTTCTGTGTTTCTTGGTTATAATTTACAAACATTTAAAAACAATGTACATCGGTACCGGTCGGTTGAGTTGTATTAAGAGCGTTACAAAAATGAGACATAAAAATCTGTATTGGGAATAAGAAAAGGTTCCAGAAACATCCCTGTTTGATATGCTTTTGGGACAGCAGAACTAAATCTGAGCGCTGGATAAAGAAAGATTGGTCTTTGAGGGAGGCTTTGCTTCCGGAGAGGCTGAATGTGATAAGCGCTTTTAGAAAAGGGACTTTAAATTTAAAATGAGCTAGGCAAATACATTTAGAAATAAGTATACAGCTTTATGCAACAAAATCACTTTTTATCAATATAATCAATTATGTTGGCATTTATTTCGATTTTAATTTTGCTTATTTACTTGTTTAATTCTTTGGCTAATACTATTAACCATTGTTTTCGTTTAATGATAGTACACAGTATCATAAGGTGATGAAAATGTGGTAGAGGTTGGTGTTGAAAGATAATCATTAGAAGCTATAATACCATTTTAAAATACAAACACTTATAAAGCCTTCTAAATTAAAAGGAGAGCCGTTTTCCGAATAAATAAGCAGATATTGGTCTAAGGGTAATTATTAAACTTTCAGCAGTTGCATTTTTCAAAATCTTGATATCAATCCACCTCTAAAGCCATCAACTAATATCAAAAATGCCAACCCTTTAAAAAAAATTTTTTTTAATGAATTCTCTCAAAGAAATTGTTGGACCCCGGCCAATTCTTTATTGACGTTGAAAATCGATTTTATGAAATTAAAGTGCCCTTTATGCAGTACTTCTATTGATCTATCTTTGAATTAAAGGCATCCCTTCTCAAACATCTTTATTATTGCTTTTTGGACCGTATAAGGTCACCCGGACTTAATAATTTGTTGCATTTCTTTTAAAATACAAAAATTTTGTTTGTTTGTCATGAGCATTAATTCAAAACTCAAGTGGTTACTAACAAATAGTTTTAAGCTTCGAACAACATATTTTTCTAAATTTATAGGGACCAGTAATGGTGCTAAGAGTGCTCGAACTGAACAAAACATGGACGTTTTACACCATCCCAACCAGTTGTGTAGTATGGGAAACAATGGCACTTATATGCTATTAAGGAAGGAATTTTAAGGAATTTACACTTTGATTGTTATCTCTATAGCTGTTAGCTTGCATATTGAATAAACGCAGTTGAATTCACGAAGTAAAGTCTTTCCTACAACATGCGGTTATTACAAGTTGCATGCGGGGGAATGCTAACTATTTCATAAACACTCGAGTCGCATTGAATTACAATCTCTTTTTGGGGGTCGTAGTGAACTTACAAATTGTTTTGTATTATATGGCGTTTGCTTTGCTCGAATGCCCGCTGACAACGGTTTGGCCAAACGAGAAAATAACATTTTCCTTTGTAAGGTCTTTAAGTTCGGTTGATATTTAGCATAGTAATTAATTATAATTGGTCTATATTGTTCGGAACAGGTGATTTTTCTATAAAAGATTTATAACTTATCAAAGATAGTCAACATCTGTTTTAAAAAATTGGCACTTCTTTCGTTCACCTTAACAGGGAATTCTGCCAATCGACCTAATACCATATGTAACTGGATGCTTCGAAGTATTTTCCGCCTACCAATATGTGGTCTAAATAACATCGTAAACATAGCCGGGACATGTGTAATGCTGCAAATAAGTCTTCGAAGTCTATAAAAATCCCTGTGGGTATAACCTGTTAGCAGTTCTTTACAATCCTCTACAACCCCCAACTACTTATAAGCACAATAACACAAAAACAAGACAAATCTTCATCTACTCCGTCTAATGGATAGTGGTCTGTTTTTACGAAACGATTGACGGCTTCTTTACAGTCCACACAAATTCTAATACCACCCCTTGGCTTTTCTATTACGACATTTGGGGAGTTCACGAGCTATAAGGCACGGGATAAATAACATATTAACGTCACTTGTTAATCTATTAAGCTCTTTATCAATTGCTTCACGATGGCTAAAAGGCAATGAATAGGGCTTAAAGGATATGAGGGTAAAAATATCGACACAGGCAATTCGGGATTTGAATTTTGAAATTAGTTCTGTTTTTTTGCTAAAAACAACACTATATTGTTGAATCAATGAGTTTATTTTAGCTTTTTTTACTTTTTAAAAAGAATTTAACACTCCAGTGGATATGAATACACTTATAATGGCTCAGCATGTGCTAAGTTTTTTGAAAAATGGGATAAAGAGAAAATATAAACGATTTTTGGGCTCAGTGGTTAATTTCGCTCCATGGGTAGCATCCAACATTTACAGGGGAGGCTTGTTGTTGATTTCTAGTCAACTGCTCATCTTTCCTGATTTTCGCTAACAGAAAAAATAAATGTCTTTCGGGCGGAGTTGGGATTCGAATACCGAACCTTCCAAATTGGAAGCGTCCTAAAAGAGGTGAAAAATATTTATCACTTTCTACCACAGCTAGCTCTAATATAGCAAATTTTTGTTTTTTGATAATCCTCTTCGACTAAAGCTTTAATATATCCTACAATTTTCACCAAACCTCCCGAAATAACACGCATTTTCTGATTCATTTTCGGTAAAACATGCTTTTCTAATTATAGCAATGAATATCCCTATGTTATTTGTTGTCCTCCTTCCGATTGCCTTTCCTGTTCAAGCCGCTGCCTTTTCGTTGGGGTAGCTCTAATGGTTTTCATTCTTCCTTGATGCTCCTGGTGGAAACCAATCCCTACTCACCATTGATTCCGGTGTCGATCCTTCCATCTGTAGTTCGTGTTGAACCTTTTCGCAATTCAAGGCTATTTCACAACTAATCTCAAAAATCAACTTCGATTGGATTTTCTTATTTATGATACCTATTGAGGACCAATCTTTTAAAGCGTTGACCAAGAAATCCTCGTACACGCAAGTATCTGAGAGGATTGCCTTCAATACCACAATATTATCAGACTTTGTAATGATATAACAAATCAGTTATCAGCTGTTTTGACAAGCTAAATCTGCTTGCTGCTATCTTTTCAGTTAGTACGTGGCTTCCAGATTTTGTGATGTCTCCTCTTACGTTTAAGCGACTCAAATCTTCAATGGAACTAATCCACTTTCGTACTTGTAATGTCCCCTAGTCCAGATGATATGTCTCCCCGTCTTCTGACGAGGTGTTTTTCTACGCTGGCAAAACCATTGCTTAAGCATTTTCATCAATTCTAGTCTTTGGGACTTTATGCGAATAGATGGAAAACAGCCATATCTTTTTCCATTTTCTGCGAACTCTTTTCTTTCCTTATATAGGGTGATTCATCATGAGGTTTAATTTATAATGTAAAATAAAATACATAAATTTGAAAGCGAAGTTATAATTTTTATTATCGGTTAAAAGAACAATTCTTCGCATTTACTTTTTAAAAATGATATCATGTAAATGTTGGCCATGTTTACGTCTGAGGTGGTCCATTCGGAAGGTCCAATTTTCTGCTATTCTTTCGAGCATAGCGACTGTAATGTTGGCTTCCAAAGCGTCAATCGTAGCTGGTTAGTTCCTGAAGACCTGAGACTTTACATATCTCCAGAAAAAATAGTCCAAAGGTGTAATATCGCACGATCAAGGCGGCCAATTTACCGTAGCGAAACGTTAGTTAAACGAAAGTTAAATACTCACCAAAATGATATCTCAACAAGCCCATTGTTTCACGCGCTGTATGGCTCGTAGCACGTCTTGTTGAAACCAGAGCTCACAGAGACCCTTAACTTGAATTTCGGGAAGCACATGGCGTTAACATGGCGCGATAACGGTTAACACTGACGGTAACATTCTGATTTGACTCATTTTTGAAGAAATATGTACCAATGATTCCACCAGCTTATAAACCACACCATACTGTTGTTTTTAATGGATTAATGGTAGCTCTTGGTTCTCTTTGGGTTGTTCATTATCCCAAATACGGCAATTTTCTTTACTAACGTATCTATTCAGCCAGAACTGGGTTTCATCACTAAACAAAATTTCACGATAAAACATCGAATTTTCATTGAGTTTTTCCAGAGCCCATTCACTAAAAATATGACGTAAATTCAAGTCTCCTGGCTTCAATTTTTGCACAAGTTCAATTTTGTACGCTTTTAGGCCGAGATCCTCACGTAAAATACGCCAAGCCAATCTGCTGGGAACGACGACGAATTGATTCGCGTACACTCTCAACTACAGCTGCTATAATCTCTTTACTATGTATGGGATGTGGTCTAACCAGTCGAGTATCATCCACTTATGTAAACTGGAACTCAAATTTGCGAATGGTATTGGCAATAGTGGTTTCAGTAGGTTGATTATGCGCACCGTAAATTCTTCAAATCATACGAAAAACATTTCTTACAGAACGCTGATTTTCGTAATACAGTTGAACAATTTGGAGACGCTGTTTTGGTGTGAGTCCTTCAATGATGACTAGCCAAACGATACTGAACAAAAATGACAAGGCACTTTGAAAGGAGTCCCGCGTGATGTTTTAAAAAAATCTTATTGAAAATCAAACCTTCAGACGAATCACCCTACATAATAATATATTTTATTGTGATGGGATATTTCATTAAGGGTCAACTTTGAACTTTGGCTTTGATAAGCCGGTGTTTCTCCAATTCCCGTTGGTCATCAGTAATAAAGTGTTGAACTTCCTTGCCATTTTTTTAATTTCTGTGGCACAAAAAGTATTGTTAGAATCGAAACAATGAAGAATAAGGACTGGGCATAATTGGGGGGAAAAAATTACAAAGAAAAAAAGAACTAGGTTATTTCATAAAATTTCTTGACAGCCATTAGCTGGATAAAATTTCAACGTTCGTGATTTGGAAACTTTTGATACCTCCGCATTTCCTGTTCCACTGCTTGGTTGGTTGGTAATGTATTTACCCTTTAAAGTTCTCTGTACTTAAAGGCTTACATTATGAGTTCGTGCAAAAACTAACATATTAACTTGTGTGTGAAGAGGATGAGTAATTCAGTTCTCTCCACCTCATTTCAACTTCTTCATCCTTTTTAAATGCCCATTTACTCCCTCCATAAATATATTCATTTATGTATTAAAGGGCGAAATACTAACTACTTATCTTCGGTTAGCGACTAATGTTTCGTATATCTTCGGGTAGTGTGTTAAATAGCTTACAAGAAGGAATCGAGTAAAAGTTTCTCAAGCTAGAAATACGAAATCGATTAACACAAACGAAGGATCCAGTATTTCTACGTAGATTAAACATATCGGAATTGGTAATCTGAAAATATCTAGTTCTTTTAAAAAATATTTTGAGGACCTTAAAAAGTATAGGGTTTTCTAACAACGACTTGACAACTTTTTTTTAAAAATAAAGGCCAACCATTTGAGATATTTAAAAAAAAAACGCACTCTTTCACTAATCATCAAACTGTTACTGTGAATTTATTCAGTAAGCTCAACATTTTCATCATGGTAAAGTACACTAACGAGCTATAATATCCGATTGGGTTCTGGAGAAGATGCGCCAAGATGATGAATTTCATCGGAAAATCATCTTCAGTGACGAAGCTCATTTTTGGCTCATTTTGGTCAGGTGAAAACCCACATGTGCTTCATGAATCACCAATTAATCAACAAAAAATAACTGTTAGGTTCGGTTTGCCTACCTGCGGCGTTATTGGGCCATATTTCGTCGTGATCACCGATTATTGCTCCTCCTTTGGCGGCTATAACCGCTTTTATTCTACAAGGCATCGAGTTTACTAGAAGTTCAGTAATATCCCTTGAAATTTCAGTATTCCATACATGTTCCAGAACTTCATTTAGCTTTTTTTTACTTTCTGGTATATGTTCAGCCACCTTACGTTTCATTACATGCCACAAGTGTTCGATTGGGTTTAAATCGGGAGAATTAGCTGGCCAGTCTAGTCTGGTAATTCCGAGGTCATCTAACTTTGTCTTGAGCTGAAAATTATTGAAAGACTCTAGGTACTTGTATGCTTATTATTTATAAAGTAGACATCTAGAAGTTGATTTATAACACTTTACTTACGGATTTGGAGCGGTGGCAAGGTGCAGAATCATCTTGAAAAATGCACCTGTCAGTATACGAATGATGCTGTTCAATTGCTGGTACTAAAAACTCCCTTACTACTTTTCCATACTTTTGAGCGTTCATATTTCCATTAACAAAGTGCAAAGGGCCCAAAACGTAAAAAGAAAAACATCGCCAAACCATCTGGCTTTGAGGAAACTTCACTGTTTTGACTATGCACTTGTCCGTGAACCTTTCGCCTGCTGACCGTCGTACGTATGGAAAATTGTCGGACCATATCACACATCGCCAATCATCCTGCGTCCAATCTTCGTACTTTTTTGCCCACGTCATTCTCTGGTCGTCTTTCATATAAACATATCTCCCGTAATCGTCGGCGTATGGTTTCGACGCTTAGATCAACTTGATAAAATTTACTCAGCTCTGCTTTTATACGGACAGCACTTTTAAAGCGATCTTTCATGCTAATTCGTTGTAATACAGTGTCCATCTTCTGGGTTGTTTTACGTTTTCGTCCCGAGCCTTTTTTCCTTTCCAGTGGATCCAAATTTTCTTTTTTCTTTATCTGTCGTACGATAGTTAAATGACAGCATCTTTTTTTAACCGCAATCTCACAATAGCCAAGCCCTTCTTCGACTAAAGTCAATATTTGAACTTTTTCGTCCCGAGTCAGTTGATGATATTTACCAGACATTTCACTCTTTTTTACTTGTCACCGTCACAACACAATTCAAACTGATTTTTTTTTGCACTGAATACGAGGCCGAACTCCGCTATGGAGAATACCCTTCATTAGTATGGGAAAAACCCTTACGATCTGATGTAATTAGGCATTTTTTGAGAACTCATTAGGTGGTGCAGTTTTTATGACCACAAGTGTATTTTTTTCTTTTATATAGGGTTTTCCAATAGGGACTTGACAACTTTGAATTTAATTTGTGAACGCACTCTTTCAGTAATCATCAAACTGTCACAGTCAATTTATTCAGTAAACTCACATTTTCATCATGGTAAAGTACACTAACGAGCAACGTCTGCAAATTATAAAAATTTTCTACAGATATTCGGAGTCGCAAAATTATCTTCAGTGACGAAGCTCATTTTTAGCTCAATGGGTTCGTCAATAAGCAAAATATGCGTTATTGGTCGGGTGAAAACCAACATGTGCTTCATGAATCATCCAATTCATCCACAAAAAATAAATGTTTGGTGCGGTTGGAATGCCAGCGGCGTTATTGGGCCATATTTTTTCGTCGACGATAACGATCGTCACGTTACTGTGAATAGTTAGCGTTATCACGCCATGATCACCGATTTTTTTTGGCCCGAATTGGAAGATATGGACTTGGACGACATGTGGTTTCAACAGGATAGTGCCACAAGCCACACAGCACACGCTATAATCGATTTATTGAAAAGTATGTATGGTGAGCGTGTTATCTCAAGACATGGGCCAGTCGATTGGCCGCCTCGTTCGTCCGATTTAACTCCGCTTGACTATTTTCTGTGGGGCTACGTTAAGTCATTGGTTTATGCCAACACGCCGACCACGTTGGAAGAGCTCAGAGTCAACATTGAACGAAATGTGTGGACGAGTCGTTGAAAATCGACCGCTGCAAACATGCCCGCGGTAGCCATATGAACGAAGTCGAGTTCCATCCATAAATGTTTTGATTGTACTTCAAGCCAATAATAAAGTTTTTGAAATATCTGAAATGGTTTGCCTTTTATTTAAAAAAAAAAAATGTCAAGTCGTTATTAGAAAACCTAACAATGACATGGGATTCTAAACTGCATAATTATTGTTTACAGATTCAAGGCCAAATTTGCCATCGGATGGAGCATTCTTGTCAATAAACGAAGACGCACACCATTATCTGCATTTGTATCGATATCAAGTCGATAGGCGGTACAGAGGGCAATTAGATTTATGATATTTTAGAGTACGTCCGAAAGTTGGTTTGAGGGTATACAGATGCGCATTCATAGCGATATGGGTGTTACGGTTGAAGGTTTGAAGGGGCGGAATACCACTGGCAATTTCAATGAAGCATTGCTAGTGGCAATAGTGATAAAACAATGTGAGGTGTTCGAAGGGTGTCAATTGACTGACTGATATTAGTATCACCTGTGAGTTTCATCGCACGGTTTTGAATCTAATCCAACACGTGCAGAGAAGTTTCAGGAGTGCCTGACCAGATGTGGGCATTGTACTCGAATTTTGGGTGGATGAATGCATATTTTTTAGGCATCGAATATAGTATGTGGTCATTCCAATGTTAGTTGTCATTGCCACACATATCCAGAATGGAAAGTTTTTCGGTTTCAACGATGGAAGTGCTGTTCATGGATAATGGCTTGGTGTTTGTATTTTGCTTTAATGACAGTAGACAGCATTGTTTTGGAAGAAATAAATTCCATTCTGTTAACTATTCCTCAATCGGTTATGCTTCTAATATCGGAATGTAATGAGCTAAAAATACGCTGCCATTCCAGTCCTATAGCCTAAGAGTAGGGACGTGAGCCCGGGATATAATATAAAAAGCGGAGAGTACTGTTACCAGCAAAAGAATATATTGAATTAGAAGTAGCAGACAAGATATCATTAATGAAAATTAAAAAGAGTGTCGGAGACAGAACAGAGCCCTGTGACACACCAGCATCTATTTTGTGAATATCAGACTTGAAAATATTTGAGACAACTTAAGTTTAACGTTCCGAAAGACAATTTTTAATCTATTGTATGTGCATCCCGTAAAATTAAGTCTTCACTAGAGATATCTGTACCACACGGTTTGACCACGACTACAGTTGAAGCCGCCTACTGACTAGTTTAGTGGCTATGGTAGCCTTTACGATATTTGCAATGCGATTGTATGCATCATATCTGTGCAAATAGTAAGGGTCTATTAAGCGTACAATGTTTTTCCAATGGTAATTGAGCTTGGAACTTTGTATTATTCTTATTTCAATAATATGTTTCCATAGAGTCGCTTTGCCTCCGCTTGCAGTTTGGTTATATCATCTGTCAGTACGAAATTTGTTATTTCTTCTCATGAAATTTAAATTTAAAATTTAAATTAAATTTTGACTTTGGGCGCATAAGCATGCCAAACTCAAAACAAAAGTCCAATCCGTCGAGAGTGCAAAGTCGTCTTTTTGCACCAGAAACGGAAATTCCGGGATTAAACATCAATTTCTGTTCTTGATGTTTTACACAGCCTGGCTTATAAATTAACATATTAATTTTATTTAGCACAAATTCCATGTTCGACACTATCAGTAAAGATTTTTAAGTCATTTTTCCTCCTCTGCTCACTCCCTCACCACCTTTTCTTTTTTTTAGGGTTACAAAAATATAATCGAAGTTGGTAAATAAAGTAAGGGTACGAAAGAATTCATGAAATATGATACAAATATCACGCCGAATGGAACCCTTCTGGTAGGGACATTTTGTGAATATTTATTAACCAAATAATTAGTTTGGGAAAACTTAGATCCTATAAAAGAGTTTGTCATGTTATTTAAAGCTGACTCCAAGTTTAAGCTTTCTGGGTCTTATTCGAATTTTTATTTATTTTTTACTTTTTTAAAAATTCTCGTTTCAACTGCCCCAAAAGGGATTTGAGACAAATAGTAAAAATGTACGATAATATTCATACATGGTTGAAGGGCTAAACAATTTTCTTTCGATGACACTTCCGACTGGGGCAGATGATTTGTGACTGTTTGGTCGTAGATGTGCCAGAGAAAATCTGTCCGAAAATTTATTTGTGCTACTTCGGCAAACATTACAGACTGTACGTTCCAGTAGCTTCGTAGCGTATGAGCCCCTCCTTTCTCACTGTCCTTCTCGCCACGGCGTCAACCACACGTGCCAATGAACTGGTCTGGATCCCGTGCGACTAATAGTGTAGTAAAATTTTTGTAAGTATATGATTAGATTTAATTTATTTTTTTTACAATTTCAATAAATATATTGTATATATATATAAATATTTAATATTCTACCAGACTAGAAAGCAATGATAGTTTTTCTAAATTTTATGTTTCAGCAGCTATGAATGTTGCCAATGGCATCCAGCTGCCAAAATATTCAGTTAGCTTTGCCATTTAATCAATCATCGTTTTACGCTTGCCGAACGTGCTAACATTATTAGAAAATAGTATTATCGAGATTCCGACTCAGTTGTTAATACGCAACGTGAATTTTGTCGTGAGGTCATCACAGGCGATTCGTCGCACTGTGGAAAAGTTTGAGCGTGAGCACACTCTTTTGGATCTTAAGCCACTAACCAGACAGAGATTGCTGCAAAATGAAGAAAACATAGCCGCTGTAGAGGGCAGTATTTAAGACGACTCTGAAAAGTCGATTTGGAGCGGATCAGCTGAATTGGGCATCACCAGGGAGTCAAACCGGCTTATTTCGTGATTGGATTTTGGCCTGCTTCCATATAAGAATGTTCTGACGCAATAATTAAAGCCAAAGGATTATAGACAAGGCCGTGAATTCGCTAATTGGGCTCTGGAAAGTGTTGGTCGGAGATCCGGATTTTGACCAAAAAATCATCTTGTCGGACGCTGCTCATTTTGGTTCAGCGACTATGTCAACAAGCAAAATTGGTCTAACATCAATGCATCAACAAAGATTTACTGTTTGGTACGGTTTATGGCATAGTGGCATCATTGGACCTTATTTATTTCGAAATGAGAAAGAGACACCGCTACCGTCAATAGTCTCAGGCATAGAGCGAACATATTCTGGCTATGGAGCCTGCATTAAAAAGGTTTAATCCAAATCAAAAAACTCTCATCTCTGCAGAAGCCTGTTTGTTTCGGCTAGGAGCTGTTTTGCCACAGGGGGATATCGATAGCATTTTGAACCCAGTTGCTTATCCATCCAGGAAACTTTCTGAATCTTAAAAAAAAAATCATTCAGATTGAGAGTGAGCATTGGCAATAACCTCGGCAATACATATAAAATTTTGTGATCACATAGTAGGCAAACAATTTACATACGACTCCCACGGCATTGGTGTCAATTTTCACATCGAAGCACTTAGACGAATTGACGTCAGAAATTTAGAATGAAGATAATGCGATTTTCGTACAAAATATACTATACTCCGTGCAAAGATTTAGTTGCAGTAGAAGCTTTGTCTAGAAGCAAACTAGTTTCTTCGAATCAGGATTTAAAAAGCGGACTTAAGCACGTTTGTTAAATATATCAATGCGGAGATACCAGCAGCGGACAATAAAGTCGAAAATATAAGGAAAGCCTTGCATTAACATCTGACATTGAGTGAAATTACAAACTATATGCAGAACGGATGGGCCGATAAAAATAGAATTTATTTTAAAGCAAGGCTACTATGGTGGTAGATGTGGATTAGCAATCAATGAGGAAATTCGAAGAGATGTTAAAACAGGTACACGAAACTTTTAGGTAAACAAATGCAAGACACGTGTTAGGCATGCTGTGTGGTAACCTGGGTGTTCTAAACAAATAGAGCATCTCATCAAAGGGTGTGAAGTCTGTATTCAACTGAAAAACTTCCATTGCAGATGGTTGAAGCTGACCTATTTCACTATAATTCGAAAACATATCTAATTGTTAGCGACTACTACTTTCACTTTCCAAATTTCACTCTCTCTTGGAAAATCAATCCGCTAATAGTATAATTTCCCAATTTAAGTTAATTTTTTCTAGACAGAGGTTGTACGGACTGACAATTCAAGTAATCTGAGATTCCGGATTTTCGAAGTTGAGCTATATAATGGGGATTTGTAAATGCATTATTCAGTCCAATGTTCATTGAATCATCAGTTAAAGTTCTAAAATTTATACTTAGGAAAAGTTAGGATTTTTACCTTAGTTAACGGATTAAGCCCAGGTGAAATGTTGATGAGCCGAGAGTTCAGAACGACTTTACCAATTGCTACAGAGCAATTGTATCCTAAATTAACTAGTGTAGTGGAACTTCAGGGAAAAGAAAATTATTTGAAGCAGAAGCAAGCAGGAAATTTTAAGAAAGACATGATGTCAACATCCGTAAAACTTCAAAACTGATTCTATCGTTTATGTGCGAGATTTGCAAGTTTGGGGTAGAAATTTGAACAAAGCTCAACACCCGTGCTCTTACTTCGTGGAAACGGAAAGAGGTAAATTCGATAGATTTTTATCATTTTATCTTAGTCCTAGTTACAGAAAAAATCTTCCTTATGTGCCTTATGCGGGTCATCTTAGTCCATAAAGAAAATGAGAAGACGCGGGTTCTTCAGATACTAACAACTCCGAAGGAGGAGAAGAAGGGTGAATCTTTGTGGATGAAAAAGCACCTAGAACATTTCATTTTGTAACAACGACACGATATAGTCGAATTTTAGTAAGATCAGGTAGATACATTCCTTAAAAATTTTATTGAATGAATTCGCTTTGATAATTCTACATAACTCTTTGTTTTAAAAATGTTGTTTATTTTTATAAGCGGAGACGTGTAGAATGAATTAATTATTGTTAACTACACAATCTCAAATACTTTATTTCTTGGTAATATACTCGTATGTACTCGTATGTATTAGAGTTTTTCATTTAAGTACTTCCAGTCGAAACACATCTCTTTTATTGACTCTTTCAAACATTTTGAATTTTTGTTTTCTTCTTTTATTATTGAATCTTTTCTTGAGATTGAGTTAGTTTAGCTACTAAACTAAATGAATATATATACGAGGGCGGTCACAGAAAGTACCCGGCCTGACCAAGACATGGCGGTAGTTGTTCGAAAATATCACTGTATCGGACCAAATGAGGTGACGACTCTAGAAATGTTAAAAAAAAATCTACAAAGCGGTACTGGATGACCGTCAACTGAAATTGCGCGAGCTACCAGACATTGTAGACATTTCAAAAAGTGTGGTACATCGCATATTATTTGAAAATTTCGACATGAGAAAGCTGTGTGCAAGATGGGTGCCGCGTTTGCTCACACTCGAGCAAAAACAGTGTCGTGAAGATGTTTCAATTGAGTGTTTAGCGAAGTTTCACAGCAACAAAGCAGAATTTTTGCGGCGATTCAAAAATCCAAAGAAGGCGAAGACCGTTTAATCTACATTAATTAATACAATTAATTCTTTGTTGGGTCGGGTACTTCCGTGACCGCCATCGTATATGTCATTCGATTCCATGGATCTTTGGAGAAACTTGCATAATCGTGATGTTGGCAAACTAAATAATTTTGATTGCTAATTGGACCCTAACAGTTTAATCAATTGCTATCGACTGTTTTTTTTTTATAATTATTTGTACCCTTAAAATATTTGTACACAACGCGGGAAAAAGAAACTTAGGGAGGAACAGAAATGTACAATACATTAATTTTAATCGTTTGTTAGTTACAACGACCAGGAAATAGAGAGCTCGGCAGGGCATTTCATAAGCGAGTTGTACGGCTTAGAAACGAATGACGATATTTTAGTGTACGTCCAAAAGTTGGTTTAAGGGTATACGAGACGAGTTAGGTTAAAGGTTTGAAGGGGTGGAATGCTACCGGTGATTTCAACGCAACACTGGTGGTAGAAATAAAACAAAGTGAAGCAGGAGACATTATGTCGGTGTTCAAGGATACCAATTGACTGACTGATATAAGTATAACCTGTGAGTTTTACCGCACAGTTTTGAATCCTATCTAGCGGCTGCAGATGTGTTTTAGCAGTACCTGAACAGGTTTGGGCATTATACTCCAATTTTAGGCAGATGAATGCCTTATATAATATATTTTGGCCAGATCAAATGACGTGAAGTATTTCTTACATCACTTGAGGAAACATAGACATTTCGCAGCATTTCTGACGACATCGAATATGTAAGTTCTCATTGACACATATACCGCAATGGAAAGTTTTTCGGTTTCGACAATGCATGCGCCATTCATCGACAATGGCTGGGGGCTTAAATTTCGCTTTAACGACAGCATTGTGATTTGGAAACATTCAATCCTACTCTGTTAGTTGTTTGGTATGTTACAATAACATAACAATAATTTATGCTGCTAATATCAGAATTTAAGGGGCGTAATATAATATAAGCAGAAGATCAGTGAGTCTGGGAACGGATATGAAAAGCAGATAGTATTGTCATCACAAAGGAACATTATATATTGAATAAGAAGTAGCAGACAAGAGATCATCAATAAAAATTAAAAAGAATGTCGAAGACAGAACGGAGCCCTTAGGCCCACGAGCATTTATTTTGTTGAATATCAGATTTGAGACTTTCCAAGACAACTTGAATTGAAGATTTCGAAAGATAATTTCCAAAAGCACGCATTTTCGAGAAAAGAGCCTGGTGGTAAAATTTGGCTCGGAAAGAGTCCTAAATAGTAGGATTGATGAAAAAACTTACGCAGTGGTTATGCCAGAATAGAAGAACACTTCTTTAGAAGAAGGGAGGATATACAATCTGGACCAGCAGATTTGTGGATGCTAAGCTCTTTAAGTATTCTTCGCACACGAGTGCAAAAGTGGATTCTTCCCATTGAAGATTCGATGCATTCAAATGTAGGGAGAGGCAAAGCGCAATCTGAAAGTGTTGCGTTGGCCGCAAAGTGTGCACCAAAGATTCTTGGCCTTGTTCAAAGAGCTGACAACAGGAATGCCATTGTAAATGAGCGTTAGGACACAGGATGACGCAGAATTTCTAATATTTTTGGCAAACGACGAAACATTTTTACTACCTACTGGACTACCTATTAAAATGACATAATGAAGACGTTGCATTCCTTTTAGTTTAAACTTTTTCGGTTTTCCTCTGTCAAGTTGTTCTTGAAGGACTGAAAAAACATTTCTCTAACCCTGATAGCCTCTTTACAGTTCTAGTCGTACCACGCCTTTTATTCTGGTTTTACACACTTCATCTGATGAGGGATCATGTCAAAGAGAACTCCGTTATCATAAAATATCAGCAGCGGTGTCCACTTCATTAGCTGATATGACACAGTGGTCTGAAAATACTAGAGGGGATAGCACATACCATACACCTTGAATTTGTCAGGGTGAGAAGCTAAAAATAAGTCTAGCGTGTAAGTTGCATGACAATCAACTTCTGGTATTCGCGTTATCTCATTTACAATCTGAGTCAGGTTGCTTTTCCTAGCGTAGATCACAACACACTGTCCTAGGGGTGTTGTCTGTCCAAAATCTCGAAGTCACCCTGATTTGTGTATAGTGAAATCGCTCGTTATAACGATTTTAGTATTAGAATACAGGAATACAATTCTTTGCATGGAGTCAGACAGCGCAACAAACTCTACACAGTCGAATTGCTGTCCAGTTTGGGGCTTCTGTAAATAAAGCAGTAGTGGATAATTTAATTACGGAGATTTAATTTTAACCACATGAAATTGAGTTCCGGATTGGAACAGTGATAATATTGGGTCTATAACGTTGGAAAGCTACTGTCATTGTACGTCATTTCAGTATATGTCATTCATTTGAAGCGTAAACAACAACATATTTTTTTCACTCAAATATGTCGAACTTTGTGCCTGAAAAAGTTTATGGTGAACATGCTCTAGCTGAGCGATAGTGCCAAAAGTGGTTTGCATGATTTAAAAGTGGTGATTTTGGCTTTTGGAGATGAAGAACTGGAAGCATTACTCTATGAAGATTGTTGCCAAACACAAGAAGAGCTCGCAAAATCGTTGGGTGTCACTCAAGCAGGTTTAAAAGCAGCTGGATATATTAAAAAGAAAGGAAATTGGGTTCCACATGAACTCAACCCGAGAGACGTCGAAAGGTGGTTTTGCATGTTCGAAATGCTGCTGGAACGCCACAAAAGGAAGTCATTTTTGCATCGGATTGTTACTGGTGATGAAAAATGGATCCATTACGACAACCCCAAGCGCAAAAAATCATATGTGAAAACCGGCCAACCAGCCATGGCAAAGCCGAATATCCATGGCGCGAAGGTAATGCTCTGTATTTGGTGGGATCAGATGGGTGTGCTGTATTTTGAGCACACTTAATACCGAGCACAATTAATCCGTTTGAAGAGAGCAGTAGCCGAAAAACGCCCGGAATATGCGACCAGACACGAGGCAATAATTTTGCATCATGACAACGCTCGGCCCCACGTTGCTATTCTGGTTAAGAACTATTTGGAAAACAGTGGATGGGAAGTCTTACCCCACCCACCTTATAGCCCAGACCTGACTACCATTTGTTCCTGTCGATGCAGAACGCCCTCACTGAAATACGGTTCACATCAGAGCAGAATATCAAAAATTGGCGTGATTCATTCTTGGCTACCAATCCGGCGCAGTTCTTTTGGGATGGGATCCACAAATTGCCAGAAAGATGGGAAAAAGTCAAAGCTTCAGATGGGCAATACTTTGAATAATACTATTGTACATGTTTTTCTTAAATAAACGTTCAAATTTTGAGAAAAAAACCGCACGAATTAAATTACATACCCAAAGTTCATAAACAGTTAATTTTTTTAGATAAGTTTGATCTGAGAGGTGTGAACAGAACTCTACCTGTGTCTCACTAAGTGCCAAAACAGCTGGTCTGTACCAATAGACGTGTACGTACGCAGAAAAGTGATTACTTTTTATGCTGTGAATATTGTGCTGGTTATAAAGTAAGCCCACCACCGCAAGAACTACTTCTTTAATGAAGAATTAACCTAAGCACATGTGTCAAAAAAAGTCATATGTTAAGATGAGGCAAAAAAACCCGAATAGGGAGATTTTATAGGGTAAATGAAGACCTGCATGCAGGTTGTTTTTGAACGGTTGAAAATGTACATGTCTTGCAACCGTCTAAATCACAGGCAATACTGATATAAAAATCAGTATGTAGATTCAGAAAATTAAAAACACAAGTTTTCTCATCTAAATCTATACTGTCCACTTTAAAGTAATCCCCATCGACTGAAACACACTTACGCCAGCGCTTGATAGAATCTTCGAAACATTTTTTATATTCGGTTTTCGGTATGTCCATCAGTGCTTTTTACGATTTTTCTATTACTTACTCTCGGCTGCTGAAACGCGTTCCCCGTAGTGGGATTTTTTAACTCGATTGAACAAATAGAAGTCACAGGGAGCCAAATCAGGTGAAATAAATGGCTGTTTGATGGTATGTGCAACGGTTATCATGGTGCAAAATCTATGAGTTTTCTGCCCACAATTCTGGTCTATTTCGACGAATTGCTTCACGTAAACGTCTCATAACGCCCAAATAATACTCTTTGCTTACTGTTTGGCCTTCTGGTAAAAACAGCAAAAATTCATGATGCACTACACCGTTGTAATCTATGAAAACCGTGAGCATTGCTATTTTTTTGACTGAAAACGACGTGGTTTTTTTGGTCTCGGCTCATTTGGTGAACGCCATTCACTTGCCTGATGTCTGGATTGCGTGTCATACTCATAAACCTACGTCTCGTCTCCAGTAATGATCCTTTTAATATGTGGGATCGGATTCAGCCTCGCAAAAAATCTCTTTTCCGACGTCAACACGATCTTTTTTTTTGCATTAAGTTGAGGTCTTTTGGCACCAACTTTGCTGCTACACGACGAAAACCCAAATCATTAACTAAAATGTCTTGGACGGATCCACAGTCAGTGTTCAAGTTCTCCGCTATCTCTCTGATGGTTAATTTGCAGTTATTGACCAACATTTCGATGTCAGTGGTCTGCCACTGCGTTCATCATCTTCGTTTGACTCATGAACACTTTTGAACCGCTCGTGCGACTGGTAAGCGATCGTTTTCTTTAGAGAATCGTTGCTGAAAAACTTGTCCAACATTTCCAACGTTCGCGCACCATTAAATCCGTTTTTTACGCAAAATTTAATATAAGTTCGTTGTTGCAAATTTATGTTAAATCCATTTCTAAAATTGTAAAAAATCGGTAACACACAGAGATAGATGTACTCTTGGCTACGTAACTTTTGCAAATGTCAAGCTATTACGCTAACATTTAGAGAGAATGTCAGCAACAGATGTACCAACTTAAAAAAAAAAAACAGAACCTAAATTCCATTAAAAACAATGGGAGCGCCACACGGTGGTTATTCCGATTTTTTTTTTTTTGATCAATGTGGTATGCCCCGTTTTGACTAAGTTTACCCCACGGTTAGTCGTATTTACGCCTGTCCTCGAAAGTTTTGGATACGTGCTCGTCTTAATCTAATTAAACCAAAAATTCCTTTGATCCAAACACTACTGATACCTGTTATTTAGAACTACTATCCTAGGTTTAACTTAATTTTTTTTTTTTTTAATTTTCCAAATTTTCCAAATTTCTATTCTTCTCTGATAGACGATAGCTATATGTTGAGAATGACATGGTGGTTATCGAAGTAGATTTGAGCTACGCGGTAAGTTAAATAGTCAATAGTGAATTATGCAAGCCGAAACCGCATTGCCAAGAGACTTTTACGTTGTTGGACATTGAGTGGTGCAATTAGGAGTTTTCACTTAATTTAAGGTAAGCAAACAATGCTAAGATCTGCTTTGAAGTAAGGCCATCTGTTTCAGAAAAATTATTGCCACCTCCGATAATGCCAAGAATCCGAGAGATATAAGATAAACGACTCGGTAGTAGTATGATCTAGTTTGCGGTAGGGTAATGCTGAGACCTTGTCAAATAGTCAGGGTATGCAAGCACGATCAACATGATGTTGCAAAGGCGGAAAAGTAGGGCGAACTTAAACTCACTACTGCCGCTGCTGATAGTGATATGAAATTTTGTACGAAATCATTTGGGGCAAATGATGGTCGAATATGGTATATGAAAGAAGGACAACCATACTACTGATACTATACATGTATACGACAAAAAAAAAAAAATAAAAAAATAAAAAACACGCAGACGAGATGATAAAAATAAATGAAGGACTACAAAAAGAAGATCCTTATGTTTTTATTGATTTTTTTTGCTTAAATACCAATTATTATTTTTGTTCAACAAAAGTGAAATCCTTTTATTCTATTAAACAAATAATTTTTTCCATGGCACTCTATAGCCCTAAACTCACAATAATGTAAGAGTTTTGAAACTTTAGTACTTCAGAGAGGGCACCAATTAAATCCATACCATTTTCAGTTAGTACCAACCTTCAAAAGATACGTGTGAGTAAAGCAACTTTTGTTATTGTGAAAAAAATGGATTCAACGCAATTTCGGGTGTTGATTTATCATTGCTTTTTGATGGGAAAAAATGCAGCCGATGCAAAGAAATGGCTTGACAAGTGAATTGAAAAATTTAAAAGTGGTCATACAAGCACCGAAGATGATGCACGCAGTGGACGTCCAAAAGAGGCTGTTTGAGATGAAACATCAAAAAAGTCCACAAAATGATTACGAATGACCGTAAAGTGAAGTTGATCGAAATAGCTGAGGCTCTGAAGATATCAAAAGAGCGTGTTGGATATATCATATACGAATGCTTGGACATGCGAAAGCTCTGTTCAAAGTAGGTGCCGCGTTTGCTCACAGTCGACCAAAAACAACAACGTGTTGATGATTCAGAGGAGTTTTAAAGCTGTTCAACCGCAATAAAGCCGAATTTTTGCGTCGGTGTGTGACAATGGATAAAACTTGGCTCCATCACTTCACACCAGAGTCAAGTCGGCAGTCAGCTGAGTGGCGAGCAGGCGACGAACCTCGTCCAAAACGACCACAAACTCAACAGTCGGCTGGCAAGGTTATGGCATCCGTATTTTGGTATACACATGGAGTAATTTTTATCGACTATCTCCAAAAGGGGCGGACTATCAACAGCGATTATTACATTGCGTTGTTGGAGCGTTTGAAGAACGAAATCGCAGAAAAACGGCCACATTTGAAGAAAAAGAAAGTGCTGTTTCATTAAGACAATGCACCGTGTCACAAGTCGATAAAAACGATGGCAAAATTGAATGAATTCGGCTACGGATTGCTTCCCCACCCACCGTATTCTCCAGATTTGGCCCCCAACGACTATTTCCTGTTCGCAGACCTCAAAAGAATGCTCGCCGGAAAGAGATTTAAGACCGATGAGGAAGTAATCGCCGAAACAGAGGCCTATTTTGAGGCTAAACCAAAATCGTACTACAAAACTGGTATCAAAAGATTAAAAAATCGTTTCAATCAGTGCATCGCCCTCGAAGGCAACCATATTGATAAAGAAAGTTGAATTTTGTAAAAATTTTGTGTTTTACTATAAAACGGCACTGACTTTTCAGTCCATGTGTTGCATTGACTGCCGGGGCTATCACATTTCTTAGCCCGTAATGTTTCCGTGAGTGCCGTGGCTATCAAATGGGAAAGTCTGGTATCTGTGTATTCAAATAATGCTCTGACATTCGAAATTATTAGCGACTTGGAACAAAATTCAATACAAATTGAAAATCTTGCCACCCAACGTTGTTCTACATGGACCTGGCTTGAGCAGTTTCGTGATTTGAAATAAAGAAAGAATGCAAAATAAACCAAAGTCAATGCTGTTACTAGAAAAAATAAATAAAAACATAAAGGCATATCACTTTCCTTAAGAATGAGGAACTTTTTCTATTTTTTTTCACAGACTAGTTGTTGAGTTTGGAACTTCATTTGTGTACACTTCATTATGTGTATTGAAACATTTGCGGTACAATCTCTGAATCTACGAATGCATATTTTGCTGTGGGTTGCATTTTTGTAAGCCACCCAAGCGTTTACAATTAAAATTCCTAGTAACAGCTCAATCTCTATTTTCCGATGCCACTTTACTCTCTTTCTATGGGTTGTGACAATGATTTCAATCGATTTGATAAATCAATTCCAGATTTTTCTTTGTTTTTAGCGAAAATTGCTTCAGGCTTTGTTGACAATCTTTGTATATTTCATCTTGGTCTTGGGGCTTCATATGGATTGAAACTTGTGGAGGGCTTCATGTTTAATTGTTTGATATGTGGTGTTCGTCTAATAGAAACAAATACTAAAACGGGTGCGTGTTAAATAGAGGGTATAAGCACATCTTTGGAGTCCTTCCATTTCAAAACAACGATTTCGTCATCATCTTCACAAGAAACAACTTCGCTTCTCTTAAACTTTGCAAGAAGTACTCCTTTCGATGAGCTTCGTTTGAAATGTTCCACTCCATATCGATTAGTTTTATCTGGAATATACTGCCTAAATACAAGACGGCCTCTCCATGGCAATAGGGTTTTACTAATAACAAAAACTTCTCCGGGATAAAACAGAGCTTTGAAATTGGTGTGGAGGATGTCAGGAAATTTTCCGAAGTCGATTGTCTTGGTTTGCTGTTTCATTATTTTTAAAATGTTACATAGAGAGTAAGGCTTGAAAACGATTCTTTGACATATTCGACTAAGATAAAGCCATCTTGTATACTCCTTATTTTTCACAATAGTCTTTCATACCTCCAAGAGGTACCAAACCCATCCAAATCGTCAATCCAAAAAACCCCTTTATTCTGTCAGGATCTGTTTTTATCCATTGTCCATCCGACCATGTTTTGAGCTACATTTAGCTGTACTGGTCTGCTCAGCGAAGCGATTGGTATCATCAGCAATAAATTTTATAAATCTATCGTCAACAATACGATAGATTTCCCAACAAATTCGAAAATTTTGTGTCTGATTTCTCCACTGTGACCTATTGTCGACCCTATCGTTAAAATTTAGCTAATGATCGTTTTATTCTTCCACAATATGTCTACAATTAACTCTAAAATGCTTCAGTCTTCACCAAATGAGCTGTCCCTCTGCCACGCAGAATCTAAAATAGAATCTGGACATTGAAGAAGCTATCCTTTTCTCTCAATACAGAAGAGGGTTTCTCAGCTATAAAAAAGCTGAAGAACAACAAGGTCGGCGTTTCAGACGGCCTACCAATAGATCTTTTCAAACATGGAAGTGATGCTATGATACAGTGCTTGCGCCATCACCATCACCTTACAGGTATGGCTAAATCATCAGCTCCATATACCTAATCTTCAAGAAATGCTATCCTATGTCTTGTAATAACTATCCTGGTCCAATTTATATTTAATAAGTTCAAAAGCACTCGTCGCGGTAGATATCAAAAACTTAATCCTTCTTACCATCACTGCGACTAATTTTCAGCATCATTTACCCCCGGTAAATTCTAATTGATCGTATATGGTTTTAATTAGCTTTGAGTATAAATTAGAGCAATAAAGGACTACTCTTCTAACTCTTCTTTCAAGTTGATATTCCTCCCAAAATAATGCAAACAAGTAATCAAATTCGGTCTGTCCATGGTAATATTCAATTCAGTTCACCCACATAATGTGTAATGTCCGAAATATTCCCCAAAAACTTCAGTGAAAATGTATGCCCTTAAATACTCTTTGAAAACGAAGAACTAGTTTCATGAATATTTCATCAGTCACTTCGCACAATGATCAACATTTCTTATATGTAGGTGAGTGAATCTCAGCATTTATTAATATTTCGTTCGTCTCTTCCATGATGGGTTCTATTACGGTCGGCAAAACTATAATCTTTGGTCATTTAGACATGTTGATATCCTTTTGTAAGGTATTTGGCACTTAAATTGTAAGTAACATACGAGTATATAGGATGAGTACACAATCCGTAAGTATGTGATGCTGAAAATGAAGGGTACTTAAGTTAGGGGTTCTATTTTTGAAAATTGTTTTTATGTACTAAGTCTGTAGCAATTTTAATAAATGATTGTTACTAATTAATTTAAGCTAAAAGCCCTCTTAACCTTCAGTGATTCACACTTGGTTAATTTTATAACCTGCAAGTGGAAACTCTTTAAGTCAAACTATTTGGGTTAAAAACTGCCATAACTTTGTTAAGCGGACGTTACAGTCCGGGGTGGACTTAGGCCTTAACGAACAATGGTCTCCAGTCAGCTCAATCTTAAGGGAAGTGCTTCCTGTCTCGCACTCTAAGTTCTCTACTTTTGCGTTCGTCACCTAAGTCGCGGTCATTCTCTACTGCGCTGTCCCTCGAGGTCGGATGTACATCCGCTGTCCTTCAATCTTCGGGCCAGATAGTACATCACTTTATCTCCTCCTCCACTCACTGTTTATGCAGACGGGACCGACGGCAAGAGTTATTTTTCGATTGATCTCAGAGCTGGTTTCGTTGTGTGAAACTATAGCGGAGCCTAGGTAGACAAAGTCCTTAACTGCCTGAAAGCTATATCTGTCAAGGGCAACGTTCTGTCTGTGTTGGGTGTCCTTTCTTGTTGGTTTTGCCCTCAACACGCTGCTTTCAACCGATTATGCCAATATGTCGGTGTATGCTATTAATTGGACGGAATTTTGAAAGATAGTGCCTCTTGTATTGGTGCATGTATTTTGCACTATTTCAAGAATGATATTAAAGAAACCGCATACCAGTGTTTTTTTTTTTTTTGATTTCGAAGGTTTCGGTCAGTTCTTTATCGACCTTGATGGAGCAACGTGGATTCACCACCGTCAATCTCTACATTCCAAGACTAGACATTGCTCTGTATAGCTCGTCTCTATAGATGCTGTCATACGCGGCCTTAAGATGATGAATAAGTGGTGTATATCGATTTGTAGCTCATGGATTTATTTCAAGATCTGCCGTAGTGTGAATATTTCGTCGATGGTGGACTTTCCTGGCCTAAAGCCACACTTATGTGGATAAATCAAGTTATTGACAAATGGCTTGAGGAGTTCACTTAAAATGACAGATAGGATCTTGTAGGCAATATTAAGAAGCGATCGGACAAAGATCGCTGAGGTTATATTCATCGGGAAAAAATATTTGTCCGACCATATTTTACAAATTAATTGGCATATACTTCTTACCAAGTCATCGCCTACCTATTTGAAAAACCAGTAAGGCCACTTAAGCTAAAATATAGGTATTCACAGTTCGTTCAAGTCTGGTGGACGGAATTATTGGGTACATCGTCTTGGTTGAAAGGTTCATTTTGTTTGACAGTCGTATTTGGTTCGTCACCACCGTTATACAGTCTACACAAATGGTCTTTCCAAACCCTCGGCATCGACTGCGATTCTACTACTATGTTCCCTTCTTCGTCTCTACAGGCTTAAATTCAGGGTTTGTATCGGTGGCATTTTTTTTTTTTTTTTTTCTAAGTTTTAGTAAAGTTTCCTAATCTCATTCCTGGAGTAGCATTTCTTAATTTGCTCGACCAAGCGCTTCTCATGCTCCTTCTTTCTTCCTCTGAGAAAGTGATATTCGTCTCTTATCCTCGTAGACCTCGTGAGCAGCTCTCGTCCTTCTATGCAATACCGCTTTATATGCATCTTGCTTAGCTGTATGTGTTTGCCGGCACTCGTCATCAAACTAAGAGTTGGGATGTGGTGGCCGAATGAAACCCAACACATCAGAAGCTGTATCTCTGATGGCTTTTCGGCAGTGTTGCCACTGGTCTTCAATACTTGATTCTGGCGGCATAGAATATCTAAAAAAATTAAGGGGGAGTCGATCGGAAAAATGTTTGGAGATTTCTTTAAGAATATATCCATCCGACGTTGAACTTCCTCGCAGTATTAGCTTTACATTTAATACAGAAAGGTGAACTTCCGTTTCGATGTTGGCCCTTGAAATATTCGGACATCCATTATACTGGAGGAGAGCTTTGCATCTATCGCAATGTTGTCAATCTGGCTGACGGTTGATTGAGCGAGAGATCTCCAAGCCCCCTTATTAATATCGAGATCCGGGAACCACGTACCAGCTGCGCCAATGTTTCACCCGTTCGAAAGTCGATTTCTAGCTTTGCATTAAAATTGCCAAGAACAATTTTCATGTCATGGCTAGGGCACCGCTCGTATGTTCGTTATCTATCTATATATAGGGTGATTCATCGTGAGGTTTGATTTATAATGTAAAATAAAACACACAAATTTGAAAGTGGACTTACAACTTTTATTATCGGTTAAAACAAAAAATTCATATAATTTACTCGTTCGAGCATAGCGACTGGTATCTCGCGGATAACACGAGAAATTTTGGCTTCTAAAGCGTCAATCGTAGCTGGCTTATTCCTGCAGACCTGAGACTTTACATCCAAAGGTGTGATATCGCACGATCTAGGCGGACAATTTACCGTAGTAAAACGTGAAATTAAGTGCTCACAAAATTATTTCTCAACAAGTCCATTGCTTCACGCGCTGTATGGCTCGTAACGGCGTCTTGTTGAAACCAGAGCTCACCGAGACCATGTAACATTCTGATTTGCCTCATTTTCGGACCAATGATTCCACCAGCCCATAAACCACAACATTCCGTTGTTTTTAATGGATGTAATGGTACTCTTGGTACTCTCTGGGTTGTTCATCAGCCCAGATACGGCAATTTTGTTTATTAACATATCCGTTGACCCAGAAATGGTTGAACAAAATTTCACGATAAAACACCGGATTTTCATTGAGTTTTTCCAGAGCCCATTCAGTAAAAATATGACGCAAATTCAAGTCCCCTGGCTTCAATTCTTGCAGAAGTAGAATTTTGTACGCTTCTAGGCCGAGATTTGCGAATGGTATTGGCAATAGTGGTTTCAGTAGGTCGATTATGCGCACCGTAAGGTCTTCGAGTTGCACGTAAAACATTTCTCACAGAACGCTGATTTTCGTAATACAGCTGAACAATTTATGATGTGAGTCTTTCCATGACGACTTGCCTAACGATACTGAACGAAAATGATAAAGCAGTTTAATAGGAATCACACGTGATCTGTCAAAAAAGGTTAGTTTTAGAATTCAGTTACTTTAAACACCAATGCCGTTGGAAAGAATACTACTTCTACTTAATTTAACGGAAAGCGTGGTTTATTTTCCAAACCAGGCTTTTCGAAGTTAGCATTTTCAATAGTTGAAGTTAATGTTGCATTTCTGCTTGGATCACACATTAGATTCTACACTGTAGACTTATAGAAAAAGCACGATTCTTTGACGGTGGTGGTGAAAACTCTTAATCACGTTGCGGTTGTAAGTTTTCTGTGACCGACGCGAATTGCGTTCGCCCAATGAAATTTTAATGCAGCTGTTTCTCTTTTAATAAACTTTAACAACCCCTTTATATGTTTATCACCAAATAAAATTTATTTCTTCGATGCAGAACGAGAATAGATGTCGTCGACAGAAGCATTTTGTTTAATCTTCTTTTGTAGGCGTAAAAAGTCGTTTGCCAAGCATGCTAGTAATTTCATAATGAAATAATAGATCAAGTATATACATGTCATAACAGTGTTGTTAATTCTTCGGAGACTTTTTATATCTGACTTAGAGTTTAACATACATGGGGAATTGTCATCAACTGATTAATATTTTTATCTATAAATTTATCCAGGTATCCAGGCTCACCACGAAGTAATGCGATTGCAGCGTCTTAGCAAGTACCACTTGGAGTGAATACTGCTTTCGATTCGGCGGCTGTGCATTTTATTGACGACTGCAAATAATTAAATTTATATGTTCCAAACAACGAATCATAATCAGATTAGGTTGGATTAGATTTCATATTTTTCAAACACTATCTTTACGTAAATTATAACAAAATCAATTAAGCATGGCTTTGCCGTCGGCCAGATTGACAATTTTACTACAAATCAGTATTGCATATAAATAAAAAACGTTCAATGTATTAGAAATTTTTAAAAATTCCCTGTTTAAATAATTTCGCCGTAATTTAGCGCAATTTTGGTTGAGTAACAATATCATATTATGCTCTGATAGGACATCTTTTCCAGAAAACTGTCTCCTAGTTTCTCGCAGAAGTTGACATTTGTCTAAGAAATGTAGAGTACCTTCTCTTTCCTCCAAATTGTACATGCTGCATATCATAGGAAGATTTTTAGAAGCTCTCCACGAAGTTTTATAATCATTGAGATCTCCTGAATGTTATAAATATTTTTAAAATAGTTTCTGCCCTCCAGATTGTGATTAAGCCGAATGTACTCCTTTCGTTTTAGCCTCTTGGCAAACTTGTTCTATCAACCGTATAATACGTTTTACGAACTCCTTCCTTTTAGGTTTAATTCAACTCCGCACCCGCGAGCTAATTCCATACACTCTTGAAACTATGCAGTTTTATTTCGCATTGTTTGAAGGGCCACTATCCTTGGTAGCCGGATCTTGAGCATGCTCTCACCCTTAGTATGTGGTTCATGTACAGCTTAAGCGTTTTTATTTATAGCAGAGATAAGTCCATTTCCAGCATTAGCATGTAGTTCGGCGTATTTGCAGGTAGGTAAAAAACTTAATAAAAAAACGTTCCAGATTTTCGACCTTTTCATATGGTCTACCAGACTTGAGCTGGGAAGAGCATTACTGCCTCAACTGCGGCTTCAAATATTCTGAATTTGCTACTGTGTACAATATTACTTACTTATGACTTAGATTCATGAGTTTAGATGTCTTATATTCCTTTTGAATATTATTATCTTGAATTTATCCAAGTTATCTATCAAACTCCATAATCTGCAGTACTCATGTGATCGATTTATCATCAATTAAAAGGAGTCAGATTAATATGCCAACATCACGATGCAAACAAGAGTGCTTTAATGAAAATTCCTGCAAATTTTACGCCACCCGGAAGAAAGTCTACTATATCATCTATAAAGAGTGCAACTACGAGGTGTGTTCAAAAAGTACATTCAATTATTATTTTTTTTTTTTTTGCTGTGTTGGTACACGTGTCTCGAACATATGTTCGCAGTTTTAAGTGCTTTTAAGTGGTGTGCTCGGCTATTTTCAATTATTATAAAAAATGAAGCTTGAATTTGCATCAAATTTTGTGTAAAAAATTGAATCAAGTGCTCTAAAATACTTGAAATGCCATCGTCAATCATACGGTGAGTCTGATTTAACTAAAAAAATATTTACAAGTTTTACAAGGTCTTCCAAGGTGGCCGAGAAGATTCCAGTGACGAACCTCGCTCTGAACGCCTCAGCACATCAACACAAAATGATAACGTCGAAGCTGTGAAGAAAATTATTCCGGAAAATTGTTTTGGAAAATAAGCTGAGATGTTGGCATATCGATCGGCTCATGTCATGCAATTTTTTCAGATGTTTTGGCCATGAGACTTGGGTCAGCGAAGTTTGTTCCGAAACTTTTTAAATTTGGTTAGAAGAATTGTCGAATGAGCATCGTCCAGTAGCTTTTAAATGACGTTAATGATAATTCTGACCTGCTCAAAAGGTTCATAACTAGTAACGAATCATGGGTATATTGTTAATGACGTCAAAACCAAAGTCCAATCGTCCCATAAGAGCCATGACCGAAAAACGCACGTCAAGCTCGATCAAGTGTCAAAGTTTTAATCACTGTTTTTTTTTCGATTACTGTGGCGTAGTGCATCAGAAGTTTTTACCTCAACGTCGTGCGGTCAATCGGGAGTATTACCTTTAAGTTATACACCGTTTGCGAGAAGCAACACGAAGAAAACTTTCTGAATTGTGGAAATACAATTCATGGCTTTTGCATCATGATAATGCATCTACTTATTCATTGTTGTTGGTTAGAGATTTTTTGGCCAAAAATAACACGACACTTATGCCTCAGCCACTATATTCGCCGGATTTGGCAACATGCGAATTTTTCCTGTTCTCAAAACTGAAAAAAATCTAGGAAAAGACAGAGATTTCCAACGATTGAGCTCAAGGTTATATCAAAAAGTGCTTATAAGAAGTGCTTCGAGGATTAAAAAAAGCTTTGCTACAAGCGGTCTATAACTATATTCGTCCGGTTTGCTAAGTGATGGCGTAACTTGTCTAATTCAATTGTTATTATTCCATTGGAGCATGCGTTGGAAAGCTACTGTCATTGTACGTCATTTCAGTATATGTGATTCATTTGAAGCGTAAACAACAATCATTTTTTTTTTCACTCAAATATGTCGAACTTTGTGCCTGAAAAAGTGTTTTTGCGGGGAGTTCTTCTTCATTACTGAAAACTGCTGCCGAAAGTCATCGTATTTTGGTGGAAGTTTATGGTGAACACGCGCTAGCTGAACGAACGTGTCAAAAGTGGTTTGCACGATTTAAAAGTGGTGATTTTGGCTTGGAGGACGATGAACGTCCTGAGCAGCCAAAAAAGTTTGAAGATGAAGAACTGGAAGCATTACTCTATGAAGATTGTTGCCAAACACAAGAAGAGCTCGCAGAATCTTTGGGTGTCACTCAAGCAGCCATTTCAAAACGTTTAAAAGCAGCTGGATATATTCAAAAGCAAGGATATTGGGTTCCACATGAACTCAAGCCGAGAGACGTCGAAAGGCGGTTTTGCATGTCCGAAATGCTGCTGGAACGCCACAAAAGGAAGTCATTTTTGCATCGGACTGTTACTGGTGATGAAAAAATGAATCCATTACGACAACCCCAAGTGCCAAAAATTATATGTGAAACCCGGCCAACTAGCCAAATCAACGGCAAAGCCGAATATCCATGACGCGAAGGTAATGCTCTGTATTTGGTGGGATCAGATGGGTGTGCAGTATTATGAGCTGCTAAGACCGGGTGAAACCATCAGTGGACAACGCTACCGAACACAATTAATCCGTTTGAAGAGAGCAGTAGCCGAAAAACGCCCGGAATATGCGACCAAACACGAGACAATAATTTTCCATCATGACAACGCTAGGCCCCACGTTGCTATTCCCGTTAAGAACTATTTGGAAAACAGTGGATGGGAAGTCTTACCCCACCCGCCTTATAGCCCAGACCTTGCCCCTTCTGACTACCATTTGTTCCGGTCGATGCAGAACGCCCTCACTGAAATACGGTTCACATCAGAGCAGAATATCAAAAATTGGCTTGATTCATTCTTGGCTGCCAAGCCGGCGCAGTTCTTCTTTTGGGATGGGATCCACAAATTACGAATTAAAGCTATGCTTTTCAATACAAAACTGTGGTCGATATTCCTATAATAGTTTATTGCTCACTCATGTGAGCATGTAGAATGTCTTTAAGATTGCTATACTGGATTTGCCGTATCACGTTTTTTGTTTATAGGGAAAAGCAAAGCTTCTTTCAATCTTCCATTGATTTAGATTGCTGTTGAATACAGTGACAAGATTTTATTTCAGCTCATTAGTACTACATATACTTAATAAATTCGCTGAGTATACCATCCGACTCTGCAGCCTTTCTATCTTTCAGGCAAAGTAGCTCTCGCATTAATTTCTGTTGGATAATTGGGCCATGCAAGATGTTGTTTCTGATATCTGGCGTCGCATATTGGAAACAAGGACTGCAAACTAATGAGTTCAATAACCTTTTGAAACGATCTAAGATGGTATCAGGGCTGAGACGTCTGTTGAATATCCTATATACTTATCCCCGTTACGTTTCTTAACTATTTTTTAGTGTTCCAATTAGTTATTGCAGCGCTTTAGTCTGCGCGCCTCATTTTTAAAGTAAACCAGTGTTCCATATGCCTAATTTGCTCATTTAAAGGTGTTGAGTGTGCAAGCGTAACAATGATTTGTTCGATTATATACCAGCCTTTACCGTTCGCGAAGGTAGGCTTCCATACCGCAAATTCCATGAATAGTTCGATTACTTTAACTATTATGCGCTCCCGGATTTCGACACCACTATGGTGCCGAACACGTGAATCAAAAAGGTAATGGGTAATTTATTAATTCAGGTTAATGCAAATGCGATAGTTGTTTATCAACATTTTTGGTGTTTGTAGATCATGAATGCACAGTGTAAGTTCTATGGCGCAGGCATTCTCTGTAGGTTGTGTCTACTTTTACCGCGCTAAGGCTTCCAACGTTGAATTTCCTTTTCTGGGCAGATTGCACCTTTTTTTCATTGAATAGATAAGCTCTTAATTTGGCTGTAAAAAAAAAGTGTTCAGAATCGAAATGAATGTTCAGCGTAGTTTAACGTGATAGCGAGCTTATTGGAAAATATTCAGGCATATGTGAACGACTATATTCGCTTTTATCATCAGAGTTAAAATACATACAATTTGATCCTAATGACATCTTGTAAAATAGAGCAAATCTAGTAAGCATGGTCGATTTCGCAATTTAGCTGACTCGAATAAATATTGGAAAAGAAATGTCCTCGACAAACAATCTGATTTCCAAGGCTTATTACACCAATTGCCAATGTTACAAGAGCGTACAAGAGCTTTTACGGTTCTATTCCTGATGGAGCGTTCCTCTAAACGTGAAGGGGCTGATTCAAGACTAATTGGCGGTGCCGCTTATCTACCACGTCGCTTTAACTGTTGCAGGCAGGTGATTTTATTACGTGTAAAACGTCGCACAGGGTATTGTCGAGCCTCTTTTTGCTAAATCTTTTTTGGAGATTTTTGTTTTTGTTTCCAAACTCGGTGGAAGAAATTTAATGAATGTCTTCAGAAGAAAAATTGTTGCCCTCTAGACTAGAGGATCGAGATTTCAAAGGTCAGGCGACAACGGATGCCAGATTGCTCACGATAAGAAACTGGAACAGCTGAGCAAAAATAGATGGGAATTGAAGTATACTATGTTCTTACGCAGAATACACTTCACCCAAGATGGACACCTTCCAAGTATACACTGTTTTAGGCCGAATTGATTTGATGAGTTTGATGAGTTGAGTTTGATTTGATGAACTCCCCCGAAAGATGTTCACCTCTTATATCTTATTACTATGATCTAAATCTTTTGGAGCATTGTACCAAGTAAGTAGGGCATTTTCTGAATTAACCAGTTATCAACTAAAAACTTTCAATGGCTGAGATGGAAATTTAATCAATCCCTTTTCCTTATATGGCAATATAATATGTCATTGTCACATAAACGTTAGGATCTAATCTAACTTACATTGAGACAAATACATAACTTTTCATGACAGATAAGTAGGAAAAGCCAAACACACCTGACAGAGTGGAGAATCAAACAATCAATCATTTATTCTTCTTTTATGCCACATTACACATACAAATCCAAGTTGATACACGGATATACTTCATTGTCAAGTAATTGTATAAAAACTAAAGCTCAGTGCTTATAAATGTTATACTTAATAACAAAATAAATTTATGCTGTCAATTTCTGTTTATATCGTGGCAGTAATGAAAGTTCAGCAAACATAAAGGCAATGCCCACTCATTTATGAGTACTTCCTCCGCTTTGAAAAGATTTAATGAGTTTCTACTGGGACTGAGTTTAATGTTCAAGTATCTAAAAAAAATTCGTCAAAATCATAAATCAATGTCAAATTGTTAATTCAATATTTGTTCAACAATTAAGGTTTGCACCAGCTCCATGATTGATTGACTTTTCAAAACCAATCGATACTTTGGTTCTCCATACAAAAAAAAAAAAAAAAATAAAAATAAAAACTTTGAACTTCGAATCGTTTAAGACTTGAAAATAAAAAAAAAATACATTTCAAAATAAACTGGAATATAGATGGTGATGGCAAAGAATGTGGATCGAATAGATATCCCATTTCTTCATCAGGAAAGGCGCTCCAGTATCATGTTCTGATAAAAATAAAACAAAAAAGATGAAATAAAACACTTTTCCAACACGGCTTCGTTCTTTGCTATTAAGATCCGCTATTACTATCTGAAAAAAAAAATTCGCCCCTCGAATGTCCGTTAATATATCTTACACTTCGTTGTCCAAGCAGTTATCCTAAATAAGATTTAATTAATAACCATTCACATTAATTATGTTACGTTGTGGCTGATTCATAAGAAACTCGTAATCCTGGGGCTTATGTTTAATCGAGTTTCTTCCTCTCCGGATAAACTTATTTTAAGTTAAACATATATGTACATATATAAACCATACTAGATACAGATACTCGTATATGTACAACTTCACATGTTACGATCGTAAATCCAAGTCACGTCTGTCTCACATAAAACTCATTTCAAATGAAAACAAAAAATAATAAAAATAAAACAAATATACATAAAAAGTAAACGATATAACCTTTGTTTTATGAAAGAAAACTCGGCATCACATATAAGCAATTAAAATGTTTCCAAGTCTTGTAAATCAAGGTCGCCAAATAATTTGCTTCCCTTCATGACTGCACTCGAACCAGAAAATGAATACATCTGATGGAATTCCACAAGATAAAGTCGAAAATGTTTAACAAGGGTGTATCTATTCATTGTGCATACGAGTATTGTCTCTTCTTATTAAATTGAACATCTTTCTTTGGTGTAAAAAACAAGAACATGTCAATAAACACTAAATCAATTTAGCTAAAAGAAGGCGTTTTAATGTGCTAAGTGTTTTAAAATTGTATTTTTATCAGCAGGGACTTAATGACAGATATTTTTATAAAGGCGATAACTTTCTGTAAAACTTCTTAATATCGTAAATAACAAGCTTAGTTACTAATACGCCACCAGCATATTTGAATAAAACCATTTAATATATTCTAAGCATAAGCAGGATTAAAGCTGAGACAAGGAATTCTGAAGATTTCATGCTTCTTGAAATAACATGTAACTTTCATATTTATATGCGCATGATATAACCCTCTGGATGTGCCACGAGAAGGTTTAATTTCTGAAATAATTTTACTTAGCGGGTGTGTACAAAGGATTAATAAAATTTCATTAACGCAACAGATTTTGAGCTTCTTTTTATAGGGATGGTCGTACAACCAGCGTATATTATCTCAAAAATCACAACTCCTAAACGGATAAAGATACCGTGACAGTTTTTTTTTTTTTTTTCTGCTTGAAGGGAATTCCCAGGACTACTAATGATCTGCTTAACAGGACATAATATTCTACTTTAGAAATATTCAAAAATCCATGGATGAAATAACATCAGGGTGTTTAAAAGATAAAATCGAAAGCTGATGAATAAAAGCAAACGAACCATTTTTAAATTTTTTTTTAAGTTTTTGAAAACTTTCGTCAACATCAGTGGTAATGTCTAGTAAACTTATCATTTCTGAAAAGTATTGTACTTAAAGATCTTCTTAGGCTTTGAGGCTGCAAGGTATTCATTCTGCTTCATTCTTGAACCTTGCAGGTATTTCTTGTAGTTTTTATTTTTGATTCCTGAGCTTCTTCTGTGATAACGATTGATACTCGATTATATTTTGACTATGAGCCAACATTTTATCAAGAGTAGGTGTGATTTGGGATATTTTTGCTTAAAGAACTCTACTGTTTTCTTGGTATACTCCCCAAACTTGATATTGTTATTATTATTATTATTGGCCCGGATCTACCACGGACAATGAACTGATTTCATTCTTTGAATGTGAATTTGTTTAAAGAGTACCAGACTTGGCTACAATATTCGAGAAGAGGCCTTATATAAGTAACGTACAGGGACCTTGTAGCGTAATGGTAGGAAAATTCTTTTGACCAGCGTTTGAAAAAGTCAAGTGTAGAATTAGCTTTATTTATTGGGTCTATAATTTAATTCGTGCGGTTTGCTAAGAAATGGCGTAACTTCTATTATTCCATTGCTATTATTCCATTGAAACATGCGTTGGAAAGCTACTGTCATTGTACGTCATTTCAGTATATGTGATTCATTTGAAGCGTAAACAACAATCATTTTTTTTTCACTCAAATATGTCGAACTTTGTGCCAGAAAAAGTGTTTTTGCGGGGAGTTCTTCTTCATTACTGAAAACTGCTGCGGAAAGTCATCGTATTTTGGTGGAAGTTTATGGCGAACACGCGCTAGCTGAACGAACGTGCCAAAAGTGGTTTGCACGATTTAAAAGTGGTGATTTTGGCTTGGAAGACGATGAACGTCCTGGGTAGCCAAAAAAGTTTGAAAAAGAAGAACTGGAAGCATTACTCTATGAAGATTGTTGCCAAACACAAGAAGAGCTCGCAGAATCTTTGGGTGTCACTCAAGCAGCCATTTCAAAATGTTTAAGAGCAGGTGGATATATTCAAAAACAAGGAAATTGTGTTCAACATGAACTCAAACCGAGAGACGTCGAAAGGCGGTTTTGCTTGTCCGAAATTCTGTTAGAACGCCACAAAAGGAAGTAATTTTTGCATCGGATTGTTACTGGTAATGAAAAATGGATCCATTACGACAACTCCAAGCGCAAAAAATCATATGTGAAACCCGTCCAACCAGCCAAATCAACGGCAAAGCCGAATATCCATAGCGCGAAGGTAATGCTCTGTATTTGGTGGGATCAGATGGGTGAGCTGTATTATGAGCTGCTAAAACCGGGTGAACCATCAATGGACAACGATACCGAACACAATTAACCCGTTTGAAGAGAGCAGTAGTCAAAAAACGCCCGGAATATGCGACCAGACACGAGACAATAATTTTCCATCATGACAACGCTCGGCACCACGTTGCTATTCCGGTTAAGAACTATTTGGAAAACAGTGGATGGGAAGTCTTACCCCACCCGCTTTATAGCCCAGACCTTGCCCCTTCTGATTACCATTACCCAATACAATATATTGAGTTTAGTTCGAAGGCTTTTTTTTTTAAACTCAAGCTCAAGTGTTTCACTAACCATTAAATTAAAAAAATTGAAAAAAAAAATTATAAAAAACATCGAGAAATTTTGATTTCACAAATGAACAGGTATATCACAGAAAATTAAAAAGAAATGATTTTTTGAAAGGCTTTGCTTAGCTTCCATCGCAAACCTAAAAATAAAATTAAAAAACTGATTTTTAGGGGACCTACCAGTGCTCCGAAATTCAAAAATTTTGAATTATAGACCCACACGAAAGCATTAGGAAATTCAGATATATCTACATACACGCATACTAGCATAACTTGCATGAAAGGAGAATGGTACTAAAGTGTGGCATCGTGGAAGTGAACGGAAGGGGATGAATGATCCTTGCCCGAAAAAGAAAATTTATGTTAGTTTTCTACGGTTTCTGGAGGCAAACAGTATAATGCTTACGTAATATATTACGTATCACAAACTGAATCGTCGGGCCAATTATAAAAAAAGTATATGCAGAAAACGTACTACGGCAACTTCAAACGATATAATATCCATTAAAGAAAGCAAGTGACAAATGTCTGAAACATGTCCCAGTATCTTCTTAACAGCTGAACAGAACGAAACTGTATCACAAGTTAACTAATGGCAATAAAACTGATATTTGAAAACAGATAATTGAGCAGTCAGAAAAAGAAATGTTTTTCATCTGTGGAGATTTAAACAGACACTTAAGAAGACTTATACGAAGACTGCCTTGGAGCATATAATTACAATGCCAAGCTCATGTCAATCACATGTTCTTGCTATTTGTTGGCAACGCCAAACTTTGTGTTTTATACCATCCTTTTGTTTTATGTTATTTTAAGTTGGCATGCCATACTATGGGTTCTTTTTCTAGGTGGTTTTCCGAGAGACTTCGACAGATCTTGGACGGTTAGCAGATGAATTGGAATAAACCTTTCTTTCTTTCCTTTTTTGTGTGATCACAACACTTAACTAATAGTAATGAGCAGGACTGGTACTTGATTACATACTGTAGCGATAGATGTAAAGCCCAAATAGATTACCATTAACGAGTAAGCTGGAATAATAAAAGTTATCCTCAAGTCAGAATATTTTAAGAAAACTAGTTGAGAAAATAAACTGGCACAACTTAGGATTGGAAGATAGGTGGCGCTACTGAGACAAAATGAGTGTACCATCATTTAGTATAACTTCTGTCAAAATTTGGTGACAATCCGATGCTAAGTTTTGTTTTGACATCCATTTCAAAGCATCGTGATAGTGTTTTTGCGACGATGGAGAAAGAGCAGTATTATTCCGTGATGTGATTCTTGTTTTTGAATGGCAAAACCTGCGAAGAAATCTAGCTAATTACCGATGGTGTATATTGGACACATTTACCTTCCCGTACAACCGTTTATCATTGGTTCGCAGAGTTTCCCTGTGAACGCACGTCAGTTTTTGATGAAATGCCCCCAAGTGGCTCAACAACGGTTACCACAAAAGAAACCAAGAACAAATCCTGTACCAGACTTTGGCATAAGAAAGCTGATGGATGCCTCGTTTGCCCACACCGAAGAACAAGCATAATCGTTAGACCACTTTAAAAACGTGCTTGGTCTTGTTTAAATGAAATCCGGTGGAGTTTCTGCGTCGCTTCGTGACCGTGGGTGAGATATGGATTCATTGGTACACACCAAAGACCAAAGAACAATCTCAACAATGGGTTTTACCAGGTGCACGTGCTCCAAAGAAGGCGAAGACCGTGCCTTCGGCAGGAAAGGTGATGGCCACCGTTTTTTGGGACGCGCGAGATGTGATCCACGTTGACTATTTTGAGAAGGGAAAAACAATCATAGGAGCATACTACGTCGATTCAACCCCGATTTTAAGAAAAAAAAACAAACACATATGGCGAAGAAAAAAGTGCTCTTCCACTCAAACTTCCGCAGTCGCCTCAGCCAAATTAGTCGAATTGCACTTCGAATTGCTCCCTTATCCTCCGTATTCTCTGGATTTGGCTCCCTGTGATTTCTTTTTGTCCAAACGCTTAAAAGATCGAATTGAAAGGGGATTATATTGAAAAATAAATTGTCAAAATCTTAAAAAGTTGCGTTGTTATTTCTAATCCAAGAAAAGGGACCAGCTTTGGGCGCCAAATTTGCGAGAATAGCTCCAAAATATATAAACCAAGAGGAAGAACAAAGTATGTGGAGCAACTTTAAAGAAAAATTGAAGAGTATTGTGAGCACTCCGCTTGATGTTTCAAGGGGTCGATTCCACATAAATTAGGAGACGCAGTGTTGGGATCATAAGACGAAAATGGCTATAAGAGACAAGACGAGTAGTAGCTGGAGCACGTGCAATAGAAGTAGAAACATTGTATCAATAATTAAAAGAGGTATCCTTACAACGAAGAAGAAGTGCAACGACAATTTAAGCAAACTAGCTTACATTGCTTTGGATTGCGCCGCAGAAAAGAAAAAAAAACTGCAAGAAATTTAGTCGGCGAAGTACAATATATTGGATATGAGCAGGGAAATCTACTAATAGAGAACGACGTACTTTAGCACGTAACTGAACGAAGAAATTTCATCAGTATCATTCCCTTGGCTGTCACACACGGAGAGGATATAACTGATTTATCGATCTTCATCGATTTGAAAAAAGCGCTCGATGCAATTCACAGAGATCTTATGTGGACGACGCTATGATCTCGAGATTTGCCGAGATGAATGAGTTTGCATTAAAAGATCTTGACTTTTAGTATGAAATTCAGTTTTTTCGTTCAGCGTTGCTCTCGTGTTTGTGATATATATACGCTTCGTCACTCTTATGGAGGGGTGCGATAGCTTGTGCGAAAGTTCTCGCAAGTGATCTTTTAAAATCGAGCCAAGTAGTGCACTTAGGCTTTTTTAACCTCGTGCAATTTTCATATCTTATAGGCCAACACTTTATCGTGGATTTTTGTTTCAATTACTTCGGGTGTAATAACGTCAATTTGACACACAGAACGTTTGTCGTTCCGTTGCGAAGATATTTAGCTGACCACTTCTTAATTGAAATTGATTGCACAGAGTCCCTGTAGTATTTATCAAGCCTGTCCTTGGCTTAAGTTAAGATTGTTTTCCTTATAAAATAATTCTTGATGAGCACATGAGTTCCGAACGAATTTTACTTTACCTATAAAAGAGTACGTTGCCACCGGCATCGTAAAGCCGTGAAAATTTTGTAGACCGCTATTATTTATTAGGCAGTCCACTTGTAAAAATGTTAAAAAAGAATTAAGTTCAATTTTATAAAGGGTAACCAGATAGAAGTTCTTCCAATTGTTATGTTTCAGTAGCTGTCTAAGTTAACAATGGCATCCAGCTGTGAAAATATTCAGTAAGGTTTGTCATTTCACCTTGCATTGTTTTACGCTTGCCGAACGTGCTAAAATTATTAAAAAATATCGGAATTCCGGCTCAGTTGTAAAAAGGAAATGTGAATGAATGTGAAGAGTGTAGGTAGTTCGTCGCACAGTGGAAAAGTTAAAACCTGAGTAAACTCCTTTGTATCTTAAACCACCCACTAGACAGAGATTGGTGCGAACTGAAGAAAACACAGCTCCGCTGTGGTCGGTATCAAAAAAGACCAAAAAATGCCAATTCAGTGTTGATTAACTTAATTGTGACTCGCCAGAGAGTCAATCTGGCTTATTTTGCGGTTGGATTTCGGCCTTAATCCGTGTAAAATTGTGCTGACGCAAGAATTTAAATCAGATGATCATAGACAACGCCGTGAGTTCGCTAATTGGGCGCTGAAAATATTGACCGAAGATCCGGATTTTGGCCAAAAAATCATCTTCTCGGAAGAGGACCACTCTTGACTCAACGGCTATGCCAATAAGCAAAATTGTCGTTATTGGAGCGAACACAATCTACAAGTGTTCAGCCAAGCATCAATGCATCCATAAAGATTGACTATTTGATGTGGTTTATGTCATGGCGGCATCATCGTATCTTATTTCTTTCGAAATGAGGAAGGAGGCACCGTTACAATGGTCTCAGGTATAGAACGATGTTAACCGTTTCATGTTTGAAATGGTTTTGATGTTTCAACAAAATGGCTCTACATGCCATACAAGCGACACAACGCTCGAAGATGTGAAGGAGAAATTTGTTGACTGGGTCAGCTCAGGGCAGGTGGTCATCAATTGGCCGACGCAATCATGCGATTTGACATCGCTCCATTATTTTCTCTGGGGCTACATCAAGTCCACGCTAACAAGCCAACCACTTTGGCCGAGCTCGAGACCAACATTTGAAACGCTATTACTGGAATGACGCAGTACAGGTTAGATCGATTCATCAAAAATTGAACTGACCGCTTGAACAAATGCCAGCAAAGCCTAGGGGGCTTGATGTTCTGTTCCACACATAATGGCATGAACGTAACTTCAAAATAAAGTAAGAATCAATTTTATATCTCACATTGTTGTTGTTTAATTTTTTTATTTATTTTTTCCTATCGTTCTTATCTGATCACCCATGTCCCGAACATATGTTCAGAGTTTTAAATATATAGCATACTAAGTTTGTTTTTGAGAAATATAAAATTAGACGTCTTTTAGAATGCTCGGCAATTTTCAATTACAAAAAATTTTGTTTAAAAAATTAAATACCGGCATATTGTGAGTCTACTCTCACTAAAAAAATGTCTTAAGTGGTACAAGCTCTTCCAAGATCGCCTAGAAGATGCCAATGACAAACCTCGCTCTGGACGCCCCAGCACATCAAAAAAAGATGATAACATCCAAACTGTGAAGAAAATTGTTTTACAAAATCTTCGAATTGCAATAAGAGAAGTTGCTGAGGATTTTGGCATATCGGTCGGCTCGTATGATGCATTTTTTTCGGATGTTTTGGGCATGAGACATGTGTGAGCGAAATTTCTTCCGAAACTTCTCAATTTTGATCGGAAGAACAATTTCATGAGCATCGTTTAGGAGCTCTTGAATCATACGTCAATTATGACCCTGAATTGCTTAAAAGAGACATAACGGATGACGAACCATGAGCATATGGTAATGACATCGAAACCAAAGCCCGATAGAATGGAAGAACCCAAAAGAGGCAAGACCGAAAAAAGCATGCCAAGTTCGATCAAATGTCAACGTTCTGAAGGGCTCTCGATTTAAAGCGTTTATGTAATTACACGTGTATTCGTGTCACGTGTACACGGTTAGTAAGAAACTTTACACGTGAACATTTAAATACACGTGTTTTTTTTAATATGCGTGTAAATAAAATAACACATGTAATTACAACACGACGTTTTTTCGATTATTGGATGTTACGATTACTTGCCGAAACAGTTATTTCTGAACAAGCCATAGTTTATTTTTCTATGTTTTTTTGAGATTAAAGTTTAATCATTAAACCGGTTTATGAATTGATGACGAAGAGCTTCTTATCAGTTTTAGTTGAGTGTTGATATCTTTTGCTAATTCAAATTGTTAAAGTGATAAAATGAAACCAAAGAGTTGGGTATGGCAATATGCACATCGAGAAGGTGATAAAGCCTTCTGTGATTTGTGCAGTGACGACAGGAACAATTTTTTCTCCTGTCGTAGTGGTACGACAGGGTCATTAGGACGGTATTTGCAAGGAATTCATGCAATTCAAACAAACATAAATAGAGAAAATCCGGTTTCTACTTAAAACAAGTGAATAAAAATAGATTAACACTTTAACGTAAAAAAATACTTTTTGTGATTCAAATTAAAGCATGATTGACAGAGATTCGTCAAGAACTGAAACCAACGATGATAGCAGTCCTGGACCGTGATCTTTCAAGACACGCAGAATACACAAAAGGAAAGCCCAAGAAGTTAGCAATGCCCGACCATGTTCCCCGGATTGGATGGAAGAGATCCACCAGGACCTAGCTAAAATGATTGCGTTAAACCAAATTCCAATTTCTTTCGGTTCAAGCCCGGGTTTTCTCCAATTCATGACTGTTGTTGAACCGAACTATAAACCGTTGAGAGAAGAGGCAATAAAAAAACAACTGCAATCACTTAAACAGCAAGTTGAAACAGTAATATAGGACAAAATTGGTAGCGTTAATGAAGTTTCTTGCACGTGTGATTGTTGGGCGTCTGCCGCGCAAGAATCATATATGACATATGACGGCAAATTTCATAGATGACGATTGGGTACCTCAGTCTTTTACACTTGAGACAAGTGAAATTGATACACGTCACAATGCAGAAAATCTCATAAACAAGATGGAAGGCATTTTTCTCGATTGGGGACTTAATGAAAAATTCACAGCAGTAGTCACAGACAACGCTGCAAATGTGGTTAAAACTGTGGAATCTATGAGGTAAGTAGAGCAGAATGTCGGTTTGACATGAGCAGTACACAGTCTTCAGTTGGTAGTAAGGACATCCATGTCTTCCGAAAATATAAAAAAAATAATTGAGAAAGCTAGTAAACTAGTTTGCCATTTTAAACATTCCAACGTTACGAAATATGCTTTGCAAGAAAAGCAGAAACAATTGGGTCTACCAGCACAATCCCTTTTACAATCATGCAACACTCGGTGGAACTCAATCTTTTTTATGCTTCAGCGTGTAACACAAAACCGGAGTCCAGTGATAAATGTATTGACAGATCGTACAGTCACTTCCTCGGCTATCGCTACAAAGTTGGAAATTTTAGAACAAGAATGGGCATTGATGGAAGAATTTGGAAAAATTTTGCGGTCTATTCAAGCGCTTACAAAGATTCCCAGGAATCAAAATTCGTCTATATCCATGGTGCGACCTCTTATGCTAAAAATGCTGGAGCGACATATGAATTTTTCCGCAAGCGACTCAGACATGATTACATCGTTCAAAATCAGTTTACGTAATGATATACGAAATAGATTTGATTTAAATAAGAGTAACACAACCTTGCAGAAAGGCAATTTAGATAAGTGGTAGATCCGAGAACCGAGTTTTTGGCTAAAAATTGCATTCCTACTGTCAACCACTCCTCTTCCTAATTTGGCGCCATGCGACTTTTACCTTTTTGGAAAAATCTGCATTTGCCTATGAAAAGCTCCCAAAGGCTTAGATCGACATCCTGAAAGACATCCCAGCCGACGATCTAAAACATTCATTGGACATACGTTTAGACCATTCAAATCGCTGTATTGAGTCGGAAGGTGACTATTTTGAATGAACGTTGAACCTTTTATTGTTCTTATTTTTCAAAAGTAATTGTTTTTCTGATTCCTCATAGTTAAAACTTAAACCAAAACAAGTTACAATAACAATGAACCACAATCGAAATTTTGGCCAAATTGAAAATTTTCCTTTTTTCCGGACTTTATTTTCAAATATAACTGCCTGGGGTAATAGAACTTTCTTTTCGACTTTTAGTTTCTACCATATCTCAATGGAATTGTCCTAACGAAGGCCAAAATTTAATTTAATTTTTATCGGCCATATCCTTGTGGCCATGAAGGTTTTTTTTTATTTTTATTTTCGGAGATAAAAATGACAATCGGATGAGAGATGCTGAAGATATTTATTTAAGTTTTTTTTTTTCAATTCGAATGCCTCACGTTCTTCAACTTAACAAGGGTTCTATAGGATTTTTCCGCAACGGTCTCCACGTTGGAAATTGTTTCCCATTGATGTCGTATCGTTAAGTATTCGTTCTGGCTAAAAGGCTATGAAGAAAAAGTTGGCTTTTGATCCTTCCTTCAATCAGTATTTTTGTCTTTCGTATAACAATAGGAAGACCACGTTTGAACTCAATTAAGATATGAGTAGCTTTATCTTCTCTATATTGGCACAACTAAGGTAATAATTCTCCTATATATATATATATATAATAGTGAGATACCATACACATGATTGTAGGAAATTGAGCAAAAAACAAAAGGATTCATTGGATTACCCAATGGTATAGTCGAGTCCTTCCATTTGTAATATACACCTTCAGTTGATGGACTTGCTAAAGAATTTATAGGAAATATGTGTCTGTGCAAAAACGGTTTCAATACAACTCTATATCCTTTTGAAAGCCATTCGTATTTTATTTTAAAGAATGAATGTAACATACATCTGTTCCTCATTGTGCTATGTTATGAGATGAATTTATTTTTAAATTATTATCGTTTGCGTTTGCTGGACTTGCATTCAGAGGAAAACTTCAAAAACAAAATAATAGGAAATACTTTGACGTATTCCGGGTGATTCAGGGTCTAACAATAAGATGGTGCAAAGTTTTAAATGCAATTAAAAATAAGTGTCGACACTAATAACACTCCACAACCCTTTACATAAATATGTTCTACTATGTCTAAAAACACTTCTACTTATATTTCTCAATACCTGTAAGTCATACTTTTTTTTTTTTACAATATACACGTATAAGACCTCATCTATTCTGGTTTTTTACAATAGGACAAGGTGATACAGGAAAAAAATATGTATGGGAGGGCAGAATTTAACTCCCTCTATTACAAAGTTTTGGCGAGTTTAAGTGTTCTCTGCTATAAATCACTAAAAGTAGTCTAGTGCTAGATAATAGATAGATAGTTAAGAAAAAATCTTTTTTATTAAGAAACAGAGCTCCTCAAAATCAATTATTTTTAACTTGCTGATAAAAACAATGAAATAATTACATCGCTTCCAAATAAAACAAAAGTCTTGTGTATTTTTTTTTTGTTTCCTCCGAAGTTGTCTGTCCTCTGCCCTTCTCATTCTTATGTAGAGCACATGAACTACTTTGTTCCTTTTATGCAACTTCTCTTCTCGGATAAGCTGTTTCACTATATCTTATTTTCTTTAGCTGCCTTGTTGTGGCAGGAAGGCTTAAGGGTCAAAAACTTCAAATTTAACGTACAAAGTGACAATCCCCTACTGGTCTTTTAGACTGCGGCCGGGGCACGGATTCTGGAGGTACCATCCAACATACCTAAAAAGAAAAGAAACTGATTTCGGAGTTGGCCAAGGAACTGCTGGAGTATTTGATTCGACGACATTTATGACACCTACGACATGTTCTTTAGATGAAGCTGAAGAAGAGATTTTGCCTGTTACGGTTGAACTCCATCAGAATTGACCAACGGATAGTCAAGATGCTGTTTCTGACGGCTTGTCTCTGGAAAATGAAAACGTGGAATAGGCTCCAGAAGAGGAAAACTCTGAAGAGCTACCGTCTAAGGGGCAGCTGAAGAAGAAACGATGCCAAACGCGCGAGTGGCAAAAGTCTCACTCCCCCATCGGCAACGGAGAGGAAAAACAGACCGGGGTGGAAGTGACACTCACTGAAATCGACCAACCTCTTGGATTTAAAACTGCACCCTCTTCTTTTCCCCCGAACAAGGCCAACAGAAAGAAAGTTGAAAGTTACACTTCCTCTGTCAATCGATATATTCTCGCATGATGACAGAATGAAACCGGTGTTGCCACCAAGGAAGGCTGCAGTTCAGGTGGACGGAAATCAGTCAAATCGGTCAAAGCCATCGACAAAAATAAAACTTGCTGTTGTTTCACACGCACACAATGTTCAAACAAGGCCAGTTCTACAACCAGAAAGTTTGTAGTTCTGGTCGAAGGAATTCGGAAAACTTCCTGCTATAACACAACTCTGGTAGTGGACTTCCCTGTGCAAAAGATTCAGCTTAAACCAGCACTGAGATCAACAGAAGTTCTAGTTCCGGTGGGCAGAGCTAGGATGCTAAAAAAGCAAATTCAAAAGACCCTGAAACTTAAAACAGGACGAGACCAGTGCACCTATAAGGATACGGTACTTCCTTTTTGGCGCTTCAAATTGGGAAGACTGGCAAAAACAACAGTCTTAATGACGCGGACGTTGAGTGCAAACGTGTCGATCAATTGTGGGAGCTTAAGCAGAGAATGTTTGCATTCAAGTCGAGGACTACGATATGGGAAATGGAATTCTTAGAGTGAAGTGCTCCACGCAGCAAAGTTTTGAATGGTTACACAAATCTGTACTGAGAATCTTACAACTGGAAACTAAGACTTGCGAAGTTTTCAAACAGCAAAAAACTGAGAAGAAACTGGAGATGTTCTGATGCGTTTATACCCATAACCCTGGACTCGACACTGAAAATTGGAAAATCTAATCCCAAAGGAAGAGAAGAAATGGGAAAACAAGGACTGCTCTTATTTTGTTGTGGACTTAGACAAAGTTTAATTTCCACTTTGCTTCCATATGACACGACCGCCCTAGTACTTATCTACTTGTGTACTTTCCAAGTCTGTTATTGGATCCCTATGTAGGAGGCTTTCCGTGTTTAATACGAATACCTTACATCATACCCAAAGGCAACCATGGGAGTGAAGTAAACTCACCTGTGGTATCGTACCACTGTTGACCAGGCAATCATCTCCGTAATTTCATTATTGTCTGACCTGGTTGTCAACAATGTTGACAATCAGAAAACTTTTGTTACGAGGATAAGACTGCAAGTAATCAATTTAACATTATTCAACAGATATGCTAAGGAAAGTACTATCGGAGATCTCCATGTCAAATCATAGGTACATCGGATGCAGAATCGGTTGAGAAAAGAACAAATCTCTAGTGTAAGATGGTATAAAAGGACGAGGAAGAATGGGAATGGGGCAGTTGTAAACGATCAGTCAGCGGAAATAAAAAAAATAACGAAAACCAAAAGAACAGTCGCTAATCTTGTTATCGTCGTCGCCGCCGTCTCGTCGTTATTATCGTCGCCATCATGTTGTAAAAAAAAAAAGAAAAAAAAAATAGACGAACTGAAGCAAATGATAACGAAAGTGATGGATGCCATGTCGGAGATGCATAAGTCGGACAATCGGAACAAATACTCAGTTTAAGAAATCGCAGAAACGGTTCCGGAATTTGATCCGACGAATCTTTATGCGTTAACTTTCGTTAACGTCGGAACAATTCGTTGAACGAGTGAACAGAGCAATCGATGCACACAAGTGGGATCAGAAATGTCTACACGGCTTTGGTTAGACGGTACGCAAACGGTTCATTCAAAGTGGAATGGGTTCTCAAAAGCGCTGTTGGGAGAATTCGTAACGATAGTTGGCAAACCAAATGTAAACTTCAAAATGATGAATGCGCTATGGGAACGCTACAACTTGAGGGAATCGGCAATTATTAAGAATACTCGCGAAGGACTTGGTCACCGAGACTTGCAATCTGCAATAGCAGCAATGAGTTTAAAATAAAGAAAGAGATTCGTGAAATTATAGAGTCGAATATTTAGCAAATATACCACAAATGTCGAAAAAATATTGTGAGTAATGTGAGTAAAAACAACGTGATAAAGCCCTCACAAAAGTTTGCGAAACCCGTTATTGATGTCATTAAGGGCTATAACCGCTATGAGAAACAAAACATCTCGAGTAATTGCTCACAACCGCAACGTCGATGTCGTTGTAGAGACTGCCACAAAGTACATCCCCGAAACGAACCTAAAAATGAGAGAAGTAAAAAAAAAGTCACGGCAAACAAAACCGAGTGTGTAAAGGAACATGGACTTTTCGAAAAAAAAAAAAAACAGTCCGAATAAACAGCAAATCATTAATGATACAGGTAGTGACTATCACTTAATACAACGGTCAGTGGCTCAAAGCTTGAACTGTAAGGTAAGGAAGTGCTCAATAAAAATACCCGGAATATGTGGGGGCATGCGATTCCTTGATGAGAGCGTCGTGACTAAATTTGAGCTTGATGGGGTAGTCCTGGCACTGGAAATATATATCGTCGAGGACGAATTTTTACCCTCAGATATATTGTCGGGTCATGAAATATTTACCAACGACAAAATAAGAGCAACAATACATGAGGGGAAACTCACATTCACAAAAGCTGACGATGTTCCACGCGTAATAGCTGTTCAAGAAGAGGTAAGAGACAAATTAAAATCTGACGGAGTTTCCTGTGACGTGGTAGACGAAGCGGTTAAGTTGGAACTACCAACATTATTGAATAAGTACCGAAGGTTTTTTGCAGAAGGTATGCATGAGATTTTAAAAACGGACTTGGTTGAAATGAAATTAGAATTGGATACTTCGAAGACGATAAATCAAAAACCATATCGTATAACAGAATCAAAGAAAGCTGTGGTTATCGCAATGGTGAAGGAACTCATGGACAATGATATCATCAGGGGATCAACATCCTAGTATTCTAGTCCTATCGTTTTGGTGCGGAAAAAAGATGGCAAGGAACGCATGTGTGTGGATTACAGCAAAATCCACCGACATATGAGAAAGAAAATATTTTCAACACCTTACATTGAGGAACGGTTGCACGAAGTCCTGCAGTTTTCATATTTTATGATTCTCGATCTAAATAGCGGCTACTATCAGATCAAATATACAGCATTTGTAATAATGGACGGCCTGTTGAGCCTTTTAGGCTCAAGAATACGGCGGTTGTGTTGCAACGCGTAATGGCAAAATTATTGGAAAAAACGCAAAAAGGTAATATGGACCATTACATTTACGATATTCTCATTGGAGACCAAACGATACCTAAAATGATGAATAAATTGAATCGGATTTTGAGGATATTAATCGAATTTAATCTGACACGTAATTTACACAAATGCGGGTTCCTTAAAAAAAACTTTGGAGTTCTTGGGGCACCGATTGTCAAAAAATGGTGTCAAAACGGCAGCTGTAAGGAATCTCCATACGCCAATCAATGTGACTGAGGTGCCACAGTTCCTAGGTTGACAGCTCAGGATAACGCTGTGGACCAACATTAAACAGCTCTAATAACACAACCGGTAATGGTGGCCAATCGACTGGACGCTGACTATGAAAGTAGTACTCATGCAGCGCAATGACGACAGCCAGTAGCAAACTACAATCGATTAACGGGCAAGACCGAAGCGAAATTCCATAATTATGAATTGGAAACTTTGGCAGTGGAAGAATCATTAAAACGATATCGATATTATATCTACTTGAAGCAAATAAAAGTGATAACGGAGCTTATACTGAGAATCGCTAGATGGTAAATACAAATACGGAACCTCGATTTTGTGGTTGAGCATGGATCAAGTCAACGAATGGGGCACGTGGACGCTTTAAGCAGGGCACCGTACGAGAAACCATGCGAAAGGACACAGCGTCGATGCGAATAGCAAAAGTTGGTGTTGAATAAGTTAATTGTTTGTATGCCATGCAAGTCCAAGATCACTCCATGAAACGAATTTTTAGTGGCATCCAAACACATGACAAAATGCTGAATGCGGAAAACGAGATCAGTGGTGGAAGACTTTACTGTAAGGATAAAAAGAAATAAGAAATTGTGGGTCATTCCAAAAGCAATACGAACGAAAATGGTCCATGATAATCATGACAAAGTAGGACATTTGGGAAACTACGTCAGTTTTTTTGGTTCCCTCGCATCCGAAATTTCGTAAGACGTACATTAAGGCGTCTGTGGAATACTCTTACAAAAAACACCAAGGCGGGCAGAAGGAAGGTAAATATAATTACGATGACATGGATCCAGTACCATTTAAAACAATTCACTTAGACTAGATGGGCCCGTTTCCGAGAAACAGTAAACGAAACGAGCACAGTCTCGTACTTGTAAATTTATTCACCCAATGTGGTAATACGGGCAGTAAGAAGCACAACGACAAAATACGTCTTACCGATTTTGAACGAAGTCAGCAGTTATTTCGAAATGCCAATACGAATAGTTACTGACAGAGAAACCGCATTCACCTCGAAGTTTTTACAAATGCAGAACGTGCGCCGCGTGCAAACGGTCATGCCGAAAGAGTTTACTACAAAGGATAAACGATGGAAAGAAACTCCGCAAAAGATCCAATGGGGCATGAACTCAGCCAGTTATAAAACGAGGTGATCGCGCAGTGTATGCATCTGACAAAATAAAACCTTGGTGTTCGCTAATACCGGAGGAAGACGAGTTCAACAGCGAGTGTAGTGACGACGAAGTAAAACATGTACATGTACAATAGTATTATTCAAAGTATTACCCATCTGAGGCTATGACTTTTTCCCATTTTTCTGGCAATTTGTGGATCCCATCCCAAAAGAACTGCGCCGGCTTGGTAGCCAAAAATGAATGAAGCCAATTTTTGATATTCTGCTTTGAAGTGAACATTATTTCAGTGAGGGCGTTCTGCATCGACCGGAACAAATGGTAGTCAGAAGGAGCAAGGTCTGGGCTACAAGGCGGGTGGGGTGAGACTTCCCATCCACTGTTTTCCAAATAGCTCTTAACCGGAATAGCAACGTGGGGCCGAGCGTTGTCATGATGGAAAATTATTGCCTCGTGTCTGGTCGCATATTCCGGGCGTTTTTCGGTTACTGCTCTCTTCAAACGGACTAATTGTATTCGGTAGCGTTGTGCATTGATAGTTTCCCCCGGTTTTAGCAGCTCATAATACAGCACACCCATCTGATCCCACCAAATACAGAGCACTACCTTCGCGACATGGATATTCGGCTTTGCCGTTGACTTGGCTGGTTGGGCGGGTTTCACATATGATTTTTTGCGCTTGGGGTTGTCGTAATGGATCCATTTTTCATCATTAGTAACAATCCGATGCAAAAATGACTTCATTTTGTGGCGTTCCAGCAGCATTTCGGACATGCAAAACCGCCTTTCGACGTCTATCGGCTTGAGTTCATGTGGAACCCAATTTCCTTGCTTTTGAATATATCCAGCTGCTTTTAAACGTTTTGAAATGGCTGCTTGAGTGACACCCAAAGATTCTGCGAGCTCTTCTTGTATTTGGCAACAATCTTCATAGAATAATGCTTCCAGTTCTTCATCTTCAAATTTTTTTGGCTGCCCAGGACGTTCATCGTCTTCTAAGCCAAAATCACCACTTTTAAATCGTGCAAACCACTTTTGGCACGTTCGCTCAGCTAGCGCATGTTCACCATAAACTTCCACCAAAATACGATGACTTTCGGCAGCAGTTTTCTTCATATTCTTCATAAAGAAGGACTCCCCGTAAAAACACTTTTTCAGGCACAAAGTTCGACATATTTGAGTGGAAAAAATTATTGTTGTTTACGCTTCAAATAAATGACATATACTGAAATGACGTTTAGTGACAGTAGCTTTCCAACGCATCTTCCAGTGGAATAATAACAATGGGATAACACAAGTTCCGCCATCTCTTAGCAAACGAATTAAGTTATAGACCCAATATTTCTACCTTCGTTACCTACTTTTTACTACTTTTTTTCTTAAATAAACCTTTTGTTTTTTACCTTATACTAATTACTTATTTATCTGTTACTTCGCGGACGTATTTTAGAGTCTTTTCCTAGAAAACTAACAAGACACAAGTTAAGGAGTAGGTAGACAACTCCAACAATTCTATCCCTTATCACAAAACAAAAGCTTGATTAAGCTGTTTTGAAATAGTATGTCCAGCAGTGGGCAATCCTGCAGATCCGCAGCGTCTTCGTAGAGAAACCAGAAAACTTCTAAGCAGGTCACTTAAGACTAATTTTGAGGAAGACTGGAATCTTAACGAAATCGATCGAAAAAAAAATTTAAGAGACTTAGAAAGATTTTTGCGAAAAGATCGAAATTGTCAGTGAAACCAGTAGGCGGTATTCGCAATAAAATAGTAAAATTTTTGAATTTTCTTAACGACAGCAGCATTCGTGTTGGTTTGATCACCACAACTATGATTAAGAGTAGTTTAAATCGGCCCACAGATAAATATAAATGCTATATGTAGAAATAATGGAATAGTTAGAAGAGGTGTAGGTGTCGCAATCTTTGTAAAAAAGACCAATTTAATATTCATATCTGTCCATTGTAAGAACAAAATGTATAGATAACGTAAGTATAGAGATTATCTTAGTAAATCAAGAAGTTATTAAAATTGCTTCTGAATATTTCCCTGTTGAAAGCACACCTGATTGTAAAAGGCGAATCATCAAAATAGATTTAAGTAGATTGATCACTTTAAGTGGTGACTTTCTAATTGTTGGGGATAAAAAAACACAAACAACTTCTGTCTTATACTCGTACCCCCCTAATCTATTAAGTATTTCAGATAATTTTCGTGGTGCTCCTTCTGTTCTCGATTTAGTTCTTGCTAATGTTTCTTGACTTGTTATACAACAATTTTTTCTAAACGAACAACCCTGTTTTTTTCTAAACTTCTTCGATCTGGCAATATGTATCTTGATTTAAAAAATACAAATTTGTATCACGTCCGATCAGAAATTAGGTCAAGTTTGAGAAATATTTCTGTCGATATACATAATGTTTCCAGTAAATATGATGTACATACGAGTTTTTACTTACTTACTTAGGCGGCGCTAAAATCCGGAGTGGACCTGGGCCTTAACCAATAAACCTTTGCAATTAGCTCGGTCTGGCTAACTGCCTCAGAGCTCATCATTGAATCGTTACCTCCAGAATCCGTCAAGGCAATGAATTTTTCTCTCAAAACGACCAAGGGTATCTTCATCCGCTTAGAAAGAGTCCATGCTTCGGAGCTATAGAGCAGGACTAGGATTATAAGAGTCTTATATAAAGTGTCCTTGGTTGTTCCGGTGAGGGCCTTGCCACATAGTTGCCTTCTCAGCAAAAAGAAACAGCGATTGGCAAGCGTTATTCTTCGTTCCAAAAACTATGTTTTTTTTTTTAACTTAAGAGCATTAATCTTAGAAATGTAGGTACACCTAAGAGATTGATAAAGATGTCGCCAACCCTTTTGTCGAAAAAAAGGTTTCAATTTTTACTAAAATGATTTTAAAACACATTTCTGATCATCGCAGTAAAGAATGAAATCAAAAACTTTGTTACTTGAAAAAAAAAAAAAAGTGAGACTACTCTGGAACATTGCTTAAATATTGTAACTCAAGAATAGACACCTTTTTCATCTGAAAGAATCAGAAAGTATCACACTTTCTTTACGAACTACATATGGTCTTATTCTAAAGGTTAACAAATCTAAATGTATGTTCCTTAAACCTATAAGTAACTGTCCTATTGAAGCTGTGCAATTTGTTAAGTATTGGGTCATATAAAAAGTCTTGGCGATTTTTTGGTACATTTTTGAGAAAAATTTTCTTTATTCAAAATCAATTTCAATCAAGTACATATTGGCCATTATTATCTATGATCTTTTGCCATTTTCCGGGTAGCTTAATAATTCCATCGGCGTAGAACTTCTGTAGTTTATCAGCGAAAAACTTGGTCATGTAATTTTCAGAGGCTCTTCGGTGGTTCAATTTTTTTTCAAGAAAAGTGTTTTGCAAAGACCGAAACAAATGGTAATCAGAGGGTGCAAGGTCCGGGCTATACGTTGGATGTATCAAAACTTCCCAACCAAGCTCCGTCAATTTGTTCCGGGCCATCAAAGACGTGTGTGGCCTAGCATTGTCATGATGGAAGACAACTCCTTTCTGTTGGCCAATTCTGATCGCTCTTTCTTGAAAGCTTCATTCAAAACCCTCGAGTTGTGCACAGTAGGGACAATTTGACTGTTTCGCTACGTTCTAGCAGCTCATAATAGACAATTCGCTTACAATCCCACCAAACTCTCAAAATAGCCTTGTTTGCCGTCAATTCAAGCTTTATGGTCGGTCACCGGCCTTTGAACAGGATCACATGCATTGGATATTCTCGTATTTAATCCATTTTTCATCGCCCATAATGAATCGCTTTAAAAATAGTTCCATTTTGTTACGTTTCAGCAGTGTTTCACTGATGGTTATTCGGTCAATTAAATTTCTTTGCGTTAATTCATGTGGCACCCAAACATCGAGCTTTCTTGAGCAGCCTGCTTGTTTTAAATAATTCCAAACTGTCATTTTGTTGAATTTTATTGCCTCCGCTATCTCCAGATAGCAAGCCGGTCTTGCTCCATCAATTGCAAAATTTCATCGACTTTTTCAGTGGCAGGCCGACCAGTGCGAGGTGTATCTTTTACATCGAAATTTCCGGAACGGAATCGAACAAACTACTTCTGGGTCCGGTGTTCACTCACAGCAGTCTCACCGTAAACTGCAGAGTTTTTTCCTTTTTTTATAGAAAAAAAAGCATCACATAGCGTATTTCTTCAGATATTTCACTAAAATTCAAATCAGTATAACTTTTAACACGAGCAAAGAATTACACAGCTGTATTCACAAAAAATGTAGCGTTTAAGGAACTTGTTGAGTATTTGTTATGTAAAAAAAAAAGTGTTCAAAAATTGGTGTGATTAGAAAAATACGAAAAAATATCTCAACAAAGATTTACAATGTAATTATTAAAGCTCTTTTTGAAGGTTGTTCCAGTGTATTAGTTTTTTGTGACCTATCCCAAAAGGAAAGAATGCAGAAATTACAATACAGGGCCATGCGAATTTTACTTAAATGAGATAGGCATATTAACATAAGATTTATGTTAAATACATTAAACTAGCTTAACATTAATTTAAAATTGTTCATGTTAATAATGACACTAGATTACAAAATTATAAATAATTTGTGCCCAACGTACCTAAACGAAATGGTCTTAATTAACGGTCGGGCGCGATTTTCGCTTCTTAATAGAAATGATTTCAATATTCAAAGAATGCAGATGAGTAAAGGACAACACTCATTATAATACAGGGTTTTCTAATAACGACTTGACCACTTTTTTTTTTTTAAATAAAAAACAAACCATTTGAGATATTTCAAAAACTTTATTATTGGCTTGAAATACAATCAAAAAATTTATGAATGGAACTCGACTTCGTTTATATGGCCACCGCAGGCACGTTTGCAGCGGTCGATTCCTTGAACCCAATTTTTAACGACTCGGTCACACATTTCGGCCGAAACGGCCGCTATTTCGTATTCAATGTTGGCTCTGAGTTCTTCCAACGTCTACGGCGTGTTGGCATAAAGCAATGACTTAACGTAACCCCACATAAAGTAGTCAAGCGGCGTTAAATCACACGAACGAGGCGGCCAATCGACTGACCCATGTCTTGAGATAACACGCTCACCATACTTACTCTTCAATAAATCGATTGTAGCGTGTGCTGTGTGGCTTGTGGCACCACATGTCGTCCAAGTCCATATCTTCCAATTCGGTCTAAAAATAATCGGTGACTATCCTTACACAAAATACGCCATAATGTGGTCTGAGCGATGTCCAATTCTTGAGAACGCCGTGGAATTGACAGATTTGGATCATTATCTACGGACGTCTGAACGGCAGCGATATTTTCGACACTTCGACCAACCCGTTGTCTCACTGACACGGCAACATCACACAACGAATATGTAGACTCAAATTTTTGCACTAAACTTCTGATTGCCTGTCTACTAGGACGAGAATTACGACCAAAAATTGGAGTAAACGCTCTTAAAGTTGCAGACACCGACTCCGAATATCTATAGAAAATTTTTATTATCTGCAGACGTTGCTCGTTAGTGTACTTTATCATGATGAAAAAGTTGAGTTCACTAAATAAATTGACAGTGACAGTTTGATGATTAGTGAAAGAGTGTGTTCACAAATTTAATTCAAAGTTGTCAGGTCCCTATTGGAAAACCCTATATATTGGCTTCCAGTTTTACAAGAACTTACCAAATAACTCCAGCAACTTACATGAATTTAAAGAAATAATCAAATTGCACTCATATAATAATATCATATAGTAGAATGTGTAGAAAAACTTTAATATCACCTAATGTATTGAATAATGATTTAACTTTTACTGGCTTTTTTAGCTAAATAAAACATGTTCAATTCAATTTAATATATACACACCTACTCGTACACTTCTTCACTTATTATGCAGATAGTTACGAAAACTTTTAAAATTAAAAGCTTACTATCTAATCCTCACCCATCATAGCAAAAGTACTAATATGTTACGTACAGCTAGTAGCTTAATAAATAAATAAAAGGATATAAAGTATAAATATACGCAAATTTCTGTGCCATATTCTATAGCGCAAAGGGTACTTAATGTAAATTGTATCAGCTTTATGGTTGTTGAAACGTCCTTTCAGAATCTGTGTTGGTTTTCTGAACAATGGACTTTCAATGGAAAACATTAAATCAGGTTTAATACCTTTGATAAGCTTTGGAATGGAGGACAGATTTTATGTAATGGGCTTTATAGGGATTTTCTATCCGTTTTTCCAGGAATTAGGAAAAGTACCTTATGCAATGAAGAGCTGTGAAATGTTGTCTGAATAACTCACACGTATTTTTTGTTCTAAATGATGGCGGGCGAACAGATATTTTGACCAGCAGAATATCTGTATTTTGTTTTTTTAATCTTCTCTTTCGCAAACTCTGAAATAATGTCCATCTAAATCAAAAATATTTTTGGACAGCTACTCAAGTAGGAAAAGCAGAGCTGATACGGGTCTCCGGATAATGTAATGAACGGCTCCCTAAAGGATTGTGAAAATAACTCCGACATTATTTGGAGGATTATCGAGGGATGCCTATGGGAGTTTAAAAAGCGTTTAGTAATTAAAAAAAAAAAAAAAAAAACCTTCGGTATCAGTGATTCAACTGTGATTCATACGGTTTAAATGATTTAAATTAACCCTGCTGCAATTAAACTGTTGACAATTTAAGAAAGCCTAAAATTTACATACTTGAATATTTTTTTTTTTTTTTTGTTTGTTTTTCAGAAAGTTAATTAATGACCATTTCAAAATAGAATTCAAATCAGTTTCGTGTACTGTGAATTCGCTAGGTATTGTTCGGTCGAAAGGAAGTGCCGGGGTTTTTTTTTTAGGCCATTCGTTTTTCACGTTGGCTTTCTGAGACGGTGCACAGTCTTATATGAACGTAAGTAATGTCAAGCCAAATTATTTACGTGCACAGGGCTTCAAGGCATCTTCGAGTACTCTTCCGCAATACTTAGTTGCGTAAATATTATTGTCGTAATACCAGTAGAGTGTGACTTTCGACGGACACTGAGGCTTAATTCTCTTAACTCTTGCTGAATGGGGAACAATTTCTTGCAGGAGATGGTAATGTTTGAAAATGCGTCACTCAATTTCAACATCTTCCAAAATTCTGCGTTTCTGCTTATTGTTGAGATTATGCAATGTATGGCCTGACTTGGAGCTTATTTTTCAGTATGCTCCGATATTGACGCTAGCAAAAGTGGATGAATATAACGTCGACAAAAGAAAACTGAAACTCGCCAGAACAAACTGATTTTACACGCTTGGCAACAGTGAAATGAAGTACCTGCACCCAGTGCGCTGTCATATATCCCAGTCCTGCTAATTGACGTTATGACAGATGAAGATATTATTGGTCGTTTAGGACGCAAGATCCTTTAAGTAATTTTTGGTAGCGAACGTCTTTGGAGAAAATATAACAGTGAACTGTAAAGTGGCGGATCAGATGCCTGAGATGATAAGAACATTACAGGTCGGCTGAAAAGTTCGTAGGCTAAAATAATAAAACATATTTTTTTTTAGTAAAATTCAATTTTATTGTTCAACAATATTGCGTTCGAGGGCAATACAACGATTACAGCAGTCGTGTAATTTTTTGATAGAATTTTTATAGTACGATTTCTCTTTAGCCTCAAAATAAGCCTCTGTTTCAGTGATTACTTCTTCGTTAGTGCTGATTTTTTTTCCAGTGAGCATTCTTTAAGGTCCAAAAACAGGAAAAAGTCACATGGGTCAGATCTAGAGAATACGGTGGAAAACAATTTGTAGCCTAATTCATGCAATTTTGCCATCGCTTTCACTGATTTGTGACACGGCACCTTTTTTTGTTTTTTAAAGATGTCTTTTTGATGTCTTCATATTCTCAGTTATCTCGATCAACTTCACTTTACGGTTATTCATAATTTTTTTTTGAACTATTTCCACGTTTTCGCCCAAAACAGCCTTTCGGGCGTCCAGTGCGTGTATCATCTTCTGTGCTCATTTCACCCCGTTAAAATTTTGCAAACCACTTCTCAACGTTTGATTTTCCTGGAGCAGAGTCCGAATAATGTCTAGCAAGTCAAGATTTGGTTTCAACAGTATTTTTTTTCCACAATAAAGCAATACTTTATTAACACACGAAACTATTTCTTATCCATTTTTTTTTTTTTTTTCACAAAAACAAAAGTTGCTTAACTAACAATGCTATGTCTCACAAACCATTTGCCCGGCAGCTGTAAAATTTATTCACGTGTCATTTAAAGGTTAGTACTACTATTAACTTCATGGATTTATTTCATGTAACACCACCTATGTGTTAGCATATGAACTTTTCAGCCGATCTCTTATCCCAATAATATTATAAACGCGGAAGTTTGTATGGATATATGTGTGGATGTTTGTTACTTTTTCACGCAAAAACTACTGACACGGCAACATGTAAACTCAAATTTTTGCACTAAATGTTATTGCCTTTCTACCACGGCGAGAATTACGACCGAAAATTGGAGTTAACGCTCTTAAAGTTGCAGTAACCGACTCCGAATATCTGTAGAAAATTTTTATAATTTGCAGACGTTGCTCGTTAGTGTACTTTACCATGATGAAAATGTTGAGTTTACTGAATAAATTGACAGTGACAGTTTGATGATTAGTGAAAGAGTGCGTTCACTCACACAAAGTTGTCAAGTCCCTATTGGAAAACCCTATGTTAATCAACTTGTTTTTGTATCTTAGTCCTATATTTGAATTAATGATTTTCCAATCCTTCTTGTGAATTTTAAGTATTTTTTGTATAATGAATTGTATTATCTAGCTGAATGAATAAAATCTAAATCTTAATCTAAAAAAAATCCAATCTAATCTGTTCAGCGAAGTGGTGGAAGTGTGGAAGCTGTGAATATTCAAGTTTTGATGAAAGTGATGATGACCCCTCTTTCAAAAAAACTTAAGACTGATTATGGAAATCATAAATTTTTAAAAAGATTGGATACCACTCACTGCGTGAAATAACAACCGGAATATTGTATTTAAGCCACGAAGCTCAACTATGTCAGTCGCCCGTCGATTTTCTCAAGCTTTTCTTTCATGACAGTCTTCTAGAATCAATACTGGCACAGACTAACTTAAATGCTGCACAAAAAACGTAAGGCGTTAGACGTTTCTATGAATGAATTATTTGGCTATGCAAAATATCCTAATAAAAGGATATATTGGTCCGACAAAAAAGATGTACCCAAATTATTGTCTGACTCAAATCGTCTGAATAGATTTGAGTGCATTTTGAATAACGGTTACTTAAATGACAACGCAGAAGTGAACAACGATCGTTTATTAAGACCTTTGAGAGATTCTCTAAATCATTCATATAGAAAACATGGAGGATTGAATCAGTGTCTCTCTATCAATGATAGAGATTTGGATTTAAGAATTCTGCTCTTAATTTTAGCGATAGGTATATGCTACAATTTGATTTACAATATATATGGGCAAGACTGTGGATGGTTAACTAATAAAAAAAACTGGGTCTTGGTGGTAGAAAGCTTATTGAATTTTCGCACTCGGCAGACTTACCTTTAGACAAAGGATTAAAGGTAAGTTCTCTTTTTTTTTAAGATAAACTTTTGTAAAATTTGTAATAATAAAAAACAGTTTTTTTTTTGACGACTACTTTACCTCAGTAAAATTGTTAAGGCATTTGTGTAGTATTGGAATTTGAGCTACTGGGACTATACGGGATGGAAGGACCGTTAAATGCACACTGGCACCGAAAGAGCAGATGAAAAAGAAGGACAGAGGATCTTAAGATTTTCGTTTTATTAACAATGGTCAAATAACATTTGTCAATCAAATGTTGTTAAGTTGCTTTTGATATTCAAAATGGCAAAAGAAATGGTGGTGGCCATGATAAATAAAAATAAATAAAAAAAAGTATGCAATAAATTGTTTCGTTAACTTTATGCACTAATGGGCTTAATAACAATTTTTTACACTTTTCCAATTTTCCTGTATTTTTTTGATAAGTAAAAACCAAACGCTTGAAAAACGAACCATAGTAGAAAAATACCTCTCCTGAAGTGACGCGTAAATGTGAAAACGGACGTCAATTATCTTTAAATGGCTAATTGTATGAGGTTGACAAAGAACTGCTCTAACTAAAAACGTTTATTGCTTGATGACCACTTCAGGCCTGTGTGAAGTAAGTTAATACGTTGATAAGTGTACGATTACAATATAAGACTTCACTCCTCGTTAGCAAATTTGATGAATTTGATCGACTGGTATCCTTTTTTCTTGACAAGGAATTATGGTCGCAACTTAGCCTCATTGATACAATTTATAAGCTTTATCTTATACATCGTGATAAAGTTGTTTGCAAAAATCCCCAAAGCAAAGGCGTTTGCTAGACTTAACCGCTTTTTTAGTAGTCTTCTTTTTGTACATTGCTTGCAAAAGTGATATCAACGATAGAAATTGACTTTGTTGTGCTAAAGGTATACATATGTAGTTCTGATATTAGCTTAAACAATATCCTCAAGGAGCCGACCCTTGCAAGTTTTGTATGAACTGCCTTAATCTGCATTGGGTAGCCTCGTATTAAGTAGTCCTAAGGGTTCTCTAATTATTTAAAGTAAGCAAACCCAAATCGCTGGTTTATTTACTGCGTAATGGCTCATGTTAGTTAAGTAAAAACTGATATTTAGGTGCAAGATACTCATATGTTTTGGGATACATTGTAGTTTCGAACAAACAATTTGCTGTAGCTATAGAGGTTTTCGTGGCCGTTTTACCCGCTTTTAATGCACACACGTATTATATCGTTAGGTGCTTTGCAAATTAAGCTCGTGTCCGAATTCGAAGCATTTGAAACACATCACCGATCAACACTTTTCTAATTCTTAACAAGTTTTTCGGGGTTTCCCGCAGGAAGATTTCTGGTAGCTGTTTGCGATCCATCATAAGCTTTCATCACGTTCTTGATCATAGCGGTTTTGAACTCGAAATTATTTTGACCATTTTCACTCTAGCAAGACCTTTTGCATAATACAACAAGCATTGACGTTTTCTACTTCATTCAATCAGGAATAGGAGATCGAGATCCACCTGCAGTTTTTCGGCTCACACTCGTCCGCACTTCTTGAAGTGTAGGATCCGTCATTATTTTCTGAAGCATCACAGTTTTTCAGAACCCAGCCCTGTTGGTAAGACAACTTAGATGATATGACTTTCAGGATGCATACATACTAGGACAGACCGCCAGAATGCGTTGCTACTGCAAAAAAGGTTATGGTGCCTTGAAGTCCGTTCATATTTAGGCAGACATGCCAAATTTCAGTGCGTTTTGACAGCTGATTGTTGTTGAAGTGTTTGGCATCATGTTGAGTATTGGCAAAAATAATTTTCATTTTCTCATAAAACATTATTTTTTGAGAGGCGAAACGGCGAGGAAACAAAAAGAAAAGTTGGATAAATATTATGGGGCTAATGCTCCGTCAGATTTCAACGTCAAATATTGGTTTCGAAAGTTTCGTGGTGGCCGCAACTCCACTACCGATCAAGTCTGCAGCGGCAGGCCCTCCGATGCGGTTACAGAGGACAATGTCAAAAAAATACATGAAATGGTATTGGCTGACCGGAAAGTGAAGGTTCGCGAGCTAGCAGATACCGCAAAGATTAGTACTGAGCGCACACGCCATATTCGGGCAGACTTTTGGCGTCGATTGGTAACTGTTGAACACCAGAAAACAGAATTAGTGCCCGGCAATGGACTGAAGCCGGCACGAGTGCTCCGAAGCGGCCGATGTGTCTAAAAGGTCATGGCATACTCTTCGTGGACTACCTCGAAAAAGGGAAAACCATCAACAGCGAGTAGAACTTTGCATTATTTGAGCTATTGAAGGCCGAAATAACGAAAACTGGTTAACCGTTGCATGAAGTGTCCGTTCTAGAGCCTGATGTGGTGCGTATAGATTCTATCACTTCATTTTTACATGAAAGGCTTAAAAATTTCGAAGAAAGGAGCAAACGAAGAGCACAGTTAATTATGTATTTGCTTGAATGCTCTGCTCTAACATACATGAAACGAGAATGGTGATATCTGGGTTGATGATTAGCTCCCGTGACCTTTCCTGACCCTTTCTTTTATTTTTTGTCCTCACGAAAGGGAATTAAAGATACACATTTTCATATAGAAAGCTGTGGACAGGGTGTGTCAATAAAATGTAATTAGATATTGGGATAACAATAATCTAACCTCTGTTCCAGATTGATTTCCTGAATAATAAAGTGACAAACTAAGAGCAATAGGCTATTGATGGCAACAGCTGTATACTAGTAAATACACATACTGAAGATTATACGAGTACTAACTAACAAAGGACAACGCCTGAACCCATTTCCATAAATTAATATTTAATTTGCTACTTCTCTATATGCGCATTTGTGGATCTCATTAAAATTTATAAAAATGTTGCTACAGGGAGAGTCCAAACTATTAGAGCAGAATCCACCACAACTGAACTTAATACCAAAGAATAATAATAATGAGCACAATTTTGGCCATTCAAACACCGTCTCCCTTTTTTTGGCCCGAAGTTACAATTCTAACGAATACACATACTCGTACGGGGCACTATCCGATAGTCCTTATGTACCTCTCACTATTATTATTCAATGGTGTGAGTAGTAAATCCTCTGAGATATTTTTTTAAGGGAATCTGATGGGCATTCTGTCCTCAAAAGGACATTCAAGTTCCAAACTTTGTGTGTTTATTCATTGAAAAACTTTCTTTTAGTTACCCAGTTGAATATTAAAGAAGATTTGACGTGTTGAAAAATACAAAATTGTGGATTCAATATCGGTCACAAACTATTATCACTTTACAAAAAGATATAGCGTTCTATTTTGACCAGTTTGAGTGAAGAGTTTTGGGGTCATTGGTTCTTTGGCTCATCCTCCAAATATTATTGTGGATAAACTATTTGTGTTGTATGATGAGGACTGATGTTGTACTGAATGAGTGAGTACGATGCACAATAATGCACGTGGTTTGAATAATAAACTTAAAGTAGACTGATTGAAAGCTGTATCCTTTGTGAGGGACATACAAAATTGATATTACGTTAGATGGAAACAGAATTAGATAAATACAGAATGTCTCTTTTTTGTTTAATGTGAACTCCTACCTTGAAGGCCTTATTTCATGGGATGCCCAAACATGCCATCGCTCACCGTCAATTCTTTGATACTCGTATTGGAGGCCGTGTTGGAGGCAAAAACTTCCACCCTTGGTAAGGGTCGATGCCGACCTAAAACCTCTTATTGCTCTTAGGTTCACAGCACCCAGTATCTTGCAACTCTACATTGGGTCAAGATCCTTCCCGCGACTTTAGGTTTAAACCACAGCCACCATGACGCTCCTACAAGGGGGCCTACCTCATTAAGTCAGACCAAGACCGAAATCTGGGGGGCTCCTGACTACCATGGTACCGTGTTTTAAGTCCTGGTATGGGTTACCGGTGGTCTTTCCAGCCAACAGGACCTCTGACTGGCCGCTTGTAACTGGTCAAATCTTAGCAGCATTCTTAGCAAGTCTAAGATGCTTTCCGAGAAGAAAGAAAAGTGCCATGGAACATGAAGTCTTGCAACTTTTAAATGTACGAAATAATTAAAAAAAAAAAATAAAATAAGCTGGTTTTTATGTATTGTTTTGTCTTGAAATTTGTAGACATATGTTAAAAAAGTTTGTTGTATTCTATTCTGTGAACAATTTCAATTAAAAAAAAAAACAAAAAAAAAACCTCAACCAAAAAATTTATTTGTGAGCGCTATTAATTTAATTCCGCTTAATCAGCGATTCGTCACAAGAGCACGCCCTCGTCATGGGCACACGTGCGAATAATAGAATTACACCCCGGTTAGGATGGTCTAACGCGCATCGCGACGATAAAAACGCAAACATCGACCCTCAAACGACTGATCGTAAAAGTATCCCTCTTGCCGGTATCAGAACCCATGAACTCTTAAAAGAAGCTATCAACGATTGCCGTAAGATAAAGAGACAAAATCTTAACATTGTATCACTATAATAATTTAAACTTAAAAAACAATTATATTAAATAATTAATAACAGCAACTATCAACTCACCCTAGGGCAAATAAAACCCCATCCCTTACCATAAAGCAAGATTCCCAATGCGGATAACTAATTTTTTTTTTTAATTTAACTCGGTTTTATTTGTATTTTTTATACATACCATATATAATATACATACGTAGTACATGGGCTGAAAAGCCGTTTCTAAGAGAGGGCACCACTTGAATTAAATCCATACCATTTAGGTTAGCACCAATCTTCAAAAGATACGTGTATAAATTTGAAAGCTGTCGGAAGATTAGTTCTCGAAATATAGCGTTGTGAGTGAAGCAACTTTTGTTATTGTGAAAAAAAATGGTTTCAAAGCAATTTCGTGTGTAGATGTATCATTGCTTTTTGATGGGAAAAAATGCAGCCGATGTAAAGAAATGGCTTGATAAGTGTTACCCGGACTCTGCACCAGCCGAACGAACCATTCGCAAGTGGTAGAAGCACCGAAGATGATGCACATAGTGAACGCCCAAAAGAGGCTGTTTCAGATGAATACATCAAAAAAGTCCACAAAATGATTACGAATGACCGTAAAGTGAAGTTGATCGAGATAGCTGAGGCTCTGAAGATATCAAAAGAGCGTGTTGGATATATCATATACGAATGCTTGGACATGCGAAAGCTCTGTTCAAAGTGGGTGCCGATTTTGCTCACAGTCGACTAAAAACAACAACGTGTTGATGATTCAGAGGAGTGTTTAATGCTGTTCAACCGCAATAATGCCGATTTTTTTGCGTCGGTATGTGACAATGGATGAAACTTGGCTCCATCACTTCACACCAGAGTCAAGTCGGCAGTCAACTAAGTGGTCAGCAGGCGACGAACCTCGTCCAAAACGACCAAAAACTCAACAGTCGGTTGGCATCCGTATTTTGGGATACACATGGAATAATTTTCATCGCCTATCTCCAAAAGTGGCAGACTATCAACAGCAACTATTACATTGCGTTGTTGGAGCGTTTGAAGGACGAAATCGGCGCATTTGAAGAAAAAGAAAGTGCTGTTTCATCAAGACAATGCACCGTGTCACAAGTCAATGAAAACGATGGCAAAAGTGAATGAATTCGGCTACGAATTGCTTCCCTACCCACTGTATTCTCCAGATTTGGCTCCCAGCGACTATTTCCTGTTCGAAGACCTCAAAAAATGCTCGCCGGAAAGAGATTTAAGACCAATGAAGAAGTAATCGCCGAAACAGAGCCTATTTTGAGGCTAAACCGAAATCGTACTACAAAACTGGTATCGAAAGATTGAAAAATCGTTTCAATCAGTGTATCGCCCTCGAAGGCAACTATATTGATAAATGAAGTTGAATTTTGCAAAAATTTTGTGCTTTACTATAAAACGGCACTGACTTTTCAGCCCATGTGCTATGTTATGCTTACTAAAGCGATGTTAATTTTATAGTAGCACCCAAAAGCTAGGTTTCATGGGAACTAGATAAAAATTATATAGTCACTTGTGAGTTAGCATTCAACATAAAAGTATAATAAAGAGCAAGCTTATAACGTAAATCAAAGAGGATACAGCATTTAATTAATTTTTTGAAGTCAGTTTTTTTTCTAGCCAAGACAACATTGCTTGGACAATTTATTTCTAAGTCCAACTTGACTAAGAACAGGAACCTCAGCAGTATCCACAAAAAAAAAAAAATCCTGTCAACCACGCCAACTATACATATGTCAGATGCTGCTGAATGACTAGACCTTTGATGTCAAAAAAGGATTTAGACAAAGTGGTGCGCGTGCCGTATCTGTACATTTTTCAACATTATACCTGAGAAAATTGCTCGATACGCACAAGTCAACACCAAAAGCACAATTTTCCATACTAATTTCATACGCTGGCGCTGATGACCTGAATGTCATTGGCAGATCTCAACGGTATAACTGGTACATTAGTAAGTATTGTATTTCATATACAGGAAGAGCTACTATAACCAATTGCAATATGGTCAGTTCTATCAAGTGCACATGTTAATCTGACGATCTCAAAGTAAAACTGAATACTGTACTACTGAAACATACCATACCATATTACAATATTATTCAGTTTTCAATTGTCCAGTCTATTCTTCTGCGTTTTAGGACTTTCGGAAGGAATGAGTTTGTGAAAGTCAATGTCAGTATTCCACTTTGAAAATGTAACGATTAATGGTACCGATAAAGAATTCATTCGTTATCATTTCACAAAGATATAGAAATTTGAAAACATTTTATAAATTATCAGCTGTCTATACATAGACGTCACCTTCGAATTCATAGTGGAGATTCTCCTGCTAAATGTCAATCCTTTAAAGAAGTCTTACTAAACATGTGAACTTAAGTTTACTGAGTTTAACTTTTGAATATCCAGTTACTTAGAAACTTGTGAACATTCGAATGGGTGTGTATATTTCATCCTGTTTGAGGATTATGTAACCCTTATCAAACTTAAACCTCTTAATGACGTAGAAATCAGTTGTCTTACAAAACATCTTCTTTCTCTGTAATTGGATATTGGTTTTCATCACACTTCACATCATAAATGGATTTTTTTTTTGGAGAACCAATATCTGTCCTCAAATTAAAAATATGGAAAATATTGAATTTGGTTGTGGAGCGAACGATGCAAGAAAAAAGTTAAGCAAGCAAAAGAATTTTCGCTACCGATGATGAGGTGATGGATTTTGCGATCTATGGTTCGACCTGCATTTTATTGCGCTGTTGTTATAGAGCCAAACTCACAATAATGAATAATAACACACAGTTTGGGATATGCAAGAAATATAGTGAGTCAGAGATCAAAATAATAAACTAATTGTGAGGAATAGATATTAAGAAATTGTTTGTTTATTTAAGTCGTTGACAGAATATCTTCTTCAAAAAAATTTAAACCAATCCAACAATCTTATTTGCAAAATAACTTGTTATCAATGATCCTAGAGAACTGTATACATTTTCAGAAAGAAAAACTTCGTCTTTTAAGATCTAAAATCTATTACTCAAAAGATTTTAGAGATATTTTTCCCATTTCGCATCTATGAAATGCGAAGAGCATGAATCGATGCTGAAAAATATTTTAAATTTGTCGTCAATGCCTTTATAATAATTTTTGTATCATGAATAGATAGAATAGCTCTCAGCAAATTTTGTAACTAAGGAGTGGATGAAAGGATTCTCATATTTATAAAAAAAAAACTCTAAAACCTCACAACTTGGTATCAATCACTTATCAATAAAGGGAACAAACGTATTCATACATGAGCCGGAGGCACAATAACCTCTAATGAGACTACCCAAAACCTGTACGCGTTATCGGTTTCCCACGTGCGTAGCCGTGGGTCAAATGGTAATGGACTGGCTTCCAAATCAGAAGGTTCGGTGTTCGAATTCCAACTGCACTGAAAAGACATTGATTTTTTCCTGAAAATCAAGGAAGAAGAGTGGTTGACTAGAAATCAACAACAAGCCCACTTCCACTTAGAAATTGGTCTTTCCATTAGATGTAGGATGCCACCCATGTAGCGAAATTAACCACAGAGCCCAAAAATCTTCTTTCTCTTTTTCATTTTCCAAAAACGAGATACAGATGGTACAAGAATAGTAGGAAAGCATGAAATCATCCAACTGAATGTATATAAATAGACTCCTTTGCCGGCCGCTTCTTCTTCACAGTGAATTGTGCAGTGTGATACCGCACATAACAATAAATTATGAAAAATGATACAGGCAATCAGACAAAAGAAAAATCTTGGCATGATTCTGATTAGTTTTCAAATAAAACATTAAGACAGGAAGTGCTTGGATAAAGTGCTGTTTGAGGTTGACTGTGAACATTGCAAAAAACATGCGATACAAACAGTTGCTAGAACACGTGCCAAACTAATAGAATTGTACCGGGAATTAAAAATCATTAAACATTGAACTTATTATTTCCAGATTTGGATTGGACAAAAAATCATCAATTATCATAACTCATTGCGCTTATTGTTACCAGATATTGATAAAACAGACACTTGTCCTTTATTATTAGATAAACAGTCGTCCTTCAACTTGTGTCTTATCGCAATTATGATGGCGTTAGTGTGTCTGTCCACAGAGCTATGTGTCTTTATCATAAATCGCGCAGGAACCTTTTCAGTTTCCCGACACAAGATATCAACAACAGCACTCTAACGAACCACTGGTCTATTCTGATGAAGTTTATTTATAGCAGGCAGGACCTTTAAAGTACTGTCTTCATCGTTCCAGCACAATCTACCGAACCTGTCATAGAAAAAGCCACAGCTCCCTGGTCTGCGACTATTTCGGTGGGGAGTGTTTTTTGAGTAAATTGGTTGGGGCCGCCAGTCGTGCCCCGATCGAAGTCGAAAAGACCACGGATGGATTATCACTATTGTCGCTCAACACTTTTAACCGTTTTACGTCTAGTTTGGACGTCCTTGGCATTTAGTTTCAGCCCCATAGTATGGGAGGTCATTAAAAAAATTCAAGACAACAAAATACAATTGTGTTATACGTACCAAAACGTTAACATTAGTTAAATTGCCAAATGTGGATGATAAGGAATTGTAACTTTAGCGAAGTTACAAGTTACGAAGTTATTTTTATTAAATAAAATAACGAGGTTGGTCTTAGAGTCAGTTAAGAAATGTTATGCCTTTTCCATGTCTTTTCTTTTGGCTTGATACTGTACTTCCGATGAGGGATAGAGCATCTCATTCTAAAGGGAATAGTTTCTGTGATCATATCAGCAGAGGCTTCCACGTCGTTATCGAGGAAGCATACCGGACAGTTAAAATTCCTAAAAGAGTAATTAAGTCCGCTTCAATTGGCTTCTTCGTATTCCCATACGGTTCTTATAGGAATCGTTTCTCTTACTGTGTGGTGGGTGTACGAGAAATTAGCTAATATGACACTATGGTCCGACGAAACTAGAGGACAGAGTACATCAACTTTGTACTTATTAGGGTGAGTAGTTAAAAAAAGGCCAGGTTGCTGGCGGTATGACTATCAACGTCAGGTATACTTGTGGGCTCATTACAAGCTGGGACAAGTTGTTTTCCGCAGCGCAGATCTCAACACACCGTACTTTGGGTGTTGTCTATCCAGAATGTCGAAGCCATCCAGAATTGTGAATATTACAATCGCTCGTAAGGACGATTTCAGTACAAGGATACAGTAAAACAATTTATTATATGGAGTCAGACAGCTCAACAAACTCATCAAAGGTCGAATCGCTGTCCAGTTTGGTAGCAGTAGTAGATAATTTGCTTACGGAGATGGAATTTTAACCACATGAAGTTGAGTTCCGGATTGGGACAGGAACAACATTGTGGTGGAGTTTGGTAAGCTACGAGTGCATTACTATACACATAAATGGCGAGATCGCGGTGAGAGAAGAATAAAGGCAGCAGTTCGTAGCCAGGTAGCTTCAAATCAGAGTGATCTCATAGGTGTGGGTGGGGATCTACCTATGTTTCACTTAATGTACTGGAAACATATATAGTATGATAGCACAACCGATCGCACGCTGTAGAGAAAAAGGTTCTCTTTACTACTGAGACCGCAGTAGTCCGAGACTTGATTGCCTTAGAGTCGTCAATCTGTCACAAGGTATCTGACGATAGCCATATGCAGTGTCTTTTTTTTTTCTTGACATAAGTATTACAAAAACAACACAATTGTAAATATATCATACCCCGTCGTCGATGTTTATCGACATGTATTTTGTCTCTATGGTAGCCAAAGGTCGTATCTAATACGTTTTGTTACGTTCCGGAGCAACAAGGCTTATTCAATGTTGCCGCAAATATAATCTTAGTTTAAAAGCCTTTCCTATTTCAGAATAGTAGGCGGAAGTATCATAATCAAAAAGCCCTTAAGGATCAGGTGCTTACTACGGGTGCATTCAATATTTCAGACCGATTTAATCTTAATGTCGTCTGTCAGTTATAGTCATATAGTCAGATGATCATAAAGGGTAAATGTTTAACGGCCATACCCTACCAAAGACTGATTCCACGAGTTTTTTAAAAAAAACTTACTAGCAATGGCCTAAATATAAAAATCCTTCGAGAAGAGAGGCGTCTTTGGTAATATAGTGGGAAAGAACAGCTAAAAAACCATCACCTCAGTGATTTATGTTACGGTGGGTCGTAATGTGACTAAAACCAGCTAACGGTTTTCATACAAAAGTAACTTCTGATTCGCAAAGCAATGTCGAACCATAGTCTATGCTGGGAGTCTGGAAAGATTATTTCTGCAGATTGTCAAACGGTGGAGATATACAACATTCTACCTTCAGAAAAAATGATGCATTTAACCGGGTCGAAAACACACAAAATTGTGGTCCTCCCGACCAAGACGAAATCAGGACAGAAATTTCCAAGTCTAAGCTCAATAAAGCTGGTGGACCCGATGGATCAACTGCCGAGCTGTTCAAAGCAGCAGGTAGTGATTAGATACGGAGCAAACATCAACTTATCTCGAAAATCTGGTTGGATACAAGTATGCGCTACGAACCTGTGCATTGTTTCTCCAATACTAAAGAAGGGAGATATCCTGAACTGGACCTACTATAGGGGAACAAGTCTTCTCAACATCGCATATATTGTAAAATATTTTCGGTCAAATTTTGTGTAGGTGCAGCTAAAACCCTGAATCAGCAGACTGACTGGTCCTTATCAGTGTGGTTTTAGATCAGAGGCAGACCACGCTAGCTAGAGATGCATGTAAGCTGAGACCTTAGTTCTCCTCGTACTCGCGATCTAAAAAAAGTAAGTAAAATTTGGAGATTGATTCAACTGTAGTTGGTGCAGTTACGAGAATCAGAGATCATATATGACCATATTTCAAAGATGAGTGTATTCTTCTTTGTAGGTCCCTTTTACATTCCCCGTTCATACATTTTTTCGGCAGAAGTACTTCTCCATGTCGAGCGATTTCCTTCCGCTTCCATTGGTTATATTGTTTGCAAAGAGTACTCGTCCTTCTTTGCAGCGATGCCCTGTATGAGTCTTATTTCGCTGCATAAGCTTGCCGACAATCTTTGCTAAATCAAGACTTTCCTAATGGTGCTCAAGTGAAATATGACACATCGAATGATGCGTCTCTACTGGATTGCTGATCGTGTCGCCACTGGTTGTATGCGCTTCCTGGTGGCAGCATATGAATTCTATAAATGTTGTGCAAGGCTCAATCAAAGTTTTTATAATTCTTGGTTCCAGAATACTGGCATTTGGCCGTTTTGCAACAACAAACTAGTGGTCTGAATGGACGTTAGCTTGTCTAAGCTTTCTATACTAGAGCAATGCATTCAATCAGTCACAATGCAACGTTTTCTTGATCAGGTGATTTCCTAGATTCTTTGTGGAAAATGGAGCTGTGGCAAACGTGTGCCAGCAACGATGTCATTTCGCACCCACAGCGCACTAACTTCTGAGTGTCGTGTAAACTATAGTAATATATCGGAGAATTTTTTCAACGGAGGATTGCATACCTTATCGATGCACCAACAGTCGTTACTCGACATGAATGCAGTGGAAACCAAAAAAGAATAAACATTCAAGGTTCGACTTACCATGTATCATTTCTTGTATGATCCCTAGCGCTAACTGTGGATGCATTCAGACCTCCAGTCTTAACATCAGTTCCCTTTACCTGCTTACAGGGAATAGTGCAGATGTGCCGTTCATCTTCCAAGCCCCGGGATCTAAATATAATAGATAAATGAGACCTAAAGTAAATATCGAATGCTGCCAATATTAAAATACCGTTACTGATTCTCAAACCACACCAACGATACAGGATTCCTAGATTAACACAATCGAATTGACCAATCTTGGACGACCGATTCTGGAATGTAAAATCCAATCCGGGGTGGCCGTGGTGTAGTGGTATATGCATAGACTCCTCAAGCAGAGGGTCACAGGTTCGAATCCCGTGCAAGGCAATTCTTTGAAAAAGTCTTTTCATAGAATTTGTATGTAGTTTTATGAAAATCCCGTCGGAGTCAAATCTGGTATAAAGGTATAACACTGATGTTGGAGTTTTTGCTGGATGGGCTAAAATGTAACGAAGTAACAACTAGCACGTACTAAGACTCATTGGTTGAGCATACACTGGCTCGTCCCGTCCAGTTTGACAACCACCTCTGGGAAAAATATCGAACACCATCCGCCCGCGCCCTGGAGAAAAGCCAGTAAAAGGGTATTCATATCCCTTTGGTGCGCGAGCGGGATTATAAAAAAAAAAAAATCCTAATGTAAGGGGTAGTAGGTACTCCGGCGTCAGCTGCTTTCTTTCTTGTCGATCGCTTCAAAACATAACAAGATGCAGTTAAGGGACATAGGTTGAAAAGAAAAAACAAACTGACTAACACGGAACACGAGCTACAACACAACGCAAATACTATTTGAAATAAAAGCGCTTTTGAGAAAACTTTTGCAGACGTCCTCAGCGCTAAGAGCTTAACTTGTATCTTCCAGATAGGAAGGGACTGTTTGATAAAATAACCAACCATATCAACCCGTTTACTAAGGATACAACATAAATGTAATATAAGTATCACCTCTTGATCTTGTTTTTCTGTAGAGGGAAAAGATATTTCTTGGGAAAGTATTGGCAAACGATAGCCCTATTGAAAAGAATCAACTAGGGAAATAACAGATTCCTAGTGAAGTCATCGGCTAGACATTGTACAGAGCTTCTTGCTCTTATTGTCCACTTTAAAAATGAATAGACTCAAAATATATGGAGACGATATGGATTTGATCCACAAACCAATTTCCACTCAATCGCAGCCGTATTCAAATTAGCTAGATTTATCGTGACTCTAAAACTGTTAAACATCTACGAAAATAGCCAGATTATCGATGTTAACCGGCCAAGAAGTCGTGGTCAACAGCAATCCCGCTTTAGATTTGTAGACGTTATCCCTACTTAAGAACCTGAAGGCGAAAGTCAAATTAAAGTGACTAAAATCAAATGTAATCGTCGTAAATAGACACAGATTTTAAGATGAGAACCTGTGCACATAGAAGCTAGAAGAACGATTTTTAACTACAGTGATAAAAATAAAATTACAAGTAGCTACACTCATACCATAAGGAAGACATATAGATAGGAGATACGATGTTGTTGGCCTTCATAAATTTTGTTCACTCTGAACTGATGAGCCAGTATCTCATACAATCAACTGAATATAAAGTTAATTTTCAATATCAAACAAAGCTAAGTTTACTATCCATCGGAATAGCAAAATTCAATCTTTTTAAAAATTTCATCATTATCTTTCAAATTTGTAGTCTTTTGGCTTCGTGCAACTTTAACATTTCATCGGGCAACCTTCAATTTCGCATAACTAATCAAAAAATCAATACAAATTGTTCTTCCTACACTCTACTGCCATTGGAGGTTTAAGATGGAAAACAAAAAATTTAGGAATCAGCCCTATTTCATCGTCTATTTTGATGTTTTATATTTTCACTTTTTGTTGTTCGTACTTAATGCCCTCAATAGAAAAACGTTTTGGATATTTTACACCAAATTGAAAAGGCTACGTTTTTTGTTATTAATTTAGGAACACGTAAACCCATGCAATGTAAACGTTGGCAAATTTAATTTGTAAAGGTTATCCACATCATGCAGAATTTATTTTCAAATAAACCTGACCATTATACGAGTACTCCTGTACATCCTTTACAAAAAAATTCTGTAAACTCATGATGATCTAGCAGTTACCCGCGACGTCATTTACGTTGGTATGGGTCATATGAGAAAATTTATGAGTTTGAATTACTTAGAAATTTACATATATGTATATAGGTGTACCGGTATATTTTTGTGAAAATAAAACACTTATTTTTAATGGGAAAGTAAAAAACATTTTATTCAAAGTATTGGCCATTGCTAGCTACACGTTTTTTCCATCTTTCAGGCAATTTATGGATTCCACGCCAAGTGCTTTGGTTGTATCCTGAACCAGTTTTGCTTTGTGTGCAGGTGCATTGTCTTGGAGCAAAATTACCTTGCCGTGTCTTTTGACCCATTCTGGTCGTTTTTCGATCAATGCATGGTTCAAATTGATCATTTTTTGTCGGTAGCGATTTGTATAAACGTTTTCACCAGGTTTTAGGAGCTCGTGGTACACCACACCTTTCTGGTCCCACCAGACAGACAGCATTGTCTTCTTGCCCAATCGATCTTGTTTTGCAGTCGAAGTTGATGGTTGTCCCGGATTAACCCATAATTTTTTTCGTTTAGGATTCTGAAAATTCGATGCAAAACTGATTTTTTATAGTGTTTTTGAAGCAAAATTTCACAAGTGGTTTTTCGGTTTTCCATCTGTCTTTCATTCAATTCATGTGGCACCCATTTTCTAGACTTTTGGATATTTCCATAGCTTTTAAACGATCAGAAATTGTTTGTTGTGCAACATTTAACATTTTTGCCATTTGTTTCTGAATCAAAATGTGATCTTTCTCCAATATTGTTTGCGATTCGGCGTCTTAAAACTTTGTTGGTGGTCTTCCACGTTCTTCATTTTTTACATCAAAATCGTTATCTCTGAGCCGTTGAAACCTTGTGCATAATGCTTCTGATAGAGCATGCCTCGACAAGCATTCGATGCGACTCTGCAGCACTTTCCTTCAAATGAACACAAAAAATTAATGCTTTCCGCAATTTAAGACATCGGCGCGCAAGGTCGGATAAGGTACAAATATTCAAATTTACTTGCACTACCCCCATTACACCTGTCGGTGTGCGGTACACGAATGGCTCAAGGTGGTCCTGCGGGGTGTACGGTGCAGGTTAGCTACAAACATAGATATAACCTTGTGATCCTTGACCTCCAAGCTACATTTATTAATTTATTAAATATTCAAAAAAAAAAGACAACAAAAAGTTGATTACAAAAGAAAAAAACGGAAAAAATTTATTAAAAAAAAAAAAATAAAGTTAAATATATAAGGTGATTCATCGTGAGGTTCGATTTTTAATGGAAAATAAAACACATACATTTGAAAGCGAACTTAAAAATTTTTATAATTTGTTAAAAGAACAATTCATGGCATTTACTCTTCAAAAATAATATCATTTAATACCATGGTCTATTCGAAAGTTCCAATTTTGGGCGACTAGTATCTCGCGAATGACACGAGTAATGTTAGCTTTCAAAGCGTCAATCGTAGATGGCTTATTCCTGAAAACCTGAGACTTTACATTTCTTTAGAGAAAATGGTCCAAAGGTGTGATATCGCACGATCTGGGCGGCCAATTTACCGTAGCGAAACGTTAGTTAAACGAAAGTTAAGTGCTCACCAAAATGATATCTCAAAAAGCCCATTGTTTCACGCGCTGTATGGCTCGTAGCGCCGTCTTGTTGAAACCAGAATTCACCGAAACCATGTGTTCGAATTTCAGGAAGCACATAGTCTGTTAATAAGGCGCGATAACGGTTACCATTTACGGTAACATTCTGATTTGCCTCATTTTTGAAGAAATATGTACCAATGATTCCACCAGCTTATAAACTACACCATACTGTTATTTTTAATGGATCTAATGCTAGCTCTTGGTACTCTTCGGGTTGCTCATCAGCCCAAATACGGCAATTTTGTTTATTAACATATCCATTGAGCCAGAAATGGCTGAACAAAATTTCACGATAAAACACCGGATTTTCATTGTGTTTTTCCAGATCCCATTCACTAAAAATATGACTCGAATTTAAGTCGCTTGACTTCTTGCACAAGTTGAATTTTGTACGCTTTTATGCCGAGATCCTCACGTAAAATACACCAAGTTGTCGAATACTCCAAGCCAAGCTACTGAGAACGACGACGAATCGATTCGTCACGGTCTTCGCAAACACTCTCAGCTACTGCTGCTATAGTCTCTTCACTACCTGCTGGATGTGGTCTAATCGGTCGAGTATCATCCACTAATGTAAGCTGGGACTCAAATTTGTGAATGGTATTCGTGTGGCAATAGTGGTTTCAGTAGGTCGATTATGCGCACCGTAAGTTCCTCAAATCGCACGAAAAACATTTCTCACAGAACGCTGATTTTCGTAATACAGCTGAAAAATTTGCAGACACTGTTGTGGTGTGAGTCTTTCTATTATGACTTGCGAAATGATACTGAGCAAAAATGACAAAGCAGTTTGATAGGAATCATGTGTAATCTATCAAAAAAATCCTATTGAAATTCAATCCTCACGATGAATCACCCTTTATTATCGCAGATAAATATATATATCCATATATATATATATATACATATATAGATGTACATATACAGAAGCATAGAATCTATGAAGTAGTGTAATTAGAGAATTCTAGATTAAGGTGTGCTTGAGGTGTGTAAGGAAAAGAATGAGTTTTTTTCCCTTTGAATTTTATTTTATATCCTGTTTTGTGTGCGAAAACAAAAAAAAATATTTTTTTACTAATTTTGCTCAAAGGATACTACAAGTGCTGGCGCAAGAACTACGTGGCATCCACTAAAACCGGTAAGTTCTAGGTCTAATTAAATTTGGATGATGTGTGATGTGACTGACGTTCACTGATTTTTTTTTACAGGTGGCCACTGGGAAGAAGTTCGCTTAGGGGCTACCATTCACAGATTTGGCCAGAATAGTAGAACTTGGTAAGTACATACATTACATGCATGTTAGTTATTGGCTGAAGTTAAATGTTAAAAGCTTTATTAAGACCAACAACAAAAAAAGACAAAAAAAGATACTCCAATAAATTTTTTTACAAAATTGCTTTGAAAACAATATTTATCGTCTTTGGTGTGGAAGACTATCAAGATTGTTAACTCGAGAGCAAACAACGTATAGTTGGTAGTGCGAGAAACAGCCATTTTTTAACTCAATACAAGCAGATTTGAACGCCGGTCCCTACGACTTGTTTATTGTCATACTTAGGAAAGCAAAGGCTTACAGAAAACTGTACTCGTTTAAGCTGGAATTGAAGATTGTTGGGAATGTGTGGAAAACCTGCTATAAACACAACTTGAGGTCGGGCTTAGTAGCATTATTCGGAGGATTCATGTCCCGAGGAAGCATTATCGAAACACCGACCTTAAGCGTAATCTAATGTGCAGAAAGTTGCTGTAACGCGGATTTTTGTTTTTATAATTGGCGCGCTCACAAGGGGTTTAACTACCCTTAAAATGATTTGACACAGTGTGGACGAAGGAAAATTGGAAAGGAGAAATTAGATTCGGAGAAAACAAAGGGAAATACTGATGCACGTTAGTAATAAATGCGTGCAGGTTACAAAGAACACGAAATACCGAGTTCGGGAGGGCATTCCATAAGCGAGTTGTATCTAAAAGTGGGTTTGAGGGTATAATGACGAACATTCTTAGCCAGACGGATGTTACGGCTGAAGGTTTGAAGGGGCGGAATGCTAGTGGCAACTTAATTGGAGCACTGGCGGTGAAAATGACTTTAAAACAAGGTGCCTCACGTCAGTGTTCAAGAGTGTTAATTGATTGTAAAATTTATCATCACCTATAAGTTTCATCGCATGGTTTTAAAGATATGATTTAGGGGAACCTGACCAGATGTGGGCATTGTACTCCAAATTTGGGCACATGAATGGTTTTTATATTGAGCCCAGATCAGAGAGGTTGAAGTATTTCTTACATCGCTTTAAGAAACCTGGACATTTGGCACACTTTCTAAGACATGGAATATGTGGACATTCCAATGTCTGTGAATGTTGTCAGTTGTCAGTGACACACATGCCGAGAATGGACATTTTTCAGTTTCAAAGATGCAAGTGTCATTAATTATCCATTAATTATAATTAATGGCTAGATGCTTAAATTTCGCTTTAAGGACAGCAGACAGCATTGTGTTTTGGGTGCATTAAATTAGACTCTGTTAGTGGTTCCCCAATTAGTATCGGAAATTAATGAACTTAACATACGCTGATGTTTCCGTTTTACAGCCGAAGAGCAGGGACGTGAGTTCGGGAACGCATAAAAAAAAAATAGAGAAGTAACCGACAAAGGATTATTCACGAAGGCTAAAATGAATGTCGGTGATAGAACTGAGCACTGTGGCACACCAGCAGTTATTTTCTGGATGTACGACTTAAAATTCTCCAACACAACAAAGCTCAACCTGAAAGTGCGAAACTTGTCGCAAAGTGTACAGCAATTGGCCTAGTCCAAAGAGCTGACAGCTAAACAACAAAAAATGTGTACTATCCTTGGGACATTATAATATTTTTTGCCTCAGTTTTTGGTCGTTTTGAAATTTCACATGCTTGAGAAAGATGTTGCAGTCATTCCTGGTTCGTTTGAACTTTTTATGGTTTTCCTCTGACGGGTAGTCTTTTACAGCTCGAGTCGTACCATGCCTTTTCTTTTGGTCTGATACTATCAATCCGATAAGGGATAAAGGATTTCATTCCAAGCGTTATCGAGTCGTTATCGAGGAAACACAACGACTATTTAAAATTCTTAAAGGAGCTGCTAAGTCCACTCCAATTTCCTTTCTCGTATGGCTATACGGTTCTTTTGGGAATTTTTTTTTACGAGCAAACTTACCCGTAGAGGGAAAAGCACATCAACAGTTTGTTTATCAGGGCAAGAAGCTAAAAATCAGACCAGGGTATTGGCGGTATGACTATAAACGTCGGGTGTTCAAGAGGGGTCACTTCCAAACTGGTTCAAGTTGTTTTCCGCAGCGAAAATCTCACCACACCGTCCTTCGGGTGTTTTCTGTCCAGAATGTCGAAGCTACCCAGGATATTGAAAATAAATATCATCCGTAATAACAATTTCAATATGAGAATATAGAAATACAATTCTTTGTATGGAGCCAGATACCATCAAACTCCAAACTCGTTGAAGGTGAAATTGCTATCCAGTTTGAAGCTTCTGTAAATAAAGCAGTAGTGGATAATTTGCTTACGGTGATGACATTTTAACCATATGAAGTTGAATTCCGGATTTTAACATTGATCACGTTTTGGTGGAGTTTGACAAGCTACATCACAACGTACGTAAATGGCCGTAAATGACCGCGTTGAGAAAAGAATAGTAGCACTAGTTGGTAGCCAGGTAGTTTCAGATCAGAGTGACCTGATAGGTGTGGGCGGAGATCTACCTATGTTTCACTAAGCCCACGTGTATTATCTACGTTTACCTTGAATTATCTAGTCATTAACGCAAACAAACAAAAAACACATGATTTACGCAAGAGTGTAAGCAACAGTAAGACCGGGGGTAGGATATGTGGGATGCCAACGCTATGATATACACTCCGCTTCAACTGATAGGTATTACATTTTTTAAGAATATGGGATTCATTTATAATGTTGCGAAAAGAAGTGAGAAAGAATAATTGAAAAAGCACCGTTATTTTTTCTCTGGCTCTCTTCCAAAGCATTCCATATGGAAAAATGCATATTTTTTTGCATCAACTAAATAGGTACATCGTAATTATCTCCATTGTTTTTGTGTATTGCAATATTGATACGTTTAAGCCATTGATAAAGTGTTTTAGTAATTTTAATCCATTAATTAAAATTTTGAATTAACATGGGCAGAGCAAAATCACTTAACAATGTTGAAAAGGCTAAAATCGACTTACTTAAGAAGCACGGTTTAACCGGGAGTGCTATTGCTGAACTTGGGTAGTAAAACGACAAAAACAGCGGCTGATAGAAGAGCAATATTACGTTCTGCTTCTAATTTCTGCGACGAAAATTAAGCAAAAAACTGGTGTTACTGCTAGTGTTTCCACAGTTAGAATTGTAATTAACAGTGCCAATCATCTAAAACGCCTGAAATTTAAAAAAAAGAAAACGAGCACTAAATCATCAGCGGAAATGTATGGTACGCGGTTGGTGTTTTCAGGCACCTAATGACTTGGAAAGAACAATGGCGTAACGTGGTTTTTTCAGATAAAAAGAAATTCAATTTTGATGGACCTGATGGATTTCACCATTATTTTCATGACATGAGAAAAGACAAAGGTTTTTTAGCCTGGCATTATAGTCGAGAAGGTAGTGTTATGGTATGGGGAGTAGTTAGCTACTATGAAACTGTTGAGCTTGAGTTTCAAACAGCAAAAATGACTTCAATATCGTACAAGGGCCTACTGAAAAGAAGTTTTCATAAATTGGACTTTCCAGCAGGACTTGTACTTGCAAGGACTTTCGCGTGGTTAGTTAAAAATTGGGTAAGAGACCAAAATGTGGAATTGCTTCAATGGCCATCGTACTCACTGGACCTGAATCTTAGGGAAAACGTATGGTAATGGTAGGTCCGAAATGTGTATGAGTCTGGCAATTAATTTGAAGACAAAGAATCTCTTATTGAAGCCATTAAATTAGTCTGGAGAGAAATTTTACTGGATTACTTAAAAGTTTTTTACGATTCCATGCCGGACCGAATTTGTGAAGTAAATATGATTAAAGTAGGTAGTACCCACTACTAGATATAACCAATAAAACTTGTTTTGTTTCATTCTATTAACAGATTTTTGTAATTTCATTATTTGTACCTATTCAGTTGATCGATTCACGGCACTAAACTACTGCACTAAGTGTTATTATTAATATTTTCTTTTCTTTTTGCACTTGCGCGGGTAAGCAAGAAAATGTTACTTGTTATTAAAAAATAATAACTTTTTGAGCGCTTACGTCCTTCTTCATTACTCGTATGATTATGACTGACTACATTTTGTTCACATAGGAATAATAAAGACAATAAGGTAACACTTTTAATATATCAACAGATAATAAAATATTCCATAAATCTAGGATTAAGGAAAGATTAAGACATTATTCCATAATGTCATCCTAGGCTTATACAAATGCGCAGAAATTGGAGATACGTGACCTCACGAAATCCCAAAGAATTCTAATACTTAAGCTACGAACAGCAAAAACTCAGATAACTTTTACACTATTATATGTGCCATTTGTATTCATCGAGATGGGTTTTAGCATCTCTGCTCAAGCCAATGCAGATGTGATGGAAATTACAAATTATGTTACATTTACATTTACATTTTGTATTTAGCAATTACTCGATTACATCGCCTTGTATTCCGGTACAACTCAGCTGATGAGAATAATTTTAGCAGGCGATGAGAAGCCACTACTTTAATTTATTAATTTTTTTATTTTTTATATCATTTTCGCGCCAATTTTCTAAGTAAAACGATAAATTAAACATAAAATCGGCTCCCTGCTTTCGTTGCCAGATGGTCAAAATAACTTCATCGGTGATGGCAATGATGAATTAAATGCATGCTGCGGAATGTCTATCAACATAAAAGGTCCAGCATTTCTCAACAACAAGACCTTCTTCACGAAAATATAATTAAGTAGGTTTTTTTAAAAATATCAATTTAAATAATGCCATCTGATACACATAAGATTGTTATTCAGGCAGGCAAAAGCCTATGCTGTAGAAAATTTGCGAACATTTATTGCTGCAACTATAGACAAAGTGACATTTGGTATAGTCGAAGATCAATTTCAGCCTATAGATATATTTCTTTATCTGAAAAACGATCAATTGATAAAAGTTATACAAACTCATCGATGCTAGATGTATACTACGATGTCCTGCAATATCCAATACTTTTTTAGGATAGTGCCGATGGATGATTCCAGAGAATAAAGACAATCACATGACGTCAATTGTAAAAAACACCAATACATCGTATGCAAGAATCCAAACAAAATATTTGATATTTGCGAGATGCAGATGTAAATGACGGTAATATAACTAACTTTGTATACATGCAGTCTACTTCACATGCCTAGGTACGCTTAAGATGCAATTACGTATCCACGTCCAGACCCAAACAACAGTTCTTACTTCCTGGCCAATCGCCGGTGGATAGGCATAACATCACAGCCTTATTTGCAGACAACCCGAAATCGTTTTTAGATTTCATGGTAGAATATAAAGTGTTTGGAACTGTGCCCTGCTGGATGTACTCAGTGGAATGGTTAAGGTAGGATTGCTTCATGCACATATATATACAAATCTGGCTCTATAACAAAATCTCTTCGAACGAAATCGATGATGAATTATGCGCTGAAATACCCATGATACATGGAACTTGCGGCAATTTGAACCCAAATTCACCATGCATGATAGACGGATAATGCTGTAAGCGATAACCTGAAGCATTATTATTAAGCAAAGTTTCAGGCTGAAAGATACGAGTACATAAGCAGCAATGAAGTTGTATGGTTCTTTCATTTCCCATACATCTAAAAAATGGACAAAGCGTTCATTTCACAGGCGCAATTGTGCAACAAATAGGCCTCAATCCACCGGCTACACCGCTAATTGCTTCCTTTATGTTATGTCAAAATAGCGCGTTTACGAAAATACCGCTGTATTCGGTAGTGCCAACGTACCAGACATGGAATGCGAGAAGAAAATCCAGGACAACCTGGCATATTCAAAGAAACTACTATAGGCACACTGTACACTGAGCATCCCAATCAAAATGAATGCTTCTTTCTTCGCATTCCTATTTCCACAGTGCATGTCAAGCTCTGAATTTATTGGAAAAAGACGGACAATTAGCTATACTTGTGTGTATAAATGCCGCGAGCAACATTTCATAACCAAATCAAATCCGTGCATTGTTTTCAATCATATTAACCGCCTGGGAGAAATATAAATCGCACGTGGCTGAAGATATTTTCCGTCGAATACGAGAGTAAAACTTGAATATAAACATGGATTTCATAGCCATCACCGAATCGATCTGCTGATGTTTCGTTCGATTTAGAATTTCGTCATGAACAATATAATAATGCGGATGAATTTTTTTCCTACGGGCAATCAAATATTCCTACGCTAACATTTGAGCAAAAAAACATTTACGACCAAATGAAGCAAACTGCCAAAAAGGGATTGGTAATTAGCAAAACGTACCTAATAAGATTGATTCCGGCAGCAATTTGATCCCAAATTAACAAAATCCTAACTCTTGCGTCGTCTGGAATTGCTGTAATATTGCTACCAGAGTTAAGAACTGCACATTGCACTTTGAAATTGCTATTGAATATGCAATTCATTGAAACTCCCAAGTGGAACATTTGTAAAGCATCCAGCATGGGTAAAGTATTGCGGAAATGCAAACTTATTGTTGGGTATGGATGCACAATGGTTGATCGATCATTGCAGGATTTGGGAGGAAACATCAGACAATTTGGGAATGTATTAATATTACTTGCAAACATCAGTATTGTTTGATTGAGTCAAATATCGCCTGTAATTCCTCGATCGACCTCAGGGAACAAAGTAAATGCTTGCCTGAAATACTCTACTATGTGACGACACGTAAAGACGTGACAACAAATATGCGTGTTCAGCTGCAAAACGATTGATCGGTCAGCTAAGATATTTTTACGTCAATTGCTGGAAACGGAAAGGTGCCAGTTGGTCTGAACTCAGGACGAATTTCATTCCCTCATAGCTTTTGCAATTCTCAATTTCCAAACCTTATACATAATCATAAGAATCATGATTAGCTGAGCTTACGTGCTATTCATGTTGCAAAGAACGAAGATGTCTATGAGCTTAACAGTGTTATTCAATCCAACATTCAAATCAAGGCAGCCACATACAAACCTGTCGATACTGTTGTGAAACCAAAAACAGAATTTGTGAATTCACTCGATCTGCCAGAGACGCACATACTGCGATTGAAAGTCGGCGTGCCAATCATCATGTTGCTAAATATTACACAGCCAAAACTTTGTAACGCCACGCGTCTTGCAATAAAAACATTAGTGAGCAACGTCGTAGAAGCAACATGGGACCATTCATGGGCATGACCATGACAGGACCATTCAAGGGCAATTCCTAATTCGATTGGCGCTTGCAATCACCATCAATTAAGCTCAGGGCCAATCTTTAGAATTGTGCAGCTTAGATCTAGAAACGGGTTAATTCTCACATTGATAATTTTATGTTGCGAGTTCTAGAGTCGGCAAACAAGACAGTCTCTATATCTGCACAGACAATGGTGCAACAAAAAATATTGTCTACCTACACGGATTGTAAAATTAAACATAATAGCAACGTGTGAGTTCTCTTTTCTTTCATTTCCACTTAACCAGACTGAGTCGCAGCAACACGTGGCTGGGTACTGCTAGTTTATAATAATTTATTACAACGGTAAATGAAACTGCAATTTCATAGTAATTTTTTTTAGTAATAATAAAAAAATAGTCATATAGGAGATTCATTTATTTAAACTTATACCTGGAAAACTGTAAGCCCTAGGTAAAAGCCTTGTATGGTGAATTTGTCGGTAACATTATGGTGATTTTCCAAAAAAATTTATTAAAAAAAATTTCAAAATGTTGTGTTTGAAGAGCAATATCTCGAAAATGAAAACCTGGATGTTAATAGTATTTAAATATCAATTATCAAGATACACCTCCCCCTCTCATATGATTTTTTCCAAAACATGAATCAATGAATTAGATCCTAAAAAACTCTGTATCCCAAACCGAAAAACCCTGAATGCAAGTGCTTCTGTCTTCTGGGGTAAAACTCTGTTTTAAACCTTTTCGTTAAATTTTTAATTGGAAATGTGCAAATAAATTTTATTCTTGTTAAGTGGTTAAAATGCGAGGATTAAAGTTGTTATTCGTACATATATGTGCATTGTAAAGGACGTCATTAACAACAACTTTAGCTAACTCTGTTATAGCTTGCTTTATTCGTTCTGCATTCAAAATGGAAATTGGAGAACAAAGCCGCGACAGTTTCGAAACAACAATAGGTTCAATTAAACAAGGGTATAATGGATATGCCATCCAATTGACATCAGACACCAAAACGGGCGCATCGCTATACGAAACAATAATAAAACGACACAAATTCGTCGTTGCGTCAGCTTATTTTTCCAGTTATTTGGTACAATAGTCTTCACCAAAGGCAGAAACTAATTTTATTGGATCTGCACCAGCAGCTTCGTCAAACTTCGAGATTGGGTCGGAATTCTCAGTTCTTTTGGTTCAGGGTGAATAGTTCCTTCTGCCTTATAGCGGGTTTTTGGCAATCATTGGTGTTATACAGTCTCCTGTGGTCTTATTTGCCTTCATTGTGCCTGTGATATTCGTTTTTTTAAACGATCCGAAATAATGTTTCCTTCTGCCGGAGATGTACCCGGTGTCGAATACAGTCTCAGAAAGACAGTAAATAATGAACTAAACGCTATCCATGTACATGTAGTACGCTAGGTAGATTAGCGGCTAGAAGGTACTATAGGAGAATTCCATGCAAGAGTATTGTGCATTGAATTCAGAATTGAATGGAGGTTTCAGCCTTGTTGAAAAGGAGGAATCTGCTGAGAATCAAATCAAAGTAGCTTTTATACTGAAAATATGACATGAAGTTCAGACCTATCAGTCTGTCTTCCTGTTCAGCATGTCGGCAGGAGTAGTTTTGGAATGCAGGCGCTCAAGGGATTTTAATACCCTTAAAATACTTGCACACAGCGCGGTCGAAGGAAAATCAGAGAGGATAAAAAGAGAGGTACCGATGAACATTGGTTTTAAATATTTGAAGGTTAAAATGATAAGTAACTAAAGTGCTAGGCAGGCCATTCCATAAGGGAGTTGTACGGCTTAGGAACGAATCACAATATTTTAGAGTATGTCCGAAACTGGGCTTAAGGGTAAACTGATGAGCATATATGAAAAAACGGGTGTTACGGTTAAGAGTTTTGAGGAGCGGGATGATACTAGCGATTTCTATGGAGAACTGGTGGTCGAAATAGCAATAAAACAGAGTGAGATACATAACATTACGCTGGTGTTTTAAGATATTCATGTTTTGAGTGATATTACCATTACCTATGAGTTTCATCGCAGAGCTTTGAGACCTAGTATATAACAAGTGCATAAATGTTTTTTGCGCAGCCGAACAAATGTGAGAATTGTTCTCCAATTTCGGGCAGGTGACTTATATATATTGAGTCCTGATTAGAGTGGGTGAAGTATTTCTTACCTCGCTTGAGGAAAACTAGATATTTCGCAGCATTTTTGGCGATATCATTATTCCAACGTAAGTTGTTATTGACACACATATCGATAATGGAAACTTTTGCGGCTTCGAAGATGAAATTGCCATTCATGTACAATAGCTGGGTGGTGGCTATGGCGTGATGGATGACTCACTGGCTGTCACGCCAGCTACCTGTGTTCGTATCACGGGCAATGGCAAACCTCCGAAAGTCAAATTCTGCCTATGAAAAAGCCTCTCAGGAGAGTCGTTCGGAAATGGCAATAAACAGTAGGCTAGGCCCTGCTCAGCGTAAAAATTCACAAAGTGAGAAACACAAATGGCCCACACCGGGCCACCTATTTATTTATTTTTTTTATTTAAATTTCTAAAGCTCTGAGGCACACCAGTATTTATTTTGTGGATATCAGACTTGAAACCATCTAAGACAACTTGGATTGAACGTTCCAAAAGGTAGATTCCACGATCCCAAATGCACTCATGTTCGACAAAAGAGCTTGGTATCAAATTCTATCAATAGCAAGTGCAATTATCTTGCTTTCGCTAGATTGGTGTACGCTTTGGTTCTAGTTTTCGGTGAGACATGCAATTAAGTCATTAAGAAGTTTTCGTGTGAACTGGTAGCTTATCAGCCACCATCAGGAACTTTACTGGTCTGAAGGCATTATTAATCGTCTTTCCAAAAAAGCTCAGTCATCCGGGATAACAAACTTTCGCAGATTAAACTTGTCACGCCGAAAATTATCTTTCACAATTAGTTAGTTAGTTCGACCATTATCACCGCGCATGATATGATGCACAGTTGGTACGAAATTGCCAGTTCGGTAATGAACTCCTATCCAGTACGAGTACGAGTACAATTTTTCCGTTTTTCGATGTACAAGTTATATTTAATACAGACTAAGACATACGATCTTTTAGGTCGCAGGCCTTTTAAAGTAAAAAAAGACGCGATTACCATCGACTATTCTCCCCACCATAAGGAGTACAAAATAATAGTCTCTCTAGAAATACAAGGGGTCTTTAACAATGGTAACACATCCGCGATTGAAAACGTATTGTCAACTAGTAGGTACGAGTAAGTATTTGCCGTTCAACTGGCGAATTGATAAAACTCACCTTTTCTAGGTGGTGAGCGGAATTAAAAATAAGTAGGTAACCTGCCAGCAGATCTGTAAATAAACGAACGTTGCAATTTGGCGACTTTTCTCTTCTCAAGATCTTTTAACGAACTGCTACCATATCTGGAAGCGAAGGTAGGTATATATAGGCATATATATCATATATATATCATATATATATATCAGGAAACCATCTCAATGATTAAAAGGAACTTCTTTTCTTACTTAACAGCAGATTGTATACGTTGTGTGTAAATAAAAACAGAACTGAACTTGTCTTCTTCACTAAAAAGTTAAGTACAAATAGAACACATTCTGACACAGGCAAGTGTTTCAGTTGTATTTTTTCAGACAGAAGGCTTAACAGGTGGTTAATTTTGATTAATTTTAATTTTTAATTTTGATCAAAAATTTATTCAAAAAAATAAAAATACAAGTTAATTCATCTACATCTATATTGTCCCCTTCAAAGTAATTCCAATCGACTGCAACACACTTATGCCAGCGCTTGATCCAATCTTCGAAACATTTTTTATATTCAGTTTTCGGTATGTCCATTAGAGCTTCCTGCGATTTTTCCATTACTTCTTCTCGGCTGCTGAAACGCTATCATGGTACAAAATCCACGAGTTTTCTGCCCACACTTCTGGTCTCTTTCGGTGAATTGCTTTACGCAAACGTCTCATAACGCCCAAATAATAACATTTGTTTACTGTCTGGCCTTCTGGCAAAAATTCAAGATACACTACACCGTTGTAATCCATGAAAACCGTGAGCATTGTCTTTTTTTGACTGAAAATGAAGTGGTTTTTTGCTCTCGGCTCATTTGGTGAACGCCATTCACTTGCCTGATATCTGGATTGCATGTCGTACTCATAAACCCACGTCTCGTCTCTAGTAATGATCTTTTTGATGAATGTGGGATCGGATCCAGCCTCGCAAATCGTCTCTTTTGCGACGTCAACATGGTCTCTTTTTTGCATGAAATTGAGGTCTTTTGGCACCAACTTTGCTGCTACACGACAAAAACCCAAATCAATAACCAAAATGACTTGGACGAATCCATAGGCAATGTTCAAGTCCACCGCTATACCTCTGATGGTTTATTTGCGGTTATTGACCAACATTTCTTTTACTTCATCAATGTTTTCGTCGATTTTTGATGTCGATGGTCTGCCACTGCGTTCATCATCTTCGTTTGACTCACGATCACTTTTGAACCACTCGTGATACTGGTAAATGACCGTTTTCTTTAAAGAATCGTTGCCGAAACATTTTTCCAACATTTCCACACGGTGGTTATTTTTTTTTTTTTTAACAAGGTGGTATAGCTGACATCGTATAGATATCAATAGAGCAGGAATATCATATTTTACAAGAGTGATTGGGTATACGAAAGCTCTGTTCGAACTGGGTGGGATGTTTTGAACCAAAAGCGACTCGACGTGTTGATGATTCAAAACGCTGTTTAGTGCTGTTTAAGCAAAATAAAAAAAAAAAAATGTTTCGTGCAGTTTGTGACAATGGATGCAACACGAATTTTCTTTTCGCAAACCTCAAAAAGCGTGATCATCGGAAAGAGATATGGCTACAATGAAGAGGTTAGGCAAATCGTTCTAAATATAAAAAAATGCATAGAAATGTTAGATCGGCCCTGGAATGAATGTATCAGTCTAGAAGAAGACTTTGTTGGTGAATAAAGTTAATTTTGTCAAAGAAGAGTATTTTTATATGTTAGTCTCGGGACCAATTCGAACCCCCTGCGATGTTTACTTACTTTATTCTAGGGAACCTAAAAGAACATTAAATATTTCTACAATTAACAGTATACTTCTTTTTAATGACTGTTTAATACTTAGGCAAAGTAGAAAATAAAAATTTAACTTTAAACTTAGTTGATATACTTAGATGAAGTATAAAAAAAATCTTATAAATGAAATGCAAGAGATAAAAGTCGTTACAATTCAAATGACTGGCGATTAGTTTCGAGGAAACTTAGCTCATAAAATGAAGAAACCTCGGTGTCTAACAGGTGTGATGCCCATTAATATAAGGAGTAAGGATCCTAACTGCTTTCAACTCAGCGAAGACAAAACCGATTCTTGTCACTGTCCAATTCAAGTTTACATGCAGTGTCCTCGTGACGCCACTGGATAGCTACTCCGGCATGCTTTGGATAGTGATTATTTCAGCGATAGTGCAGCGACCTCTATCTGATCAGAATGATAGTTGTGCTGTGAGCTAAACACCCACTCACATAAGGAAACAAAAAACAAGAAAAAACAGAAAGTACGCTGGATAGAATATATCAGAAATAATAAAGAAAAGAAATTACGAAACCTATTAAAGCTGTCACAAAACGTAACACATTATTAGGATGTGTGGGAATGCGGCTCAAATCAAAGTTCATTGATTTTAAGTACAACAGTGATCACCAGGCTGTGATCTACGTTAAAGCAAAATTCTAAAGCATCAGCTTCATATGTGCTCACGCCCCTACCAACAAAACTGGAGAATCCATCAATTAAGAATTTTTTGACCTCCTGAACGGAATTTACAGAGCCTGTCCGTAGTACGATGTTAAAATTGTACAAGGGGACTATAATGCTAAAATCGGTAAGGAGAGCATCTTTGACGAAGCGGTCGGAAAATACAGCCTCCTCGGCACGACAACAGATAGCGGCTTCCGAATTATATACTTTGCGACAGCTAGTAATATAGTGATATGTAGCACGAGGCACAAAGCAGCCTCACAAAATCAGAATGATCGAACCGCCAACCAAATCCTTATTGACGGACGTCACTCGTCAAATATCCTGGATGTTAAAACATTCTGAGGTGCAAACGTCAACTCTGATAATTATCTGATAGCATCCCGATTCAAAGTTCGACTGCCAAATGAAAGAGAGCTGTAACAACATTCAAAAATCCAGATTCAACAATGGACACCTACGCCGATCGAAAATAGCCAGAGACTACGGAGAGCGTCTGGGCGAAAAAGTCTCCAACACGTCATTGCCTACCACAAACGTCAACAACATGTGCTCATATTGTCTCACTTCCATCAAGGAAATGGCTGAAAATAGCTAAGGCTATCAACCAACCCAGAGAAGAAATCAATGGTATGAAGGCAAAAGATGTGTCATACAGGAAAACTCTGTAGGTCCAGAAGAAAAGAGCCTTTGCAGTTTCCAAATTCACGGATATCGAAGATTGCTGGAGAAGGAAAGGCACCAGGAGCTTTTTTAAATGGCCAAATTCTTGGGTCATGACTTTAAAACGGGTCTCCATACACTTCGAAACTGCAAAGGTAGGGTCGTGACTGACCAGCAGGAAATTTTGGATGTATTTAAACAACACTTGCAGCAGTTGCTTAATGAATATGACCCAAATTTAGTGATAGGGCAAAAATTAGTCGAAGTATTAGTTGTTCCGTCCAGCTTAGAAGTCGGTACAGCTACATATATAAAAGCTGAAGAACGAAAAAAGCTGCTGGGACGGATGAACTGCTATCTGAGAGCTCTTCAAACCCGGGATAAATGTTTTGACATGGAACATGCACCAGATCAGACGAAAGAATTCCAGACGAGTGGAACATCAGCTCTATGTATCGAGGAATATCCCTACTTAACGTAAGATTCTTTCTATTTTCTCATTAAAACAGATCCTGAATAAAGATCATCGATTTCCATGTCAACAAACACCACCTCTAAATCGACTTCAGAGCCGCATATGACAGCATCGATCGCATTAAGCGATTTAAATCCAAGGGCGAATTCAGGATCCCGGGAAAACTGAACCTGCACCGGATTTTAACAAGGAGACGCGCTGTCTTATGACTTCTTTAATGTAGTACTTCAGCAGATAGTACGACGGGAAAAAAGTCAACACAGAAGGTACTTTTTTCTCCAATTCCTTTCAGCCTCTGCGATGCGTGTATAAAATCGATGTAATCGCACATTCCAAAATTGCCTTAATTGAAGCATTTACGGCAATTGAAGAAGAGGCTAAGCAAGTTTGTCTCAAAGTGAATGAGGAAAAAACGAAAAAACCGTTCCGTCGCATATCACTTAGGACAAAAATTCACTATCAACAGCTACAACGTTGAGTTAGTCAAGGAGTTTTCCTACCTCGGTGCAAATGTTAACTCCACAAATGACATCATGGTGGAGATTCGACGAACGCTTCTACTTCGGTCAGTCGAAACCACTTGGGTCAGAACTCCTAATGAAAATAGTCAAAATTATACTCTACCAAGCGTTAATCTTGCCAGTCCTGCTTTACAGAGCCGAAAGTTGGATGATAAGTAAGACAGAGGAATAACTTCTAAGCCCCTTTGAAAAAAAATTTCTACGAATATTTGGTCCTGTCTGTGAGGAGGGCGTATGGAGAAGAAGACACAATCGCGAACTTTATGAGCTGTACAAAGATGTGGACATACTATAGAAGACAAAAATCTGTCGACTTCATTCCCTCGGCCACATCGAGCTGATAGGCGATAATACTCCAGCTAAGCTGGTCTTCGAATCCAAGCCGCCAGGTTTGATAAGAAATAGAAGGCCGAACTTCCGGTTTAAAGATCAGAGGATCGAGGATATAAGGTAGCTTGGTCTTTCCAACTGGATAATAATAGCTGGAATGCTACTATTGTTCAGGCTTTAAGCCCATAAGTTTTTACCAGCAAGAAAAGTAAGCAAGTAAGTAGCATGACTTTCTATTATAATTTTGTTAGTACGATTAATTTTTCCTAGCACATACTTTTACTATAGAACATAGCTCCCACGTTGTTTTCACTTTAGAGTTAGTTTTGCACACACATACGAACGTAAATTTACCCAAAAGGAATTTACTTTTTAATTAAAACCAACGTAAATAAAATGAAATGCAAACATTATTAGCATGGTGCTTTATAGATACGGACATATCTATTTTCAGGTACTACAGTAGAATCCCGATTATCCGGATCAAATAAAGCAGGGGTATTCCGTATAATCGTAAATTCGGATAACCGATTTCAAAGTAAATCAAACAATATTTAAATTTTAATAATTTTTTATTATGTAATGGGTTTTATTTAGATAATACGATATATAAAAAACGAGCTATAACGATAGATAATGAATTACAAATTCTTGTTATTGATCTTTGACGTAATGAATCACATCTTTTCATTGCGGCTAAGTCCCTGATGCGCTTCAGTTGTAACAACTGTATGGGATTTGATTCGTCCTGTCTTTCAAACCACTTAAAAGCAATATCTAGAGCTTCAAAAGCTTCTGCATGAGATGGTACTTGACATACATCCCCAGTTTCAGTATCTTCTTCATCTTCTCTCTCGTTACTGTTCAAATTCTCAATGATTTCTTCATCAGTTAATATTTGGAATCCAGGGTCTTCACTATCGCAGTTCAGCCACTCCTTAATATTCTCTTCATCGCAGCCTTCACCAATGCTAAGAATTTTCATTGCTTCTGTTATTTCTTTAAAATCGTCGTGCGGTTTAATTGAAGAATTAGATAGAGTTAATTTTAATAATTTATTCTATGCCCTTTTTAATGTTTGCAACTCCACAGAGTTCCACGCTTCTACCAGCATATAACAACAATCTTTCAAATTAATTTCTTTAAAAAACTTTAACAACATTTTTATTTCACCGTCGTGTGCTGATAAAAGACGACACAGTAGCTGCTTTCTGTATAAACGTTTTAAAGTTTCAATGACCAAAGCATAGGTTGCAATATCGATGTTACGTTAGGGGGCAAAAACTTAACCGTGAACTTCCCATTTTCTCGATTTAATGTTTCAGCGGAAGGGTGCGTTGGCGCATTATCTAATAATAACAATACATCGCCCTCTTTTCCCACGTCCTTTTGAAATTTCTTCACCTCAGGAATAAATGTATTTTCATACCAAGTAAGAAAAATATCTGTGGTCATCCACGCTTTTTATTGGTTAGCGTAAGTTAAGGGTATTTTAATATTTTTGAAACAGCGCGGATTTTTTGATTTACCAATAAGTAGCAGTGGCAATTGATTTGTTCCTTTAGCGTTTGCGCAAACCATAACTGTAACTCTGTCCTTACACACTTTGTGTCCCGGTGCTGCATTTTCATAACGCGATGCTAATGATCTGCTTGGTAGAGCTTTCCAATTAAGACCTGTTTCGTCCGCATTGTATACAAAATCTAAATCGTATTTTTTTTCATCTAGAAATTCTTTTAACTCGTCTACAAAAGAGTCGGCTGATGCAACGTTAGCAGACAGTTCTTCTCCTTGAATCTCCAGTTCTCGAATTCCATGTCTAGATTTGAATCTTCCTAACCATCCACAGCTCGCCTTGAAAGAAGTATCACCACCAAGTTTTTGATTAAAATCCAATGCTTTTTCACATAACAGAGGTCCCGATATGGGCTGGCCGCATGCTCTTTTTTGTAAGAACCAAGTAAAAACTGCATTCTCCAGAATTTCATTTTGAGATTTTTTCATGACTTTACGTTGCGAGCTTCCATCTTCTTGCTCAAGCGCGCAGGTGAATTTCATTATGGAATCAAAATTCTTTTTAATGTCTGATATCGTAGAAGTTTCGACACCATATATTTGTGCCAACTTACTGCCAGATTCACCATTTTTTATACTCTCAATTATATTCATTTTGTCTTTAAGAGACAACACTACTCTTTTTCGCTTAGACATTTTAAATTTCCAACACGAAACGTAAACAAAAAAAGACAACTTTTCAGTTGAACGCTATCAAAGAAAATGAAACAATAACAAGCACTATCCCGCAAACAAATGAGAGCGGGAGTACACCGTCGGAGGCGGGAATAAACTTGTCGTAACATGTCTCGTTGCGTCGTCAAAACATTTTTAAATTGATAATTAGAGCCGAGACGAATGAGTCCGGATAATCGGATATTCGGATAATCGAAGTTCGGATAATCGGGATTCTACTGTATATGGTACTCCTATGTAATAGAATCTTTACAATGCAACACTTCACTTCAGTCGGAAATTTCAATTAAATTTACCTAATTTAATTTAATTTAATTTAATTTTAATTTCTTTACCTCCCCTGATTCACTGGATTCTATTTGGAATACTTTTAAGTTGTTGAAGTTGTTTGGAAAATTGGAAAACAAATTAATGAAAATAGGTTTCAGCCATGGACGAATTGCTAGCATTCATCTTTTAATCGCTTACTTAAGCCTAACAAAAGCGTTTTTATTCTCAGAGTTTTGTTCATCTTTTCAAGGACACTATGTAGATTTCATTTTCTGTTTGGTTTGCTCTAAAATATCCATGAAACCGATTCGTACGCCATTTAATAATATTGTTTGGATGCTTAAGTTTCTTGTTCTGTTGAAGTCAATGATGATGGTTTTTGGCCGGGTTAAAAGTTTACACATCTGTTTGACTATTTATATACATTTTGAACAAAATTTTCTATTTGTCTGGTAATGTTGATTTCTTCCTTGAACCTAGTTCAATGGCTACGTCTTCTACATTCTTACCTACTTACTTACTTAGGTGGTGCTACAGTTTGCGATGAACATGGATCTTAAACAATAGTTGTTTGCCAATTGGATCAAATATCAGATATCGTATGCCATGTTGATTGAGATTATTTGCAACAGTTAAGATGAAATTTGAAGACTTTCCAAGCTGATGTCCATACGCTCTAACATATATGTCCATCTAAGTCATTTTCACCAGAAAGCACAAGTATCTACGGAAACTTGAAGAAAAAATTTTGAAGTAATTCTGTAAGTGAAACTGAATATGAAAATCATTGCAAGGGGTAAGATGAAGAAGGTAAGATAAACAACCTTCATATTTGCAACGACCGATATGAGATTTTTGGGATTAGATAACAGCATTGTTGGACTGGCTGTTTATTTTTATTTTTTTATTTTTTATTTTCTTTAATTCTTCAAGTCACTTAATACAAGTTTGGTCTAACTTAAAAACTAGGACTTAAAAACTAACAAAATAGTGAATAGTGGTGGAGATCAAGTTTGATTCGGAAAGTGGTGCTCAGATTTTTTTTAAAAAACAAAAGAACTTAACACTGAAGTGGGTAGGAGTACACTTATAACGCCTTAGCATGTGTTAAGTTTTTTAGAAAATGGTTTAGAGAAAGGAAAAAAGATGTTTGGATTCTGTGGCTATTTCGCACCGTGGGGGAAATCGATCATTTAATGAAAATATTAAATACATAGTGGACATTAGCTTGCTATTGGTTTCTAGTTAACTACTCATCCTACATGATTTTTTTTTTTAATTTCTTTTGGGCGCGATTGGAATACGAACACCGAATCTTCCGGTTTAGAAGCTAATCCACTACCACTTGAGCCACGGCCATCAAAAATGGGGAGATTTGAGTTGACCTTAGGAGCATGCCGGAGATTGGCTCGTTGGAACAATAAGAGGTACGATGTGTTGGAATATAAAAGAGACGATGGCAAATAAGGACTGTTAGTGTTGAAGGAAATAGAATTGTAAAGGCAGGTGCAATCCACATAACTAGAGAGCAGTCGATATATGAAGATAATTTCAGCTATGTGTCTGCGTTTTTCGAGGTATTCAGGTTAAGAAATTTAAGGCCATCCTCATGAGTCATCCCAGGGTAGTCCTCGTTAAACCGATTCGGTATATGAACTCAGGAAGAAACCGAATAAGGTTAATGTAATGTAACATAGGGGTTGCAAAATCCTTTAGACCATCATTTAATAAAACCAAGCGATGAGTTGGCTTCAAAGATTATCTTATTACTATGCGAATGGAATTCTAACTCTCTTTTATATAATATTGCAAGGTCGCTAAGGGATTAACTGGGGTTGACTTTCTTTTGCAGTTGACGAATTAATACGAATTGGTCTGCGCTGTAAGAAAGCGCCGATAGAGGCAGCTATAGAGGTGGGTGAATGGGAAATAAGTTCTAAGATATGTCGTTACAGTAGTCAAAATAAGAATTGGTGCGGAGAAAAACTGCTCATAATTTATTTCTTATATTTCGTAAAGAGCATAATCTTCTGTTATATCAGGGTCTGGAAATGGATGATGTTTTATGCCATGGAATGGGGACATGAATAGAAATGGATTTAAATTTTCACTGTAAAAACATGGAGACAGCATCAATTAGAGGTAGGCTGGCAAAAAAAAAAGAAGATATGCTCGGATAGATATAGGGTAAAGCGAGGTGCAATCCACATAACTAGAGAGCAGTCGATATATGAAGATAATTTCAGCTATGTGTCTGCGTTTTTCGAGGTATTCAGGTTAAGAAATTTAAGGCCACCCTCGTGAGTCATCATCATCATCGAATATTCTCGATTCGGTATATGAATTCGGGAAGAAACCGAATAAGGTTAATGTAATGTAACATAGGGGTTGCAAAATCCTTTAGACCATCATTTAATAAAACCAAGCGATGAGTTGGCTTCAAAGATTATCTTATTACTATGCGAATGGAATTCTAACTCTCTTTTATATAATATTGCAAGGTCGCTAAGGGATTAACTGGGGTTGACTTTCTTTTGCAGTTGACGAATTAATACGAATTGGTCTGCGCTGTAAGAAAGCGCCGATAGAGGCAGCTATAGAGGTGGGTGAATGGGAAATAAGTTCTAAGATATGTCGTTACAGTAGTCAAAATAAGAATTGGTGCGGAGAAAAACTGCTCATAATTTATTTCTTATATTTCGTAAAGAGCATAATCTTCTGTTATATCAGGGTCTGGAAATGGATGATGTTTTATGCCATGGAATGGGGACATGAATAGAAATGGATTTAAATTTTCACTGTAAAAACATGGAGACAGCATCAATTAGAGGTAGGCTGGCAAAAAAAAAAGAAGATATGCTCGGATAGATATAGGGTAAAGCGAGGTGCAATCCACATAACTAGAGAGCAGTCGATATATGAAGATAATTTCAGCTATGTGTCTGCGTTTTTCGAGGTATTCAGGTTAAGAAATTTAAGGCCACCCTCGTGAGTCATCATCATCATCGAATATTCTCGATTCGGTATATGAATTCGGGAAGAAACCGAATAAGGTTAATGTAATGTAACATAGGGGTTGCAAAATCCTTTAGACCATCATTTAATAAAACCAAGCGATGAGTTGGCTTCAAAGATTATCTTATTACTATGCGAATGGAATTCTAACTCTCTTTTATATAATATTGCAAGGTCGCTAAGGGATTAACTGGGGTTGACTTTCTTTTGCAGTTGAAGAATTAATACGAATTGGTCTGCGCTGTAAGAAAGCGCTGATAGAGGCAGCTATAGAGGTGGGTGAATGGGAAATAAGTTCTAAGATATGTCGTTACAGTAGTCAGAATAAGAATTGGTGCGGAGAAAAACTGCTCATAATTTATTTCTTATATTTCGTAAAGAGCATAATCTTCTGTTATATCAGGGTCTGGAAATGGATGATGTTTTATGCCATGGAATGGGGACATGAATAGAAATGAATTTAAATTTTCACTGTAAAAACATGGAGACAGCATCAATTAGAGCTGGCAAAAACAAAAGAAGATATGCTCGGATAGATTTAGGGTTTTCCAATAGTTAGTCCACAACTTTGAATTTAATTTGTGAACGCAAATTATTCAGTAAACTGAACATTTTCATCGTGGTAAGGTACACTTACGAGCAACGTCTTCTAATTATAAAAATTTTCTTCAGATATTCGGAGTCGGTGACTGCAACTTTAAGAGCGTTAACTCCAATTTTCCAAAGGTCGTAATTCTCGCCTTACTAGACAGGCAATAACAAGTTTAGTGCAAAAATTCTATATATTCGTTGTGTGATGTTGCCTTGTCAGTGAGATAACGGGTTGGTCGAAGTGTCGAAAATATCGCTGCCGTTCAGACGTCCGTAGCAAACGATCCAAATTATAGCGTATTTTGCGGGATCTTGGTTTACAGTCAAGCTGACTCAAGAATTGAAGCCGATGGACCATTTGAAGCGACGTACGTTCTCCGATTGGGTTCTGGAGAAGATGCGCCAAGATGATGAATTTCATCTCAAAATCATCTTCAGTGACGAAGCCCATTTTTGGCTCAATGAGTTGGTCAATAAGCAAAATATGTGTTATTGGTCGGGTGAAAACCCACATGTGCTTCATTAATCATCACTTCATCTACAAAAAATAACTGTTTGGTGCGGTTTGCATGCCGGCGGCGTTATTGGGCCATATTTTTTCGTCGACGATAACGATCGTCACGTTACTGTGAATGGTCAACGTTATCGCCCATGATCACCGATTATTTTTGGCCCGAATTGGAAGATATGGACTTGGACGACATGTGGTTTCAACAGGATGGTGCCACAAGCCACACAGTACACGCTACAGTCGATTTATTGAAGAGTAAGTATGGTGAGCGTGTTATCTCAAGACATGGGCCAGTAGATTGGCCGCCTCATTCGTGCGATTTAAAGCCATTGGTTTATGAAAACACGCCGACGACGTTGGAAGAGCACAGTGCCAATGTGTGGCCGAGTCGTTGAAAATTGGGTCCAACGAATCGACCGCTGCAAACGTTCCCGCGGTGGCCATATGAACGAAGTCGAGTTCCATTCATAAATGTTTTGATTATACTTCGAGCCAATAATGAAGTTTTTGAAATATCTCAAATGGTTTGCCTTTTATTTAAAAAAAAGTTGTCAAGTCGTTATTAGAAAACCCTATGTTATTAATTAATTAGCTTTATGTTGTTGTTGTCAGAAGAATGAGTAGGGGAAGAAGTGGTTGTGTGTTGTGGAATAATGAGAGAAGAAGAGGGGGTGAACGTAATCGATGGTTGATAGCGTTAAGAGACAAAATGTTACTGTGGAGTTAATGGGATTGCTTGTGAAGTTAGGGATGCCATTTACTTGGTATAAACTTTAATTTGTTATACGATTATTAAATAGATATTTCTTGGATGAACTAGCATTTGACTCGGTAAGAAAGAAGTCACCAAAGCCACCAAAGTCACCAAATTAATCATATCGTCGATAGAATCACCTATGTCAACAAGTTCGTCATTCGCTTTTAAAGCAATTATGTAAGATTCGATAGGTTAAGTTGGGAGAATGTATCAACCCATTCCAAATCATATTAATATTTTCAGCACGAACACATAGTGTATTACGCCCCAAAATTTTAGCCATACAATATTTTTTATTATTTTTCTACATCCTTACCCATACTGTGTAATCTACATTTATTAAAACTCCTAAAACCTTTTCTACCATAAGTTTCAATCTGGTGATTCAGTTTTTTTCTAAACTTGATTTTTATACTGATGTTTAAGATTTTAGTATTTTTGTTTGTTATAAGTAAGTTAAAGTTCGTTTGGATCTGTCTGCCTAATAAAAGGGACGCTGGTGTCTTACCGGAAGTACTAAGAGGCATAGTTCGATTATCAAATAAGAACTTAATTAGTGCAACATCTATTTATTTATTTAAGTTCTATAAAATAGCCTTGGTCCCTATATACTTTAAATCGTTTTGGGTCGAAAACCTCTGAAAACTGTCTGAAGCAGAGCACTACCATTGTCTGTAATGATAACTTTAGGAAAATCAAATCTAATGAAAACTTTTCTCTCTCAACTTTTTACTGTGTTGACTGTATCTGCCCTCTTTACCTCAAAGACTTCTACCCACTTGGAAAAACTATCAATACAAACTAAAAACATCATTTGTTGCTTGCCATGGAGTTAGTTCTCCCCTCGGAGGTTTGCACTGCTGTGTTGAACATATCTCACATGCTTGAATAACATTTTTAATATCTTTTCGCAAACTGTGCCAAAATATATTGCTGCTAACAAGTGACTTTGTCTTTACGATGCGAAAATGAGACGAGTAAAGCTGCTTTAGAACTTCTGGCTGAAGAAATGAAGGTATTACAATCCTATACCCCTCACATTACACACCCGCTCTCTAATGACAGGTCATCTCTTTTTTCAAAGTAGGGTTTTAATTTCTTGGGTATATTTCTTGGCCACCCTTGCTCTAATATACCTTTTTACCTCGTCAATCAACTTGTCTTCCGACGATTTTACAGCAACTATTCTAGCATTAATAGGAATTTGTGAGCTTCGCGTTACGTAAGTATTTCAAACGTACGTCTTTGAAACTATCACCGTCAACCTTGCTCTACATACCTTTTTACCTCATCAATCAATTTGTCTTCCGACGGGTAAGGCACGAACAAAAATCTGCCCCTTTATTTTGACTTTACTCATTGAATATCAAAATTTATATCCCGTGAAAAGCATTACATAACGATGTAATCTGTTTCCTGCCATTTGAGCAACACCGTGCTTTTCCCCAAAACTTTGTTTGAGTGGCTTGGAATCACTATGAAGTGTAAATTCCCTTCCATAAAGGTACTGGTGGAAATGTCGCATCGCCCAACAAATAGCAAAAAGTTCCTTCTCAATTTGACTATACCTGCACTTCGCTGGAATAAGTTTTCGTGAAGTGTATGCCAAATGCTATAAACTCTATTTGTCTATATATGATTTAAAAGAGAGCCAATACCATGGCTATTCGCGTTGGTTACCAATTCCAAAGATGAGTCACTATCATAATGACAACAAACAAAAATTTTCTTGACTTTCCCGTTACTTCTTTTTTAAGAAACTCATATAAGCCGAATTTTCGCTTCGGTATGTGACAATGGATGAAAATTGGCTCCATCACTTCACACCAGAGTCAAGTCGGCAGTCAGCTGAGTGGTAAGCAGGTGACGAACCTCGTCCAAAACGACCAAAAATTCAACAGTCGGTTGCAAGGTTATGGCATCCGTATTTTGGAATACACATGGAATAATTTTCATGGACTCTCTCCAAAAGGGGCAGACTATCAACAGCGACTATTACATTGCGTTTTTGGAGCGTTTGAAGAACGAAATCGCAGAAAAACGGCCACATTTGAAGAAAAAGAAAGTGCTGTTTCATCAAGACAATGCACCGTGTCACAAGTCAATGAAAACGATGGCAAAATTGAATGAATTCCGCTACGAATTGCTTCCCCATCCACCGTATTCTCCAGATTTGGCCCCCAGCGACTATTTCCTGTTCGCAGACCTCAAAAGAATGCTCTCAGGAAAGAGATTTTAGACCGATGAAGAAGTAATCGCCGAAACAGAGGCCTATTTTGAGGCTAAACCGAAATCGTACTACAAAACTGGCATCGAAAGATTGGAAAATCGTTTCAATCAGTGTATTGCCCTCTAAGACAACTATATTGATAAACGAAGTTGAATCTTGTAAAAATGTTGCGTTTTACCATAAAACGGCCCTGACTTTTCAGCCCATGTGTTAGTCTGCTTTCATCTTAGAAACCATCTAACAGATCAGTTGTTGTATGTGATCAGCCTCTCTTGCTGCTTTTGTTTCAGGTGTCAACTGCACTGCTTGGTCGAAAATTAGATAAATTGCTTGTGAATACAATTTCTCTTTGAAGCGCCTACTAATTAGTTATTCCCAATACGAATCTGTCTAGAAGAGCAATGTTATTGGTTTAAAATGTTCGTTTAATGTTTTCTCTACTTATCAAATGACTAGCCCACTTCTTACGGGTAGCACAAATGTTTAGGTAAGGAGTACGATTGTCCCGATAACATTGTGAAAATAATTCCTTTTGTCTGTGTCCTTCCCACTATTTTGTTTGCCGCAAAGTATTGTGTTAATCATTTGGGATACACCACCAAATCCATATAAGAGTGGTGAAACTCTTTTAAAGAGCCCACTGCCACGTTTTGTTCAATCATTTTTGACTAACTTATCAGCCTATGCACACTATTTTAAAAAATTTTCTATGTCCCTAATGTTGCGTTACTATCTCTCTTTTAACTAAAACAATTTTACAATTTACTTGTTACAAAAAGTCTGTGAAGAAGGAGACAATGTTAGGCAACTAAGTGGAAAGCTGGCAATAAAAATGAGCAGATAACAAAAACTGTCACGTATTCCACGGATGAACAAGAACTTCACAAAGCGGCAGAACCACCATTTAGTAGGACAAAAAGGAAAAAAAAGAAGAAAAATGGGCATGTCTCCGGAGCTTTCATTACCACAAGTAAACCAGAAAAGCCCATGAAAGATTAAAAACAAGAAACCAATTCACTCAAATTAATAAAACCTCCCTCAACAATAGTGTTTTGTATCACGAAGTTTGAAGGACTATTAAATATACTAGAGGAAAACCAAATAGAAGCTAATATAGCTCTCTTTAATAGTAATGATTTCAAAATTAATGTTAAAGACAAAGGATCCTACAAAAAAAAAAGGTACGATGGTGTTCATTTGAAAATAAATAATAAAACCAATAAAGTTTGTTGCAAAGAACTACACTTCTCATGCACACCTGGATGGAGTGCAAATGAAATAAAGAAGAAAAACTTCAAAATACTAGAAGTTGTCAACAGTTGTATATATAGTATAAAAGCAAAGTACCGCTGTCATTGTTCATGTTTACTTTTGAGCAAGATGAAGACATCAAGAAAAATTATGAAAATAAAAATACTATATACTAGGAATGAAGGTGCAAGTTCATACTTTGCGTATATTAAAGCTAGTTCCTCAACAGAACCTGCATAGTAGCAAAAGAGGTACAGTAAATAAAAGATAATAACTAAAAGAAAATGCAAAAGCCTGCTCAAGAAGACGCATCTAAGTTCAGAGAGAACCGAAACAAAAGAAAGTTAGAACCGAAATCGAGGTTCCAAAATGGTAAAAAAATGGAAAAAGCCAAAAAAAAATGTCAAACAATATCTCAAACAAAAGTGAGAATTTTAGTCTCATAACTGGTTTAAAGAAAACATTCACAACGTTGCTCAAGTCGTCATACCGGTCGAAAACCAGGTTTGTCTTCTAGCAATACTATGGAGGATATTTTGCAAGAAATTTTAAACAGAATGGAAGATGTGGAAAAGAAAAATAAGAAAATTCTTGAAAGAATATCTTTCCTTAAAATAAAACAGTAGAAAAAGAACTGTACCTAAAAGATCTGAATAGATAAAAATATATAACTCTCATTATACCGGGTGAGTTTTTTAACTTGAGACATCCAAATCACTCGAAAAATACGCAATATCGCGAAAAATGTTTCAGACAAAAGTCACAAGGTTCTGAAGGGGACATAAAATGGTGACCACGAGTTTGACCTTGAGACCCATTTTCAAGGTCCAACGAAGTTCACTTTTGATTTTTCAAATGATAATTCCTGATTTTCATTGCTTAGTTATATTCCTCAATGGGGCACACAACTTTGTCTCAAAGGTCTTATTCATTTAGTGCTAGATGCCACTGCACTGGCACGCCTAAATCATTAATCGGTTTCCAACGTTGTTAGGGTGTTAGAAGGTCAAGATTTGTTTTAAGGAAGTCATTATTGCCTCGAGTGAAGTTAAAACTCAAAGAAATTTCAGATAGAGACAAATTGTCCTAAGCTTATCTGCCCTTTTTTTCTACTTGAACGGAACTGTACTTTATTTAGAAGTTCGATATTTTTTTTGAGGAACTGATTATTATTAGTAACGTTTTCCAGATCAATAATGCAGGCTATTTCAATTTAAGAGAGAATTGAAGTGATATATTGTAGATTTATGGAGAAAGTGGAAGGAACATCGATGGTGCTGTTGCTCTTTACGCTCAACGTTTTCCAGAGCAGATACGATCGCGTGCTTCCTTTTATCGGGTCATCCAACAATTCACTGGTGAAGGAAGTGTGCAACCAAAGAAAAGGAATCGGTCAGATAGGGTGGCTGTTGAGGACAATAAAATAGCAGTGTTAGCTGCCGTTGCATACAATCCTCACATTAGTACAAATAAGTAGTGTATCAGGAATTTCTCAAACGACCGTCTGTAAGATATATCATCGCCATAAATACCATCCCTATCATGTTTCAATGCATCCAGAACTTTCTAGTGAGGATTTTCTCAACCGGGTTTCCTTTTGTCAATGGACACTTCAGCAAACTGAACGAGACCCCCTTTTCTTTGCCAAGGTGTTATTCTCTGATGAGTCGACTTTCACCAATCACGGTACGTTCAATCGACATAATATGCATTACTGAGCTACCGAAAACCCTTTTTGGTTGCGACAAGTTGAACGCCAGCACCCTTGGAATGTTTATGTTTGGGCGGGAATTATCAGCGATAAATTAATAGGTCCATATTTTATTGAAGGCAACTTGAATTGCGAAAAGTATGCAAATTTCTTGCGGGACCATCTTCCAATATTACTAGAAGAACTGCCATTATAGTTGCGACAAACAATGTGGTTTCAACATGATGGTTGTCCAGCCCATTATTCCCAAGTAGCCCGGGGCGTATTAAACAATGTTTACCATCAAAGATGGATCGAGCAAGGGGGTCCGAGGCAATGGACTGCTAGATCACCTGATCTTACGTCACTTGATTTCTTCTTGTGGGGCTACTTAAAAAGTGAAGTTTACAGAAAAAAGCCAAAGACGAATAGCTGAAGCTTGCTGGAAGATTACGCCAGAAATACTTCTCAGTTCTGTTGGTTCATTTAGAGCGCGGAAAGACAAGTGTACTGAAGTGAATGGATACATTTTCGAGCATTTGTTGAAATAGTCTTGTAAAATAAACGTCGAAATGTGAAGAATCCAATGATTCAACAGTGGGAGGCAAGGGGACCCACTCTAAATAATCACCCCGAAGGAAACAAAATGTTGTTTCAGGGTTATGCTAAACGCAGTATGTAAAAACAAACGACAAGCCTACGAGCAATTATCATTTGAAAAATCAAAAGTGACCTTCGTTTAACCTTGAAAATGGGTCCTAAGGTCAAACTCATGGTCACCATCTTATGTCCCCTTCAGATTTTTTGCGATATCGCGTATTTTTCGAGTAATTTGGATGTCTCAAGCTAAAAAACTCACCCTGTAGAATGCCATTGGTCTCGAGAATCGTGAAGGCGAATTGCAAGCGAAACAAGCTACAAGCTGAAACAAAACGATTTTAAAATCCTCTGCCGTAAATTAAGAAATAAATTCATAATAAGCCGATTTTTGGGGATCAAGATTAACAAGTACAAGGGGACGAGAACTCCCTGAATCGATAAAAGAAGACAATGCCAATTACCATTCTACGAAAAATCCTACTTACTGTCCCACAGATAGGAACAAAGTTCCGGACGTGGTTGACTTCTTTATAACTAAGAATATCTTTTCAAATACTACCCAACTGCAGATAGGGCCAGATTTTGGCTCAGATCACTCATCTGTGCTACTTACACTTTTTGGGGATCAAGATTAACAAGTACAAAAGGATGAGAACTCCTTGAATCGATAAAAGAAGACAATGCTAATTACCATTCTACGGAAAATCCTACTTACTGTCCCACAGATAGGAACAAAGTTCCGGACGTGGTTGACTTCTTTATAACTAAGAATATCTTTTCAAATACTACCCAACTGCAGATAGGGCCAGATTTTGGCTCGGATCACTCATCTGTTCTATTTACACTTACAATAAAATTATACTGAACACACGCCATTCCTAGTGAACAAGCTAACTGAGTGGACATATTTCAGATATTTGCTGAAACTACCTGAACTGTCCATAACAAATCGATACAATAGAGCAATTAGAAAATAGAATACAGACTTGCAACCTAAATATACAAAAGACTGCTTGGGCTGCAACGTCTGAATCAATTTCTAAAGTAAAGAGAAACGTACACCCCAAAGAAATATGCGACATTATATCTGACAAGAGGAGAGCTCGTAAACGCTGGAAATTGTCGAAAGAGCCAAGTAATAACACAAGACTTAATAGTTTAAACAATAAGTTCAGAAAAAAGATCGTAGAATTGGTTGGATCGTTGGTTGAAAGATACCTTACAAACGTATACTGTGGAAGACTACAAAAAAAAAAAAATTGAGAAGACCAACGGCATACACTCCTGCAGTTAAAACCACAGGTGAAAACTGGGCAAAAACCAACAAACAAGGCTGACATACTTACAGAATATATTGAAAACGTCTTCCAGTCATACGAAGATAATGATTTTTTACAACAAACGGAAGAAATATGCCAAGACGAGTGATTAATTCCAGCAGTAGCCTCTACGGAATCAGCCATAGAAATATAAAAAAAGATCAACGTAAAAATCTCCGGGATGTTTCTAAAAAAACTTCAAGAAAAGGCATGAAAATAATAGCACAGATAATAAGTGCAGATAAAGGTATTATGGTACCAAAGCCAAGCAAATTGCCCAGTGAAGTTACCTTATATTTTTCGATCTCATTGCTGCCAATCCTGTCAAAGCTAGTTGAAAAAAATTTTGTTAAACGACTTCATTCGATTATAGAAGAAAAGAAACTGATACCAAACCACTAATTTGGATTTAGAAATAGGTACTCAACTATAGATCAACTTCACAAAATAATTGATATTTTGAAATGTATAAAAGTTGGAGTACCACAAGGTGTTTGAATAATACTATTGCACATGTGTGTGTTCTTTTCCTCCTATACACGAACGGCCTACCGTCAAAATTTGTCAAAATGACAAAATGACATTCGAACTCAGTTAAGTATTTAGGTATGACTCTAGACGCGAAGTTTCGTTGCAAAATTCATGTTTGGAAAAAATATGATGCACTTAATATCGGATAAACCAAAAGAGGACTATTGCAGCCGTGAACAAAATTCATGGTCTGATTACAAGAGACGAGCTGCCTTGGGCGCTGTATAGCTTCAAACCATACAAGTCTGCGGCTTCGGACGCTATAATACGGTATAGTACCGGCCGAACTACAAAGGTCCTCAGATATTATTTTGCCCACGCTAGAGAATATCATGAGGAGCTGTTTAGAAATGACTCACATTCTCACTGTCATGGAGTGAAGTCAATGTAGTTTTCATTCCCAACGTCTCAGGACCATAGACCTATAAGTCTATCATCTTTCCTTCTAGAAACTCGTGAACGACTGATTGATATCTACATACATATATATATTCTTAGACATAGAGGGCGCCTTTAACTGCGTCAACTCATCCGCAATCACTACTGCGCTGTCACATCTGCAGATAGACGACTCACTTGGGGAGTGGATCAGTCTTGTGCTGATAATCAACTCCAAACTGGGTGGGACTTCTGCTAAAAGATGAGTTAGTAGAGGCATGCCGCAAGGCGGTGTCCTTTCTCCCCTTCTTTGGAACTAAGTGGTAAATGAACTGCTGATATACTTCGAAGCGGGTGGGAGTAGGGTGATTGCCTATAGGGATGACATTGCTTAAGCCATCTTAGGCAAACATGTTAATATCATCAAAGAACTCCTTCAGCTAAATCTTAACAGATTAACCCGTGGGGCGAAGCGCTGTTGATTGGGAATCAACCCTTCTAAAATTGATCTTGTCCAGGAAATATAAAATTCCAACTACAGACCCTCCGTCAATAAACGGTACCAGTTTAGTGTTGTCCGATACAGCAACATTTTTGATAGGAAACTAAACTTGAAACTTAACATTCAAGAAAGAGTCAAGAAAGCTACAGTAGCTTTATTCTATTGCTCTCGGTCATAAGTCATAAAGGTGGTTCTCTGATGGAGGGCTTTAGACATTGCAGTCAACTGCAAAAAGCATAAGCGGAGCTCTACGCTCCACTCGCTCCACGGCACTAGGCATTCTGTTTCATGGACATCTTTAGCAGGCAAGTAGCTGCGGTCTGCAGTTATTCTTATTAAAGCGACTACATAGTGGATAATTTATTTATTTGGCCACGCTAATATTTTTAATATTGGGTATATAACTGATTACGTGCGGTTTTTTTTTTCAAAATTTGAACGTTTATTTAAGAAAAACATGTACAATAGTATTATTCAAAGTATTGCCCATCTGAAGCTATGACCCTTTCCCATCTCTCTGGCAATTTTTGGATCCCATCCCAAAAGAACTGCGCCGCCTTGGCAGCCAAGAATGAATGAAGCCAATTTTTAATATTCTGCTCTGATGTGAACCGCATTTCATTGAGGGCGTTCTGCATCGACCGGAAAAAATGGTAGTCAGAAGGGGAAAGGTCTGGGCTATAAGGCGGATAGGATAAGACTTCCCATCCACTGTTTTCCAAATAGTTCTTAACCGGAATAGCAACGTGGGGCCGAGCGTTGTCATGATAGAAAATTATTGCCTCGTGTCTGGTCGCATATTCCGGGTGTTTTTCGGCTACTGCTCTCTTCAAATGGATTAATTGTGTTCGATAGCGTTGTCCATTGATGGTTTCACTCGGATTTAGCAGCTTATAATACAGCGCACTCATCTGAACTCACCAAATACAGAGCATTACGTTCGCACCATGGATATTCGGCTTTGCCGTTGATTTGGCTGGTTGGCCGGGTTTCACATATGATTTTTTGTGCTTGGGGTTATCGTATTGGATCCATTTTTCATTACCAGTAACAATCCGATGAAAAAATGACTTCCTTTTGTAGCGTTCCAGCAGCATTTCCGACATGCAAAACCGCCTTTCGACGTCTCTCGGCTTGAGTTCATGTGGAACCCAATTTCCTTGATTTTGAATATATCCAGCTGCTTTTAAACAAAGTTCGACATATTTGAGTGAAAAAAAATTATTGTTGTTTACGCTTCAAATGAATGACATATACTTAAATAACGTACAATGACAGGAGCTTTCCACCGCATGTTCCAATGGAATAATACAAGTTACGCCATCTCTTAGCAAACCGCATCCATTCATTTTAGGAATCCACATAGAAAACATCGATTACAGCATATCTAAACTTGGGTTGACAAAAACTTTCATGCGAGCTTCTGGGAGTAAGATGCTTTCAAAAGGAAAAGAGTAGCATAGGTATACCAATCGCTACGTGCAAGTTATTATTTAAGCTGGATGCTAATAAAAGAACAGACCTTAGATGGGCCGGTTGGCCAACATGTCTATCTACTTAACTGATCTCTCCAAAGCTGGATCTGAATCGCTCTAAGAGTATGATTCTTCTAAATAGGAAATATTTAGCGCCATTATAGGTGTCATCACTGGACGCTGAATTATAGGCAAGCATGCAAGAAGGCTTGGCGCTCTTACACCCGATTTGTGTAGAAGCTGTATGGACGAGGAGGAAGAGCAGACAATTCTCCACCTTCTCTGTATATGTCTAGCTCTATCCCAGACAAAAAAACTACACCTAGAAGCCTTCTTCTACAACGACTTAAACGATCTAAAGAATAAAGACCCTAACAGTCTCCTGCGCTCCATTGTAAGCTCAAATTGGTTCCATGAGTAAAATCCACTTGGCAGCACAACGGGCCAATAAGTCTAAGTGCATTGGTTTTCCAAACGCCACTTTCACCTAACTTATCCTTACCTAATATAGGATACAGCAGAATGTATTGGCTCATAGAAAGTTATTCATATATCTCAATATACAATAAACTGCTTTTCTATAAGGAAGTCCTAAAGCCAATATGGACATGTCGTCTCCAGCTTTGGGCGTGCACAAGTAAGACAAACCTGCAAAGCATTCAATTCTTCCAAAACACAGTACATACTACGGGATATTTTTAATGTAACATAATAACGCTGACCTACATAGGGATCTACAAATTGAAATGATAATTGAACGAAATCAGGAAGGTCGCATTAAGACATGAAGGTAGGCTTTGCAACCATACTAATTTGAAGTAGTCGAATTACTTAGTTAGAAGATTACGAAAGGTAAAAACATTCGAACTAGGAAAAAAAAGAAAATAAGTATATTTTGTAACATAAACACTCAAACAAAGTGATAACGAATTAGGAAAAAGGTTACAGACAAAAGTTAGTTTCTTGTAACATAGATTTACAAGAATTGGAAACAAATTGCTGATTAATTTAATGACTGTGTGTGATTATTGGAAGGATGGTAACACCATGTTTTCTCCGGGTGTTTCTAGTGTGTGCGTTAAGTCCCATACTATATTCTATAGCTTTCTGGTCAGTATCGTTTGTGAAGAAATATAGACCAATGATTCCACCAGACCATAACCAGACCATTACCAGACCATGACCAGACCATGACCAGACCATGACCAGACCATGACCAGACCATGACCAGACCACTTTAATCAAGTTAACATATAACCAGTGCATTTAAGCCGAATTACGAATCTATCGTACAACAGGAATGTGAGAATCTTTTGTATAGTGTCACATTTTCATTTGATATTTGACTTTTATCTAGCAATATAAGAAGAAGAGTAGTCCATTCTCGTATCGTAGATGTTTCGGTTGATTCTATGTCCTTCCCGCCCAACACGCACTAAAGAGGTTTATGATCATCTCTGATCCAATACGGGGACCATTTCCCAATAAATACAAGTCGCACATCCAGCACCATTCCTTCCTTCCTTGTGTGTAATACGAGTAATAACGATAATAGTACGTGTCGGACTTTGGATCCAAAAGGCCCATTTATTGTCCAGAATTTATTAGATATCAGGAGTTTTTCTTTATTTCAAGTATAAAAAATTCCATCAGTCTCGTCAGAATGCCAGCGTTTTCAATACAACAGATTAAGCCCCACAGATTAGATAAAAACTCCCTACACTGTGAAACTCCGTCGCTTTACCTTCATTTCTCTCATAGAGATGATTAACATACTAAAGGATTTTTTTTAAACATCATTAAGGTTTCAGTTTGGTGTTATCAGAAAAGTCGGGATAGCCGTTGCTTTCACTTTACTTGTGTGTAACCCTTTTGCCTGGTTGAATAGGAAGCAATACATGCTAAGTCCATCAACAGTTATTTTCACTGCATAGATCTGAAAAATTATATTTTTTCCAGAGCAAATACATGTCAATCTTAATTTCGCTCTATTCGCCCTTTTCCCGTAACTGCCAATCGATTTCTTCGATATTCAGTGCTCTTACACGAGTATACTAAAATATGTTTGTATAGATATACATGACTTTGTTTGCTATAGCTGATGGCGTTCTATTTCATTTCAACGGTACAGTTCTCTAAATCATTAGCAAATTAATATAAGTTATCAAAATGTGAACTATTTCATTCATACGCTCTTGTTGTTGCTGCATATTTGAGGGGAACACTTTCCAGAATTGAGTTGTTTTGTAATTTTTCGTGTGGGTGAAACTTACTGAGCGGTATATACGTTACTTTAATAACATCATAGTATTTCAAAGGAACCTCTATGATGTCCTAATACATAAATAGTGTAGTCTGAGGAGCTATTTTCCATTATATACCATACGTTTCTAAACGGATAAGTAGCCTTGCTTCTAGAGAGTCATATATGTGTGTATATACGAATATGTTACGTCGTAAAGACTCTGAGATTTCATTCCGTCAACATCAGCCAGACTACCCTCATATTACTTATTTTCCTTTTTTTTCTCCGCATATTCCAATCCCGTAGAGTAGGTGTATAGTACACTCAAGTGATGTTTGCTTCAGAGGACAAATGTGTCATAAAAACACCAAGCACACGCTGATACATAGTTTAGAAATAACCACCAGAATAAACCACCAAAATAGGTTCTCAATATATGACGAAATAGTGCACAAACTATAAAACATTTACTGATATTGGACCATGTGCTAGCACCATAAATGTGTGATATCCTTTGGAATCATTTTGTAGAGGGGAAGTGCTTCAATGTTTCGTTTGTGATACAGAGAAAGTACGAGTACATTATGTAACACATGGGCTAAAAAGTCAGTGCCGTTTTATAGTAAAACACAAAATTTTTGCAAAATTCAACTTATTTATCAATATAGTATCGCCCTCGAAACACTGATTGAAACGGTTTTTCAATCTTTCGATACCAGTTTTGTAGTACGATTCCGGTTTAGCCTCAAAATAGGCCTCTGTTTCGGTGAAGAAGTACTTCATCGGTCTTAAATCTCTTTCTGGAGAGCATTATTTTGAGGTCTGCGAACAGGAAATAGTCGCTGGATGCCAAATCTGGAGAATACGGTGGGTGGGGAAGCAATTTGTAGCCGAATTTATTCAATTTTGCCATCGTTTTCATCGACTTGTGACACGGCGCATTGTCTTGATGAAACAGAACTTTATTTTTCTTTAAATGCGGCCGTTTTTCTGCGATTTCGTCCTTCAAACGCTCCGACAACGCAATGTAATAGTCGCTGTTGATAGTCTGCCCCTTTTGGAGATAGTCGATGAAAATTATTCCATGTGTATTCCAAAATACGGATGCCATAACCTTGCCAGTCGACTGTTGAGTTTTTTGTCGTTTTGGACGAGGTTCGTCGCCTGCTCGCCACTCAGCTGACTGCCGACTTGACTCTGGTGTGAAGTGATGGAGCCAAGTTTCATCCATTGAACAGCTTTAAACACTCCTCTGAATCATCAACACGTTGTTGTTTTTGAACAGAGCTTTCACATGTCCAAATATTCATGTATGATATATCCAACACGCTCTTTTGATATCTTCAGAGCCTCAGCTATCTCGATCAACTTCACTTTATTTCATTCGTAATCATTTTGTGGTCTTTTTTGTAATAGCTTTGGTTTTTTATTTTGATGAGTTTGGAATTGAGTTGGAATTTTCCTACACTAACTGCTCTATAAATGTAACATAGCACTAAGTACACATGTTCGGGTATATATGTAGTATCACAGTGTAAGTAAGCGTAAGAAAGATACCCTCTAACAGTTTTTTTTTTTTTTTTCTTCTTTTATTTGGGTGATATACTTAGCTCAAATTAGCGGTAAGCAAATAGACAACCTTCTTTGATGATGCAGGAAGTTCAAATTATTCGGTCTCAGTATAGCTTGGTGCCACCGGTTATTGCTTTTTTACTTTCCCACGAAATGGCCCCTCCAGCAGCAACAAAAAATACAAAGCCAGTAAACGACTTTCTGTCATTAAGCGTAACCTTTAAGATGTTGTGTGTTCTGAAAATATTTAATTTTGTGTGTTTTGTCTAATTCAGGTGTTCAGCATGTTGGTTTTCGTTGAATTGAGCAAGTTTACATACCGAGTACATGATGTCTCGTCTAGAGTATATGGCAATTGAATTTATATCATCACCATTGTTAGGTTTATACACACAAGATGAACAAATGAGTATCTTAGCCTGGTAGAAAATGTCTCACCGTAGTCCAGACCATACCGCTGACTGCATACCTTCGCCACAAGTCTTGCTTTGTATCGCTCTATCCTGCCATTTTTGTTGTACTTTATATTAAAAACCCATCTCGATTAATTCACTTGACGATTTCTTAGTAATTCAATTAGTTCCCAGACTCGTTTTTTTTCAAAGAATTTATTTCTTCCTGCATTGCCTTTCTCCATTTATTCACTTCTTCTCTGCCCAGCGCCTCTTTTACTCTTAGCGGATTTTGCAACATTTTAATCACTAAGAAAAATTGCAGAATTTGAGTATGACGGCTTACAGGAATGTTACGTCATTGTTAATGCAACTCCTCTTTTATGAAATTGTTTTCTACTACACAAAGCAACATCCGCAGCAATAGCATCATGAGCACCATTAACAACATTATCATTTTTTCCAGTACAACCCCTCTCGGCTCCTTTGCTTACGCTATAGTTTCAGCAAAAATTTCCATTTCTACAACGATAACATTATCTTCTTTTAAATTTTCTTCTTCTTTTACAATATCCTTCTCGTCCACTGATATATGAGTATTTTGTTCTTCATCATCTAAGGCATGAATGATTTCGTCGGCAACAACATCGTTTCCTTTGAAAAAATTACTATAAGAATCAGTTTCGAAAAAAGTGAAACATATATCTCGTCTCGTGTGAATTATTCCGCTTTCCGGCTAAAACAATCTATAAGCCTTCGATGGGGTTGAGTATCACACCATAAGGCATTCAATGTCTTTAGGCGCGAGTTTCGAGTTACCTGTGCGTTTATCCAAAATAATTGCCTTTCGACCGAAGACTTGCAAAGGAATAAACCTTGGTTTATACCAAGTTTAGGATGGTATGGTGTTTCCTAAAATCCTTGGCGCACGGTTACGTGCATAGAGAAAATCATTTATTAATTTTTATTAAAAAATAAAAAAAAACAACGACATCAATGAAAAACAACGGAATTTAATTAAGACTAGATTATTACAATTCATGAACTGAACCCTGGAATGCTATTTGGGGTTCACTCGTACACTCTGCACTTAAGTGGCTCTGCGGTATTTTGGCCCATTCACGGCGAAGTGCTTGTTTGAGGTGCTCCAAGCTTTGGTATTTTTTAGTACCAACCTTCGCCTTCAAAATACCCCAGACAGAGAAATCCAACGGATTTGCATCCGGAGAATTTGCAATCCATTGTGTCGAAGAAATGAAGTGTGGAACATTGTTTCTTAACCAATCTTGGTTGACGCGCGCTTTGTGAGACGGTGCCGAGTCTTGTTGAAATGTCCACGGTCTCCAAAAGAAATGATTATTTGCCCAAGACTTCAATACTGCCTCTGAGACAGTTTCACGGTATACGATCGCAATAATTTTGACGCCACGGTTCAAAAATACGAGCGGAGACGACCATTGGCGGTTATGGCGGCCCAAACCATCACTATCGGTGCTGCCTGCTTTCTGGTGGCCGTCCGAAGGTGTAAATTTTCAAAGGACCTCTCTTGCAGGTAAGCTCGGTCATTTTGTTTGTTGACATATTGCTCGATATTGCTCATCGGAAAAAACCAAATTCGGCAACTCACCACTTTCGTACAAGCGTAGCAACTCCTTCGCTCTTTCGACTCTAACTTTTTTCTGTTGCGGTGTAAGATCATGTGCTTTTTTAAACTTCAATTGCTTGAGCTCAAGCTCATTTTTCAGTTTTTGTTCTATCCGTTCCAACGATATGTTGAGCTCACGAGCTATTTTTCTTCCACTCCGACACGGATTTCGCTCAAATCGAGCCTTCACTTTCCGAACCATTTCTGCCGATGTTGCTGTTTTTTTATGACCACCTCCATGGCGTCTTGCAACGCTGTCAGTATCATGGCAACGAGCTATGGTTCGAGACACAAATGATTTATAGTATTCACGTTGAGGTGCTGGAGGGCTCTAACGATAGCTACTTGTGGTTTAAATATAAAACAATCACACTATCACGTTTGAATTCCATAGCGGATAAAAATTTTTCAACACAACTGAGACGCAAAGGTCTTGTAAATAATAAAATTATCTGTCATTTGTCAAAATTTGAGCTCACTGTCATGAACGGTTTGGAAATTATAGTAGTCTGAAGTTGGTTGCAGTTCGAGTCAGGCAGGGTGTAGTTACAATAGTTCGTATGTAATACTGACCGGCAGGCGAAGTGTTTGTCATTTGACAGAGCTGATATTCGATATTGGGTTCACCCCAGGGTAGCAGAATACGAATTTAACGTTTTTATTCCTTTTTTTTTTAATGTGAGTATGTTTATTATTAAGTGTAACTAGTACTCGCTTATATTATTTACTAATTCATTTGTTTGTTCTTAGCTTATATAGTAAAAGAAATGGTTTCTAAAAAAATGAATTTTGAGCTATTAAAACCTGATGATTATTCTCTGATTCTGACTCAGATGATTTTCATGACGAGAGCGACGAAGGCGATGCCATCATATCAGATTTTAGAGATGATTTTGAAGTAAAGGAGTTTAGTGATTTTGAAAGCACACGCTAAAATTCTCATAGCCCAAATCAACATCGGTTTACATCATTGTCCGAGAATGAAGGCCACTCAGTTTCTTTTATTCCTGTTTACTTTCAGGATTCCTTTCCATCCTCTGATTCTAAAGATGATTTGCCGTTGTCACAAATACAGTACGCCGTACAAGACAAAGCTTAAGTTTTGAAGGTTCCCGCTAAGCTAAAAGGAAAAAAAATGGATTCAAATGATCAGGAGTTAGAGGTAAAGAACATCGTACACCAAAACGAAATCTGCTCTACATTTGCCTGGAAATAAACATAATTCCAAAAAAATAAAATCAGGAATAGACGCCTGGGAATTATGTTTAAGTAGAGAAAATATTATATCAACAAAGAAATAAAAATCCAGAGATTAACATATACAAAAAAGGGGACAATGCGGATAACAATGATACAGAAACCACTAATAATCTTTCATCCACCAAAGCCATTCATACTGTTGAAATGAGGGCACTTATTGGCTTGTTTTATTATGCCAGAGTAATGAAAATGAATGGAGTATTTACCAAGGAGTTATTTGATATAGACAGTGGTATACCAATATTTAGGGCAACTATACCCGAGGCACGTTTTAGGTTTCTAATTAACTGTCTTCGATTTGATGCCAAATTTACCAGAACTCAGAGAAAGGAGACCGACAAACTTGCAAAGTTTCGACAAGTGTTTGATAGATCCATAAATAAGATGAAAGAAATATATACTCCGTCGGAACACACTACGATTGATGAACAATTGGCTGGTTTCTGAGATCGTTGTCCATATAGAATGTACATTTCATCAAAAAGGTTTTTTTATTCGATGCTGAAATTTAAATAGGTAACGTATCTACACCACGCGATGTTCTAGTTGCCCAGTACTATTGTGACAAACTTATAAGTTCTTTTCTGACTATGGATAACTGGTTTACATCATTTCAGACTGCGAAAATCTTTTAAATAAAAACATAACCGTTGTGGACACATTGAGAAAAAATAAAAAATAATAACTCCATCATTTTTGAATCTCAAAAATAGACGTGTTAACTCTGCCATATTTTGCTACCGTAATCCACTTGGGTACTCTGTTGTCCTACTGTCTACCAAAAACTAAAAAAAAAAAATCTGTATTAATGCTTTCTACAATGCATGAAAAAGGTGATAAGCCGAATTCTACCAAATTACCAGAAATCAAACAGTTTTATAATGCGACAAAGTGTCGAGTGGATACCTTGGACCCGCTATGTCACACTTGTTCTACTGGTAGAAAGACGTTGGATACTTTGCTCGTTTTAAAATTTGCTCAATATTTCGGAATACAACTTGAAGATCCAATATACTTTAAATAACGCAGCAACAGAAGAATCAGCAAGGCCAAGATTGGCCATTGCTAGCTATAGTACACATTTTCCCATCTTCTAGGCAATTTATGGATTCCACGCCAATTAAACTGTTCGTCTTTTGAAGCAAACTAAAAAGTCAGCCAATTTTCGATTTCCCCGTAGGATTCGAATTGCTGCTCAGCTAATGCGTGTCCCATCGATGAAAACAAATGGTAGTCGGAAGGAGCCAAGTCTGGTGAATACAGCGGGTGGGGTAGCAGCTCCCAGTCAAGTGCTTTGGTTGTATCCTGAACCAGTTTTGCTTTGTGTGCACGTGCATTGTCACATTCAAAACAACTCGTTGAAAGTATGTCACAAGAAGTAATTGAACGAAAGCGTAAGCGTACTTAAGAGTATCATGCTTATATGTATAGGGTTTTCTAATAACGACTTGAAAACTTTTTTTTTTAAATAATAGGCAAACCATTTGAGATATTACAAAAACTGTATTATTGGCTTGAAGTAAAATCAAAACATTTATGAATGGAACTCGACTTCGTTCATATGGCCACCGCGGGCACGTTTGCAGCGGTCGATTCGTTGGACCCAATTTTCAACGACTCGGGCACACATTTCGGCCGAAACGGCCTCTATTTCGCGTTCAATGTTGGCTCTGAGCTCTTCCAACGTCGTCGCCGTGTTGGCATAAGCCAATAACTTAACGTAGTCCCACAGAAAATAGTCAAGATTGGCCCATGTCTTGAGATAACACGCTCTCCATAATTACTCTTCAATAAATCGATTGTAGCGTGTGATGTGTGACTTGTCTCACCATCCTGTTGAAACCACATGTCGTCCAAGTCCATATCTTCCAATTCGGTAATTCACAGTAACGTGACGATCGTTATCGTCGACGAAAAAATATAGTTCTAAAACGCCGCCGGTTTGCAAACCGCACCAAACAGTTATTTTTTGTGAATGAAGTGGTGATTCATGAAGCACATGTGGGTTTTCACCTGACCAATAACGCATATTTTGCTTATTGACGAACCCATTGAGCCAAAAATGAGGTTTGTCACTGAAGATAATTGCAGACGTTGCTCGTTAGTGTACTTTACCATGATGAAAATGTTGAGTTCACTGAATAAATTGACAGTGACAGATTGATGATGAGTGAAAGAGTGCGTTCACAAATTAAATTTAAAATTGTCCGTATTGGAAAACCCCATATAAAAAAATTCACATCCTTGCGTTTGAAAGTAGATTTATTTTTTTAATCATTACATTGAAGCGAACAGAGGTACGGTTGTACCCCAATGTAGGATAGTAAATTTTACAAAAAAGTGTAGGATTCTAGGGTTAAGTGTAAAGTGAAAAAATGTTTCTACCCACTAGGGCCTAATGAAAAACCTTGTCAATTAATGAGGACGAGCAAGGCTTCAAATATTTTAGAACCAAATTCTCCAGAAACAGTGACGCAAAATTGAAAGAGCGAATATTTGTAGGCCCACAAATACGAGAATTTATGAACGAGGCAAATTTCAATATCAAGTTAAATAGAGTAGAAAATAGAGCACGGGCCGCTTATGTATAGGCTGATTCACCGTGAGGTTTAATTTTCAATAGCCGTTTTTTGATAGATCACGCATGACTCCTATCAAACTGCTTTGTCATTTTTGTTCAGTATCGTTTGGGAAATCATCATAGAAAGACTCAAACTACAACAGCGTCTCCAAATTGTTCAGCTGTAGTACGAAAATAAGTGTTCTGTGAGAAATGTTTTTCGTACGATTCGAGGTACTTACCTCGTACTTGTCAAAACCATTCGTAAATTTGAGTCCTAGCTTACATTAGAGGATGATACTCGACCAGTTAAACCACATCCAGCACGTTGTGAAGAGACTATAGCAGCAGTAGCTGAGAGTGTACGCGAAGACTGTGACGAATCGATTCGTCGTCGTTCTCAACAGCATGGCTTGGCGTATTTTACGTGAGAATCTCGGTCTAAAAGCATACAAAATTCAACTCGTGCAAGAATTGAAGCCAGGCGACTTGAATTTTCGTCTTATTTCATCATGAAATTTTGTTCAGTGGTGAAACCTATTTCTGGCTTAATTGATACGTTAATAAACAAAATTGCCGTATTTTGGCTGATAAGCAACCCGAAGAGAGTACCAAGAGCTACCATTATATCCATTAAAAACAACGGTATGGTGTGGTTTATGGGCTGGTGGAATCAGTGGACCATATTTCTTCAAAAATGAGGCAAATGAGAATGTTACCATCAATGTTAAGCCTTATCGGGCTATGTTAATGGACTACATATGTGCTTGCTGAAATTCAAGCACATGGTCTCAGTGAGCTCTGGTTTCAACAAGACAGCACTACGAGCCATATAACGCGTGAAACAGTGGACTTGCCTAGATCGTGCGATATATATATATATATATATATAAATATACATACATTAGTCCATTATACATATCAGTGCCGTCTTAAGGTCTTACGGGGCCCGGAAACAATTTTTTCGGGGGGTCCTTGTACAAAACAACGTGAATTGTTGATACAAAAATCCAAAATCTAATAGAAATATAGTATATGATACTATAAACGACTGATCTTTACAGTTGAGGATTCACTGTAATCGCATGCGGTAAATACATATATTCGCGTCTAATTCACACTGTTTGCATGAAATTTAGTGAATAGTTTCACAACAAAATGCAACAAATGGACAATGAGTTCGGAACGTAATTTAAGTGGTGTTGCAGAAAAGCGTGAAAAAGATGAAAAACTTCTGGAGAGCAAAATTTAAATAAATCAAATGAAAGTGAAAACAACAATACAAGTGACATAGTAGTCGGTGAATTAAATACCGAAAAAGCTGAACAATAAAATTTTGGTTGAATGACCCAAATCATCACCACCGGACACAAATTCAATCCAAAATCATGCAGGTTTACGGAATATTCAATTTAATTTTGTACGAATAATAGTTTATTGGAGAAGTATTTTGAAGCGAATAATTCAACCCCAGAGGGTTGACATTTCGTGGCAGTGATTAAATTATTGGATCAAAATACAATGGCAATTTTTCTCGGAATTATTGAATTGATTAGTAAATTCGATTCACTTATATCATCACATTTATAAAGATATGGAAATAAAGGAAAAGGTGAACAGAATTTGAATTCATCATGCTCATTGCTAAGCATGTAAAAGACATAAAATTAAGTGAAGTAAAGAATTCCCAACATTATTCAATCAGAGTCGATTCCACACCAGATGTATCGCACACGGATCAGTTGTCATTTTTTATTCGATACGTGAAAAATGGCTCACCAATTATACGGAACATATATCGCAGTCACTTTCAAACATCTTCAACAATCTTTGACTGACAATACCATCAACATAATTGACTGTCGAGGTCAGTCTTACGACAACAGCCCATATGGTGGTTTACATGTAAAGATATCTGATATCAATCCCTTGGCCATTTTCATAACTTGTGCAGCGCATTCATTAAATTTAGTCGGGAAAAACACAATTTCGGAAAACAGGTGAGCAACTGAATTTTTCCAGCTGGTGGAAAATGTGCATCATTATTTCGTTTATTCTGAGTATCGATATGATCAATTGAAATCGAAAAAGGTGAATTTTCCTTGAAGCGAGATGGTCAGCAAAATATGAAGCTATTAAAGCCATGCACTCATATTATATTAAAGTGGTGAATGTGCTTGAATCTTTAACATCAGGAAGCAGTACACAAACTGATGAAAATAAAGCGATTGCTTGTGGTTTAATCAACAAATTGTGTCAATTCAGCAATATTTAAAAGCTCATTACCTGCAAGCGGATTTTGATTGAATTTGATCGAGTCAATGTCCATTTAACAAAATCTGATCTGGACCTTAGTGTTAGCGTGAAACTTTACACATCTTTGACATCATTCCTCGAGAATTTAAAAACGGAATTCGGTTTGATCTTTAACGAAGCAGTCATATTGTTTGAAGGTGTGCAGAATAAGAACAGAGCGAGGCTATTCAAATTCGAACAAGAAGCGAAAATACACAAGATCCTGATCACCTCCAACACCAACAAAGCAGCAACCTTGTGATATATCATTTTCGCCGATAGTTAACGCTTTAAATACTAATTTAAATTAACGTTGTGCTGTTTCCAGTCATTTGAATATTAAATTATTTTTTTTTCTTATTTAATTTATAAGACAATTGATGAAATTTCCACTGCATGCAAAGAGCTCGCTTCAATTTCAATTATTTTTCGTGTTTCAGTTTGCAAAAACTGCAAAATACTCCTTCGTGGCGTCAATGATTTCCTCGCGTGAGCTGAATTTTTTATTGATGAGCCATCTTTCAAGGTTTCAGAAGAGATAATAGTCTGAGGGAGACAAATCGGGCAAATACGATGGATGGGACAGCAATTGGAGCCGTAAGTCATTGATTTTAGCCATGGTTGCGATGCTTCATATAAGGCCGTTTTGCAGCGTTTTCTGACTTCAGTCGCTCCAATAATGCACAGTAATACTCGCGAAGAGTCCATTGCCATTGTTGCCGTTGTTCTTTGGTATTCAACAGTTACCAATCTAATCCAAAAGTCCGCCCGATTCCGCATCAGAAAGTTCAAACACTCTTTCGAAGTGCTCTCGCGTTCGTGTTTTTGTTCAAGAGTGAGTATGCACGGTACCCAGCGGCAGGATAACTTTTTCATATGCAGAATATTGCCCAACATATGGTTTCTGCACTAAGTATTAATCTTTGTGGTATCTGCTAGCTCGCGCACCTTCACTTTCCGGTCAGCCAACACCATTTAATGTATTTTTTTGTAACCTCATCGGAGGGCCTGCCGCTGCGGACTTGATTGGTAGTGGAGTTGCGGCCACCACGAAACTCTCGAAACCAATATTTGACGGTGTAATCTGACGGAGCATTAGCCTCATAACATTTTTCTTTTGATTCCTTCGCCGTTTTGCCTTTCAAAAAATAATGTTTTATGGGAGAACGAAAATCGTTTTTGTCCATACTCAACATGATGCCAAACACGTCAACAACAAATGTTTCTGACGAACGTTCATTTTCTAAATTAAAATATATTAAAAAATTACTTAAGAAACGCAATGTCTGAAGACAAATTGAATGTACTTGTATATGCCAAACGCCGGAAGAAGGCAATATAAACAAAAACTTGTAATGTTGCAACTAATTATTATGTGTCAACTTTGCAAACGAACATTTATAAATTCAAAATTTTTACGTTTCACAAGTCGGGTTGGGAGAACAGAATAAGTGTGTTTCTTTCTTGAAAAAAAATGGTTTTGTCTTTTTTTTGTTGCTTTTTATCTGATTTTTGGGGCCCGGAAGTCTCGCCTCAATGGGCTCTTTGTTAAGATGACACTGATACTTATATAACAATTATATGTGATACATATTTATTATTATGTTACGACTCACAAATTTACAATTAAAAAAAATTATATCAGAATGCTGGTACTATTTGTAAATGAACACCCTCACTTCCGATATCACCTACATAAATCATTTAATGGGAATGCATGACTCTATTAAGCAGAAGATAATTTCTGTCTGAGGAGATTCTCAAAACCTCGACCTGAGATTCCTAATTTCATCTAAAAAATTGAGTCTCTTCTGGCTTTCCGATACTGACTTTGTTGTACAAAATATTTTTAAGGTCGCAGTGCCCCCGCAATTGTCCGATCAGATCTTTAAAAAAAAAAAATATTTCGAATAGCGTCAAATCTGTTAGAATCGTGGTTATTAATAGTAAGACAGAGGTTCAGAACTACGCGTGAAAAATAGTGACTTTTTCAATTTACACGGAACTACTAAAACTGTATTTCTGTATTCCTGTATTAGTTGAAATTCTAGTAAAATTTCTACTTTTGAGGGCATAGCTATGGTAATCAAAATCTATGACTGATTCGCTGAAACTATTTATAACGTCAATGCCAATAAGCCTATTCTTATGAATTTGTCAACCTACCTTTCAGGATTCTTTTAGTATTTCACTGCTATCCTTAAAACTTGCTTTGAGCACATGATAAATTCTTCCAACTTCGCAATTGCATGTTTTGAAAAGTCTTGTGATTGTATGGTGAAATTCATCTGAAATCATATGAAACACTCATTTTTGACATTTCATATTGGCTGAAATTCTGGTAAAATTTCTACTTTTGAGTGCATACAGCGTTGATGTTAGAATGAGCTAGAAGAGCCGTTGACGCAAGGGCTTGCTTGCAGCCATCAAAGGAGTTTTCTGGGACACCCGTCCATATTACTGGTTGTGAGCATTTTACCTTCGGGATTTTGATCTCTTTATTCATTGGTGGTAATACATAGTTGCTCCCTTGATGAATTTTCGGTAAAAATTTATAGTACCGAGAAATCCATGAAGTTTTTTAACCATCTGTGGTCGTGTAAAATTGGAATTGAGAAATTCCGCTTAATGATACTTGATGTCCTAGGAAAGGTACCTCAACTTTGCCGAATAGTGTTTTGTGACATCTATGACGAGACCAGCATTTTGGTGTTGCGTTTTGTTGTCCGATGCAAAAAAGATGTCATTGATATATGGTATGTGAAAACGAATGAAAGGTCTCTCGTTACCTCATCCATGAATCTTTCGAAAAATAGCGCGAAAAAACGACCAAAAGTCATTAGGGGGAATTCGAAGAGTTTGGTTTATCGTCAACCGCTACCGGAGTCTGGCTAAACGCGCGAATTAGACCAATAGTTTGGTCTTTCCATGCAAATTTGCCGCAAAATCATGCAGGTAGCGTATGGGGTAAGAATCAGGAATTGTGTGGTCATTTAAACTCCTATTAGTCGTCGCAGGGACGCCAATCACCAAATTGCTTTGGTGCGAGGTATAGCGGTGACGACCAAGGACAGCCCAAACAACATACAATACCGAGCTTGAGCAGTTTTTCAAACTCTATCTTGGCAATTTTTAAGAGGTCAAATGCTATTCGTCTGGACTTACTCGAAACCGGAGGACCATTAGTGGTTTTGATCTGGTGTTCAGTCGAATATTGTTTTAATCAAAACGCATGACCAGGATGAGTGATTGAACTAAATGGGAGTGATGCGTACGGTGCTTCGAAGTCAAATTGATTGATGCCACCTGAGTTCCAGAGAGCCGCCCATGTGCGGATTGGCCAGTGATCTCATCGATGACACGTTGTTGTTTTAGGTCGACAAGTGAACTAAAATGGCTCAAAATATCAGCTCCGATGATGGGACGTTTAACATCCGCTACAATGAAACGCCATTGTCATTTGTCATTTTAGCACTTCTTCGTCGATATCTGGGACCAGGCTGCGAAAGCGTCGTAGATGTTGAGACGGCGAACGATCCTTGAGGTTTTCCTTATCCAATAGCTGCAGAATTTTCGCTTCTTTGGATTTGGAAAAACGTGATATAAGTGTATTTTTTAGTGTTTGGTAAGGCGTGGTTACTGGCGGGTTAATTTAATATTAGAATTTCGACCCGACGAGCAGGATGGCCTAATGTGCAAAAAGCAAGAAAACAGTAAGTTGTCGTATGCTGTCGACTAATGTGCAAGAAACCGTATTTTGCAGAAATTAGTAAGCTTCTGAAACAATGTTGTAAGTTACATTTACTGTTGTATCATTAAGTGACAATATATTCAAATATTTCTGCTTATTTACTCGTGAGCAAGCCAAGTAATGTTGTTCATGCGGAAAGCATTCATTACCCAAATCATTTAACAGTTTGAACTAGAGCCTTATTGATGTTCATAGCGAAATATAGTCTTATTGGAAGTTCGTAATCCTAAGGTATTATCGGTATTCTTGGAATAAATACATTTTCACCTGTGTCTGATCCTGTTATAATATTCGTTAAAATTACATTAGGTCTCATATCTTTAACCAGCAATCTTGTTCCATTACACAGCTTTGGGGGACATAAGTTTCTTAATAAAATTATTGGCACTCCAACTTAAGAAAATTAAATGCCCTGGTAGCTCTGCCGCATTTGTAGGAAGTGTTGGAAAGTGTACAGAGTCATAAGTATTTACAACAATGTCGACGGATCTATAAATTCGTACGTCACCATTAATCTTGCTTAGTGTCAATTCATTAACTTTGGATGCAGAATCATATTTTGGTGCAAGAATAGCTCTTTCCCGGAACCAAGAAGGAGTCTTGCTGTTTTTTTGTTGCAGTCAACTAATTTTGATGTTGCTTATTTAGTTTCCAACGGAAAGAGTAATTTTAACATTTTCTTCTGGTACTTCTCCATTTTCGATTTGCGGAAGCATATTTGAAAATGTTTCAGCACCGGCGTCGTTTTGCAAATAAACTCGCATATTCTTTGAAAGGTTCATTTTTCCAACAAATGACATATTGCAGTTTTCTTCAAGCAGACGTTAACTTTATCAGCTCGAGTACCTCGGGTTACAACTGGTAATGTTTGACGGAAATTACCTGCTAGTAATATCGTTACACCCCCAAATGGCGCATTAGTAAATCTTAAATTCTTTAAAGTTCTGTCAATAGCTTCTAATGACATTTTGTGCGACATAGTACATTCATCTCAAACAATTAGAGAGCATTTTTTGTAATAATTTTGCAACTTCACTTTGCTTAAAAATATTACAAACTGCACTACTAATGTGCGCATTACTCGCTGGTAGTTTAAAGGCTGCGTGTGCTGTTCGCCTATTTCGTAGAAGTATCGGTTCAATGCTAGAAGATGCTACCGCTATTGCAACCTTTCCAGTAGAGTTAGTTTTTGCTAAAATTGAGTTTATTAAACAGATTTATCGAGTTCCTCCCAGAGCAACCAAAAAACATATTTTGTTCATATTATATTCGATACTATGTTATGTAATATATTTAGAACGTTTTTGAACACTACTCTTTGCTCCACAGTCAACGACTGTTTGTATTTATCTACTTCTTGTAGTACCTCCTCTCTGTTGTATGATGTTTCTTTAATAAATTCTGTATCAAGAAATGTATCATCATTAGAACATTCAGTTGGCAGAGGCAGTCCAAAATCGATAAAATTTTATTGCTTTTTGATTGTACGATTCACTCAGGAAGCATAAGGAGCTTCATTATAAATTCTGTCGTTGTAATCAATATCTGCATATACATTCCGCATGCGATTTAATATGCCTTCAGCAAAATTATTTCTGAACTCCTGCTAAAGCCTTACTGGTTCGGAGACATGACCAAAAACCAATATAATAGCGAAAAGATATTGCAAATATGTTGGTGAAAGAGTAGCGGGAGATAGGCATTCATTCCAATGTGTATCATCTTCTATCATTCCAAGAGCCTTGCAAGTAAATTTGAAGCTGCATTGAGATACTCCATTTACCATCTTTAAGCTGGAAAATGATGTTGGACCTCGAATATGGTGAAGCAGCATGCGGAGATAAAAGCACTCTAATTTGTTAGGATATACCGTATAGACACGTCTTATGGCATTAGTTTTCCGTACATCGCGATATTCACTATACATCTTCTTTGCAAAGTTTAAAAAAAGCTGTTAAAGTGATTTAACGCGGTGCTTCAATAATGTCTCGTACATTTTCTTCATTAAAAGAAAACCTTTTGGCCATTTTCTATGTGAATTGCAAGGTGGACGACAGTAGGAGAGTGCTTGTGAATACTAAATGAAAGAATTCGGCACACTCCGAGGTGCTTATATATCACCCACTTTGATACATTTCTATCTCGTCCTGTCAATATTTAAAAGGAAAACGTCGCCCGATCACTTCCTCTATGAACATACTTGCAGACATATTTGATTGATTTAACTGAACTGCATAGTTCAACATTAATATGTGCACTGAATGTGCGAGGCAAAACCAGATTATACGGTACAACCCAACTATTATGAAAAGTAAGTAAAGTAAGTAGCCATTAGCTCCTGTTACAGTTTGCTCCATAAAAGATTTTGGATAACCTTTGATGTAAATATTTGAGCTAATACAGGGTGACGCTGGGTTAAGAGTACCGCAAGAACCGTGGATCATATTCCTTATTAGGATACCGTGCAATTCATTGTCTATTTCAGGGTATTTCAGCATACCACTTGACCAAAAAGGAATTTATTCAGAAAATTAAAAATAATACATGGGCTGAATTCCGTTTCTAAGAGAGGGCACCACTTGAATTAAATCCATACCATTTGCAGTTAGTACCAACCTTCAAAAGATACGTGTATAAATTTAACAGCTGTCGGACGATTAGTTCTCGAGATATAGCGTTCTAAGTGAAGCAACTTTTGTTATTGTGAAAAAAATGGATTCAAAGCAATTTCGTGTGTTGATTTATCATTGCCTTTTGATGGGAAAAAATGCAGCCGATGCAAAGAAATGGCTTGATAAGTGTTACCCGGACTCTGCACCAGCCAAACGAACCATTCGCAAGTAGATTGAAAAATTTAAAAGTGGTCATACAAGCACCGAAGATGATGCACGTAGTTTACGACCAGAAGAGGCTGTTTCAGATGAAAACATCAAAAAAGTCCACAAAATGATTACGGATGACCATAAAGTGAAGTTGATCGAGATAGCTGAGGCTCTGAAAATATCAAAAGAGCGTGTTGGATATATCATACACAAATATTTGGACTTGCGAAAGCTCTGTTCAAAGTGGGTGCCGCGTTTGCTTACAATCGACTAAAAACAATAACGTGTTGATGATTCAGAGGAGTGTTTAAAGCTGTTCAACCACAATAAAGCCGATTTTTTGCGTCGGTATGTGACAATGGATGAAACTTTGCCCCATCACTTCACACCAGAGTCAAGTCGGCAGTCAGCTGAGTTGCGAGCAGGCAACGAACCTCATCCAAAACAACCAAAAACTCAACAGTCGTCTGGCAAGGTTATGGCATAAGTATTTTGGGATACACATGGAACAATGTGGGGGGTGGGGGCAGACTATCAAGAGCGACTATTACATTGCGTTGTTTAAGCGTTTGAAGGCCGCATTTGAAGAAAAAGAAAGTGCTGTTTCATCAAGGCAATGCACCGTGTCACAAGTTGATGAAAACGATGGCAAAATAGAATGAATTCGGCTACGAATTGCTTCCTCACCATTATTCTCCAGATTTGGCCCCCAGCGCCTATTTCCTATTCGCAGACCTCAAAAGAATGCTCGCCGGATTTAAGACCGATGAAAAAGTAATCGACGAAACAGAGGCCTATTTTGAGGCTAAACCGAAATCGTACTACAAAACTGGTATCGAAAGATTGAAAAATCGTTTTAATCAGTGTATCGCCCTGGAAGGCAACTATATTGATAAATGCGTTCCCCTCTGTGGCTTTTTAGCTCGATTAAATAGAAAGAAGTCACAGGGAGCCAAATCAGGTGAGTTCGGTGGCTTTTGGATGATATTTGTTGCATTTTTCGTCAAAAAATTACGAATAATATGGACGGATCCATAGGCAATGTTCAAGTCCTCCGCTATCTCTCTGATGGTTAATTTGCAGTTATTGACCAACATTTCTTTTATTTCATCAATGTTTTCGTCGGTTTTCGATGTCGATGGTCTGCCACTGCGTTTATCATCTTTGATTGACTCACGAATACTTTTGAACCGCTCGTGCCACTGGTAAACGACCGTTTTCCTTAGAGAATAGTTGCCAATATTTCCAACATTCGCGCACCATTAAATCCGTTTTGTACGTTTGTAAATTTAATACAAGTTCGTTGTTGTAAATTGAAATCCATTTCTAAAATTGTAAAAGATCGCCAACACACACAGAGATAGATGTACTCTTGCCTACGTTACTTTTGCAAATTTCAAGCTATGACGCTAAGATTTATAGGGAGTGTCAACAACAGATGTACCAACTTAACAAAAAAAAAACACAGAACTCAAATCGGAACAATGGTAGCGCCACGCGGTGGCTATTTTTATATTATTATTATATATTTTTTGATCAAGGTGGTATGTCATTGCCATGCACCTTTTCTGAAAACCAGAGTAGCAAATGTACGTGGGGGAGACCTCTCTTTCACTACTCAATGCTATATGGAACATATAACAAAGACACTTCCCGAAAATATATTCTTTGGTTATGAGGTTCATAAGCTTCTTAACTTTCCTATGAAAAACTCCTGCAAAGATATCATCCCAATCTTGACTTTTATTACCCGGAAATAAGTGAGTTGGTTGTTATTTCCGGCCATTTGCTATTGCACGTCATAGTTATAAAAAGACCAGGACAACCATAAGCTCTGACGAACGTCATTGCATCTTGTGTTCTTTCGTGCATATATCGAGGACTCCCGGTCACAGTGGAATGTAAAATATACAGATTACCAATGTATGAAACATTTTCATGGGCACGCAAGGCTTTCCGTTCCAAGTTTTTTTTGATTAAGTCGAAAATAGGTAAGAAAATGCGTTTCAATTTTTGCATACATGTCAACCCAGAACTGGTTTGTCAGTTGTCCGAAACGGTGGATTTCATTGAACGCATTCTCCTTTACCATCATCTACCGACAAGCATAAAAATTTATGTAAGATACGGTCTTCCTTGCGATAGGACTTTTTGTCAAAGGACTTGTTTGAGGAATATTAATGCAGTATCCGTTTTCTCCCTTACGATATAAAAGTGGATATTGTAAGGCTTCATATGATCTGTGAGTTTCATAAATTCTACGCAAAGACTCATTCCCACCGTGCAATACAATATACCTGCTTTCAAATTCCTACTGCAACCTCATTTGTTGTAGGCGCATTAAATCTACCACGATGCTGTCCACAAGGAACTATATTTGCGTGAATAACTAAACGAAGCTGCAGCAAATTTTGATTGGATTCTATTGCAGTTTTAAAAGACGTTATTTAGGTGTAACATTTCTTGTAACTCAGATAACAGCCTGGTTGTCGATGACACATTCCAACTGATTCATGCTTCGATTTTAGAGCTTTGGAGTGTTCACAAACTTTTGTCATTGTCCCTAATATGACAACTGGGTCATCAATATATTTTATTTTACAAATGTAGTTCAAGGCAGATCAAACCTTTAAGGACCATTAATCAGAATCCTGTCGATCTTGTCTGATAATCGATGCTTGTGCGGCTCGAGTTGTAGAGGCATCATGCCTCATTTTATTCAGTCGGGTTTCTCTTGCATCAATTGACTCAGCAGCTAAGTTCTTCGTTGCATTGCTTCTTACTTTAAATAGGCGAGCTGATCTTTCCGCTGGTGTTTCTAAGACTTGAATTTCCCGTAACGGATCCCTCAATTGAGACAGACGATGCTCCCGTTACTGTCCAGATTCATGTTGCAAAGATAAACGCTGTTTTTTCGCTTTTGAAGTAAATTGCGAAAATATACTACCTCTCGCTTAGGCATTTTGTATATAACCTACGAAGTACTCATTTATTGAAAAAAAAAAAACTAATAAAAAAAAACAACACATACACAGTGCTTGGATTCACAATGAAACCTTTTATTCTATCTAAGAGTGTGTTGTAATAAGAAATAAAAAAAAAAGTATTTCTTACTTTCATATACAGGTTGATTCATCGTAAGGTTTGATTTTTAATAAATCTTTTTAATCTGTGGATATATTTACCAATTTAATGTAGGTGCAACTCTTCTAATAAATGTATGAAGGTAAAGTGACAGAGGAAGTTGTATCCTTTTGACATATTGAAAATTAGTTTTATAAGCAAAAAGTATATATAGGGTTTTCCAATAGAGACTTGACAGCTTTGAATTTAATTTGTGAACGCACTCTTTGACTAATCATCGAACTGTCACTGTCAATTTATTCAGTAAGCTCAACATTTTCATCATGGTAAAGTACACTAACGAGCTACGTTCTTCGATTGGGTTCTGGAGAAGATGCGCCAAGATGATGAATTTCATCGCAAAATCCTCTTCAGTGACGAAGCTCATTTTTGGCTCAGCATGTGCTTCATGAATCACCACTTCATTCACAAAAAATAACTGTTTGGTGCGGTTTGCATGCCCGCGGCGTTATTGGGTGATTTTATTTATTTTTTTTTTTTTTTGTCGACGATAACGATCGTCACGTTACTGTGAATGGTCAGCGTTATGGCGCCATGATCACCGATTATTTTTGCCTGAATTGGAAGATATGGACTTGGACGACATGTGGTTTCAACAGGATGGTGCCACAAGCCACACAGCACACGCTACAATCGATTTATTGAAGAGTAAGTATGGTGAGCGTGTTATCTCAAGACATGGGCCAGTCGATTGGCCGCCTCGTTCGTGCGATTTAACGCCGCTTGACTATTTTTTGTTTGGTTACGTTAAGTCATTGGCTTATGCCAACACGCCGACGATGTTGGAAGAGCTCAGAGCCAACATTGAACGCGAAATAGCGGCCGTTGCGGCCGAAATGTGTGGTCGAGTCGTTGAAAATTGGGTCCAACGAATCAATCGTTGCAAACGTGCCCACGGTTTTGATTGTTCTTCAAGAAAATAATAAAGTTTTTGAAATATCACAAATGGTTTGCCTTTTATTTAAAAAAAAAAGTTGTCAAGTCGTAATTACAAAAGAAAACCCTATACAGAGATGTCGTTGCTGTAAAAAAGTTTGTTTACATTTCATTACATTTCAATGTTACTAAATTAAACTTTAATTAACACTCGTTCTTAACATTGAGACGGTCAAACTGTATTCCAAGTGACTCGAAACAAAACCAATGTTTAGTAAATGCATCTGCCGGAATTAGATTGCTTTGAAGACATATAACATCAACAAATCTTTCTTCAATGGCTTGTCGAACAAAGTGATATCTATAGTCCATATGTTTTGTTCGCGAGTGATTTCTTTCATATCTTGCTATATGCTGAGCAATTTGGTTTTCACAACATATGTCGGTTGGCTTCTAAAGCGGACAAGCCGACCTCCTCTATATATATATATATATATTCTGATTTAGCGCTCGACGTTGCAAACGTACGTTGTTTTCTGGATATCCTGCTCACTGGAACATCTGTAAGTATAAAACGAAAACCAGTTTGTGATGTATCCTTTCAATAGTAATCCCGTTTTAACTTGACATCCAGTCCTTCAGATGCCGCAGTTGGGTTCTTTTCAAATTTTACTCCAGCTTGCATTGAAATTTCAGATAACTTCGAGTTATCAAAAACTATTAATGTATTGAATTTGTGAAATAAGAATGTTGCTGTTTTTCCATTGAATTTCGATTCCAACGCATAGACCTCTCCTAGGTCCAGGATTTAAAAATTTTCATATAATTTATGTTTTATTCCACTTTCTGCTCCCTTGTTTCAGTCCAAAATGGCCTTTTTTAAACGACAAACTTGGTGTTCATTATCCTTTTTAATAAACTTTTGAGGCTGGTTCATAAATACTTATACATCCAAAGTACCATTTAAAAAGGCCGTCGACAAATCAAAGTATCGACAGGTGCATATGTTTCTACATAATCGATTCCAAATTTCTGAGAAAAACCATTAGCTATTGTAATAATCTAGCTTAAGGTCTTTCAATAGTTCCATCTGTTTTGTATTTAGTTTTGAAAACTCAACGACACCCAATCTATGTTTGAAATTTTTAGATTTTTTAGTTTCATAATAGTTTTCTGGATATTCTACTTGTGAAGTGTAAAATGCTGTTTCTAATACGGATTTAAGTTTGTGTCATGCTCAAAGTCTTTTGCGAACATTGTTCTCTGCATCTACGGTAGCATCTTCATACATGTCTTCATCGCCACTATCTAAAGCTTTTCCATTTTCGTTTTCATCTTCTTTTTCTAATCTCATTCCCATATCTACTTTACTTTTAACTTCTGCTGTATTCTGTCCTGTATTTCAAGCTTGTGAATGTCATCTTCAGAATAGCCTTTAATTTTAAGTAAATTCATAGTGATTTTTTTTTGAGTAGTAATGTTGACTGGAGCATCTTTAATAAACCGGACATCTCGAGATTTAATAACAGTCCTTGTTCCCCTTTTTTATAATACTCTATATGCTTTTGATTCTTCCGAGTATGCAATAAATACAAATTTTTCACTTCGTAGTTCAAGCTTAGACCTACCAATTTTTTTTGTTTAATGCCTATGTAGGACAACCAATTACACGAAGATGACTAACAGATGGTTTTCTCTGAATCCATATTTGTTCAGGCGTTTTATTCACGATAAGTTAGGTTGGACAACGATTACGAATATAAGCTGCAGTATACATTATTTTAGCCCATAAGAAAGTTGCCAAATTCGCTTTAATCATGATGCATCGTGTCATCTCTACTAAAGTACGATTCATTCTTTCTGCCACTCCGTTGTCGTTTTATACCATTTTTAAATAAATAATTGAAAAATTCTTTTTAGCATTATCACTTCACAGAACTTTAATTTTTTATTTGGTTCATTTTCCATTAATGATTTGAACCTTCTAAAGACTTCAAAATATACAAATATTTTTCTTGCGAAGTACAATTATTATTTTTTTAAAATGATATTATGTAAATGTTAACCATGACTATGTCTGAGGTGGTTAATTCGGAAAGTCTAATTTAGGGCGACTCGTTCGAGCATGGCGAATGGTATCTCGCGGATGACATGAATAACGTTGGCTTCCAGATCGTCAATTGTATCTGCCTTATTCCTGAAGACGTGAGACTTTACATATCCGCAGTCCAAAGGTGTGATATCGCACGATCTAGGCGGCCAACTTACCGTAGCAAAACATGAAATTACATTAATTGCTCACCAAAATGATTTCTCAACAAGTCCATTGTTTCACACGCTGTATGGCTCGTAGCGTCGTATTGTTGAAACCAGAGCTCTCCGACACCATGGGTTTTAATTTCAGAAAGCACATAGTCCATTAACATGGCGCGATAACTGTTACCATTGACGGTAACATTCTGATTTGCCTCATTTTCGGACCAATGACTCCACCAGCCGTTGTTTTTAATGGATGTAATGGTAGCTCTTGGTACTCTTCGGGTTGCTCATCAGCCCAAATACGGCGATTTCGTTTATTAATGTATCTATTGAGCCAGAAATGGGCTTCATCACTCAACAAAATTTCACCATAAAACACCGGATTTTCATTGAGTTTTTCCAGAGCCCATTCACTGAAAATATAACGCAAATTCAAGTCGTCTGACTTCAATTCTTTCACAATTGAATTTTGTTTTGATTTGTCACGGTCTTCGAGTACACTCTCAGCTACAGCTGTCATAGTCTCTTCACTACGTGCTGAATGTGGTCTAACATGTCGAGTATCATCCACTTATGTAAACTGGGACTTAAATTTGTGAATGGTATTGGCAATAGTGTGTTCAGTAGCTGTGGCGTTTATTCTCTTTCGCAGTGCATGAATGACATCCAACAGTTGACCACATAGCAGTTCATTTGGAAAACGGTGAATGCGTGTACTTCACCGAAGAAACTGCTGTACAACCAGCGGTCAGACTACCATCAACCACGTTAACAAGTTTCTTTGAGATGTGTGCAACTGACCCATTTGCCGCTTTATTTTTGTATGCTCATATGCCCATGAACAACGTCGCAAACGAGGAGTTCCAGTTGCTAATTAGTCAGGTGTGTTCTCAACTGATGCGTTTGGACGCATTTACACTGTTCATCCATCGAATGTTGAATGGTTCTTCTTGCATTTGCTGTTGATTAACGTAAATGACCCAAAATCATTCACACATTTACGAACGGTAAATGGTCATCTTTGTCGAACATAATGGGAGGCGTGTCAGCGTTTAAGCTTATATTCATCATCATTGTGACAACATGCTTTCCGACTCAACTATAGAGTTGTGGAACAAATGCAAGGACGACATGTGCCTGACGATAGCAAATAAATTATTAATTCAGGTTGGCATGATTGTGTCGAATCGACCCATGCATGATGCGTTCGATCAAGAACTGAAACGTGAGCATCAATACGACCGTGATGTGCTGCAAGAAGCGGTTCAATCTAATGTTCCATTACTGAATGATCAAAAATGCTTACGAAATCTTGATGCAATCGGTGGACAACAACACTGGTGGGATTTTTTTGCTGGATGCGCCAGGTGGAACAGGTAGGTCATTCGTTATTTCGCTGATTCTGGCCACGATTCTGGTCATCTGCTGCAGATGACTGAAAGCATCAAAGTTCTGAAAACACGTGAAAATATTGTCGTTGACCACGAATATGAGAGTTCAGGTTCAAAACGTTCAAAGTGCAACAATTTGTGAACAATTTTCAAAGCAATTGTAAGAAATTGGTAACGGAAAAGTCCCAATGGATGCGACAACAGGGTTAATAACTTTTCAGCACGATTTCTGCCAATTCGTAGATTCACAAGCGACTCTCATCGACAATGATTTAGTGTCATACAAGTCACTTGATTCCACCACTAATCAATATGATGTAGTGAATTATCCGACGGAGTTTTTGAACTCATTGGATATACCAGGATTTTCACCGTATAATTTTCAAATCAAAAACGGTTTAGTCATCATAATGCTACGAAATTTAAAGCAACCACGACTGTGCAATGGTACCAGATTTGCTGTTAAGAATTTTATGCCGAATTTGATAAAAGCAAGAATTCTAAAAGGAAAATATTCAGAGGAAAATGTGTTCATACTTCGTATCCGTTAATTACGACCGACATTTCTTTTGATTTCAAAAGATTATAGTTTCCAGTCCATTGGCATTCGCAATGACAATTAACAAATCTCACGGATAATCCTTTAATGTTTGTGGCCCGAATTTGAAGAATCCACATTTTTCGCATGAGCAGTTATACGAGTATGTAGCGTATGCTCCAGACAAAAAAATGTCATTTATCATAAGGCACTGCAGTAAGGCCGATGAATTACCGACACGTGAATCGCTACGTTTTTAGTGAAACACAATGAATTCGTTTCGATTAATGTTTACCAAATTTCAAAGCTTGTTCAGTTCAGTTTTCCTATAAGACCGAATTATTATACCTTATTATGGTGATGTGTAGACTTCAACTCGGGTTCATCGAGCAATATTAGCTAAAACCACACTAATTTGGTGCTGAGCAAGATAATGATTTTTTATACAAAATTATTCTAAAAGATGAGGCTTATTTCCATTTCTTTGGATACGTAAACAAACATACTCGTCACAACTTTAGCTCCAAAAATCAAAGAAAAATATTGGAACAACCTCTCCATACGGACTTAGGGCTGACGGGGTCATTGGGCCATTTTTTTTATTCGAAAATGAACGAACGATATTGTCTGACTTTTTTTTCCTGAAATGAATGCTATGGACGATTTTTGGTTTTATTAAGACGGCGCCACATGCCACACATCTAGTGAAGGAATGGCTCTATTGCGTGACGAATTTCCTCGACGTGTGATTTCTCGAAATGTAGACTTCAATTGATCGCCGAGTTCGTACACTATTGATCCTTTTCCTTTGAGCTATGCTAAAGATTACGTCTACACCAATGCTTTAAAAAAGATTCATGCACTAGAAGAAAATATCAGAGCTGTTTATTGCAAATATGCAGCCGAGTTTGTTGCGTTTTTCTATTAATTCAAAATGACACCTCTTGTTTGATGACTCTGTATAATTCTTATGAACATTTTTTGAACGAATTTTTAAACAAAAGGAATAATTTCGAGTCAATAAAGTGCATTACGCGGTCTTGCTTAAAACTTAATTACCGAATTAATTAAAGCTCAATTGAAATGTAACATGGTGCAATTAAAGTATAATAAAGTATAAAATTTTCCAATAGGGACTTGACAACTTTGAATTTAATTTGTGAACACACTCTTTTACTAATCAACAAACTGTCACAGTCAATTTATTCAGCAAACTCAACATTTTCATCATGGTAAAGTACACTAACGAGCAACGTCTGCAAATTATAAAAATTTTCTACAGATAGTCGGAGTCAGTGACTGCAACTTTAAGAGTGTTAACTCCAATTTTCGGTCGTAATTCTCGCCCTATTAGACAGGCAATAACAAGTTTAGTGCAAAAATTTGAGTCTACATATTCGTTGTGTGATGTTGCCGTATCAGTGAGACAACGGGTTGGTCGAAGTATCGAAAATATCGCTGCCGTTCAGACGTCCGTAGCAAACGATCCAAATCAGTCAATTTCACGGCGTTCTCAAGAATTGGGCATCGCTCAGACCACATTATGGAGTATTTTGCAAAAGGATCTTGGTTTACACCCATACAAGATCAAGCTGACTCAAGAATTGAAGCCGATGGACCATTTGAAGCGACGTACGTTCTCCGATTGGGTTCTGGAGAAGATGCGCCAAAATGATGAATTTCATCGCAAAATCATCTTCAGTGATGAAGCTCATTTTTGGCTCAATGGGTTAGTCAATAAGCAAAATATGCGTTATTGGTCGGGTGAAAACCACATGTACTTCATGAATCACCACTTCATCCACAAAAAATAGCTATTTGGTGCGGTTTGCATGCCGGCAGCGTTATTGGGCCATATTTTTTCGTAAAAGATATCGATCGTCACATTACTGTGAATGGTCAGCTTAATCGCGCCATGATCACCGATTATTTTTCGCCCAAATTTGAAGATATGGACTTGGACGACATGTGGTTTCAACAAGATGGTGCCACAAGCCACACAGTACACGCTACAATCAATTTATTGAAGAGTAAGTATGGTGAGCGTGTTATCTCAAGACATGGGCCAGTCGATTGGCCGCCTCGTTCGTGCGATTTAACGTCGGTTGACTATTTTCTGTAGGTCTACGCTAAGTCATTGGTTTATGCCAACACGCCGACTACGATGAAAGAGCTCAGAACCAACACTGAATGTGAAATAGAGGCTGTTTCGGCCGATATGTGTGGCCGAGTCGTTGAAAATTGGGTCCAACAAATCGACCGCTGCAAACGTGCTCGCGAGTTCCATTCGTAAATGTTTTGATTGTATTTCAAGCCAGTAATAAAGTTTTTGAAATAACTGAAATGGTTTGCTTTTATTTAAAAAAAAATTTGTCAAGTCGTTATTAGAAAACCCTATACATAAAGAAATCAACTAGATGTGATTTAAGAACGATCTATAAATTTACAAATTCAGTGTAAGCTCTACATTAATGGAACCTTTTGGCAATCAAAGGCACAAGGTTACATCTAAAAGGTCGAGAGTTTCGTTAAAAGGCTGAACGAAGCCAGCTGATCTATCTTTGACGAAATCTCTTAAGAATTTATCAACCCGTTTTACTGTTATATCTGTAAAATAAGTATGGATAGTACTTAATGGATATAAAATTTTTCTTCAATTTCGTATATCTTTCCAAGTAAAATAATAAATTCCTATTTATGACTTTGAAGGATAACAAATCTTTGGATCCTAGCTCGTTCTTTCAAGGGAAAAACTTTTTCTGTTGCCTACCTTATGTGACTTTAAAGATTATATTATCTTATGCGTAATCCTTAAGATTAAACATACGGGCTTACAAATCCATGTAATGTATTCCTGTAAGTACTCGTATACTCGTATGTATACCTACGAAAATGGTCGAAAAAGGCGACAATACTCGTACCTATCAACAGAGTGCTTATTTCCGGGTTATGATTGCTTCACAGCGTGGTAGGACACAAGATATTCTATAGATGACACGTATAGTGTACCAGTATTTATTCTACGAGTACAGATACAGAAGCGTTTATTAGAAAAGTAAATAAATTTGAGCCATGACATTGCGTACCAAATAAAGTTTTTAAAGTAAACATATTCCACAGATATTTGTTTAAGTTACTGACATTTGCATCTGTAAAGTTTTTACTGGCTTTGTATTGTAGTTGTATGTTGATGAAATTGTTAAGATAATAAAAGAAAATGGAGAAAGTTATTCAAATTCATGGGAATAATGTTTTCAAAATATTAACTACTAAAGTCGAGGTAATGTTTACAGTTGATTTTGGAAAAGTGTAAGAGTGTATTACGAAAATGGCTTCTCAAAAACGACTTTTTATTGAAAAAAAAATTAAGCCTTTATGAAAATAACTGCTATCCTGTCGACATTTTATCCGCTGGCTGATATATTGTAGATAGAGAATTTTTAAGAGTTAATCCCTGACTGATATAGGCTGATTAGGTTTACGTCAAAAAGCGGTGCTGATATGGTCAATAACGCATTCGTAATCGGTTTTGTACACATAAAGCTCGACCATTTTCTCTATGCTTTTCAACATGGAGGAAATAAACTAATACGTTTGAAGTATAAAGTTTACTTCCACTGTTCGTCAGAGCAATGGAAAATAATGGAAATTCCTCAAAGGAAGCCATCAAATATTCTGAATGATTCTAATGTGGTGAAGGACTTCGATTAACCTGCTGGTTAATCTTTTTGCAAAAGTCTTTTAGAGGCATTTTTCAAAAATTTGCTCAATCTGTGGAGATTTCAGTGTTCCCCCAAATTAGTCTTAAGTGACTTATTAAGAAGCTCCCTTCTTCCGACACTGTCGCTTCAGATCTTTTTCTTCCTTTTTCTGTTTTTTGAAATAATTTGGTTTAATTTTTTCTATACAAAATTAAGTTTAAATTTAAATTTACATATATGAAATCAAAACCGAATTTTATCATAATACATATTACCTCTTTATAATATCTGTCACTTTTTAAAAGAAATCAAGTTAGGAAACATACCTGAAAAGAAAGCCAAAAGAAAGTTTTTAGAAAATTGTTTAAGTTTAATTAAAAAAATATATATATATAAATAAATAGTTTTTAAGTTTGCTGGGTAAGCCAACGAGCATTTTGCACTTCATTTAATGGACATTGTTGCACTGGTTTAATTGATATTGAGGCTTTATAACTGTTAACTCTTATCTCAAACCTTCATTATTATCATTATTATTACCTTTGTATTCCCATATATGTATAAAGAAGGCTACCTTTTATTTAGTTAGGTGTACAATAATAATCATAACATTAAGCTTCAATAATCTCTTTCTTTTGAAACAACTTGATAGCTGTAGGTTGTTTTTTGACCATACCATACCGTACCAAACATAGCCTTTAAGGCTGAACTCAAAGCCAGAATGGACATATCTGTGGACATTTATAGCGTTTGCTTAAGCGAAGAAGTCTTTCCCAACCAAAGAAAGAAATACAAGCTCGTACTTCTATCAAGCGGAGGCAACCCGCAGGGGACCCATCAGATATCAGTCCTCTATGTATGCTAGATACGACAAGTAATGTACGGGAGGGGAAAAAATTTACTTATCTCCGTCGGACTTAAGCTGGCTGATCGAAAAACCGAAGCTGCCCTAATAACAGCTCAGAAAACCATTGAATTCACCAATTTTCATATCGGTAACCAAACCATAATGTCAAAAGCAACAATTAAGGAGTTATGTTGAACAACAAACTGCAGTACAAACAGCATTTGGGGTATACATGTGAAAAATCCTCGAAATTACAGGCAACTATGTGAATCTCGCAACTAAGCGAATATTACCTAATATTTTCAGAGCTTGCTATACTAGAAGAATTTTGCTTACCAGAATAACAACATTAACCTTTCTGTATGCTGCTCGCGTCTAGGCACAGGCACTAAGAACGAAGGAGTTTAAGAGGAGACTATCGTCAACATACAGACTCTATACACCAAGGGCGATTATCGGCTTTCAAACCATCTCAGACGATACCGTCTTTGTTATAGCTGGAATAGTCCCCATTAATAACCATGCAAACAAAATATCTACACCGGTTCGAGCATGATAGCTCACCTTTTTGCCCAGTCTGGCCAAATCATACAGATACAGACCATGCAATATTCCATTGCATGCGCTGCAAAACACAAAACAACCGCAAAAGGACACACTGATAGTCTTTGATCGAATAACTCAACAATATGACAACAAAACGTGTACTTGAACAAATAACCTTGATTTCTAGCATAACACTACTTTCCTACCCCACGAACTAATGCCTTATCGCGATCCTGTGGGGTGCGGCACTGACGATGATTCTTTGCGGTTTGTAGGTTTAGTGAGTCAAACTCACACCACGGTATGCAGTCATCATGCTTCTCTCTCCGATAAAAAAAAAAAAATAAAACTATTCCAACAGGATTGGAAAACAGTCCGGAACAATCAGAGTAGTTGTCTCTGTTTCAAATAGAAACGCTTCATGATTTTGTTTATCAGGACGAAAAGATTTTTATGAATAGATGAAACCCATAAAGTACTAGTAAATGTATGCCAGCCATAGAAACTATTACATCTGATATTGTATTTCACTATATAATAAAGCCATCTTTTACTGGTAAGGATTGGTTTCTCAAAACAGAAGAAACCTTCAACATTGGCATCGATGAGTTCTATTCATCAACTAAATAAATAAAAAAAACGTTTCTTTTTAATGTACGTTATGATATCTTAGCACTGACACATAAACAGTAATTTTAAAAAGTAGGTTAGATTGCAGTAGTAGCCAATTTCAAGGAGGCTCACTTAGATTAAAGCAGTGTCCTAGCTATTATTTTTACCTTGGTAGAGAGGAAAGTCCAGAAGCATTTTCTATCGACAATTACTGTCATCACAACGGAAAAGTTTTCCTCAGCAGAACTGTGAACCTTAACACCTCAATCCTATGCTTAAATCGTAATTACCAGAAAACAGAGTTGACTTGGAAATTCACAGAGAAATTATTCAGCAGTGTCCTCATCCCTCCCACAGCAAACGTCGCACGAAGGAGTATTTGTATGAAAAACTTGGCCAAAACTATTTTTCGTTACCTTTGTTACTTTTTCAACTTAAAATTAATATTTATTCAATAAAGTACAGTTTCTAATTGATTTGTATTAATTTTGGCATATATTTTTGAAAAAAGACCGCTTTTTTTCTATCTGATTTTTCTTTTATTGTTCAAAAACTAATCGCTAGATTTTCATCATTCTGGAGCCTCTGGAAGAAGCATTTCTAACGTCTCCTTTTAAAATGGCATTCTTATTTTCGGATGGGTCTTTCTAAGAGAAGTGATTAGAGGATCAGAGCTGAGCAACAATTGATTAAGGACGTCTTGGTTACAATCTCTCCTTGAGAACTTTCTAGCATAATTAAGACTGAAAGTTTTATATATGAATATTTTTGTTGAATGTAGTTTTATTTTATTTCGCTCAACTAAAGTATTTGTTCCTGGCTTCTGCTGCTTCTTCCGATAGCTGACCAATCGGAAGAAGGGCATTTTCTATGATTATAGACCCGTGCATCAAGATCTTATGCATGGTCGGAGTCATAGGATGCCATGGATATAACTCGACATAAAGTCTCGCTGTATCCATTGCATAGACACCAAACTTTTCGGAGTCACTTTTGTAGCCACTTGAAATTGCTTCTAAAATGATTTTAAATTGAAAAATCAAGTTAAAATCAATCCTTGTGACTTCAGCGGCAATTTCAGGGTTATTAAAAAATCTTCGACTTGTAGTCCCGTCATTTGTATTGCCGAAACCTGCTCGTGGTAAATCCATCTTCAAATGGCTTTGTTTCTAAATTCCCGTTGAATTTGAATTTTTCTAATTTTACATACTTCTTTCCCGTGTTGGGATCAAATTTCCCATTTTTTTACTGGAAGTTTGTAATGTAAGCTACATGCAGAAGATTCTCAAAAAGTCTGATTCTTGCATGTAGTACTGATAAATCAAATTTCATAGAGTTTTCATTAATTTTGTTTCTCGGTGTAGTTAATTTGTTTAAGTCTTTTGAAGTTGACCCGCAAACATAGCATTTCTGTGTTGATGTAGTTTATGTTATTGCATTGCATATTTTTCCACCGACCATGGTAAAAAGCAATGTATACTTCACTTTAAGGGTCGAACTTGTTGCAGTCTTATTTAGTGAATTAATTTTTGACTGGATATAGTTGATTTCGCTTTAGGTTATGTCCGTGATTTCTTTAACGAAGTTGATTCCTATTGGCTGGCAAATCGGGGAGAAGATGGAGTTGAGTTTTGCCAGATGGTTTTTGTACCAATTACTAAACGCAACGGAACAAGCGAACTTTGAAATATAACCGTATCTGACTCAGGGCTGTTTTCGAATCCCTGTTGGTATTGCGTTTTCTGGGATCCGTCACAACCCCATTTTGTAATTAGCTCAAGAGATGCACATTCATTTTCATTAAGACTGCTTACAACTTCCTGCATATACATTGGTAGTCGAGTTGCAGTGTGATCCAATAAATTCTGCTATTTCAGCCAATGTTTCCGTCACAGTATATGATTCTTCTATTGGATAGCAATACTTTTTAGCTTTTTGAAGCATACGGTAACACGAAAAAAAATCTTTATTCGTTGCGGCCACAATTTCATATTGTTTTCGCGATAGATCGGGGTCAATGAACATAGAAAGAGCCTTTTGTATAAATTTTTCTTTTTTATCCGTAAGGCTGTTAGAATATGTTTCTTTGTACTCTTGCGCTATTCCAGGAAATTTAATGATTTCTGTAAATACTTTTAAAGCAACAGTGTTCCCGGTTTCTCTTAACTTCATCTGAGTTGCAAAAGCTGGTTTCTCAGTTTCAACTGTTTCTCGGTTATTTTTAGTTCTTTTTCTTGTAGTCCTCTCACTTGATTCTTCAAATAGCTTTGCAGGTCGCCCTGCTGATCTGACACTCATATAGGAAGTGTGAAAGTCCCTTCAAGCCACTCTTTGTTTCTCTCTACAAACAAATCCTTTCTTCTAGAGGTGCTAGAGGCATGTTTGCTTCAAATCGAAAACAATTTTAGATACATTTGATTTATAAGTTCAAAGGTTTTTTTTTGAACAAGACATATATAACAAAAATTGTTTTAAATAATTTAATTGTTGGTTCATATTGACCTCTTCACTTTCTTCCATAATATTAAATAAATATTTTTTAGTCATAACTCTCGAAACAGATGGTCCTAAAAAATTGCTATGTATTAAGGATTGAACTTAAAAATGCTTACTTTTACACACAAAAAATAAAAACATTCACGATACGAACACAATAAAAAGGCATAAGTTGACCCAGTATATGTTTTTTATTCCGAAAACAATAAAAAATTAAAAAGTATAACAACATTGCTATAACTAATCATTAAAACCACTGTACGGCGTATGAGTGTTTTTTTTTTCACATGAAAAACTAAAACGTTTATAAAATATCGGGTCGCAGCAAGTAGCAGCCAAATCTTTTTGCATTACAATGACAAATATTCAATCTAACGTATTAAGTGCAAGCAATCACAGAATAAAATGGTATACTACACTAAAATTATTAAAACTTAAAAAAATTGCTGTATTACGTTTGAACCCGTATTGAAACAAAAGCAACTACACACGATTTCCAAAAATGCTTTTAGAATGTCAATACATACCCACAATAGAACTCTCCATTAAAAGAAATTAAGCTTGATATCACAACAACTTGAAATCACTTACAGAGTTTCCTCTGCATGCAGAGAAAAAATGCCAAAAATCCAAACCGTTAACTTTGAACTCAATTTATCACAACACATGTATATTAAGGTTCCGCTATAGCAAACTTTTACTCCCTGATTTTACTTTTTAGTAAATTGAATTTTGGCCAGCTTTTTGATGCAAGTGCTCCTATGTGCGCCGGTGCATTGTCTTGCAAAAAAAAATTTTTTCTTCGCTTCATGTGAGGCCGTTTTGCAGCGATTTCGGCATTCATCGCTCCAATAATGCACAGTAATACTAGCTGTTGACGGTTTTTCCTTTTTCGAGGTAGTCCACGATGCACTTTGAGGGTCACACACTTGCTGTACAATTCCTATAAGCTCGTATCCAAAGAACCCATGCACTCAAAGGTTCACACGCTCTATACAAATCAAATTTCAAGAAGCTTGAAAAGCACTTGCAGCATATTTCTCAGAAGCAACAAATCAAATAAAAACTGTGGAATCAGCAACTTGTCGCATTAATGGTAACCTTATAAATATTTGTAAATTAGATTTTAAGTTAGTTCGAATTGACACAATAAAGTGGGTAGTAATCCCAAAATAATTTTTAACCTTACCGCGGAAAAAAGCACAATTTACATAATTGCATCACGAAAATGTACTCGTAACTTGTGGAGTAAAAATTGATTTGAAAATAAGTAATTCTGTTACTCATGCTATGGATTATTGGCATTGCTTGTTGCGTTTAAAAATGTAAGTATTAGAATTTAGTCATCCAAATTCGGAGTTAGACAATGCCAAGTTAGCCAACTGAGAGAAATCGCTCATGTTACGAACTAGTCCCATTATTCTTCTCTCACCACGGTCTTGACATTTACGAGCGTAGTGATGTAGCTTATCAAACTCCACCACAATGTGATCCATGTTCCAATCCGGGATTCAGCTTCATGTAGTTACAATTCTATCTATGTAAGAAAATTATCCACTACTGCTTTATTTACAGAAGCACCAAACTGGACAGCAATTCGGCCTCTAACGAGTTCGATGCGATGTGGGTTACACATTTCGACATTCTGAAGAGAGAACTGTCAATAGACACCAGTACAATGCAGTGAATGTGACATCAATGTGGAAGAACTGTGGTACCAACCCCAAATTACTAAGGAAAGCATCACTTTTTTGATTATATATATTGTAAGCTGTGTGAGCTATATAAGGTCCGATTATTGCTAGTATTTCCTCTGCCTTGCATCAACACAGACGAAATCTTTAATTAAAATATAGGAACTCCTAAATGTCATATACTCGGCCGATATATGTATTTTTTTTCCATAGAAAATAGTCCTCAAGCTGTTGTCACTTTGACATAAAAAATTAATTCCTTTTCCGCATGTCTTAAAATAACCCTCTTTTTAGTTTTATTTCTTGGATTAATGTCGTCTTCCTGTGAGGTAAAATAAACTTTGAATAATTGCAAAGCATTATTAACCTTCCTACGGTCCTCAAATTTACTCAAGCGAACGATCTTCCGATCAAATTTGACCCAGTACTCTATTTTCAGGCTTTATTTCAGATACTTGTTTGTTTTACTTGAAGATTTTATTATATAATAATGTTAATATTAAAATAGGAAAAGCAAAGTTATTTATAGGTAAAATTTATTCTTACTTTACGTTTTTCATAAATACTTTAACAAAAGAAAAAAATTCGTACACAAAATTAATATTTTAGAATGCTGTTTACATATATATACTTATTACAAATGTCTCAAACAAAAACATCGTTTTTTTTTTAGTTGTTCTTCCTGAACTATTTCGCGATTGAGATGATGAAGATGGTGAAAAATGTGCTTGAGGTAATGTTTGTCGCTTTTTCATGTAGGGAGTTACAAGCTGCATACCAAGACCTTCGAAAAAGTAGAGGCGCTTTTAGAGGCAACCGTATTTCAATATATGGTTACCGAATTTGAATAGAACAAAACCGTTATAAGCTGAAATATCAATCATATTACTGAACACTACTTAAGGCCAACGTTTTGCCATCCTTTTGCAATTATAGCCTTTTACTGCTTTGCCCAAGCAGTAACCCCCTTTACATTTGTTATAATCCAGGATTATCCCTGGCTTTTTATTCGAGCGAACACTTACTTTTGAGTCATGATGTAAAGTACTCGTACTTAGTAGATTTACAGATTTATTTTTTTATTGCAAAATTAGATGAATATATTGGTCTTCTTTTTATATTTAGTATTTGTGGTGGTAATTCGGGATTGTTTTTGCGTATTGTTCCTACTAGTGTAATTTGTCTCTCCAGTAATTTTTGTGAAAATTGATAACGCGTGAAAAATGTGTCCGTTGTGACAATGTGTCCTTTTAGCCCTACAATCAAATCAAGAACTACACAACACCTCGATTTTTTGCTGGAGTACTTGCGATTTCCTTGCCAGAATAAGTTTGAATATTCCGGACATAGCTCGTTGCAGAATTACAAAGTACCCAAAACATGATTCCATATTTCGCTGGCTTTTATGGCATGTACTGCCGGAAGGGACATCTTCCTCTGAAAACTACTAACTGCTCCTCTATAGTCACATTTTCGGAAGGATTGTAAAATTTTGGCAATATGTCAACACACAGATTCCACAACTCATGTATAGGAGCAAATTTATCTAACAGTCGTCGTTCACTTCAATTTTTAATGTTGTCGAACCTTATAACTCTTGATATTTTCTTGAAAATCTCCAATGACATGGTTGCAGCAAATATTGGTCTTCCGTTTTCAGAATTCCATAAACTTTCAGTGCTTTCGTTGTTTGATCGAAAAACGCCGGCCAATAAAAGTAGTCCAATGTAAGCAAATAGTTCGGTGCTATCAATATCAGTCCATTCTTCACCATATATGCGTCTGCTCTCAAGATTGGTATATGGTAGGTCAAAATAGTACGTATCAAAGGAGGTGGGAAAAATAATTCAAAGCTGGAAAGTTCGACTTCTGTAATTCAAGATCAAGAATAATAAGAATAATCCTGGTTTTGTTGAGTAATTTATTTGTCCATTTTTTGACACAAAGGCACAATGAAACTTTCAACATCACTTAAATCACTGTCTGATGAATCAGGTGATCCTCGAACTCAGAACAAGATTCTTCTTCATCCGAAAATACAGGCAAAGAGATTTCACTTTCGCTATCACTCATAGCTACAAAGGTACAATTTCCAAACAAAGGTACGTACTCATCACTTAATGTTTACTGTAATACAAAAAAATTTATTTAAGAAAAACATGTACAATAGTATTATTCAAAGTATTGCCCATCTGAAGCTTTGACTTTTTCCCATCTTTTTGGCAATTTGTGGATCCCATTCCAAAAGAACTGCGCCGGCTTGGTAGCCAAGAATGAATCACGCCAATTTTTGAAATTCTGCTGTGATGTGAACCGTATTTCAGTGAGGGCGTTCTGCATCGACCGGAACAAATGGTAGTCAGGTCTGGGCTATAAAGCGGGTGGAGTAAGACTTCCCATCCACTGTTTTCCAAATAGTTCTTAACCAGAATAGCAACGTGGGTCCGACCGTTGTCATAATGTAAAATTTTTGCCTCGTGTCTGGTCGCATATTCCGGCCGTTTTTCGGCTACTGCTCTCTTCAAACGGATTAATTGCATTCGGCAGCGTTGTCCACTGATGGTTTCACCCGGTTTTAGCAGCATATAATACAGCACACCCATCTGATCCCACCAAATACAGAGCATTTCCTTCACGCCATGGATATTCGGCTTTGCCGTTGATTTGGCTGAATGGCCGGATTTCACATATGATTTTTTGCGCTTGGGGTTGTCGTAATGGATCCATTTTTCATCACCAGTAACAATCCGATGAAAAAATGACTTCCTTTTGTGGCGTTCCAGCAGCATTTCGGACATGCAAAACCGCCTTTCGACGTCTCTCGGCTTGAGTTCATGTGGAACCCAATTTCCTTGCTTTTGAATATATCCAGCTGCTTTTAAACGTTTTGAAATGGCTGCTTGAGTGACACCCAAAGATTCTGCGAGCTCTTTTTGTGTTTGGCAACAATATTCATAGAGTAATGCTTCCAGTTCTTCATCTTCAAACTTTTTTGGCTGCCCAGGACGTTCATCGTCTTCCAAATCAAAATCACCACTTTTAAATCGTGCAAACCACTTTTGGCACGTTCGCTCGTTTCAAATGAATGACATATACTGAAATGACGTACAATGACAGTAGCTTTCCAACGCATGTTCCAATGGGATAATACAAGTTACGCCATCTCTTAGCAAACCGCACGAATTTATAGAACCAATATATTGTACCTATATACCTTAATTGTTTAAACTGGATGAGAGATTATAACCGGCTATGTGATACACTGCAGGATTTGGAATCGGTGGATGTAATGCTTGTCGGCGATTTTAACGCACGGATCGGATTGTCACAGAATAATTTTGTAAGTGGAGACGTATCAGCTGTTATAAACCCAACTCGCAGATCAAAGAACGGAGTATGTGATGCGAAAGGCGCAAAGATATTGGAAGTGGCCGATTCTTTGGACGCAAGAATTCTAAATGGAAGTTGTCAAGAGGACCTAAATGGCGAGTATACGTTTGTACGTGGTACGGCGTGCTCAGCCATTGACTATTGTTTTGTGTCTGGAAAGTGGAACACAATTCTGAAAGACTTCAGCATAGCTACAAGACTTTTTCCTGACCACATGCCTTTGGAAATCTTTTGTATAATTTCGAGTATAGAGGGTATGATCAACTCCAAACAACTTGGTCTGATGCCAAAACTGGCATCTGAAACCAGTTTTCCAAAATAATTTGAATAAGAGAATAATCTTTTACATATTGAGGATCTTACCCAAATTATAACTGAAGCTGTTGCACTAAGTAACAAAATAAAACGTAGGTCTGAATACAAGAAAGCATGGTTTGAAGCTGAGTGCCGTAGTGCCAGGAAAAAATCTTTTGGGCTTCTAAAGGCAACACAACAAAACTTTCTTTAAGAATTTGTATGCAGCAGCAAATAAAAATTTTAAACAACTCTGTTGGTCTAAAAGGAAACAGCTTAAGCAACAAAATATAGCCGTTCTGAATTCATCAAGATCGTCAGCAGATTTCTCGAAAGCAGCTAAAGCTATAAACAGAAGAACAAATTAAATTTCGTCAACATTGCAAGCATTTGAACTTCGAGACTACTTTTATAACCTACTTAATGCCCCACAATTCTCACCGCTTCCACACTACGCAGCATCACTTTTAACTGACGACTTTTTAAATGCACCATTTACAATTTACGAAGTTCAAAATTTAATACAGAAAACGAATGTGGAAAAAGCTCCAGGAGACGACCGCGTTCCAGCTGAATTCTACAAAAATTATTCTATGGAATTTCTTGAAGTACTAACAAGAGAATATTATAGAATATTTGAGACAGCAAATGTTCCTGCATGCTTCAAAAGAGCGATCATCTATTCCCTAAATAAAAAAGGATCACATGATAGTCCTAAAAATTACTGAGGAATCTCCTTCTCAAGTTGTTTAGCACTCTGATTTTTAATAGACTTACGGAGTGGGTGAATGGAAAAAAAAGCTGGGCTCAGGAGAAGTAATTCTACTTTGGATCAATTATTCACACTGATAAATATTGCCGATAATTTTAAAAAAAGGAAAAAAAAAAAAAAACTGTTTGCATTTTTCGTCGATTTTCTTGCTGCTTTTGACTCTATCGCACGTGAAGCTCTTTTTTACAAGCTGTACAAGTTAGGAATTTCAGGCAAAATTATATTTATATCAAAGGCTATGTATGGAAACAATGTAGCTTATGTGTGGGATAGTGAGTTTATATCTGAAGAATTCACAACGCAAACAAGGATGCGTTTTAAGCTCACTTCTTTTCATTTTGTTTATAAATGATATCGTGGAAGAAATCGGAGGAGGAATCCTGTTTGGAAACATACGAATACCTGGTCTAATTTTTGCGAATGATATAGTTTTTCTATCTGAATCTGTTGAAGAAATGCAGCTATGATAAACCGTCTTAAAAGATACTGTGGACTCTGGAATTTGTCCGTTAATTTAGAAAAATCTAAAATGATGATCTTCAGGGATGGGGGTGGAAAATATTCACGCAACGAAAAATGGAAGTACCAAGGAGAAAATGTTGCAATAGTTCAAGAGTACAAGTACTTAGGGGTTTTAATCACGGCGAACCTTAATATGAGAAGACACTTTCAATGCAAATTGGCTGAAGCAAAAAGAGCCATTTATTCCATCTGGAGCAGCTGCATAAATAACGTGTTTATCGAATATAGTTCAAAAATGAAAATTGTTCGTACAACTGCTGCATCAATATTGCTCTACGGCGCTCAAGTCCGATGATATTGCCCATTTGAAGAAGTGGAAAATTTTTTGAGCTTTTCCGTTGCCAGCCTGCACGCCCAACTATATTCTACATTTAGAAACAACAGTACCATCATTGTTTCTAGACACCATCAAGATGCCCTTTGAATATGTTGTACAAGTGATGGAAATGGATGAAGCAAGGCTGCCTAAACATGTACTGAAGCACACACTTGCGATCAGAGGAAACCTTGTTGCAAAGTGGGAAGAGTTGGGATTTGAATCCGGTAAAAACTTCCGTATCCCATCCGATACAAATACCACGAACTTGAAGAACATATTTGGTACTATTCTTGAAAGGGTAAGCCTCATTTCTTATGAAAAATTTAAAAAAGAAGCACAATTCTCACAGCATCGCATGATATACAGTCAACTGAACTTTCACCTTAAGGAAAATACGTACTTCCAAAACCGTTTTCCACTAAAAATGATAGACGTAATATTTAAACTAAGGGGTGCAATTAACAACCTAAATTACATTCCACAACGACCGGATCTACCAATTCTATGTGACCTTTGTAACCGACAGGAAAGAGAAGATATATACCACTTCATTGCCAGATGTCCCATCCCAAATGAGATACGAGTGAGTTGTTTTGAAGTAACCTTGATGGAAATGAATGAAGTCCTGGACATTTTGAATGGGAAATTAGGTTGGAAAATATTATATAAATACGCGTCAACTGCACTGAAATACAGAAAGAGGATAATAGATGGTGACTTTTAATTAAATACCAACAAGCATATTAAGTAGTTAAATTTATAAATTGTGTATCTGGTAGACGGCCTTTGGCCAAATCATATTAAACTTAGTTAATCAATTATATAGAATTATATTTTGATCAATAAAGTTTACAACTACTACTAACTACTACTACTACTAGTTGTTGGCATATGTCCACCATGGCTGACTTGACTTGAATGACTCTATTGTGTTTAATCGTGTTTAATATATAAAATCAATAATGCGATGTTCCTCCATATTGATGTCACAAAAACGGAATAAACAATCGTTGTTCATCGCATTGTCCTGGATGTCTATTGACAGTAACTGGTACGCCGGCCTCAGTTTTGAAGAAATAAGGACTGACGATGCCGCCGAATACAATCTATACCATAACTTCTTAAGGATTGCTCTCGCTTCAAATGCAGCTGATTTACAAAAAGTGGGACTTATCAGTGGACAGTTTCCAGTTAATTTAAAGCCCAATCACAAAACCAACGACGTAATAAATGGAAAAAATGTTCACGTGGCTTAAGTTCTTGCACAATTGGATCTTATAAATATTGTGACCAATATCTTTACAAAAAATTTTTCAGATAGTGAATGGAAAGTGGTTAGGTTGCTGGAAAAGACAAAAAATTGATAAATTGGGGCCTCTCAAACACACTGTTTGCATCTCGCGTAATTTGGGTGCGAAATTTTTCAATAATTCAATAAAAAACACATTCAGATAGCCGATAATGTGTATCATTAATTTCACGAAGCGCTTTATAAATTTGGAAATATTTTGAAAATAAATGTCCACAATTTAAAATCGTTATCGTGGCATCAGTCTTCCTATGATAAAATGACAAACTATGCTGAAAATAAATGTTTACATTCGAAAATAATGGACACGTGGGTGGCCGTGACTCAAGTGCTAGTGGACTATCTTCCAAATCGGAAGGTTTGATGTTCGAATCCCAACTTTGTCCGAAAGATATTCATTTATTCAGTTAACCAAAATCGAGGAAGATGAGTAGAAATTTACAACAGCTTATAACTTCCACTAAGAATTTAGTCTCCCCATTTAATGTTGGATACTACCCATGGAGCGAAATTAACCACTGAGCCTGAACGTCTTTATTTCTCTCTTTCTATTTCATTTTCCAAAAAACTTAATACATGCTGAGGCATTAAAATCGTACCATTTGAGTGTGATTTGTATGTGCCGCTATGTAGTGTCAGGGAGTCTCGATTAGATGGACGTTGAAGACGGAGGTGTTTCTCTGGTTCTCCTCAATATCCTACCCTTACTCTTATTACTTTAATTATTACTTGTATTCTTATCTTTTTCAAAAATAAATACATATTAACAAAACGGCTATCTCTTATAACTCAGAAGTGGGATACATGTATCTACATCAAGCCACATAATCGTCATACCTCAACAAGAAAAAAAAAAAAAATAAAATAAAGGAAAAACGGTCGCAAGCAACCGGCACGCGACACAAAGACGCTTGCCCTTGCTGCTGTCTTCCTCCTCTGCAGCCCCTCCATACATTTCTGGCTTGGGCACTCATACCGGATATATCCGGGTTTTTGGCATTTATAGCACATCTGGCTCTTTTTACTTCACACCTAAATACAATTGAATTTCCAGTCTTATTTTTTGTAGTTATACTCTCTTCCTTTTCTTTGTCTTCGTACATCTTGATTTTATTAATTACATAATCAACCGTTCGATCTCCTTCGGGTAACACATCAATTAAATCTGAGATATGACTTAACGAATTTGGTAGCTATCTTAACAAATAGTTCAGTTTCTCTTTTTCAGTAATTTTAGCGCCTACTATTTTCAATTCAATTATAAACTTCTCAAAGTCACTGTAAAATTCACTTGTTTGATCATAGTTTTTTCAGTTTTATCCTCTCTAATTTATTTCTCACACAAATTTGTAATGCGGTTGACTCACGCAAATACAATTTGTCTAATTTCTTTATAATTCCACAACTAGTCATTTCATCGTCAATAAGTTCCATCTGTCTATTTGATAAGGCACCATATATGTAATTTATTGCTTTTGGATCAGCATCGTTCCACGTGGTTTCATCTTCTGATAACCTTTTCATATTTTTTAATTTTTAAAAATATTGTGCAATAATTCTTTTCTACCATGTGCTATATTCGTTGCCATCAAAAACTGATAGTGTTACTTTTAATTCGCCTGCCATATTGACTCGCTCGTTTTCTTTAATTACTTTCTCTTGGCTCATTTCGGTTAATTCAAATTTACCAATTAAATCACTTTTTTAATCACTGCCACGTGTATCCATAATTTCACAAAAAAGAAACTACATCAAATTTTGGTAGAACTACGCCTTGCTACCATGTTAAAATTTTAGATTCACAAAAAAAAAAAAAATGCAAGATCAGTAAATTAAGTTTATTTGAATTATTACAATTCATAGTCCAAATTTACAATAATTATTATTAAAGAGCTAAGTTGCGTGGTCATCACGAGAGTCTAACAAACGACTAACTACCAAACTGCACTCAACCTGTACATTCATATATATATATTTTCAATAGGGACTTGACAACTTTTAATTTAATTTGTGAACGCACTCTTCACTTATCATCAAACTGTCATTGTCAATTTATTCAGTAAACTCAACATTTTCATCACTAACGAGCAACGTTTGCAAATTATAAAAATTTTCTACAGATATTCGGAGTCGCTAAATCATATTCAGTGATGAAGCTCATTTTTGGCTCAATGGGTTCGTCAATAAGCAGAATATGCGTTATTGGTCGGGTGAAAACCCACATGCGCTTCATGAATCACCACTTCATCCACAAAAAAATAACTGTTTGGTGCGGTTTGCATGCCGGCGGCGTTATTGGCCATATTTTTTCGTCGACCATAACGATCGTCACGTTACTGTGAATGGTCAGCGTTATAGCGATATGATCACAGATTATTTTTCCCCCGAATTGGAAGATATGGACTTGGACGACATGTGGTTTCAACAGGATGGCGCCACAAGCCACACAGCACACGCTACAATCGATTTATTGAAGAGTAAGTATGGTGAGCGTTTTATCTCAAGACATAGGCCAGTCGATTGGCCGCCTCGTTCGTGCGACTTAACGCCGCTTGACTATTTTCTGTGGGACTACTTTAAATCATTGGTCTATGCAACACGCCGTCGACGTTGGAAGAGTTCAGAGCCAACATTGAACGCGAATTACCGGCCGTTTCGGCCGAAATGTGTGGCCGAGTCGTTGAAATCGTGCCCGCGGTGGCCATATGAACAAATTCGAGTTCCATTCATAAACGTTTTGATTGTACTTCAAGCCAATAATAAAGTTTTTGAAATATCTCAAATGGTTTGCCTTTTATTTAAAAAAAAATTGTCAAATCGTTATTAGAAAACTCTATACATATGCTTTCTAATATACAATCCATACATTGTTGGCTTGGCTAAATTTATTCAGAAGTCTACAATTTTAAATAACTTTTTGTTTAGTGTAGATATCTATTTTTCCTTCATTATACTGATGAAAATATTTATTTGCTGCTATTGAACAACAAAAAGTAGATATTATTGTTTAACTTGAAGCAAATATCACGACAAGAAGCTAAAATGTGATTACACTAGAGAGCAAAGAATCGAAAAAATATTATTTGCTATGTATGTACATGTGTTATCTTTCGGTTTATGAGCCGTTTCCGGTCGTCGAGTTGCTTGGAAGCTGTTCATCGTTAAGATATGCCCCCAAAAACTATCAACCGTGAAGAACAAACAATCGTACGATTATTGACAAACGATCCTTTTATCGCAGCGAATTGAGTTTGGATATTTCCAGCAGATTCATCCAAAGGCGGGTTTATTTTCATCCAGAAGTGCGAAAAGATATTTTATTTCTTCCAAGAATAGATCGAAAGGCTCTTCTTGAGTTTGTGTAAAAAAGTGGCTTGCGCCTAACATCGTTGATATGATGAGTTGGCTAGCCCAATCGCCGTATCTCGATACTATAGAGAATCTATGGGAAATTATAGGTCGGCGAATTGATCATGGCAGCTGTCTAAATAAGGACTTCTTTTTCACCCAAATCAAATCTGTCTTTCACAGCGTCCGAGATGGTATTTTAAACAATTTAATTGAATTAATATTTCGAAGGAGTGCAGTAGTGCTAAAAAATAATGGATATACTGCAAAATGTTAATCTTTCGGTTTCAAAATATAATATAATCGCATTTTAACCATGTGTTATGCTTATTCTAATCGACAACACTGTTAAATTATACGATATACGTATTCTAATATTTTATTTAGAATAAAAACAGAATATTTATATGTCCCGTTTTTAATAAACAGATTACGAGGATGGGTATTAGAGAAAACAGAACTATCACTGGAAATTCACGATAAAGATCATCCTAAATATAGCGTCTGATACACTATACATCACACAACTCATGTGCAAACATACTCTTAATCGGAAAAATCTGAGTTTATAAAACTGATAACTCACAACAATTCTCCTGTACCACAAACACATTTGAAAATACCAATTGAATAAATATTCTATAGTAGTTAAGAATACTACAAATATTTTAACTAATTTAATTATATAAGTAAATTTTCATTTATAAAGGTAAACAAATATTTTAAATTAAAATGAGCAACGAAAGGAAATACATATTTGCAATCAGAACAAACAAGCTGATAATTTTAAAGTGTATTTAATATTAGTCAAAAATACTCATCAAGAAGTGTTTTCCATTTTAAAGCTCTTCGAAAGAATAATGTACTATTCAATATTTTTTACTGTAAGTCCATATTTTCGAAAAACCTGGACGGTTCCAAATATCAATAACCACAAAGCTGACAAAACTCGTTTCAAGGAATTCCTGAACTCTGCAAGAGGGAATAAAAGTTGATATGGTTGCTACTTCTTCAAACTAAACGCGTTCGATTTTCACTCTGGTTCTGTCTTATGAATTAATTCCTACTTTAACTTCCTTGAATAAAGGCATTACAGCGTCCTCCTATCTATCTATCTATGTTTCTAAAGGCATAAACGTTTTCTCCTATATACACCTAGAACATCATTTAGGTTCTCTGTTTTTCTTCCGGACAACTAACGATGTTATCTGTATCACTTTTTACTCTTATACATACATATATCCTAACCAGTATATGTAGGTAACACTAAAATCATGCGGCACATGATTGTTTTTCACTGCAGGAAGACCTTAACAAGTTTTCATTTGCTGCCGGGAGAATTTTCCTAAGTTTAGGGTCAACAAATGCATACATTCGAAAACGTCTCCCTCAGATTTACTTTACCTATAATGAACCTGTTCCCATAGCGACATAAATACGCAATGTAGATAGTATATGTGATAACAAACCCACATACTTAATATCACAGCAAAGTTCAACACTGCTCCGAATTTGATCAAGGAATGTGTTACTTAATTCCTTTTTAGTGGGTGGCCCAATGAGTATTTCACCAAGTATATTATATGGCAAATAAAATCTAAATACCAAAAATAAATAAAAATGTTTCATATCAACACCTGGGATTAACAGTCAGTTACAATTTTAATCATGGAAAGACACTATATGGCACAACCTGTTGGAATTATCGAAATGCCCGTTCAACAAAAAATGCATATCGTAGATTACTGGCTTTCTTGTTGGTAATAATCGACCAACTGCGCGTACAATTGCGAATATGGTGCACAAATTGCAGGTCGTTCAGCCGAAAACATTGCTGCCGTACGTAAGTATTGCTGAAAGCCATCAACTGGTTATCATGAAGAAGAATTTAATTTTTCAATAATTAAACTACGTCGAATTTTAACAAAAAATTGAATATGTACGCTTACAAAATTCAGTTAATACAGGATGTGAAGCCTCTAGACCTTTTCCGGCACAGTACGTTCGCCGATTGAATGCACAAGCAAACATAAATTGATGGAAATTAAAAAAAAAAATAAATAAAAATAAAAAAATCGTCTTCAGTAAAAAGAAACCTAAACGAATACTTTAATTAACGAAATTGTTGCATTAGGTCCGATGAAAATCCAAGAGCGTTTGTCGGGAAACCGATGCATCTTCAAACAGTCACTGTTTGGTATGGTCTTTGGGCTGGAAGAATTATAGGACTTTTTTTTTTAATGCTGGAAATAATACTGTCGGTATGAATGGTGAACGTTATGTACCATGAAAACTTAACAGTGATGTCAATTAGCCACATAGATCCATAAATCTGACATCCTTGCTATTAAAGCGATTGACTATCTTATTGAACTAAGTGATTTAATCGACGATATCCTTATCTTTGGTAACTTCAATCTGATTCTGCTGCAGTGGACTCCATCGGAGGACCAATTTTATCTTACTGCGTTGAACGCCAGTTCATCCAAGTGACTATTCATTGATCGTATAACAGACTTAAGCCTATGCCAAGAAAGTGAAGTCTATTAATCCATCGGTAGCAATGTCAATAAATTTACAGTCCAATTATCCCTCAACGCTATTAGTTGTCGACAACTTTTACCCCCTTCACTTCACTCATTTTACCATAACCTTCCACTTCAATTAACCTTTTCAGCTACTCTTTCTTCTTAAAACTTTCTTAAAGCTAATTTTCACAAAATTGATATCTATCTCAGCGAATCTTCTTTTGATTTTACCAGCCTTTCTTTAACTGATGCTGTCTCCAATTTTTACATCGAAATATCTAATTATATTTCTCTTTACATACCCTTTTCTTGGTATACAACATCTAAGTCGTTTTATCAATTAGTCAACTATAAAAGAAAGTATGACGGCTACCCCCTTCTCCTTTGTTCAATAATGTATTATCTACAGACGAACGTACTATTGCCAACTGCTTTGCAAGCTGTGGGTCAGGTACAAGATCCCATATATTTTATTTTAATTACATTTCCAATTTCTTTCTCAGTCTTTTAATCTTACTTTTATCAAAGAAAATTACATAATCTCTTTGATGCATTTTTACCTAGGCGAGACAGGCTCACCGCAAAAAGTGTGCCTCCAATCTTGCATATCAACTTATTTCCTATTTCATCTATCCCACACACAAGGAGAATCCCCCCAAATTTGGAAGACCCTTCCATAACCCTGGCCTACAAAAAGGGATCAAAGAATGAAGTAACCAACTGCCGTCCCATTTCTAAGCTTTCTAACATAACTTTCTTTCAGAGCAAACCACTTACTATATATCATCCAATCAAGATGAATCTCTGAAAAGTAGATCAACTACTAAAAATTTAGTTGAATTCGTATCCTTTGCTCTTTTTGCCATAGAAAATGGCAACGAAATCTATGTTTTTGCTACAGATTTTGCAAAGGCCTTTGATAAAATACTAGGTGGAGTGAAAAGTAACCTCTTTGACCACCAGAATGCGCTGATACTGCAAAAAAGGTTATGGTGCCTTGAAGTCCGTTCATATTTAGGCAGACATGCCAAATTTTAGTGCGATACTGTCTTTAGTTTTGTTTTGACAGCTAATTGTTGTTGACGTGTTTGGCATCATGTTGAGTATGGACAAAAACGATTTTCGTTAGCTCATAAAACATTATTTTTTGAGAGGCAAAACGAAGGAAACTAAAGAAAAGTTGGATAAATATTATGGGGCTCCGTCAGATTACACCGTCAAATATTGGTTTCGAGAGTTTCGTGGTGGCCGCAACTCCACTACTGATCAAGTCCGCAGCGGCAGGTCCTCCGAAGCGGTTGCAGAGGACAATGTCAAAAAAATACATGAAATGGTGTTGGCTGAACGGAAAGTGAAGGTGCGCGAGCTAGCAGATACCACAAAGATTAGTACTGAGCGCACACGCCATATTTTGGGCAATATTTTGCATATTAAAAAGTTATCCTGGCGCTGGGTGCCGCGCATACTAACTCCTGACCAAAAACACGAACCCGAGAGCACTTCGAAAGTGTGTTTGGACTTGCTGATGCGAAATCGGGTGTACTTTTCTCATCGATTGGTAACTGTTGAATACCAGAGAATAAATTGAGTGCCCGGCAATGGACTGAAGCCGGTTCGAGTGCTCTGAAGAGGCCGAGGGATGCTCAATGTGTCGGAAAGCTTATGGCGTCGGTTTACTGGGATTGTCGTGACATACTCTTCGTAGACTACCTCGAAAAAGGAAAAACCATCACCTCATTCCCAAGGAGGTTACTTCATCCAAGTCGGACGGAATTGTTAGTCTACACAGTCCAGGTTGAAAGGTTCAATCTACTTGAAAGAATGGGTTCGTCAGGTCCGTCACGACTGTTATATAGTCTACAGAAATGTTCTCTCTAAGTCCTCAGTGTCGACTGCGGCTCTACTAGTATGTTGCCTGTTCGTCTCAATGGCTGTTGATGTTGTATTTTTGAGGTTCAATTAGTTTTAGTTGGTGTAGAACTTACTTTTCATTATAACCTCATGAAAATAGGTATAACGAAGTGAAATGATCCCGGGCCAGTTCGAAATTATTAACATTCAGTATACCTACCTCATCTCGATAAGATAAAGTCGGTCAACATCTATCGTTTATTTTCAACATTCACTATGTCTTTTTGTCGCTATCTTCGAAAAAATGGCCCAATGAGGCCACCAACCCATTTGCCATTCGTAAATCACATGTGTGTTTACGTACTCATCTTTCCAAAAATGTGTTTCATTAGAAAAGATAGCTTTTATGATAAAATGTTTTGTAGTTCCAGCATCCATTGAGTGAAATGCCGACGTCGTGATATCCTATTGGTCTGTGTCATTTGACATTTGAATTTCACACGTATGAAAATATACGAGTAGCTATGTTGTCAAAAGCACGAGTGCTGAGCAGAATCTCAGAAGGAGGATGTATGGCAGATGAATTTACATTATTGAATTAACGCGGTCCTGGCGAGCTAATTAAGCCAGTGGGATATGACCCAGTAAAGAACATGTACCAAACTATTTTCAGATTTGGTTCGCCGAAAGCATGCCCGAAGTATGGAATATTAGCACCACTTGCCTGATCCACAAGAAAGATGACCCTCTTAGCTGCGCGAATTATAGAGGCATCAGTCTCATTGATATGTTTTTTACCATTTTGTGCGAATGCCTTAAGCTATTTATCGACGATTTAACTAGCTCTATCAGTGCGGGCTTAGGGCCGGTAAGTTCAGGTTCGGTAAGATGTTGATGGCGATGGCGTGATGGTTAACTCACTGCCTGTCACGCCACCTACCTGGGTTCGAATCGCGGTAGGAGCACAACAGAAAATTTTTCAAAATCGTCATCACCCTTTCGGCGGGTAATGGTAAACCTCCGAAAGTCAGATTCTGCCTATGAAAAAGCTTCTCAGGAGAGCCGTTCAGAATCGTCAATAAACAGTAGGCCCTGCTCAGGAGCGTAAAAGTTCAGAAAGTGAGAAACACAGATGAGTGCGAGAAGCTAGGCCTTGGCCTACACTGGAATGTCACGCCACTTTTTTATTTTTTATGTTCTCAATCGACCAAATAATCACATTACCGGAGATAAAAAAAGACCCAAGAAGTCAAAATCAACAAGCATCACATTTTTATCGATTTTAAGGTCCCATATGACACCGTCTACCGAAAGGAGGTATACAAAACCATTTGCCCTAGGTATATCTGCCAAACTTGTCGGATTGTGCAGAAGGACTAATTGAACGCTCTCTGCTAGTCTGATATCACAAAACGATTTAAACCAGTTGACGCGCTATAATGTAAACTTTTTCACTACCATACTTGATATTGATGTATATGACAATGTAGAATGTAGAGCGAATAAACCCCAACATTCTAGCCCGAAGAGTCCTTAATTCCAACCTGGGGACAACGCAGTCCAAAAGCAACTCGCCCAAGGTGGCGCGCAGAATTGGAAAGGGAAGCGAACCAATTTACTGTTGAAGCTTACTGAAGCGGCTTATTGGTTGATGCCCAGGTCCACCCTGAACTTAAGGACCATCTATTCTAAGTAAGTAGGTTGGTGTATGCAATTATTGACTTCGTCGACGAAACTAGGTGCTTGGGCCGTTTGGTTTGTGATGTCTTGGACCCACGTGTTGGCCGTCTATGTTCGTATGTTGTTTGACCATCAATTGAACCAAGCCTCTACTGAATACTCCTAAATGTGCGGAGTGTAAATTTCGCAGTACGCTAATTTTCGTATTAACTTTGAATAACAAAAATTCGTTTCTGTACGATAAACGATTCCATATCTATAATATATGTTAAGTGCCTTAGTCTATTATTGACATCAGTCGTAGAGATCAAAGATCATGAACCATCTGTTGGCTTACTGTTTACAATCCACAAGAGCGGATGTGGAAATCCTTAGTCGTGTTCGGTAAAAAATGCTACCCGTGCGATCTGTGGTAATGGGAAGTGAAGACGAAAATTCAACAACGGCAAGAAATTAAGTTTTCGCTCTTTGCACAATAAGCATCTTTGACAAGTCACCGTTAAGACCTGTAATGAGGACATCCAATGCTCTATTGCGGTATGTCTCTACCAATACACCAATGGTTTCTTGCGTTGAGATTCCGTTTTAATCTTATTAATTATCAGAAAGAACTGGTGATTTATCGTGGCGTAAGACTCGTCCAATCTTGAACCTCTCTGGGAGAGTCGGTTGAGCTGATGTTCGAGGGTTCTATGTATTATCGCGATTATCTGCGTAATGCAGAGACAATACCCCTTTCAATTTCTTCCCAATCGTCATCGAAGTTGTTGTAGGAAATCAGGGCTGTATCTGCCTTATCTCTGATTTTCCGGATATGCTGTAAAATAGCTCTGTACAGGGGCTTGTTCCTAATTATGCTAAAGTCCTTCAAAATACCCTCGACGTTATGTATCCATTACACTTATTGTGTTGGATTACCGTCGAAGGCTTGCAACTCCTTCACGCAATCCTGGAGTCGACTTATCTCTGTCAGCCTCTGTTCTTGGTTCACACGAGGGTACATTGGCACGATTACTTTCGAGTTCTTTATGAGTGCCTCGCTCAAGCGACTTCAAGCGCTCATCCATGTCTTTGAACTGGTTCAATATCACACTGACAGCTTCGTTACTTATTTGGCGACTGCGTCCATTTTTCGTTAACAAAATTTTTGACTTACGAGTACTTCTTAACTTAAATTTGAATTCTCAATTTATTTAATATATTTTTTTTCGATTAATATCTTATTTATTCAACTGGTTGGCTTAGTGTAGATTAAATATAACTTACTTTAAATTAAATTTAGAAAATGTTTTCTTACAATTTGTGAGATCCGCCGGTAATCTAAAAGGGATATCGATTTTAAATATTATTACGTAATTCTTGTTTGAGACAGGCTTACTGGAAGGATCGTGGGGTTCCCGTTCAGTTGCTATCGTTAATACTTGAAAGCAACATACAAATGACACGATTTCACTTCACTTGTATACCCCTTAGTTCTTTGGGCAATCTCCGCTGTGTTCCCATGCTTACAGCAGAATGTGTTTATTGGCTTATTTTTTTTATTATATATTTAGACCAGAAAGGAGTTCCCATTGTTACAAAGCCACACACTCCAAAAGGGGTGGTCTGATCTATGCCCATTTAAGGACAATATTTTTTTAAAACATCTTTGCCACTATTGCTAGGACGAAAAAGATATACGTTTTCTAAATTTGTCCCTGCTCGGGCGCCAGTTAAGGAAGTCAGAGGCCCGACCCAACTGTTCGACTTACATAAAATAAAACAATTCTTTTAGGCATAAACGTTTATTAGTTTTAACATTAGTCCCGGTTGCGGTCACGATTACAACTAACTGCCCAATCCATTTCCATCTAACTCTAAAGCTTTGAATCTATCCAAATGTTCTCATGGATATCTCCTGACTCGTCACTTTTGATATTTCGCATAAATCCCATCCGTTGTCGAGTAGCTTGCGCGTGCATAAACTTCCATGGGAATATTTGCAAGCAAATAATATGCTGACTCAGCTGGGAGCCTGTTTGTGCATGTTGAACCTGTTTGTGCATTTTGGCTTATGATAACTTTGCATAAAGTGCGGATTGATTATATATTTTTCTGAATCATTTTTGATCTTCTATAATTTTCAACATATTATTTTAAGGCCAATATTTATTTTGAATCAAGTGAAGTATCCTTATTTACGAGTTCAACGATACCCCACTTGTTACCATACACGCATAAATTTGAAAGCTGTTAATATCAATAAGAGTCAAAACACGGCAGCGTAAGTCATAAATATTCAAGTACCCGATTCGGCTCACCATTTGTATATATGGTTGTATATATATATATTTGTATTTTGTAATTATTTTTAAATGGATTAAACCTAATATTGAATTCATTATAAGATCCCAGGTTAAAATTTTACCTTGAATGTTAGGGCACATTTTATATTGTCATTTTTAGTGTAAAAATCTATCAAAAAAGATTTAATAGATATGAAGTTTATTAAAAAGTTTCCCATTCCCAACAAAATAATATAACACAAATACGTCTTCTCCGAGTATTTGGCCAAATTCTAATTTCAATAGTCGGTTATTCAAAAATATTTTTGCTCCACCAAGTAACTGCGACGACAAATGACAAGGCAAACAATAAAAACCAACCCAACAACCCTTATATTCAGTGTCAGATGATATCCTCTCTCAAAGGACTAATATTGCGCTGTAGTCATAAATCCAGCTTCGAGTATAATTTATTAAAAAGACACTCCATTGGCATGCTAAGGGTCGTAAAGTGTTAAAACGTAATGTGGGATATGCCATACAATAAAAACGAATAAGATATCATCCCTAATGATATTCCAGCGTAACATTTAAGATGCAAGCATACCCTTTTACCGTCCATAAAACTTTAATTGAAGTCAGATACTTTTTCATGACCAATGAACAGAAACTGCGTCTGGCTTGCCATAGGGCTTAAACTTTTCAAATTAACACCTAAGGCGGCACTCGTAAATCCACCTCAATTACAGGAAAATTTAAATTCGAAAAGAAAAAATGTGGTTTGTCCAGTGTTTCTGGTCTTATTTAATGGACATCTAAGCAATATGGACCAATTTTACGAAGATGTCGACAAAAAGGAACTTGTTGAGGACTAACCAAACAAGATAATGGCATAAGAAAATACGAAAATGAAGAAGAAAAACACTACGGGGCACCCCAGGAAGATTTTCATACTTCGGAAGAACAATTCCCAGCTATATTCCATAAAAAAAAAACTCAAAACATAATATGCACAACATCTGCTGATGAACCTGCTGCAACAAATCTAACCTCTACAAGAACAGGAACAGACTACAATGAAAGTATATAATGTCACCGACTTCTGCTTCAATATCAATGTAGCAGAACTTAATCGATTCGCAAGGGTCACAGATATCCAACTAAAAGTACATATACAACATTAGTGCTTCCAAAACTATTATCTCATCCCGAAACAGAATGAAGCACACTCTAGAATACAGATCTTTATACGTATATACTAAAAGATGCAAAAAAAAAAGAAAGAATTTGTTGCTTTTTTAAAATGGAATTGCCGTGTTTTACCCAATTATCGAAGTTATCCTCGTTATAAAGAAGTGCTTGTAGAAAATATTAAACTTGCATCGGAAAAAGAGCAGCAAGTAGGGTTTGCGGGGAAAGTTCGGCAGCTAAAGGGATTCAGTCAAGGTTGAGTTCCGCTGATGAACTTGCTGTGGGAACCACAAAGAATACCACCTCGAACAGTATTTTTGAGGAAACTGAAAAAATTTTAGGAGCAGATCTCTTCACCATACTCTAAAAAAACAAAAGAAAGTATCCCATCTGACTACGCATTTCTAGACAATAGAGCGGAGACACCTGTACTAGCCAGATTGATTTTTGTACCATGTTATCCATGAATAGGTTAAGTATTATAGCATATGAGTACAACGTTACTTCTGTCTATTCTACCCACATCTATGAATAGAATACAAATTATTCAAAGTGGACACAGAGACAATAAAAAATATAGGAAGAATATAGAAGAAAGAATGAAAATCAATGAGGAAATTAATGAGATCCTGCCCTTCACTACAACCATTCAGGCTACGACAATGAGTTTGTTAATGCAGAAATCCAAAAATTATTAGATTACCATATAACCTAGCAGAAGCCCATATGAACTAACCGATTTGGACAGTGCCCAAAAATGATACCGACGAACAAGGGAAACCAATAAGGCGCATGGTCGTTGATTTTGAGAAAATCAACTCCCAAACTAGGTATAACAGATAGGTATCTGCAAAAATTATTTCAGTAGTTGATCTGGAATAAGGATTTCATCAAATACATATAAGAGAATCTGACAGGGAGAAAACCGCGTTTTCAGTAAACGGCACTAAGTTCAGCACGCGCTCTCAATATTTTAACGCTGCGTAGATGATATTTTTCGTCAGTATATTGGAAAGCTTGCTCAAATATACGTAGATGATGTGTTAATATATTCTTCCTCACCTGAAGAACATATAGAGCATATCAGTACTATAGTAAGCGCTTTTCGTTATGCCAATATGAAACTCTCTAATGAGAAATCTCATTTTTTCCATGACTCAATTGAGTACCTAGGTCACATAATAAAATAGTAGATTCCAAGAAAATTCAAACAATAAAACATAATCCTACTCCAAATACATAAAGAGAACTCAGATCCTTCTTGGGACTAGCCAGTTACTGTAGAAAGTTCATTTAAAAGTTTGCATCTATCATTAAACTAAAGTAGAGGTTAAATTAGATGAAGAAGCTGTGGAAGCTTTTGAAATAATTAAGAATACCTTACAAGCTCAAGTAGAACTTTATTAAGCCAGCAATTTCGCTATAATTTAATTTGGTGGTGGAGGCTAAAGCCCCTATTTATTTAGCTTAATGCAAGCTTAAACTAACTTAAAAAGCTAGGACTTAAAAAGCTAACTTAAAAACTAAAACTAACTTAAGGGTTAGGGAAAAAGGGAGTGGTGGAGGAGATCAAGTTTTAGGCGAGAAGTGCTCAGGTTAAAATCAAAAAGGGGAAGGTTTGAGTTGACCTTACGGAGCATGTGGGAGATTGGTTAGTTAGAGCCATAAGAGGTGCGATGGGTTGGGATATAGAAGAGACGAGGATTAGTGTTGAAGGAAATAGAGTTGTAAAGGGAAGCGCAGTACACAGAACCGGAGAGCAGTCGATGAATGAAGAGAATGTCGGCTACGTCTCTGCGTTTTTCGAGGGTACTCAGGTTAAGAAGTTTGAGGCGGTCGTGATAGGGATCTAAGATAAATGGGTCACTCCAGGGTAGTCCATGAAGAGCAAAATGAAGAAAACGACTTTGACTGATCTCGATTCGGGATTTATGTGTTCGCTGAAAGGGGGACCACACTTGGCTGGCATATTCAAGAAATGGGAGAACAAGCGTTATGTAAAGTGACCTTGTCACATAAGGGTTGATAAATTCTTTAGACCAACGTTTGATAAAACCGAGCGATCTCATCAATATGCGAACGGAAGTTTAACTCTCTATCGTATAAAATTCCGAGGTCGCGAAGGGATTGCACCTGGGGTACAGGTTGGTCATGCAGAAAATAAAGTCTGGAGGAAGATTGATACGGCTTACGAGACAAAGTCATAGATTAGCATTTGGAGATGTTAAGCTCAAAGCAATTTTTAAGACACCAGGTGGAAAACCTATTGAGGTCTTCTTAAAGGAGAATAGAGTCTTGGGGTGAAGAAATATTTTTGGAGCACTTAGTGTCATCAGCGTAAATGGACACGGAGCAGTGTTTGATAATCCTCTCAAGATCGTTTAAAGTTAGAATGAAAAGGAGGGGACCAAGATGGCTGCCTTGTGGGACATCAGAAGTGGCTAAAAACGGCGTTGAGAAGGCTGACCTAAAGCGAACGCTATAGTAACGGTTCTCCAGATAAGAAGATATCCATTTTAACAAAATGGGGTCAAAACCGAGGGAAGACAATTTGAAAAGGATCAGTAGATGTGATATTTTATCGAAGGCCTTAGCGAAATCTGTAGCAATAACATCAATTTCGTTGCCATTTTCTAAGGCTGAAAGCGCAAAGGACACGAATTCAACTAAGTTTGTAGTAGTTGATCTACCTTTTAGAAATCCGTGCTGACTGGGTGATATAAGTGACTTGCACTGAAAGCTTAGAACATCATATAAAACACTTTCAAACATTTTAGGTATGTGAGAAAGCTTAGCAATGGGACGGTAGTTGGTTACTTCATTCTTTGATCCTTTTTTGTAAACAGGGGTTATAAAAGAGGTCTTCCAAACTTGGGGGAATACCCCTTGTGTGAGGTACAGATGAAATAGGGAGGAAAGTGGTGCGAAAGATTGGAGGCACACTTTTTGAGAAATATTGCTGGGAGCCCATCTTGACCGGATAAAAATTCATCATTGAGATTTTGTAACTTTTCTTCCATAAGGGTGGGATCAAAAGGTTGAGAGAGAGAGGGGCCAATGTAGAAATTGGGAAGGTACTTAAAATACATGGGGTCGGGTACGAAGGAGCTGTCTGCAAATGACTGCTTAAAAAAGTTTGCAAAATAGTTGGCAATAATATGTGGGTCGGTCGATGATATGTTATCGAACGAGAGATAGGGGGGATATCCGTCTGATTTTCTTTTGTAGTTGAAGAATTAATAAAATGTATTAGGATCATTGATAATGTTGGTCTGCGCTGTGTCGAGAAAGCGCTGATAGAGGCTGTTATAGAGCTGGGTGAATTGCAGGTAAGTTCCAAGATAGTTAGAGTAGTCGTAAAAAGAATTGTTACGAAGAAAAGTTGCCCATAATTTGTTTCTTTTATTAAGTAAGGAGCGAAGTCTTCTGTGGTACCATGGAGGGGAAAAAGAAAATGTTTTATGCCGTGAAAAGGGGACGTAGAGAGAAATAGAATTAAATATTTCGCTGTAGAAAATGGAGACAGCATCAGATAAGGATAGGTTAGTTAAATCAAAGGAACATTTGCTTAGATAGGTATTGATTTTGCGAAAATTAGCTTTATGAAAGTTGTAAGAAGAGATGGTAGTTGAAGAAGTGGGCTGGGATGGAGAGTTATGGAAAAATGAGAAAAGAAGAGGGGATAAAAGTTGTCGACAGTTGATAGGATAAAGGGACAAAACGTTACTATGGAGTTTATAGGATCACTAGTGAAAAAAAGGTGCCTACCGATAGAGTTAGGGACGCCACTTACTTGGCACAGGCTTGAGTCAGTTATGCTATCAATAAAAAGACATTCCCTGGATGAAGTGGCATTCAACGCGGTAAAGAATTTGTGATCATCCGATGGAATCCACTTCAGCAGGGGCAGATTGAAGTCTCCACAGATAAGGATATCGTTGATGGAATCACTTAGGTCAATTAGTTGGTCAATTGCTTTAATAGCAAGGATGTAGGATTCGATAGGTTGAGCTGGGAGAATGTAGCAGCACATAACGTACAGGGACCTATTGGGAAGTGTTATTTTGATTGAGACAAAATCAATTTTAGCAGAAGAAGAGATAGCGATGAGAGAAGAGTTGAGGTTATTGTGAATAGCAAGTAGGACACCTCTACATGGAGAATGGCAGGGTTATTAACCATAGGGAGAGAATGATCGTCATCTCGGAAGACATTAAACGAAGATGGGAATAGCTCCTGGCTCTTTATGTCGGGGATCAGATTGGTTTCTGTAAGAGCGTAGACGTCGAGAGAGAGACTGTGTGATTTAGAAAATAAAGCCCGAGTTTAAGAGCGCAAGCCTCTTACGTTTTGGTAGTAAAATGGAAGAGGTAGTTTGTTGCGTGGAGGAGTAGGGGAGTATATATAAGATGCAGACAAAGAAGGCAAATTAGAAATAAAAAAATTTATCATGGTCAGCTCGACTGCGCTGAAGGTAAGAAAGTCTTTTAGAGTGAACAAACCTGCGGAAAGCAGCGAGGTCATCCGCAACCTTTTGAGGAGGTGTGTCGAAGATTTCGTGGTACCTGTTGTAAAGCTTTCTGAGACTAGTTATATCCGTAGGAAGGCCTTCCTGTTGGATGGACACCATGACACTTGTTTTTGTTTTTCAACAAAACAGTGCAGTACTGTCCCAAAACAGACAACCTATTGCCTTCATATCACGACACTCAATAAAACCGAGCAAAATTATAGTGTAATCAAAAAAGAATTGTTAGCTATTGTATAGGCCCTACAAAAATTAAGAAATTATCTGTACGGAATTGCTAGTTTAAAAATATAGTCTATACATACCACCAATCTTTAATTTACTCTATATCTAAAAAAAAAAACCATAATAGAAAACTATAGGGTGATTCATCGTAAGATTTGATTTATAATGTAAAATAAAAGACATAAATTTGAAAGCGAACTTAAAGTTGTTATTATCAGTTAAAAGAATAATTTATGGCATTTATCATGCCAGATAAATATTGGCCACGGCTATGTTTGAAGTGTTCCATTTGGAAGGTCCAATTTTGGCGACTCGTTCGAGCATAGCGACTGGTAACTCGTGGATAACACGAGTAATGTTGGCTTCATAAGCGTCAATCGTATCTGGCTTATTCCTAAGGAACTGAGACTTTACATATCGGCCAATTTGCCGTAGCAAAACGTGGAATTAAGTGGTCACTAAAATGATTTCTCAACAAGTCCATTGCTTCACGCACTGTATGACTCGTAGCGCTGTCATGTTGAAACCAGAGCTCACCGAGACCATGTGCTTGAATTTCAGGAAGCACATAGTCCGTTAACTTGGTGCGATAACGGTTACCATTGACGGTAACATTCTGACTTGCCTCATTTTTGAAGAAATATGGACCAACGATTACACCAGCCCATAAACCACACCATCTTTGGGCTGCTCATCAGCCCAGATATTGCAATTTTGTTTGTTAAAGTATCCATTGAGCCAGAAATGGGCCTCATCGATGAACAAAATTTCACGACAAAACACCGGATTTTCATTGAGTTTTTCCAGAGCCCATTCTCTGAAAATTCAAGTCGCCTGGCTTTTGGGCCGAGATTCTCACGCAAAATACGCCAAGTTGTCGAATACCCCAAGCTGCTGAGAACGACAACGAATCGATTCGCCACGGTCTCTACATTCGCAGTTTCAGCTGATATAGTCTTTTCACTACGTGCTAAATGTGGTCTAACCGGTCGAGTATCATCCTCTAATGTAATCTGGGACTCAAATTTGCGAATGGTATTGGCAATAGTGGTTTCAGTAGGTCGATAATGCGCACCGTAAGTTATTCGAATCGCATGAAAAACATTTCTCATAAAACGCTGATTTTCGTAATACAGCTGAACAATTTGGAGACGCTATTGGGGTGTGAGTCTTTTCATGATGACTTGCCAAACGATACTGAACAAAAATGACAAAGCAATTTGATAGCAGTCACGCGTAAACTGTCAAAGAAAAGCCTAGGTATTGAAAATCAAACCTCATGACGAATCACTCTATACAAAAGTGGAAAAATCTTATATAATATAGTCTGTGATGCTTTGCCAAGATAGCAAATAAATATTACCACGGATTATTCAGAACATTCTGCGAAAAACTCACCAGTATAACAACTGAGTCGAGTAAAACAACCATTTAATTCATTTAAAAACTAAACAATACCGACATTGGAACAGGGCAGTAACGAAAATATTACTACCTTATGAAAACACAGTAAGGGACATGTACAACATAACTGAAAAACATAAGATAAAAATCAATAAAATTGAAGCTTTGAAAACACAACTGATATCAACACATTACAGAGCTAAAAGATCTCTAAACTTTTTAGGTTCAACTTTAAAGTTCGTTACAGGCACACAAGATCATAATGATTTAACAGAGGCTTAAAACAACTTATAAAAAATTATAGCCAGCAAAGGAAAATAAATTCAAAAGCAATAGCTAAAACAGTCATAATAAATGAAGTCTATCAGGAACGTGAAGCCATCACTAACACCATAAATTTTGCAAAAAACGGAATTTTGTATACAGGTTTGTTAAATTTTAATTACGTAAAAGAAATAATGAATGAATGACGAATTTGATCTCCCTGTTATTAATGTCTATTTCAAAAACTCTGTAGTCACAATATACAAATACCCTATAATAACAAGCAAGTGTAAACTATTAAATGTAAAACCTCTAGCTCACAAACATTGAAAACTTAAAATGGAAAAAATATAGTTCGATGTAATCACAATTATAAAAGAGTAGCAAAATGTAAAAACAGTGTAGGTATAAATATTTGTAAAACAATAATCGAAAATAATTAGAAGAAAGGCAAGCAAAATGTAACATTAAAGGGAAAAATAATTTACCATTGTAAATATTAGACCACGGAATTATTATAACTGACGGCGAACATGAATGGAATGGACAAAAAATACGCTGATCTAAAATGATACAATTCAACCCAACCCTTTATATTGATGGAATGACATTTCGTAACCACTAACAGGAATTAAAAAAGGTAATACATGCACACAGGGATGAACAGCTTAAAGTCCTCCGAATTTTAACTTCGAATACCGAATTTATTTTTTATTTTTTATTTTATTATTTATTAATACATAATAAATTATATATTAATTAAAAAAAAGGTGGGGTATAGCTCTAGCTACCAGGCTTTCGGTTAGTTTTTTAAGATACTTAGTTATATATATTTTTATTCTATTTTCTAATTTTATGTAGTAACGTTAATAAACTAAAAACTAATTTTATACCTGAAAGTATATCAGGTAGGGTGGTATTCTGCTTTATTTTTGGACAATCATGACAGTAAAAGCTCTTTATTCGCGGGGTATATGTTCCGTAAAAATGCTGCGAATACAGAAACCGTGAATTTTTAATGGTAATCTATATGGGATTATAGGGGATACGTTCCTAGGTGACAAAATAAAAAAAAAAAACAAGTACTAGTAGTAATTTTTTCTTGCTTGGCAGTTTTTAAAATCTCCTTCACTTCAGACCGATATTTAGCAGTGGCATTAGCAATTTGCCTTTTAAAAATAAGACTTCGTTCCATAAACGGATCAATTTGCATAAAGAAATCACAAAGCTCATTTGCCATTCTTAAACCTTCACTAAGATTTTTCAAATTAAATGTCACGTTTCCAGTGCTTGTTGGAGCCTCTTCTTCAATGGGCTGTGAAATTAACATTTCCTCCAAGTCGGTTTCAGTCAAATCTTCATCTTGCGATTCAAGCAACTCCTGATTTTCAATTGATTCTATCTGTTCGAACCCATCTCGTATTATTCAATTTGCAATTTCGACTATGTTTGCAGTCAAAGTTTGAATTTGCACAGACTCTTCGTCTTTTTTCGCAGTTTCGCAGCAGGCCATACTTTTTTCCAGCATGATTTAAATGTATATGGCTTCAGTACTTCCAATGATTCTTTTATGTTTACAATGCGTTTTGCTTTGTCAAATTTCTTCCAGCATTCCATAACATTCATATCAAGATCATATTCCATATTATCCAATATGATTTTGAAGGTTCGTCTAATGTAAATGAGCTTAAAAGCCTGGATTATTCCTTGGTCTATAGGTTGAAGCAAAGCCATCATGTTGGGAGGCAAAAATGTCACTTTTATATTTGGATGCATAGTTTCAAGTTCGCGAGGATGACCTGGTGCATTGTCCAAAACTAGAACTGCTTTAAAGTCTAAATTCTTTTTTTTTTACATAAGTTTCAACTGACGCTTTCTTATTAGCATGCCAAAACTCTGGCAGGTCGTCCTTGTTTTAATTTTTTAAAACACGAGGATTTAGCAATCTCCAGATGCATTAGAACATAGCAACAGTGTAATCCTATCCTTTGCTGCCTTAAATCCAGAGGCAGACTTTTCGCTTTTAGAAATGAATGTTTTGTTTTGCATTCTCTTCCAAAACAGTGCAGTTTCGTTTGCATTAAATATTTGCTCAGGTTTGTATCCTCCATCAGCTACTGGGTTTGCAAATTCTTCTGGATATCTTTCTGCTGCAACAATGTCTGCAGATGCAGCTTCTCCAACGATTTTAATGCTATGCAATGATTGTCTCACCTTAAATTTATTGAACCAACCTTCCGATGTTTGATATCCTCCATCTGTACATTCACCACCACGACTATCATCAGGTTCTTTAAAATGTGCGTAAAGACGCCTTGCCTTCTCGGTCTTCTATCCATAATGACAACGCCACTTCCATTTTTTCTATTGCTGGATCACAGACAATTTTCGCTGACAGTGAAGTTAAAGCTACAGACCACCTTATTTTATCTTCAGATTTTTTTATCAATCGTACAGTTAATTTGTTGACATTGAATGAGCGTGATATGGATGCAAACGACTCTCCAAGGCGTAAATGATCAAGCATTTCCATTTTCACTTTAAGCGGTAACAAAGTTTTTTTTCGCGTCGAAACTCGTTTTTCAATTATAAATTAGGAAGACAGCAGTAGAGGCGTGTTACTCGATCACAATTTTTGTAACGAATGGAAAGATGAAACAATAAAACACGCAAAGCGGCTTTTACTGTTTATTTACAGAGGGTGGCCAAATCATTAGCACACTTGTTTAAGTTTTCGGGATTTCCCCTTAATTACTTCCGAAAGGGTTTTTTCCTAATTTTATTGCTTTGACCTATACTAAAAGATTTTTTTTAGATTCCCAGAATTAATTAGATAAAATATTTCTTCGCTATTTTGATTGGTGTTAAAGAATAATTGACATAAAAACCGTTTCTTAAAACCGTGCTTATGACTTGGCTACCCTCTGTACATTATCACATACGCTGACCGCGGTGAAGCGGCTTGTGTCAAAGGTATAATTGTAATAAGTTCTAATTTATTTTTTTATTAGTCCATTTGAATCCTATTTGTTAATGTGCAAGTGCCGATGTACTGATTAGATCCGCGAATATAGGAATTGGATCGCATTTTTTAAGTCCGCGAATAGTGAAAACGCGAATGAAGAGCTTTGACTGTGCTAGTTGTTTGATTGTGAGTTAGACATCGTTACGATAGATATGGCGCAGTTTGGTTGGCTTTCCTTGCTGATGAGGTGGCTGTTTGTGATAAACCTGTGACCAAGTCTAAGTCAAAAAAACATTTAATCATTCGTTTTGATGCAGATTTTGGGTATGTGGTTCGTAGTCATGTAGTGTTGATAGCCGAGGAATGGTGAATATATTCCTTCCATTTGGATTTGTTCTGTTTGAACCAGATACTTTTTATTTTCCTTTCGAAGTCCTCTTTGTTGTTGATAAACAACAAGGTTCTGTTGAGGCATTCTTCGCTGCGTTATCAGTTCATTTCCAAGAATACCTGCATGGTCAGGAACCCAGATGAGTTTGAGTTTGCTTTTCTATGATATGATTGTATTTTTAGTAATAATATTTTGGATTGCAGAATTAGTTTTTTGTGAGTATGTTCTGTAGCTCGTAGGATTGCTGTAGCTTCGGCTATATAGAGTTTTCCAATAGGGACCTGACAGCTCTGAATTTAATTTGTGAACGCACTCTTTCACTAATCATCAAACTGTCACTGTCAATTTATTCAGTAAGCTCAACATTTTCATCACGGTAAAGTACACTAACGAGCAACGTCTGCAAATTATAAAAATTTTCTACAGATATTCGGAGTTGATTACTGCAACTTTAAGAGAGTTAACTCCAATTTACGGTGGTAATTCTCGCCCTAGTAGACAGGCAATAACAAGTATAGTGCAAAAATTTGAGTCTACATATTCGTTGTGTGATGTTGCCATGTCAGTGAGACAACAGCTTGGTCGAAGTGTCGAAAATATCGCTGCCGTTCAGACGTCCGTGGCAAACGATCCAAATCAATCAATTCCACGGCGTTCTCTAGAATTTGGCATCGCTCAGACCACATTATGGCGTATTTTGCGTAAGGATCTTAGTTTACACCCATACAAGATCAAGCTGACTCAAGAATTGAAGCCGATGGACCATTTGAAGGGACGTACCCTCTCCGATTGGGTTCTGGAGAAGATGCGCCAAGATAATGAATTTCATCGCAAAATCATCTTCAGTGACGAAGCTCATTTTTTGCCCAATGGGTTCGTCAATAAGCAAAATATGCGTTATTGGACGGGTGAAAACCCACATGTGCTTCATGAATCATCACTTCATTCACAAAAAATAACTGTTTGGTGCAGTTTGCATGCCGGCGGCGTTATTGGGCCATATTTTTTCGTCGACTATAACGATCGTCACGTTACTGTGAATGGTCAGCGTTATTGCGCCATGATCACCGATTATTTTTGGCCCGAATTGGAAGATATGGACTTAGACGATATGTGGTTTCAACAGGATGGTTCCACAAGCCACACAGCACACGCTACAATCGATTTATTGAAGAGTAAGTATGGTGAGCGTATTATCTCAAGGCATGGGCCAGTCGATTGGCCGCCTCGTTCGTGCGATTTAACGCCGCTTGACTATTTTCTGTGGGGCTACGTTAAGTCATTGGTTGGAAGAGCTCAGAGCCATCATGAACGCAAAATTACGGCCGTTTCGGCCGAAATATGTGGGCAAGTCGTTGAAAATTGGGTCCAACGAATCGAGGATTGCTCCTCTACCATTTACAATAGCAAATGAAGTGCCTGTTTCACTTTTAGATTCATCAGTGTAGACAATGTTCCATTGAGAATGAGTTTCTAGGATTTCTCTAAATAATTGTCTGTATATACATAAATGGATTTATTGATTTTTTTAGGAAGGCTTAGTATTGATTGGATCTTTCGCTAACGAGGGCGTTAGCTGTTGAGTGTGATGTCCATTGTTTTTGAGAAACTTACAGCAATTGATATTGTAGAAGAATGTTTGGTTGATCTTTTACGGGTTAATATTTTGTTAACATCTGACGTAATGGGTGAGTTATGTGATGTTGCCATCTTTGCGATGAGGAGTGAAGTAAGATATTTCAACCGATGGGAGAGTGATGGGAGTCCACTTTCGTCGAGGATATTCTTAATGGAAATGCATTTAGACTAAGTCTTGCAAAAGAGTGGTGTGGTGATAAGCCTGTTTGTATGTTTGATTTGGTGCATTTGCTGTATATGACCAACCCGTGTATAAGTGAATTACAATTAGGGAGGCTAATTTCAGATGCTCGTATTTTAACAATGTTTAACCTAGTGGCTAAGCGTTTCCTTAGTTCTACACAATGTTTCTTAAAACTATAGCTTGAGTCGAAATATAGGCCTAAAATTTTAAGATAAGTATTACTATTAATATTGTTAAAGTTAAGATTAAAATGTTTAGTGCAACTGGTCGTTTTGCAAATGTGTATGGTAAAATTAAACTTTTTTTTGCGGATATCTTAGCGCCTGATTTATTGCCCCGATTTTCAATATTTCGAATACTTTTGAAAATAATTCAATAACCAATTGAAGGTCCCTACTTTTAGTGAAAACAATTAGATCATCAGCATAAAGACAATATTTAACGGCCTTCGTAGTTATCAAAATGTCGGAAATGTCGTTGAATGCAATGATAAACAAAACTACCGATAAAAGAGATCCCTGAGGAACTCCATATTTAATTTTTTTGATTTCAGATTTTATTTTCGTTCGAAATCGTCTATTGGTAAGGAAGGACTTTATGATTTTCAATATCTTGGGACCAATTTTATACTTAGGCAAGTTATTTAAAATGATATGGATACCAACCCGGTCAAATGCCCTTTCAGAATCAATTGAAAGGATTGAGATATGGTTTTTGCTTGATAAAGCTTTTGAAACAAAGTCGTCCCTTTCCCATGCCTAAAGGCAACTTGATTAATATCAAGTTAATTTTTCTTTTCTAAAAACCAAGACAGTCTTTTAGATATAATCTTTTCCAAAATGTTTCCTATGCATGGGAGAAAGGATATTGGACGGTATCCTTGGGTCATAGTGGGATCAATTTTTGGCTTAGGAATGGGAATTACTGTAGCAGTTTTCCAGATTTTGGAATGATTCCCATAGTAAATATAACGTTGAAAAGGTTTAAAAGCCTTTTTTTTGAAGATCAACTGACTATTTTTAAGCATGTTGTAGTCGATACGGTCAAATCCGGGTGTATTGTCTTTGGTTGAATTTATACTGGAGCTTAGTTCAATCATATTGATGGAGAGTTCGATACTATCGGTGATGATATCTGGATTTTGCCCTGAATAATTTATTTCAGTACCGATTATAAATTCAAGAAATGTATAAATTCATAATCCCCATTGAGGAACACCCAACAAAGTTTACCATGTACTGTATCCTCGGACTAACAACATTTGCACTCCTAGTATACTACTCCGTCAAAATATGCCAGTGCTACAAAACCCGATAACAAGCAAAACGTAGAGAATTATATGAGGAAATTTAATACATCAAACAGAAATGATAAGACTACGTGCCCAACAGGCTTGAAAGTCAGGACACTTTTTCTTTACAAGGGGAAGAGTTAAGGAACCTTATAAATACTAAAACAACCCATGCTTATCATCGGATGCCGTGCTTATCGACGATTGCGTTATCAGTAGAACGACATAAAAACGCATTTATCCTAAAATAATAACTAACAACAAACAACTGATAATTCCATTTCAGCCGCTCAGGAACTGTATAAATAGTTCTAAGATATCATGTTCGTTTAGGTGCAAGCAAAAAATATAATTTTTTTTTACTCATTTCCACTAAGTGGGATTTTGTGTAAGATGTTTGCACATAGCGTGGGTTAAAAAGCTAAAGCTAAAGATACCGATGTGCGTTGGTTTTAAATGTTTGCAAATTATAGTGACTGTGAAAGAAAGAGCTCCGCAGGGCATTTCATAAGCAAGTTTTACGGCTTAGGAACGAATTACGATATTTCAGAGTACGTCTGTAAGTTGGATGAGGGTATGCAATCATAGCCAGACGGTTGTGACAGTTTAAGGTTTAAAGGGGCGGAATGCTTCTTTCAATGGAGCACTGGTGGTTAAAATAGCGATAGAGCAAGGTCAGATAGGAGAAATTTCGTCTGTGTGACGATTGACTGTGTAATATCATCTATCACTTATGAGTTTTATCACACGATTTTTGATCCTATTTAGAAAGCGCAAAGAGGTTTTAGTGGCACCTGACTAGATATGGGCATTGTATTCTAGTTTTGGGCGGTTAAACGCCTTATATATTGTGGCCTGGTCAGGGGGGGTGAAATGTTTCTTACATCGCTTGAGGAAACTAAGACATTTCGCAGTATTTTTGGCGATATCGAATATGTAGTCATTCCAACATAAGTTGTCATTGACACGCATACTGAATTTGGAAAGCTTTTCGGTTTCGGCGATGCGAGTGCCATTCATAAATATTGGCTGGGTATTTAAATCTCGATTTTTAAATCTCGATTTAAAGACAATAGACAGCATTGTAATTTGGAAGAATTAAATTCTACTCTTTTGGAAGTTAACCTTTTAGTGATGCTGCTGTTCCCACATTTTCCACAAAAAAACCTGATGCCAGACTCCGTAAAATGCCTTACAAATATCAAGTGCAACTATCTTGCTCTCGCCAGATTGATGTAAGCTTTGGTTAAACTTTTCGGTGAGATATGCCATCAACTCACTAGGGGATCTGTTGCTTCGAAAACCGTACTGTCGGTCATTGGGAAGTTTTCATGTTTCGAGATATTTAATGAAGTAACTGGTTTACCAGCGTTTCCATGAGCTTCAAAAGAGGGTCCTTGCGAGAGTTCATAGGAGGAAAAGGAAGAAGATTTGCTTTTTTAGGGACGGGCTAAACAAATGCTATTTTTCGTCTGCTCGGAAAGAGTCCCAAAGGATAAGATTGGTGAAATAGCTTACACATTAGTTTTGCCAGCTTGAAAGGACACCTCTTCAGACGAAGGAGAGATATACCATCTGGACCAGCGGATTTGTGAATATTAAGATCTTTAAGTATTCTTGCTATGAAAGTGAGTTCGTCCCATTGAAAATGTAGGCGGAGACAAAGCACAATATGGAAGTGCTAAACTAGCCGTAAAGTGTGCAGCAAGCAGATTAGGTGAGTCCAAAGAGCTGACAGCTGGAATGTCGTAGTAAATGAGAGTTAGGATGGAGACGGAGGCAGTATTTTTAATGATTTCGACAAACGTCCAATAATTTTTTCTTCCTATGGAACATTGTAGTATTTTTTGCATCAATTTTCGGTCTTATTAAAATTTCACACACTTGAGAAAGACGTTGCAATTTTTCCTGGCTCGTTTAAACTTTTTTCTATTTTTCTCTGTCGGAAAAAACCTTTTTCTAACCCTGACAGCCTCCTCACAGCTCGAGTCATACCATACCTTTTCTTTCGGTCTGATAATATTAATTCGAGAGAATAATATCTGTGATCATATCAGCCGTCATCCACATTATTATCGAGGAAATATAGCGACCAGTTAAAATTCCTTAATAAAGTTTTTACTCCGCTTTCTCTATCGCCATACTCTTGTTTTAGGAACTTTTTCTCTAACTGTGTGGTGCTTGTACGAGAAATTAGCTAATATGACAATGGTCCGACAAATCTAAAGAGGACCTTTCATCAACGGTGTGCTTATCAGAACATTTATTCATTTACAATCTGCTTTGCAATAAATTTTCAAAGACCCTTGGTTAATATTGTAATATGCCGATTGGTCTGAAATCGTCACAAATAATTGAGCTAGCTTTTTTAAGAATGGGTAGAACTTTTGACGATTTTCCACTACTGGGGAAGCAATGATTTATGACAAGATAAATCTTATAAAACGGATGGTATACAGTTTTTGCCAGTAAAATTTGTCTAGGTACCTATTATTCAGTGTGTTCACCAAAGTCAAAAGATTGAATCTGAGTCCCACTATCTATAAAAAAGTCGTTGAGTTCATCAGAATCGAAATAACTTTTTTATCTTTTTTATTATTATTATATTTGGGTATATATTTTAATTCGTGCGGTTTTTTTTTTTTTTCAAAATTTGAACGTTTATTTAACAAAATCGTGTGCAATAGTATTATTCAAAGTATTGCCCATCTGAAGCTATGACTTTTTTCCACCTTTCTGGAGATTTGTGGATCCTATTCCAAAAGAACTGCGCCGGCTTGGCAGCCAAGAATGAATCAAGCCAATTTTTGATATTCTGCTCTGATCTGGATCGTATTTCAGTGAGGGCGTTCTGCATCAACCGGAACAAATCGTAGTCAGAAGAGGCAAGGTCTGGGCTATAAGGCGGGTGGGGTAAGGCTTCCCATTAACTGTTTTCCAAATAGTTCTTAACAGGAAAAGCAACGTGGAGCCGAGCGTTTTCATGATGGAAAATTATTGCCTCGTGTCTGGTCGCATATTTCGGGCGTTTTTCGGCTACTGCTCTCTTTAAGCGGATTAATTGTGGTCGGTAGCGTTGTCCATTGATGGTTTCACTCGGTTTTAGCAGCTCATAATACAGCAGACCCATCTGATTCCACCAAATACAGAGCATTATCTTCGCGCCATTCGGCTTTGCCTTTGATTTGGCAGGTTGGACAGGTTCACATATGATTTTTTGCGCTTGGGGTTGTTGTAATGGATCCATTTTTCATTACCAGTAACAATCCGATGCAAAAATGACTTCCTTTTGTGGAGTTCCAGCAGCATTTTGGACATGCAAAACCGCCTTTCGACGTCTCTCGGCTTGAGTTCATGTGGAACCCAATTTCCTTGCTTTTAAATATATGCAGCTGCTTTTAAACGTTTTGAAATGGCTGCTTGAGTGAAACCCAAAGATTCTGTGAGCTTTTCTTGTGTTTGGCAACAATCTTCATGGAGTAATGCTTCCAGTTCTTCATCTTCAAACTTTTTTGGCTGCCCAGGACGTTCATCGTCTTCCAAGCCAAAATCACCACTTTTAAATCATAGCTTTACATTTGCAAAAGTTACGTAGCCAAGAGTACTGGTACATCTATCTCTGTATGTGTTGGCGATTTTTTAAAATTTTAGAAATGGATTTAAATTTACAAACGAACTTGTATTAAATTTTGCGTAAAAAATGGATTTAATGGTGCACGAACGTTGGAAATGTTGGAAAAGTATTGTATTTCGGCAACAATTCTCTAAAGAAAACAGTCGTTTACCAGTGGCACGAACGGTTCAAAAATGGTCGTTAGTCAATCGAAGACGATGAACGCAGTGGCAGACCGTCGATATCGAAAACCAACGAAAACATTGATGAAGTGCAAGAAATGTTGGTCAATAACCGCAAATTAATCATCAGAGAGATAGCGGAGGACTTGAACATTGCCTTTGAATCCGTCCAAGACATTTTGGTTAATGATTTGGAGATCGTGTTGACGTCGCAAAAAAAGATGATTTCAGAGGCTGAATCCGATACCACATTCATCAAAAGGATCATTACTGGAGACGAGACGTGGGCTTATGAGTACAACACGCAATCCAGACATCAGGCAAGTGAATGGCGTTCACCAAATGAGCCGAGACCAAAAAAATCACGTCGTTTTCAGTTAAAAGAGAAGGCAATGCTCACGGTTTCCATGGATTACAACGGTGTATTGCATTATGAATTTTTGCCAGAAGGCTAGACAGTAAACAAAGAGTATTATTTGGGCGTTATGCGACATTTGCGTGAAGCAATTCACCGAAAGAGACCAGAATTGTGGGAAGAAAACTCGTGGATTTTGCACCATGATAACGCACCATTGCACAGTTCCACCATTATTCGTAAATTTGTGACGAAAAATGCAACAAATACCATCCAACAGCCACAGAATTCACCTGATTTGGCTCCTTGTGACTTCTTTCTGTTCAATCGAGTTTAAAAAACCGGGGAACGCGTTTCAGCAGCCGAGAGGAAGTAATGTAAAAATCGCAGGAAGCACTGATGGACATACCGAAAACCGAATATAAAAAAATGTTTCGAGGATTAGATCAAGCGCTGGCATAAGTCCATGGGGATTACTTTGAAGGGGACAATGTAGATTTAGATGACTAAATTTGTATTTTTAATTTTCTGAATAAATATTTGATCAAGGTGGTATGCAATATATGTAAGTACCAAATAAAATTAATTTTTTTTATATTTATCAGAGGAATTCATAATAGTTGTTGGTTTCTTTTTACGAATTTATAAAATTCTCCGCAACTTAATTTAAAATGAAATTTATATTGATGAATAGCTTCCACATTTTCGACTCTCAAACGGCTTCGTTTGTTCGTCCGTTGCGCGGACATCAATGGAAATACGACCTCTACAGCTGCGTTATGCCTGTAGTTTATTTGATATAACTAAGCCAGTGTAACGTTTTAGTCTCAAAAACCTTCACCCGTCTTTCACTGATATATATATTTTTCCAATATTCGCCTTCTATGTTTCTTCCAATAATGTCCGTCAAGTGAATAATTTCAAAAAAATAGTTGACGCCTTTTCACTCAAATACAAAATGCTTACCTCTATACTATTTCACTTCGAAGGCTTAATTAAAGTCATCCAGTCGAATAATTTCAAATAATCCAATTGTGACGCCCATTCCTCAATATAACCGATAGCAATGTTTTAAAACTTTACAACCTCTTCTTGAGATTTTTTTATATTATTTTCCAGATCGGGACTTGTCTTTTTTAGACCATTAACTAATTGTTCACAAAACATACCATCCCTTGGAGCATTTTTCTTATGAATATTGTCAATATTCATATGAAAAATAAACCTTCGTCAAGGCGTTTCTACAAAATTCAATTAACGAATTCGGTGAATTTTTCTCATTCTCAAAGAATTCTGTCAGTTGTTCCAACACCCTTAAAATCCTATCTATGGATGCCATTAGGGAGAGCCATCTGGTATCTAGACTGTACAGATTGAAAAATATTTAAACATCTTAATGGCAATTATTTATCAATCGCAAGAGTATCTGCAGCTGATGATATTGAGTTATGTAGTATGTGGACAAGACAACTCTCGCCTTCTATTTCTCTATAAATTTCTGTCTTTAATTTTTAAAACACATTGCATAGCCCACTTCATTAAGGTTCACCAATATTTGTAGTAATGTTATCGCCACAGAAAGCCACTTAAGTTATTAGAGGAAATCGTTGGTCCAAAGGGAAAAGTCATTAAGTACATTTCTCTTAAAATCATGTAAATTAACTGCTCTTTCCTAATAAAAATTATGACATCAATTACGTAAAAGTAAAAAACAAGCAAAAAACAGAAATCCATTTTTTATCTGTATAATTGGAACTTTAAAACAACAAATGTCCTTAAATCAAATTATTACTTGTTTTGTCTACTTTGTTAGTTAATGATTTTTAAGTTTGAATCGATGAAATATTATAGATAAGTCGTTTTCAGATAATAATTTGTTATAGTATCTCAAGTTTCATACGGAAAGGCTTGGAATCTTATTATTTGTTTGTCTTTATATCAAAGAATTGAATCTTTATCGGAAATAGTTTTCTACTTTCCGGCCGATTCCAAATGCCAAATAAGGGGTGATTCATCGTGAGGTTGATTTTCAATTTTCTTGACAGATTACGCGTGACTCCTATCAAACTGCTGAGTCATTATTGTTCGACAAGTCATCATGGAAAGACTCACACCACAACAGCGACTCCAAATTGTTCAGCTGTATTACGAAAATAAGTGTTCTGTGGGAAATGTTTTTCGTGTGATTCGAAGAACTTACGGTGCTTATAATCGACCTACTGAAACCACTATTACCAATACCACTCGCAAATTTGGGTTCCAGCTTACATTAGTGGATGATACTCGACCGGTTATACCACATCCAGCTGGTAGTGAAGAAACTATAGCAGCTGCAGCTGAGAGTGTGCGCGAAGACCGTGACGAATCGATTTGTCGTCGTTCTCAGCAGCTTGGCTTGGCGTATTTTACGTGAGGATCTCGGCCTAAATACGTACAAAATTTAACTTGTGCAAGAATTGAAGCCAGGCGACTGATATTTGCGTCATATTTTCAGTGAATGGGCTCTGGAAAAACTCAATAAAAATCTGGTGTTTTATCGTGAAATTTTTTTCAGTGATGAATCCCATTTCTGGCTCAATGGATACGTTAACCAACAAAATTGCAATATCTTGGCTGATGAGCAGCCCGAAGAGTACCAAGGGCTACCATTTCATCGATTAAAAACAACTTTATGGTGTGGTTTATGGACTGATGGAATCATTGGTCCATTTTTTTTTTTCAAAAATGAGGCAAATCGGAATGTTACGGTCAATGGTATATGTTATCGCGCCATGCTAACGGACTATGTGCTTCCTGAAATTCAGACACATTGTCGCGGTGAGCTCTGGTTTCAACAAGACGGTGCTACGAGACATACAGCGCGTGAAGCAATGGACTTGTAGAGAAATCAATTTGGTGAGCACATAATTTCACGTTTTGCTACGGTAAATTGGCCGCCTAGATCGTGCGAGTTCACTTTCAAATTTATGTGTTAATTTTACATTATAAAACAAACCTCACGATGAATTACCCTATATAAATTAAAATATTTGAACTCAAATGTTTAAAAAAAAAATATATATATATTTGGGCAGAGTAACTGCGTTATTAAAATTTACTTACAAAACTGAGTAAAAGTTGTCAAATTAGGCTTAATAATAGCAGTTGCTTTTGAACTGGCCGTAGATTGCTTAGCTGCTATTTTCAAAACTGAGTACATTGAGGAATCTATGATAGTTTGCTCAAACAGTCCAGTGATTTAAATGGTTGATGGTGGTTAGTTATTTTGTATGCTTTTACCAGTTTCGCTGCACATACTAACAAATGTTCATTCGAATCTGTTTTTTATACAGGAACTGCCTATTTTGCAAGATGAGGATGCAGAAATGTTTCGTCATTTGTATTCCGTTTTTAATAAAAGACCACTCTGGATTATTCTTTGGTCTCTAGTGTGTACCAATGGATCCGTGTCTCAACGACGGTAACGAAATTAAATAGAACCAAACACGTTTTTGAAGTAGTCTCATGATTGCGCTTGTTTTCCAATGTGAGCAAATGCGGAACCAAAAAGAGGTTATATTAATACTCAATACCGACAGCTATCTTCCAATCCGGGTACTTATGAAACAGCCCTTTTAAATACGTAATCTTTTCGCAATAGACACAGTTTTTCTTACATGTTCATATGTACTATATATTGAGAGTCTAGTAATTAGGTTCGAATCTAAATTGTATTACTAGCTACTTGGCCTGTGGTTAATAAAACTTGTTTCACAAAAAGGGCTTGAGAAAATTGGCAACAAAAAGAAAAATGGCTCAATTGCGTCAAACGTGTTGAACTAAATGTTCAAGTTGAACTAAATGTTGAGCATAAGATATGGAATGTAGGTACTTGTTTTTTTCCGAAACAGCAAAAGAGCATATTGTTATACCTAACTTAAATTATGAGAGCGACAGCAGCAGATAATTTTCTTTGAATTTGTTTGCTTTTATTATATTATGTTATTACGTAACATTTTGCACTGTTTGGAACAATAAATAAGAAATGTATTGTAGCTTACGCAATTTATTTATTTATTTCTATTTTTCAAAAACATAGTATCATCAAAACAGTTAGATGGCAACCCTATAGTAATTATCTTCAAAAATGCCTGTCGACAAATATGCAATTTTTTCGAGAGATTTCGAGAGCGAAGTGCTTATGCCTTGCATTGTAAACAGAATGCGAGGCAAATGTTGCTAACTTCCCTGTACTATAGATTTTCATAGAACAGGGTATAGGTACTGTGTTACTAGAATGACACTCGGAAAGAGTATACATAACGTGACTCAAGAAAAAACGTTACTCACATTTGTGTTTGGAGGTACATTTCGTAGATACACTTCACCAAAAATTTGGAAGCTATAAGTCAAACTCTTTCAGCCGTGTACTGTTACTTCGTTGAGTTGGAACTAAGATTTTTCAGGACATTTTAAAGTTCATCGGAATGTTGGGACATGGATGTAAATAACGGCGATAGTTCCCGACGTATCGCGATGAATGGCTACTCTATTAGCTAATTTAACACAGTCAATTAACAGACTTTATCACCGACATAATTTCTCCTGTCTTACGTTGTTCTATCGGTATTTTCCGACGTACTTAGAAAAATATGTATATGGCCTATCGCTGGTAGTCATTATTACCTTTTAATATTGAAAATCAATGAACGTCGGTACCTCTTTTTCTTTCCTCACTAATTTTCCTTCGCTGTATACACAATTTGAAGGGTACTTATAATCAGATTATAAAAAGAAGGACTTGATAGCCCTTTAAGCAGCCCCTATTTATTAGAAAAAAGCGATAGACTATTGAAATCAGTTGCACTAATAACGGATAAATGCATCTCCAATTTTACGAAACGGGAAGCCCTACTCTATTTAAAAGGAGCACCATGCTGAGGTGCGAGAAGTTTAAATACTTAGGCGCTGTCATTAACAATGTCAATTAACAATCAACAATTAAATTGCGATGATGATGTCGATGTATGTGTTGGCTTAATTGGTGCAAATGATACGCTATATTTTGTGAAAAAAAATGCCGCTTAATCTTAAGGGTTTGTATTATGTTACTGTCGTTCATCCAGCTTTAATTTACGCATCGCGATATTGGGTGATGTACAAACAATATAAATTAAAAATGATAGCGGCAGAAAGTAAAAATGTTACAAATGTCAGCGATTGTAACAAACCGTGACCTGATAAGGAGTACGCGCCCCAGCAGAAGTCTCCACGTTAAAAGAAAAAAAAACCGGTAGTAAAGAAACTTCAGACTGAGTAAATTAGATGGTCAACGAAGCTTGTCGGAAAATAGGACCCAAAAAGCAATAAAGTCTTAAATTCCAACCGACATTCAAAAAAGAGGCCGGAAACATTAAACAATTTAATCATTCAAATGCGAACAGACAAGCAAGCTCTTGGCCTCACTAATGAGGTGTTCCAAAATAGAGTGGCCTGTAGAATGAATCTATGGTATAAAATTTTAGTTAGATGTAATTATACGCGTTACACATTTTCACGGTCAATAAAATTAAAAGAAGAATAGAAGAAGAAGAAGAAAACACCCTGTGGAGTATTTTACTTAAAACTCACCAATTTCATACCTTTAAAAATTACATTTAAACTCAACAAAAAAGGGTCACCATATTTTTATTTATTTAAGCATTATGACGTGTGTATAGGGCTTCTAATAGGGACTTGACAACTTTGAATTTAATTTGTGAACGCACTCTTTCACTAATCATCAAACTGTCACTGTTAATTTATTCAGTAAACTCAATATTTTCATCATTGTAGAGTACATTAACGGGCTACGTTCTTCGATTGGGTTCTGGAGTAGATGCGCCAAGATGATGAATTTCATCGGAAAATCATCTTCAGTGACGAAGCTCATTTTTGTTGCGGTTCGCTTGCCGGCGGCGTTATTGGGCCATATTTTTTTCGTCGACGATAACGAACGTCACGTTACTGTGAATGGTCAGCGTTATCGCCCTATGATCACCGGCCGTTTCGGCCGAAATGTGTGTTCGAGTCGTTGAAAATTGGGTCCAACGAATCGACCGCTGCAAACGTGCCCGCGGTGGCCATATTAACGAAGGCGAGTTCCATTCATAAATGCTTTGATTGTACTTCAAGCCAATAATAAAGTTTTAGAAATATCTCAAATGGTTTGCCTTTTTATAAAAAAAAAAGTTGTGGTTTGCGAACTGAACCACGATTTTAGAATTTCATGGTGAAATGGATAACCAAACTGAGCTCTTTTCAGTTTTCAAATTGGCTGCTTTCAATTAAAAAAAAAAAACTCAAAAAAAAAGCTGGATATAATATCTTTAGTGTAGCTATAGAAGAAGTTTTCCAGGAGATAAAGGGCCTTCACTGCAGATACTTCAGAGAGTAATATAGGGTGATTCATCGTAAGGTTTGATTTATAATGTAAAATAAAATACACAAATTTAAAAATAAACTTAAAATTGTTTTTATACACTAAAAGAACAATTTATGACATTTACTATTTAAACATGACATAATGTAAATGCTAGGCATGACTACGTCTGAGGTGGTCCATTCGGAAGATCCATTCGGTAAGGTGCAATTTTGGGCACTCTTTAGAGCATAGCGACAGTATCTCGCGGTTAACACGAGAAATGTTAGCTTTAATAGCATCAATCGTAGATTGCTTGTTCCTGAAGACCTGAGACTTTACATATCCTCAGAGAAAATAGTCCATAGGTGTGACATCGCACCACTAGGCACGATAAGTGCTCACCAAAAAGGTTTCTCAACAAGTCCATTGTTTCACGCGCTGTATGGCTCGTAGCGCCGTCTTGTTAAAACCAGAGATCACCGCAACCATATGTTTGAATTTCAGGAAGCACATAGTCTGTTAACATGGCGCGTTAACGGTTACCATTGACGGTAACATTCTGATTTATTTGATTTTTGAAGAAATATGGACCAATGATTCCACCAGCCCATAAACCACAACATACCGTTGTTTTTAATAGGTTTAAGGGTAGCTCTTGGTACTTTTCGGGTTACTCATCAGCCCAAATAGAACAATTTTGTTTATTAACGTATCCATTGAGCCAGAATTGGGCTTCATCACTGAACAAAATTTCACGATAAAACACCGAATTTTCATTGAGTTTTTCCAGAGCCCATTTTCTGAAAATATAAAACAAATTCAAGTCGCTTGGCTTCAATTCTTGTACAAGTTGAATTTTGTACGCTTTTAGGCCGACATCTTTACGCAAAGTTGTCGAATACTCCAAGCCAAGCTGCTGAGAACGACGACGAATCATACAATCGTACGAATCTCTTACAATCTTAGCTACAACTGCTATAGTCTCTTCAATATGTGCTGGATTTTGTCTAACCGGTCGAGTATCATCCACTAATGTAAACTGGGACTCAAATTTGCGAATGGTATTGGCAATAGTGGTTTCAGTAGGTCGATTATGCGCACATTTCTCACAGAACGCTGATTTTCGTAATATAACGGATTAATTTGGAGACGCTGGTGAACAAAAATGACAAAACAGTTTGATAGGAAGCACGCATGGTTTGTCAAAAAAAGCCCATTGAAAATCAAACCTCACGATGAATCACCCTATACTTTCATGCCGAGATGGTTAAAGTCTTATAATATTGCTGTTTACATTCTTAAAAACTTAAAAGATACAAACATATATATAGGTATAACTGAAACAAAAATAAAAAAAGAAAACCAAATTAAATAAGCACATCCATCCTATCATCATAGCAACCTGTAAAACATTCTTATTTCGGGTTTCGATAAAGAATTCTGCACAGTGAGATGTTCTACTCGCCTTTATTGAAATTAATGAAAATTCTGTTCATAAATATTCAGCCCACCGCTGCAGGTATTGAACCATCACCACAAATAATTTTTTTCCTTTTTAAATCGTGAAATCGCGTGCAGAAACAATTTATTTCAGCATTCATTTCGTTTGGATATGCATCCAATTTTAACCAGATAAGTGTATTGATTCTGTAAGATTAACTCCTCTTTTGTACCTTGGAATCGAAGTTATTTTTGAAAAGAATAAATTTCAACATAGTGATGTTACTCTTGTGACACGCAGAGAAGAAAATAACAAAAGGAAAGATGAAATTATTTTTATTAATGTTTTATTTGGTTTAAACTGAGTTAACATGTCGACTGCTAACACTCAACTGGAACTTACAACTATCAAATATGGCTCTTATCTTAGAGACACCTAAGAATTGTGCAAGACAACACCTCCACGAGCATCCGGTCAATCTTCATCTACATGATTTACTTATCATTTCAGTGCACAAGTCGGCACATGACACCTTCTAATATTTACCATGCACATCACTTACCACAGTGGATTACACCACCTGAAATCCAATCTGTGTTCCCACACCGAAATATGCTGATCCCACACATTCTCTCACGATTGCTATGCTCCACATTAGAATAAGTTAGGTGATAAGTCAAATTGTTAGTATCTAAGTAGTCAGTTGTTGTTAAGTTACATCTAAATAAAGAGGGTAATCCTCCGAAAAAATATTTTTTTTAAATACTTTTTAAATGTTTTAACTTCATTATATGACACCTCCACGTTGAAGTTTTTTTGGTTCACCAAAAATAAATCATAAATGGATACAAGATATAGATACATGTGTATGTACACACAAAACTTTAAACTTAAAATTTTTAAATGCAATATTTGATAAGTCTTCGATTGCTTGTATCAGTTATACTATATAATTTCCATCCAATTTAAATTCTTTTAATTTTTTTGTATTTAGACTAACACTTTCCAATATCTCTATTTTTCACAATATTTTTCCATAAGTTACTATATAATGTTTGTCCCTGCCTTTGTTTAAGTTCTCTATTTTCTTAATCTTTTGGCTTTGAAATTTATGCGCTAATTGATCTATTGATCTTGCTTAACTTTTTATTTCATAAGTCTACCGGTCTAAGTTTGGTTGTTGAGTGTATTGTCGCATTATAAACAAGTATTGCTTTGAAAATTTTCCGTCTAGGTTATCTACTAGGTGGGGTAAAAAGTAACCTCCTTGGAAATGAAAAAATACACTTATTCCAGCGATTTTCTAACTTCTTGATCCAGTCCGAAAAGTAATTTTCGGAGCCGTAAGTCATTGATTTTAGCCGTGGTTGCGAAGCTCTTGTGCGACGGTGCATTGTCTTGCAATAATGCACAGTAATACTCGCTGTTGATGGTTTTTCCTTTTTCGAGGTAGTCCAGGAAGAGTATGCTATGACAATCCCAGAAAACCGACGCCATAACCTTTCCGACCCATCGAGCCTCCCTCGGCCGCATCGGAGCACTCATGCCGGCTTCAGTCCATTGCCGAGCACTCAATTTATTCTCTGGTGTGTAATAGTAGATCCAAGTTTCATCAATAGTTACCAATCGACGCCAAAAGGCCGCCCGATTCCGCATCAGCAAGTCCAAACACCCTTTCAAAGTGCTCTCGTGTTCGTGTTTTTGGTCAGGAGTGAGTATGCGCGGATAACTTTTGCATATGCAGAATAGTGCCAAAAAAGGCGTGTGTGCTCAGAACAAATCTTTTTGGTATCTACTAGCTTGCGCCAACACCATTTCATGTATTTTTTTGACATTGTCCTCTGTAACCACATCGGAGGGCCTGCCGCTGCGGACCTTAATCGGTAGTGGAGTTGCGGCCACCACGAAACTCTCGAAACCAATATTAGACGGTGTAATCTGACGGAGCATTAGCCCATTTTTTTTTTTGTTTCTTTCGCCGTTTTGCCTCTCAAAAAATAATGTTTTATGTTTTTTGTCCATACTCAACAACAATCAGCTGTCAAAAAAAAAAAACTAAAGACAGTATTGCACTGAAATTTGGCTTGTCTACTTAAATATGAACGGACTTTAAGACACCATAACCTTTTTTGCAGTATCAACGCAGTCAAAGAGGTTACTTTTCACCGGAGTTTGGTAAAATTGTATGCCAAAATCTTTTAAAAATTTTTCCACAGCGTTGTGGATGATACATGTTTCGTCATCGGAAACCAGTTTTCTCATTTTACTTAAATACAATAGATGAATCGCTCTTTTATGGATTTAATTATAGATACCCAAGTTCGTTCCTCAATTTTATGTATCGTAGCATGTTTCGAGAATTTATCGACCATTGTAAGCTACATGCTATTTCTACAAGGATGCCAAATGTCCATGTGTACGCTATAATTAAATCTTGTTGGTGATTCTGTAAGTTGAAATGGAATGTTGGGAGGCTGTTTATCATATTTTTCTAAGTTAGAAGTGTTGCAATTGTTAATAAATTCATGTATTAGTTTAAGCATCTTAGGGTAGTAATAGAGTATTTTTAGTTCGTAAAAAACTTCAGATATACCCCTATGGTTGTTTCTTAAGTGTTCAGCTTTTATTAGTATTAACATTTCATTTTTATCAGTTATATCAATTAGCTTAGTACAGGATCTTAGCAATATTAGGTTATTGTTATTAGCAAAATATTTTATATATATGGTAAGTTGTGGAATTTAAGGAACAATTTCGTATCCTCACAATAAATAGACATCAAACCTTTTTCTTTTCTTTTCTCTGTTATACACGCTTCTAAAAATATTTGGTTCTTCTTAATATAAATAGGGTTTTCTGTAATATGAATGAATTGTAAGTCATCTTCTACACCCTATGAACTGTTGCATCTGTGGGCATGATCTCATTGTCATTACTACTAATGCTCGTACATTCATTAATTCATAACCTTTCCAGTTATTTTATTCCGTTTCGTATTCTTTTTGTTTTTTTGTATAATATGAGGGTTCATTGTTAAAAAGTCAGCTTAGACCATCAGCTACATAATTTTAAGTTAATTTTAATTTTCCAGCCTTGTAATTTCATGCTCGTGAAACGTAAGCTACAATATTAAGCCAAAAAAGCGGTTTATGTTTAGTTTGAATTACAAATTTTCTGATGTAAGGATAAATATGAAAATATTTTACCGACCATAGAATTGCCAAGAGTTATTTTCTACAACTGATGATTTATCGACTGTTAAGGTAAATATTTTGGTAAAATCGGAGTTTTGAAGAATTGGGTCAGAAATTAGTAACGCTTGTAGTTTTTTAAATGATTCGACATATTCGCTGTTATTTTCCTTCAAAGTATGATTTTTTTTAAAGTACTTCATCATTGGGTACGTGACTTTAGCGTAGTCATTAATGAACTTGCGATAGTACCCAATTATACCCTAAAAGGACTTAATTTCTTTAACATTAGAAGGGAGTGGTATTTCTTTAATAGCCATTGTTTTAGTTGGATCTGGTTTGATACCACCTCCCGTAATTAAATGACCCAAGAACATTGTCGACTTTTCCGCGAAATTACATTTATTTTTTGTAACTTTAAATTAGCTTCTCTTAATAGCTTGAATATTTTCTTTATAAAACAGATATGTTCATCTAATGAGGTGAAGAAAATTAAAATATCGTCCAAATACACGATGCATGTTTTATTGATAAAATCTTTAAGGACAAAGTTCATGAGACGCTGAAAGGTTGAAGGAAAATTCTTTAGGCCGAATAGAAAACGGGTAAAATCGTACTGACCATTGGCAGTTGAGAAGGCAGTCTTACATCTATCGTCTGGCTGGACTTCAATCTGATGAAATCCTATCGTCAGGTCAATTGTGGTAAAATACTGACACCTGCCTAATTTGTCGAATAACTCTTCGATACTAGGGAGAGGAAACTTTCAATTTACGACAGCGGATTACAATTCTAAACTTTTGCTTTTTGGAATTATCTAATTTTTTTGGGACAACCCAAATTGGATCATTATTTGGAGAACAACTATCGACAATAATGCCTTGATCGAGCATTTTCTGAATCTGCCGATCAACCTCATCTCGATGAATTTCAGGATACGGATAACTTCTTGTGTAGATTGGTATTTTTTGTTTTATGTTGCTAGTAAAAGTGAGTTGTCAGTTATTTTGATCAAAAAGTTCCCAGAATTTATTCAGAAAATTAAAAATACAAGTTTATTCATCAAAATCAATATTGTTTCCTTCAAAGTAATCCCAATCGACTACAACACACTTAACACATGGGCCGTTTTATAGTAGAACACAAAATTTTTGCAAAATTCAACTTTATTTATCAATATAGTTGCCTTCGATGGCGATACACTGATTGAAACGGTTTTCCAATCTTTCAATACCAGTTTTGTAGTACGATTTCGGCTTAGCCTTAAAAATAGGCCTCTGTTTCGGCGATTACTTCTTCATCGGTCTTTAATCTCTTTCCGGCGAGCATTCTTTTGAGGTCTGCAAACAGGAAATAGTCGCCGGGGAGCAAATCTGGAGAATATGGTTAGTGAGGAAGCAATTCGTAGCCGAATTCATTCAATTTTGCCATTGTTTTCATCGACTTGTGACACGGTGCATTGTCTTGATGAAACAGCACTTTCCTTTTCTTCAAATGCGGCCGTTTTTCTGCGATTTCGTCCCTCAAATGCTCCAACAACGAAATGTTATAGTCGCTGTTGATAGTCTGCCCCCTTTGGAGATAGTCGATGAAAATTATTTCATGTGTATTCCAAAATACGGATGCCATAACCTTGCCAGCCGACTGCTGAGTTTTTGGTCGTTTTTGACGAGGCTCGTCGCCTGCTCGCCACACAACTAACTGCCGACTTGACTCTGGTGTGAAGTGATGGAGCCAAGTTTCATCCATTGTCACATACCGACGCAAGAATTCGGCTTTATTGCGGTTGAACAGCTTTAAACACTCCTCTGAATCATCAACATGTTATTGTTGTGAGCAAACGCGGCACCCACTTTGAACAGAGCTTTCGCATGTCCAAATATTCATGTATGATATATCCAACACGCTCTTTTGATATCTTTAGAGCCTCAGCTATCTCGATCAACTTCACTTTACGGTCATTCGTGGACTTTTTTGATGTTTTCATCTGAAACAGCCTCTTTTGGACGTCCACTGCGTGCATCATCTTCGGTGCTTGTATGACCACTTTTAAATTTTTCAATCCACTTGCGAATGATTCGCTCGGCTGGTGCAGAGTCAGGGTAACACTTATCAAGCCATTTCTTTGCATCGGCTGCATTTTTTGCCATCAAAAAGCAATGATAAATCAACACACGAAATTGCTTTGAATCCATTTTCTTTCACAATAACAAAAGTTGCTTCACTCATAACGCTATATCGTCCGACAGCTGTCAAATTTATACACGTAATTTTTGAAGGTTGGTACTAACTGAAAATGGTATGGATTTAATTCAAGTGGTGCTCTCTCTTAGAAACGGAACGGACTTATATTATCCCAGTGCTTAATCCAATTCTCGAAACATTTTTTTATTCGGTTTTCGGTATGTCCATCAATGTTTCCTGCGATTTTTCCATTACTTCCTTTCGGCTTCTAAAACGCGTTCCCCGTAGTGGTTTTTTAATTCGATTGAACAGAAAGAAGTCACAGGTAGCCAAAACAGCTGAATTCGGTGACTGTTGGATGGTATTTGTTGCATTTTTTGTCAAAAAATTACGAATAATGATGGCACTGTGCGACGTTGCATTATCATGGTTCAAAATCCACGAGTTTTCTGCCCACAATTCTAGTCTTTTTCGGCTTCACGCAAACGTCTCATAACGCCCTAATATTACCCTTTTTTTACTGTCTGGCCTTCTGGCAAAAATTCATGATGCACTACACCGTTGTAATCCATGAAAATCGCGAGCATTGCCTTCTTTTGTGACTGAAAGCGACGTGGTTTATTTGGTCTCGTGTCATTTGGTGAACGCCATTCACTTGCCTGATGGCTGGATTGTGTGTTGTCCTCATAAACCCACGTCTCGTCTCCAGCAATGATCCTTTTGAATGCGCGATCGCATTTAGCCTCGCAAATCATCTCTTTTACGACGTCAACACGGTCTCTTTTTTGCATGAAATTGAGGTCTTTTGGCACCAACTCTGCTGCTACATGGCTTAAACCCAAATCATTAACCAAAATGTTTTTGACGGATCCATAGGCAATGTTCAAGTCCTCTTCTACATCTCTGATGTTTAAATTGCGGTTATTGACTAACATTTCTTTTACTTCATCAATGCTTTCGTCGGTTTTCAATGTCGATGGTCTGCCACTGTGTTCATCATCTTCGATTGAGTCGCGACCACTTTTGAACCGCTTGTGACACCGGTAATCGACCGTTTTCTTTAGAGAATCTTTGCCGAAACACTTTTCCAACATATCCGTTTTTTACGCAAAATTTAATACATATAGAGCGCCACACGGTGATTATTCCGTTTTTTTATCAAGACAGTGTATTGATGAATTAATTGGCATTACTCTTGGTGTGATAGAGTTCTTCGTACGCGTTAAGAAAAGGAGGTATCTGTGCTTTTGACGTAATAAGTAATCTTTCTTCATAATTGACTATTGACCAAAGTGGTATCAATATATTGTTTCCAATGATACCATCAAAATGCTTATAGAAAGGATATTCTAAAAATTTAAAAAAAAAAAATTTGCAAATTAGGAAAATACGTTAAATAAAGAGAACTTGCAGTTTACATTACAATTTATAAGCTCGTCAAATACTTTGAGTCTTTGGGATTTTATAGATGTTTTCCACTTAGGTTGGCGAAAATTTTTACTGATAATGGTCAATTCAGCGCCAGTGTCTTTAATGAATTTAAGTGTTTTAGCTTTTGTACAATATAAATTGTTATATAGGGTAGTTGTTTAGGCTCTTCTGACAAAAATTTGAATTTACAATAACTCTGTACTTTGATTGGTATATACAATATGTCTATTGGTGTTGTTTTATTCGTCCGGTAAGATTGCTGGCTCTGCCTGGTTTGTTTGGGGTAAAATTGTTTCGGTCGTTTCTATTATGATTGCAGTTATTATTCCTGTCACTACTAAATCTATTCGTTTGTCGACTTTGGACGCTATAGTCTATGGGTTCTATCCTAATTTGATTGCTATTATTTTTACCTTAACATTCTGATGTGTTGTTGCTTTGTGTATAATAATATTGCCTATTGTCATTTTTGCGGGTGTAAGTGTTATTATAATTTGAGTTATATTGTTGCATCTAAGGATTCTAAAATTCTGTACGCCTTTTATGTACGCGTTATGATTGTAGTGGTAGTTGTTTCTTTGGCTAAAATAATTATTTGTTTTTTCTTCTCTACATACGATATATTCTTCTTCTGGATCTGGTGACTAAAGCATCTGTTGAATTTCGTCTTGGTGTTTCGTCTGTCCTTAGCGTATCGCCTGTGGAAGCTTTATTAGAAGCTGCTGGAATGCTATCAGTTGTCTCCGCTAGTGGTATCTCAGTTATTTACTTTGTCTGCAACGAATTTAAGTATGGAGCGTTAATTAAATGAACTCTGTTCCTACGAATAACCCGCTTGTTTATCTCAACTAAATATGTACGAGGCTGAACTTGTCTCATAATTTTTCCGTGCCTTCTGAGATCAGTAATCCACACGAAATCTCCTGGTTCTAATTCACTTAATTCCCTTACTCCATATCTCCTGTAAGAATTCATTTTGTATCTCCTCCTATAAGATTGTTATTTAGGCATTAGGTTTCGTAAATCCGGTTTTTCTTTTAAATTAAAATCTGGTAGCGTCTCCCGAAGTTTTCTTCCAAAACTCAGTTCTGCTGGACTATATCCGATATCAGTGTATTTCGATACGCCAAAAGTCCCAATTCAACATTCCCCTTGTTTTTTCAAAATATTTTTGGGTACTTTAGCTGCGGCCTCTGCAGCACCATTGGCCTGATGATATTGTGGACTGCTGGCGATCACATTAAAAGACTTCGATGAGTCTAAATTTTGGAATTGTGTTCCATTATTAGTGGTTCATTTCTTATTTATCCTCTATTTTACGCATGCGGGGCAAGTCCGTACTTTCTCTTCAATGTTCTTAGATATTCCGGTACAGCACATAGTCCCTTGAGCACGTATTCTTGTCTTCGTAATACCCAGATGGCCATTATGCAAATTTTTCAGTATATGCCTTGAATTTTTTGGTATGACAATCACTGCAAGCTCGTCCTTTACTGCATAAATCATCTCTTAAATAATTTTATTTTTTGAAGATCATTGCGTTCTAATGTACATTTTTAACTGTTGATACTCTGGGTCATCTATTTGCAATTTATTTACCTGAACAATATTTTCATCTTTCATTTTTATATTATGAAAAGATATCTGATGTACATATGCGCTTATTTCTTCTTTCAATTTGTCTTCTTCAGGTATATCCTTCAATGGCGTCTTAACAAAAAGACGAAGATAGAGACATTATTCTCTTGAGCATCAGTTCTCACTCAATGAGTAATTTTACTTATATATGCACATAGGTATGTGTGTTCAATGTACATATATGTTCATTATATGACAATATTAATTTGTTCAGAGTAAGGATCAAATCTCTACAGACAGGTATATGAAAAATATTTACCAATTTATGTGTTTGTTTTAAACAGAGTAATTTCTGAATGTATCATAGGTATATAGTAAATGTATGCAAACGAAGCTACTCATGTGTCTATCACCCAATAATGTCTGTATATTCGTAATCAGCTTCTATTTCACTTTTTTATCATTTTCCGCTTCGTTTGAATTTTGCTGAAGTCAACAATAAATAATATCATGCCACGAGACTTTGACAACCCATTTAAGTCTTATATGTGTTATATTTTGTTTTTTTTTTATATTATTGTGCAATTATTAATAAAATAGGGTCAAAACAAATTCGTATATCTTTCTTTTAAATATTGTGCCAAAGATAAAAATGGAATCTTCATGAATAGCTAAATGAAGCTCATTCCATTCGAATGGAATTCCATTCCATTCCATACGGATTCTTCTGTATGATAGTACAGGCAATTCTCCTTCACTTGGATCGCAGAAACCGAGGTAACAACTCCATATGTAAGAAGATACAATCGGTATTCAAATTATTATTTGAATAAATAAATTGTATAAATCGTGTGTCGTTTGTTCTTCCTTTCTTCATTTTTTCCAACTGACACTTTTACTGTATTTTTCTCCTTGCAACACCTGAAAAGAGTTGCATTAAATGACATTGGGGCGGATTTCTTTTCAATGCAATATTCTGCTCTAAAGCGTCAATCGTTGCTCGTTTATCGGCAAAAAGTATTGACTTAACGTAGCTTCACAAAAAATAAGTAAAAGACGTCAAATCGCATGATCTTGATGATGAGTTCACGGGTCCATTTCTTGAAATGTCGTTATCGCTAAGACGTGCTTAAGATATAAAATCAATAAAGCGATGTTTTCGTTGGTAATATGGGATGGATCACCATTCTATTGAAACCACATTTCCTCAACATTGATGTCATGCAAACGGATCAAATAATCGTTGATCATCGCATTGCACCGGTGTCTATTGATAATAACTGGTGCTGCGGCCTCATTTTTAAAGAAATAAGTACTGGCAATGCCAACGAAGTACAATCTGCACCATACGGTGCCTTTTTTTTTTGATGCATTGGCATATGGTGAACTTCTGCAGTTCTGCTTTTTTTTATTAACAAGAATTGGGTCTAATCACAGGATTTAGAGCAAAATCACTGAACACCCAACGTATTAGATGGAATAAATGGTCATGTGGCTTTAGTTCTTGCACAATTGGATCTTATTAACACTGTGACCAAGATCTTTACACAGAATTTTTCATATAGTGAATGGACAAAGGCCAAATTACTGTAAACGATGACAAATCAATAAATTAGGGTCATCTTCAACAAGTGTAGTGCGTGAGTATTCACAAGGGTGAAATGGGTGCAAAATTGTTTAGTAATTCGATAAATAGCACGTTCAGCATGATCATTTTTACCATGAATTTGACGAAGTGCTCTATAGGTTTCGCGAACAGACCTTCAATTTTATAAAAATTTTCAATGCTTTGAAATCTTTATCGTCGCTACAGTTTTTAAGGTCGAAAGGCAAACTTTGAATGAAATTGTTAAGTTAAGAGCGTTCGTTAAGAGCCAGTAAGCTAGAATAAGTATCTGTCATTGTCAAATTAGATTTAAGATTTTGTCTCAAATTTAAGGTAATAATGACAGAAACTATAAAAATGAATTTAAAGGTAAAAAGTAAGAAGTAAGTCTTGAGCTTCCAAGTGAGATCAAGCATCTTATTAAAATCCGCTTTAAAGCTAAATGCGTTAGCATAAGTCGAATGTTCCCATAAATCCCCACGGAGCATAAGGACGATGCCATTAAAAAGTATATGATAGAAAAAGAGGACATATTACATTATGGACATTACACGACACCAAGTCTAACAACTGACCAATATGATGCTCTCAGGCAGAATAGAGAAGTCAACGATAAACTGCCAAAATTTCCATCCCTTGATCACAACGAAATACAGAAAGCATTACCTAAGCTTAAAACAACAAAGCTGCTGGACTTGATGACTTACTGGCCGGTATATTTAAAGTTGCTAACAGTGACCTTATGTAGAGCAAACACCAACTCATATCTCGGATCTGGTCAGAAGGGTGTGTACCTGATGAATATTTCCCATATTATGTAAATGTCTTAAGCCCATAGTCTACAACCTGATTGGCTTATATCAGTTCGGTATCAGACTAGGTAAGTCCGCAACCGTCCAAATCTTCACACTGCGGCAGATCCTGGAAAAAAACTCAAGAAGTCAAAATCAATACCCATCACCTTTTCATGGACTTTGAGGCTGGAAATGACAGCATTTATTGAGATGAGCTGTATAGAGCCATATCTAGTTTTGGCATCCTTGTCAAACGCGTCCGTCTGTGCTGGACAAAAATTGAGAACGTTCTCTATTCCTTTAAGGTCGGTGACGACTTAGCCGAGATCTTTGATGTTAGAAAAGGTTTTAGATAAGGTGACGCAATGGAATATGAGACTTCTTTAACATCATACTTGAAGTGAACTCAGAAGTGAATACCACAGGTATAATCTTTCTAAAGTCTGCGAAACTACTAGCGTACTTTGATGATATTGACATAATTAGCAGAGATCATTGAAATGTCACCGGTGCGTTCTCAATGTAGTATTGAAATGGAAGCTGGCACAAAGGGTTAGTCCGAAAATAGATGAAAAAAGGACACAAAACCTCAAACAATTGGGCAGAAGATCACAGTCAACAGTTATAACTTTGAGGTAGTAAGAGACAAGACCTCAGCAGAGATAAAACGAAGAATCGACCTTGCCAATTGCTGTTTCTTTCGGCTTCGAATGTAAGGCTTTATCCTAAACAACTTAGAAGGCCCTATACATATAAGACCTTGATCATCCCAGATTTACGGCGCTGAGGCATTGATTATATCTGAAGCGGATGAAGACATCCTCGATCGTTTCGAGGGAAAAATTGGAGGAGGACATTTAACTGTGAACGGCGCATCAGCCGCCTGGGAAGGTTACGTCATGTATGGCGAATGGGTGCAATGCTCCGGCCCACAGAGTCTTTGAATGTTACTCGGTGAGACGAGCCAATTTTCTGACAATGCCAAAAAATACATGAAATGGTGTTGGCTGACAGGAAAGTGAAGGTGCACGAGCTATCAGATACCACAAAAATTAGTACTGAGCACACACGCCATATTTTGGTAATATTCTACATATAAAAAAGCTATTCTACTGCTGGGTGAGGCGCATACTCACTCCTGACCAAAAACACGAACGCGAGAGCACTTCGAAAGAGTGTTTGGACTTGCTGATGCGGAATCGGACGGACTTTTGGCGTCGATTGGTAAATGTTGATGAAACTTGGATCCACTATTACACACCAGAGTACAGAATGAGTGCCCGGAAATGGACTGAAGCCGGCACGAGTGCTCCGAAGCGGCCGAGTGCGGCTCGATGGGTCGGAAAAGTTATGGCATCAGTTTTCTGGGATTGTCATGACATACTCTTCGTGGACTATCTTAAAAAAGGAAAAACCATCAACATCGAGTATTACTGTGCATTATTGGAGAGATTGAAGGCCGAAATCACTGTAAAACGTCCTCACATGAAGCGAAAAAAAATTTTGTTTTTGCGAGACAATGCACCAGCGCACAATAGCATCGCAACTACGTTTATAATCAATGACTTACGGCTCCAATTGCTGTCGCATCTACCGTATTCACCCGACTTGACTCCTTCGGACTATTATCTCTTCTCAAATCTCAAAAGATGGCTTATCAATAAAAAATCCAGCTCACGCGAGGAAATCATCGACGCCACTTAGCAGTATTTTGGAGACTTCCGGAAATTTACTTTTCGGAGGGGATCAAGAAGTTGGAAAATCGCTGGAATAAGTGTATTTAACCAAAAGGAGACTATATGGAATAATATAAAAAAAAACATTTAAAAATTTTTTTTTTTCATTCAATGCTATATCAAAAAATGCTTATGAGAAGTGCTTCGAGAATTGGAAAAAGCGTTGGCACAAATGAATTTATCTGAGGGGGATTTGATTTGTCCCCCTTTGAAGGGGACAATATTAATATTGATGAAACTATAAATATTTTATTATAAAAATAAAAAGTCTCCTTACTTTTGAACACAACTCTTAAGATATCTAATTATCCTCGCTATGTAGGCGAGTCAATGAAATCTAAAAATCGACCAAACTTCTTAATTTTCAGTTCCAATTTTGATCATTTTTTTTGAAGTGCATGTTTTTTAGTACAATTTCGTTTTCAGGAAATAATTTTTTATATTGTTTAAACAAAAATTACTGAATTTATTATTGAAAATTATTTTTAAATGTTTTTCGCAATATTTATATCAAAGTGGAGTATTTTTATTGAAAATTTAGTGTAATTAATATTTTACACAATTTGAAATAATAATTATCAATATTGTTGAAGCAATAATAATAACATTTATGGAAAAATTTCAACGGCTGTACATAAGATTATATTGTAGTATTTTTTCACTATTCTCAATCTATATCCCGACGTACAACAAGTTATGGGAATTTCTACAGGATATATAGGCGATGATATCATAGATTGTTATAAAGCAATTGAAGTCGGAGTAAAACTAAGAAATAAAAAAATAGCTCCAACTGTAAAGACATAAAAATGATTATAAAGTTAATATGAATAATAATGAAATTGCTGTAGATCCAAATTTAATCTTTCAACGAATATGTTTTTTAAAAGTAGATAATGACAAACTTAGACATTATTTTGATTTCGAGTTGGCCCTTTATCCTCTTTCCCTATTTGATAAAGCCGGAATGAGGAAAACTACAAAGTTATCGTTATACGACATTTTTCAACATTCTAAAACGAATGTTAATGATGTTAATAAAATTTTTTATATCATTGATGGCGGTATGTAACTTCACAGATTAAACTGGGACAGACATCAAAAATTTTCTTCCATTTATCAAAATTACATAAATTAAACGATTTTCCAAATATTAAAAAGGAGCATCTTCTGTTTATCCACGCGTTTAGTGTGTCTTTTTATGGAAAAGACAAAAATCATTTTGTAAAAATTTTCAATAACAATTCAAAGTTAAGTGCCGCAGCTAAAATATTTATGGCTGAAAATCAACGTGAAAAAGTACAAAAAGTGCAAAAACCTAGAAAAAGTGTCAATGTATTGCGGCATAAACTTCTTATAAAGCTCGCTTCTTTCAACAGAAGATGCAGCTCAGCAGCCTATTGAAAGATTTTTTTTTTTTACAAAAATAGCATTGAAAAAACAATTCACTAATGCAAACCCGAAAAATGGGGGTTGAAAAAAAGAAAATTGTTTAATGACAGTGCAAATGATGCAACCAGCAACATCGGAGAACATTTTTAAAATTAAAATATATTTTGTTCATGTAAAACTTGATGTTAGGCGCCATGTCGATGAAGAAAAAGTGGTTTGCATTGCATGCATTGCTTGAGTGTCAATGCAATTTGCAATAATCATCCATCAATTGAAGAGGAGCGAGAATATAATATAATATTTTTATTTTTTATTTACATAATATTTTTATCCAATGACGTTTTTGTAAATACTATAATACAAATAAATAAAAAACATTAAGAACAAATAATTGTTATAGAATATACGGTTGCTGTTTGTGTGTGTAATTTTTAAATTTTAACTTACGTTTTCTAATTCTAGTCAATATATACCAAACCCGATGGCGTTCACTTTGTTAAAGAAATTAAAAAGAAAGTCGAAAAGTTGAAGTGCTCTGGTTGAGGAAAACCAATGTAACTATCTTCTTCTGCTTGAAATTTTGAGAGTTTACGTAACTCCTCGAAGGTAAACAGACTTGATGTTTTGTATTATATTAAAATAACGTGCAATGTATTACAGAACTGTGTCAAATTTGCAGTGAAATGATGAGGAAACAATCCACTATCCTCAACAAGGCACTTCCAGTTTTTTTTTTAACTTGTTGGAGGACATTGGCGGGGGGCAACAAATTATAACATCCACACCAGATGTCAGCCAATCCTCACAGACAATAAAATCATCGACTTCTAAAACCGAAAGCGCAAGCTGGAGGATGCAACAGAGCCGTTCGATTTTTTAGTGGGAGCGGCGACAGAACTGCTGGCAAAAAACACCTGCAACCTCTGCTAATAGTGAGTTTTGGCGAGTCCAGAACGGATATTTGGTTAAGCTGCCAGAAGAATTTCAGGACGAGCTCAAATGTAAATACATACAAATGGCAATGGATGGATAAAAATATATACACACATCCTTAATTGTCAAGAAGGTACTCCTTCAGATGGTCACGCAACTTCAACGCGTCCTTTGACGCGTTGTTTAAAAAAATTCTCTTTGGCCTCATTTATGTTTTCGCCAAAGGCCGTGAACTATTTCCTAGCCGTTGTATTGGTCGACGTAGTCTAGAGGAATGTAAGTATTATCATGCATCTTAACGAAATTGTGAAGTTAAACAGCTGCCTTCACAATTTTGTCCGCCGACGTCGGAACCATATTTTGAGGGCCAAGTAAAATTCTCCACCGAGACACCTAAATACCGAATGCATTTTCAATGACCCAACTGGCGCGTGATAGACGCTTATTGAATTTCTCTCGATCCACAGGTAATTGCTCCCGTAATTAAATTGAAACAACGCGTTTGACTGTATTAATTAAAAAGATCTGGCAATTAAGCCTTCAGTACAATACCTGGCTACGGACGCATCAAAAATGTTTTCAAAGAAAATGCCGCATCACAAACAAAATAACGCAGAAACCTGACGTAACTATTCAGCAGAAACTGCTCTTCTGGAAGGCTGAGATGGTTTCCAAATAACTTCTGACCAAAGTTGGATTAGCATGAAACACCACCGTCGGTTTGTGAGCCATGTTTGCCAATGTCTATACCAGTAAAACTGTAGTTAGCATCGCTGATTCCTTAAAGTATGATTGAATATTTTCCCTTATAATTATACAAAAGGGACCCAGAATTCTGGAGATAAGGGATGTTTACGTGTTTACCATCAATGGCACCCACACAATTTGGTAAATTCCACATATTGTAAAAATCATTGGAAATCTATTTCCACTCAGTTTAATTTGGGATTGACAAAGATATATGGCCCAAGGTATTCCAAAAAACTACGCAGGTTTCGTTCACGATTCTTTCAACACTTGTGAGTCCCATTTTGAATGCCATTGAAAACACCTGTTTGCTGCTTCCATGTGCCAAATATCTATAAAGTTGAAAATTGTAACCAAAAATAGCACGGTTAAAGTATTAAACGTACTCACAAAAGAGTCAAAAATAGCCTAAATTTTGCTGATATGACCCTTATTTGCTTGCTCATACGCACTGTCACTTTAAATTGTTTCGCATCGTGATTGTATAGTTGGTCAAAGTTGAGATCCATGACGATCTCGGAAGTTAAAACCTTCACTGACTCGACTAATGGTGCCTATAAATATATAGTGATATATAGTCTACCCCAACTTCTATAACAAAAATAGTGGATTAACGACCACTACCACACATGCCACCTGCAGCAACATTCCAAGCTTATTCCATCATGTACGAATACTTATTACTCGTGAGCCAAAAGAGGTTGTTTCGTTGGAATATCAGTTTGTGGAGTACTTCAGTTCAGTTCTGTAGCTGTTCTTAAAAGTATTACATTGCTAACTAATTTACGAATTTCAATAAACTCAAAAGAAATTTACACAACCACCTGTTTTACTGGCGACGAGGAAAAAAGCGAATGTATCTATAAAAACTAGTAAAGAAGAAGTTGTAATCAAAAAAAAAAAAGGAAAGTAATAAATAGAACTAAGAAGGAAGAAGGAAAGACATAACTGGATACAGGAACAACAAGTGTGCAAACAAGTGAGGAAGTACCAGGACCAGAAGCAAATACAAGTATTTATTTTAATTGATTTATAATTTTATTGAAATTGTACTGTTGAATTAGTAAAAATGGAACGTGCAGCGATTGACATGTTCAATTTTGTTTTGAATTGCATTAAGAATATAAGTTCGTTTGAAGGTGACAATAACCACTTATCAGACTTCATTACTGAGTAATTTCGATGAAAACTGCAGGGCAATTTTATTCGATTACATTAAAAAGCAAATGTGTAGGTACAACCAGAATAATTATTCATAATCATGGTACAGTTACTAACTGGAACCAACTTAAAGATATCTTAATAAAAAAACTATGGGGAAAAAGAAAGTAGTAGTAATCTAATGGATAGGTTGAAAATGTGTAGGATTACCTCCACTATAGAGTTTTACTATCACGAAATAGTAAAGTTGACGACCAGGATTCACAACAGAATTTTGACTTACGGAGACCAAACATTTACTAGCGATAAAGTAAACAAAATAGCCTTAAATGTTTTTAAAGAACACATACCAGAACCTACAAAAACGATGATATTTAGTAGAAATCCAGACAAACTTGTTGACGCATTTAATATTATTCTACAAGTTCGACACCACACCAATTATACATTGTACAATCAAAATATTAGTAGTTGTGATAGTCAGCCTAGGTCAGACAAAAGGTACAGTGAACAAATTCATAGTAAATACGAGAGAAATAGTAGAAATTTTAATAAAATAATCGCGACTCCAACCCGGTTAAAAACAATCATAACAGTGAACGAAATGCTAATCCGAACCAAACCCAACATGGTTATAGAAATAACTACCAACGTAATCAGACTTCTGTTAGAAATAATGATTATCCTCAACAGCAAAACACATCTCAAAGCAATAATAAAAAAAAATCGGGAAACACAAACAATAATTACCATACAAGATCTGCAAACCATAGTAACTCTCGGAACAATCGAAATAATAGAACACATAGCATGGAACCTATGGAAATAGGAAATTTTTCGGGAACAGTCTCAAACGGCTTCTCTATATAAAAATTGTAAGCCACATTAGACCTGTATATTTTATTGTTGACACTGGAGCTGATATCAGTGTCATCAGTCCCAATTTATGTTATTCTAAAATAGATGGAAAAGCGAGGTCGAAATTCCAGTAAGGGCTATGGGAAGACATTTTTGTATAAAAAGTTTGTGTAGATTTCCAATTTTTAAAGAGTTCAATGAACTTATGTGAGTTTTTAGAATACAACTTGCAAAACCACTTCGACGGCATCATAGGTAACAATAATTTAAGAAAGTTTAATTCAATTATTGACTATCCTAACAGGCAATTAAGAACAAACAACACTGTTTTGCAATTATATTTTAATAAAAAAGAAAAAGATTATGAAAATAAAATATATAAGGACAATATTTTAGAAATTTTTCATACCGAGGTTCAGGAAACCATTATAGTCGATTTTATTAACACCGATCACCTTAGCAGTCATGAGAAAGGATTAATACATAAAGTGATTAAGCAAAATAAAAAGGCTTTTTATCGAAAGGATGATGATTTAACATTCACGAACGAGGTAAAGCATCGTATTGCAACAAAGCATGAATTACCAGTGTATTCAAAATTGTACAGATACCCTCAAATTCATATAAATGAAGTCGATAGGCAGATTGAGGAAATGCTGAAACAAGGTATTATTATAGAATCAAAAAGGCCTTACAATAGCCCAATATGGGTTGTCCCCAAAAAGGTAGACGCGTCTGGAAAACAAAATTGGCGCATCGTTATCGACTATCGTAAGCTCAATGAGTTTACAATAGAATCTCTTTCACTTTCCTATTCCAAATATTGACAAAATATTTGACAAATTAGGAAGATGTCAATATTTTAGCACACTAGATCTCGCTAAAGGTTTTCATTAAATTAAGATGTACCCTGGCGATAGGCACAAAACAGCGTTCTCGACCGCAAATGGACATTACGAATTTCTTCGTATGCCCTTTGGTCTTCGCATCACACCCGCCACTTTTCAAAGGCTTATTAACAATATATTGAAAGAATATATTGGGGAAATATGCCTTGTCTACCTGGAAGATATACTCGTATTTTCTACTAGTATCAAAGAACACATTGAATCATTAAATCTAATAATCAAGCGGTTGGATGAATGTAATTTAAAAATTCAGTTAGAGAAATGTATCTTTTTGAAAAGAGAGACTGAGTTCTTAGGAAATGTCATCACTCTAGAAGGCATTAAAACTAATCCAAGCAAAGTATAGGCAATAAATAAAATAAGGCTCCCAAGAACCCAAAAAGAAATCAAATCATTCTTAGGCATCACATGGTATAACAGACGATTTATTAAGGATTATTCGAAAATTGCTTATCACCTCACAAAATTTTTAAAGAAAAACTCCAAAATTAACTTAAAAGATTCTGATTATATAGAATCATTTCATAAATTAAAAGAATTAATCAAAAACGACCCCATACTTTCACATCCAGACTTTAAAATACAGTTTACATTAATAACCGATGCAAGCAACTATGCGTTAGGAACAGTCTTAATGCAAAATAATAAAACTATTTCATATTATAGTAGAACCTTAAATGGTCATGAAAGGAACTACTCCACTATCGAGAAAGACCTTCTCAGCATTATCTCGGCCACAAAATATTTTCGTCCCTATTTATTTGGAAGAAAGTTTACAATCAAAACCAACCATAGACCATTAGTTTGGTTAAATAATTTGAAAGAGCCAAACAGTAAATTACAGCACTGGAAGATCAAATTAAATGAATTTGACTTTGACATTGAATATATTAAGGGAAAAGGAAACGTTATTGCCGAACGACTAAGCAGAATTATTTTTAAGGATAATTGTCTTGATGACGAAATTTTAATAAACCTGAATGAAGTATTTGATGATTTAGATACCGTACATAGTGCAGAAACTGACAGTTCAGATTTCATCAAAATTACAGAAAGACCATTGAATATATTTAAAAATCAAGTTATACTCGAAGAAGCGAGTAAGGAATCAATTTCTCTTAAGATATGTTTTAAAAAATCAGGAACTTTATAAAAATATGCCAAGAAAGCGATTTGGTGAAAGTTATGAAAACTTTTTTTACCTGAAAAGAGCTTAGTAGTCGTGTACTGTCTAAACAAAGATTTATTTTTAAAGTTTCAGGAGAACTACAATATATTAAATACTATTCAAATAACAAAAACTTGAAACTGTTGGGTATTTATTGGGTATGTAATTTAATTCGTCCGGTTTTTTTTTTTTAAATTTGAACGTTTATTTAAGAAAAAAATGTACAATAGTATTATTCAAAGTATTAACCATCTGAAGCTATGACTTTTTCATATCTTTCTGGTAATTTGTGGATCCCATCCCAAAAGAACTGCGCCTGATGGTTTCACCAGGTTTTAGCAGCTCATAATACAGCACACCCATCTGATCCCACCAAATACAGAGCATTACCTTCGCGCCATAGATATTCGGCTTTGCCGTTGATTTGGCTGCTTGGCCGGGTTTCACATATGATTTTTTGCGCTTGGGGTTATTGTAATGGATCCTTTTGGTGGACACTTTTAAACCGTGCATACCACTTTTGGCACGTTCGCTCAGCTAGCGCATGTTTACCATAAACTTCCACCAAAATGGGATGACTTTCGGAAGCAGTTTTCTTCATATTAAAGTAATGAAGAAGAACTCCCCGCAAAAACACTTTTTCAGGCACAAAGTTCGACATATTTGAGTAAAAAAAAATTATTGTTGTTTACGGTTTAAAAGAATGACATATACTGAAATGACGTACAATGACAGTAGCTTTTAAACGCATGTACCAATGGAATAATACAAGTTACGCCATCTCTTAGCAAACCGAATTAAGTTATAGACCCAATATTAAAAAGTAACATACTCTTAGCTGATATTACAGACAGAGGAAAATTATTAGATCTTATAGAAGAAGAGCATCTAAAAAAACAATCATCAAGGAATAAATGAAGTTTTTTCGGAGCTGAAAAACAAATATTATCCGAACTTACTAAAAGAAGTAAATAAATTTATTAACAACTGCGAGATTTGCAACATCTCGAAGTTTGATATAAATCCGATAAAGCATCAATTTAACATTACTACTACTCCTAAAAAACATAACGAAATCGTTCATGTGGACATATGGTTTCCACAAAGAAACGTAATATACTTAACAACCATAGACAAACTGACAAAGTACGCAACTGCACACCCGCTCAAAGATAGGTCTTGGGTATCTATTCCAGAAGCATTAAAATTCAGAATCCAATACTTATGAAAGCCAGAATTAATAGTTACCGATAATGAGTTAGGTACTTGCATAATTAAACAATTTTTTATCGAAAATAAAATTAACTTACATTTAACAACGCCTTACCTAAAAACTGGTAATTCTGACGTAGAGAGACTACACTCAACAATAAACGAACATGTTAGATTATTCAACTCAGATAAAAATACTAAAAATGATTTACGAGAAAAAGTTTTTAAAGCAATTATATGTTATAATAAATCCGTTCATTCCACTACGAAAATGAAGCCAATAGATCTTATAAATAATAATGTTTCACAGAACGACATTTTTAGGCTTTCCCAGAACTTACATCAATATAAAACACAACGAATTTCTTAAACAATAGAAACAGGAAGAGAGCAAACGATCAATTGTTTAAAAATGAGTTTGTAGATAATAACAGAAGAGGAAAATCAGATCCTAGGTACAAAAAACTTCATAATTAAGATGTCAAATGAAACTATTTAGTCAATAAAGACAATTTAAAAAAGTAGGTATAGGGTTTTTCAATAGGGACTTAACAACTTTGAATTTGTGAACGCACTCTTTCACTAATCATCAAACTGTCACTGTCAATTTATTTAGTAAGCTCAACATTTTTATCATGGTAAAGTACACTTACGAGCATCGTCTGCAAATTATAAAAATTTTTTACAGATGTTCGGAGTCGGTGACTGCAACTTTAAGAGCGTTAACTCCAATTTTCGGTCGTAATTCTCGTCCTAGTAGACAGGCAATAACAAGTTTATTGCAAAAATTTGAGTGTACATACTTGTTGTGTGAAGTTGCCGTGTCAGTGAGACAACGGGTTGGTCGAAGTGTCGAAAATATCGCTGCCGTTCTAACGTCCGTAGCAAACGATCTAAATCAGACCATTCCACGGCGTTCTCAAGAATTGGGCACCGCTCAGACCACATTATGGCGTATTTTGCGTAAGGATCTTGGTTTACACCCATACAAGATCAAGCTGACTCAAGAACTGAAGCCGATGGACCATTTGAAGCGACTTACGTTCTCCGATTGGGTTCTGGAGAAGATGCGCCAAGATGATGAATTTCATCGCAAAATCATCTTCGGTGACGAAGCTCATTTTTGGCTCAGCATGTGCTTCATGAATCACCACTTCATCCACAAAAAATAACTGTTTGGTGCGGTTTGCATGCCGGCGGCGTTATTGGGCTATATTTTTTCGTCAACGATAACGATCGTCACGTTACTGTGAATGGTCAGCGTTATCGCGCCATGATCACCGATTATTTTTAATACGGACTTGGACGACATGTGGTTTCATCAGGATGGTGCCACAAGCCACACAGCACACTCTACAGTCGATTGGCCGCACCGTTCGTGCGATTCAACGCCGCTTGACTATTTTCTGTGAGGCTACGTTAAGTCATTGGTTTATGCCAACACGCCGACGACGTTGGAAAAGCTCAGAGCCAACATTGAACGCGAAATAGCGGCCGTTTCGAACGAAGTCGAGTTCCATTCATAAATGTTTTGATTGTACTTCAAGCCAATAACAAAGTTTTTGAAATATCTCAAATGGTTTGCCTTTTATTTAAAAAAAAAAAACTGTCAAGTCATTATTAGAAAACCCTATATTACAAAAAACAAGTAAGGAAACGAAATAAATATCAAAATATTACTTATTATAATAAAGAGTATGAAAATATAAGATTTTATTTTTCACAGGACTAAATGGATCGCATATCATCCGTTAAATTCATCGAGGCAGATTTCAGAATAGAAGAAATCAAAACACAGGCAGGATTCACATTTATAGAAAAAGAGCCGGTACGTTTAATAATGAGCTACGATAAAATTCTCCACGTAGTATTGTAGATCTCGGAAGTTAGGATAAAATCATAAAACAAATATTAAATTCAGTAGAAAACAATTTTGCAAATTTCAGTGATTTGTCTTTAAAAAGACTACTAACTGATGCATTAAAAAATTCACGCTCAAAACTTTACACAGTCATACCCCACCCACGACAAAAACGTGGTTTAATTAATTTTGTAGGGAGTGGATTAAATTTTCTATTTGGTGTAATGGACGAAGATTAAAAGGTAGAATTACAAAATCATTTAAAAACTATAGAAGAAAATAATCATGATGCTATTGTTGAACTTAATAAGCAAATCGGAATAAATAATGAATTGCAAAATAATGTAAATGTTTTAGCAGTAAGAGTAAATAAGCACCAACAAATTATGAAAGATTTTACAAATCATACGAACAAAGAACAAATGTATTTAGCAAAAAATTTACAATCGCTTCAAATAAACTCTGATATATTATTTCTTAATAATAAAATTGAAAAACTACAGGATAACATTGTATTTTCGAAATTAGGTTTTCTAGGTAGAAATATATTAACAAAAGAAGAAAATGATAAATTCGATATTAATTTTGAAAAGATTAAACATATTAAAAGCAGTTTTAATTGAGTCGAACAACAAATAAGTGTTTGTTTTAAAAATTCCAATGCCAATACCTAACCTTAAACGATTTATACTCTCTGTATCTCACAACTACTATATATTAATCAATGAAACGTTCTATGATAACAATAAAGAAATAACTTATGGGCTGAAAAGTCAGGTCTAAGAGAGGGCACTACTTGAATAATTAAATCAATACCAGTTAGTACCAACCTTCAAAAGATACGTGTATAAATTTGACAGCTGTCGGACGATTAGTTCTCGAGATATAGCGTTGTGAGTGAAGCAACTTTTGTTATTGTGAAAAAAAATGGATTCAAAGCAATTTCGTGTGTTGATTTATCATTGCTTTTTGATGGAAAAAAATGCAGCCGATGCTAAGAAATGGCTTGATAAGTGTTACCCGGAAACTGCACCAGCCGAAAGAACCATTCGCAAGTAGATTGAAGAATTTAAAAGTGGTCAACAAGCACCGAAGATGATGCACGCAGTGGACGTCTAAAAGAAGCTGTTTCAGATGAAAACGTCAAAAAAGTCCACAAAATGATTACAAATGAGCGTAAAGTGAAGTTGATCGAGATAGCTGACGCTCTGAAGATATCAAAAGAGCATGTTGGATATATCATACACGAATATTTGGACATGCGAAAGCTCTGTTTAAAGTGGGTGCCGCGTTTGCTCACAATCGACCAAAAACAACAACGTGTTGATGATTCAGAGGAGTGTTTAAAGCTGTTCAACAGCAATAAAGCCGAATTTTTGTCGGTATGTGACAATGGATGAAACTTGGCTCCATCACTTCACACCAGAGTCAAGTCGGCAGTCAACTGAGTGGCGAGCAGGCGACGAACCTCGTCCAAAACGACCAAAAACTCAACAGTCGGCTAGAAAGGTTATGGCATCCCTATTTTCGGATACACATGGAATAATTTTCATCGACTATCTCCAAAAGGTGCAGAATTTCAACAGCGACTATTACATTGCGTTGATGGAACGTTTGAAGGATGAAATCGCAGAAAAACGGCCGCATTTGAAGAAAAAGAAAGTGTTGTTTCATCAAGACAATGCACTGTGTCACAAGTCGATGAAAACAATGGCAAAATTGAATGAATTCGGCTACGAATTGCTTCCCCACTCAGAGTATTCTCCAGATTTGGCCCCCAGCGACTATTTCCTGTTCGCAGACCTCAAAAGAATGCTCACCGGAAAGAGATTTAAGACCGATGAAGAAGTAATCGCCGAAACAGAGGCCTATTTTGAGGCTAAGCCGAAATCGTACTACAAAACTGGTATCGAAAGATTGAAAAATCGTTTCAATCAGTGTGTCGCCCTCGAAGGCAACTATATTGATATATATATTTGTGTTTTACAATAAAACGGCACTGACTTTTCAGCCCATGTTATATGTAAAAAAAAATTAAGAAAAGCAAAAAATTCATATAAAGAATGTAAATTTGTCATAGGCAAAGAAACACAAATAATAGAATTAGATGATGGTCTATTATTCACAAAAAAATTGTATTTGACCCATTTAGCGACCAATTGTAATAATAATAAGTATAAAATATCCAAAAATAATTGTAGCGTAAAATTAAATGAAACATCGTATGTAAACAAACAAACTAACTAACTAACTGACTTAAACTTTGATAATCCCAAATTACAACGACCCAGAAATCATTAACAGTGAAACGGAACTGGAAACAATTAACTTGAAACATATTCAAAATCGAGAGAGAATTGAAGAGCTTAAGTTTGAAAGTTACGTTAAGCATGGTGTATCTTACACTCTTATTTCATTAACTATTTTAATTTTCATTATAATAGCAATTTTAAAATTAAAATTAAAAACAAACATAACAATAAGAAATAAAACTCAGGATCCTCAGGAGAGCATCCATCTAAAGGAGGGAGGAGTGATATATTGTCTACCCCAACTTCTTCAACAAAAATAGTGGATTGACGACCACTACCCCACATGCCACCTGCAGCCACATTCCATCACGTCGTGAAGTCATCTTTTCCCACAGCAGGAATAAGATGACATCTCAACATGATCTCTTCTTTATGACATGGTTAAATCATGCTGTAACATCAACGGACGCTCGTTAGCACCCGCGCAACGTAAGCACATTCCATCACGTCCGAATACTTATGTTATTACTCGTGAGCCACAAGAGGTTGTTTCGTTGAGATATCAGTTTGTGGAATACTTCAGTTCAGTTCGGTAGTTGTTCTTAAAAGTATTACATTGCTAACCAGTTTACTAATTTCAATAAACTCAAAAGAAATTTACACAACCACCTGTTTTACTATATGCGCCAACATATTCTTTTTCGAGCTAGACCCATAAATTTTTATGTCCAAAGCGAGCCAATATCAAGAGCTATATTGCTGCTATATTGATTCTCTATCTAGGGAAAACTTTATGTACTCGTATATTGTTATGCTTTGGGCACAACTTAAGGGTGACCAGAGAGCGATGTCAGCTTTTTTAATCGTTATGTTTTAGCAGCTGTCATCTTGCATCTTTTTATGCTTGTCGAACATGCGGAGATTATTATCTCGGCTCAGTTGTAAATATGCAACGTAAATTTCATCATGAGGTCGGTCGTCATCATGGTTTCAGTGTGCGGGCAATTTGTCACACCATGGAAAAATTTTACCGTGAGTACACTCTTTTGGATCTTAAGCCACCAACCAGATAGAGATTGGTGCGAAATGAAAAAAACATGACGGCCAGAAAACATAGCGGCCAGTATCGAAGAAGACTCAGAAATGCCGATTCGGCGCCGATCAACTGATTTGGGCATAACTGGACGACCATACACAACGCCGTGAGTTCGCTAATTGAGTTCTGGAAATGTTGGGCGGAGATCCGAATTTTGGCCAAAAAATCATCTTCTCGGACAAGACCTATTTTCGGCTCAGCGGCTATTTTAACAAGCAAAATTGCCGTTATTGGAGAGAACACAATCTACAAGTGTTCGGCCAAGCATCAATGCGATTTATGGTATGGTGGCATCATAGAAATTTATTTCTTTCGAGTGAGGAAGGAGATACTGTTACAGTCAATAGTTTTAGGTATATAGCGATGTTAACCGATTTTATGTGGTTAGAGCTCGACAACATCGATATATCCAACAAGACGACGCTACAAGCCAAACAAGCGACGCAACGCTCGAATCTGTAAATGAAATATTTGGCGACTGGGTCATATCACAACGAGTATTCATTAGTTGGCCTCCGTAAACATGCGAATTGACAACTCTCTTCGCACGAGTTCGAAGCCAAAGTTCGAGACCTTACTATCGAAATAATGCCGCATATATTGGACTGAGTCATTAAAAATTGGACCGACGGAGCCGACCATTTGAATGATGTGCATAATTCCACACATAATGATATGAACGTACCTTCAAAATAAAACCAGAATCAATTTTATATGTTATTTCACACCGTTGTTGCTTTATTTAAATTTCTTTTCCTACCCTTTTTATCTGGCCACCCATTATATGAATTCATTTTGATATTTCCTTTTTGCGTCAGGCCGGATTATTACCTTGGATTTCGAGCCCGGTATTTCCTTCTGCTTGAATGCAGTGCTTTCAGGCATTTAAAATTTATTATTGGCATTCAAAACTAATGTACGTTGATTTTCCCTTTTTTCCCTTTGCCCGCACTGGTTTCAAATATTCAAATAATCCTTAATCGTTTGCAAATTACGAAAAGGAAATGACGTATTACATTATAAAAGAAAATACTTCCTTCTTTCTCCCCAAATACATGTAGAACTCATAACAAAAAGCAACTCCACCCTTGGAAGAAAATTCAAAATCACTGTTACGGGATAGGTATGGAATATTTTAGCACAAGTTCAAATTAGTTTAGGTCATTAGAAAGAAAAATAGTTGCATGTACAACATTGGAATGCCATAAGTTCCACCCATTCTATAGCAGCTGATTTCAACGTCTCTGACCTTGTAAAGCTATAAAAGTGCGATTATTAGGTTAATGATATAATGAGACTGGATTTTTGAAGGGATAAATTACTCCACGTTATTCGTCAATTAACGAACAAACAAGATTTAATTGCATTTTGAGTAGCATTTTGTTTATTAATTATTACACTTTTGTTGATCCTCATTGCGGGGAATTACAACTTTTTAAGGCAAATAACAAAGCATTGTGGACTCAATTATTAGATAAGATTTAAATGGTTGAGTTTTTAATTACCATTGATGGTGCAGAAAATATACATAATAATTGATTCTAATCATATAGTAGTGGCAACATATGTACCATACACTGTACACATTTAAAAAAAAAAAAAAAAAAAAAAACTAACCTTATTTTGTCATATTTTATAAGTTGTATCTATTTTCAGCTATGCAAACTTCACCCTCCAAATGTGTATGTAACATATGTACTCGTATGTTACATATGTACATATGTATGGTATATATTCTACTTAAGCACAGAGCTGCTTACGATAGGAGCAGCTATTGATGTTAACCTTAAATTAATCATACATCAGTACTCAATTCAAGTAATTTATCATAATATGATTTTAGGGGATCCCTTTTGGTTCTATTCAACCCACGATGACTGTAAATTTCCGATACGATATGCTACCATAGATACGTTAAAATACTTTAAAATACTTTAAGGGGTTAGGCCACTCTAGAGGCCGTAAAAAAAGACTTTTTTATGATATTTTTAAAGGAAAAAAATAAAAAATAAATAAATCGAGTCTACAAAGGTAGAACTTTACTGTACATATGGTATAATAGATTGTAAAATATAATTTTTATAGAATAATTTATTTATAAATGGCGTCTGTGCAGCGTTTCTTACATAAGTTCTCCTTTTTGGAAAGGTCTACGGCTGTATCAAATGCTCCTGTAAATTTTGAATTATGATGAGTCACTAATTTTTTTTGTTATTGTAAATAAGAACATCTAGAAAAGTACATAGATTGTTTTTGATAAATAGATTTTTGGCGAGTATAGCACTTTCAAAGTCAAACTTGCAAAATTCGCAGAAAAATCGCCACTAAATTGTGAATGACAAATGAACTATGCCATACAAAATCGTACGTACTTACTTAGATAATATATTTTTAAAGATCTGGTTTCAATTTTAAGTGAATTGGTTGAAAAGTTATAGGTACGGCCACCTTGAAAATCCAATTTTGAGATAAACGAGTTTAAAATTTTACCTGACGGCCTTATATAGGGTTATTCATCGTAGGGTTTGATTTTTAATAGGCTTTTTTCGACAGATTACGCGTGACTCCTATCAAACTGCTTTGTCGTCTTTGTTCAGTATCATTTGGCAAGTCATCCTTCAAAAACTTACACCACAACAGCGTCTCCAAATTGTTCAGCTGTAATACGGAAATCAGCGTTCTATGAGAAATGTTTTTCGCGCGATTCGAGGAATTTATGGTGGGCTTAATCGACCTACTGAAACCACTATTGCCAATATCATTCAACCGGTTAGACCACTTTCAGCACGAAGTGAAGAGACTATAGCAGCTGTAGCTGAGAGTGTACGGAGACCGCGACGAATCGATTCGTCATCGTTCTCAGTAGCTTGGATTGGCGTATTTAACGTGATGATCTCAGCCTAAAAGCGTATAAAATTCAACTTGTGCAACAATTGAAGCCAGGCGACTTGAAATTGCGTCATATTTTCAGTAAATGGAGTCTGGAAAAACTCTATAAAAATCCGATGTTTTATCGTGAAATTTTGTTCAGTGATGAAGTCCATTTCTGGCTCAATGGATACGTTAATAAACAAAATTGCCGTTTTTGGACTGATGAGCAACCCAAAGAGAACCAAGGGCTACTATTACATCCATTAAAAACAGCGGTATGGTGTGGTTTATGGGCTGGTGAAATCATTGGTCCATATTTCTTCAAAAATGAGGCAAATCAGAATGTTAACGTCAATGGTAGCCACTATCGCGCCATGTGCTTCCTGAAATTCAAGCACATGGTCTGGGTGAGCTCTGATTTCAACAAGCCGGCGCTACGATCCATACAGCGCGTGAAACGATAGACTTGTTGAGAAATCAATTTGGTGAGCACTTAATTTCACGTTTTGCTACGGTAAATTGGCCGCCTAGATCGTGCGATATCACACCTTTGGACTATTTTCTCTGGGGATATGTTAAGTCTTTGATCTTTAGAAATAAGCCAGCTAAGATTGAAGCTTTGGAAGCCAACATTACTCGTGTTATCCGAGAGGTACCAGTCGCTATGCTCGAACGATTCCCCCAAAATTGAACTTTTCGAATGGAGCACCTCAGACGTAGTCGTGGCCAACATTTACATGATATCGTTTTAAAAACGTAAAGGTCATGAATTGTTCTTTTAACCGATATTTTATTTTACATTATAAGTCAAACCTCACGATGAATCACCTTATACTCACGGTGCATTGAGTTGCCACACTTTCCTCACACACTTCTAAACATTCTCTCTTTGGTCTTTAAAAATCTTTTTTTTTTTTAACAGAAACTGGAAAATGTTCGAAGAAGGTATACTTCGTTCGCGATAAGTACTGATGTAAGTTCTCAAAGATGTAGGTATCTGGCCAAGGTAATTTACAATAGAAAAAACCTATTATCATGGTTAGTTCTGCACTAGAAGTTGGACTGTTACGGACATACCTTTTTATATCAATTGCAGCAGCAATAACAGCAAAAGACGATGGATGCAGTAACGTTTTTTTCTAGTTCGAATTTCCCTTTTTGTTTGTGATGGTCCTCCACCTGTTTGGTTTATAGTTTTCCTTCTTGGCGAAGGAATAGTGTATAGCTCTTGCACTGTTTTTACATTTTCCACCAAAATTGTTCAGCACATTTTGAGCAATTTGTTGTTCCTCCTGGTTTCAGCATCCTAGTCACTAGGCGTTATAACTTCTAAATATTTAAGATCAATATAAAGGGTGATTCATCGTGAGGTTTCATTTATAATGTAAAATAAAACACATAAATTTGAAAGTGAACTTAAATTAAGTGATCACGAAATTAATTTCTCAACAAGTCCATTGTTTCACGCGCTGTATGGCTCGTAACGCAATCTTGTTGGCTCACCAAGACCATGTGCTTCTGGAAGCACATAGTACGTTAACATGGCGTTATAATGGTTACTATTGACGGTAACATTCTGATTTGCCTTATTTTTGAAGAAATATGGACCAATGATTTCACCAGCCTATAAACCACACCATACCGTTGTTTTTAACGGATGTAATGGAAGCTCTTGGTACTCTTTGGGTTGCTCATCAGCCCAAATACGGCAATTTTGTTTATTAGCGTATCCATTGAGCCAGAAATGGGCTTCATCACTGAAGAAAATTTCACGATAAAACACCGGATTTTTCTTCAATTCTTGCACAAGTTGAATTTCGTACGCTTTTAGGCCGAAATCCACACGTAAAATACGCCAATACAAGCTGTTGAGAACGACGACGAATGGATTCGTCGCGGTCTTCGCGTACACTCTCAGCTACAGCTGTACAGCTACAGCTACAGCACTACGTGCTGGAAGTGGTCTAACTGGTCGAGTATCATTCACTAATGTAAACTGGGACTCAAATTTGCGAATGGTATTGGCAATACCAATAAATCGATTATACGCACCGTACGTTCCACGAAAAACCTTTCTCACAGAACGCTGGTTTTCGTAATACAGCTGAACAATTTGGGGACGCTGTTGTAGTGGGAGTCTTTCTATGATAACTTGCCGAACGATACTGAACAAAAATGATGAAGCAGTTTGATAGGAGTCACGCGTGATCTCTCGAAAAGAGCTTATTGAAAATCAAACCTCAGGATAAATCACCGCTTATATAACTTAATTGCGATTTCTGTACTTTACTGACTCGGTTAGAATATGGTTAAATAAAAAAGAAGTGTTACAGTTGACGTTATAAATGCGAGTTAAACTCTTCTGGTTTTATCATTTTTATTTCTGCATTTGGAACTGTTAAAACCAATGTCTTTGGGTGGCATTAACACCGTGTTATTGGGTGACATCACCAGACCCAATCACTACGTTGGATGACATTTTTTTCGGATGGTCAAGCTCCACATAGGTGATGAACCAGCATAAACCACATCGAAAATTATAATGTATGTCTATTTATTGGGATTATAAGGGAATTGTGTATTCTAAGCTGCTTTCAAGAAACCAAACGATCAATTCAAATGTTTACTGTTAACAACTTATGAACTTGAAGGAAACAATAAATAATAATAGCATCCATATAGGAAATATGGGTGTGGAAAGAAGGCATCTGTGGTTTCGTATGTTTTAGGGGTTTCGCACCACTATATGATGAGCCATCAAAAAGACCGATAGCTTTTTTTTATGTGCCGAACTCATAAACTTGGTCAATTTTGCAACCAAGGTTTAGTTGGTGCAGACATAAGCTACGAAACGAACGGAGAATGACGCAAACGCGTTGCTTCGTCTACTAATATTCCCAATGATTAGTTATTACCACCACCACAGAAGATATTAGCCGGTCTTATTGAATACTGTGATTCCAGAAAAATGAGACATATCATATGCAACGTGAAAGGCATTCATCTCCTCGATTTCATACTGGATTTCACTTTACCTGGTTGTGAACAATGTTGGCTATTAGCCAACTTTTGTTACGGGAGTAGGACAGCAAATAATCGATTTAACGTTATCTTACAGATATGCTAAGCACATTACTGGCTAAAAAGTGCTATCGAAAATCTCCATGTCAGACTATAGGTACTTCGAATTCAGAAACGGATGCGAGGTTTCGACCTTGTTGAAGAGGAGGAGCAGAAAATCAACTGGACATGATGCTAGTAATGGGACGATAATTGGTAACTTTATTCTTCCATCTCTTTTTGTGTATTGTAATTATATGGTATAGACGAAATAGATAGGAAAGGGGGATGAAAAAGATAGATAACAGCAGGATCGAAATTAAGTGAGAAAGGCACCAACATAGAAAGGAGTTGTTGTAACTTTGATAAAGATAGTTGTAGAGTTTAATGAAATGAAGATTTGTACTAACATACTTTGAACAGTTGGAAGAAGAGTAGCTATAGAGCGGAGTCTACTATTACACCAAAAAGGGGATGCAGAAGACATTTTATGACGGGTTTGGTTAATTCGAAAAAAGCCCTGTTTAGATATTTATTAACTTTACAGAAATTAGCTTTATCGAAAATAATGAAAGAAAAAGAGGAGCAATACGATACAGAGGAGATCGAAACAGTCCGTGGAAAGGAAGAAATCCACCAATCTGAAATTACTCAAAAATTACTCAAGTCATCTAGCACAGATGGCATATGTATATCCAATTATGCTAAACAGAGGTATATATATGAGCTGCCGGTAGCTCTAAAGAGAATTTTGTGAGTGTATTCTTCAAAATTTGGTGGGCCATTGAGGGCGCTTTCGACAACGCAACTTTTGATATCGTACATGGGCAAATCTCTAGTTTTGTTTATAAAAGCAATGCTGGTGAATAGGACGCTGATTGCGGATTCTTACTAAAGCCAACGCGACGTTCTGTCTCTCATACTATGGCGTTTGTTGGTTGACTCTCTGCACAACGCGCTCAACAGTCCCACCCTTTTGTACAAGCATACGCGAATGATGTAGCTATACTGTCTGTTGGATTGTGTCTAGAGACTGTGTGCTCTACAGCGCAGGTCCAGACGTGATCGATGTCTTTGGAATAAGAAATTAGGTTTAATTCAATCAGTCCTCTTAAGACTGAGGTTTTTCTCTTTACAAGAAGAAGTAAGCAGACTGGTCTGACTCATCTAATGACTAAACATGTTACGTCGAAAGCCCATATGACGGTATTGCTCTTCGGGGATTGCAAGGAGCTATCGAAAAGATATAAGGGCTGTCACCAAGAAGTGTCTTCTGGATTTTTACGACTATGATAAGGTCAACTATATCCTATGCATCGGTTGTCTTGTGGAATAAATTCTAAAGAAAATACGTCATTGCTGGTTTTACTGGACTCCGAAGAAGGTCTGTTTCGGCTTGATCCTTGATATTCATGGCATGGAGCATTGATGACCAAAAGTCTTTGGACTCTAGTCTTGGAGATGACGCAAGATGCAATGACACTACAACTCCTGATGCGGAAGAAATACGACAACGAATTTCCCTGTGCCCAACTTAAGTTTCGGCCAGAATCTGATCCAAGAAATGAATAAAGTCAGGTTTTCACGGATGATTCTAAAATCCACGTAGGATGAAGACTTGGTTCTTTTTTGTAGGACGGCAACGCTCGATTTTTCTCCCCATTAGAAATACTTGCATCCGTCGCTCAAGCGCAGACCTACTCAATACTGATGGCAACGAATTAGATTGTGGATACTGCTGTAAAATGTACTAGAAACAAAAATATCCTCCAAGTTTTCCAATCAACGCCATTAAATTGGAGTTCGTAAGCCTTTGAAAGGTAAAAAAAATACATTTTTTCTTATTAGAAATGACGGGAGAGAATAGAAAATGCTGTTCTTTTTCCGTCTTCATATCTAACTGAAATAAAATGGGAATCTTTAAAATATGACTTATTGTGACTTCTCCAATTTATCTAAAACTGCCAAGTTTTCATTTTTCTCTCGAAAAGTATCTTTCCGAATGCAGTTATTAATTTTCTTACATAAACGCTTCTTTGGATAAAAAATACATTTCAATTGGAAAATTCATATAATTTTGGGTTTAAGTATTATTTTTGGCATTACTATATCATATAAAGTTTTTACTCATGTCTTGCATTATGAATTTTTGAGGATAAAAATGAACCTCTCTCTGTTATATAACTTTTTTCCTTTGGTATGAGTTATTTTAGGAAGCTTCGCATACCCTACTATAGGGTTGTCCAATAGGGACTTGACAACTTTGAATTTAAGTTGTGGACGCACTCTTTCACTAATCATCAAACTGTCACTGTCAATTTATTCACTAAACTCAACATTTTCATCATGGTAAAGTACACTAATGAGCAACGTCTGCAAATTATAAAATTTTTTACAGATATTCGGAATCGGTGACTGCAACTTTAAGAGCGTTAACTCCAATTTTCGGTCGTAATTCTCGCCCTAGTAGACAGGCAATAACAAGTTTAGTGCAAAAATTTGAGTCTACATACTCGTTGTGTGATGTTGCCGTGTCAGTGAGACAACGGGTTGGTCGAAGTGTCGAAAATATCGATGCCGTTCAGACGTCCGGCTCAGACCACATTATGACGTATTTTGCGTAAGGATCTTGGCTTACACCCATTCAAGATCAAGTTGACTCAAGAATTGAAGTCGATGGACCATTTGAAGCGACGTACGTTCTCCGATTGGGTTCTGGAGAAGTTGCGCCAAGATGATGAATTTCATCGCAAAATCATCTTCAGTGACGAAGCTCATTTTTGGCTCAATGGGTTCGTCAATAAGCAAAATATGCGTTATTGGTCGGATGAAAACCCACATGTGCTTCATGAATGACCCCTTCATCCACAAAAAATAACTGCTTGGTGCGGTTTGCATGCCGGCGGCGTTAAACGAAATGTGGTTTCAACAGATGGTGCCACAAGCCACACAGCATACGCTACAATCGATTTATTGAAGAGTAAGTATGGTGAGCATGTTATCTCAAGACATGTGCCAGTCGATTGGCCGCCTCGTTCGTGCGATATAACGCCGCTTGACTATTTTCTGTAGGGCTAAGTTAAGTCATTGGTTTATGCCAACACGCCGACGACGCTGGAAGAGCTCAAAACCAACATTGAACGCGAAGTAGCGGCCGTTTCGGCGAAGTGTGCCCAACGAATCGACCGCTGCAAACGTGCTCGCGGTGGCCAAATGAACAAAGTCGAGTTCCATTCATAAGTGTGTTGATTGTACTTCAAGCCAATAATGAAGTTTTTAAAATATCTCAAATGGTTTGCCTTTTATTTAAAAAAAAAGTTGTCAAGTCGTTATTAGAAAACCCTATATATTTCTGCTTTTCACCATAAAAGAGGTGATATTAAGGGATTTTTGCTAGCACGTCTAAACAGTTTTTTTTACAATCTTTCTGTTTTTATGTAGTGATGATATGGTAAGATAGGTAAGACAGTTCCCTGCTGTCAATTTGAATGGATTTCTCTACGACATGATAAGGGTGTTCAGACCGCAAAGCGATGGTTTCAACATTTGCTAGTTAATTGCTCAAAGCATGCTACCGAAAATGTACGAATTCCGTCACCTTTTTGTTAATTTCCGTGTCTATGCAGTATGTGTACGAAGAAGTGAAGACCTAAATAAGTTTTGTTGACCGCTATGAGATTTTTTGAGCTGATCGATTAGGTCATACAGGTGGCGATGCAACTATATACCTACTTTCCAGGTCTATGATCAAAGCAAACATATACGTTTGACACCGATTTACACGTTCTGGAAGAAATTTCGTATTTCTTTTAGAATATATCTATCTGTGGCAACCATAATTATTACCTAATGGATAATTTTGAGTCGGCTCCCCTTCCTAACCGAATGAAATCGCTTAACCTAACTGTGCTCTAAACTTGCATACCAACATACTTTTTGGGGGACTTATATTCGTTGGCAATATCTCAAATACACGACTTTATCTATACATCACTTAATATTGAGTTAAGCACTTGTGTCCCGAAACAATTCTGTGTTGGCTTCTGCAATTTGGATTACAATATACTGCTTAGTAATAATAATCGCACTGGATGGGACCGCATTTATTTCATACCATTTGGAGACGATCAAGTTATTTTCCTTCAACAGCAGATATTGTACCTTTATAAGAATCACATTCCTTTGAAGGAAATAACTCGCCCCGTGCAGACCTGTCAATGGCTACATCCTTATATCCCGAAACTTATGAAAAAACGAGATACTGCCTATTGAATGTGGAAAATATTTCAGATTGATGAGTTCCTAAAAGTATAACATACCACCTCGTACGCAACAAAGTTGTCTCAAATAAGTGATAGTTATCTCAATATAGTGATAAGCTGAACCTCTGTGCCCAAGGAAAGTTTATATGGAATAAGCTTCACCATGTTGGTATTAGGTATGAAAATGCCATTATCATCGTTGATGTCAACTGCGGTCAACAAGAATTTTATATCCTCCTATGGCAACCCATCTGACAGCATCGATGCCCCTTAATTTCAGCCATCAATCATTTCTTCATCTTTTTTAATGTACAAACTGGCGTACCATATGGATCTATTCTCGGACCTACTATTTTTTCTCTGTACTTTAATGACCTACCTAACGTTGTTAAGCACTGCAAAGTGCACATGTTTGCAGATGATGTGCAACTTCTAATAAGTCGTTCCCTAAATGAGATGAACTCACATTCACTGCATCGTACTGGTGTCTATTGACAGTTCTCTCTCCAGAATGTCGAATTGTGTAACCGACATCGCATCGAACTCGTTAGAGGCCGAATTGCTGTCCAGTTTGGTGCTTCTGTAAATAAAGCAGTAGTGGATAATTTGATTACATAGATAGAATTGTAACCACATGAAGCTGAATCCCATTTTGGAACATGGATCACATTGTGGTGGAGTTTGGTAAGCTACATCACTACGCACGTAAATGTCAAGACCGTGGTGAGAAAAGAATAATGGGACTAGTTCGTAGCATGAGCGATTTCTCTCAGTTGGCTAACTTGGCATTGTCTAACTCAGAATTTGGATGACTAAATTCTAATAATTACATTTTTAAACGCAACGAGCAATGCCAATAATCCTTAGCATGAGTAACAGAATTACTTATTTTCAAATCAATTTTCATCAATCTGGTTGCGTACGGATTGGAAAATTCTGTGGACCACCGTTCAATAAAGTCAAGCAATGTTTAAATTTACGGTTCATTTTATAGATATGCATAGAAATTAAGCTCCCTATCAAGTAATATGACCAGGGGAATAGGTTGAAATTCATGGAGGAGATGGGTTGCACTTACGTGAGAAGGTTATAGATTGGCTTTCGCCGATATTAAGTTCCAAGCAGATTTTGAGGCACCAGATTGAAAACCGATCGAAATATTTTTGAGGAAGGGCAAAGTCTTGGGGAAAAGAAATAGTTCTAAAAAATTGTTTGTTAATAGCGTAAAGGGAAAAGAGGTAGTATTTAATGACTCTCTCAAGATTGTTAATACATAGTAGGAATGAAGAGAATGGGACCAAGATGGATGCCTTGACGCGCACCAGAGAAGGCGGAACTAAACCTAACACTATATAATATCGGTTTGCCCGTTAAGAAGATATCCATTTTATTAAAAAAAGGCTCAAAGCCGAGAGTAATGAAATATTTTATCAAATGCCTTAGGAAGAGCATTTTTTAAGAAAAACGGCAGGAAGACCATCAGGGCCGGCTAAAAATCCATCTTTAAGTTTTTTTTAATTTTGAATAAAATTGAAAAGGGGCCAAAGAAGAAATTTGGTAGGTCAATGAAGAAGGACTTGGCGTGAAGGAGATGTTGGCAACTGTTTGTTTGAAAAATGCAGCAAAAAAGTTGGCAATGGTTCAGTTGAAGAAAGCGAGGGAAGAGAGATAACTGTCGGTTTTACTTTGGAATTGAAAAATTGGAAAGAGGACTTGATGTAGTTATTTTGTGTCAATTCGAACTAACTTAAAATCTAATTTACAAATATTTAATGCGACAAGTTGCTGATTCCACAGTTTGGATTTGATTTGTTGCTTCTGAGAAATATGCTGCATGTGCTTTTCAAGCTTCTTGAAATTTGATTTGTATAGAGCGTGTGAACCTTTGAGTGCATATGTTCTTTGGATACGAGCTTATAGGAATTGTACAGCAAGTGTGTGAGCCTCAAAGTGCATCGTGGACTACCTCGAAAAAGGAAAAACCATCAACATCGAGTATTACTGTGCACTATTGGAGCGATGAATGCCGAAATCGCTGCAAAACGGCCTCACATGAAGCGAAGAAAATTTTTTTTTTTGCAAGACAATGCACCGGCGCACTTGCACTGAAAATCTGGTCAAAATTCAATTTACTAAAAAGTAAAATCAGGAAATAAAAGTGTGCTATAGCGGAACCTTAATATGCATGGGTCAACGCGCTGCAGCTTTTTATTCTTCCTCATCGTGTGTTGTGATAAACTGAGTTCAAAGTTAACGGTTTGGATTTTTGGCATTTTTTCTCTGCATGCAGAGGAACCTCTGTAAGTGATTTCAAGTTGTTGTGATATCAAGCTTAATTTCTTTTAATGGAGAGTTCTATTGTGGGTATGTATTGACACTCTAAAAGCATTTTTGGAAATCGTGTGCAGTTGTTTTTATTTCAATACGGTTCAAACGCAATACAGCAATTTTTTTAAGTTTTAATAATTTTAGTGTAGTATACTGTGTTATTCTGTAATTGCTTGCACTTAATAAGTTAGAGTGAATATTTGTCATTGTAATGCAAAAAGATTTGGCTGCTACTTGCTGCTACCCGATATTTTATGAACGTTTTAGTTTTTCGTGTGAAAAAAAAATCACTCATACGCCATACAGTGGTTTTAATGATTAGTTATAGCAATGTTGTTATACTGTTTTAATTTTTTATTGTTTTCGAAATAAAAACATACACTGGGTCAACTTATGTCTTTTTATTGTGTTAGTATCGTGAATGTTTTTATTTTTTGTGTGTAAAAGTAAGCATTTTTAAGTTCAATTCTTAATACATAGCAATTTTTTAGGACCATCTGGTTTGAGAGTTTTGACTAAAAAATATTTATTTAATATTATGGAAGAAAGTGAAGAGGTCGATATGAACCAAAAATTAAATTATTTAAAACAATTTTTGTTAGATATGTCTTGTTCAAAAGAAAACCTTCGAACTTATAAATCAAATATATCTAAAATTGTTTTCGATTTGAAGCAAAGATGCCTCTAGCAGAAGAAAGGATTTGTTTGTAGAGAGAAACAAAGAGTGGCTTGAAGGGACTTTTACACTTCCAATATGAGTGTCAGATCATCAGAGCGACCTGCAAAGCTATTTGAAGAAGAAGCAATTACAAGAAAAAGAACTGAAAATATCCGAGAAACAGTTCAAACTGAGGAACCAGCTTTTGCAACTCAGATGAAGTTAAGAGAAACCGGGAACACTGTTGCTTCAAAAGTATTTACAGAAACCCTTAAATCTTCTGGAATAGCGCAAAAGTACAAAGAAACATATTCTAACAGCCTTACGGACAAAAAAGAAAAATTTATACAAAAGGCTCTTTCTATGAAATTGTGGCCGCAACGAATAAAGATTTTTTTTCGTGTTACAGTATGCTTCAGTATGCTATCCAATAGAAGAATCATATACTGTGACGGAAACATTGGCTGAAATAAATCTGGAGGATTTGTTGGATCACACTGCAACTCGATTACTAATGTATATGCAGGAAGTTGTAAGCAGTCTTAATGAAAATGAATGTGCATCTCTTGAGCTAATTACAAAATGGGGTTGTGACGGATCCCAGAAAACGCAATACAAACAGAGATTCGAAAACAACCCTGAGTCAGATAGGTTTATATTTCAAAGTTCGCTTGTTCCCTTGCGTTTAGTAATTGGTTCCGAAATCATCTGGCAAAACCCAACTCCATCTTCTCCCCGATTTTGCCGGCCAATCGGAATCAACTTCGTTAAAAAAACCACGGACATAACTAAAAGCGAAATCAACTATATCCAGTCAAAAATTGATTCACTTAATAAGACTGCAATAAGTTCGACCATTAAAGTGAAGTATACATTGCTTTCTACCATGGTCGATGGAAAAATATGCAATGCAATAACAGAAACTACATCAACACAACTTCAAAAGGCTTAAACAAATTAACTACACAGAGAAACAAAATCAATGAAAACTCCATGAAATTGGGTTTATCAGTACTACATGCAAGAATCAGACTTTTTGAGAATCTTTTGCATGTAGCTTACAAACTTCCAGTAAAAAAATGGCAAATTAGATCCCAAGACGAGAAAGAAGTATGTAAAATAAGAGAAATTCAAATTCAACGGGAATTTAGAAACAAGCTTGGTCTCATTCTGGATCTACCACGAGCAGGTTTCGGCAATACAAATGACGGAACTACAAGTCGAAGATTTTTTAATAACCCTGAAATCGCCGATGAAGTCACAGGGATTGATTTTAACTTGATTTTTCGATTTAAAATCATTTTAGAAGCAATTTCAAGTGGCTACAAAATTGACTCCGAAAAGTTTGATGTCTATGCAATGGATACAGCCAGACTTTATGTCGAGTTATATCCGTGGCATCCTATGACTCCGACCATGCATAAGATCTTGATGCACGGGTCCATTATTATAAAAAATGCCCTTCTTCCGATTGGTCAGCTATCGGAAGAAGCAGCAGAAGCCAGGAACAAATAATTTAGTTGAGCGAAATAAAATAAAACTACATTCAACAAAAATATTCATACATAAAACTTTCAGATTATATCGTCTTAATTATGCTAGAAAGTTCTCAAGGAGAGATTGTAACCAAGACGTCCTTAATCAATTGTTGCTCAGCTCTGATCCTCTAATCACTTCTCTTAGAAAGACCCATCCGAAAATATGAATGCCATTTTTAAAAGAGACGTTAGAAATGCTTCTTCCAGAGGCTCCAGAATGATAAAAATCTAGCGATTAGTTTTGGAACAATAAAAAAAAAATCAGATAGAAAAAGAGCGATCTTTTTTCAAAAATATATGCCAAAATTAATACAAATCAATTAGAAACTGTACTTTATTGAATAAATATTAATTTTAAGTTGGAAAAGTAACAAAGGTAACGAAAAATAATTTTGGCCAGGTTTTTCATGCAAATACTCCTGCACAAGTGCATCACAACCACGACTAAAATCAATGACTTACGGCTCCAATTGCTGTCGCATCCACAGTATTCGCCTAGTTTGGCTACCTCAGACTATTATCTCTTCCCAAACCTCAAAAGATGGCTTATCAATAGGAGTAGTAGGAGGAGTCTTTTGCAGACCTTCCTGAAAATTACTTTTCGACGGGATCAAGAAAATGGAAAATCGCTGGAATAAGTGTATCAAACTAAAAGGGGACTATATTGAATAAAATAAAAACAAAACATTTAAAATTTTTTTTTTCATTCCCAAGGGGGTTTCCTTTTCCCCACCTAGTACATACGAGTAAGACACCTTTTGTAATTGCACAGGTGAGCTTCAAATTGGCAGATGTGCAAAAATTGCATCTCGTGTATTTCCAATTCTGAGAATGACATCGGCATATGATATTTCTTTCATTTTTGAAAATCCAAATTATGGGACATAAATTCAGTTACTGTTTGCGATTCAAGTGATAGAGTTGTATTTTAAAAACACCCTTTTCGCAATACAAAACTCCCATGCAAAAAATATCCCTGAGAAAATAGTTTGGCTCTAAAATTTGACCATTTCATACAATCTATACCATAGTGTTGATGCTATACTATTTCAGAGACAACATACCTGATTCAGAGACAATAAACGTACCTGGAAATGGACAGATTAAGAAGACGACGCAACCGGATTTGAAAAGGAAAACGAGAAATGGAACCCGGAACGATTGTAGAAAAACGATTAGAGCTGGTACAAGAGATGAACGATTACCGCTTCGATCTGCTGAGACTAAGTGAGGTAAAAAATAAAGGCAGTGAAACCCTAGAAAAAGACCAAAGTAACCAAGAAGCCGTGGCACAGTTACTAGTCCTGAAATGGAAACAAAAATAAGTACGGGGGAACTCGTAAACCCTAGATACTAGTGATACAACTAGATCTGGAAATAACTGTGTCGCTTATTGAAGTGTATGTCCTGAAGTCTATGTCACTGCGGACATAGAGCAGTGAGAGGAAAACAGCAATTATCCTTGGAGACATTAACGCTAGAACAAGGCAGAACATGAGTGTAGGCCTTGGAACTATGAGTAAGCATGGAGGGGAGGCATTATTAGCGACAATGGCAGGCAGCTGATAGTGTTTTGTGTTTATAATCAGTTTTTAGTAGAGAACTCCTTCAATACAATACACAACAATACACAAGATTACATTCCATGATGAAAGAAAGGAGCATAATTGATTATATCCTATATCCAGATGACACAAGAAGAAAGATAACAAATGTTAATGTAATCACGTTCGCGGAATTGAGGACAGATCACCGGTTTCTAATAGCAGATACTTTATTTAGAAAGCCACCGAGACAAGAAATAAACTTCCCGATACCATTACGTTAGAAGTGCTTCAAAAAGAAGGTAAAACGTAGGTGTACATCGACAGAGTGTCACGAAGACTCCAAGAAAATCCTTAAAACATCTTAGGAAATATGCGAAAAGACAAAAATTGTCACAAAGAAAAAGAAAACATCTTGGTGTTTAAATGATATAAGACAGAAAGTTAACGAAAAGAAGGAAACATGCAAAAAATACATACGAACCTGTTCAACAACTGACAGAAGACTATATGTGGCAAAGAGGTATGAAATAAATGAAGCAGTTAAGGGAGCAAAGAGGATTACCTAGAATTTAAAAGCTTAGTAGAAGAAGGGTTTTTGGAAAATAGTTAAAAATCTGAGAGGAAAATACGCAAAACAAACAAGAACAATCAAAGATTATTACCAGCTTAATAGAAAAGAAGGAAGTGCTAGATATGCGGAAGAATCACTTGAAGAAAAATGTAAAAAAGTTAAATCCCTCCCTGATGAAGACGAATTCGCATATATGCTATTCCTGGAAATAGAAATAGAAAACCAACCAACAGTAGAACTACTTAAAGAAGAAGAAGAAGTTGAACATGCCATACATACAATGAACAATGGAAAAACATCCAGATAGCGGCATCCAGACTGAGTCGACAAACACAAAACTACTACATCTTCACACTAAGAGCCATCATAGCAAAATGGGTTGCTAAGAGGAAATATCTATTCCTGGCTTCGATAGATTTAAAAGCGGCGTTTCATAGTGTGCCAAGACAGCATATATGGGAGGTACTTAAACTGAAAATGTCTCAAAGGAACCCATAAACTCTATTAAAAGTCAGAATTATTCAAAATATGAAAACGACTAAAGGAAGGAGACAGTATTAGCCCTGTACTGTTTATTCCATTCATGGATAAAGTAGCAAACCCTGTAAGAGGCACACAGAAAAGAACAAAATTGCAAACTGAAGACTTCACCCTATCTACTTGTAATTCCAATTATATGCAGATGATATTGTTGTCACGGCAAACAATCCGGGATGGTGGTAAATATAATTAAGACCAAACTATTATAAATTAGTTATCTAAAGAGTATAGATCTATTGAGAATCTCCATATAATATGCGACGGCAGAGAAGAAAGAGTTGAATCCTATGAATACCTTGGAACTATTATTAGCTATAATGGGAAACTAGACCAAGAAGTAATAAGCCGAACCAAGAAAGCAATGTCAGCGTACAATCAGATAAGCAATACAAAAATGGGTTAAACGATAGATATGTAAGCTCCAGGACAAAACTCAAGCTCTACAACGCAATTATATTAACACTATATGCTACCGAGTCTTTACCGTTATTAGATAAACATCTGAGTAATTTCCAGGGAACAGAAATGAGGTATGTATGAAGGGTTGCGGTAAAAACTAGTAGAAATAGGGTCAGAAATGAAGGAATACGTTCAGAAGTAGAACAGAATAAGTCGATCCTGTAAGAAATCGAGAAAAGACAGCTAAAACCGTTCTAATATATGCAAACGATTGACGAGTAAAGAAAAGCCACACAGGTTATGGAGAACGGCGGATACTCCACCGAGAAGAAGACCCAGGTCAACCTGGCAAAATCACATTTAGAATCTGAGAAAGATGAAGGCGAAAAACCGGCGTAGATGAGAAGGGCTGAGTCGGGACCGATCTCATTTGAGATGATGGATATCCCAAGGCTACCCCGGCACTTAACAGCAAACTAAGATCAAAAAATGAGAAATGCATAAGATATGTTACGTGCAAACACCTAAAACGCTAAGGGAATGGTGTTTGATGACTATACACCGATACCATGAACTTTTTCGGTGTGTGGTCGTGTTTCATAGGCCACAACACGATGTGTGCAATTGAAAAAAGGCGACAACGCGATTTGAGCTATTTAGAACACTCACAAGTCTAACTTGCTTTTGGTAATTAACAATTAATTAGCTAATTAAAAGAACATGAAGTACCTAATATGAATCTAAATTTATTTTGTTTCATAATATTAGAATGGAAAATAAAAATAATAATTCCAAGTATCAAACGAAAATTCAGACAACTCCATTGTTAAAATAAAGAGGACGATTAAAATGAAAACAGAAAATACCAAATTCATTTGTTTTTGCATGCACTGTTGTTATGGCATTTTGAATTCCACAGCATTTTTTGGACCAAATAACGCGACCACAAATTAGTGTAGGGTCATTAAACACCAACCACAACGCGTTGTACTTTTTTTTGCTCCCTGAGCGCTTTCGGTGTTTGCACGTTTCAGATACATTACCTATTTCATGTGAGTGAATTTATTTGTGTCCCTTTGAAAAACGAGAGTGCTATTTTTTTTAAAGCTATCAGCTTTTGATTTAAAGCTATCAGGTTCTAGAATTAAAGGGGGAGATAGTGCAAGCACCTATTTGTTATAGGTTTTAACTATATACCACAGACCCGAAATACTAGGTTTACCGGTATGAAGCGTTTTTTGTAAAAATAAAACACTTATTTTTAATGGGAATATAAAAACTATTTTATTCAAAGTATTGGCCATTGTTAGCTATACATTTTTCCCATCTTTCAGGCGATTTATGGATTCCACACCAATAAAACTGTTCGTCTTTTGAAGCAAACTAAAAAGTCGCCCAATTTTCGACTTCCTCGTAGGATTCGGAGTGCTGCTCAGCTAATGCGTGTCCCATCGATGAAAAAAAAAATGGTAGTCAGAAGGAGCCAAGTCTTGTGAATACAGCGGGTGGAGTGGCAGCTCCCAGCCAAGTGCTTTGGTTGTATCCTGAATCAGTTTGCTTTGTGTGCAGGTGCATTATCATGGAGCAAAATTACCTTGCCGTGTCTTCTGTCCCATTCTGGTCGTTTTTTCATCGATGCATTGATCATTTGTTGTCGGTAGCGACCTGGTTTTACAGTTTCACTAGGTTTTATTAGCTCGTGGTACACCACACCTTTCTGGTCCCACCAGACACACAACATTGTCTTCAATCAACTTCAGTCGAAGTTGATGGTTTTCCCGGATTAACCCATTAATTTTTTCCGTTTAGGATTATGTCCGAAACACAAAACCGTTTCGCTATGTTCTAGCAGCCCATATAAAATAATTCCCCTCCAGTCTCACCCAACACTCAACATAACTTTGTTTGCTGTCAATCCAGGCTTTCAAGTCCTCTGACCATGTTCGCTTTCATTGGATATTCTCGCACTTAATCCACTAACTTTTAATCGCCCTTAATGAATCACTTCAAAAATGGTTCCATTTCGTTACGTTTTATCAACGTTTTACTGATGGTTATTCGGTCAGTTAAATTTCTTTGCGTTAATTCATGTGGCATCCAAACATCGAGCTTCTTTGAGTATCCATATCATTTAAGATGATTCCAAACTGACACACGGTTGATTTTTAGTGCCTCCGCTATCACCAAGCAACTTCCGTGCCGGTCTTGCCACATAAGTTGCAAAATTTCATCGACTTTTTCAGTGACAGGCCGACCAGGGCGAGTTTTTTTTTTTTTATAATACCGCGCGCACCATGGGGATATGAATACCCTTTTACTGGCTTTTCTCCAGGGCGCGGGCGGGTGGTGTAGTAGTTTGAAACTTAGGTGTATTAGGTTTCGATATTTTTCCCAAAGGTGGTTGTCAAACTGGAGGGGACGAGCTAGTACATCCTCCTCAACCAGTGGGTCTTAAGTACGTGCTAGTTGTTAGGTCGTTACATTTAGCCCAGCCAGCAACCACTCCAACATCAGTGTTATGCCTTCATGTCAGAGTTGATGCCGACGGGATTTTCATCTAACTACATACAAATTCTATGAAAAGACTTTTTCACAGAATTGCCTAGCACGGTATTCGAACCCGCGAGTCTGTGCATATACCACTACACCACGGCCACCCTCTGTATGTGTATATTTTACGTCGAAATTTCCGAAACGGAATCGAACAAACCACTCCTGGGTCCGGCGTTCACTCACAGCATTCTCACCGTAAATTGCACAAATTTTTCGGCATTTTTTTTGCAGCTTTTTTCCTTTTTTTATAGTAAGAAAGCATCGCATAGTGTATGTCTTCAGATATTTCACTTATATTTCAATCAGTTTAACTTTTAACACGAGCAAAAAATTACATAGCTGTCACAAAAAATGTAGCCTGACCTTTTACCTTTTAAACACGTGTTCGTTTGACACAATCAGATTTGTGTTTCCAGATAAATGGACACCAACAACATCTAGTGAAAAAAAAAAAACGCGGAGACTTCGGTTTACTGAACGAAATCTATTAGTTTAACTCGCGTCTGTATACCCTAGGTCAGTATAATCAGCGTTGCAACTTTTACCAAAGCAAATGTAGTACACTTACAATGAAAATATATCATAGTATTTTTAAAGAATATGTAGCAAATTAAATAAAACAAAATCAATAAATTAATTAATAAAGCACTTTTGAAATTAAATAAATAGATAGGAATTCATACATCAGAGAAATAATTTACGATGGCGTTTTGGATAGTGTATTGTCTTAAAGTTTCGCTACTTTTGATGAAGCTAGACACTGAAAAAGGAGTTTTCGTACCTTCATTCTTATAATTAAATTTGCTTTTCGAAATCCTTCCTACATTTTTGCGACATGTTGTTCTTTAGCAGATTGCAAGAACACTTATTTCATCATTATTATTTCAATAAAAGAGTAGTTTTTAATATTAAAGAAACGGTCTAAATTGCTTCAATTGTAAACAAAAGCAAGTGATACGACTCGAGCTGTACAGAGGCTTTGAGCGCAAGAGAAATATTTTTTTAGGTCCTGTAGGGCCATACCAATAGGAAAACAGAATAAAGTTCAAATGAGCAAAGAATGAGTGCAATGTCGTACGAAATTTCAATACAACTAAAAAATGAGTCAACAAATATTAGAAGGTTCCTAAGATAGTAAAAATTGTTGATCGATCGTCGAAAAGATTAGAAATTTTGCCTTATCCACTATATCAACGCTATTTTATAATGGCATTCCAGCTGTCAACTCTTAAAAAAAGATCCATGTGCTTGCTGCACACTTGCGACCAGCTCAACATTTCCAGACTGTGTCTTGTTTTCGCCTTCACTTCAGGGCGTTGAATATTCTCTTAAAAGAATCTTAAGATTACTGCGTTAGCTTTTTTATCAACTCTACTCTTCAGCACACTTTCCAAGGAAGGGCAACCAGTCCAGTCCGTCCCTAAATAAAAGTGTATCTTCTTCTCTCTCCTCTTACAGATCGATTTCACTTACATCTGTTCTTACCAAGACTATGCAAACGCTGATAAACCATCATCTCATAAATTTTACGAAACTCCACTCCGCCAGATCCACTAATGATTCATTCTGGTAGAAAGTAAGATAATTGCACTTAATATTTCTAAGGAATTTGACTGAATTTGGCATCAGGCTCTTTTGTCGAAAACGCTTGGGATCGACTAGTTTCTTCATTAATGGATTAGAAATTACCTTTTGGAGCTTTCAATTTAAATTGTCTTGGATGGTTTCAAATCTGATATTCACAAAATAAATGCTGTCTCCGACAATCTTTTTAATTTCCGTCAATGATCTCTTTTCTACTACTTCTAATCCAATATATTCTTTTGCTGACGACAGTACTCTCTGTTTTTCATATCTATTCTTGGAATCATGTCCTGCTCTTCGGCTGTAAAACGAGAACGGCACCGTATATTAAGCTAATTAAATTCAGGTATTACCAACAACACTAATTGAGGAACCACTAACAGAGTAAACTTCAATGCTTACAAAACTCAACGCTATCTGCTGTCGTTAAAGCGACATTTAAACACCCAGTCATTGTCCGTTATTGTCAATTGCACCATCGAAACCGAAAAATTCTCCAATCTCAGTATGTGTGTCAATAACAACTTACGTTGGGAAGACTACATATTTGCTGTCGTCAAAAGTACTGCGAAATATCTGGGTTTCCTCAAGTGATGTAGAAATACTTCACCTCCTCAGATCTGGATTCAATATAATGGTATATATAAGGCATTTATTAGCCCGAAAATGAAGTATAATGTCCACATCTGATCTGGTGCTCCTAAAATATCTCTGCACCTGCCAGACAGAATTCAAAACCACGCGATAAAACTCATAGGTGATACTAATATCATTTAGATAATGGACACCCTCGAACAGCGACGAAATATCTCGTGTATCACTCTGTTCTTTCGCTATTTCCACCACTACTGCTTCGTAGAAATCGCCAGTAGCATTCCGCCCTTTGAAACTTTTTACCGCAACACCCGTCTCCCTATGAATGCTCATCAGTAAACCCTCAAGCCCACTTTTGAACGTACTTTAAAATATCGTGATAATATCGAAATTCGAAATATGAAATTTGCTTGTGGAATGCCCCGTCATACTTATAATAGTCATTTTGAGTTTCAAACATTTAAAACCAACGTTCATCGTTACCTCCCCTTCCTACCTCCCTGATTTTCGTTCGCCTGCGCTGTGTGAATGCACGTAAATTATCAAAAAAGTACATTCACATTAAGACATTACTTTTGCCCCACCTTGTTCCTCTACTACTTACACTGCTAATTCCGATTGAGTTATGGTTCTTTTTCTTTATAGATTTCTCCCTTATTAATCGCTGCTTTGTGGAGTAGTCAGAGAATCTGACACACAAACGGACTTGTGTGATGAACTGTTTTTCTGTTGATTTGGTTTGCACTCTCTTCACGTGGCATCTCCCAATCCTACCATCTTAAACATCGTTGGACATAGTCTTATAAAAAATTTACTTGGCTTTGTCAATTGCACTTTTTTCGTTTTTTTTTTTTTTTCTTTTTGTGTTCAAAAAGTATTCGACAGAAGAGGCTGTAGCCTACTTACTAATATTTTAAAGTGCTACTACTCTTTATTTTAAAACACTTAACCACTAGCCATAGTTGACATCACCTCATATGTTGCTTGTTGCTACCTTAGACAATTAACAATTAAAATGGTTACTAACATTTCCACGAAAGAATGGGCTTTACCGATAGCGTTTGCAGATGAACTCTATGTTAGTAGAACAAACCATCCTAAATATTGCCACAGAGTTTTGGGCTTCGTAAGATGCTATAACGAACTTGCTGAGTTTAATGAGTACAACAAAACAAGAATCTAAATATTACAGACCTTCAGATATATAGTAAAAGGCAGCTCTCAAGTTTTGTGATCAGAGAAAAAAATTAGTAACATTTTACAAGAAAAAAGAGCAGCACAATAACAAGAATACTAAGGGGTGCTAGAAAACAGTTTACAGAAAAATTTCAGGCTTTCAAGCCTACACATAAGCCCACATATGCTTTGTTACCGCACAAAATTCAATTTTCAAGTATGCCATTTCCTTATTCTGATATTTAAAAAACTAGAAAAGGTTTAATTTCTGAGATTTAAGTACAAAGTATACGACCCAGAAAAAAATTGCTCATTGAACCCTTTCAACGACCGATACATTCACAAAGCTCTAATCTAAAGAGCCTTAAATTCAGTATACCTCAAAAAATTTATCTAATCACATACATTTCAATATCATAGTCAAAAAAAAATAAAAAAAGTAAAAACTCACCTGTGGCAAACTAAGAAGAAAAGATAGGATATATGTTCCGCCCAAGAGCCGGTAGCATCTTTTCGCCATGTTGAGAGATTTCATAGGGTATTTCACTGCAATCCATCGGTCAATACCAATCAATACCAACACATACGTCGACAGATACAGGCTAAACATTTGGAAAAGTTTCACAATTTTACACGTAAAGTCATCAGCCAACCATTGTACAGTATAGCTCCAGGCAGCCTCTCCAATTATACAAAACCCCGTAACAAGAACATCAGCAATCGATAGATGAAATATAAGGGAATAAATGGCACTCCAGCTGTTTCGTGAGGCTCTCCGACTCATGCGGGTCTTGTAAATGTTCCACATCGTTGCAATATTCCCCAGCAGCGATATAACAGCCATCACTGATAACACTACAACTTTGATCACAGAAGACTTTGATAATTTCGGTGCATGTTCCAAGCGTACATTAAAAGTATCATTGGACATAAGTAAGAGTAATGGATCATAGATAGTCGAACTGTCAATGGGAAACACTGAGGCCGTAGATGAAATAGACATTGTTGCATTTTCCAGAGTGTGGACACCATGTAAGATCAAATTGGAGTTATCTAGCATGTCCGTAGCATTATCACTGATAAGGGCAAAAGTACGATTACGGAATATTTGCGATTCCATGTTGATCACCTGGGCACTTTTATTTAATTTCGTAACTTATATGTCAATTACTTTAAGACGCGTTCTGTAGACCTTTCTGACATTTTTACTACATAACACTCAAATTACATGTATCTACTCGTATTAGTGCACTTCAAAGGCCGCTCTGACTATTTCAATAACTAGATACAGGTATTATTGCTTGCACACTTATTCATATAATGAAATAATTTGACCCTTAAACTATGGCGTTAAATTAAAAAAAAATCAATGTGTACAAACAAACTTGAAAGGTGCTAGTTGTATCTATCGGTGGGGTCTTTTTTTGTTTTAATTAAAATTAATTTTGCGATGAAACTTTGTCTACTGCAAGCTAATTTGAGCTTTAGACTTACGAAGGCGAGCTATGTACATCGAGTTAAATTGAGTTGAGTTAATTGCTGCGCCAGTGGAACTATAGCCAGGTATAATTAGGTTGATTTTATTTTGTAATATACTCATACGAGTACTGTGATTTCAGCTTTGCTGATTCGCATTGAAACTCCACAAAAATGCATATATGCATTACGAATCGGAATTGTTGTAGCTGTGAGCTGAAAATATCAGAAAAAAAAGGAAATGAACATTAATGATTTTTATGGCTTCTGAGTAACAAGACAAAAAGTACAAACATATATAAAATTAGTTTTAAAAATATGCGAGAGAAATTTATTTTATAGAAATATTGTTCACTATAAGAAGTTTGATGCGTGTTCGTCACAGCGTTTCACAACAGAGTCAGACAACGAATTTCCTTCAATTTTACGGATTTACAATATTCTAAGAATTATTTCACCTTGTCAGAGAAGGTCATACAGTGATCGGTTAATTTGCCGGCTTGTATGATTAAATGAGATTTACTTGAGTAAAATATACATAGGTACAATTTGTTGGCGCTGGAAAAGTATAAATGGATCGCACTGCTTGAAATTTTTTTTTATAAAGTAATTAAAGACAGCTGCACAGGCATTCCTAAAATAGTTGAGATTATAGATGTGATCCGATTCGCCCTACGAGGCTTTCCGGACTTTTGACATGAACTTACCACCCCTTGCGTTAATCGAGTTAAACTTATAGGCTTACAGCCTATCTCTATATGCTGAAAGTTTGCCGATATACTCTTTGTTCATCAGATTTTAGCTAGTAACATTAAAAGCCCCTTTTTAGTTCAATTTTTTCTATCAACACTAATACACTTAATCTTAGTTCTAAGCCCCTTCTTCGACTCACTTTTCGATGAAAGAATTATAGATACTTGGAACTAATGTCTAGAATGTTATGGGAAGTCAACGATGTACAACCTCTCTTCGACTTCCACCTCAAGAAGGTGTCCTTTACTTTATTTACGCCTCTCGTCCTATCCTTCCTAATCCTTGGTTTAAGGAATATTTCTTAATTAATTCTGTTAGTTATAAGTCCAGAATTTAAGCATTCTTGTAAAGGGCTTTTATAAATCTGCCCAGGATCGATTCGGACCTCAAATAAAATCAAAAAATAAAACACTCAATATGGCCCAGGTTAGACCGATGTCACTGTAAGGCCCGTGCACTTTGTGGTTGAATGTTTTCCTCTTTATCTTTTTTTCGAAAGAGTCAATCGCTTTTTCATCCGCATTCTGCAAGCTCCAAGCCGCTTCGCCATGGAGTAGGTCCGGAACAATAAGGATTTTGCAGGAAACCAGTTTGGTCTTACGACAGATTGCTCTGTTACTCTCTCAGACCAAATAAACAGCGATTCTGTAATTCTGCATCTGATTTCCATGCTTACCATACGTCGTTGCTAAGTGTAAGACGAAATCCTTAACTACAGAAGTTCTTAATTACCTCGAAGCTATATTTGCCAATAGTGATGTTCTGACCAAGCAGTCGTCGCGTCGGAGATGAGTGTCCTTTTCTGATGACCGCATGTACTATGTTTTCCCCTAGGTTACCTTCAGAAAGATTTTGGCCTCTCCCGCCTCACTATTTCTAAGGAAACTTCATAGACAGCTAGCTGTATCGATATCACCATGTACATTATAAATTTTGTACGATCCTTTCTAGGACGATATTGAAAAAGTCACATGACAGCATCGCCTTGTCTAATATTTTTCTTGACGTTGAAGGCTTTCGCTAATTCATTACTTATCTTGATGGATCGGAGAGAATTTTCCATAGTCATCCTGCAAAACTTGATGGCAAGGATGTCTAAACTATGTACATATATCTCTTCTCCACACAAGCTCTTATATCTGGCTTTAAAATCGACAGATAGATGCTGAGTGTCGATATAATATTCCCGAGTCTTTTCTCAGATGATGGAATTTCCTGGACTCAAATCGCATTTAATGGTTTCAGACGCATACAAAATACGACAGAGATATCAAAGAGGTTTCCTTTCTTATAGATTGGACAAGTACTGTTGGAATTCATGTTTTTCTCTGCTCGTGTCATGTTCCCAATAGCCGATATATATTTCCAACCAGTTCATTTTCAGCTACTTTAATTTACTCAGAAGGCCAGTAGCCTTATAGACCATAGCTTCCATATTGATACATGTATTTCGATAAGGGGGAATTCTCTGTTGTCTTCGTCCAAACTAAATGATTCACTTTGTCTGACAGCGGTATTTTGACTATCATCGACGTTAAACTGCAGAAATTGTTTTATCATGTACTCGGCACCCATTGTGACTCTAATACTTGTTGCCTATGTTTAGCATTGCAGGACATCCATTCTGACTTTGTAGATCTGACATATTCGTGATTTTGTTTGTTTTAGAGTGACATTTTCCCAAACGCGCGCAGCTGGGGCTCTTTCTTTTTCTCTCGGAGAAGCTCGTAGAGCTCACGAGCAGCTCTCGTCCTTCGACAAACTTTATCTGCATTTTGTTTGACTGCAAATGCCTACCTACCAGAGGTTTCTTTGTGTGGGCACTTTGAAACCATTAACTTTGGTGCTTTATTGTTTATATATTCTAGCGGTCTTTTTTGACTGTAATTTTTCAACTTTAACGATATCAACATATTGGACTTTGTAGATCGCCTTTTGTTCGCAACTGATCGCCTACGATGGATGCAGCTTTGTTGCTCATCCCACTCTGAAGTCTGATAAATGTCCTAAAGACATTTCGCTCAGAAGGATAAAGTAAATAAGGAACTTAAACGATTAGCAAATCTGGGGATAATGGTATACGAACCGTGGAAACTAGCCAATGGATGGCTCCGTTCAGAATGGCGTCGTTCGATTATGTGGAGACTTCAAGGTCACAAATAATCCACAATTAGAAGTTGATCGACACTCAGTTTCTTGAATAAAGTAGTTATTTTGTGAACTACAAGGTGGTTGGTTATTCACAAAGGTGGACCTCTCGGACGCATACCTGAAAATTCCACTAGAAGAAGAATCAAAATGTCTATGCGTCATTAGCACGGAGCTGGGCTTGTCCCAGTATCAGCGACAGCTTTTCGGGACAGCAAGTTCTACAGGGATATTCCAAGGTTACATAGAACAACTAACTGTTGATCTGGACTTCTGCGTTGCTTATTTGGATGACATAATTATGTCTGGTTGAATAAATAGTGAGGATCTATGTAATTTGAGGACGTTACTTAACGCTTGGAAGATCGTGGATTGAAATACCGACAGGAAAAATGTCAATTTGCACAATTCGTATCTGAGATTATTATAGAGAATTAACAAATTAACAAACTAAGATACAGTGCCGAGCTGTTTGTGTTGAATCAACAGCAGCAGAAAGCTATTGATAAGTTTAGGGCCACCATTGTACAAGTATCTCACTTGATCCATTTTCAAAATAATTTACCACTGCCATGGGGAACGGATGCATTCTCACATGGTATCGGTGCTGTGATCTCTCACACATATCCCAACGGAGTTGAAAGGCCAATCACATTTGCCTCTAAGATGCTGAATGACGCTCAAAAGCGATATAACCAAATAGAGAAGAAAGCGTTATCTATACATAACAAATGGAGTAAAGAAATTCCACTAATATTTATATGGTCGTCAGTTCGAATTGATAACTGATCATCAGACTCATTTTCAGCTCAAATAAGAAGTTACCGCTCATGACCATTCAGCGATTACAAAGGTGGGTGATAACGTAAATGAGCTATATACTATATACTCGGTTGATCTATAAAGCTGCACGAAAGCATTGACTGTTTATCACGGTTGCCTATATGACCAGACGAGGAGTTCGATAAAAACGAAGAAGAAAACATTAAGCTAATTGAAGATGGGTTGAAGGGTTATCCGGTAAATACTAAAGTTATTGCAGCCGAGACGAAGTATGATCAGATATAACGAAAAGTAATGTCATATGTCCAGTTTGATTAGCCAAATTTCATGGCTGCCACTGAAAGCAAACTATTGGCATTTTTCCTATTGCCACTGCAACCGAAAGTTTTGCACATGATTCATCATGGTCATTGGGGTTTAATCAGAATGAAATAAATTGCACGGCGATACTCCTTGTGGCCTCGCTTCGATATGCAGATTCACAAAACCGTGACAGAATGAAGGACTTTCCAATTAAATGCTAATCAGTCGCCGAGAGAGTATTCCAGCTGCTCTTCAACTGCGGAAGCTTGGGAATGAGTACACGTTGATTTTTCCGGACCTTTTAAGAAGAGTATGTTTCAGGTATATGTCAACTTCAACTCGAAATTCCCATTCGTTATGAAGATGTTTTCGACTACTTCTTTGGAAACCATTCAGGCACTACGCATTGTAGGTTTTCCGCACAATGTTGGTGTCGGACAATGGCCATCAATTCGTTTCGAAAGAGTTCGAGAATTTCTATAAGCATCTAATCAATACAGCATCTAACGTCTGCTTCTTTCAACCCGGAGTCCAACGGTGCGGCGGAACGCATGGTGCGCACATTTAAGACGTCACTGGCCAAAGTTATGACGTTCTGGCTATATTTTTGGCAACATACCGATCAACACCGGATAACACGGGAGTATCACCGGCAGAAAAGTTGCATGGAAGAATGAATCGAACCGTCCTATTCACAATGCTGCCGAATAAGCAAACGAAGAAGAAATCGGATGTGAACAAACCCAGATTCTTTCCGCGTCAATAATTGTTTCTTCGTCAATACTTGAAAAAGGAAAATTGAATGCCTGGATTGATGTTAAGAAATCTTGAACGAAAGATGTACCTATTTCAAGTAAACGGTGGCAACTGTAGAAGACACCAAAATCACTCACTACTACTTACTCCTAGAAGATCTGAGCCCTTAAAAACCAAGCAATTCAGGTTGACGCCATCAGTGGCATCACCGATTCATAACATGGCAATAGGAACACTTTTCACATTGTTAAAATGTCACCATCAGACACTCTTTATTCAACCGTCATCGAAGAAACACTTTTTAGAATATTAATTAAATTTATTGGTTAAGTTTCTTTTATTAATTAAAATTTTTTGTATAGCCACACATGAGTTCACGTGTTTTCATTATATGGTACAACAGAACTTAACAATGTCAACCGGCGATACTTCAAAATTTGATTTTATCCACCTTCACGGATCCTAAGACTGTAGAAATAAAAACTCAGATCACGCCCTGCCAAAATATCAATGGATATTGTAGCGCATCGTAAGGCTTATGCATTTCGAATACGTGTTTCAATTCATTGTTCCGACAATGTAGTCCAAATTGAAAATTTTCTTCAATAATAACGATTGTAGGCGAATTAAATTTTCTTCCGTGCTCACCCTGATGATAATAGCATCCGATCCAACGCAATTTTGAATAATTTCATCAATTCGTTGCTCTGATGAAGAAACGTTTGCAATTCCCCGACAATGGCTTGCTTCGTTGTCGAATTGCGATTAACCTCTGATTAACTTCAGCATCCGAATTGCCCATGAAATGAATTTGTTAGAATTGATGGTGCGCAAGCGGTGGTAGCAACAGCGCTCCTACTACAATAAATGATGTATTTTCCATTGAATCTGCAATGGTGATGTGAAAATTTGTCTGTGATAAATGATTCCAATGTGTTTTCTGATGCAAAAGAGGATTGATACCTTGAAAGTGGGTATGAAATTATCTCGTACAATATGCGTTGCGACAAACGACGTCATTTGGAAGCAACTATTGCATTTTGGATGTTGGCCAGTAAATGGGTAGAATCAATACCTGTTCCAGAAACATTTCATTTTCATTTATTGATAAATAGGTGGTATGTACAATAAGATCGATATCTTTTGTAGCACTTGGATACACTTTTATAGAATGGATGGTTTAACATTAATAACTTAAAAACTGCGATACACAAAGATATTTAAAAATTAGCTTATGCTATTATGAGGTAGAGATTGCAATGAAATGAGGAGGGCTAAGGCTTAGGGTTGGATTGTTGAGGAAGAAATGTAAGGGAGGACTGCACGGTTAGATATTAGTTTGACAACATGAATGAAAAATATACGTCAGGAATTCAAATATAAGCGACGTAAACGACGACTCTGGTAGCGGGACCAATTGTGGCAATTTCATTACCCACCTGCGCAACACAATCCAGAAGTTTCGCTGCTGAATTTCGATGCCTTACAATATAAACAAACGACTGAATTTTCGCTAAAAGTTTGCTGTCCTCACTGTAATTAATTTCGTGAATCGTAGTCATATACCGCTCATTCCAGGTTTATGGGAGCATCGTGTAGATGCAATCGGTCATGTTCATTGAGTTGCGCTCGCTGGCGTTTTGTTTGATTTGATTGAACTTGTTGCATTCTGAATCTTTTCGCTCGTTTCATCTTTGGTCGCTCCCGAACGTAATTGTATTTATATGCCAGTCAATAAGACTATTTTCATTATGCCTGTCTATATTGGCGTGGACATGAAAGTCCTGCCCACGAGCGTCGTGATCATACTTACATGGTATGAAAGACTTTTGAGTAGCGGAACACTTAAATTGGAAAGTTTTTAATTTTTAAAGGTGAGCAGTTGACATGGAACATTCCATTTTTACTCTTCTTTACATTTCCTTGCACAATGTGCCTGTTCAAATTGGCGTGGACAGGAAGATTGTCCGAAAGAGTGGGAAAGCTTTTTATTTAAATAGGAAGAAGGAGGGTCTCTGACAGTGAAAATCCATTTCTAAAGTGGATTTTTGTGTTAAGCATGACGTTTTTTTCTCATATCATTCTATGTTATGACCTTTGTTAGCTCGTCCTTTCTTTAGCATTATAATGGACAGTGTAAAACGATACGAAAATGTTTCCACTATCACTTGTACATGAACAAAATCTGTCGAAATTAGCTTGCTATTCTTCACTTAGAACTTATGTATCAAGATTATGGTAAGCCTGCAAAGTCAAAATGTAATTAAATCCGCTTTAGACAGATCTGTTCTCAAAATCCGCTATCTACATTTTTTACGAAATAACACTTTTAAATCTACAAATTAAATTACAAATTCTCCCTGAAATGTTTGAGTACATCCACGCGGTATGAATAGTCGAATCAGCAATATGTTATGCATGGTGCAGCTGTCAAACGATAGGTCCGCATCCAACGCCATCTATTGAAAGTAATCCGACCTGGCTATATAAATTAATGTTGATTATCAAAATACAATTCTTTTTGGTGGTGTTAAGTGCTTCCAGATTAAAAAATTCAAATTTCGATTTTTCCGGCTTTTCCTTTGGTTTGCTTTTCCTAAACCATCTTGGTATTGAAAGGAACAAAGCAAAAAATCATCCAAATTGGTTGAACCTTTCGAGACAAACGCAATTATATTTCAGAAAGTGACACTTAGGTACAATGTAATTCAATTAAAATAATTTATGTCAAAGCAAAAACCAAAAATATTAGTGTTCTAGACTTCTTTAAGTGATTTATGGCAGAAAACACTTAAGTCCCATATAACTTTGTAACAGGGTGAATTAATTTTTAATTAAAAAAAAAATATATTTACAAATAGAAAAATATGTAATTTATTAGTAAAGTTTAAATGAATTTACTCGTAAATATACTTTTCTTGAGCGTTAAATTCAATTATATTATTCCATGAGTTCACAAATCTCTTCGAATGGCTTTCAAAATTCTTTTCCTGTCATATTGAACTCTTGTTACACGTAGGTACGCGTATGACTCGTTTCAGTTTTCAGTTTTAGGTGCAATTTATAATCTTAATCATTAACCCTTTTATACTAACAAAAAATGCTTAAATGCTAGCTTAAAATTACTTAACAATCTTATATTAACTTATTGGCACACAGGCACTCTAAGCTACTATAACTAACGTGCGGTTTGCTAAGAGATGGCGTAATTTGTATTATTCCATTGGAACATGCGTTCTAAAGCTACTGTCATTGTTTTTCATTTCAGTACATGTCATTCATTTGAAGCTTAAACAACAATCTTTTTTTTTCACTCAAATATGTCGAACTTTGTCCCTGGAAAAGTGTTTTTGTGGGGAGTTCTTCTTCATTACTTTCATATGAAGAAAACTGTTACCGAAAGTCATCGTATTTTGGTGGAAGTTTATGGTAAAGATGCGCTAGCTAAGCGAACGTGCCAAAAGTGGTTTGCACGATTTAAAAGTGGTGATTTTGGCTTGGAAGACGATGAACGTCCTGAAAAAGTTTGAAGATGAAGAACTGGAAGCATTACTCTTTGAAGATTTTTTGCCAAACACAATCTTTGGGTGTCACTCAAGCAGCCATTTCAAAACGTTTAAAAGCAGCTGGATTTATTCAAAAGCAAGGAAATTGGGTTCCACATGAACTCAAGCCGAGGGACGTCGAAAGGCGGTTTTGCATGTCCGAAATGCTGCTGGAACGCTACAAAAGGAAGTCATTTTTGCATCGGTTTGTTACTGGTAGTGAAAAATGGATCCATTACGAAAACCCCAAGCGCAAAAAATCATATGTGAAATCCGGCCAACAAGACAAATAAACGGCAAGGCCGAATATTCATGGCGCGAAGGTAATGCTCTGTATTTGGTGGGAGCAGATGGGTGTGCTGTATTATGAGCTGCTAAAATCGGCTGAAACCATCAATGAACAACGCTACCGAACACAATTAATCCATTTGAAGAGAGCAGTAGCCGAAAAACGCCTGGAATATGCGACCAGACACGAGGCAATAATTTTCCATAATGACAACGCTCGGCCCCACGTTGCTATTCCGGTTAAGAACTATTTTGAAAACAGTTTATGGAAAGTCTTACCCCACCGGCCTTATAGCCCCTTCTGACTACCATTTGTTCCGGTCGATGCAGAATGCCCTCACTGAAATACGGTTCACATCAAAGCAAAATATCAAAAATTGGCTTGATTTATTCTTGGCTGCCAAGCCGGCGCAGTTTTTTTGGGGATGGGATCCACAAATTACCAGAAAGATGGGAAAAAGTCATAGCTTCAGATGGGCAATACTTTGAATAATACTATTGTATATGTTTTTCTTCAATAAACGTACAAATTTTGAAGAAAAAAAAACTGCACGAATTAAGTTACATACCCAATATAATTCATAGTGTCATTAGCGCACACTAATTATTTGTTCATAGGTCGATAAAAGTTAGACTTCACACCTGAAGAACGTCGTTTGCGACAATTGGCAACACAAAAAAAAAAATATTACGAACAAAGAAGAAAGGAATAAAGTTGAAAAAAACATATTGAGAATATGGTATGTCTGAAGGACAAAGCGAAAAGAAGTCGCAAGTAGTAACTGAGGAAGCACTGTCGTAAGTGCTATAATATAAGCAAAATTCAAGTCGTTTCCTTTGAAAGTAGATTTATTTTTTAATTTATTTATCTTTATCTTTAGTATCTTTACAACAAGACAGTATAACTAGGTTAAGATTTTTTTTTTTTACTTAGAGTGTCCGAATTAGGTTCCCCACCGCACCAACCAGTAGTCGAGGGCAACTTACACCATCACTCCAACAGCGTCAGAGGATAAGCCACGCTGTCCTAAATAGAGGGACAGGTCTTCTCTGCAATGAAATAACCCGCTGCAGAAAATTTTTTCATTAGCCTAGAGTAAATAAATAAAATTGTTCAGTTAAGCTTTTGAAAATTTTAATAAAAGAACATAAAGCAAAAGCGAAAAGTCTTTAAATTCATAACTCAGGCATGGTAAGTAAGTAAGTAATCATAAGATACACTTTAAGTTAATTAAGCTAATTGTGTAACGTTTTTTTTTTTTTTTTTTTTTTTGGCTAACATGTAAGAGTTAAGTAGTAAATTCAAATAAAAAAAAATTTAAAAGGAAATGAAAAATGTTCCTATTTTAAAAAAAAGTATGTATGTACGCGCATAAATACCAACACTCCAGTCTGATGCCATGTTGTTAGCGTATTTTTTGCGCTAACCTATTCGTATATTTCACTGGGCTTTACATGCGGCGTTTTGTAAAATCAACCGCCAGTACTATGGTATAGATTGTATGGAATAGGCTGATGCTGATTTTAGAGCCAAATTATTTTTCAAAGGATATTTTTTGCATAGGAGTTTTGTATTGCGGGAAGGGTTTTTTTTTAAAAACACAACTCCATCACCTGAATCACAAAGAGTAACTGAATTTATTTTCCATAACTTAGATTAACAAAATGAAAGAAATACCATTTGCCGAGGTGATTCTCAACATCGGCTCGTGGCGGAACGTATGATACGAGACACATTGTTTGCACATTTGCCAATTTGAGAGTCACCTGTGCAATTACAAAAAGGTGTCATATTTATGTATTCATACAAAGTTTCTGTTTGCGATTGTGGAAATGTGGAAATTTGGTATAAATAACTACATCGTGGAAATGTATCATATGCATGTGGCGTAGGTAACTCGAGTAGTAAAAATTGATTTGAAAAGAAGTAATTTTGTTACTTATGCTATGGGTTATTGACATTGCTCTTTATAATTTCACAATTTTTTATTCGTTGCTTATAAAACGTATGTAAACGAGTTAAGCCAAATGAAAGAAAACGCCCATATTACGAACTGTAATTATTGTTCCTCACCGCGGTCTTGCAATTTACGTGCGTAGTGATGTAGCTTACCAAACTCCACTACAATGTGATTCATGTTCCATGGCGGAACTCAGCTCCATGTTGTTAAAATTCCATTTCCGCAAAAAAATTATCCCTTTTTAAATGAACATAAATAGGCAAGGAACAAGAAAAAGAAACGAAGTAACCCAGAAAATGACAATCAACGAAGCTGCAACAGCCCTAGTGACCGTGGCGTGAAATATAACCCCCCCCTCCCTCACCAACCGTGACATTCACCCAGGAGAGAACCCAAGTAGGAAAGAAAATCCAGATAAGTAGCCATTTGCATTTTCCTATACAAAGCTCACGTGTGATTCTTGACATGTTTCAAAGTCAAACATGCTCAGTTAGCATTGCCCTTTCATCATGGAAAGATTTACACCCAAACAACACTTACAAATCATTGAATTGTATAATCAAAATTCGTGCTCTGGGAAAAATTATTTTCGTGCACTTTCGACCATTTTACGGTCGTCATAATCGACCTAGTGAGGAAGCAATTCAAGCCATAGTGACTAAATTTTGCACTATTTTTACCCTATTTGACATTAAGCCACCTGTGTTAATGAAGACCTAGATTTGTCCATTCATCACTGTTCGCCGTAATTGGGACTGCTTTACACGAATGTGGAAGATTTTACACAAGAAGCTTGGTTTAAGACCTTACAAAAAATAGCTTGTACAAGAACTGAAGCTAAACGACCTCCCACAGCGTCGAATTTCGGTGAGTAGGCCATAGAAAAGTTAAAAGAAGATTCGCTTCTTTATCGCCTTCAGCGATGAAGCTCATTTCTAATGAATGGGTATGTTAATAAACTAAACTACAGTATATGGTACGATGAGCAACCTAATGCAGTGCAAGAGCTGCCAATGCATCAGGAAATATGCATTCTTTAGTGCGGTTCATGGTCCGGCGGAATCATAATAATCGTTAAATGATTTCAAACTTATTTTTGGCCAAAATGCGATTTTATCACTCATCTGTTATAGTAAACCAGTGTCAATTGCAGCCTTGGAAGACAACATTACATGTGTTATAGCGAGATACTAGCCAATATGCTCGAAAAAGTGATTCGAAATTGGACTCTCCGTATGGACTACTTTAAACGTAGTCGTAGTCAACATTTACATGATATTTGCGCATTGTGACGCAATCATCATCATTAACACAAGTAACAGAAAAATTCTTAAAAAAAGTGCATTCCTCTTTATCTTGGTTACTAGATTGCTAACTCTTAAAAAGCTTGTCTCCAGACAAGCCATCATCTTACACACCAAAATCACTACGGCAACTTAAACATGAAAAACTTACCAAATTATCTGATTAGTTAAAAGAATTGGAAGTTGGTCTAACGGCTAAGTGCAGTGCATTGTTTTCTGAGTTCGAGAAGAACATTAAAAAAGAAATTAACACCTTAAATCTGCGCGTGGAAAAATGCCAAAGCGAAATCTCTGAGCTGAGGGAAGAAAACTTAAGAGTAAAGGAAAAATTAGCGGAATTGCAACGTAAAGAGCGACTAAGTGACATAATTGTTCGTAGTATTCCATTCAAAGAAGATGTCATTGAACTCACCAAAAAAATCCCCTCCAAACTGCAAGTACAGGTCTCACCGCACGTTGATACGTCAACGTATGTCAAAAAGAGCAGGGGCTCATCCACAACACATTTCTCCTGATTACTCCTCCCGCTTTCATAAATTCATGTTCTTACCTCTTCACGTCTACTCATCGTCCAAAATTTCCCACCTCCCCACAACACTTCTGTGGAGAAACTTGCGCAACGAGTAGGAAAAAAAAAACAACCAACTCAGTATGGGACTCTTTATTGTCCGCCCTTAAAATCTTATTCTAATGTTACATAACATATGTGCTTAACATCCAAAGTACATGAACCGTTTTAACTATTGCTCTTTGACTGGAAGGTATTTAGTTAGATGACCTGATCAGTCTGGCAATGGTTATGTATGTACTTACATACTTTTATAGGCTTTTCCAATAGGGACTTGACAACTTTGAATTTAATTCGTGAACGCACTCTTACTAAGCATCAAACTGTCACTGTGAATTTATTCAGTAAACTCAACATTTTCATCATGGTATAGTACACTAACGAGCAACGTCTGCAAATTATAAAAATTTTCTACAGATATTCGAAGTCGCAAAATCATCTTCAGTGACGAAGCTCATTTTTGGCCCAATGGGTTCGCCAATAAGCAAAATATGCATTATTGGTCGGGTGAAAACCCACATGTGCTTCATGAATCACCACTTCATCCACAAAAAATAACTGTTTGATGCAGTTTGCATGCCGGCAGCGTTATTGGGCCATATTTTTTTGTCGACGATAACGATCGTCACGTTACTGTGAATGGTCAGCGTTATCGCGCCATGATCACCGATTATTTTTGGCCCGAATTGGAAGATATATACATGGACGACAATCGATTTATTGAAGAGTAAGTATGGTGAGCGCTTGACTATTTTCTGTGGGGCTACGTTAAGTCATTGGTTTATGCCAACACACCGACGACGTTGGAAGAGCTCAGAGTCAATATTGAAAGCGAAATAGCGGCCATTTCGGCAGAAATGTGTAGCCAAGTCGTTGAAAATTGAGTCCAAAGAATCGACCGCTAAAAAAAATGGCCGCGATGGCCATATGAACGAAGTGGAATTCCATTAATAAATGTTTTGATTGTACTTCAAGCCAATAGTAAAGTTTTTGAAATATCTCAAATGGTTTGCCTTTTATTTACAAAAAAAGTTGTCAAGTCGTTATTAGAAAACCCTATATTTGTTCTTAAATACTCTCTGTACAGTGAGTAAAAATTTAAATCTCCAATACTTAAGAATAATTTGACTACAGTTCGGCCAGCCTGATCAAGTAATCGCCCCGATTACATCAAAATTTTATTTTAGTTTTTCTTTCGTCTAAGATATGCGGTTAACAACTTACATTTTATTTTCACGACATAAAGAATTAAAATTATGATTTGATTCTACAAATTCGATATTTTCTGTAAATCCAGATGAATTTCACCACGTTCATTGACCCCATCAAAGTTCTCTAATTCAGAGGAATAAACTGCATATGGTCTCATATTTGCTGGTGAGCAGACTCCTTGATACGGTAATCTTGTCAGCCTATTTACCCTTTCGATACATATTTTCACACAAAAATTCGGAAAACGCTTTAGAGGTAAAAGATGCTCTCCTGTCAGAAATAATTCTATTTGGCCGAGAATAGTTTTGAAAGTATGACCTTAAGCAATCAACTATGACCGGATATAATTTTAAAAATTTTGTAAATCCGTCAATAACACATAGCAAATGCTTGATATTTCTAGTGGATAAGGTGCCAAGGTGGGCAACATGTAATATGTCAAAGGGCATGCAACCCTTGGGAATCGAATGCAATCTTCCTTCAGCTTTGTCTGAGTCTGGGGAGAAACAAATAAACTTTAGGCACTTTCGGATATACATATGTTCGTATTTTATTTTTCACTGTCACTCCTTGGTGACACATTGTCTCCTGGTGGGTTCCCATCAGCTGCTCCTCCAAATGCGAGGGAACATAAAATAACACCTTATCTTATGTTTTCCGGAATATCAAGCCGTTAATCATTTTAAAGAAAGGCTTCTCTTTTTTCTGTATCTCCCTTACAATGGACAGTATTGTGGAGTCCTGTCTCTGTTCGGTTGCTAACACAAAGTCAAAGGATTCATCATCGACGTGAAGGATGTTAAACGACCGACTAAGTGCGTCGACATGACTCATCATATTTCCTTTGCGGTATTCCACATTGTAGTCAAAGCTTTGCAGCTCTAGTGCCTAGCGGGAAATTCTGGGATTAAGAGATTTTTTCTTTAGAGTTAATGTTAGCCCTTGACAGTCGGTCACGATTTTAAATGGTATTCCTATCAAATATATTTTGAATCTTCGTAAGGTGTAAATAGTGTTAGCTACCAGCTCGTAGCTGTGGTATTTACTCTCAACTTCCGTTGCTCGCTTTGAAAAATATATGACGGGATGGAATTTATTATCTCTTTGTTTCTAAAGCAAAACAGCTCCATATCCTAACCCACTGGCATCGCAGTGCAACTCTGTAATATTGTGGGGACCATAAATTGATAAGACAGGTGATTCCATTAATTTAGATTTCAATAGGTTAAACGTTTCAAGCGGTTTCAAGTTAAACACAAACAATGCATCTTTTTTCAAAAGGTCATATAAAGGTTTTGCAAGATTCTCGAAATTTTTAATAAATTTTAGAAAATAGGAACATAGTCCTATAAAACTATGAACCTCTTTGGTACAGGTCAGTACCTGGAAATTTTCAATTGCCTTTAAACTTGTATCGTTTGGCCTAATGCCTTCTTTATTAATTTTGTGACCGAGGTATACAATTTCGGTTTGTAGAAACAGACACTTGTCCCATTTGAGATGTAAGGAATTTTCTTCTAAAATATTAATAAATTAATAACTTCTCTTTAAATTTCTAAATTTTCTTCAACCGACTGTGTTGCTATTAGAAAGTCATCTAAAAAACTTAACATTTTATCTTTCGAGATCAAGTCTTTAAATACTTGTTTAGAGAGTCTTTCAAATGTAGAAGGGACATTGTTAAGTCTGAATGGCATCCTTACGTATTCGAATTGCCCTACTGACGTTGTAAAAGATGTTTCTTTATAGACTCTTCAGATATTTCGACATGATGGAAACCAGGGCCCTCGATTTAAAGCGTGTATGTAATTACACGTGTATTTGTGTCACGTGTACACGGTTAGTAAGAAACTTTTACACGTGAACATTTAAATACACGTGTTTTCGATTATTGGATGTTACGAGTACTTGCCGAAACAGTTATTTCTGTTCAAGCCGTAGTTTATTTTTCTATGTTTTTTTGAGATTAAAGTTCAATCATTAAACCGGTTTATGAATTAATGACGAAGAGCTTCCTATCAGTTTTAGTTGAGTGTTGATCTCGAAAGGCTGATAAGTATATCTTTTGCTAATTCAAATTGTTAAAGTGATAAAATGAAGCCAAAGAGTTGGGTATGGCAATATGCACATCGAGAAGGTGATATCGCCTTCTGTGATTTGTGCAGTGAGGACAGGAACAATTTTTTCTCCTGTCGTGGTGGTACGACAGTTTCATTAGGGCGGCATTTGCAAGGAATTCATGCAATTCAAACAAACATAAATAGAGAAAATTCGGTTTCTACTCAAAACAAGTGAATAAAAATAGATTAACACTTTAACGTAGAAAATACTTTTTGTGATTCAAATTACAGCTTGATTGCTAGAGATTCGTCAAGAACTAAGACCAACGATGATAGCAGTCCTGGAATGTCCTCTTTCAAAAAACGCAGAATACACAAAAGGAAAGCCCAAAGAGTTAGCAATGCCCGACCATGTTCCCCGGATTGGATGGAAGAGATCCACCAGGATCTAGCTAAAATGATTGCGTTAAACCAAATTCCAATTTCTTTCTGTTCAAGTCCGGGTTTTCTCCAATTCATGACTGTTGTTGAACCGAACTATAAACCGTTGACAAAAGAGGCAATAAAAAAAACGACTGCAATCACTTAAACAGGAAGTTAAAACAGGAATAAAGGACAAATTTGATAGCGTTAATGAAGTTTCTTGCACGTGTGATTGTTGGACGTCTGAAGCGCAAGAATCATATATGACAATGACGGCACATTTCATAGATGACGATTGGGTACCTCAGACTTTTACACTTGGGACAAGTGGAATTGATACACTTCACAATGCAAAAAGTCTCATAAACAAGATGGAAGGCATTTTTCTCGATTGGGGACTTAATGAAAAAGTCACAGCAGTAGTCACAGACAACGCTGCAAATTTGGTTAAAGCTGTGGAATCTATGAGGCAAGTAGAGCCAAATGTCGGTTTGAGATGCGCAGTACACAGTCTTCAGTTGGCAGTAAGAACATCCATGTCTTCTGAAAATATAAAAAAAAAAATAATTGAGAAAGCCAGTAAACTAGTTTGCCATTTTAAAGATTCCAACGTTACGGAATATGCTTTGCAAGAAAAACAGAAACAATTGGGTCTACCAGCACAATCCTTTTTACAATCATGCAACACTCGGTGGAACTCAATCTTTTTTATGCTTTAGCGTTTAACACAAAACCGGAGTCCAGTGATAAATGTATTGACAGATCATACAGTCACTTCCTCGGCTATCGCTACAAAGTTGGAAATCTTAGAACAAGAATGGGCATTACAAAGATTCTCAGCAATGAAAATTCGTCTTCATCCATGGTGCGACCTCTTATGCTAAAAATGCTGGAGCAACATATGAATTTTTCCGCAAGCGACTCAGACATGATTACATCGTTCAAAATCAGTTTACGTAATGATATACGAAATAGATTTGATTTAAATCAGAGTAACACAACTGATGTTTCTGCAAGGCAATTTACATCTTTTCTCGACCCACGATATAAAGACCTAGAGCATGAGAGTGTTGATGAAAAAATGTCTATAAGAAATAAAGTCAAGCAGCTCATGACAGCATATTTACCTTCCGAGAATAATTCGGAAACAGAAAATTGGTCCACTATGAATTTTACAAGTGACTTAGAGTTAGACACATGGAACTAAGCGAAAGACTATATAACATCAACTGGACACTTATTTAGCTGAACCTCAATTGAAGTTTGACCTAGATCCATATGAATGGTGGAAAAATAGACATGATAAATTCCGGCTATTGCAATTTTAGCGAGAAAATATTTGTCTATACCAGCTACATCTGTTAGCTCAGAACGCTGTTTTTCCACGGCTGGAAATATTGTCACATCTAAAAGATCTTCATTGCTCCCTGATTTGTTGGTATTTCTTTATCAAAATAGAAAGTGTTTCTAAAATAAGACCATACACATACTTTACTTAAGAATGAATTTAATTTTTTGTTTGATTTATAAAATAAAATAATTTGTCACAAACTATCAAATAAAATGAACTTTGCGTCTTATTTCCAAATAATCAAAATTGGTATCAAAAGAATTTCATAAAAATTAAAAATGTAATTTCAAACATATACGCGTGTACTCATAAATACACGTGCTATACCAAATAAACGTGTTTACACACGTGAAGATAATTAAACGTATAACACATGCATAAGTGTACCGGTATAATAAGGACCTTTAATGGAAACCATCTTTTAAGTCTATCGATCGAAGTGATCCTCTATTAAAGGTAAAGAATAACTATCTCTCAACGTGATTCTGTTGAGCTCCTTGCAGTCAACACACAACTTCAGCTCCCCATTTTTCTTGCGCACAAGAACAATGGGCGATGCATATGAAAAATACGATTTACAAATGATATCCTTTTCCAATAGATGGGCTAAAATCTTTTGAAGTTCTAGGTTTTAGGTATAGGGTAGGCGCCTAGACGAACAATGAAATGGTGTAACTATCTTAAAAATGTCGTTTTTTTGTAACCTCTTTTAAATTTTTATTAATATTTAATTCTAACTCACTGTCTTTGCCGCTGATGTCATTGTTCAAAATCTGATGAACGACTTCGTCGATGTCACTATCCTCATCTCGTTAATCTTCGGAACCAGTTGCACGATGGTTGTCGGATGTTTTGTGGTAATATTGACTAGATCCGAACGAATATTTTGGCTTTTCTGTTTGTATATAGTACCAAACCAATGTTTTTTAAAAAATTACCCAAAATTACAGGGTAGTTCATTGAATAATTCTTTACTGCTAAATTTTTGAAATTTGCAAAAGAATTTTCATAAAAAATGATTCTACTCACACTTCCCAAAACATCCAGAGAGCTATTGTTTACTCCACAGTATCGGTGATTTCTTATGCCAAGCTCTGATATCATAAACGGTGGTAAGTATTGAATTTAAACGAAACTGATGGGACTCCCAGAATCCAACAATGACAGCGATGTAGTTGAAATTTCCATTTGATTGCCAATAAAACGATAACTGATGTTCCTTTCAAATTCGTTACTGATCAGAAAGTTTTCCTTGGGGCTGGGTTGTACGGGAAAAAATGCGGAATCTGGTTCAGATAGATTTTTTTCTTTGTGTTGTAACATCACAACGGAATTTTTGACTGAGCAGTTAGGTGAAATGTGACCTTGTTTCCCACATTTATAACAAGTTGGTTCCATATTAGCTTCGATCCCAGGACGAATACAGTAAAAGTTAGCAATTTTGTTGTTTTCTGGTTGCTTAGGTGGATTGCTGTGCAATTTAGAACTATATGGTGGCCCTCGTGATCTACTATTTGATTCGCTCTCACGCCAATTGCTTTTTAATTTTTCTTATTTACGAAGTGCTAACTTGTACAAAATTATTTTACTTATCTCACTGTCCGTTTTTCTCTACAGATGCGATTTCTTGCATAGAGTGTATGAACTGCTGCATGGTCTCATCACGACGTTTTCTTCTATTTCGAAGATCGACATATATGTCTGCTCTTGTAGTTACTTTTTGAAATTCTTTCGAAAGAGCACTTTTTAATTCTGACTAACTTTTCAGTACAATAGTTCGGGTATACAATTTAGCGGTACCTTTGAACAGCCCTTTCCATACAGAAATTTTGTCCTTTCATCTAAACCGAGGATTTCTGAACATTCATCAAATTGTTCAATTCAACGCTGAACCCGTAAATTGTCATCCCCGCTAAAAGATAATATTGAATCCTCAATGTCCTTGAAACTACAAGCTAAACTTGACTTAGGATTAGTTGTTATCTCCTGCATTTGTAGCTGGTAAATGTGTTGTTTGAGTCTTGAGATTTCTTCTTTTTTCTTATAAGTGCTACGAAGTTTGTTCAAATCCTCGTCAAGAATTTCTTCCTCTGAGCGATTTTTATCTACGTCATCCTCGTCATCGCTGGACTGTTCGTCTACAGAGACAGCAGACTCTTTAGTATAGTTTCGAATCAGTTTTCTAATTTCATTTTTGCAGTAATCCTTAACACCTTCCTGTAAACGAAGTTTCAGTTCTGCTTTTGCTCCACTTGTCTGGAGCTCTATTTTTTTTAATAAGTCCTTCAAAACAATGTCAGTTGCTGATTTTAAGAAAAATGTCAACTCTTCAGACATGATTGGTTTTTTTTTCATACAAATAAACCGATAAACTTTTAACAAAACACTTGTTGAATACATAGGTACAGTTATCCCTCTTCTGAAAACTTGCAGAGAAACTTGGGCAACGAGGAGGAAAAAAAAACATCCAACTCAGTATGGGACTCTTTATTGTGCTTAACATACAAAGTAAATGAACCGTTTTAACTATTGTTCTTTGACTGGAAGTTATTCAGTTAGATGACCTGTATTATACATGTATACTTGTATTTGTTTTTTTATACTCACGTACACAAATTCTCTGTACAGTGAGTAAAAATTTAAGTCTTTAATGCTTAAGAATAATTTGACTACACTTCCCATTCAAAATATGTTTGATTGTATTTATTTAGCTCAAAAATTATTATTTTATTCTACTGTTGGCGACATAGCAAAGTTTCCAGTACGTACGGTAGTAAAAATTACATCTGATGTAAGCGATGCACTTACCCACTGTGGCCAATCTAGGGGAAAATAATTCAGATTTGATTGCATTGTTGATTTTGTTGCATCTGAGTGACAATATTTGGTCTTAAACGATTGATTATGAAAATATCTAATACTTAGTTTAACATTTTATAAAAAAATAACAAATTTTTCAACGCTATATCTATTTATATCATCATTAAAAATATTCAAATATTTTTCAATAGTACAAAAATTATTTACAAAAATTCGTCGTCTTCATTATCTTCATCATAACCTTCTGCTTCCTCTTCTTCGTCATAATCTTCTTCTTCCTCTTCTTCATTAGAGCCTTGCCTTGCACGAAGAACATCTCCGCTTAGAGGATGTTTATAATTTTTTTAAAGAGAAACAGCTCTTGAAATTGAAGAAATAATGGGATCGGAAGAAACAAATAGTGCACTCAGGAGATCCCGCATAGTTTCCTCTCGAGACATTTTTCTTGTGTGGAATTCTCTGAAGTTTCTGAAATCTCTATTTCTCGATTCAAGAGCTTCTTCTGAGAGCATTCTAATTGGAAGCAGAGCAGATTTTATAATGTCTGTATTTTGTGAACGCTAGAAGGCATGTAGTACCATGGATACAATTCTACTACAATTTGGCGGTCTCCATTGTATACTCCCTAAAAGCTTCTACGTTTACTGCGTAACCACAAGTCATTGTTTTTAAAATAATACCTAAGCGTTTAATAAGATTAAGGTCGATTCCAGTTATTGAGGAACCAAGAAAAGGCTGTGGGAAAAATCTCCTCGCAGTGTTACCATCGTTCGTGGTACCATAGCCTGGTTTAGGTATGTCGACTAATAAATTTTTCAATTTCAGCCTTGATTTCAAAATGATGTTCTTTTTTGAGTTTTCTGTTAACTGCTTGTCTTCTAAACTTGAAATTTTCCATTTTTTTGTAGCACTCGAAGCACCTTATCCAAGCGTGTAAAGTAGACATACCGAATTCGTATAGGCTTTCTTTGGGTCTCAACTGGGTTTTTTTCATTATTTTCGGTGTAGCCTCGCAAATTCTACACTTTTGCGTTGAGGATTCTACTAAAGGTTTTTCCGTCTATCATTGTCAAACTAAAAACATGGGAAATGATAAAATATATACCACGAATAGTGTCGAAGTTAATGAATTAATTTGATTTTTAACCGTTTTGAAAAATGAGTTTGATCGGCCGGCAAAACCTAGTTAGTGAAAAAGCATCTGTTTTCACTGGGCTGGTATTTTCTTCTCCAAAGGCTTGCTTATATGTTGAATGGTTTGCACTTCCATCACAGCCCCACTTATATATGATCAATATATTTTGACTTAAAATATCTGTTTGAAGCACCTCTTTCTGAGACTCCAAAAGTCACTGCGTAGTGCAATCGACAAGCCCTTGCAGGGTGACTTCTGCCGAAATATTGGCTACGCTTATAAAGGCTTCGTTCGGGTAACACTTTGTCTTCGCCATTGTATGGGGGATAGATATTTGCAATATGATATTTAGCACCCATTTGCTTTAAAATGTAAAATTTTTTCGTAAAATGCCCATCTAAATATAAAACCAGTGCTTCCTCAGGCGTATATTTAGTAATACCTATAGATTGTGCAGATAATGCCTTTTTTATCTTCGTGGCCCTATTTGGGGAAACTTCCAACAAGTTAATTAGTTTAGCAGCATCCCATTTACCGGCCTTTTGGAGACTTAGTCGCGCAGCAAACGTCAACTTCTCGCAACTTTCGGTTTCAACAAGGGTGGACACTTTTAAGCATTTCGCACGATCGCTTAGTTCTACAAAGTCTTTCGCATGACGTCCAAGTCCTGATGGTTTAGCTTCTGTACTACGAGGGGCTATTTCAAATTGCGGTAGCACAATATCAGTATCTAACCACTTTTCATTACTAAACTTAAAAAATCCAATCTTCGCCTAGCCCTAATCCACCTTTCATTAAGCTTAGAGTTAAAATTTTGCAAAATTTGTTTTGTCTTCCTGCACTGCTCTTTATTTCCACTATTATCTAACCCAGTTTTGTTAAAAACATAGCTTATAACAGACGCACTCCTTTTTTTTGGAGCATCTTCTCTTCGCCAAACTTCGAAAAGCTCCCTTTTGGAAATCGACATGATTACCTATAGGTATTGAAAAAAACCAGAATAGCAGATAGTTGTAATTTATTTCTTTTGTAACTTACTGTGCACTTAGTGGTAAAATATTTAGTTTAAACCATTCAACGGTAGTTGGCGGATGAGTTAGTTAAAAGTCAACAAAAGAACGAGAAACCACGATTTAGACCACGCTAACGCTATTTTTGTAAACAAAAACGAAAATCAGCACAGAACTAAAATATTTCAATTAAAATATACCTTAAAATTACAAAATATGTTGGAAAAATATGCACTCGGTTCAAATTTAATTAGCTATGTGACCACTTGCTTGTGAAAAGGAAAATGAAATCAATTCCAAAAATAACGCGATCAACAAGTGGCGAAGAGGAGAAAAACCGCTTTGTGTCAACCAATTCCGTAACTTCCAATTGTACTTGACTCTTCGTTTATCTAAGCTTAAAATTGTAAACAAACATTTTGACTTTGTGATGAAAAAATTTGACAGTTATTTCCCTCTAGAATGGCCATTTTGCCCACTGTGCGAGGGTTTCAGAGTTATTTGAATGCGCGCAGCTTGAATAGTTGTAAGCTAAATAACCTGAATCATATTTTTGTTGACTTTGATGTGGACATAATTTGTGTATCAGAAACTTGGTAAAAAACTTATATAACGGATTGTCCATATGATATTACTGGCTATAAGTTGATTCGCAATGATAGAGTGAACAATACTTTTGTTGGTGTTGTTGCTATTTACTGCAGCCTTTCCCTTTATAATTATAATCGTAAAATTATTGGGAAGTTCGGAAATAGTGGAATTGAATATCTTCTTTTTGAAGTGTTGTTGGTGCTGCATATTGTTCTTATTGAAGATATTCACTTGAGCCTTTATTTTCCGAAATACAGTGTTTCTCAGCTACCTATAAGCACATTTTGATATTTGAAGATTTCAATGGTGATCCCTTAAAAGCGGATACTAGAGCTCAAAAGCTCTTAGACTCTGTTGCAGCAAATGGATTGGCTGTGGTTAATTCATATGCTACTCGCTTTGCTTTCAACTGCTCTCGAAGACTTCTTGGCGCGATTATTGTTTCTGACCGTTGTAATGTCTTAGTAAATGACCAACTATCTTTAGGTGTGTTCGATCATGATCTTATTTTTTATACATATTGTACAACTTGAACTTTTCTCGTATACCAATACCACCTTGATAAAGTTTATTTATCTAAATCTGCATTGTCCCCTTTAAAGTAATACCCATCGACTGCAACACACTTATAACAGCGCTTGATCCAATCCTCGAAACATTTTTTATATTCGGTTTTCGGTATGTCCATCAGTGGTTTTTCAACTCGATGGAACAGAAAGACGTCACAGGGAGCCAAATCAAGTGAATTCGGTGGCTGTTAGATAATATTTGTTGCATTATTCGTCAAAAAATTGCGAATAATGATGGCACTGTGCGACGGTGCGTTATCATGGTGTGAAATCCATGAGTTTTCTGCCAACGATTCTGGTCTCTTTCGGCGAATTGCCGAAATTGCCCACGCAAACGCCTTATAATGTCCAAATAATACTCTTTGTCTACTGTCTGGCCTTCTGGCAAAAATTCATGATACACTTACACGGTTGTAATCCTTGAAAACCGTGAGCATTTCCTTCTTTTTTGACTGAAATCGACGTGGTTTTTTGATCTCGGCTCATTTGGTGAACGCCATTCACTTGCCTGATGTCGGGATTGCGCGTCGTACTTATAAACCCACGTCTCATCTTCAGTAATGATCCTTGATCGGATTCAGCCTGGCAAATAATCTCTTTTGCGACGTCAACACTGTCTCTTTTTTGCACGAAATTGAGGTCTTTTGGCACCAACTTTGCTACTACACGAAGGAAATCCAAATCATCGACCAAAACGTCTTGGACGGATCCATAAGCAATGTTCAAGTCCTCCGTTATCTCTCTGATGGTTAATTTGCGGTTAATGACCAACATTTCTTTCATCATCTTTGATTGACTCACGACGACTTTTGAACCACCACTGGTAAATGACCGTTTTCCTTAGACAATCGTTGCCGAAATACTTTTTCAACATTTTCAATGTTCGCTCACCAATAAATCCGTTTTTTACGCAAAATTTAATACAAGTTCGTTGTTGCAAATTTAAATCAATTTCTGAAATTGTAAAAAATCGCCAACACACACAGAGATAGATGTACTCTTGGCTACGTTACTTTTGCAAATGTCAAGCTGTGATGCTGAGATTTAGAGGGAATGTCAACAATAGATGTACCAACTTAACAAAAAAAAAAAAAAAAAACAGAACTCAAACCGGAACAATTATCAGGGTGGTATTTGATCAAGGTAGTACAATCAATTTTTCAATATAGAGATTTTACATCCACTAACTGTGTAGCATTGCAATTCAACACTCAACGTATACCATGGCATAACATATATAACATCCCCAATGCAAATGAGTATGTTTATTACTTAGAATGTCAATTATTTGAACTTTTGAATCAGCATGTCCTCATCCAAACTGTTGCAATGAAACATCCCTTGGTTCACCGCGGTAGTATCTACAATATATAATGCTATAAAGCACCGTAGAAAAAAGTACACGGAGTGTAGAATAAACCCAAATAATTCACATTGGAAAGAATATTGCCGTGCCCGTAATCAGGCATCAGAGATTACCCGCTGTTCAAAGAAAAGGTACTATTTTTTCCAAGCTGAATCCAAATCAAGCAGCTTAACGGCTATGGGGCAATTTACACACCATTGGTGTTGGCAAAAGAAATGTATCTTCTAACGTATGCGATTTAAATCTGTTGAACAGCGCATTTTTATCACCTGGTGAAGTCCCAAATGCTCAACTTGTAATCCATCCCCAAATGAATTTAATTTTCAAGTTGTTTCTGAAATACTTCATCAAAATGGTGCTTCTTTATATATTGCCCCTGCTCATGCACATCATAAATTTCTGTATATATTCTGCTACATTTCTGGCTAGTTGGAAGAAATCATTAGTAACTCCTGTGCCTAAGAATTCTGATGCATTATCTCCCTCAAATTTTCGCACAATTAATATTTTGCCATGTTTATCTTAAGTGTTGGAGAAATTTAATGCTTAACAAATTAACACATATGAAAATGCACTGCTGTATCCATTTCAATATTATTTCTGAGCCCATCATAGCTGCGTTACACCAATGGTTAAAGTGCTGGACGACATAAGGATTCAGTTAGACAAAAATAATGTGACCTTTCCGTGTTTATTATTGTAGATTCCTCTAAATATTTTATGTCGGAGAGTCAGGTTACTTTTGGGCTTTAGTGAACTATCTGTTCGGTTTATGATAAGTTACCTGGGTAACAGAACCCAAAGACTGAAGTTTGAAGATAGTTTTTCCGATTTAATGGATGTTTGCGCTGGAGTACCCCAAGATTAGACCTATTGAATTAATTGAGAACTTAGTGTATAAGTTCAATGAAGATTTATCTCTTATAAACAATTGGTCACTAATAAATGAGTTGAACCTTAATCCTAATAAATCTCAGTGTATTGTGATATTCGAAAAACAGCACGATATCGCCTCAGTCCTATATATTTAATTAAACGGTGTGGCGCTTACTTATGTTGATGCTATTATAAGTCTGGGCTACAGAATAAATCACTCCCTTAATGCTGTCGACCACATCTACCATATTGTGCTGTATTTATATCGTACCTCGGAAACTTTTGTTTTCGTCTGAATTTACACCTACAGCAGTTAAGATCAGGTTAATCAAAACGCTACTTTTACCAATTATTGGTAACTACTTGTTATATTTAATGATATGATAAGATATGCTTATGGGCCTCGCAGGTATGACCATACTTCCAACTATTACCGTCTTGTGCTTGGGTGTAATTTAAGAGATTCCTTAAGTGCCAGGTGTTGTCTCTTCATGCACAAAATTATCAGCACACATCTGCCATTATACTTATATAACAAAGTTCATCAAATAACACGAACACATCTCGTCACATCATAGTCGCTAGACTATGGAACTCTCATCCCAGGGAGGTAAAGCAATTGACTGGAGCAAAGCTATTCAAAAGCTAAATATTTTGTTTCTATTGCTAATTTTCATACACATATATTTGAATGTCCTAATCCCTTCCTCTTCCCATCGTTCCCTCTCCGCATCCCATAGGTCTAAGTTTAAGCTATGTAAATATTCCGCAATTGTATATTGTAATATTGATTTTGTTGTAGAAAAGATCCATATCTTATTTGTAGACCGAATAAATAATTGAATAATAAAAAAAAAAACTGAATCAGATGCAAAACACTTTCACGAGTTCGGCCCGCCATCCAGAATTTTTGCAGTCCTTTTTCTTGGGCAAATCATTACTCCTGACGTTCATAAAGAAAACGGCAGTGACTGTTATGCATATAACAAGCTAAATAGTGGGTAGGAGTACGCAGTGCACACTTTTATCCACAAAATGACTGCGCACTTTTTCGTAGACGCCACTTTATTTTCATTGAATTAAAATCCTAAGAACGAATAATAGAAGCCACTTCACTTGTGGCTTAAATCAAACACACACGTACTATGTGTACATGTGGTATCTTTTATTTCAATAAAAACGATGACAAGCTATTATTAACAATTCAAAATATATTTTATTTTCATGATAGTTTACTTTATTTAGTCAAAAGAGCTTAGATTACAACACTAAGTGTTCTTTTAGAAAAGCTAGTCCACGGTAAGACTATGTCTTAACACAGTCGAAATACAACTCCTTGCTCGGTAGAATCACTTAGCTCTGCTCAGACTACATACTTACTCTTATATAGGGTGATTCATCGTGAGGTTTGATTTTCAATAGGCTTTTTTGACAGATCACGCATGACTCCTATCAAACTGCTTTGTCATTTTTGTTCAGTATCGTTTGGCAAGTCATCATGAAAAGACTCACACTACATCAGCGTCTCCAAATTGTTCAGCGTTCTGTGAGAAATGTGTGCTTAAACGACCTACTGAAACCACTATTGCCAATACCATTTGCAAATTTGGGTCCCAGTTTACATTAGTGGATGATACTCGACCGGTCTGACTATATACAGCACGTAGTGAAGAGAAGACCGTGACGAATCGATTCATCGTATCGTCGTTTTCAGAAGCTTGGCTTGGCGTATTTGACAACTTGGCGTATTTTACGTGGGGATCTCGGCCTAAAAGCGTACAAAATTCAACTTATGCAAGAATTGAAGCCAGGCGACTTGAATTTGCGTCATATTTTCAGTGAATGGGCTCTGGAAAAACTCAATGAAAATCCGGTGTTTTATCGTGAAATTTTTTTCAGTGATGAAGCCCATTTCTGGCTCAATGGATACGTCAATAAACAAAATTGTTGTATTTGTGCTGACGAGCAACATAAAGAATACCAAAACCTGGCACTACATCTATTAAAAACAACGGTATGGTGTGGTTTATGGGCTGGTGAAATCATAGGTCCATATTTCCTCAAAAATGAGGCAAATCAGAATGAATGGTAACCGTTGTCGTGCCATGTTAACGGATTATGAGCTTCCTGAAATTCAGGCACATGGTCTGGGTGAGTTCTGATTTCAACAAGACGGCGCTACGATCCATACAGCGCGTGAAACGATGGACTTGTTGAGAAATCATTTTGGTGAGCACTTAATTTCACGTTTTGCTACGGTAAATTGGCCACCTAGACCGTGCGATATCACACCTTTGGACTATTTTCTCTGGGGATATGTTAAGTCTCTGGTCTTAAGGAATAAGCCAGCTACGATTTAAGCTTTGGAAGCCAACATTACTCGTGTTATCTGCGAGATACCAGTCGCAAAACGGCGAAGAAAACAAAAGAAAAGTTGGATAAATATAATGGGGCTAATGGTCCGTCAGATTATACCGTATATTCCGAGAGTTTCGTGGTGACCGCAACTCCACTACCGATCAAGTCCGCAGCGGCATCCCCTCCGATGCGGTTACAGAGGACAATGTCAAAAAAATTCATGAAATGGTGTTGGCTGACCGAAAAGTGAAGGTGCGCGAGCTAGTAAATACCACAATGATTAGTATTGAGCACACACGCCATATTTTGGGCAATATTCTGCATATGAAAAACTTATCCTGCCGCTGGGTGCCGCGCAAACTCACTCCTGACAAAAAACACGAACTCGAGAGCACTTCGAAAGAGTGTTTGGACTTGCTGATACGGAATCGGGCCGACTTTTAGCGTCGATTGGTAACTGTTAACACCAGAGAACAGAATGAGTGGCCGGCAATGGACTGAAGCCGGCACGAGTGCTTCGAAGCGGCCGAGGGAGGCTCGATGTGTCGGAAAGGTTATGGCGTCGGTTTCCTGGGATTGTCATGGCATACTCTTCGTGGACTAACTCGAAAAAGGAAAACCATCAACAGCGAGTATTACTGTGCATTATTGGAGCGATTGAATTTATTTTTGCAAGACAATGCACCGACGCACAAGAGCATCGCAACCATGGTTAAAATCAATGACTTACGGCTCCAATTGCTGTCGCCTCCACGGTATTCGCCCGATTTGGCTCCCTCGGACTATTATCTCTTCCCAAACCTCAAAAGATGGCTCATCAATAAAAAATTCAGCTCACGCGAGGAAATCATCGACGCCATGGAATAGTATTTTGCAGACCTTCCGGAAAATTACTTTTCGGGGGGGATCAAGAAGTTGGAAAATCGCTAGAATAAGTGTATCAAACTAAAAAGTGACTATATTTAATAAAATATTTTTTTCATTACCAAGGAGGTTAATTTTCACCCCACCTAGTATTTCTTTTTTTTTCATGGTTGAGCTTTGTAGGAGGGCCCAAGGCATTAAAGTCGTTGGTTATTTTTTTCCATAATTAATTTTATTTTAATCTTTCAATGGAACATTTTAAAAATGCTTTTGTCACCATGGTTAACCATAAATTCCACCAAATCCTCCTTTTGATTGATGTTGAAGCTTCCGCATTTTTTTCTGAATCAAATGTCCCTTTAATCAAAATTAACAATTTGGAATATAATTACATTTTTCAATCGCAAATACAACACGTCCATCGAATTGTGCTTGATAACTAAATTAAAGTTGAAACGAATGTCAAAACGAGTCGAAACAAAGTTACATAGTCGAGGACCGTCTGTAGTTGACTTAGAGGCAAACATTTAATGTCAGATTGCTATAATATCGCCCGATATATCCACCAACTCAGGTAAACGGTTCGGTTGAGGACATTTGAATGATGTCATATTTCATAACTAATTGCTTTAGTATTTTTACAAGTATAAACCATATGTAAAGGGTTTGCAAATAGGGACTTGACAACTTTGAATTTAATTTGTGAACGCACTCTTTCACTAATCGTCAAACTGTCACTATCAATTTATTCATTAAACTCAACATTTTCACCATGGTAAAGTACGCTAACGAGCAACTGAAAATTTTCTACAGATATTCGGAGTCGGTGACTGCAACTTTAAGAGCGTTAACTCCAATTTTCGGTCGTAATTCTCGCCCTAGTAGACAGGCAATAACAAGTTTAGTGCAAAAATTTGAGTCTACATGTTCGTTGTGTGATGTTACCGTGTCAGTGAGACAACGGGTTGGCCGAAGTGTCGAAAATATCGCTGCCGTTCAGACGTTCGTAGCAAACGATCCAAAGCAGTCAATTCCACGGCGTTCTCAAGAATTGGGCATCGCTCCGACCACGTTATGGCGTATTTTGCTTAAGGATCTTGGCTTACACCCATACAAGATTAAGCTGACTCAAGAATTGAAGCTGATAGACCATTTGAAGCGACGTACGTTCTCCGATTGGGTTCTGGAGAAGATTCGAGAAAAGAGGATGAATTTCATTGCAAAATCATCTTCAGTGACGAAGCTCATTTTTGGCTCAATGGGTTCGTCAATAAGCAAAATATGCGTTATTGGTCGGGTGAAAACAAACATGTGCTTCATGAATAACCACTTCATCCACAAAAAATAACTGTGGATGTGTCAGCGTTATCGCGCCATGATCACCGATTATTTTTGGCCCGAATCGGAAGATATGGACTTGGACGACATGTGGTTTCAACAGGATGGTGACACATGCCACACAGACATGGGCCAGTCGATTGGCCGCCGCATGAGCTGTTCTTGTTTGTTCGTGCGAAATGGAAACACTAAGTCATCGCCAGTAGATGTATTAAAAACGTAATATTATGTCAGTCTCCTTCTTTTGGAATCAGGGGATATTTTTACTACAACGCACTATTAAATAACGCGCTAAATATGCACTACACTATCGGACGCATTAAAAAATGGTAGTGATATACCCGGTCCTGAAACGGAATAATGTTAGAAATAAACCTTATACGAGAGAAAGGCTTTTCGACACTATATTAGAAGGTTAAAAGTACTTTACTTTAGTATAAACTGACCACAATAGATATGATTTGTCCCTTGCCATACATGGTTTACAACATGCAAAGAAGAAAGAATTTCGTGTTTAAATGTGTTAACGCTATAGAAGGCCCTGATTTCTCCAATATTGTTTAACATTTACACGAATGATGAAGGTGGTTCCCTCAATCACACTATAGAAGATGATTTAAGGGGATATAAAATAGATGAGATCCAAACAGCAAGGTCTGAAGCGTTACTTCGATCACACTAAGAGGTATTGCTGCGATTGGGAATTGAACATCCAATTTCAAAATTCCCAAATAATCTTATTTAGTATTGCGTTGAGATATGCTTTGAGGGATACCAGAAATGACTGGAAAATATGGACGGCATAAACAGATACTAGCGATAAGAAGCGTACGAGTAAGTACGTACCATGGTATTTGGCTCTTCCAATATGTGTATTTTGACAAAGAGGCTTTAGTTCTGACAAAAAAAAAAAAAAGGTTTTGAAGCATTCAACTTGTCTTCAGGTTGAAGGTGGCCTTAATCAGGCAAGTCATCTCGACTGATTGTTCTGTTGTCCTATGTAGTTGAATGTAGCACCTTATCTTATGGAAATTATACCGCTGTTAGACAGGCAGTATTTTAGCATATGTATCGGACTGTCCAAAGACCAAAGACGGGCTACAGAAAATAATATCCCAAAAACCCCTTTCGATTAAAGTGATTCGAAAACACGTTGCAAGGGAGATAATTAACGAGGATAGCCAGATCTTCGCGACTTATTACCCCAAAGATACCAAAGGAGTTCACTTCTAAACGGGTTTATCTAGAATCTTTTCTCCATATTAAAGTAGTGCAAATTAAAATTGAATCAACTCTGTAAGGCTTTGTTATGCTTAATGTAGGCTTAAATAGCTTAGTTAAGCTTCTAAACGAACAATTTCACTAAGTGCTATGGAGTGTGAGTAGTCGTCGAGAGGCATTGGAAGTGTAAAGGGCAGTCCTGAGAGAAAATTTGCTTAGATGATAGTCAAACCAAAGCAGGATAGAGTTGACTTCGCGTATCAATGTGATCATGGTATCCATAATACGTTCGATGAAGATTAATGCGGAGCAGAGACGAATAGATCTAAGATTTCGTAGGTTAACATCCAAAGATATGAGTTACAGTAGACCGGAAAAATTAATGTGGCTTTGAGCCTTTGAGTTTTTGTGAACAAGATGGAGTGTTACGTTGAAACTATCAATGTGCAATTTATAGGTGCTGTAAAAGAGTGACCAGACTTGACACCGTTTTTGAGAAGAGATCGAACAAAAACCGAGAGCGGAGTTGGATTTTTTTATGATGTTATCTACGTGAGCACGGATGTTCAGACCATTGTCACAAATAATACTTAAATCGAACATTTCTGTCACATTGGGAAAAGGTTATTTATAAATGAAGTTAGTTTGGGGTTGTAAGATGTTTTCTAGTTTGGCATTTCTTGACGTTTGGGTTTTTTTTGCAGCTGACAATAATCAGAAGGACGTGCCAAAAGATTTTGATGTCTACGGCATATATCGATATATTGAGTATATGTTTTAATTCGTGCGTTTTTTTTTTTCAAAATTTGAACGTTTATTATTCAAAGTATTGCCCATCTGAAGCTATGACTTTTTCCCATCTTTCTGGCAATTTGTGGATCCCATCCCAAAAGAACTGCGACGGCTTGGCAGCCAAGAATGAATCATATTCAATCATTCAATCATTATAGCAGAATCAATATTCTGCTCTGATGTGAACCGTATTTCAGTGAGAGCGTTCTGCATCGACCGGAACAAATGGTAGTCAGAAGGGGTAAGGTCTGGGCTATAAAGCGAGTGGGGGAAGACTTCCCATCCACTGTTTTCCAAATAGTTCTTAACCGGAAAAGCAACGTGGGGCTATTTAATTGTGTTCGGTAGAGTTGTCCATTGATGGTTTCACCCGGTTTTAGCAGCTCATAATACAGCACACCCATCTGATCCCACCAAATACAGAGCATTACCTTCGCGCCATGGATATTCGGCTTTGTCGTTGATTTGGCTGGTTGGTCAGGTTTCACATATGATTTTTTGCACTTGGGGTTGTCGTAATGGATCCATATTTCATCACCAGTAACAATCCGATGCATAAATGACTTCCTTTTGTGGGGTTCCAGCAGTATTTCGGACATGCAAAACCGCCTTTCGAGGTCTCTCGGCTTGAGTTCATGTTTAACTCAATTTCCTTGCTTTTGAATATATCCAGCTGCTTTTAAACGTTTTGAAATGGCTGCTTGAGTGACACCAAAAGATTCTGCGAGCTCTTCTTGTGTTTGGCAACAATCTTCATAGAGTAATGCTTCCAGTTCTTCATCTTCAAACTTTTTTGGCGGCCCAGGACGTTCATCGTCTTCCAAGCCAAAATCACCACTTTTAAATCGTGCAAACCACTTTTGGCACGTTCGTTCAGCTAGCGCATGTTCACCATTAACTCCCACCAAAATACCATGACCTTCGGCAGGGGTTTTCTTCATATTAAAGTAATGAAGAAGAACTCCCCGCAAAAACACCTTTTCAGGCACAAAGTTCGACATATTTGAGTGGAAAAAAATTATTGTTGTTTGCGCTTCAAATGAATGACATATACTGAAATGACGTACAATGACAGTAGCTTTTCTATCGCATGTTCCAATGGAATAATAACAATAGAATAATGCAAGTTACGCCATCTCTAAGCAAACCGTTTATAAGGTATTAAAACCGACTAAAGTTATAGACCCAATATTAAAAAAAATACGCTTAAATAAATAAATAAATGGAGAGGTGAAAAATATTTTTTAGTGCTTGTGCCAAAAATAACAAAAGCAAAGTAGGGTCAGTATCTTGGTAATATATTATCGTCACTACTTTGCGGGGGACGGCTCATTTCAATGCTCAAGGGCTCTTCTGTTTAAGTCCTGCGGACCTTCAGTCAATACATTATCAGGCTATGATTAAAAATTCTTTGAAGTCAGTGAGGCCTGATAGCCCCGGGATTTGATTTCAATCCACTACTTAAAGATTTTCAAAAAATCAGCACTTAATTTGCATTGACCTTCTCTGGACTAATGAGTAACAGCACAGATAGCTATTTGAAAGAAAATTTGCATATAAATAAATCAACCACTATTTTGCAGCTAAGTCCTTGCTAAAGTACAGGTGCCCAGATATTGTACGAAATAGTATAGAAAACCTATATTTAAAAAACATGCATTTATGAGACTTATTCAGGTATATAGTCTTTCACAACTAGCTGAACAAAATCTGCACTTACCAAACTTTGGCACTCTAAAAAAAAGTTAAGACTTTTGCATCTCATCGACCGAAATCATATTAATATTGTAGTTATCATCACAATTTTCGGTGATTTCAATACAAGAAAAAACAAAAACTTTAAATCCTCAGATTGAAAAAAAACAGAAAATCTATTTTATATAAAATGTATATCATAATTAACTGGAAGTTTCATCTCTATTTTATTTTTTTATAACACTTACAAGTATGTACGTGTGGCGCCCATATTCTCTTTCTTATGAATGCTGGTGTGCTGCACTTCAATCGGTTTAAATTGGCTTCCTTATATTGTATAAATTGCTGTGTATTTTCATGCCGTCAGCTCCAGTGTTATCTGTTTGGTATTCAGAAAAGATGTTCAAAGAATTTAATTTTCCTGATAAATGATGTCTATTGATAAATTAATTTCTGTCGTCTTATCGATATTGTCGTCATGATGAAGCATTATTCATTGATTGTATATTTCAGAAATTGTAGTAACAAATGAGAAACATTGTTAACCTCATTTCATTTATCATTTGTAATGAATGGGATGGTTTCCACGAATTCCTTTCTCTATACTTAGTTTAAATCACCTACATACAAGGTAATTTTTGATACAATATCCAATTGCAACTTTCTTTCTTTCAAATTCTTTCCATCAAACCAAATTGTTAGATGGCTTTGAGAAATCTCACAATTTCTGTTCTCTCCTTCATAACATACTAACAATTTGCGTGTAGACAAATTGCCACAATTTGATCCTCAGTCTTAGTATTTATCTTATCATAGCTCCATAAAAGGCTATTTAAATGACTGGCTAAAAGCAAAGGCATTCCATTACTGGACGGAAATTGAGGTAACAGCCAAGTCAAAAACGTTTTACTAACCTCTCCCTTAAGAGAACAAAACAATTCCTACAGCTTTCCAGGGATCAGATACACGTAGTAACCGGATTCCTAACAGGTCACTGCAAAGTCAAAAGGACTTTATGACTATTGGAATAATACAAGACAAGAACTGTTCATTTGCAACAAGGACGAAGAAATGACAGAACATATTCTTAGTCACTGTAACTGCTTAAGTAGAATATATCTATGTCTTCTAAGAAAGCCATACCTTGGGGAAGAAGATATTAGTGCCAGCTCACTCAAAGATACTCGTATAGCCAAGTTTATTAAAATTGCAGGCGTCATGTTAGGATATCACAATAGATCTAACAAGGGAGCATTGTTAAGGATACATATCCCCACCTCCCCGCTTAATCTAATCTTATCTTAGTTTCACCAGAATCGCATAATTGGCTACAGTGGCTACCATGTATATACGAGTATAGACGACCATACGAGACCATTTTGACTTCAATCGAGGAGCTGGAGTTGGTGTCCCAATACGTGAGAGCTTATATTATGATCTTACATAAAGCGTGCGCGTGAGATATAATTTTAATTAAGTTGAAAGGAATAAGGAAAAACAGGAAAAACACACAGAGCAATTTCTTTTGGCAACTTTGACGACCACAAGCATCCTGGTTCTTTTCATCACAAAAAATTAATATTCTTAGATTGAATATACAATAATTGTCATATATGTTTACTCATACACAAGTTACAAATACACCATCGGAACTCATGTTAGTTAGATGGAACTCGCAGACGCACGAATATTCCATCGGCGAGTTATTGAACTTCTTCTCCCTTTAACTCGAAATTCTACTGAATTATATTCATTTTAAGCTTTATTGATTCATGAAAGTTTTTGATTTCAACATCTAAAATCTTATATTTCATCGCCATAAAAAAAATTCTTATTACAACTGATGTAATCACACCCTCAAAACATATTAAAATAATAAACCTTTGTCAATTGTATACCATATATGAATCCAAATGTAAAAAAATTAATAAATATTTTATAAGGTATTAAACAGAAAGGTATTACTATTAAACTAGACTGAAATTCGAAATTCGAATTAAACGTGGATGAAAGACATTTAAAGCGAACCACTACGGCAATGGAAAAATTGTTTCAGGATGGGCCATCAACATAGAGCGCTGTTAATTTATTTGGAGGTTGAAAACCAAACTTATGATAGTCTTTAGCAAAAAATCTTACAGATGACAATTTCCAAAAAGCACACTCCCTCTTAACATGTGAAAATCATATCAACGAACTTGTTCAAAGAATTTTTGAAACTAATGATGTTTCAAATTTCGTTTGCACCGAAGACTTCATATGCAGGCAGTATGATCAGAGACATGCATTTTAAATTCCTCATGATCCTGTTCGCATCGCAGTAACCCAGAAAAAGAATTCAAGTTTGAAAAATTTTAGTCATGGTGACGGCATACTAATCAACCCAAATTAGATCTACAATATTTGAAGGAAGCAGTGCTTCCATAACAGCATCATCAGTAGATCTTAACCAGCTTACTATACGAAGTCATAACGCAAATACTTATGGAAATATAGTAAGTCTAGTAATAAATTTTCTATCATAAAATCGTGTCCTTGATGATTTACACACCACAACCGTAGGGAATGCAAATACATTGAGTCAATTTACGTCAATTTCCACAAAGGACAAGAGTTGAAAGTCCTAATATTACATGGGCTTAAAAGTTCCGGGCCTAACACACAGATGGCGCTAGTTTTCTTTTTTAATTCACCTGATGTTGAGTTAGTACTAACTTTCAGAAGATAGCTGTTACAATTTTATGACAATCTGTTCATTAGTGTGTGAGTTATTGGGCTAAGAGTAACGCTACTTTTATAATTTTCAAAATAATGGATCAAAAAGAATTTCGTGATTTAATTTTACATTGTTTCTTGATGGGAAAAAACACTGTTCAAGTGAAGCAATGGCTTGAAAAGTATTATGGAGACTCCTCTCCATCAGAAACAACAATAAAACGTTGGTATGCTGACTTCAAACATAGTCATAGAGACACTGATGATAAAAAATGCAATGGACGTCCAAATGAGGCGGTAACACCAGAAAACATTAATAAAATCCAAAAAATCGTTTCAGTTGTCGAAAAGTGCAGTTTCTTGAGGTATCTGACATCGTATAGATATCAAATGAACGTGTTGGCTTTATATTGCAAGAGCACTTTTCCATGAGAAATCTCTGTTCAAAATGGGTGCCGCGTTTGCTCACTGTTGATCAAAAACAACAACGTGTTGATGAGTCGATGATCTCAAAAAAAAAAAAAAAAAAAAAATGCTCGCCGGTAAGAAATATCGTTCGGATGAAGAGGTTATTGGTGTAACTGGAGCCTATTATAAGCAAAAGAAAAAATGAATGGTATTGAAACGTTAAGGCGGCGCTGGATCTGTTGGATGTGTTCATCTTGACGGTGATTATAATAATGAATAAAGTCAATTTTTAATAAAAGAAACCATGTTTTCTTTTTTAGACCCGGGACTTTTTAGCGTTACACGCCAAAATCAATCCAAAACCTGTGGACGTAGACCAAATAAAGAATTTAATTACAAGTACAGCAACACTGCTCATTCTATTAATCTCGTAGAAGAAAACATCAAAGAGAATGAACAATAAGCTGTAGCTTGTGAACAAGTTTTATCAAAAGCATCTCAAGTGTAATCATCGAAAAAAGACGCAAAATTTTCGTATCGCTACGTGTAAACCAACAACTCATGATTTTTCATTCGAGCACAGGTGTCACTGTTCTTTTGTTGGTCTAATTGGAGATCAAAGCCTTAGTAGACCATATTGTTAGCCGACACACCGATCTTTAAAAACAAATAGTGATCGTATCAGGGCGGAAAAATTCCGACCATCTTCATAACCTTCAAGCTACCCGAGCCATCATATAAGGGAACTGGAAGCCTTCGTAGCAAATTGAACTACTACAACCAAGTCATCGACAACGTTGCGCAGATAGCCGCACCACTCACCAACCTTTTGTATGGGGGAAAGGACAAATCAAAAATTAAATTGTAAGTATCTCTCGTTTAGTACATTATCTGACAATAACCTTGGCTACGGACGCATCATAACATTGGTGCTGCCATATTCTGCTGCCGGATTCTACAGAAAGACCAATTGGAGAAATTCTGTCCATATAGTTAGCGCCGATTAAAAAAGTTTGGCAATAATACCACCAATACAGCTTTATTTCTTTTTTGAGGGATTTGAAATCGGCTACTATCTCTTAGTTGCTGGGAAGTCTGTTTCGAGTTCGGAAATTTGTTGCTGTGGCACCTTCGTTGAAATTTGAGTCTGTGCCGCTGTCGCCTGAATAATTTGACACTAACACAAAATTTTCCCTCCATCTGTTGAGCTGATTTTCATCCCAGTCTGCCATCTTAACATTTCAATGTTGTTTAGAACTCTGACCACAAGTAAGTTCTTTTGTGATGCTGTAGACGGTTTTCACCACTGCTAATTTCTTCTTTACCCTTCAAGGTATCACATCTGACACTACGCTGCATTTCCTTTCTCTTCACATGATACTTGGCTTCTAACTTGGTTTTCTCTATTGCTGATGCCGCTGCAATCCGAGCCTTAAGTGAAATATTCTCATCGATCCCTCTCCGGGTATGTGCTATAACCATGTTATGTGACTTTTCTACCTAATACCGATGTTGGTAACTGCTCCAAATACAAAGACATTGCAGTAGTCATTCACGTCTACATGCGTTGAGCCGCTGATTGTTTCTCACTAGGGGATCCCGAAATTTGTCTTTGTTTTACCTTGTTACTCGAAGCAAATTTGAGCGGTAGCTGTTGACGGATGCAGTATGAAGGCGTATTTTGCCTAACATAAGATGATGATCATGTCTATTTCAATTTCTGAAATGTAGACTTATTGGAAAATGGTCGATATAATTTGACGTTCACTGTCTGTCAGATGAGACCCAACTGATCTGTTAACAGGCCTTGTGCTCGAACAAAGTGTCTTCAATCATTATCCGGTTGATGTTGCAAAAATCTACAAACCATTCTCTATTATCTTCTGGCAGTCTATATCCGATCACTGTACGGTTTTCCAAATATGGAGTAGCTTACTTCTGTTGGTACTGGTAGTATTCCAGAGTAAAGCGAGGTTTTTGTGGGACACAGATCAACCGGCACTAATCCTGTTTAGTGGCGCAGAAAGCTCGCCATTTTCCCTCTCCACTGAATTCTGGAGTAGATTGCTTACTAATAGAACTACAAAATGTTCGACTGTTGAGGCTTTTCTGGCTCTATCTCTATTATTTGTCGAACCAACATCTTTCGGGAGATGCTACTTCTGCAAGCCCTAATATTAGCCGCTGCCATTGTTGGAAGTCTTATTACTAAAACTAACTTTTCCCTATCCTAGATCATTAATCCTACTCTAGAAAGTTTATATCTAAAGTTAATATTTCTTCTCCGGTTAATATGCTTGAATGCAAAATTATCTTAGCTTATCAGAGGTTATATTATCTAGAACGTTGTCTATTTATATTTATTAACGCAAAGAAGAATTCAGTTGTTACAAGATTTGCAATGATAAGCTTTGACTTTTGCCATCAGCCGAAAAAAGAATTATAGAATTCATGCATTTTGATGAATATTTTTTCTAAAATCCTTGGCTTATATTTTGTAGCCCGTGTTTTAGAGCAGATATTATAAATTTAAAGAGTTAAGTTTAGTTTTCTGCATTAAGAACGCGAAAGACCTCATCTGAAGGGAGGCATGTTTCTTCCATAAACGGATGTTGCAATTGAATTCAACATTGGTCAGGCTCAAATAAAATAAATGCCGTCTATTTCTCTTGTTCTATTGTTGCACCGTGTAAGTTTATCACTTCTATGTGGCATGTAATTTTATTGTAGTATCACCCCTGACTTTAAATAATTTAGTGATGACCTCTAAGCTATTCCGAACATGGAAATAGTTCTGATCCCCAAAGTTATGTTTTAAAACTTTATAAATGCTTCTTACTTGGCTGATCTTTGAATCTTGATTAGTTTGTTTTGTTTATATGTGCTATGTATAGGGATACATTATGCTCACGGCCCAGCCTAGTCCATTCAGCAAAAAAAAGAGGTTTTGATCTAAGTGCAGTTTAATCTAAGCGCAAGCACAGGGAGCGGTGGCAACCCAGTTTCCAAGTACTACACCTAGTTTGGCGTATTTTCATCGGCAGTCGGTAACTTTTTTTTAGGAAGTATCCCAATAGATTTTTAACTTCCTCGAACTGCCAGATTCCCCAGACTTGTCCTGCATAGCACATGATTGACCTTTTGACTGCTTCAAAGACTTTATATTTTACACTCTGCGAGAATTATAATTAATTGACCTTTTTTATCCTATTAACTTCTCTTGAAGGTACTTTCTAAAACATAACTATGGGGTGATCAGTACGCTGAGGTATTTGTATTCTTTGACTTTATTTAGTTCTTCATTTTGCCAGGTCCATTTTTCATCCATTGCGTAGCACTGTCATATTTGGCAGTATTGTGGCATATTATTTATGATGTTTGGTATTTTCGCGAGAACTACGATATAATCAGCGTAGAGAAAGTGGTTTATACCTTGTCCCCCTCCTCCAGGAAGATTGAGCACAGAAGAAGACTCAGCTTGCTTCACTCCAGATTTATACCAAAACCTCTTGGTTGCTCAGTTTAAAGAACAGAACTCTTCTGTCAATGTAATAAAAAGTCGCTTTAAAATCTACGAACAAGGCATACATTGTTTTGCCCTTATCCAAAAACGTCTGGGCGATGCTTGTTAAAGAGAAGGTCTTGTAGAATGTGGAATAATCTTTGCAGAGATCAACTAAAAACACACTAAGTAGGTAATTTTCACCTATAAGATAATTCCTGTAAAAATGTTGACGGTCGTATTTAAAGAAGATATGTCTCTGTTGCTGTTTGGTTCATTTGGGTCTCCTTTTTTGAATATCGGGAATATAATGTCTTTCTTGAAAGATGATGTTTCTTCACCAGTACTGAAAAGCCTCAGAAGGAAGGCATCAGTCGCATTTTAAAAAACAATCCTAAGGAATAAGCCTTATTTGACCAGCATCTATATTTAACTCTGATTCTAGAAAGTTATGGGTCAATCTAAAGAGTTCACTTCGATGTGAGGAAGCGCGCATTACATATGGTTTTAATTTTGCGGTGGATACAAGATGAACTGTGTTAGTACACATGTTCTGAATATACAGGGTGAGTTTTTTACCTTGAGACATCCAAATTGCTCGAAAAGTACTAAACATTGCGAAAAATGTTTCAGACAAAATTCACAAGGTTCTGAAGGGGACATAAGATGGTGACCATGAGTCAAACGAAGGTAACTTTTGATTTTTTAATGGGAACCCCTATTTTTTTTTTTTTTTTGACAGATTCGTAATCTGCGTGAAAAATTACAATTCTTTTACATGAAACACTTTTTTCAAAAATGCGTTATTCTCCCGTCAGAGAGCGCCATAATACTTAAGACTTCAAAATTACTCGAAAAGTACGAAATATCGCGAAAAATGTTTCAGACGAAAGTCACAAGGTTCTGAAGGGGACATAAGATGATGACTACGAGTTTGACCTTGAAACCCATTTTCAAGGTCAAACGAAGGGCACTTTTGATTTTTCAAATGATAATTCCTGATTTTCATTACTCTGTCGTATTGCTCGTAGGCTTGCCATTTGTTTTTACATACTGCGTTTAGCATAACCCAGAAACAACGACGTGGACGTAGCAGTATTTTGTTTCCTTCGGGGTGATTAATTAGAGTGGGTCCCCTTGCCTCTCACTGTTGAATCATTAAATTCTTCCCATTTCGACGTTTATTTCCCGAGACTACTTAAATAAATGCTCGAAAATGTGACCATTCACTTCAATACACTTACCTATCCGCGCTCTAAATGAACCAACAGAACTGAGAAGTATTTCTGGTGTAATCTTCCGGCAAGCTTCAGTTATTCGTCTTTTCATGTCCTCACGTGTTGTTGGATTTTTTCTGTAAACCTCACTTTTTAAGAAGCCCCACAAGAAGAAATCAAGTGGCGTAAGATCAGGTAATCTAGCAGGCCATTGCCTTGTTTAATACGCCCCGGGCTACTTGGGAATAATGGGCTGGATAACCATCATGTTGAACCCACATTGTCGCAACTCCAATGGCAGTTCTTCTAGTAATACTGGAGGATGGAAGATGGTCCCGCAAGAAGTTTGCATACTTTTCGCCATTCAAGTTGCCTTCAATAAAATATGGACCTATTAATTTATCCCCAATAATTCCCGCCCAAACATTAACATTCCAACATGCTGGCGTTCAACTTGTCACAACTTGTCGGTAGGCCAGTATTGCATATTATGTCGATTGGCCGTACCTTGATTGGTGAAAGTCGACTCATCAGAGAATAACACCTTGGGGAAGAAAAGGGGGTCTCGTTTAATTTGCTGAAGTGCCAATTGACAAAAGGAAACCCGGTTGCGAAAATCCTCACTAGAAAGTTCTGGATGCATTGAAACATGATAGGGATGGTATTTATGGCGATGATATATCTTACAGACGGTCGTTTGAGAAATTCCTGATACACTACTTATTTGTACTAATGTGAGGATCGTGTGCAACGGCAGCTAACACTGCTATTTTATTGTCCTCAACAGCCACCCTATCTGACCGATTCCTTTTCTTTGGTTGCACACTTCCTTCACCGGTGAATTGTTGGATGAGCCGATAAAAGGAAGCGCGCGATCGTATCTGGTCTGGGAAACGTTGGGCGTAAAGAGCAACAGCACCATCGATGTTCCTTCCACTTTCTCCATAAATCAATATTATTTCAATTTTCTCTTGAATTGAAATAGCCTGCATTATTAATCTAGAAAACGTTGCTATTAATAATCAGTTCCTCAAAACAAATATCCAACTTTTAAATGAAGTACAGTTCTATTCAAGTAAAAAAAAAGGGCAGAGTGCACATCATACACTCTAAGATAAGTTTAGGACAATTTGTCTTTATCTGAAATTTCTTTGAGTTTTAACTTCACTCGAGGCAATAATGACTTCCTCAAAACAAATCTCGACCTTCAAACACCCTAACAACGTTGCAAACCGATTAATGATTTAGGCGTGCCAGTGCAGTGGTATATAGCACTGAATGAATAAGACCTTTAAGACAAAGTCGTGTGCGAGAAATACGACTGAGCAATGAAAATCAGGAATTATCATTTGAAAAATCAAAAGTGACCTTCGTTTGACCTTGAAAATGGGTCTCAAGGTCAAACTCGTGGTCACCATCTTATGTCCTCTTCAGAACCTTGTGACTTTTGTCTGAAACACTTTTCGCGATATCGCGTATTTTTCGAGTAATTTGAATGTCTCAAGTTAAAACACTCACCCGGTATATAGCATACTTAGTTTGTTTTTGACAGATAGATGAGTTGAACGTGTTTTAGTAGGATCAGAAATTTTGAATTATTATAAAAACTGAAGAAAAAATTTTTCAAGTGGTACAAACTCTTCCAAGATGGCCGTGAAGATGCCAATGACGAACCTCGGTCTGGACGCCACAGCACAACAACAAAAGATGATAATGTCGAAGCTGTGAAGAAAATTGTTTTGGAAAATCGTCGAATTACCATAAAAGAAGTTGCTGAGGACGTGTCATGAATTTTTTTCGTATGTTTTGGACATGACATGTGTGTAAGCGAACTTTGTTCCGAAACTTCTTAATTTTGATCAGAAGAACAGTCACATGAGCATCGCTCAAGAGCTCTTGAATGACGTTCCCTGTTCCAGAACTTAAGTGACCTATGAAAGGACGGAGATTTGCAACGACTGAGAAAATAATAACGGCATTGATAGAAGAGCTCAAGGTTATAACAAAAAGTGCCTATGAGAAGCGCTTCGGGGATTGGAAAAAGCGTTGGCTAAAGTTTATTACATCTTAATATGATAACTTTGAAGGAGACAGCATTAATATTGATGAATAAATAAATACTTTTTTTATAAAAATATAAGGTCACCCTACTTTTTGAACTTACATTCTATAGCAGCTTTACGAAGTATTCGGCCAAAGGCGAAGAGCGCCCCGTTGCGCGTTTTTGGCGTCTTCCAAAAATACCTTCTGTTCCTAATCCCAATCATGTCGTAAGCAAGTCTATGCCTTTGATTTGGGTTCACTATTATTTTTTACCTTTATTTCGAGATTTAGATTAGCATTATGTCTTTCCACATTTTTTTAATGTTGTCTATTCTGTCCTCTAAAAAATTTTATTTCAATAATTAATCTATTTTTAGTTGTCTTAAATGTGTATTGCGTGAAGCATTTACTACACTATTATACATATATTTACTTCAAATATTTCCTTTCTATCTTTTTCTATTGAAGTTCTCAAATTATTTATATTCGGCATGAATGTTTTACTGATATTTATTTGCTTATTTAAATTGTGTGTGATTATTTGGATATATGAACCACAAATGCTCAAAATTATCCACCATTTCTGACTAGTTCCTGACTAGATAAAATTCCATTCGTCCTATTTGTGGAACTATAACTTTTAATTTTGCTTTTGTATTTGTAATTTCCAAATTATCCTTTAACTGTAATTTTTAAAAATTGTTTTTTGTTGCCTGGATACTAGCTAGGATATATACTTGTGAACTTATTGTATGAAATATTGTTTCTAGGTCTCTATTTATTACGGAAAATCTCTTGTTAATGTTGTTCGGCCACCGTTATGCTCATTCTGGCAATTTTCAACATCAGTAGCTAGTTGGATATTTGTAGGGTGTAGGGTGGTAATTGTAGGGTGAACATAGTAGGTTCACTATTATGTCTCAGGTGCTTGTAATTTCTTATGTACCCTTCCTTTTCATTTCCTTGGTGGTTTTATTTTTTTAACTTATTACGGTCTGTTTATGTTTTTCGTCAATAGCTTAGCGTTTGTTTCTTCTGCTCTATTTGGACTTATTCCAAGAGTAGTACTCTTACATATTTAATTAGGCGTAAACACTTTCGTATTTTATTGAAATGTCTTTATATAGTCAACAAAATTTCAAGCAAGATGGAATATAGTCGTTCAAAATCCGTATTACCGGTATGAGAGTTTGGTTTGGGAGTATGAAATTCTATTTAGGATCTTAAAGCGTAATTTACGTTTGATTCTCCTACAAATATAATATAATAGAAACCTGACAAACGACGAATTTGACCAACAGTTACAAGAAATGGACAATGCTATCAAACAAACAATGGAGCGCACCATTTTTGAAGTAAAACGCTCAGATGCCAACCTGGGTGAGAAGTACGAGGCGAAAACCTGCATTTATCAATACCTACTTGTAACCTGGGGGCAATGAATCTTCTGATGCAACATTTCCGACCATAATCGGCCTTAGAAGCATTTTTAACAAAATAAATTACATAAAGGTAAACGGTAACTTAGAACTATGTATTGTAATAACTTAGATTTAATACATAACGATTTGTACGAGTATGCAACTTACGAATCAAATTCTTAAATAAATGGTCAAAAATTTATGTACGAAGTGTGTTCAAAAAGTAAGGTATAGAACCCCTACAATTGACGCACTATACATACACAAAAATAGACTGCTCTCGCGGCTTAAACAACTGTACAGGCAGTTTACTAACACGATCAATTTGAAAATTAAGATATTGAAGGCACTGATTAAAAACATTAAACAATTAATAAAAGAAAATTACAAAAGATCTGCAAGTCCGCATTGGGGCAATTGGATTCGGGCTAAAAAAAAAGAAGTAATAAATATATATGGTAAACTATTCAGGCGGAAAGACTGATATTCAGTGTGTCCGAATTTTACAAAAGACAGAAAGTAGATAGATAATATTGACGAATGATAAAAAGTCGGAAAGTTTGGGGCATTTTTGAAGGCCGTGTATATAGTGAACAATTTAGCTCACCGTAACCACGGCATTAAGAATAGAGCCTATGTGTACTACCTACATCTCCGCAATGAACTTCGAATTGTGCGATATTAGAATAACAGTATTACCGTTTTATAGTATTTAATAAAATTCGTGCGAAATGATGAGCTCCTTTGCATATTGGATTAATTGAAAAACAAAAAATTATCAAGAATAGACGAAATCAGAAACGTCGCATTGAGTGGCGATTCCTGGCCTTCGGATTTGGATATTTACGTAGTTAAAAACAACACCACAAATCGTTAATTTTTCATATATGTTATAGTAGTTATGATGTACTTAAAAAAAAAATAACATACTCCTCTGGAAAAGGAGTACAAAAATAGCCTTTTTATAGAAACAAAAATTTTGTTCGTCGCTTCACGGTCAAAAAATTTTCGATAACTCGATCATAAGAATCGTCGCTTTCTTTCAACTTTTTCAAAAATTCCTTTTCGAAAGAGCCAAATAGCTCAAGCTTTTCTGACGGTGGGTACCTCGGGGGTACGTCTTTTTCCTCCTCAGTGCAGAGAAGAAGCGCTCCACAGAGAACAGCTAGTATCGAACACATAATTTTGAAAGCTTATACACCTACTCAAAACTGCCAGCGATATTTTTCGTTTTCGAATCCATTCAGAGAAATGGTGCTGTCGTTTTTTTGAGTTACTGGTGATGGTATTATTGTCAGTTGCGTTTTCATAAAAAATGATAATTGTAATTTCATTTGAATGCCAGAAGTCTCGTCGAGCATTATTGCGACAACCTCTGGCTGCTTCATTTTTTACGAAGGATGACTGTTTAATGGCTCACCAACCGCCATTGAGGTACCTTTAAAAACCGTTGCCGTTTCAAAGAGGTGTGCCAGTTAGGGGTCGTATTGTTTCAATAAATTTAAAAGCTCAAGGTAGTCTTCTCGATTTAAAGAACAAATAGATTTACTGTGATCTCTAAACGTGACATCATGATTTTTACTAACCTGGATGTTAGATTGAGTGTTATCATTTTTTTTATCTGGGAGCCTAGAGGTTCATCTACCTTATTCTCACAAAATCTGGCTCGTTTAAGTATACATTGTAAATTGTATGCAATTTGTTTGCGATGTGCTTGGAGTATAAGAGTGTCGACACTCGATGAACTCCAGGGAGAAAAGTTAACATGGTCAACAAAATGATTTCTTTTTTTTTCGCATCAAGGTAACTATGGACAAAGGGAAAACTGAGATAACTTAAAGTTTCGGGTATACTCTCTTTTACTGTCTTTATGTGCTAATTTAAAATTTACTAATCTTGAGTACGAAAGTCTATTTTGAATGATTAAGAGTTTTCCGAAATCTTCTATTACAGATTTTGTTTAAGCAGTTATTGACGCAGAGTCCATTTTACTTACTTCCTATGGTTATATTAGTGCGGTTTTTTTTTTTTTAAATTTGAACGTTTATTTAAGAAAAACATGTACAATAGTATTATTCAAAGTATTACCCATCTGAACCTATGACTTTTTCCCATCTTTCTGGCAATTTGTGGATCCCATCCGAAAAGAACTGACCCGGTTAGGCAGCCAAGAATGAATCAAGCCAATTTCTGATATTCTGCTCTGATGTGAACCGTATTTCAGTAAGGGCGTTCTGCATCGACCAGAACAAATGGTGGCCAGAAGGGGCAAGGTCTGGGCTATAAAGCGGGTGGGGTAAGACTTTCCATTTAATGTATTCCAAATAGTTTGTGGGGCCGATCGTTGTCATGATGGAAAATTATTGCCTCATGTCTGGTCGCATATTCCTGGCGTTTTTCGGCTACTGCTCTCTTCAAACGGATAAATTGTGTTCGGTAGCGTTGTCAATTGATGGTTTTAGCAGCTCATAATACAGCACACCCATCTGATCCCAACAAATACAGAACATTACCTTCGCGCCAGTCGTTCATAGACCTCCGCGGAGTTTAAACGTGTTTCGACTTGTAAGTGAGAAGTGACGCTTACTTACAACAATTAAACAAATTGGACTTAGGCTCCAATTAGCGCAGCGGTAGTATGTTCGCTTGAGACTGCGAAAGTTGTGGGCTCGACTCCGAATAGTCGGCAGACAGTTTTTTTTTTATTATTATTTTTATAAATAAAAATAAGTATAAAGTGTTCGCAATAACATCACGTGATGGATTGTGGTGAGCGGTCTGCTATGCCTATAGCGGGATCTGCTGAAATGTCAGGTGAGGCTTCGAGTGGTTCAAGCCAAACGCCAAAGACAAAGAGAAGGAGGAAGCTAACAACGACCACTGTAAAGCTGCTTGGCGGAGTGAGGGAAGGGAACACCTTCGCTTCATTGGCCGCAAGCGAATCTGATGATGAAGAGGAAGAAATGAAGGCCATAAGTAGCAGCATAAAAATGCTACAACAAAGAGTGCTGGCCATAAAAGAAAAGCAAATGGGAAGAAGGAAGAGGGAAGAGCTAGAGCAATCCCAACAACAGCAGCATGCTCAAAAGCAGAAACAACAACAACACCAAACAAATAAAGTAGCACAAGTGCTACAACAACGAAACGTTAAGAACCACCAGCAACAACAAGAGCAGTTACAACACTGGCAACAGATAAAACAGCAGCAGCCACAAAAACGGCAACAGCAAAAACAGCAGCAGCAGCAACAACAACAACAACAACAACAACAACAACAACAACAGCAGCAGCAGAAGAAGAAGAAGAAAAAGGAGAAGGTGCCTCCTATCAACACCTATAAATTGGAGGTAAATGCTACCAAGGACCTGTGTAGGCTGGTCATTGGTAATAATTTTAATATTAAGAGATTGGGGAACGATCGCCATGCTACGCCAGGCTACGCGAAAGTGAAAGAGCTCCTAAAGGAAACGACGACGGAGCACTACTCATTCACACCGAAGTGTGAAAAGCGGCAATCGATGCTGCTGAAGGGGTTAGAACCGTCTTCTGATCCTGAGGAGATCCTGGCACTGCTCAAAGAGAAGGAGTGCGAAGGACTCAAGTTTGTGGGGGTAAAGCCATTTACCACAGCTAGAGCCAGGCGGGAGAAACGGAGTCTGCCGTTCTTCCTGGTGCAGCTCAGTCCCGAAAGCCGTCTGGATAGTCTAAGGAGTATCAATGTCCTAGACTACCAGGTGGTTCACTGGGAAAAATTAAAAAGGAGCGAAGGTGCTATACAACGCGTTCGCTGCCAGAAGTTCGGGCACGCCGCGTCGAACTGTCAAATGCAGCCTCGATGCGTTAAGTGCGCAAAGAACTACAGTTCAGAGGAGTGTGCTCTGGGCAGGGACGGAGCGTCCGATAGGACGCAGCTCTCGTGCGTGTTATTTGGGAACGAGGGACACACCGCAAACTATCGGGGTTGTCCTCAGTTCGCTGACATTAAAAAATCAAAACTGGCTCAGCAGCAGAAGGTGGAGGTCAAACGTTCACCTGTAAGGTTTCAAACACCAGCCGTCACGTCCCAAATTTCCTACGCCCAAATGGCGGCAGGTAGGGGGGTTACGGTACAGCAAGCGACTGATTAGGATCGAACGAGGAGCCGCGATGTTTAAATTGCTACAAGACCAAACTCCTGATGTGCTTTTCGCTAGCGAAACCAAGCTAACCGATAAGCACAAACTGGAGTACAATAATTATATTGTTACAAGAAGAAACCGGCCCCGATCCAAACGTGGAGGCGGTGTCGCGATCTTCATTAACCAAGGTATAAAATTTCGCAGAGTATAAAAGGGAGTGTTGCCTAGGTTCCGGGTGTTGGAGGCAGTCGTCATTTATATCCCGCTCCGCACTGGAAAGCGGCTGTACTTGGCCTCTGTTTATGCACCTGAGGCTCCACAATCCACTTTATTCATTACAGAGCTCGACACGCTTTTTCGACTTCTTAGGCTGGAATCGGGGGAGAATTATTTTGTAATCGGCGGGGACTTCAACGCTAGACACAGAGATTGGGGAAATAATTTGCCAAATACGAGAGGGAACCTACTACTCGATTGGTGGGGTCAGCACGATGTCATGTACAGACTCGGTCTTAAGGCGACGGATAACCCGTCGTTTCCCAGAGGCGGGTCTAATTTGGATCTACTGCTGTACGACGAACGTATACGACTGACAGGTACGAATTTACAAACGCTTAACTGTCTGCGCACATTCGTGTATGACAGTGACCATTGAGGTTTTAGCACCGAAATTACAGTTCCCAAAGAAATTTCGGAATTGGAGGAGTTTGTCCAAAGATATTCTTACAACTACAGTAAGACTCGATGGACACGCTTCTCCGCAACCATGACAAGTGCGCTCTTTTCGAATACGCTCCACCCACCGTCCAATAGGAATTTGTCAAACGAGGAGATCGACAATTACCTAAAACAAATGGACGAGTTAATTAAACAAACTATGGACGCTACAATACCGCGGTGTCGACGTATGACTAACGAAGACCTGTTCCGCAATCCTACTATTGACGCACTGCACCGACAGAAAAGTAGACTTCTGTCAAGACCCAAAAACTTATACAGACAGTTAACTTACAGAAAAGACCCGGAGATAAGGACACTGAAGGCGTCGATTAAAAATATTCAAACGTTAATAAAAGAGAATTACAGAATTTCTGTAAGTTTGCATTGGAACAACAGGGTTCGGGCTGTAAACACCAGCAACCCGAATATGTTCCCCCAAATAAATAAACTATTTCGGAGAAAAAATCAGAACGACCTTCAGTGCCTTAAAATAGCCCGGACAACAGACAACGAACGGTTACTGACAATAGCAGGTATTGATCCAAATGAGGCCGCTGATGATGACGACTTCTTTGTGATCGAGGATCCACAGGAAAAGGTTGAGGCTATAGGGGCGACTTTCCAGAAAATATACAAGGCCACTGATATTATTGGCCCCAATTATGACCTGGACAATCGCGTCTTGGTGCACGACTTCTACATTCGAAATGAAGTTTAGAACTGGCAATCCGAGGGCTCTGGTTTCACCCGGTTCAGCGACGAAAATATGGCAAATAATGTCATTACCAGAGAGGGTGACCTACCCCCGTTCATTTCAAAGGAAGAGCTCCATGAGATCCTCGACACAATCAGGGTTAAGAAATCAGTGAGGACCGATGGTATTCCGAACATCTTCCTCTAGAAGCGGTGGACATTTACACCACCCTGTTTAATAATGCAATGAATAATGCACATTATCCAGCGCATTGGAAAACGGCGGTGGTTCAAAATATCCCCAAAAAGGGAAAGGATATATCCAATCCGGCAAATCTCCCATCGATAAGTCTCCTTCCGAATATCAGTAAGGTGTTTGAAAAGGTAATCAATAGAGCTTTGTCTAGGTGGGTTGAGGACAAACATATAGTTCCAGATAATCAATTCGGTTTTAAGGCGGGACATGATATCTCACATGCCGCGTCCAAACTGGTGTCCGATATCCAATGGAATAAAGGCAAAAACCAATGTACTGGTGCTTGCCTTGTTGACTTGGAGAAGGCCTTCGACACCGTATGGTTAGAGGGTCTTTTCTATAAGCTGACTAGGCTGGGGATCAGTAAACCACTCTTGTACATTCTTTATAATATGCTAACCAACAGACAGTTCTTCGTGAAGAATGGTGATGTGACTTCTGTTGGAATATTTCAAATTAAAAATGGTCTTCAGCAAGGCGCGGTCAATTCGCCGATCCTGTTCAACATTTATCCAAGCGACTTGGTAGGTTCACTTCCCCATACTTTTGCGTACGCAGACGATTTGATAGCGTACAGAACAGGTCCAAAAATCGAGGTCATCAATATTCTCTTGCAGCGTGACTTCGATAAGATAAGACGATTTTGCGATGACTGGAAGTTGAAAATCAACTTTCAGAAGTCGGAAACCATTCTCTTTAGGACGCCGTTGTCTAGAGCCTCTAGAAAAACTGGCGAACTTTCTCGATCATTGGACAACGCGGACAGCCTCTTGTATGTCGAAAGGTAGTCAGATACCTATATTTTTTGCGCTTGGGGTTGTCGTAATGGATCCATTTCTTATCACCAGTAACAATCAGATCCAAAAATGGCTTCCGTTTGTGGCGTTCCAACAGCATTTCGGACATGCAAGACCGCCTTTCGACGTCTCTCGGCTTGAGTTTATGTGGAACCCAATTTCCTTGCTTTTGAATTAATCCAGCTGCTTTTAAACGTTTTGAAATGACTACTTGAGTGATACCCAAGGATTCTGCGAGCTCTTCTTGTATTTGGCAACAATCTTCATAGAGTAATTCTTCCAGTTCTTTATCTTCAAACTTTTTTGGCTGCCCAAATCACCACTTTTAAATCCTGCGAACCACTTTTGGCACGTTCGCTCAGCTAGCGCATGTTCACCATAAACTTCCACCAAAATACGATGACTTTCGGCAGCAGTTTTCTTCATATTAAAGTAATGAAAAAGAACTCCCCACAAAAACACTTTTTCAGGCACAAAGTTCGACATATTTGAGTGAAAAAAAATATTGTTGTTTACGCTTCAAATGAATGACATACACTGAAATGACGTACAATGGCAGTAGCTTTCCAACGCATGTTCCAATGGAATAATACAAGTTACGCCATCTCTTCGCAAACCGCACGAAGTTATAGACCCAATAAATAAATATGAAGAATTAACAAATGAAAACATGTATAATAGCATTTGCTTTGTAACTGGAGAAAGCAGTTTTCCTTAAATTATGGATAGTCTGATATACGACACAAAAAAAAAAAAAAGATTGTACAAATAATGTTGTGACCAGATAGCAATGATATTTTTTCCAATTCTAATGTTTCAGCAGCTGCCTAACCTATATCACAAATGGCATCCAGCTGTCAATATTCAGTAAGGATTAACATTTTATCATGCATCATGCTAAGTGCGGAAATTACTAAAAAATATTATCAAAATTTCGGCTCCGTTATAAATACGCAACGTGAACTTGTGAACTCGTGAGGTCGGTTGTCATCATGACTTAAGGCAATTCTTCGTACCGTAGAAAATTTTGGGCGTGAGTACACACCTCACTACACCAAAATTTAAAACATTGTACAAATTTGCTATGCACGTATCATTGTATGCAAATAACCTACATACATTTGAAACATTATGTCCATTTGGGGTTTGTGGTATACAGATAATTTAAAACAAAAGAAAACCGCACTTTCGTATTCCAAAGGGACACAAATAAATTCACTCACATAGAATAGGTTGTGTATTTGTTTGGTGCAAACACCGAAAACGCTCAGGAAGCAAAAAAATAAAAAAGCACAACGCGTCGTGGTTGGTATTAAATGACCATACACCGATATCATGAATTTTTTCGGTTTGTTGTCGTGTTTCATAAGCCACAACACGATGTGTGTGAGTGAGAAATGGCCACAGCGGTATCTAGAACGCTCAAAAGTCTTACTTACTTTTGGTAATTAACAATTAATAATGTACTAATGGGACTATGCTATATGACAATGCACACATAAAAGTTGTTTAAGTTCCATGGTCTTGTGAGAGTATGCACATCGAATCTTGTTCAGTTTCCAAAGCTTCATATGCTAAATTCTCCAGCCCAGAATCTAATAATCTTATTCTTTGTTTGCAACCAAACATGGCCTCATAAGGACTTTCTTTTATTCCTTCGTGCAATGAACGATGCTTCTTGTTCTGAATGAATCTTTATCCTTCTGATTGATTAGTATGGTTATCCAGCCTGTCTCTCATATCTTGATTTGACCATTCCATGGACCCGTTGTGCGTTACTTTGTGTTCTTTTCTCAATTTCACATACCGCGTTGTAGCCTTGGAAACACGACCTAACACCGAAAAAGTTTATAATATTGGTGTAAGGTCATTAAACACCAACCACAAGGCGTTGTTGCTGTGTTTTTTGTTTTCTGAGCGTTTTCGGTGTTTGCACGTAGCATGTTTTTGGAATTCAAAAACAAATTTCTACTCAAATATCTCACAAGTAAGCATACGCATAAGTAAAACCCCACCGTCCAATAGAAATCTATAAAACGAAGAGATTGACAGGTATCTAAAACTAATGAACGAGACAATTAAAAGAACAATGGGCCACACGATATCTTGATATCAACAATAAAAGTAAACTAAAGGTCCAAACTAAAAACCTTGTACAGACAGTTTATTCACAAACTTAGCCCGGAGAACATGAACATTCTGTAAGTTGTAAGCAACAGCCACACGTATATGTTCCTGCAAATAAAGAAAATATTTCGGAGATAAGATCAAAACGAATTTTCGTGTCTAAAATTACCCGAATGATGGGCAACAAGCACATACTCTTAGCAGCGGGCACAAAACTATATGAGGCCGTTGTAAAAAGCGAATGACATCATTGGCTGGAACCATGAACTAAAAAGTCGAGTCCTTGTGCACAATTTCTACCTTCGAAATAAATAGTGAACCTGCGACTCAAGTGCTCGGGTTTCACCCAGTTTAGTGACGATAATATGACAAATAATGTCATCGCCGACGCAGGTACCACCCCTGCTTATTTCTAAAGAGCTCTAAACGATCTTTGAATCACTTAGAAGTAAGAAATTAGTGGGAACCGACGAAATACCAAACTTTGTGCTTTGACAACTCCCACTAGAAGCGATGGACATTTATACCACCCTGTTTTATAATGCAATAAATAATGCCCATTATCCAGCTCATTGGTAAATTTCGGTGGAACACCTCATCCCTAAAAGGAAATCTATGGTCAATCAGTGGTCTTTCAAACATCAGCAAGGTTTTCGAGATCAATAAAGTCTTGACCAAGTGGGTTGAGGACAAACATATAGTTCCAGATAATCTATTTAGTTTCAAGGCTGGGCATGACGTCATTAATGCTGCATCTAAACTGGTTTTTGATATCAAATAAAACAAAGGGAAAAACTAGTGCACTGACGCCTGCCTGATTGACTTGGAAAAGGCTTTCGACACCGTATTGTTAAAGAGACTCATTTTCAAGCTGAACAGGTTGGTAGTTGCATACTAAGCCACTGCCGTACTCGTATATTCTTTACAATATGTTAACAGAAAGATAGTTCATCCTGAAAAATAACAATATGACTTCTGCTGGAACATTTACCATTAAAAATGGTCTGCAACAAGGTGCGGTAAATTCGCCGAACCTATTCAACATTTACACAAGTGATCTAATAGGTTCACTTTACCATGCCATAGCGTACGCAAGCGACTTCGATAAAATTAAACGACATTGCGAGGACTGCAAGTTGAAAATCAACTTTCAGAAACCGGAATCCAATCTGTTTAAATCGGCCTTGTCTGTAGCCTCCAGGGGCATTAAAAAGAATTGGCGACAGTTTTCGATCGCGGGATAACATGGGTAGCCACTTGCTCGTCAAAATGTAGTCGTATACCTTGTGGTCTGGCTAGATCAATATCTATATTTTAAGAAACATATATATGTTGCTCTGGCTAGAGGCAAAAGTGCTTTTGTCCTTATAAAGAGACTGATTTATAGCAGCCAATTCGATGCGAGGGTGAAGATGAACATCACATGGCCTTTATCTAGCCTATGCTTGTACTAGGTGGAGTGAAAAGTAACCGCATTGACTGCCAGAATGCGCTGCTTCTGCAAAAAAGGTTATGGTGCCTTGAAGTCCGTTCATATTTAGGCAGACATGCCAAATTTCAGTGCGATACTGTCTTTCTTTTTTTTTGACAGCTGATTGTTGTTGTGTTGATTTTCGTTCTCTCATAAAACATTATTTTTTGAGAGGCAAAACGGCGAAGGAAACAAAAGAAAAGTTGGATAAATACAATATTATGGGGCTAATGCCCCGTCAAATTACACCGTCAAATATTGGTTTCGAGAGTTTCGTGGTTGCCGCACCTCCACTACCGATCCAATCCGCGGCAGCAGGCCATCCGATGCGGTTACAGAGGACAATGTCATAAAAATACATGAAATGGTGTTGGCTGACCGAAAAGTGAAGGTGCGCGAGCTAGCAGATACCACAATGATTAGTATTGAGCGCACACGCTATATTTTGGGCAATATTCTGCATATGAAAAAGTGCCGCTGCCGCTGGGTGCCGCGCATACTCACCCCTGATCAAAAACACGAACGCGTTGATGCGTAATCAGCAGACTTTTAGTGTCGATTGGTAACTGTTGAACACCAGAGAACAGAAAGGTTATGGCGTCGCTTTTCTGAGATTGTCATGGCATAATCTTCGTTGACTACCTCGAAAAAGGAAAGACCATCAACAGCGAGTATTCTGTACATTATTGGAGCGATTAAAGGCCGACAACTTTGTTTTTGCAAGACAATGCACCGACGTACAAGAGCATCGCAACCATGGCTAAAATAATTAACTTACGGCTTCAATTGCTGTCGCATACGCTCGATATGGCTCCCTCAGACTATTATCTTTTCCCAAAAGATGGCTCAGCAATAAAGAATTCAGCTTACGCGAGGAAATCATCGACACCACGGAGGAGTATTTTGCAGACCTTCCGGAAATTACTTTTCGGGCGGGATCGAGAAGTTGGAAAATCGCTAGAATAAGTATATCAAACTAAAATTGTATTGAATAAAATAAAAAGACATTTTAAAACAAAATTTTTTCATTCCCAAGGAAGTAACTTTTCACTCCACCTTGAATTTGAATGTTCCGCGTTGTTTAACGTGAGAGCAAGTTTATTGGCAAAGGTTCAGGTGATTGAGAGGGCTTACCTTAGGACTCGTCTTCGCTTATACATAACACCTGAGTCTGGGTATCTAAATTTATATCCTAATGAGGACTTGTACAACAGGATGAACCTTATAAGAACCTCATCAAACAACCTGATCTCCGGGCTTTCTACCCCAATTATATGTAGAACTCTTTGACTTTTTCATTTCTACAGAAGCGTTGCTCTACCTCGAAATGAAAGGTCTGATCCTGGACAGATTAGCGGTGTCGCTAATCTTCCACCTCGCTCGAATGGCGGCGACGAGGAGACGTCTCCCATGACGGTACGGAGCCTCTACGGTTCAGTTGGGCGGTAGGGAGTCGCGATATGATGGATGTTTTCCACCAGCACAAACAATTTTGGTGGCGAAGCTTCGTCGTCGAATTCTTCTAGTACTAGGTAGCTTCATAGGAAGCAAAGTGGGTCAGCCTAAATTTTTAGCCGTATCCGTCTTATGAAGATTAAGATAGGATTAGGTTAGATTTAAGAAAAATAATAATATTAAAAAAACAAAAAGAAAAATAAAAAAGGACAAAAGAAATGGGTGAGAACTTTTTCTAAAATAGGACTAATCCGTACAAGGAAAAAGAATGGTATTGAATTATCTCTCTCTATTATATAAAAAAGTTTTTTGTCAGGTCCGATTTTATAACGAAAATAAAAAATTTAGAGAAAAAATTCAATTTTATAATAATTTACTGGCATTTGCTCTTTTTGTCAAATCAAATTTTTTTTTATATATACCATAGTGTCGTTAGCACACACCGACTATTTGATCAAAGGTCGAAAACAGTTAGACTTCACACCTGCAGAACGTCGTTTTCAACAATTGGCAACACAAAAAAAAAAAAAAAAAAATATTACGAACAAAGAAGGAAGGAATAAAGTTGAAAAAGCATATTGAGAATATGGTATGTCTGAAGAACAAATAGCCAAAAGAAGTCACAAGAAGTAATTAAAGAAGCGCGATCGTAAGTGCTATAATATAAGCAAAATTGAAGGCATTACCTTTGAAAGTAGATTCATTTTTTTAATTTATTTACATTGAAGCGAGCAGAGGGCGAAGCCCACTAGCATGTTCACAATAAGATAGTATAAAGGGTTAAGATTTATTTTTTACTTAGAGTATCCGAGTTAGGTTCCGCACCGCACCAACCATAATCGTAAGATACATTTTAAGTTAATTAAGCTAATTTTGAAGCGTTTTTTTTTTTTGCCTTACATCTAAGAGTTAATTAGTAAATTCAAATAAAAATACATTTAAAAGGAAATGAAAAATGTTCGTATTTTAAAAGAAAGTATGTATGTACACTTTCAATGAATGTACATTAAACGAATTGTTTACAAGTCTGAAGCAGCATTCACAGTGTTTCCAAAGGTTGACGATGGACCTTTGAAGAGGAGCGAAACGACGTATCTTCCATTATTAGAGCGAGAGACAGTTCTACGAAATAGAATTTCAGCTGGATCACCAGCTGTTTGGTCCCTGAGGGGAGAGACTTCCTCCAACTTCCAGAAGCGTTGCAAAAGAGCATCGATATAAACGGTTGATTGAAAGGACGATAACGTTATATTGGATGAATTGGTATCGATTACCTCTCCTGTTATGGTCCAGCCAAAGGACGTATTGTAGGCCAAAGGTTTTCCTTCTGGGCCATGAATACGTTCAGTTTTCAAGAGCGTCCAGACCCGGTCAGCACCTAGCAGAACATCAACCGACTGAAAGACGTTGAAATATGGATCTGCTAGATCCTAATCTTGTATGTAGTTCCATGACGATGCATCGAACGACTTACTTGGTAAATTTGATGTTAATTTCCTTAAAACAAATGCGTTGAGGGATAGATATGATGTACCAAATCGAGAAACCAGATTAATAGATGAACAGCCTTTAGTATGACTGGCTTTCTTGAACGAAAGTACTAATATAGGAATACGAGAGTGCGTCCCAGCCGTTGAGCTAATGACTTTGTCATAAATGATGACTGCGACCGAGTATCAAGAAACACGCGACATTCTATGAATTGACCTTGACTATCCTAAATCTTAGCAAGATCTTTGCACCTCGGACACCATGATTTGTTTTCCTGCGATTTGACTACATGTGCACGAATTGAAACTGATTATCTTCCACGCGATGGAGTGGAACGATTTGGGAGTCGATATGATTCGAATGAGACACATCGTAGTTCGAGAAATTCAATCAATTCATAACTTGAGCAGTCGTCTCGTGTACCTGATTTTTTGTGTCCTGATCAAGTTTGTTAAGAAGTAAATATATAAGCCACAGACCCCGGTCATTTTTCCTGCTGCCTGAAGTCCGCGAAGAGCTTCAACAGCACCATCTGTAATTTTGCGAAGCACGTGACCGCTTGGTGAACACATAGAAGGTAACGACATGAAGGTTTGAATAAATGACTGAATAAGTAAATGAACCCTATTGTAGCGCTTATCAAGCCGTTCCCAGGCCTCAATATTATTTGACTCTGAAACTGGAATATATTTAATTTTGGGATGGCTAATTTCCGAACATGATGATGAATTTAAATTCTCCAAAAAAATTAATTGTTAGCTTGCTATTTGCTCAATTACTTCACCTTGCCTTTTGGCAGTCTGTTTTTCCCGAATTGCTCTAGTTATTCTTCAAACTCTTTCTCGAATTACTCAATCTGTTTTTCTGCCAGATCATGCAAACACGCAACATGGTGGGACGAAAATTCCCCCAAAGATTCCTCCAATTTTTTTTATCGAATTTCGATTATCTTCTATTCAACCTGACTATCGATCGTTTCACTAAAAATTACCGCACGAGTGATTCAACAATTAATTAATTGAGGTTGATTAACGATGCTCCAATCCCAAATAATCATGTTCATTAAATAATGATCCTTTTTATAAAAGGTGGCGCAAAATTAATCACACTATCGGAAGACGGTATAATTTTTGCAAATGGTATCGTACGTCAATCATATTTGATATTTGTGAACGAGATAGACGGCTGCAGTATACAAACAAACAAGGAATGGAGGGCTGTACTCCGTGAGAGGGTGGAATAATTGTGTCGATGATTTTGACTAATTATCGGTCGGTGGTGTTAGCGTAGCGTTTTCAATGTCGATTTCCTAATCGAGTCGCGCCAACTGGGCAAACATTCCGGCGCTTAGCTACTCGACTCAAACAGACTAGAACCACAGGAGACCATGCAGGTCGTGGCGGCCACTAGACAGGTCGTTCTACAGAGAATATCGCAGCTGTGGCTGCTGATGTCTCTGAGAACGAAGAAACATCAACCAAACGACGGGCCATGCAATTGGGCATCACCAGACGGAATCTACAGCGATTTTAATGAAAAACTTACACAAGTTCCCGTATAAAGTGCAAAAAGTGCATCAGTTAATGCCTCGTCACCGTCAGTCGTGTGTGAACTACTATACTGTTAAGCCATCCTCAATCTCAACAATGACGAGAACGATTTTTTGTCGAAAATCATCATGAGCAATGAGGCGTATATCCACTTAATTGGTTACGTCACTACTCAAAACCACTGTGTGATGCGGCGCTCATGCGCGAAAAGTGATTGGGACGTATTTTTTTGAGGACACCACCGGCAATACGGTCACTGTTACTGGCGAACGCTACAGGGCCATGATAAACGACTTTTTATTACCGAAATTGGATGAGCGGGGCTTGGTGAACATGTGATTTCAACCGCACACACAGCACGCGCCACAATGGATATTGTAAAGGAAGCGTTTCCTGGTCGTGAAATCTCTCGTTTTGGCGATTTAGCATGGCCAGCAAGATCGCCGATTTAACCATCCCAGACTTATTTTTTTGGGGCTACTTGAAGTCGCAGGTTTATGCCAATGAGCCTCAGACAATCGTAGCCCTTAAGGAGAATATTCGACAGGAATGGGAACAGTTATCACCGGAAATCTTGAGGAAAGTCATAAAAAATGCGATAAAACGAGCACAAATGCATATCAACACTGGCGGCAGCCACTTGGCGGACATCATCTTTTCCACTTGACAGAAACAATTTTAAAGGCTCTAGTAAACATTTTCATCACTCAAAATCTTTTATATTTTTTATTTAGTAAAAAAAAGTAATGATATTGGATGATAAAATTCAGAAGAATTTGTGTAAAGGACACATTCCTTTCCTAGCATATTAGTTATCCGGTTTTCGGATACTTTTATTAACCTTAACGGAGAAGTAAAATAAATAGTTTTGTGTTCTAACACAATTATTAGAGTCAGCACATTCTTTCACGTAGCAGACTTTATTGATGAGAAAATACATCTTGAAAAATGTCTATTGAAGTTTGAGTTTAATTCGGGCTATGGTTGACATCTGAAGAAAAGAAAATAAAGTTTTTTTTTTTTTTAAATAAAAGCAGAAAATAAAATAACTTACACGCTGTTAACGTGCCATTGGGATGGTGACCACTTGGAGCAACAGCAAACAATCACGCGCCACACTAATTGCAATTAAGTAAGTAAGATAGTTTATATAGGTTAAGTAGCACAGGTACTTTTAAGTTCTAAATAAAAAGTAAAAATTAAAGTCATGGTTTCTAAGTCTTTTCAAAAATTTTCTCAAAAATTTTATACCATATGTATAGTACAATGCAACTTTAATTACACTTTAAAATTAGGCTGGAGGGCAGTAGTTTTAGATTTATTGTTAGGCTAAAAGCCGAACTACTAAACGATAGAGCGGTTAAATGACCGCTTTTGAGACTTTAATCAAAATTGTTCAATTTTAGGTTTTTATTTTTCTGGAACTTCGTGTCGTAAGTTCCATTTTTCTATAACGTATACCATATGCAGGTACTTAATTTTTCAATATCTATCTTCCTTTTTTTGTTTTTACTGATAATAATATGTACTCAACTGAAATGTTATAAAGTTATCTGCATTGAAATCTCAAGCTTACTACTTATTTTAAGTTTTTCAAGAAAATGTCATTTGATTATATTGGGTCATATAAAAAGTCTCCGAGGTTTTTTGTCACTAGATGGTGTTGGTATCCATTTATTTGGAAACACTTATCTGATTGTGTCAAACGAACACGTGTTTGAATGGCATGAAAGACATGTCAGGCTAATTTTTGTGAAGACAGCTGTGTAATTTGTTGCCCGTGTTAAAGTTATACCGATTTGAATACGAGTGAAATATCTAAGAAATACGCTATATGATCTTTTTTTTTTTTGCTATAGAAAAGGGAAAAATGCTGCAAAAACATGCCGAAAAATTGCTGCAGTTAGCGGTGAGAGAACGCAGGACCCAGGAGTGGTATGTTGGATTCCGTTGCGGAAATTTCGATGTAAAAGATGCACCTAGCACTGGTCAACCTATCACTGAAAAAGTCGAAGAAATTTTGCTACTGATGGAGCAAACCGGCACGGAAGTTGTCTGGAGATATCGGAGGTATTAAACATCAACCGTATGACAGTTTGGAATCATCTAAAAGCTACTCAAAGAAGCTACAAGAATTAACGCCAAGAAATTTAATTGGACCGAATAACCATCAGTGAAACGCTGCTGAAACGTGACAAAATGGGACCATTTTTGGAGTGATTCATTACGGGCGAGGAAAAATAGATTAAATACGAGAATATCTAACGCAAGCGATCATGGTCAAAGGCTAGTGACCGACCACAAACGACTTTAAAGCCTGGATTGACGGCAAACAAGGTTGCCTATTATGAACACTAGAATGTGTCAAAACTGTCAATTCGATCCTCTACTGTACACAACTCGACCGTTTGAATGAAGCTTTCAAAAAAGAGCGACCAGAATTGGCCAACCGAAAGAGACCTGTTTTCCATCATGACAATGCTAAGCCACAAATTGACGGAGCTTGGTTGGGAAATTTTGATGCATCTACCTTATAGTCCGGACGCTCGATACAGTGCGCTGACTGCTGGTAGCCCGCGAGGCAAAATAATGATAATTCATATTCAATCAATCGCTGCTGGGTTACAAATATTTGCGACGTGATTAGTTTTATTTGTAATAATCAAATAGGCTAAAAACTTTGTGTAATAAATAAATAAAAATAGTAAGTAGGAATTTTTGCATTTCATTGTTGGTAGATTATTCATTAAACGTCTGATTGAATGCATTCAATTGCCTTATCTTAACGAGTACAGTAAATACTTCAGGGTAATTTATTTATCGCAATCATACGAGTAAGTGGATTGTTCAAATGAGTATCACATTAGAAGCGACAATTATTGTACACTATTCGATCACTTGATACCAAAATGAGTACACTGTTTGGTTTAATTCATACAAATGGGTGATTGCTTTGAACAAAACATGTACCATTTTAAAAGTACATTGAGAAGAATGAGTACATCCACGATATTTATGTTAATGAATGCAATGGGTAATAGGTATCTAGCTTTGATCAAGTTAATACAAAAAAGTGACAGGTCTTACAATTGTGTATTAACTTTATTTAACAAAATGGAAGTACATGATGTAAGTTAATATTTTCTTAGAAATAATTGCATACAGTTACATACTAACAACAAATGATTCGAATATTTCAATGGGAAGCAACGTTACGTTGCTAAATAGTTCAGCCTTATGACTAAAATTATAAGTGGCGACATTAAATTTACTAACAAAAGAGGCAGGAGTAAAGTTTGGGATTTATTTGGAACAATCGAAAGTTCAAATGGTGGTCAAATTTCAAATTTAGTGGCCTGCAAGAAGTGCTTGAGTGTGTTTAAATTTAATATCAAAAGTACATCAAATTTAGTGAAGCATTAATGTTATGTATTAAAAAAAAAAAAAAAAACTGATATCGCAAAAAAAAATTTAAGTGGGAATGGAAGATAAAAAAAATAGTGTACGCGCTATAACGCTGTGAGCTATAGAAAACTGTCGACCTCTAAGAATGTTTCACGAAATATTTAAAAACCGAAAGACAAATATCTAAAAATTATTAAAGACGAGATTAGATTAATTAAAAATGTTGGCTACTGACTAATATCAGACATCTGGACAGAAAATTCTTTGAAGAGTTTATTCATTTCACTGATCACTCACTATGGTATATTAAAGAGAGAACATTAATCACCAGAATTCTAGGCCTAAAATCTATGAAGGGCAAATCATGCATGGGTACGTATACGTAACATAAATAACAAACATATCTGGTCTTGTAACAACAAAATATACTCCCTGCCTGACTCGAACTGCAGAACTGTTTACCCAAGGCTTCAATACTGCCTCTAAGACAGTTTCACGGTAAACGATCGCATTAATTTTAACGCCAAGGTCCAAAAATACGAGCGGAAAGCGACCATCGGCGGTTATGGCGGACTAAACCATCACCATCGGTGCTGCCTGCTTTCTGGTGGCCGTCCGAAGGTGTAAGTTTTCGAAGGACCTCTCTGGAAAGTAAACTCGGTCATTTTGCTTGTTGACATACTGCTCGATAACAAATGGCGACTGATCGGAAAAAACCAAATTCGGCAACTCACCACTTTCGTGCAAGCATAGCAACTCATTCGATCTTTCGACGCTAACTTTTTTCTGTTGCGGTGTAAGATCGTGTGCTTTTTGGAACTTCTATGGCTTGAGCCCAAGCTAATTTTTCAGTATGTGTTGCATCCGTTCCAACGATTTGTTGAGCTCACGAGCCATTTTTCTTCCACTTCGACGCGGATTTCGCTCAATTCGAGCCTTTACTCTCCGAACCATTTCTGAAAGTGAACTTAAAACAATTCATGGCATTTACTTTTTGAAAACGATATCATGTAAATGTTGGCCACAACCACGTCTGAGGGGGTCCATTCGGAAGGTCCAATTTTAAGCGACTCGTTCGAACATAGCGACTGGTATCTCGCAGATAACACGAGTAATGATGTCTTTCAAATCGTCAATTGTAACGGGCTTATTACTGAAGACCTGAGACTTTACATATCCCCAGAGATAATAGTCCAAAGGTGTGATATCGCACAATCTAAGCGGCCAATTTACAGTAGCAAAATGATTTCTCAACAAGTCCATTATTTCACACACCGCCGTGTTTTTGAAACTAGATCTTACTGAGACCATGTGCTTGAATTTCAGGAACACATAGTCATAATGATGCGATAACGGCTACCATTGACGGTAACATTCTGATTTGCCTCATTTTTGAAGAAATATGGAACAATGATTCCACCAGCACATAAACCACATCATACCGTTGTTTTTAATGGATGTAATGATAGCTCTTGTCTTATCAGCCCAAATACGGCAATTTTGTTTATTAACGTATCTATTGAGCCAGAAATGGGCATCATCACTGAACAAAAATTTCACGAATAAACACCAGATTTTCATTGAGTTTTTCCAGGGGCCATTCACTGAATGGCTTCAGTTCTTGCACAAGTTGAATTCTGTACGCATTTAGGCCGAGATCCTCACGTAAAATACGCCAAGTTGTCGAATACGCCAAGCCTAGCTGCTGAGAACGACGATGAATCGATTCGTCACGGTCTTCATGTACACTCTCAGCTACAGCTGCCAAATAATAGTCTCTTCACTACGTGGTGGATGTGCTCTAATCGGTCGAGTGTGATCCACTAATGTAAACTGGGACTCAAATTTGCGAATGGCATTGGCAATAGTGGTTTCAATAGGTCGATTATGAGCACCGTAAGTTCCTCGAATCGCACGAAAAATTTCTCACAGAACGCTGATTTTCGTAATGCAGCTGAACAATTTGGAGACGCTGTTGTGGTGTGAGTCGTTTTATGATGAGTTGCCAAACGATTCTGAACAAAAGTAACAAAGGAGTCATGCGTTATCTGTCAAAGAAAGCCTACTGAAAATCAAACCTCACGATGAATTATCCCTTACTTTATATGAAATCTGCAACAATCGTAATTGAAAAACTGAGTGCACTTATATAGTGAGAAGGCAAAGAAGAAAATTCTGGGAGTAAGGATGGTATATATACTCTATCATATACTGACTCTGAGCTGTTCTATACAGATAATAAGGAAGAAAACATGGTGGACACACGTGACGAAAAATAATGAGATTGTTCTCTAGTTCCGAAGACATATGTGGAGCGAACGATCAGAATATTGAAACAATTTAATTGACGAAACTGTTTGGCAAAAAATTCAACTTGGTTCTGGATCTGGACGTCCATACTTCATACTATTTCCAAAGAAATATCATGGCCAAGGGAAAATGCGAAACGCAAAATTATGAAGAGCAAAGTAAAGAGTGCATTTTCGTTGATACCTGACCAGCGTACTATGAGTCATATTAAAATGTGCACGTTCGAGTTTAAGGATTCGAATGGAATCTAACTTTAGCAGATTGAGATGCTTTTATTGCAAGTTTATATCCACGTGGTGCATATGAAGCAAGAAATATGAGCTTTTCATATTTATGGAATAGGAAATGGGATCCTGCGGTATGGAATAGATTTATAGAAAATAGGCAAAACTGTTACAAACCAGGAGTAAATATTACAGTTTATGAACAACTATGGTATTTGCGACAAAGGTAAGTTGCAGATATACAAAATAAATGCCAACAAACCCGATAAGTTCGGAATCAAATTCCGGTTGGCATCGGACTTTGAGAATAAATATATTGTGAGCGGATATCTGTATTTAAGAAAATATGAGATGAGACCATCGGCAATACGACTTAGTAAAGATGTTGTTCTAAAACTCACTGAACTATTTATAGATTGCAGAAGAAATATAACCATAATATAATATAACCGATAATTTTTTTATGAGTACATCTTTTGCAACAAAATTTGTATCAAAAAGAACTACCTTAGTAGGAACTATTCGACCGAATAAAACGGAAGTACCCAAACGTTCGTAACAAAAGGAAGGCAATATAGCAAGTTTTTCAACGTAGCTTTACAAATAAAATAATTGTACTCTGACAATTTACAAAAGTAAGCAGAACAAAAAAGTTCTCTTACTAAGTTCGAAGCATAAATTTGTAAAATTAAAAAAAAAAGGTGAATGTATAACTGAAACTATAGGCGTGGATATGAAGGATCAAATGTCCAGTAGGTATAGCATAAAATCTAAAAATCGTAGATGGTTTGTCCATGTATTTTCCAACATTTTGGATATAGCGATTATAAATGCTTGGATTTCATAGGTGAAATAAGATCGCAATTTTTTATTTTGGTTGGCATAGTAACTTGCCACCGAATACCCGGATTTACAGGAACAAGAAACAAAAAGTATGGAGAAAACTTCAGCAGACTTCACTACAATTTTTAAAAGGCGAAAAACCTGTCAAATTGCGACGTTCTATCGGGTTTTCCAATAACGAATTGACAACTTTTTTTTTTAAATAAAAGGCAAACCATTTGAGATATTTCAAAAACTTTATTATTGGCTTGAAGTACAATCAAAACGTTTATGGATGGAGTTTGACTTAGTTCATATGGCCACCGCGGGCACGTTTGCAGCGGTCGATTCGTTGGACCACCCAATTTTCAACGACTCGGCCACACATTTCGGCCGAAACGGCAGCTATTTCGCGTTCAATGTTGGCTCTGAGCTCTTCCAACGTCGTCGGCGAGTTGGCATAAACCAATGACTTAACGTTGCCCCACAGAACATAGCCAAGCGGCGTAAAATCGCCGTTATCTTGAGATAACACACTCACCATACTTACTCTTCAATAAATCGATTGTAGCGTGTGCTGTGTGGCACCATCCTGTTGAAACCACATGTCGTCCAAGTCCATATCTTCCAATTCGGGCCAAAAATAATCGGTGATCATGGCGCGATAACGCTGACCATTCACAGTAACGTGACGATCGTTATCGTCGGCGAAAAAAAATTGCCCAATAATTGCCGCCGGCATGTAAACCGCACCAAACAGTTATTTTTTGTGGATGAAGTGGTGTTTCATGAAGCACATGTGGGTTTCCATCCGACCAATAACGCATATTTTGCTTATTGACGAACTCATTGAGTCAGAAAATGAGCTACGCCACTGAAGATGATTTCGCGATGAAATTCATCATCTTGGCGCATCTTCTCCAGAACACAATTGGAGAACGTACGTCGCTTCAAATGGTCCATCGGCTTCAGTTCTTGAGTCAGCTTGATCTTGTATGGGTGTAAACCAAGATCCTTACGCAAAATACGCCAAAATGTGGTCTGAGCGATGCCCAATTCTTGAGAACGCCGTGGAATAGACTGATTTGGATCGTTTGCTACGGACGTCTGAACGGCAGCGATATTTTCGACACTTAGACCAACCCGTTGTCTCACTGACGCGGCAACATCACATAAAGAATATGTAGACTCAAATTTTTGCACTAAACTTGTTATTGCCTGTCTACTAGGACGAAAATTACGACCGAAAATTGTAGTTAACGCTCTTAAAGATGCAGTCATAGACTCCGAATATCTGTAGAAAATTTTTATAACTTGTAGACGTTGCTCGTTAGCGTTTTTTACCATAATGAAAATGTTGAGTTTATTGAATAAATTGATAGTGACAGTTTGATGATTAGTGAAAGAGTGCGTTCACAAATTAAATTCAAAGTTGTCAAGTCCCTATGGGAAAACCCTTTATAAAAAAAGGAAAAGGAATTCGAAAATTGTTTTGTATCTCGTGTTATGTTACACTTATCGATGACGTTTGCTTTTCCAATGATTTGGCGTAGACAAAAGTCAAAGGGTTTAAAAAATAAGAAATAAAAAAAATAGAATACCATAAAGTAGCTTCTGTATCCATGCCAATACCTCGTAGAAAAGAATTTCTTATGCGCACGGCAAGAACACAAGGACCATGTGCAAAGTCAAGTGATGAGGATGATCGTGAAGAAAATTACGCTCTAGAGAAGGAAGTATCCGAATATGTACCTTCTAGAAGTTCATTTAAGGAATCACACATGATTCAGCAGGAAAAGTTGAATGATTTTTTCCGTGACTTAAATTTATAAATCAGACAGAATGAAATCTGTTATCATCAGAGACTAAGATATCTTTGCCAGGGAAAAGGAACAAACAAACATACCTTCTTCACACAGAAGGAATCCATATGCTACTGGAACGACATTAATGGGTTAATGAATGAATTACGAATCACTTAAAGAAAAAATGAATTGTGCCTCTTTATTAATGGATCTAAAACGAGCTTAAAAACAGTTCTTCTAAATAATGGTAACGAATATCCCCTCCATACCTGTAGCATATTTAATCACTTTAAAACATACGATACTATGCAATTTATTTTAAACTTAACAAAGTGATGAAACTCAAGTTGAAAAGTTTGTGCTGACTTAAAAGTGATAGATAGGTGGATTTACAAAGCATTCCTGCTCTTTATGTATGTGGGACAGTCGAGTTACAGAGAAAGACTACTTGTGTTTTCTTCTTTGCCTTCACATATTTAATTAAGAATCCCTTAAAAGCTATGGACAAAACAGGTGAAGGCTTTTTACATTAAAAATCTTTCTTCCCTAAATTAAGTGACGCCAAACTTAAAAAAGGTATATTTGTTGGACCGCAAATACGAAAACTTATGAACGATGTCAATTGACTTTTCGCCAGGACATAAAGAAAAACGAAGAACATTATCGAGGTCAGTGGGATGCAGCCATGTTAGAAGATTACTGTTCCTCTTTAATGCGAGAAAATTGAACAAGTCACTAACGTAAAAGCTGAATCATAGAATACATGTTTTATTATAAAAAGTATTTACAAATATTTATGTTTTAGAATGAATTAATGAGCTAACTTTTTAGAATTTTTAAGTTTCAGTGGCAATAAACGTTTTGTCACTTCTAATTTAGTATGTGTATGCAATCATTGCAATATCCTTCAATGAAATTTCTAATTGATAATAAAATACCTTATTTTACTAATGTTTCACAAAAAAATTAAATTTGTCACGCAGATTTTTGTCTTCTATGGGCTATGCTAAACTCTGAGTATTTATAATCAACTCGAAAAAATTTTTAATGTTTATTTGAAAAACGGTCTATTGACCGTCATCGGATATATAATATGTCGGTAGGCTTAGTGTAATTGGATAAAAAAAATATAACTGAATTGGAAAATAATGTAAAATCATAAACGGGAACTCTAGAAAGATACTCTTTTACTTTTCGTCGGATGAATTTGAGTAAAGAGTAAAGTGTAATATACAACATTAACCAAAAAAATTTCGGAATTTATTCAGAAAATTAAAGATAAAAAATTATTCATCTAAATCTATACTGTACCCTTTAAAGTAATTCCCATCGACTGCAACACACTTATGCCAGCGCTTGATCCAATCATCTAAACATTTTTTTATATTCGGTTTTCGGTATGTCCATCAGTGCTTCCTGCGATTTTTCCATTACTTCCTCTCGGCTGATGAAGCGCTTTTCCTGTAGTTGATTTTTAACTCGATTGAACAGAAAGAAGTCATAGGGAGCCAAAACAGGTGAATTCGGTGATGGTTGGTTGGTATTTGTTGCATTTTTCGTCAAAAAATTACGAATAATGGTGGCACTGTGCAACGGTGCGTTATCATGGTGCAAAATCCACGAGTTTTCCGCCCACAATTCTGGTCTCTTTCGGCGAATTGCTTCACGCAAATGTCTCATAACCCCCAAATAATACTCTTTGTTTACTGTCTGGCCTTCTGGCCAAAATTCATGATGCACTACACCGTTGTAATCCATGAAAACCGTGAGCATTTCCTGCTTTTTTGACTGAAAACGACGTATTTTTTTTTTGTTCTCGGCTCATTTGGTGAACGCCATTCACTTGCTTGATGTCTGGATTCTGTGTCGTACTCATAAATCGTCTCCAGTAATGATCCTTTTGATTGTGGGATCGGATTCGTCTTCTCTTTTGCGACGTCAACACGGTCTCTTTTTTGCATGAAATTGAGGTCTTTTGGCACCAACTTTGCTGCTACACGACGAAAACCCAAATCATTAACCAAAATATATTGAATGGTTCCATAGGCAATGTTCAAGTCCTCTTCTATATCTCTGATGGTTAAATTGCGGTTGTTGACCAACATTTCTTTTACTTCATCAATGTTTTCGTCGGTTTTCGATGTCGATAGTCTGCCACTGCGTTTATCATCTTCGATTGACTCACGACCACTTTTGAACAGCTCGTGCCACTGATAAATGGCCGTTTTCTTTAGAGAATCGTTGCCGAAACACTTTTCCGACAATTCCAACGTTCGCGCACCATTTAATCCATTTTTTACGCAAAATTTAATACAAGTTCGTTTGCAAATTGAAATCCATTTCTAGAATAGTAAAAAATCGCCACACACACAGAGATAAAGAGCAAATGTCAAGCTATAACGCTAAGATATAAAGATATAGAGAGAATGTCAACAACAGATGTACCAACTTAACAAACAAAAAACAAAAACAGAACTCAAATCGGAACACTGGGAGCGCCACACGGTGATTACGGTGGTATAGAATAATATGTAGTTACATAATATAAATTTTTACTATTTTAGCAATTGCTAAACAGATTAAAAACCTAGAAGTACTCTTCCTAAAACAATAATAAATAATACAAACCTTAATTTAAGGAATGAATTGTTTAATAAAATGTCTTTTACAAATCTACACAGTATGCGAATCCTCATGCCGTGCAGACAATATTTTGATTTAAGATATACACATTAGTCCTTGAGTCGTTTTATATTTTTTATAATAAGAATCGCCCTTAAATTTACAAGCAAAACATTTTTGATTCATTTTAAAAAAATCTACTCGTACATGTACCCCTGCGAATATTTTTCGATAACCGAGGAATAAATATGAAATTGCAAAACATGCGTGTACTTACCTGTCAGAAATCAGGAAACCCGAACGACAACCCTTATCGACGGCGTGAAATTAACTTGGATACAAACATTTTACTCATTTAACTAATTAAATATTTAACCAACTGGAACAAGCAATTATTGGAACAACAAAAGACCTGCAAAGAAAAAAAAAGTCATAGGTCCGCTTAAGATAATGGGATGTACTCAGAAACAGACATTCTCGTATGTATTGGGACTGACATTTTCGGAGGGACACAAAATGATGTCTGAATTCATATCAATAAAAAAACAACAACAATTTATCTTATTAGGCATGCATACATGGTTCCTTTGACTCAAATCTGCTATTGAATGTTGTGGGTGGTACATTCGGAGGTGACTTTAATTTTAACTTACAGCAATAAGGTTTTTCGACGTAAATGTGTTTACTTACAAAAATATACTAGGTGTCAAAAATTATACAAAAATGCTATTGTATTTTTGTCGACAAAAACATGTTCACAACAAAACAACTGTCTTCCTATCAGTTTGTAAAATGTCAATCGACGAAAAAAAAAAAAAAACAAATTCGTTTTCACTTATTTGTCAATATGTAATTGATTCCACAGAATGGAGGCTATTAATTCATTAAAATAGCATTTCATGCACTTTTTACTTATGCCAAAACACTTTAAAGGTCACGACGGGATGATAAGTAGGGTACGTAGATGATAGTCTTAAATTTATTTTCATTCAAATTTGTGTTTTCTTTCCTTTTACTCTTCTACCAGTAGTTATATTATACTTGTCTAAAGTAAACGATATATGTCGAATTGTCGATTTTTTTTTTGTATTTTGCTGGCATAATATATTTACTCAATATTTTGCTCAATAAAACAAAAGCAATATCCACTAGGAGTGGGTATAAATAAAACAAACTATTGTACCATAGATAAAAAAAAAACAGTTTTTCATCTCGTAACGACGTTTTTTTTTTTTTTATAAACAAACAGTTTATATAGTAACTATATTTATCTATTTGCGCATTTAAAATCCGTCGAAAAAAAAAATAAACAAAACCAAAAGAAAACGAACCTAGCAGCCAAAAAAAAAAAATAACTAAGCAAAGAATACACAAAATTCAACTCAGGCATGCGAACAGATCATTCTGTTCCGCTAACATGATAATCGCATGAAGTTGAAAAACGAATAACATGGTTCTAAGAGAGAGTACCACTTGAATTAAACCCATTTTCAGTTAGTACCAACCTTCAAAAAATACTTGTATAAATTTAACGGCTGTCGGACGATTAGTTCTCGAGATATAGCGTTGTGAGTGAAGCAACTTTTGTTATTGTGAAAAAAAAAAATGGATTCAAAGCAATTTCGTGTGTTGATTTATCATTGCTTTTTGATGGGAAAAAATGCAGCCTATGCAAAGAAATGGCTTGATAGGTGTTACCCGGACTCTGCACCAGCAGAACGAACCATTCGCAAGTGGATTGAAAAAATTAAAAGTGGTCATACAAGCACCGAAGATGATGTGCGCAGTGGACGTCCAAAAGAGGCTGTTTCAGATGAAAACATCAAAAAAGTCCACAAAATGATTACGAATAACCGTAAAGTGAAGTTGATCGAGATACCTGAGGCTCTGAAGATATCAAAAGAGCATGTTGGATATATCATACACGAATATTCGGACATGTGAAAGCTCTGTTCAAAGTGGGTGTCGCGTTTCTCACCGTCGACCAAAAACAACAACTTGATGATGATTCAGAGGAGTGTTTAAAGCTGTTCAACCGCAATAAAGCCGAATTTTTGCGTCGGTATATGACAATGGATGAAATTTGGCTCCATCGCTTCACACCAGAGTCAAGTCGGCAGTCAGCTGAGTGGCGAGCAGGCGACGAAACTCGTCCAAAACGACCAAAAACTCAACAGTCGGCTGGCAAGTTTATGGCATCCAAAAGGGGCAGACTATCAACAGCGATTATTACATTGCAAAAGTGCTGTTTCATCAAGACAATGCACCGTGTCACAAGTCGATGAAAACGATGGCAAAATTGAATGAATTCGGCTACGAATTGCTTCCCCACTCAGAGTATTCTCCAGATTTGGCCCCCAGCGACTATTTCCTGTTCGCAGACCTCAAAAGAATGCTCACCGGAAAGAGATTTAAGACCGATGAAGAAGTAATCGCCGAAACAGAGGCCTATTTTGAGGCTAAGCCGAAATCGTACTACAAAACTGGTATCGAAAGATTGAAAAATCGTTTCAATCAGTGTATCGCCCTCGAAGGCAACTATATTGATAAATAAAGTTGAATCTTGCAAAAATTTTGTGTTTAACTATAAAACGGCACTGACTTTTTAGCCCATGTGTAACTATACACTTACTACTTCACCCACTCGTTATTGAAAACGCTTTTTCGCTCGTTTCGTTAACTTAGTTACTGTCAGCTGGGTTTGGAATCAACAAGGAAAAGTTAGGTTTATTTTACATTGAAAACATTGATGAGACGAAAATGGTTTTTGGTTTTCTCGCTCCACATGATTATAATTTCTCGTTAGTGCTTCTTATTTAAAATAATTTTAATGTTTAGACTGGTAAAGTGATTGAGTGAGAACATTTTATTTGTAAAAAGGATTTTTTTGGTAACTACATAATATAAAATTTACATAATTATCGTATTTCTGTAATATTAACCTTAATAGATACTGAAGATGTCGGCACGGATAAAATACTAGTGTTTTTAGCTTTAAATCAACAACTGCCAACCTTAAATCACATTTAAAAAACATTAGTTTCATCAGATGAGCTGATAAATCAAATCTAGCTTCAAACTCAACGAAGGCAGCAGCAAGGCACTTAAGGTAGTGGAAATATTGAATTGGTTCCCGGAACATGCAGAGCAGAACGCCAAAACTTTATGGACTCATATGTTTCGAAAAAAAAAAATTTCCAAACAAAAGAAACTGATTGACCCTTATGTGTAAGACATAGTTGTTGATGGTTTTCACCCATTCAGCTTAGTTGAGGAAAGATCTTTTAAACAATTAATGAGATGGATACCAGGTTATAAGCTCAGAAGTAGAAAAACAGTTTTTGAATCACTGCTGCAAAAATTGTATCCCTTTGTTCCCGGAGATGTCAAAATTTAAAAATATTTTTATTAAACTTTGAAATTTAGTAAAAATCAGTTTAGTTATTAATGAATGAAAAAATTAACTTTTTTAAATCGTTTATTTAAGTTTTTAGAAGTGGTTTCGCCACGTAACCAGTAGGAAACTAGGAAAAAATAACAGAGAAAAAAGTTGTATTTAATATTTTTAATACAATGATTTTTTTTAACCGTTATGTTATGATGCGAAACAATTTTTTTTTTCATTCAAGCAAAGTCCAACCTCGCAGCAAGAACAGGACCATCTTGTACGATGAGGCTCAGATACTGTACTACAATGTGCACACCGCCGTGATGAGCCCTGTTTCGGCAAATGATCACATTTGTTAAACCTTTTTTTCAAACGGCACTTTGGTCTTGAAATGACAAACGGAAGAACTTGGGTCTGATTTGCTTTTTGTTGTTTTAACTTATTTGCTCCCAACAAGTCCTGAGCAAACAGCTTATCTGTATTTTTTTAGCGACATTGTTGTCGAATCAGCTTTTCCATTGAATAGTACGTATGCATTCAAAAGGCTTAAGTGAAGCAAATACCAAAAAATCCGATGCCACCATTTTTTCTATTTGCGGTCTATTTTATAAATGGATTTTAGCATGTCCACCTTCTCAACATAGCCCATGTGTTTATTATATTAACTTACAAGTTGTGGACATGAAACCTCTTTTTACGGCCATATTTTTGCATGCGCATTGCTGTTCCAGAAACTGATGGGTCATGAAAGTTACTCAGAAAATGCACTGATTTCTTGTCTTTCCATTTTAAATATACTACTCTATCCTTACTTACGCGCCAGTCAGACTGCCCTTGCTGTAAATGTTTGTCATTTAGCAAATCAGGTACTGCATATTTTTTTCCTTTCCGAAAAGTTCCACAGGAGTATATCATATCTGATTGCAAATTTTTTTTGAAGTTCTATCAAATTGAAAAAAATATCGAAGAAAATGCAATGTCCTTTTCCTATGTAAGCCAAGACCTTTTTCGATACCTGCTGTAGTTTTCCCGGTATAGATCTGAAACTAGCACACATATCCTTTTTCGTCAGCTCTGATCCAAACCTTGTATCCCCGTTTGATAGGTTTCAGGTGCATGTATTGTCGAAAACAGCTCCGTCCCTTGAATTTTATCATTGATTCATCTATGGATTGGAATTTAGATGGCTTCAGTGACGATAAAAATGTTTCCGATAACTTCGCTATGAGGGGGAGCAACTTATAAAGTTTATCAAATTTTCTAAATGTTCTTTCTGGTTGTCGCAAACTGTCATTCAAATGAATATGACTAAGAAGCAAGGCAAAACGATCCCTCTACATGAGTGAACAAATGTAATTATCTCGGAGTTGAGGCATAGATGGCCAATAATCGCAATAACTTGGACGTTTTTTGACGCCCATCAATAAGTTTATTGCCAAAAACACCTTGGTTTTTCCTTGATTTGTTGGAATGTAGTTTAAACTATTTCCTCCAGCTTTTTGCACGGCATACAAACTAGTTTGGAACGCAATATGTTCAATTAATTCCATTGCACATAAATGAAGAAATACATCGGTAGGTGTTTCTAAGTCTTCAGGAATAGTGGGACCTGTGTCTTCTTCAAACTCTCTTTTTTGTACCTTGCAAATATTTCTTTAATGTCGTCCAGATGGTTCGCTTAGCCCTTTCTTTTTGTTGAAGAATAGATAAAGGACGATCATCTTCGTTAATCCATCCCTCGTAATGTTCTTCTTGAAGCTCGTTGACAAAATCAATTTCCATGGCATTTGTTTCGAATAGATTTTCAATATTTGCTTCATGATCTTCTTATTCTTATCCACCACTTTCAGATTCGCTATCTGATGGAATTTCGTCAAAAAATCCAAGTCCAAACTGTCAAACTGATGCACTAAAAAATCACTTACAATGCACTTTTCATAAAATGATCAACAGTTCGCGGAAATGCCCATGGTTTTTCCACCTAACTACTAGGAAAATAAAGAAAAAATATTGAATGCGTGGTTTCACTGCGAAACCATAAGGAAGCAAAAGGTTATACAAAAACCGAGGCATTCATAAAGGACTAGGTCTCAAAAAAAGTAGAAAATATCTGTATCACTACGGATATGTGGACTTCAAAGGTAACTGAGACTTACATAGCCGTGATTAGACTAGTTAGCCCAAATATTGAGTTCAAGACCGTATTGATTGGATGCTACCAATTTGAGGGTACCCATACTTCAGAAAATATTGCAAACGACAGGGGTGAATTGATTAGGAAGTGTAATCTTCAAAACCAAGTAAATTTTATTGTAAGCGACAATGCTTCAAACATAAAGAAATCGATTAAAAATTACTTGAGATGGAACCACTCCGGTTACTATGCTCACACGCTCAACTTGGTGGTAAATGATGCTTTAAAAACTTTTCAATGACGATATCGAGAAAATAAAAAGAGTTGTGGGACATTTTAAAAAAAGTACTACTTCATAAGAAAACACCAAAAATCTCAAATGCAGCAAGATAAATTGCCAAAGAGACGTATACAGCAGATAGATATCAAATGAAATTCTACATACCTTATATTAAATAGATTTGTTGAGTAAGAAGAAACTGTACGATCCATCTGTGCTCTTGTCGGCAAATATTTGCCAATTTTTGGTTCTGAAAAGTGGTGTACTTTTTCGCAACTGTGTGAAGTGTTGAAACCGTTCGAACAAATACCAAATATAATGAGTGGCGAGAAATATTTATATATGGCAGTTGGCTTATAGTAGTCACGAGATGTTTAAACAGTCTTGCAATAAGGTGTTAAATTAAGAGAACATTCGTAACGTTGTAAATGCTCTCAAAAGCGATTTAGACAACCGCTTCGAAAGCATAGAAACCCTTGACCTGTACACATTCATGGACCCTAGATATAAAATGCAGGCTTTCTCTGAGACAAATGAGGCCAAACAAATCAAAAAAAAAAAAGACATTTCAAAATCTTATAGCTGGCGTAGTAGAATAAACTTCTCAATATGACCATATTGTGACGGAATATGTTGGTAAGGAAAAAAGTGAGCCCAGTCCCTGGGCTATTTTTGACGAAATTATAGGTCATACCACTTTTCAAAGCTATAAAATAAATTGAGATATTCTTGGCTGATGAAATGCTTCCAAGAATGAACAGAGAAGGACAATGGAATTGTCCATTGTAATGGTGGAAAAATCATCGGCATATTTATCCTAACCTTATTGTTGCCACGTCAGTTCCATGTAAACGCATATTCTCAAAAACGGGTTCACAACTGAAAATGTTAAGAAACTTAGCGATAATCATTTTATATTATATATTTCATTGGAATAAAAAAAAAATAATAATTTTGTCTATCAATTTATCATGTTTTGAAGCAAACGTAACTACGTAGGTTTTCAATATGGTAATCTAAAGTTTAGTGACTGTCGGTATAGTGTTTATTGAATGGTTTATTCTCTAGGCACTGCGTTTGGCTTTTCCTAGATATTATGTTTTGTGTAACGTGTTGTTGCTCTTGTTATCGCTTTGTTCGTCTCTTTGTTGAAAGGTTCATAGTTCAACTTAAGTAGTACTCTATAGGTATCGCTATTTTGATGTACTAAGTACAAGCTTCAAAGGCCTTTTACCATCATTTTCATTTCATGTTCCCATCACCACGTATCTTTATTTATATGGAAGCGGATTTTTAAATACTGAACAATTTCCGCAATACTCTTACAATTTTTTTCGAAATTGTTTCACATTGGGAATGAAATTTTGGAGCCATTCTCACGAAGTTAGTGCCCAGGGCTGGCCTCTTTCAGCTTGGTGCTTTTATATTTCTCCCGCTGAGTTTATCCTTGCTGAACCGTTTCCTCTATGACAATCTTTGTATTCCTATGTTAGACGTGTTCGTTTAAAACACCATAGATTAAAAGGATATCTTCCCTTAAAAACCTCAACAGGGGCATGCCAACATTTTTCTTTTCCTGATTACTCGTGCCGGGCGTTTACATTTACATTTACATTTACAAATACATCCTTGAGATTGAACATTAATTCTCAATGAATCGAATGATTAATTCACAGTTAAAGAAGTTTGCAGGATCGAATCCAGCAAAGCGGAAGGAGTCGAGACTCTTGCTGACAAGTTTTTCATACCTTTAGGAGAAGATTCGGAATGAAACATTCACCAGCTCAATTTTAATTTTTTTTTCCCACAAACGGTGTAAGTATTTATAACGAATGAAATGCCACATAAGCGTTTCCCGTACATAAAAAAAAGGATTCTCTGATAGTGACTGATGTACCTCATAAAGATCAACATTTGGGTAAATACCTGAACAGAAACAGATTATAGCGAAAATACGCGAATTCCAAATTGCTATCTAATTCCCTTTATTAAGTGTTTCAATAATTCTAAAACCTGTGAGTTCAACTATAAATAAAGTTAAATTTCGAAAAAAATGTTTCTCATGCTAATCATAAGCAAACAGTATCCCATGCTACGGTCTCCTAAGTAATCAGTGTAAACTATGTGATCGATATCGTATCTTTCAGTTAAGTGTGTAACATAAACACATATAGATAGATTTCATTGAAAAATATAGTCTCAAAATAGTGACGACTCATGTCAGAATGTAAAACAAGAAAGTTTTTTTTATGTTGCTTATAGCACGTCCAATCCATAAAAAAACCATTTCAGTCATTTGGAAAGTTTACTTTTTGATTTTTTATGGTAAAATCTTGAAGTCATGGCTTGTGGTTTATTTAAAAAAGGTAAACTACAAACTACTAAACATTTGATGCCGTGTAAATTACATTTTAACCACCAGGTTCATTTTTAGAGATGGAATTTCTTTTGCTTCATACTTGTTTGTAAAATTAAATGTTTACATGCATAACAATATAGTAGGAATTTTTGCCTTACGATTTCAAAAATTCTCAAAAAGGAAACATTTTAAGGCAAGAGTTTATAAAAAAAAAAAAAAACAAAACCGCTTTTTTAATTTGAACGTTTGACTTCTGTTCTGTGTGTTGTTTAACACGAAATGACGATTTGGTTTGATAAACGTGGTTAAACGCGCTCCAATGTTGCCGAAAAATGGGACAGCTAAAATTCTTAAAAATATATTCAATTTCAATAATTTCATAGCGTACGCTAAGATATAGTAAGCAATTTGATTCAAAGACAATAACGTCAAAAATACACGAACTAAAATTGGAGCAATATATCATCCCAAGTGTAGAACACAACTCATAAGACTGTAAAAAGTTACGTCTGGCTATCTTTAACCGTACCAAGAAAAAAAAATTTAATTGGTGTAATTAATTCACCTATCAACAAGGCAGAAATATCTGTCTACATTGAGCGCATAAAAAATGCCCAAGGTGATCTACGAAACGCAGATTACCACTTCTAGATGAAAAGGAATGTGAAACGAAATTCAACGAGTTCAACGAAAAATTGAAAGTGTAACTTAACTAAAGAACAAAAGAAAAGTATTCTTCGCAGAGAAGGAAAACGTTTTAGATGCACAAGCAAAAATCATAAAATAAAATTTTGTAAAACACAATTAATCCATGTGACACGTGTAACATCAAGTGTCATGTGGACAGATTTATGCAAGATAAAGTCGGAAACACTATAAAAGTGAGCGGGCATTATAACGAACACCCATAAACAACTAATGCATTTTTTTTTCATCTTGCACTGTAGACTCGCAAAAGACATAAAATCAATGGGTGACTTTTGAAGCGTTTGCATTTTAATTGTCAAAAAGAAATACAGGAAAAATAAAAATGTGTATACAATTTTTATTTACAATAAGTTGATAGATCAATGCTTGCCATTTATTTAATAAAGATTATTTCATGTATATATTGACCACGATTACATTTTAAGTTATCCATAAGGACAGTTTAATTTTTAATCACGTTCATTGTTGTCTTCCAAGGCTACAATTGATTTTGAGATGAGTAATTTGACGTTTACCCATAAAAATAGTCTAAAGTTGTCAAATCGCACAATCTAGCCAGCCAAATACGACAGTTTTGTTTGTTGATAAAATACCTCTGTACCCACTACACGCATACGGGTAGGTGGCTTGATATCCAAAGCGTGAAATTGGTGTGAAATTTGATCACTACTGCTTGAATTGTTTGCTCAGTAGGTCGATTATGACGACCGTAAAATAGTCGAAAAACATTTTTCACAGAGCACGAATTTCCGTGCGTTGTTTGGCCGTCTTTCCATATTAAAATGGCAATGGTATGTGAACATGTTTAACTTTGACACATGTAACGAATCACGCGTGAGCTGTCAAAAATAGAACACTCAAAAGATAAAGAGCAAAAAAAATCACCCTTTACAATGATAGTGGATAACGGCAGCTAGCAAACTTACGTGAGTGAGAAAATACCCTAAAACTGAGGACGATTGAAAAAAAAAAAAAAAAATTAGAATTATTGGATTCGGCGGAAAGGGACAGAATAAACGAGCAAGTAAAGTCCAGTGTATGGAGTCAATATAGGGAAAAAGCCATCATAATTGCAGCAGTAGTAATTTCAGAAATTTGTGAAGATGTCTTGCCGATTCGAAGAATTAAAAACGAATATCCGCGCAATATCATCCGCCACTAGCGGATAGTATAAATTTTCAGTGCAAAAATAATCAGCGCAATTAATCTACTCACCGAGCAGCATTATTATTGGCGATGTAATAATACCCTAAATATTAAGTTTATTATATTGTAATTAAATAATTTCGGATAAGGCTATAGTTACTTACATGAGTTATCGCCCACTCACTTTGTTTTTGCATACTGTACCATCTATCAAATAAATTATCAATAATATCAAATTGATATCAGAAAACTTATTGGCATTGAATACTTTTTTTGGCTGGGCAATATAAACAACATTACTTTCGTAGATGAAGAAAAGTTCGATATCTCGAAATTCTGGAATTTTGAATCTATAGGGATAATAAATTGCCATACGTGTGGAGAAAAGTCAACTATAGAAACAAAAAGAATGAAAATAAAAGAGAACAACGGTCGTTAACCTTGCAGTTGTCTTGGGAAATAACTAAAGAAAAACAAAAAGAACAAAAAAACACTCATAAATATTCATTTGTACATTCATGTTAAGCTATAAATTAAGAAGAATGCATGTATCTTTAAAGTCTGTATTAAATTTACTGCCAAAAATGTCACAGTTACGGGGAAAATTTTAGCTTTTTTATTGGGTTTTTTTATGAGTCACTTGAAAAGCAGATGAAGGCTTATGGCAAATTCTCGTTGCAACGAAACTGTAGGTGAAAACAACATTCGCTCATCAGATTATATAAAAGCTTAAAGGTTGTAAGACCTTACCCAAATTGAAACCGAACAAAAACTCCCATAGTTTTCATTTGTACTCCTTCGAACAGGACCATGAGCGAAAGTGCTTCTGCTACTCCATTTATTGTTTGCTTTATAGGATCCGAGTGAAGTTAGGGTTGTCAAAAATGGGTGATGCAAATTTTGTGAATATAAATTGGATGTTTAAATAATGATCAGTTACAAGAAAACAGTGAAAATCAAAATCATAGGAATCGTTTTACAAATTAATGTGGGAAACCTATAGGCTATATGCGAGGTACATATATTCGATTATCGATTTTTTTTTGGCTGTTTGTTTTTGGTAAACATGTCCCGAACATATTTTCACATTGTTTTTTTTTTCAGGAGTTTTACCTCAAGGTCGTACGGTGAATAAGAAGCATCACCTAGAACGAAAAAAGTCCGGAATTGTGGAAAAACAATTCATGGCTTTTGCATCACGAAAATGCACCTGCTCATTCATCGTTGCTTGTGAGAGATTTTTTGGCCAAAACCAATACATCAATCATGCCACAGATACCATATTCACTGGATTTGACCCCATGCGACGGCATTAATAGAAGAGCTCAAGGCTTTATCAAAAAAGTGCTTATGAGAAGTTCTTCGAGGATTGGAAAAAACGTTGGCACAAGTGTATTTTAACAACATTGAGGTAAAAACTCCTGTCTCACCACGAAACGGTAATCGAAAAAGCAGTTATCAAAACTTTGACATTTGATCCAACCTGGCGTGCTTTTTCAGGTGTTGGATCTCCTTGATGCTTCCTTTGGGGCGATTGGGCCATGATTTCGACGGCATAACCATAAACATAGGATTCTTCACTAGTAATGACTCTTTTGAGCAAGTCAGAATCATCATAGACGTCATTCAGGAGCTCCCAAGCAATGCTCATGGAACGGTCTTACGCCCAAAACATCCGAAAATATTCAGTAACTTCTCTAATGGTAATTGCAAAACAATTTTCTTCACAGCTTCGACGTTATCATCTTTTGTTAATATCCTGGGGCCTCCAAAACCAGGTTCGTCATTGGTATCTTCTCGGCTAGCTTGGAGGAGCTTGTACCACTTGTAAGCTTTGTTTTACTTAAAGCAGACTCACAGCATTTGATTCTATTTTTCACACAAAATTTGATGAAAATTTTTGTCCTATATGTAATCGGGAAAGACTCTGGCGGTTTGTTCTGATTGCATCCATTCAAAGTTAAATCTCTTCTGAGTAGTTCTTTGTTGTTGTGGTGTACAAGATACGTGGTAGTATTTCGAGTCACCGTTCACCGTTCACGTTTGAATATCTACAATACTGGAGGAGTTGTCCTATGTGAATCGCAATATCATCAGTTTGTTTGACTATTTGATGGTCAGGTGGTCGTCGTGCCTATTTATGGTTATTAAGTTGAAATCTCAAAATTTGATGCAATACTGTTGCTTAAAATAATTTTTTGCGGCGGTTGTATCGTGCAACTTGAAAGATAACTATCCTCTGGGCTCCATATTGTCATTGAATTTCATCATCAGCTATGTGTGCTTTCAGCTAACTTTAATGCCAAATGGAAATCAACAAGTTTTGTACAATTATATATATATATTTTCCCTAACCAACAGGTACGATAAGTATGCAACCAGCTAAAAATTACTGTCAAATGAATCCGTTCGTGCTACAAGTGTTTTTTTCTATTTTGAACCAGATCTAAGGGTCGAAGTACCTTCATTTAAAAATGAACATGCTTAAGAACGTAGCTGTACCAATCTATCGAACTTTCCAATTCCAAACAAAACCAAAAGGTGAGCACGGAACTGTCGTATTCTTTAATGGTGTTCTGAGCTGACCCATTCTATGGTGAAGCTGTCTTCAACATTCGTAACTCTGCCAGACAATACAGTAAGTGTTGTGAAATAAATCAATGAGATTAAACTGAAGTTTGGTTACGAATACTCACTGACATGAAGCAAAGCTTCTATGGTAAGGTCCATCCCATCCCTTACACCGGTTGTTTGGTGAAACAATGCTGGCAAAAGCATGTATATTACTATTTCGCCATTTTACCATACCCCAAAGAACTATTCCCATATACATATGCATGTTTATAAATGTTTTCCTTGACTCTCTATATAATGCACTGATGAATCTATAGTACCTATTCCTTTTCCCCCTTCTTTATCCCATTTGTAATGTCAAAATTAAACGTGTTTTTCTTCATACGTAACCATTACTTACTGCCTGTGGCATTTTCCACAGTCATGACAGAATATTGAATTCTCAGCAAATTTAAACATAGTGAAATTCTAGGTAAATTTACGAAATGAAATATCCAAATCTGACATATTACAAAATTTTGGTAACCAGTCAAGTATAACTTACTTGAGCTGGAAGCTTGAGGGAATATAGGTGGCACAATCCCATTGAGATGGTTCCGGAAATTCTCATTGCTATGATAATTTAAATATAGCCCCGCTTACGAAGAAATAATTTTACAATTTTACACAAAGCACTAGCAGTGGTTGTCACAGCTATTGCAGTGGCCATAGGACAGAATAATTAGGACGAGTGCAATTCTAGCTTTGTGGAATTTTGGAGCACAAATACTCTGACGAAAGTAGCAAATAATATGTATATCGTATTTTTAAATTTCAGTTGTTAATGGTATGTAATTTAATTCGTGCGGCTTTTTTCTCAAATTTTGAACGTTTATTTAAGAAAAACATGTACAATAGTATTATTCAAAGTATTGTTCATCTGAAGCTATGACTTTTTCCCATCTTTCTGGCAATTTGTGGATCCCACCCCAAAAGAACTGCGCCGGCTTATCAGCCAAGAATGAATCAAGCCAATTTTTGATGCTCTGATGTGAACCGTATTTCAATGAGGGCGTTCTGCATCGACCGGAACAAATGGTAGTAAGAAGGGGCAAGGTCTGGGCTATAAAGCGTGTGGGGTAAGAGTTCCCATCCACTGTTTTCCAAATAGTTCTTAACCGGAATATCAACGTGAGGCAAAGCGTTGTCATGATGAAAAATTATTGCCTCGTGTCTGGTCGCATATTCCGGGCTTCCTTCAAATGGATTAATTGTGTTCGGAAGCGTTGTCCATTGATGGTTTCACCCGGTTTTAGCAGCTCATAATACAGCATACCCATCTGATCCCACCAAATACAGAGCATTACCTTCGCGCCATAGATATTCGGCCTTGCCGTTGATTTGGCTGGTTGGCCGGGTTTCACATATGATTTTTTGCGCTTGGAGTTTTCGTAATGGATCCATTTTTTATCACCAGTAACAATCCAATGCAAAAATGACTTCCTTTTGTGGCGTTCCAGCACCATTTTGGACATGCAATACCGCCTTTTGACGTATCTCGGCTTGAGTTCATGTGGAACCCAATTTCCTTGCTTTTGAATATATCCAGCTGCTTTTAAACGTTTTGATATGGCTGCTTGAGTGACACCCAAAGATTCTGCAAGCTCTTCTTGTGTTTGGCAACAATCTTCATAGAGTAATGCTTCCAATTCTTCATCTTCAAACTTTTTTGGCTGACCAGGACGTTCATCGACTTCCAAGCCAAAATCACCACTTTTAAATCATGCAAAATACTTTTGGCACTTTCGCTCAGCTAGTGCATGTTCACCATAAACTTACACCAAATTACGATGACTTTCGGCAGCAGTTTTCTTTATATTAAAGTAATGAAAAAGAACTATCCGCTAAAAAACTTTTTCAGGCACAAAGTTCGACATATTCGAGTGAAAAAAAAATTATTGTTGTTTACGCTTCAAATGAATGACATATACTGAAATGACGTACAATGACAGTAGCTTTCCAACGTATGTTCTAATGGAATAATACAAGTTACGCCATCTCTTAGCAAACCGCAAGTTATAAGTTATAGAAACAATAAATTGTATGTAATGTAAGATAAACCATTCGTCTCTGCTTTATGCATTTCGAAAATAAAATAGCCAAATAAAAAAGCCAAAATAAAAGCTGCAATAGTTCGTTAGGTCAATCTCATGTTATGTAATTCCACACAAATGTACAAAATGCAACCAGGAGAGACAGATTTTGTTAAATAAGGTAATACAATACCTTACTCCAAAAATGTAATCTATGTACCCTTGTACCGAAAACAGCAATTATCACTTGATGAATCAATTATACCATGGAGAGGACGTCTCAGCATCATATAATCCGACAATGATTAGAAAGTACGGTATTTTACTGAAAATGGTTTGAATCTGGGTACATTTGCAACTTTCAGATTTACTCGGGTGAAGGAAAAAAACCTCCAAGAAACTATATTATCAGTCTTGTAGCCGTATTTTGGTTATTGGCATCATTTATTTTAAGATAATTACTACAACAATGTTTCTGCTGCTGGTATATTATGACGAAATAGCATACTTGTATGTGGTACCATACGAGAGAACCATGGCTTGCCAAAGGTACTATAGAAAACTCTAAGAATATTCAGAGAGGGCAGCTAACTTTTGTACGGAAGGACCCATTCTTCTTCTCACATAAAAGTGGAATAAAAATTATACAAATGATATAGTGAAACCTTTGTGCAAAATACAATATAATAAATACATAAAAGGAGTCGACCGTGCAGATCAGTATTTGGCGAACATTAAATGCATTAAAAATTAATTCTAAAAAGTCACAAACAAATTTCTACTAGAAATAGCTAGGAAATGGACTTTTGTAGATTCAAATGAAACCTGTTGTGTACTATTGCCATACAGTTTATATTACCAAAAAATTTGTTAAAATCTATATAAAAAATGTGTTCAAAATTTAATTTCATATCACTCAGTATATACAAAAATTTATTGGAGTGTTTTTAGGACGTTTTATTTTAATATCCAATTACATAAATTGCCGGTGACATGACATAGTTTTTTTCAATCCAATCAAAAACAATTTACAATTCAATCACTTTTTTCAACAACGTTTACTTAACTTTATCTCTTTCTACTCTATCTACTTTTCGAAAATATCTATGCTAACCAGCTTTCCATACTACTTTCCATTATTTCTCAAATTGATGATAATCTGCTATTTAAATATAGATGCGGCTGTTCACGTATTTCATCTAAATAATGTGGTTATTTGAACGCCGACGCATTCAATGGATGGACGGGATAGATATGTTCGAACTAAATAAGGAAAAAAGCCAGAGTACGTAAAGTTTTTTATATTTAATCAAAGCGCAATTCTGAAATCAAGTCTCATCGTTCCTCAATTCTTCATTTGACCTAAATTGGAGTTTATCAGAAGTATATATGTATGTACAGATGTCACTAGTGTTTAAAGTAGATACCTGCCGTGAAAGCTCAAGCCCTCATTGCGTCTTCGCACGAGATCAATAATCAACAATACGTTGATCAGCGCCCTTCTGGCTTTCAACCACAGCTAGATTTTATGTAAGCTTACTTACTGACTCTTCTAAATTATGGAAGATCAAGTAAATGTCTTCTTTCTCCAAAGAATTTGGAGTTTTTTCTCCTGTTGTCATCAGAATTGGTAGTTAGTGCTTATTGGTACTTTAAAGCGGACTTAACACTGTTTGCTAAACACCTAAGGGACACTACTGCCTGCGACGTTTGCTGTAATGTAATGTAATGAGAGCAATGAAGACAATTCTATTTCTATGAATGTGTAGTATCTTAAGGTACTAGAAACCACATGCACTTATTGCTGAAAATTGATGTAAAGGAATCATTTAAAAAGTACAGTAGACTTGTCTCTAATTTTAGTCCTCTATTTCGACAGAAATTTAAATAATTATATTGTATTTCATTTTTGAGTATATTTTTCTAATAAAAATTTATTTCTTGATTTTGTGCCAATTTCCTGTGACATTTTCCACATCAATGACAATTCACTGAATCCCGAATGAAAGAAATACAGCCAAACAGAAATGCTTGGCTCTATTTCATACGGTCCTCCTCCTTAGTACCAGGTAACATTTTCGAAATGGGATGCCTTAATCTGATGCATTGAATAATATTGGTCGATTATTATGTAGAATTTACTAGAGAGAATACAAAGAGTATAATACCATTGAGTTGGTTCCTGAAATTCTGCAAAACTATTTTAAAGTATGTAAAGCCCTGCTTAGTAGAAGTAGAAGGTAGTATTAGCATTGGTTACAACAGGTAACGCAATGGCCATAGAAAAGTATGAAAAGGAATGGTACGAATACAATTCTAATGTCATATCATTTTGAGGCACAAAGTGTCATTCCGGGACGAGAATATACATATGAAAGATACTGAATATAACATATGATTATGTAAAGCCTTTGTGGCTTATAAATTGCATTAAAAGCGAGAGAACATGTATGTCAAGAAGTTTTTTACTAAAAGTATGAAAGATATTGATCAAAAAATAGATAAATATCTCGTTTCTCTGCTTTTTATGTGGGGCTCAAATCCACCCAGAGCTTTCATTTGAAAGGGACGTCATAGTATCCCTTTACAGAGTTTCTTTGCTAAACCTATGAACTATGTTTATTTTTCTTAATTTATCTTATGATATTCAAAGTGGCTTAATCCCAACTTAATACTTAAGAAAGAATTTTCAACTCATTCTCTACTCACTTTGGGCTATCAATAGAATCAATCAACAGGCTTCTGCTATTTTTGGGTTCCATCGATTATTTGGTTCACAAAATCTTGAATACACATATATAATTTGCATTGAAAAACTTTTACCAGGTTTAAATATTTATGGTCGGAATCTAATAGTACTACCCATAAGTGAAGGTTACAGATACTGGCTTACTATGATTGACCGATATATGAGGTGCCCAGATGCTAGTCCTCTGAAAGACATGCAGGCGGGTACGTTGGCAATGGCCTTTTACACACATTGGATTGCATCCTCTGGTTCTCCCAGATCCCTCACTACTGTCCAGGGAACCCAGTTCGAGTCAGCGATGCTTAATGCTCTCACTTACATGTGTGAAACTAAGAACTTCACCGAACCATCTTGCATCAAACGGAATCATCGAACGTTGGCATGGGCCACTCAAAGCAGCTCCCATGTGTCACTAACTGAACAAATGGATTGAAGCCCTTCCAACAGTGCTACTGGGATTAGGAACATCTTACAAAGACAAAAGAGCATCAGCAGCCGAAATGATATATGGTTCCACTATTCGGATTATCAGTGAATTTTTCCTGAACGAAAATCTTCCTGTTAATCCACATTCGTCGGGAAGCACCGTGTAACTATTCGACGATTCCGACCATCACCAACAGCACATCACATCAAGAAGAATAAATTTATTCTCCCAGACCTCTACAAATTTACGCATGTATTCCTTCGTTGCGACGCTGTCAAGAAACCTCTCGAGCAACCGTATTCTGGACCATACCCAATCATCAAAAGGATTACCGACAGACTATTCACGATTGTCGCAAATGGACAAACAGTCTGTCGACAGACAGACATATTTTATTTTGTCTTAAAATTGAAATTCAAGAATTTGAAGTTAACATAACATACGTTTAGTGACAAAGTTTTGTCAATTACTTATGGTAAGCAGTTGGTATAGAATGTGCTCTTAAGAGGGCCGGATAATAACCTTGGCATTCGTATTGGCTTTTGATTTAGAAAAATTGCTTTTGTGTGAAGAATAATTCTTTATTCATTAACTTTCATGGTTTTGGGCATATCCTGACAATAAATTTGTTGGCTCTCTCAATCTTTACTAGTTTATCCACACAAACAATCGATCTCTGAATAAAGCATAGAACGTACATAATTGAAAAGGAGTAAAGCGAAACGTTTTGGTGGGAAATTTACAGCTCCCAATCCTTAAATCACACTCGTACCAAATTCTGATTTCTGAAAATCGATTACATAAGTCGCAGTATGACACGTAGAAAATGAAGCAAATTTTGATCATCTTTCGGTACCGGTCACCACCGACTAATGACTTATGACATTAAGGACATGACATGGCTTTGAGGACATAAAGCGCATGTAGTACAAATCATACTATACAGTATATTTTGGTAGATATAATTGCCTCCAAGGAGTCACTTGGGAATTTTTCTCACGCCGAATAGGGCAATTTTGTTTATTGATATATCCGTTAAGCCAAAAATGAGCCACATCGCTGAACAAAAGTTTGTTATAGAATTTCGGATCCTTTTGCAATTGATTTTAAGCACATTCAGAAAAGGCCATACTTTCAATTGATTCGCGCACTAAGTGGATACGAGGTCTTGTAAGGAATTCGGCCAAGATCCAAGTTGTGAACAGACAAAGCCTAATCTCATGTGCATGCCTGCAAGCTGACAAAATCAGGTACTAATTAGCACTGACTTCATGTGCGGCGATAGTTTCTTGTTTGGGCTTAGCAAGATACTTAAATATAGGGTTCTCCAATAGGAACATGACAACTTTGAATTTAATTTATGAACGTACTCTTTCACTAATCATCAAACTGTCACTGTTAATTTATTCAGTAAACTCAACATTTTTATTTTGGTAAAGTACACTAACGATCAACGTCTGCAAATTATAAAAATTTTCTACAGATATTCGGAGTCGCAAAATCATCTTCAGTGACGAAGCTCATTTTTGGCTCAATGGGTAGCAATAAGCAAAATAAGCGGTATTGGTCGGGTGAAAACCCACATGTGCTTCGTGAATCACCACTTCATCAACAAAAAATAACTGTTTGGTGCGGTTTGCATGCCGGCAGCGTTATTGGGCCATATTTTTTCGTCGACGATAACAATCGTCACGTTACTGTGAATATTCAGCGTTATCGCGCTATGATCACCGATTATTTTTGGCCCGAATTGGAAGCTATGGAGTTGAACGACATGTGGTTTCAACAGTATGGTGCCACAAGCCACACAGCACACGTTACAATCGATTTATTGAAGAATAAGTATGGTGAGCGTGTTATCTCAAGACATGGGCCCATCGATTGGGACTACGTTAAGTCATTGGTTTATGCCAACACGCCGACGACGTTGGAAGAGCTCAGAGCTAACATTGAACGCGAAATAGCACCCGTTTCGGCCGAAATGTATGGGCGAGTCGTTGAAAATGCCAATGTTTTGATTGTACTTCAAGCCAATAATAAAGTTTTTGAAATATCTCAAATGGTTTGCCTTTTATTTAAAAAAAAGTTGTCAAGTCGTTATTAGAAAACCCTATACTTACTAACACTAAAGCAAAATTACTTTCTAAGCTCTATATTTCGTTCCTTGTTACTGTTTTGTACCCTCCTATACCTACATATTTTCCAGCTTTCGAAATTCTTGTAACTAACTATCCTAATCACCTCTCACGACCTACGCGTATTTTTATAAATGCATTTAGTTCTGATCATAATTCAATCACTTGCGAACTCCCTTAGTCAAATATGGAGACTCTGTAATACTTTTTCAACATAAAAATGCAAATTGAATGCAATAAATGATACAATAAAGGATAACAACAAATTTTACGACACATCTTTAGAGCTTGGCTTTGTTTGCGCATATTCAAAGGATATCCTGTTCCCTTAAAATGTTTGCACACAACGCGGCCGAAAAAAAGTAAGAAAGGAGAAAAAAAGAGATATCGATGTATATGTGTTGGTTTTGAATATTTGCAAGTTACAATGGCTAGAAAGTAAAAAACTCATAAGCAAGTTGTACGACTTAGGAAAGAAAAGTATGATACTTCCGAAAGTGGGATCGAAGGTAAAATGATAAGCATTAATAATAGTCTGCTATAGTTAAAGGTTTTTAAAGTCGGAATTCTACTGTCAGTTCTGATGGAACTTTCGTAATGAAAAAAGAGAGGGTGCTCGAGGGTGACTATGTTACATCAGCGTCACCTATGAGTTTTATCGCACGGTTGTGAATCTGATCCAACAAATGCAGAGAGGTATGATCTCTGCAAATTAAATTATACCCACATTTCGGACGACAGTTAGCTTATATTTGGTATACAATACATTGAGGCTAAATCTGACGAGGTGAAGTAAGTATTTTATTACATCTCTTAAGGAAACCTTCATATTTCCAATACGGGGTCATTCCAAGTTGTCATTGACACACATATCGAGAACGAAAGATATTTTTCGGTATCGATGATGCGGTAAAATACATGCTGGCAGACAGCATTGTGTTTGGGAAGAGTAAAATTAAACACGGTTCGTGAAACCTCATCTACATATACTGTTAAACGAATACAAAAAGCGGGGAGTATGTGTATTTGTAAATCTATCGATAAATTTGCTTTCATTAGAAATTAGGAAAAAGACAACAATGCTCGGCCCTAGCTTATTGTATTTCGATAATAGCGTCAACCTCTGAAAGGGCCTCTTTCAATTTATCATCCTCATACTTGGGAACATTCTCTTTGCAAAGAGTTCGAGCGCTTTCGATGAATTTCGTTCGTTCTGTTGCAAGATTTATGCTTTCTAGAAGGTTTTTGATTGCTTTAATTAGTGAAACCTTTCGGTTCTCGTCGAATTTAACAAGTTTTACCTTGAATGATGTTTGGACTTCCTCTCTATCTTCGGCTGATTTAATTGGCCCTGCTGCTGCAATGCCTCCGAATCATACGCGAAATTGTCGCTACGAAAACTGAACTACCAGTCAATGAGAAGTTATCGTGTTTTGAGATATTTCCTGAGCTTACGGCTTATTAGGTTTTCCATGAATTTAGAAAAATGTAATGTAAATATAATGGACCTGTAGGAGGTGGGAGAAGATTATTCGTCTTTTTAACGAATAGCTAGGAAGTGCGTATTAAGCAAGTTGCTTTTTTTAAAAAGCTGACAACTGCATGTCGTTATAAATAAACCTCAGGTCAGGTCAGGCACAATTTCTAATATTTTAAACGCACGGCCTAACATTTCTACTACATTCGGGAAACTGTAGTATTTTGTGCCTCAGGTTTTGGTTGTAATGAAATTTCACACATTGAAGAAGGACGTTGCAATCATACCTGTCTCATCGGAACTTTTTGGATTTTTTTCCGTGGGATGGTCTTGTAAGATTGAGAATATAGCTCTCTGACCTTTGTAGGTGGAGTCGTACTATATATTTTCTTTTGACTTGATATTCCTAAAGAAGCAATTGAGTCCGCTTCAATTGTCTTTCTCTTATTGCAATACGGTTGTTTTAGAAGTTAGCTGATGTGGCTGATATGTGGTCCGAGTAGCCTAGAAGACAGGGCAAATGAACGGCACATGAAGATAAAAACAAACCCATGTCTATTAGCGTCAGATATTCGAGTGGGCTCATTTACAATCTGGGTAGGGTTGTTCTCTACAAACAGCTCTATACACCATCCTTCGAGTATCGTCTTAACAGAGTTTCAAACACATTTAGAATTGTGTATATTGAAATCGACTGCAATAATGGTTTCATTATTAAGATACAGGGATACAGTTTTTTTCGATGGGGTCAGACAGGGAATCAAATGCTTTAAAAGTTGTCCAGTTTGAGGCTTCTGGAAATAAAGCAGTAGCAGTATTAAAGGTTAACGCGTACGCAATTTAAGTTGAATTCCGAGTGTGGTGGAGTTTGGTAAGCTAAATCAATAAAAAGCGTGACCGCGTTGAGAAAAGAATAATGGCACCAAATCGTCGATCGAACTATCGCAGTCGATAGTTTAACCAAAGTGATAGTTTGTGCCATTGATCTGTAGGAAATATCCTCCCAAACGGGAGTGAAATAGCACCCCGAAATTGGGAAATAGTTTCATATTGAAATTATTCTTAAAATCTAAAAAAAATAAGTCCCTAAAAGGGTATGAAGTAAGTCCTGAAATAGGTGTGAAAAGTTCCCGATTTTTTGAGTATTTTTATGCTTATATTGCGATATTGCGATAGCGGCCTTCATCGATAATATGGAGTATCAATAACGTGGAGTGCACTGCCATTAAAAGTGCTCTAATAGACGCTAACATTGAACAGGGCATTACAAACTGCGCTTGCAACAAGCTTGCAAGTATGAAAATAAATTGATTCATTGGAAAAGCTTTGTTAGAACGTCCGTAACCAGGGGAACTCCACAGGGAGAAGTCAAATCGATACTTCTGTGGGTGCTAGTTATCAACGACATCCTCAAAAAGTTCAGTAAAATGAGTTCGCAGATGACGTGGTTGTAATAGTACAGAGAAAATACTTAAATATGTTAAGCTCTGGTCTCAATGACAACCCTTCCAAAAGGAAACTGGTTCTTTTTTACCAGAAAGTACAAGATACCGGAATTCTAACTCTAAAAACTCAACGGAGTGTCCCCCGGTGTTAAGACCCATAGTAATGGTACATACGGCGCAATAGTATGCTGGAAATCAACAAATAAGAAAACAGTTTATGGAAAATTAACGGCGGTTTAAAGAACGGCTTCCATATCCATTACAGGTGCGTTCCGTACCAACCCACAGGAGCATCGGACACACTTTTCTGCACCTAATACCGCTTGATTTACAGATGAAAATACGTGCTGGCAACAGTGCGATACAACTTGCTAATCTTTGTTACTTCAAGAGCAGTAGTTTCGGAAATGGCACGGTCCTAGCGGACCTTGGTCAACTTCGACATCCCGTATAATGTAATATTTCCGAAGAGAGAGAACTGGGAAAAAAATGGAAAATTCAGGTCAAATGAAATTGCAATTTTCACAGACAACTCGAAAACAGAGGAAGGAACATGTTCTGAAATCTTCTCAGAAGACCTAAAATTAAGAGTGTCTATAAAACTACCAAACGCAAACAATGTCTTTTAATCTGAGGTTCTGACTCTCCTCAGAGCAGCTAAGCTAATGCAGATGAGATCGGTATCCGATATCGCTATATAGATCGATAGCCACGTCGCACTCAAGGCAATGGAATTGACTAACATCAATTCTTATAGAGTCAGGGGCTGTCGCACAGTGCTTTAGGTATTATGCAACCAGAACCGGGTGAGACTCTACTGGATGCCAGGGCATTGCAAGAAAATTGGGGATACTCGGAAATAGTGTGGTTGACAACATCAAACCACCCCTCTGCATAGAGAGAAGCACTATCAAGGAAAAAATCACAAAAACTGCCAACCTAAGGTGGTCAAGTCTTGAAAGACACAAGGTATCCAAGGATCTCTGGCCGCTTTTTGACGGTAAAAGATCTAGAAAGTTAATAAAATTAAACGGGGATAAGCTTAGGATAGCAATAGAAACCCTAACAGGACACTGTTTCCTGCGGAAATACGCAAACAGACTGCAACAGTCTGTAACACACATGCTGTATGAATGCGAGGTAATATCGCGTAGTCGACGGAAATTTTTAGGGAAATACTTTTTCGAAAACTTAGAAGAAATAGACGGCACGGACTTTAAATGCCTTCTTGGCTTTTGCAAAGAACTTGGGTGTTTCACCAGGAAGATTGATTACTATATTTTTGAATTTTTCTCGGCGCCTGCCTAACAGTTGTTGATACACCCTTAGCGGAACGACGCGTGAGCGGCTAAAAATAAATATAAAAAAAATGCTCGTATAAATAAAATATGGTATGAACTTAAGCATACTCGTAATGCATCTTAATTTATCATGTAATAACCGTCAATTTTTAAGTAGAAAATAAGTCCCCGAAATTTCATGAAATAAATTCCCAATTTCATATAAGAAAAAAACCTCACCTCCATACAAGATTTGGGGTTTTTTTTTTCTTTTTCATTTTGGGGGGTTTTTTCCTGCAGCCGATCAATCAATCCCAGAAATTAAAAAAGAAAAATACTGCATACAACTTTTTTCTCGTATGTAAGAGGTTACTACAATAAAATGGGAGAGAAATTTCCACATGCGAGATTGGCAAGATTAGTTTATTGAGACAACGTTAATTTCTTAAAGAAATAATTTTCAAAACATACGGTGCTTCAATGAAGTGAGGGGTGGAGTAAAAAGCTAAGCTTCCTTGAAGAAATTGAAAGACCTGGAAATTGATATCCTATCTCAAGGACTCAAGAAAAAGCTAAGATGCTTGGTAAAATGTCTTGAAATAAATCACAGTATATCAACAAATATAGACGATATACGACGAATCACTAATAAGAAATTGCATTCAAACACTGAATACTTTAAGTAAGCGCCAGCCAAAGCACTCCTAATATGTGAAGATGTAAATTCTTACATTAGAAATTTAAAAACTAAAATTAAACATATTTATAAACCTGAATCCAAGCATTTCCAGGAAGGTTTAATTTTCTTTCTGGCATTTCTTGTAAATGCACGTCTGAAAACTAAGAAGGCACTCTCCAAATACTTAAAAACGAAGAAGCTAAGGCGGTATCGATGCATAAAGGCAACGAATATACTCATATACCCTCATATACTTTATAATGTGAAAGTTAGGGCAAAATTTTTAATATTTGTCGCTTCAAAGTGTTTGCTAAAAGTGCTGATTCGAGTGTTATTTGTTTTCTGTCAGGATTTTATCCTCCCGCATTCATATTGAATATATTGTATTAGGAGAGATTTAGCCGAGTGCAAGGCTCGACGTCGTGGTTAAGAAAGATATCCCTAGCAGACCTAGAACCTGCACCTGGATTCAAGCCGAGCCCTCCTCGTCAGAAAACATTCTGGAGATCATCAGGCTCAGCATCCTAACACTTCCGACTTATGACTGAAAAGTCACAAAACTGGAAGAACGAAGGAGCCCTTATATATTTCTAAGAATTTAAAGAACACGCAAGAGATTGCGACCACTATTAAAATACCAGAGCACGTGTTAAGTTTTTCGAGAGATTGTGTAGAGAGAGAGAGAGAGAGAGAGAGAGAGAGAGAGAGAGAGAGAGATAAAGATGTTTGGGGTCAGTAGTTATTTTGCTCCATGGGTGGGAGACTAAATTTTTAGTGTAAATTGACTTGATGTTGTTTTTAGGCAACCATTTATCTCACGAGATTTTAGTTACTTGAATAGAAGTTTTTCGGGCACGGCTCATATTAAACTCTGAACCGTCCGATTGGAAAGCCAATACACTATCACTTGAGCCACGGCCTCAAGTGTTAATTACGATCAATAAGTAATCATTTAATCCTCTATTGCAGACTAAAGGCATGAGTCAATTCACCTAAGGGCTTATAAAAATGATAAACTGGATAAACAACACCCTCCTCCTTTGATCGTTTTAGCAAATTCAAAACCCAGAAGACATCATCCTATCCCAGGAACCATCGATCGTTTAAGGCGTAGTTCGTGGACTTGAGATACCTGTATGCGCCCCGATCTATACAAGAGACACAGGTAAAATTAGAACTTGTGTATCAGTGAAGCGTAGCCTTAATGTATTATTACTTCTTGATCTCAGCGACCTGGACCCTGGCACCCAATATCTGGCATCTCCCTAAAATATGATTGCCTACAAGGGCAGTTTTAGAATTTTATGAGACCGAGTCCAGGAACTCCGAAAAGATACGGATATCCTTAGGAGACATCATCCTGGACAAGACTTCTTTAAGGAGCACACTAAATGTTTGTGATTTTTGGGAATTCTTTTTAAAGCGAGTAATTATCCCAAGTCACAAAAGACTTGCAGTGGTTACGGCCTTTACCGTGGCTGAAATAAAAAAAACAAAAAAGTTTTTTCAACTACAACGTTTTGAATATACAACGACGAACGATTGAAATTAAACAAAATGGCATAGTTTTATGATTTTAAGCTCGCCAAATTAAAGTTTTTCATACAATCAAAAAACAAAAAACGATCGGAAGATTTGTCTTCGAGTCACAACCGCTGCAAATTTAAAAAGTGCAGTTTTGAGGAGCACGCGGTTAAAGATAAAAATCATCATCATCATAGAGTTACATGATCGCTGTCTTTCTTATTTTCCCAAAAGACACAACTCTTACAGTAAACAGATTTTACACACGAAACGATGATTTTTTTTTTTTTGCAATATTTTCCTGCCAGGGTAACTACACCAAAACGTGAAATATTGCCACATTTTTTGCCATCTCTCGAAACTGTCAAATTTGTCTCTGACTTTTCTTTCTCTAATGTCTCCTTCTTCTCTTCTTCAACAGCTCTTAAGACACTACGTAATTTTACAAACTGATTCTGCTGCTATCTGTAAATTCTTGTAACATAAAGCGAAAGCTTGTTGATAAAATTTACTTGATAGATCCATCAAAACCGCAAAAAAGATTAATTCCGTTTAGTGCGATGCCCAAAAGACGCACCACAGCCACTAAACACCTATTTATTTCAAATGCATTTACAATCATAGGCCCGGAATTGATCGAAAAAACTACCGCATTCACACATGACAATTTTGAATCCTTGCTTGATTGAAAGTCACATTTTTTTTACAAGTCTTATACATTGCTTAATTGTAATTGCAAAAAAAATCGAAACAAACTAAATAATGCAATATCCATTAGTTGGACCAATCACAACATTATAATTATTATTTGGTGATATAGTAGTTTTGCAGCGGATGTACTGGTATTTACGATAGACTGCTGTATGTTGATTTCCTGTAAATTTTCGTTTTCTTGAAATCGATCTATGCCTGGGAATGTCGTGAGTAACCTTTTTGTTTGAATACAGAGGTTGATCACCCATTTTTACTAAAATAACTTACGAAGTGCTCCATATAAAGGTCACAGTAAAACTTAATGTGTCTGGCTCCAGAAACATGTGACGTAGTTATAAACGAAAAACCACTAAAGAGTAGACCTATTTATGCATTCCTGTATACCTAAGGGTCAACACTAGGAACCGGAATCGTATTATACTATAATGGTGTACGATGACGATAGAGCTCTAATAATAACTCTGGTAGACCCCTGAGCAAACTTTCTGGTCGCTGAGCGGCTAATTTTTAGAAGGCTGTAACGCAAAAACTATTTTGTTTTAGTTTGCTATTGTATTTTCAAAGGGATAAACTAACGAAATATGAAAAAAAAATCACACTAGGCCCTTAATCGCCGAAATTTCCATTATGAACACGGTACATTGATTTAGAAGACGGAAGAAGATGCTGAGATTAGGCTGATCAACCCCGGTATCAGTATTGGAGCCATCATGAAAACATCTTTCCAGAAGAATTTAGAGTGGATGCTTATATAAAAGTCTTTGTCAAATTAATGCTGGAGCATAATGTAGCCGATGTTCTCTGGAAATACATATTCCTAATGTATTAAGAATATAAGCGCGACCAAATAGTTTATTTTTCCACTGTGTGGACGACTTGCCTGCTGAAAATATCGAGGAATGTCAAATGCCACGGACTTTGCTTAGTTTGCTGCAGTTGACTGATAACAGATAACCGTCTTATAGATGAGTATCGGCCTTGTAACCGAGATGTATAGACAGTGGGTAATTCAAGGTTGAAGCCCCATTTGGTTCAATTGCAAGAGAATAAAACGACTACACCTTTTGTCACTCTTTCTTAAATATTAGGTTTCCAGTTTAGTTTCCTGTCAAAAAAAATACCCAGATATTTCACTGTATAGGAAGAGGAAGATTGGAATTTAATATTTCCTTGAAAATAAGATGAGATCAGTTATATGGGGGCTTACTCCCAATCCATAGCGATCCGCAAAAGGGGTTAATCTGTTAATATTTTTCTGTACGTTCTTTGATGGTGTTAAGATGCTTACCTGAGACGGCTATAGCAACGTCATCCGCAAAGGCAATTACGGTGCTACCACCCGCTTCCAGGTATATTAGTAGTTCATTGACCACTTAGTTCCAGAGAAGGGGTGTCGCGTACCTCTGCTGACACATCTTTTAGCAGAAGCCTCACCCAGCTTGGGGTGGATTATCCTTCTATTTACCCTATAACTGATCAATTCCCCAAATGAGCGTAGATGACTTCAGTACAGTACAGCTGTAATTAAGAATATGTCGACGATATTAAAGGCACCTTCTTTGTCCAGAAATGCGACCATTGTGTACTCTCTATACTGTAGGGATTATTCGATGTGGCTAGCCAGTGACAGACAGCCGTTTCCACCGACTTTCCTCAACGGCAGGCATCTTGAGCCGTAAACAAAAGTCGTAGATCAATTCTAGATCGTGTATGGATATCAATCAATCGTTCTAGAATTTTGAAAAGGAAAGATGATAGACTTACGAGTATATATTGTAACTAACAATAATATTTAATTCTACATATTTTTCCGGCGTATTTGCGCTGTTACTGCGCCGCTTGTGGGATTGGAAGATCTGGTCGACGTGGTATAAAATTCAAGCTGACTACTTCTCTTATGAGAGAGCTCGAATATTGGTTGAATAGTGATTTAAAAAGCAAGTTTTTCAAAAATCAAAAATGCTGATCTCCGTCTAGCGCCAAATTAGCAAAATCACGGCATTTTCAACGATCATCTGACCTCAATGCTTGCATCAGCATAATTTTATATCGATGAAGGGCCAAACTCAATAGCAAAATAAGCCAGGTTTACTCTTTAGCAATGCCTAAATTAGTTGATCGGCACCAAATCGACATAACTGGGTCTTCTTCGATACTGGCGGCTACGGCGGATATGTTTTCTTCGTTTCGCACCAATCTCTATATGGTTGGTAGCTTTAGATCAAAAAGAGTATACTGACGCTCACCAGCAAAGCTTTTACAACAGAGTCGGAATTCCGATAATAGCTTTCTTTTTAAATTTCCGCAACTTCGGCAAGCGAAAAATGATACAAGATGGATTTGCAAGCTTTACTGAGTATTTTGACAGTTGGATGTTATTGGAAACTTTGATAGCTGGTGAAGCACGACAATCGGAAAAACTATCATTGCTTTCTGATCACCCTTTATATTGTGATTCTTTCGCTTCACACCTTAATTTCTAAAACACTATCGTAATAGCTATCCAAAAGGTATGCTAAAGAGATTACTGGCTGGAATCTACTACCGCGGACTACTACTTGTCGGACTTCAGATACATCGAATGCATAACCGGATGCGAGATCTCGACCTAGTTGAAGAGAGAAAATCCGCAGAAAACCAACTAGAAATGATTTAAGGAGGAGCTTGACAAGTACAGCAGTGCTCCTCCTAAGTTCAGGTCAAAACAAAAGCTAGAAGAAGCTGTTCAGAACTTGAACAGTACTCTCACCAAGTCTGTTGAAATTACATGTCCAGCTAGCAAACAACCTGCAAATCGCCCGTTTGTTGGTGGAACGCAAAACTTTGGAACTTTGGAAAGCAAAAAGTATATAATATGCAACTTCGGATTTCAAAGGGTGCCCTTTACAAACATTTTTGCTAAAAGATCGAAACTATCGGTGAAACCAGTATGGTGGCAGAGTCATCAAAACAGGAAGATCATTCAGGCTGGAACCACTTAGAAATTCTGATGGAGACTCTTCATCTTATGTTTAAGGCTTACTTCACAGGTTCCTATTTACTGCTGATAGTAAGCTGAATAGCTGAACAACACAACACTCCATAACTGGTATATCATGTCGGTTGTGACGACGAATGAGGCCATTGAACATGCTGTTGCTTTCATTGATGACTATCACCGACGGTATATATTCAGTTTTATTACAAAAAGGTAGATTAGCAGCTGGTAACTCTGACGATAATCTTCGGTCAGAAAACATGGTGTAGACGAATCAATAGTTTTGTGGATAAAAGCAATGCTGGTGAATAGAGTAATAGTTGTTGCCCGCAAGGCGGCGTTCTGTCTCCACTGCTATGGTACAGGTGGGTCTAGTCATTGCTCAACGCGCTCAATAGTTCTGACTTTTATATACATACATACGTGACTGATGTTGTTGTACTGTCAGTTGTATGGTGTCTAACGACACCAACGACTGTTCTAAAGCGCTGGCAGCCTTAGACGTGATCGACGATTGGTGTACGAGCAACGAATTTTCAGTAAATCCTCTCAAAGCTAAAGCTATTCTCTGTACTAGAGAGAAAGAGAAAGCTGTCTGGCCTGACTCAATTAGTGCTGAAAGGCCTCACTATACAATTCTCCAAACAAGCAAAGTTCGAGTATTTGGTTGTCATCTAAGATAACAAACTTCTATGGTCTGAGCATATTTCGTTGTGAACCACTTAGGCGCTGCCGGCCTTCATGCAGTACAAAGGAGCTATTGGCAAGACATGGAGTATATCAGCGATGAAGGTCCTCTGGATCCTCATGACTATGACAAGGCTAATTATAGTATATCCTATGAATTCGTTGTCTGGTGAAATAATCTCTCAGAATAATATGTGATTGCTGCTTTAACTAGACGAACGATTTGTCTCTGCTGCATGGGGCTTTCCCTAGCATACATGGCTCTACTCAAGACGCATTGATGAATCTACCTCCCCTTAATATTCATATCGTGGGCTGCACTCTCAAAGCCATTTGCCGTTTAAAAAGAAGTGGTCTTTGGTGTAACACGTACTAAAACTTTCATTGCTTTGCGCTTTAAGACTCTGGTCTTTTGGACAGCCGTCTGATACAATAACAATGAAAAAAAAAAAAAAAAATACAAAATCAATTTCTTTCATTGTATCCAGGACTAATTTTTGCGAGAATCTGAGCCAGGAAAGGACTATGGTACAGTCAGGTCTCCACGGATGGCTCCAAAACCGACATGGGAAAGGTTTTTTTTGGAGGACGACAACAAAATCAAGTAAGATGAGTAGTTGACTAGAAATCAACTAAGAATTTGATCTCCAATTAAATGTTGGATGTCACCCATGGACTTAGCCTAAACATCTTTTATTTTCCCCACCCCATTTACCAAAAAACACGCTGAGACATTGTAAGTGTATTCATACCCACTTGGGTGTTAAATTAATTTACAAAAAAAATCAGATATGGCAACGAACTATATTGTGAATAATAATAATAATAATAATAAGCTTCGGGTTTAGCCTTTTTAAACACTCTTACGACTTGCAAGACATCACTGAACGAGTCGGAAGACTAAATTCACTGAGTCTTGTCTGCGTCCCAGGTCACAATAAGTTCACGAGGAATGAAAAACTTGCCAGGCAAGGTTCAGAGGAGAGTTTTTCTGAATTAGAACCTATGTGAATGTCCGCCTTGTGCACGCATCAGGCTGCAGGTACTCGGCATTTACATGGTGGATGCTGGTACTATAGACACTTTATCACTGAAGCTCTTACTCATCTTTCTGCCTCTCGATGCAGCATATAAATGGGAGTACCACTTAGCAAATAAAAGATCCTTTTGAGGAAGAATCGAAGACATAAATATGCTGCTTCAAAAGAAAATTTTCTTGGAAAATTTTTCGATTTTAAATTAACCAAATACTTATTTAAAAGGTGCCGGGGTACCGACAACCAAAGAAACTGAAAGAGAACATAAACTCGAGAAGACAAAAACTCGCTACTACCGAATGCAGGCTCGAAAAAGGCCGGAAGTATTTAGAACAAGCAACAATTTGCACGGGGGTTTAGTGAAAAGAATAGTCGATATTACAAATCTTAAAGCTTTACGAACGGGGTAACATACTCTTAAATTCAAACACCGTTTTGAATCCATTTATAGCTATACGAGTACACATAGGATTGATATTCAAATATTGAAATGGAACTTTACTAACTTCTAATGCATAAAGATATAGATTGGGTAACACCACATTTTCTATTTATATGGCCCAGCTAAGGGGCAGACATTTTTATATCTAAAATTTCATTACACTTACTCGATTACGGAAGTTGAATAAGAATGTTACAACATTCTTTACTTCTGTATTCTAAATACTCCAATTTAATTTCTAAGTTGCTAATTTTTACCATATGATGGGCCTGTGAAAATGTCAGTGCTTCATCCGATTTTACCTTCAGCTATTTTTACACATATATTAGTAAAGTGGTTGTAACAGGAAATTTGAACGTAATTATATATAAAAGACTACATTTGCGTGTGCTTTCGTTGTGTTCAGTTAGATTGATATTTAGAAAAGAAGCTTCATACCTCTCCTTTAAGCAAGCAAATTACATTTTTTAATCACTTATTATATACAGAAAAAGATATAAGAACGTTTTCGCCATAGAAAATCAATTTCCTGCCACATAGTTCAGTGTTCGGTAATAAGTTTACATGTCTAGCCAATAAGTCGTTAAGTTAAAGTAGGTGCAACAGTACAGCAATCTAGCATGTTAAAATAAATAGTTCGCTTTAGTTACTTTCAAACCACTTTGCCCAGGAAATAACATCAAAAAGTAGTCATTTCAGTGACTTACGTTGGCGTATATGTAACATTCTTATAAACAAAGTATTCGTAATGTCAACAAATTTGAAAAGTAACATGTGTAAAAATTATATAAAAAAGCTTAGATCGGCTAAGGAAAATGAGAGACAAACACATGTGTGTTGGATTTGAATGTTTGCAGATTATATTGACTAGAATATATAGAGTGATTCATCGTGATTTTTAATTTTCAATAGGCCTTTTTTGACAGATTACGCATGACTTCTATCAAATTGCTTTATCATTTTTGTTCAGTATCGTTTGGCAAGTAATCGTGGAAAGACTCACACCACAACAGCGTCTAGAAATTGTTTTTCGTGCGATTCCAGGAACTTACGGTGCGCATAATCGACCTACTGAAACCAGTATTTCCAATTCCATTCACAAATTTGAGTCCCTGTTTACTTTAGTGGATGATACTCGACCGATTAAACCACATCCAGTACGTAGTGAAGAGACTAGCGAAGAACGTGACGAATCGATCCGTCGGCGTTCTCAGCAGATTGGCTTGGGGTATTCGACACCTTACCGTATTTTACGTGAGAATCTCGATCAAGAGGCGACTTAAATTTGCGTAATATTTTCAGTGGAAAACTCAATGAAAATCCGATGTTTTATCGTGAAATTTTATTCAGCGATGAAGCCCATTTCTGGCTCAATAGATACGTTAATAAATAAAATTTCCGTATTTGGGCTAATAGCAAACCAAAGAGTAACAAGAGCTACCATTACATCCATGAGGCAAATCAGAATGTTACCGTCAATAGAAACCATTATCACGCCATGTTAACGTACTATGTGCTTCCTGAAATTCAAGCATATGGTCTCGGTGAGCTCTGGTTTCAACAAGACGGCGCTACGAGCCATATAGCGCGTGAAACAATGGGCTTATTGAGAAATCATTTCAGTGAGCACTTAATTTCACGTGCGATATTACACCTTTGGGTGTGGGGATATGTTAAGTCTCAGGTCTTTAGGAATAAGCCAGCTACGATTGACGCTTTGGAAGCCAACATTACTCATGTTATCTGCGAGATACCAGTTGCTATGTTCGAACGCGTCGCCCAAAATTGGACCTTCCGAATGGACCACCTCAGACGTAGTCATGGCCAACATTTACATAATATCATTTTTAACAAGTAAATGCCATGAATTGCTCTTTTAACTGGTTATAAAAATTGTAAGTTCACTTTCAAGTTTATGTGTTTTTTTTTACATTATAAATCAAACCTCAAGATGAATCACCTTATACAAAGCGCGGAAGGGCATTCCATAAGCGAGCTGCAAAGCTATAAAAAGAATCACAAAATCAATCTTAAATACATGAAACTGGGCTTGAAGGTAAAATGATGAACATTCGTAGATACACGAGTATTACGGTTAAGGCTTGAAGGACAATTTTTCTTTAAGGCACTAGTGATGAAAAAATCGATAGAACAAAGTAAAACAAGAGGAATTTGAGCTGAAAGGTGTTAATTGACTGGAAAATATTGGGGTCACCTATGAGTTTGATCGCATGGTTTTGAATCCTATGGAGCACGGGTAGGGAGGTTTTAAAAGTACCTATCTAGATGTTGAGGAAACCTGGACATTTCGCAGGCATTTCTATTCCATTTACAAAGATATTTGTCTATCCCAAAGGCATGTATTTTCAATAAAAGAGTCTATCGAATTTCATTAAAATATCACGTATAAAATATTGGTTTAGGTTGCAGTTCCATTTTTTAGTGAGACATGCCATCAAATTACCACTGGACCTGTAGTTATTAGAACCGTCTGCCTATCACTGAGATAGGTACGTGTCTCAAAATATTTTATGAGATGACTATGGGTTTGCAGTCCTTTTTAGGGACAGGCTAGACAAATGCTGTTTTTTATTTACTCGCAATGAAATCCTAACAGATACAGTTTGGAAATTTTGTCTTAGCTGCCCTACAGGTTTGTCTTGTCCAAAGAGCTGACATCTGGAATGTCATTATGGAGCGTTGGAGTGGAAGAAGAGACAACATTTTTAATGTATTTGACGAACGAACAACAACCTTAATTACCTTTGGGACATTGTAGTATTTTTTTATCTCAGTTTTTGATCGTATTTAAATTACATACGATTAAGAAAGTCTTTGTAGTTATTGCTGTCCCGTTTGAAATTTTTCGGTTTTACTCTGTAGGGATGATCTTGTGAAACTGACAAAGCTGCTACCTAATCCTGACAGCTTCTTTACAGCTTGAGTCCTACTACTTTTTGTTTAAAATTCTTAATCCACATTAGGTTAAGCGATTCCATCCCAAAGACAATAGTGTTTGTGATCATATCACAGGCGTCATTATCGTAAAAAATACTATTGGGTCTATAACTTAATCGCGGTTTGCTAAGAGATGGCATAACTTATATTATTACATTGTTATTATTCCATTGGAACATGCGTTGGAAAGCTACTGTTATTGTACGTCATTTAAGTATATGTCATTCATTTGAAGCGTAAACAACAATATTTTTTTTTCACTCAAATATGTCCAACTTTGTGGCTGAAAAGGTGTTTTTGCGGGGAGTTCTTCTTCATTACTTTAATATGAAGAAAACGGCTGCCGAAGGTCATCGTATTTTGGTCAAAGTTTATGGTGAACATGTGCTAGCTGAACGAACGTGCAAAAAGACGATGTACGTCCTGGGCAGCCAAAAAAGTTTGAAGATGAAGAACTGGAAGCATTACTTTATGAAGATTCCTGCCAAACACAAGAAGAGCTGGCAGAATCCTTAGGTGTCACTCAAGCAGCCATTTCAAAACGTTTAAAAGTAGCTGGATATATTCAAAAGCAGGGAAATCGGGTTAAACATGAACTCAAGCCGAGAGACATCGAAAGGCGATTTTGCATGTCCGAAATGCTGCTGGACCGCCACAAAAGGAAGTCATTTTTGCATCGGATTGTTACTGGTGATGAAAACTGGATCCATTACGGCAACCCCAAGCGTAAAAAATCATTTGTATATTTATACTTTATGACTTCCATCTAAACAAGGAAGAACGAATTTTTATCAAGTGTCCATTCAATCCAAGTTAACGTCAAATGTATAGTATAGGGTGAATTATCCTGAGGTTTGATTTTCAATAGCGTTTTTACGACAGATAACGCGTATTATTAAACTACTTTGTCATTTTTGTTTAGTATCGTTTGGCAAGTCATAATAAAAATACTCACATCACAACAGCGTCTCCAAATTGTTCAGCTGTACTACGAAAATCAGCGTTCTGTGAAAAATGTTTTTCGTGCAATACGAGGAATTTGCGCACAGCATAATTACTGAAACTGAAACCAGTAAGTCAGTGCTAATACTATTCGCAAATTTGAGTACCAGTTTACATTAGTAGATTAGATAGATACTCGACCGGTTATTTACATAATTTTACAATATAAATCAAATCTCATGATGAATCACCCTATATTACAATTCTTAATTGTATGACCCGAAAAATTAATTTTATTTTTTAGGGAATGACACTTTTTCCATTTAATATGCCAAAAATAAATTGTTCTGCCTTCTCAAGGACTAATTTCAGTTTAGACAAACATTCCTCGTTTGTCTATGTGTATATTATAATATCAATTATATAAAGCTGCAGAGTATCTTGAGCCATTAAGTCAACTACCTTTTGAGTCAATTACACTTTGTATGCAGGACTATGAAAATCATTCATGAGAATACGCTGTAGAGAAATGTCAAAATCTTGACCACGGTTCCGAATTTTTCTATACTCTCAGCAACACTCTCATGAACTAGTTTGATGATTTGGGTCGAACGACTTCTTGAAGGATAGCCAAAGAGCCAAAGATAACTAATTGATCCAGTCTACCTGAACTTTTGACTTAATCTCTTCACTCTTGATGATGCACAACAATGCGAATGCGTTGTTCTTTCATTAACCATGAATTTCACGCTAGCAAAAGTTTTTCGGCATGAGAAAGGAAATAGGATTATGTTATATGTACTCGGTAATTCTTTTGACTGCAAATGGCAACAATTATTCAAAAAGGATCCATGTATGATTTTACAGTCCGGTGGAATGATCTTTTCCTTCTTTCGGGAACAAGTGCCATCTTTAAGAGCTTTGGGTGATGTGTTTTATCATATGCAGCTTCAATGTCAGCAAAAGAGACCCCGGTTGGGCATTCCACAAGCGAGTTGTTCGACCTGGGAACGAATCACGATATTTCAGGGTTTTTTATTTTTTTTAAAGTCCAGCTCGCGCACCAAGGGGATATGAATACCCTTTTACTGGTTTTTCACCATAGCGCGGGAGGGTGGTGTAGTAGTTTGAAACTCAGGTGTAATAGTTTTCGATATTTTTCCCAGAGGTGGTTGTTAAACTGGAGCCAGTGCATTCTCAACTAGTGGGTCTTAAGAACGTGCTAGTTCTTAGTTCGTTACATTTAGGTCAGCCAGCCACATCAGTGTTATGAATTCACATCAGAGTTGACGGCGACGGGATTTTCATGTAACTACACACAAATTCTATGAAAAGACTTTTTCAGAGAACTGCCTCGCACGGGACTCGAACTCGCTTGCTTGAGGTGTCTATGCATGTACCACTACACCACGGCCACCACGGGTACGTCCGAAAGCGGATAATCTAATGAGCATTCATAGCGAGATGAGTAATATGGTTGAAGGTTTGAAGGGGTGGAATGCTGCTGAAAATTTCTATGGAGCACTGATGGTGGAAAGAGTTGGTATTGGTAAGTCAGCATATTGCCTACATGAATCTTTGTTATAGAGCAGCTTAGATTACGCTTAGAAATTACGATATTTCAGAGTAGTCCCAAAACTGGCCTCAAGTGTAAACCGATAAGGATTTATATCGATATGTGTGTTAGGGTTGAAGGCTTGAAAAGGTGAAATGCTACTGGTAATTTCGATGGAGCACTAGTGGCAAAAATAGTGACAAGGCAAGGCAAGTCAAGTGACATTTCGTCGATGTTTAAGGGAGGTCATTGTACTGAGTGATATAAGCGTCATCATATTAGCATACCATATATATATGGTACATATATTGATGCCAGTTTATAGGAAGCAAAGAATCTACACTTTTCGGAGCATTTTTAACGACATCAAAAATGTTGTTATTCCAAATTAGATTGAAATTGACAAATATACCGCGAACGGAAACTTTTTAATTTTGAACGATTGATGTGCCATTTGTGGAAAATAGCAGGGTGTGTAACTCTCGGTTTAGTGATAGTTTAGAAAATTGTATTTTGAAGCATTAAATCTCACTCTATTGATGGTTTTCGAATTACGAAAGTGATGCTGTTAATTTCTGAATTGAATGAGCTATACGCTGCCATACCAATTTCTGCAGCCGATGAGCGCGAACGTGAGCCCGGAAACGAAAACGACAATTTCAATAGGATGTTCTGAATTCTAGTCCATTGTGGATCTCAAATGTACTTATTTTCGTGCAAAGGCCTGATGATACATTCTGTTAAAATCCTTTCGAAATATCAAATGCAACTATCCGTCTTTTACCAGATAGTTTTTCGATTTGGTTATACTTGTCGGTGAGACATGCGACCAAATTACCTGTAGGTCTTTTGCTAAGAAAACCATACAGCCTTTCATTGAGAAGTTTTCGTGTCACAAGATTTTTCACAAACTGATGGCTTATCAACGTTTCCATGACATTACAAAGAAAACGTTCGGCTGATTTATGGATGGGCTGATCAAATGTTTTTGTTTATAGTTTATAGCCTTTAGCCGCTCTCTCCATTTACAAATCCGTCTCAAACTTACGTTGGAGAAAATTAACCATCGGTTCTTAATATTCAAGAATCAATATTCTGGAGAGTAAATTAAACCGGACAAAACAACATCTGCTCTGAAAGTTGTGAGTGTTTTTAATATCAACACGATGAAGACGGCACACGCACAACAGATCTTCTTAAAGGCATTATCTATCGATGTGCCCTCACTGAAATAAAAAAATGTTTTTTTAAAAAAGTCAGATGAAAATCCGCATCCTCTGCAAGAACGATCATCTGTTTGAAGTTCTTTAATCTACAACGAATAATGAGCTCTAAGATACAAAGAAAAAATACTTTCAGGATTCATGCCACTGCCAACGATGGACCTTTTGTCATCAATGGTAGCAAAATCAGCAGCAGTAATATTGAGAGGGGTACCATATTAAGGGTGATTCATCGTGAGGTTTGATTTATAATATAAAATAAGACACATAAATTTGAAAACTTACTTAAAATTTGTATTATTAGTTAAAAGAATAATTCATGGCATTTGTTTTTTAAAAATTATGTCATGTAGATATTTGCCAAAACTATGTCCGAGGTGGTCCATTCGGAAGGTTCAATTTTGAGCGACTCGTTCGAGCATAGCGACTGGTATCTCGCGGATAATAAGAGTAATGTTGGCTTCCATAGCGTCAATCGTAGCTGACTTGTTCCTGAAGACCTAAGACTTTACATATTCCCAGAGAATATGTGCTTGAATTTCTGGAAGCACATACTCCGTTAATATGGCACGATAACGGTTACCATTGAGGGTAACATTCTGATTTGCCTCATTTTTGAAGAAATATGGACCAATGATTCCACCAGCCCACGCCAAGCTAAGTTGCTGAGAGCAGCTGCTATAGTCTCTTTACTACGTGCTGGATGTGGTCTAACCGGCCGAGTATCATCTACTAATGTAAACCGGGACTCGAATTTCCGAATGGTATTGGCAATATTGGTTTCAGTAGGTCGATTACGCGCACCGTAAGTTCCTCGAATCTCACGAAAAACATTTCTCACAGAACGCTGATTTTCATAATACAGCTGAATAATTTTGAAACGCTGTTGTGGTGTGAGTCTTTTCCGTGATGACTTGCCGAACAATACTGAACAAAAAAAGTAATGAAAGTGTCTCAAGCTACTTGGGTTTACTTGCTTCATATGGTCCTACATGCTATAATAACTAGGCCACTAGAGCTGCTTCGGGGAGTCCTCTGGATCCTATTTATGGTCGTCTAAAAACTGTTGTAACTTGTATTATTCCATTGTTATAATTCCATTGGAACATGCGTTGGAAAGCTACTGTCATTGTACGTCATTTCAGTATATGTCATTTATTTGTAGCGTAAGCAATAATAATTTTTTTTCACTTAAATATGTCAAACTTTGTGCCTGAAAAGTGTTTTTGCGTTGAGTTCTTCCTAATTACTTTAATATGAAGAAAACTGCTGCCGAAAGTCATCATATATTGGTGGAAGTTTATGATGAACATGCGCTAGATGAGCGAATGTGCTTAAAGTGGTTTGCACGATTTAAAAGTGACGATTTTGGCTTGGAAGACGATGAACGTCCTGGGCAGCCGAAAAAGTTTGAAGATGAAGAACTGGAAGCATTACTCTATGAAGATTTTTTGCCAAACACAAGAAGAGCTCGCAGAATCTTTGGGTGTAACTCAAGCAGCCATTTCAAAACGTTTAAAAGCAGCTGGATATATTCAAAAGCAAGAAAATTGGGTTCCACATGAACTCAAACCGAGATACGTCGAAAGGCGGTTTTACATGTCCGAAATGCTGCTGGAACGTCCCAAAAGGAAGTCATTTTTGCATCGAATTGTTACTGGGGATGAAAAATGGATCCATTATGACAACCCCAGCGCAAAAAATTATATGTGAAACCCGGACAACCAGCCAAATCAATGACAAAGCCGAATATCCATGGCGCGAAGGTAATGGTGGGATCAGATGGGTGTGCTGTATTATGAGCTGCTAAAGCCGGGTGAAAACATCAATGGACAACGCTACCGAAGACAATTAATCCGTTTGAAGGGATCAGTAGCCCAAAAACGCCCGGAATATGCGACCAGACACGAGGCAATAATTTTCCATCATGACAACGCTCGGCCCCAAGTTGCTATTCCAGTTAAGAACTATTTGGAAAACAGTGGATGTCTTACCCCTCCGCCTTAAAGCATAGACCTTGAACCTTCTAATTACCATTTGTTCCGGTCGATGCAGAACGCCCTCACTGAAATACGGTTCACATCAGAGCAGAATATCGAAAATTGGCTTGATTCATTCTTGGCTGCCAAGCCGACGCAGTTCTTCTGGGATGGGATCCACAAATTGCCAGAAAGATGGAAAAAAGTCATAGCTTCAGATGGACAATACTTTGAATAATACTATTGTACATGTTTTTCTTAAATAAACGTTCAAATTTTGAAAAACCGCAAGAATTAATTTTTTTTGGTTTTAAGTAAAATTTTTAAAAAAAATTTTTAAAAAACAGAATTACGATTTTCTTAGATAATAACAGGTACCATAATATCTAGCTGAATTTGGTTTTCTTAAAGGCAAATCGACGGAAACTTCTCAAATAATATCTCACCTAGATGGGCAAAAATGCACGGCTGGATTATTTTTGATATAACTATTCGACATGGTCAACCACAAAATTCTACTTAGAAAACTGAAAAAGTCTGAATTTCGGGGCTTCATGAGCCAATGGCTTAGATCACACGTTAAAAACAGGTCACAAAGAGTAAGAAATATTTAAACTTAGGTGTTCCTCAATGTGCAGTTTTAGGTCCAGTTCTGTCATTCGTCTGTATCAATTCTCTTTTTTAGTTTTAAGTGTTCATTAAGTTTAGTTTATTGAGACTCTGGTTTTCTGAATACAATCTAGTAATAAGCCCAAAAACTAAGATAATATTTTTTTTAAATAATGCTTTTCGTATAGTGTTGATGTAAATGTTATCTCCATGCGTTACGTTTTACTGAGTGTAAACAATTCATCTATCTAACTGCTATAGTTCGTCTGGTTTTTCGTCTCACTCCTGAACTTATTCAAAACTGTAGTAATAAATGTTTTCGAGTTGAGAGAGTTAATAAATTTAGATATTTGGGACTAACCTGAGATTCTAGGATGCGTTTTGCTTACTACATTAACACATTGAAAACTCACTTCCGATTCACCCTTCGTCACTTTCATTATTTGTTTAACAAATACTCGATCAAGCTTTTGAAGATAATTTATTATGGTACAATATTTTTCATTCCAAGTTACAATATGGTATTGCTTGTGGGGGGTGGGGGCCGAGTGTATCGTAACAAGATACAACCTCTGCTGATTTAACAGAAATATGTCCTGAGAAAAATCTGTCGTAAATTTTATAGACATCTTAGTTTTCCTTTGTTTTGTCCCATAAAAATTCTTCGGGTCCGTCATTTGTATTGTTTTAATTTTTAAAAATTCTTCTTTTTAATGACTGGCAATCATTTTTTTCGTTTAATTTCTCGTTATAGTCTTCTTGGTAATCTTTCTAACGTTTTATTAGTACCTTATTACCGTACCACTGTTTACCGTAATTTATTTTCTGTTTTGTCGGTCTACCGCAGTTCATCAGGACAATAACAATATCCGGAACCTTTTTAAAGCGAATTAAAATGTGGCTATTCAGCCTTGATTATGAAATGTTAGATTCTTGTATCTATAATATTTTACTATATTTTACTACCTTGCATTTTTTAAGGGTAATCCCAACCAAAAATTTTATTTAGATTCGCGCCAAAATTTAAGTGACATTCCACACTATTTTATACCCATATTTAAATACTGAACTTCACCAATCTGTCAATCATCAAAGAAAATAGATACTACTACTACGACAATGCCGTTTTCGATTTTCTCAAAAAAGGGGAGATAACACATGGGCTGAAAACTCAGTGCCGTTTGATAGTAAGACACAAAATTTTTGCAAAATTCAACTTAATTTATTAATATAGTTGCCTTCGCGAACGATACACTGATTGAAAAGATTTTTTAATCTTTCGCTACCAGTTTTGTAGTACGATTTCAGTTAGGCCTCAAAATAGGCCTCTGTTTCGGCGATTACTTCTTCATCAGTTTTAAATCTCTTTCCGGCGAGCATTCTTTTGAGGTCTGTGAACAGGAAATAGTCTCTAGGGGCCAAATCTGGAGAATACAGTGGGAGGGGAAGCAATTCGTAGATGAATTCATTCAATTTTGCCACCGTTTTCATCGACTTGTGACACAGTGCATTGTCTTGATGAAACAGCACTAACTTTTTCTTCAAATGCGGCCATTTTTCTGCGATTTCATCCTTCAAACGCTCCAATAATGCAATGTAAAAGTCGCTGTTGATAGTCTGGCCTTTTGGAGATAGTCGATGATGGTAGTTTTGGACGAGGTTCGTCGCCTGCTCGCCACTCAGCTGACTGCCGACTTGACTCTGGTGTGAAGTGATGGAGCCAAGTTACATCTATTGTCACATACCGATGTAAAAATTCGGCTTTATTGCGGTTGAACAGCTTTAAACACTCCTCTGAATCATCAACATGTTATTGTTTTTGGTCGACTGTGAGCAAATGCGGCACCCACTTTGAACAGAGCTTTCGCATGTCCAAATATTTGTGTATGATATATCTAACACGCTCTTTTGATATCTTCAGGGCCTCAGCTATCTCGATCGATCGTGGACTTTTTTGATGTTTTCATCTGAAGCAGCCTCTTTTGGACGTCCACTGCGTGCATCATCTTCGGTGCTTGTGACCACTTTTAAATTTTTCAATCCACTTGCGAATGGTTCGTTCGGCTGGTGCAGAGTCCGGGTAACACTTATCAAGTCATTTCTTTGCATCGGCTGCATTTTTTCCCATCAAAAAGCAATGATAAATCAACACACGAAATTGCTTTGAATCCATTTTTTTTTTTTTCACAATAACAAAAGTTGCTTCACTCACAATGATATATCTCGAGAACTTATACTCGTATCTTTTCAAGGTTGGTGCTTACTGAATGTTATGTACTTAATTCCTCTCTTAGAAACGGCACACTTTTCAGCCCATGTGTTATACGATATTATAAACTAGCTGGACCCGGCATAATTCCATTTTGCCAGCAACAGTTGGCCACCATGAGGCAATTAAGTTGTGCGTGCTGACGTTTAGTTGTTTAAAAGCTTATTCAACTGGTTCATTATGTTTTTTTTCGTTTTGCAAATGGAGTTAAATTTAATGTAATGTGAGCTTGACTGAATATTCAAATTTTGAAATATATTAAACATTAATCGAAACGAATGCATTGTGTTTTATTGAAATCGTAGCGATTCACGTGTCGGTAATTCATCGGCTTTAATGCAGTGCTTTTTGATAAATAACTTTTTTTTTTTTGTCTGGAGCATACACAAAATAAGTAGAGGGTTTAACGACATGTACACGCCATATATAATTGGCTATGCGAAAAACGTGGATTCAACAAATTCAGGCCACAAAACAATAAAGGATTGTCGCTGAGATTTGTTGTTTGTCATTGCGAACGCCAATCGGAATGGAAATTGTAATATTCCTTTTAGAAATTCTACATAAAATTCTTAACAGCAAGTCTGGTACCATTGCACAGTTATGGTTGATTCAAATTTCGTAGCATTATGACGACCGAACCGTTTTTGATTTGAAAATCACATCATCTTGATTAGTGGTGGAATCAACTGATTTGTATGACACTAAATCTCTGGCAATTTGCGATTGAATGGTGATATTCAATGCGTTGACATTGATATTATTTGCGGCGAGTATTGCGCGTTCACTCAGCCAAGCGTGATTACGATAATTTCGATTTATTTCGGAAGTCGATGAGAGCCGCTTGTGAATCCAAGAATTGGCAGAAATCATGACGAAAAGTTATTAACCTTGTCGTCGCATTTACTGGGACTTTTCCGTTACCAATTTCTAACAATTGCTTTGAAAATTGTTCAGTACTTTGAAAGTTTTGAAGCTGAACTCTCATATTCGTGGTCAACGACAATATTTTCACGTATTTCCACAACGATGATGCCTTCAGGCAAGCATTGAGATCATCTTCAGCAGTCCCACAGGGAATCACTAGCAGCACATCACAGTTCAGTTCTTGATCAATCATTCCAATCTGAATTAATAATTTATTTGCTATCATCATGCACAAATACTCAATGGCAATCAGTCCTTCGTTGTATATTTCGTCGCACATTACCATTTCCGGATTGTGCAATGTATTTCGTACGCGATGCGATATGTCTTCGCACATGTCGTCCTTGTATTTGTTCCACAACTCTATAGGTTGTGTTGAATAGCATTTTGTCACAATAATTTGTCCACGAAATCAGCGATTGTTTGATCCCATTGTGAATCATTCTCCAATAAGCTTAAACGCTGACACGCCTCTCAATATGTTCAACAAAGATGACCATTTACCGTTCGTAAATGTGTGAATGATTTTGGGCCATGTTTGTTAATCAACTGCAAGAGCAAGTAGAAACATTTAAGTGGATGGATGAACAGTGTAAGTGCGTTCAAGCGCATCAGTTGAGAATACAATTGACCAATTCGCAACTGGAACTCCTTGTTTGAAATTGCTTGCTGAAATTTTTTCATTGACTGACTCCAAGTGTAATACTATATTTAGGCATATCAGCATACAACAATGTATCGGCAAATGGGTCAGTTGCGCACATCTCAAAGAAACTTGTCAACGTGGTTGACGGTGGTTTGACCACTCGTTGTGCAGCAGTTGCTTCGGTGAAATAAACGCGTTGATCGTTTTACAAATGAACCGCTAACTAGACAACTGTTTGATGTCGTTCGTGTACTGCGAAAGAAAATAAACGCTACAGCTCCTCGGCCCATTTGGTATTAGTATTCATCATTGGCATTTTTAGAACCAACTCCAAATACTGCCATGTTACTGGATTTCGTTACATATTTGCCCAAATTTTTAACTTATTTAGCAGAATGACAGCTCTCAACGTTTAATTGTAATTGTAATTGGATTTAGCATTTTCATCGTACTGTCGCATCCAAATTACACCTGTGTCTCGGCGCTTGATCGCCAAAAACCAATGCACAAATATCTGCAGAAGTTTTAGCATTGTATCGCCGTAAATATTCTCCGGCTGGGGCGCCATCAGGTTTGAAGACAAAGTTGCTATTTTCTGAGTTCATTTTCTCCATCGGCGATTTAAACACCGTAACCAAAGCGTTATTTGCATTAAAGAATTGTTGCAATTGTCGAACGACCTTTTTCGTCACTCCTAGTTGCCCTTTGTACCGCATACCGACTTGATCATCCTCCAACGAAATGAAGTACACCCGCACATATTGGTGTGCGTCTTCGTTTACTGGCAACAATGCTCCCATCCGATGGTCAATTTGGTCTTGAATCTGTGAACCGGAATTGTGCAGTGTAAAATCCTTTGTCATTGTTAGAACAAGTGTGTTTGCATGATGTATAAAAGAAAAAAATTCCCTGCAGGTCGGCATGAAACCAGTTTCTTGAATGATTTTTGTTCAAAATAAAGTAACACGGAAACAGTTGTTATACTGTCGAATATTCTTGAGAAAATCATCCGATCCAAACAACGATTTCAATGGCTCTTGTGGTGCATCTAAGGGAACCAATTTCACTTTGCCACTCGCACAGCATAGACCGGGGGTTTCGCCTTTTAGTGTTTTGCAATGCTGGCACAAATTAGGCATCGCTTTAATATCGAAAATCACATCACCACCGTACTTTTCTGTTGGTTCATACCGAAATTTCAGACGTTCGTATGTCGGCAACGATGCGCGTCTCGTCACTCTTCGATTTGAAATTGTTTGCTCTCTCCCAACAGCAGGACGATTTGACGCAGTTCTCATTAGATGTACTCTCAAATTGCTTGCCTGTTGACCTGGTCTTATGCGATGTCCCACTCTGTCGACTTTTCTATGAGCCTCGCCTTCTTCTTCAGTTGGACTTCGTTGATATATTTGTTGTCGTTTGGTTTGCCTTGTTCGTCGGTCAACGTTCGTGGGCATTGGTTTTTGGCATTTTTTTTTTACCTTAAATCAACTGTATAAAAGTTACGAAACTGTTGTAGCAATGCACAAAATCAAAACCAGCACTTTTGACAAACGTAATACATTAACCTGAAATTCTCGATTAACTCAATTTACTTTTGTAAAACAAAATAATCTGTCAGATACTCCCAAACACCAACTATCGTAGAATGCGAAAAATGCGAATTAATAGATTTTCCCGAATTTTCTTTCTGCCTAACACTGAAATACGAATAAAACATAAAAGGAACAAGAAAATCGGCTCAGCGGTTATCGAGTTTTATGCCGAAGGAATTATACGATATATACATAGTAGAGATAAGATATGTAACATATGGGCTGACATGTCCGTGCCGTTTTATAGTAAAACACAAAATTTTTGCAATATTGAACTTTATTTATCAATATAGTTGCCTTCGAGGGCGATACACTGATTGAAACGATTTTTCAATCTTTCGATACCAGTTTTGTAGTTTAGCCTCAAAATAGGCCTCTGTTTCGGCGATTACTTCTTCATCGGTCTTAAATCTCTTTCCGGCGAGCATTCTTATGAGGTCTGCGAACAGGAAATAGTCGCTAGGGGCCAAATCTGGATAATACGGTGGGTGGAGAAGAAATTCGTTGCCGAATTCATTCAATTTTGCCATCGTTTTCATCGACTTGTGACACAGTGCATTGTTTTGATGAAACAGCACTTTCTTTTTCTTTAAATGCGGCCGTTTTTCTGCGATTTCGTCCAACGCTCCAAAAACGCAATGTAATAGTCGCTGTTGATAGTCTGCCCTTTTGGAGATAGTCGATGAAAATTATTCCATGTGTATCCCAAAATACGGATGCCATAACCTTGCTAGCCGACTGTTGAGTTTTTGGTCGTTTTGGACGAGGTTCGTCGCCTGCTGGCCACTCAGCTGACTGCCGACTTGACTCTGGTGTGAAGTAATGGACCCAAGTTTCATCCATTGTCACATACCGACATAAAAATTCGGCTTTATTGCGGTTGAACAGCTTTAAACGCTCCTCTGAATCATCAACATGTTGTAGTTTTTGGTCGATTGTGAGCAAACGCTACACCCACTTTTAACAGAGCTTTCGCATGTCCAAATATTCTTGTATGATATATCCAACACGCTCTTTTGATATCTTCAAAGCCTCGATCAACTTCCCTTTACGGTCATTCGTAGTCATTTTGTGGGCTTTGTTGATGTTTTTCTCTGAAACAGCCACTTATGGACGTCCACTGCGTGCATCATATACGGTGCTTGTATGACCACTTTTAAATTTTTCAATCCACTTGTGAAAGGTTCGTTCGGCTGGCAGAGTCGGGGTTACACCTTTTAAGCCATTTCTTTGCATCGGCTGCATTTTTTCCCATCAAAAAGCAATGATAAATCAACACACGAAATTGCTTTGAATCCATTTTTTTTTAAACAATAACAAAAGTTGCTTCACTCACAACGCTATATCTCGAGAACTAATCTAATTGAAGGTTGGTACTAACTGTATGGATTTAATTCAAGTGGTGCCCTTTCTTACAAACGACTTTTGAGCCCATGTGTTAAGTACAATACATAACATACTCGCCTAAGCGAGTATGTTATCAATACTCCTTTATGGAGCACAAGTATGGGGATTTCGATCATTTGATGCTGTTGAGAAATTTCTCCGCTACTTCCTCAAACGAATTTTGGAATATTCTTAGAAATTTTAAAAACGCATCTTGACCATGGTTGCCACATTGGTCATTTGTGACAAAAATTTCGTCATTATTTTTTCTCTTGGTCACATTGTCATTTTCTTTTATGCAACCTAAAGCGCTTTTCTTTTCGTCCGATGTAAATGGTGCATAATTGTATTTAATTGAACGCACTGATTACACGTGCAAAACACTGAATGCATTTCTTTCCTCAATTTGACAATTTATTGACAGATGACTAGAAAACTCAAAATTGTGTGTTTAAATAATTCGCGAAAGTACCTTGCGTGAGTTAACAACATATTCCGACGCATCATCATCATCATTATTATCAGCATCATCATTAACATTAACAACTTACGCAGAATCAGTTGGTTCTGTGTTTGCCATTCAGACCCATTTGCATAGCAATATAATCGAATCAATTCTCATCATCATCACCATGATCAACCTCATCATGAGCTTATGCTCTTTGCAACGGTTTGTCAAACTACAAGTTGTTTGTGATAATGATCTGCATCAAAGGGGGGAATTGAACGTTACTCTTAATTCAGTCGTGAAGCTATGAACATTGAACAGAAAATTTTGATTGACATTGAATTAAGTTTTGTAAAAGTTAATGAATAAAAATTAAAGCATTTAAATACACAAGTTGAAATCGAGGAGTTTATAATTTACATTGTTCTTTCTTGTTCTGGTAAATATTTTTTACTAAACTTTTAGTTTCATAAAACATTTACCTATGTATGTATGCATATTTTCTTAGTGATCCAAATGAAAATACAGCGAAAAATAATGTGCAAAGGAAATTTCGTCGTGAATAGCTCAAAACATTTACTTGGCTAAAAAACAAAGAAAATAAAATCTTCTGTAGTGCATGTAACAAAATTCTTACAAATCATTTAGGCCACCTAAAATTACACGAAAAAAATTAAGCGCATATGAAAAACATGGCAAAAAAAGGAAACAATTACAAATTGATTCCCTCTTCCAACATGAGAAGTCAAGTTTTAAAAAAAGTCTATTTGGGGGAGCTAACGCTTGTGCAGTTTTTTTTGTTTTTATTTTAATGGATAGCCAAACCTTTTAAAAGAATGCTGTCCCGATTCGGAAGTGGCAAAATCAATTAAATGCGGACGTACGAAATCAACTCAACTTGCGGAGACGTTAGGAACAAAAGCAAAGCAAAAAATTTTTTGTTAATTGCAAACCACGAAATTTTCTTTGATTACCGACGAGACCATCGACCTTTCAACAAAAAAGTCTTTAGTTATTGCTGTTAGGTATGTTGATAAAAAATCAAAGGCCCTTAGAAATAACAAAATTTAGAGTCGACTTTAACTCTAAACTCGTAGAAATAACAGGCAATTTTCACTAAAGTCGACTTTATCTTAGGAAAGAGTTAAGATTCGACCCACCGCTATCTAAGTTCAAAGTCAGACGAACGTATTTTTCGTGATTTTAATATTTTAATGTGGAGCAAATTAGAAAAAGAAAAGTGTATAAAAACAGATTTAATCCATTTGAACACATCTACACAGATGCGGAATTCAAAAGAAATTATAGGTAAGAATGTACTAATCAATTCAACAGAAGTTACAAAAGAAAATGCTCATAAATAACATTTTTTCTTTTACAGATTTAATAAAGACACTGCTATGTTTATTTTCGACTTGATTGATAGTGACATTAGACCAAAATGCACCCAAGGTTGTCCTGTTCCAACTACCATCATGGTACTGATAACTTTACGCCACCTAGCCAAAGGCAGTTATCAACTAGATACGGGTGAGTAATCGAATCACATTAAGCGGACATACATGCTGTAAGTCAAAGAACAGTTAGCACTGTAATAAAAAAGGTCGTAAGTGCATTAGCCACTAAACTTCCCCATTTTCCTGAAACGCCAGAAGAAATAAGGCGGACCAAGAGGACATTTTCTGATAAATTTGGATTTCCTTAATATTTGGGTGCCATAGACTGCACGCATATTAAGATAAAGAACCCAGGTGATGTGGTTGGATCCCAATATCGATGCAGGAAGGGATTCTACTCACTTAATGTTCAGATTATTGTCTATGCGGACAATAATATATTAGATATCGTTGCACGCTGGAGAGGAAGTGCTCACGAGTCAAGATTATTTAACGCATCTTCAATTAAAATGAGATTGCAACAGCTAAGCCGCATGGCGGGAGTCATACTTGGAGATGGTGACTATAAGCAAACAAATATACATAATAATGACTCCTTTCCGAATAAAATTGCAGCTTAACCCTGCAGAGCAACGTTATCAGCGCCATCACATATTATCCGTTCCCACTGCGCTTTTATCTTCTGTAACGAAAAATTCATTCTGTACGACTTAAGCTCCTCGCAGATTTTTTTTAACGCCTCCAACTTTTTAACAATCATTGATTGGTTGTTAATATTGCAGTCCACTATATTGATATATATCTTGACATTGTCCTTCAAAATCTCCTTTTCCTTCAGTGTCCAGTTCCGCTCTCTTTCCCGTCTCTAGAAAATCAATAAATTACTTTCTAATTTCTGTTCTTTAAATGTATAGGGTTTCCTAATAACGACTTGATATTTCAAAAACTTTATTATTGTCTTGAAATACAATCAAAACATTTATGAATGAAACTCGACTTCATTCATATGGCACGTTTGCAGCGGTCGATTCATTGGACTCAATTTTCAACGACTCGGCCACACATTTCGGCCGAAACGGCCGTTATTTCGCGTTCAATGTTGGCTCTGAGCTCTTCCAACGTCGTCAGCGTGTTTGCATAAACCAATTACCTAACGTAGGTAGGTATTGACTATAGTTAAGCGGCGTTAAATCGCACGAACGAGGCAGCCAATCAACTGGCCCATGTCTTGAGATAACACGCTCAAAATACTTACTCTTCAATAAATCGATTGTAGCGTGTGCTGTGTGGCTTGTGGCACCATCCTGTTGAAACTACATGTCGTCGACGTCCATATCTTCCAATTCGTGCCAAAAATAATCGGTGATCATGGCGCGATAACGCTGACCATTCACAGTAACATGACGACCGTTATCGTCGACGAAAAAAATATTGCCCAATAACGCCGCCGGCATGCAAACTGCCCCAAACAGTTATTTTTTGTGGATGAAGTGGTGATTCATGAAGCACATTTTTGTTTTCATCCGACCAATAACTCATATTTTGCTTATTGACGAACCCATTGAGCCAAAAATGAGCTTCGTCACTAATGGTGATTTTGCGATGAAAATCATCATCTTGGCGCATCTTCTCCAGAACCCAATCGGAGAACGTACGTCGCTTCAAATGGTCCATCGACTTCAATTCTTGAGTCAGCTTGGTCTTGTATGGGTGTAAACCAAGATCCTTACGCAAAATACGCCATAATGTGGTCTGAGCGATGTTCAATTCTTGAGAACGCCGTGGAATTGACTGATTTGGATCGTTTGCTACGGACGTCTGAACGGCAGCGATATTTTCGACACTTCGACCAACCCGTTGTCTCACTGACGCGGCAACATCACACAACGAATATGTAGACTCAAATTTTTGCTACTAAACTTGTTATTGTCTGTTTACTAGGGTGAGAATTACGACCAAAAATTGGAGTTAACGCTCTTAAAGTTGCAGTCACCGACTCCGAATATCTGTAGAAAATTTTTATAATTTGCAGACGTTGCTCGTTAGTGTACTCTACTACGATGAAAATGTTAATTTTACTGAATAAACTGACAGTGACAGTTTGATGATTAGTGAAAGAGTGCGTTCACAAATTAAATTCAAAGTTGTCAAGTCCCTATTGGAAACCCTACACTCTCAAACCGAATAAACTTACTTTTCCATTTTTTCGTATTGAGTAGTTTTTTAGTTTGTTAAAACTAATTCACATAAAAAGGCTATCCGAAAAAATCAAATTCAAAAGTCAAATGTCATTTTTATTCCTGAACTGTCATTCATCAGGTGTAGGTCACAATAGATAGCTAAAGTCGACTTTAGATAAAGTTGGTTTATTTCTACGAATCACTAAATTAAGGTTTAGAGTCAACTAACTAAAATAGACTTTAGGGTCGACTTTAGCTTTTGTTATTTCTAAGGACCAAAGATTATTAAAGGTAGATTCCTAGAACTCACTGAGCTCATTAAATGTGACACTGATACCATTTACGAAAGCATTAAACAATTTCATTCTGAGAATGAAATTCCATTTGAAAATTTAATTGGACTAATTGACGGGATTATATGAGTGTATCTGCAGCTGGCTAGTCATCATCCATGGTTACAGATCTCCACACAGCTCCGAAGTTTTTAAACTTCAACCTCAAATGTGAGCCGTTTATTTTGCCTTGCGATGTTCCTTGAAGTTGTGAGGAATCAGCATTTGTGTCATCGACTCTCGCTGGAAGAACTACAACGCTAGATAAATTCGGATTACATTTAGACGATGATGTAATCTTCTGATCCACAAGAAACCGGTATTCTTTTAAGATGGCTAATGTTATTCCTAACCATCTCCAAGTCCCTGAACCACCAAATCGTTTCCTTTTTTCTCAATTACTTCTAACTTTTGTGGACCAAAAGTGGGTGTTAGTTTGTTTGAGAAGATGACATTCCTTACGACCACCTTATCTCAAACCCCTATCTCAGATACCCTCGCTCTTCGATCGCTATCTGCTTTCTCTTTTCTCTTTTGTTTATTCATAAGGTCCAGATATCGTGCTTCAGAGTCCTCGCTGATGTCCCTGATTGAGGGTATTTTGTCTCGGATTGTGCGATTGAACAGCAGCTTTGAAGGGGCCTTTCCAGTTATCCCATGCGGAGTTATGTTGTACACGATAATAAACTTTTGAATCTCCTTTTTGTAATCACTTGCTTTAAAGTTTGCTATTTGTAGCGGCTTTAATATTTAACGATTCATATTTTCCACTTCCCCATTGGTGGTGATGTCGTAAATTGTATATTAATTTTCGCACAATACTGTTTAAACTACTCGTTCACAAACTACCGTCCGTTGTCGGCTGTTTTCGATTCCGGATACCCCAACCTTGAAAATATCTCCTCAAAATTATCATTAATGGCGCTTGATGATCCTTGATCCTTTTAAGAAACTTGGCCTCGAATAATTATCGATGACTACAAAAAAAATTGGCATGATTCGGTAGGGTTCATCACTATCCCATCTGGGTGCCCTCCATGCGCCTATCTGAGACTTTTAACCTCAAGGAATTGAGTATCACCATCCCAATGTTCTCCAATGTACACAACTCTAGACGAAATGGGAAGAATCGACTGATGCTATTCGAATTCCAGAAATAAATCTGAACATTTTCTACTGCTTCCATTAATTCCGCATCTGTATTGGCGTTCTCTACTTTAGATATGGTAAGTGCTTTTGGTATAGCTTCCTCGATCATTGCACAAATATTCTGATCACACTACTCATCAAAGGTCTAAGAGTGCCCCCCTTTACATAACCTAGAGAACGAATCTGCAATGTTTAATTTTCCAGCTGGGTATATGACCTTTAACTTGAAAGACTGCAACCCTAAGACCCATTGTACAGTACGGGTTGGAGGCTTTGACATTGGCTTAAAAATTGCCTCCAATGCCTTGTTATCCGTAACCAACTCGAATTGTATTCCCGCCAAGTAGTAATAAAACCGTTCCACAGACCAAACCAAAGGCAAGACTTTCTTTTTTTGTTTGTGAATACCGTCTTTCGACCTCGGACAAACATGATATAACATGGGGGCTATCCCTCTCAAATTGTAAGAGGACGGCGCCTAACGCTATTCGTACTCGCGACAGCTCTTAATCGAATTCGTTTTATCGGATCGGAATACGTTAGAGTCGGTATACTTGCCAATAGTTCTTTTAGTTTCTGAAAGATCAGTGATAAATTTAATAAGTTAATATCACCAGGACTAAGAAACTCTTTGTCTCTTCTTAGCTTGTCAGAGTCTGCATTTATCCCGTCTGTGGACCAGATATGTCCGAGGAACTTCATGCTCTTAACCTTCCAGGCGCACTTATCCTTATTTAACACCATGTTATATTCTTTTAAAGACTTCTAATACAGCCTTCAGGTTTGCATCGTGCTCTTCATCGGTCAACCCAAAAATTACAATGTCATATATAAAATTCAAAGCATTTGGCACCCGGCCAAATTGTGTTCCATTTGCCTCTGGAAAATCTCTGGGGCCGAGATGATTTTCTCTCATTATGGCGAGGCTAGCTCTCCTCATGTCAACGCACAACTTAATATCACCAGTTTCTTTAAAAACTACCACGATATGAGATATTCAGGAACTCGGTCCAGTTCTATGATATCTCAAGCAACTGCCTCTATTATTTAAGCCTATACCTTATCTTTCCATGAAGATGGAATCCACCGCGTCGGCTGTTGAACTGGCTTCACTGACTCATTGATTGATAGAGAAATAGTTATGCCTTCAATTTTTGGAAATGGCCGAAGGCTATCGACTAGATTGATACCAAGTCCTAGTTTTAGAACGTTCAATGGCTGTATCACGATTGTCTCCCATTCTCAAGAACATAAAATGCAAAAATCAAATCAGTGTTTCTATTCACTCCTACCGTCGGTCGCTTCGAAAACCATTTTTTTTCTATCGAAGATTCCATGCGGCATCCTTTTTTCTGCAAAGATTTTCCCAATCTTTCTCGCTTAAAAGATTACGACGAGACCCTGAATCTATCAGTATCGGAACCACCCGACCTCCAATATAGCAATCAATTATTTCCCCCATCTCACTTACTGGATCTCCCTCTTCCGATATTTTGATGCAATTACATATGTTCTTTAAATCTGTCAAAGTTGTCATCGGAAGTGTTATTTCTCTCTTCTTTGCCCACAAAACGAACTTTCGAGGTCTGGATTCTGCGCTTCTTCACATCCGTGTCATTAAAATCGGTTAATTTTGCGTTTGTTGACCTTTGTTTTGCATTTTAAAGCAAAATGTCTAATAAAATCACACCTGTTGCAAATTTGGCTATCCGCTAGATGTCTGCAGGAGCAACATCTGCTTCATTCTGTTGTGAACTTATTCTCCTCTTAGAAACAACACGGTTAATACTCAAAGAGGTAGTTGGCAATATCATGTCCTCCGACTTGTTGTTAATTTCTTCATACAAATGACAAATTTCGATGATCTCGGCTAATGTATGCTTTTTTTCCAGAAGTCGTTTTTTTAGGTGTTTAGGCGAACTCGAATCTATCAGCTTAGCCTTTAAATTTATCTCCACGTTCTGTTCCCTAGTATTCCCAAATTGACACTTTGTTGACTGATTTCGCAATTTCAGCACGAATTTATTCAAGCCCTCCCCTTGTTCAGGTTTCAGCCAACGAAATAAGTGTATCTCGAACGTGGAATTTCTTGTGGGAGAGAAATAGCTATTCACCTTATCAACAAGAACTCTGAAGACATCCGTTTTATCTCCTACATCCTGTGGTTGACATAGTACCCCCGGAATATTAAAGATAACCTCCTGAAGCTGTGTTAAGCCCAAATGCAATAATTTATTTTTCTTCTTCATTGGATCAGTTATTTCTTCCGCTTCCAGATATAGAGTAAATGCTCAGTGCCACTTTTTCCACTCCGATCGAATCAAGGCTTTCTCTATAACCTCGCATTGATATGGTGCTATCCCTGAGCCACTCGTTTCTATCGCTTGTCCAGCAACGAAGAAGTTACACACTCTGATTCGCAATTTAATGCCTGTCAATGTAATGTCTCATCTTGACAAGTCTGTCTCTTTCTCTTCCTCTCAATTTAGTGTGTGACAATTGAATGTCTCTGTACCCGCAATTGAATGCAAACTATGGAATCGCCAATTATATGGCGCCGACACGCTTTATGATTCACCCAATTCTGTCAGAACTATCTTAGAAAACGAAATTGAATCCAAACACTATTTATCTTATCTTTACAATACTACGAATGCGGTCCCAGAAGTACCCGGCCTGACCAAGACACAGCGGTAGTTGTTTGAAAATATCAATCTATTGGAAAGAACGCAGTCTATAAAGCATATATAGGGTTTTCTAATAACGACTTGACAATTTTTTTTTTAAATAAAAGTCAAACCATTCGAGATATTTCAAAAACTTTATTATTGGCTTGAAATACAATCAAAACATTTATGAATGGAACTCGACTTCATTCATATGGCACGTTTGCAGCGGTCGATTCGTTGGACTCAATTTTCAACGACTCGGCCACACATTTCGGCCGAAACGGCCGTTATTTCGCGTTCAATGTTGGCTCTGAGCTCTTCCAACTTCATCGGCGTGTTTGCATAAACCAATTACTTAACCTAGCCCCACAGAATATAGTTAAGCGGCCTTAAATTACACGAACGAGGCAACCAATCGACTGGACCATGTCTTGAGATAACACACTCAAAATACTTACTCTTCAATAAATCAATTGTAGCGTGTGCTGTGTGGCTTGTGTCACCATCCTGTTGAAACCACATGTCGTCCAAGTCCATATCTTCCAATTTGGGCCAAAAATAATCGGTGATCATGGCGCGATAACGCTGACCATTCACAGTAACGTGACGATCGTTATCGTCGACGAAAATATATTGCCCAATAACGCCGCCGGCATGCAAACTGCACCAAACAGTTATTTTTTGTGGATGAAGTGGTGATTCATGAAGCACATGTGGGTTTTCACCCGACCAATAACTCATATTTTGCTTATTGACGAACCCATTGAGCCAAAAATGAGCTTCGTCACTGAAGATGATTTTACGGAGAACGTAGCTCGTAAGTATACTTTACCATGATGAAAATGTTGAGTTTACTGAATAAATTGACAGTGACAGTTTGATGATTAGTGAAAGAGTGCGTTCATAAATTAAATTCAAAGTTGTCAAGTCCCTATTGGAAAACCCTACATTTCAAGTTTGAAAGCGCCACGTTGTTTAGTATTTGTTTGGCAGCCATCAATAGTGAACGTTTTCAGTGAATTTGTGAAAATGGAGAAAATTGGTCATCGTTATGTGATACAATACTTTTATTTGTTTAGTCATTAGCCCAACAATATAAAAGCTGAACTGGATTCTACTCTGGGTGAGTCTGCTCCTTAGCTTGCAACAGTAAAAATTTTGATTGCTGAGTTTAAACGAGGCCGTACAAGCTGCCAAGACGAGCATCGCAGTGGTCGACCAAATGAGGTGATGACTCCAGAAATGGTGAAAAAAATCCAGACATGTTATGAACCGTGGTATATCTCAATGTAATGACCCGTGGATTATCTTAAATAAAACAACCAAATGTTTCAATAATCAAAATAATAAAATTTCTTTATTTTCTTCACTTAGCAACCAAAGTAAACTGGCTACTCGACTGGCTCCAGCAAGTGTATGCATGACAAGTGGATGTAAGGTGCAGGCGAGTAAGTTTGTGCATGGCAAATGTGTGTTAGATGTGTGCGGGATAAGCGAGTGTACATGCAGCTGGCTGGTCATCATCCGTAGTTACAGATCTCCACAGCGCCAATCGTTTTAACAACTTTAAGAAATTTCAAGAACAGTCCCAAGTCCCACTGCACAAAATGTTGAGTATTTCATTGACAATGTGACTTGCGTTAGAAAACGTCATCAATCGAGTTGTGGAACAGTGGGACGCACTTCAATTATATTTCATTCCTTATTATTTAGAGATACGACTTAGCAAATATAATTGGAAATCCTGAAATGAGAGTTTATTTCCTATTTTCATCTTACATTTCAATCCAAAAATGTTCGTTCACCGCACTTACATGGCCAAATATTGGGTCATATTTGATTTTTTGTCACCAGATGGTGTAGGTGTCTATTTATCTGGAAACACTTATCTGATTGTGTCAAACGAACATGTGTTTGAAAGGTGACATGTTAGGCTTAATTTTTTGTGAAGACAGTTGTGTAATTCCTTGCTTGTGTTAAAAGTTATACTGATTTGAATATGAGTGAAATTTCTGAAGAAATACGCTATATGATGCTATGTTGTTTACGGTGAGAATACTGTGAGTGAACTCCGAACCCAGGTGTGGTTTGTTCGATTCCGTTCCGCAAATTTTGATGTAAAAGGTGCACCTCGCACTGGTCGGCTTGTCACTAAAAAAGTCGACAAAATTTTGCAACTGATGGAGCAAGACCGGCACGGAAGCTGTCTGAAGAAAGCGGAGGCACGAAACATCAACCATATGACAGTTTGGAATTAGCTCGACTCAAAAAGCTCGATGTTTGGGTGCCACATGAATTACCGCAAAGAAATTTAATTGACCAAATAACTATCTGTGAAACGCTGTTGAAACGTAACAAAATGGAACCATTTTGATGCGATTCATTACGGGATTAAACACGAGAGTATCCAACGCAAGCGATCATTGTCAAAGACCTGTGACCGACCACAAACGAGTTCAGTGTTTGGTGGGATTGCAAGGGTATTGCCTGTTATGAGCTGCTAGAACGATCCTCTACTGTGCACAACTCGACCATTTGAATGAAACTTTCGAAAAAGAACGACCAGAATTGGCCAACAGAAAGGTAATTGCCTTTCATCGTGACAATGCTAGGCCACACACATCTTTGATGACCCGGAACAAATTGACGGAGCTTGGTTGGGAAGTTTTGATGCATCCCGGACCTTACAACCTTTAATTACTACTTGTTTCGGTCTTTACAATACTCTCTTGATGGTAAAAAATTGGACGACCGAAAAACTGGTGAAAATCACTTGGCCAAGTTTTTCGGAGATAAGCCACAGAAGTTCTACACCGATGGAATTATGAAGCTACCCGGAAAATGGCAAAAGGTCACAGATAATAATGGCCAATTTGTACTTGTTTCAAATTGATTTTGAATAAAGAATTTTTTTTTCAAAAATGTACCAAAAAACCGCGAAGACTTTTTATATGCTCCAACAGAAACAACGGTTAAACTCATTTTAAGAACTTTTGTAAATAATAAAAATTATCAAAAATATAAGCTGTTGGTCAGAGTTTGACTTAGAGAACAGAAAGAATTATCGACCTATTACAGATGTTTTTAATGGAAGTAAAGCCGAGGAATTTCTCAAAAAATTAAATCTCCCAAATTTTAATAAAAATAAGTTAAATACAAACGCTTTAAATTTTTATTTATAACTTTTGGGACAACTGCTACTTAGACTTTATTCATAACTCCAAAAAGTATTTTTTTGGATTCAGAAATTTCTTTATCACCTTTAATTGATAGTTTTCCTGACTTGGTTCAGGGTGATCCAGAAAATGTAGTTATGGAGTGCAGAATGCTAAGATTTTCAAATAATCATAATCTTATCAATAAAATGGACAAAAGAGATAATTTGTGAGGCTGAATTCGATTCCACATTCATCAAAAGGTTCATTACTGGAGACGAGATGAATTTATGAGTACGACACGCAATCCAGACATCAGGCAAGTGAATGGCGTTCACCAAATGAGCCGAGATAAAAAAAACCACGTCGTTTTCAGTCAGAAAAGAAGGCAATGCTCACGGTTTTCATGGGTTACAACGGTGTAGTGCATCATGAATTTTTGCCAGAAGGCCAGACAGTAAACAAAGAGTATAATTTGGGCGTTATGAGACATTTGCATGAAGTAATTTGCGGAAAAAGATCAGAATTGTGGGCAGAAAACTGGTGAATTTTGCACCATAATAACGCACCGTCGCACATTGGCATCATTATTCGTAATTTTTTGACGAAAAATGCAACAAATACCATCCAAAAACCAACGAATTCACCTGATTTGGCTCCCTGTGACTGCTTTATGTTCAATCGAGTTAAAAAACCACTACGGGGAACGCGTTTCAGCAGACGAGAGGAAGTAATAGAAAAATTGTAGGAAGCACTGATTGACATACCGAAAACCAAATATAAAAAATGTTTCGAGGATTGGATCAAGCGCTGGCATAAGTGTGTTGCAGTCGATGGGGATTACTTTGAAGGGGACAATAAATATTTGGATAAATAAACTTGCATTTTTAATTTTCTAAATAAATTCATTTACATCATCATATTATCACACATATTTTCTTTCCATAACGTCTCATTTTTCTTTTGTGAGGATATTCGAAACTATATCGAAAATAAAAGAGCCCAAGGATATCTTATAAAAATCTAATAAAATAGAGCAACATTTTTTACGTAAATCAAGTTTATTTTTATCATAAAGGTACAGAAAATACAACTCAATTCATTACATTGAAACTTTTTTTTCTTTTGTGTTTTGAAGAATCCTCTCGTTTAAACAGTAATCGCCCAGCAAAGTTGTGTTACAACGGACTTGAAATCGATGTTCAAGTTTCTTCATATCCTGATGAAACCACTTATCCTGCTCGTCACTGACCGCATAAAGATTAGAAGGAAAGAAAGAAAAATGAGAGTGCAGAAAGTGAATTTTTAACGACATTGTACCACCCAACATTTCGTATACTTTTAACATATCGTTAACTAGCTGTACCACATTATCGGCTCTGTGGTTTCCTAAAAACCATTTAAAAGCACTAAGTTCTATGTCAGTCAGCTTTTTTCCAAATTCTGGTCTTACATCAACGTGCGTATTTGGCATCCCACAAATATTCCTTCTTTGAGTTTTGCGTCACTTAACTTTGAAAATACTGTCTTTAAATATAAAAGACCATCACCCTCGTTATTCATAGCTTTTACCAAATTTTTTTTCAAACCAAATTTTATGTGGAGTGGACATTTTCAGGATCTATTAACGGTGCATGTTTCCTATTAGATTTTCCGCAAACAAATCCTAATCGTTCAAGCCATAATTTTGTAGTATAGTGCTTTTCGGTGAATCTGTTGTCTCACGTACAAATAAAACAGCAGTATTTAGTAAATCCACCCTGTAGTTCGAGTAAAATAGATATAACTTTGAGATCAGCACATACTTTACAGCAGTAATTTTTGTATGTATTTTATTAAATGTAATATTGATTTCATATTCTCATATGTTTCCTTTAGGACAGTTGAATATGCTACTGTTACTGACGCATACTTGTTGTCATTATGTAGCAATAACACCTTAAGACTTGTTTTACGAGTAGAAAAGCCAGTCGTGCGATGCGTAAGGAATATTCAACTCACTCATCAAAGTTTCTATACCGTTACAGTAACATATGTTTTCAAAATTTGAATAAAATGATGCCATGTCTTTATTCCCTTTCGACATTGAAGGAACGTTAGGATATTGAATATTTTGGTTGATTTACTTTGTAAAACCACGTATGCTAGTCATGCAAAATTAGCAATCAGTAAAATGATAACAAGGTTCACACCATAGAGCTGGTACTGTAAATGTCATTGACGACTTGTTCCTATTAAACCAAGATGTGATAGTAGCATAGCATGAAACACAAAAAAATTGTGGTATCCATGCTTTACCTTGATTAAGAGCACGTCCAAAATACGATAAAGTAAATATGCCGTTTTCACTTTTTCGGAAACATTTTTTTGTGCCCACAAAGGTAACAAAATTTATTTGGTGCATTTATTCAGTTGCGAAGACCACTTAATTTAGAAGTCAGGTTCGATTTTAAAATAAATTTTTATTCAAAGATATTGTCGTTATCGAGCTGTAACGCTTTCTAAACAAAACATAACAATAAAAAGGTATAATACATTGATAACGTAAACTTTCTCTTAAACACCTGACGTGAAATAATGTATCTCGATGTACCTCGAAAACAAGATGTGATGGATAACATATATACACCCTGACTGACTCGAACTGCAACCAATTTCAGACGGCTATAATTTCCAAACCGTTCATTACTGTGAGCTCAAATTTTGACACATGCCATTTACAAGCCTTTTGAAAGATTTGTGTCTCAGTTGTGTTGAAAATTTTTTATCCGCGATGGAATTCAAACGTGATAGTGTGATTGCTTTATATTTGGCTGGAAAACCACAAGTAGCTATCGTTAGAGCCCTCCAGCAACTCAACGTGAATAAATCATTTGTGTCTCGAACCATAGATCATTACCGTGATACTGGCAGCGATGCAAAACGCCATGGAGGTGGTCATAAAAAAAACAGCAACATCGGCAGAAATGGTTCGGAAAGTGAAGGCTCGAACTGAACGAAATCCGCGTCGAAGTGGAAGAAAAATGGCACGAAAATGGAACGGATGCAACACATACTGAAAAATGAGCTTGAGCTCAAGCCATTGAAGTTTCAAAAAGCACACGATCTTACACCGCAACAGAAAAAAGTTAGAGTCGAAAGGGCGAAGGATTTGCTACGCTTGCACGAAAGTGGTGAATTGCCGAATTTGGTTTTTTCCGATGAGTCGCCATTTGTTAAAGAGCAATATGTAAACAAATAAAATGACCGAGCTTACTTGCCAGAGAGGTCCTTCGAAAATTTACACCTTCGGACGGCCACAAGAATGCAGACAGCACCGATGGTGATGGTTTAGGCCGCCATTACCGCTGATGGTCCCTCTCCGCTCGTATTTTTGGACCGTGGCGTCAAAATTAATGCTATCGTATACCGTGAAACTGTCTTAGATTCAGTATAGAAGCCTTGGGCAAACAATAATTTCGGTCAGAGACCGTGGACATTCCAACAAGACTCGGCACCGTCTCACAAAGCACGCGTCAACCAAGATTGATTAAAAAACAATGTTTCACACTTCATTTCTTCGACACAATGAATTGCAAATTCTCCGGATGCAAATCCGTTGGATTTCTCTGTCTGGGGTATTATAAAGGCGAAGGTAGGCACTAAAAAATACCAATTTTTTGGACCACCTCAAACAAGCACTTCGGGCCAAAATACCGCAGAGCCACTTGCATGCAGTGTGCGATGCTTTTTTCGGCCGTCTCAAGGCCAATATTCGCGCCAAAGGTGGACATATTGAAAACTACAAATACAATTTAAAAATTGATGTATTTTCCAACATTTTTTGATTTGGCACAATAAAATTTATCAAAAAATAAAAAAATTATAGCATTGTAAAAAGTTGCAGTTCGAGTCAGTCACCCTGTATAATCCTAATCTAAAATCTATTATAAGTCTTGAGTAGCATTAAAAGAACATAACTTTACAAATATACGAGCACATCATTCCAAGTATTTGGGATCGGAGCATCGTTAATCACAAATTAATCAATAATTGTTGAAATTTGCAAACCATTGCCTAATTTGGTCTATTTTGTAAACTAGCTTCTCATATTTCGAATAATGCAACACTATAAGATTTAATTTGATACATAATCTAATGCGAGCAGTCAACCTCTTTATCGAAAACTCATTACTCAATACTCATGTTATGTATGTACAACTTAATGCTTTCTACTGGTTTTGAAATAAACTGTGTAACATTATTGAATTATGCGGTTTGACTAGTCTTTTCATTTATTATATTATTTAAGAATTAGACGAAACAAACAAAAAGTATTTTTAAATTTGGTAAAATTAATATTTCAAACAGCACTACTCATCATTGAGTTTCTCATATGAGCTTAAGGAAAACCAAACCGTCCATTAATGTGTTCCAGACATCTACCCGATACCATTCTATTACCTTTATTAGCGGAGCATAATGGGCCATATAAAACCAGAAATGTGAAGTAATTTGATGATGATATTACTCATTTGTGCCTAATAAATTAAGATTAAAGTCCAAAATTATTACATTTTTAGCTACGATGTTGTCTATGAACAGCACAACATTAAATGTTTGCAGCTTGTAGACACATAATAACACAAATTCTATTTGATTGAATTCAATCAAGAGTTTAAGAATGTTTGCATAATTGAAATTAACATTCTGCGGCTCATTAACTACAAATCCATCTTTGATAAAATATCCCAAACCACTCGCAGCATAATTTTTATTGGGATTACCAAAGAAGTTAAATTCTCAGGCTAATGGTAGTCATCTATTTCAAAGCCGTAAATCCAAATTTCAGATACAAAAACAATATCTAGAATACTCGTACTGCTTTTATAATAATTAATTACTTAATTACGGATACCTTGAACTAATGTCTAGAATACTACGGGAAATCAATAATTTCCAATCTATTTTCGACTTCCACCTCTCGCTCTGCGGTATTTTTGCCCATTTCCGGCAAAGTGCTTGTTTGAGGTGGTCCAAACTTTGGTATTTTTTAGTGCCAACCTTCGCCTTCAAAATACACCAGACAGAGACATCCAACGGATTTGCATCCGCAGAATTTGCAATTCATTGTGTCGAAGAAATGAAGTGTGAAACATTGTTTTTTAATCAACCTTGGTTGACGCGCGCTTTGTGAGAAGGTGCCGAGTCTTGTTGAAATATCCACGGTCTCCGAACGAAATGAAGTTGCTCTTTTTCTATTCCACTTCCATGGCGTTTTGCAACGATACTAGTATCACGGTAACGAGCTATGGTTTGAGACACGTAACGGTGCAAAAACTGCTACAGTCGGGATTTGAACTGTGCTCTCTTGATATTTCTCCAAGGGATTATCACATTTTCCGTGATCTAGAGTCATTTTGTCGGTAGAAGGTATTCTGAAATCGAACTTAGGTCATAAAAGCCTTTAAAGGCTTTATTGCGTGCAAAAACCAAGCCTTCTATTAAAAAGGAAAAATGGACCTTTAATTACGTTGGGAAAAATTTATATTTTGACTAAATAAAAGATATTTAAGCTTTTAAGGGTAAGGCCACTCTAGAAATTTAAAAAAAATTAATTTCAATGGTCCTTTACGATCTCAAAACTGATAACCCAAACGATTATGGCCGGGAACAATCTCTAAGTACTTGTTTTTCAAAGTATAGCGTTTTTCGAAGTAAAGTTTAAACGCGTTTATCTCAAAACTGCATAACTTGAATAATTTTTAACCAATTCACTCCAAATTTTAACTAGACCTTTCAAAACACATGGTCTACATTAGTACTTAAGATTTCTTCTTTTATACGAGTATGGCATAGTTCATTTCTTATTAACAATATTCTGACGATCTTTCTGCGAAAGTACGCCACTAGGCCAAAAATCAATATATCAAAAAATTCTACGTAATTTTTAAGTTGTCATGTTAAATAAAAAAAAAAATTAGAAGCTGTTGATACGGCTGTAGACCCTTCCAAAAAAGAGAAATCATCTGACGTTTACTTTTTGAAAATGATGGCCATCACTATGTCTGAGGTGGTCCATTCGGAAGGTCTAATTTCGGGTGACTCAATCGAGCATAGCGACTGGTATCTCGAGGATAAAACGAGTTATGTTGGCTTTTAAAGCGACAATCGTAGCTAGCTTATTCATGAAGACCTGAGACTTTACATATTCTTAGAGAAAAAAGTTCAAAAGTGTGATATCGCGCGATCTAGGCGACCAATTAACCGTAGCAAAACGTGAAATGTAATGTTCACCACAAGGCCTGCCATCGATTATGAAGACGGATGAGTTCATCAAATATGCTGTTGCTTTCTTTAAAGGCTTCACGTCATCTAATATCAATGGCTTTCCCACAGCTTTCCCACAAAAAAAGGTATAGGCCAGATGCTGAAAAATCTGAAGGAAATCTTCACGGGCACATCTATCATTACCGATGTATCCTCTGTCTAGTGTGCAACATGCCTTTCAAAATTTCATGGGCAGATTTGGAAGCGCACTTTACAAGAAGGAATACGCATTAGGCTTCTTCGACTTTAGGGGTGCCTCCGGCATTTGTAAATCGGTTGGACAATCACTAGTTTTGTGGATAAAACCAAGACTCGTAAATACCACCCTGACTGAGGATGTTGACTACGGCCAATATTTGATGGTGGGTGTAAATCGTAATTGTCTGCAAAACATTGTCTTTTCTCCACTGCTATGGTTCATGTTGGGCGACATACTACTTAAGGCTTTCAATAGTTCTAATGTCTACTTTCAGGCATGTGTAGATGATGTGACTCTACTGTCTGTTGAATCATGGCAATTCAGGCACTAAGATTGTTCTCTTTATTAGAAGGAGGAAACTCACTAGTCTGATTAGTTTTAGGCTTAAAGGAATCACCATCCGTTTCTCAAACGCAGCTGAGATTTTGAAAGTCATCTTGGATAACTTTACGTCGCATCGAAAACCTCCAATGGTTTGACCCATTCTTGGCAGTATAAAGAGCTTTCGGTGAGACATGGTGCTTGGCACGGATGTGTGCATTCTGGATCTACGCAGTTATGATAAGGCCAATTATATCTTATGCGTCGGTTGTCTGGAATAAGCTTTCACGAAAGGGTGAAAGGTCAAACATATGTAAAGGGTGATTCATCGTGAGGTTTAATTTATAATGTAAAATAAAACACATAAAGTTGAAAGTAAACTTACAATTTTTATTATCGGTTAAAAGAACAATTCATGACGTTTACTCTTTGAAAATGATGGCCATCACTATGTCTGAGGTGGTCCATTTGGAAGGTCTAATTTCGGGCTACTCGTTCGAGCATAGCGACTGGTATCTCGAGGATAAAACAAGTTATGTTGGCTTTTAAAGCGGCAATCGTAGCTAGCTTATTCCTAAAGACCTGAGACTTTACATATTCTTAGAGAAAAATGTTCAAAGGTGTGATATCGCGCGATCTAGGCTACCAATTAACCGTAGCAAAACGTGAAATGTAGTGCTCACCAAAATTATTTCTCAACAAGTCCATTGTTTCACGCTCTGTATGGCTCATAGCGCTGTCTTGTTAAAACCAAATCTCACAAAACATTGACGGTAATATTCTGATTTGCCTCTTTTTTGAAGAAATATGGACCAATAATTCCACCAGCCCATAAACCACACCATACCTTCATTTTTAATGGATGTAATGGTACCTCTTGGTATTCTTCGGGTTTCTCATCACCCCAAATAGGAATTTTCTTTATTAACGTATCCATTGAGCCAGAAATGAGCTTCATCACTGAACAAAATTTCACAATAAAACACCGGATTTTCATTGAGTTTTCCAGAACTCATTCACTGAAAATATGACGCAAATTCAATTCGCCTGGCTTCAATTCTTGCACAAGTTGAATTTTGTAGGCTTTTAGGCCAAGGTCCTCACGTAAAATATTCCAAGTTGTCGAACACGCCAAACTAAGCTGCTGAGAATGACGACGAATCGATTCGTCACGGTCTTCGCGTACACTCTCAGCTGCAGCTGCTATTGTCTCTTCACTACGTGCTAGATGTGGTCTTACCGGTCGAGTATCGTCCACTAATGTAAATTGGGACTCAAATTTGCGAATTGTGTTGGCAATAGTGGTTTTAGTAGTAAGTTCCTCTGGATTTTCTATCTGTATTTTCGTAATACAGCTAAACAATTTGGAGACGCTTTTATGATATGAGTCTTTTCACGATGACTTGCCAAGCGATACTGAACAAAAGTAACAAAGCAGTTTAATATTGGTCATGCGTGATTTGTCAAAAAAAGCCTATTAAAAATCAAACCTTACGATGAATCACTCCTTACAATAAACTTCTACCTTTGTAAAGTCAATTTATTTTATATTTTTCTTCAAGAAAAATCACAAAAAATACTATTTTTACGGCCTCTAGAGTGGCATAACCATTCAAGGAACGAAGGAAGATACAATAAAAAATGTCTCATATTATTTCTGAATTATACAGTTTTTTCCAATTGTTATGTTTCAGCACCTGTCAAAGTTACCAATGACTTTCAGCTGTCAAAATATTCAGCTAGGCTTGAAATTTCGGTTAACACAATCCAAGAGTGTTCGACCGAGCATCAATGTATCCACAAAGACTGACTGTTTATGGCATGGCAGCATCATCGGACCTTATTTGCTTCGAAATGAGAATGGGAGAAGATGTTTACCGACTTTCTTTGTCAGAGATCGACAACATAGATATATCCAAGTTGTGGTTCCACCAAGACGGCTCTAAGTGCCATGCAAGCGACGCAACACTTGAAGGCGGCAATTTGAATGATGTGCTATCCCATATACGAGTATAATGACATGAACGTAGCTTCAAAATAAGCCCAGAATCATTTTTTTTTATCCCAAACCGTTGTTGTTTGTTCTTATGTAAAATTTTGTGAAATATTGTATTCAATTCTTAAAAAATAAAATTAGGTGAAGTAAAATCTGATGAGCATAAAATATATCGGCAACTTTTTGACGTACAGAGCGAGGCTGTAAGTCTATAAATTTTAGTCACTCAATGTAAGTTAATGCATTAATTCGTGGAAGCCTTCCTGAAGAGAATCAAAAAACCGACTTTGTACTGCTTCTTTAAAATTTATGTTATGTTAATGGATTTAGTTACATGAAGTTTGGACCTGCACTTGATATTATTTTATGATACTATCTTTGTATTTGATCACGAAAATTGAGAGTTCCTTATTGCAGATTAGTCGTAGATCGCGCAATTCAGTTGCCAAGGGAACGGATTGATTTAAGATTGAGTAAGCACGAAAGGAAGTTGGAAGGCAAGTGTATGCACTTATTAACATTGTGCACAGGAAATAAGTCTTTAAATATAAATGATTGATATAATTGGACTCTTAATAATAATAGAACCGACATTATGACTTTTTAGAATGACTAATAAGTGGCCGAAATAGCTATTTCGAGGTACTCTAGGGGAGACTTCGATGGGGTTGGAAATCATTAACCTAAATACAAAATCTTAAAATCGGTCTTCTTATTCTTCTTCTTCTTCTTATTTTTTTTAAGTTTCTATACATATTTCCCCCCTTAAATTAAATTCTACTAATTTAAGGGGGGAAATATGTGTAGAAACTTAAAAAAAATAATTTTTTTTTTCATAAATCGATTGTAGAACTATTCAAAAATATAACATACTCTGAACAAAGTAAAATTTCAAACCGTTTAAAAGTTGTAAGCATTTAAGTGAGTGTCCTTCGGTCAAATGGTTGCAGCGCGAGGCACGTCGTAGGGAGCGGAAGGGAGCGGTCGAACAGGTAGTCATTCATAAATGATCCTAAAAGTATTACAAGAGCAGAAAAACATTAGCGAAAGAAGGATTCCTTCACTGCCACTCTTATTTTCAAACGCGTTTTTCTCGAAACCATTTTTTTTTTTTTTTTTTTTTTGAATTTGTGTACTAGGTGGAGTGAAAAGTTTCTTGTTTCTTGACCGCCAGAATGCGCTGCCACTGCAAAAATAGTTATGGTGCCTTGAAGTCCGTTCATATTTAGGTAAACATGCCAAATTTCAGTGCGATACTGTCTTTAGTTTTGTTTTGACAGCTGATTGTATTTGACGTGTTTAGCATCATGCTGAGTAGGCACAAAAACGATTTTCGTTCTCTCATAAAACATTATTTTTTGAGAGGCAAAATGGCAAAGGAAACAAAAGAAAAGTTAGATAAATATTACGGGGCTAATGCTTCGTCAGATTACACCGTCAAATATTGGTTTCGAGAGTTTCGTGGTAGCCGCAACTCCACTACCGATCGAGTTCGCAGCGGCAGGCCCTCCGATGCGATTACAGATGACAATGTGAAAAAAATACATGAAATGGTGTTGGCTGACCGGAAAGTGAAGGTGTGCGAGCTAGCAGATACCACAAAGATTAGTACTGAGCACACACGCCATATTTTAGGCAATATTCTGCATATGAAAAAGTTGTCCTGCCGCTGGGTGCCGCGCATACTCACTCCTGACCAAAAACACGAACGCGAGGGCACTTCGAAAGAGTGTTTGGACTTGCTGATGCGGTATCGGGCGGACTTTTGGCGTCGATTGGTAACTGTTGAACGCCAGAGAACAGAATGAGTGCCCGGCAATGGAAAGAAGCCGGCACGAGTGCTCCGAAGCGGCCGAGGGAGGCTCGATGGGTCGGAAAGTTTATGGCGTTGATTTTCTGGGATTGTCATGGCATACTCTTCGTAGACTACTTCGAAAAAGGAAAAACCATCAACAGTGAGTATTAATGTGCATTATTGGAGCGATTGAAGGCTGAAATCGCTGCAAAACGGGCTCACATGAAGCGAAAAAACATTTGTTTTTGCAAGACAATGCACCGGCGCACAAGAGCATCGCAACCACGGCTAAAATCAATGACTTACGGCTCCAATTGCTGTCACATCCACCGTATTCGCCCGGTTTGGCTCCCACGGACTATTATCTCTTCCTAAAAAGATGGCTCATCAATTAAAAATTCACGCGAGGAAATCATCGACGCCACGGAGGAGTATTTTGCAGACCTTCTGGAAAATTACTTTTCGGACGAGATCAAGAAGTTGGAAAATTGCTGGAATAAGTCTATCAAACTAAAAGTGGACTATATTGAATAAAATGAAAAAGTATTTAAAAAACAAAAATGTTTTCATTCCCAAGGAGGTCACCCAACCTAGTACACTCAAACTCGTAGAGTAAGGTAGAGTAGGTCACATTCACATTCCTCAAAAAAATTAAAATTTTTGATTTTTTTGTAAAGATTGAAGTTTAAATAGAAGAGACACTTATAAAAACTTAATTTTTTTGAAAAATTAATTTCAGATTTCAGAATCGTGAACTCCAGAAATTACCCAAATCGTCTAGCTGGGTGGCGACTTACGATGCGCATCTCCGTGATTTTACAAGAAAATGTTTAAAAATTGCAAGAAATATTGTTAAATATATGTTAAATATAACCCTAAGATTACAACTAAATAACAATTTAATATTTATATATATGTCTTATATTTAAAAAAAAATTTATGAAAATTACACAAAATACGCCATCTTACATCTATTTCCCCCCTTAATCCATATTTTAAAACTATTTTTTCGTAATAAGATATCATTAAAAAGGTTTATCATTTTTTTTAATTTAAATTGAAATTTTATTCGTCACACTCATGGTGACAAAAATTAAATGAAAATTCATTTTGATGCAGAAGAGCTTAGCGATGGATCGATATTTAGGGATTTCATCTTAAAGGCATTTTGTTTTTATAAAGTAAAAACATGCATTGATGAGACAGCTGTGAAAGTAAAAGAAGAATTGAAGAGGGTGAGTGCAGACGTCAACCTACGGTGTTCATTCAGAGCCACGGTTTGCAATTTAGGAATTTTGTATGCTATTAAAAACGAAATGTACAGACTAGAAACTATTTTTGATTAAAAAATTTTTAAATTTGACATTTTACCTGTCCGACAATATGGACCTTCGGCTTCTTTTCTTTTATAAATTCGTCCCAAGTATTTATATTGCTACTTGACACCATTCTGAATTGAATTAATGGTTTATTAGACAGTCAGTGTCGTAGGCACCCTATATAAGCTACTTCAACATATTTGGAGCTGGATTTTAAGGACTAGTCAGGGTGATAAAATAGAGATGGTGGCGTACACTTAAATGGGTACACACGAAGTGGAATATTTGAGCATTTTCACCCAAGAGGTCATCAAAAGGCCTGGCCGTCCAGGTTGAGAGTTGTGCGTAGGAGTGACTTTCCACATCAGTTAAGAGACAATCAACAGATCTGGATACGGACGGATATAATGTTGACAACGTTAGCAAATTTTTAAGGACAACGAATTTTGGTTTTGTACATGGGACATGTTAGGATACTTAACAGACCATGTGAAAGAGAACAACTCTCAAATCCCTAGACTTCTATTAAACAGGGACTACTATACTGCAATCCAAGATGTGCGATGGGCCGTGGTGGGCATAAAGCAGATAAAAAAATACAACATCAACTACAGCGACTTCTACAAGGGAGGAAAACAATTCTGATTACATCCAGTAAATTTGCTATTGTTGGCAGGCTTATGCAAAAGGTCTTAAGCATCAAGGTAAAATCTTTTTTTCTTTAATTTCGCAACAGAGCACTCAGACAAAGAAATAGTCTATTGTACTCTTTGTAAAGTTCCTTTTAATGAAATCTTTCAGTCTTACGAAGAAAGATGAGTAAGCCCTTCAGTGATAAGGTACCTACAGTACCAGCACCCACCACGTCATCGTCGAGTACTTGCAGCCTTATGCGAGCGTAAGCCGGGCATTCACAGAGATAGTTATCCGCAATGTCGTCATCACTTTCGCAGCAATCATCGCAAGATGTTGTGCCACTTATAACCTTATAATCCTTGACACGACGCCAGTAAGAAACCTGCAGTCTTACCTGCTGAGGGACAGCAGAAAGGTCGCTGAATTCCTAGAGACGTCAGAAAGCATTCGTTTGGTTTGCCTACATCCCGTGGTGCTGTGCCATCTGCAGTTGTGCTCGTATGAGACCCAACTGTCAATGGAAGCCTTTACAGAGAACCCAACGTAGGTTCGGAACCTGGAAAATTTTTCTCTAAACCATGAATGGCAAGTTCATTTGATTGTTCCTTTTATATGCTTATACATAGCGCGGGTGAAAGAAAATCAGGGGAGTTGGAAAGGGAGGTGCCAATGAACGCTGGTATTAAATTATTTGAATGTTATAACGACTAGAAAATAAAATCACTAGGCAGTGCATTCCATAAGAGTGTTGTGCGGCTTAGGAACTAATTACGATATTTTGGAGTATGTCCGAAAGTGTCTTGAGGGTATACTGATGAGCATTCATAGCGATACGGGTGTTTCGGTTAAAAGTTTGAAGGAACGGAATGCTACTGGCGATTTCTATGGAGCACAGCTGGTGGAAATACCGATAAAACAGAGTGATAAACGAGACATTACGTGGGTGTTCAAGGGTGTCGATTGTCTGGGTGATATTATTATCACCTATGAAATTGATCGCACGGTTTTGAATCCTATCAAGCAGGTGCAAAGATGTTTTGGGCGCACCCGACCAGATGTGAGCATTGATGAAAAAGCTTACGCAGTGGTTTTGAGACCGAGGAAGAACATCTCTTCAGAACAAGGAAGATATTCCATCTGGGCCAGCGGATTTGTGAATGCTTAGACCTTTAAGAACTCTTACTACTACACGAGTGAGAAAGTAGATTTGTCCCATTGAAGATTCGACGCACTCAAGTGTAGGCGGAGACAAAGCACAATCTGAGAGTGTTAAACTGGCCGCAAAGTGTGAAGCAAGCAGATTGGTCCTGTCCAAAGAGCTGATAGCTGGAATGCCATTGTAAATGAGCGTTGGGATTGAGGATGAGGCAGAATTTCCGAAAACTTTTACTACCTTTTGGACACTGTAGTGTTTTTTGCTTCAGGTTTTGATCGTATTGAAATTTCACATGCTTAAAAAAGACATTCAATCCAATCATTCTTGGCTCGTTTAAACTTTTTTCGGTTTTTCTCTATCGGTCTTGTAGGACCGAAAAAACATTTTTTTAACGCTAAGAGCCACTTTACAGCTCGAGCCGTGTCATGCCTTTTCTTTTGGCTTGATACTCTTCATCCGATGAGGCATAAAGGATCTCGTTCGTAAGAGAATAGTGTCTGTAATCATATCAATAGCATAGCGACATACACGACGTTATCGAGGAAACATAACGACCAGTTAAAATTCCAAAAAATATTGTTAAGACCGCTTCAAGTGCCTTTCTCATATTGCGATATAGTACAGTTCTTCTAGGAACTCTAACTTTGTGGTGGGAGTACGAAAAATTAGCTGATATACCACAATGGTCCGACGAACCTAGAGGGGAAAGCACATCAACTGTGTTAAAGTTAAAAACAGGTTGACGATATGACTATCAACGTCTGGTATTCGTGTGGGCTCAATTAAATGCTGCGTCAAGTTGTTTTCCGCAGCGAAGAACTCAACACACTGTCCTTCGAGTGTTGTCTGTCCAGAATTTCGAAGCCACTCGTGATCCCATTGTGACTTGGGACCCAGATAAGGGTCACTGAATTTAACCTTTTGACTGCGTTCAGTGATCTCTTGCATTCTCGAACTAGTTTGGAAGTCATAAGAGGTAGACTGCTTACTGAACTATTTAAATTGTCTAAAGATAACCATGTTGTGAACATACATTATATATGATGTTTATATGATACAGATTACCTCAGTATCTTTTCTCCGATTAACAAGAAAGAAGACCCTTTTAACTACGTTAACTATGCGAGCATCTGAAATTATTTATGAAAAATGTGGTTCATCCATGCCAGTGCGGTTTCAGGCCAAGAAAGTCCGACAGCGATAAAATATGCACACTAAGCCAGATCTTTTGTCGGCTTAAAAGCCTCATATAAGGGCGTGCATAAGGACCAACTATGCAACGCCAAGTCCCGTTTTGATACCCCCGCCACACTCATTCGGTTGTACAGGATGACTATCTCCATCGAGATATAGAGGTTGGTCATGCAGTAGTCATATATGTTAAAAATACGAAAACGCAATATCTGTTATTATGCACACTCAAAGAAGTATCTCGTATGTTTAAAATTAAAAGGAATGAGAAAGTGAGGGCTCTATGACAGAGTCGGTCTCTCGCTATAGATGAACTAACATATATGGAATACTTTCCAGATTTTAGCCGTTCCAAAACTCTTTTTCCAGTGACTGTTTCTATCAGTGTCCCTGCCTGTAAATATGTGTGAATTTCCACAAAATTTACACAAAAACGTCATCCATATTCCATTAAAACCACTAAAACGTTCCTCATATAATGCTTGTGTTAACTATTTAAAAATTAATTGTTTTAAATTTACGTCTGCCTGCTATTCAACCGCATGTGGCAGAAAGAAGGTGATTGTCTTGATACTTATGTTAAACGCTTATTAGCAGCATCAAAGTCATGCAAATTTTTAAACTTGGACTAGGGGACGAAAAAATTCGAGAAGAACTGATGAGAAATGCCGAAAAGGAATTGTCGCTTTTATAGGTTTTTAACGTTTTTCAATTAAAAAAAATCAAACTGGACTGAGTGACGACGAGAGTGTTATTAAGATAGGTAAGTTGCTAATATATAAATTCTGTGGTAGAAAGCACATTTTTTGTCGCAAAACTTGCCCTACATATGGAAAACAATGATCGAAGAAGAATAAAGAGGAAAATCATTTTGCTATTTATTGTCCTTAAAAATGTGAGGTAACAAAAATGTTCATGCCTGTAGAGAAAAGGGATTTTCAATCCAACCAATTGCTGAAACTATTTTAAGTTTTATTGTAAAGGAATGAAAAAGAATTCAAAGTGCATTTTCAATTTGTTGGTTCTTAGATCCCCTTCTTTCTGCAAATGTTTGCTAATGACTTCGATTAGTTTCAGTAACTGCGGATACAGAATCGATTGCACTTAATTTGAACAAAAAAACTTTCCTTGAAGAACTTGTATCCGAATTTGTCTGCATATTTGGGAGACACGGTAGAACGAAAGCCCTACGAGAATCCCTAAAACTGTTAGAAAAGCGTTAAAAAGTGAGTCTAGAGGAATTGTAGATAAGATTACCAACATTTACAGCAAAAAAATTATAGAAACCTACGAAAATGTTTAAATCCTCAATTCCGCAACAAGGCTATGTACAAATATTTAGCATTCTGGATCTCAAAAATGGCTATTGTCAAGTCTCTGGAAACTGTACAAGCGCATACCAGTTAAAACAAAATGAAATCTCAAACAGCTACAACAATAATTTACTGCATTTTCGAAACTTATGAAACAGCCCTGAAAGACCACAAGAATATACTTAAAAATCTTTTTGAATGGTTGAATGAGACAAATGTTAAAATTAACGAAAAAAAGATGAGACTGGCTGTCACGGAAGTTAAATTTTACGAACATACGATTATAGGTATAACAAATGGCGCAAGTGCGGATGAGATGAAAAATGATGCAATTTTGAACATGTGTAAGCATTAGAATACACAAGAAACTCACATTTTTCTTTCAAATATTACAAAATTGACAGAAGACCTATGTGACATCGTCAAAACAAAAGTATTTAAATTAAGCGAGGAACATCAACAACAGACTATGATGTAAAACAAATAACGGAGCAACAAAAAGTTAAGAAAATAGACATGACCCTACAAAATGTGATAAGAGAAATATGTAACCGATGGACAAGCATTAAACTTGATAAAGGAAACAATCGGTAAAAAATGAACTATCAATACAATCTGTAAACTTAACGAGAGAAATATATCTAACTGCTACACTACGGTCATACTGGAATGAAATCCTGCATATAAAAATCTCGCTTTTTTTCCAGGACTAACAACAAACACAAAAAATTCTATAAAATTCTGCATTGCATGTTTATTGAACTCCAGTGCACAGTAAAATTATTCAGTGATGTACACATCGTTCCGGAATTCGCATTTCAAAGAATATCAATCGATATTTGTGAATCAGTGTACGAGTAAAAGGGCAAAAAGAGATTCAACGGCAAAAGATATTCCAGTTACTGTTTGCCACTTCTTTGAGGTAAACTTTTTGAGGACGACCATAGTTATTGATGTTATACGAGTATTTGCAAGATATGGTATTATATACAGCTGCTATGCCCGACCCAGCCTGATGATCAACGAATACCATCAAATGTTGAACAATCTAACCACGACCGCTCTTCAGAGAGCCCCAGTGGTTATTGATGGCGACTTTAACGCGTGTGCCACAGAATGGGGCAGCATCATTAACATTAGAGGACAGGCCCAACTAGAAACAATCTCTCCCCCATAGATAAGTATCGCCAATAAGTGTCGCGCAAATACCTACCGGAAAGCTGGAATTGGCTCTATCATCGACATCTCTTTGTGAGGAATTCTATCCTGAGAACCATAAAGTGGGGGATCAGTGAAAAACCAAAGCGGTCACCACCAAATGATAGTATTGGAAAAATAAGGAAAGGAACCCCAAAACCTTCGGTAAAATGGAACTTACGGAAACTTGCGGATCGATGAGACTTTGAAGAGTGATTTTACCATATGTAGGACAGCGGAGATCCTGCCACAAATACCACACCACTGCATGCGATGCATCCGTGCCTAGAAAGACAAACAGCAGGAATGCACCACTGTGTTACTGATGGAACGAGGAAATAAGGAAACTTCGGGCAAGATGATTACAAGCCCGAAGCAATGTCCAGCGTTCAATATATGAAATGCTGAAATCCATACCAGCTACTATGTGCAATATCGTAAGAGAAGTCAGTGCAGTGGACATTCCATTAAGTACCCAGAAGGAGCTGCTCCAGGCATGCAACAAGATAGGAGACGACAACAAAGTGCCTGGACTCGACAGCTTCCTGAACAAGGCAATAAAACTGCCATAAAAAAAAGACCATATCTGCTTATGATGACGGTACAGAAGTGACTCGAAGAACAAACCTTTTGGTCCTGGTACCAAAATAAAAGAATCCTCCAGGAGAACAATCCTCCTATCGCCCAATATGCCTATTGGACAACATGGAAAAATCCTCGAGAAGAAAATTTACAATAGATTACTCGGCTTGGTAAACGAAAAAAAAGCACTCTCACACTTACAATTTGGTTATAGAAAAATGCAATCTACTGTTGACGCCATAAGATTTGGTAGTTGATGTAACAAAAGCCGTCATCGAAGGGAAAGGAGTACTGTGCAGTAGTAAAGTAGTAAAAATGCTTTTAACTCTGCGAACTCGCCGGAATGGATCCACCATATTATTTGTAATGAGCTATTTCGACAACAGGAAGTTAAGATATAATACAAATGAAGATAAAAAATACTACAACGTCACTGCCGGATTTCTAAGGGGACTGATTTTATGGCCTTTATTGTGGAGCATCATGTACGATTGGCGTCCACTGATTGGCGTTGCCTGTGGGGATAACAGTAATTGGATTCGCCGATGACATTGACGTCATGACAGTAGATTCGTACAATTGAATCAACTACAAACGAAACAATTATCCAGATAAAGGATTGGCTAGCCAAACTGCCACCCTAGAACAAGCCGACTGTAAAACAGAAGCTGTCCTCAAACCAGTCGAAAAATTGTACAGCTCTCCAACTTCCAGTAATGCTGAATAACAGATTAATGTTCAAAACATCGGTGGACTCTTTAACCAAGAAAGTATCGCAAATGCAGCAAGATCTGTCGCACATACTCCTTAACATTGGTGGACCTGGATACGCAAATAGAATACTACTCTTCAGAGTTGCCACATAAGCTCTTTCGTACGTCGCCCTAGTCTGGGCGCAATCACCAAGGATGACGGAGACGAAAAGAAGACTATCGTCCAAAGAAGACAATCAGCGGCTTCCAAACCATGACAGACAAGGCCTTCTTTGTTAGCTGGAATTGTTCCCATCGACATTCTTGTAGATGAAATGTTGAAGATATATAACAAAGAGCCTTAAGCCAACATTATGCCAACTAAATCAAGAGGATCAAAATTGAAGAAAAGGCAGTCTCAATAGCAAGATCGCTGGGATAAAACAACGAAAGGCAAATGGATATACAAACTTATACCGACAGTACATGACTGGATAGAATGTAAACATGGTGACATTCTATCTATGCTGAAATGACGATGAAGATACGGAACACGTAGTATTCTATCTCGCACACTGCCCACCACGTCGCTTATCCTCGATTACATTTTGCCGTCAAACGAGAATTGGGCAGAAATATGTATATGGTAATTCATGGTGAGGTTTGATTTTCAATAGGCTTTTTGATTTTGTTCAACTGTGGTACGAAAATCAGCGTTCTGTTAGAAATGTTTTTCGTGCGATTGGAGGAATTTACAGTGCGCATAATCGACCTACTGAAACCACTACTGCCAATACCATTCGCAAATTTGACTCCCATTTTACATAATTGGATGATAATCGACCGGTTAAACCACATTCAGCACGTAGTGAAGAGAGTATAGCAGATGTAACTGAGAATCGATTCGTCATCGTTCTCAGCAACTTGACTTGGCGCATTCGACAACTTGGTGTATTTAACGTGGGGATCTCGGCCTAAAAGCATACAAAATTCAACATGTGCAAGAATTGAAGCCAGACGACTTGAATTTGCGTCATATTTTCAGTGAAAAAATAATGAAAATCCGGTCTTTTATCGTGAAATTTTGTTCAGTGAGGAAACTCATTTCTGGATCAATGGATACGTTTATAAAAAAATTGTCCTATTTGGGCTGATGAGTAACCCGAAGAGTACCAAGAGTTACCATTACATCCATTAAAAACAACGGTATTGTGTGGCTTTTATGGGTAGGTGGAATCATTGGTCCATATTTCTTCAAAAATGAGGCAAATCAGAATGTTAACGGACTATGTGCTTAATTAAATTCAAGCACATGCTCTCAGTGAGCTGTGGTTTCAACAAAACGGTGCTACGAGCCATACAGCACGTGAGACAATGGACATGGTGAGAAATCATTTCGGTGAGCACTTAGTTTCCCGTTTTGCTACGTTAAATTGGCCGCGTAGATCGTGCGATATCACACCTTTGAACTATTTTCTCTGGGGATATGTAGAGTTTCAGGTCTTCAGAAATAAGCCGGCTACTATTAACGCTTTGGAAGACAACATTACTCGTGTTATCCGCGAGATACCAGTCGCTATGCTCGAACGAGTATCTCTAAATTTGACCTTCCGAATGAACCACCTCAGACGTAGTTGTGGCCATCATTTACATGATATTATTTTTGAAAAGTAAATGCCATGAATTTTTCTTTTAACTAATAATAAAAATATTAAGTTCGCTTTTGAATTTATGTACTTTGTTTTACATTATAAATCAAACCTCACGATGAATAATCCTTTTATTGGCTTTTTCTCCAGGGCACGGGCGGGTGTGTAGTAGTTTGAAACTCAGGTGTATTAGGTTTAGATATTTTTCCCAGAGGTGCTTGTCAAACTGGACGGGACAAGCTAGTACATCCTCAATCAGTGGGTCTTAAGTACGTGCTAGTGGTTAGTTCGTTACATTTAACCCAGCCAGCAACCACTCCAACATCAGTGTTATGCCTTCATGTCAGAGTTGACGCAGACGGGATTTTCATATAATTACATACAAATTCTATGAAAAGACTTTTTCACAGAATTGCCTCGCACGGGATTCGAACCCGCGACCCTCTGTTTGAAGAGTCTATGCATATACCACTACACCACGGCCACCCCTATACTTTAAAAATAATTTGAGCTTAAATTAACTAAGGAAAGGTAATATGATGCCACTTAAATGCAGAGCTTTTGTTAACTATCTGAGCCTATATAAAGTAATATTTCTTGTCTAATCTTATTTCATTGCAATTTTCACCTCTAGTGCTCCACTTTTAACCGTAACACCCGTCTCGCTATGAACGTTCATCAGTATATCCTCAAGCCCACTTTTGGACGTACTCTGAAATATCGTGATTCTTATCCTAAGCCGTACAGCTCGCTTACTGAATGCCCTGCCGGGCTCATTATATCCTAGTTACTATATCTCATTTTTCTTCTTCCCTTCCCCAAGATATGTTGAAACATCTTAAGGATACACAAAATCTCTTGTGCGTGCGAAAATTATAAAAAAAAAATTACCCTTATCGAAATAAAAGTCATTCATTCTCAATCCGCTCAAAAAAGTGTTTCAATTCACATGCTACACATATTATGTACAAGTTACGAATGTAACTACGCGTTTCGCGAAAGGGAAACAAAAAAAACTTACTTGGCTAAGGTTGATTGACTGGACAACCAAACCTTTTATTTTTCCACTATTTATACAATGTTCTTATTGCTATTTTTGTTATTTGGCATAATTACATTACCTGGGTGTTAAGTATGGAAAAGGTGTTTATTATTTGGATGATAACTTCCCCTTTCCTAAGTATCTGCTTACCGTAGGTAAAATATTAAATTTAATGGATTAGGAGATAAGGATTTGGGACGTTGTGTTAATGACCTTGTGTCTATATTGACGTTTAAGGCAGAAAAGTAATATTATTTTAAGGCCTATACTGATTTGCAAAATACTTAATCCTGAATTTAATAATTGTGTGGTATGGGTAAAACATTCGACAGTTTTCGAACATTGTCTAGATGAAGCATGTGGAGATATTAAAGGTCTACTGCTAAGTCCCCTTCTGTCAGATTACCCTGTAATAAAGAGGGTAGAATATGATAAGTTTTACTTTCCCTATTCGTATAATGGTCATCGTTAATTTCAATGGATTCGTTGTGAAAAGTTATAATAAAAGTGTGATGAGGGTTTTATTGGATCATTCATATGAAAGATTGCCAACGACATTGTTTAAAAATAGTGTACTTTCATCTATAAGTTCGACAGTTGGTTTGGTTTCTCTTGCAGATGGTTGTATTTTGAATACGAGGGCTTCGATGAGTACCCTAATTAAAAGATAGGTGGCGCTGTTGAGCTATCATTTAGTATAACCTCTTTTCGCGGCCTGTCAAATTGGTGACAATCCGAAACTTAATTTTGTTTTGAAATCCATTTCAAAACCTCGTGTTAGTGCTTTATGCGACCGATTCTTATTTTTGAGTGGCAAAACCTGGGGAAAATCAAGCCCATTCTCGATGGTATGTATGGAAACCATTTACCTTCCTGTACAACTGTTTACCATTGGTTTGCTGAGTTTCGCCGTTTGCATGTCGGTTTTTGATAAACCTCGCCCAGATGTCCAAAAACGGTTACCATAGAGGAAACCGTGGACAAAATTCATGATCTCGCATTGGCGGATGGCCGAGTGAAAATTCGCGAGTTGGCTGAGATAGCAGGCATCTCAACTGAACACATAAGCCATATCCTGCTCGAGATTTTGGGCATGTGAAAGCTGTCCGCGAGATGGGTGACGCATTTGCTCACACCGGATAACAAGCGCAATGGTGAGACCACTTTAAAGACGTGCTTGTCTCTCGGAGGAGTTTCCGCGTCTAACCGCCGATGAAGCATGGATCATGGGATACACCAGAAGACAAAAAACAATCGAAAAAATGGATTTTACTCGGTGAACGTGGTCCAAAGAAGGCAAAAACCATTCCTTCGGCCAGAAATATGATGGCCACCGCTTTTTGGGACGAGCGTGGTGTGATCTACGTTGACCATTTGGAGAAGGAAAAAAACAATCACAGGAGCAAACTACGTCGATTTATTGAACTGATTTAACGCCACATTTGACGAAGAAAAAAGTGCTCTTGTACTAACACCTCCGCAGTCGCCGCAGCCAAATTGGTCGAATTGCACTACAAATTGCTCCCTTAGCCTTTGTAGTCCCTGGATTTGGCTCCTTGCAATTTTTTTTTGTTCCCAAACCTTAAAAGATCGCTCACTAGAGAGAAGTATGGGTCGAACGAGGAAGTCATCGCCACCGCGGAGTATTTTACAAGCCAAAAAATTTCGTACTATACGGAGGGGTTAAAAAAGTTGCAGCACCTCTGGCAAGAGTGTATCGAGTTGAAAAAGAGTTATATTGAAAAATAAACTGTCAAAACCTAAAAAAGTTGAGTTGTCATTTACAAACTGCCCTCGTATACATAAACATATACACTTTTCTTTAATACGAAATTTTATTGATTTTCCCATAAATAGGTCTGTTAAGTTTAGGTGTATTCTTTTGCTAATTTTAACCTTTTTAACCGCAAACCTTTCTGTTTGCGGCGAGCAAATTACATATAAAAATAGCCAACTCTTGACTAGCAACATTGGTTCTAAATATTTGATGGTTTGAAGATCATTTTTTAATGGAAGTGTTTCTCCTTTTGAAAGTATTGGGTATATATTTTGATTCGTGCTGTTTTTCTTCAAAATTTGAACGTTTATTTAAGAAAAACATGTACAATAGTATTATTCAAAGTGCTGCCCATCTGAAGCTATGACTTTTTCCCATCTTTCTGGCAATTTGTGGATCCCATCCCAAAAGAACTGCGCCGGCTTGATATTCTGCTCTGATGTGAACCGTATTTCAGTGAGGGTGTTCTGCATCGACCGGTACAAATGGTAGTCAGAAGGGGCAAGGTCTGGACTATATGACGGGTGCGGTAAGACTTCCCATCCACTGTTTTCCAAATAGTTCTTAACAGGAATAGCAACGTGGGGCCGAGCGTTGTCATGATGGAAAATTATTGCCTGGTGTCTGGTCGCATATTCCGGGCGTTTTTCGGCTATTGCTCTCTTCAAACGGATTAATTGTGTTCGGTAGCGTTGTTCATTGATGGTTTCACCCGGTTTTAGCAGCTCATAATACAGCACACCCATCTGATCCCACCAAATACAGAGAATTACCTTCGCGCCATGGATATTCGGCTTTGCCGTTGATTTGGCTGGTTGGCCGGGTTTCACATATGATTTTTTGCGCTTGGGGTTTTCATCACCAGTAACAATCCGATGCAAAAATGACTTCCTTTAGTGGCGTTCCAGCAGCATTTCGGACATGCAAAACCGCCTTTTGACGTCTCTCGGCTTCAGTTCATGTGGAACCCAATTTCCTTGCTTTTGAATATATCCAGCTGCTTTTAAACGTTTTAAAATGGCTGCTTGAGTGACACCCAAAGATTCTGTGAGCTCCTCTTGTGTTTGGCAAAAAATCTTCATAGAGTAATGCTTCCAGTTCTTCATCTTCAAACTTTTTTGGCTGCCCAGAACGTTCATCGCCTTCCAAACCAAAATCACCACTTTTAAATCGTGCAAACCACTTTTGGCACGTTCGCTCAGCTAGCGCATGCTCACCATAAACTTCCACCAAAATACGATGACTTTCGGCAGCAGTTTTCTTCATATGAAAGTAATGAAGAAGAACTTCCCGCAAAAACAATTTTCAGGCACAAAGTTCGACATATTTGAGTGAAAAAAAATAATTCCTGTTTGCGCTTCAAATGAATGACATATACTGAAATGACGTACAATGAGAGTAGCTTTCCAACGCATGTTCCAACGGAATAATACAAGTTACGCCATCTCTTAGCAAACCGCACGAAGTAAGTTATAGATCCAATATATTGGCAACGTCTGCCTTATTTAGCAGGTTTGAATTAGCGACACTTTTCTTTGCAAGCTGTCTAGCAATTCTCCGAATTGCTTTTTTAATAGGCCAAGTTACTTGAAGAGCATTTGCTCATATTTTCTCGTGTGGTTTGTATAGAGTTCTTCAGTTATTCTGTTATATTGTATTTATCAATTAGCGCGTTACTGACTTTACTTATTGTAATTTTTGGTTTATGTGGTATTGTTTATTTTCGTTGTTGATTATTTTGTTATTTTCCACTAGTATGTTGCCCCAATCTGTAGTATCTGTAGCCTGGTATCCATTTCCAGGCGGATCCTATCCAATTAATTGATCGCTTTGGTATTCTTGGCGTTTTTTCTTGCAGTTGTTCCAAAACATTTCCTATCATGAAGATTTGGAGTTCCAATCGCGGTAAATAAGGACTAGGTTTTGAGAGTCTATGGTGAACGTCTGCTTTGATCCGGTCTACTATTTCTTCGTAATATGAAAGATTTTTTGTATAAGTGATTTTGTAGTATCCACTCATGATCTTGCTAGTTCTTTGTTTTATTGCTATTAACGGACTGTTGTATTCGTAGTATGAATTAAAAAAAAAAAAATACCTTTTTATGATGTGAGTAATGAATTTGCTTCCCATTTGTAGCAGAAATTGTGACATTGCTATCAAGTCCTACAAGTTCATTGTGGAATATTAGTTTTCCTTTCTTTTTCTTCATCTTTCTTGTATATAAACCCATTTTTTTTGGGTATAGATCTTTTTTTGTTATGTCAATTTTTTTGGTTTCGTAAATTTCAAATTTGAGGTTTTTGAAAATTCATAGATAGATAGTTTATTATTTGGGATTTTCTGAAGAAAATATCGGCAGTTTTCTGTTTGGTGACCGAATGGATAGTATAGATATTTCGATATGATTTTAATGTAATCAAATTGCTTATTAAATTTTTGTTAATCATTACAGGTTTATAAATATAGGGTTTTCTAATAACGACTTGATAACTTTTTTTTTAAATGAAAGGCAAACCATTTGAGATATTTTAAAAACTTTATTATTGGCTTGAAATACAATCAAAACATTTATGAATGGAACTCGACCTCGTTCATATGGCCACCGCGGACACGATTGCAGCGGTCGATTCGTTAGACCCAATTTTCAACGACTCGGCCACACATTTCGGCCGAAACGGCCGCTATTTCGCGTTCAATGATGGCTCTGAGTTTTTCCAACGTCGTCGGCGTGTTGGCATAAACCAATGACTTAACGTAATAATCTAATAATAATAATTCAAAGTTTTCAAGTCCTAATTGGAAAACCCTATATTTCTTACTGACTTAGTATGTAAAGGGTGATTCATCATGAGGTTTGATTTATAATGTAAAATAAAACACATAAATTTGAAAGTGAACTCAAAACTTTTATTATCGGTTAAAAGAACAATTCATGGCATCTACTTCTTGAAAATGATATCATGTAAATGTTGGCCACGTCTGAGGTGGTTCATTCGGAAAATCCAATTTTGGGCGACTCGTTCGAACATAGCGACTGGTATCTTACGGATAACACGAGTAATGCTGGCTTCCAAAGCTTCAATCGTAGCTGACTTATTCCTGAAGACCTCAGACTTTACAGGGAAAATAGTCAAAAGGTGTGATATCGCAGGATCTAGGCGGCCAACTTACCGTAGCAAAACGTGAAATTAAGTGCTCACCAAAATGATTTCTCAACAAGTCCATTGTTGATCACTGAACAAAATTTCACGATAAAGCATCGTGATCGTGATTTTGATTAACGCAAATTCAAGTCGCTTGGCTTCAATTCTTGCACAAGTTGAATTTTGTACGCTTTTAGGCCGAGATCCTCACCTAAAATACGCCAAGTTGTCGAATACGCCAAGCCAAGCTGCTGGAAACGACGACGAATCGATTCGTCACGGTCTTCGCGTACACAGCTTCTTCAGCTACAGCTACTATAGTCTCTTCACTACGTGCTGGATGTAGTCTAACCGGTCAAGTATCATCCATTTATGTAAACTGGGATTCAAATTTACGAATGGTATTGGCAATAGTGTTTTCAGTAGGTCGATTATGCGTACCGTAATTTCCTCTAATCGCAGGAAAAACAGAATGCTGTTTTTCGTAATACCGCTGAATAATTTGAAGACGCTGTTGTGGTGTGAGTCTTGCTATGATGATTTGCCAAATAATAAATCAGTTCGATAGGAGGCACGCGTGATCTGTCAAAAAAGGCATATTGAAAGTCAAACCTCGCGATGAATCACCCCTTAAAACTTCCATTGGGTAGGATGGAACCGGAGGATGCAATCCGGGTTAGGCGGGCTATCGGTCATATTTGTTGGAAAGATAAAGTTGACAAGAATTTGCAAACTTCTTATCTAATTTTGCCACCTGAGGAAAATAAAACTTTTCCAGTATATGATTCTTGTTTTCTTTAGGATTCCCTTGAGTATATTTGTGTTCATCTCGAGTTATTTAAAATTTTTTTTCCTCTTTGTTTATATCAGAGACTATTCTTTGTGTTATTCTGATTTTATATTGACTGAAATTGTTTTTGTAAATTTCTTGTAATAATGGGATAGGGTATCTTAATGAGATTTAGAATATCAGGGTTAAGGGTTTCCTTAATAAATTATGTTAAATTGTTAATTTTGAATGTCGGCATTCTGATGTAATGCCAACTACTATATTTTTTCTTAGAACTGCGTAATGGATGAGGATGTTAAAACGTTAAGTTCAATGAGAGAGCGAGGGAGTGCATCTGCGATTACATTAGTTTTTCCTGGCTTATAAATGAGGAAATAATTAAATTACTCAATCTTTGCCTTCCATCTTGTGAGTTTTGCATAATTATTCTGATCGCTTAAAGCGAACGTTAATGGCTGAAGATCTAGAAGAATTTTGATGCATTTGGCACCGTAAAGATATATTCTCAGCTTATTAAGGAACCACACTATTGCTAGCATTTCCTTTTCATTTGTTGAAAAGCTTTCCTCTGTTTTTGACAATGATCTTGAAATAAATGTAGTATAGGCGTCAGTGGTAAGTATAAATCGCATGTCAAAGTTTGGAAAAGTTAGGATATCCGATGGCATAAAAATTTCTTTTAGATTTTTAAACGCTTTCAGAACTTGACTATCAAGTTTAATGTCGGTTTTCTTTGATATGTTTGCTCTTACTTGAGTATTCGAAAATGTAGTTAGAAGTCTTAAAGGCTTTGCTAAGTTGGAAAAATTTGTCTCTAAGTATGATTTTTTTTTTATTTGATCATCTACACTGGAACTTATTTGAATGCTATTAACTTGTCTTGGTTCGTTTTCCTTGAGTTCTATTCTTATATTAGGGCTTAAAATAAGACATTATTTTCTTATCTATAACCGCTTCTAACTTCTTTTGTTAAAAGATGTTAATACGGGCAGGCTGAAAAAATCGATAGTTGTATGATTACCTTTGCTCTTGAAGAATAGGCCACTGACTTTCCTTGTTGTCCAACTGCAGATTGTATTTTAAATGGTGTATTCATTAATATGCTGATTGATGAAATTCTATCAGATACAAAATTTGTTTGTATCTATATTATCTATTGCGTCTAATGCGTGCGGTTTGCTAAGAGATGGCGTAACTTGTATTATTCCATTGTTATTATTCCATTGGAACATGCGTTGGAAAGCTACTGTCATTGTACGTCAAATATGTCGAACTTTGTGCCTGAAAAGGTGTTTTTGCGGGGAGTTCTTCTTCATAACTTTAGTATGAAGAAAACCGCTGCCGAAGTTCATCGTATTTTGGTGGAAGTTTATGGTGGTTTGCACGATTTAAAAGTGGTGATTTTGGCTTGGAAGACGATGAACGTCCTGGGCAGCCGAAAAAGTTTGAAGATGAAGAACTGGAAGCATTACTCTATGAAGATTGTTGCCAAACACAAGAAGAGCTCGCAGAATCTTTGGGTGTCACTCAAGCAGCCATTTCAAAACGTTTAAAAGCTCTTGGATATATTCAAAAGCAAGGAAATTGGGTTCCACATGAACTCAAGTCGAGAGACGTCGAAAGGCGGTTTTGCATGTCCGAAATGCTGCTGGAACGCCACAAAAGGAAGTCATTTTTGCAACGGATTGTTACTGGTGATGAAAAATGGATCCATTACGACAACCTCAAGCGCAAAAAATCATATGTGAAACCCGTCCAAGCAGCCGAATATCCATGGGGTGAAAATAATGCTCTGTATTATTTGGTGGGATCAGATGGGTGTGCTGTATTATGAGCTGCTAAAACCAGGTGAAATTATCAATAAACAACGCTACCTAACACAATTAAACCGTTTGAAGAGAGCAGTAGCCGAAAAACGCCCGGAATATCCGACCAGACACGAGGCAATAATTTTCCATCATGACAACACTCGACCCACGTTGCTATTCCGGTTAAGAACTATTTGGAAAACAGTGGATGGGAAGTCTTACCCCACCCGCCTTATAGCCCAGACCTTCTGACTTCCGGTCGATGCAGAACGCCCTCACTGAAATACGGTTCACATCAGAACAGAATATCAAAAATTGGCTTGATTCATTCTTGGCTGCCAAGCCGTTGCAGTTCTTTTGGGATGGGATCGACAAATTGCCAGAAAGATGGGAAAAGTCATAGCCTCAGATGGGCAATACTTTGAATAATACTATTGTACATGTTTTTCTTAAATAAACGTTCAAATTTTGAAAAAAAAAAACCGCACGAATTAAAATATATACCTCATCTGGTAGCATAATCTAGGTATAGTACAATAGAGAGGCTTCCGTCATAAAATTTAACAATTTTCGGGTGGTACATCTTCCTGAACAGTTTTCATAAGTGTTGAAGTATTCTTCTTTAGAAGATCCTTGTGGATTTTCTTCCGTCTCTGTAACGGTTTCGGTCGCATAGAGGCGTTGCTGCTTTCGCGGCAAATTCTCTGAATTGTCAGGTTTTTGCTGCACAATATCATTTGCGGATCGATTTATATAATTAACTTGCCGAGTTTGCACAGATTGATCAGTTTCGATTTGCTGAAAGGGTTTTGTGTTTGTAGATCTAACTTGTGCTGGGGTATTCCAAGTAGACTTCGGATTAGTATTTCGAGGCATGTTAAAAATTTGGTTTCGCTCGAGTGAGGCTTTGTAGTTTTTGGTTGACAAACATCCTATATCCAATGCTGTATTTCCTTTTTCTCTATTTCCAATCTAATAGTTATTTTGGCATAAAACTCGCCAATGCCTTGACTATCTTGTGCCATCACATTGTGTTCAAGGATAATATTTTTTTTTTTTATCGTGAGCCAATCCTCATCAAAAAGGCTATACGAGTTAAGAGGTGCATCAGCCGGACCTCTTGTTTTTTTTTTTTTATTTACTGTTTGAAGGTCTCTGAAACTGTCAGGTAGCTTCCTTATGTCAGCTAGATCCTGCTCAGTTCCTAGACTTATTAGGATAGGTGCCACGCGTGGGGGAGGGTTAATTCTACTTTCTAATTTTTGAAGACGGTTATTAATGAGCTTAGTCTGTTCGATCTGTGCATTCCTTACACCCGTTAACTGTTTTATTGCAGTGCATTGCTCCATTGCAACAATAGGAAATGAATACATTGCATTTTGTATAGTGGGGGAATGGAACTTGAACGATATTTTGCATATTTTCATTCTGGCATATTCTAGCAGTTTAGAGGTTTCCACACGTGTTGGGAGAAAAAGATGTCAAAAGTATTAATAGAGTTTGCAATATATGCCAGTTACCATTTGGATGGTCGCTTACAACACAAGCTGTTCTAGTCATATGAACGATGTTGTGTTACATTAACAATTGCCTTAAACTGAGCTTTATTAATCTTTAGAATTCCATATTGACTTCACATTAAATGTGTGCTTAAATTTATGACCTCACCCTGTACAAGTTCATATCGAGTACGCATTGGAGACAAAAACTTTTCTACGAACTGTATAGCTTACACATAATATCGATTACTTTTAAAGTGTTGGTAGAGTATTTGCCTTTAAGATTCAATTTTAATAAAGAAAATGCCCACCTCGGAAAATAAAATGGAAATATTGAATAATTCAGTTTTAATAAATGAACAACTGCTGTATGTAGTTATCGCCAACAATTTTTAAATGAAGGCTTTCAACGAGGTTGTTAGAAAAAATACTATAAGTTGGTAGTTACATGTAACACTCTGTTATATGCCTATGCAAACTATACCAAAAAAATATGAATGAAGATTTTAATAAGGGCAAAATGGCTTCAGATTATAAATAATTTTTTTTCACTTCCTTCGAAAATGCGTCAGATAAAATGCAATTGAATTTCCTTCAAAACAGATGTATACCTTTCAGTGGAAATACCTATTCATATATCCTCACGAGTACCGAAAGTATATTTGAATTGGGTGTTCATGTATATCTTTTCCAAAATACCGTTGTCAGCAAATAAAATTCAAATCAGCTTGATTTATTCTCAGAACCTATAAAAAGCTAGGAAACATCATCTGAACATTGAGAATTGTGCAACAAAGATTTAGTTGCCACAGGCAAAAGATACGAAACAAACAAACAACTTCGTCGTTGTGTGGTGCGGCAAAAACCCAAATCATTGAATACTGTGATTCCAGGAAGATTGACGTACATATCATAGGCTTCAATGGTTATGCTCAAAATTCTTTTTTGGATCTAAAGCAATTGAGACGTGAGAGGCAATCATCTCTAGGGATAGGGAATGTAAGGGGTGGCGCGGTATCAAGTGAAATTTCTAGGAAAAGTTTCTCTCAACCATTTAGAGAAAATAGATTGAAGGAACTATTAAAAGTAACTAAGCTTCTGTAGTTTTGCAGGGGAATTATGTGTGGTTTTTAGGTGAAAGTATTCGGTATGGGTCATATTGATGCCAAGAGTTGTGTAAGAATCCAAGTTTCATACACCATGGCCAGAACCCACTTCCAAAAGAACGTTAGATTTGGTTTTATTTTTAAAGGAGATAAATTCATAGTGTATGGCCTTAGTTCAGGTTAATCTTGAAATCTTGCAATCGCATTAATTCACCCACAGTTTCTCGATCGCAGCCGACCAACAGTGACTCATTTTGACCTTTTTGCTTGAAAAAATCATAACTCTTAAACGAATAAAGATGATTTTGAAGCAGATGCAAGCACGTCTTAGCAACAACAACCTTTTGAGTTCCGCTCAAAAAGGTTTCGGCGCAAAGAAAAGTTATAAAACTGCACTGATACTTGTTGTCGATTACATTCGACGTTACGTTTTTAACTATATTAGACTTCTCTGTCAGAAGCTCTTGCATAGATTTCGATTTTCACATCAGTCAGCCAAGCTCTTGCATTCCTACTTAACAGACCGTCACTTAACAGACCGTCGACAATGGCTATAGAAAATATAATGTCATCCTTTCTTGGAGTACCTGCTGGAGTTCCATACGGTTAAATTCTTGGCCCCATATTATTTTCAATTTATGTGAATGTACTCTCACAGATTATAAAAAAAAACTCTTTCGTACAGAAGTTTGCTGACGATATTCAATTATTCATGTGCTGTCAGTTGGATATGATTAGTAGTGCAATTCAATTAATTTTAGAAGATTTAAGGGTCATTCAGCAGTGGGCTCAAAAACACAATTTGTCGTTTAATCCTTCGAAGTCAAAAACTCTTTGTATCTATGAACATCAATTAGATATATCTACTTTGTAAGGACAGTCAATCATTGAATACGTTCATATGGGTAAACATTTTGGGATAATCTTTAATGACACATTCAAGACACATTTTAAGTCAAACAGTAGAGGAAAAAGTAGACAAACCAAAAACATAAATTACAAAAATCTTGAAAACTCTCGTCAAAATTTGGGGTGATGTCTAATAAACTTATCATTTTTTTGGAAAATATTGTACTTTAAGATCTTTTCTGGTTCAGACATGCCTTAACGAAAAAGGAAGTGGGTCCGTTAAAGCTCCAAGAATGTTAAGAAAGTCTCTATTCTGCCGCATCCTTTGATGCATATTTTGATATCTACATTTCCTACATCTTATATTTGGATTCCTGAGCTGAGGTAAGCTCCAGAGGTAACGATTGATACTCGATTATATATTGACTATGAGCCAACATTTTATGAAGAGTTGATCTTCATAAACGATAGTTTTACTTCTTACGCATGAGAAATCCATAATACGGCTAAGAAGATAAGTTGTCCAAGAACTACAATACGATTTCTTATGTATGAAAACCGGAATAACATTTTTTCGTAAGTGCCTTGCCAAAGTATAAATGCACCCTTTCAAAGGCCTTTAACAGGAAACTCTAAAAGGCTACACGCGCTTTAATATTCTTTAATAATAAATCCTTGTTATTTTCTTTTGGGACCTTCCGCAATAAGAAACTGATTAAGCTTAGCTTGCAGAGGTACAAATGCACCGTATAAAAGCTACCGTTTCTCTAAAGTTTTAATTGTAATTTGACAAACAATAATATAATGCAAGTGGTACGTATTTAATAGAAGTTGAAAGGAAGAACGAACTGAACAAGATTCGGAGTCTTATGAGCAACCATACGACCTGAACGTTGCTTACAAGTCGCAATCAAAGGCGAATAATAAATGCTTCGTTCAATTCGGTGAGTTCTTTTTCGCAAATTCGGAATGAACGTACTATAAAACGCAGCGGAATAATTGTCCAAAGAAAATTGGTGACTGTACCATGTCAAACAGCAGCTTACAAGGAAACGGCAATGAATTTCGCTCTTGAGAAAATGGATCGTAATTGGAAAACCGTAAGTAACACTTCGATTTTCTTTCTCTTTTCTCCAATTTCAAGTCTCTGAATCTAAACAAAAAGAGATCATTTTTAGCGACGAAAAGAACTTTAATCGTGTAGATAAGATCAGATGGTCGTAATGGATACTATCACGATTTACAGAAAGATTCAAGATTTTTTTCTAAGAGGAACTTTGCGAAGGAAATTGTATTGTATGGGAGACTTTCTGAGCTCACGATAAGTCTTAACTTACCTTTGCCTCCATAAAAATGAATAGTACAGCCTTCACCCAGCTGCTCTAAAAGAACTAGGTACCATATTTAAAGCGATATCGTCGATTCCCTCATGTCTTTCAACAGTACCAGACCATCATTGATCTCATCTAAAACATCGAAAGAAAAATATTTCCAATAAAATATCAATAGAAGAATTAAATTGAAATAATACATGAGCTGAAAAGTCCTTAGAAAGGGCACCACTTTCAGTTAGTACCAATCTTCAAAAGATACATGTATAAATTTGATAGCTGTCGGAATATTAGTTCTCGAGATATAGCGTTGTGAGTGAAGCAACTTTTGTTATTGTGAAAAAAAATAGATTCAAAGCAATTTCGTGTGTTGATTTATCATTGCTTTTGATGGGAAAAAATGCAGCCGATGCAAAGAAATGGCTTGATAAGTGTTACCCGGACTCTGCACCGGTCGAACGAAGCATTCACAAGTATATTGAAAAATTTAAAAGTGGTCATACAAGCACCGAAGATGATGCACGCAGTGGACGTCCAAAAGAAGCTGTTTCAGATAAAAACATCAAAAAAGTCCACAAAATGATTACGTTTGACCGTAAAGTGAAGTTGATCGAGATAGCTGAGGCTCTGAAGATATCAAAAGAGCGTGTTGGATATATCATTCACGAATATGATAACAACAACAAGTTGATGATTCAGAGGAGTTCTTAAAGCTGTTCAATCGAGTGAAGCCGAAGTTGATATCCCGAGGAATAGCCACTATTCATTAGCTCGTTTCCAAGAAGCACAAGAACGTGTGGCTTTATCGAATATGAAAGTCTAGTTAATCTCCAAAGGAAAAAGTGCGAGCACTTGATACTGTCCGTTATCATCCACGTCAAGTTCCGAACATCATTCAAACATTGCGATTGTTCTTTGGCAAAAAATCCAATAATTAATTCAATTAATTAAATTCACTCTAATTAAAATTCGCCAAGACCAATTCGCAGAAAAATTAGTATCAATAGTCAAACACGGTCTATCTGTTGAAATGTCCGAACTTAAGTCACACATAGAGTAATCCAATTTTATTACAGGAGCTTGTCGCGAGCTTGTCATGACCGATCTTCTAATATTTAGGTCCTGACTGTTTCATCTAGAACAACTGATAGCAAAATAGAGCGAAAAAACACGATCATCTATTGAATAATATACTTACATGGGACAACCATACAAGTGTATTTAGTCTGCGATAAAGACTGTATATCCATTGATAAATAGGAAACTTTCACCATTCTTATTCACTATGCTTGTCAGGGCAACTGTGTGGAAAAAACGATTGCGTGTACCGCCATCACAGACTCTTACACAGAAGCATTACCATCTCCGGTCCATCGCACAGCTAACCGAGGAAGTGACATTCTCTTTAAAATTGTAACCATTATCATACAAAGTGGACAAACGGACATCAAAATTTGCTTTTTTACATGATGGTGTTGGTTTATAAAGGGTAAGCCAACAGATGGCGTAGATTTTGACTATCAATTTCTGTCACTTACTGAACTCAATGTGGTTGATCTTTTAAAGAGAAGTCATACAATCTTTGGCAATTTTGGAATTGGAGTCGTTTACCACACGACAACGCATTTTTCTCATTCAATCTTATAATAAAAATGGATGATCTGTAAATGTAACATTTCGTAAAATTCGTGAATTTTTCGGTCAACATAATCGCCCGAGTGAGTCCAGAATTCATGCAATGGTGAAGGGTTTTCAAGAAACTGATTTGGTATCGGGTCAAACTCAATATCAGCATGCTCGGCCAGCACGTACATGCCAAAACATCACCACTGTGTTCAAAACTTGCCAGGCACCTTAATTCGTCGCCATCGTCAACAATTGGGCATTACTTGCGGCACTTTACGGCAAATTTTAAAAGTTGATCCTTATCTGCATGCCTACAAAATCCAAATTACACAACAGTCGAAGTCCTTGGAAAATCTACGACTACATCAGTTTATTAATTGGATGTTGAATTGCCAGGACAATTTGTCATCGAACTTGATATTTTTGATTATGGGTTTCCGGAATAATTGGCTATTTTTCCCAAATATGAATGAATTGGGTCTGGACGATCTCTGGGCTCAACAGGATGGTACTACCGTCCACACAAGCCATCAATCAATCAATTTATTACGTACGGAACTTAAAATTCCGGAAAATGAGGTGAAAAGCTTTGCTGAGGTTGCTGATGATGTGGGAGTAGGTTAACTATGTAGATCATTAGTTTTGATGAGGAGTATATTTCGTGAGAAAGAATGAATCTTAGAAGACAAAGGGGATGACAAAAAAAAGGAAATTTTTAATGAAAAGTAAAAGAATGCGGTCAATAACCTTGGTAGAAGTCGAATCAGCTGATCAATCAGCATACAATAGTGGTCGATGGAGTTGGTGTCAGGAGATAACAACGGCAAAGTCGTCGGATAGGTTTTTTTTTTCTTTGATTCAAGACATCGTCGCGCAAGGTCGTCATCGTTGTTTCTTTAAGTTTTTTTTTTTTTTTTTTTTTTTTTTGGAGAGACTTGTGTGACAAAGTCCTTCCCACAGAAAAAATAAATAAAACGTTCGCTTTTTATATCGGTTCTTTTTATGTAGAAAGAAAGGGATAAAAGGGCAAATATTCAAATGTCTCTCATTACACCTGTCCATAAAAGCGGTTTATTGGTGTGTGAAAGGCTCAAGGTACTCCTGTGCGGGGTAAAATTTTTTTTTTTAAATTTTGCTCAAAATATCCTAGAAGTGCTGGCGCAAGAACTACGAGACATCCACTAAAACCGGTAAGTTCTAGGTCTAATTAATTTGGGTGGATAGTCGGACCGGCCGTTCTACGATGGAGCCGACTGTGACCGCCTGATGCACAAACGATGACGATATGACAGGAAATGATGTGACTGACGTTTTCTAATTTTTTTTTACAGGTGACCACTGAGAGTAACTTCGTTTAGGTTCTAATATTCACAGATCTGGCCAGAATAGTAGAATTTGGTCGCATTTAAATGCGATAAGGGTTTTATTTATTTATTTATTAGTATATCAATATACAATTAAAATTGTTATTAATATTAAAGAGAAGAGCAAGTAGCAGCAAAGGCTTTCGTCTCTAGGAATAATATATATGTATTTACGAGTATTTGCTAGATAGTGATTTTTATAGCGGTAATTATTTCTTTAATTTTCAAAATATTCCCTTGTTTCAGTTCTTTAAGAAGATCTATGAGATTAATTTTGATATTGTGGGATTGGAGTTGTGGATGTCCAGATAGGTAACACGGACTAAATATGTGGGTTACCGTTTTGGAATTTGTAGAGTTGGGGCAGGTATGTGAAAGTTCCTTTCTGAGTAGGTGTTGATGGGTGAATGCGGTATGACCAAGTCGTAATCGGATGAATGTTTTAAGGTCTGACTTAACAATGTCCGTTGGATATTTGGGCTAGAATTTCATCGGGTTGATAGAGCTGTAGTGGTGTTTGTAGTGTTCCCAGTCCAGTAATGTATTTTTATGACATTCTTGATTGATGTGCCTCTTTAAGTCAAGAGGAGAAAAGGTATTTAAAGTATAGATAGGGGCTTTAAGTACTGCGTTTCCTACATGACCTGGTGTTCAGATGAGTTTGACTTTTGTCTTAGCTTTTGATAGAGTATCTCGAATTTTTGCAATGATATCTGTATGGTTTCCGGGATTGATGATAGATGACAGACTATCGGAGCAGATAGCCCATTTTCCTTTTTTTTAATACACATTTCTTAGAAGCTTCGAGGATAAATGGAGGCGATGTTTGGAAGGATACCGTGTGTGATGAGTGAACCATCTTGGGCTACGACTGCAAAGGCAGTGTTCGAGTCCGTTTTTGAGCCGTGTGTATATATAAGGTTCCAGCCCTTATCTTTCAGACCATTTGCGATTTCCAGGAATCGAGCTCTAAAAAGGGCGTTTCAAGTCTTGATCTTTGTAGTTCTTGTAAATCGAGAACGACTAATTCCTTAGGAAGTGACCATGGTGGTTGCGTTGGAGTAAATTTGGCAGCTCTTGTTAAGGATAATTTTAGCTTCTTTCGAGACTCAAGAACATGGTGTATTGCGGATTGGATCCCTATACTGCGTGTGTGCGAACTTGCTTTGGAAATGTCTTTGTCTATCACTGAACCTGTTCGAAAGGTGAAATTTACGTTGAGCTTGGCAATGATTTTAAAGTATCGCTCTTCTATAGTTGGAAGTTCAGCTTCAGCTATAATGTTTCTGATTGGTGTGGTTGAGAAAGCTCCAAGGCTTTTCCTAACGGATTGGTGGTAAGTTGGTGCGACGATGTTCTCAGTTGATTTTGAACATAAACCGTAGATGGACAAAGCATGACTTATTTTACTTAAAATTAGCATTTCAGAAATATAACAGAGTGAATTAACATGTGCATTGCTTTTACTAGATGAAAGGAGTTTATAATATTGGGTATTCGAACGTTTATTTAAGAAAACCATGAACAATAGTATTATTCAAAGTTTTGCCCATCTTTTTCTCATCTTTTTGGCAATTTGTGGATCCCATCCCAAAAGAACTGAACGTGGGGCCGAGCGTTATCATGATGGAAAATTATTGCCTTGTATCTGGTCGCATATTCCGGGCGTTTTTCGGCTACTGCTCTCTTCAAACGGATTAATTGTGTTTGGTAGCGTTGTCCATTGATTATTTTACTCGATTTTAGCAGCTCATAATACAGCAAACCCATCTGATCCCACCAAATACAGAGCATTACCTTCGCGCCATGGATATTCGGCTTTGCCGTTGATTTGGCTGGTTGGCCGGGTTTCAGATATGATTTTTCGAGCTTGAAGTTGTCGTAATGGATTCGTTTTTCATCACCAGTAACAATCCGATGCAAAAATGACTTCCATGCAAAACTATCTTTCGACGTCTCTTGGCTTGGGTTCATGTAGAACTCAGTTTCCTTGCTTTTGAATATATCCAGCTGCTTTTTTGAAATAGCTGCTTGAGTGACACCCAAAGATTCTGCGAGCTCTTCTTCACCTTCAAACTTTTTTGGCTGCCCAGGACGTTCATCGTCTTCCAAGCCAAAATCACCACTTTTAAGTCGTGCAAACCACTTTTGGCATGTTCGCTCAGCCAGTGAACGTTCACCATAAACTTCCACCAAAATACGATGACTTTCGGCAGCAGCTTTCTTCATATCAAAGTAATGAAGAAGAACTCCCCGCAAAAACACTTTTTCAGACATAAAGTTCGACATATTTGAGTGGAAAAAAATTATTGTTGTTTACGCTTCAAATGAATAACATATACTGAAATGACGTACAATGACAGTAGCTTTCCAACGCATGTTCCAATGGAATAATAACAATGGAATAATACAAGCTACGCCATCTCTTAGAAAACGAATTATAAGCACGAATTAAGCTATAGGCCAAATATTTAGCCGTGGTGCATTCTTAAGATAAGTATAATGGGGCTTCCAGTTATATTTGTTGTTTATGAGAAGACCTAGGACATTTAAATTAGTAGCTACTTCTATTTTCGTATTGTTTATAATTAGTTCTAGGTTATTGTTTTCAGCAGATGTGGATTAATTTGCATTTTTCTAAAGAGAGATTAGAACCAGAGGTAGAGGACCATTGATTGATTTCGTTAAGCAAACTAGAAAATAAAGATTTAGTTTTATCTAGGTCATTGTATTTACATAATATATACACATCATCTGCGTAGATACAGTGATCTAGATCTTTGTATTTTAAAATAATATTACTTATTTGGTTAAAAGCGATTGCAAAACAAATTACGGACAAAGGTGGTCCTTGCGGAATTCCATTATCGAGTGACTTTGTTTTGGAAAACATGTTCCGAACTTTGATGCAGCATTTAATATACTTAAAAATCTCTCAATTTACTAAGGATAAGATGGATGTCTATACGATCGAAAGCCTTTACAGAGCCATTATCGTGGTATGGTTGTGAGCTGTGAGGGCATTTCTAACCGTAAAGTCAATATGAAGGAGTTCATCAATGCATCCTCTTTTTGGTTTGAAGGCGACTTGGTTAGGACTTAAAACTTTTCTGAATTCTATCCTATTTGCGATTAATTTTTCTAAAAGAAGAGAGATTGGGCGGTAACTATTAACACATGCGATGTCTTTTTTGGGCTTATGGATAGGGATAATGGAAGCAGTTTTCCAGCTTTGAGGTATCTTTAAAAAAGGGTGGGAAATCCTATCACGTCCTGGGATTTTACCTTGTAGTTTAGACAAGCAGCTTTTTAATTCAATTGAAGTGATATCAGACTGAATGCGAAGTGCAGCTGTGTTTTAAGCGGGTTGTGGGAACAAGTTTAGAGAAGCGATTTTTTCCGTGTTAAAAGCCATTTAGAATTTTGTGCAAAGAAGTTGCAGATTTCATTAGGGTTGGTAATAGGGCCTGTGGGACTATTAATAGATAATATAATTTTTGGAGTTGAGTTGCCTGTGAGAGTTTTAATCCGTTGCCAAACTGTGCCTGTGGGTGTGGTGGTGTTAAGTACCAGTTTAGTTTAGATTTCTACTAAAAAGACCATTAGCTTGTTTGTAGGCTAACAGGTTAGCTTGGGTAGGGCTTTTCATGAAAGCCCTTCAAGTTTTAAATTTTTCATTTCCAAGCCTCGAAAGTTCAAGGTTCCACCATGGTACAATTCGATTGACAGTAGTTGGGCATGTTTGAGGGATAGAGGGATGCACTTAAGAAGAACTGGAGGTTCTTTGTTTATACATTTGGTCATAGGTATTTTTAAGATAACCAATTCAATTTTATCCCAATTTTGTCAAAATTTGCCAAGTCTTTTTCATATCTTGGTATCGGGTTTTCCAATAACGACTTGACAACTTTTTTTTTAAATAAAAGGCAAACCATTTGAGATATTTCAAAAACTTTATTATTGGCTTGAAGTACAATCAAAACATTTATGAATGGAACTCGACTTCGTTCATATGGCCACCGCGGGCACGTTTTAAGTGGTCGATTAGTTTGACACAATTTTCAACGACTCGGCCACACATTTCGGCCGAAACGGCCGCTATTTCGCGTTCAATGTTGGCTCTGAGCTTTTCCAACGTCGTCGGCGTGTTGGCATAAATGACTTAACGTACCCCCACGGGAAATAGTCAAGCGGCGTTAAATCGCACGAACGAGGCGGGTCATCGACTGGCCCATGTCTTGAGATAACACGCTCACCATTCTTACTCTTCAATAAATCGATTGTAGCGTGTGCTGTGTGGCACCATCCTGTTGAAACCACATGTCGTCCAAGTCCATATCTTCCAATTCGGGCCAAAAATAATCGGTGATCATGGCGCGATAACGCTGACCATTCACAGTAACGTGACGATCGTTATCGTCGACGAAAAAATATGGCCCAATAAAGCCGTCGGCATGCAAACTGCACCAAACAGTTATTTTTTTGTAGATGAAGTGGTGATTCATGAAGCACACGTTTGTTTTCACCCGACCAATAACGCATATTTTGCTAATAGACGAACCCATTGAGCCAAAAATGAGCTTCGTCACTAAAGATGATTTTGCGATTCATCATCTTGGCTCATCTTCTCCAGAACCCAATCGGAGAACGTACGTCGCTTCAAATCGTCCATCGGCTTCAATTCTTGAGTCAGCTTGATCTTGTTTGGGTGTAAAAAAAGATTCTTATGCAAAATACGCCATAATGTGGTCTGAACGACGCCCAATTCTTGAGAACGCCGTGGAATCGACTGATTTTAATCGTTGGCTACGGACGTCTGAACGGCAGCAATATTTTCGACACTTCGACCAACCCGTTGTCTCACTGATACGGCAACATCACACAACGAGCATGTAGACTCAAATTTTTGCACTAAGCTTGTTATTGCCTGTCTACTAGGGCGAGAATTACGACCGAAAATTGGAGTTACCTCTCTTAAAGTTGCAGTAACCAACTCCGAATTTCTGTAAAAAATTTTTATAATTTTTAGACGTTGCTCGTTAGTGTACTTTACCATGATGAAAATTTTGAGTTTACTTAATAAATTGACAGTGACAGTTTGATGATTAGTGAAAGAGTGCGTTCACAAATTAAATTCAAAGTTGTCAAGTCTATATTGGAAAACCCTTTATAAGGTTGACATTATCTGGTTTTGGAAACAGGCACAGTGAAATGGTAATTGCAAAGTGCTCACTGTTGTGCAGATCACTTGATATGTGCCAAGTTGTTTTTGGAAGGGATGGAATAGATGAACAACATGAAAAATCGACGTGGGTTAGGGTACTATGGGTTGGGGGGTGGGTTAGAGAGCCATCATTTAGTATTGTTAGGTCGGATTTCGTTATGAAGTCTTCAATAATTGATCCCCGTTTGTTAGTTTTTGTTCAACACCATAACTGAATCCAGGAGCTTATGGCACCAGTAAATATAAATAGAGGATGTACTGTCGAGTTATGTCGTCTAAGCCCGATTGGGTAAAAGCTTGATTATGAAGGATATAGACGCAGATAATAGTAATTTTAATACCAATATCAACTTGAACAGCAATACACAGAATATTTGAATTGATCTGTTTGTGAACGTGAGGAGTGTTATTTTTTATGAGTAAACCAATACCCTGTACCGAAGTTAAATTATACGGACGGTTGTCAAAGTAGCCGAGATAAGGCTTAGGTTTAATTGGGTCTACTTTATAAGCCAGGTGTGTTTCTTGGAGCGAGATAATTGCATATTTCCGTTCATTAATTATTAGGGAGAGTTCATCGTAATTGTTCATGTAATCGTTGAGGTTCCATTGCAGAATCCTAAGGGGTGAGATTGTTTTTTTTTTTTGTGAGATTTTGAAGCTATACTGCGGAAAGTTCGGATGTGGTGAGATTATTGGTTGATTGATTGGACTCTGTCGCCCAGAGGGCGAGTCAATCAAACTCAACGAGGAGTTTGAGTGACTCGACCTCTGAATGACAGAGTCGTTATTTGGAGTACCGATAGTTTAATTAGATGTCTTCATCATCATCGTTTTCTGCTTTTTTTTGTATGGTGTGTGAGTTTTGTCAATTGGGATTGGAGTAGGTGAAGTATTGTAGAGAGTATCATTTGATTTTGGTTGTCACTGTGTGTTTGAGTTGAGATAAATTTTGATAAATTAGGTTTGAAGTGGTTGAGAGAGGTTCTCTGGAGTTTGTTTGACTAGATGAGGAATGAGAAAATGATGGGATTGGATTTTGCTCATTGTAATTTTTTTTTTGCTCTGCCATGCTACATTTTTTTAATGTTTTGATTTTAAGCGTTTCTTTAGCTTGTATGAACCGTTTGCAAAGTTTGGAGGATGCAGGGTGCAGGGTGCGCAGAAAGGGCGGAGAAAATTGATTGGTTGTTGGGGGGAAGGTTACAGGTTACGCAAGTTGGACTACGTGTACATCTTTTAACGGTATGCCCGAGAATTTGACAGTTTTTACAACGCAACGGATTGAGGAAGTATTCTTGAACTTTGACTTTATACCAACCAACGTCAATAGATGCTGGGGGCCGGAAGAGATCGAAGGTGAAGAGCATCAGGCCAGATCGGACTGCTGCTGCTTTTTTATTAGGGAATTCGTTAGCATGTAGGCTGTCTTTTCCAGTTGGGTTTTTATTGGAATCTATATTTTTATTTTTCTTGTAAATTTATAGACGTCTGTAACTCCTTGATCTCTCATTTCTTCGATAATTTCTTTTTCGCTAACATCTGTTAAACAAGGCACGAAAACGTTACCCTTTGATGAGTTTAATTGATCATAAAGGGACACTGTAATTGGACAAAGATTAGCGAGTGTTTTCTTTGCCAAGAATATGTTCGCGATTTGTTGTTATTTCACAAGAATCAATATATTTCTATCACGGAGTTGGGTAATTTGTTTATAAGATGTACTTATACCATCTATCGATTTTTTTAGCAGAAAAACACTAAAAGAACTGAGCTTTTTGGTAGGATCTGTTGGGGATATAACTATAAATTTGGGATTTTTTAAATTAAGGTGAGTGGGGATGGGGAGATCAAAGGAAGTTTCTATATAAAAATCATTATTTTGTTGCCCTTTTACCTGGTCGATCGAAATGGTGATTGAATTCATCAAACCGATTGCCTGACCGCAGTGCTGGCCCAGGGCCATAAATAAATATTTAATTTCCACTTCATGCAACTGTTTTTCACCGGATTTTGGCGCACAATTATGATAAATAGCGAAGGGAATGGCATGCGCGAGCGTGAGATGGAAAAAGGGAAATACACCAACTTTAGCGAGAGCAGAGAGAGAAATGATCGAAATGATGTTGTCGGCTCGTGATGGTGATGGCACACAGATGTGATTATCTTGTTTCCTTTCTTCCTTTTTATATTATCTTTTTCTCATCCTGTTTTTTAAGTCCGTCCGTATAGTAACGTAGCTTTCTTCAGACTATCCTTATTTTCCTTTTTTTATAATTTCGGAACGAAAAAAAAGGAAAAGATGAGTTGAGTTGCGGGGGTAGTGGCAAGAACCAATCCCATCCGATGAGCTAGAGCCAGGCAATCGCGAGTGTTCCACTGCCATATACTCTTGCATCATGAGTGAATCCGTGGCCAACTGACTCCTTACAAAGGTCATGCGATTTGACACCTTTAGACTTCCTCCTATGGAGTTATTTGAAGCGAACTTCCGATGGTCGCTTGCAACAGAAGTGGTCACATGAACGATCTTGTGTTACATTAATAATTGCCATAGACCGAAATTAAAAAAATATAAAATTAAAAAATAATAAATTTCTACATTTCACAATAAATGTGTAATTTTGAATATTTTATATGTCATCTATGAAAGAAAAAGTCGTGCTATTCAATCGACGCTCCAAAAAAAGTTACTGGGATTGAAACATCAAGGCGATGCACATCTATCAAAGCATTTTACAATTTTTGATGACATGTTATCGTTATTAACACTTTGGAATTGCCAGAAGATACTTTAGCATTAACTTTTGGTAGACAAAACTTCATGAATTTAAAATAATAACTGAGAGGCGTGATAAGGGTGCAAAGTTCTTCAGACAGAAAACAAAAATATAACAGCGTTAAAGTAGTTCAATTTTGGAGTTGCGAAACCGAGGAAGAGACATTACTTCGCAAAACGATTTAAAGCGAATAAAAAGAAAGAAAACTTTAATCTAAGAGAAAAAGGACAGTTAAAAAAGTACAAATAACAAAACCATCAACATCAAATTCTGGTTTGCATTTTTGGTTGCAGATTGCAAATTGAGATTGACGACAAGATTATATTTCTTCAGGACTCTGAAGCATCGGACCACATCATCTATTGAAAAGACTAAACCGATAGTTTCATTTAATTGCAGATACTTATGGAAATCTCCATTGCGAAGAATTAAGCAGATGTCCTTTACTGCCCAAATAACCTATATAATTTTCTTTCCGTTCATAGAATGAAGCAGACTGGAATGACCATCATTTTTAATAGCAAGGATGTAGAAATAAATCAAGGTGGTAAGATCCTAATGACAGGTAAGCCTTTGAACAATTTGTTTAGTTTTGATTTTAAGACTGACATGAATAAAGGTAGCCGCAAATAGTTAAGTATGTGGTACTGTAGATTGTAACAATTATCAATTCTGGTATCAGCGTTTGGGTCAGATAGGAAAACCTACATTTTTAAAATTCAAAAATAAACAAATTATTGATGATATGGGTAAAATGGGTAAAGTTACACCAACTAATAAAATATGTGAAGAGTGCATAAATAGTTAACAATAACGATTGCCATTTGCAAAAGTTAAACATAAAAGTTATGTAAAAGAGCAACTATTCATTGTTCTCGTACATTTTGATGTTTGTGGCCCAATCACTCCTGCAACAGTTGATAACAAGAATTATTTTATATTTTTCGTTGATGAACATACTCACTATTTTGTCACATATAAGCGATGTTTTATGAATACTCGGATGAAATGACAGCGCAACTTTTTTAAGATTTTGAGAATTTATTTTTCAATATCAACTTATTGTTTCGATTGTTCTTTTGTCGCTAGTGTGTACCAATGAATCCATGTCTCGACTAAATAGGGTCAAGCACGACTTTGAAGTGGTCTCACGATTGTGAGATGGTGAATTTTTCACTCGCCGGTCCGGCAATACGAGATCATGGATTTTGTCCACGGTTTCCTCTGTGGTAACCGTTTTTGGGCCAAGGTAACCAACGTGCGGCCAGGGCGAAACTCTGCGAACCAATGGAAGGTGAATGGGTCCCATATACAATATCGAGAATGGGCTTGATTTCCTCGTAAGTTTTGCAACTCAAAAACAAGAATCGGATCACAGCGCAATAATGCTCTTATTCCATGGACACAAAAAACACTAACACGTTGCTTTGAAATAGGTGTCAAAACAAAACTAAGCGTCGGATTGTCACCAAATTCAGACCAGTGGGCTACTAAATGATGGTTAACTCATTTGTCCTAGTAGCGTCACCTATCTTCTAATTCGGGTACTCATCAAACAGCCTTCGTACTACCTTTATGACTATCTGTTTGCACTCTCGAAATATTCTTAACAAATGTTTCAAGGCGAGATGGTCATCGTATCAGTCCAAAGGTACACCGGGCAATTCTTGAGGAGTAAGTTGGTTAGCACAGAATTCACGAGTTGCTTAAGCAGATCTGCTCCGCAAGTTCTAGCCTTGGAATTAAAATGGCCTTCAGACGTGCCACTCTTGTTTTTGAGCAGAGCGGATAGGTGAAAAAATTTCCAGATGCAACGGAGGCTCTCGAGTGTATATAATATATAACCGCATATGCACTCTGAGAGGTATCACAAAAGCTGTGTATTTCAATGCTTTACAAACTCCTTACAAGTTTCTAAATCAGTCAGCTAAACGGGCGCATCCAGATATCCTGAAACCAATCGGTTCATAAATTTTTGCTATAATCGAAAAAAAGTTTGCGTTTCGTTAAGACGAAGACAGGTGCACGAAATGTCTCACATCGAATATAGATTCGTCGAAAAGCAGGAAGTGTTAGTTAAAGCATTCTCTCGATAAATGTTTTCTAACAAACGGGTATGACTTGCACTCCATTTTTTCAGACTTAAATGCGCAAATAGCTATAGTAAGTATGGTTCATCGTTGACACAAAAAATGACTCGCTTTATTTCAAACTCTTCTAAGTCTGAATTAGCATAAGAAGTTCGGAAGATTCGAAACAATGGCTTTACCCGGTGAACGTGCTCGAAAAAAGGCGAAGACCGTACCTTCGGCCGGAAAGATGAAAATCACAGAAGCATACTTCCTCGATGTGTTGGGCCGATTCAACGTCAATTTGAAGAAAAAACGACCACATTTGGTGAAAGAAAAGGTAATCTTCCACCATGATAACGCACCGATATCGAGTTGAAAGGGGATTATATTGACAAATAAATTGTAAAAAGTAAAGTGAGTGCGTTGTCATTTCTAATCCGGGTATTCATTAAATAGCCCTCGTATGTGAAAACATGTTCCCTCAGAAGATAGCCCTGCCGATGTTGGCTCTCGAGGTATCATGTCTCAGGTTTGGCTTACGAATAATCTCTGATGTAATGTGCCCCTGGCCGATTACCTCCATCGAAGAAAATTCCACCCGGAAATTGGAAGAAAAAAAATTTAAAAGAAGCAAAACACAAATGATGACATTTTGCATACATGTTATTCTTATGTTTCACAAGTTCTGGCATATGTCTTAAATTTTTAAACTTATCAAATCGGTTAGTTTTGTTAGCCAAATGTAAACATTGTCCTGAGGAGTACAAAGCCTTATCGAATTCCCAACCGCTGAACAATTTGAGCTCAATAGTATCGCTTAATCTTGCCATAGACCTTCGTGGTACTTTTAGGATAAATGGATGTTTAACCAATGCGTGTTTAAGGTATAGCGAAAAATTTCCTATTACACTACCATACCATACACCATATTTACTCATTACCAAAATTGTTGGTCGATTTCTTTTAATAAGCTTTCCCTTCGTGATGGCAACCAGCAGCTTTTGTACATTATTCGAAAAGTCTATTAGATTCTTAGGCTAAAAACTTTAATGAAATCTTACCTTCACACTTGGAAAGTCTGCGTTTTGCACAAAAAGGAAATTTCTGATTCAGCTAATTTGCGCTCTTCCACCCGAAAGGGTAAACTTTTCTTTTCCATTTACCGACGTCGGATTAGATTCCGCTGGCCACCTGCATTAAGGGTCCAAAGGGGTGGATTTTATCATGCAATTAAAGGTAATTCGTGTCTCAAAAACTTTTCTCCGATAATGGTACTAATTTCGTAGGTACGAAAAAATACTCACCGAGGAAATTCGAAAGTCATTGACAGAGGCAACCTCGGAAGCAGAAACATGGTACTTTGCAAGGGATATACGATGGAATATTATTTCACCAGGTTATCCTCATGGCAGATCGGTATAAAGGCTTTCAAGACAGTAGTGGGAAACTCAAAAATCATCTTTGAAAAGTTCTCAACATTGCCTATTAACCCATTAGAAGTCACTGTACTCAAGTGAGTAGAGCCATTATCTTAAGCGTTAATTAAAGATCCCGTAACGCTCACTCGGATTACTTTCTTATTTTACGTCATCATAACACTGTTCAAGTTTATCAATAAATATTGCGCACGTAGTGTGCCTTTCTTTGAAAAAAAAGTCACATTAAAGTTGTGTCACCGAATCGCTGTGATAGTAAAAGAGTGATTTTTGATTTGTTATATTAATTACTACTTATAAGTTGTTTTTTTTTTCATTTAATTAGCATAAAATACATGTCAGAGAAATTAACAATATAGTTAATCAATTATAACCCAAATTAAATTAAATTAAATGAGTACTATGACAGCATACGTAAAAAAAAAAAAAAACTGCTTTTTTTCAGAACCTTGCAATGGAGAAACATCAAAATAGTTACAAAGGGCTTGAAGAACCTATTGAAGACATTTTACAAGAAAGTGATGATGAAGAATGTGACTTGGCTATCATACCACCTGATCCATGTCCGTTGACTGATGAAGAGGAAGGTGCCGATCTGGATATGGCGACGCGTTTCATACCGCAGGACGTAACTGGTTCTATTGAGGTTTTTATAAACCGAGAGGATAGTGGTAGCAAAGTCAGTGGTGATGAACCGCTGGAGTCAAAAAGAAGAAAGCAAGATTCTACCCGCCAAACCAATTCGAACCCAACCTGGTGGCAATGTACCCCTTCATACTCTTCAACTGCTGGAAATACTAACGATTTCTGTGGCAGAAGGAATGATATTTGAGAGGAGCTGAAGGGTCTTAACCCCGTAAAATTTTTAAAAAAATTTATTTACAATGATGTTATCATTGTATCATTGATCGTATCCAATAGCAAACTATACGGTAATCAAAACATGAGTTCGAACTGGATTCCTCTTAGGGATTTTGATACTTTCTGGGTTCCATTTTGAGAACCAATGAACTGATCTCTAGGTGAAGATATAGGAGTTGAATACGTAAGCAAACCCATGTCGAGACATAGGTTTTGAGATATAAAAAGAAACCTTCATCTAGTAGACAACGACTTAGCAGCAACATCGACTGACAAAATGTTCAAAATAAGACCACTTGCAGATAAACTTATGAAGAAGTTTTTACAGTGGGGAGCTTTTAATGATGGTATCTCTATTGAAAAATCAATGGTGAAATACTATGGCCACCGTCCCGTTAAACGGGACATGTGATGTCTAATGATAATCCTATGGATCAACAAATGTTTCGCCGCCATATCGCACGATATTATTTGCGTCAAACTGAACAAAGAAAATCCCGCCAGGATGCATCAATAGTCGATGACCTTCCTCAAGATGAAGTTGGACATTACCCTGCCAAAATGAAAAACAACTGCGGTGTGTTCTTTGTCATTCAATGGTGCGCTGGCAGTGCAAAAAGTGCCTAAAAATACTTTGCGTCGAAAAGGCGTGTTTTGAAAATGTTCATACCTAGGCGGTCAGTATACTCAGTTGAGTACACTGTGCCTAAGAATTGGCAAACAATTAAAAAAAATATTACACTCCTTTTCAAAGCGATGAAAAGAGGAGTATTAAGCCGATCATCAACGAAGAACAAAATGGAAATTTCCTCAGAGAAATATCGAACTTGGAGATGTGGTGGTTGTTCGCAGTGAAAAGTTGCCATCCACCCTCTGGCGCTTAGATAAAGTTGCTGTTCACCGAAGAAAAGATGGAAGGGTTCGAGTTGCCAGTTTAAAAATTCATCAAGAGGAATTTGTACGACCCATAGTTAAGTTATGTTTGTTGCCCGTCGATCAAAAATTATTTCAAGTTTACCACAGTTTAAAAAAGATGAAATTTCTTGTAATATGAACAATCAATAATATGTAACAATCAAAAATATAGGTCTAAACTATAATAGTTTAAATATGAATTATCCTACTAAAACGATTGAGTGAGTCGGGGCACTAATAAATCAACCCCCCAACGTTGTATTTACATTTTTTTTCTTCTTCTGTTTCTTTAACAAAATACCTCCAAACATGGATTGATTTTGATACAACTTCTTGGCTTCTGATTTTCTATTTGCACTTCTGCAAAGGAAGGCCGGAATGTTAACGTTGTGATAAAAACAAACACAAATAAAACAATCGGAAAAATAGACAAAAGCGAATCAATGGAAAAATCTAGAAGAAGGAAAATGTAAACAAGGAGATGTGTCAGTCGTAACTAGTCCGTGCACGGAGCACCAAGAAACAAATAATAAGGAAAGTTAAGGAATAAAAAAATTAAAAATTTAATATATTGGTTTTCTAATTTTGAATAGTAAAATATAAGAAAAAAACAACAATAACTCTTTTAAAAGCTGTTATAGAGGCATTATGGTTTAAATCATTAGCAACTATTGTTTAAATAATCCCACAACCAATTATGATTTATGAAGATAATAACGATTATGTACGTATAGCAAACAATAAATCATAAAAAAATCAAAACATATTGATATAAAACATCATTTGCCTATGCAATAAAATGAAAATACATATATTCTTACAGGTAACCAATTAGTTGATGCTTTGACAAAGCCATTGTCATCAATTAAATTCCTGAAACTAAGAACTGGAATGGGTCTTGAATAATATTTCTTTATGATGTATTGTAAATCTTTTTACACAACGGTCTGATAAGGTTTTTCTGAGTTTTTTGTAATCCTATGCAACAAATTTTGGCTTTTTTATATACATATACGCGGTATGTTCAAAAAGTAAGGTGACTTGGACATGTCACAGTACAATATGGATTTTTTTTTTGCTGTGTTGAACAGATAGAACGGTTGGACGTGTTTTGGTGTACTCAGCGATTTTCAATTATTACAAAAAATAGAGCAAACAATTTGCATCAAATTTTGTGTACAAAATGGAATCAAGTGCTCTTAAACACTTGAAATGTTAAAAATGGGATACAATGAGTCTGCTCTAAGAAAAAAATGTTTACAAGGAGTACAAGCTCTTTCAACATGGCCCAGAAAATGCCAATGACGAACCTCGCTCTGGACGCCTCAGCACGTCAATAAAATATGAAAATGTCAAAGCTGTGAAGAAAATTGTTGGCATATCGGTCGTCTTGTGTACTATAATGCAATTACATGATCATAATCGGATGTTTTGGACAGAAAAACCGTCGCATGAGCATCGCTCAGGAGCTCTTGAATGACGTCAATGATGATCCTGGCTTGCTCAAAAGGGTCATAACTGGTGACGAATCATGGGTATACGAGTATAATTAACACATTGGCTGAAAAGTCAGTGCCGTTTTATAGTAAAACACAAAATTTTTGCAAAATTCAACTTTATTTGTCAATATAGTTGCCATCGAAGGCGATACACTGATTGAAACGATTTTTCAATCTTTCGATACCAGTTTTGTAGTACGATTTCGGTTTAGCCTCAAAATAGGTCTTAAATCTCTTTCCGGCGAGCATTATTTTGAGGTCTGCGAACAGGACATAGTCGCTGGGGGCCAAATCTGGAGAATACGGTGGGTGAGGAAGTAATTCGTAGCCGAATTCATTAAATTTTGCCATCGTTTTCATCGACTTGTGACACGGTGCATTGTCTTGATGAAACAGCACTTTCTTTTTCTTCAAATGCGGCCGTTTTTCTGCGATTCAAACGCTCCAACAATGCAATGTAATAGTCGCTGTTGATAGTCTGCCTCTTTTGGAGAGGCATTATGCCATAACCTTGCCAGCCGACTGTTGAGTTTTTGGTCGTTTTGGACGAGGTTCGTCGCCTGCTCGCCACTCAGCTGACTGCCGACTTGACTCTGGTGTGAAGTCATTTAGCCAAATTTCATCCATTGTCACATACCGACGCAAAAATTCGGCTTTATTGCGGTTGAACAGCTTTCAACACTCCTCTGAATCATCAACACGTTTTTGTTTTGTTTGAGCTTTCGCATGTCCAAATCTTCGTGTATGATATATCCAACACGCTCTTTTGATATCTTTAGAGTCTCAGCTATCTCGATCAAATTCACTTTACAGTATTCGTAATCATTTTGTGGACTTTTTTGATGTTTTCATCTGAAACAGCCTCTTTTGGACGTCCACTGCGTGCATCAACTTCGGTGCTTGTATGACCACTTTTAAATTTTTTCAATCCACTTGCCAATGCTTCGTTCGGATGGTACAGAGTCCGGGTAACACTTATCAAGCCATTTCTTTGCATCGGCTGCATTTTTCCCCATCAAAAGCAATGATAAATCAACACACGAAATTGCTTTGAATCCATTTTTTTTTTTTCACAATAACAAAAGTTGCTTCACTCATAAAGCTATATTTAGAGAACTAATCGTCTGACAGCTGTCAAGTTTATACACTACATATCCTTTGAAGGTTGGAACTAACTGAAAATGGTATGGATTTCAAGTGGTGCCCTCTCTTGCAAACAAACTCTTACAAACTATGGACTTTTCAGCCCATATATCAAAGATTTGATCACGGTTTTTTTCGATTACCGTGGTGAACTGTATCAGTAATTTTTACATCAAGGTCGTACGATCAATAAAGAGTATTACCTTGAAGTTATGCGCTGGTTGCGAGTAGCAATACGAAAAAAACGTCCGGACTTATGGAAAAACACTTCATGGCTTTTGCATCACGATAATGCACTTGCTCATTCATCGTTGCTTGTGTGAGATTTGTTGGCCAAAAAAAAAAAAAATACGACAATTATGCCTCAGCCACCATATTGACAGCATTTGGCCCACTGCGACTTTTTCCTGTTCCCAAAACTGAAGAGATACCTATAGTATGAAAGGACGGAGACCCGCAACGATTGAGGAAATAAAAATGGCATCGCTGTAAGAGCTCAAGGCTATACCAAAAATTGCTTATGAGAAGTGCTTCGAGGATTTGAAAAATCCTTGGCATAAGAATATTATTTCTGAGGGGGATAACTTTATTATTGACGAATAAATAAATATTTTTTTTATAAAAATATAAAGTCACCATATTTTTGGAACACAACTCGTATGTATGTAACATTACCAGAAAGCACATTGAAGGCGTATATTTATTAAAATTACATTGTTTATAATTTATACTTAACATTAAAATTAGATTTAAATATTATGTAAATTTTATTTGATATTGGATTAATTTTTGAGGTGGAATGTTGGTTTATACAAAATTAAAACCAAATCTAGTAAAATGTCTTAAATGTGATCTACTTTAAAAGGGTTAATTACACTGTTCAACACATATTTTGTGACATGAAGACCTTTTGGTGTTTCAGTGTACCTGTACCCTGAAAATTAATTAAAATAGAAATTGTATATCACCCATAATTTTTTAGTAAGAAACATTTTTATATTAATATGTATGCAACGCATGTTGCATAGAGATGTTTCTGTAAAGGAATAAATATTGCGCCACTCTGCGTGATTTGACAAACATATCGTGTTCAGACAAGTTCATCCCTGTCTGTTTGTTCTAATAAATACGCATCTAACTCAACAAGTGTGCATTAATAGAAATTCAACAGCGAACGGAATTATTTTCTAACTTGTGCCGCGAAAAGTTATTACTATCGTGTTTGTGTTCTACATCTTCATGTTTGTTTATTACTGTGCAATAACAAGTAAGTACAATGCTAAGGAAGTGTTTGAATAATGTAAACAATTTTTGTAATGTGATTAAATCCAAAAAAAACCAATTTCACCCAACTTGTCCGAAAAGCTGACAAACTTTATTTTGGAGTTAAAGTACGATATCAAGGTAAATTATGGGCTTCTCACAAATGTCGCAAAACTTGTATAACATTTCTAACAAGTTGGTTGAAAAGTACAAAATTTCATTTGCGCCTTGCAGTACTCATTGTGTGGAGAGAGCCGAAAGACCATGACACAGATTGTTACTTTTGTCTCACTAACGTACAGGCCATCGCCCCGAAGTCCAAGCATACTGTGTTTTATCTGAATTTATGGCCTGTCGAACAAAGTGAAGAATATACTATTCCAAAACCACCAGAATCGTGGAGTTTGGACGAAGAACCTGAATGTGCCAGTGAATCAACTAATGATGATATGCAATTCGAACAGGAAATCGACAATGATTCAGACTTTCAAACAGCAGTATATTTAACAAAGCCTCATTTAATTTCAAACGCTGAACTGTATGACTTGATTAGATATTTAAAACTAGCGAAATCACAGTCATAACTGCTAATATCTCCCCGAAGGTGACGTACCTATAAATGACTTCCGAAAACGTGAAAGAAAACTTGCGAATTGTTTCGCTCAATTTGATGCGTTAGGACAGAAACAAGAACCAATCAATTTGCGCCTATTTATTGATTCCACTAAACTAAGCTTAAAAGCAATTTTACTTCACACCGGCAATAAATACCCATCTGTACCTATAGCTGGAAGTATACGAGAATTTGCGATATCTCCAACAATACATTCAGTATAAAGACTATACGACTGCAGCTGGAGTATACGAAACACTGCTGTTTTATGTGTGAATGCGACAGTCGTGCACGAAGTTATCATTATTTACAGAAAGAATGACCACTAAGTCGAACACTAACTCCGGGTGTAAAAACTGTTACTAATGAACCGCTGATCATACCACCGCTCCATATCAAATTGGGCTTAATGAAAAATTTCATTAAAGCTCTAGATCGGACCGGTAGAGGGTTCTTGTATCTGGAAGAGAAATTTCCGAAAGTAAGTGAGGCAAATATTAATGAGGGCATACTTGTTAAACTGCAAATACGGAAACCTTTGAAAAATAGTGAATTTAACAACATGCTTACTGATGTTAAACTAACTGCATGGAGAGCAGTTTTATGTGACCGATCTTCTTGGAAATGTGAAACAGTGATCTTGTAACTGAATTGCTTAGTGCTTTCAAGGAAATGCAATGTAACATGTCACTAAAACTTCACTTTCTGGATACCAAGTGATACCAAGGCAAATGGAGTAATAACATGCTTGCTGATTACTGCTGGACGTAACTCCGGGTTGCCAAGGGGACAAAATATAGCCGTTAAATATCCGCAAAAACATTTCAAAGTATTATGACATATTGATATAGATTAAGATTCAGTATAAAACACAAAACTTTACGAGTATAGTAAAAAATCTATGAACGGTAGAGAAAATCTGAAGTCATTTTGTGTTTTCTAGTGTTATTTTGCTTAAGAAACACAACATTTTATGTATGTCATAGAATAAAAGTTGATTTTTTTTGAACAGTGTTATTAATGCATTGAATCAATTCAACAGTCGGGACATCCGTTACATTGATTGAAGATGATGTCGAAATTGACTATTTTTCATTAGATTAAAAATAGGCATCAAATACTATTCGTACGGAGTAAAACTGATATCACCTTGATCAAAAACTAAAAATTAAAAATACAAGTGTATTCATCTAAATCTATATTGTCCCCTTCAAAGTAATCCCCATCGACTGGAACACACTTATGCCACCGCTTGATCTAATCCTCGTTCCAATCCAAGATTAAATTCGGTTTTCGGTATGTCCATCAGTGCTTCCTGCTTATGATGGCACTGTGCGATGGTGCATTATCATGGTGCAAAATCCACGAGCTTTCTGCCCACAATTCTAGTCTCATTGGTCGAATTGCTTCACGCAAACGTCTCATAACGCCCAAATATTACCCTTCGTTTACCCTTCTGGCAAAAATTCATGATGCACTACTCCGTAGTAATCCATGAAAATCGCGAGCATTGCCTTCTTTTTTGACTGAAAACGACGTGGCTTATTTGGTCTCGGGTCATTTGGTGAACGCCATTTATTTGCCTGATGTCTGGATTGCGTGTCGTACTCATAAGCCCACGTCTCGTCTCCAGTAATGATCCTTTTGATGAATATGGGATCGGATTCAGCCTCGCAAATCATCTCTTTTGCGACGTCAACACGGTATCTTTTTTGCATGAAATTGTGGCCTTTTGGCACCAACTTTGCTGCTTTACGACCTAAACCCAAATTATTAACCAAAATGTCTTGGACGGATCCATAGGCAATGTTCAAGTCCTCCGCTTTCTCTATGATGGTTAATTTGCGGCTATTGACCAATATTTCTTTTACTTCATCAATGTTTTCGTCGGTTTTCGATGTCGATGGTCTGCCACTGCGTTCATCATCTTCGATTGAAACACGACCACTTTTGAACCACTCATGCCACTGGTAAACAACTGTTTTCTTTAGAGAATCGTTGCCGGAACATTTCCAATGTTAGCGCACCACTAAATCCGTTTTTTACGCAAAATTTAATACAAGTTCGTTGTTGAAAATTTAAATCCATTTCTGAAATTGTCAAAATTCGCCAACACACACAGAGATAGATGTAATCTTAGCTACGTAACTTTAGCAAATGTCAAACTATGATGCTAAGATTTAAAGGCAATGTCAACAATAGATGTACCAACTTAACAAAAAAAAAAAAAAAAAAAAAAAAAACAGAACTCTAATCAGAACAACGAGAGCGCCACACTGTGACGCCACCGGGAACTTTTTGATCAAGGTGGTATTATCTCGCAAGCTTGATATTATCGTTAAAACATTTAGAAAACAAATATTTGCAATATCTGGTGTCCACACTGTAAGGTCTTTGCATTGCCCACACAATAAGTAATATGATAATTATGAATAGTTCCACCTGTATATTTTCCTTTTTCTACAAGGATCTGAATACCACCATGACTTGCGGTGAGAAGAAGATAGATTTCAGTCTAAAAAAGGACGTGTGAACTGTTAAAAAGAACAATTAAATTTAACCTCTCTCTAAGCAAAACCCGTTTTAACTGAAATAACACTTGAGCACAAAAATGCTAAGGTTATTTTATTAAGTTATAACATATTGCCGACGAGAACAAACAGATATGTCATTAAATGTATCTATTATGGCAAACGTAGACAATTAGTCAAACAGCCAGCCAGATCTCAACGGGGTACTGAAATATTTTGAGGTCGATTCTTGAGCAGCGTGTACAATTTTTTCCTACGTCGTTTGGAATCGTATCAATCACGATAAAAAAAAAGCTGATGCGATCGTCAATAGTTTTGCAAACCTGGTCAAGACAAAAGTTGTAAGTTCTTTGATCAGTCTTTTTGAATATAGATTCAATATAATTTTAAAGGCTGAATATGAGGTCGGGTATATGCTTAAAAAATCCAGTAAACTTAATTCCGAGAGCTTAGATACTCACCCAGGTTCACCTATCTTTCTCGAAGTATTTACAGGATCCGCTACCTTAGAAAGGCTTGTCCAACAATGTATTCTATTTAGAACCGGTTAATTTCTTGCAGTGAGCGTCTCCCAACCTCTTTCCTTGGAGGTGATATCGAGTTTTGCTGATATGAAAATATTTACTTGATCTGCAGAAAGCGTATCAGCTTTGATGATTTATCAGCAGAATTACTTACCCTAAACACTCGTAAGGGCTTATATCGAGTTCGCAAGTTAGCTTTTGGCGTTTCAGTATGCCCCGGCCTATTTCAATTGATGGTATATTAATGGAACTTGATGATGTTAAGGCGTATCTTGATGACATTTTAATTGCGAGTAAGAATGAAGAAGATTATTTAAATATTTTTTAAAAAAGCTTTGGAAAAGCTGTCGCAAGCTAACTCGACCTTGCCATTACCATTAGAATCCACAGTCTGACTCTTGAAGCACAAACATCGCGTTATTAATTTCGCTATGAGATCTTTCAGAAGTGCACTTTCGACAAATTTTTTGTCTCTTTTTTCCCTACTTCACCTGTTGTTTGCCTTTTTTTCACTGTTGCGTGTCTTTATTGAAACTCAGGCATGGGCTCATTGCAGGCGTCGGAGAAAGAGCTTGAAGGCTACTATGATATGCTATGTGATAACACGTCGTTAGAGTTGTGAGCAAAAAAAAAAAAAGTCAAAACTTCCTAGCTTCGAGGAGTTCCCTGACTTGCCAACCAACTTTAATCTTAAAAACCCGAAATTCGTGGTCATTTCGCCGAAAAACACAGTTTCACCAATAACCGCTGTGAGTATACTCGTATTTTTGTTAAGAAAAGTTATACACTTGGTCAGAACTGAGTATAAAAATATTTCACAACTTAGACACGACAGTATTCTCATACTGGCCAGAAACGAAAAATCTGAAGATAAATTTCACAAAACGAATAACATAGCCAATCAATGCCCTGTGAATGTGACACTTCACAAGACTTTGAATTCTTCAAAGGGCATTGGACCTATAGGGTTTTCTAATAACGACTTGTCTACTCTTTTTTTAAATAAAAGACAAACCATTTGAGATATTTCAAAAAATTTATTATTTTCTTGAAGTACAATCAAAACATTTACGAATGGAACTCGACTTCGTTCATATGACCACCGTGGGCACGTTGGACCCAATTTTTAACTACTCATTCACACATTTCGGCCGAAACGCTCTGAGCTTTTCCAACGTCGTCGGCGTGTTGGCATAAACTAATAACTTAACGTAGCCCCACAGAAAATTTAACAAGCGGCGTTAAATCGCACAAACCAGGCGGCCAATCGACTGGCCCATGTCTTGAGATAACACGCTCACCATACTTACTCTTCAATAAATCGATTGTAACGTGTGCTGTGTGGCTTGTGGCACCATCCTGTTGAAACCACATATCGTCCAAGTCCATATCTTCCAATCCGGGCCAAAAATTATCGGTGATCATGGCGCGATAACGCTGACCATTCACAGCGACGTGACGATCGTTATCGTCGACGAAAAAATCTGGCCCAATAACGCCGCCGGCATGCAAACCGTACCAAACAGTTATTTTTTGTGGATGAAGTGGTGATTCATGAAGCACATGTGGGTTTTCACCCGACCAATAACATATATTTTGCTTATTGACGAACCCATTGAGCCAAAAATGAGCTTCGTCACTAATGATGATTTTGCGATAAAATTCATCATCTTGGCGCATCTTCTCCAGAACCCAATCGGAGAACGTACGTCGCTTCAAATGGTCCATCGACTTCAATTCTTGAGTCAGCTTGGTCTTGTATGGGTGTAAACCAAGATCCTTACGCAAAATACGCCATAATTTGGTCTGAACGATGCCTAATTCTTGAAAACGCTGTGGAATTGACTGATTTGGATCGTTTGCTACGGACGTCTGAACGGCAGCGATATTTTTGACACTTCGACCAACCTGTTATCTCACTGACACGGCAACATCACACAACGCATATGTTGTTGCACTAAACTTGTTGTTGCCTGTCTACTAGGGCGAGAATTACGACCAAAAATTGGAGTTAACGCTCTCAAAGTTGCAGTCACCGACTCAGAAATATCTGAAGAAAATTTTTATAATTTGCAGACGTTACTCGTTAGTGTACTTTGCTATGATGAAAATGTTGAGTTTACTGAATAAATTGACAGTGACAGTTTGATGATTAGTGAAAGAGTGCGTTCACAAATTAAATTCAAAGTTGTCAAGTCCCTATTGAAAAACCCTATATATGTATGTCCCTTGTCTCATAAATGTAGCAGAGAAAGAAATTGTCTCTGGAATTAAAGCACAAGACGTTCATAAATTTACAAAAAAAAAAAAAAAAAAACAAATTAAAATAAAAGTTAACCAACATTTGATTCGTATCAAATCCCGCAAACGGTAGAAATTGGTTGGTATAAGACCAAAGTTAAGGATTATGTGCCCTCTCCAATGAGGTGTCGCAATTGTCAATTTCTCGGACACAGCACTAACCGAAGTTCCAAAAGCATAATCTGCCAAAACTGCCACCCCTTCCCCTCATGAACTATTGGTGTACACTAGTATTATGTGCGCTAGTTGCATTGATTAGCATCTTTTCACAGTATATATCCAAATATGTACCATAAATAAATGCACTATGCCTGAAGAAAAACGGCTTTACAACCTACAAAATGCAATCAAGCTCTCTACTTATCTATAACTTAAGCTATAACTCTACCACCTCAAACACCTACACACGATAAATCAGTCTCCTCTCATTCTCTAGCCATAAGTGCCGATCAAATCGATACAATAACAACAAATCTCAATTCCACGTAATTAATTTTCAAAACATTCAGAAGAGACAAATGGTTCCATGTTCTCTCTCCCTACATCTCGAAACCAAAAACAGGCTTACTACACAAACACAGATCCTCCTGAAAACATTTATTCACCTTCCTCAAAGTTTATCACAACAACGTGAAATACCAACAACCTCATATACACAGTCCTCTTCATTTCCCTTTTCTTCTGCTCAATTTAAAATGCCCCAAGTAAATATCTCTTAAATTTAAAATCCTTCAATGCATAACCAGAAAAAAATTACTGTACACATCTCTATACAACTATCGCTTAGTCATCATAACAACGGCCAAACAGTATCAAACTCTTATCTTAGCATTTTGCAATGGAACATAAAAGATTTCATTAACAACTTTGATGAGTTAAAACTCTTAATCAAAGAACACAATCCAAATATTATATCTGTACAAGAGACTCACTTTCCTCTCTAATTTCAAACGACATCCATAGTACCCAAATCATACATCGGATTTTTAGCAACCTTCCAAACAATGTTACTGCAAATCACAGTGTCGGTTTGCCTTTATAAATAATATATGTACACATAGACATTAAATTGACTATAATATCTATAGAGGGTTACTTGCAATTCGACATATTTCTTAAAAGGGGTTATTCTAGAGCATGATTACGACGTTTTTAGCTATTACAACCAGGGGTCGAAATCCAATAGTTTTCCAGTTATTCGAATTTTAAGGCTTTTTTTCGAAAAAAACACTGTCTTCTGACATTAAGGTGGTAATTTTAAAAAAGAGTCCATGCATTTCGATGGTATTTTTTTTTTCTGAAAGCCAGTAAATAAAAGATTACTTAAAAGGAAAATCGTGTCAACAAATTATTAAGGCTTTAGAAATAAAAGGTTAATATATCTCAAGTCAGCATAATTTTTTGTTACATTTTTTTTTTTTAAATCAAAGACGATTACTCAAAACGAGTGTAAGACACTTCGGGTAAAATAAACAGAAATAAATTTCTCAATTCATAACCTTTCCAAAAAGGTACAAATGTTGACACCTTTTTAATAAGTTATTGAAAATAATAACGATAATAACAAAGCAGGTAGCGGGATGTGCTGGAAGCGTACTTGACCTGAAATCGATTTGTTTGTGTCAATCCTAAATAAATAATCATAATCATAAAAAATCTAAATAATAACAATCACAAATTTAATCTTCGAATAAATAATCAAAATAAAATATATTAAAAACAACAATTACAAATCTTGTTCGAATTGCTTGCCCTCGTTCCGTATGCAAGCACGAAGCCTTTTGCGTACATTAGTGATGGTTACTCGCGTCGATATGTCTTCTTTCATTTCTTCGGCAGCTACTAAAATTTTTTCTCTTATGTCTTCATCAGATTGTATTTTTTTGTCGTACACTAATGCCTTCATGTGACTTCAAATGTACTATAGAAGTTACATGGAGTTAAATCTGGACTCTTTGGACCGCCTCGACCAATACATCTCTCTGGAAAGTTGATATCCATCCACCATCGCACACCCTGGCAGTAGTGAGCTGGGCAGCCATCGTGTTGGTAAACCATGGCCATTCTTGTAGCAAGCTGCACATCCTCCAGCAGCATGGGTTAGCCCTCCTTTAAAAAATGTTCGAAGGCTATGCTGGTTAAACGTGTGGACAGAAAGAATGTTTCGATCAACTTAACGTGCACAATTCCCATCCATACATTTAAAGAAAATCCATGCTGGTGAGCACATTTCTTTGATTTTCTTGGGTTTTGACCTTTAAGGGCCCAAAAATGCAGGTTGTGATAATTCATGATTCCATCACGATCGAAGTTGGATTCATCTTTCCACAAGATTTTCTTTAGGTGCTCCGCATCTTCAATGTCAGCATTTACTAAAAATCTACAGAAATCCATCCTTCTAGCAGGATCTCCCTCCTCGAAGGCTTCTACCGGAGTGTAGTGGTATGGATACAGCCGTAAACCAAAACTTCTATTGAGACACAACGAGCCGGTTAGCCACAACTCTTGTCGAAGCCGTCTGCCCAGACACATTCCAGGATTTGTTCTTCTTCAACAGTATCATGAGCTGGAGGTCTTCCAGCATCAGCTTGGCGTCGTTGAACCAATCCTGTTTCTCGAATGCGACGATACGTCGCACTAAACACGATTGCATCAGGTAAACGGCGATGTGGGAAACGTCGTTGATACTCTCTTCATGCTGCAGCGGCGTCACCATCAGCAATTCCGTAACAATACAAGATATCCACGTCTTCTTCAAACTGGTAAGTCGCCATTTGACAAAGATATTAGTCAACAAATATAGTATGTCCGAACTGAAGGATAGTTGAAAGTAACTGATTGATTATTTAATGAATGGTGATAATGAAGCCTCGGTTAATCTGAAAAAGACTTGAGAGAAAAAATTTTAGCAGCTGCCGAAGAGATGAAAGAAGACATCTCGACGCGAGTAACCATCACTAATGTACGCAAAAGGCTTCGTGCTTGCATACGGAACGAGGGCAAGCAATTCGAACAAGATTTGTAATTGTTATTTTTAATATATTTTATTTTGACTATTTATTCGAAGATTAAATTCGTGATTGTTATTATTTAGACTTTTTATGATTATTTATAGGGTATGTAACTTAATTCGTGCGGTTTTTTTTTCAAAATTTGAACGTTTATTTAAGAAAAACATGTACAATAGTATTATTCAAAGTATTGTCCGTCTAAAGCTTTGACTTTTTCCCATCTTTCTGGCAATTTGTGGATCCCATCCCAAAAGAACTGCGCCGGCTTGGCAGCCAAGAATGAATCAAGCCAACTTTTGATATTCTGCTCTGATGTGAATCTTATTTTAGTGAGGGCGTTCTGCATCGACCGGAAAAAATGGTAGTCAGAAGGGGCAAGGTCTGGGCTATAAGGCGGATGGGGTAAGACTTCTCATCCACTGTTTTCCAAATAGTTCTTAACCGGAATAGCAACGTGGGGCCGAGCGTTGTCATGATGGAAAATTATTGTCTTGTGTCTGGTCGCATAATCCGGGCATTTTTCGGCTACTGCTCTCTTCAAACGGATTAATTGTGTACGGTAGCGTTGTCTATTGATGGTTTCACCCGGTTTTAGCAGCTCATCTGCTAACCAACCCATCTGATCCCACCAAATACAGAGCATTACCTTCGCGCCATGGATATTCGGCTTTGCCGTTGATTTGGCTGGTTGGCCGGGTTTCACATATGATTTTTTAAGCTTGCAGTTATCGTAATGGATCTATTTTTCATCACCAGTAACAATCCGATGCAAAGATGACTTCATTTTGTGGCGTTCCAGCAGCATTTCGGACAAGCAAAACCGCCTTTCGACGTCTTTCGGCTTGAGTTTATGTGGAACCCAATTTCCTTGCTTTTGAATATATCCAGCTGCTCTTAAACGTTTTAAAATGGCTGCTTGAGTGACACCCAAAGATTCTGAGAGCTCTTCTTGTGTTTGGCAACAATCTTCGTAGAGTAATGCTTCCAGTTCTTCATCTTCAACGTTTTTTGGCTGCCCAGGATGTTCATCGTCTTCTAAGCCAAAATCACCATTTTTAAATCGTGCAAAATACTTTATGTTCACCATAAACTTCCACCAAAATACGATGACTTTCGGTAGCAGTTTTCTTCATATTAAAGTAATGAAGAAGAACTCCCCGCTAAAACACTTTTTCAGGCACAAAGTTCGAATATATTTGAGTGAAAAAAAATTATTGTTGTTTACGCTTCAAATGAATGAAATATACTGAAATGACGTACAAGTACAGTAGCTTCCCAACGCATGTTCCAATGGAATAATACAAATTACTCCATCTCTTAGCAAACCGCACAAATTAAGTTATGGATTCAATATTTTGTATTGACACAAACAAATTGATTTCAGGTCAGGTACGCTTCCAGCACAACCCGCTACCTTCCTTGTTCTTATCACTATTATTTTAAATAATCTTTTAAAAAGATGTCAACATTTGTACCTTTCTGGAAGGGTTATAAATTGAGAAATTAATTTCTGTAAATTTTTGCGAAGTGTCTTACGTTTTTTTTTCAGTAATCGTATTTGATTTAAAAAAAAAAATGTAAAAAAAAAATTATGCTGACTTGAGATTTACTATCCTTTTATTTCTAAAGCCTTAATTATTTTTTGAAATGATTTTTCTTTAAAGTAATCTTTTGTTCACTGGCTTTCAGAAAAAAAATTAAAATCTCAATGCATGTACTTTTTTTACAATCGCCACTTTAATGTCGGTAGACAGTGTTTTTTTCGAAAAAAAAACTTAAAATTCGAATAACTGGAAGACTACTGAATTTTGACCCCTGTCATAGCTAAAAAACATTGTAAATAGGCTCTAGAATAACTCCTTTCTTTCAAGGAATAGGTCGAATTATAAGTCATCCTGTATACATTCCTTCCGACAAAATTTTTACCAGAACCGCCCTTAAAAATATTACTCAGCAAATAGACCCACCATACATTCTCACTGGAGATGTAAATTAATGGAATGTACTTTGGGGCTCCCCTAAAACCAATAATCGAGGTTCTGTTTTAGAAAAATTTATTACTAAATCCGATCTTGCAATTCTTAAAAACGGGTTTCCGACCCATTTTTCAACACATGGCACATTCACGCACATAGATTTAAATTGCTGTTCGGTAGAAATTTTACCAAGGGCGTCGTGGATCATCCGAGATGATCTACACAATAGAGACCATTTTCCTAACTTTAAAAATATTTGCATTAAAGTCAAACTTCAGGAATAGGCATATAACAAATTTTAAAACCGAAAAAGCAAACTGGTTCAAGTTTGCAAGCAACATCGAGATAAGGTTACCCAGCCAACCATTCTGTTGCATTAACGAAGAAGCTACGGCATTTCTTAAATGCATACGCAGTGCTGCTAATGATTCCATTCCAAAAACGTCACCCTTAAATCCAAGGAGAAATGTTTCCTGGTGGAATCCTGAACTCGGTAGGCTAAGAGGTGAAAAATATTTAGCTGAGAGGACTTTTAAAAAAATCCTTCACAAGTTAAACAGCTACTCTATAAAAAAGCAAATACTATTTTTCAAAGATTCAGCAAACTCGAAAGTTTTGCAGCGTTCACAGCCCAAATCAACAACAACATTGGAATCACTTACATTAACCCCAAAACCTGCAATAACTGTAGCTGCAAAACATATTGAGAAAGATATTTCTTGGTAGAACTCGAAAGCTGCTTATTAAGAGTAAATATTAAAACATCTTGCCGGGATAAAATCTCCTATCCAATAGTCAAAAATCTACCAACTGCAGCAAAAATTTGGCTAATCACAGTCTACAATAATATATTGGACAAAGGTATTATACCTGAAGGTTGGAAAACAGCCTGTATTGCTCCAATTCCTAAACCAAACGTACTGCAAAAGAGAATTCCCTCAGCTATACATAACACCTTAAAAACGGTACAAACTTTGGAAGTTTCATTTAAACGATTTGCAATAAACACGCCATCCTCACAAACTTGGAACTTTCATTCATTCTCCATCATACTGCGACTCCATTAGTTCCGCAAAGAAAATACCTGTAGGCTGGTATATAAGATGTTTAAAGAAATCTTTTGCGACCTTACCTCAAAAGGGTAGAAGTTTATATACGCAGACGGCTCGAAAAACGCCAATAGCACGTCGTTTGCAGTAATAACACACAATAGATCGACGATTATACAAGGCATCCTTTCAAACACAGCGTCGACATTCTCAGCAGAAACTCAAGTCGTATATAATGCTATTAAAAGATTTCGCACACTGCCGACAAATGGACCATCTGCTCTGACAGTCCTTCTATCGTTATAGCTTTCCTGAACATAAAACCTGATAACATCATAATTGTCAAGATTCGAAATATGCTCATAAAAACAACCTCTAAAATGAAACTAATATGAATGCCAGGTCACGTTTGGGTTGTAGGCAACGTACTTGCTAACCGTGCTGCAAGCCTAATTCATATCCCTCCAACTCTCATGTTCGAATCCTCTACTAGAAAAGACCTCATCGGATTAAAAATGGGTAAAATTAAAGAATACCCAGCACAGAACTGGACTCAATATAAACACCATTATCAAACCGTCAACACCAAAAAAAAAAATCAGTCCTGTCTACCCTTACAACATACTGAATTTTATTCGCCTGCGTATGAGACACACCCAACTGCCACACCAATATCTTTTAAAAAAAGGAGCACCCCCGATATAGCCAAAATGCAACATCATCATCACGATTACTCACCTTTTGGAATCAAGCTATCTTTTAGCGAGTAATCCTCCTCAAAAAAAAATTTTTTTTTAAATGTCAGAACAGAGCACTCAGGCAAAGAACTAGCCCATTCTACTTCTTGTAAAGTTCATTTTTAATGGAATCTTTCAGTCTTACGAAGAAAGTTGAGTAAGCTCTTCAATGATAAGGTGCCTACAGTATCAGAAAGGCCGCTAACTACCTACAGACGTCGGGAAGTATACGTTTGGTCTGCCTACATTCCGCGGAGCTGTGCCATCTGCATTTGTGCTTGTATAAGACCCAACTATCAATGGAAACCTTACCTACCAAAGTAGGTTCAGGAACTGAAAATCTATCCTCTGAACCGACTCTGGCAAGTCATCGCCGATTTCATGATGTCATTGTGACCTAAGACCCACACAAAGGTATAAAAACGTACAACTGAAAATATTGATTGGTCTGCAGCACTAAGAATTAGGGTTACCATTGAAATTCAGTGAAGACAAAACCAATGAGCCAGTAGATACCAGACCTGGCTGGGTTGGATTGCGTTCGGACCATATAAAAATCATCAGTATTTTCATGTGGAGAATATTGGTACCAAGGAAATGCGTTTATTGTCATCAAAAGAAGAGCATGCAGAAAAGTTTCTAGAGATGAAGTACTTTCTAATGGATATGCAACTATTCAACTACCAGATAGCAAGGGTAATTCTGAACGTCGACTACTGTGCTTCCAGAGGAAGATGAATAGTGAACCGCATCTTTGAACTAATATCTGAATTAATACAGCCATTTTTAAAAGAAAGCTATGCGGAGAAAATCGAAAATAATTTTCCCTTTTTAATGCAAATAAGCCCAATAAAGTAGGAATTGTCTTGGATGCAGCATCCAAACTTTTCAGTGTTGTATTCAATGCCCTCTTACTCAGTGGACCAGATATAACTTCTCCATTGCTCGGAATTCTATTCGATTCAATTTCGAGAAAGAAGAACCAGCATCTGTGCCGATATAAAAAAAAATGTTCCAATTTAATATGGAAGAAATATATAAACGGAAATACTCGTAAACATAAATGTAAGCAATTTCTTGCAACTAGAGTGGGAGAAGAAGATTTGAACATAGCAGACGAAGCTACAAGACCATGTTCAAATCTGGAAAGTTTTTGTATGAATGAATGGTATAATGGTCCAGAATTTCTATGGTAGCAAGAGGAAAATTAGCCGCAGTCGAAATTTTTAAAAAATCCAAACACAATCGAAGTTATAGAACAATTTTACCACTTAGTTTGTCAAACCATTCCTATCGCCAATGTCACTAGATGTTCGCGTTGGAGAAGGTTTTTATGAAAGTATATGAATTGATTGCAAAAATCTTAGGAGATCGAAGCATTTGTAGAAAATTTTCTTTATTGAAAAGGCCGGAAAGTACTCGTTTTGAAAGGTTTCATCCGAAGTATTTCCTGAAGATATTATTGACTTGACCGTAACAAAAGAAATGCCTAAATCAAATCCACCATATTCAGATGGTGACAGAGTAGAGTATGGTATTGCGGATTTTAAGACAAATCGACGTATGTTCTGAAACTTTGATACTAAAGGACCAATAGAATTAGCATGTGACAGACATGCTAAGCTTAAAGCCTTGCTGGACCTTCTCATGATTCCGAGATAGTACGAGAATGTAACACTTCACTGAAAGCTGAATTTATTGAGCCTTTTTTTTGAGTTCCAAGTCACAATCCGATCACGAGAAATGAAGTCGCCTATGAGATTACTAAACAAGGCTCATGAAAGAGTTTTTCAGAATCTGAATCTGCGTTATTGGTTAGGACTTCCATTAACAGTTGGATTTCCTATGGGCATTACATTCCATTTATAACACAAAAAAAAAAAAAAAAATAATGCTTTCCGCTTCTCTAAAGTGTCGGGTAATTCCCTGCGAGCCCTCAGTGGGAAGAACTGTAGACTACTTACCGACATCGTATCGGGGCACTATGCTTTTGTAATGCATAAGTGATGTCTGTTATTATGTCTATCCGGCCTACTATTGAATCAGGCTACAATCACTCGGCGCTGATGTACTGGTGTAATAATAATTATAATAAAAAGAACATCAAGATGTACAATGGATTAGTTCTCTGAGGGAGTGCTCTGTTCCGAAAGGAAAAAAAAAATAAATTTCGTAATAAGCATAAAACAGCTTCGGCAAGTTTAAGAGTATGTCATGTTCGGCTACCAAAAATATCATTCAGACAAATTTGGTTGGGCTACCGCATCCATTTATTAAGTTTAATGCAAGCTTAACCTAACTTAAAAACTAGGATTTAAAAATTAACAAAAAATTAAGGCTAGGGAAGTAAGGGAATTGTAAAGGAGATCAAGTTTGTGACGAGAGGTGCTCAGGTTAAAATCAAAGAGGGGAAGATTTGAGTTGACTTTACAGAGCATGCGGGAGATTGGTTTCTTGGAACTATAAGAAGTGCGATGAGTTGGAATATAGAAGAGATGAGGACAGCGTAAATTAGGAGGGTTAGTATTGAAAAAAATAGAATATGGTGAGTGGCGCAATCCACAGAACCAGAGAGTAGTCTGCGTTTTTCGAGGGTGTTCAGGTTAAGAAGTTTGAGGCGGTAACGATAGAGAGATAAGATAAAGGGATCATTCCAGGGTAGTCCTCAAAAGGCAAAATCGAAGGACCGGACGTTAAGTGTTTTCGATTCCGGTTATATAAACTTGTTGAAAATTGGAGCACATTTGGCTGGCATATTCGAGAAGGGGTCGGATAAGGTTAATATAAAGTTATATAGTAGTAATTGCAAAATTTGTTAGACCATCTTTTGATAAAACCAAGTGATGAGTTGGCTTTAAGGATTATATTATCAATATGCGAACAGAAGCTTAACTCTCTATCATATTATATTCCAAGGTCGCGAAGTGATTGAACCTGCGGTGCAGGTTGGCCATACAGAAAATAAATTTAAGAAGGAGATTGGTTAAACTTACGTGACAAAATCATAGATTGACATTTGGAGGCATTAAGCTCTAAGCAATTTCTACGACACCAAGTGGAAAATCTACTGAGGTCTCTTTAAATAAGAATAGAAACTTGGGGTAAAGGAATAGTTTCGGAGAACTTATTGTAAATGAATAGAGGGGTGTGTTAAATAATAATCATCATAAGGAATCTAGATAGCTGACTTGTGGGACACTACAGGTATCTAAAAACGGTTCTCCCAATAAGAAGATATTCATTTAAATTCAATAATTTGTGGGTGAAATCGAGGAAAGACAATTTATAAAGAATAAATTGATGAGATATTTCATCGAAGGCCTTACCAAAATCTATAGCATATTTATTATTCTTAGGCAGCACTTAGTCGATTACTTTATTACTTATTAAGTTTTAGCTAAAACAATGAAATCTTCTTTTTCAAAATATCAGTCAAAACATTGTATCGTTATCTTATTTCTTCAAAAATCGTAGAAATGTGTGTATCGATAAGTTCAATTTTAGATGAGAAAACAAACTTTTTTTTTTAATAAAGTCAAGAAAAACGAACATTGTTTGCACAACTGTCTCAGAATGATTTCTGTTAAAAAATGTGCGTTCTTGTCTGGTGTCAAATTAAAACCTCTCATTAACCGCAACCTTAAATAGTTTAAAAGATAAGTGCTACCACATGTTAAATGTAACTGGTTTGAATAGAAAACTTTAATCTCCATCAGAACTTATGATGTCTTACTTGTGAGCCTTTGTATCTACGTACACAGTACTCGTACGCAAGTGCTTGTTCGTCTAAATGTAAAAATTTCTTTGTTCTTACTTTGTACTTTTCCATATACATACATATCTACAATCTTATTATTTCATTAAGGAAAACTCCATAAAATTTACAATTCACATACCATTCTTTTCCATTGTCAGTTAAATGCCTCCAGAAGGACGTAACCCAAAAGCGTGGGAGATATCCGCAAATTGTGATATATAAATCAAAGAAAGACAATTAGTTATACACCATAAAGGAACTTTTCGAGATGTTTTGTATTAATATTGCGAGCCCTTATCCTATACGATCTTGAAATCACAGAAGAAAAAAATTTTGATGACTTTTGTGAACAAATTTTGGGATATTTCATCTATAACAGTATACCATACACTCGCACTATTCCTTAATCACGTCTAAAGAGGAGCAGAAATTAACTATATATGTTCATACTATATATTATATTATTTCACACGCACATTTATATATATACATATACGAAAAGGTATATCTCATATGGGAACGAAATAGCCGGTGATTTTTGAAACGTATCTTACGGGTTAGTTATTTGGAAAAAACCAAAAGGACAACTAATAATAAAGCCAATTAAAATGCTTAAAACTACTTCAAAATTAAGACCACTTAATTAGTATTTATCGATAGCACAACGTAATTAAAGGTGTTAAATCTCCTTTCACCAGTGATTTACCACAAATGACAATTATATTCATTTTACCCGCTAAGCAAACACAGAATGTTTCCATAGACAAAGGCTGAACAAATCTACATATATACGTAAGCAGCAGAGTATCGGAAGAGCCGACAAATCGAAAAACCGAAAAACAATTTTTGGAAAAGGTGACAAAGAAAAATAAATATTAGCTCATGTGTTATTTTACCAAGTGCGCTCGAGTATCTACAATTCTATCCGATTAGCCTATATTTCATCAGTTGCGATTGAGAAAATTCACTTACAGGGGTTTAAGAACAACCCAATGTAGTGAAAGGCCACAAATCTTACACTACTCCAAAGAACTCGTACTAAAGGAATACCACACAATATTTAAATTTTTCATTTTAACCGCCAAATTAAAGAGGGGCACCATTTTTGGGGCACGACAAGAATTTTAAATGAACGATCTCGCAATAGAGTATCAATATCTATCGGAGAATAAGCTTAGGACCGGCCGGCCAACCGACGTATGCCGAGCATTTCCTACAACTAAACCTGATGAAAGGAAAAGCCATTTTCATTCATGATTTTCGCAAATCGTCGCCGTTCGAATTGTGGAACGTATCTAGTGGATTGCGTTCATGCGCTTTTCTTTTACAAAACATTTTTCTAGAGAGACGTACGATATTTGTTACATGTGTTGCTTCAAATTCCTAACAAAATCAAGGGACTAGGGCAATTTTTGAATGAAAAAGCATTTTAGGTAAAAGATATGAGAACTTGACAATTTAGTTCAATGAACCTGCGAAAACCCAAGTTGAAAATGGCGCGAAGACAGGTCAAGTCGCATGCGATATGAATAAAATATGCATAATTACGAATGCTAGTATCTGCGGCGTGTAGCTTTGGATCAACATAATTTAATGCGTTCTGGTTCTGCGAGTTGATTTATCGATTCAATTAAAGTAAGTGTTATTGAGTTGTGAAACTGGTTTCTAATTGAAAATAGTGGAAGTGTATAGGAAACATTATAGAGTTATCAGGAACACGTTTTGGCTTTTTGCAATTCGAGGAAAGATATTTTATTTTTGACCAATATAAATATTCACCACATAATACATAACTTTAATTTGAAATATCATAACTGTTGAAGAATTCCCATGCTTATACAAAAGCGTTTGGGAGTTTAGCATGTACAAGCGTGGTCGCTCTTGTGAAATATGACGCTTTACCTACTTCTCTCTACCATCAAGAAGGAGAATTTCAAAACAATGCGACTCTAACGACAAATCCTAAAATCCGAATACAATTAAGTAGACTGATGAAATTTTTTTTTAACTTTTTGTATATAAATAAGTATTGAGAACACCGTAATGGTTGTATGTAATTCAGATAACTTTTAAACGTAGTTGGCGCTACAATCCTCAGTAGACCTAATCCCCAACCAGTAGCCGTCCCCAGTTGATGCGATCTCTGGTAAAATGCATTTAGTTGCACACTTCAAATTGAGATGTTATTTATTTATTTAATCAGGCCGCCTAATGCGAAGTCTCCTTCCACCGCATTTTCCCGTCGGGCTGGAATCGCGCTAATGTTCATTCACTTCACATGTTCCAGCAACTTGAGGCGACTAATTTCCACTATTTTTACCAGGCTCATGTCATTATTCAACTCCTTCAAGCCCCTTCAGCGCAAACGGACTCAAAATTACTGGAAAAATAACAAGAATGTCTTCTTCTACCTTCGCTAACTTTCATGCTTCTGCATCATAATCCATAACTGGATGATAAGGGTCTTATATAGAATTTCGTCAAGGTTTCTTGATAAGGCCTTGTTATACTTTTGCCTTTTTGGACCGAAGAAATAGTGATTCGCAAGGGTAACTCTTCATTTCACATCATGGCCTCTAGCCTCAAAGCAATCCTCCATTTAAAAATTAGTGGTTTTGGTACAACACTTATTGGAGCTTTCAATACCTTTCAATAGCTTTCAATATCACCAGAACTCCTTTTGCGGAAAGATTACGAAATCGGAAAGCCGATGTGCCCAGGACAGAATGAGAGCCAGGAAAGGAATGTAGTCAGGTCTTTCTGCAGAACGACAGCGTTAGATTTTACTTCTCCTTCTTAGGGAAACTTGCGTATGTTTTCCAAGCAGAAATATCCATAATCCTGATGACAACGAACTTTATTGTGAAGAATCGGTGAAGAGGTCGAGCCAGAGCCATGCTAAACTCTCTCACGACCTTTAAACTAAAACAGTCAGAAGGTTAAGTTCACTGAGTCTTGTCTGGGTCTCAGGTCACAATGGGATCATGGGAAATAAATTCGCAGATGAAGTTGCTAGGCAAGACTCAAGGGATAGTTTTTGTGGACGCAAACCTACGTTAGGTCTGCCTGCATCCTCGCTTAGGTTTTCTTTTGACAGTTAGGTTGTCGGCAGACCAAATGAAGGTTTGGCAACTAAGGCGAAAGCGGCTTTCCTTCTACCCCTCATTAGAAAAGACTACAGACTACTTACTGGAATCGTGGTGTGGACGTGCAAAGCACTTAAGCATGCTGGACATAAGTGACACATTATCCTGCAACGCTTGCTATGAAAGTTATGACGGCCTACGTCCACATAAGGCTGGAGATACTCGGCGCATGCGTGGTGGGTGCTGGTAAATAACTCATCGAGACCTTTTGATTTCATAAAAGGGCTTAGAGAAGGCAATGCGATATCATTCAATTTCTTTAACATCATTCTTGAAAGAATAGTGCAAAGTTAACTCACCAACACAAGAGACACAATCTTCCAAAAGTCTATCTAGTTATTCGTATACGCTGATGATATTAACATAATTGGAAAATGTCAGTGGCACTTTTGCTAGTATTGTTTCGGAAGCGGCAAAGATGAGTTTAACGGTCAATGAGGGCAAGACCAAGTATATGCTGTCAACAAGAAAGAACAACCAACACCAGGTGTCTCGAACAGAACAACTTTGAGGTAGTCAAGAACTTCCTTTACCTAGACTCTGCTATTAATTCAGAAAATGACTGCCAATCGCTGCTTCTTTGGCCTACGAATGCAATTAACTTGCAAAGCCCTCTATCTCTATGGCGCAGATGAATGGACTTTATCAAAAATTGATGAGAGTGCACTTGACTGTTTTGAGAGGAAAGTTCTTTGAGTAATTTTCGGTCCCGTCTATATAGATGGTGGGTGGAAGAGTATATACAACGATGGCTTACTTTTTCACCGATGATGCATCTCCTTGTGCCACAAATAGATCACTAGGTGGGTTATCCATCCCAGCAGTCTTTTTCCTACTTAAACTTGGATAATGGTCTCTTCACTTCATTTTATTCGGGTGAATGGATCTATTAACTTCAGTGTTCATTCTGCCTAAAAGTTGAATTTGGTAGTGCTCAATATTGAATAGTTTATAGGGGTTTTTATTCCTATATCCACAGTACTAACTGTGACTCTCACTACAAAGTTTCCTCGTTCATCTCTACAGGTCTCCTTTTCAGGTCCTTTTGTTTTGATACGTTCATTTTACTTTTTGGGTAAACTTCCAAACATTGTTACTGTAGAAGCACCTCATTTTTTCCTCGAACGCGTTTCTATTTTATTTATTTAGGCAAAGGCAAAGGCTCGAAGGACCAAGTCCCTAACTGAACTGAGCAGGATTAATAGTTGGCTTGGAACAGGCGATTCAGAAGAGGTGGCTACTGTTTCAGTTAAATGAACTGAAACCTTAAGGCGTTTAAAACTCTTTCAGTTAGATTAATTGAAATAAACTCGGAAATAAAAGAAACTCTTAACTCTTCATGTGAAAAAACTTTATTCTTGGTTTGATAGCTAACGAGTGGTTTAACATTTGAATTTCTTCTTTCCTTGAAGCTGTTGATGGCTTATGTATTATTCAGCTGTTTCTTCTAAGGTCAGTCACCTTGGCCTATTTACTTTGCAGCAAGCTTCCTCATCATGTTAGTAGTAGTGTAGACGTAGTCTAATAATCGTATGTACACCATTACCAACAATGCTACCCACATTTTCGGAGTGGGTGCAGAGTGCATTGTGTTGTAATGGGCATCTCACTCACATTCAGCCATCCTAGAATTTTCCTGCTGCTGGGCAGAGGTGGTGATATTCTTCAAGTGGAGTTAGAATCAGTCAAAGTGAGATCGATGTTATCAATCACAAATTAGCATTGTGATTAGCCTTTTGACATTTTAATTTTTGATTCCGGGTGTTATGTTGTGATGTAGTTTCGTGTTCATTAATTTTGCTATTTGTGTTGTATGCATCAAAGTTATTTAATCGTTATATTCTTATTTTTTCATGCGATTAAATATCTTCCTGCAAAAACACAATGTCTTCAATTCATAAAGTGCGTGGTTGATTTTGTTGGGAAGCAACACTTGATGTTTAAATCTCTGAGGACGTTGCTCGTCAAAGTTATCTACTTCATAGAAGCATGAGCTAATATCGGATAAATATTGCTCATGTACTGTTGAATTTATCCTTGCGCGTATTTTAACTACGATTATGTATTCTTTCACAAGCTTGAAACATATATGTGTTACAGTTGTTCCATCTTCGCATGTTATGTCAGGTTCATCTCATGACATTTCTTAGATGATAGTGATATCCGTATCTTAGCAGTCTGATGTCTCCACTGATTATCTGACTGCATAAGGTCTTTTAACTATCTGAACGTTCCATGTAGATAGCACACGAAACACACCACACCCAACACAAAGAAAGAAAAAAATATATTTCTGACCCCATTATTCTTTCGGCAGGCAATGCCATGAATGAAACTTTCTATCTACCAAAACGTCTCTTCAGTATTTGGAATTGTTTATTTGTCATTTCATAGCAAGCAATAATATAAGACAGTCAGGTAGTTAAATACGAAGGCAAAAGTAAATAAGTGAACTAAAAGCACTCCAACTGGAACAAATAAATTTATTTTTGCTGTAGCTACTATCTCGAGAGAGCCTATGGTTCTCTGGACGAACGAATCTGATCCACAAGTATAACAACAAAATACGCGTTGTATTCGCGCCACTTAAGCCACCCTACACTGACTCTATTTGTGACATCGTTATCCCAGTTTATTAGCTTAGGTTTTAAATTTTTCATACTTTGGTACCATGACTCCATCTAAAAAGATACTCGAAAATTTATGTCAGAAGTTGGGTTAGCGGTGTTGCTACGACTGATTCTTAGTCACTTATCCTCTAGCACACTTATCCAATTATTAAGAGCTACTTGAAGGGGTGTCACGTCGTTGCTTATGATACCGCTATCACCGACGAAAAGTAAAGTAGCCGTTCCAGACTCAATAATATCATCAAGATACCTTTTTTCTTTGTGTAAATTATTCTTTTGTTTCCTCTTTTACGCACGCTACGACTAGGGGCAAAATTTTTTATACCATATACTCGTATGTGTTTGTGAATACTATCTCAATGCTATGTGTGCTTTCCTAAAACAATTAAATGCTCTTAGAGGGCAAGAGCCTCAAATCTTCACAAGCATCAAAAACTACTCTGACAATATATAGTATGTACATTGTACATATATAGTCAAGCTTCGTAGACCCGCTTTGTTTATGGTGGCTGTTTCGATTATGAGCCAAATCAAGTGTTGGTCATTTGAAATAAAATAGTCAAGGAAGGATGCTGGCTCTATATTAAATTCTTGTCGAGGAATAGAATGTTAAAAGGGTAGCGGATGTGGCACGTTCTCATATAAATGACTGAATACTATTTGAAGGAAACAGATTATTGACCTTCTTGTGTATGAATAGTAATGGCCTCTTTTGGTTATTCTCACTGACTCTGATTTAATTTTGAATAAAAAAAAAATCACCACATTATGGTCTTTTATATGTATATAAATGTAGATTTGGTCTCATTGAAAACAATTCGCCATATCTTTGTCCATTCGTAGATTTTATCCAAAGCCGTTTGTAGCTTTCCAATAGCTAACTCGACTGAAGTATCTGTAGCTAGTATCGCCGTGTTGTCCGCGAACGTGGCTAATATGGTACCTGATTCTCCTGGTATGTCTCGAGTATAGAGTAAAAACAATACCGGTCCAAGTTCACTTCCTTGCGGAACTCCAGCAGCTATCTCTTTAAATTCCGAGTATTCGGTGCCATGTTTAACACGAAAAATTCTGTTTTCCAGGTACGATTTCACAATCGTATGCAGCTCTCTCGGAAGAACCTGGCTTAGCTTAAAATTTAAGCCTTCGTGCCATACCTTATCGAAGGCTTGAGACACGTCAAGAAACACGCTAAAACATATCTTTTTCCCCTCTAAGGCTTTCTCAATTTCCTTCGTAATTCTAAAAACCTGGTCAATTGTGGAGTGCTTAGTTCTAAAACCGTGGTCCGTGGAGCCTAGAGGAGATAGCACATCGACCTTGTATTTGTGACCTGTGAGAAGTTAAAAAAAAATCCAGGCTGTTGACTGTATGACTATCAACGTCTGGTATTCGTGTGGGCTTATTCACAAGCTGGGTTAAATTATTTTCCGAATTGGAACATGGACTACTTTGTGGTGGATGCTACATCACTACGCATGGCGAGTGATGGGGGACGAATAGTATCACTAGTTCGTAGGCAGGTAGCTTCAGATCAGAGTGATTTTAGAGGTGTGGGCGGGGATTTACCTGTCTTTCACTAAGTGCCAAAACAAAAACAGGTGGTCGGTACTTACAAAAGTGGACGTACGCAGTAAAGTGATTACTTTTTAGCCCGCCTATATTGGCTATGTCTACCCTGAATTCCCTAGTCATAATTACAAGCAAACACAGCAAAAACAAACACCGACGATGCTAAGTAAAGCTGCGAAGTAAAAATTCTGACGATGGTTTACCGAATCAAATTGCTGTCGGTGTTACGCCCTTACAACAATATGAATCAGTGCACCAACATAATTTTTACACACAACCCGCTATCCATCGATTGTTACATACACTCAGTCACTGATAAATACAGTAAGGGCAGTGATCGAGTGCAAACCACAGTACTTTGACCAGGAGTGGGAGAGGTGGGATACCAGCACAGTGTGATATTTTTGTTTTATTTTTTTAAATTGCACTGCACTGTTTAATTTTTTATTTTTTTTTTTGCACACACGCGCGATGGGTTTGGTTTGTTTTCAATTTTTTAATTTTTTTTACACGAGTGCAGTGACGTGTGCACGCGTCGGTGGTCGACGCGGTAAGAAATTCTGAGATACAGCTCTTAGCTCTTAGATTATCTTTATCGATTTTTAATGTTACAATTTTGTCTCGAAATATGTCACGCAATCGACGGTTCGAAAGAACTATTTGCCCTTGCTGAATGCAAATTTTGGGTCATCGGTGTATTGGGAGCGACGTAGTTGATTACAAGTATTAATATCTTTACCAATCAACGCTCATGCATTTTGTAATTTGCGCCTAAAAGTTGTACGCAAGGTTCGTACTTAGAGTAGTTGAATTTCGCAGTAGAATCATTAGAAACTCGCAGTAGATTCATATTTTTCGCAGTAGATGTTGTACTGATTTTGGTTCAATGTATTTTTTAAAAGATATAACTGAGGTAACAAGAACAAAATTTGATTACTTTATCATAAATAATAACACTTCAACGCATTTAAGTCAATTGAAAGCTAAATCTATTTTTACAAAATTGCACATTTTAAAATATTTTAATTAAGTCAAAACTAAATTTAAAAGTAAATGACTTCGTAGATTACCAATAGAACGTTCATTAACCAGCAGATTTGTTATATTAAAAAATCGCAGTAGATCGACTGCAATTTCAGTAAAATCCGAACCCTCCGTAGGCATGAGAATTTTCAAAGGTGGTCTGTAAGTATGCTACCAAAATGACAATTTTGTTTTCCGCTACTGTTTACAAAACAATAGGGTGCGTTTTATGTTCGAGGCTAATGTTTTTTTAAAAACCTTTTACTGAAATATTTATTTATTTATTTATTTATTTTTTTTTTTTTGTTTTTATTTATTGATTATACAGTTCTTAACATTATGAATCGATTAAATGACCGCCTATGACCGTGGCGCAAACGCGAGCTCTCCCAAATACCTTTTCTTGTCATTTTCCCAGATTGCTGTTGGTATTTTAGCAATATTATTTCGAACATTGTCCTTAAGCAAATGTATTGTGTTTGATCTTGTTGATGTACACTTTTTGTTTGAAGTCCCCACAGAAAATAGAATCGATAGATACCAGGTTTTCCGGACTAGGAAGTATTTCGATTAACTCGGTCGGAAAAGTTTTCTCTTAAATTTCCATTGCTCAATTGACACAAGAGGGATTTCCCACACATTACGATAATGGTCATCAGTTACTGTTACAGCAATGCATCTTGCATCCTCAAGCATCCTCAGTAAAACCCAAACGGAACACCCTACCTCACTCAACAAGGATTTTATATTATGGATTCTTAGGGCCCCAATAATGGTTGACCCATTAATAATTAAAACAAGCCAAATAGGAATATTTGTCATTATGACTTTTACTGAAAAAGGTGCTCGTCTAAGCTGAGCTATAAAGCTCGAGCGCACAAAGCTCACTGTTGATCATTTTTAACTTGGTGATGAGGTAAGTCAAGTGCAAATGGAAATAAACGGTGCCCAACAATACTGAACGGCCGCACCGGTCGGATGTATGATAAAACATCTATACGCTCCAAGCTGGACAGTACAGACGCGGCACACCGCCTTTTGCAAGTCATACAAGTAAAACCAAATATCAAACAGTTTTCAAAAACTTCATTAAACATTTAAGAACACGCCCAACTTCTACTTATTTTACTTATTTTTATTTTATTTATTTGAAAATGAGTTTCTTATCCACTTTAAGATATACTATCTTATAAACTAATGATAAGTTATGTATATATATATATTATGTTATATGTATATTATGTTATATCTATGAAAGCTAAGATATAATATTATAAATTCATAATACTGCTGCTGAGTTCTTCTGGATTGCGATGTAAATGTAATAGTAGTTAAGAGAACAAAATAACAATAAACAAAATATAAAAGAGTTATGGAAGAGAGAAAAAGAGAAGAGAAAAGAGAAAATTTATAACAACATTAACATATGTAAATTATTTAAGAAAGAAAAATATTAAAACAAAAGAAGAAAAAAAAGTAAATTAATAAAAATAATATAACGTACATGTGTATGCTAGTGTATAAACATAATGAATTTTAATTTTATCGCGTCAAAAACATGCACAAAAAACTGACGTTCGAATATAAGAGACGCATGATGCGAATGAATAAGCATTCGAAATCTGTGGCAAAACACGCTTCTTACTTTTTTATAAAGATAAGGGGTTACTGGCTTAACAGAATATCTGAAAGCATAATTAAAACACGAAGCTGGAGAAAACTATTAAATATCATACCGAGCTAGCGTATCGAGTAGTTGGACAATCTATCGTATCTACGCAGGTCGAAGATATGTTATAACGAATAAGATTATTAAATGCAACATTCAGTTTACTTCCACTGACGGAATCACAGTTGGAAAAAATTTCACACCCGTAGACTAAGATGGGTAAGGCTAATGTTATTGCCAGCATAAAACATGTTCTGATGGGAATGAACGATTGAGCTGCCCATTACGTTCTTAGGACACCATAGATTCTTCTCACAATATGATTTCTCCAGGTCAGCTTACGGTTGAATACCACGCCAAGACTTTTGGCCGTTTTAACATACGCTATTGGGACATTGCTTAATATAATAGGAGGAAAATATAAAAGGTCGATATTGTTTTTAGCAATCGTAAGTGATACGGATTTCTAAGGATTCAATAAAAGACCATTTTTCTGAGACCGACTTGCTACGTTTATAAGTTCCTCATTAATACAACTTACACAATGCTCGATTAGGCTAAGCGGGAAACTCATATGCAACTGTACATAATCAGCGTACATATGTAGGCAACAGTGTTTGGTGATGATGGATAGATGGATAGAGGTCCCAAAATAGAACCTTGGGGGACACCACGGGTAATTGGCAGAAAACTTGATAAACAGTTATTAAATTCGACTGCTTGCCTCCGATCAGTTAAATGAGAATTTGTAAGCTTTACAACGCAAGATGTGAAATTACAGAAACGTGGTCTTTTGCATCGAATGCTTTTGAGAAATCTAGTAGGATAAGAAAGGTTTATTTATCATCATCAATCGCTCGTCATATTCATATCTTCGCTGACACTTAATAAGGCAGTTATGTTACTTACGAAAACCAGATTGCTTTGGTGTTAGCAGGCATGAAATATTAAGGTATGAAGTCATTTGTTTTTGTAATATTGGGTCTATAACTTATTATTATAGCTACTCGTGCCGTTTGTAAGAAATGGCGTAACTTGTATTAATCCATTGTTATTATTCCATTGAAACATGCGTTGGAAAGCTACTGTCACTGTATGTCATTTCAGTATATGTCATTCATTTGAAGCGTAAACAACAATATTTTTTTTTTCTCATATATGTCGAACTTTGTGCCTGAAAAAGTGTTTTTGCGGGGAGTTCTTCTTCATTACTTTAATATGAAGAAAACTGCTGCCGAAAGTCATCGTATTTTAGTAGAAGTTTATGGTGAATATGCGCTAGCTGAGTGAACTTGCCAAAAGTGGTTTGCACGATTTAAAAGTGGTGATTTTGGCTTGGAAGACGATGAACGTCATGGGCAGCCAAAAAAGTTTGAAGATGAAGAACTGAAAGCATTACTCTATGAAGATTGTTGCCAAACACTAGAAGAGCTAGCAGATTCTTTGGGTGTCACTCAAGCAGCCATTTCAAAACTTTTAAAAGCAGCTGGATATATTCAAAAGCAAGGAAATTGGGTTCTTCTTTCAAGCCGAGAGACGTCGAAAGGCAGTTTTGCATGTCGGAAATGCTGCTGGAACGCCACAAAAGGAAGTCATTTTTGCATCGGATTGTTACTGGTGGTGAAAAATGGATCCATTACGACAACCCCAAGCTTAAAAAGTCATATGTGAAACCCGGGCAACCAGCCAAATCAACGGCAAAGCCGAATATCCATGGCGCGAAGGTAATGCTCTGTATTTGGTGGGATCAGATGCGTGTGCTGTATTATGAGCTGCTAAAACCGGGTGAAGCTATCAATGGACAACTCTACCGAGCACAATTTATCCGTTTCAAGAGAGCAGTAGCCGAAACGCCCGGAATATGCGACCAGACACGTGGCGATAATTTTCCATCATGACAACGCTCGGCCCCACGTTGCTATTCCAGTTAAGAACTATTTGGAAAACAGTGAATGGGAAGTCCTACCTCACCCGCTTTATAGCCTAGACCTTGCCTTCTGACTACCATTTGTTCCGGTCGATGCAGAACGGCCTCACTGAAATACGGTTCACATCAGAGCAGAATATCAAAAATTGGCTTGATTCATTCTTGGCTTCCAAGCCGGCGCAGTTATTTTTGGATGGGATCCACAAACTGCCAGAAAGATGGAAGAAGGTCATAGCTTCAGATGGGCAATACTTTGAATAATATAATTGTACATGTTTTTTTTTTTTTTAAATAAACGTTCAAATTTTGAAAAAAACAACCGCACGAATTAAATTACATACCCAATAATTTTCCAAAAACCTTTGATAAATATGGCAAAATTGAAATTGTCCTAAGTTCCTCAACTTGGGAATTTTTAGCTGCAGGTAAAATTTTTGCCATTTCCTCCTGGTTTCGAAAATATTGGATTTAAAATCTCCGCGGTTTTTTGTCACTAGATGGTGTTGGTGTCCATTTATCTGGAAACACTAATCTGATTGTGTCAAACGAACACGTGTTTGAAAGGTGACATGTCAGGCTACATTTCTTGTGAAGACCGAAAAATTTGTGGAGTTTACGGTGAGAATGCTGTGAACGCCGGACCCAGAAGTAGTTTGTTCGATTCGTTCCGGAAATTTCGATATAAAAATGCACCTCGCACTGGTCGGCCTGTCACTGAAAGATAGATGAAACTTTGCAACTGATGGACCGGCGCAGAAGCTGTCTGAAGATAGCGGAGGCACTAAACATAAACCGTATGACAGTTTGGAATCATCTAAAATGAACGGGCAACTTAAAGAAGCTCGATGTTTGGGTGCCACATGAATTAACGCAAAGACATTTAATTGGTCGAATAACCATCAGTGAAACGCTGTTGGTGATTCATTACGGGCGATGAAAAATGAATTAAATAAGAGAATATCCAACGCAAGCGATCATGGTCAAAGGCCGGATTGACGGCAAACAAGGTTATGTTGAGTGTTTGGTGGGATTGGAAACGAATTGCCTTTTCGATCCTCTACTGTGCACAACTACTTGGCGACTAGAATTGGCCAACAGAAAGGGAGTTGTCTTCCATCATGACAATGCTAGGCCACACACATCTTTAATGACTCGTAACAAATTGACGGAGCTTAGTTGAGAAGTTTTTCTCGGACCTTGCATCCTCTGATTACCATTTCTTTCCGTCTTTGCAAAACTCTCTTGATTGGCCTTCCGAAGAGCCGCTGAAAATCACTTGGCCAAGTTTTTCGCTGATAAACCACAGAAGTTCCACACCGATGGAGTTATGAAGCTACCCGGAAAATGTCAAAAGGTCAAGAATAATAATGACCAATATATATTTGATTGAAATTGATTTTGAATAAAGAAAATTGTTTTTCAAAAATTTACCAACAAACAGCGGAGACTTTTTATACGACCAATATATCTGTTGTAAGTATGACATTAAAGACATTGGTAATAAAAGGAAGTATGATAGCTTAAATCAGTTTTAAGAATAGTGGATGCATCTGATCGAAACCAACCACATTTGACCTGAATAAAAGTATGCTTTAAACCACTTCTGTGCAATTTGTTGCCCTTAAAGTAAGAGTAGGAATAGAAACTGTGGGTACTCGGTTTCAATAGGCATATGTCGAATTTCTCATAAAGTATGAAACTAGGGGAACGAAAAGGGAAACAAATTTTTGATCTAGTGCGCCACAGTTAATGTGACCTACACAATTACAATACTACCGCCATTAGCGGTAGGAACGTTAGGAATTTTTTAAAAAAAACTTGGGATTTTGCAGAACGTTTTGCCATTACAACTCGATTCCTTAGTGAGCGGTTTAAATCACGCAGTTGCATTAGTGAACGAATCTGGGAAGAGAACCAAGGTTTGCCTTGAGGTGTACTTATTCCTGAGAAATTGAATTTGTTCATGAGGTGAAGTCATATAGTCAATACGTTCCCAGTTAGTATTTCGTCGATATGTTTTAAGTCTCTGTTTGCAATTGTATTATTATTGTTGAGTGTAAAAATCGCTTTAAAATCATAGGTAAGGTAAATTAAGTCATGTTTTGAGGAGGCAGCTGCTGTAAGTTGGTCATATAATGTTGCCTTGTCTAAGTCGGTTACCCAGAACATGTCTAGTAAGGTTAAAGGAGCAATACAAGAGAAGTGTCTGAAGAAGTTTGTGCTTAAGAAAATATATTGAATAAATTCATGATGTCAGTAAGAGATTCGTCAGCTAGGATGTTACAATTAAAGTCTAGACACACAATAAAATTTGGATTAGTAACAGTAATTTTTTCCATGACTTAAACAAAAGTGGACAAATCAGTATTTCTATCGGGCCAATATACAGCTCCAACGAGCAACGTACTTACTTCGCCTATCATATGATACCTTGCCTAATATACATTGAAACACCACCACCAACTCGTCTCTTTCTATTACAACGAAGGGTTCTGTATCCTCTTAAATCACATAACTTGTCCTTCAGGTTTACCTGCAGCCAAGTTTTTGTGACACAAATTGCATGGACATTAGACTCTTCAAATAGATCTCGAAACTCGTGAATTTTGGGCATTAAACTTTGTGTGTTAATGTGACCTTAACACCAGTTTTTCGATTACTTAAAACTCTGATCACAGTACGCAATACTTTACTATGATTCATTATGTATTCTTTATTTATTACTATGTATTCACAAAATATTTCGTCTTCGCGTTTCTCTTATTCGCTTGTAAATTTCACAAATTTTTATTTTATATTAAATATATGTATATGCATGTAATTTAAAGTAAAATTAAAAATATATATAAATGGTACAGATGATGATCAGAGATGAAATTGCGCTTCTAGTCTTCTTAATTTTCTGGTCTGGCAACTTCTTTTTAATTTGCTAATGCAGTCAATCAGTACAGGTGAATCGGTACACATCCACGTGTAGTGTAAGCAGATTGCAATCGTTTTGATTTCTTAAGTTGCAAAGCACGGTGTAGTATGAGCCTGTTCTGCTAGACTTTCCCGAAGGTGAATAAAGGTGTTGGAAAAAAAACCGGCATCACGCAAGCATAGAAAGAAAATAGAACAAAATTTCTTTCAAAAGGTGAGGCGAAAATGCTTCTTGATTATTTGATTGCTGTGTCTTTCCGATCTGCTTTGGGCGACTACGAAGTATTTTCGGGAGAGTTAGCGGCTTGATGTCAATTGCTTAGCAAATGGAGTTAAATATCGACTTCAGATTTTTTTCGGGTGCAACTAATCGGTTTCCTTGTACGCATAGAGTGCGTGCTTGCCATCGTTTAATTCATTAGTGGTGATCTCGAGAGCATTCTTTCAAACTGAGAGTTATGTATCTTTGTTGCTAAGATCTGTTGTAGGGTATGTGAATAGTTTTCTTATGTCAGAGAGCGCGTTGATAGTCATACCGCCAACACCCTGGACTTGTTTTTAACTTCTTACCCTAACAAGTACTGCGTTGATGTGCTCTCCCCTCTAGGCTCGTCGGACCATTCTGTCATATCTGCTAAAATCTCGTACACCCACCACACAGTTAGAGAAAAGATTCCTAAAACAACCGAATGGCAATACGAGAAAGGCAATTGGAGCGGACTTAATAACTTCTTTAGGAATCTTAACTGGTCCTTATGTACCCTCGCTAAAGATGTTGTCAGGATTAAAGAATTGTGTTTTTGTTTCTACAAGACCAACTCAATAGAAGAAAACCGAAAAAAGCTTAAACGAGCCAGAAATGGCTGCAACATCTTTCTCAAGCGTGTGAAATTCCAACACGAACAAAAACTAAGGCAAAAAATACTGCAATGTCCCAAAGGCATTTCAGCTGTCAGCTCTTTGGACAAGGTCAATCTGCTTGCTGCACACTTTGCGGCTAGCTCAACATTCCCAGATTGTGCTTCGTCCCCGCCTACACTTGAGTGCGTCAAATCTACAATGGGACGAATCAACTTTCGCTCTCGTGTAGTAACGAGAGAGCTCAAAGATCTTAACATGAATAAAACCGCTGGTCCAGATGGTCTTCTGAAGAGGTGTTCTTCTACGCAGGCAAAACCACTGCATAAGCTTTTTCATCAATCCTGCACTTTAGGACACTTTTCGAGCAGATTTAAAACAGCATTTGTCCAGCCCGTCCCTAAAAAAATCGAAATTTCTTATTTCTCCTCCTACAGACCTATTGCACATACGTCCCATTTCTCCAAGGTCGTGGTAAAGCTGATAAATCATCAGCTCATGAAATATCCCGAAACATGAAAACTTCTCAATAACCGGCAATATGATTTTCGCAGCAACAGGTCCACTGGTGATTTGATGGCATGTCTCACAGAGAAGTGATACCAAAGCATACATTAATCTGGCGAAAGCAAGATAGTTGCACTTGACAGTGGCATTTGACAGAGTTTGGCATTAGGCTCTTTTGTCGAAAATGCGTGCTTTTGAGATCGATGACTCTCTTCTTCAATGGATTATAAATTACCTTTCGGAACGTTCAATTCGAGTTGTCTTTGACAGTTTCATTAATTTTCATTAATGATCTCTTGTCTGCTACTTATAATCCAATATATTCCTTTGCTGATGATAGTACTCTCTGCTTTTCATATTCGTTCTCGGACTCACGCCCCTGGTATTCGACAGTAGAAAGGGAACGGCAGTGTATGTGAAGCTCATTAAATTCCGATATTAACAGCATATCCAATTGGGGAACTATCAACCGAGTGGAACAGAACTCAATGTTGTCTGCTATCATTAAAGCGAAAATCAAATACCCAGCCATTATCCATGAATGGCTCTTGCATCGTTGAAACCGATAAGCTTTCCATTCTCGGTATATGTGTCAGTGACAACTTACGTTATAATGACCACATATTCGATGTCGCCAAAAATGCTGCGAAATGTCTAGGTTTCCTCAAGCTATGTAAGAATTATATAAGGCATTCATCCGCCCAAAATTGGAGTACAATGACCACAACTGGTCAGGTGCTACTAAAACATCTCTGCACCTGCTAGATAGGATTCAAAACAGTGCGATATAGCTCATTGGTGATACTAATATCAGTCAATCAATTGACACCACCAGTGCTCCATTGAAATTGCCAGTAGCATTCCGCCCATTTAAACTTTCAACCGTAACACTCGTCACGCTATGAATGCTCATCAGTATACCCGCAAGCCCATTTTCAGACGTACTCTAAAATATCGTGATTCTTTCCTTAGCCGTACAACTCGCTTATGGAATGCCCTGCCGACCTCTGTGTTTCCTGGTCGTTATAATTTACAAACATTTAAAAACATTGTAATGGTACACAAATCCTTGAACCTGCTCTGATTATAAAAAAAAGATTGTACAGTAGAAAATTCAGTTCTCATCGATTTGAATTCGAAAATTGTCTTTTACAGTAAAATTTTTTGTTTAATGTTTGTTTCGCTCTCAGCCATTTTGTATGAGGCGCGCAACGGAGGCTCAGAAATAATTTTCAAACGTACGAGTATATGACAACAACGTGACCCAACAAACATGAATCGCGATAACAATGTCGAAAGATAAAATTTGTGGGAAAAGGATTCGACCAATGAATGTAAGCACAGAACCATTTGCGTTCTCTTCACATACGTGAAGGGAATCTTCCGAAATACTACCAACTATGGCTCAACCTCATATTATCTAATTTCATAATTCAACGGAGGATTTCATAAGATCTTCGTTTTTTTAAGCTTATTTCTCATATGATTCGATATCCCAAAAGCTACAACCCAACTGATTGAATATTGTCAATCAAGGAAGATGCGACTTACTATATGTTATCACGCTTATACCCAGATTACGTCCTTGAGCAGCAACAAGTGCGAGTCAATCAAATAGTATACCTCATATGATATTACAATCTGATGTGATAATCATCAATTTTGGGTTCAAGCTAAGCTTTGTTGCGAAAGGTAAATGGCAAATAATTGAATTTTTCTGTCGGAAAAGAGCTCTCAATCAAAAAACTTATTTTGTTATTATTTATTTTTTAATTATTCATTACAATTAAATATTTACATAATGGGCCTTAACCTATACATTGGTGCTTAGTCCAAACGTGTGTAAGCCTAAACTACTAACACATCTTCCTCCTTTTAACATTTTTCTTTAACAAGACTTACGTCCTTTTTTTCCATATGTTACATGTCGTGTTTCAGAAATATAGAGTGTTTTCTATTTGTCCATCGTTCATTAAGTTCAATCCAAAATGACAGTAGAGTATGTATTTGCCATGCCAATTATACTAGCCTGTACCCATTTTCTTCCATCCTCGTACCACACTGATTTTCTTACATAGAATTCACACCTTTATTTTCGCTGTTTTTTTATACCAAATTTTGTTTTTGACATATATATCTTTTTCAAACATACTATCTTTTCCTGTTTAAGTGGGATATTCTTCCTACTGAATAAAATTTCAGTCGATGATCACTTTAATCCTTTTATTGTTGTATTTCGATACTCAAAAACCAGCTTCAGCTTTTGTATGTACTCGTAATTAGTGATTTATCTACTTTCACCAAGTTCTTGGTAAGACCTTTAGACTTGGGATAGTTCGGACTTGAAGTCACTAACAATGTCTAATGATTTGGCGAAGTTTTTAAAATAAAACGAGTCTTGGTAAGACCTTTAGACTTGGGATAGTTCGGACTTGAAGTCACTAACAATGTCTAATGATTTGGCGAAGTTTTTAAAATAAAACGAGTCAAACGAAACGTTGTCCGCTATGATTATTTGAGAAATACCATGAGCAGTAAAGATATTAAGATATTCTTTAACTAAGTTGGCAATTCTTCCGCTGTTTTCCTATTTACTTTTTCTACGTGAACATATTTTAAAAAATAATCTACTACTGCTAGATAAGAGCTTCCCTCCCACTCAATTATACGATTACTCCTATGCATTCCAATTTTATCCTAACGAATCTCTGAAATTTTGTGATAAATTATGGGATCTTTCACATTATTATTCCCAACTCCTCTATGTCATTATTAAGTCATGACCAAAAAACTAAACTTCGAGCTCTTGTTTTCTTTTTCTTAATGCCTAAGTGAGTCCTATGATCTTCTTTCAAGACCGATCCTTTGAGGTATTAGGTATGCAACTTAGTGCCTGCTGTTTGTCAATAGATGGCTCCATCAGTAACTGCTGATCTATTTTGACATATCCAAGACGTCATGAACCAAGCTTAGACATATGGTTAACAAAACGTTTTGACAGATTTGTGATTTTGTTTTGATGTCATATATTTTTGGTTGTGTGAAAATGTCTGATTTTTTGCCAAATAATCATCATTTGCGGGAAGTGTTGATTTTCTTTTTTCATTCGAACAAAACGGCAGCTGAATCGGATCGAGAGTTCTAAGTAAAATAACATGCCGTGATAAGTTCCGTCGGGTGATGAAAAATGGATTCATTACAGCAACTCAAAAGAGAAGGAAGTCATAGGGACTGCCCGATTATGCTTCTGGAAAATGCGCGAAAAATTACCACAATACGAGCAGAGGTAAAAATACGTGATTCTACAGCATGCTCGGACAAAGCTCAAATTGGAAGTTCTTTTAAACCCGTCATATTCCCCAGATATTGCCCCGTCCGATTATTACTTGTTCCGTTCGATGGCACATGGTCTAGCTGATCAGCAGTTCTGTTCATATGAAGACATCAAAAAATGGCTTGATTCGTAGATAGCCTAAAAAGATAAACACTCTTACCGAAACGGTAATCGAGACTTGCCCGTAAGATGGGAAAAATGTTCATCATAATTTAATTGCGCATTTAATATTATTATACGATTGTTGTTAAATAAGAAGAAAATTTTGATTTCATCTGACAATTTATTCTTGTTATTTGTCGTACAGTGTTCATGTTCACACACTTCACACTTATAAAGTTTCGTGGGGTGTGCAATTTCATGAATTACACTGTACGAAAAGCCAAACCGGTTTTTCCGATGAAGTCTGGACCGGAAATTGCAGGGAAAATCGTTAAAAATTTGTTCACTACTAAAAGCTTTATATTTCAAATTGAATTAGCAAACCGAAACTAATGTTAATGATTCTAAAGATCTCCAGTGGAATGATGTTACCTCCGCAGTATGTCTAGCTTGTATTCTCTAATGTGAATACATACCAAGACTTTGGCGAGTATCTTTCTTGTACGAAACTTATAGGACTTATAGGACCAGAATGCAGCAGATTCATATCGAACACAGCACTCAAAAGTAAAGAAATGTGGTTCAGATGGTCCGAGATGCGACTATTTTGTTACGACGGCAGTTAAATTTTTGTTTTCACAATTTGAAAATATGTGTCCATGGTTTCCATATTTAAAACAGGTGATATTCTTTCTGTGAGATGAATCAAATCTTGTTGCTCTCTAAGTGTTTTGCTCTCGATAACTACTTTTCAATTTTGCATATTTTTACAAAGCTGCTTTCAATTCCAAAAGATTGTTGTCATTGCATAAAATGCTTAAATTTGTTTCTGAATCGGGTTTACATACCTCTTATGATAAACTGAAGTAAGTCCACTTCTTCAACGCTGCATAGTTTGCTACATAATTTCGTTACTATACTCCTTTCTCCTTCGGAGTTCATTATATAGGGTGATTCACTGTAAGGTTTGATTTTCAATAGGCTTTCTTTGACAGATCACGCATGACTTCTATCAAATTGCTTTGTCATTTTTATTCAGTATCATTTGGAAAATCATCATGGAAAGATTTACATCACAACAGCGTTTTCATATTGTTCAGCTTTATTACAAAAATCAGCGTTCTATGAGAAATGTTTTTCGTGCGACTCAAGGAATTTATGGTGCGCTTAATCGACTTACTGAAACCACTATTGCCAATATCATACGACCGGTTAGACCACATCCAGCACGTAGTGATGAGACTATAGCAGCTGTAGCTGAGAGTGTACGCGAAGACTGTGGCGACGAATCGCCGTTCTCAGCAGCTTGGTTTGGCGTATTCGACAACTTGGCGTGTTTTACGTGAGGATCTCGGCATAAGAGCGTAAAAAATTCAACTTTTGCAAAAATTGAAACCAAGAGACTCGAGTTTCCTGATGAGCTGATGAGCAACCCGAAGAGTACCAAGAGCTACAATTACATCCATTAAAAACAACGGTATGGTATGGTTTATGGGCTGGTGGAATCATTGGTCCATATTTCTTCAAAAATGAGGAAAATCAGAATGTTACCGTCAATGGTTACCGTTATCGCGCCATGTTAACGGACTATGTGCTTCCTGAAATTCAAGCGCATGGTCTCGGTGAGCTCTGGTTACAACAAGACGGCGCTACGAGCCATACAGCGCATGAAACAATGGACTTGTGAGAAATCATTTTCACGTCTTGCTATGGTAAATTGACTGCCTAGATCGTGCGATATCACACCTTTGGACTATTTTCTCTGAGAATATGTAAAGTCGCAGGTCTTGAGGAATAAGTCATCGTGTTATCCGCGATATACCAGTCGCTATGCTCGAACGAGTCGCCCAAAATTGGTCCTTCCAATAAATAATAAAAATTTTAAGTTGGCTTTCAAATTTATGAATTTTATTTTACATTAAATATTAAAGCCCACGATGAATCACCCTATACATTTAATTTTGTAACCGCTTTCTAGAACTCATTTTTTAACGCATCTCTTAATTGCATTCAACTAGATTTACAATTTTGGAAAATATTCATGCTGTTCGCCTGAAGAATCTTTTACTGAAAATAAAGTTGTTTCTGTCATCCAAATTTAGTTCTTCTGAGTACTCCTTGAACTGCTCGATCCAGCGATGAACAAAAAATTTGTCATCACCGCTAAAAGCAGGTATCGATTCTTAGATGTCCTTGCAGATGTATCTAGAGTCGAACTGAGGACAGCTCCTATCGCATTTAATACCAGTTCACATATCCACTGCAGCTTTTCTATCTCTTCATTGAATAGCTCCCCATTCTCATTGTCCTAATCAGAGTTCTCCGATAGAACTCAATCATCAGATTATTTTTCCTCCTTAGCAGAAAAAAAGGTCATCAAAATGACCAAGTTTTCATCCGAAAAGCGGTGAACTGCTTTTTGAACTCTTAAAATTTTGATGATCTGAGGATGGTCTGCAAATAATTTTTCAAAAATTCCATCCAAATTTTCAATTGCACTCGCTGATTAATCTTTCAAAAGAAAGAAGAAAAAAAAACAGCATACATTTTTTTCGGCGTTCACTAAACTGTACATTTAAATTACTTAATGTACCGAATCCCATTTCTGAAAACTGTAGGAGTTGCGAGTGGTGAAAAGAGAACTCGGGAAGAAAATTAAAAATCATGATGCCTCATCGAATGCCATCTGTAATACAAGTCCCTGTTGGACACATGAATAATAGAATTTTTATTTTTTTTACTTTTTTTGCATTTAAATTTGTGGTGGTTAATTAAGTACTTATCATTCCGTTGTTTTGAAAATAACTTTTTTTGACCGCTGATATCCATTCTATGAACCAATTCATTCGGCAATAAGCATCTCCTTTCCTTATTCATATTTTAAAATCAATGTATATTTCAGAAGTCTTATCCTCATTCTTTGAAATGAAACCTAGTTGATGGAAACTTAGTAATGGTTTATGATCAGTTATCACTGCAGTTTTCCGACTAAAAATATATTTGTGATATCTTTCACCAGCAAAATTTATTGATAGCAAATTCTTAAGCTCCTAGATGCAAACACAACGGGCTCATTGTCATGCATAAGTGCACACTCTAACCCGAACTTAGAAGCATTGTGACAACTTTCTCAGGATTGATAGGTTTTAGACCTGAATCATTTGTAATTATATCTTTAATGTTTTTCGAACACTTGTCAATAAAACAACTAGGACATTTTCTTAGCGGATATGAAAGATCTGGCGAATCTGGTATGAAGTCATTCATAAATCATACTTCATCATTCCTAACAAAATTTGTACCTTCTTGTAATTTATGGAATCCTTAAGAAATTTAATTGCTCTCATTCATTTATCATCGTTTCGAATCCTTTTACGATGAAATTATACAGTCTAAAAAGTTAACCTAATGGACCCGTAGCTGAATTATGTCCTTATTAAATTTAACATTTCTCTTCATAGCTATATTCATAACCAATTCCAACCTATCATTGTGTTCCTTAACAGTCCTCACACAATTCAATATGTGATCAACGTAAACCATGACTATAGGTACTCGTAGGTATGTCACTACAATTGAGTTCGTTTAAAGTTTTAAATGCCTGCGGCATTGAAGTCTATTGCATTTAAAGGAACCAAAATATATCCAAAATGTGGACAGACTTGCCCAATAACATTATTTGCCAATATCCTTCTATTAAATCAACAATTCAACCAATTTGTTCAAATGTTGGAAAAGGATACGTTTCTTCTATTTACATACTAACATCTCATTAAGATACTTAGGATTTAAAGGCAATCTTAAGATTTTATCTTTTTTTTTTCAATAAAAGCTATGTTCGACACCCACTTAGAAGGCTCATGTACTTTTTCTATAATCGCTCTCCTGCATAAATTATGTATCTATCTCAGGATTCATACTTTTTCTTTAATTTTAATCGGTATTTACCTTTAAATGAACGTATACCTTTAACATTTTCCTTTAACTTCTTTATTAACTGTTCTTTTTTTTTTTAACACTCTCTATTGTATCACTTCTCTTTACCAAACCTAAATGTATGCATGCCTCTAGACCTGGAATCGGTATGGAACAGTTTTCTACGTCTTTACTCTTTATTTTCCTTCAGCATTACATGTAATTATTTCGCACCCATTTACTTATATATCTGAACCATTGTAAGCTTTTACTTTTATTCTCAGCCCATCAAATTTCGTGCCTTTAATTAAAGAAAATAATTTCAAAGATCACGTTTACGTCTACCTCTGTATCTAACTTGAAACGTATTTTTTGGCCCATCTGTATTTAGAAACACTGCCGTTTGCATACCATATTTTCTGATTTTCAGTTAGCGTATGGAAATAATCAAAGTTTTACTTAAAGATTCTCCAATTCGCGGCCACGTTGCCATAAGTCTCGACGGATAGACTTTCTTTCTTCAAAAAAAAAAAAAAGCCATGGGCACTCCTTCTGTTCTTCGCGACTTTGTCAGTCTGCCACGTGCTTTTTTTTTCAAGGAATTTATTGGGCTCACCTTTGGCTTTCACCATCAACGAAGCGTTTTACTTCTTTTTTTATACTTATGATTTAAAATTTAATTAAATTCATTTAATTTAATTTACGACTGAATTCTTCATGTTTATGAGTCTCTTTTTTGTTTCTCTTATTATTTCACCTTTCCACTAGGGCTTGACTTCGTCGCCATGTGGTGTTATCGGCTCTCAGACCAACACTGGATTTATTTATTTTTAATATCTCAATATATAGGGTGATTCATCGTGAGGTTTGATTAATAATGTAAAATTAAACACATAAATTTGAAAGTGAACTTAAAATTTTGAATTTAAAATTTTAAGGGAACAATTCATGGCATCTACTTTTTAAAAATGATATCATGTAAATGTTGGCCACGACTACGCCATGGGTGGTCCATTCGCAAGGTTCAATTTTGGGCGACTCGTTCGAGCATAGCGACTTGTATCTCGGGGATAACACGAGTAATATTGGCTTCCGAAGCGTCAATCGTAGCTGAATTATTCCTGAAGACCTGAGACTTTACACACCCCCAGAGAAAATAGTCTAAAGGTGTGATATCGTACTATCTAGGCGGCCAATTTATCGTAGTAAAACGTGAAATTAAGTGCTCACAATTTAAATGTTGGAACTAGCGTTCACCGAGACCATGTGCTTGAATTTCAGGAAGCACATAGTCCGTTAACATGAAGCGATAACGGTTACCATTGATGGTTACATTCTGATTTGCCTCATTTTGATTCCACCAGCCCATACAACACACCATACCGCTGTTTTTAATAGCTGTAATGGCAGTTCTTGGTACGCTTCGGGTTGCTCATCAGCCCAAATGCGGCAAAATTGTTTATTAACGTATCCATTGCGCCAGAAATGGGCTTCATCACCGAACAAAATTTCACGATAAGACCCCGGATTTTCATTGAGATTTTCCAAGAGCCCATTCACTGAAATTATGACGCAAATTCAAGTCGCCTGGCTTCAAGTCTTTCAAAAATTGAATTTTGTACGCTTTTAGGCTGCAGCTGCTATAGTCTCTTCACTACGTGCTGGATGTGATCTAACCGGTCGAGTATCACCCACTAATGTAAGCTGGGACTCAAATTTGCGAATGTTATTGGCAATAGTGGTTTGAGTAAGTCGATTATGCGCACCGTAAGTTTCTCGAATAGCACGAAAAACATTTCTCACAGAACGCTGATTTTCGTAATACATCTGAACAATTTGGAGACCCTGTTGTGGTGTGAGTCTTTCAATGATGACTTGCCAAACGATACTAAATAAAAGTGGCAAAACAGTTTGATAGGAATCACGCGTGATGTTTCAATAAAAACCTATTGAAAATCAAGGCTCACGATGAATCACCCTATACTAACATAAGATACATATGCACTTCAGTGATAAAGTGTTCCAGCACATGCCACAAAAGCGCCTAGTTTTTTTTTTTTTTATAATTAGCGCGAATTATTTAATGACCATGACATTTAGTTAAAAAAGGATTTATTTCGACTGATCGCTTTGAGGTACAAAAGGAAATTGATGCAAATTTATTTAATTCGATTAAATGAAAACTTGCAGTAGTGATTCCCACGAACTTGAGTTTGCGTTGGGTTATATTGCCAGACGCTTAGGCTCCAGTTTATGGGTCCCACTTGTGCAATTACAATACTGGGAATTAATGTACGAGTACAATATTATCGTTTTATTCTTAAGGAATAAGGTTACAGTTGATGGAACGGATATGGTTCCGATATGGTGTATTGAGGTCATTGGTCGGACTTAAGTTTTTGTAGTGCAGCGGTGTTATTGGTCGGACGTAACTCGCTCGCTGAAGGGATTATAACTACCAGTAAAAGAGAACTCGGAAGGGCATTCAATAAGCGAGTTGTACGGCTAAGACTTAGTTTTTTTTTTTTCAATCCCACGCGCGCAATAAGGGAAACCCTTTTACTGGCTTTTCCTACAAGGCATGGGCGGGTGGTGTAGTAGTTTGTATTAGGTTTTGATATTTTTCCCAGAAGTGATTGTCAAACTGGACGGGACGAACCAGTACATCCTCAACTAGTGTGTCTTAGTACGTGCTAATTGTTAGTTCGTTACATTTAGTCCAGTCAGCAACAACTCCAACATCAGTGTTATGCCTTCTTCATGTCAGAGTTGATGCCGACGGGATTTTCATTTAACTACATAAAAATTCTATGAAAAGACTTTTTCAGAGAATTGCCTCTCACAGCTGAAGGTTTGAAGGGGAAGAATGGTACTGACGACTTCAATGGAGCACAAGTGTTGGAAATAGCTATAAAACAAGGTGAGAAAGGAGACGTTACAACAGTGTTCAAGGGTGTCGATAGACTGACTTATATTAGTTTCATTTATGAGTTTCATCGCATGGTCTTGAATCCTATCCAGCAGGTGCAGAGATGTTTTAGAAACACTTAACCAGATATGGGCATTATACACTAATTTTTCCTTATATATTGCGGCCAGATCAGAGAGGGTGAAATATTTCATACATCGCTTGAGGAAATCTTGACAACTTGCAGCATTTTTGACGACATCAAATATGTGGTCATTCCAACGTAAGTTGTCACTGACACACATACCGAGAATGGAAAGTTTTTCGGTTTCGACGATAAAAGTGGCATTCATGGATTGAGTTATGCTGTTAATATCTGAATTTAATTTGCCTAACATACGCTACCGTTCCCGTTCTACAACCGAAGAACAGGAACGTGAGTCCGGAAACGCATATGAAAAAATAGATTACTGTCATCAGCAAAGGAATATATTAGATTAGAAGTAGCAGACAAGAAATCACTAATGAAAATTAGAAAGGGTGTCGGAGACAGAACGGAGCGCTGGGGCACACCAGCATTTTATTTGTGAATTTCAGACTTGAAACCATCCAAAGAAAACTTGAATTGAATGTTCCGAAAGATAATTTCTAATCCATTGAAGAAGAGAGTCATCGATCCCAAAAAACACACTTATTTTCAACAAAAGAGCCTGATGCCAACCTTTGTTAAATACCTTAGAAATATCAAGTGCAGCTATCTTATTTTCGCTAGATTTATGTACGCTTTGGTTCTATTTTTCAGTGAGATATGCAATCAAATCACCAGTGGACCTGTTACAACGAAAAACATATTGTCGGTCATTGAGAAATTTTCGTGTTTCGAGTTATTTCATGAGCTGACAGTTTGTCAGCATTTCCATGACCTTGGAGGGATGGGACGTAAGTGCAATGGGTCTATGGGAAAAGGGAAAAGAAGATTCGCCTTTTTTAGGGAAGCGCTGAACAAATGTTGTTTTCCATCTGCTTGGAAAAATTTCTAAAGATTAGGATTAACGAAAAAGTTTACGAAGTGGTTTTTTCAGCGAGATAAGAACACCTCTTCAGAAGAATAGGAGATATATCATCTGTACCAGCGGTATGCAGGCAGGTTGATGCGAACTTAGATAAGTAAGGTTAGTATTCCGTGGTGTCATCATCACTTTTAAAGCTTATCTCTAATACACTTAAATGCTAAGAAAAACTTTAGTGCCCCATAACGATGTCAGTAGGCATGATGCAGTTTTTCTATTGAGGAACAACAAGAAAGCAGCTGAGACGTCAGAAAGCATTCGTTTGGTCTGCCGGAAATCTGAACGGTTTTGCCTTCTGCACTTACATTCAAAGGAAACTCAATTGTCAATGGAAGCCTTAACCGAGGACGCAAAAAGCCTTAACAAAACTCGTATTGAAGCTTTGCGTATTAAATTTTTCGGGGATTTAATTTCTCGTGATCTCAGTGTTACCTTGCACCAGGACAAAACTCAGTAAATTCAGCCTTCCAACTGCGTTCAACGAAGTCTTGCATTTTCAAATTAGGTTGGATTTCGAGAAAGGGTTTAGTAAGGCTTCAGACGCAGCTTGGCTGTCGTTACAGATGTAAATGGTTCACCCTCTTCACCGACTCTTCGCAATATTGTTCGTTACCGTCAGGATTGCGCTTATCTCTGCTTGGAAGACAGACGTAAGTTTTTCTAACGAGGAGTGAAATTTAACGTTGTCGTCCTCCACAGGGAAACAAGGGGCATATCCTAAATCCGGTTTTTACCTATCTGTGAAGACTCGACTTCTTTCCTTTCTGCCGGAAACCATTTGTAGGCACAGGGAAGGGCGCTTGTGCGGTCCTTAAAACTCCACAGACTACAACCCTTTAAACGAAATATGATTTTGATAGAGCAGCCTAAGGTACGAAGATCAACGAAAATGACATCCACTTGTTTATCTAGAGCCAGTCGAGCCAGGGAAAGTTACCAATTCAAGTCCCGTAAAAGCAGCAGTGACGTATGTATTTTCGTGAAAGCTTGTTCATAGGATATGATTGGCCTTATGGATACAAAGAATACACCTCAGAGACAAGCCTAATGTCTTGCTAAAAGCTCTTTTACGCCGCCATATGGCAGGTAGCGCTTTGAACTCTCTCGACGATTTTGTACCAAAAAAATCTGTTATCAAAAAAAAAAAAATAATAATAATAATAAAATAATAAAATAAGAAACAAGGCGCTAAGTAATGTAAACCATATATTAAAAAAATAAATAATATTTTGATTTTGTAAACCAATATCGAAGTTTTCACTTCGGAGCTTTGCTTAGTATCCTTGGTGTTTGTGTCCTTTGTGTTTATATTTCATAATGATTCGAGAATATAGACTGGACATATGCAGCAAATATTCGCGGGCTAAGAAGTAATTATTTCTCTACGTACGTCTACGTCTATAAATGCCGGTCAGCTATTTTGCCACTTAGTGAAACACAAGTAGATCACCACTCATACCTCTCAGATCACTCAGATCTGGAGCTACCTTTCTAGGATTTAGTGCATTATTCTTCTCTTACCGTGGTCTCGCCAGTTACGTGAGTAGTCAAAAACCTTACCAAACTTACCTTACCGTCTGATTCCATACAAAGAATTGTGTATCCTCATGCTGAAGTTGTTATTACGGTCAATTTCAATACCCACAATTCTGAGTGGTTTCGACATTCTGGACATACAATACCCGAATAACAGTGCGTTGAAACCTTTGCTGCGGGAAACAATTTATCCAGCTTGTAAATGAGCCCAAGCAAATACCAGACGTCGATAGTCATACTATAAACACCCTGATGTTGTTTTAACCTTCTCACTCGATAAATGCATTGTGTCGTATAAAAAAATTTCTTGTATGTGGTCTATACATAGTCAGAGAAAAGATTCCTAAAAGAACCATATGCCCATACGAGAAATCGTGGTACTTTTCCAGCTGTAAAAAGCCTGTCTGCGTTAGAGAAATGTTTATTTGGTCCAACAAGACAAACCTGACAGAGGAAAACCTAAAAAAGTCTAAGCGAACTAGGAATTATTGCAACTCCTTTCTTAATAGTATGAAATTCTTATAGGACCAAAAACTGAGGAAAAAATAACTACAATGTAGTAAAAATGTTTGGTCGTTAGTCAAATTATGCCCCAACTTCCATCCCAACGCTCATTTACAATGACATTCCAGCTGTCAGGTTTTTAGACAAGGCCAATCTGATTGCAGCACACTTTGTGGCTAGCTCAATACTTCCAAATTGTGCTTTGTTCCCGCCTACACTTAAGTGCGTCGAATTTTCAATAGGACGAATCCACTATCGCACTCGTGTAGTAGCAAAAGCACTTAAAGATCTTATTAAACACAAATCTGCTGGTCCAGATGGCATACTAGTGTATATATACCCGTTCTTCGTCGTTAGCAAAACCACTGCGTAAGCTTTTACATCAATCCTACTTTTTAGGTCTCTTTACAAGCAGATGGAAAACAGCATTTGCCCAGCCTGTCTCTAAAAAATGAGAATCTTCTTCTTTCTCTTCATACAGACCCATTCCTTCTTTCCAAGGTCATGAAAACACTGATAAACCGCCATCTTATGAAATATCTCCAAACACGAACATTTCTCAATGATAGGCAGCAACAGGTCCACTTGTGACTTGATGGCATGTCTCACCGAAAAGTAGAACCAAAATATAAATTAATCTGACGAAAGCAAGATAGTTGCACTTAATATTTCTAAGAAAGAGATTGGCATTAGGTTCTTTTGTTGAAAATGCGTGCTTTTGGGATAGATGACTCTCTTCTACAACGGATTAGAAATTACATTACATTGTCTTAGATGGTTTCAGAACTGTTATTCACAAAATAAATGCCGGTGTGCCCCAGGGCTCCGTTCTGTCTCCAAAACTCTTTTTAATTTTCATTAATTATCTCTTATCTGCTACTTCTAATCTTATTTATCCATCCTAGCCATCCATTCATTCATCCTAACAATCCATCGGTTGTTATATACAATCAGTAACTGCGCGTACCGTATGTTAAATACAGTAATGGTAGTAACCGAGTGCAGGCAACAGTACTTCGACCAGGAGCGGGAAAGGTAGGATACCCACTCTGTATGATATTTTTGGTTTTTTTCTCCACATCACTGCACTTTTTTTCAGACGCGCGGTATTTTTTTTCTCTTTTGTACGCTGCGCGGTTTTATTTATTTATTTATTTATTTATTTATTCTTTTACAGTACAGGAGAATTTACGAGTCCGCTAATTAACGTGTGCACTCGTCAGTGGTCAGTGGTTGACTCAGATGAAAGCTTAGGTAGTGAACTGCTACTGGAACTAGATACCCGTCTGAACTTGGAAAATGACAATCTGAACCACTCTTTGCCCTGATCACGATGAGCTTCGTCTGCTGCCAGATCATCATCGCCACATTTTTCTTATACCCTACTCTACTCTTCATCAAACTTGATCTACTGATACTCCAATAGTTTGAAAAATGAATGGATGTCCGCATCGTCGTATGTCTATCCTATTTTATTCGTCCTCATTGGACATTTTAATGAGTTTCGCTTATAGTAGACATTTATGTCTAAATTATTCGAAATTCATACAAAATATTGTAGAATATAATTTAGAAAGACCAAAAATGGAGCACATCAAGAAAATAACAGAAAGCAATATTTTTCTCTTTTCCTGGCTGAACTGACGGTCTACTAAGTCCACTGTTTACTTACTTATTGACATGTCGAAGCTCTATCAAAACAAAAAACAAAAATCAAATGAAGTTAGCTCCCTTCACTGTACACAGATTATGGATGTGCTACATACAAGGCTGAACTTATAGACATATCTATTGCCGTACACGTTAAGATAATCAGTTTCTGAAAAGATAAAATATGTGTAGCCTAAACTCATTCAAATCCTTTCAATCAGCTTGAAAGGTTAAAGGTATATTATGAAACAGTTTTCTATTCAAATAAGTAAATATGCAAGTGATTGTATAAAATGTTCAAACCATTATGAAAGTTTGCCCTATTAACTGAGATCAATGTCTATTACACGCACCTTAATCTATCACGTACAGTCTACATTCTATTCATTGCCTTTCATCAGCTTGAATTAATTATACCAAATTCAGAACTTAGCAACCGCAACCGCAACCACATGAACAAACTATGAACGTGTTTCCGCCTAAACACCATTTCTCCATAAAGTCAGTAAACCGTTGAACTTAACAAGGGCATGGCTACATAATGAAGAGGTAAAATTTTCATCTGCACGTTTGTGCCTTCGAATGGGTAGTGCTGTCAGAAGAAAGTAGGATGGAATGTTTATCAGTACATAAATAGTGTCCTTGAACTGAATACTTCACAACACATTCTGTTACTTACGTATGTGCATATGTGCTAGGTGAGTTGGGTAGCGACTGAGTGACAAGTCTTTCAATATGAAATAAAAGTTCCAGTAAGCGTGTTATTTACCTCGTCAGGTAGCTTAAATTTTATTTTCCAGAATTGTTTACAATTAGCTCGTTATCTATACAATTAATCGTTCTCAACGATTGTGCTACCGTGCAGGAATGGGCTATTTGTCTTTACCTTTATTTTTTGCTTTGAAGTGATTTTACTTATTTTATTATCCTTAACTACACAAACGTTACTCAACGCAACGCTTAAGTTTTATTAAACAAGTCGGCCATTCGTATTCTCCAAGAAATACACGACAAACAAATCTTAAAGTGTTAACAAAACAGGATAAGGTGAACAATATTATTTATAGCTAAAATCAAACATATTATAAACTACACTTTGTGTCATTAAATTAAAAAAAAAAAAAAAAAATACTAAATTAAAAATTATAAACACACAAACAATGAAATGTGGGTGGCGGAATGGTGGTAAAGCTGAATAAACTATGAGTAGAATGTCAGAACGCTCGTTTGATTACCACGCACGAAAAGGAACGGTGGCATATCACGGCTGAGACTCTCCAGCCATGCCATGTAGAGGGGTGCAGAAACGATGTTTTTCCTCGGCATCGGTAGTGTCATCACGACTAAATCGGATTTCGTTGATTTCTCAAGTAGGTATTCTCGCAATCGTAGATAGCGATTAGTCTTGTCCTGGACGGCCATTAGGTCGTCCTCTGTGGTAAGCGCTGTAATGAAATAAAATCAGTGAGATGTTACCGGCACGCGATGGTTGTTTAATTAAGTTTAAGCCAAGCAATTACGGGTAGATACCTTCATCTTCGTTAGCTGGTGTCGTTGTTGTGTTGACATTATTTTCCGAAACGACAAAATCCTTGATCAATTCATTAAAAAATTGCGTTGAGCTTTCTTGTGGTTTCTTAGTAATGTCCGGGATGAGTTGAAGGTCAGAATAATCGATTCGGAACTTTGACAGCAGACTGGCCATAGAACGTTGTTCAAATTCGAGTTCGGCTTTTTTGTTCGCCAACGCATAGACTCTGCAAAAGAAAATTATAACACAATGTAAAAAAAAATAAAAAAATTAATAAAAAATACAAAAACCCGACTGTGTAAAAAGCGAACTATATCGCACGGTTTTGAATCCTAACAAGGGCAGAAGTGTTTCTGGATCAAATGCAAATCTATGCATGTGCCATTCTTTGATAAAGAAAATGTCTTTAAATTTCGCTTAAACTATAGCATTGTGCATTAAATTCCACTCACTTGATGTTTACTCGTATGATATCGGAACATAAGTGAACTTAACTCACGTTGCCATTTTGTCCTACAGCCGAACAGCAGGGACATAAGTCCAGAAACGAATATGAAAAACACAGATTTCTATCATCAGCAAGGAAATATACTAGATTAGAAGCGGAAGTTGAACCGTGCAAGACAACTTGAACTAAACGTTTTGTATCTTTTATTGGCTAGTGACTTTCGCACAATTCTTTTCTTTCTTCGCCAATACTAAAAATGTCACAGACAGTTCGTCGCCTTGTAGAAAACCTTATTTGATATTAAAGGTCCGGGTTCATTTATTATTGACTCTAATGGAGCAAAGAAAGTTATTAATAGTCATTCTGCATAAAGAGTTTTTCAGGGATTCCAAACCTTGACGTGGCGTTTTATATATCGTTTACCGATATGAAGTGAGCGTCAAGATACAAATGTCTCGATAGGGAACATTTATTGTGAACGGGCCTTAAGTTTTTTTTTTTTTTGGTTTCTATTACACCTGTCAAACATATTTAGTATACATCAAGTCGTTGAGCAAACAACATCATATATTTTCATCGAGTTAAAAATGTCAAATTATGTACCAGAAAATAATGATTTGCGGAAAGCATTAGTTTTTTGTTTTCAATGGTTGTCGAAGCATATAGTGATTATGCTCTATCAGGAGCAACATTCAAAAGACGGTTTCAACGGTTCAGGGATAACGATTTTAATGTGAGAAATGAAGAACGTGGAAGACCACCAAAAAAGTTTGAAAATGCCGAATTGCAAACAATATTGGATGAAGATGACACTTTGAGTCAGAAACAAATGGCAGAAATGTTAAATGTTGTACAACAAACAATTTCTGACCGCTTAAAAGCTATGGGAAAGATCCAAAAGTCTAGAAAATGGGTGCCACATGAATTGAGTGAAAGACAGATGGAAAACCAAAAACCACTTGTGAAATTTTGCTTCAAAGACACGATAAAAAATTAGTTTTGCATCGAATTGTTACTGCCGATTTCGGAATCCTAAACGGAAAAAATCATGGGTTAATCCGGGACAACCATCAACTTCGCCTGCAAAACCAGATCGATTCGGCAAGAAGACAATGCTGTGTGTCTGGTGGGACCAGAAAGCTGTGGTGTACCACGAGCTCATAAAGCCAGATGAAACCATTAATATTAATCGCTACCGCTAACAAATGATCAATTTGAACCATGCATTGATCGAAAAACGACCAGAATGGGTCAGAAGACACGGCAAGGTAATTTTGCTCCATGACAATGCATCTGCACTCAAAGCAAAACTGGTTCTGGATACAACCAAAGCACTTGGCTGGGAGCTGGTCCCCCACTCGCCGTATTTACCAGACTTGGCTCCTTCCGACTACCATTTGTTTCACCGATGGGACACGCATTAGCTGAGCAGCACTTCGAATCCTACGAGGAAGTCGAAAATTGGGTGACTTTTTGGTTTGCTTTAAAAGACGAACAGTTGGAACAGATGGAAAAAATATGTAGCTAGCAATGACCAATACTTTGAATAAAATGTTTTTTACTTTCCTATTAAAAATTAGTGTTTTATTTTCACAAAATATTTCATACCGGTATACCTAGTATATGCACGCTGCTATATTCGGCAATATTGATCTGAAGTTCCTGAAAAGGCACTGATATGGATTAACCAGATTGTTCATGAATAATTTCGGACGCTCACATAGTACGGCGGAAAAGATCTTCTATTCGATATTAAGGACCCTTACTGCTTTCTAGTTGGCTTAGTCAAAATGGCTTTCTTTATTTTGGAAAGGAAAAACCAGGCTGAGTGTCCATGCTGAAGCTTAGCTCCATTATTGCTGTCCTTACTTCGTTTAAGTTAGAAGAAAGAACATTTTTATCGTTTTTGTTCGGGGTAAATAGTTTACTATGCTTGACAGCGGTATCTGAACCATCATCGCCGTTATACAGTCTTCAGATGTAGTCTTTCAATATTCTCAGCACCAGTGGCGACTCTACTACTAATTGTACATATTCATTTTTGCTATCATTCGGGCTTTGTAGCCCTATTATGCTCGATTTATTTTCTGATAGAACTTTCAGTCGGGTGATTTTTCGTCCTTAGATGCATTACAACTTTATATGTAAGTACACTTTTTTTTGGCTGCATATATCATACCTGCCTTCATTTATCTTCAAATAAGAGGTTGCTTCCTGACATGGATTTTGAGAGAGGTTAAGGGAAATCCAATCAACAAGTCTTCTATCAGAGTCTCTAGCGATTGCAGCTTTTCAATATTAAAAATTTGTGTTCTTGCTTAACTATGCTGTGCCAGTGATATACGCATTCGTACGTTGCTGCTATGATCCGAATCGATGTATGCTGTATTTTCTGACGACCAGTTCCAACACTACTTCCTTATCTAAGAGATTATCAACCTTCTATACATATGAACCTATATCGTTGTTCGGGTCATAGTACGAATATAGATATACGAAATCGCCAGAGCTTTTACTGATTAAGCATAAAGTGTAGACAAAGATTGATAACAAATCCATCGCCATAGAAAAAATTATAGTTCCATAAACTGAAGTGTATACTGCGACACGCAGGAAAAAAATACTTTATCCGCTTTGGGTAACTGTGTTTAATAAAATAAAATATAACACATTCTTGACTAAGTTAATTTCATAAATGGATTATCAAAACGAATTCGTGAAGTTATAAAGGGTGAGGCCTGATACTTTGCATATCCCCAGAGAGAATAGTCCAAAGGTGTGATATCGCACGATCTAGGCGACCAATTTACGGTAGCAAAACATGAAATTAAGTGTTCACCAAAATGATTTTTCAACAAGTCCATTGTTTCACGCGCTGTATGGCTCGTAGCGTCGTCTTGTTGAAACCAGAGCTCACCAAAGCCACTCTCGGCTGCAGCTGCTATAGTCTCTTCACTACATGCTGGATGTGGTCTTACCGGTCGAGTATCATCCAATAATGTAAACGGGGACTCAAATTTGCGAATGGTATCGGCAATAGTGGTTTCAGTAGGCCAATAATGCGCACCGTAAGTTCCTCGAATAGCACAAAAAACATTTCTCACAGAATGCTGATTTTCGTAATACAGCTGAGCAATTTGGAGACGCTGTTGTGTTGTATATTTTCATGATAATTTGCCAAATGATACTGAATAAAAATGACAAAGCAGTTTGATAGGAGTCATGTGTGATCTGTCAAAAAAGCATATTGAGAATAAAACCTCATGATGAATTAACCCTTACTTTAAGATTTAAAGGAGCTAATAGAGTCAGCTTTAAATAAAGTGTTAACGTGGGATCAAAAAAGGCTTTGGGATAATCTCAACAAAGAATGAAGTTAGAAGAATATAAAAATAAGATCGACGACATCTACTATCTATATTTCATATTTCCAAATAAACAAAGATTTTCCTGACAGCAAGCTTGAGCATGACCCAAACGGATCAACGTTTTTTTATGATTCCTTATATTTGAAATCCCGAAAGAAGCACGAATTCTGGAGGAAGAATTTGACATAGTAGACGCTGATCCAGAGGTAGATAGGTCTTTCTTTTCAGATAGCTCTCGCGGATTTTACCACTATTTCTTGCACCAAAACACGTACACTAAAAAGGGGCTTGGATGAAACAGAGTCTGCGACCAGAAAAGTCTGCAATTTTAGTCGACAATAATGATTTGAACAGTCGAGTCTATAAACAAACAAAAGAAACATCTTGGATAAAACTAGCTACAATATGAAAAGAATTTAATTTTGAGCAAAAGAAATCGGATAAAACAGGCAAACTCACTCAGGAAAACAACCATTGATGAAGTTTTTCGCAAACACAATTCAAATGGAAACTGTGCTGCAATCAACCAAGCCTGCTGTAATGGCACACAAAATAAAGATGACACACGATGTTCAATCCTTAAGAAAGCCACAGCCTGCCATGGGAAAGGCAGGAGATGGGCTTCTTTATGATGATATTGTTATCTCCTCTATGACACTCCGAATGGACAAAATTAGCAATGATTACTTTCAGAACGAGGTAGATTACGAATGCTGTGGAGATCAACTGTGCGAGCTGGCTTAACCAGAGCTTGTTTGCATTCAAGCGGATTCTTTTAAGGATTTACCATAGAGCGAATCAAAATCAAACTGCCGCAAACGGAGAATGTGTTGGTAGGTCTTAAAATTTAAAATTCTGGACTCCAGACTTAAAAGTGTAAGAAGGTGAGTATAATAAGATACAATTTCATGTCTATTTATCAATGGTATGATTTAATCCCCAGCGATCCTGGCTGTGAAAACAGTGTGAAATATGACAATAACTGTGTCTCCGATAAACAGAATAGAACAGAACGGGTTGTCCAATAGGAGCGCTGAAACTTTGACAGCTTGTGCTGTCAAATTAGGTTATATTAATTAGTCTTGAGCAAATCATCGTGGATTATACTTTTGAGCATTGCGTAAATATTATTACACTGTACTTTCAAAATAAGTGTTCAGTTCGAGATACGTTCCGTGCGCTTCGTAGTTTTTATGGTGCAAACACAATCGTCCCGTTGAGATGAATGGATCAGTAAACTACTTAACAACACTGGGCTTCTTTCAGACCAAACGTCGTAATGATCACCGATGAGATGTACAGAACGTGTCATGTATTAAACCCGAATACCTGTCGTAATTGGGATTCTCATACATTAATAGGGGCCCGAATATGCCTGGCTATGGCTTACCATCTATGGTAATACCAAAATCGGAACCGAAGTCCAGAAAACCTCACTCCAATGGTACCGCTTTTAAGTGGAACGAGTAAAGGACACCCAACAAAAACTTAATATACCTCCGGTCGCTCATAATGTAACTGCTCAAATCGTAGCAACCCTCAGTGGCGTTAATTTGAAAACCAATCCAATAAAACCAGTATTGCTCTGCCTCCGACTCATTACTAGATTACGTCATTGATGAGCGTAACCTTGTTAATTAGACCTACGTTTGCGAGATAATGCAGATAGTTGTCATTCGGCGTTACGTTGTCGTTCTACAGGAAGATGAAATGAAAATAAAAGGCCTAAAAAGTAGTAATGCATAGAGATTGACAGTTTCTAAATTTCCCATGATGCACTGGGAAAATATTGCTATCAAACTCAACACTGACAAAAGTGAGACATTCTGGAAAAATAGCACGGGTAGTAGCTTCTTATGAATTTGCTGCTCTATTAAATGAAGGGAAAAGTGAGCACTAACACTAACTGTATCTTTGGAGCAACAGTCGGTATGCTCTAACGTAAAAATGAAACACTTAGAAAATTGTTGAAGGATACATCATTAATTATCTGGAATGAACATATTATGAGTCATAAAGCTCATGTTGAAGCACTGAACCGAACGCTTCATCATCCAAGTGCCATCATGATAGGCAACCCCACCTCATGGCTATGGTTCCTTTTTTTTTTTGCTGGTGATTTTCGGTAAGCATGCCCTAAATCATTTCTGTTATGGGGTTGAATTAAAACACTCCATTTGCGCACTAATATGAGAACCCATTTAAGCAAAAATAACGTTTCTCACAACAACTGCTCAAACTTGGAAAAAGAAAAATCATTTATCGAAGTACTGATGGAAGTAGCGCTGAAAACAAACTGGTCAATAGGTTAGGTCTTATAGTACATAGTCTTGAGCATCTTATAGATGCAATATACCTAACCTGATGCAAAAAATCTTCTACAAAGAGAATATCATTGGCTTTACAACAATTTGATCAGAATCTATTCAGGAAAATGTATCAATGTTTACGAGTAAATATTTTTCAAATTTACCTTAGTTTACACGATTGCCAAGTTCTCCTGGTACTGATGATATACGGCAAAAGCAATGTTAAACCACCGTCGTCATATAACCACCAAACATCTATGACAGCATGGCTACGTTTTCTAGTGAATTGAGTCAAATCATTAAGCACCTCCTTGGGCAATTCCACGCCGCCGGGTCCCTTATATAATGTGGCTGGATCATCACGGGATTTCTTTGATTTTCTTAAAGAATTCGTCTAAAAATTAAATTGTGGGATACATTTAAGTAATATGTTATATTCTAATTTTTTTATCAAACTAACTAATAACTGTGGCGCCTTAGGGTCAGCTGGGTCCGGCAGACCAGAAACATCCTGAATCTTTGAATTTGTGTTTACTGTGAATGATAGATCACTTGTGCTGGAGGCTGGAAAGACAAGATAATATGACAGTAACATTAAACATTTTGTGTTCATTATCACGTTATCACATGAGTTTATTTCCCAGGGGCTTCTGAATAAATTCACGATTTTGGGTCTACAAGCGTTGTCAAATATATTTCATTTCCACGATAAGTTTTTTCTCATCACATACAAATACAGATTAAACATTTTGGGATGTACATTTGTAAATGTATGAAAAGGATTACGGGCTTAAAGTGACATGTGGATACATACATTTGCCAGTTGTTTGATTTATGCAAGAGAATATGATATATGAGAACGATAATAGTGATTCTTTGCTTGACGTGTATGGTGGTGTTGTTATAGTTTACAATTTAACTCACGTAATAAAACCCCTCTATTACATCAAAAAAACTAGTTTATCCTTATTTGTGACAAACTCTTTAAATGTGGTATGTCTTTCCATGTCGACAATATATAAGTAAAAAAGGAAACCTTAAGTCATTTTTAAAAGATTTGTTTCAAGAGCCGAATACCCACCAGTAACATGCAATAATTTGCTTTGGAATTGACCTTCGAATTAACATAATGTTTAAAATATAGTTTTGACGAATTCACAGGTCAACACCGTGTAGTTCAATGTGATGGAAGCCATTGAAGAGGCATGATCTAGTGTTTTACGTGGGCGCCTGTTAAGTTAAGTGCACGCGATGTCCATGCATCTATAGGAGCAAGGATACTCCTTGCAATCGGTCCCCGTCAATCATTTGATACCAAAGTAGAACTTGTGTGGAGGCAGAAGTTCCACCCTTGGTATGGGACGAGGCCGACCTAAAACCTTTTCCTGATTTTTGGGTCACATTAACCAGTATTTTGTATTTCTACGAATACATTGGTTTAAAGATCCTTCCCGCGACTTTGGATTTAAAGCACAGCCAACATGACGCTTCCACAAGGGGGCCTACCCCTTCAAGTCAGGCCCGAACTGAAATTCGGAGGGCTCCTGACTGCCATGGTACCGTGTTTTAGTACGAGCTGTCGTCAGAAAGGGACGCACTTGGCACTACAGTTAAAAGAATTAGTCTTACCAATCGTGGTTTGTTTATGCACAGGACGCAATAGAGTAACAGAGTCCTCTCTCGTTAGATCAAACTGGCTTTATACAAGGCTCTTATCATTGTGGTCATGGGACAGAGCTTGAACAAAGAAGCACTTGGCTGTTTCGATTTCGGTCTTATAGAGTCTTTAACTCTAAGCCCGAAGGACGCCTCAGCATTGGACGGCCGTATTGAAGGCGTTGCACACAAGAAGAGAGGACCTCAACCAATTTGAAATGACGTAATTTTTCAAAGCAACGCACATTAAAATTATGCTGGTAGTTGAGAAGCGTGCGTGATTTTGTCTCTTGGGCTAACTTTCGTGGGTGAGAAAAGCGAGGAAATCAACTACCTTTACGACAAGGGCCATCCACAAAAAAAATCCTTACAAGGCCGATATTAAAAACTCTCAAAAGAATGAGATCGTCAGAGAATACTAGGAATCTAAACAATAGATATTATGGGTTTGTCTTATTTATAGGTACCCGCGGATTACAATACAAGCGGATATTGAATTCTTAGTCGTTCATCGTCTCCAGCTAACCGGCGTGGAGTAATGGCTTCACATTTGACGACGAAAAATAATTCAAAAATGTTCACACGATATTATAGATTTTATTTATTCATCAATACTAACGTTGTCCCCCTCAGATATAATATACTTTTGCTAACGCTTTTTCCAATCCTCAAAGCACTTCTCATAATCACTTAAGCGATGCCCTTTTTATTTCCTCAATCATTGCAAATCTCCGTAGGTGTCTTCAGTTTTGAGATTATGACGAATATGGTATCTTATGAATGTCGTGTTGTTTTTGGCCAAAACAATATCCCACAAGCATCAAAAGGTGCATTATCGTAATGCAAAAGCCCTGAATTGTTTTTCCACAATTTCGGACTTTTTTTTTTTGTATTTCTTTTGGAAAATGGAGCATAACTTTAAGATTATACTTCTTATGGAACATACGACTTTGAGGTAAAAACTCCTGATGCTCCACGGTAATCGAAAAAAACAGTGATCAAAACTTTGACATTTGATCGACCTTGGAAGAGCTTGTTTACCACTTGTAAGCATTTTTTTTTTTACTCAGAGCAGACTCACCCTATGCCACTGTCAACGTTTCAAATACTTTAGAGCACTTGATTCCAAAATTTGATGTAAAATCTTAGCTCAATTCTTTACAATAATTAAAAATCGCCGACCACACCAAACCTTTCTATCTATCAGAAACTTAGTATGCTATATACTTGAAACTTTGAACATAGGGATATGAATACCCTTTTAATGGCTTTTCTCAAGGGCGCGGGCGGGTCGTGTAGTAGTTTGAACTCAGGTGTGTTTGGTTTCGATATTTTTCCCAGAGGTGGTTGTCAAACTGGACGGGACGAGCAAGAGCATCCTCAACCAGTGGGTCTCAGTTCGTGCTAGTTGTTAGTTCGTTACATTTAGCCCAGCCAACAACCACTCCAACATCAGTGTTATGCCTTCGTGTCAGAGTTGACACCGACGGGATTCTCATATAACTACATGCGAGTTCTACGAAAAGCCTTTTTCAGAGAATTGCCTCGCACGGGATTCGAACCCGCGACCCTCTGCTTGAGGAGTGTATGCATTTACCACTACACCACGGCCATAAAAATTGATAATCGAAAGTATGTTTCTCGCAAAATTTCAAAAGTCACCTTAGTTTTGAAACACACCTCGAATATTGACAGCGCGCGCGATGTGTATACTACGTCTTTTTGAAACCACATCTTGTGGATCTATTGCACTTTCCATTCACTGTAACGCTCTGGCCGCTATATTTTTTGAAGAAGTGAGGACCAATCATTGTTTCAATAACCACACCAAACAAAGACGTTTTGTTGATGTGTTATCTCAATAATGGCCTGCTAATACTCCTCAACAAAATAATGCGGTTTCGCTTGTTTCTTTGATTTCGCTTTTTGCTTAGGCCATTAAACCTAAGATCGCTGCACCAAATTTTTCAAGGATCAGGAGAATTTTCATTTTCAGTCGATTTACCACTCATAAGAGACACACGATGGTTCAGGGGCTTCAATTTCGGTATGAATTGGATATCGTAAATGAATAGACATTGCTCCAATTGCTATCCACGAATCGAATCGACTCATCTGGTTTCGCTATAAGCCTCTGTAACAGGCATCACTTTTTAATTATGCAATCAATTCCTGAATCTACTTACTTATCGGAGATTATTAACCCTCTTATACAAAAAGCGCTACGACAATGCTCGCGAACCGCAATATTGAGTTCTGTAATCACTTGTAAGACAAAGATACAGAATTATCGCTTAATGACAAGCAGAACATAAAATAAGTTAGAGAGCCAGATGGTGAGTACGAAGTTAATTAGTTTCGGCTCATTTCATCGGAATTGACATTGAGAATCTTTTTCTCCACAAAGCGGACAGCGTTGATTCTTCAAGTGTATAACAAAGTGAGTTTTGATTTCTTTACACCTCTCTTGAAAATGAGAAGAAAACCAAGAAATACAACAACAAAAGTGAACGGAAATATGAAGGGAAATGCCTGAAAATATTTGCATTTCGAACTTTTCCGTACTTATTCGTATATTGCTTGTCAATTAAGATTCTGTGTCTGTAACACAGTCTTGGGATTTTTTTTCTTTTTTTGATTAGCTCTATATAAACTGAAAAATCATTTTATTCAATTGTGTTTCTGAAAAAAACACAGAGGCAGCCAAACTTATTAAATTTTAAAAACTTTTGTGACTGTTCCCATCCCCTTCTCATGTCTTATTTTCAACTACAATCTCATTTGGATTTGGAGTTTTGCCATAATGTTAACTCATCACGTGTACACAATTTACATTCCTTTGCCGCAGATGCTGCCTTGAGGCTGAATGTAAGTATTCCTGACAAAAATTTAGTACTTTTGCGCATTAGGCAATATGACAAAAAGAAGCAAGTATGGTACATACGTTGTCTATAAAATCCATTTTGTTGCTAAGACATAAATATCTTTTTGTAATCTTTAATCTATGCCTTCAGTGATGCAAAAGGTGAATTGTAGGCATAAACGTGCAGAAGGAACATTTTTGTTTGATCTTAAATTTATGTGGCTTTACATAAATTCATAAGTAAGCATATATTTTTTGTGGGTCAACGAAGTTTGTTGAACAGATGATTAGGTTCGTCAAGTATTTTAAGAACAAGAGACAGAGATAATTGAATAATAAAAGAGATGATATGGGTGAAGAATATTTTGCAAAAAACAAAAAAGTTATTCTTTAAGGATACATACGATAAAAAAAAATTGAAAAAAGTTGCTTTTTCATTATTGTTCAGCTTATTACTCGTATGCCGTAGTCGTGGCTCAAGTGGTAGTGTAATTGCTTTCCAATCGGATGGTTCTACATTCAATCCCAGCCGCTCCAGAAAGATATTTTTTTCTTCAGGCGACTTAAATCTCATGAGATGAATGGGTGCCTCAAATACAACAACAAATCAATTTACACTAATAATTTAGTCTCTCCATTAAATGTTATATGGATGCCACCCACGGAGCAAAATAACTACTAAGCGCAAATAGATGTGCTCTAGCATTTTAAGAGTAGTAATATTCTCTACTTTTAAAGAAACTGTTAAGTGTAACAGGAAGTTCTGTTGTTTATCACATCTGACGTTAATAAAATTGATTGGGTAAGTAGACTAACATGCCGCAGTCAACTTATGTAACATTTTAGACATAAGTAAAAAAAGAGACGCCGCAGGAGAAGCTTGATCATACGAAATGTGGCCTTCAAAATTCCATTCGGGTGACTTCCTGAGCCCCGATTGAGAAAATAATCAGATGCTAATAAAGATGTACTACGTAATATGATCCATAATGACCTTTAATTTTAAAAATCAGATAACTCAATTAGATAGTCTCTAACGGGTTGATTTTGTATCACAAGTGTCTGTGTGCGTGTCACATTGATTAAGCGAGAAAAGTTGAATGAACCGAATTTCTATATGTGCCTTAAACCTTGTTCGTCTTAATAACAGCGCATGGGACATCGATACAAACGTTGGAAGAAAAGGAACACATATTTGCAGAAAGGAAATATTGCCATCAACATCAAAAGATGGCATCCATCAGAAGAAGGATCATTAATACGTATATTCAGGTTGATAACACAGAAATTTAGGGCAGATGTCCATCTTTGGCTAACAGAAAGGGTGTACATAGTATTACATCACGACAACGTAAAATCACATATGAAAACGAAAACCGTTCAAGAAACTGCTGTTGTGTTCATATGGCAGTGGAACAATTTTTCACCGACAAAGGCAAAGACTTCTTTTGTAGCGGAATGGACAGGTTGCCAAATCCGCTCCCAAAACACTTTCAACCAACGAAGGATGTAGACCTACGAAAAATTTATCAATTGTTATCCAAATTTACTCTAGCACAATTGGAGCAATGCTCTTGTGCAGAATTTTCACAAGAAATGAATACAAATTTGCATCTTTTGTTTGGCATAACTTTGAGATTTTTCTAGTGAATAAAAATTCGGTTATTATGAAGAGACCACTGAACAGTGATACAGGTACATATGTATATACGAGTTTTATTTCAGAAAGCCTCCAAACAGAAACCACAAATTCAGAATAAGCTTGAAACAATCAGAAGAAAGGTGTCGGGAAGACAAAACTCACTTTTGGCCTAATTGATCTCTAAACAAGTAAGCTTCTGCTTCCTATTTGCTAAAAAATGACACCGGCCAACGTTATCGAACAATTTTGAGCACTTAGTTTTTTGAAAATATAGATTACATTGACCGGGATGATATGTGTCTCCTATAGGATGACGCGACATACTTATCCCTGAAAACATTGAATTATTGAGGACTCGGTTCAATGACAGCATAATATCACGAAGTGTACCAGTTATTGTGCAAATTGAAGCCACTCTATTACTTTTTGTGAAGACTTTTGTGCGTTGATAAAACTTAAACTTAAATTCAGCCCTGTTAGACGCATTCGCCTAAAAATACGAGAATATATTGGGTCTAAAACGGTTTGCTAAGAGATGGCGTAACTTGTATTATTCCATTGGAACATGCGTTGGAAAGCTACTGTCATTGTACGTCATTTCAGTGTATGTTATTCATTTGAAGCCTAAACAACAATAATTTTTTTTCACGTTTTTGCGCGGAATTCTTCTTCATTACTTTAATATGAAGAAAACTGCTGCCGAAAGTCATCGTATTTTGGTGGAAGTTTATGGTGAACATGCGTCCAAAAGTGGTTTGGACGATTTGGAAGACCATGAACGTCCTGGGAAGCCAAAAAGTTTGAAGATGAAGAACTGGAAGCATTACTCTATGAAGATTGTTGCCAAACACAAGAAGAGCTCGCAGGATCTTTGGGTGTCGCTTAAGCAGCCATTTTAAAACGTTTAAAAGCAGGTGGATATATTCAAAAGCAAGGATATTGGGTTCCACATGAACTCAAGCCGAGCCACAAAAGGAAGTCATTTTTGCATCGGATTGTTACCAATGGATCCATTACAACAACCCCAAGCTCAAAAAATCATATGTGAAACACGGCCAACCAGCCAAATCAACGGCAAAGCCGAATATTTATGGCGCGAAGGTAATGCTCTATATTTGGTGGGATCAGATGGGTGTGCTGTATTATGAGCTGCTAAAACCGGGTGAAACCATCAATCCATAACGCTACCGAACACAATTAATCCGTTTCAAGAGAGCAATAGCCGAAAAACGCCCGGAATATGCGACCAGACACGAGGCAATAATTTTCCATCATGACAACGCTCGGCCCCACGTTGCTTTTCCGGTTAAGAACTATTTGAAAAACAGTGGATGGGAAGTCTTACCACACCTGCCTTATAGCCCAGACCTTGCCCCTTCTGACTACCATTTGTTCCGGTCGATGCAGAGCGCCCTCACTGAAATACGGTTCACATCAGAGCAGAATATCAAAAATTGGCTTTATTCATTCTTGGCTGCCAAGCCGGCGCAGTTCTTTTGGGATGGGATCTACAAATTGCCAGAAAGATGGGAAAAAGTCATAGCTTCAGATGGGCAATACTTTGAATAATACTATTGGACATGTTTTTCTTAAATAAACGTTCAAATTTTGAAAAAAACCGCACGAATTAAAATATATACCCAATATGTTACACTCTCATTGCGAATCTTCATGGTATTATTTAATACTTTTTTAGGTCTTCCATGAATAATGACAATTAGTGACAATCACCAATTGACATCAACTTGTTGATGCCCAGTGATGTAACTATCAATACATATTAATTGTGCTTACTTTACCTCCTCGTGGAAGCAGCTGACACTGGCCTTGTTCAACTGGCCGTAACTTTCCAATTTTATAAGTACGAGTATTTAAGCGACTGAACTTCAGTAGGAGGATGTACGGCGGATGAATTCACATCATTAAGTCAATGGTGGATTCAAAAGACAGTATGGCAGATACCCTATATGGGCTACTTCAATGCATTTTAAGCTAAGAATTTTCACGACTTTTCAGGATACTGGCGAAGAGGGTGACTGACTCCAGAACTTTCGGCCCTCTTCGCTCAAGGGGTAATAAAAGGGCATGGTCCTTCAGGTTGTGGTTTGGGCATGCGGTTAAATATCCGGCAACCAAAAGCCTCCGATGAAAAAAGGACAACGATGTTCGAATCTGCACACTAACTTTTTGAACCCTGAACACAGTGCATGCAGCCAAATAGCTAACCGAGGCTATCCACTGAAGAACTACGACATTTACTAGTGCGATTGCTTCAGATTAAACAGATAGCGTCGACTTAAGAGGGGATCTGTTATAAGCCGCAGATTTAGGCAAGAAATCTCGAGCTTTTAACACATAAGCGATCAAGGATCTATTCGCCAGCATCAGCCTGATAAGCGCTCACGCCTAGCAAATTGATCATTTTGCTATCGACGAAAGAAATTCCTCGAGTATTACCGAGGTCCGAGTTTCGAATATAGACTCGAATCACTACACCGTTGCAGCCACGGTACGTCTATCGATATTTGAGACATCACTACTGTGAGGAGATTTTTCGTTGAACGGCTGCAATCGCAACAAACCCATACAACCTATTATTTGAATTGAAAACCAAAATCACTACGAAAAACAAAAACAAAAAAACTAAATTGCGTGAGCAAAAAATAAAAGTTGGTGACGACAGCACAAACAACTTGCAGTGCGAAGGTGAAATCGTCAACACAACTCTAAACTCCTACCCTTATACCACACCACTTTCTTTTTTAAGCCAAATAGTTCTTCTAAAGGCAAAGTTAACCTATCACCTTATCGATTCAGGGGAGGATGGCCGGTTGTTCCCTTTTAATTCAGAGACTGCAGATTATATGAAAATGCTCGTTAAGAACGGAATAACCACCGTTATTTTATTTTTTTTTTTTTGTTAAGTTGGAACATCTGTCAATAATCAATAAAGCGTCATAGCTTCACATTGTGTTACGTAGCCAAGAGTACTCGTACATCTATCTCTGTGTGTGTAAGCGATTTTTTACAATTTTAGAAATGGATTTAAATTTGCAACAACGAACTTGTATTATAATTTTGCGTAAAAAATGGATTTATTGTTGCGCGGCAACGATTCTCTAAAGAAAACGATTGTTTACCAGTGACACGAGCGGTTCAAAAGTGGTCGTGTGTCAATCGAAGATGATGAACGCAGTGGCAGACCATCGACATCGAAAACTGACGAAAACATTGATGAAGTAAAAGAAATGAGAGAGATAGCGGAGGACTTGAACTATGCCTATGGATGCGTCCAAGACATTTTGGTTAATGATTTGGGTTTCCGTCGTGTAGCAGCAAAGTTGGTGCTAAAAGACCTCAATTTCATGCAAAAAAGAGATCGTGTTGACGTCGCAATAGAGTTGATTTCCGAGTCTGAATCCGATCCAACATTTATCAAAAGGATCATTACTGGATACGAGACGTGAGTTTATGAGTACGACACGCAATCCAGACATCAGGCAAATGAGCCGAAACCAAAAAACCACATCGTTTTCAGTCAAAAAAGAAGGCAATGTTCACGGTTTTCATGGATTAAAACGTTGTAGTGCATCATTTTGCCAGAAGGCCAGACAGTAAGCAAACTTAAGCGTTATGAGACGTTTGCGTGAAACAATTCGCCGAACGAGGCCAGAATTGTGGGCGGAAAACTTGTGGATTTTGCACCATGACAAGGCACCGTCGCACAGTGCATTCATTATTCGTAATTTTTTGACGAAAAATTTCTGTTCAATCGAGTTAAAAAACCACTACGGGGAACGTGTTTCAGCAGCCGAGAGGAAGTAATCGAAAAATTGCAAGAAGCACTGATGGACATACCGAAAACCGAATATAAAAAATGTTTCGAGAATTAGATCGAGCGCTGGCATAAGTGTATTGCAGTCGATGGAGATTACTTTGAAGGGAACAATATAGTATATAGATGAATAAACTTGTATTTTTAATTTTTTAATCAAGGTGATATCTCGCCTATCCACATTAAAAGTCAGACTCAGATGATATAACGAAAACCACTGCAATGGTTTCTGTTCTGCAAGAAGGTCTCCCCGCTAATCATAATGATCTGTTGCAATTTTTTATAAGTTTTATGAGCAATTAGATATGACTCCTGATTATGTGGCTAATGATCTCTCGTCTTTTGTGTCTTACGTAATTTCCAAACGCATACTACATCTTCAGAGAACACGATCTAGTTTTGAAAACTACCATCGCTCCTAATACACCAATCAATTCTTTGCTGAAGTCTCCGAAATGTCTGTCCCTGTATTATCAAAATTTAAGAGGATTACGAACTAAGATTTTTGAATTATATCTTAATTTGCAAATTCTGCCCTACCACATTTTTGCTCTCACAGAAACAGAAAATTTTATCAATAAGAAACTATTTTCGTGACGTGACGTGAATAATGAACATCGTGACGATGGTCTAGATAAAAGAAGAATTTACAATATATAGACCCTTTAAAAAGTCGTCCACTGCATTCTTTGGATTCTATTTGCAAGGGCAACCTATATATTTGTTGCTGCTATATTCGCCCCTCTTAACCACTTCAAGGGTACCAGCTAGCTGTTGATGCAATCGATTGTACATATATTTTTAATGCTGCTGATTCCAGCGATGTTGTTATTTTTTTGGTGATTTCAATCTCCCTTAGCTACTATGGGTTCAGACTGACCAGTTCTTCTTTACTACAACACATCCCACATTTGTTAAAGGAAATTTTTTCATCGACTACCATACTGACATCCGTCTATTTTAAATCAACTCGACCTAGTCTTCGGTACTGATACAGGTAACTGCGGCGTTTTAGAAAGTAGACATCTTCTCTCTAATTTCCTTTTCCGTTTCCTATGAATATTCTTACAGTTTAAATGCTCATAGGGCTAACTACGCCAAACTGAACAACCTCCTCAGTATAGCCAACTTCAACTTTCTTTAGGTTAACAATGCTCTTGCATCATTTTATACTCATTATATCCCTCATCTTCAAAACCCTGGTATAATAAAGTCCTGCAATCTCTTCGTAACAAGAGAAACAATCTCTGGTATACCTACTTAAAATCGCATTCTGACGCCGATTTCTTCTACTACCAGTCTGCCCAAATAAATTTATCTGTACTTTGCCATGTTTTCTTAGACAACTATTTAAACCGAATGGACCACACATTCATTTCCGACCCCATACGATTCTTTCACTCATCAAAACTAAAAGTAAATCGGATAACTATCCACCATTCCTGAAAAATTATTTCAAATCTCTTCGCAATTTTTTTGTAGCCAAGCGTTCGCCATCCATTTCCAAGAGCCAGACCATTCTTATTTTTCCTACTTATATAGCTGTCCACAAACACATTTGGAATTTGTGTCTATAACTTTAGAACAAGTTAGATATACATAAAATAATAAACCTCTAAGATAATTATTCTGTTGGCCCTGATAATATTTCACTTAACCTGGAAAAAGTTTTTTATTATTCCCCTACATAGAAAAGGTCGAAAGTTGCGTGATTTAGGTGTTATCCTTATCTGTGATAAGGAACTTAATTTCCGTTCTCACATTGATAATATAATAAAAAAAAAACCTAAATCTGACCTTGGCTTCATGGAGTGCTGTTACCAAATCCCTTTACCTTTGTTAGACCTCTTCTTGAATATGTAACCCAAGTTTGGTCACCCTACTACAGAACTCACATCCTCCGGATAGAAGTGGTTAATTGTTAATTGGTTAATAGCCAAAAGTTACCACCATATACTGATCGGCTGAAACTTATAAATTTCGGCAACGCCGAAATGTTGCCGATATTCCCCTTATTCATCACATTTTACTTGGTAATACTGATTGCCCTTCTTAACTTCAACTTATTTCTTTTAACACAAACCCATGCAATTTTAGTTCTGTGCCACTTTTCCGGCACAATATTTACAAAACGAATTACGGATATCTGGAATCAATGTCTAGAATGCTTTGTGAAGTTGAGATATCAGTTTGACCTCAGCAAACTCTCCCTCAAGAATATTCTTATTTCTACCTATGCCTCATGTCCTGATTTTCCTTAACCGCTCTCACCTGATCTCAGCAAAGCCTTTGATAGAATTTCTTATGATATAATTCCTTTAAAATTAAAGGCTCTTGCTTTATAACATGAGATCAATGTTCGATTTAGGTAAATGGTTTCTAACCCAAATGAAGCTTCTTCTGGTGTCCTTCTAGGCAGCTACCTTGGTCCCTCATTATTTATTCTGACCATTAACCTTCCAACCACCCACTGGGGTATGATACATACATACATACATACATAATTTTAATGAAATATTTTCTCTTTTAGTTATTTTGGGCTAAAAATTAATAAAACAAGAGTGAGGTTTGTTCAGCCATAAAGTAAGTTAAGTATTGTAGGACAATATTATTACAGCAAAATGGCTTTTCTTCGAGACGAGTCCATTGAAAGGTTTTTGTTAGATTCTGCAGGGCTTTTAGAAAGCGGAGACGAATCACATCGCATCGCAGGCGAAGATTCTGACAACTATCCGGACTACCTTGAAGAAAAGTCGGATTCTGAGAGGAAGAGCCACATCCTGCGCCACCAAAAAAAAACGAGAGTTCCGGTTTTGAAAGGGAAATCTGGTTATAAACGGACCACAGTCGCACCTGAAAGACGAGCAAGGCGTTAGATGCGAAATTTGGTCACTAATTTGAAGCTTGGAGCTTACTCCTTTCAGACGATATTTTGGAGAAAGTAGTCGCGCATACAAACGAGCAAATAATGCGCTGTTCTTTAACAACAACTACACCACAAACATACAAAAGAAAGATAAACATCATCGAACTAAAGGCTTTTATTTACTTATTATATCTTGCTAGTGTAAGGAAAGCTGCTAAGATGGACCTCAACGAACTTTGGTTTACAAGATTTGGAGTCTCAATTTTTAGAACAACAATGTCGCTTCATCGTTATAAATTTGCTGAGACCTACCTCCGGACTGAGCGTAAGGTAGACGACAAATTTGCACCTATTTGGAAAGCATGGGATGCGTTGATCATAAATTGCAAATCGCTTTACACGCCGTTCGAATATTGTACCATCGACGAGCAACTGATGGATTATAAAGGCAATTGTCCATTCCGTATTTGCATGGCTTCGAAGCCAGACAAATATGAAATAAAATTTGTAATGATCAATGACGCTAGGACTTGGTATAAGGTTAAAGCTATTCCATACGTCGGCAAGGTCAACGTTGTAGCAAATAAGTCGGTGTCTTCCTACTATGTCAAAAATTTAACAGTAGATAACTGGTTCTCTTCTGTTCCTCTGTACCAGACGATGCTCACGGTATTTAATCTGACAATGTTGGGTACTCTGCGGAAGAGCAATATGGAGATACCACCACAATTTCTAGCTCGGAAGGAAGAAGGTACTTCACAATTCGCTTTTGATGAGAATATGACCTTGGTTTCCTTCGCACCAAAAAAAAAAAAAAAAACAAAACAAAAATCGTCTTACTTCTATCCATAGCCCATTACTCAGATGTGGTAGATCAAGAATCAGGAAAGTCCCAAATGATCGTCGATCATAAGACACCAAAGGAGGCACTGACACATTCGACAAATTGTGTCATACTTATACAACCTCAAGAACAACACGTCGTTGGCCTATGACGGTTTTCCTTGATATGTTGGATCACTGTGGCATAAACGCAATGATTCTTCACTCCCTTGCAAAACCAAACAAATAACTACCAAGAAAGGAATTTTTATACGATTTATTGTACAGCTTTGTTCAGCCGCAATTAATAAGAAGAGTTCAGGTGCCAACATTGAGACGAGGCTTGAAACAAGTTATCGAAGAGATATTTAGCAATGATGAAGCCAAAAATGAATCAACTTCTAATCTTTAAAATCAACAACCAATCACCTTGGAATAATATGTTCGGTGTAACTTCTGTGATAGGAAAAAAGATAGGAAAACAAAAAAAAATTTGTTTAACAAGCCGTTTTCCCATGTGCGATGAGCATCGTTCCCTGCAATGCATAGAATGCAGCTCAAACTATTAAACACACTTTTTTTTTGAACCCTTATTTTGAAATTATGTCTCTTGTTCCAGTATTTTTATATTTTATGTTATTCATCGAATTCATTGAATTTTGTTTTGATGAAATGAAAATATGAATTAAAATAAAAAAATATGACGTTTTTTTTTTAATATTTGTGGGTGGGGTATGTGATACCGATGTGTGAGGTGCGCGTTAGAGAAAACATGTTCCAGGACGGAAGGTTAATGATGTTGATTGCATCATTATTCATTCATACACACCTGTTAACGCAGATAATATTAAAATATTTAGATATATATCATCTTCGTCAGACAGCCAACCACTGCAGGAAGATTTAAACAGATTTTGAACTTGGTGTCAGAAAAATTTCCTTAAGCTTAGCGTCAATAAAAGTCAGGATATAACTTATACCTCTAAGCGCCATCCTACTTCATCTCGCTTCTTCGTCTTTAATTTGGTTGTTTCCTTAGTAAATGAGTTGCGTGATTTAGGTATTATCTGTGATAAGGAACTCAATTTCCGTTCTCACATTGATAATATAATAAAAAAAAAAACTAACTCTGACCTTGGCTTCATGGAGCGCTGTTACCAAATCCCTTTACCTTTGTTAGGCCTCTTCTTGAATATGTAACCCAAGTTTGGTCACCCCACTACAGAACTCACATCCTCCGGATAGAAGCGGTTTAACGCAGGTTTTTACTTGTTCTTCACCATATACTAATCGGCTGAAGTTTATAAATTTATAACCCCTTTTGCCGATATTCTCTTTATTCATCAAATTTTAGTTGGTAAAACTGGTTGCTTTTTTTACTTTAACTTATTTCTGTCAACACAAACCCATGCAGTTTCAGTTCTGTGCCACTTTTCCGACTGAAAGTTTACAGAACGAATTACGGACATCTGAAACCAATGTCTAGAATGCTTTATAAAGTTGAGATATCCCTTTGACTACAACCTCATCAAACTTGCTCTCAAGAATATTATTATTTCCACCTATGGTGTGATTTTTTTGCTGTTTGGTTTTTCATTGTTTTTTTTTTTTTACTATTTTACGGTCGTCGCAATCGGCCTACTGAACAAGCAATTCAAGCCATAGTAACCAAATTTCGCATCAATTTCACGCTACTGGACGTCAAGCACCTACCCGTATGCGTATTGCGTAGAGTGCTTACAGAGAAATATATAGCTGCTGTATCTGGCAGTGTTAATCAAGACCGTGGTTTGCCAATCTTCGTCGTTCTGCGTAAGGATTGTGTTACTCGACTACGTGGAAAATTTTACGCAAAGTTGTTGAACTAAAACCTTTACCTAGTTATACGGTTGGTTTTTTATGAGGGGTGCACAAGGGGTCTAAGTGCAAATTTTATAAAAATGGAGATAAAAATGACAATTACTCATCATTAAGTAGTTTTTTTTAAGTTCAACAAGTATTTTTCAAAACTGTGGTACTGTTAGTTAGACCCCTTGTGCTCTGATCTCCTCATAAGAAGTCATTGAGTCAGTAAGTCAATTTGTCTTTGCTCTGCTCTCTTCATTAGAAATCTTTTTCCCTACGCCTAGAGCTATGCAGTATTACTTAAATTCAAAAACAAAATTAGTTAAATGTACAGTAGAGTCCAAATTATCCATTAACCGTTTGTCTTATTTTATGAAATTCTCTTATTTATGAAATTATTTTCTTCTAGATGTGTAGTGTTTTTAACTCACACTTCACGAAGTGCCGGGCGTTCTAGTAAAAAATATAGGTCGAGCAAAAACTGAAGACGAAAGACCTGCCACATCGTCGAATTTTCGGTGAGTGGGAAAGCTGGAGGAAAATCCGCTTTTTATCGAAAATACATATTCAACGACGAAGCTCATTTCTGGTTGAATGGATATGGTTTGGTGCGGTTTATGGTCCGGCGGAATCATTGACCCGTATTTTTATCGAAGATGACCGTGAGAAAAACGTTACTGGGAATGGTAGCCGCTATCATTCAATGGTTTCGAAAATTTTTTTTACCAAAATGCACGAGCTAAATCTGGTTAAGATATGATTTCAGCAAGACGGCGCTACTTTCCACACAGTACGCGAATCGATGGACTAATTGAGAAACGAGTTCGCTGTTTTGGAAGACAACTTTACGCATGTTATTAACGTATAACACGTAGTCTAGTAGTCTTAGTCGTGGTCAATGTTTACAAAAAATGAAATAATCTTTTAAAAGCTAATGATAAACATAAGTTTATAAACTCGAGGAAAAATTGTGGATTTCATCATTCTGGACATAGAAGAGATGAAGAGCCAACTGAGATTTAAAATTATGGAGGATGGTGGGATATATATTAGCTTCAAATTTGGCCAGGTGTATGAGGTTTCGATATTTTTCCCAGAGGTAGTTGTCAAACTGGACGGGATGAGCTAGTACACCCTCCTCAACCAGTGGAGTGCTAGTTGTTAGTTCGTAACATTGAGCCCAGCTAGCAACCATTCCAACATCAGTGTTATGCCTTCATGTCAGAGTTGACGCCGACGTGATTAACATATAATTACATACAATTTCCATCAAAAGACTTTTTCACAGAATTGCCTGGCACGGGATTCGAGCCCGCGACCCTCTGCTTGAGTAGTCTATGCATATATCACTACACCACGGCCACCCCCTAATAATATCATTGTATCTAAACCGCAATCATTGGTAAAGTGATTTTGAGAAGATATACGATATAGCGAAATGCAAGACCTGAACTCAAGAGTACAAAAAGAAGGAGGCACTGGAAATTGAGTACAAAGTTGGAACAAGTCGACAATATAAATCAAATTTGTAGCCCAAATGGTAGTAAGAAATTGAGATTTTGTGATTCGTACAAGTTTAAGCGACAAATATGAAGAGTTCACATTTGTGGAAACAGATAGATAATGGAGAACGCTTATAATCGATTATGAAGCGAAGCAAGATCCATTGTCAGACCATAGTAATGAATAACTTGGGTGTAAGACAAATAAATCTCCTACCGAAGCTTATAAAGAACAAATCTTAAACATCCCCATATAGAAGACAATTGGATGAGAAACTGCAAACCCAACAGTATATATAACGTATATTATACAGTTTATAAAGGAAGTCTCCGCAACCATCAGTCAACCTAGGAGTAAAAAAAGAACGATACAAAGAACTGTGGTTTGAGAATGCGAGGATATTATCATTCGGTTGGTTCAAATTGTTCAAATTAATGAACTAGTTCAAATGATCGGGAGCTTAAGGTTATGCAAAGCGCCTTAAGAAGGAAAATTTATTATTGTATGAACCAAACGCTCGAGACTGGCGCGATGTATTAACTCTTTAGAATTCTGGAAATTGGTGAATAAACTTTGTTATATGACACGGAACTAAGCCTAACTATCCTTCAAGTTCACTTCCACAAGCTTTTGAACCCTTCTTGCAGCACGCCTTTGATTCAGTATGCATGGCTTACAGAACATTTTGGAAAGGACGATTGTTTTGCAGGGTGTTTTTGAGGCTTTAAGTATGTAGTTTTAAGGATGATAAGGCAGCAGGATCGAATGGGATACCAGTCAAATTCTACAAATATTGCACAGACGAACTTAACACCAATCTTACCTACTTGTTCAACAAAATTTTAGAAAGTGGTAAAATACCACAGCATTTCGAAGAAGTTATGATATACAAAAGCGGTGGAGGCAGACTGCGCAAATGGCAAAACAGAATACAAGTACCTCGGGTTTATCTTACAAGGAATCTCAATTAAGAGAAAATCGAAGTTAAAAGTGTACATGCTGCTTTGTAAAAACTGTTTCACAAATAAATATGTTTCACATATAAAGTTTTTGAAACTGTGCCGAAATACATTCTTTACCACGCTGCTCCAGTATGGGTAGAAAAATAACATGAGAGAGGGGAAAAACTGCTTAGGGTTTATACATCTTACACCGAATACACCAAACTACCATATATGCTCATGTTGCAAGCAGGCTACCACCATTCTGCTAAAACCTTAAAACTACAGGAAAAGTACAATTACAAGTACCAAAGAAGCAGCACTTCAAACATTACGAAACGGGACGGGATTGTATAAAGAGTGGGTGGAAATAGTTGGTGGTTATGGAAATGAGCTAAGTGTCAAGGATATGGCGAGTTGAAAGCCATAGGCTATGCCACAATTTGAAGCACAATAACTATTGTCGCGATGCACACAGCATGTCCTGTGCTGAAGCTGGGTGGAGAGCTCCTTTTTGTAATTGGCACGGGAGTTATGTGCACAGAGAACAGTACTACCATGGCAGACCATAACAAATTGTGGTAACCTGCATATATATTAGTTTGTTTGCCTAAGCGTCCAATCTATGCAAACATTTGTGGATGGAGCATAGATGGGTACTGTGATGCGTCAGGTGAAAGTTGTTGCTAAGTGCAAATTCATTCCTTTATGACAACAATGACCTGTACATTGGAGACACGCTGCTACAATACTTCGTATTCAGATGGCTTGGCGTGGGTTACATACTTGTGTCTTTCCATTGTGTGAAGCAACCTGTTTCTATGTTTTCTCTGTTTCTATGTTTTCTTTGTTGTTTACGCAAATGAAATAGAAGAGAATAGAAAAAGTACATATGTAGGTGTGAAGAATAGTAGAAGAAGAAGAAATACTGAGAAAACAAAAATTAAGTCTGTATTTTCAGGATAAAAATTGTTGTTTTTATTTAGTTAAGTTATGAAGTTGTAACTTGCACACAAGGGATTATTATTATAATTATTATTATTTATTTATTTCTTTATTTATTTATTTATTTATTTTTTGTTAAGAACTTAACATAAAGAGGATGTGACTACTCTTACAATAAAATGCCGGAGCACGTGTTAAGTTTTCCTAAGTTATTCGGAAAATTGGATACAGAAAGAGAGAAAGATATTTCGCTCCATGGATGGCATCGAACATTTAAAGAAGAACTATACATATTATACATGTTATATAAACTGACTTGATGTTGTATTTAGGCAACCATTCATGTCATGAGATTTAATTGCCTGGAAAAAGTTTTTCGGCCACGGCTGGTATTGAACCCCAAACCATCAAATTGGGAAGCCAATACACTACCACTTGAGCCACGGCCACCTACAACAGATTATGTGAAAGCTTAGGATGTTTTCACATAGCGAGGGCGAGGGTAAGTAAAGAAGGGAAAGAAGAAAGATGCCGATGTGCGTTGGTTTTAAATGTTTGCAAGTTATAGTGACTCAAAAATAAAAAGTTCCGAATGGCATTACATAAGCTTAGGAAAGAATCACGATATTTCTGAGTACGTCCGAAAGTGGGCCTGAGGGTATACTGATGAGCATTCATAGCAAGACGGGTGTTGCGGTTAACAGTTAAAGGGGGTAGAATACTACTGACAATTGACAATTACTACTGACAGAAGACATAACGTCGGTGTTCGAGGGTATCGAAATGACTGTGTAATGTTGTTAGCACGTTTGTTATGTTGTTATGATGCACGGTTTTGCATCCTATCTAGCAAGTGCAAAGAGGTTTAAGGAGCACGTGACCAGAATTTTTTACATCACTTAAAGAACCCTGGATACTTTGCAGCATTTTTGGTAACATACCGAGAATGGAAAGTTTTTCGGCTTTGACGATGCCATTCATGGATAATGGCTGGGTATATAGATCTCGAAATTAACGACAGCAAAAAGCATTTTGTTTTGGAGGCATTTAAAATCCACTCTGTTGGAGGTTCCCCATTCATTGATACGTTCCCACTCCCCGCTCTCCCGAAAAGCAGGGACATGAGTTCGAAAACAAATATGAAAAGCAGAGAGTAATGTCGTCAACAAAGAAATATTCGAAGTAGCAGATAAGAGATCATTAATGAAAATTAAAAAAAGTATCGGAAACTGAACGGAGCCCTGGGGCACAGCAGCATTTATTTTGTGAATATTAGACCTGAAACCATCCAAGACAACTTTAATTGAACGTTCCGAAAGGTAGTTTCTAATCCACTGAAGAAGAGAAGCGTCGATTGCAAATGCACTTAGAAATATCAAGTGCAACTCTTTTGCTTTTACCAGATTGGTGTAGACTTTTATTTCACTTGCTACGAAAACCATACTGACGGTCATTGAAAAGTTTTCGTGCTTGGCGATAATTCATGAGCTGACGGTTTATCAGTGTTTCCATAGCTTTGGAAAAAAGTGAAGTGAGTGCAATGGTGATGTAGAAGGAGAAAGAAGATTCTTTAGAGGGAGAAAAAGATTTTTTTAGGGACCGACTGGAAAAATGTTGTTTTTTATCTGCTTGGAAAGATTACTAAACAGTGGAAGAATACCTCTTCAGAAGACTTGGAGATATACTAGGTGGAGTGAAAAGTAACCTCATTGACCGCCAGAATGCGCTGCTACTGCAAAAAAGGCGATACTGTCCAAGTTTAGAAACTTGGATCCACTATTACACACCAGAGAACAAAATGAGTGCCCGGCAATGGACTTAAACCGTCACGAAGCTGCCGATTAAGGCTCGATGGATCAGAAAGGTTATGGCATCGGTTTTCTGGGATTGTCATGGCATACTCTTCGTAGATTACTTCGAAAAAGGAAAAACCATCAATAGCGAGTATTACTGTGCATTATTGGAGCGATTGAAGGCCGAAATCGCTGCAAAATGGCTTCACATGAAGCAAAAAAAATTTTTGTTTTTGCAACACAATGCACCGGCACACAAGAGCTAAAATCAATGTCGCATCAACCGTATTTACCCAATTTGTCTATCTCGGACTATTATCTCTTCCCAAAAAAATTTTTCATTCCCAAGGTTCTAAACTTTCGTACAAGGCATTTAACACATGGGCTGAAAAGTGCCGGTTCTAAGAGAGGGCACCACTTGAAAAATCCATACCATTTTCAGTTAGTACCAACCTTCAAAAGATACGTGTATAAATTTGACAGCTGTCGGACGATAAGTTCTCGAGATATAGCGTTGTGAGTGAAGCAACTTTTGTTATTGTGAAAAAAAATGGATTCAAAGCAATTTCGTGTGTTGATTTATCATTGCTTTTTGATGGGAAAAAATGCAGCCGATGCAAAGAAATGGCTGGATAAGTGTTACCCGGATTTTGAACCAGCCGAACGAACCATTCGCAATTGGATTGAACAATTTTAAAGTGGTCATACAAGCACCAAAGATGATGCACGCAGTGGACGTCCAAAAGAGGCTGTTTCAGATGAAAACATCAAAAGAGTCCACAAAATGATTACGAATGACCGTAAAGTGAAATTGATCGAGATAGTTGAGGCTCTGAAGATATCAAAAGAGCGTGTTGGATATATCATACACAAATATTTGGACATGCGAAAGCTCTGTTCAAAGTGGGTGCCGCGTTTGCTCACAGTCGACCAAAAACAACAACGTGTTGATGATTCAGAGAAGTGTTTAAAGCTGTTCAACCGCAATAAAGCCTAATTGTTGGGTCGGTATGTGACAATGGATGAATCTTGGCTAAATCACTTCACACCAGAGTCAAGTTGGCAGTCAGCTGAGTGGCGAGCAGGCGACGAACCTCGTCCAAAACGACCAAAAACTCAACAGTCGGCTGGCAAGGTTATGGCATCCGTATTTTGGAATACACATGGAATAATTTTCATCGACTATCTCCAAAAGGGGCAGACTAGCAGCGACTATTACATTATTACATTACGTTTTTTGAGCGTTTAAAGGACGAAATCGCAGAAAAACGGCCGCATTTGAAGAAAAAGAAAGTGCTGTTTTTTCAACCAGTGTATCGCCCTGTATTGATAAATAAATTTGAATTTTGCAAAAATTTTGTGTTTTACTATAAAACTATGTGTTATATCACATATATACATATATATACAGATACAGATTGATACAGATTTTTCTAAGGCCTTCTATAAAATATCACATCAACTGATCCTTTTGAAATTGTCTTCCTTCGTCTTAGTTTTGACCCCATATTAGTAAAATGGATATGTTTTTCTCTAGAGAATCATTATTATAGCAGTCGTTTTAGGTCAGCCTTCTCAAATCCGTTTTTAGCCACTTGTGGTGTCCCAAAAGGCAGCCATCTAGGTACCCTCTTTTTTATTTTAACTCTAAAAGATCTTGAGAAGGTTATCAAACCCTGCCTCCTATCCATTTACGTCGTCTCCAGATCTCAATCTATGATCTTTTCACCAAAGTCCAATCAATATCCTCCTCGACTTTATGTTCTGCATGGCCAACCTATATCCCAGGTTCAATCCCTACGCGACCTTGGAGTATTATACGATATAAAGTTAAACTTTCGTTCGCATATTGATGAGATATTCCTTAAATCTCACTTATCGCTTGCTTTTAGCAAACGACGGTCTTAAACTCTAAGCGAGTTCATATATCCCGAATCGAGAACATCCGTCGTTTCCTTAAATTTGCCTTTCGTGGACTATCCTGGGATGACCATTTTATCTTACCTCCCTATCGTGACCGCCTCAAACTTCTTAACTTAAATACCGTTGAGAAACACAGAGACGTAGCTGAAATTCTCTTCATTCATCGACTGCTCTTTGTCGATCATCTTTTCTATATTATTACCCACCGTACCTCTGATAGGTCCAAGGAACCCATCTCCGGAATGCTCGGTAAGTTCAACTCAAACCTCCCCGTTTATGATTTTAACCTGAGCACATCTCGTCTCAAACTTGACCCTCTCCACCATTGCCTTATTTCCTAAATTTAAATTTAAAATAAATCAAAAAACCACTCCAAAAATGCTGATCTCTAACCACAAAAATCTCCTATTGATCGTTGCAAATAAAAAGATATGAACACATATCTTCTCCATATTTACATCCATCAAATACAGTTTTATTTACAGAATTACTTCAAAATATTTCGCGTTATCCAAAACGACCAATTCTACTTCACCGAGTTTACGCAGATGCTTGTGTTTCTGGTGAAAATGCCTAATTCCGTTTAAGATGGATTTTCTTTTTCGAGTCCGCAGAATTCGTCAACCAAGATGGACATGTAGAACGGATGGACATCAGCTTGGAAAGTCTTCGAATGTATTGTATTAATGAAGAAAAACGCAGGAGAGGAAGATTTTATCTCAGCTGTAGCAAATAAAGATGCCCTCATTCAACTTAGCATGCGAAATTCGACCCAGGTTGCAAACAATAAGGCTAACTGGAGAGGTATTGTTGATATCCCAGTGAATCAAGGGATATAAACAAACGATTAAAAATATAATTAAAACTTCCAACTATAGGTTCCAGAACCCTGTTGCACTATAAATGTGAGAAAACTACAAACTGTTCGTATCTACAAAGCACCATTCTATTAATATCTACATTGCATTTTGTCTACATTGTAAGTAAATCCCTTCGGGGGGGTTTTTTTTTATGTGTGTGCAAAATAATAACAACGTGGGAGCTATGTGCTATTGTAAAAGTATGTGCTAATTAAATTTTAATATAATAAATTTAATCGTATTTACAAAGTTATGATAGAAAGTCATGCTACTTACTTTTTTTAAATTTCAATCCATTTTCATTAGCCTTTTGCATTCGTACATCATTGGCATCTATTTGGTTTAATATTTGTACAGATTTTTTTTTTATTTGTGCAACATACGAAACATGCAAGAAAATAAGTAAATAATAATAAATAAAATAGTTATTAATTTTTTTTTTTCTAGTTTTGATAAAAATAACTGTCTTATAGCTTAAAAAAAAATATTGTTAATACTAAATAGATATATTTAATGTTACTTAAAGTTCTAGAATAAAATAAGTGAACAGAGCAGGTGGTTCGAAAAGTTTGGAGACTAAAATATAGGAACACATCGTTTTTGGCAAAATTCGACTTAATTCACCAACACAGTCTTATTCTATCATAGATTGATGCAATCATTCCAGCGCCATTCTAGCATTTCTAGGCTTTCTTATAGAACGATTTGTCCAACCCCTAGAAAAAGGTTTCGGCGATTTTCATTGCCTCTTTCCGGCGAGCATTTTTTGAGGTTTTCAAACAGGTAATAGGATCAACATATCATCCATTGTCACATACCGGATGAATAAATTTTCTATTTCGTTCAAACTGCACTCTGAATCAACAACACGTTTTTGTTCTGGTCCAAACGCGATAAGCACTTCGAACAGAGCTTTCGCATACTCTAGTATGTATGTATGTATGTAAGTATGTAAGTACTCTAGTATACTAGTACAAAATATGGTGTACACGGTTGTTCAAAAAAGGATTTTTTTTTTTAAGTTTTCTGGAGTAATAACCTCACAGGGGTGCCCAAAATGTCCAGCATCATTTATACCAGCACGCCGGCACTTGAATTCAGTAAACCAGAGACAAATGATTACTTTTGACGAAACAGATAAAATATAACATTTTTCAAGAAATTCTTCAATTCCAAAGGAATTTTTCTCATGAAATAACAATATTTTATCAACGTTCGAAACTTTTTTTTTTTTTGTCATGGTTTTGAAAATATCAAAAGGTGATAGAAACTTCAATATCTCGATGCCTGACGGTCGATATATCATCAAATTTTGACTTGTATTATAGGATGGATATATAGGGTTTTCTAATAACGATTTGACAACTTTTTTTGAAATAAAAGGCAAACCATTTGAGTTATTTCAAAAACTTTATCAAAACATTTATGAATGGAACTCTACTTCGTTCATATGGCCACCGCGGTCACGTTTGCAGCGGTCGATTCGTTGGACCCAATTTTTAACACATTTCTGCCGAAACGGCCGCTATTTCGCGTTCAATGTTGGCTCTGAGCTCTTCCAACGTCGTCGGCGTGTTGGCATAAACCAATGACTTAACGTAGCCCCACAGAAAATAGTCAAGCGGTGTTAAATCGCACGAACGAGGCAGCCAATCGACTGGCCGATGTCTTGAGATAACACGCTTACCATACTTACTCTCCAATAAATCGATTCTAGCGTGTGCTGTGTGGCTTGTGGCACCATCCGGTTGAAACCACATGTCGTCCAAGTCCATATCTTCCAATTCGGGCCAAAAATAATCGGTGATCATGGCGCGATAACTCTGACCATTGACAGTAACGTGACGATCGTTATCGTCGACGAAAAAATATGGCCCAATAACGCCGCCTGCATGCAAACCGCACCAAACAGTTATTTTTTGTGGATGAAGTGGTGACTCATGAAGCACATGTGAGTTTTCACCCGACCAATAACGCATATTTTGTTTATTGACGAACCCATTGTGCCAAAAATGAGCTTCGTCACTGAAGATGATTTTGCAATGAAATTCATCATCTTGGCGCATCTTCTCCAGAACCCAATCGGAGAACGTACGTCGCTTTAAATGGTCCATCGGCTTCAATTCTTGAGTCAGTAAACCAAGATCTTTACGCAAAATATGCCATTATGTGGTCTGAGCGATGCCCAATTCTTGAGAACACCTTGGAATTGACTGATTTGGATCGTTTGCTACGTCGTCCAACCCGTTATCTCACTGACACGGCAACTTCACACAACGAATATGTAGACTCAAATTTTTGCACTAAACTTGTTGTTCTGTAGAAAATTCAGACGTTGCTTGTTAGTGTAGATGAAAATATTAAGTTTGCTGAATAAACTGACAATGACAGTTTGATGATTAGTGAAAGAGTGCGTTCACAAATTAGATTCAAAGTTATTAAGTCCCTATTGGAAAACCCTATATTATTAGAGTCACTATCTATGTGTCAGTCTTGAGACTACCTGTTAATTCTAAATTACAGGGTTGTCTTATAAAAAGTTTCACTTTGAATATTCCTATATTTTTCCTGACAAGTAAAAACTACACTATTTATAAAAATAACTTTTTTTAACAATTCGTCTTGCTACAGCAGTTTGAAGAGTGAAAAGTTTTCTTTGTCGACGTAAAACACCTTCTCGCACACCAATTGTTATATAAATGGGTGGCCATGGCTCAGATTGTAGTGGACATTTTTTTCAGTTAACGAAAGGATCAAGGATGATGAGAAGGTTGACTAGAAAACAACAACTACAAGCTTACTTCCACTAAGAATTTAGTTAGTTAGTGATGTTAACAACCAAAACCATTCTCGCCGCGCAACAACTGAGAATATTGCTTCAGTAGTTCGAAGGGTAATTCGTGTGAGGTTTATCGGTTCCACTTCGATCGCAGGAATTGAGAATATCACAGTTAAGAATCCTTTAAATTTTGCATAAGGACTAGTTCAATTTCATCAGGTTATCAAACATAGCATTGCATCTTGTAGAGTGTATATGCCACAAAATTTATCCACAGCGTGACGAATAGATATCTTAATTGGTCAATTATAAGAACCAAAAACATCATGCAATTAACACCAATTTTTAAAATAAGTTACAAATTTATTGTAATTTGTCATAAAATACTAAAAATAAATCTCCATTGAAAGAGAAATCGATTTGAAAAGTCACCCTTTGGTCAAAGGTTATATATATGTGATTCGAGTTGTGTTCTGAATGACACTCCTAAAAATATACGAATAAAGGTTGCCCTTACCATCTTGAAGGATACGCTAGTAAGCAGTGTTCAAATATTAGCATGGGTTGTTTACTCGGAGCAAGACGGCAGGTCTTATTAACGCAGAGTGACAACAACGAGACGGCGTCGTCCCTTGACATCTGGTGCATCATTACTTTACTATTCTTATCTATTACATATTTGATTTAATGTTTCTAGACTATAAGGATAATGTATGAATAAAGATCAATCACTTATCAATCATTGTATTGGTTTAAGATAAATTTAATGGTAAGAAGATAAGAAAAATATACAAAGTATCCCAGGTTAGCTATATAACCCTTTAAGGGCATATTCCTGAAGTTCCACCGAACAGGATGGAAGGGGGGTCATTTCTCACTCCATTTCAAGTTACAGCTCATCAAATTGGGTGAGTTCTAATTTGGAGGTTTAATCAATTTAAACGCTACAACTTCTAAACTAGTACAGATAAAAAAATAGTTTTAGACATTTCGAAATGATAATTAAGTGGTGCATACAAGTCTTAAATGCTTAGGTACATCTGTGCACTGGCTCATTAAACTCAAAATTATGAAAATTTGCGGTTGAATTTTTTTACTTAAAATGCATTTTTCTTAAAATTATTGCGGAATAAATTTTCTGAAATTTTTATACTTGCAAAATTTTCTAAAAATTATGTTAAGAAACTTTTTACGTACGTTCAACAGATTTTGTAGTTAAAGCCATTTTTTGTCAATTCAGATGGCAGATTAACGAACAGCAAAATTCTTCTCATTTCTTCTGAAGAGGCATTAATATTTTCTTGGAGCTCTACCAGACTCGACATTTCTCTAAAATCAACCTTTTCTTTCATAGCTCCCCAGAAGAAAAAAATACATGGGTGTTAGATTAGGGGATCTGGGTGGCCAAGGGTTGGGGCCGAATCGATCAATCCACCATTAGTTAAAAGTATGGTTGAGGAACGAAATTACCTCGCTGCTACTATGACAAGTTGCTCCATTTTGTTGAAAGAACATGCGGGCCTACTCAAGTGTTTCCTATGAATCCAGCCCAAACATTTACATTAAACCTCCTTAAAGAAAAGCAACACATTTTGAAGAAGTTGCTTACAATAATCAAATTCGTACTTTTGAAAGGATATTTTGCGTATTTAATGGAGATTGTAGTCTGACCAATGGTGCAAATTATGGTGGTTTGTAACCCCATCTTTTGTGAACTGCGCTTCGTCAGTCCACAGAATGTTCTTGAAGAATTGCCCGTCTTCTGCATGTTTGCGCAGTAGCCATTGAAAAAATTCAACTCTTCTTTGCGCATTACCTGGTAGTAAGTCCTGTACCGGTTTTAAATGAAAAGGGTGTAATATATCACTCTATAGAGTCCTGTGAATTTTTGTTTTGGGTTGTTTCAACTGCACAGCTATTCTGTGGACGCTGACTGAACTTCCACAGTACGCAAAATCTCTGCCAATGCTGCGTCTGAACGTCCTTAACTTTTTTTTTTCTGTGCAGTTGACCCAGTATCAATGAGGCGCTGATATGTATCAACGAATAGCCAGATGAACGGTGTTTAAGGATTTGGGACTCCTTGTTTATACTCCAATCTAGCCAATGAAGCGTTTCCATTGCAGAACCCGTATACAAACACTATTTCCGCGAATTCACATTTTGAATACATTTTGTAGGGATTAACTTATCAATCGGCTGTTAACTTACAGAGTAAAATGTCGATTGTATATCAGTTGAAACAAAATTCCGGTATATTACCTAACTATTACCACAGCTTTGCAAATATACCGCAATGTCAAATTGAAAAAACAAAGTAACAAAGAATTATTTCGAAGCTAAAGCGTTTAAAATGGTGATACATATCTCCAGATTAGAAGTCACCCAGTACATTTTTTGTTGGCCAATTATTTCTGACAAAAAATGACTTTTACTACAAAATCTGTTGATCGTACTACATAAAAAAGTTTCTAAAGATAACTATTAAGAGAGTCATTTAATCCATTCAAACTTGATGACAAAGTGTTAGTATTTTTGTTTTGTTTTCAAATTGTCAGATATGTATAAAATTTGCAGATTCATAAAGAACTTTCGACTGAATAAGTCAGCATTTAAATATGTTTTAAATGAGCTGGAGTACGATCCTATGTGTATTCTTCGTCGATTACACCAACCACTAAGTAAGCAGCCGTTTTAAGATTCATTGCCGAGGGTGGATATCAATACGGCGTCGGCAAGGATTTCGAAATTGAAATGGCTCAATCAATGGCTGTTTTATATATTTTGGAAAGAAGATTATGTCCTGTTTGGATAAAGCTACAAATGGATGAAATTGAGAAACGAGAAGCTAAGCTTGAGTTCTATTCCAAAGCCCGATTTCCAGGTGCTATTATGTGCGTGGATGGAACTCATATCAAAATCATAGGTCCATCAGAGGAAAATGTTTTTATACTACATTCGGAAGGGCTACTTCAGCATTAATATTCTGGTGGTATGTTTCAAGAATATATCTTGAGTATGTAATTTAATTCGTGCGTTTTTTTTTTTTTAAATTTGAACGTTTATTCAAGAAAAACATGTATAATAGTATTATTCAAAGTATTGCCCATCTGAAGCTATAACTTTTTCCCATCTTTCTGGCAATTTGTGGATCCCATCCCAAAAGAACTGCGCCGGCTTGGCAGCCAAGAATGAATCAAGCCAATTTTTGATATTCTGCTCTGATGTGAACCGTATTTCAGTGAGGGCGTTGTGCATCGACCGGAACAAATGGTAGTCAGAAGGTACAAGGTCTGGGCTATAAGGCGGGTGGGGTAAGACTTCCCATCCACTGTTTTCCAAATAGTTCTTAACCGGAATAGCAACGTAGGGCCGAGCGTTGTCATGATGGAAAATTATTGCCTCGTGTCTGGTCGCATATTCCGGGCGTTTTTCGACTACTGCTCTCTTCAAACGGGTTAATTGTGTTCGGTAGCGTTGTCCATTGATGGTTTCGCCCGGTTTTAGCAGCTTATAATACAGCACACCCATCTGATCCCACCAAATACAGAGCATTAACTTCGTGCCATGGATATTCGGCCTTGCCGTTTATTTGTCTTGTTGGCCGGATTTCACATATGATTTTTTGCGCTTGGGGTTTTCGTAATGGATCCATTTTTCACTACCAGTAACAAACCGATGCAAAAATGACTTCCTTTTGTAGCGTTCCAGCAGCATTTCGGACATGCAAAACCGCCTTTCGACGTCTCTCGGCTTGAGTTCATGTGGAACCCAATTTCCTTGCTTTTGAATATATCCAGCTGCTTTTAAACGTTTTGAAATGGCTGCTTGAGTGACACGCAAAGATTCTGCAAGCTCTTCTTGTGTTTGACAACAATCTTCATAGAGTAATGCTTCCAGTTCTTCATCTTCAAACTTTTTTGGCTGCCCAGGATGTTCATCGCCTTCAAAGCCAAAATCACCACTTTTTAATCGTGCAAACCACTTTTGGCACGTTCGCTCAGCTAGCGCATGTTAACCATAAACTTCCACCAAAATACGATGACTTTCGGCAGCAGTTTTCTTCATATTAAAGTAATGAGGAAGAACTCCCCGCAAAAACATTTTTCAAGCACAAAGTTCGACATTTTTGAGTGAAAAGAAATTATTGTTGTTTACGATTGAAATGAATGACATATACTGAAATGACGTACAATGACAGTAGCTTTCTAACGCATGTTCCAATGGAATAATAACAATGGAATAACACAAGTTACGCCATCTCTTAGCAAACCGCACTAAGTTATAGACCTATTTTCCGATATGCGATAACAAGATGAGAATACGATTTGTAGATGCTCGATACCCGGAATCAAGCAACGACTCTCATGTGTGGAGTTTGAGCTTAGCCAGAGCATATTTTTAAAAAAAATTCTGGAAGGCGAACGAAATACTTGGATTATTGGTAAACTGATTAGAAATATCATATGTATTTGCATTTGTAAATTATGTCCATTTATTACAGGTGATTCCGGATATCCGTTCGCCAGAAGCTGGAAGTCTTAAAAGCACATTTAAACAAAGGCACACTAAAAGGGTGGCCGTGATGTAGTGGTATATGCATAGGCTCCTCAAGCAGAGGGTCGCGGGTTCGAATCCCGAGCGATGCAATTCTCTGAAAAAGTCTTTTCATGGAATTTGTATGTAATTATATGTTAAACACGCCGGCGTCAACTCTGACATGAAGGCATAACACTAATGTTGGAGTGGTTGCTGGATGAGCTAAATGTAACGAACTAACAACTAGCACTTACTAAGACCCACTGGTTGAGGATGCACTGGCTAGTGTTTGACAACCACCTCTGGAAAAATATCGAAACCTAACACCTGGGTTTCAAAACTACTACACCACCCGCCTGCGGACTGGTGATATATATATTGTTGAGCGAGTCTTTGGAGTTTTAAAAAATCGATCACGATGCCTTTTGTTAACACGAGAACTCCACTATTAACCACAAAAAGTTTCACAAATTATGAATGTGGCATGTGCTTTGCATAATATATGCATTCATTTCAAAGTGGAAACTGAGTTTAGAGACATCGAAGTTCATAATGAAGATACAGTGGAAGACATAGAAGATCTGGATTCTAATTTTAATAATGTGGCATCCCAAATAATTGATAATATTTTGAGGACTTTAATTTAAAACGCTGTGCACATAAGAAAACTGTATAGGATTTTATTCATATTAAACACATAAAAACTAAACTTTAAATATCTTCATATTTTGGTTGCTCAATTTCAATCATTTTCATTTTAAGTTCATTTTGGATTCTTCTAACCATTTTTCCTCAATACCACAAAGTCTTTCCATTCCTCTATACACTCGATGGAAGCTACTTGCATTCCCATCAAGACTTTTTTCTTGATTTTCATAATATTGTTGAGTTTTACGGTAAAACTTTTGTTGCATGTTAATCTGTTCCTTTAAAAGACTAATTGTATCATTAGGTTGTTTTGCTTTTGTGGGGCATCTAGGAATGGTTTCCGAATGAAACCACATGAAAATGTGTCTTTTATTCCTCCGTTAGATGTTTGAAGACCAGTCAACCTCTTCAAGGTTCGAGAATGTATGCATTCTGTTTCTACAACCACTTGTGGCCTTGGATTCTCTTTTGCTTTCCACCAATTTTCTGTTGATGGAAGATTTCCAATCCAACCAAACCTACAAATGTAAATCAATTCCACAAATATTAAGTTCTTGACCTTTCTTCAACTGCTGACATCTTTAGATGGTGGACCGGAGCTGTTCAATTCATTTTTGACTTTTTCGCAAAAAGCATTCACTTTCTCTTTCGGTAATTTTGAAAATCCTTGAGCAAGTTTAGGTTTGTCTTGCAGCATTTCAAAAAGACGTTGGTATTGAACTTTGTTTGTAGTTGTCCTTTAAAAATTTGATCATTAATACATTTGAACACCATTTTAAAAGCAAACCAATCAAAATATTTTTTCTTTGTTATTATTCTTTATTTTTAATACATCGTAATAAAAATCCTTTTCAATCTCAAACACAAACGTTGTCTCAGATGAAAATAATTGTTCGTAGATAAAACAAGCAAATTTTTGATTCGTTCGGGGCTGGTGATACCACTTTTCACGAACTCCGAATTTAGTAGCAATTTTTTTTTTCTACAACGGAAAGTCTTGACACCAGTTTTTGGGACTCGTAGTACGAAAGTGTTACGTCGGGCCTTGTGATAGGGGTGAGTAAATGCAGTACCAAAAGAGTATTAATTGTGTTTTTATTTATGAACATTTGGTCCTTAGAGGCAACGATCAGAGTTTTTCCCCACCAGCGGTAAGAGACTTGGCAAATCTTTGAACTAGCCATAAAATGTAATTTTGAAATCGCTAAAAGAGCGAAGAAAAATTAAAACAAAAAAAAAAATAAATAAATGAGTATAATATTTTCTGATGCCTTCCCACACCAGTGGGCTCAAGGATATAAATGTGCATTAAAAGTAAAATAAGGCTTAAACATAAAATGGTGTACGTGTAAGCACACACGTGCGAAAAACAACGTAGCGGAAAAAAAAAATAGGAAAAGCCAAAATTAGTTGCAATCAAGATTAAAGTGGAATTTTCATTAAATTAAAAAAAAAAAAATAGTGTCAATGAGAATACGAGTAGATGATGAGCAATAGTGAAATAATCGAAGAAGCGTTAAGCAGTAGGAACCGCTAGAAGCAGCATCAAATGTAAATGGAAAACTAATCGCAGATCTCAAAGATGACAAGACAAGTGAAAACAATCAGATACAGCTGAAAAGAAAATTAAAAAATAAATAAAATATAACCTTTAATGGAAAGAATAATCCTCCGAAAACTAAACAAATATGGACTACGTCTTTATAAGCAAAAATGAGAAGGAAATTAAAGAAATCGAAACACTTGAAGACATGTTTCTCTTTCTGGAGCAGCAATATCAAGCTCTAGTAGCATTTAAAGGTAAAAAACAAAGCAATGGTTTTAAAATAAATCAGAAGCAGTCTAGCTAGTTCCATATATCACAAACAAGTTGTCGTTATTGCAAATTAACTGGTCATGAATTGGTCAGCTGCAAAAATTTTCAGGCGTCAACATTTATCGATAGAAGAAATTTTATAAGAAAAAATAAATTGTACTATCGGTACAAGAACAATCAATTCGATACAAAATGTGTAAATAGAATGGACAATTGCCAAAAATGTGGGAACTATCATGATAACCTCATTCATATTGAAGAATTAAAGAAGGAGGTGAAAAATCCCGAAAAAAGTGTATAGATGTTGACCGGATAAGAAAAAGCATCAACCATGCTATTTGCAACAACGCAAATAAAAGTAAAAGCACCACATTGGAGCTTCATCACATTTAGGGCTTTGATAGATCAAGATTCACAAAAGGCAACTATTTCCGAGGAAACAGCCTAAAATATTACAATTTAAAGATACAATTCTAGGTAAATCAAAATCAAAAGTAAACCAAACAGTTATTGGAAAGTGAATTGAACCTATCCACTACACTTAAAATCATCTATCGTCAATCTGATATTTGTATTATCATACCTACGCTAAACCTCCTTCCTTATATCTACTTACATACAGCTAAATCGGACACGTGCCTTTTGCTTTGTTTCTAATTTATCGGGACTTTCACCGGTATGGTAATCCAAAAAAATCTATCAGGTTACGGACCATCCGCAGCCTAACTTTTTAAGAAATACATATAAATTGGTTGAGTTATTTGCTGCGTCGTAGTATTATTAAAAAGTGGATTTTTCACGTGATAATTTTTGTTTAGTAAATCGTGTACAAAAGGTTTGATTTCAACAAAAGATTTCAATAATCCATCTGAAGATTTTACTAAATGTTCTAATAAAACATTGCCTTGCAATCACCATCTAGCCGTCTCAAAGGCTAGAAAAATTATTCTGAATAGAAGGTCGGTGCATGATCATCAAAGGTTTGTAAGCAGTTGCACGAATATATCACTGGACACAGCAGATAGTAACCAGATAGATAGATCATAGAAGGATCAACACTGGCAAAGAATCTTGGGATATTATAGCGGCGGCTTTTGATGGTACCAGCGCCGGTCGACAAGTAGCATTGTGGCTGCAATTGGTGTCACTCAAGCAAAAGGAATGTGTTTCGATGGAGGACTTTGTCAACAAAATGAATTCGCTGTGTTTGAAAGTAAAGATGGCAGACTTCAATTAACAAGGTGTATGCTTAAGTTTTTTTCCGTTTTTTTTTGGTAAAAAAAATACGTTATTTTCTAGGGAGATTAATTTTTTTATTCATAATATTGGCAATCGGTTTTTACACATTTTGTCCAACTTTCATGAAAAACATGGCAGAAAAACTGCTTGTCTTTTGCGACAAACAATTCATTTTCCAACTTCCTCGGAATCGCTGAAATGCTACTCTGCGAGCGCATACACCATTGATGCGAAGAGGTGATAGTTAGATGGCGCCAAGTCTGGGGAGTACAGCGCAGAAAGATGTCCCATCCAAGCGATTTCAAAATGTCTTTCACTAGTTTTGCTGTGTGGGACGGCGCGTTGTCGTGTAACAAAATCACTTTGCCCTGTCTTCTGGCTCGTTCCGGTCGCCTTTCGATTAATGTGTGGTTTAAATTAATAATTTTTTGGCGATAACACTGTGTATTAACGGTTTCGCCGGTCTTCAAGAGCTTATAATACACAATTCCACCAGACAGAGCATGGTCTCCTTGCCGAAGCGATTTGGCCTTGGTGTTGAAGGAACGGTTTCGCCAGGTTAAAGCCACGATATTTTCCGCTTCGGATTTTCAAAATAAATCCATTTTTCGTCACCAGTCACCCGTCACAAATCGATGCAAAAATGATTTCCTTTCGTGGCGTTGAAGCAGCATTTCACATATCACTTTGCGATTTTCCATTTGACGTTCATTTAAATCATGTGGGAACCATTTACCGAGTTTATTGATCGTCCCCATTGCTCGTAAACGTCTGCTGATTGTTTCTTGTTTCAGTTGGGTCTTCATCCAATAACTCCTGGAATTGCTCTTCTTCGCATTTTTGTGGCCTACCACAGCGCTCACTGTCTTTCACATTGAAATCACCACTTTTAAATTGTCGAAACCATGTCTCACATGTTTTAATTGAAAAAGCGTGTTGACCATATGTTTATTCTAGCAAACGATAACTTTCAACTGCCTTTTTTTTACGTGCCGTAAATGTTCTTGTTCAGACAAAAAACTTCACATGATCACTGTGTATTTTCAGTTAAATGTCAGACGAACAAAATGACGTATGTGTCGAATTAATACGCTGCGTACTTTTCGATTGCGCCATCTCTTAGTTAAACCGAAAAAAAACTTGTAGACAATGAGGTAGTCGTTTCATTTATGTTAGTAGGTTTTCCAGTGGAAAATTCTTCCCAAAAAGTCACATTCGACTATGTAAAAAATTTTAGCCTTTGACAGAAAGAAATGTGATTTATGCGAGTCGGATCTAATCACAAGAAAGAAACTGCAAAATACATATAATAAAAGTGCTACGAGTAAGCATTGCTTTCAGTGTGAATCTGGACAACACTTCGTCAAAAATTGCTTGAAGGGAACGAATAAAAAAAATAAATAAATAAATCAACAACACAAAGCTGACAAAAGTGAAACTATGTTCTTTTCATCTTTGTTAGTTCAATCAAGTGAATCGCCATTACATTTACATAGAGGCTGTACAACCCATATGAAAAAACACAAATCGATTATTGAAAATATATCGGGGTGACCGTGGTGTATTGGTATATGCATAGGCTAGTCAAGCAGAGGGTCGCGGGTTCGAATCCCGTGCGAGGCAATTCTCTGGATAAGTCTTTTCATAGAATTTGAAGGCATAACACTGATGTTGGAGTGGTTGCTGGCTGGGTTCAATGTATTGTAACAAACTAACAACTAGCACGTACTAAGTCCCACTGGTTGAGGATGCACTAGCTCGTCCCGTCCAGTTTGACAACCACCTCTGGGAAAAATATCGAAACCAAACACACCTGAGTTTCAAACTACTACACGACCCGCCCGCGCACATATCCCCTTAGTGCGAGCGCGGTATTATAAAAAAAAAAAAAAAAAAAAATAGTTGTGGCGAACAATGAAATATTTGTGCGAATTTCTTATCAGTTAGCCAAATGGTGAAAGTGGCAAAGCAGTTTCGTTTGCAAAAGACGAGTGTAAAATATTCAACTAAGTTTGGGATGTGAATGCAGCCGCAACTTAAGTTATTAGCTTGTTTTAACTAAATGTTGCTCACGATGTGAAACTATCACAACGAAACCTAAGCTTTGTGGCATCGTCGTCTAAGACATGCTAGTTTTGAAAGAAGTTTCTGAAAGAACTATGGACAGAAAAAAAAAAAAACAACCATTACAGAAGCACCAACATGGACACAAGAACATTTTATAGGGCCGTCGCTAGTTAAAATATCCACATCGTATATGAGTATACAACAGTTCGATTTAAAACTGAAGAAGTCCGAAAGGAAGCCTTACCGAATAGCTAAGAAATTGGAGTAAGCGCATCAAAACATGTATCAATAATAGAAGGATTTTGCCGAGGAGGTCTATACTATTGGAAATAATAAACAAATTGATAGAAGAAGTAAGTTAACGATAATAAAGACGTTTTTAAATAACGATAGTATCTTAAGAGACATATAGCTAGATACATTTAATAATTCTTCATAAATTGAATTTAATTGAGCTGTTAAGTTGAACTTCATCCATAAAACAACGCTACGTGGAGGTAATCTGTTGAAGGAGTGCACACTTAGAAGAAAATATTAAGTTATTTGAACCAAAAGTAGCAACGAGAATGCGTCTTGGGAGCATTTTTTTTTTTTTACTGAATAGGAAAAAGTAAGTACATTTACTTTGAAAAGGGCACAAACTTCATCGGAGCACACAGAAAGCTTCACAGAGCCTTAAAAAAAGGGCTGCTAACTAATGCAGCAGTAGCAAAAGTATTATCAATGGAGAGAATATAGTCTGAATTTATTCCACCGGCAGCTCCTTACTTTAGAGTAACCTGGGAAGCTGGAGTAAATTTTATGAAATATCTCTTAAATACGGTAATTGGCGAAGTTAGGTTGACATATGAAGAAATGAGTACACTATTAGCACAAAATGAAGCTGTCCTAAATCCAAGGGTTGTATATGCCGTCTATAACAGTCTGGATGACGTATATACTAGTACATTAACTCCAGATCTTTTTTTGACTGGGCAGCTGATAATACATTACGAGCCATGAACCGAATCAAAGATATCTTCTCTCGGCAAATGGAAGCTGATCCAAAAGATAAAAGAAGACTTTTGGAATAGATGGAACTAAGAAAACTTAACAACTTTACAAAAGCGGTACAAATAGAAATACCCACAGGAAAACTTTGAAAATAAAGCAATGCATCCAAAGGCGAGGATAGTAACACACGGGTGGTTACATTTAAGCTACAGAATGTTACTATCAAACGACATATGCACAAACTTTGCCCTCTAATGACTTCAAATTTTTATGATTCTAGGAATAAAGAGAAATTTAAGGTTTATGTCGCAAACGGATTTCATAGGTAAGCAGAGGACACCGTACAAGAAGTTTGGTTTCTTATAATGCTAATGCGACAAATGAAAGCGGCACCACAGACAGCCATGATGGGTGAATTAAGTCACCCAAAAGCCCGCCATGTATTTTAATAATTTAGACATTATTAACTTTAAGTGAAATCATGTTATAAACTAGGACTTAAAATCATACTTTGAGAAAGTTAGCGGAAACCGAACTCTGCAAGAGAGTTGCAGAGAACTTGTCGAAAATGAAACCATTATGAAGAAGTATGTAATCAAATGACAAACGCGATGAATCAAAGATATAAAATAGGGTTTTCCAATAGGGACTTGACAACTTTGAATTTAATTTGTTAACGCACTCTTTCACTAATCATCAAACTGTCACTGTCATTTTTTTTTCAGTAAACTCAATATTTTCATCATAGTAGAGTACACTAGAGTACGTCTGCAAAGTTCTCCGATTGTGTTCTGGAGAAGATGCGCCAAGATGATGAATTTAATCGCAAAATCATCTTCAGTGACGAAGCTCATTTTTGACTCAATGGGTTCGTCAATAAGCAAAATATGCGTTATTGGTCGGGTGAAAACCCACATGTGCTTCATTATTCACTACTTCATCCACAAAAAATAACTGTTTGGTTCGGTTTGCATGCCGGCGGCATTATTGGGCCATATTTTTTCGTCGACGATAACGATCGTCACGTTACTGTGGATGGTCAGCGTTATCGCGCCATGATCACTGATTATTTTTGGCCCGAATTGGAAGATATGGACTTGGACGACATGTGGTTTCAACAGGATGGTGCCACAAGCCACACAGCACACGCTACAATCGATTTATTGAAGAGTAAGTATGGTGAGCGTGTTATCTCAAGACATGTGCCAGTCGATTGGCCGCCTCGTTCGTGCGATTTAACGCAGCTTGACTATTTTCTGTAGGGCTACGTTAAATCATTGGTCCATGCCAACACGCCGACGACGTTGGAAGAGCTCATTAAAGCGAAATAGCGGCCGTTTCGGCCGAAATGTGTGGTCATTTCGTTGAAAATTAGGTCCAACGAATCGACCGCTGCAAACGTGCCTGCGGTGGCCATATGAACGAAGACGAGTTCCATTCATAAATGTTTTGATGGTACTTCAAGCCAATAATAAAGTGTTTAAAATATCTCAAATGGTTTGCCTTTTATTTAAAAAAAAATTGTCAAGTCGTTATTAAAAAACCCTATACCTTCAAGCAAAATAATGTCTTGCTTATCACCGTTCGAATTTGTTGGATCTCTTTACCATATACTGATATACATATATGATTGTTATGAGTCATAGTGAATTGCTGTGTTTTATTTCTTCCTCCCTGTTCTTTTCAATTTTCTGTTAAAGTAAGCCTCGCACTTTTTGCGACTTTGTTTTAATAACTAGTAAGGTCATTGTCTACCAATTTCGGGCAAAATATACGCATCAAGTGAACATTTTTAATTTATATTTTTGAACTTAAAATTTTTGTGAATACATAATGTCATCCGGTACCATAAAGCAAACCGCCCAAAACCCTCAGCAACATAATACTCCACTCAAAACAAATATCTTGAACGAATTGTGGATCCGCTTTAAGAGAAGATTTGCTGAATTCCCTAAATAGGTCAATGCAAAATGCGAGCAATTGACAACTGTAGAGGAGAGCATCCTCACGAAAATCAACACAATTGAGTGTAGCATGATGGGTGAATTAAGTCACCCAAAATCTCGCTGTAAGGAGTGGAAACTAGAATTGACAATTTAGAGAGGAGAGAAACCAATGCGGATGCTGTGTTGGTAGGTGAAAAGTTTGAGGAGGTGCTAGCCAACATTTTTTGAGCTCTAAATGTTACCACTCCGGCCGCATTTCCTAAAGGAAAATCATCTTCGTATGATCGTGTCGGCTTGACTTTTCGCGATATTGGCATAAACTCTGACAAGAAAACCCACATAAATGAGAGTCTAACAAAGGCGAACTATATTCTGCAACAAAGTGCAATCAAACTCAAGCTGCTAAAGAAAATCTCTTCTGACAATAGGATAAATGGGTTTGCATATGTGCGCACATTAAATGGCGAGCAATTACCCATAACAAGAAGAGAAGACCTGGAGAAGATGTGCAATCAGCCGTGCATAATAAAAGAAAACAACAACAACTAAGTAATTTCAAAATTTATTGCTCTTTCTTCTTTTTTTCTCTTCTATTCTTCCTTCACTTCTCTCTTTTCTTTTATTACTTTCTTTATTAGTATTTTATTTTCCTATATCTAAATGTTCATTTTCTTTAATAATTTGTAAAGGCATGTCATCGTTAATTGTTTCTTTAGTGATCTCAATTTTAGTGCGTTACTATATTTTTCTGTGTTCTTTAATTTTTTACTTTCTTCTGCCGGGCATCAATGCACTGACTAAGTGACACGGGTGGGAGCTGCGAATGCCCACTAGTACGACACTTTGAAAAGTCGAAGATGTTGCTAAACATTTTGAGAACAAGTACTTTGGGGATCAGTGTTTATCATCATGTCTCTCTTTGTTTGAGAGTGGATCTATATACATTATTTCTATTACAGAAACTTGGTTCAATTCGGGTATGGAGACACCTTTTTAAAGTATACGGATATAAAATGTACCGCGCTGATTGATTCAATGGGCCTTGTGGGAGTGTCGCAGTGCATGTCAAGAATAATTTGCAGCACAAAATAGTGAAGCAATCCACAATTTTGGACGATACAGAATTGTTAAAAATACAAAATGTCTTATTGGAGGCCTATTTTTGGCACCTAAGGTATCGTGTTATAAAAAAGTAAGCAATCATCTTTAAGACTTAGGACTCCTGAATACTAAAGTTTTAGTATGTGGAGACTTTAATCTCGATATTCTAAGAGGTAAAAATAAACAATTTCCACTCATTTTCAACCTGACAAAGTGCCGTCGCTGATAGACGTCTTTCTTGTTTCTGAAACTGGCTTAGTATTACATTATGATCAAATTCCCTCACCATAATTCTCATAACATGACATGATTATTATTTTCCTAAATATTGCTCCTCCTAGTTCATATGATATCCCTGTACAATTTCGTCAATAGTGGTCCATTGATGTTTGTACATTGTTCAAGGTTTGTGACAACCTGAATTGGTCGCTTATATACCGTACATCTAACGTAAATTTGAAATTTTCTGGACTCAAAAACAACCTTGACTATCTTTTCAACAAACATGTACCCCTTGTAAAAAGGAGAATAGAGAAACCTAGCATTCCTTGGTTCACTCAACAGGTTGTATACCTTATTAAAACAAGAAATTTGTTATACTTTTGATATATTTTAGTAACCTCCTTGATCGCCAGAACGCGCTGCTACTGTAAAAAAGGTTATGGTGCCTTGAAGTCCGTTCATCTTTGGGCACACATGCCAAATTTCACTGCGATACTGTCTTTATTTTTGTTTTGACAGCTGATTGTTGTTGTGTTGATTTTCGTTCTCTCATAAAACATTATTTTTTGAGAAGCAAAACGGCGAAGGAAACAAAAGAAAAGTTGGGTAAATACAATATTATGGGGCTAATGCCCCGTCAGATTACACCATCAAATATTGGTTTCAAGAGTTTCATGGTGGCCGCAACTCCACTACCGATCAAGTCCGCAGCGGCAGGACCTCCGATGCGGTTACAGAGGACAATGTCAAAAAAATACATGAAATAGTGTTGGCTGACCGGAAAGTGAAGGCCCGCGAGCTAGCAGATACCACAACGATTAGTACTGAGCGCACACGCCATATTTTGGGCAATATTCTGCATATGAAAAAGTTATCCTGCCACTGGGCGCTGCGCATACTCACTCCTGACCAAAAACACGAACAAGAGAGCACTTCGAAAGAGTGTTTGGACTTGCTGATGCGGAATCGGGCGGACTTTTGGCGTCGATTGGTAACTGTTGAACACTAGAGAACAGAATGAGTGCCCGGCAATGGACTGAAGCCGAAGCTGCCGAGATAGGCTCGATGGGTCGAAAAGGTTATGGCACCGGTTTTTTTGGGATTGTCATGGCACACTCTTCGTGGACTACCTCGAAAAAGGAAAAACCATTTACAGCGAGTATTACTGTGCATTCTTGGAGCGATTGAAGGCCGAAATCACTGCAAAACGGCCTCTCATGAAGCGAAAAAAAATGTTGTTTTTGCAAGACAATGCACCGGCACACAAGAGCATCGCAACCACGGCTAAAATCAATGACTTACGGCTTCAAATGCTGTCGCATCCACCGTATTCGCCCGATTTGGTTCCCTCGGACTATTATCTCTACTCAAACCTCAAAAGATGGCTCATCAATAAAAAATTCATCGACGCCACGGAGGAGTATTTTGCAGACCTTCCGGAAAATTACTTTTCGGACGGGATCAAGAAGTTGGAAAATCTCTGGAATAAGTCTATCAAACTAAAAGGGGATATATTGAATAAAATAAAAAAAACATTTAAAAAAAATTTTTTTTTTCATTCCCAAGGAGGTTGATTTTCACCCCACCTAGTATAATGGATACCGACAAGTGCGAAACGCTGTAACCTGCTTAATTAGTAAAAATAAAAGTAAGTATATTACTACCAAGCTAAGTTTAACTCCTATAAGTCAAGTTCAGGGTTTTGGAAATCTATTCGACAGATTGGCAGAAGCTAGCTAGAAGCACTGCAACCTTTTTCCTTTCAATGTGTTGATGAGACGACCGTAGGTAATGCTATTCTCTCTGTCAAATCAAATGCCGTAAGCTTGGATGATATTCACTCGAAATTTATTAAAATCTTGTTGCCAGTTCTCCCCAAACACATTAAAAATTTGTTTAATACAATTAAAATGACGGGAATTATTTATAATGAATGGATGCAAGCAAAAAACATACCTGTTCCAAAATCACGATAATAATTCAGAGTTTAGGCCAATAGCTATCCTACCTTTCCTTTGTAAGGTGTTTGAGAAAATTGTAAGCAAACAAATGAAGATCTTCCTTGAACTAAATAACCTACTAACCCAATATCAATCTGGTTTTAGAGCAAAGCATAACTGAAAAACTGCCTTATTAAAAGTAACTGACGACACCCGTTCTGCCATTGACAGAGACATGATGTCACTTCTAGTTTTCCTTGAGTTCTCAAAAGCATTTGATTTTTTATACAAATTAAAGAATCAATTTGCTTTTCATTATAAAACGTGTCAACTTGTAGCATCACACCTCATAAGCCGCAACCAAGCTGTATTTCATTGTGATCGAATATCATTAAGCTTGCCGGTATCATCTGGGGTGCTTCAAGGATCAGTCCTTGGCCCTCTTTTGTTAACGATGTTCATAAATGATATATATGGGCTGAAAAGTCAAAAGCCGTTTTATAGTAAAACACAAAATTTTTGTGAAATTCAACTTTATTTATAAATATAGTTGCCTTCGAGGGCGATACACTGATTGAAACGATTTTTCAATCTTCCGACACCAGTTTTGTAGTACGATTTCGGTTTAGCCTCAAAATAGGCCTCTGTTTCGGAGATTACTTCTTCATCTCTTTCCGGCGAGCATTCTTTTGAGGTCTGCGAACAGGAAATAGTCGCTGGGGGCCAAATCTGTAGAATACTGTGAGTGGGGAAGTTATTCGTAGCCGAATTCATTCAATTTTGGAATCGTTTTCATCGACTTGTGACACGGTTCATTGTCTTGATGCAACAGCACTTTCTTTTTCTTCAAATGCGGCCGTTTTTCTGCGATTTCGTCCTTCAAACGCTCCAACAACGTAATGTAATGGCTGACTATCGACTCGACTCTGGTGTGAAGTGATGCAGAGAAGTTTCATCCATTGTCACATACCGACGCAAAAATTCGGCTTTATTACAGCTTTAAACACTCCTCTGAATCATCAACACGTTGTTCTTTTTGGTCGACTGTGAGCAAACGCGGCACCCACTTTGAACAGAGCTTTCGCATGTCCAAATATTTGTGTATGATATATCTAACACGCTCTTTTGATATCTTCAGGGCCTCAGCTATCTCGATCAACTTTACTTTACGGTCACTCGTAATCATTTTGTGGACTTTTTTGATGTTTTCATCTGAAACAGCCTCTTTTGGACGTCCACTGCGTGCATCATCTTCGGTGATTGTATGACCACTTTTAAATTTTTCAATCCACTTGCGCATTTCATTGCATTTCAAGCCATTTCCTTGCATCGGCTGCATTTTTTTCCATCAAAAAACAATGATAAATCAACACACGAAATTGCTTTAAATCCATTTTTTTTTTTTTCACAATAACAAAAGTTGCTCCCCTCACAACGCTATATCTCGGAACTAATCGTCCGACAGCTGTCAAAAACACGTATCTTTTGTAGGTTGGTACTAACTGAAAATGGTATGGATTTAATTCAAGTGGTGCCCTCCCTTACAAACGGCCCATGTGTTAAAAGGATAATCTACTGCAATTATCATATTTATGCTGATGATCTGCAGTTACACAAAAAAATACCCATATCTGCTGTGTCTTCTAGTGTCGAAAACCTTGACAAAGACCTCGATTCCATATTTGCTTGGTCACAAAAAAACTGCTTTAGCCTTAATCCTTCAAAGACTAAGTCACTGTTGATTGGCAGTAACAATCAGGAGACTGTTAATAATAATGATGTCATTATGTATTTAAATATCATTAAAAATGTGGGAATTTATTTGAATTTATTGTCTCAAAAATACATGGCGTTATAAGGGGATTGAGCCCGAAAAACCGGTACCTGCCTGTCAAAGTCAAAATGAAACTTATTCTTTCGTTATGCCCTTTATACTGCACGGATGCGAAATCTTCGCATGCTTACATTCTTCGTCCTTGAGAAAGCTAAGTGTCGCATTTAACAGCTGTGCCAGATATATATTTAATTTGAGAAGGTATGATCACATATCCGCCTTTACTAAGCAAATATCTGGGTGTTCACTAGATACAATTCTACAATATCGAACTGTCCTTGCACTGCATAGAATTATTTACTCTAGTACAACGAATTACTTATTCACAAAAATCAAGTTTGTGCACTCTCAGAGAACCCTTAATCTAATACCTCTTAGGTACAAATTTTTAAATAGCAGTCGTCAATTTTTCAAAGACCTATTAAATTACTACACAAGTCGCAATTAATGATATAGTACATATGCCAATTAAAATTAGCTTTTATCACTTAAAACTAGATCTTTAGATGAAGATTTATCCTTTTCTTTCATTTTCTATTCTTTTTTCGTTTTTCCTCTCGCTTTCCTATTCTATTAATTTTCTTTTGTTATTATGATTAAAATAATTTTTGTAAATTAGTGTGTAAAACAAATTTTAACTGCACAGAGATGCTTAATTCAATAAATAAATTCTGTACAGAATGATGATAACCAGCAAGATCTGGCGCAGTTATTAAAATAACAAATATCCTTAATAAACTCAACTATAAGTATAGTGAAGAAAATAAATGCAGAAATCATCGACAACTTCCAAATTATGTCACGGCAGCTACAAGAATTTTATGCGAAAGTATAAAAAACTCAATATATTGAAAGATTTATGTCAGCTTTCCAAATCCTAGCGTTGCAGCTTTAGATGTTGATTGGCGACTGCAAAACTATACAAACGTCTATAATTAATTTACTAATTGTTATTTATCATGGTCATATCAATCCACAACTCCTTAAACCCGTTCAATTACTCAATTAACCGAAATTCAAAAGTAGTCTCCAGGAAAACTTACACTTCCAGGAGCTGCATCGGGAAACTAATTAAAGGAAGTACGAAGGTACCATACAATGTAATGATGGCTAATGGAATTGAAGTAATGGATAGATGATTTTTTATTAAAGCGGAAATTCCACTTTTAAATTCTGAAAGTTCTATATATAGATATCTAGAACACAATTCCTATTCCTCTAATTAAAGGGAATGCAACAGCGATATCAATAATTGATGCCAAGTACATTATATGGTATATCGTACAATATTAAAATTAATATCTATATGTTGATGTGACAGACAAACATAAACAGATTTTAGGAAAATATAAAAAGTATCTACGGTTTTTTGGTACATTTTTGGAAAAAAAAATTCTTTAATCAAAATCAATTTTAATAAAGCACATACAGGCTATTATTATCTATGATCTTATGATCTTTGCCATTTTCCGGGTAGCTTCATAATACCATCGGTGAAGAACTTCTGTGGTTTATCAGCGAAAAACTGGGCCAAGTAATTTTCAGCGGCTCTTCAGTCGGCCAATTTTTTACCATCAAGAGAGTTTTGCAAAGACCGAAACAAATGGTAATTAGAGGGTGCAGGGTCCGGACCGGATAGCCCGGTGGATGCACCAAAACTTTTCAACCAAGATCTGTCAATTTGTTCCGGGTGATCAAATATGTGTGTGACCTAGTATTGTCATGATAGAAGATAACTCATTTCCTGTTGGCCAGTTCTGATCGCTCTCTCTTGAAAGCTTCATTCAAACGGTCGAGTTGTGTACAGTAATTGACCATTTTGCCACGTTCCAGCAGCTTTTAATAATCAATTCCCTTCCAATCCCACCAAACACTCAAAATAACCTTGTTTGCCGTCAATCCAGGCTTTGAAATCTCTTGTGATCGGTCACCGGCCCTTGACCATGATCGCGCGTTGGATATTCTCGTATTTAATCTATTTTTCATTCACTTAAATCGCTCCAAAAATGTTTCCATTTCGCTACGTTTCAGCATCGTTTCACTGATGGTTATTGCTATAGATTGCACACTGTAGCAGAAGAAAAGGAAGCCGTGGTAGACATATTAGCCAAAGCAAGGAGAAAAATGGCGATCAGGAGCAAAGGAATATTGTGCAGTAGTGACTCTGGATATCAGTAAAGCCTAAAAATATCAGAATAGATAAACCATACTACTTGTAAAAAATTGTATCCGGCTACTCCATCAATCTTATTGAAGACAACACGGAAGCTGTTCAAATAACCATCCGGAAAAAATTTGGAATACATGGACAATGGTAGGAAATCAAATCATTAGATCAAAGGACTATATAAAATACCTAGGAGTTATTGTATCACATTGACTATCCGGGCAAAAAAGCATCAAAGCTCCATGTAGCACTTTCTGGAATACTGCCAAACATCGGATGACCCGGATATGTTTAAAAAAATATTAATATCCAAAGCTTATGCTGTCCACATTTGGTTGATAGCCCTAGCTAGGAAGGAAGCAAGAAGAAAGCTAACATAAACATATCGATTTAGCGCATTAAGAGCAATAAGTGGCTTTAAAATGATTTCGAGCGAAGCAACTTTTGTTATAGGCGGGATGATTCCCATCGATATCTTTGCGGACAAGATGCAGAGAACCTACTCGTATAATAGGAGAACTTCTAGTAATCAAGAGGTGGTAGGTATTCGGTGGAATACCACTATGAAGGGCAGATGAATCTACACATTGATCCCATTCATAGACGTTTGGCCAAACCGAAGGTGTGGAAACTGTTACTACCATTTTACATAGTTCCTGTCCTTGGAAACAGTGGGTATCTAAAACAACTACACCGCGCCAGTTACGATAGCTCATCTTTCGGCCTAGACTGTCCAAATCCGGGACACAGAGCATGCAATATTTCTTTGCATACGCTTTCTGGGATGAAGAACTGACGTACGAAACCCACAGTCAATAAGTAACCAAATGTTGCAGTAAGAATGTGTAAGATAAATGATCGAAAAAATAAGACGTGCTGATGCAGTAAATATAGAAAATATAGCAAAGATTGCTTACTAGCTCCGCGAAGTAATACCTAACAGCAATTTCACAGGAAAAGTGCCGAATCGAATAACTAGGCTAGCGAATGATGCATGCAGGAATCCCGGGCTACTAGTGTCTATGATGTTTACACCTCTTTCGGCGCAATCAAACAAAAAAAAAAAAAAGAAGCATACAGATAGCCGCTTTTTGTAGACATCTTAACATGCAAAGATGTCACAAAATTTCCATTTTCGATTTTCAAGATGAATGAAGGAATGTATCGTCGTTATGTGCTCCAGTATGAAATAGAAGTCAACGGAAGAGTGAAAGCGGTAAAAGCGTCACGATCTCAAAGACAAACTAATACAATTGATTTTGCAAACCTACGCTACAGACTATTAGTCGAAAGCATGTTAGGCCAAAGTCGAGGGTACACTGCCACTTGTGGTAAAGACGACCATAAACCGGAAGTAATTGACTTGGCCAAAGTGTCTGAAGGGAGCAGGGAATGTTCAGTGAATAGCTGAGTCTAGAGTTAAGTCATCTGGATAGTGGTGCCAGAAAGAAGCTGTTGCGTATTATATATGAGTAAAGCCAAATCGGTAAGGAGTCATCACCTGTTTTCACGAAGCTAATCCTTAAACATGATATCTCAGTCATTTAAAAAACAAGACTTTTTTTTAGACCAGGCATGAACTGATTAAATAGATATGCTTACGGAATGTGAAAATTACTCAAAAGCTAGGGATTTATGCCGCCGATGAGCAAAGTCCGGGAGACTGGAAATGATGTTATAGCATTGGTGATGTAGTAATTGTAGATGTAGATGAAGCGCCATAATCACAAGAAATGAAGATTCCAGCAGCGCTGGCAGCTAAACTTCAATATACACTCACAAGTTGCACTAATAGCTGACAAGCCTCATGACGTAATATAAATTCTAAGGTTTTAAGTTTATGACAAACATCAATATACTCGTACGCTTGAAATATTTCAAGTGCCATTTCAAGATGCTGTTTTCGTTCAAGTCTAAGTGGGGGTGTAGCACATATCCAAATCGAGCCAATTATTTTACAAACAAAGAAAGACAATCATATTTATTTGCAAAAATAATTTAACAACTTATATTTTCGCTCGAAGCTATTGATTGCAAAGAAATTTAATTTTTTTATTTTTTAAAAAACATTGTGGGTGTCATTCTCCGAAGAGAATGGCAATAACATTCTATTTGGTCCTTCTACCCATACATTCGTCAGATTCTATGTTGGTAGTAGAACCGCCTTGGGTGATTAATGATTTCAACGACCGATGTTATGCGATGCTCCTTTCGACCTCTTTTTTTTTATAGAAACGACTTATATATCCTACTCCTGAGGACTGAAAGCTATGAAAAGGACTTTGAATTTTCTGTTTACTTTTTCCTTACACTTGGAATTGCTTTTGGCATATCCGACACAATGGTTGCACGAAATTCAAAATCGTAATTTGGGATTCCTGTGCTTAGAGCTGAAAATTGATATATTACTAAATATTATTCAGCGTTATTTGCAGGCACACCCAATAATAATCAATTATATTTGTT